>OU611895.1:5000-5005000 GCA_914767815.1 Eupsilia transversa
ACCTAACCTAACCTAACCTAACCTAACCTAACCTAAACTAACCTAACCTAACCTAACCTAACCTAACCTAACCTAACCTAACCTAACCTAACCTAACCTAACCTAACCTAACCTAACCTAACCTAACCTAACCTAACCTAACCTAACCTAACCTAACCTAACCTAACCTAACCTAACCTAACCTAACCTAACCTAACCTAACCTAACCTAACCTAACCTAACCTAACCTAACCTAACCTAACCTAACCTAACCTAACCTAACCTAACCTAACCTAACCTAACCTAACCTAACCTAACCTAACCTAACCTAACCTAACCTAACCTAACCTAACCTAACCTAACCTAACCTAACCTAACCTAACCTAACCTAACCTAACCTAACCTAACCTAACCTAACCTAACCTAACCTAACCTAACCTAACCTAACCTAACCTAACCTAACCTAACCTAACCTAACCTAACCTAACCTAACCTAACCTAACCTAACCTAACCTAACCTAACCTAACCTAACCTAACCTAACCTAACCTAACCTAACCTAACCTAACCTAACCTAACCTAACCTAACCTAACCTAACCTAACCTAACCTAACCTAACCTAACCTAACCTAACCTAACCTAACCTAACCTAACCTAACCTAACCTAACCTAACCTAACCTAACCTAACCTAACCTAACCTAACCTAACCTAACCTAACCTAACCTAACCTAACCTAACCTAACCTAACCTAACCTAACCTAACCTAACCTAACCTAACCTAACCTAACCTAACCTAACCCATATAACTTTGCATCCTGGTGACGCATTTTCAAGCGGTTTTCAGCTATTAAATTTTTAATAGGCTCCGTCTAACTTTTTGACAAAGAAAAATTGACAATTTTCACGAAAAACATTTTTCGTTCATAGATTTAGTACAAAATTCTTAAAATTTTTCTTAATTAATTTTTATTTCAAAATCTATCTTCAAAATTACATTTGTTTTAGTTTCAATAGATACTTACCTGCCTTACCTGTATTCCTGTGCGCGTTCCGCGAACTTGAGTCCCGTTTGGTAGTCGTAATTCCTGGTTTTCACTTAATTTTTGGTCGAAAAACCCGTTTTTCCGCCAAAAACCCACATTTTTCTTCCAAATTTATTTTAATAACACCATAGGTCGCTAGCCCGTGCGGAGACGCGTCTTTTGACACCTCGCACGTGCGCCTGGCACGTGTGGAACCGCGAAAAATTTTAAACATAATTTCAAAAGTACATACATACTGGGTTCATTACCTTGACGAACTCCACCTTACTGATACAGCATTTTCAAAACATCGTTATAACTTTGCATCCTGGTGACGCATTTTCAAGCGGTTTTCAGCTATTAAATTTTTAATAGGCTCCGTCTAACTTTTTGACAAAGAAAAATTGACAATTTTCACGAAAAACATTTTTCGTTCATAGATTTAGTACAAAATTCTTAAAATTTTTCTTAATTAATTTTTATTTCAAAATCTATCTTCAAAATTACATTTGTTTTAGTTTCAATAGATACTTACCTGCCTTACCTGTATTCCTGTGCGCGTTCCGCGAACTTGAGTCCCGTTTGGTAGTCGTAATTCCTGGTTTTCACTTAATTTTTGGTCGAAAAGAGAACCGCAAAAAATTGCCCGCCCACCCACCCTTTTGTGACTAGCCAGGTAAACTCGTCGATTTTGGCAAAATTTTTAAAATTCATTTTTAGCTCTAAAAGGCCCCTTTAATAACTTTTGGCAATAGAAATTAACAAAATCGGCGGTTTTAAGGCCTATTGTTGTCATTTGAAGACATTTTACTTGTTGACAGATATTTTACCTGACCAAGTCCTACCGTTATAGGGCTCTTTTAATTTTATTCTTACATTTATTACTCGCTGGTCCCCCCTTTACAGGGATTCAGTATAAGTGTCCTCCTACAACAGTAGCTCCGCAGTCCCAACTCTTAGTCTTCCATAATGTTTGGAATAAGGACACCCGTCACCAAACCAAAACTCTCAGAGGAGAGATCAGCTACGGAGAGGCCACAACTGGTGCAGGCTGGCCCATCGGTTAGGCGTAGTGTGGGGGAGTGGGAAGCTGACAGATCACAGTCTGTTCGGTCTCTCAAAACTCCAACTCCCCCAAAAAAGTCCCCACTGACTTCACCCCCTAAGATTAAACCTAAGGGAACACTCGCACCGAAACAACCGAAGGGACCCGAGGAGAGCTCGCCGCGCGAAGCGCAACCCGTGAGGTACGTAAATAGGACCACGGAGGCGAAGGCGTGCCTCTCAAAGGCTAAAATCCAGCTCCTAAGCTCCCGGAATCTTAAAAAAGAGATAAAGGACGAGTTGACAAAAGCGGTCGAAAGATTATACCAGTTGGTGAAGGAGGCTGAGGTCGAGAGAGGAAAAGGAGCTGAGGGAGTAGCTCAACCCGAAAAGGCCCAAGAAGACCCGAGGCCGACCACGGATGAACCGACAGAGCTCATGAAGCAGCTGATGGCGAACCTTAAACAACATAACAAGGCGTTGGAGGAATGCCAACAGCACACACGGGCTCTGTCGGAGCGTCTACAAGAGGCCCCTCGCTATGTCGCAGGCCAGGGTCCGACCTTCGCTGAAATGGCCGCCGGTCCAAAGCAGCACATCCAAAAGCCTCTTCATTCGGTAGTCGTATCATCTGAGAATGATCAGGACACCGGTGAAGAGGTTCTTGAGAAGCTCAGGACGGCGGTCGATGCCAGGAACGAGGGCACCAGAGTGGAACGGCTGCGAAAAGCGAGGGACCAAAAGGTAGTGGTCGGCTTCGGGACCAGGGAGGAGCTGACCAGGGTGACGGAGAGGATCCGGAAAACGGGCGGTCTAGTGGTAGAGGAGGTAAAGAATAAGGATCCGCTCGTTATCATTAAGGACGTCCTCTCCTGCCACTCCGATGTAGAGGTAACTCAAGCCCTGCAGCGGCAGAACACCCACCTGCTCGGGGACATACCTGCGGAGGATCTGAGGCTGGGGGTGAAGTACCGTCGTAGGACGAGGAACCCCCACATGTGCCACGTCATTCTGCAGGTGTCCCCGACGGTATGGCAGAGGCTGACGATGGCGGGTCGCGTGCACATTGACCTACAGCGGGTGCGGGTGCAGGATCAGTCCCCGCTGGTGCAGTGCACTCGCTGTCTGCGTTTCGGCCACAGCCGTAGACTGTGCACGCAGACCGCCGACCTCTGCATCCACTGCGGTGACCCGCACATGCGGGCTGACTGCCCGTCACGTCTGGCAGCGGAGGTACCAAAGTGCCACAACTGCTTCTTGGCCAAGATGGTGAAGACCGACCACAACGCCTTCGACAGCGAGTGCCCGATTCGCGGAAAATGGGACGCATTGGCACGCCTGTCTGTGGCATATTGCTAAAGTTGTCCCTGCGAATACCACCGAGTACAAAATGATCCAGGCCAATCTGCAACGGAGTCAGCTTGCAACAAGTGAGCTCTTGCTGGAGGCTGCCAGACGCAAAATCGCAGTTGCAATGCTCCAGGAGCCTTATGTGGGTGGGGTGAGAAGGATGAAGAGTCACCGGGGCGTAAGGGTCTTCCAGAGCTCTGAGGGAGGAGAAGGGACTGTAAAGGCGGCAATTGCCGTCTTCGACAAAGATGTAGACATCTTACAGTACCCGCAACTCACCACAAACAACATCGTTGTGGTGGGAGTCCGAACCAGAGCCTGGACGATCACGCTGGTGTCCTTCTACTTCGAACCGGACAAGCCCATCGAGCCATACCTGGAGCATCTTAAGCGGATAGAGCGAGAGATGGGCCCCAATAGGTTGGTTATTGGAGGAGACGCGAACGCGAAGAGTACTTGGTGGGGAAGCGGCAACGAAGACCTGAGGGGAGAGCAAATGTGCGGATCGCTAGAGGAATCAGGGTTGCAGATCCTCAACACCGGAGACACTCCCACTTTCGACACCATCCGAGGTGGCGTGAGGTTCAGCAGCCACGTGGACGTGACGGCCTGTTCAGTGGATATGCTGGACTTGGTAGACGGCTGGCGGATCGAGGAGGGTCTCACGAGTTCCGACCACAACGGCATAGCCTTCAGCATTCACTTACACAAATCACAGGGTATGGCAATCGAACGGACCACTAGGGTATACAATACACGGAAAGCAAACTGGAGACAGTTTCATGAGAAACTGTCTCGAATTATGCAGGACCGAAAGCTAACCCTAGTGGACTTGTCAAGTATACACACCATTGAGAAAATAGAACTTACAATAAACACATACACACAAGCCATAACCGACACATGCAGAGACACTATACCACATAAACACAACACAGAAATACTCACCATGCCGTGGTGGTCTGAGGAACTCGCAGAGATGAAGAAGCAGGTCGCCACTAGGAAGGTGAGAGTCAGGAGTGCAGCGCCGGTCCGAAGAGCGATGGTTCTCGGCCTGTACCTTGAAGCAAAAGAAGAATATGAGGCAGCGGTGGTCAAAGCCCAAGCGGACAGCTGGAAGGATTACTGTGGGAAACAGGATAGAGAAGGGGTATGGGAAGGTATTTATAGGATAATGGGAAGAACATCCAAGAGAGAGGAAGACCTACCGCTTCAGAGGGAAGGAGAGACACTGGACGCGAAAGGCTCAGTGAAGTTGTTGGCCGAAACGTTCTATCCCGAGGACCGAGAGGAAGACGACAACATGGATCATCGCCAAACCAGAGAACTGGCAGAGACGGTAAACGCATGGAGTCATGATGAACGACATGACCCACCGTTTACCCAAAGCGAGCTTGCTAGGTCCATGATGTCGTTCAACCCTAAAAAGGCCCCGGGAGCCGACGGCTTCACAGCCGACATCTGCTCTCAGGCCATAAACTGTGACCCTAAATACTTCCTGGCACTGGTCAACAAATGCCTGGCGCACCACCACTTCCCGAAGATCTGGAAGGAAGCTACGGTGGTTGTGCTCAGAAAGCCGGGCAAAGACTCGTACACCGTACCAAAGTCGTACAGGCCGATTGGGCTATTGCCTGTCCTTGGGAAAGTGTACGAAAAGATGCTGGTTGCTCGTCTCAAATTTTACTTACTTCCGAGGATTAGTACTCGCCAATACGGCTTTATGCCCCAAAAAAGCACGGAAGACTCCCTCTTTACCCTCGTGCAGCACATCCGCACAAAGTTGACGCAGAAGAAGATAGTCACGCTTGTGTCGCTGGATATCGAGGGAGCTTTCGATAGTGCGTGGTGGCCAGCTATTAAGGTACGATTGGCAGAGGAAAAGTGTCCTGTAAATTTGAGGCGGGTAGTCGACAGCTACCTCAGTGACAGGGTGGTCACGGTGAGGTATGCCGGGGAGGAGAGCAGAAGACGGACCAGCAAAGGGTGCGTTCAGGGATCCATAGGGGGGCCCATACTCTGGAACCTGCTGCTCGACCCGCTCCTGAAGCAGCTGGAGAGTAGGGGCGACTACTGCCAGGCATTTGCCGATGATGTGGTTTTGGTGTTTGACGGCGATACAGCACAAGAAATCGAGGGACAAGCCAATGCCGCTCTCGAACATGTTCGGACGTGGGGTGTTAGAAATCGGCTGAAATTCGCACCGCACAAAACCTGTGCGATGGTACTAACGCGGAGGCTAAAGTACGACACACCGCGTCTGAGCATGGGGGGGATCGACATTGGAATGTCCCAAGATGTAAAAATATTAGGGCTTGTTATAGATGCCAAACTCACCTTCAACAAACACATAGCTGTCGTCTGTAAAAAGGCGATAGCTATGTATAAGCAGCTGGCCAGAGCAGCCCGGGTCAGTTGGGGTCTGCATCCAGAGGTGATAAGGGCAATCTATACCGCAGCAGTAGAGCCAACCGTGCTGTACGCCGCAAGCGCGTGGGCACCAGCTTCAAATAAGTTGGGAATTAGGAAGAAGCTAAACATCGTCCAGAGGGGATTCGCCCAGAAACTGTGCAGAGCCTACCGCACGGTCTCTCTGAACTCGGCACTGGTTCTGGCTGGGATACTCCCACTCGACCTTCGTATCCGGGAAGCGGCTGCGCTGTACGGAGCAAAGAGGGGGGTGCCCCAGCCCGTACTGGGAGACAGGGAGGTTGAACGGATGGCCCCAGCAATAGAGGCCCCCCACCCCGCGGAGCAAGTGAGCTTGGAGTTCGGAAGCCTGGTAGACGAGGAACAATATAATAACCAGAGCGACTTTGATGTGCGCATATTCACCGACGGCAGCAAGATTGAGGGCAGGGTCGGAGCGGCGCTATCCTTGTGGAATAGCACCACCGAAACAAAAGCCCTCAAGCTTGCCTTGCCGTCCTACTGCACCGTCTATCAGGCTGAACTCCTGGCCCTGCAAAGAGCAGTGGGAGAAGCGCTCAAGCGCCGTGAAACCACGTTTGGCATCTTCAGTGACTCCATGGCGGCCCTTCAGTCGGTGATCAACGTAAGCTCCCCCCATCCCTTGGCCGTGGAAACTAGAGACACCATTCGACGCTGTAAGCTCCAGAATAAGAGTGTCTCCTTGTTCTGGATCAAAGCCCACGCAGGTTTGGAGGGAAACGAGAGAGCCGACCAGCTCGCGAAGGAAGCCGCACTGGGGTCAAAGAAGAAGCCGGACTACGATCTGTGTCCCGTATCATTCGTCAAGCGAATAATCCGGTCGGAAACGCTTGACGAATGGAACGGGAGATATAAAACGGGTGACACGGCTTCGGGAACCAAGCTTTTCTTTCCTGACGCGGTGGTGGCGTACGGTGTGGTGCGCAAGATGGCTCCCACGAGCATTACCACGCAAATCCTGACGGGGCACGGTGGGTTCTCTGCATACCTGAAACGCTTCAAGTGTAAAGAGAATCCATCGTGCGCCTGTGAGCCTGGTGTGGAGGAAACAGTCCTACACATACTGCTGGAGTGCCCGATCACCGCTAGGGTCCGATTTGAGACAGAGCAGCAACTCGCCGTCAAATTAGTCGCTGCTAATTTGCCTAAATTAATGGAAGGAAAGAAGAGAGAAAGATTTCTAAAGTATTGTTCCAAAATAGCATCATTAGTAATAAATAGAAATAAGATAGCATAAGCAAACTATGATACTTAATATATAGTGAGTATATAGTTAATGTGTCATAAAAATTATTAAAGAATAAAAATAAAATTATTGATAAGTAGGTTGAATTGTCTAGAATTTTAGAATAGATAGGAAAAAGTGTTTGTGAAAATATATAGAAAAATTGATAAGTTAAAATTTATAGTAATGATATTGGTAGATAATAAAATGGGTTTGGCTAAAATTGTGCAAAAGATGGAGGATGGGAGATGGAGGAGTAAGTGTGCAGAAAGTGGAGATGCTATATTTAAGTACTGTTATTATATTTTGTGTTTTTGTTTGTTGGTGTTCATGCCATAGGAACTTCGTTTCGTAAGTCTTACATACCAAATTTTTTAAAATAAGTTTAAAAATTTTAATAAGAAAATTCATAAAACTCGAAGAATCAAGGGCTCTGATAATGTCAGGGGGACACCGAGCAAAGGCAGGAGTGGTTTTTAGCCGGTAAGAGTCCGGCACTGCCCAGACTGGCTCACCAGTGAGGCAGTCTGGGCGTCCATGAGGATTTCCCACTCCTGCCAAAATAAAAAAAAAAAAAAAAAAAAAAAAAAAAAAAAAACCTAACCTAACCTGAGCGAACCTAACCTGAGCGAACCTAACCTGAGCGAACCTAACCTGAGCGAACCTAACCTGAGCGAACCTAACCCAACAACAAATGCAAAAACGTTCCACGTTGTATATAACGAATTAAAAGGAAACCTACCTATATTAACTACTATCACAGCTAAGTAGGCTCTACAAGTTATCGAGTAAAATTATCGATCAAGTTACATTTGCAATTGCAAAAACATGCAAACACACCCCAACATAAAACATATTTTTCCACTACAATGTTAAGTTCGTTCTTGGTATAAATTATTCATCCCAGCTACGGAACCCTTCATTGTGCGTGGTCCGACACGCACTTGGCCAGTTTAATTTATACTGCCTTTCCACCAGAGATGAGCGAGGATGCGTATGGAGGGATATCCGTAAACAAACGTAACAAACGAACGCGTTTTCTTTAACATAATAGTCATCATGATCATTCAACCAAAGAAGTCCATTGCTGCACATTTCATAGGTAGGCCCCTAAAATGGTGGACTTATGACCTGGTGGAAGTCGCGAGAATTCGGTGTATGCGAGGAGCACAGGACCGGTCTATGTGATATGATTAAATTAAAAAAAAAAAATACCAGTCTATAATATATGATCAAACGAACTTGCAAAAGTGAAGTTCGATCGATATTATATGAGTACGTTTCATTCGAAGATATATAATAACAACAATGTAGTAATTTTTATCCTACTGGCAACTTCGCACGGGTAAAGAGTAATTTAGTTACTTTTTTTTTTTTTTTCTACCTCCGGGTAGGCACTATGTCGGCTCGTCATTATATTTAGAGATATTTTTCAAAATTTTCATTTTCGGGTATTGAGAGGGTGGGAATATATATCTTCGAATGAAACGTACTCATATAATATCGATCGAACTTCACTTTTGCAAGTTCGTTTGATCATATATTATATTTCGACGTTTCATTCCTCAGATATATAATAACAACAATGTAGATGTTCAGAGATGAAAATTTTGGGAAATAAAATAAACAGATTTACGAAAGGAAAAGAATCGTCTTTTATTTTCTGTAAAATCTATAATCATTAGCTACTTAATTCAATATTACAACATAATTTTATAAGTAAATAATATTAACAAAATTCTGTTCTTCTAAGTTAATTCATTTTTGCTAATAAAATCACAAAGTATTATTATTTGTCTGTAATAAGTACAGACCGAGCAAAGTTAGCTCTGTCCACTACATGGCGGTGGTAGAACTTTGCGAACGTTTTAGAAGTACTGGTCCAGCCAGCTGCTTTCCTAATGGCATCTAACGAGAGCCCAGAGGCGGACGCCGCGGACGTGGCTGCGTGCCGCGTGCTGTGCGCGCTGAACGCAGACACGTCCACGCCGCTCGCACACAGCACCTGCTTAATCCATCTGCTGATGGTTTGAGCAGTTGCTGGCTTGTGCGGACGCTTATGAGTTAATATAAGGCTGTTTGTCGCTTCAGATCGTATATTTTTTGTGACGAACATATAATCTTCTAATATAGTGGCGGGGCAGATTGCCCTATTCTCATTAAAGTACGGTAATACCAGTACAGGTTGTTCGCGTCCAGCCGCGGATGTTTTGATGACATCTGAAATACCTATCTGAATACCAGATGGACCTACCACAATATTTTCTAATTTTATTAGAGAGAACGTCTGTACCCTATGCGCTGTACATAATGCTAGGAGAACCACTAGCTTCTTGGTGATTTTTTCAATTGACAGTCCTCTGTTGGGTATCCATTCTGCGACAAAATTTAGAACTACTTGGGGATCCCAGGTACAAGTGTATTTTGGAGTGGCAGGTCTTAATTTATAAACGCCTTTTAGAAGCCTTTTAACTTGGTCGTTAGAAGTTACAATACTGCCTAGCAGCAAGGAAAGAGCAGAGCGATGAGAATTCAGAGATCCGTAAGTGCCACCTTCGTTAAATAGTTTTGTTAAAAATAACATAATATCGGATGGTGAACCAGAGTAGGGGTTAAGACTGTTTGTTTCACAGAACTGCCACCATAGTTTGTAGGTACTGTTGTACTGGGACAATGTGTTCTGGGATAGCGAAGCCATCATTAAGTCGAGCGCAAGGTTTGGTGTTCCTCTGGATTCGAAGGCAAACCTGAGAGCACCACTGCAGCCAGGGTAAACTGTCTCAGGGGAAGTTGGGGAGTCCTGAAAGAGGACAAGGAAATATTTGAATCAGGCGTTAAGTATAAAATATCAGACTGTCGTATTTTATTGAGTAATGGAAACCAAGGCTGTGACGGCCAATAAGGAAAAATAATTATGCCTATTGCTTCGTCTTTAATAATTTTCTGTATGCATTTCAAAATCAAAGAGAAGGGTGGAAAAGCGTAGAAGTACCCTGTGTGCTTCCAATTGATTGTAAATGCATCTACTGTTATGGCGTCAGGGTCTGGTTTCCATGAAACATACGTTTTGCATTTGGCATTAGTGCGAGAAGCAAAGAGATCTATTACTGGTTCGCCAAAAAAGGCCAATACCTTCAGATAGTTTGTGTCAGAGAGGTTCCATTCGATATCGGGATTGATTTTCCTTGATTCTTGATCGGCTTCTATGTTATCTTTTGTATTTATATACGACGCAAACAGCCAGATATTCCGTTTCTCGCACCACTGCCAGATAGTTTTGGTTAAGTTGGTTAAATGAGGGAATTGAATCCCTCCCATTTTATTTATGTAACTAATAGCAGTGGTGTTATCAACGCGTAGCAAAATATTACAATCATTGTACTTTGGGTCTCGAGCGAAGCATTTCAGACCAAGAAAGACAGCAAGCAACTCTAAATAATTAATATGAAAGTTGCGCTCGCTGTCTTTCCAACCACCGTTTACACGTTCGTTGTTACAAAATGCGCCCCAGCCTGTTTTAGAAGCATCAGTAAAAATTTCTAAAACAAAATTTTGAGTTTCTAGGGGATTTGATGTGAAATTTATATTTTTAATCCACCACTCTAAGTCAGATAAAATTATAGCAGAAGGTCTAAATTTAGCTTCGTATGTTTGATATTTTTTAAGAGCTAAATATTTCTGTCTCTCTAGTTGTTTTGTATAGAGCCAGCCATATCTTACGGCTGGACATGCTGCGGTCAGAACCCCTAACAAGCGAGAAAATTCCCTAATAGTACAAAATGGTAACTTTAGATATTTTTGCAGAAATTGTAATATTTTGTGTCGCTTTTCTAATGGCAATGATACTGACATGTCTATTGAATTGTACATAAATCCTAGAAATTTGCAACATTGTTGTGGGCTTAGACTACTTTTATCAAAGTTTACCACAAAACCTAGGCAATTCAGTAATTGAAGAGTTTCAGTTACATTTTTATGACACTCGTCATAGGTATCTCCTAGGCATAATAAATCGTCAAGAAAAATAACAGATTTAAATCCACGATGCCTTAAATAAGCTACAACTTCTTTCATGATTTTTGTGAAAGTCCAAGGTGCGGAGGATAGTCCGTAAGGCAAAGCGTTAAATTCATAGGTGTAATTGCGTAATTTTTCGTCTTCAAATTGAAATCTTAAATACTTGCGATGAGATCTAGCTACAGGGACAAGTAAGTATGATTCTTTAAGATCAATGGTTGCCATGAATCCATTTCTTGGTATCATTTTTGATGCAGTTCTATGGTCTTCCATCTTAAAATGCTGATTTGAGACGAACTTATTTAACTGTTTAAGATTTAGTATAAATCTATAGCTACCATTCGATTTTGGTATCAAAAAAATGTTAGATACATATTGATCAAATCTAGGTTTGCGTTCCGTAATCGCACCTAAATCTATTAAGTTACGAATAGCTACTTTCATGTCCCGTTTTTCCTTGACGGAAAACGAACTTCGCGGAACAGTAGTCTGTACAACTTTACGCGAAAAAGGTATGTGGTAACCATGATAAATCCAACTCAGAATAACCGTGTTCTTTGTAATGCCACGCCAACAATCATAGTAAAAGTGTAATCTACCAGCATGTACCTGACTTATTGTCTCGTAGGGGCACGCTTGTTGGAGCTCACGGCCGCACTCGCTCGCGCTGACGTCGACGATGGCGGCGCTGGCGGCGCTCGGCGGTAAGGTTGGTGTGCGGGTGCCCGGTACGAGGATGTCCGCCCCCCCCTTCTCGATGACGGGAAGCGAGGAGGCCCTGACCAGTTTCCCTGGTTATGAAAACGCGCACTAGACGTCGGAATGTTTGATGTTGACGGCTTCGGAATAGGTGCTTTTTTTATTTGCAGTCCTTGTTTCTCGATGGCTTTTGAGGCCTTGATTTTATCCGGTAATTTACTTCCGAAGAGGGTTTCATCTCTGTCTTGATCCTGTATTAAGGTTATGAACGACTTGTCCAAACCTGGCGTCATAAGTTTTGTTCTTACTTGCGTCTCGGTAAAGTGGAGATCAGTAAGTATTCGACAGCTGTCTGACAAAATTTTTACAGCTTGTACCTTGTCATCACCGGTCAGCAGTAAGGTCATTGCCTTGTTGATGGCCGAAATGCCCAAGCCGAGTTGGTCCTGCTTGGTTTGAAGCTTTTTGTCTCTGTTTTTTACTAAATCAGTGACAGCAGCTGATATTTCGACGTTCAAAGTAGGTGCTTTGAGCAGCTTACAATTATTAGGAATCGTATAGCCTTTCAGAAGCGATTCTTTAGCTTCGCTTTGTATACCTTTTTTAAGAATTGGTAACCAACGTTGAGCCAGCTTGTCGTGTATGTCCGGGCCATAAACTGGAATATCGACAACTGCATCGCCCAAAGCTTCTAGTAACTCTGGGTCGAGTTCAGGCTCAGTGTTTACTAGTTCCGAGGCTGGTGGCTGGTCAGCGGATGACTTGGAGGTTGATGGCACATGTGATGTTGCTTCATCGACATCAATGTGTTCCTCTAAGTTTTGCGTTCCGTTATCTGAAATTTTTTTTTTTTTTTTTTTTTAGTTGAGGGTAATTAACAAAAAAAAGATTCTTTTCTTTTTTTTTTTTTTTTTTTTTACCGGGATCCTTGCCCCCAGGGTCCAAAACGGTACCCTATTTTTATAGTTAATACAAGATCAAACAAAGCCTTTGTGTTAACCCGCAGTTGAACCTCCAGGCTAATAGTTTTTTAGCGTCATGCTAACCCATCGTGATAACCCGCAGTTGATCCTCCAGGGAAGCTTATAGACGCTGAACGCATAAATAAATTCCACTTTGTAATGTAAAAATAAACTCACCTTGTATTTCCTCGGAATCTGATGATGAAGAGTACACTATTAAGCGACTACGCCTTTTTTCGTTGCCTTGCTTTTTCAACTTTTTTATTTTTGCACTATAATATTGTATTCTTTCGTCAGCACTTCGTTTGGGCATTTTAATTTAATTTAAAAACTTATTTTTTCCGGAGATTAGTGTGCTTGTTGCCGCGCACGAAAAAATAATGACGAGCCGACATAGTGCCTACCCGGAGGTAGAAAAAAAAAAAAAAGTAACTAAATTACTCTTTACCCGTGCGAAGTTGCCAGTAGGATAAAAATTACTACATTGTTGTTATTATATATCTGAGGAATGAAACGTCGAAATATAATTGTCCCACTGCAGGGCTTAGGCCACTTCTGAAACAGGCTGAAGACAGGTTGGCGATTAAATCAAAATCAGAATCAAAAGTCATATAATCAAACTAGGCTGAGAATCAGCACTTTTCGAACGTCAAAATTACATAAGACAGTCCCCCAAAACGCCCACCCTTCACCACTTCCTAGTGCTGTCTGTTCATTTAATTCTATACAAAAGAACGCAAAATCATTATTAAGAGTTTTCCTTACCCGACGTCAGTAATGTCCAAGATATACTCGGAAATTACATATGAATTGAAAAGTCACATTGGGCACTTGTCCGGATTTGAACCTATAGCATCGAGCATGAGAACAGAGGACTTAACCACTGGGCCATCACAATAATGTACATATCTACTGTATTTAAATGTCATACCAGAATGTTCAACTTCTTTTTTCTTCCATCTGGCGTTAATCCCGGCTATTGCCAGGGTCTGCCTTCCGACTGAGCTTCCTCCACTTTGCCCAAACTTCAACATCCTTTTCAGTCAGGCCATTGGCTCTCATGTCGGACTTGATAACGTCCAACCAGCGCTTGCGAGGGCGACCACGAGACCTAGCCCCAAGGACAGCCATATTCATGCATCTCCGACCACCGTACTCCATAGGGCGACGCATGATGTGGCCATACCATCGCAGACGACACTCATCTTGCAGTTTTTCCCTCACGTCACGGACACCAAGACTACCTCGGATGAATGAGTTGCGCATGCGATCGGATCGAGTTACGCCGCTCATCCTCCTCAGCATCTTCATCTCCGTGACGCTAAGCTCCTGGGTGTGTCTGCTTAGTGCTGGCCAACATTCGCCGCCATATAGGAGGACAGGCCGTATGATGCATTTATATATCTGCCCCTTGAGCTTCGGAGGCATTTTGCGGTCGCATACAACGCCGGTTACCTCGCGCCACTTCGCCCAAGCCGCGCCTATACGTGCTTGGACATCCTCGTCCACGTTTCCAGACTCGTGCAGCACGGATCCAAGGTAGGTACATGAATGTATCGGACTTTGTGATCAGGTCCGAACCTATGCGGATGGTGTTTGCATCGGAGCTACCAGAATGTTCAACTAAAGTGTCTTATATCTCGTCACCACCGAGTTCTAGAGTAATAAAATATATACAGGACTATTAAATACAAATATTCCTTCATGATTTATATTGTTTTATTTACTTATGTCCATGCAGGGCCAAACTTGTATGGGAGCGTTATCCATCTCCTTTAAAACACGGGCAGCTTTTAGAAGAGGGTGACAATTAAACGCATTATCTCAATACAAAACAATATTTTATTCAAATAAAATTTATTTATTTATTTCGCTCTTTATGATAATTAGTACCTACCTATGATAATATTTGTGAATGGCATGTAAAAAACATTGTAGGTAGATAATATACAGAGATGGTGTTCAAATTGAGCTGGCTCAGTAACAAGTGACCTTAAGGATGACGAGGACATTGAGAGGGAGCGCAGGGCTTTGGCGGTGAGAGGCAATATGCTCGCTCGCAGGTTCGCACGTTGCACCAACGAGGTGAAAATAACACTTTTTAAGGCATTCTGCCAGTCGTTCTACTCGAGTGGCCTGTGGGTGAAGCATACGGAGCGATCCTACGGAGCCCTGCGCACCCAGTATAATAACGCTTTTAGGATGCTGTTGGGGCTGCCGTGGCGCTGCAGCGCGTCTGGTATGTTTGCTGAAGCACGTACGGATGGCTTTCCAGCCATCATGCGCAAGAAAGCGAACTCTTTGCTGCACCGTCTACGAAGCAGCAGCAACAGTATCCTAAATGCTATAGCTGCCCGCTTTGACTGTCCTTTCCAAAATATGTGGATACGGACAGCCATAGGCATCGGTTAAATATAGGTACTAACAATACTAACATAATTTTAGCTACATTTGCTGTTACTAACACAATAACATTGTATGATTTTATGTAACCTATATGGAGTTTCTCTGAAATAAATTAATAATAATAATAATAATAAGCCCCCTAAACAACCACACGTCCTGATTGACCATCTAATCACGTGGGGGGCGGACACACGAATGAGAAATTACTGGCGTGGCTAACGTGGCTCTGGAAACCCATTTAAAATGGAGACTAGATCAAAGAAAATACGTATAGGACCGCTACCCGAGGGCAATCGTCGGGGCGCACCTGGGGCCGATGCTGGGTGTCTCAGCATGCGATCCATCGGCGGTGGGGGACTGAGCAGGCGGGTTCTCCCCGATAAAAATACTACAGCCGAACCGACAGACAGACTAGACAATAGTGATAACAGTAGAGCAGTTACATCCGCTTTGGATGTTTCGCAGGCGGCGTCAGCTACTCAGCCTGCGACCACCAAAGCGGGAAAACCTAGAGTGCGCATGAAATGGACTGAAGATATGAACATATTCATTATGCGCACTTACTATCATGTTACGAAACTTGAAGAGGACAGAACCATGTACTGCACACAATTATTCGAAAAATTTAAATTACAATACCCAGAAATGAATGTAACAGAACAAAGAATAGCAGACCAAAGACGGGTTATTATCAGAAACAAGCTATTATCAGACGACACTTTAAATAGAATTAAATGTGAAATAGCAGAACAATTAAAAAATGAAGAAGAAAGTACGAATCTCACACAACTAGCAAACTCCTTACAGATAACCCATTCGCTTACATACAATCCTTCCGATGAACATGACACTAGGTCAGAAACTGACTATTTTGCCACAGAACTAGTTGCACCCACACAGCACAGCAGTCAATCTACTACACATAATCTCACATTAATACCAACACAGAATAATATTGAGTTTGACCCTTCCTTAGTAGAATCATTAAATAACGAATTAGAATCAAACATGTTAAAATACAACGGAATGGATCCTATGTGTAGACCTTTATTACCAAAAATTAGACCATCTCGTCAATTGTCAGATATAATTAGTATGTTTAATCAAAAAATTATTCCTACCAAACTATCATCCCTAGAAAACTTAAGCGACACACATTCTTTAATCTATTCTGTAGCAATTACAGTTGCAATTCACTTTAAACTAAAAATAAATATAGATAGAACTAGTAATAATCACAGAGTAATAAACGATCCACCATGGCAAAAAAGATTAGAAACAGACATAGAACAGCTAAGAAAAGACATAAATAGACTAACACAATATAAAAACGGCAACACATCAAGAAAACTTGTAAGTAAAGTCAAACTTATTATTAAAAATACTAAACAACACAGTTCACATGAAAACTTTAATAAGAGAATAGAAGATCACTTAGATACGTTAAAACAAAAACTTTTAGTGAAGAGTCATAGACTAGCACGATACAAAAAAGCCAAAGAAAGAAAGGATAATAATAGATTATTTAAAACAAGTGAGAAACAATTTTATAGAAAGCTTAAAGACAACAATACGACAATCCTTAACCCTCCATCCCAAGAGTCTTTAAAAGAATTCTGGCAAGGAATCTGGTCAGATAGCACTGAACATAACAAAGAAGCTGGATGGATACAAAGTGAAATAGCCCGTTCAGAAACTATAGACGAAATGCCGTTTGAAGATATAGATGCTCTTGAAATAAATACAGTTATAAATAAAACACATAACTGGAAAGCAGCAGGAATAGATGGTATACACAATTTTTGGATAAAAAGGCTTCACTCACTTCATAGAACGTTAGCAGAACAAATAAATGATATTTTCAAAGGCAATCAAAATATTCCAGAATTTTTGACTAAAGGTATCACATATATGATACCAAAATCAAGTAGAACCCAGGATCCTTCACAGTATAGACCAATCACTTGCCTGCCAACCTTATATAAAATCATAACGTCCTGTATAACTAACAAAATTATTAAACACACTGAACAATATAATATCCTAACTGAAGAACAAAAAGGATGTAGGCGCGGTCATATGGGATGTAAGGAGCAATTAATTATCGATTCCACTATTTTAAAATACGTCCAGAGATCTAAAAAGAACTTATACATAGCTTACATAGATTACAAGAAGGCATTCGACAGCGTACCGCACTCATGGCTGATCGAAGTATTAAATATATATAAAATCAATCCATTAATTATAAATTTTCTTAAAAATACAATGGGATCCTGGAGAACTACATTAAAATTACAAACTAAAACAACAAGCTTATCTGTAGACGAAATAGCGATTAAAAAGGGCATTTTCCAAGGGGACTCATTAAGCCCTCTATGGTTTTGTTTAGCCCTGAATCCACTCTCCCGAGCATTAATCGAATCGAAATTAGGGTTTGATATTAAGAACGGCAGGTCGATATTGCATCAAATAACTCATTTACTTTATATGGATGATTTAAAACTATATGCTAATAAAAATACAGATTTACACGACTTATTAAACATTACAACAAAATTTTCGAAAGACATAAGAATGGATTTTGGACTAGATAAATGCAGGAAACTAAATATAGAGAAAGGTAAGATTATAGAAGGAAACTATTCAACAGAAACCGAAGAAGTGATAGAAGCGATGAAAGACGAAGAATTGTATAAATAATAGTCAATTACACAAAACAATTATAGAGATAGACAAACAGTATACACCACTGAACCTTAGCGATGATAACAATATTGAGACAGTAGATAAAGCGAGACATATAGAAGAGATACACATGAAGTGGAGGCAAAAAGAACTACATGGAAGACATCACAACGATTTACACCAAACATACATAGATAAAGAGGCTTCGAACAAATGGCTAGAGTTAAGTGAGCTGTTTCCTGAAACAGAAGGGTTTATGTTAGCCATTCAAGATCAAGTCATAAATACAAAAAATTATAGAAAATACATAATAAAGGATAGTACAGTAAGAAATGATTTATGCAGAAAATGTCACAGCAAACCTGAAACAATACAACACATCACAGGTGCTTGTATCACACTGACCCAAAACGACTATACGCATAGACATAATCAACTTGTTAATATCATACACCAAAAACTCGCAACTAAACTTAAACTCATGCAGGATCCCTACACCCCATATTACAAGTACACGCCTAGAGCTGTTTTAGAAAACCAATTCTACAAAATATATTATGATCGCACTATAATTACTGATCACACCATATATAACAACAGACCTGATATAACACTAGTTGATAAAGTAAATAAACACACATTTATAATAGATATAGCAGTCCCAAATACTAATAACATACAAAAAACTATCACAGAAAAAATTAGGAAGTATACAGAATTACAAGAGGAAATTACCAGAGTTTGGAAAATGAACAGAGTCACTATAGTCCCAATAGTAATATCAACCACGGGTGTTGTCCCGAAACAAATATTCAATAGTTTTAATGCACTCAATCTATCCAAGTACACATATGTTACACTACAAAAAGCTGCCATATTAAACACTTGCCGCATAGTTAGAAAATTTTTACAACTAGATTTAGATAATAATTTTACTGCAGTACAGAGTAATTTAGATTCTCAGAATAATAACTAGAATCTCACCTTGGTTCACACCCGTGAGATTCTGAAAATACCAGGAACTAACCTGAGAAACGTTAATTTAAAAACCATAATAATAATAATATGAATTGAAATTATATTTAAAAAAGCGGCGGCCGCCCGCGGAACAGACTTGTGTGTGACCGTGTGTATGTTTATCTACCTCGATACTTAGATAGGTATCGCGCGTGCCGGCGTGCGCCATTCCTTATCGCAGAGCGTTGTGATCCCGTTGATTACATTTGCAACACACTGCGCGCTCAAAAATGAAATGATTTCTTCTTAAGTAAAGTATTATTCTTGTAATTTGTGAGGACTAGGTAAGACTACTAGGACTAGGTATGTGGATCTTTTTTTTTTTCTTTCTCAGTTAGTTTTAATTTAACGATGGTCTGGCGATTTGAGTTCTATAGGTATGCGTGTACACATGGTCCTCACATGGCCTAAACAAAATTATGTGTGGACTTTAAAAGAGAATGCAACCTCTAAGTTTTTTTTCGGCTGTTCTTCTCAGAGTACCTAGTCAGATAAGAAACGCCGACCGCACCTAGCTTATTTAAGGGCGCGGCACGACGTGCCCTCATCTCAGGAGTAGACAGTGACCTGTCGCTGCCGACCGTTGTGAATGCGATGGTCGGCAGCGAGGACTCCTGGGACGCGGTGGTATCCTTCTGCGAAACAGTAGTCTCGCAGAAGGAGGCTGCGGAAATGGATAGAGAGATCTCTTCCTCTCACGTGTAAAAGTGATTCTGATATATCCTATTTACAAAATAAACGATTTCATTCAATATAATTTCTCGAGGGCGCACGAACCGAACCTCATCATTATACCTAACGCAACCTTAAACGTAACTCTACGTGACTCTACTTGGTATTACGAGCAAACAGCAATATAGAAGGCCTCAGTTACAGAGTCATGTGCTTACTGTTCTAGAGATCGAAATCTAAAAAGTATAAAGTGGCCTCAACAACTGCATTTGTCTGACCAGCGATGATCAGGTGAACTAAGCGCGTCGTTCACTATGTGCAGCACTTAACGTGGCACGTCTGAAGTCTGAACTGTGTCGAGTGTGGCGTGAAACTGTTAGCGAACGACTGGAACCAGTGGCGCTTCATGCACGTCATCGTCATCAGTGAGGTCGGCGTCGCCGTCGGAGTCTGCACCGGGCGCCAGCGCGGCCAGCAGCAGCGTCTGCGCCGGCGCCGCGAACACGCCCGGCAGCCGGCACATGCCGCGAGCCGCGCACGACATCGACCAGCCTGCCACAGTGCCACATATCAATTTTTGACACTTCCCACACATGGCGGGAATTTATCATTTGTTGACACTTCCCACACATGGCGGGAATTTTAATAATGAAATTTGATTTTGAAAAAAAAATGGCTATCGCGAAAAACAAAAATAGGTAGGTAGTTGTTTTTTACTAATAATACTCACGAAAATCTACCAAATTTCTTATATTTTATTACCAGTTATTACATATATTTTATTATCAATAATACCTAGCGTAACTAAGTACTCCCTAAAGTAGTAAGGTGTATAAACCAAAGACACCGACATCCGAAATAAAAGTTATTTTTCACATAGTAGTGTATTTTTTTTGTACTTAAGTACCTAATTATTATGACTGCCCCGCGAACCTTGACCACGTGCAGATATAGTTACTTATGTACAATTATTAATGACGGTTTTTTTTAATGGTAAGCCACGGATCTTTAAACCCCTTTCGCCAACATTATTTATTTGACCATATACGGGTACAACACTCACGCGTGTCCAGCGAGTGCGGCAGAGCACACAGCGCAACGAGACGCGCCTCAGAGCGCGACAGCACGCCGACGCGTGCGTACAGCGCGCACCACGCCGCCGACACCAGCACGCAGCACACCTCTGTGGACACACGCGTGAGCAACACACGGTCACGAGCCGCTGTGACACACGGTCACGAGCCGCTGTGACACACGGTCACGAGCCAGGCAGACACACGGTCACGAGCCAGGCAGACACTTACCGAGCGCGAACGCCACCAGCACGTCGCTGAGGTAGAGGATGGCCTCCGCGTCGCACAGCCGCTCGCAGCACTCGACGTACAGCAGAGCCAGCGCCGCCAGCCGCACGCCGCGCGCGGGCGCCGAGCGCGGGCCGGGCAGCCCGGCCAGCCACACACCCGCCGCGAACGGAGCTGCCGCCGTGCACAGCGTCACCAGCACGCCGGCCAGCACGGGCAGCGCCGCGCGCCCGCACTGTGCACACACACTACACTAGGCGCCACCTCCAGCTCGACAAGTCAGCAGCTAGGAAACAGCAGCTCACTTTTTTTTCATCCCATTGTATTGAAACCTACATTTACGAATAAATTTGATTTGATTTGATTTTAAGGTGCCGTCGGTCATTACACACAGCGGTGGTCGCCGGTCATTCGGCTTCCCTATTTTAAGGTGCCGACCAACTCGCGACGAGGGCTCTAGCTACAGTCGGTCATTACACACAGCGGTGGTCGCCGGTCATTCGGCTTCCCTATTTCAAGCTGCTGTGACGAACAAGAGTTAGCGAAATAACCATCCGTTTTGTTCCGGGATGGAAAATCCTGAAATGAAATGAAATGATTTTGAAATGATGATGATGATGAAATGAAATGATTTTATATTCTGTAAATAGGTTTGTAGAAACACTTTTACACGTCAATAATATTTTAAGTACTAGATGAGGTCGGCGTTTCCTATCTGACTACTCTGAGAAGAAAGGCCGAAACAAACTCAGAGGTCACAGTCTCTTTTAAAGTCTAGACATATTGTTTGGATCATATGAAGACCATGTAGATTAGTGTCTGAGATGGTCTTTTGAGGAAAGAACCACACAGATTGAGTGGACCTGTCCAGTCAGTGCACGCATTTGTCAGTAATCGTGCAGCTCAACTCAGAACTTAAGGAGCTCAACGATTCGACGAACAATACCAAAGAAATGACATTTGGGTAGGCCGAATAAAGCACTCAAACTGTCCGACCATGATTAAAAGTAACTGCAAAAAGGAAAAAAAACAAAAATAAAGAAAAAATTATCCCACACAGTCTTCACATGCACAATAATTAAAGTAATATAATACTTTACGAAGTAAATATTCACGTCGTTATACACATAATTTGATCAACGTTAATGTGTCTTAAAAATCCAGAAATAATCTTGGTCCGATCATTTGAGGACCATGCACATTGGTGCCTGAAATGGTCTTTTGAGGAAAGAACCATACAGATTTGAGTGGACCTGTCCAGTCAGTGCACGCATTTGTCAGTACTCGTGTAGCTCAGAAACCTTAAGAAGCTCAACGACTTTTTCTATTTTCTTTCTTTATTTTTCATGGCTCAGTCATTTCGACATCAGCAGTCCGTGGTCAGTAATAGGTGGTACAGCACTAGCAAGAGGCTCACGAGTAGCGATGTGTGCAGCGGCGTGGCGAGCAGCGAGACAGCGTACACCAACGCGCAGCAGCCCGGCGCCGCACCGTTCGCGCTCAGCGCCAGCGGCAGCCACGCGCATCCGCCGCCCAGCGACCACAGCATCAAGCTGCGCACGACACCCGGGTCATTACACGCTTCACGTTACACAGCGACACGGTGCGACACTCACCCCTGCACGATCCGGTAGTCGACGCCATCAGTGAGAGTGCTGATGAGCGCGGCGGTGAGCGCGGGTGACACTAGGTGCGCGTGTGCGACGCACGCCGCATGCACGCGCGCCTGCACGCGCGGGTACACGCAGCGCGCGCCCCGTGCCCGCCGCCCCGCGCTGAAGTGCACGTAAGACACCAGCGCCCACGACGTGTACTCCGCCCGCAGACCGCCTATACACAACGCACGTCAAACTACGGCGACGACAAGCCAACTTTGCGAATGCTGCCCGAGAGCCAGTGAACACTTTACACAGGAACACAATGGATACCCTTCACCAAACAGGTATATACCTGGTGCTACAGCATAATATTAATTATATTTTTCTATAGATAGCGAAAAATTGTCTGAATTTAAGGTATTATCCAATATGCCAAATTATTCTTATTTTCCTTGAGTAATGGAAAGTTGGAGCTCATAATGTATGCACAATGGCTTGGTCATCCACCATCTGGCAGTGGGCAGCCGTCTACCAGCTAGCGGACTGCAGTTGCCTGTTGCTCCACCAAGGAGGACGATGTTCACCTTTTAATACTCTGTTTCATAAGGGCAAAAAAAGGCTAATCATTTAGGTATGTACTTACTTATAGTGTAAATAAATGTCTATTTAGAGTGTGCCATATATTAATGTATTCAATCCAAAGAAATAAAAAATATAGTAAATTTTGATTTATGAATAATAAAATGTTTGAACTAGTGACTATCGAAATGCTATATACCGATCTGACTAGCAGGAACCGTGTAGCAGACACACTATTAAGTGCCAAGTGGCTGCCCACCCCTCTGCTGTCAGCAGTGCTAGTAAGCCATGAGCTGTCTCTAGATTTATTTGCTTTATGCAGTGTAATGATTTTTTACTTCGTCCTGAAATATCAGGCTTCAAGATGCAACTACTGGAGTAATAAATACTTACAAAGCTATCCATTAAGTAGTAAAATAATGAACTGGCTTTGAATATTTTACAGTTCGGAAAGAATTATAGTTACATGCTTTGCTTAGGCATAAGATCTAACTCTTTTTGTGCATCCCACTTAATATTATTACTGATACTGTATACTAAAATATCAAAATGAAATGTATAGTTTGTAAGTAGCTATTCTTATAATGGAGTAATAGCCAAAAAAGTGATATCTCAAATAGGAATTGGTGTATTTATTCATTAACATAGTAGATAATTAATTAATTAATATACCAATTCTGTAGATGGCAGCTTGTAGAAACAAGAGACTCACAGCGGGTGTTCTATCATGTGCTTGCGCTGTTTCAGATCTACATAATGTATGTAATGTGTGTAGGTAAACCAATAGTATCATGTGCTTGCGCTGCTTCAGATCTACGTTATGTGTGTAATGTGTGTAGGTAAACCAATAGTATCATGTGCTTGCACTGATTCATATCTATGTTATGTGTGTAATGTGTGTAGGTAAACCAATAGTATCATGTGCTTGCACTGATTCATATCTATGTTATGTGTGTAATGTGTGTAGGTAAACCAATAGTATCATGTGCTTGCACTGATTCATATCTATGTTATGTGTGTAGGTATACCAATACTATCATGTGCTTGCGCTGCTTCAGATCTACGTTATGTGTGTAATGTGTGTAGGTAAACCAATAGTATCATGTGCTTGCACTGATTCATATCTATGTTATGTGTGTAATGTGTGTAGGTAAACCAATAGTATCATGTGCTTGCACTGATTCATATCTATGTTATGTGTGTAGGTATACCAATAGTATCATGTGCTTGAACTGCTTCAGATCTACATAATGTGTGTAATGTGTAGTTATACCAATAGTATCATGTGCTTGCGCTGTTTCAGATCTGCATTATGATAGTGTGTAATGTGTGTATACCAATACACAATTAGATTAGATGCCTCATTCTGTCAACACAATGTAGGATACACAGTAACTGCTGCCTGCCAGTTTCATGAACGAGGGACAAATTATTACTTCACAAACGATTATGGTTGATGAAAACCTGTTGTGAGATTATAATGTACAAGCAGACAGCATGTCACAAACAAACCTAAAGAAATAATAAAATGTATGTAATTACATGGGGTGCAATGCGGTGTATGATGTCTAGCTAGTGAGCTCTGAGCATGCGGTAGTTGCCTCCAGGCGCGCCCAGCCGCGGCGCCAGCACGGCCGCCACCACCGCCGCTAGCACGCCGCCCACCAGCCAGCGCCGCCGCACGCCGCGCCAGGCACGCGCGCCCACCGCGCGGCTCCAGCCCCACGCCTCTGGCGCATTTACACTCTTCATTGTCACTCTAAATTAACGTGATAAGCCGGAAAAGTAGGTAAATGAGGTAAGTAGTCTAAGTTCCGCGCAGAGAATCAGAGATCCAGAATTCCAGAGATCTGCAATACCATATTATGTCAATCTGTCAAAGTGTCAATGCGTCAATCGATGGTAGATAAAGGCCGCGTTCCGAGTTAGGCCATAATCGCCTCAGAACAATAACTAAAGCAATAATCGCTCACAGCGCTGACATCAATATTTTGCGTTCCGATTTACGCTGCGTTCCGAGTTACAATGTAATCGATTTGAGCGCGCTAACACCCGTTCCGAATAAGCGTTAGCGCGGTAACGCCGACCCATGAAACGTCATAGATGACGTCATGACATGCGCCATCTTGCGATAACGCCGACCATGCCTTTTACTAATATCACCGTAATGACAGTATGACAGTTGACTGAACTGTTGTTTTTGGCAGCGCTGTAGTTTTGAGTCGCATATATCTATAAACTAACGTGGCTTTTTCTAAATTGTGCTTCTGGCTACCGTCGCCACTTAACCAAAGAAGAAAAAGACATTTCTGATGTTTATACAAAGAATTTAAGTAATGTTATAAGTTTTGACGTTTAGCAAGCACTGTAGGCGCGTTCACTAGCGTTCCGAATTGATGACAGACCTCAGCTGTCATAATCGTAATATCTAAATCGGAACGCAAAATATTGATGTCAGCGCTGTGAGCGATTATGGCCTAACTCGGAACGCGCCCTATTACGATTATGACAGCTGAGGTCTCTGTCATCAATTCGGAACGCTCGTGAACGCGCCTACAGTGTTTGCTCAACGTCAAAACTTATAACATTACTTAAATTCTTTGTATAAACATCAGAAATGTCTTTTTCTTCTTTGGTTAACCCTTTACCGCATACTAACCCATATATGGTTCTCTAAATTAACCTTTTTTTTTGTTACTTATTAAACGTGAGGAGAAAAAAAACGCAACTTATACTCATTGTCTAAGGTCTTGTTAATGCACAAAAAAAAATAGGAGTGTATGTTCTAATCACATAACGTTCCACATGCACTTTTTCGTTGGTGGGTGTGAAGTTCGTGTCGATGTCGAAAACGAGTTTATTCAAGAAGGATTATTGGGAAGATAAAGGAAAGTTTCTGTCTTGTGAAAATTGTTTTTGGTTGCGTTTACCCTTCGTCTAAGCATTAGTGAACGAAAATCTAACTTTTTTTGGGCTGACGTACTATTTTGAAGGACTAATTACAGTGAACCATATATGGGTTAGTATGCATTCGCAGACTACAACTGCATTTTGGCTATACCATATATGGTTTACTATGCATCCGGGGATTTTTGAAGAAAGCACAAAAATTAATACATGAGCTCTTTACTTTCAAGCAAGCTGCATCTGAGCATATATGTTAATCGGGCAAAGCCATTTCCCGCAAAAGAGGAAGACCGTGAAACCCAGCAGGAAACCACAGTAGGGATTGAACAGCATTAGGCTATGCAAGCCATAGCAGTCCAGTTTTTTCTAATCCGGGCACACCAACGCAACCAAAGAAGGCCTCAAGACATGCCACTGACCTCAGTGAGATCCGACCATGTCGATCATATGCTAGAGTGGCAAAAGAAGAGGCAAAAATGCCAAATTTTGTTTGGGACAAAAAAACATTCACGAAATGCAGAAAATGCAAAGTGCTATAAAGATAAACGCAATTGCTTCATCAAGTTCCATGAGTAAAGTGAATAAATAATTATTACATATTTAACTTAAGTACTAATTACGCACATACTAAAATTATACTTGGTTTGTATAAACAAAAAAAAGAATATTGTTTTCTTACTGATGCATGTTAACCCATATATGGCCCCTAACTTTTTGATGCAAAGTCACCGCACTGCATACTAACCCATATATGGTAATTTTTTTTTTTTCACTTTCTAAAAGTAGTAAAAATTTTTTTCTTGTGTTTTGTTACTTCTTTGTCTTCAATAAAAACTATTCACCACACTTTATTTTTTTAATTCATTTATTTCATAATTCATGCGGTAGAGGGTTAAGTGGCGACGGTAGCCAGAAGCACAATTTAGAAAAAGCCACGTTAGTTTATAGATATATGCGACTCAAAACTACAGCGCTGCCAAAAATGACAGTTCAGTCAACTGTCATTTTTGACAGAGATCACGGTGATATTAGGCTGCGTTCCGAGTTACAATGTAATCGATTTGAGCGTGCTAACACCCGTTCCGAATAAGCGTTAGCGCGGTAACGCCGACCCATGAAACGTCATAGATGACGTCATGACATGCGCCATCTTGCAATAACGCCGACCATGCCTTTTATTTTATTTTATTTTATTTCTTAAGAAAACTTACAGCTAGGATACAGATAGTTGACAGTTCGTGAAAGAAGGCCAATTAAAAGTTTTCACTGACAATAATAGAATAACATAAGAAACAGCAGACAGGAAAGCGAAGGTAAGTAAGCACTCGGAGAGAATTAAGAAAAAATTTAGTCTAACACACAGTTTTAGTGATCTTCAAAGAACTGTTTACATAGTATTTTTTTAAGTTTAGGTACACTCGTGGAGAATAAGTCAAGATCATCAACACTCTGACACATCGAGTTGTATGCCCTGCAAGCTCTTATGATATACGAATTTTGCCGATATATGCACCGCACAGAGGGAACATACAGAGGTTGATGGTTCCTTAAGGTGAAGGATGGAACACGCAGCCCAATTTTGCGCATTAATTCAGAACAGTCGGTTGAACCATTAGCCAAATTGAACAAGAATACCATGTCAGCAATTTTTCTCCGCTCAATTAGTGGAAGAATGTGAAACTTCCTGCAGCGGCTGTAATAATTAGGCAAATAGGTTTTGGATCTAAACTGAATGTACCTTAAGAACTTCTTTTGAATACTTTCGATGCGATTGACGTAAGTATTATAAACAGGATTCCATACTGGTGAGCAGTATTCAAGATGACTGCGCACAAAAGCACAATAAAGAATTTTGAGGGTTTTGATATTTTTAAAATCGGCTGATATTCTCAAAATGAAACCCAGTGCCTTAGAAGCTTTTTTAATAATATTATCAATGTGTGTGTCAAAAAGAAGTTTCGAGTCAAAGGTGACGCCTAAGTCTCTAATCGTATTAACTCTGGCTATTGAAGTGTTGGCTAGTTTGTAATCGTAAACAATAGGTTTAGGTTTACGAGTGAAGGTACATGTGTAACATTTCGAGACATTTAGGTCCAAGCGGTTGGCCGTACAATACTCTTGAAATCTGTCCAGATCATGTTGGAGACGTTCAGCATCTTCACAAGTACTGATTTCGCTTAGAATCTTCATGTCATCCGCAAACAATAGAACTTTTGAGTTAGAGAAACATGAAGAAACGTCATTGATGAAGATGTTGAATAACAAGGGTCCCAAAAGCGATCCCTGTGGAATTCCTGAGGGGATAATCATAGTTCTCGATGTGTATCCATTAAGAACAACAGTTTGACATCTGTTGGCCACGTAAGATGAGAACCACCTGAAGAGATTTCCACTGATACCTATGGCCAATAACTTACGCAGAAGAATAGCATGATCCAAGCGATCAAAACACTTGCTGTAATCAGTGTAGATTACATCTACTTGTGTGCGGTGAGCCATACATTCAGTCATATAATCACCACAAAGAATGAGATTAGTGGTTGTGGACCGACCCCGCAGGAAACCATGTTGGCGGTCACTGATGCTTAGTTTAAGACAAGCATGAAGCTGCTTGTGTATTATTTTTTCCAAGATTTTAGCGAAAATGCAAAGTTTGGATATGGGCCTATAGTTTTCCACGAGGTCTCTTGGCCCTTTTTTGTGGATCGGAGTGATTAACGCCGACTTCCAAATTATAGGTACCTCACCTAAATTTAGGGACCGCCTGAACAGAAGTGAAAGAGGAGGAGTCAGACTTTTGGCACAGTTGAGTATAAAAACTGGCGGAATATTGTCGGTCCTGCAGATTTAGATAAGTCAACTGCTTTAAGTAGATTGAATACTTCTAATTCATTAACTTCGACTGAATGTATATCCGAAACAATATCGCTTGAATTGACGTTTGAACCCCGCGCATGGTCATTGGAATGCTCGTCGCCACTGCTGATACTACCAGCAGAACTGAGAAAATTTGAATAGAAATAGTCGCCAAACATGTTGCAGATGTCCTCTCCTATGCTTGAAGTGCTATTTCTATATTTAAGTAAAGAAGGGTATGCATTAATTTGATTTTTAGATTTAACGTACGACCAAAACGCTTTAGGGGTTTTAAAAATGTCTTCTTCAATTTTAGTGATATAGCAGTTGAACATTTCACTTTCAACTTCCTTGGCACGCTGTCGGAGCAAAACAAAAGACTCATGATCAGACAGGTTTCCGTACTTCTTAAATTTTGCGTGATACTTTGCTTTTTCTTTTAGAATTTTTATCAAAGGCTGCTTGAACCAGAGAGGGTATCTACTGCTTGAAACTACCGTCTTAACAGGTACAAAAGAATCACGTAGTTCATTCAGAGTGTCATAGAAAAACGATACGGCATCCTCGAGTGACCTAGCGCTCACTTCGTTGTGCCAGTCGATCTGGCTCAGCCGCTGATTAATGGCCGTATAGTCGGCTGATCGATATAAGAAAATTATACGAGGACGCACAGGAAGAGTATGAAGTTCCACGAAATCAGCAGACACACAGAGAGCTCTATGATGAGGATCTTCCGGCACCAGAGGATCGGTGCAACTTGCTACTGAAACCTCGCTATTAGATAAAACTAGATCAAGTATTTTATTGTTGACATTTACGTGCGAACTGTATTGCGAGATATTGCAGACTGTGAAGTTATCAAACAAGCTGACCTGAACATGACCTTGGATATTACTGGGGCAAACGGACTGACCATCATCATCTGGTTCCCAGTTTATATTTGGAAGGTTAAAATCTCCAAGAATTAGAAATTTGTCAGCGGGATGCTTCTGAACAATATCTGTTAGGTTATTAGAAAAATTGGTTAACTGACCTGCTTGGGAGTGGCCAAGATTTTGATTGCAGATGTACACTACACAAATATGCATTTTATACGATACTCGCGGTCTCTTCCTGTGTAGGGTGAGAGTAACCCACATGTCCTCGGCAGACGAGAACCATTCACTGCGGAGATCACTGATAAGTTCACGTCGTACTGCAATAAGCACACCACCCCCCAAAGTTTGTTTCGTACTAGAATAATTTCTATCACGCCTCCACACTATGTAGCGGTCGTCAAACAATTCACTGTCTTTAATACCCTCAATAAGCCAAGTCTCAGCTAAGCAAATGATATCGTAGGTATTAACACACACATTACGATAGAATATTAACGTTTTTGTACGCAATCCCCGAACATTTTGGTAATAAACACTAATAGGTGACATCGCAAACAGAAATATTACGAATTAATAGTTCTTCAATAGAAATTGTAATGTGAGGTACATTCAGTTTAAAACAAAAAGTTAAACTATGATACATTAAGAAATTGAGCGAGATCAAGCTGATTACAACCTTTTACTAATATCACCGTAATCGCTGTCCAAAATGACAGTTGACTGAACTGTCATTTTTGGCAGCGCTGTTGTTTTGAGTCGCATCATTCTATAAACTAACGGGGCTTTTTCTAAATTGTGCTTCTGGCTACCGTCGCCACTTAACCAAAGAAGAAAAAGAAATTTCAGATGTTTAAACAAAGAATTAAGTAATGTTATAAGTTTTGACGTTGAGTGAGCACTGTAGGCGCGTTCACGAGCGTTCCGAATTGATGACAGACCTTAGCTGTCATAATCGTAATATCTAAATCGGAACGCAAAATATTGATGTCAGCGCTGTGAGCGATTATGGCCTAACTCGGAACGCGGCCTTAGTAAAAGGCATGGTCGGCGTTATCGCAAGATGGCGTATGTCATGACGTCATCTATGACGTTTCATGGGCAATCATGGGTCGGCGTTATCGCGCTAACGCTTATTCGGAACGGGTGTTAGCACGCTCAAATCGATTACATTGTAACTCGGAACGCAGCCAAAGGGTAATAGCGGATCAGACAGGTGAGACAGGATACTCACAGACAGTCACTGGAATACGTAGTATCCCTGAGTAGTCTGTAACTGGAATGGGACAACCTCAGGGACAACGGTTAGCGTCATTAGTTCTCTATATACTCTGTGAATGGGACTGAAATACAGAGAGACAGAATATCTCAATATCACATTTTAATGACGGCTGCGTTCCGAGTTACGAATAATCTATTTGAGTGTGCTAACACCCGTTCCGAATTAGCTTGATCGTGATAACGATGTCTCGTGAACATGAATCGTGTTACAGATAAAATTTGGCTCCACTGAAGCTACCGCGCGTGCGAAGCTTCACAATTTCATAGCGTATAGATTTCTTTATGTTCAAAACACTTTCGCAAAATTTTACACTGCGGAGACGCCTAACTTTGAGAAAAAAATTCCTAAAATTTCAGAATATTCAACAGGTATTATTTATCTACACAGGGGGTAACAGAGGCCCAATCCTAAAACTTCAGAATATTCAACATAGGCCGCGTTCCGAGTTACAATGTAATCGATTTGAGCGTGCTAACACCCGTTCCGAATAAGCGTTAGCGCGATAACACCGACCCATGAAAGGACATAGATGACGTCATGACATGCGCCATCTTGCGATAACGCCGACCATGCCTTTTACTAATATCACCGTGATCTCTGTCAAAAATGACAGTTGACTGAACTGTCATTTTTGGCAGCGCTGTAGTTTTGAGTCGCATATCTATAAACTAACGTGGCTTTTTCTAAATTGTGCTCCTGGCTACCGTCGCCACTTAACCAAAGAAGAAAAAGACATTTCTGATGTTTATACAAAGAATTTAAGTAATGTTATAAGTTTTGACGTTTAGCAAGCACTGTAGGCGCGTTCACGAGCGTTCCGAATTGATGACAAACCTCAGCTGTCATAATCGTAATATCTAAATCGGAACGCAAAATATTGATGTCAGCGCTGTGAGCGATTATGGCCTAACTCGGAACGCGGCCATAATATTATTATTTATCTACACAGGGGGTAACACAGACTGATAGGTGAAAGACGGCCATGCCAAAAGCGCCCTCCTTACAAGTTACAATATCAAACGAGGTCCAAAAGATCCTTGTAGATCCAATGACGTATTTAGATCTCGTAAAAATCGAATGCTGAAACTAGTTTTGCTATAAGTAGTAGAGAATAGGACTGTTTTACACTAAAATAAAACAGTCATTATGTGCCGAAAGAAAGACACAGCGTTAGTGTGAAGATGCTGTCTATGATTCTGTCTTCTAGGAGCTTAAATATTTAAAAACATACCTGATTCTCTTTGGATTTATGTTGTTACCTCTCACTCCCGGCAGGGGTCGCGTCCACTATTTCCGGCATGCGACCTTTGGGGTTCTCATAGTGTCTTCACTCACCAGCAAGCACCTTGCTCTAACGCTGTGTCTTTCTTTCGGCACATAATGACTGTTTTATTTTAGTGTAAAACAGTCCTATTATATGCCTAGCCGAAAGACACAGCGTTAGTGTGAAGACTTGTTTGATATCTGCTGGTGAAGGTAACTATAAACGCTATGTGAAATGAAAAAAATGTGTTTAAAGAATGAAAGAATTTCTTTTCAGATTAAACATCTATTATCAATTACCATAATCAGTCAAATAAAATCACTACTAAATCTAATCATTTAGAATCGCAGCAAACAATCTGCTACTTCAAACTTAAACTATTAACTTCAGCACATTAAACTGATTTTATGTTATTAAAAACCTGAGAAGTTTAATCGTAACAAATCATCTTCTTCATTATTTGATCTTTTAATAATTTCTCTACAGTAAAATTTTTTGAAAGTTTTATCACTCTTCCAGTTTCCTCTAGCTAATATCTCATCCACAGGTACATTCTCCCACCACCCCTTGGATGCAACAGCAGCTCTGATGCTTCCTGGAGTAGCTTCTAGATTTAAATCTTTAAATATAGATTTAATCCAACCGGCTATGATAGTTCTTGTGGCTGGTTTTATTTCGCCTTTTATTGAGATAAATAGACTACTAACGTTATTATTAAGACGTCTATTTTGAGAAGCTTGAATCAATTGTTTAATATGTCTCAAGGGACATATATTAGCATCTGGGTGCTTTAATAATGACCATCCAGACTGTCTATATTTACTTGAGTCTGTTTTTGATCCAAATTTGGGCCTTAATAAAACTTTTTCTTCTTCTTCTATGTAATTGTCTTGAGATATATCCAATAATGTAAGGTCGTGGATTCTTCTGCCTGATGCTAATAGTAAAATAATTGCAGTTCTTCTTGAAATATCAAAAAGTGAATTTGTGTTTGGAACTGACTTTAACCAATTGAATAACAATTTTGTGTCAAAAATAGGGGATTTTGAAGGTTGTGGTTTTGCCAGTGCTATGGCTTTTAAAACTTGTTGAATAAAGAAATTTTTTGAAAGATTTTCTGCATTTGAAGCACAAAAGGTAGAAATAGCCGATTTGTGTAATAAAATAGTGTTAACTGAAAAATTTCTTTTTAAATGCAGATCTGCTAAAAATCTTGCAACATCTTTGCCGTCTGGATTTTTGTGATTAATATTATTTATGGCACAAAAAGATAGCCACCTTTTTATAGGGGCTTTGTAAGTATTTAGAGTGCTTTTGCGCCAGCTATTACTCAATAAATTAATTTCATCCCTACTCCAGTTAGCTACCTGGTCTGACCACCCCCAATTTTCCAAGCCTGGAGGGACAACTTGTCCACTTGTGGGGGACAAAACCCCGTCGATCGATCTATAAGGTTCTTCCGTAGATTTGTTATTGGTACTGGATCTGATAGTGCCCTGGCCTGTAGATCGGTCAGCCAATAGCACTGATCCCACTGTGGTGCTATTACTATGTATGTCCCTTTGGCCCTGTTTAGGTGATCCAGCACCCGTGGGATCAGGTTGGGGGGGGGAAATACCCAGCCCAACTGAAAGTCCCAATCTTGACTGAAGGCGTCGCAAAAAATTGCTGACCCATCTGTTGAGTCCCAAGTTACGTACTGTGGGACAACTGCGGTTTCTTTTGACGCGAACAAGTCTACGTCTGGAATGCCCCATTTTTTGAATATGACTTTCTGGGCTTGGGATTTTAGCTGCCATTCGGGAACAGGTTTTCCTCTCGAGAGGCGGTCTGCAATCCCGTTTAACCTCCCCGGGAGGTATGATGCCGACAGTGTTATGTTGTGCTGCTCGGTTAGGTGAAGAAGTTTGTTTGTTAGGCCTAACAGGGCTAAGGACCGGGTGTCCCCCTCGTTCCTTATGTAAGCTATGAGGGTTCGATTGTCGGACTGCACTAAAACGTGTGCATCCCTCATGTATGCACCTTGTCTCACTAAGGCTGCATACACAGCAAACATCTCCTTCACATTGGAATGCCATTTTTGTTGGCGGCGATTCCATTTGCCTGACAACATGATGTTGTTCAGATGTGCTCCCCAGCCCGCGTCCGCCGCGTCTGTGGTGAGAAAGTGGGTAATCTTTGGGTTGTGCATTGTTTTTGCACTTTTGCCTACGTTTTTTACCCACCATTGTAACTCTTGAGTCACTAGAGGTGGTAACTCCCTCTTTTGCCTTGGTCTGCATCCTCTGTATGATTTCAGAAAAATCTGTGTTCGACGACAATGAAGGCGTCCGTTTGGAGTTGCTAAGTTCGCGAAATTTAGCACACCCAGCAATTTTTGCGTTTCTCGGAGACAAGACTCTTTCTTTTGTAATATACTCATTGCCAACTCTTTTATCTTTTGTACTTTTTTTAAAGGAAGAGACATTATTTTTGTTTTTGTATTCCATGCTATTCCTAAATATTCTATTTCTTGAGTTGGGGTGAGAAGTGATTTTTGGAAGTTTATATGCCAACCCAACTTTACTAGAGTATCCACAGTTACTTTGGTGTGTTGTACGAGTTGTGTTTGACTTTGACTGGCTATTAAAAAATCGTCTAAATAAACAATAATTCTTATGCCTTGTCTCCGAAGGATTTCCGCAATCCAATTGGTCACCGATGCGAAACAGTGAGGAGCTGATGAGAGACCGAAAGGCAAGGCCGTTAACTGTAATATTTCGCCTCCATATATTATACGCAGAAAACGCCTGTGGGTTTCCTTTATGCTCAAGTGAAAATATGCTTGATGGAGGTCGATTTTTGTCATCCAGTCCCTGTCTTGTAGGAACTGAATTACATCCAGTCGAGAAATTAACTGGAAATGCCGAGTTGAGACATGTAAATTTAAACTCTTTAAATTGAAAATAGGGCGTATCCCCCCATCTGGTTTTTTGACTAAAAACATTTTGGAGTGAAAGCCGGGTGTCATGTTTTGTGGTTTTTCTAATATGCCTGCTTCTTTTAACTGTTTTATGACTTCTGTCATTTTCTGTGATTGTCTTGTTGCAAACTTGTTTAATATTCTTTTGTAAGGGTAATGTAAAGGAGGTTTTGTTAAAAATGGTATGCGACTCTCCGCTATTATTTTTTGAATATACTGACTGGCCCCCATTTGTTTCCATGCTTGAACATGGAATTTTAGGCAACCACCTTTGAATACCCTGGTTTGATTGTCACTTATCTTTAGTATTGGAGGTGTCTTGGGAGCCTGTACGACGAAAGGAATGTTTTTTATAATTATTCTTGGATTTTTTGTCAGAGTTGAACTTGTTTTTCTTATTAAAATTTGTTTTATGAGATGGCTTGAAATTTTTGTTGTTTACCTGATTGTTATTAGTGAATTTCTTTTTATCTTTTAAGTAACTTGGCATATTGAGCCATACTTGGGAGCCTCCTAAAGAATCAACCAGAGGGGTGAGCGCTTCTCTGTTGAAGAGATGCTCTGCACTAGGTGGAATATTTTGTAATGCTAATTTAAGATTTATATTACTAACTTCTTTTAGAATGCGGTCACGTCTAACTTCGATACACTCTGCTCGCTTTCCACATATGACTTGCATACAGGATTCCATATTTTTGCACGAAGGAGACGTTGAACCAAATTTTTCAGATAATTTATCATACAGTGTGTTTGCATTGAGCTCTGTGTTAGAACTAGCAGCCCAATTAACAACCTCCTGTAGACCCTTTTGTAAAAGTTGCCTATTTTCCAAAACAGCATTTGACAATCCCGCTAACAATTGCTCTGTACCAGCCAAATAATCGGTACCTTTATTAAGATGGCACAGTTCCTCATTTAGTTTTAATCCTACAAAACCTGGTGTTGCTAAGAGTGCTTGCAGGTCTTTCTTATACCTAATACCCTTCCAGGCTTGAGAATTAAACTGTTGAAGATTTGTCAACTCTGCTAATTTGGCGGGATCGGCTACAGGTGTAATCTTAGATTCGTCGAAACTTATTTTTAAATCCCCCAAACACATATCATTATTAATAATAGGTGGTTTTAAAAATTGATTACAATTATTTGTTGAATTTATAGAATCACAACGGCCGCCATTATTTTCTTTATTATTATTATTGTAACTCGCACTTATTGCTGTGAAAATTTGTGGCATTTGAGCTACACAGTCAGATAAATATGTAACTTGGTTAATTATAGTATCTATACGAGGATCCGAACAGGTTCCGACCTGTTTCGACCTTTGCCGCTTAGACCTTTTGTTAGGTGGCGGGGAGGCAAAACCTTCCTCGTCTTCCGAAGACGAGGAACTGGTTTCCGATGAGCTTGAGCTCACAGCTCCTCGCCCTCCATCCGGAGCAGCGATTTGAGCTAAAGGTTCAGGCACAGGTGGATCCTCGGAGTTCATAATGGAAGGTAGGTACTTACCGACTCGCTGCCAATACACAACACTACACTAAACACTGAATATCTATAAAGTATTCGTGTATAATTACTCTATCACTATTTTCGAACCGAAAACAATGAAATATATGAGTCTAATAAGATTTTTGTCAGTTTTTTAACACTTAGAAAACTTTAGCTCCTATCACGACAAAAATCATAAACGCTATGAGAACCCCAAAGGTCGCATGCCGGAAATAGTGGACGCGACCCCTGCCGGGAGTGAGAGGTAACAACATAAATCCAAAGAGAATCAGGTATGTTTTTAAATATTTAAGCTCCTAGAAGACAGAATCATAGACAGCATCTTCACACTAACGCTGTGTCTTTCGGCTAGGCATATAATGAGATGTGCCGTTCAAGATCATTTTCGTACCTACTGTACTAGCCTAGTACGAGTAAGTACCTAAATGCTTAGACTAACAATACTTAATACTTACCGTCCAAATCAATCAATCTGCGAACACACACTGACACTGTGTATTTTTATAGGCCGTTATGTTTCTAAATAGAAATCTATTCTGAATAGTTGCAAAAAATTAGAAACTACTTTTTTTTTGTACATATAATATATAGTCGTTTCAAATCAAATTCTGTTTTTTGACTTCTGTCAAAGACGACTAATGTGTTTCTTCCACTTCTAGTTTTTTCCGGTTTTGGTACACGTAAAATAATGTGAATTCATAGTTATTTATTTATCCTTCAGTCTACCAACACCATGTGTAGATCGTAGAGTTATTTCCTCAGTTAATTGATCTGGGTGCCACAAATGTAAAGTTTAGTAGCAATCGACACGGCAATTGTTATTGTTTTGCTTTGTCATTCCATAAAATACAATGGTTTATGTGCGGCTGGTGGGCTGATTGGATAAATACACACAAAGCGACGCAGTATATCTTGTGAGATAAGGAGACGCGGCGCAACGTCAGTGGCTCAGAGAGGCGTTCGGCGACACACCACTACACCGGCTGCGTCCAGTCGCGATCGCGAGCCTAGATAGCAAACAAGCAGTAGACTGCTGGCAGTCAGAGCGTGCAACGTCAGCACGCCGGTCAACGAACACAATTTGATTTTTCCATCTGTAAGTACCTACCCACTCTAGCAACATGTTATTTCACCTGCATTACACGGGATAGATCACTCCTCCGTGTATTGTAAGCCTGCTGGTTGAATCCAGATAACAAACAATAAGATTATGAGTAATACGTCTGACTATAGTGTGTTTTGTAGTGTTTAATGTATTTTTTGTTATGAGTTTTCTACTTGTACCTATATGTAATTAATATATTGATAACACTTCATGCTGTATCATGAATCAATTTGTAATATTTAGTGTCAATCCATACTTACAATATGGCTGTTGTAACTTGGCAGTTCTGAACATAGGCACTATGAACTTACGTGCATATTCTCCCACTCACATTCACCTCATGTCACCATTTGTTTCCTAAAAAATGTTACTGCCCTCTGCCAAAGTTCGGAACTGCCAAGTTAAAACAGCCGTATTGTATATTAGCAATCCATTATCAGTGTGTGTGTTACACATTGACTATTGACTACTAACTGGACCTATGTGATGAAATAAAATGAGCTCAGATGTACTATACTCGTGATAAGACTGCAGTGTGCAGTCAGCAGCATGTGTAAGGCAGTGATTCACTCAAGGACTAGGCGACTAGCTTGATTAAGTATTGTATTTTGTGTACTGTGCTGAGCTTGTGACGAGATTTTCCCTACAAGGTGCATGTCATGTGCAAGTTGTAGTGACAAGGTTGTTGAGTAGTCTCTAAGGCACACAGATGATATTATGTGGCTGTATTTACTACACTACTTATGTGTTTGTTACTCATACTTATTTGTGGTTTACCTTATTAATAATAACAAGCCTTTGTTTAGACATTGTTTTTGTTTTTACAATTGGTAGGTGGTACTTTGCTTCCCTATCAGTGGCTAGTCTACTTGAGGTGCATTTTTTCTGAGTTGATTTCATGATTAAAGTTAGTTTTTGTATTGTTCCCGCTGTCGATGAAATTTCTCTGTCTCTGATAGCGAGGATGATCTTCCTCGTGCTTAGTTTAATATACACTCCTGTATCAAGCCACCCTTTATATTTTTTTAAAGGTAACATCTCTCATTTCATTCTATCTTTTTATTGAAATAATAAGAGCTAGAACAAAGAAAAAATTTGTGGTTTTGAAGCCAGTCACTCATCATCATTTAATTTGTCATTGTTTCAAAGGACTCGGCTAAATAGAAGTGTGGGCAGCTGCCTTAGCAATGAATAAACCCTAGTAATATGTAATATTCAAAAATATTAGTATTTCGTATGAAAAAAGTTTCTGGGACTTTTAATGTTGTTAGGTACAATCCTGAAAATAAAATCGTAAAAAATCCTATGTCAAAAGGTAGGCAAACTTGCAAACGATTTAGCTAGGTGTTTGTTAACAACTTTCAACAAATACCTAGGTAAAAAAAAAGATTTGTTAGGAAAATCACCCAACGCATACAAGTTGCACTCCGTATTTTAGGTATTTTTAAGGTACAATTACGCGATGGGCACGACTTCTCAGGCCAATTTAGAGGGCGTAATCCGGCGTAACGTAGTCAGAAGATATAGGTAGGAGTTACGCGATAGTAAGATAGGCAACTTCTAGGTGAATATAACTGTAGGTTGTAATAAATGTTCTTATCATACATTCGGCAATACCATTCAGAGCCGAGGGGTTCGGCACTTTTAAGTGGTAGCTAATACCAAAATGCGCATAGAACTCTTTCATTTCATTGGGTTCAAATTCCCCTCCAATTATTCTCTGACAAAAAGCGAAGCTCGTTTTGTAAGCCGAAACGTAAAGGCTTCCACAAACAGGCGCGACGCGACAGAAAACCTTACGGTATCGGTAGAACAATTACCGGTGTCGCGTCGCGACCGACTCGCGCGACAAGTCGCGCCAATATTAACGAGCCTTAACAAAAACATCTGATTTACAAGCAGAAATATTTATGTGGTTTCGAGCTTGCTATCTGAAACGTTTTATTGTTGGTTCTTTTGTTTTCAATAGCCATTTTGTAAGAAAAACAATGCCTTTTTACTACGATACTTATTCAATTATTTTTTAACATTCTTCTACAAAGTCACTCATTCTGCCTAACCTTTTTCCAACTATGTTGGGGTCGGCTTCCAGTCTAACCGTATGCAGCTGAATACCAGACTTCTACAAAGTCACTACTAACTATCCTTAATCTGAGTTTTTCACTGACTAGTGAAACTATTGAGCTTAATAAAAAAAATTAAAGCACAATACGGGGTCTGAACTCGGGAACAAATTATAATTAATCTTGTAAAAAATCATAGATGGCAGCTTAAGTATCAATTATGAAATTAACAATCACTAAAAAGCGATAAGCGGCAGATTTCAGTTGAAGTAAGATTAGTAAAAATCAAAATTTACACTCAAAAATCTCGTATTTTCACCTAAAAAAGATAAATGAAGCCTGTTACTTGAATTCGAACCCATTGAATGCAAGTAATGCAGTACAACTTGTACCTATTTAGTTAAAAGTTGCCATCATTCATCATCATTTTGTTTAGAGGTCTTCGCAATAGATGGCGTTTTACTTAATTTATCCTGTCATCAAAATGTCGTACGAACGCCATATGGGCATAAAAAAGAAAAAGCACTCTAAACAACAATAGAGATCGCTTTTAGCGATAAGACCGCCCATTGTGTCACCCTATGTAAAATTGCTAATTTTATGTCTGTAATTTTTATGGTGTACTTATATGATAAAGAGCTATTCAATTTGATAAATTTAATCGTAATAAAAACCGTTCAGCGTGCAGCGTTTACATGCAACGGCTTCATAATAGGCGCACACTTGACGGGTGCAACCACAATCGTTACTAATTTACGTTTAGTTGTTTCATTTAAAGGCAAAACAAAATATTTACATTTTTTTGTCACCGAATTTACATAGTTCCCGCAAGTTTCCGCTCAATCGGATGCCAAGAAGTGCTTGGAAACACGTACGAACGAAGCAAGTTAAAAAAAATCTTGAGAAGACGTTCAGTAAAACGAATGAAATATTTGGCAGCGCTAATGCGGGCAAACTTGAATCAACTCGTCGTACAAGCACGTATTGACTACAACTCTGTGTTTACGTGGCAAAACTTGAATGAAATAATTGCCTTGGTGTAAACAGAAGCCGCATTCAATTATTGAACCTATCCCATTTTATGGAAATCACACGCATGTAGACTAGTTTTAGACTAGAAAATAAAGTTATAATAATGTTTTATCTACACCCAATCCTCTATAAAAGTTTCTGAAACAGTTAGCTTATTGCCAACATTAAAACGGCCAGTGTCATAGTAACCATTATATCATCCAAACGAGTGTTATAATGTTGTAAGTACTAAATTTCATAATGCAAGTATGCAACTCGTTTGCTCCTTCGATACCTTGCGGACAGCGGATGCAGACCCCCGCGCCGACACATCTGACACTTTTTTCCAAAATACGATAAGTCACGCTTGGCGGCTACCGACTATAATTATGGTCGGTTTAATGTTGGCAATAGCTACCTAACTGATTCAGAAACTTTTATAGAGGATTCATATCATGGGTGTAGATAAAGTCTTGAATGCAACTGTATATAATTAGGTATTAAAAAATTAATACCCCTTATTATACAACAGTTTGCATAAATAACTATTACGTGTGCATTTTGATTAAAGTCGTTTATATCAGAATTGGGATGGAAACACGCCCAGATGCCGCGAAGCCGCAAGCGCACTCGAGTGAAAAGAAATGCGTCAAAAATAAGTCGTACGAGTAGCTCGTCATCGAGCTGTGGTTCGCCTTCGTCCAGCAACAGCAGCTCTGATGGACAAAGGCGTAGGAAAACGAGACACACCAGGCTTGCGTCTCCCACAGTAAGCCAAAATGTTATTTTATCTTCAGTAATTCCTGATTTTGACCCATTAGTGGGCGATATTGAAATATGGATAAATGTTGTGGAAGCTAAAGCTCGTGCTTTTCGTTGGTCTGATCGTGTCCTGCAATATCAAGCTTGGCAAAAGTCTAAGGATAACTGCAAATTCTAAACAACTAACCGAATATGGAACTGTTACGGATACATCTAAATACAATACCAGTGTATGTAATGTTAACAGGTATCTTGACTTTGGGACTCTTCTGCTGCCCGGCGGTGGAATAGTAGGCGCTCGTTTCAAATGATGATTCATTATTCATTGCAGCTTCGCTATATTTACACATGACATATTTTATTTTATTTTATTTTATTTTATTTTATTTTATTTGGGAAAACAAACGGTTACACATTACATAATACAAATAGAAATTTAAAACAAAGTAGAAATATAAATGTATAACCAACCGCATTTTCCACATAATATAAAAAAGTTAAATATAAACGTAAACGTCGTGCGATTCAAATTACATTGAATAATAGTGAAAAGTAAAACTTAAAAAAAAGAGAAAAAAAAAAAACAAACTTAAACTTATACAAGAAAAAAGAAAAATAAAGAAAGAGGTAAAAGGTAATGATGTTATTTTTATGGTTGTGTGCTGAGTCCTGCTATAACTTTAAGCGCAATACTTTTAAATTTACCAGCAGAAATAGCAAAGAACTCAGTGCTTTGAAATATATCATTATACTGCTTAGTAATGCGCCGTAGGGGTGCTCGCGAGCCTGCGTTTGACCGACAAGAAGTTACAGCAAACAGTGGTCGTGCGCGCACTCCTCGACATATTGTTGTTCTGGGCACTACATAACTTATTCTATTGCTTATATCTATACAGTCGTATGAATTATTACACAAATCAAACAGAAACATAGATTCCAACATTATACGTCTAGACTTAAGGTTTTGAAGTTTATACCTATTTAGTAAGTCGCTGTAAGATGCATAAGTACGAAAACAACGGAAATGCATGGCCTTCAAAAATTTGCGCTGAACTTTTTCTATCATGTTAGAATATTTTTCATAGAAGGGATTCCACACCGGCACCGCGTACTCTAACTGAGACCTGACCAAAGTTTTAAACAGATATAAATACGTATCAGGGCGTTTAAATTCCTGAGCCGGTCTCATTACAAAGCCGTACATACGGAAAGCATTGTTAACAATTTTAGTAACATGAGCATCAAGATGGAGTTTGTCATCTAACAAAACACCAAGATCACGAACCATTGTTTCTCTTGCCAGATGTACATTATTCAATGTATATGCATGTTTTATTACCTTTTTGTTTTTAGTAAAACTAATGCAGTGGCATTTGGATATGCTCAATTTCAGTTTATTTTTTACGTAATATGCAGAGAATCTATCTAAATCTTCTTGCAAAAGTAAACAATCGCGTAAATTATTGATTGGTCTAAAAATTTTTAAGTCATCTGCGTATAGTAATAATTTTGAATTTTGAAAAGATGTACCTATATCATTGATAAACATGACGAACAAAAGAGGTCCCAGTATAGAGCCCTGGGGAACAGAAGTGACATTTTGGGCCGCAGAATTAAATCCATTTATCACAACTCTTTGAGATCTGTTAGAAACGTAAGAAGAAAACCACCTCAAAAGGTCATCACGTATGCCATTAAAGGCAATTTTACTCAAGAGCAATTGATGGTCCACTTTGTCAAATGCTTTTTGGAAATCCGTGTATATAGTATCAATTTGAATACGAGAGTCCATATTGTTGAATAAATAGTCAACAAAAGTTACCAGGTTAGTGGCAGTTGATCTTCTCTTGACGAATCCATGCTGTTGTGGAATTATAGTATTATGTAGAATAGGGTAAACTTTATCATGAACAAGTCTCTCAAAGAGCTTTGACAAAACTGATAATATCGATATAGGACGATAATTCCTTTTTTATTTATATTAAAATGTCCTGTTTAGGTCCCGACTTGTGAACAGGAGTTATATTTGCGAGTTTCCATGCTTGAGGAAAGACCCCTTGTGAAATTGATAAATTGAAAATAATTTGCAATGGCACACACATATTCACGGCGGTCTGTCTAAAAAACACAACTGGCAGACCATCTGGACCCGGGCCCTTTGAACAATCCAATGCCTTAAGTGCACATAATATTTCATCGACGGTGAACTGAATATTACTAAGGAGAGAACAGGTTTCAGAGTAATCTCCGCACTGCGATGAAATACCATCAATTGATGTTGATGGCTCGTATACTGAATTAAAAAAGTCAGAGAACAGATTACAGATGTCTTCAGGGTTATTGGCTGAATGGTTATTGCAATTCATAATAGAAGGGAAACCTGTAGAGGATTTACGGGAAGAAATGAACGTCCAAAAATGCTTAACATTAGTTCGAATACCATCTTCTACAGAGGTAATGTACTTTCTGTAACAGTTTGTGCATTCAACTTGGAATCTAGAGCGGTAAATGGAAAACTGCTCGTAGTCAGAAATGTTTTGATACATTTTCCATTTTACCCAAGCTTTGGCCTTATTTTTATAAATATGTATAAGCGATTTTGAGAACCAAACGGGAAATTTTAAAGATTTACAGTTTAACAGTGGAACGTGTCTTTTAATGATGCGGAAAATAATATTATAAAATGTGTTTAAGGTATCATCAATGGTTTGGTTAACTAGAACTTCTTCCCAATTAATCTCTTTTAAATCCTTATTTATGTTATCATAATTTGCCTTGTAATAATTATACTTTTTAAATGTCTTGCGGGTCATCGAATTGTATGGTACACTTGAAGAAATAAAAATATTAAGTGGAGGACGGTGGATATCAAGCTGTAATAAGTAGACATATTGTGACTTATTGTTTATACCTACTTTTGCTTTTGCTGCTTTGAACACAGACATACATATTTACGTACTTATAAAATTAGTTATTTTGATTTATGATTTATTTGTTCAAAACATATTCTACCTTTTAGAGCTTCTCAAAGTTATCGTATAGCTAAAAATACATTAGCTAGTAAATACATTATCTATTTAATTAATATTTAGATTCAGATGCACTCGTGTCGCGCTAATAGTGTTCCGTTGCGAACGTTCGGAGCATTGGTGGGGCGACACTTGCCTCAAGAATATAGTAATCGGGCAGTTGGTCGTCGAAATAGACATGGGCGAAATAGCTCACTGAAAAGAAAAAGAGCGATTAGCTCTTTTACTCTAAAGAGCTATATCACTCTTCTAGCTCACTAGCTCTTCTATAGCTCAGTGACTAAGACGCCGACTGCTAGGTCATTTGACTCAGGCTGCACGCGTGTCGAAGGAAACGGCTCGGTTCGGTCAATAGTCATTGTCAATATAGCTCTTTGGAAGTTTGGACTCTTTATTACGGTTCTTTAGCTCATAACGATCGGTTCAGTTTCTTCAAAATGATTCCCCATATTACTTTCGGTGTCTCGCTGAACTAGTGAGTCTGAGTGAGCTAACTGAGCTAATGAGCTATTTAGCGAGCGATTGAGTGAGTGAGAGCGACGTCAATCGAAAAAAGCTAGCTATTTTCTATCACTAGCTCACGAGCTACCCATATTTACGTCGAATACAGTGCGAGTTGGAACCGTTGTACACGGCTCGGTATATTTACGGTACGGCGCGTTAGCGGCATGGAATAATCGAGAGCTTTTGTATATAACACGGCAAACCACCGGATGGCGCATACGGCAACAGCGACGGCGCCGTGCTGTCGCCGTATCTATCTGCAGAGTCTTTCCATAGTGATTCATACAACATTGACGGCCGTGCCCACACTCACACACGCACGGCGAAACAACCGTTGTTTTTCACGGTAAACCCGTATTTTCAACAAAAAAAAATCATTATCTCCTTGTTTGTTATAAAAGTGTAGTAATATTTTAGACTAGAAATTAAAGATACTTACAATGATTGTTTACGTGTACATTTTGATTAAAGTAGTTTATACTTATTTCATGACGATCTAAATGTATTCCTGTTTCTATAATATATATTTTTTTATCTCCGACGTAAAAAGATATAGGTTTAACTTGTGTATCTGTGTCTGTCTGCGGCATCGTAGCTCCCAAACGGCTGAACCGATTCTTTTTTTTTTTTTTTTTTGTTTGAAAGGTGACTGACTCGATAGAGAGTGTTAATAGCTATAATTCAAGAAAATCTGTTCAATCGCTTGAAGATTATCAGCTCTATTCTGGTTGATAATTGCATGCGAGCATTTTCCACAGGTCTGACGAGTCGTTGGTATTTTATTACTTCAATGATATAAGAACATAGTAATCTTGAAGAGATGCTGCAGCATCACCTGGAATTTCCAGGATACTCAACTCTTACACCAACGTACATCAGATGAAATGTATCGTGTTCGCGCTCATTGCAAAAGTCTCAATAAATACGTTATCGATAGATGGTGATCAGTGTCTGATGATGGAGTAGGAAAGAGAAATGAGAATAAATTATTAACTATAGCTTCACTGTGGGAAAAATACGTACTTACAGCTTCGCAGATTGCAGCGCGGCACGCGTCGATCGCAGCGTGTCTACTAGTCACTACTAGAAAATAACTTTAATTTCGGAAGTCGTTGTCTTTAGTTGCGTATTTTCGTTTTTTGCCACCGACTTCCGAAATGTAAGTTATAAATAAATAAATAAAAATAACAATATTTTATTGTCAGGCATCAAGGCCCATAGGGTGTTAGTTACATCTTCCTTAAAGACTATATTAGTAACATGCAGGAAAAATAAAAAATAAAATAAAAGAAAAGTAAAAGAAAAATCACAATCACAGGAAGGTTTAACAAGCCTTGTTGCCAACATGTAGCTTAGTAAACCTCCCCATTGTAGGCCCATCCAGCCTCTCTGCAAATACCTTCAGAATGCTGTTGCTGCTTCCCCTCACTCGAGATATTACTGAGGCAACTTTCTTCCGCATTATCGCAAAGTAATCGTCAGTATGCGCATCGGCGAACATACCTGACGCACTACAGTAAAGTGGAAGCCTCAACAGCGCCCTGAAGGCATTGTTGTATTGAATGCGCAGGGCATTGTCTGCTTTTAGGGTATGATTATCCCAAAGGCTGCTGGTGTATCCTTTCCTTTGTAGTGTTCTTTTTTTAGTGAGTTAAAAAAAGTAAGTTAAGTGAGTTAAAAGTTTTTATTTTTCACCTTTAAATTTTTGTAAGGTAGCTTAGATACCCTAAAAAAATCGGATACTTACCACTACACGACGCGGATCAGCCCGCACGGCCGACGATCACGGACAGCCACGCACCGCAGACCAAGGCTCTTGCCACGGTCCGTGATATTGCGGACGGATGCGGACTCCGGTCTCGCAAGACTTCGGAATACTTCGGATCGTATCGTTAGCTCGCCAAAAATAGCTCTCCGGCATAATACGTCATTCAATTGTAAACTTTTCATACGACATACGTCACTGTAAATCTATCTTTATTGTCATTTAGTTGAGTTGAAAATACTTTGGCACACTATCAAAAGGAACTGCATTGTTTAATTTTGCCTGTTGTAAGTTGTTACGTATAGTCATAATAAAAGCAAACAGTACTTACCTAAGTACTTTTTCGGTTGTTTTGACGAAATGATATGCAGGCAGCTGCGTGCAACGGTGCAAAGTACTTATAGTGTATTTAAGTACTGTATTTTCCAAAGAGCTATTGAGCGAGCCAAGCCGTCTCCTTCGATGTGCGTGCGGCGTGACTGGGTGAGTCAAATGCCACACTGGGCGTCGCGCATCGGAGCGACTGATGGTCGATTCCTATAATTTACAGACCGTTATTGGTTAAATTAAGACTCTTTTTTACCTATCATATTTAGCAATTCAATCATTTATTTCGGAAATAATCCATATTGTGTTAGTAGGTATTAGGGCTTAGCAAAACATGTTAGTAGCACTGACCTCATAACTTTGCACAGTAGACACTACCATAAGGAAGTATCTAGGATCAAAGGTAAAATTAGTAGACATGCGTCAGATATATCGAAACGTATCTAAAATCCTATTTTAGTCACAAATCGTATCGTATCGATAAAATCCCAACTAGACAAACCGATTTCACAAGCCAACGGCAAGAGTACAGTAGGTACCTACCTACCTACATTTACGCAAGTATTTGTTTGTTTGGAAGGTTTTGAAAACCTAATTATATTACTTGAGACGATCGAAACTGCGAGACGGAACAGAAACAGAATATGAAAATGATTTCATAACCTGAAATCGGACCGTTTGCGTAAATATCCAAAAACGCCCATGTCTAAAAAAAAATGCTTACGAATCTATTTATATGCGCAGTTTTGATTATTACTATTTATTGCGCACTAAAACGATTCGTTTTAGTTATAGGACCCGAGCATAATTTGACACTGCACCTTTGAAATTACTGACTCGCCGCGGATCGTACGCTCCGCGACAGACGTGTCTGCGCTACCACAGACGAGACTCTTCCTACGGAGCATCGGTGCGGACTGGTCTGCGTCCGTCCGCAATATCACGCACTGTGGGAAGCCACTTTTGAGATTGGATCCATTCTGTCATTGCGAAATGCAAAGTAAAAGAGAAGCTCGCACTGCACCTTTGAAGTTACCGACTCGCCGTGGATCTGACGCACCGCTACGGACGTGTCTGCGCTACCAAATACGATGCTCTTCCCACGGTGCGTCGTACGAGTTGGTCCGCGTCTGTCCGCAATATCGCACACCGTAGGCAGTTTGTTCTTTATTACTTCAAATATGTTTCCCCACATTACACATGAACACAGATAACATACATGAGGTTCTGTCTGTCGCTGCATTATCTGAATGAAACGTGGAGTTTGCAACCAGCATGTTTTCACTGGCTATTCTCTACTCCGGCAGGTGCAGCGTGCTAAGCTATCGTCGGCGATGGGTATCGAGCGCGTGGTGCACGGCGTGCGCGTAGCGGCCGTAAGCGAGGTGAACAGCGCGCAGTACGACGCGCTCGTGCTGGTGACGTCACCCGGCGTGGCGCTTCCGCAGGCGCTTGAGGACTTCGTGGCCGACGCTCGCCAGCTCGACGCCGAACTCGACAAGGTGTGTGTAGCGACCCGTGCAGTGATTCTGTGACTTCTTCATTGAGTTGCACATGCCCTAGCAGTTAAGTATGTCATGCTCACTCAAATGTCTCACTGATGATGGCGCACGTGTTAGAACATTCGGTACCCTACCCAAAATGGTTGGTTATACGTTCTTTATAGACAACAGTTTTATAGAATTTCGTTTCACATAATATTTTTCTTATATTATCATTTCATAGAATAATCAATAGGTACCTACGCAGAATACTTACTTACTTTAAAAAAAAATTAATAATTGTTTTTTGTTACAAATAAAATGTAATGTTTCGATATTCATATCATAGAATAACAAATCGAATATTCTTTTTCCTCATATTATTTAGTTAATATAAAACTTTTTACCAAGACATATATTTTTATTTTTTTCCTCAGTGCCCCGTAACGTACACTCCAACCGGGCTTTTAACCCCATGGAAAAATACACCGAACAAACAATATTCGTTAAAAAATGAATCTACTATTTGATAAATTTGTTAAATAAAAAGTAAATAGTCGTAAATATTCGAAATAAAAATACAAGATCCAAATATTATATGAAACATTTGCTGCGAAACGAAATTCTATGAAATTTCTGTCTGCGAAACGAGGGAACACCAGTGGAGTGTCTGTCTTGCCAGTTCTTCTCCATGGGAACCTACTACGTTTTGGACTGGGCAATTAGCTTCATCTGTCTGATCGACCGACTCCTTGGCAATTCGAAAGTGCCTGTAATTGGTTTGATTGAAATAAATGCTTTGCGTTTTGAGTTTGTTTTGGAGTCGTTGTGAGAGCGGTGCACGTTGTAGACGACGTGTGTGCTGCGCTGCGCGCGCGTGTCTGGAGGGCGGCTGGTGCTGGCGGGCACGGGCCCGCTGTCCGCGTACGACGACGTGCGCGCGCTGGGCGAGGCGGCGCGCGCGGGCGTGCTGCGCGCGGCGGCGGCGGGCGCGACGCGGCCTGTGCTGGTGCTGCAGCCGCACCCGCGCTGGCCCGACGCCGACCTCGTTGCGCTGCTGGCTGCGCTCGAAGTGCTCTACGTCGTGAGTCACCTGATCTTATTTATTCCTGTTCAAATTTCAATCATTCATACCTACAAACATCCCGTATAGTACTTTCAGTTTCTCCCGAATTTTCCAAGTTTTCCTTTTTTTAAGGTTCCGTAGTCAACAAGGAACCCTTATAGTTTAGCCATGTCCGTCTGTCTGTCTGTCCCCGGCTTAGCGCAGATACTGTTAGTACTAGAAAGCTGTAATTTGGCATAAGTGAGTAAGTATACATAATTAATGACGCCGATAAAGTGGTGAAATAAAATCATAAAAAAAAAAAGTGTGACTTTTCTAGTATTTCTTATAAGAAACAGGATCGATTGGCATCAAAAAAAGTTTTTGTGAAAACGGCCCATTTTCTTACTGACTGTACATTTTTTTCAAAATCTGTGAATGCCGATCAAATTTTTTCCGAAAGTTAAGGACAGTCTCCTAAAACCATTTTCCTGTTGCTACAACGGTTAAGGTAGCTGCCCTTGCTGCCCCATCTCAAAAATCCACCCTGTATAATTATGTACTTATATCCTATACAAATGTATGAATCAGGAAGTCAGATATTACTGCCGATCTGTCCATAGTAATACGGCCTGGCGATGATGTTAGTGCACCTGCAGTACACGAGTGCACACATGCTGTATGTGTGCACTCGTGTACTGTGTAACGCTGCGTGTGCTTGTGACAGCCGCTGCAGATCCGCGAGTCGTTCCCGGAGCAGGCGCACAAGCTGACCTCGCTGGGCGTGTACGCCGAGGGACTGCGCGCGCCGCTCGACGACCTGCTGCGTGACGCCGCCGCGCTGGACATCGCCAGGTGACACAAACACAGACACACACCACCGACCAGTGGGAGCAAACTTGCACTCCACCGTTACACTGTAACTACTGCTGCGTTGGTGTTCTACGAAACAGGCTTACGGAAAAAAAACAATTACTAACCCTGCTTATTTTATACCGTCTTTGTTTTGGGAAGAACCATAATTCAAGAAACGTCGATGGACAGAAGCTAGTTTACTTCTACTCTCCTTATTGTGTATCAATTTTTATACAATCTTCAAAATGACGACTATCAGACGTGGGCAAAAGCAAGTGCTTTCACTGTTAGTAACCCGTAATTTTTCATAGACAGCGTATAGAGTGCCGCAAGCGGCATTGTATCACTATTGGTTATAGTTACGTTAGTTTGCGGCATACTAGTCAATCAATTTAGTAAGCCGCACGCGGTATTACGATTGGTTATTGTGCCGTTGCCGTCAGTTTGCGGCATACTAGTACACCATTTTAAAAAGCCGCACGCGGTATTATACAGCGGAGTCTACTGAGACCCGCAAGCGAAGCTCCTATTTCTGGGTGGTTAAAAAAAATCTCTTGCATCCTAAGTTCTCCTAGTATTACTAGTAGAAACATTGCTTTTTGTATATACACAAAATGTTATTTTTCATACTTCTTCATATAAGAAACTAAATCTTGTAACGACGTAAATTCAGTCATTGTAGGGACTTTGATATTATATCAAATATGCAGTTAAATAAATACAAATCAAAAGGCAGCGAACTAACCTTAACACTCAACCAAAATAACAAGTGACATTGCAATGTGTATATACATTAAACGGTCGCATTATTTTGCCGTGCATACTCTTTACGGCAGTCTAGATAGCGCTATATGCCTCAAGCTGGCGGCGGCACTGACACGACATCTGCGGACCAACCCCGAGCGCATGACGCCGCTGCGCACGGCCGCGTACCTGCGCGACGTGTTCGCGGGCTCGGTCGTGTAGTGTGTAGTATATGTATGTGTTGCGCTGCAGGGGCGTGGCGCGCGACATCGGCGGCGCGGACCCGGAGCGCATGACGCCGTTGCGCACGGCCGCGTACCTGCGCGACGTGTTCGCGGGCTCGGTCGTGTAGTGTGTAGTATATGTATGTGTTGCGCTGCAGGGGCGTGGCGCGCGACATCGGCGGCGCGGACCCGGAGCGCATGACGCCGCTGCGCACGGCCGCGTACCTGCGCGACGTGTTCGCGGGCTCGGCCGTGAGCGTGCGCGTGCTGGACGAGCGCGCCGCGCTGGAGCGCGAGTACCCGCTGCTGGCCGCTGTGGACCGCGCCGCTGCCTCCGTCGAACGGCACCGTGGTAAAATAAACTGAATGCGCTTAGCATAAGTAGTGAAGTATAAAATACACATGCCACAAACACCCCTCGCACACCTCACTAACACACACTCACACACCCATTCACCCTACACCCACCACCCACCACATTAACCCAACGTCATTAAAAACATCCCAAATCAGATTATGTCCTGTACTACTTATTTTTGTTTATATTATTAATTAACTAAATCTAAATGTACTAATTTAACTTCATTCATTAATTACCTATTAAGCGTTTTTTTGCATGGATCATCATTCCATACTGCTATCATCATTTTTAACCGACTTCCAAAAAGGAGGAGTTTTTTTTGTTTTTTTGTTTTTGTGTATGTCCGTCGATATTTTCGTCAATTGTAGACGGATTTTGAAAATTCTTTTTTTGTTTGAAAGGATATGCTCTCAAGGTGGTCCCATATAAATTTTATTAACTTAGCTTGAGTACTTTTTGAGTTAGCTTCATTAATACGTATTTTTCCCACTTAGCCTATATGGACGATATTTTAACATTTTCCTGTCACTGTTATTTACATAGCAGGTCGTGATATTCGAACTAGTAGGGGGTAGGTACCACAACTAAAAAGTGAAAAATAAAAACTTTTTACAAAAAAAAACAACAAACCAAAGACACCGAATTCCGAAATTAAAGTTATTTTTCACTTTCTAGTGTTTTTTATGGAAGTCGGTTGTTTTTTTTTGTAAAAAGTTTTTATACTTGTTGTAGTTAGTCGTATGTTATTGTTCCGTAATAAACTTTTTAAACTCGCATTTTCGAATACAGGGAAAAAGGTCAGAGCCTTTCTCTGTTTCAGGAAACATTATGCGCATGCGCATCAGTGTTAACGCATTGCAAACGTATAAGAATATAGAAATATATAGATATTGAATTAACGTTGATAGGTACAGTCACGAGCATAAGTACATATATTACTATGGACATGATGTGTTCTCGTCTCAGGTTGCGTGATCTTCCTGGAGTACGTGCCGCAGAATTATGAACGGACCGTGATGCTAGTCGGGAAGGTGAGTGCCGCCGAGTTGTCGACAGAGGGCGACAACAGTGTGTGATGAGCGAGTTAGTGACGCGTGTGTGTCCGCAGGGCGTGACGTACGACACGGGCGGCTGCGACATCAAGGCGGGCGGCGTGATGGCCGGCATGTCGCGCGACAAATGTGGCGCCGCCGCTGTCGCCGGCTTCCTTAAGGTGAGGCCCTTCACACTCTATTAAAGGGTTAAACGGCCCCATACGTCGAAGGAGCGTCTTCATAGTTGTGTGCCCGCAGGCGTGCGACTCGCTGCGGCCGGCGCTGAAGGTGGTGGCGGCGCTGGGCATGGTGCGCAACTCCGTGGGCGAGGAAGCCTACGTAGCAGACGAGCTGCTGCGGAGCCGGCGCGGCCTGGCCGTGCGCGTGGGCAACACGGACGCCGAGGGCCGCATGGTCATGGGCGACCTGCTGGCCGAGATGTGCGAGCGCGCGGCCGGCGAGCGCAGCCCCATGCTGTACACCGTGGCCACGCTGACCGGCCACGCCGTGCGCGCGTACGGGCGCGGCTACACGGCGCTGCTGGACAACCACGCGGCGCGCGCGCTCGGCCACGCCGCCGCCTTCCGCGCCGCCGCCGAGCGCCTCGGCGACATGGTCGAGGTGTCCACGATCCGGCGCGAGGACCTGGCCGCGCACCGCGGCAAGGCGCCGGGCGAGCACGTGCACCAGGCCGACAACGCGGCGTCGTCGGCCCTGCCGCGCGGCCACCAGGCGCCGGCCGCCTTCCTGCTGCTGGTGTCGGGGCTGCACGAGGCCGACGTGCCGTACGCGCACCTGGACGTGGCCGCGTCGGCCGGCGACCTGCCGCAGCCGCCCACGGCCGCGCCGCTGCTGGGCCTGGCCGCGCACTACGGGCTCGTCGCCAAGCGCTAGCGCCGCCGGGACTTTATACTAAATTTATTATTAAGACTCGAAGTACATAACTGCATAATAATCATAATTCATTTATATTTGGATGTTTCTCTTTTCTTTAAAAGCATGGATATGGCTATTTATATCATTACGTTATTTTATGAATAAATTTGTACGTTATAAAGCGTGTAGTTTTTATGTAGTCGTCCACCAGGCCATGATCCTCGGGCCGCCGATACTGCGGCTCTGCAACGCGATCAATAAGCAAGTTGCAACGTGACATAAATAAACATCATTAGTAATGCGCTTCTCAGGTGTTGAAGGAATCTCTTCTACATATGTGTTGACGGAGCGACTAGGGGTTGTAATAGTTCACTCTACACAACAAACACAAAGACAAATAAAATATGCTAAATGCGCCGGAGCCCAGAACGTTTGCGCACTGCATCCGATCCGAATCTCAATTCGACATCCGACTTCAATAAACAAATTCGAATTTAGTGCGCTATGCCTCATAAATTCGCTTCTCGGATTCGGATCGGTTGCATCTCGAGTGCTCAACTTCGATAACTGACCGGCTGTCACAAAGCCGACGTCAGAGCAATCCACCACACCCCACACAACGTGCGCATCGTCGCGATACCTAGTCATAGCACCGTTATGTGGTATATGTACTGTACGAGATAGAAGCCATACCTAACCACGTGCTGCTGCCGTCGGTGTCTGCGCCCGTCACGCTCGTGACTCTCGCCACGCTCGTGCCCACCGAAAATCAGCGTTGTGCTGTGGGTCCCCCATAGCACAGTATCATGCGAGTGGAAGTCTTCTTGTGACATTCAGACGTGCAGCTGCCGACTATGTCTGTTTTATGCTCGTACTACCTATTCTACAGGGTACATATTAGAATATCGAAAATTAAAATACCTACGATTAAATTTAAATATCGAAAATTGTTATAAGCTTAAAATGTCTAAGATTGAAATGCCGTGTGATTAAAATATCGAATGATTCAAAATGTCGATAGTCTATTATACTAGGGATGCGTTTGTTGCTTGGGGGGGCTTTACGTTAGCTCTATTGCAATTTATCCAACGGATATATTAAAATCTAGTGAGGACACTAAATCTCTTGTGTAAAAAATTATATGCCCTGAACAAATGAAACTTCACGTTAGAGCGTTATAATCAGCACGGAGTACAAAGAGGACATTGAAAAACTTAGGAAATCATCTCAGCTAAGTAGTTCCGGCGTGAAAGTGGAAGAGCCCCATAAGAGAATACCAAGAATTGTAATTATAGGAGTTTTTAATTTTGTAAACATAGCAAAAAATTGTTAGCATGTGCTAAAAGCACACAAAAATACGTCGTTAAGGCAATAAAAACATGAAATGCTTTTTTTTTCTTCCAAATACATTTTTTTTCCCTATTCAAACCATTTTATACGTTTTTTTTTGTTAAAGTTAAAAAAGTTGGCAACTCTAATAGCAGTCCACATGTGCTATGTAGCAGTCCACACGTGGTATGTAGCAGTTAACACGTTGCTTCGGCAACCTTCGTCAGCTAGGTAGCTGTCGAAGGTTTCTGATCGTGTGATAGCGAGATGAGTGAACAAGTGTGCGAACAAGAAATATATGTAAGTAGTACCTAATGTAATAAAACAGCGGAATATTGTCCAACTTTTTATTTTCTTACTTTTTATTTTATAATATTCTTTTCAATTTGCAATTTTACAGCTCGGCGGGCGACGCGCGCTCGCCGCGTTATTTCTATACAAATAGTTTATAACTCTCAATTTAAATCGAGTTTATCACTCACATATACAACTCATAAATACAACAAATACAATTAATAATAATAATAGTAATTTACACAAAAAACAACATAATTTGACGCATCCTCTCGAGCCGGGCGGCAAACCGTTCCCTCCATCACAATATACATTATACTTAGCACCTCCAACATATTTTTCATCCGTCAGGATGTCAACTGAACAGTTTTCTTCGAAAGCCAAAAGTGTTTTACATAACAAGTACTAGCTGCAATCGTGGACTGCGATAACAAACAAATCATTTACAAAAACAATGGAAAACAAAGTCGCCGCAGCGCACTCGTCGTTCTGACGCGCCCGCCGTGCCACAGCGTGCACCGCGACAGTGACGCGACACCGCGACAGTGACGCGACACCACGACCGTGACGCGACAGCGTGACGGCGACGCCGGGACACGCCGGGCGCGCGCCGGGGACTAGTGCGAGCGGGCGGCGGCGTGTGCGTATCAAACGTACATAAAAAAATATACAGGGCATGTACACACTAAACTAATCTCACTAGAATCGAACAGCATCTCACTGTGTGCGGCCAGCGAGCGTGCAACGAAATGTTCAGAGCGCGGGCACGACGCACTAGGAGGGCACGTCGGCCGCGGCTAGGCGTAGCGCCGCGCAGGCTGCGGGGCCCACGCACTAGGAGGGCGCGGCCGGCACGTCGGCCGCGGCCAGGCGGAGCGCCGCGCACGCCAGCGGCGGGGCCCCGGCGCCCACGCGCTCCTCCTCGGCGCTCGCGAGCGCGTGCTTGAAGCTCTCGTACGTGAGCCAGCAGATGGCCGCGGCCGGCATCTGGTACAGCACGCGCGCCTGCACGCCCTTGAGGAAGCCGCGCGGGCCCGACGCGCGCAGCACGTGCGCGCCCGCGTCCCACAGCCCCGTGGCGCGGGCCGCGCGTTCCTGCGTGTTGAGCACGGTCTTGCACACGTCCAGCGGCGTGGTGGCGAAGGCGGCCAGGGCCCCGCCCGCGGCCCCCGACAGCGCGTGCGCCAGCGGGTCGTACGCCCGCAGGGGGTTCAACTTCTTCTGGCACGCCTCGTACGTCACGAAGTGAAGCGCCTGTGGACACACACACTCGAGTCAGGCTTCTAAAGAACCTCCCACCTACTTAATACAAATCTTAAATATATTCATTCACTGACCGACTGCGCACAGCCTGAACCGCTGACTAGAGGCCAAGACCATCAACAATCTTCGTCGAAAAAAGGTATGCCAATGCCAACCAAACCAATACTGTCAGATGGGCAGACAGTCTCTTCGTCGTGTACGGATTGGAGTGCGGGACGAGGCAAGGTGGTTTGACCTCCCCTAAGCTCTTTAACCTGTACATTAACGACCTGCTGCCTGAGCATAGCAGCACTCATGTCGGTTGCTCAAGTGATAATGTTTGCATGAATAATATTAGCTACGAGGATGACATGCTGCTGCTGAGCCCAGCTGTCAGTGCAATAAGGCAGCTCCTAGTGGTCTGTGAAAATGTATTATGCCCTTAAACAAGGTCTTTTGTATAACTGCAAAAAAAGTGAGTTCTTGGTCTTCAGGGCCTCTGGCAAGTGTCCGCCTAGTGTGCCCGCCTTAAAACTGAATGGTGTTGAGCTAAAACGGGACTACCAGTTCAAATACCTAGGGCATTGTCACTGAGAATCTTGATGACCAAGTTGACATTGAAAGGGAGCGCAGGGCATTGGCGGGTAGAAGTAACAGGCTGGCACGCAGGTTCGCTCGCTGCAGTAAACAGGTAAAGGTTGCACGTTTTAAAGCTTACTGCCAAACTTTTCACACGAGTAGCCTGTGGGTCAGCTGCGTGTCCAGTATAATAATGGATTCAGGATGCTGCTGGGGCTGCCCCGCTTTTGTAGCGATTCGAGTATGTTTGTCGAGGCTCGGGTTGATGGCTTCCATGCTATATAATGCACAAGCGAACCGCCTCCTTACTAAGCAGAGTGCAGGGAAGCCCTAACAGTATCCTTCAAGTAATTGCTGAGAAGTATGACTCGGCAGTCATGAAGGCTTTCGTTCGGATTCTGGTCAGATAGCGTGGCAATCTATCCTGAACTCGAGCGAGAGGTTTCATGACTACACACCTTGTATGTACCTACCTTTTTGTAATATGTCTGTACTAACATAGATTGTAAGAAAATTGTTGTGATTAACTATTATGGACTTTTGTCTAAATAAATAAAATAATTTAAATTAATTAATTAACTGCTCTACGATGCGGTAGATTTGTTGGATGCAAGAGTGTTCGGTTCGGAAACCAAACTGCTCGTTGGGGATGAGGCTCTTTTCTTCGGCTTAGTCTTTGCGACGCTCATAAATAAGCCTCTCGTAGATTTTGCCGAGAACATTGACAAGACTGATGGGCGTTAGGTAACTCGTGGGATCAGATGTGGAGTGGTCTGGCTTAGAGATACCGATAGCAGTGGCCTGTTTCCACTGTTGCGGAAAGGTGTTGCTGCTTAAAGTGCTATTGAAGATAGCGGTCATGAGGATTATGAGAGGAACGGGGAGGAGTTTATACAAACTCCTTATCCGAACCGGGGGCATTCCAGTATGAAGCTTTTTAATGTTGTAGTGCACTTTTTCAGGAGTGACGGGAGGCAAAGGATCACTAGGTCTGCAAGGGTTGGGAGAGAAGCTCTACGTTCGACTTCAGCATCAACCTTGGCAAGGTGCACTTTATCTACTGGCTGAGTCGTCTTTTGTAACGATTGACGTTCAGAACGCTGTGATTCTCACCCTAATATGATGAATAAGTGATTGTTATTCGAATACCTGGAATGGCACGTTCATGGCGATCTGCGTGCCGTAGGAGCGGTAGAAGGCGCGCGCGCCCTCGGAGCGGTACACGTGGCGCGCGCACTCCCACACGCCGCGGTACGGTGAGTTCAACATCTGCATACGCTGCTTCACCACTGCAACCACAAAATGGCACTTACTGGAACTGTACAGTCATATCCGAAATGTGTTTTACACCTTAAGAGGGTGCATCCTAAAAGTTGGCAACGTCGTAAATAGCTGTCAAATATTTACCTGTTTCGATTAATTTGGAAATAATACTGTATGGAAATAAGAAATGTGGCTAACCAATTGACTAGAATATTAATAATGAATTGCAATTATAACATTGAATTTGATGTTGTACCCGTTTTAGGTGAAAAAAGGCATTTGGAAAGTTACCAAATACTTTTTTTACATCTAAAACTAACTATTCGGTGTTATGATATTAATTATTGCATTTCATAATCAATATTCTAGTTCGCTAGTTAGCCACATTTTTTATTTCCATACAGAAATATTATCAAATTAATCAAAACAGCGAAATATTTGACATCTATTTGCGACGTTGCCAACTTTCAGAATAAACCCTCTTAAGGACAATTTTTGTCTGCTCATTGCACGATAGAATCTGTTTTACCGAGTCAGCATTATAAAAGGTGGATTTTTGAGATGGGATAGTAATGACAGGTACCTAAATCGTTGTCGCTACAAGAAAACGGTCTTATGAAACTGTTCTTAACGTTTTGAAATATTTGAATCAGTTAGCAAGAAAATGGGCAGATTTCACAAAAACTTTTTTGTTTCTTATAAGGATGAAAAAACTCTAGAGGACCAACTGAGGTTTGAGTACTAGATAAGTCGGAAAGCGCAAAAAACTGTTCCCATACATTTCGTAGGAAAAGAGGCTCCAACTTACTATTTTACGATGGTACACTTGCCGAAAATAAACTAAAACGAATTCAACTCAGTGGCAAATAACGAAACTACAAAACCAAAGACACCGACTTCCGAAAATAAAGCAATTTTTCACTTTGTAGTGTCTTTTTGGAAGGCGGTTGTATTTTTTTGCAAAAAAGTTTTGTAGACGACAGTCTTTTTTACCCGACTACGGCGAAGCAAAAAGGAGGGTTATGATTTTGACCGGTATGTATGTATGTTCATTTGTTCCCTCATAACTTCTAAACTACTTAACATAATTTGACAAATGGGGTATCGATGGAAGCGTCTCGGTCGTCCGATGGTTATAGGCTATGTGACGTCACATTCAATTGAATATGGCGCCCTCTAGAGGACAAAAAGTCATGAACTTAAAAAAAAAGATTTTTTAATGGTGTCATGTTGGGTATCAAATAAAAGGGCTTAATTAGCACATTTCAAAAAAATAAATATTATAACCCCAAAATAATTTTAATAAAAATAAAAGTAATAAAAACTAAAACCCAACTACGGCAAAAGTGAACTAAAAAGGTATAAACAAGTCATCACAGACAGACTGAAAAAAAATCCGGAGTCACACGTAATCTATTCGACTTATCCCCTAACACGTGTGACTCCGGATTTTTAATTAGTCTGTCTGTGATGACTTGTTACCCGACTACGGCGAAGCAAAAAGGAGGGTTATGATTTTGACCGGTATGTATGTATGTATGTATGTATGTATGTATGTTCATTTGTTCCCTCATAACTTCTAAACTACTCATCATAGTTTGACTAATGGGGTATCGTTGGAAGCGTCTCGGTCGTCCGATGGTTATAGGCTATGTGACGTCACATTAAATTGAATATGGCGCCCTCTAGAGGACAAAAAGTCATGAACTTAGAAAAAAAGTTTTTTTAATGGGGTCGTGTTGGGTATCAAATGAAAGGGCTTAATAAGCACATTTCAAATATATATATATTATAACCCTAAAATAATTTAAATAACAATAAAAGTACCTAATAAAAACTAAAACTCAACTACGGCAAAAGAAATGGGGTACCGTTGGAAGCGTCTCGGTAGACCGATGGTTATAGGCTATGTGACGTCACATTAAATTGAATATGGCGCCATCTAAAGGACAAAAGTCATGAACTAAAAAAAAAGTTTTTTTAATGGTGTCATGTTGGGTATCAAATGAAAGGGCTTAATTAGCACATTTCAAAAATATATATATTATAACCCCAAAATAATTTAAATAAAAATAAAAGTAATAAAAACTAAAACCCAACTACGGCAAAAGTCAACTAAAAAAGGTATTTAAACAAGTCATCACAGACAGACAAATTAAAAATCCGGAGTCACACGTAATCTATTTGATTTATCCCCTAAACACGTGTGACTCCGGATTTTTAATTTGTCTGTCTGTGATGACTTTTTTTTTTTTTTTTTTTTTTATCCACAACGGGGAAGCTCTTGGCCAGAATCTCACCTGATGGAAAGTGATGATCAGGCCGAAGGTGGAAGCGAGCTTCACCCGGAATCCTCTACCACAGAGGAACTGGCTATCTTATCTCTAACTGCCGGAACACAACAATGCGTTTAACATTGTTGTTATGGCGACAGACTTAGATAAGATGGTGGTAGCTAGCCAGGCGGACTTAAAACAAGCCCTACCACCAACCAAACCGAGCAGAAAATTTTGCCCCCACTGGGAATCGAACCCGGGACCTCTTGGTCTGAGACAGGTGGTCTAACCACTAGACCACAGAGGCGGACTTGTTTATACCTTTTTAGTTGACTTTTGCCGTAGTTGGGTTTTAGTTTTTATTACTTTTATTTTTATTTATACCTTTTTAGTTCACTTTTGCCGTAGTTGGGTTTTAGTTTTTATTATTAACATTTCATAAACAAGTCTGAAAATTCTAAATTATTTGAGGTTATTTTTTTCTCAGAACGTCTGACATCACAAGCAACTTTTTAATTCGAATTCGAATTTTATTTGCGATAAGAACAAGATTGTTCTTATAGCAAATAAAATTATAACGCGTAGATATTCATTCAAAGTTTAAATCTTTTGTTTCTTATCGGCTAGTTTCACCACATACATAGCCCATTTTCTTGCTCACTAATTCTTTTTTCAAAACCTGTGAATGCAGATCAAAATTTCTCAAAAAGTTAAGGACAGTCTCTTAAGACCGTTTTCCGTTTATTTACATTCCAAAAAATGGCCAGGCCATTAAAAAGATTTTAGGTTTATGTCAACTCGACAATGGTCTAAACTCAAGGTGGCGGTTCGCGCCGCGATAGAGACAAGCGACCGAGACAGAAGACCGTGACCGGAGACCGAAACCGTCACATGACGGTAGGCAACATATAAGCGACAGTTCGCGAGCGAGACTGAGACAGGAGACAGCGAGACGGTCGCTGCCGCGGACCAGTAGTGTCTCGTGTGGCGCTCAAAGCACACGAGTTTTCTTGTTTAAAACTGAGGCATTTTTCTGACGAAGAATGTGAAACGCTGATTGAAGTGATCAGATCAGACAGCATTCTCCGATATAGGACACGACTAGACTCCTCTAGTTAAATAGAATTCCTTAAGGGTCGTCAAAATTGCATAGCAAGTTCCGCCGTTATATCGAAACTACTGCAGCAATAATTTTGAAGTAAATATATGTTAAAGTTGAGGATTAATGTTAGCGACTATGTTAGCCGAAAACACTATTTCATAAAATAAATAGGTTTGTACAAAACCCTTTTACATGTTATTTAAGTAGGTACCGTACTAGATGAGGTCGGCGTTTAGTATCTGACTACTCTGAGAAGAAAGGCCGAAACAAACTCAGAGGTCACAGTCTCTTTTAAAGTCCAAACATTTTATTGGTTAGATCATATGAAGACGATGTAGATTCGTGTCTGGAATGGTCTTTTGAGGAAAGAACCACACAGATTGAGTGGACCTGTCCAGTCAGTGCACGCATTTGTCAGTAATCGTGCAGCTCAACTCAGAACTTAAGGAGCTCAACTCACTAACTGAACTAACTATAAAGTAGCGACTATGTTTTTTTTAAATTTTAATTACCTTTATTTTCGCCGTAAAAAGCAATTACCTACCTAAACTTTTGCAGATTTGGAGCCGCCTCCGTCTCCGCGAGTAGTATGGTGCCAGCGAGATAAAAACCTGAGGTTGTGTGGGATCTTAATAGGTAATCTTCTTTTCGTTTTATATTTGTAATAATAATATAAGAGCAAATTATCGTATTCTTCTTCCTCCAATAGAAGTTCTACTATTCTTTTTCGGTTTTCTATCATGACACAAACACAACTGACTACATCGACAGACTCCGATACTGACGTCTCTAGGTCGAGAAGAGACACTTGTCGCGGTCGCCGGTCTCGGTCTCGACCTACAGTACATGCAGAAGTGACTGAGACACTTGTCGCGGTCTCCGGGCGCGGTCTTCTGTCTCGGTTGTTTGCCTCTGTCTGCTGCTGTATGCTATTTGTATACATATATCAATATCCATTGCTTAATGTGTTTGAAAAAGTCGTCATCTGGACAATACAAATAACGCAATGGGTTTTCTATTATTGTCAAAGTGAATGGGATTGTCATTCCAAGTGTGTAACGTGTTACAAAATATGGTGCTGCATTAGTCAGGAATTATCGAAGCAGTGAGCAAGGAGATGGGTACGTTCATTCAGCAACGAAAGTCAATTCACAACAAGTTAAATAAATCATAATTATTTACAACAATGTTTACAAAAACAGCTAAAAAACAGATAACATACAGAAATAAATAAAACATAATATGTTTTATTTATTTAAATCTATATGAAAGAAATATGTATATCATAGAGTCAAATAAGATATAAAAACACCCTGTATACGTTAATAGTGGCAGTGTTTGTTGACTTTCGTTCCTGACCGTATTTTATGCAGTCAGTTGTGAAGTTGCTGATGATCAAGTTCACAGGACACAGCACAGGCCTTGCCGACCCTCACACCGGATGTGAACGGATGCAGACAGCGGTCTGCCCGTGCCAGTGTAACGGTCGCCGTGACTGCGTTTGTGACACGAGTAACGAGTACGGTTATAGCCATCATCATCGTTGTTGTTTGACTATAAATATCAATAGGTACTGTAAGTGCATTTCGCTGGCACTGATTCAGTGCGGGGAATTTTCTTGCACCGCAACGCTGAGTCACGCGTCGCCTTTGCCACATTTTCCTCATTGGAACGTGCCGAGAAAAAAGATGACATACCGCAGATTCAACATAATTATGAAATAGAAGACCTGTAGTACACAAGCGTCCCCCCTCCCCCACCACCACCGCCCGCGAACCACCTCAGAGGAGCAGACATAAAATATTACAATTTTACAATGCTTGTCGCAAACGAGATTAAGGAATAGATCATTCAAAAATCTCTGGCTATTCTGAATTATGCTCTCTGAATAGTATGTTAGTTCGTGCCCGTCGCCAATTGAGTTAGTGGATCGCTCATTCATAGCTATTAGGTACGCCTGAATGCCGCTTGGCCTGAGTGGGAAATAACGAGTGCATCAAACAGATCGCGCCACTTCCGAGAACATGCGCTAACTGTGCGCTAACAGGAAAACAACGCTGCAATTCATGTTATCATTCATTTATGTAAAACTAGTGTCCGACCGAAAATGGATTTGCGGCCGAAAACGAAAGTGATTTAGACATTAAAACATATTAATATTTCCGCTGTAGGTAAACCTAGGAAGAGAAAGATCAAATATAGGCTTATTTATTAGTGATCGATGCTTTAATAGAAATAAAAACTAGATATAATTCCATTAGAGGATACAAAATTTCGCGTATTTCTTGTTGTATTGATTGATTATATAACCAAGAGATATACAGTTATCTATTAATAAAAAGAAAAGTCCTGAATCACTGACTCATCAACGCCCAGCCCTATATAATGTAGACAAGGAATAAGGAAGGATTTTTTCGAAATTTATTTCCTAAGGGCGGATTCGACCAAACAGGAATAAATTTTGTCCGTGGAATAAGATTTACTTCAAACAGTTTTCGTATGGAGAGAGTGTCAAAAATTCGGAAGAGAAGGCTTATTCTGCGGATAAAATTTATTCCTGTTTGGTCGAATCCGCCCGCCCTAAAGGAGTCACAAAGGGGATGAAAGTTTGTATGAAAAATCTTAATAAACTTGATAGAGTTAATAAACTTGAAACTTGGCACGAATACTTATCTAAATAAATTATAAAGTTTCACATTTTTCGTTTTTTAGGGTTCCGTAGTAAACAAGGAACCCTTATAGTTTCGCCATGTCCGTCTGTCTGTCTGTCACCGGCTTAGCGCAGAGACTGTTAGTACTAGAAAGCTGTAATTTGGCATGAGTATACATACTAATGACGCCGACAAAGTGGTAAAATAAAATCATGATCATGATTTTTTTAGGGTACCTCCCCTACATGTAAAGTGGGGATATCTTTTTTTTTTCATCTCTCCCATGGTGTGGGGTATCGTTAGAAAGCTCGTTCAAAAATATTGTAGCTAATTAGAACCATTTTTGGATTGAAGGATCCGTTTGCGAAATATTAAGCTTTAAAGTGCAAATTTTTGTCAGAGTCAAGTGTGTGTGTCCCCCCCCCTGCCAGCTAAACGGTAAGTTCTGGATACGTGGAAAAATTCACAGCAGTAGTATATATAACGAAATTAAAAGGAAAACTATCACAGCTAAGTAGGCTCTACTAGTTAACGAGTAATTATCGACCAACTTAAATTTGGAGTTGCAAAAACATGTTCTACCATACATTTTGTATGGGAGAACATGTTTTTCAACTACAATGTTAAGTTTGTACTTGGGATAAGTTCATCCCAGCTACGGAACCCTTCATTGTGCGTGGTCCGACACGCACTTGGCCGGTTTTTTGTTTTCTATACTACCCCCAAAGGGGAGATTGCGGGGTGTCAAAGTTGGTATGGAAGAATTTTAACGCGCTGTCCGATTAACTCGTAACTCAGTATTTATACTTAAAACCGAAACTAAGGAATAACGTGTGTCAGGGTTTTTCGAAAATTTACCCCTAACTACGTGAAAAGGGGTAACAAATTTTACATGAGAGGATTTTACTGCGTGGTTTAAGTAACTTGAAAATTGTTATATAACCTTTAACTTATCAATTCAAATAAAGGAAAAATTCACAAGACTTTTTGAAAAATTATCCCGTTAAGATATATATTTATTATATAACCTGAATTAACACATAGGTGGGTACTTTTAATCCCGGTAGTACGTTCCTGTGAAATATTTTCCGACATTGACGCGGGCAAAAGCTAGTATAATATAATCAAAAAGTATTGATTCCAAGGACAACTTATTATTGATAAACTAACAAGCCAACTGTATAATGTCGTTATGAAGGGCGGGCGTTTTGGGGGACTGTCTTATGTAATTTTGATGTTAGAAAAGTGCTGATACTCAGCGTAGATTGAATAAATGACTTTTGATTTTGTTAGCAAGTGAAGTGACCGTCTATCCAATAGACTACTGCACTGTACTTTAGGTGACAAGTCAAACTTTTCGATAGTACCATATCTTGGCAAAAAAAAAGCACGCACCAGCGTACGTTATCTGACAGCAGAAGTAACTCGTAAGGCTAACCGCGACTAAACCCAGCTTGTCTGCTTACCTAGTGAAGACTGGCTTAGTGCCACTCCCACGTCCGCTTCCCCGCTACGCCTAGCGTTCAGCTTTGTGATCGTGGACCGCAAAAACTAAACTATCCTATAATTTCTATTGTTTCATAAATACTTATGCCAACGCGTAAATAACTTCGTGATGTTTAAAGCCTCGTGCAGACTGGCGCGACGGCGTGACGCGACACCGGTAATTATTCTACCGTGAAGTTTTCTTAGAAATTGTATTGTTAAAGTGCGCGTCGCGCCAGTCTGCACGACACTAAACTTAATGTGACACGGATCGCATTATGAGGCTTTATGATGGCAGGGTGATTAGGTTAGTCGGGTGCAGTAGCACGCGAACCCCTCGTTCTAATTATCTGATCACGTTTCGTCATCTCCGGGGGTTACAGACAGAGAAGCTGTGAGAATCTGACACGAAATTCAAAACTTCAGCAAAACATCTAGTACACGTGTGTTATCATGACTGGTTTTTTAACCGACTTCCAAAAAGGAAGAGGTTATATGTACGTAGCGGAGGTTTTTTGTTTTTTTTGTATGTCCTTCGGTATTTTCGTCAATTGTGGACGGATTTTGAAAATTCTTTTTTTGTTTGAAAGGGTATACTCTCGAGGTGGGGTCATATAAATTTTATTAACCTAACTCAAAAAGTACTGAAGTACAGTACTTTTTGAGTTAGCTTCATTATTACGTATTTTTCTCACTTAGCCTATATGGACGATGTTTTAACATATTCCTGTCAATGTTGTTTACATAGCAGGTCGCGATATTCGAACTTGTAGGGGGTAGGTACCACAACTAAAAAGTGAAAAATAAAAACTTTTTACAAAAAAAACCATCAAGTCTTTGGTTTTGAATTTTCGTTTTTTGCCACCGACTTCCGAAATTAAAGTTATTTTTCACTTTGTAGTGTTTTTTTTTTTGGAAGACGGTTGTTTTTTTTTTTAAAAACTTTTTATCTGTTTAGCCGTCTGTCAAAGTTGCTTGAGCATGAGCTTCGTTTCATGAGCGCGGTGTTGCGTGTGTGGTGCGGTGGTGTGGCGCTCAGTCCGGTGCATATGACCACAGCTTCCGGTCATTGTCGGTTCGGAGTGTGCGGAGTGTGCGAGGTGCGAGCGCACCGATCTACCACCGTCTGATGTTGCTCCAACACTTCCGGATGGCGCGTACAACATCGCCGGGATATCCGAACGCTGCGCGCTGTCAACATTACTACTCACAACAGCGTATCGTCAAGCATACTGTCAATATTTACAAATGCACTTTCATAGGTTTTCCCCATGTGTGTTCAAGTCAGCTTCTAGTATTTAAGAAGGAACGGGCGCAAGGGAACTAACGATCTTTAGCGATTGATCAATCAAGGATAAATTAAAGAAAACGCTCATCTGCGAGTAACATGCAGCTAAGCATAGTTTTCTATAGAGGCTGTCGCCTGTCGGGTAACTAGGTACATGCTGATTGTATAATTATTCATACTGATAAATTAGCCGGTGAAAGAGACGCATTAATTACACTTGTACTGTATTTGCAATATATTCAAAGAACACTTGATGTAGATTAGCAACTGAATACTTGTGCAGTCAAGTAGGTCTAGGGTAGGTACTAGTAACATTTCCGTCAAGTACGGTACTTAAAAGCAACAATTTTATTAATGGTTTCAGCTGAATTTGAGGCCAACCATTTGATTATTATCGTTATCGACAAGTTAAGAAGAAGAATGGCATCTGCGCTAATTGACCACTGTCACCCGGCACCTGGGAGCATGACTTTGTATCTGAGGATGCAGATTGGTCACCGAGCAGTGGGCGGCAGGTTCTGCTCACAATTACTCATACAGATACATGAGCGTAGTACTGCGCAGAAGAACACAGCCTCCTGGAAGATCCCTAGCAACGAACAATAATGTATTTTTATTGTATCATTACGGGGCGCTAAATAGTAGAATATATTTTTGTTCAAAATGTCCCAGAAGACCTATAAGAAATAGGAAATGTAAACGAGTTCCGTTGATGAAACTATCTTACATACTAATGTAGTTTGGGTTAAAAGAGTCACCAACAACTAACAAGAGCAGCACCCTAATTGGATCGGATTGAACCATTGCTAATCCATTGCTTCATAAGTTGGAAAAAAAATCTCCTCAAAAACGTAAATAACGCAATGAATCTTGTTGAACTGTCAAAATGAAACAGATTAGTCGGAATCGTTTACGAAAACGTTTTACGCAATTAGATAGCAGTTTTAAACAAGAGTTGATATCGACACTTGCGAGTGAAGAAACCAAGAAGACAGAAGAAGGTGACGGAACAAGTCACGGCACGACTACGGGAAAGCCTGCTCACTGCCACTTCCTAGAGGCCACACATGAACCTGCCTCCGATCGCAGTCAAAAGGTAGGTGTAGTGATTGATGATGACCTCTCCTCTCTAGGAAGGGTGTCCCTCTTGACATTCAGAAGTCGAAGAAGATTGAGTACTTTAAGTAGAGCCTACAGACTAGGCACAAGCTTTACACTGCTAATGTATAACTTGAACACACACTGTCGCGTGTAGTTACGTGCATCTGTATAGCAAAATAGTACCTATATTTATTTATTCGTAATTACATGATAGTAACAAGTGCAAAAAACATGTTTAGAGGCAACGATAGTGTCGCCAGACTATTGTAGTAAATTGATAACGGCACCTATTTGCATATTTATTACTTCGTGTTTATAATAGAATCATTGAACTCCGCCACTGCTCCAGCGTTATGTACCGCGAGTGGCGGCAAACTTGACACAGATTTCCCTGCTGCTTTAACCCGCAGCTAGAAACTCTTACCAAAATGGGCTCATATCTCAAGGATTGGATTGTGTTTGGAAATCAGTAATCTATGAGTTCCACTGGGACATAATCTATACTTATAATAAATCTGTAGAAGTGAAAATTCTGTACATTGAAAATATCAAAAAAATTAATGGCAGGGGGTGTTACTAGACCGACACCGAACCCAAAAATTTGATCAACATTTTTTTTGTCTGTCTGTCTGTCTGTTTGTTCAGGCATCACGCAAAAACTACCGGTTCGATTACGATGAAACTTGGTATAATTATTCTTTAATATCCTGGGCACCACACTGGGTACTTTTTATCCCGGAAAAGTATCTTATCCTACGGTTGGGGGGTGTCAAAGTTTGTATGGAAGAATTTTAACGCGCTGTCCGATTAACTCGAAACTCAATATTTATCCTTAAACCCAAAAATTAAGAATAACGTGTATCAGGATTTTTCGAAATTCAACCCCTAAGGGGGTAAAATAAGGGATGAAAGTTTGTATGAAAAATCTTATTCCTTGAGGTAATAAACATGAAACTTCGCACGAATAGTTATCTAAATAAATTATAAAGTTTGTAGTTTTTTGTTTTTCTAAATTACCCCCCAAAGGGGGGTTGGGGGGTGTCAGTGTTTGTATGGAAGAATTTTAACGCGCTGTCCGATTAACTCGAAACTCAATATTTATACTTAAAACCCATGGGGATGTATGGGGTAATTTCCGACACACACGCGGGCGAAGCCGCGGGCAGCAGCTAGTGCATAATAAAATCTTTTAAAATTTTAATAAAAACTTTTTTTTATTAAACTTTACAAAAAAAAACAACCGACTTCCAAAAAAAACACTAGAAAGTGAAAAATAACTTTAATTTCGGAAGTCCGTGTCTTTGGTTTTGAATTTTCGTTTTAAACCGTTAAAAAGTTTTTATTTTTCACTTTTTAGTTGTGGTACCTGCCGCCTACTAGTTCGAATATCACGACCTGCTATGTAAATAACAGTGACAGGAAAATGTTAAAAGATCGTCCATACAGGCTAAGTGGTAAAAATACGTATTAATGAAGCTAACTCAAAAAGTACTCAAGCTAAGTTAATAAAATTTATATAGGACCACCTTGAGAGCATACCCTTTCAAACAAAAAAAGAATTTTCAAAATCCGTCCACAATTGACGAAAATATTGACGGACATAAACAAAAAAAACATACATACGCTACGAACATATAACCACCTCCTTTTTGGAAGTCGGTTAAAAAGATAAAAAGCTTTTCTCATGCATTGTCACGAGAACCAAACACGTATGCCAAATTTCAGCCCGATAGATTCAGTGGAAGTGGGTGTAATATTGATTGCAATATTCCAGGAAATACATATTCCAGCACATACATATTCCAGGACATACATACAAGTGAAATTAAATAAAAGCTTTTAAAAATGTACATAATTGAAATCGTTGTGTAATCGTTGGTTGAATTACTACGTAGTTGCTATTGAGCGAAACAGTACTACTCTTGGAGCCTCCGCAACTCTGTACCGACACTCTCAGCTCGTGACAAGAGACGGCGGACGTCTGATAAAGAGTATGTACTCGTTACAATTTAATGGCGCAGACCAGTCGGGTAGCTGTCGAGAATGTACACACTGTTCTCTTCGCCATTATTCACGCTAGTAAAAATACAACAACACTAACCAACTTGTGCGCATCTGCATATGTACATAATATTGTAAATTTCACGGAACACTAATATAATCGAACACTTGAATACTTAAATGACTTTTACTATTAATTGCCTGTACAATAACTAAAATTCGCGGAAATTAATCAGAATGTTAACAGTGCTCAGTGTGTGTCGCGCTCATCGTTTCATGCTGCATGACGCCATGTTTTCTCAAGACCTCTTTGAATAATGTAATGGTAGAGGGCGAGAGCAGGCATTGTTGCTGTTATCAAGTATTAGACACGAAGCATGTTCAGCGAACGAATATGTTTGATAGTCAACAGTTACAAGCAGAACGGTGAAAAGCATATCATAGGGCCATTTGCTACATAATATATGCAGTTCATACTGGGTTTGACTGATGTGTTTAACTTAAAACTAAAGTAGAATTGGCGGTACTGACCCTCAGCTGGATTGGAGACCGCGTCGTGTATTAGCGATGCGATGCAGCCCGACAAACCTGCAACAGTCAGCACACCGGCGTCAGCACAACATAACATTGCAGCACTTTTACATAATAAATAGCGGCAGAAGTATGTGTGCTACTCAGAGGAATGCCAAAGGCAGTAAAGAAGACTTAGACTGGGCTCACCGTGTGTGATGTGGTCATGCCGGTGCCTGGTGAGCTGTGACAGCGAGTGCTTGCAGTACTCGTAGGTGGCGAAGAAACAGGCGTGCGCCGGGCCCGCGCCCATCACCACCGCCGACATGCCGCGGATGGGCCTGCGGCAATACAAGACGGCGACATGTTAACACCAGAGCTGCTACGTACTGCTGCTACCACTACCACATAATAATAAAATAGTCGTGAACGTGTTTAATTTACTGACTACATGATGTGTTCTCCTCATCGTCCTTACAGTCGGCTCCTTGGAAATCTGGTACCAAGAGATACCCAGGTTAGGTCAAAGAGTCAAAGGTACTCTAGATAACGAGTAGGTATGGTAATTGTGTGATTAGTAGGTACCTACTTAGGAATAATGTCCATTAATCAAAATCTTAATTTCTATTTGAGTGTAAAATGGACGAATGACTATCAGTTATTAGAGGGTTGCTAACTAGCAGGACTACACTATCCTCCAGTGCGTTAATATAAGCTCAGTGTTACTAGTTGTTGGTAACATAGTATACCTACTCATAACCTTAGTATTGACAATTTTATTAGTGCCGTTGAAGGTAGTTCGACTTTGCCAGAATTCATTTTTAACCGACTTCCAAAAAGGAGGAGGTTATAATATCTTATGTATATACTTGCATGCTTATTTATTTAATACCATGACGTAACGCGCGTTTTTTGCCTCATTTATGCAGAATCATCGTGCCTCAGCATGTTATTTACCCATTCAGGTAAGAATGGTACGATCCATTCCACAGGGTCCGTGAGCTGTTACTTACTTTACTTGTTGAGGCATTTTTTAATAAAGTATAAGTAACAACGTGACTTTATAAATGCTTTGGATACCTACACTTAACTTATGTATCGCACAACTTTATATAGAATACTTAGATAAATAATTATTTCTCAAACATGCTTGGAAATTCGAGCATTATTTTGACAACCTTCTTCTAGATAAATCGAAATTGTTGTACTGGTCAAAAACAAGTGACGATGCGGCCAGCAATGTTACTGTGAAAATCCTTATCTGTGCTGTGTAGCGGCCAAATAAATTACTATGAAAACTCATAACTGTCGTGTTATTTAAATATGGAAGGAACTTTTTACTTCAACACATGACAACCAAGAAGAAACAAATGAACAAATTGCATTGGCGCGTGAAAAATTATCATTGTCCGTCATTGATTCTGGAATTTATATTTAATTTATTTTGTTTGAATTTCCGCGCATTATTTGAGAAAAGCACTATTCAAGCCTTGGCCGCAACCAGGCATTGATGGACTCCCGTATGTGTACCTCGGCTACGCCTCGGCCCACATTTTCACGATCGTCCATCAATGCTTGAGTTGCTGGCCTCGACAGAAATGTACTATAGAATTTTGTTTTTTTTAATACACATTGAGATAAGTTATTAGGTGCCGCTCACTTAAGTTATTACTATTAGTGATCAAACGTAATCCGAACGAAAATAAGACGAACGTAATCCGAATGAACCGTATGACACGGTTGATTCGGATTACGTTCGTCTAATAATAGAAAACCGACCGAATTATTTAGTCTTATAAAACCCCTTTTTTTCGTACCATCGCCATCGGGCAGCTCGGGCAGAACTTGTTCAAAGGTTGAGTTTCGTAGAATGATCATTGCGTAACTGTGGGTACTTTTCAAGTTATTCTTGTGAAGCCAATCAAACACTTAGGAGTACATATATTTCAACTGGCTCTTAATTTAATTTCTGTTAAATTCTGTTTTATCAAAAGTTCGACGGACAACCATGTCATAGCTCCCGAAATTATTTAATAGTAATAGTAAGTTATTGGAAGTTGTACCTAGTAAGGAAGGACTTTGATCGCATAAAGCGTCTAACTAGACATGCTTTTTGTAATAGATTTGATCTGTTTTTGGGACCCTTTTGGTATATAATAGACTCAGCAAGTTACTAAACTTGTATGGTGTAAGTTATCTATACTTATAATAAATCTGTAGAAGTGAAAATTCTGTACATTGAAGATATCAAAAAAATAAATGGCAGGGGGTGTTACTAGACCGACACCGAACCCAAAAATTTGATTAAAATTTTTTTTGTCTGTCTGTCTTTCTGTCTGTCTGTCTGTCTGTTTGTTCAGGCATCACGCAAAAACTACCGGTTCGATTACGATGAAACTTGGTATAATTATTCTTTAATATCCTGGGCACCACACTGGGTACTTTTTATCCCGGAAAAGTACCCTATCCTACGGTTGGGGGGTGTCAAAGTTTGTATGGAAGAATTTTAACGCGCTGTCCGATTAACTCGAAACTCAATATTTATACTTAAACCCAAAAATTAAGAATAACGTGTATCAGGATTTTTCGAAATTCAACCTCTAAGGGGGTAAAATAAGGGATGAAAGTTTGTATGAAAAATCTTATTCCTTGAGGTAATAAACATGAAACTTCGCACGAATAGTTATCTAAATAAATTATAAAGTTTGTAGTTTTTTGTTTTTCTAAATTACCCCCTAAAAGGTTGGGGGGTGTCAATGTTTGTATGGAAGAATTTTAACGCGCTGTCCGATTAACTCGAAACTCATTTATACTTAAAACCCTGGGGATGTATGGGGTAATTTCCGACACTCACGCGGGCGAAGCCGCGGGCAGCAGCTATTACAAATATTTAGCGATAGGAACTCAATTGCACAGGTGACAGGAAAAAATTTAAAAACGATAAGTATTTTGAAGATTTTTTTTATGTCCAAAACCGATTTTGTAAAGATTTTGGGTAAAATAATACCGCCACCTGGAAACGCTGATTGTAGTGTTGTCAATCGCTCATTCACTGACTTGTCAGTCATCTCCATAAAAACCCTACTATTACTTTCAAACTTGTACTCTGTGCGTACCTATGTAATTGTTTGTTATATTGTTTACTAAACACTTATCCGTACCTTTTTTGCACATTTTAGCTCGATCTCAAACCAACAAAAAGGTCGACGGAGCGCTGCTGGCATTAAAAGTGAAGCCTTAAAACTATGCTCTTGCAAGTAAACTCACAGGCTCACGCACACACCTATACTAAAACTATGCTCATCGCTCCTAGTACATCACGAGTCGTCGTCTAGTAAACATCAATAAAAAAAAATAGAATTAAGTATGCCTTCTTGTTTAGTGAAAACTTGTAAAAACAATAGCCAATCACATAAAAAGTCTCACGGAATCACTTTTCACATGTAAGTACTTCAAATAACATCGTTTCTTAATTTAGTTAACTAATAATTTTAGGTTACTTGGAAAAAAACCTCAACGAATGAATGAACGAAAATAGTGACATTTAAAGTGCGAGTGTTGCCATAATATGATTTCAAATTAAATTATATATTGTTGCTGGATAATTTGGGTTAGGTTAGGTTAGAACAGTGACCATTAACGTTTTATTGTTCAATAACAATAAGGCGTAGGCGACGGACGGACTTATGGGTGGTTTAAAAAAAAATTACCACGAAGGGGTGCCACCAGTCCCCAAGTTATTTTGAGAATTAGCGCGCCAGCCGCTGCCGCGGCACCGCTCACTAAGTTCGCTCGGCTCGCGCGCGGTTGGTATACATAATAAATAAATAGGTATCGATATTTAGGACATTCGATACTTTGTACTTCGATATTTAGATCTTTCGATGTTACTTTTGTAGATAATTCGATTTTAGATATATTGGACGTAGGATTTCTAACCATTCGAAAATTTAAACTTCCGATACAACTATTGTACCTATTTTAATTTTCGGTTTGGTCGTTCGATATTTTAATGTTCGATTATTTCAATATTGGCATTTTAACCGTAGGTATTTTAATTTTCGATATTCTAATATGTACCCGCGCCGCCACATGTCACACATTTACCAAAATACGCTACGTCACGCTTGGAGGTCTACGGGCTATGGTCGTGTTAATGTTGGCAATAGCTAACTGTTTCAGAAACTTTTACAGAGGATTCATATTATCATGGGTGTAGATAAAGTCTTGTATGCAACTGTAAAAAATTAGGTAGGTATTAAAACACTCATGTGATACTATTTTCACACTCGGCTTTTCGTGTTTAATACCCCTTATTATACAACAGTTGCATAAATTAATTTTGCTATTTTCATTTTGGATCGTTGAGTGTTTTTTTTTTTTAATAAGAAATCGATATCAGTGTCGCGTTCGATAGTCTCAGAGTTAACATTGCTAATAAACTCAAACTCAAAGCATTTATTTCAATTAAACCAATTACAGGCACTTTTGAATTGTCAAGGTAAATAGTAATTACTATACGTGACATAATGGGTAGCTAAATTTTTAGTGTAAGTTTTGTTAAGATAAACGCTACAATAACAAGCGCATTACCAACTTCAAGGAAAACGTTGACCAACAGAGCGAGCGCTGCACAGATCGTACATCATATCATTAGTATCAAGTTGCTCGTACACTTAGGTACGTGCAGGGACCGAAAACCTTTATAAATTACGATACAGGTATCGAAAAATTCTAGTAACTTCTACGACTAAGATAATCGCAATCTGGGTAACCCGAGAAGAAGAAACATGTTACCTACCACTTTTAGGTTACCGTTTTAATACTGGTTACACATACAGGCGATACGCGCCCTTTGACTAAGGCCGACGGCACGTGTAAGATACAGATATTTTTTCGGTAACCGGAATTAATACTGGTTGTATACAATGTTTCAAAATACCAGTAAAAAAATTAAATGTTGTACCTAACCGAAAAATACCCGTATTGTTCAAACCCGGTTTCGGTCCCTGCTTATGTGACGCAAACTTCTTTAAGCCCTATTACATTTACATAACACGATCTTCTTAAAGGTTGTAGTTGGGTCGCGAAACATCTCATGTTGTTTATCTCAATGTATGGCCTCCACAGCTAACGTTTATGTTTAGTTCAGTGGTTCGGTGATCGACTGCGCCGCTTCGCATAAGTACACGTTAAAGCGTTACGTCATCACAGTTCTTATTCGTTTAATCCAACAACAGGAAACTGCGACTACAGCCATGATTGCATTCACATTATCTAGTTTTTATAATTCATCGGATGATTCAAAGTCGTATCTAGTTTAAAACCTGAATACGTGCGCCGAGTTGACACAGTGGCAACAAGCACAAGTTCGACGGACCAATCTTTATGACAGCTGGTCTCTGGATCTTAGTTTTTAACCTTGCTATTTTATGTAATTCGGCTGTGTGAGATTGGGGAAGAAAAAAAAAATCTATGAACATAAATTATGAATCCCCGCGACTTTCTGCCTACAGTGCCTACGAACTATGGGTTTTATTAAAATAATGTTTTGGGTTCGAGCGGTACACCCCTGGAGCGAACGCTGACGTCATGGTTATTACGTATTAGATTAAAGGCTCGTTCACACCGGCGCGACTTGTCGCGCGACGCGACACCGGCAATTGTTCAATCGTGAAGTTTTATTAGAAATTGTATTGTTAAAGTCGCGTCGCGCGACAAGTCGCGCCGGTGTGAACGAGCCTTAACAGAAGAGAAAGCGCGCGGAAGCGAGCGGTGCGTGCGGCGGGCAGTCGGGCGGTGGGGCCGCCGCACGGCGAGCAACCGCGGGCGCCCGGCGCGGCCTTGAGGCTCAAGGTCGCCGCGATTCATCGGCGGCGACCTCTCCTTGCCTACATACGTTAGTACTTGAATCGATTTCGTCGCTCAAATGAAATATCTATTATTTAGAGATGTCGGTAATACAGACATTTCTAAATCAAGTTAAAATGTCAATTTATAGAATATGGATTTTGTTTTTTCTATGATCCATCACCGTGACTGTCTCCTCTGTAATTTTTAGGTGAACATCTCAGTCGGTTCCGCTTTTTTAATGACGAAACGAGACGTTGAACTTGCTTGCCGCCGCGCCGGGATGGAATCTAAACAACCACCACATTCAACTAAACTACCCTAGTTGAATGTGGGGGTTGCCGCACGATTCTGCGCAACGATAAATCGATACGTTGAAAAAATAGATTGAATAGTCGGACAATGAACACGCACGCACACGTGGAAGAATTGAGGAAGGTAAGATCAAGGGGCATGACGCCCAAGTGGCGAGCTGCTGGTATTCAGTGATGCCACTAATCCATTGCTTAGAAGCAGAAATGATTCCACGGCGTAACACGTGGTAGTGAGTGATTCTTTATTTAACCGTTAATTTCATTAGCTTTTCGTGACAGTTTACTAGTTTAGGTCTCGGAAAAGTTGATCTCTATCGGCCGATCGATCAGTCGGATCAATATTGCACAAACAACGAACTGTGGCGGTCGGACAGTGCGCGAGGATCGCGTGAACCGCTCCGACACTTGCGGGCAATTTCTAATGACCGTTGTTGCACAGATCCCTTCATGCTTCTGAACTATTAGCAGTTTCCTTTACGCGTTCCTTCAATATTATGTTACAGTAATTTATGACTTTCCGGTGGATTGTTTTATTTTACTTAAGTTTATTTGTTATCGTCATAATATGTACTTACCACTTACCCAGAAAATCAGAGATAACTGATGTAGAAGCAGTGTAATAAGCAAGCTCTGACTTCCAAAAGCAGTCGCTATAGTAAAGATGGCAAGCAGGCGGTTAGGTGATCGATAACGAGGGCAGCAGCACCCAGCCGAAGGCGCCTCCTCGTCGGTGCACAAATGCACATCACCTTTTATGTCCACCTTTACGAATCAAATCTTGATCTATCCGCAGTAAAATATGTACAGATCGTTGGCATGTGTTTGGGTGAAGTTGGGTGGCCTATTTCGAGCTGGTCCTATAAGACTAGTGGGTGGGACTGTCACTGTAGTAGCGACACCGGGCGTCTAGCAGCGAGATGCGCACTGCTCTACAAATATTGCATTTAATATATTACTATCGATAATAGCAAGCTACACAAATACTGGGATTGTACTCGTTGATACCGGATCAAATTGTATGAAATGTATACTATTACACTTTTTACAACAAAAAAACAACCGACTTAAAAAAACATTACAAAGTGAAAAATAGCTTTAATTTCGGAAGTCGGTGGCAAATAACGAAAATTCAAAACCAAAGACACCCACTTCCGAGATTAAAGGTTTTTTGTAAGTACTTAGTGTTTTTTGTTGAAGACCGTTGTTTTTTTTTTTTTTGTAAAAAAAATTGTGTCTTACTTATCTTGTCCTATTCCTCACTACAAGTTGCGTGACTAACTGACACACGTAACAATATAGGTAGGTACGTATACTTACATACATTGTTTAGATAATGAATGGGTAAAATATGTTATTATTAACACCTAATAATAAATAAATGTTTTCAACACACTTGCTCGTAAAGTGGCTCTTATTTAACCGCTACCGTTTTAGCCGCTTACCGTTTAGTTAACGTAAAAAAATCTGGCCATAAGTTCTATTACAAATGAAAATGCTTTTATTTTTTTATGAAGTAATGTAATCTTAAATAAAACTTTTTATGCCTACTGTATAAATAGGTAAATAAAATATGTATGAAGTTATGAACATAATATTTCTACTTACCTTTCCTATATTAACCTTTATAATAATGTTTTGAATAGGTACGCAAGTATTTAGAACAAAAATACCTATTATTTTGTGTTTTTTTTTAAAATAGGTATAGGCTTTTAGCGGGTTAGCCAGTGCCTTTATTTACACCTGCGGAAAAACAAAACCAGCGCGCCATTTTCCATAAATATTTGTTCCGGGTTTCGATAGATATTTATTTCCTCAAAAGAATTACAATTCACTTATAGAGAAAACATAAATTAGTATAAACAAAGTTGTGCGCCATCCAGCGTAGCTTAAAAATAAAATATAGATACAGGTACATAGTAGGTACGTAATTATCCTCAATTACAATTTGACTTAATAGTAGATAGTGTCCTATCAAATAAAATAAATCAGAAGAAGGTAGTTTTACACTAGGAACAGCAGAATATCAAAGGATGCGGGTAAGGTGCATGTTGACGATTGTAGCGTATTTACTAAGGCCTACACCACAGTGCAGAACAAATAATTAGAACGAAAAAATAAAGTACTTAGGTACATCTACATGACATTTTGATGCCTCAATTACTTCTTAAAATTAATGTGCAGCAGAGATTTTATATAGGTAGGTTTCTTTTGTATTTATTGTGTATATTTTGAGTAGATAATTATTATATTTATTTATGTACTTAATATGTTTTTTTAATTATTTGTTTTATTCGCTATCCCGGGTTTGATCTTTTAGTATGTAGTTTCTTAGAGTTTTCTTGTAGATGTAAAACGATTTAATTTCTTTTATGTCCTTAGGCAGTTTATTATAAAAGTTGGCCCCTTCATACATGATGTTCCTTTTCCCATACTTAGTCCTAGGCTGAGATAAGCAGATATCGTTAGCCTGTCTTGTTAAAATTTTGTAAGTTTGTACCCTCTTTGTAAATATTATCTGCGAGTGTATGTCTCTAGTTAGTATTTTCCTGACAAGTAGACATGTGTTATACTTATATATTTGAAATAGGTTCATAACTTTTGTTTCTTTGTAAATTTTTTCAGTAGGTGTTAAGTAGTTGTATCTAAATAGTGTTTTAATTATTTTATTTTGAGCAACTTGTAGTACTTTTAGGTTTGTATTGGCAGCAGTTCCCCAAACCGCAATCAAATAGTCTATGTGAGACTTGACCATGGAGTTGTATATACTGTAACGTACCTGTCTAGGCAGACATCGCGCTGTGCGACGTAGTGCACCTGTTAGTGATGTGAGCTTATTCTTAACATATTCTATATGCGATTTCCATGTTAATTGATCGTCAAGTATAAGACCAAGATATTTTTCTTTATGCACTCTATTCAGTACTTGACCATCGATGTGTAAGTTATTATACGGACCAATCTTTTTGTTTTTAGCAGTGAACATAATATAATTTGTTTTAGCTATGTTTATTGTAAGCAAGTTTGATTTAAGCCAAGTGTGCAGGACGTTTAGATCATGCTGAGCTTGTTCTATGATTGAGCAAATTGAGGCACCCTTGTAAAATAGACTCGTATCGTCAGCGTACAGTGCAATATCCCCTTTTAGGCCGATTTCATGGATGTTATTTATGTAGATTAAGAACAATAACGGACCAAGGATGGAGCCCTGAGGAACGCCGTAGGTAATCAGTTGAGGTTCACTTTGGGTTTCACCGATTTTTACAATCTGATATCTGTTAGTGAGGTACGATTTAAACATTTTGTAAGCAGAACCTGTGACACCAAGGTGATTTAGTTTCAACAGAAGTATTTCGTGACTAACAGTGTCCAATGCTTTTTTTAAATCTACAAACACCCCTAGTGTAATTTTCTTATTGTCAATATTGGATTTAATTTTTGTTACTAGATCGGTTACAGCTGTGATATATGTATTTGACTTTGGTCGAAACCCATATTGTTTTTCGTATAAAAAAATTTGTGTTGCAAGAAATTCACTCAGTCGGCTATGTAATATTTTTTCAAACACCTTTGACAATATGGGTAATACTGATATCGGTCGGTAATTACCGGGATCCATTTTGTTGCCTGACTTGAAAATAGGACTGACTTTTGCAACTTTCAAGGATTCCGGAAACTTTCCTTCTTTTAAACACTTATTGATACACTGAGTTAAAGGAGACCATTCACGGTTCATACAATGTCCGGCCCAAAAGTCAAAGTGCCGGCCAACGAAAAAAAAGGTGTCAGCACTGTTGGGGAAGTCGGTCCGAGTATTTTTTACTACGGCACTAAGTCTCTACAGTCATTCCTACAGCTGATTTTTTGGGTTGAAAAATCAGGTTATGGGCACGTTTTATTTGACAAAAATCTTTTCATCAGCTGGAGATAAAGTGATATGAGCTTGCTGGGATGAAAATAAAGGCTTCGAAAAATATTTTGTATTATACAGTGTGAGTCTTCATAATGTGCACATATCGAAATGGGGGAATCTATGCTTAATTTTATCGATGGAAAAAATAAAAAATAAAATCTAAATACATTTTTTTTTCCATTTTTTTTTTTATTTAAAAAAATTCGTCTTATTGTTTTTTTTTTACGATTATTGTAAAAATTGATTAAAAAAACAGATTTTTGGACGAAATACCTGTTTATTTTCAATTGAGGGATTTTTGGGTTTAATTGGGAGGGGTTTTTCCCACAATTTTCATTTTATAAGAACACTTAATTACTACCAATCATTATGGAGTTGTTTGTTTCATCGCGATAGATCATTTAAAAGTTACACCGTTTTTTTACATTGGGGTAAAAAATACAAAATAAATAAAAAAATAAAAATAGATTTTTTTAAATATTTTTTCCGTTTGTCAAATTAAGCATGGAATCCGTCATTTCGATATGTGCACATTATGAAGACTCACACTGTATTTGCATTATACAATAAAGGTCCATGCAGACGAATACAATATAATACAAGATATTGTCTTCTAAGAATAATGCCTGAGGGATTACGTGCGGCTCATGTCTTGCATAAGTTTGTACCAAACAATGCACATTACGTGCGAACAACACCCTACCGTCCTTTTGCCAATATTACAAGTGCAGTAATAATGACTGACAGCATGCCGACCGTTCAACGTCCTGTCAAAACCAACATATCTATACTTATAATAAATCTGTAGAAGTGAAAATTCTGTACATTGAAAATATCAAAAAAATAAATGGCAGGGGGTGTTACTAGACCGACACCGAACCCAAAAGTGTGATTAAAATTTTTTTTGTCTGTCTGTCTGTCTGTCTGTTTGTTCAGGTATCACGCAAAAACTACCGGTTCGATTACGATGAAACTTGGTATAATTATTCTTTAATATCCTGGGCACCACACTGGGTACTTTTTATCCCAGAAAAGTATCCTATCCTACGATTGGGGGGTGTCAAAGTTTGTATGGAAGAATTTTAACGCGCTGTCCGATTAACTCGAAACTCAATATTTATACTTAAACCCAAAAATTAAGAATAACGTGTATCAGGATTTTTCGAAATTCAACCCCTAAGGGGGTAAAATAAGGGATGAAAGTTTGTATGAAAAATCTTATTCCTTGAGGTAATAAACAAGAAACTTCGCACGAATAGTTATCTAAATAAATTATTAAGTTTGTAGTTTTTTGTTTTTCTAAATTACCCCCTAAAGGGGGATTGGTGGGTGTCAGTGTTTGTATGGAAGAATTTTAACGCGCTGTCCGATTAACTCGAAACTCAATATTTATACTTAAAACCCATGGGGATGTATGGGGTAATTTCCGACACTCACGCGAGCGAAGCCGCGGGCAGCAGCTAGTACGTAATAAGTTTTCGCTCTCACATGACGGGATTGACTTCGCCCACGTATTATGCACAAATCTCCTCCTCCCAAGTCCCTGACATCTGATGCTGGCAATGAGTCACCCAATTCAATTAAAAATGCTCCATTCGCATTCACGTGTTCCTGATAGCCGTAGTAGCTGATAGCCTGTTTCAATTGATAAATACCGAGGCTTAACAATATCAAGTCTTCTTCGGTGAGTCGGGGCAGATCACCGAACTCAGGAAGATTTGCCGACATTTTACGGAATGCAGTCCTCCTGTGGTTATAATTATGTCTAATGACAAGATCGGCCAACGTGTTAGGCACTGATAGCCTCTCTTGAATTATTTCCAGAAATGTTTCAGCTCGGGGGTTGTCCTCAATAAGTCTATGGTAAGCATTTAATAGTGCCGCAGCAATTCTGAATTACACATTCGTTCGTTCATTTTAGATAAATAAAAAACTAGGTACGAGTGCGCCCAAAGTAGAAAAGTTATTACGCAAGAAAAATAGCGATCCGCTGTAACCAAAGTCGCATGGAACTGGTCTAGCTCTGCACGCGTAGCAGGACCACGATAGAAACGACGGGAGAATTTTTGTCGTTTTGTCGATAGGGGAATAGTCAAAGTGACAGATTGTGATTGTTTATCTGTCATTTTGAAGCGATTTCTGGAAATAATCTTGTCATGAGACATAATTATAACCGCAGGAGGACTGTATTCCGTACAATGTCTGGAAATCTCCCCGAATTCGATGATCTGCCCCGACTCACGGAAGAAGACTTGATATTGTTAAGCCTCGGTATTTACCAATTGAAACAGGCTATCAGATACTACGCACGTGAATGAGAATCGAGCATTTTTAATTGAATTGGGTGACTCTTTGCCAGCATCAGATGTCAGGGCTTTGGGAGGAGGAGATTTGTGCATAATACGAGGGCGAATCCAATTCCGTCATGTGAGAGCGAAAACTTATTACGTATACGTTGGTGTTGGTTTTGACAGGACGATGAACGGTCGGCATGCTGTCAGTCATTATTACTGCATTTTGTAATATCGGCAAAAGGACGGTGTTCACACGTAATGTGCATTGTTTGGTACAAACTTATGCAAGGCATGAGCCGCACGTAATCCCTCCGGCATTATTCTTAGAAGACATCTTGTATTATATTGTATTCGTCTGCATGGACCTTTATTGTATAATGCAAATAAAATACAAAATATTTTTCGAAGCCTTTGTTTTTCATCCCAGCAAGCTCATATCACTTTTTCTCCAGCTGATGAAAAGATTTTTGTCAAATAAAACTACCCATAACCTGATTTTTCAACCCAAAAAATCAGCTGTAGGAATGGCTGTAGAGACTTAGTGCCGTAGTAAAAAATACTCGGACTGACTTCCCCAACAGTGGTAGCACGTTTTTTTTCGTTGGCCGGCACTTTGGTTTTTGGGCCGGAAATGAATGATCTCCTTTTCCACGATTTTATCCTTAATACATTTTATAATTTTTGTATTTATTCCGTCGATACCAGCACTTGTGTTTGAATCTAAATTTTCGATTGTTTTAAGTATCTCAGTAACAGTAGCAGGTTTAAATTGTGTTAAGTTGGCGGTACTGTCTTTTTGGTTAAGTGATACTTGTAAAGCTTGATTATTATGATATGATTTTGGAATTTTATTAGCAAGCTTTGCACCTATATTTGAGAAGAATAGATTGAAGCACTCACTGATTGCCTTAGCGTCTGTTATTTGGCCTGATGGAGTGTTTAATTTTACAAGAGTGAAACTATGTTTCGTTTTGTTATTGGCTAGACTATTTATGAGTTGCCACATTTTAAGAGGATTTTTTTCACAAGCTTTGAAAGCTCTGTAATAGTATTGATTCTTTGTTGATTGAATTTCTTGATATACTATATTCTTCTGCTGCAGGAACTCTTCTTCTAGGTTTACGTCTTCAGGTGATGAATGTTTCAATTTATGCCAAAGAATATTCCTTTTGTTTATAGATGTAATCAGTTGTTTGTTGATCCAATCTTGTCTTGGCGGATTTAATATTTTTTTTTTAGAAATAGCATTCATTAGATAAGTTTCCAGCGTTGTGAATTCATTGTGTATGTCAGATAAAGTACTGTCTTTTATAGTTTTATATAGGTTGTCGTAATTAATAGCTTCGTATGTAACTTTTTTGGGTTTTTCCGGTGTGATTCTGTTTACCTCAAAGTAGATTTGCTTGTGATCTGACATGGCGCTTTCTACTAAAGCCATGTGGAAAGTATTCTCTTTTAGGGTTGTACATACATGATCTAATATTGTCTTTGAAGTTTTAGTAATGCGCGTGCAGTACATTTTATCAATTTTATTTAGTATTCTTATTCCATTTTCCTTTAACACGGTCTTGTATTCCTTAATAGATTTTTCTTTGCTTAGCAAATTCAAGTTTAGGTCTCCAAATATGATAGTTCTTTTATTTTGATTAGGTTACTTGTATATGTTTCAAGAAATTTTTGTATATTTGATGCAGGCTGTTTGTATATGTGGTTATTTTCACAGACTAATATTTATATGTTGTTAATTAATATTATCAATACGAAATCTAAATTAACATCAACCGACGTTGAAAAGTTTTTAAAAGAAGCTCAGTACATGGCAACAAAGGTTAGTTGAAATTTATAAATCTAAATGTATCATTATGTTATCGTAGCATAAATTCTTACAACAAGTAAGAAAGAAAGAAAGAAGAAAGAAAAATCGTTTATTCTGCACAAACTAAACGCACATTACATAAAACACACATTTACAAAATTAGCCAAAAGCCTCATATTCAACTGCACAAAACAAAATTGACATTGCCTGATGTCAATGTCAAGGTCAGAGACCAAAGACAATTATTTAGTTTATTTACATAGATTATGTAGCTTATTGCGTACTATTGTAGCTTTATGCTCAGTAATAAATATGGTACTTACAATTTCTTTTTTTTGTTTTTTGGTATATACTTAATGATATAATTATAAAAGGACGCTAAATGCATGACTCGTCCGGAGCGACTAGATGGTTATGGCCGGCCCTGAATATTATAATGAAACCTGTACATGATATTGACAACCGTCGCCTGACGTGTGTTGCGACTCAATCAAAAGGAGCCGAAAGCATATCGCAGCTATTACACAATATAGTATCGCCGTTTATCAGCCGCGCCTGTTTAATATCTGTCTTGTGCGATTATTCTTTATTTTATAGTATTTTTCAAAAAGTAGCTATTTCGTATACTTAGGTATTTACACGTCGTCGCCTCCTTTGCCGGTTAATTGGTGTTTATTTAATTTATAACTCTTAGATACTGTTTGTATGTTTGCACGAGAGTCATGTACCGAGACTGATAACTGGCTCCTGCTATGTAATTAAGAGCGAGCGCAATGAATGAGTTTGTGCGAAGCAATCAATGCTTTGCATTGGGTACCTACCTAACTATGTCTCAGACGTCCCAGTACGTCACGCCCTGCGCACGGCGCACAAATTGTGTTTTGTCAAACGTAATGTAATGTGTAATTACTTAATTGAATTGTTTAAGTAAGTATATTTATCTACACCCATGCTATAGATCCTCTATAAAAGTTTCTGAAACAGTTAGCTAATTGCCAACATTACAACGATCAGTGTCATAGTAACCATTATATCATCCAAACGAGTGTTATAATATTGTACTAAATTTCATAATGGTTTCAACTCGCTCCTTCGATTCTTTGCGGTCAGCAGATGCAGACCCCCACGCCGACACATCTTACACATTTTCCAAAATACGATACGTCACGTTTGGCGGGTACGGGTTATGGTCGGTTTAATGTTGGCAATAGCTAACTGTTTCAGATACTTTTATAGAGGATTCATATCATGGGTGTAGATAAAGTCTTTTATGCAACTGTATATAATTAGGTATTATACAACAGTTGCATAGATAACTATTAGTTAGTGTGACAACTAGCCTGTGCCAATGTTCCTTCTACAAGGACTCTTTTGAGACAACAATCAATAATCTTGGCCTTGAGGCGGCGGCGGCGGCGGGTACACAATGACATATATGTTAACCCACTAGGATAACAGATTCTTTTAACACAACTTTAAGTACAGGCTTATCTTAAAGAAAATGAAATCTCGAAAGGTCGAATCGAAATCGGCAAGATTTCTTCTTCCAATACTCAATACTTTTATTGCATCCCACATGTAGGTATTCTTAGGTAGTAAACTTATGGTGGTCCACCCACAGCCCGCATTAAGGCCCGTTCACACTGGCGCGACAAGTCGCGCGACGCGACTTTAACAATACAATTTCTAATAAAACTTCACGATTGAACAATTACCGGTGTCGCGTCGCGCGACAAGTCGCGCCAATGTGTACGAGCCTTTACGATTACGAGTACCTATTACTTTGGTATCGGCGTGAGTGAGGGTGGGGGGGATGCGTGAGGATATTTGTGCAATTTCCAACCATAAACGGACCAGCATTATTTCATCACAAATATTTTATTATAATATTTATATACTTGGAAGTTGTCGCAAGTGTGTGACGTCTTTGGAGTTATTTAAGCAACGTTAATTAGTTCGGGGTCGATCACAACAATCGCGACATTTTGTACTTTGCGACCTCTGAACTTCTACATAAAGATAAAACTAACTAATTGCCATAAGATAGTTATTGTGCGGTGCGGTGCTGAGCAGATGACGCTAAAAGACGGCCGTTTGGAGTTGCTTTATATTTCACTGTTTCATACTGTTACTGAACCTTTTACTAGAGCTAGAGAAGATACTAGTTAAAGTTATAAATAAGCTCAAAATAACACAGACATACAGTGATCAATGATCATACAGTGTAAACCTACAGCCTCGGAAATAAATGGATTATGATTTGAACACGTTTGATTCCTAAATGATGGAGCCTCCATCTGCACAATTTAGCACGAATAGACATTGTGAGGCAGTACAGTGCGAAGGACGTAACGGTTGGAAACTTGAAATTGACAACGAACTGGGGAAAAGTCGGTATGAAGACCCAGATTGACCAGATACTCATTCTAGTAAAAGTTGGCTAAAGTATTATTAGAATGCGCGTAACTCACATCGGAGACACAGCGATGATCGATCATTGATCATCGCGCGGCACTTTCGCTGTCTGTATCGACGCACGCGACATGATAATGTGTGATTATAAGATCAGCGAATACTAGACGAAGGCGGCTGCGAATCACGCTTGAGATAACGCACTATGTGAAGGCGGCTTCCCATGGTGCACGATATTGCGGGCGGACGCAGACCCACCCGCAGGACGCACCGTGGGAAGGGTATCGTCCGTGGTAGCGCAGACACGTCCGTCGCGATGCATCCGATCCGCGGCCAGTTTGTAACTTCAATGATGCGGTGCGAGCTTATCTTTCACTTTGCATTTCGGAATTACAAAACGGATTCAATCTCAACGGGCTGGTCATTCATTGGTCAATCATTTGCCAACTTATCAAATAATCGGGACTCCTACTTCTGGGTGGAAAAAAATAACCTCGAAGGGGATGGCGGGGTCTTTCAGACCAATTCCCGAGCCCGCTTCGCTCGCTCTTGCATCTTAAATTCTCCTAGTACAGTAATATTGCATTTTGTAACGATCCCTGCGACGTTAGTTGTCAAAGTAAAACATCGGCGAAACGTTGGTTGGCAAGTGATAATCTGCCACACAATTTTCGGCGAAAAGGCAGAATACCCCTTGGTCTGTGGTGCGTGGCTGTCTGTGGACATCGGCCGTGCGGGCAGGTCCGCGTCCGTCCGCAATATCGGGCACCGTGGGAAGCCGCCTTTACGTGTGTGACCTAATAACCTGCACGGCGTTATCGCCCGCATGGCTCGCGGGGGGCACCGCAAGCGTCATTGACCGCACCGCTACACACTTGTGTTCCCAGAGCCTCGCTGATCAAGGAATAATGTGAATCAGCATCCAAGCTAACGGTGCAATCGTGCACGGTGCAGCCATTAGACGTGGCAGCTCTCTTAGTTACTGGATTAACATGGATGACTCGCGCCTCGGCTACATCATTTGTACTTTACGAGGGACTAGTAAGCTAGCATTACTTGGAATATTTTAGCAATAACTTGGTGAAGCTAGAGAAAGCGATCGAGATGCCCTCATCTGGGTAATCATTCGCACAGTCTGGAGTAGCTGCGCTTAGCAACAGTTTATTCTGGGTGACGAGTTTCCTAGACAATCGGTAAAAACTCTCAGGCCACATATCACCTATAAGGACATGAAGTTCGTAATAATATCACTTGCCCATAATTCGTTTAAAAAATATACTGTAATAGTTACTATTAAATAATATTTTTTGAATAAATTACGGGCATAATATAAAACATTTTAAAATTCCAATGACACAACATTGTCGCAAACTAGAAATGTCAACATTGTTTGCATTGAGTATCAAGTTAGAAACGAAGGGCAATCTATTTGGCAGAATCTTGATGTTCCGAAACTTATTTGGCAGAAACTCACTTTGCATAATCTTAAACGAATATTTTTATGGAATAAACATCATTTAGCAGAATTATTGTTGATGTTTCAACCTTAAAAAACATTTAAAATGTTGTCTTAAAAACTCAATAATTATGTTATTCTACAAAAGTTTGTAACAGAAACGAATCGCTGCAAAACCGACTTCACGTAGTCTTGTCTGCCCTACGCCCTACCCCTGTAATTTAAGCCCGCGTAGGCGCGGAGGGGCGAGGTCAGAACCATCTGCGACGATAAGCTTGCGTGGGACCACCGGAGCCGTGACAGAGACCATGACTACTGCACGCTCGCTTGCATGGTGTATGCTTGTTTGCATGCTTCTTACAGGTGATAGATGAAGCTTTCAATTATTATGGATATGAAATGTATGCCAAAAGCTTATTCTAACTGTAAACTTTCTGTGATAGGATAGTTCTGCCCTTTAATGACTATCCATATGAAATGTATGATATTCTCTTTGATGCCAAAAGACGATTCTGCCCGTGAACTTTATGCGATATGATGGTTCTGCTTTTTAATTATTATGGACTTTAATTTATGCCTAATGATGATTCTGACTTACAAAATTATGAGTTTTGAATGTACCTATACTAAATGAGTGTCTGCCAAACGATTTTCTGCGAAATGAAGATTATGCTATCCGCTGTTATGCAAAATAAAATTGACATAAAAAATTCTGCGAAAAAAGGTAGACCCCTGTTATCAGCTGCTTGTTTCTCCCGAAAAGAGAAAAGAGTAGGGACAGTTTCATGCTATAAAAACTTCAATAGTTTAGTCAAATGCATGCCTGGAGCATCTATGGTTTCCAAAGCACGTCACGGGTAGCCGACGTCTGTTTGACTCGTGTGCGTGACCTCGTGTCACGCACCCATTATTATAAAACTTAGTACTTATTGCTTGTTTTAAATTTAAACCCACTACAATTTTCAAGAAGTAGGAGGTTTACAATTCGTCTGTATTTATAAGTTCGACGACGCGAAGCTGGTGGAAATCTGATGATTATTTTAGGATATAGAGACTGGAAGGCATTATGAATGACATTAATTCACCTGTCTATTATGTTAGTGCCACTGCATTATGAAATAGCAAATAGAGCGGTGGCGGCTCTGGCAACGGCCGCGACTTACGACTTGCAGGTCGAACCCACGCATACTGTCTGTAAATAATTTTATCGCCACTGCTCTCAAAACAGTGAAGGAAATCATCGTGAGGAAACCGGGATGTCTTAGGACCAAAATATTCACAGACAAATGACATCCATCAACCCGCAAAGGGTCCACGTGGTTTTGACTCACTCCCTCCGACAGAGAGGAAGACTCTGTTTAACTGTGGGAACATTATAGGTTGATTATGCTATGCTATATATAAATAATATAATTAAAGGAATCTCCTTCCGAAACAGTTTCTCACAGAACACCAACCTAATATCATGCCTTGAACAGTCGGTATTTATTGTTGTACAGATAATTTTTGCGATATTAGTAGTCGGGCACTTAGAAACGGCTATCAATAATATATATGTATGGTATAAAACGCCAGAGATAGCGAGTACAATGCTAAGGGCAGTCAGCAGATGGGTGCGCGGGGCGGCGCAGCCTCACGTACGCTGATAACAGATAACAGGACTGATAGCCAGTGTCGTGTGATAATGCAGGCGCCACGTTTAAGAAGGCTTGGCTCTGTAGGTACTACAGGTGCAAGGTAACACCACGAGATGTTGATAACGACCGACGATCGCGCAGAACAGACATGAGACTAGGGGTGCATCCGACAACGGAGATATTTTGATTTTTCCGATACATAGGTATAAACGATATTTATTTGCCGATTTAAATTTGAAATATATTGATAAACATAATATAAATATTTCAAATTTAAGTAAACGCTTATAGAAGATTGGGCAAAAACTACTTTAGTTACCAATTGAGTTCTGTCGCTTCAGAGACTTCAGGCCTCATTCAAACGGACTTGCGAAATCAACTTTCTCCGCATAACTTGAGAATAATAAGTCAAAAAATAAAAATGTTAATATTGATTTTAATTAAGTATTTAATAACAGAATATTTTTGTGATTGTAAGTTTATAAAGTCATCATTCTGCCGAATGATGACTTTATAAAGTGACTTTGACTTTGACTTGTGACTTTGTAAGTTTATAAAGTATTATTTAATAATTTGGTTCTTTTAATAGTCAGTGTTTTTATTTTATATTGCCGATACGTATTCATAAATATCGTTATCGGTATCATATCGGCCAAGATGCGTAAGTATTGAATATTGATGCATCTCTATTCCCTATAGAGACACGACGGGTATTGAACCGCCTCGATGTGGTCTAGTAGACCACCTGCCTCGAACCCAGAGGTCCCCGGTTCGATTCCCAGTGGGGGAAAAATTCTGCTCGGTTTGGTTGGCGGTAGGGCTTGTTCTAAGTCTGCACGTCCGATATATTTATCACAGTTCGCATCAAATGCAAAAGTTTCATTATATTCCTATTACCTTTCTGTTATTCCTTTGACTGGGTCATACAGTCACACTGTCTAGAATCATCTTATCTTGTTATTTATATCTTATCTTATACCTATCATACTAGTCTACATTCATAGTTAATTTGCTAAATAATTGGCCAAAAACAGTTGCCAACCTGTGGTGCTGATAGCCCGGGTAGTGGAGATACGAGGCAGCATTGACCCAAATGTGCGCAGGCGCAGGTATTGTAGCGCAGATAAGATACACCTCACGCGTGTAGTGAGAGTGACGTTATCAAACACATTTATAAACGCGCGGCTCCTCAATAAATAATGAAAGGGAATTAGCTTTAAACTGCTTGGTGCAGCACCTTCACTGGTCATAGATGCGCTCTATGCATACAATCCGGATGCAGGCTGTATATGCCTACTAGTAGCAACATCTATTCTCAGATACTAACATAACCTACACGTCCACCACTCTAGGCAAACGAACTGATGTACGCAATACGTTCTGGGACTATCACACTTATTCAGCTCTATTCAGCTTATGCCCATATTGCCCAAAGAAAACAAAGATTTTGTATGGAGCACGCTTCCGTTCAGCTTTTCGCGTGTATTCAGCTTTCTCGGCAAACAATTAAGTATTAAATAAGCCAAATGTGGTACTATCATGCGAGTGCTATAGATAGAGTTCAGCGCTGCTCTGCCGCGTTCTGCGCTGTTCCGCCGCATTCAGCGTCGAACTTAGCGGAAAAACGCTGTACACGGATGGTTCTCGACTACTTGTCGAAAATTGCTGCATAGTTCCTGCACAGATTTGATTTGTTATTATAACTATTCTCATTCTTACGACGCGAAGCTGTACAGCTGATAGAAGCAGAACTCTATAAGTGTGACCAAAATTGTTCACCGAAACGCGAATGGAGCTGAATAAGTGTAAGTAGTCCAGTCAGGCCGCTTCCCATTCGGTTCCAAACTGGGCTGTGCTACACCCTTGCTCTGAGTGTTGCTACTGACTGGATTCCGACGGAGTCTCGGACGTGATGGTCATCTCATGTAACATTGTCCAAGTCCTTGCTTATAATATCAATTCAAAACTTAAGTCAACGATGCGACGAACAATACCAAAGAAAGGACATTTGGGTAGGCCGCAAAAAGCACTCAAACTGCCAGACCATGATTAAAAGTAACTGCGAAAAGAAGAAAAAATTAAATAAAAGATAACCCACACAGTCTTCATATTCACAATAATTAAAGTAATATAATACTTTACGAAGTAAATATTGACGTTATTATACACATTTAAAATGTATCAACGTTAATGTGTTTAAAAAAAAAAGCAGGAGTAATCTTGGTCAGTTCATTTGAGGACCATGTAGATTGGCGTCTTTAATGGTCTTTTGAGGAAAGAACCATACAGATTTTAGTGGACCTGTCCAGTCAGTGCACGCATTTGTCAGTACTCGTGTAGCTCAACTCAGAACTCAAGGAGCTCAACGTAATTGATTCGATTTATTAAGACGTGTGACTCCAGATTTTTAATTTGTCTGTGTTCCGTTTGCTGTAGTTGGGTTTTAGTTTTTATACTTTTATATTTGACTGTGCATGTTATTATATTATTTTATTTTTTATTTATTGTTGACATAATCTACTCATTACAATGTTTGTTATGCGTTGTATTGCAATATGTGGTTAGCTAGTGTCACTACTTGCGGTAGCGTCGGGGGTCGGGTTGCCTCCTTCCCTCAAATATAGCGTGAGGGGTAATGGCTGATCTTTGCGTTATGCTCGTGAACGGGTGCTGCTTGTGGTGACTGGCTGTCTTGCTGATCATGGTTTTGTTAATTGTTATTAGTAATTAACTGTTTATTTATTTCACTTCGATGATCCTAGTTTATCATTTTTGACTTCCATTTACAGCTATACATAATACGTAACCGGGCACGCCATTTATACCTGGAGGCTTTTATCTGGATATTAAGTTCTGTTTACGTTTAGGTTTTATTTCTGCTTAAGCTCAGCTTAGTTTGAATAAACGAGTTTTGATTTTTGATTATAGTAGTTTGGTAAGGCGACAACAATAGGGAATATGCATGTAATTTTGTTTTTTTAAACTAGATCTGTAAAAGACAATAATGTTAACCTAAGAAAAGTATTAAAAGTTAAATTAAACTACAGCTCAGCTCATGAAAATTTAAAAACTCCAACAATTTTCCACTACTATACAGTTCAAACGTCTGTTTCTGTCGCACTCAGGATGTGAAGTCATTTGGCACGTTATTATTATATTATTAGCCCTAAATCATGTATTTAAGTAAATTCAATTGGTTTTGTGCTTTATTTTATTTTTGTGAGAATTCGAGCAGTTTGCTAAGAAAACATATTTATTCACATGCCTTATGAGGTCATTTTCGAAGACGACGTGTTTCGAGTTTGCGTTCCGTTCCATCAAAAAAACATAAAACAAAATAATTAATTGTAAAAAAAGTAATGCAGAAAATTAAAAAAAAAAAAAAATTGTTTCTTCACTCCAATTATAATGTAGGTATATTTAAATAATGATTTTCATTCATTCATTCTGCCTAGCCTTTTCCCAATCATGTTAGGGTCGGCTTCCAGTCTAACCGGATGCAGCTGAATACCAGTATTTTACATGGAGCGATTGCCTATCTGACCTCCACAACCCAGTAACTGGGTAATACGATACCCCTTGGTAAGACTGGTTGTCAGACTTTCGGGCTTCTGACGACTCGTAACGACTGTCAAAGATCCACGAATGACAGCCGGGACCAACGGCATAACGTGCCTTCCGAAGCACGGAGGAGTCTCGGTATGTAAAGATGGTCACCCATCCACGGACAAACCCCGGCAAGCGCAGCTTTACCTGATGGATCGACCCGTGCGGCTGTTATTACTTGGCCACGAGCTCCTCAATAATAATGAATAAGTTTTAAATTACGTGCATATTCCCTATTAGTGTTGGTGTAAGCGTGTTACCTGAGCAACCCCTCTTTCTTCACCATGTGCCGGAACGTCTCGGAGATGGAGCTGTTGTTGGCACTCCGTAGAGACTGCATCCGAGTCTGCAACAACGTACCAACAGTTAGTCAACGAATTCTACGAGAACCCGGGGACTTCCTCCTGACGACCAGTAACAAATGAGAACGAATGTGGCGTTGATACACATCAGGTCGCACGACCGGCAGTCATGTAGTCTTCACGTTATTTATTTGAACCTCATGTACGTACAGTAGCGGTACATAGTCAGAATTAAGGCCACAAGGCAATCTCTATCAGTCACTATCCACACAGTCCGCCATCATTATGTGTTTAACACAAGTGACACCTCAAAATTCTGTTTTACTGACAAACCAACAATTATTGGGTTCGCCATAAAAAAATAAACTATGTAGCCTGTAATTCTCTCTTTAGCGAGTCTATAATTTTTTCCGATGATTCTACACATCGATGAAAAATTACAGTTTCCTCTACAGCAGTACACTTAACGAACAAACAATATTTTTTTAATCACAGGATATTAACGAGGAGCGTGTAATTTAGGCATCACTCGGTCCATGTGATCACAGCTCAGATTGACATTGACCAGCTAGTTATATAAAGTGGTGTCGCCGGGGCTGGATCATTTGCGTCCGCATTTCTCTACGACAATGTGTTTCCGAGCGCTGATTCTGGTAGCGGCGACGCTGGCAGCGGCGCAGGCGGTGGAGATGGACGAGGACATGGCGGAACTGGCGCGCATGGTGCGCGAGAGCTGCGCGGATGAGACGGGAGTAGACGTGGCGCTGGTGGAAGCGGTGAACGGCGGCGCCGACCTCATGGCGGACGCCAAGCTCAAGTGCTACATCAAATGCACCATGGAGACGGCCGGCATGATGTCGGACGGCGAGGTGGACATCGAGGCCGTGCTGGCGCTGCTGCCGCCCGAGCTGGCGGCGCACAATGGGCCGGCGCTGCGCGCGTGCGGAACGCAGCGCGGCGCCGACCACTGCGACACAGCCTGGAAGACGCAGGTGTGCTGGCAGAATGGAAACAAGGCCGAGTACTTCCTCATATAGTGCATCACACTCATTCTAAATCACTTATCTATGCCTTCTGTAAAAACATTATGGAACATAATTATTGTTATACATAGATAATTATTTTTGTGTCCAGACTATAGTCCTGATAAATTACTTTTATTACCATTATTATTTATAATAAAAAATATGCCTATTCAATACTTACTGAATGGTTTAATTTTAATTACAATGGTAGACACTGGACTGGGGACACTTTTCCTTAAAGGAAAAAACATGATATTAATTGCCTGCACACACTGGCGGACGGCAGGGGAGAGCATCGATGAGGATTCCTCTATCCGCCAACGCACACTGACAAGAAAAACCCTCTGCGATACCGCGAGCGTCCACCTGTTTACCGGAGCATCCGCCGGTATGCCGCGACATCCGCCGAGCAGCCGCCGCTCGCCGGGATTTGATGTGATGATTGTTCACCCCCGGCACAAGCGACGTGGATATATATCTTATTACCCGACTACGGCGAAGCAAAGAGGAGGGTTATGATTGGATAAGTATTAAATTGATAAATTTAAAATCCTCTGCCGTACTGTCCAGTCTGTGCAGGCCATAACTTATAATCTTGTAATACATTTATAGCATGTCCACTATTAATAATGCATTTAAGACAAAGTTTAACTAATGCGCTTACAATGTATGTCACCAATTATACTACCCATTCTGCGTAGTTTTTATCCGACACGGCGAAGCAAAAAGGAGGGTTATGATTTTGATTGGTATGTAAGTATGTATATGTGTTCATCTGCTTCCTCATAACTTGTAAACTGCTCATCATTATTTTACAAATGCGGTATTGTTGGAAGCATCTCGGTCGTCCGCTGGTTATAGGCCGTGTGACGCCACATTAAGTTTAATATGGCGCCCTCTAGAAACATAGTCATGCACAAAAAAAGAGTTTTAATAGTGCCATGTGGGGTATTAAATGAAAGGGCTGAATTAGCAGATTAAAAAAAAAAAAAATTATAACCTTAAAAATAAAAGTAATAATTTTTATATTTTTAAATGTTTTTATAATTTTGATATTCTAATATTTAAAAATGTAAAATCTATGTACTTAATGGAATAAAGGAAAAGTAATAAAAACTAAAACCCAACTATGGCAAAAAAGTCTTGTTGTTTTAGTTTTTATTAATTTTATTTTAATTTATACATAAAACATTATTTTATTATTAATTTATAATGAACTATTCCGTAATGAGTTCAAGGTGTGATAGACAGAAATTATTTTTCTTATTTTATTAATGGAGTCAACAATAGACATGTTAAGTAGTATTTGGCATGACTGTGTCAGCTGCAGGTGTCGCCAGAGAACAGCATATCATAATTAATTGCATGCTTTGTAAGTATTAGAGGATATAGATGTTTATTTGTATGTACATTAATTTTACTTAGTTATTAAAGGGTATCGGAAGATTTGAAGCGCTACACTTGCTTTAGTAATAATGCTAGGTTAATTCGGTGCTATAATAGATTATACTCTAGAAACAAAACACCACATACTTAACATAACATTACGCCTGTACTGATGACCACAATGACATACACAAAACACATAAAACCACTAAGAACAGTATTTTCTGACGAACTGTGCTTGTTGTTTTCATTACATTAAAGTGTCTCATATTAAAAAAGATAGGAATCAAAGTTGAATATGAACTAAGTTGTGAAACATTAAGTTCACACAAAACTGAGCCTAGGTGCCATGACATGACACCGTGACAAATGTCAACAGGCCTATTACATATTGATGACTTTATTACAGATCACAGATTGTACATTTGATGGAGACTCACATGGGAGGTACAAGCACTAGAGGATAACAACTATGTTATTACATATAATAAATAAAAATGCCTTTTATTTCCTACATTATACTTAATTTTTCTTAGATTAATTTAATTTTTAGTCTTTTTAGTATTTTGTTTTTCTACTTCTGCAAGAACCCCAGTTTGGTTGAAGGCCACAAAGGTTGCACATAATGACATAATATTATTTGTGTACTCGTTATTATGATAATGACTGGGAGTTCACCAGGCACACGTGCCAGCAAGTTTGGCTCACAAGTCTGACATACATTACATCTAATGCATATTTACTCAATAAATGCACAAGATGATGAATGTTTAATTTTAATAATTAAACCTTGTTACTTATGTTGCTGTGCCCTTACAGGGTCCATAACTGTATCTTAGCTTTAAGCCTATTTGTAGCAACTTCATTCACATTATGGTATGCAAATAAATGAAATGAAACAAAATGTGCTGAATGTTACACCTTTCTTCCTATTTATACACAGTTTGCCTTTATTACCCGACTGCCCCAGAAAGAGGGTTATGTTTTACAACATTCATAAATTGTTACTTGAATGTGCAATGCTAAATGTGTTATAATATAACTACTTACTACTTAATGGTGTTCCACAGTTTGTGATTACCACTCAGTAAGAACAACATTGAGACAGGGTCACTACACACACCATCAGTCTCAGGTGACTGCTACATCATTGTAAATAACAAGCCAACATGTGTCAAGGTCATGTTTGCTTGACTCTTCAAACATTGTGTTATATTACAGATTTTTGTTATTTCCAATTATTGTCATTACAATTTTATTATGTCAGTTAATGGGAATCTCATACAGACATGTCCACCTATAGATTTACAATTGGAGTCTTATTGGATTCAAATTGTTAATACGAGGTTTATGGGTAATAATAATGTGTTTAGACATTGTATAATCAATGTTGTCAGTAATAACCAGTTTAAAGCCATGTTTTAGTAATATTTGTAATAACAATATTGTGAAAATTGCAATCAAATTTGGGGTTAATAAATAACGTTTAAAGGTCAAAATATTGGGCTCGTCCGAACATTTGTTACTGTGATAGTCGGTAAATAAGTAATTGAAATGGTTTTACATAACGAGAGATCGAAAATTGGTGGCGTAACAGGCTAGCCGATAGAACTGTCACGCAGATTAGGTTAGTTTGAATGGCAGCCAGCAGCAGCCCCTGCTGCACCGCCGGCTGCTGCCCATGCTTACCTTTACGGAGTCGAGCGGGTACATTATGCAATGCTCCATCACCCCCGCTATTGCTCCGGCAGTCATGTGTGTGACGGAGTTTTGGGTCGGAAGGGTTTCATAGTCCTCAAAGTTCATAATACTCACTGAATACTGACACACTCAGCACAAAAAAACACTGCAAGAGGAAAATTTACAGGGGTCTACGATTTTGATTTACCGAATTAGAAGTATCATTTTCACTGACTATTTTTATCAAAAGTCATCCGAAATTTAGAACAATCAAAATTGATTTCATAAATGCGACTCTCAAGCACGCGCGACTTTTGCGGTATCACAGAGTAATAAGAATTTTCATGTCATTCGGTCTTTTATAATCTGTGAGACAGTGATGTCCATTAGAACAGAAATAATATCGACTACAGTGATTGATGAATAATTTATTTACTGTTCAAAAATATTGTGTTTGTTAAAGTCATTTATGATTCAAGGATCCGTCTGCGAAATATTAAGCTTTAAAGTGCTAATTTTTGTCAGAGTCAAATGAACCCCCCCTTGCTTAAGTAAGTAGTTTGTATGGTCAAACCACACATATAAGAGAAGCAGACCAAACATTCGCTAAAAATTGCGTAGCCATTACGCACACATAGGGAGTGTTGTCAATACAGGGCCGGACTAGGGCCGGTTGCCGGTATTATTTAGCGATATTGAATGTGATATTGAGTGAGTAGCCTATGTTCATGTTATCCATGACACAGACACAGGGTAACATAATCAATTTTATAATTTATTATAATAGCATGTGTGATTACACTGACAATCTGCACTCTACAGTATTATGAAAAATATATCACCAAAAAAAAAAACGTCTAGTAAACTAAGCTCTGTTTGATAATTCAATGGTAAAAACAAAAAAAAACTTAATCCACCCCTAAGACGACCCACTGACCAAAATTCGTCTTTGCTTGCCTAATCCGTCCCTGACTAACTACACGGGTATTTGAGCTGTCATTTTCTGCCACTGATGTCGCATACCAATATGGCGGCGCGGGATAGACCTAGACAAGCTACGCGTCAAATTTTGTCTATGTGTGAGTCAGTGTGACAACAGGTGACAGAACGAGACACAACTAACGACTTGTCGCTTAGCAAGAAGAGGATAAAGAATCATGTCCATCTATATAAATATAACTATGGATTTATGTTTGGTCTGCTTCTCTTATATGTCTGTGGTTCAAACCTAAGAGCATTTAACCCTGAGATTTAACCTAAACACATTTACACGTCAATCATACCTTTAAAAAAACTAGATGAAGTCTGCGTTTCTTACCCTGACTACTCTGAGAAGAAAGACGGAAACAAACTCAGAAGAAATATAATCGATTTGAGGGTTTATTATAGGAGATATTATAATAATGAATAAATATGCATAGCTTGCGATAGTTTGGTTATCTGCCATATAAATTGACGTTACACAATCGTTTTCACAGAGAATAATAAAATTATAATATTCACTAGACACCATGTCCACGGAGGACAGAACCGCGGAGATTGTCTCGTTTCGCGTCGTCAGTCATGGTACAATTCGATTCAAACTTAATGGCGGCTCGGAAGTTAGCAACTTGCTGCGCAGTACCCCACCCCTCACCCCCGCTGACACGTGAAATTGTTACTGCGCAGCGACTAGCCTCATGTTCCGAGCCGCCATTAAGTTTGAATCGAACGGTACTCGTGGTTCTTTCATAAAGTTTCTGTTGAATTTTATGACGTGACACGGCTGCTTGATTATCGCCGCGATTCTCTCGCCCATCTAGTGACTCACCGTATGTACATACATTATACCTACCAAGCTTCAATTTCCAGGGTGCGTTCCGAGTTACGATGAAATCGATTTGAGCGCGCTAAAACCCGTTCCGAGTTAGCGTGAGTGCGCTAACTTTGGTCTGTCAATGGTCATAGATGACGTCATGACATGCGCCATCTTGCGATAACGCCGACCATGCCTTTTACTAATATCACCGTGATCACTGTCAAAAATGACAGTTGACTGAACTGTCATTTTTGGTAGCGCTGTTGTTTTGAGTCGCATCATATCTATAAACTAACGTGGCTTTTTCTAAATTGTGCCTCTGGCTACCGTCGCCACATAACCAAAGAAGAAAAAGAAATGTCTGATGTTTATACATAGAATTAAGTAATGTTATAATTTTGACGTTGAGCGAGCACTGTACGCGCGTTCACGAGCGTTCCGAATTGATGACAGACCTCAGCTGTCATAATCGCAATATCTAAATCGGAACGCAAAATATTGATGTCAGCGCTGTGAGCGATTATGGCCTAACTCGGAACGCGGCCCCAGTCTAAGCTGTAATTCATCCCACAGAGAGCATCTTTTCACTGGGTAGGTATAACTAGACGCAGTCAGTGGTCAGTCTGGTCTGTGAGACGTTTTCGTTAATTGCGCCAGATGGGCTCGCAGAGAGCGCCATTCATTCATAAAAATTTCATCATTTTCTAAAGTTGAAATATGCCAGCGGTTAAGCCTGGTGGCTATGGTCGAAACGCCTGTGAAAGCGCTCACAGTGGTTGCTCAACATCATAACTTATAACATAACATAGTTCTTTGTGTATATTTAATAAATCTCTTCATCTTCTTTGTTTAGGTGGTGACGGTAGCCTGAAGCACATGCCACGTGAGTTTAAAGATGCGACTCAAAACAAAACAAGACAACTGTCATTTTTGACAGCACTCACCGTGATAATAATTTAGGGTATGGTCGGCGTTATCATGAAGGTATAGATAAAGGCGTTATAGCAAGATGGCCCATGTCATGACGTCATCTATGACGATTCACAGGACATCTATATCGCGCTCACTCTAATTCGGAAACGGTGTGAGCAAGCTCAAATCAATTACAGCGTACCTCAGAACTCAGCCTTGTACAGTCACGAGCAAAAGTATGTAAACACTAAGTGAAATTCAAGAACGAATTACTCTTAAATTAATTATTGAAATAATAGGTTTTGTGCAGACAGAACTTTTAAACAGAACTTTTAAATTTTTCATTAAATTGCAATACTTCAACTCATACTCGAAATGAGAAAATAGCTTTAGAATTTTACTTAGTGTTTACATACGTTTGCTCGTGACTGTACAGTGAGGTTTGGGTTTTGGGCGTTCAATAAAATTGTATGAATTTCTATGTAGGTAACGAATTAGGTAAGTTCGTCCAATAGATTTTCTTTGTAACGAATTACCTACATGACGCCGTCATGTAATTCGTTGCAAAGAAAATCTTAAAACGTGGCGTACAAGACGCGCGCCTGTTCCTTCCTCTTGGTCAAACTGATTTGACCACGAGGAATTCTGTTCCGGATAGTGAAACTACTTCTCGTAGTCAAACTTAATGGTCAAACTGATTTGACCACGAGGAATTCTGTTCCGGATAGTGAAACTACTTCTCGTAGTCAAACTTAATGGTCAAACTGATTTAACCACAAGGAATTCTGTTCCGGATAGTCAAACTCTAGAGCCTGGCATTAGGCTCAAGTTATGACGCTCACCCTTGGATGGTAGCGTTCAAGCGCCAAAAGATCCTTGAACGCTCAGTGCTTGTTCATGAGTACGCACGTTCGAACAATTTTGATGCGTTGCATTACATGCAACAACTTGGTTAGCACGTGCGTACCACTAAAGAACATCGACCACTCTATTCGTTAATTACATGTTTGCGGCGATCTTATTAGTATGTTCTGTATGGACGGTTTTCGAAGAGCTTTAATAAAATGTAACGAAAAAAAAAAATTGGCGACGTACAGGCGGGGCGGCAGAGGGGTAGTTAATTCTAAAAATGTCCCACCATCTAGGATCCGCATGATGCACTCATAACTCACTCACTCACTCATGACTGCATCAAGTGCATAAATCTTTTTGGCAGCCGTGACGCACACACTATTGCTGGTAGGTAGGTACTTACAACATTATCATTACTTACATTATTCATCATTTTAAAATTATTCATATCAAAATACAAAATATTTTGTGTTTATAACTACTTATTTGTATTTTGTCTTTCACGAACTATGTCCAAATAAAAGTTATAGTTTCTTTCTTTTCAGGAGCTAGCGAAGTGGTCTGTTACCTACTAATACTACACGGTGTGCCTACAAACTATCTCTGTCCGTAGGGCTGGATGCTGGAGCGCTCGCGCAGTCATCGCCACTCCTGCCAGGTATGTACAGTCGACCTCGTAATTACTCTTTCAGTTTTCTCCTAGTCTCCCAGTAAGTTGAAACGGGGTCGACTATACTTGTTAGCAATGAAATGACCGGAAGAGGATTTTGTAAGTATAAAATAACCACAAAATTAATCGGAAATGCAAGTTTATTACTTTAAAAGCATATAGTCTTCACGTTAAAAATCACTGATAAATCCCTCTCACACATCTCTCATATTCCGCATGAATATAATGTACGAAGTGATAGTCGGGTCACGTGTTCGACCAAGTATAACTCGCGTGAAGACGGCGCGTCCCGAACGCGCCGTGCCGGCCGCCACGCGCCACACGCGCCACACGCACGCCACACGCGCCACACGCTACACACGCGCCACACTCGCGCCCCGCGTGCTCGTGGCGGCCGGCACCGGCACTCTATTGTATAAAAAGCGAAACATATTCTCTCGAACCAGTTCGGGAGCGCACACCGGTATACATACATATAGCATTATTACAAAATAAACTCTATATATACATCTAGATACAGTTCAATATAAATAATTTAACTCGTTCTCTCATTCACATACATTACATTGAAAGCTGACATTGCTTATCATTTATTCAATAATAGGTAGTAGTTTTGTGAAGATATAATTCAAATGGTAATCGACGAAACCGTGTCCGCCTGGGACATCGGTTGCTGTCTAGATATTAGCTCAGCGAGGGACAGTTACATACTTACGGAAGTAATAAATATATTATAAAATATGAGACTTGGTAAGATGATTAAGTTTAGGACCGACTAAGTTAATAATAATATTTGCACGTACATTACTAACATTAATGTAAAACATTTGCAATTGACAATAATAAATAGCTGCCACGTCTGCGTGTCATGTCACGTCATGAACACTCGCACTTATAAGTACGTTCATAATAAACTCTGTTGGCGTTACTTCCATACTCGTAATGACAAAATGAAACAGTTACAAGTACCGTAACTCGATCCTTTAACTTATTAACATAAAGTTCATCTGCTCTGCAAACCATTAGATAGCTTTTAGTCTATAGTTTATATAATCTGAGTGCTATTTAATTTAAACTTGATTGAGTAGATTTTTTAATAATGCCTGGCAGTTGAATCAAGCCTCGTTGATAGTGCAAATTACGAAACTATAAAAATAATGACCGCTTAATAAAAACTAGCCAATTATTATGTCGTAGAGTAGGATTGAGATACGATATTCGTGAAGATATTATGTTAATGTTCGTTATATAGGGATGCAGTGATAGTGTTAGCCGATTGTAGTAATATATATCACGTGATCATCACAGTGGCACATCACTACATGTCCAAGTGAAGCGTTGCGTCTGCGATGAGTGGTGCACAACTGTGCACTCGTCTCGTAATGGTAACAAATTAGGCATATCAATTATTGTATGTAAGCTATCTACTCTTACGTATACCTTATCATATACATGTTATCTGGTAAACCATCGAAATGCCGAATGAAAAACAAGAATACAATACTTTGAATATAATTTCGTCTATATTGCAACCAAAAATAATATCTGCCTAGAATAAAATTAAAAACAATCGACGTAATTATAAGAGAGTGCGGCCCGGCGCGAACGTCGCGGTGACGTCATGCGCCACTCCGCACGCACACACACACACGCACGGCAACAGTCCGCGACGCAGCGCTGACGTCACGCGAGCACACGCACGCCGTTCAGGCTCGGTGACACAGAGGTGTGGCGTGCGTTTGATCGCGTGTCTCTGGCGCTGCACATATTATGACATTTTATTTGTGTTCTGATTTATATTATAATCTAACATTATAATGATAGAATCACGTTCCGTTCCCGGCACTCATCTCAGTGAAATATTATAATCGTCCACTACCCACAAAAGCTACACTTATAGCTACCGATACATAGCGATACAGTCATCTATGTCCCAACTTAAAGTCTAAATCAAAATATTTATCTTACATATCGTAATATATTTGGTTCTCACTAAAGTAAAATGAATTCCTCGCGCCCACACAAAATCACAATATATATATAATAACATATAGGTATCTGTATATATCTCATTTATACAAGGCATCGTCAGTTGAGCGCGAGGGGCTCCATGAGCTCCCGCGCCGCCGGCGCTCGCTAAGCTACGTAAATATATTATTATGTGAACGCTATAATATCATCGCTATCCGTACAGTAACATCGATATCGACGTGATCGTGAGGAGAGCCCCAACACAAACGTCGTATAAATAATAACTACAATGTACTCGCGCGCCGACACGCGGCCGCGACCGCCTGCTGCACACACACGGCAATGTAATAATGTGTTCATTCGTTTGTCTACACCCATACTATAAATCCTCTATAAAAGTTTCTGAAACAGTTAGCTTATTGCCAACATTAAAACGACCAGTGTCATAGTAACCATTATATCATCCAAACGAGTGTTATAATGTTGTACTAAATTTCATAATGCAAGTATGCAACTCGTTTGCTCCTTCGATTCTTTGCGGTCATTAGGTGCAGACACCCACGCCGACACATCTTACACATTTTCCAAAATACGATACGTCACGTTTGGCGGGTACGGGTTATGGTCGGTTTAATGTTGGCAATAGCTAACTGATTCGGAAACTTTTATAGAGGATTCATATCATGGGTGTAGATAAAGTCTTGTATGCAACTGTATATAATTAGGTATTAAACCACTCATGTGATAGGTACTATTATCACACTCGGCAACCCACATTCGTGTTTTGATACCCCCTATTATACAACAGTTGCATAAATAACGATTGCAATAATTTGTAATGTCAAATGAACTCGGAGCATTTAATAATAAATAGGGCGTGTGCTTGTGTTACACGTCCGTGCAACAGTCGGTGCCGGGCTGCCGGGCCGCGTGCTTGTCGAGAGTCGTCTAGAAGAGACGCGCGCGTCGCTTGAGTTCGTTGCGGCGCCACTGCGGTAGGCGGTAGAAGTCCTGGCGCCCGATTTGTAGGATCGCCTCGAACTCTGCGTCCGACAGATGCCGCTGAGAACAAACACAAGTCTTATTTTAAATGAACACCAACTATCAAACTTGATGAATCGCTTCAAACTCACGGCATTTTACGTAAGTTTTCTTGGTCCAAAAATAACTTTGTAAGATGTTTTATATCGCAAATCTTATGTAAAATGATGGTATAACTACTTATAAATTAATATTATCTTTGCTTGGGTACTTTTTGAGTTAGCTTCAATACTACGTATTTTTCCACTTAGTCTATGTGGATGATATTTTAACATATTCCTGTCACTGTTATTGACATAGCAGGTCAGGATATTCAAACTTGTGGGGGATAGGTACCACAACAAAATATGTAAAATAAAAACTTTTTACAAAAAAAAAACAACCTACTTCCAAAAAATTAACACTACAAAGTGAAAAATTACTTTATTATTCACTTTTTAGTGTTTATTTTTGGGAAGTCGGTTGTTTTTTTTGTAAAAAGTTTTATCACACGTTATAAGTTATAGGTACCTCTCTGCACACTTGGCGAATGAGAGCTAGACCGAAAAAAAGGTCTCATTCGCCAAGTGTGCAAAAGAGAAAGGAGCTTCGTTCCAACCGGGTTTACTGCGACAACTCTCGAGTTTTATTCACAAAAAAAAAAATTACCTCGAGGTTGAGGCGGTCGACGTCGGGCGGCAGGCGGTAGTTGGTGATGAGCAGCAGGTGGTAGGGGTAGAGCTTGGCGGGCTCGTGCAGCAGGTGCGATGTGGCCATGTTAGGCAGCGAGCGCCGCACGCCCGTGCCGCCCACGCCCACGCCCACGCCGCTCGCGCTCGTGTGGCGCCCGCCCACGCCCAAGCCCACCGCGCCGCAAGCCGCGCTGCTGCCGCGGATCACAACGCCACCGTCCGTTGTCTGGACACACACATTCGCAGAATTACTCCATTGATATGATTTTTTATTAAAATATTTTTACTAAAAACACTGTACGTACCAGTATACAGGGTATATGCTATGAAAAATCGCGGAAGATACATGGGGGTGATTCGGAGACCTCACGATACGAGGGAACTTAATTTTATTTTTGGACGTCAACGTTCCGGCTACCCTGTATTCACTGAATTAAACGAATACTGACATGTAACCGATAGTTTGACACGTCTCGAGGGTATTTTCACTTAAGTGGACTATGAGTGTAAGATAAGACTATTTCAAGCAGTTCTAAATGATATCGCCGCAGAATAATAGCAAGTTAATGAAACTTAAGGTTCAACCAAAAAGAAAGAGCTTGTGAACTCACCACAGCACTTCGATCCACATCAGTTATGGAGCCGGCAGATACTGAAATGATAATATTACAATAATGAGACGGTTGTTGCCAGACGACCATACAATAGGTACGCGTAGGCAATGAATATGTGTTGTTAATAATAGGTCTAAGTGGTTTGAAGCTAAGCGCTCATGCGGGCCACAAGTATGATGAAGACGATCAACATTATACATAGTTCGACAAAGAGGAATACAATGTGTTTGCGTGGAGCCAGCGCCGGCCCTGGGGTAGAGCGAGAGGAGCGGGCGCTTTAGGCTGTTTCCACCAGAGATGAGCGAGGATGCGTAGCGAGGGATGTGTGTGACACTAGCCAATAACATCGCTTCATTGCCATAGCTTGAGTTAAGCTAGCGTTGTTATTGGTTAGTTTTACGGACATCCCTCGCTACGCATCCTCGCTCATCTCTGGTGGAAACGCAGCCTTAGGCGAGAGATGGCAAGGGGCGCTAAAAAAGTCAATCGCGACAAACAATTTCCACCGTAAAATAAAATTTTGATTGCGCCTTTTGAGAGGCAAGGGAGCAGTGTTGCCAGATTAGATTTATTTTAAATCCATCGGGTGACGCCGAAAAATCCGTAGATTACCTCTAGAATCTAGATAACTCCATAGATCTACAGACTTTTTTAAAAGCTGAACAATAATATGACTGTTTTATGATAATGTATTTAACATGAAACTGAAGTAGAATTTACGTTAAGTGAAAGCGTCGATCGAAGGGTGCTGTAAGACAATCTCGCTGTACCCTGATCAAGGGCTAGGGCTGGCGCTGCGTGGAGCTGATGTCTTAGGTCTGGTGGAGTATTCAGATGTGCGAGGGATGACCGCGCGTCAGAAGCGACAACTGACCTACGATGTGACGACGGTCAACGAACACGGCCGCACATTCGCACAGTGCTACATGATGAGAATACTGATCTTATGTGCTGAGGAAAACAACATGTTACGGAAGTCGACTTTGAAGTTGTACAACTCGGTATTGAGGACACGGTGTTTCACAACTTTTACAAATGAACAACACTATCTGAAATTGTATACTTACCAAAGAAGTGGTAAAAAGAGAAAATAAACGTAAAAAACAGAGGAAGGAGCTAATATTTGCCTGAGACATTTTTGAAGGGGGAATTTCAATTCTTGTCGCTCCAAACCGTTCTTTATCGGTTGTAGTAATGGTCTTTGATTTTTTTAAATTATCATGGCCATATTGGACTGTGTTTCATTCCATTTTTACAGCTAATCCATACTTTGTCAATCAGATTTTTCTGAATTATTGTCACCGTTTTTTACCCGACTACGGCGAAGCAAAAAGGAGGGTTATGAAATTTGAAATAAAATAAATACCTACTGTCAAAAACCTTATTCTATGTAACTTGAATATGTAATCTTAATAGATGAATTATGAAGGACAAATAAACATGAATCAACAAACAAATAAACGTGTGATGTGGCTAGGCTGTGTGCGGTGAGGGAGGGTGAGTCGTGAGGCGCAAGCGGGCGGCGCTACTTACTGCACAGCTCCGTCCGCACTGCGCGCAAAACACACAACCACGCACGTCAGTACATCATACAGTAGCCGAACACACGGGGCGAGTAGCCAATCATGTCACAGCGTTGCTGCGCTGAGAGGTCGCGGCCAGCCAATCATTACATACTACAGAGAGGTGACAGTAACAGTCTGCATCGCTATGTTGAGTTGTAATTACAGCTTTGACTGTTCTGTTCGACAGAGGAGTGTAAAATATATGGTCTCTAGCTATCTTCGTTTTTATATAAAGGGCAGCTGAAAGGATATTTGTGATAAAGACCTCTCCTCTGCTCTGGACATAAGTCCCCTTGAACCGTTATTTAAGGAGTATACGGAGCGCGGGCCGGTGCCGACGTGCAGACTACAGACGCACAACACAACCCGTCATAGTATTGATGCACATTGTGCTAGAGGCCTCCGCTGCTCAGTGTTACAGGTAACATAGTACCTACATAGATACATAATAAGTATGATCATTGTACTCGTTTCAGGGATTTCAGGGTTTTTCTCACAGTGAAAGTTGTTCATAATGATGAGTACAATGACCACTTAAAAGGATGCATGAATGCATTCAAATTCACCCTGTATAAAAAACATAGTAGTAGCACTAACAGTCAACTAAACTGATATTAGTCTAAATGTGATGAAGGTGTGAGGTATTAACATCATTATGGCTATTAGCTCCTCATACTGAAAGTGACACAGTACCTATATCTCATAGCCTGCGGGCGACTCGCCAGGCGGGTCACACAACACAGTCTTGTTAACGTGTGCCTCGCGTGGCACGTCGCCCGCCGGCTCCCCGCCACCAACATGTTCCACCACTCAATGCAGTAGGTAGGGGTATACTTACTATCTGACTTGCCGCTGCTGAAGTCGGTGCTATGCGTCTTGTCTCCCATTCCGCTGAATGTGAAGTCGCCCTACAATACATACATACATACGCACCGGTCAGTCAATGTTAATGGAACAAACAGTTGTGCAACACACCACTAGAAACGATACACAACACTCATATATAAGAAGGTGGAGCCCCACAGGTCTTCTCTTAGCTACAAACTGATAGCCACATAAATCCGTAGACGTATTGGCGCGCGAGTGTGCTGCAGCCGCTGCAGGTGTCCGCGAGGTGCCACAGACACTCGCTCATGATACGAAGCAACTACGTCTATAGGTGCAAGCCAAGTGGAGTGTTATGCAAATATCAATCTGCCTGGTCTTTTAGGAGTATTATACAGGGCTTCATTTATTTTGCGGGCAAAACTTCTCAGATGCGACGGGTACTGATATCATGATGAAATTAATTTTAGACATTCTAGACAATCTGCAGGCGTTGGTTGACCTTGAAATGGACGTAAAATTGGAATATTATGAGTTTAGGAAATGTTTTTTTTTTATCATTATGAGAGTGTGATACCCAATATGTCTGTGAAGTTTCGCTAATAAATCCAATTAAACCCTGTGGTTTATGTTTCCGGGAAGGAGAAGACCCCGAGGGTTGGTCACTCGACGAGTAAACAAGAGAATGTAATATATATATAGGTATGTAGTATAAGAAATGCTAACCTTATTTGTAAGCTGTAGTCTCATTATATCAACACAAATTAATAACCAACTACGTTCATTAATGAGGACAAAATAAATACATATTAATTATTATAATAAAAGTGTACATTTTAATTGTACCATATTAAAATTAGAGTAGTTACATGTTTAGAATTAACTGAAATTTTCTTAACGTAATTGACATAGATACTTTCACTTTCAGAGTCAAAAAAGAGTAACAAAGCATTTAAGATTTAAAAAAAACTCAGGACTTAAAGACAGAAGACAGTATTTTAAATGAGTGTGTTTCTAGCAGGGGTGGCCAACTTGAGTAGACCCAAGATCTACTTTATACAGACGAAACACTGTGCGATCTTCAATTGTACATATTACATAGTATATAATACATACTAATTTTGAATGAAGCAGAATATATATAATTATGTACTTAGTATTTTTTATTTTATTAATTGGGCAAACATAAAATTGAAAATTATTCTTAGTAACTACGTATATGTATATTAGTGTGAGCAAAGTCAGGTTTCTAGTTAGAAATTGCCAAACCCTTTGGGGCGTGTATTGCCCTCCGTGAAGCGTATGAGCTTCCCGATATTAATGAGGCCAGGGTACCCTCATTAATACGACGCTCAATCCTGCACTGCCAGGCTGGTGCGGTGGGTTTCGGCCGTGCAGCTCGGTCTGTGTTTGGAAATTTCACACGAGCTATACAGTGTGAGTCTTCATAATGTGCACATATCGAAATGAGGGATTCTATGCTTAATTTGACAAACGTAAAAAATATTTAAAAAAATCTATTTTTATTTTTCTTATTTTTTTTGTATTTTTTACCCCAATGTAAAAAACGGTGTAACTTTTAAATGATCTATCGCGATGAAACAAACTCAACTCCATAATGATTGGTAGTAATTAAGTGTTCTTATAAATGAAAATTGTGGGAAAAACCCCTCCCAATTAAACCCAAAAAACCCTCAATTGAAAATAAACAGGTATTTCGTCCAAAAATCTGTTTTTTTAATCAATTTTTACAATAATCGTAAAAAAAAATCAATAAGACGAATTTTTTTAAATAAAAAAAAATGGAAAAAAAAACGTATTTACATTTTATTTTTTTATTTTTCCGTCGATAAAATTAAGCATAGATTCCCCCATTTCGATATGTGCACATTATGAAGACTCACACTGTATACGACATGCCGCAACAGCCGTGCAATACAAGATTGAATGTGTATCGCAAAGGGCTGTCAGATATATAACTTTTTGTTTTTGCCTTGCCTCGATCAACTGGACTACTAGCCGCGATCGATCAGTTGGCCACCCCTGCTTTATAGTATACATATATGTAACAGGTGTCATACAAAAGGCATATGCTGTCGCTTTAACGTCGCGGGGACACTTGACATAAGATGCAACTAGACTGCGGTCGATCGACGCGGAGAGAGAGTGTCGTCCGATCCAGTGTGATTTATGGCATGATTTATTTTAACGGATAATGATCATCGATGGATCATGGATGGATTGTTTGGGCGATCAATATCGACTGGTCAACGCGATCTAGTTGCATCTATATTACCAAGACAATGCAGGAGATTAACATCACATGTCAAACTGATCAGTGGTCAACAGTTACGCTTATTTTGGTGGGAACCAACATCATTAGATTGTTGTGCGGCATGCGTGGCTAATGAAACAAGTTGAAGTAGTTTAGTACTAGAATCTCGTGTATTGTCCTGCTGAGTGTACTGTGTACTAGTGCGTGTACTCACGGCGGTGGAGGAGGAGAAGGTGTGCGAGCGAGGCGCGAGCCCGTAGCCTGGGCGCGGCGCTGCGCGCAGCGACGACACCACTGCAACCAGCCAATGTACTGCGCCTGCCCTAGCCCCCTAACGCCCTAGCGCCCTACCACTACCGCGACCTACCGCGACACCGGGCAAGCACTGATCGCCGCCCAGTGTCACTAAACTATTATTTAAATACGCGTCAGGCCAGGTACTCACGAGCGATTTTATAACGCGCTCTGTATTTATGTCGTGTTAGTGTCGATTTTCGTGTCGCTTGTCGTGTTAAAAAATCGGCCGTGCGATGCTGGGCTCAGTGTGTCTGAACCTTCGGCAGCGACTGCCGCTCGACGTGTTCGCTGGGGTGTGTCGGATGAGTAGTGTGGTGTAGGTACTCACGTGCTCCCGGCGAGAGAGCGCGGCGGGCAGCGTGCTGGAGCGCAGGCCGTAGCCGGGCCGCGGCGCGCCGTGCACCACTACACACACACACCTATAGTACGCACACACGCTACCTACGTACACACGTACCGCGTGCCAGCAGTTGGCCCGACCACACGCACAAGTAACCTGTTTTACTGCCAGTTCCAGAGAACTTATCGAGTCAATATTTTCAGGAAGACCTGTCTTTAGATATACAAATCATATTTGGGATGATCTAAATTGATGATTTAAAGGGCTGAACAGTTTCTTACTGGGTAAAAAGTAACGAACAATTTTAAGAATTTCTTGTACAGTAATCATTACAGTTTTTCATTAAGTATTGTTTTTGTTGTTCATAAAATTAAATTAAATTATTCGATGGAGTGCGTGTATGTCAGCTCAACTCACATAGATAATAACAACTTGTAACAACATTGACATGGACGAGGTGCACTCATATCACGAGATCATTATAATGATTTAACAAGTACAATATATACGTATACTATTGTTTTATTGATTAAATCAATGACTCAATTGACTGCACATCGTCTACGGCATGATGCACTCGCACAGTTTCTATTTAGAATACGTTTTTGTAATATTTAGTGAAACCGTGCTGAAATACTGTCATCAAATATAATGTCATGAGAATTGTATGGTGACGTGAAACTGTGCGCGTGCTCCGACATGCACCATGCATCACAGAGGCGCAACATAACAGAAACATTGAACCTCGCGTCACCGTCGGTGACAACACTGGACAAATTATATCATACATAAATGTGCTTAAGTAATCTTATAAAGCTTATCAATAAATATAGATAAAAGCGATAACATACATACTTTTACTAATACGTAGCGATACATTGAATAGTAACGAGATCAACTGTGGGACCATCGAGGCAGCCCGTGGAACATGCACAAGTTAGTAAGTTTAGCGACTGTGATACAGCACTCGCTACAAGACGTGAGCTTTGAGGTTGAACTCGAGGTTGGAATGGTTTAACGTCAAAAGTCAATTTCTTTGAATGTCTCTTTCGCAAAAGTACCACTCCGCAGAATGTCCCTTTCGCAGAATGTCCATTTCTCAGAATGTCTCTTTCGCAAAATTACTACGTCGCTAAATGGCCTTAATTTCCAATACAGTACAGTTACGAGAATAAATATATTAGGTACTATGAATAGCTCGGCAATATTATCTTATTGCATGATTCATCCATTAATATATGACAGTAAATATATGTGATAATTAGGGACCGGATTATATGCATTTGCATATTTAAGCCATTTTCAGCGGTAATAGCATGTTTTACCTAAGATCTAGTTATGATGCATATTATCGGTAACCTACATTTAAAATATTTTTTCCGAGTGCGATTGATGGGACATAGCACTCAGTGGATGTGGAGCGAACCATTTCCATATTTGACAAATTTACATTTTGCGTCCGGTAGACATTTTGCGAAGTGGACGATCTGCGACTGAGCCGTTTAGCAAACCTGAAGTATCGTAGTTATGGCAAACAAAAGATACACAATATGTTTTTCTGTTGCTAGCAACATGGAGTGATGCAGTGTCGCTGGCACACATAAAAACATTGTTGATAGCAACATTCGATGCTACTGAGGATAATGTTTAGCTAGTGTTGCTCAACTTTCGTTTTCTATGAATACGTTGCTGCACAAAGCTCAGGTTTGGTCGCGAGGACTGCGCCGTGTAACATATAGCGGGAAGTAATGAACAAGAAGCCCAACAGTAACACGTAATGTAATGCAAAAAGCTGCAGCAACACGCCTCTAACTACGCTGTAACGACGCCGACGCGGACAAAGAGGTGACATCTGGGATGTTTTAGCTTGATATTATGAAATTGTTGGGACGGTAGACTTTACAGCTACATAGTCACGATGCGTGGTAGATAGCGTATAGTAAACTTCTATTCACTAAGTCAGTAATGATAGCTAGACTGGAAAAGGTGATCCAGCTGATATATTAGAAATATCATTGTAGCTTAATAATAATAATAAATGAGTAATTTGATTTAGTATCCATAAAGTTCAGTGACTAATACCCAAGACCCGCGTCACGGCCAATGAAAATCAAGTTTTATTCAGGAAAACAGAGGAATCGCAGAGGCATATCTGTACCCAGCAGCGAAATGTAGCAGAAGCGCGCGTCATGAGCCAGGCGTGGAGTGCCGAACAACAACAAGTAATGCGCCTCACCTGTCGCGCCTGCCTTCGCCGCTCCACACGCGCACTGACGTCAGCATTGTTCCGTCTTATGATCCCGTGTATAGTCTATCCACTCAAACAGTGATACCCAAACGGCACACAGGAATTCAATCCAATAGAAATAGCCTTTCACTTTGATGTATTGACATGAGATGTTGCGGGTGTACGTCGGTGCTGTATGTCCGGCGACACGCTGCTCGCGGTAGTTTTGAAAGACCCGCACTATTTAAGCGGATGGACTTTACCATATCTTACCTCCACGACAGTGAACAATGCCGACGTTCGAGCTAGCGTCTTCAGATATTGTAAATAAATTGTTATCATATGAAAATAATACGTTATGGAAGACAAAGCACTGATGTGATACCAAGAGCATTACTGCATATAATATGGCGCGATAACTAAACGCGCATACAAGCTAACGGCTTGTCAAAGGCTCAAACTACGAAATGTGTGCGTTACTCTTGAAACTGGTCGGTAATGAACTCTATTCGTATATACATAGAGTATGTATTTGTAGTAAACCGCGTCGAGAGTAAGGCAGTGTGAAGTATGTGACTCACCGTCGTCTGTGTAGTATGTGTACGTGTGTACTGCAACAGACTGAATGTTAGCATCGTGCGAGCGAGACAACAATACGCCCAGTATACCAGACCATCGCTTTGTCCTTCATATACATACCGACAAACACACGGTTCATAGAAAACTAATTTAATCGTAACTGCAGACTTAACCGTTTCTTTAGTGACAAAACAATGCAGATTTTCTAAGAAAGATTATTTGCGACGAATTCTCTGTTAGCGCGAATAAAACTATGAACCAATGTGTTTGATTAGAGAGACAGCGCGGTATCGATTAGTATGAACACCTGTGCTAGTTAGAACATGAGATACCGCACTGTATGTTAGCTAGCGAACACGACGAATCATGGACGAGAGGAGTCGTTAGTAGCTGTTAGGAGCCGACAGTGATGACGTGGGTAATACATGTTATGTATGGGGTCCTTCCAGTTATTGTAACTATGAGACGATGCGATCACGCCGCCAGTACATATTTTAAAAGAAAGCGTTCATTTGACACGAATAATGCAAACGCTTACATTTTTGTTAGTTTAAAAAAATCTCCCATCTTTCTGCAGAAATAAGTAGTACAAAGGCAGGTTGACTGGCGACGTGCGCAGTGAGTAGGGGTTGGGGGCGGGGCGAGCTCACACATCGCGTACAGGACGTCCGCGGGCACGTCGCGCGGTCACTTACTCGTGAGCGATACTATAGTATCATATATTATTATGTAGAATGTAAGTCTTGGAATACTGAGAGAGTTAGTTACTGCACGGCGAGATGTGAACATCCTGTACAAATATACAGCATGTTTTGCCGCGATTTTATTTAGTAAAATAGAGTAGTTACAGTTTTTAGTTTTTCTCCTTTCAATTTATACGGTAGACTCAGGTGCGCATCACAATTTATTGAGTTTTGTCGCACCGCGATCTGTCGCACTAATTGAAATAGTTTCGTTAAATTCTTAAGCGATTTTCTAGTAGTATCAATTCGAATGTTGAAATAAATGTTTGTTAGGGGGATGCGCTAAGGTAGCCCGCATAATTTTGCTTACGTTTTTTGCAATTTGCAGGTCATTGCGCGAGAGAGTGTTATAATAACACTCTCTGGCGAATCATTATGACAGTCAATCAACAACAAATCATTCAAATCATCAATAACACTGTTATTGATGATTTGAATGATTATAATTCTGTAAATACATATTTGTTACGGTCGCGAATCATAATTTAACCTTACGTAAATTATGATTCGCGAACGTTACAATTTGCAGGTCAGTATAAGAGAATACGACCTGCAAATTGCAAAAAATGTGAGGTACGTTACGAAAAATTGAATTTAGCGGGCTATCCTGGCACTCTCGCCTTAAAAGATGCCTATCAAGTTCTGGTTTAGAAAATCGCTCGAGACGTTCGATACGCGCAAATATTCCTCGAGTCGGGCGGTCGCCTTACCGTTGTACGTGGGTATGTGCGCGTGGTCACTGTGCTCGTAGAAGGCGGCGTCGGTGTGCGCGCGCGTGTCCAGCGAGCGCGACGGCGACGCGCCCACGGGCGACGAGTAGCGCAGGCGCGGCAGCGGCTCGCGCGACGCGCTGGGCGTCCTGGACATTATAACGACTATGTCATGCAAACTTAACTTTACATAAGGTAATGGGAAATATGGACGTTAGAATCCCAGTATGCGCTATTTACTGTGACATGACGCAAGCTTTTGACTACGTAAACCATAACGTTCTACTTCAGAAACTAGAGGCATATGGCATAAGAGGAAACATACTTAACCTCATAGAGTCTTACCTAATTAACAGAAAACAGTACAGAAATAACAAAAAGAATATGCAGACAAAAAGAGAGGAATTTTATATATCTGGCGAACGAACGCCTATTTGCGGTGTCCACAAGGGAGCGTGCTTGGATCTCTATTATTTATCCTATATATCAATGACCTGCCTGGTGCTATTAACTACCCCATGACCCTATTTGCAGTATCATGCAATATCATGGTTGGATAGGAATAATCTAAAAAATAATTTAGATAAGACGACGATAATGCATTTTAGTCAACGCTTACAGGCTGATATTGTCATTGAAGCCCTCTGTAATGGCACAGTATTAAATAAAGTCGACGATACAAAATTTCTTGGTGTGATGATAGACGCAAAATTGAACTGGAAAGCGCACATAGTATGTAAGCAACAAAAAAGACACTACAAAGTATAAAATAAATTTAATTTCAGTTTTGTATTATCGTTATTTGCCACCGACTTCCGAAATTAAAGTTATTTTAAACTTTGTAGCGTCTTTTTTGAAGTCGGTTGTTTTTTTTTGGAAAAAAGTTTTTATTTATCGCTTTTTAGTGGGTCGGATTGTAATTTATCTAAGTTACAATAGCCTATGGCAACTGCTCATCACCTTTTTACAAAATATTGCTTTTTACGATGCAGGGACGTTAATTGTTGAGGAGTTCTCCTAGTACTTCCCCATCAGCACCACTTCACGATAATAATATGCATTGTGACTAGCATAAAGCATAAAAACATAAATTGCTTGGCAACTATATTAAAGTAATCAAATCGCAACCCGTGAAATACTTATTATTGAGTAGTCCCGGTGGCCATCTGTGGTCTTCATCATCAGTTCCACTTCACCAAATGGTGCTTTCCGAGAGCAAATGCACAAGTTACTACAAAAAATACCCAAATCGCTATAGGTGTGCCTATAATATTTGAAGAGTTCCCTCGATTTCTCCAAGATCCCATGATCAGATCGTGACTTGACGACAATGGGACCACCTGGGAAGTATACCCTTTCAAACAAAAAATAATTTTCTAAATCGGTTCATAAATGACGGAATAGTGAGGTAACAAAACATAAAAAAATACAACCGAATTGATAACCTCCTCCTTTTTGGAAAGTCGGTTAAAAAACGGAGCTCGTGTGCGTATGTCTTGTACAAACTGTCCTCAGAACTTAATCCAGATGCTTTGGTGATGGCCTAGCATGGATTGGTGGCATCAATTCTGCGCTATCGGATCATATTTTGGGGTAACTCTACGGACAAGGAAATAGCGTTTAAAGCCCCAAAAGAGGTGTATTCTTTAAATTACAATCGACAGAAAGCTGCAGACCATTGTTTCAAAAATACAAATTATTAACTTTACCGTCTCTATACATTTTTGAAGTTGCATCGTTTGTAAACCCCCAACTGTTTCCACGAAAATCAGAAACTTTTCCGCGCAACAGACGTGACAATAGCCAACTTTGCTTGCACTCGGCAAAAACTGCCCTTATGGGGAAAAGCTTTTTTTGTATGGCCCTAATATTTTAATGTATATTACATTAAAATACCAGTCATAATAGAGCTACACAAATCAATTTAAAAACAAGATTCGAAATCTATTAACAGACCAAGTGCTATTATAATTTAAATAACTTTTTGATAGATAGGTACCTTTTAACATGCGTAAACTTTATATTATTATTTTCTATAGTATTATTATTCTCATAAAATTTAATAATGAATGTTCGTGAACCGGTCTTTTGTCTTTGGTTTATAGAATTAATTAATGATTTGTTTGTTATATAAAAATAAAAATAAATTGTACGCGTCGTCAGGCAAAACATGTACGGACTTTTACTTATATTTAAGATCTTGCTCGATTTGTATGTAAACGCATGTTTGACAAATAAATTATCTTTTATATTTTTAAACTAAACAACTCATTGAAGCCTTGTGGTCTACGCCGGGTAGTAATTGTACTGTATTTAATTACATTAATAAATATTATATTGTCATTGTACTGAATTTCATTATAACCCGCTGGTCAATAATGTGATTTGAATTAGGATTTTTATTAATTTTTATCTTCAAAAATTAAGAAATAGGGGGCCGGAAAATTTGACAGCTTTAGACCATTTTGTACGACCTCTATTGCAACAACTAAACAACTTAGGAATTTGATACATCTGTATATCATAAACAGAATTTAACCTTTGGTATGCCGAACGTGAATCCACACGAGATACAATGATTTTTTCCCATGAACGAGTCCAGGTCTATTTTTATTCTGCAAAAAAAGAGCGAACAGAGCCATATATCATCTCCTCAGGCGCGATTCTCTAAGCGAACTGTTTAAGGATATTAACATCATGACGGTTCCTTGTCAATATATCTATGAAAACATCATGTATGTAAGAAAAAAATTACATCTTTTTAGTAAAAGAGGTGATAGACATAATTATAGTACAAAAAATAGGGACCTATTAGTTCAACCAGGTTTCAGACTGGCTAAAGTAGACTCATTGCCCTCTCGTAATTAAGTATCCAACGAGGAACCCTATTGTCCATTAGTAGTTCACTTGACATTAGGACAGAAGTATCTTGGTTCAATATGCGTATAAAAATAATAAAAATATAAGTATGTACTGGGTCTACGCAATAGTTACAAACAGGACGGTCTACACCAATAAAATAAATAACCAAAGTATATCTCACCTGCTTGCATTTCTAGGATCCAGATTCTGTTTTTTCCACTGTTGAAGTTTTTCACGCTCTTTTACTTCTTTAAGGAATACCTGAAACATTAAAAAATTGTCTCAGAATACACTAAATCTATATCTGCTCGTGTGCAATATTGACCTTCAATATCTCCGTAACCAGAAGGTTCCCGGGTATGATCCAATACAAAAAAAAACAGAATAAAAACACTTATATTCCCCATATAAGTGACACTTGGCTTCGTTTAGCGTTTATTTACTTGTTATGTACCTGTGGAGCAGACGAGGCCTGGACTGGACAGCGCGTGTCGGCAAGCGCAGCTTAGGCTCGAATCCGTTGCCTGCTGATAGATAGCTGTACCTGCGCGATGCCGGTCTCGACCTTGGCCAGCTCTCGCTCCTCACGGCGCTGCTTGGGGTCGACTCCGTTGCCTGCTGATAGATAGCTGTACCTGCGCGATGCCGGTCTCGACCTTGGCCAGCTCTCGCTCCTCACGGCGCTGCTTGGGGTCGACTCCGTTGCCTGCTGATAGATAGCTGTACCTGCGCGATGCCGGTCTCGGCCTTGGTCAGCTCTCGCTCCTCACGGCGCTGCTTGGGGTCGACTCCGTTGCCTGCTGATAGATAGCTGTACCTGCGCGATGCCGGTCTCGACCTTGGCCAGCTCTCGCTCCTCACGGCGCTGCTTGGGGTCGACTCCGTTGCCTGCTGATAGATAGCTGTACCTGCGCGATGCCGGTCTCGACCTTGGCCAGCTCTCGCTCCTCACGGCGCTGCTTGGGGTCGACTCCGTTGCCTGCTGATAGATAGCTGTACCTGCGCGATGCCGGTCTCGATCTTGGCCAGCTCTCGCTCCTCGCGGCGCAACTTGGGGTCGACTCCGTTGCCGTTGATGTTGCCGTTGAGCTTGCCGTCCTCGTCGTCGCTGTCGGCCACACCCTTGTACGTGTCGGACCAGCGGCGCCGGCGCTCTGCGACATTACAAGCACGCCATACATTACACATTCAACACATTCAACAGGAGGAATTCACATCGTCTATCTTCGAAAATACAAAAGCACGATGATGAGATCTGTTACAACCGTAGAAGTAATTGCCTTTTTTACTACCATGTAGGTATTAAAAAATTGTACAATAACAACTGTATGCAATTCCAATGATAAAGTACCTCAATGATATAATACAACTATACAACTCTAAGAAGTATTGCCTCTGTGTGGTGCGACGATTATGCTATTTCGGAAACACGAAGATTACCGAAGCGCATACGGATCTAGTAATTATCGGAAACCCCCAAGTACAATGTTCAAAAATAAGGAACATAAATTACGATATGAAATCAATTGTTCTCATTCCGAAGTGCGTTGTGGGTTGTGTGCGTTGCACAGCGCACTTCGGAGTAAAAGGTAAACTTTTGCTTGGCATTGTTTATCAACTTACTATTAAATACACGTTAAAAGCGTCCATGATAGAATAAAAAATCAATGAAATTACCTGGGTCTGTGTACGGGTAGGGCGGCGCGGGGAAGTCGTCGCGCTCGATCTTGGACTTGGTGCCCGGCGGCGGCTTGTACGCGGCCGGGTAGTGCGACAGCTCGATCGGCTCCTGGGACATACCTCGCGTCACTCCCAGAGAAAGGCCTTACAACGTACAACGCTACAAGGTTATTTGACGCGTGGCCAAAATCGGAACTAACGCCGCATCTTGTTTTTTAATAAACAATGACAGTTACGATTTCACAATTATTGGCAAAACTTGACATACGTGATAGATAGATAAGTATATCTAATCAAGATAAAACAAAAAAAAAAAAAACAAACGCCTGCAATCCCCGAAGGGTTAGACCATAAAGTACATCCACATTTGACTAGTTATATTGAAATATTTTGAAGTGATCTCGCTCACGTGGGTACCTCGTTGTTCATGTGCGGCGACTTTGGACGCGGCGTCTCGCTGCGGATGGAGTCGACGAGCGCGCGCATGCCGGGCCGCGACGACGCCTTGCTGCCCGGCCGCGACGACGCGCGCGTGCTCGCCGACGCTGTAACACGCCCATCATCCGATCATTATACAGGCTGTAGTCATTTTCTTAGCAAATTAACATGGCGGAGATCGAAATGCTTAAAGTATGTGACCATTTTCTTTTGTTTGTTATTGTTTCCGTAACAAGTATTGTGAGTATTGATCAATCTATTAAACTTCTACAATATGGTCATGCTGAAAAAAATCCCTGTATTATTATTTTTTAATTATTAGTATCCGCATTATACACGGTTATATTTCAGTACCTATGAAGTTGGGTGTATGCATTATACAGTCTGGATTTCATTATTTTTATTTTGTTCGGTGTATACGTACAGGGCGGGCGGTGGAAATGTGGCGAGGTGGGCGGGCGGTCGTAGGGCTGCAGCGGGCGGCGCAGGTACGACGGCTCGCTGGTGAGGTAGGAGTACGTCGTGATGCGGTGCGGCGAGCACGCGCCCGCGTCGCGGTACTCGCGCAGCAGCAGTCCCGGCGACACCGCGCGGTACCCGTACTGCACACACGTCAGCTGTACCGGCCGCACACACACACGCCACGCGTACGAACGGGTATCTCAGTCGAATGCACTCGCACTCACTGATAATAGACACGTGTGTGTGTGCGTTTGGCTCGTATTATGGAGCCGGCCTTCAGTACCTATCGACTTATTAGTGCAATTTAGGTTTATGACTTTATATAATATTAGTTTATTAGTTTATGGCTACGCCTGCCCTTGTAGAATGACCACCGTAGAAACGGGTTCTGTCGACGGGAGAATAGATAAAATGACGGATTGTGACTGTTTATCTGTCATTTTGTCTGCTCTTCCGTCGACAAAACCCGTTTCTAGTGGGGTCATGCTAGGCGTGCGGCAGATTTATTGTCTCTTTTTTCAGGAAAACCTTCATGCCTGCATGTCAATGCTAACATAACGTCATAAAAACTCGTATAATTGCACTGTCCAATCCAATTCCAATTTCTAATAATAACATAAAAGTTAAAAAAAAACATTATATGTAATGGAAGATAAATAAGTTCATTCATATGTTTATTACTAAAACTTACAAAAAAAAAAAAACCCCGAGATAATAACGCTTGTTTATCTCTTAACAGTTACTTATTGTTTTTGCAGTCGGGTTTTTTTAATGTAAAAAAAAAAAAAATGTTTTTGATTACCTACTTTTGTTATTTTCAGCTTTTTATCATTTCTCTTTCCAAATTATTACTAAACATAATTTGTATATATTTTTGTAATTACCTTTTAAAACCCTTCATTCACATACCCACTCAATTTTAATATTGACAGCCAGTGACACTCGCGGAATAAAGCCTTATCTACCGACATATCATTCATCAAAATCGGTTCAGCCGTTTAGTAGTTATGAGGGAACATAGAGACGGACAGGTCAAACACATATCCCTCCTTTTTTGGTTTCGAAGCAGTCGGGTAATAAACAACAAGCCAAAAATAACAAGGTTTAAAAACCTAGTTCTCGGGAATTATTTGTAAATTAATAAAATGGTTGTTTAAAAAAAAAAAAAAAAATTACGTAAATACATAAACACGCCTTTTTCCAGCAGAAACTACAGAACGACACCTGCTACGATCCTTACAAATTCCTTTTGCCGCGTTAACGTTCATACATCTGGTCATACACGCACGCCGGTTGCGAGTACTACGCACCTGACCTTTCTGAAGAACATCCCCAATAAGATCACTATTATGTCCTCCTAGGGCGTCTGTCCCGGCGTTTCCACTCACACTTGCCTTGTAAATACATTTTGTTATTCGCCGTCCATTCATCCTCTCAACATGACTAAACCATCTAAGCATACTCTTTTAAATTTTTGTCACTACATCTTCTTTTATTTAAATCGCACCGTTGTCTTATCACATCATTCCTCAGCCTATCATTCATAGTCACACCACACACGCTTCGCAAGGAACGCATAAAGGAATAAATAATTTATAGTGTATATTGGACCTCCAGACGTCCAGAACCACACAATGAGGCAAAAAGTTTGGAGGGTACGTGACATGAGCTACGCCGCAGCTCCGCGCGTAGCAATGTGCGGCGACTCGGCGCGGCGACGCACATGCTATGTTTTTGTGAACTACGCTGGTGCTTAAGTACAGTTAAAAATACTAAACCAAATTCTCTTCAACAAATCTTGTACCTCTTTTAAAATCCTATTTTATTATAACATTTTCATTTATTTAATTTCGTTTTCCCCATGATTTGCTATATCACCTTCTACAATTAGTCTGAAAGTTCAAGATACATGTTGTAGGCATTACCTACAGTTAGTCAACACATCCACATGCTCGGCCGTCGTGCACGATAGAGAGTAACACAATGAAAAACAGCAGAAAATTAACAACAATAACCATAAATAACGGAACATTAACTGAAACGTGTAAATGTGTCAACTGAAAATAAATAAAAACGTGTGCCCTTGAAACAATAGAATTTATATTAAATGAGAGAGGATTGTTTCCAGACTGTCATTGTTTTATGAATAGAAAAGGGTAGTGAGCTTCATCGATTAATTTAGCAATAAGCCTGATTTTATACACGGTGCGATTTAGTTGCCTGTAGCATATACCATTAGTTGAAGCAAGAATAAAAGTAAACTGCAAGTCATTTGTTACTCCAATTTGATGTTAAGCCACAGGCAAGAAACTTGCGCCGTGTAAATGGGGCTTGATGGTCGCGTTCTGAGTGCGATAATTTAAAATATTTTCTCCAAGAGAAAGAAGACATCTTCAAGAGCATACGCAAAAAAACAGAAAAATAATAAAAAGAAAAAATAAAGTATGTGTGACGGACCTTCCTGGTCAAGCTACTGTAGGGGCTGCAGTAGGAGCCGTTGACGCTGGGCGTGCGCGAGCGCAGCGAGAACTGAAGACAATAAGCGACGTCACGCGCGGTCCGCCGCGCGGGCGCAGCTGCAGTGTGCGGTGCCAGTAACGTAACGTGCGCACATTACATGGACAAGTCCTAAGCCTCGTATTCATACTTAACAAAAGTTCAGAAAAACTTGCTAAATATTGTTTCTAGCAACATCAAATGTTAACCGTGTACTCGAAATTTTAACATGTTGCCAGAACATAAAAAAAGTATTGCTGAAAAAATATTGTGCAACTTTTGTATCCCATGAATACGGAGCCAGGTTCATTTTTAGAGCACTCATCTTCCAAAGACATATGTGAAAGCAATTGCACACGTTACGTTATATTGTTGGAATTCAACAAGTGGTGCGTGTAGTACCGTGCAGCTGCGCCGCCGGTCGTACGGGCGTGACACAGGGCCCGCTCTCGCGCGTCAACCAGTATCTAGAGCTAGTTGACTCGTGACAGTCGGCCCTGTTGCAAATAAACATTGAAAATTATAAATCATTTCACGTTTGTACACGTATGCTTGTCGTTTTAGCTGTTTCTTATAAGTAGTACACATACAATTTAAACGGACGACGAACTTACGTGAACAAACTTAGTTTTGCTTGTGATCTTAATTACTCTTGCTAATATTACTAGAATTATAATTGACTTGATAAACTAAAAACAGTTTGATAAGTTTTAATTAGAATAACAGATATACAAGCAAGACGTACAATGTGTAAATGACTATTGAACACAAATATACAAATATTTCGTTAATTGATTGCAAATTGCAAGGCATCTGAAATTATGTTTTCTGTAACGATGTTCACAATAAGCACTGCAGTCATTTACACCCTGTCTATTACAAAAGTAACAAAACAGTGAGGGTGCATTATTTATATACACAACTACGTGTGTTGAAGCGTCTGTGACAGTTGCACAACATTAAAATGATAGTAATCGGTGTATAAAATGCAACTGTCACAAAATATGTCAAAACATAGTAGTTTATGAAACTGTTACATAACGAGGGGTATTAGAACACGAGTGTGCGTTTAAAAACCGAACGTTCTAATTCCTAGTTATGTGCAGTTTCATACACTACTTTATCTACTCTCATACATTGGGATTGAACCTATTAGAAGAGTAAGAAATAGTTTTGTAATGGTATAGAAATGGCGCGCCCGGCATATGCGTTCCATTAGAAAAAAATATTGATGGAAACTCCCTGGTGATATTAAAACCTCCTTGGGAATAAAACAAATGTTTTATAACATTATTTTCATACAGAAAAAGTGTTAAGTTTCGGAATTGTGTTTATAAAGTATGTCAATATAAACTCGTTTTGAAGATCATAATTGGAATTTTACGATATGAGAGTAGATAAAAAATACTTCAGTACAGAAAAATAATAAAATAAATATCCAATCTTACCGACGCAAAAGATCAATACATGTATGGCTTTAAGTAACCAATTTATAAATGGCAGCGCATGAGAAATGAATATACAAATAATTAAACTATGCGTCGGCAGGATCTGTGACGCCACGCGTGTCTCTACATCTACGGTGCAGCACACGGCAGTATGTGACCCACGGGAATGTACGACATCTCATACAGCACGGTGAAATATTTACAACTTGTGTCTACTGTCCTGTTCTGATATTGAACATCCTTAATGTAGGTAACAAATTCGTTTACTTTAAACAGTTATTGTATTGCATATTGTCATAAAAATCATATAAAGCGCCCGTCCCCAAAGTATTGTCCTCTTTTATGTCATCCGCAGCGCGGGTGTGGTGTGTGTATGTGTGTGTCACCTGCAGGTCGGCGGAGGCGCGGTCGTGCGCGGCCTGGTCGCTGGCGTCCAGGTCGTTGGGGTCGAGCGGCGCGGGCCCGCAGCGCGGGTGTGGTGTGTGTATGTGTGTGTCACCTGCAGGTCGGCGGAGGCGCGGTCGTGCGCGGCCTGGTCGCTGGCGTCCAGGTCGTTGGGGTCGAGCGGCGCGGGCCCGCAGCGCGGGTGTGGTGTGTGTATGTGTGTGTCACCTGCAGGTCGGCGGAGGCGCGGTCGTGCGCGGCCTGGTCGCTGGCGTCCAGGTCGTTGGGGTCGAGCGGCGCGGGCCCGCAGCGCGGGTGTGGTGTGTGTATGTGTGTGTCACCTGCAGGTCGGCGGAGGCGCGGTCGTGCGCGGCCTGGTCGCTGGCGTCCAGGTCGTTGGGGTCGAGCGGCGCGGGCCCGCAGCGCGGGTGTGGTGTGTGTATGTGTGTGTCACCTGCAGGTCGGCGGAGGCGCGGTCGTGCGCGGCCTGGTCGCTGGCGTCCAGGTCGTTGGGGTCGAGCGGCGCGGGCCCGCAGCGCGGGTGTGGTGTGTGTATGTGTGTGTCACCTGCAGGTCGGCGGAGGCGCGGTCGTGCGCGGCCTGGTCGCTGGCGTCCAGGTCGTTGGGGTCGAGCGGCGCGGGCCCGCAGCGCGGGTGTGGTGTGTGTATGTGTGTGTCACCTGCAGGTCGGCGGAGGCGCGGTCGTGCGCGGCCTGGTCGCTGGCGTCCAGGTCGTTGGGGTCGAGCGGCGCGGGCCCGCAGCGCGGGTGTGGTGTGTGTATGTGTGTGTCACCTGCAGGTCGGCGGAGGCGCGGTCGTGCGCGGCCTGGTCGCTGGCGTCCAGGTCGTTGGGGTCGAGCGGCGCGGGCCCGCAGCGCGGGTGTGGTGTGTGTATGTGTGTGTCACCTGCAGGTCGGCGGAGGCGCGGTCGTGCGCGGCCTGGTCGCTGGCGTCCAGGTCGTTGGGGTCGAGCGGCGCGGGCCCGCAGCGCGGGTGTGGTGTGTGTATGTGTGTGTCACCTGCAGGTCGGCGGAGGCGCGGTCGTGCGCGGCCTGGTCGCTGGCGTCCAGGTCGTTGGGGTCGAGCGGCGCGGGCCCGCAGCGCGGGTGTGGTGTGTGTATGTGTGTGTCACCTGCAGGTCGGCGGAGGCGCGGTCGTGCGCGGCCTGGTCGCTGGCGTCCAGGTCGTTGGGGTCGAGCGGCGCGGGCCCGCAGCGCGGGTGTGGTGTGTGTATGTGTGTGTCACCTGCAGGTCGGCGGAGGCGCGGTCGTGCGCGGCCTGGTCGCTGGCGTCCAGGTCGTTGGGGTCGAGCGGCGCGGGCCCGCAGCGCGGGTGTGGTGTGTGTATGTGTGTGTCACCTGCAGGTCGGCGGAGGCGCGGTCGTGCGCGGCCTGGTCGCTGGCGTCCAGGTCGTTGGGGTCGAGCGGCGCGGGCCCGCAGCGCGGGTGTGGTGTGTGTATGTGTGTGTCACCTGCAGGTCGGCGGAGGCGCGGTCGTGCGCGGCCTGGTCGCTGGCGTCCAGGTCGTTGGGGTCGAGCGGCGCGGGCCCGCAGCGCGGGTGTGGTGTGTGTATGTGTGTGTCACCTGCAGGTCGGCGGAGGCGCGGTCGTGCGCGGCCTGGTCGCTGGCGTCCAGGTCGTTGGGGTCGAGCGGCGCGGGCCCGCAGCGCGGGTGTGGTGTGTGTATGTGTGTGTCACCTGCAGGTCGGCGGAGGCGCGGTCGTGCGCGGCCTGGTCGCTGGCGTCCAGGTCGTTGGGGTCGAGCGGCGCGGGCCCGCAGCGCGGGTGCCAGATGGCGGCCCCCTGCAGGAACATCTCCTCGCCGTCGCCGAAGGGGTCGCCACACTTGCTGCAGCGCGCGCACGTCGGGTGGAAGTGGTGGTTGTCACCGGCCTGCACACGCATACCACATTTTTATTACACACAGATATCCCACGAAAAGTATACACATCCAGAATCATTGCCTACTTGACCACAGTATGTATGTTCATCTGTTTTCTCATAACTTCTAAACACCTCATCATACTCGTAATTTAACAAATGGGATATCGAGATATCGATATCGTTGGAAGCGTCTCGGTCGTCCGCTGTTTATAGGCTATGTGACGTCACATTAAATTGAATATGGCGCCCTCATGAATTAAAAAAAGTTTTTTTTAAATTCATGACTTTATGATCTCTAGAGGGCGCCATATTCAATTCCAATTTAATGTGACGTTGGGTACCTATCAAACGAAAGGGCTTAATTAGCACATTTGAAATGTGCTAATTAAGCCCTTATATACACAGACAAACAAATTTAAATCCGAAGTTACACGTAATCTATTCGATTTATGCCTTAACACGTGTGACTACGGATTTTTAATTTGTCTGTCTGTGAGTACTTGTTTAACTATAGCTTTTTAGTTGACTTTTTTGCCGTAGTTGGGTTTTAGTTTTTATTAGTTTTATTTTGTGTACTCTTAGATAGTAGTATATTACCATGTTTACAAAATTATAGATTAAGAAGTATATTTAATTCCCAAAAAAAATTCAAAGCTTGAGTAACTCCATTCAGTAGAGAAAACTCCATGCAAGCGAGCTATGATAGGTTCCGTCCTACAAACTGCGACAGTACAAAACTTAGAAGTTTTGCCTTTGCGGGCTGGGGGTTACTATGTGGTGCAATGTTCGTGGTAATTCGGAAATAAGATAGATTACCGAAGCGCATACCTTTTCTGGTTTAACTGTCCTATCCTATGATATGCACATAGAGTTCGGTCATCATAATATATTCTTTATGAATATGTATACCTATGTATAATTATACTTATCATTATTTTCCTTCGTCATACGTTGGAACACTTACAACAAATTCTAGAAAATCATGATGGCCACCGGCTATCCGCCGGCTAATCTCATTGATATTCATCCATGATGATCATTTCGTGATGCAACGAATGCATGAACTGGGCACTGACATGTCGTAGCGGAAAGTTATTTATGTAACAATACGAACAGCAGAACAATGCGAGCACACGTCACAATGCTATCAAAACAAACGAGTCCCGTTGTGTGACGTCACAGCTGTGATATGACGCGCCACACGTCACAGCGTCCGCTACGCAACGATACTATTGTTGTTATCATTGTGAGTTATAGTAACCGAATTAATCAATGCTTCGTAAAGAAAATACGGATATAAAGGGATAAACTTCGATACGAAACCAGATACGAGGGAACAGGTAAGAGAACTTTTGAAATGGAAAAAAAGCTCTCCGAAACTTATGAGTCAAAAAATTTGAAAAAAATACAGTGAACGGTTCCTTACTCATAGATTACAGGAAAACCTAAAAGAAGTCTATGGTCTTAAAATAACATGATACATCTCTCAATATTTTCTTACCTTTTCCCACTAATCAACTCTATGAATCCTGTGAAGTACTAACAGCTCGACAGTTATTATTAATAATGAGCATCGTATTAAAACAACACGCAGCCCTCCCCTATTCACTGAATTTACTAAAAAGAGACGGAAAGATATAGTTTGCCTAAAAAAGTATTTTTTTTTGTCTTCCTAGGACCATTACTTTATACCAGACTAAATACGAGAGCCAACATTTATTATATTTTTATGTATATCTAGATTATAATATGAATTGCAAGAACTCTCAAGGAAGCTCTTCAAAGTATGTCCTATGAAGATACAGAGAAACTATTAGTGTACTTAAATAAAATTTGTATTTAAGTAGCTAAGTTAAGATAGGTACCTACTAGGATTTATTGTACTATTTACACCTTTTTACATATGATCCCTTTTTAGATTATGTAATAAGTACTAACCTAATATGGACATTTGAATAGTCTGAAATAAAGAATTTTTATTTTATTTATTTATTTATTAGATGATTCGATTTTATAATTAATGTGATTATTTAGAAATAGCATGCCTTACCTCGCCTGAAACACAGGATGACCTAGTTCAGGCACATAACTCAACTGAATTAGTCGTAGATTTAAGCAAATTTGTATTTATTGTTTTACCTTTTTACCTGAATAAACTTTTATTTAATTATTATTTATTTTATTATTGTGCGTACAAACTTACATGAAACGTAAGTTTTTGTAGGATAATATGGGAGAACATGTTTTTCAACTACAATGTTAAGTTTGCTCTTGGGGTAATTTCATCCTAACTACGGAACCCTACATTGGGCGTGGTCCGACACGCACTTGGCCGGTTTTTTAAAAGCATAATATTCATCGTTTGGGTAAACCACGTCGATAACGTGATAAAGAATACAAAAAGCCGCGCGTGACTCACCGTGCATTGTTTTGCGTACGCGCATGTAACTACTGAACAGATTGTTCTGTGATACCAACCAAGATGTTAAATTGAGCTTAGTATTATGGATAAAAAAATCTATGAAACTGACAAAGATGTTATATGGATAACGTACAAGGATAGAGCCTTGTGGAACCCCAGGTTTTACTTCGGTAACATTTGACACATCTGTTAAAATACGACTTTTTTGGCATTGTTCAGAAATACGAAACAAATCAGTGTTATAAGTTTCTTCGAAAATAAATTCCATTTGGGGCGAATTTATCAAGCAGCAATTATCTACATACATGATCCATATTTGTAAGCCTTTGTAAGCCTTGCAAAAATCTAAGTAAACAGCGTCCACTCGCAAGTACCAGTAACGTATCAATGCCAGGAAAAAAAGATAGATGTGTGGTACCTGCAGAACTTTGCCGGAGATGTACCGCTGGCAGTAGGCGCAGCGCACGCCGAACATTCGCTGGTAGTCGCGCTCGCAGTACGGCACGCCCTCGCGCCCCATGTACTCGCCCTGCAGCACCGCGCCGCACTCGCCGCACGCGAAGCACCACGTGTGCCATTGTCTGCACAACATAACACGCACATCAACCAATCATACCTACATAATATAAGGAAAATGCAATCGAAATAAGTCACCGGGTGGGTCAACCTTAAAACTGTACGTACACATACTCTCACCAAATTATTTATGATGAGTCGACATTACCTGCCCGTAATTCGGGCCGCCGAGCATCCTTCATTCATATTTTACGAGGTTGCATAAAGTCCTGTAGCAATAAATAAATGAGTCCAATTAGGCACAGCGATGGCGCGACCTTTAACCAGCGTATCCTACCGCCTGCCCTCATTCATTAATAAATATTTTTCTCAAGAATGCATGACTTCCACCCCGGGTTACCTAGTTACTATGTAACATTTTACCATTTTTTTATAAAGCATTGAAAAGATAGATAAGCGGCATGTATCAGCTCACCTGTCTAATGCTACGAGAGCCTGTCCTTCTGATAACTCTTGTCCACATCCCGCACATTCTGAAATAAAGACAAAACATTACAAACTCACAATTTGCAAAAAAACTACACAAAAAGGCCCTCATGTAGTATGTTGCTTTTGTCAGTAAGTATTGGCAGAATGGTGGATAACTACAGAAGACCAACTCTTAGCAACGTACATGAAAGACCCAGCTCATGAGAACTCTATTAAACGGTCAATCACCACTTGTGCCCTGCACACGATTGGGAAATATCGGATAGTTTTAGTGGAACGTCTAAAAAGTGCGTGAGTTCGGCAGTAAAATTTACTTGACGCGGAACTTCTGTACCTGTGTGCGTTGTGAGGCGGGGCGCTTCAATGTCACGATCGCTCAAGGTCAAGGGTCAACGTATACGCGTCTTGTGCAAAGTCATGGAAAGTAGAAAGCATTCGCTAAAGCCCATACATATTCAAGTCCTTTGACACGTAATTCAGTTCCTTTGTTGTGTCGTTCCACTTGACGAGGACCTGTTCAGTCTAGCAGCTAACAATAGTTTCTCTTGTAGATCACAGGTTAACGAAACAAAAACAATTTCTTCAGACATGCACTCAATAGATATTGCCTTGTACAGTGAAGTATTTTATATGATCTTTTTCCGACATACTTGATACTTATCGTTATATCATGGCAAAATCAAACAAAATCTTTATAAATTGTAGCCTACGTGTTATTCTGATGTATAAGCTATATCACTGTAAAGTTTCATCAAAATCCGTTCAATAGTTTTTGCGTGAAAGAGTAACAAACATCCATCCATCCATCCATCCTCACAAACTTTCGCATTTATAATATTATAAAGTAGGATAGGATACTTTTCCGGGATAAAAGTAACCAGTGTGGTGCCCAGGATATTAAAGAATATTTATACCAAGTTTCATCACTTCACTGAAGAATTTTCACTTCTACAGATTTATTATAAGTATAGATTACACATTGTCAGGAAGTCGTACCGTTCTGGTCGTGCGGCGTGGCTGAGCCGGGCCGGGCGGGGTGCGCGGCGTGCGGCTCGCGCACGGGCGAGGAGGCCGCGAGCTGCGCGGGCGCAGCGCGCGCCGTCTGCCGCTGCGGCGCCGCCACGCAACCCGAGCACACCACCTCCGCGCCCGTGTACGTCACTTTCTCGCCGGACGGGAATGCGCGTCTGTGGACAACGAAGACATTGTATTGTCAATATTAAATAAAACATGATCACATTAGGAATCAAAAACGTTTAGCAAAATCCTCTACCAGTTAAGAAAAAAACCTGTGATAAAAATAGAAATAATTTGTAATGTAGGTATACAGTACAGATAAATGGATTTTTTATAAATAGTACCGATTATACATTTTAACCAGTTTATGACTTCTAAATAATACATTTATACATACATACTGCGTACCTATGCTCAAATCAATCTAGTAGACCTCTCGTAAGACAGTCTCAGACCCAGAGGTCCTGGGTTCGATTCCTCTGCGGTTGAGGGTTCCGGCTGAAGCTCGCTTCCACCTTGAGCCTAATCATCACTTACCATTAGGTGAGATTCAGCCCAAGAGCTTCCCCGTTGTGGTTAAAAAATATTAAAAAAATAATAAGCCTTTTTTAATAAAACCCAGTTTTCGGATCAATAAATATTTCAAGCCTTTATGGCACAAAATCTTTTCACTGCGGTCAGGTGTGCAGGTCGGAACATAATAACTGTCGCGGCCGGCAACAAGGGTATTGACGGACGTACAAACGTGAAAACGTGGGTCGAGGCGAAGCCGAGGCGTATACGTGAGTCCAACAATGCCTGGTTGCGGCCAAGGCTTGTATAGTATTTTTCTCTAATAATTCGGGGAAATTCAAACTGAGTAAATCTTAAAAAGAAAAGACCTGACTTACTGACTGATCAACACAAACCAAACGATTGGACCTCGGGAAGTAACTGTGGTGACTGTATCTATGAAGGAATGAAGAGAAAAATAAAGTATCAGTATCTACGTATACATTTAGTGAGTTTTATTATAATATTAAAACTCAAACTCAAAGCATTTATTTCAATGAAACCATTTACAGGCACTTTTGAATTGTCAAGAAGTCGGTCAGTCAGAAAAAATGAAACTAGTTGCCCATTCCAAAGCGTAGTTGGTACCTATGGAGAAGAACCGGCAAGTAATTTCACGGACACTCTTTTAAATCATTTTTTTTTTACAAAAATTGGTTAAGTTTAATTTATGTTGAAATTATACATGTGAGAACAATGTAGAAAGACGTGCACGATAAAACCATCTGTAGATAAAAAATAATAATACATACCCGGCTCTATAGTACATAGTACTCACACATGTGCTATGCAATTATACTGGGTGGCCGGAACATTGACGTCCAAAAATAAAATTTAGTTCCCTCGTAACGTGGGGTATCCGAATCACCCCCATGTATTTTCCGCGATTTTCATAGTTTTCGAGTTGTTGTAACTCGAAAACTATTACTAAATAAAAAAATCCTCCCCAGAGGAATTTTATTGTAACATTTTTATTGCCAGCCTGAAACCTGGTTGAACTAATAGGTCCCTATTTCTTGTACTATAATAATTATGTCTATCAGCTCTTTTACTATAAAGATGTATTTTTTTTCTTAAATACATGATGTTTTCCTAGATATATTGACAAGGTACCGTCACGATGTTAATATACTTAAACAGTTCCCTTAGAGAATCGCGCCTGCGCCTGATATGATAATTATATGGCTCTGATCGCTCTATTCTGCAGAATCAAAATAGAATCGATGGCTGCAGCCTGCCCCACAGTAAAAAACCGTAAGATATGATACTGCGAAAGTAACTAAAATAGACTAGTCTCGCGGTGTCTACATCAGTAAATTGACGGATTTTTCCTCATTTGTAAACATAATTATAAAAAAAATAGGTGTTATTGTAGGTAGAGAGATCTCTATGTTTTGCCGTTAACGGCGTACAAATATAAAATACGATAATTAACAGAATTTTGTTAAATGACAAGCAAATCGAAGCTAAAATATCATAAAGACTAAGTAAATAATAGGTACTGCATGTAAGTATAAATATTAAATTTTAAATATTGTTGTGACAAACATAATCATAACTTACATACTACTTATTCTTAATGCACATAATTATCCACATATCCTGAATTATCTTCTAGGTATTCATTAAAAGAATAATATGCCTTTTATGTTAGGAAATGATTAAAATATTTTTTTTAATCATTTGGCTCGTTTTTTTCTCTTAAAGGCTTCGGTATTTTATTATAAATTCTGGGTGCCATACCTAGAAATCCATTTGCGCCAATCTCATTATTACTACGTTTCGACCTTATTGTTTCAAAGAAATGTAAGTTTGACTTCACGAAAACCGCTATCTCATAGATATACATACATGGTAGAGTAAGCAACTTAAACTTTTTGAAAAATTCTCGTTCTTCTCGTATTCGTCTCGGTAGTCCGATGGTTATAGGCATAGGCTATGTGACGTCACATTAAATTGAATTTGGCGCCCTCTAGAGGACAAAAAGTCATGAACTAAAAAAAAAAGATTTTTTAATGGTGTCATGTTGGGTATCAAATGAAAGGGCTTAATTAGCACACTTTAAAAATATATATATTATAACCCCAAAATAATTTTAATAAAAAGAAAAGTAATAAAAACTAAAACCCAACGACGGCAAACGTCAACTAAAAAGGTATACTTAAACAAGTCATCACAGACAGACTAATTAAAAATCCGGAGACACACGTAATCTATTCGATTTATCCTCACGTGTGACTCCGGAGTTTTAATTTGTCTGTCTGAGATGACTTGTTTATACCTTTTTAGTTGACGTTTGCCGTAGTTGGGTTTTATCATATGTACTTTTATTTTTACATGAAAAGATTACTGTGCTGTCATCAGCAAACAGAATAGTTTGGTGTTCAGCACATTTTGGTACTTAAGTCATTTATGAAGATTATGAACAGCACATATTGTTTTTCTAGTTGATGACATGTAGGTAATTTCTACTTTCGTAATTGTGTAGTAGTAGTAGTATGAAGGTAATTTGTTTTATGTCAGTTAAGTATGCTTTAATCAATTTTAATACGTTGCCTCTATGCCATAGCGTTCTAAATTGCTTAAAAATATATCATGGTCGTTAATTGATTCAGGCGTGACTTGGCGGAAATCCATTATAAAATACAATACTTAGACGTAGATATATTTCGTAACCTATTCCGCTTAACTATTCTTAAAGAGTCTTAAAAAACCCTGTAAGAAATCGACACGTGTTTCACCTCTCAACAAGGCATCCTCAGGATGACGCCGAGCGCTGGACGCGCCAGCGCTCGGCTTTTGGAGAAGACAGTATTTAACTCGTTTACAAAACTAATTGTAATGCCTTTTTAAGCTCCGAGTGTCTAGAATAATAATATACGTGATATAAAGAAACATTGAGTGTGTGGTGTGAACCCGTCTCTTATTTGTCTGCTTTCCGGTCCTGTCCATTACAGAAGAAGAGGACTGATACTCACTTGCATCTCGCACAGGTGAAGCACTTCTGATGGTAGGTGTTGCCGAGCGCGGAGACCACTTCACCCTCAACGTACTGGTTGCAGGCGGCGCAGCGCGTGCCGAACGCGCGCTGGTAGTCCTGCGGGCAGTAGTATTGGCCGTCCTTGCAGAAGAAGCCGCCCCGCGCCAGAGACGCGGCGCATGTGCGGCACGTGAAGCACGCTGTGTGGAAATACTTATCCGACACGCGCAGCACTTCACCGCTGCACTTGCCGCCGCACGACGCGCACACCACTTTACCTGCAGAACAAAAAAATAAGAAACTAAATAAACAAGTTCGTATTTGGCATTAATTGATTGTAACTTTTAGGGTGCAAGTGACGCCGAGTCGATGAGATAACGTAAGCAGAAGTTAAGTAAAGAAATTCATATCCATTATTACTTTGTCGCAGTTGAAGTATAAAGTTTATTCCAGCCAAAACTTAACATAGATTTCCCTGTTTTTTTTTTTTTTTTTTAAATTAAATCAGGAAAATCTATGTTATCTTTTCCTTGGAATATTTTTTTCACTTCAACTGCATTATAATATTATTTAATATTTAATATTTCAGTTCAAGTTTGTCAACGAACCATTATATTGATTGGTGGATTAATCCACTCGTTGTTCACATTTGTCATTTTTTACATAATTAATAATTATCTAATATAATCAACTCTTAACCTTGTCGAGGTCGAAGTCACCTAGTGGATATCTAAAGTGTCCAAAAATATAGCTCCCTATAAAACCGCCTCAAGTGCGGTAAGGCTTCTCCAATTTGCATGTTATAGCAGTTAACTGTGATACAATTAATTAACCCTAGTCGTAACGTGTCGACATTACCACAATAACTGACCCGACTCACTTTCATCGAGTCATTCAAATTAAATAGGAGCATAAAATTAGAATTGGTGGAGTAACCCGATTAATCGATGGGATCGCATAAGAGGTAAATACAGAAGAGTCGTTTAATGCAACCACATCCACATGAAGCGATGAACGAAAGTGTTATTAACAAGACGCCTCTCCTCAAGTCCTCACAAAGTTATGGAAGTAGCCCTTCTGCCAGTTTCCCACTATCTAACCGCGGCCAATAAAAAAGCGATTGTATTAAATGAGCAGCAATAGTGTTGGCCGTGTGGGGTCAATTGAGTGACTCGAAGCAGGGATAACGCGGAGATTCAGCAAGAGATGACCAAATAAACTCAAAGCATTTATTTCAAATAAACCAATTACAGGCACTTTTTATTGTCAAGGGGTCGGTCAGTCAGAAAGATGAAGCTAGTTGCCCATTCCTAAGCGTAGTAGGTTCCTATGGAGAAGAACGGCCAAGAAACTCCACGGACACTCTTTTTAAATCAAAATATATTTTACATCATTCATGTTGAAATTATACATGTGAGAACAATGTAGAAAGACGAGCACGTTAAAAGCGTCCGTAACAAAAATATAGAAACAATTCAAAAATTAAAATAAGCCGTGGCAGCTAAGAGATGACCGGCCCCTACTGACGCCCATGGATGCAGCGGCACGCTTCATGCAGTCGCTCACATACATACACAGAGCTGTAGGTACGTGCAACGCTCCCACCACCGCCATCGAACAGAAGACGGCCCGACGACGACGTGATTCATAATAAAGTTTCTTGCAGACTTTTTTGCGTTATCCAGACAGAATGCATTTTGAACTGGGGCCTAAGTCTACTAATTTATAAACGTTACAATGGTCTCTCAATGGAGGGTTTTTGACAGTTTTTGTATGGCAAATCTGTCAAAAATTCACCATTGAGAGACCATCGTAACGTTTATAAATTAGTAGACTTAGGCCCCTGGTGTTGCAAAATTGCGAATTTTTATGTGATGAGTTATTTCATCCTTAGTACGGAGATTTAAACATAGAACAATATTTCTGCTGCTCTCATTATAATAACTAGAAGTCTGCAGGGTGGATTTTTGAGACAGGGCAGTAAGGGCTTACCTTAATCGTTGTAGCTATTAGCATTAAAAAAAGATTTTGTGAATACTGCCCATTTTCTTGTTTTCAAAATCTGTGAATACAGATCAAAATGTGTCATAAAGTTAAAGACAGTCTCCTAAGACTGTTTTCTTGTAGCGACAACGGTTATGGTACCTGTCCTTACTGCCCCATCTCAAAAATACACCCTGTTTAAAACATGCGATCTTTATGGAGCATTGTATTGTGTAAATAATGAAACATTACACTTGGAAAAGATTGTTATGTACAAGGTAAAGGAGCCGGCTTCTCCATTACTCAACTTTAGATACTGATTTCATATTTTGATGTAAAGAAACTGCGTGGAAGTACCCTGTGCAGTAGTCCTCTATCTACGCAGTTTTGCGGCCGGCGGCGGCGGCGGCGGGTGCACTTACCAAAAAGACGCCAGCAGAAAATAGCTATAATTGTAACTCTCGAAACGATGTAGATTTATCAATAACATACGAGTCCACCTAATCATATTCACATGTTGTGTATTAAAAGGTATAGTTTGGTGGCTGGTGTGACAGTCGGCGACTGTACAAGTAACTCGGAGATCGAATTGAACAAAGCGATCTCTTATATTATAATGTCACGCTTATAAGCCGCTAGGGGTGAGCAGAGGGCTCATTTGTACTTTGTACCCTATTGTCGGCCTATAACAATGCAGCAATGCGAAGGGGGACGAGCTGATTGCTATTTATTGGACAACCTAATCCCATTTAGGCTTAGGAGTATTGTAAAAAAATCACGATATACTGATTCCCTGCATGGAGAGCGTTAGCGTTACATGATCAGATGATCTCTTCAAACGAATATTCGCATTATGCCAATAGATCTACGTAATTTACTTCTTATTATTGAAGTTGATAACTTAGAATAGGTAGTATGAAATAGTAGTTACCTCTATAGGTAAGTACTATTTAAAAAAAACTCATATTCATTTATATCGGTCTTGTTTAGAAGTCACTTCTGTAATCCATCGCAACTCCGGTTACGTTTTCACCACTGTCCAATTATCCATTAAGTGTAAAGAAAGTCAAGAAACCACAAACATCGTTGAATCATACTTTATTTACTTATAATTAGGTGATTAAGTTGAAGTCAAAAGGAATTATTAAAGAAAAGTAAACTGTAGGCGAGTCGTCCATTAGGTAAGTATTTCATACATAGTTGAAATGTCCATTAGCTTAAATTAAAACCATTAGATGAATCGTTCGTTAGTGCAATAGATTTTAGTTTAATCAACATTAGGTAAGTTAAACAGTAGGTAGTTGAGTCGAGCAATAGGCGTTATGAACGTAGGTGAATCAAGCGTAGTTATAGTTAAAATAGGTATTATGATATGATATGTATGGAGCTCGTGGCTAAGTAATAACAGCCGCACGGGTCGATCCATCAGGTTAAGCTGCGCTGGCCGGGATTGGTCCGTGGATGGGTCACCATCTTTACATACCGAGACTCCTCCTTTAAGTTCCGTTCTCCGTTCTCTAACTCCGTTAAGCCGTTGGTCCCGGCTGTCATTCGTGGATCTTTGACAGTCGTTACGAGTCGTCAGAAGCTCGAAAGTCTGACAACCAGTCTTACTGTGGCGGCATCTACACCGCCACATACGAACTAAGCATCAAAGACCTGACGTCACAAGTCATACATCGCGGTGTAAGAGTTTACCGAGCGATTAACATATATAAGACTATCCGACATCAATCCTTGGGCAATTGCCCGCCAGACACAACAACCGTCTGGTAGGAGGATCCTCCCTTTTCTATGGGGGATGAGATAACTTTACACCCTGTTCCTCATACCCCTAAATTACCAAGGAGTATCGAATTACTCAGTTAAAATACTGGTATTCAGCTGCATCCTGTTAGACTGGAAGCCGACCCCAACATGATCGGGAAAACGCTAGGCAGAATGAGGTATAATGATATGTAACCGCAACACCACACTAACCTTCTTCTCTTAATTAACTCGAATAACTTATAACAGAAAGAACAACGTGTTTTCATTCTGAACTCCGCTCGGGAAATCCGCAGTTTAAAGTCGTACGTACGTCAGTCAATAAAAGAAAACACTTCATTGAAGCGATATTCAACTAACTCTCGGAATTCAATTGAAAACATAAACAGCATGTATGAATGGTGTGGTGTATGTAATGCAAAAGGTTGCCTGCAGTTATTTGCTCAAAGGTATCACGTAATTGGGTCGACGGGGCACGCTGCCGGCGGGCGGTCGGGTGGCCTACCGTGGCCCCCGCTCGTTGCTGCATTGCACTCGGCGTTAACATCCACATTAATTCAACTGCACGCAGGGGACCACAACTCTACACATACCTAGTGTTAGACATATATCACATCATTTTGATGAATGACTGTATAAAGAACTGAACAATTTCTTCTTCGGCTTCCTACGCAATGCCAAGCTTCGCTACCGGTGTACTTACCTAGTTACTATCTACCTACTTAGGTATTCCACTCAGATGCACAACTTGGCTGCATAAGATCTTACAAGGGTTGAACTTTGGAAGGATGATTATGAGAGGTTTGCAATCCAAAAACACGTCCAAGAAATCCCCTTGACCACACATTTCTAAATGCTGCGGAAGTCTCTAAGTGACTGTACCTCAGCAGTGTCTAAATGACCAGCTTTTTTTGCGTATGATCTTCTGTAGGTATATCCACCATATTGTGTTGTGTAACAGGTGTGCACTCGCCAGTCGCAGTGAATTGGACGTGGGTCGCCGCCTCTATGCTCTGACGTCACGGGCGGGGGCCGCATAGTGTGGGGACACTATGTGGCACAAGGATCTATTCATACACGCTCATCAAATTACCTGATAACCATTTGCATATTATTTTATAATGTGACTCAAAAAGAATAATGGTAATTTATGCTATACCGATAGCCTGACAACTTCCACGAGAAAATATACAGAGGTCATTAAACAATATCTACGTAAATATGGGCGTATTCTTTTTGGGTCATAATTGAGTTTATCATAACCACAAGTTTCGGCAAGCAAACCGGCGACTACCATAACGGCTCGTACACACTTGCGCGATATCGCGGGCGCGACAGGTAGCGCTACCGTTTTCGCGCCCCCAATATCGCGCCAGTGTGTACGAGCCTTAATGATGTAGCCTACTAAAGATACACAAACATAAACTTGTGTAGGCAATGGCAAGTAGGTATGTGGTGCGTGTGGCACGAGCTGCATGCATCTGTGGCGCATTAGGGTCGCTCGTGCGCGCGCGCCGGTGCGCACTCCCATGCCCCACATGGTCAGCACTGCAATGATGTGTACGGATGACGTACCACCATCAGTAATGAAACGCATCGCTTGCTGATTGCGAGGCGCAGCTTCTACTCGCTCAAATTGAATACCTATAGGTTGATGAACAGTTCTACGACAATGTACCACACAAAAGCACGAATATGGAAAGACAACATTTAGAAAATTCAGGAAAACATGGGTGACGCCGAGTGACGCGCAGCATCAATACTTGTTCGAATTCCAAAATACACGGCTGAGTTATATTTGGAGACTCAGTAAATAAAAAGAGACAAAACTACACACATAAATCACAAACAACCATTAATCTAAGGGAATTAAAAAAGAATAAAAAACTGGCCAAGTGCGTGTCGGACCACGCACAATGACGTAGCTGGGATGAATTTATCCCAAGAACAAACTTAACATTGTAGTTGAAAAACATGTTCTCCCATACAAAATGTATGGGAGAACATGTTTTTGCAACTGCAAATGTAAGTTGGTCGATAATTACTCCTTAACTTGTAGAGCCTACTTGGCTAAGATAGTTTTCCTTTTAATTTCGTTATAATTATACATATACTACTGCTGTGAATTTTTTCACCTAAGTATACAAAATTTTCCATTTTGCTGGCAGGGGGGGGGGGGACTTGACTCTAACAAAAATTTGCACTTTAAAGCTTAATATTTCGCAAACGGATCCTTCAATGTAAAAATGGTTTGAACAAACTCATAATATTTTTGAACGACCTTTCTAAAGATACCACAAAAACCATGGGATAGACGAAAAAAAAACCACTTTACGCGTAGAGGAGGTACCCTAAAAAAAATGTTTTTCATGATTTTATTTTACTACTTTTTTGGCGTAGTTAATATGTATACTCATGCCAAATTACAGCTTTCTAGTGCTAACAGTATCTGCGCTAAGCCGGGGACAGACAGACAGACGGACATGGCGAAATTATAAGGGTTCCTTGTTAACTACGGAACCCTAAAATGGGATTTATTTTTGTGTCCGTTCTAATTGAAATGAATCCCAGTTGTTGCTATGGCTCGCCTACGAAAGCGAAAGATATGACACATGAAAGAGTAACAAATGAAAACGGAACAAGGCGACATGGGGCAGATCTGGAGCCATCAGCCGACTGAATGTTACAGCCATGTATAGTCAAAGCGTTTAGCTGGAATTCCATGTAGTTTGGGCGCGATATATATAGGCGCGGGCTGGCGCGACGCCAGCGCCTGGAATACCATACGTAGGGCGCTCTATTGAGATAGGTTATCTGTGGCGGCGCGGCGCTTCGCTAATTTGCGACCAGGAATGCGGCACACGGCGCGACAACGCCGCTTGCTGCCGACGACTCGAGGGATACTGCCAAAAGTAACGAAAGGCCTTACCAACTGCCAACCAGTGAGATAACAAATTTAGAGAAACATTGTCTTGAGGAAATTGGAATAGTAGATACTGAATCTTACTATACACCTAAAGCACTGGATTGCGCGCAACATTTAAGCAACAGCGGATCATTGCAACTGACACACCAACACTCATAGGTTTTTATCAAAGAGCAAGTTTCTGACATCAATCTGTTTGACGAGTAGTTTGAAGGTTACTCATGGTGCTCCTGCCCGTTATTTAAAATGTTTCCGGTCTGGAAATTTACTTAGCCTGCTAATCTTCGAAAAGACGTTTTAATTTAAAGCCTTCTCTAAATCATATCGATCGTATTAATGAGCGTTCTGTGAAGTGGTTCTTGAGTTCATATATCTTTTAAGCGTCAGGTCGGACCCAGGCAGCAGGGCGCGGTAGTGACTCGCCGACCAACCTTAATGTACCTTGTGATTGTCATGAGCCACAGTTTCCTTTTCATCTACTCCGCGGTAAACTTCTACTTCATTATGGAACATTCCAGCATTTACCGGCGCACGATGGTTAATTAACAGTGACACAGACGCCCGATAATTTCGTAACCTAGAAAAACCTGACAAATTCAAGGTTCGGAACTCCGGAATAATCGGGGAATGTGAATTTGGGAGAAATCAGATGTTCGGGCAGTGTTCGTACAGACCTGCCTGACATGCTGTTTACAATGTCTTCTCTTTCTTACAAGTATTTGGATGAACAATAGATGAAGTGGATTCAATCTTTAGAAACCTCCACTCCATACCCGAAAAATTATATACAATTCTATAAAATGTCCTCGTCATGTCTGTTAAATCACTATATTAGCCGAGCCTAGCAAAAACGTATTGTCATACATAAGTTCCCATCGACGAATATTGCCCAATGCATAACTAAATGACTCAATTGGCATCGTCCGAGCGAGCTTAATTAAAACTATTGGGAGTTTTATTTGTCTGGCTGGGTCGCCGCGGAAGGCGGCCATCGCTAGATGGACGGCGGATGATGCTATTATGACGAGCACGTACTTAGGCACTATGTATGAAACTATGGACGAACAAATAAAGTACATTATGCTAGTACAAATGCTACGAAACTGGTGCCATGTGATATAAAAATCTTAGATGAGTTTTTCGTTTTGAGAACTCTAAAAAAAGTGCATTGTGCCTGTTTCTTGAAAAGCGCTATTACGTTGCTCGCACAATGTTTACTGAGCTCGCATCCAGAAAATTAATAATTAATAGTTGTTGCTTTTATAAAATAACATGTGGTTTAATTTAAAATAACAGTGAACTGTTTCAACAAATTCGAACATACAATACACACAAACTTTTTGCTCTCGTTACTTTGTGACGTAAGACACGAGTAAGTCACCAACACGGCCGCGGCATGGCACGACGGTACAAGAACCCCGAGCATATGACCAGCCTGGGCACCGTCATTAGTGGCGTGATATGATATCTATCGCAGCTTTGATGTTGCTGCTTCCGTGATTAACAAAAGAAACACGGTGGATGGTCGGAACTAGTGCTTGCAATTACCGTAGATTTTTTTTACCGGTAAAATAAAAGGTAACGTATATTTTTGTTGCCGATAAACCGGTAAAACGGCTTTGATGTAAACGTTATTATTCATTTTAAATGACCTTACAGTTGTGAATTCATGTCTTTTATGACAAACAAACAATTATTATAATATGTTTTTGTAAAAGTTGAAAGGAAAATGAAAAAAAATGTATTAATTATCCATAGTACTACAATAACGAATTATTCTACTAATTTTTTCTTTCCCCGGCTTAGCACAGATACTGTTAGTACTAGAAAGCTGTAATTTGGCAATTATACATATTAATTACGCCGACGAAGTGGTAAAATAAAATCATGAAAAAACATTTTTTTAAGTTTACTTACCTCCCTTACACGTAAAGTGGGGATAGTATTTACTTATATATTTTTCCTATCTTTGGAAAGTTCGTTCAAAAATATTGTGAGTTTGTTGAAACCATTTTTGGATTGAAAGATCCGTTTGCGAAATATTAAGCTTTAAAGTGCTTATTTTTGTTAGAGTCAAGTGTCCACGTTTAGCTGGCTTTCTAAACGGTAAGTTCTGGATATGTGGAAAAAATCACAGCAGTAGTACCTATATATAACGAAATTAAAAGGAAAACTATCACAGCTAAGTAGGCTCTACTAGTTAACGAGTAATTATCGACCAACTTACATTTGCAGTTGCAAAAACATGTTATATCATACATTTTGTATGGGAGAACATGTTTTTCAACTACAATGTTAAGTTTGTTTTTGGGATACGTTCATCCCAGCTACGGAACCCTTCATTGTGCGTGGTCCGACACGCACTTGGCCGGTTTTTTCTTTTGTGGACTTTTGTTGTTTTGTTTAAACGAAATCTTTTTTTTTTAATGAAAAACCTAGCTTTAATTTTTTACTTTTCTGTGAAATAAGGAAACATAATGCACCCAGAGACTTCTGCGGCTGAAAAGGCTCAGAACTATTATTGTCAGTACGAAATTGTACGTTTTAGAAAGATATATTCCTTTGAGGCCGCCATAATCAAAGAAAGTCATTTCGACTTATAACAAAAATAAATATTTTATACATCGGTTTACCGGTTGGCAATTACCCGTTTGATTTGTTTTTACCAGTAATTTATTAACCGTCAAAATGGGCGGTTTACCGGTAAACCACATAGGTATTGGTGAAGGTATTGCATGCCCTAGTCTGAACTGATTCTAATATGGTCAAAATCTTCGACATAAATATATATTACTTTGATTTGTATTCAAGACTTCAACTGAAAGCTACTACATAGTCATCAAATCAATTCCTATTCCATGCGTACAACTAAGTCATACGTCTTGCGCACGCAAACTAATGCTCGTTCAGGCGAGTGAGACAAACATCTAAATGACATGGCAGCTCGTAGATCACGTCGTTATTGATGTGATGCTGCCGTCAGGCTTCGATGGTCCAGCTCGGTGGCAACTACGTGAAGTGCCGAATCTCGCGCAATCGGTGCTACTACATCGTGTCGTCACCGGCCGTGCAACCGTATCAGTATGTCGGTGACATAACTACAACATGGTTCGTTATTTACTACTAGCTGTGCCCGCGACTTCGTCCGCGTAGAATAGTGACTTTTTGGGCAGCATATTTTGAATTACATAATAATATACCGTCGTTTGGGTAGCTAAAAATTTACTTTACAGTAATGCTTCTCTGTATACGATATTTGACGTATGGCCATCGGGGCTCCTAGGATTGCTAACCCGTGACAGAGCCACATACAACTGACCGTGCGAGAAACAGCTGATACTTAGATCTACACCCACAACTTTCAGCGTCTGACCTTGGGCTTTATTAATTGACATCGCAAAACATAGGGTGACTGGAAACTGGACTCGTTTAAAACTAAATGGAAAATTGTTTGGAATGAGAGGAATCCGAGGAATGAAAACACTTTCACCTTTTCCACACCCTGTTAAAATCTCTGCTTCTATCAGATTTCGTTGTAAATTGGTCACTTTTAACCTGGTGCCATAGCAAATCTGAAAATTCTTGAGCATTTTCGTTGCCTACAATTTGCGCACGCATATTTAATGTCAAATGCAAAGGGATAATGTAATGCCACAGTCGAGAACTCTTTAGGCAGGCTCTAACTTCATCAGCCCTTGTTCCACGTGGTATTACAGGGAGAGTCTGACGAAAATCGCCACAAAAAAGCATAGTAATGCCACCCATGGGTTGATCATTTTGCTTGACATCACGCAACGTTCTGTCTACTGCTTCTACTGCTTTTCGATTGGCCATTGTGGACTCATCCCATATAATAAGGCTACAATCACGAAGAACCTTCGCTTTATCGCTGTTTCTTGAAATATTAGAAACAGGGCTTTCTGTGCGGTCTAAATCGATCGGAATTTTGAACATTGTATGAGCAGTTTTCCCACCTGGCAACAATGTGGCTGCTATGCATGATGAAGCGACAGCAAGCGCGATTTTACCTTGGCTTCGTACCTTCGCCAAAATAACTTTAGTAAGAAATGTTTTACCTGTTCCACCGGGTGCATCTACAAATAGCATTTCTCCCAAATTCGCCTATACTCTCCAGGATACGTGCGTTCGCTACGAATAACTGAATCCTTATGGCAGCGGCGCGGCTCTCAGCGCGCTTTATATAGCCACGGACGCGCAGGCGCGAGGCGTGTACGTACTCTGATAGAATACCTTAACAAATGTTCGCCGTGATTCTTTTAATTGACATAACTTTTTTATTTATGAACCGATTGACATGAAATAAACACTAAATGTTAAGTGAAGCTTACTACAATATATAAGGTGCTATAAAAATATCTGCCACGGCTGCAATGGGAGATAGTATTGTGTTTATAGATTACAATAGTAAAGATAAATTATTGATCATGTGTCATATTTTTTTTCATACAAAAAATTGTACGTATAAATTTGCAAGTGACGAACTAGTCAGCTGATTTCAGTTTTCATTCACAGAACAGATGGAAAGAGATAGCAGTTGTTTTCATTGACGAAGTGCACTTCGCGCGTAATTTGTGAACCACGTTATGCAGAGTAGAGTCAATGTTTATTTAACTACTTTATTTTCTCAAATTGATTTAACTGTGCCGGGGTACGAAATTTCTTCACTATTGTTATCTTTAAACACAATACTACCTCTCATTAAAGCCGTGGCAGATATTTTTATAGCACCTTATATTAGTGAAAACCGCATCTAAATCGAATAAGCCGTTTCTGATATTAGCGTGCACAAACACACAGACAAACAGACAAACCGACAAACAGACAAACAGACAAAAAAAAAATTAATTACAATCTCGGGTTCGGCATCGATATAATAACAACCCCTGCTACTTTTTTTTTATATATTTCGATTGTACAGACACCACTTTTCTACAATTTTATTATATGTATAGATATAGATTTACCAGATTCGACTCGTTGCATATTGTGTACCTTTAGCTTGTTTAGAATTGGTAAATGGAATTTTACAAAACGCATGTTCGCATGAGCTTAATAGGCAACACCGATCTGCATTTCAACGTTTTCTTGCTCACACAACTTCCAAACATCTACAATTTTATCTCACCAAGCTGGGCACGAGGATCAGACATGTTGCAAGTTACATTGTGTATAGTAGGTGACACTATGTGCGTACTAATTAATATTGTATCGACAGTTTGCACGGAGTCTCAGCAGTGTTCGCTACCAACCGCACGCGTCCCGTGAGTCTGATCGTCAGGCCTTGTTGGTGGCGCGGCGCACACCGCCAGGGACCAGCCATTGTTGTCACAACACTGCATACCGCGGGGAACAAATACAGTAGGTACAAAGAAAATAGCACGAGGACTTTAGTGGACTTACGAAACATAACGTGCTGTTAAGGTGATATTAAGTATATTAAACTTCTTTCAATAGATATCATAGCCTTTCTATCAGAACAATTTCAATTAAGTACATATACAACTTTACAAAATATCTAATTGATAACCTAATCGAGCCGACAAATGCGAGAAATCAATCACATTGTGAATCAGATAAGCTGACGATATGCCATGAACAAAGTTCTGTAGTAGAGAACAGACGACATGGGCCCGGCCGACGAGACAGACCCGCTGGTCTGTGATCTGATAACGACCAGTCGACCACTGTGTCCTGTTATAATTGTTGCATCGGTCGGAGAACTGCCGTTACCGGCAGGCGACACAGATGATAGACATATCAAGTGTCAATGAAAGAAGATTGCTTCGAGAAATATAACTGATAAACCACTAACCGTTCATCTTAGCCGACAAATCAGGAAACTAACACCAAATCTGCACGAGTCATATTGTGTAGGCGGTGGAATTTTAGAAATTCAGTTCTGCAAAAGGATAACAGAAATCTAGACAGCTCCTTGCATGATGTCATTTAGAATGAAACAAGCCATTGTTCCATTTGCAAGGACAATACAGATTGGATCGTTTCAAATATTCAATGTTATGGCCACGGAATTGTTTCCAATCATATTGAATCAGTTTTAATTGGAAAGTTACGTAGACAAGAGACAGATCTAAGACGAGACCGCGTCGGTCGCGAGCTAGGCTCATCAGCGAGCGAATTACTATACAAATGATACGTATTAGCGTGGACAAGCTTTTTGTTCAAGCTCATTACTGCCATGCAAATACGTTGTTACAGTAATTCCTAGCATTACTCACAATTACATTCCGGATGTGCTTAGTTGAATGTTACAAAGAACAAAAGTTGTTTATAATGAGTCCGCTCATTGACCATACAAAAAATCTAAGACCTTATTATAATAATAATAATTTGTTTGATGATTTATTGTTCAACTAGGACTAACGGGAGCTCGTGGCTAAGTAACAACAGTCGCACGGGTCGATCCATCAGGTTAAGCTACGTCGGGGTTGGTCCGTGGATGGGTGACCATCTTTACATATCGAGACTCCTGTGTGCCTCGAAAAGCACGTTAAGCCGTTGGCTGTCATTCGTGTATCTTTGACAGTCGTTACGGGTCGTCAGATGGCCGAAAGTCTGATAACAAGTCTTACCAAGGGGAACCGTATTACCCAGTTACTGGGTTGTGGAGGTCAGATAGGCAGACGCTCCATGTAAAATACTGGTATTCAGCTGCATCCGGTCCGGTTACACTGGAAGCGGACACCGACATAGTTGGGAAAAGGCTAAGCAGATTGATTTTTTTGTTCAACTAGCACTACATTACATGGCAAGGTAATAAACTATATAAAGCACAATTATAAAGTTTCTAGTCTAGTTGGTGGGTGCCGTAGTGTAGATAGGTTACAAAATAACCTGTGTTTAGGAGAAACAGTTCCGACCCCCCCCCGTCATAAATGGTCAACTTAATAGCGCCGTGTAACATATTATGTATATTATAATTATGAGAAAAAAAAAGGTTACTAAACAATAAAAAAAGAACAAAAAATACCTTATATCTTAAAATATCAATTTTGGAAAGGACAAAAAGAATGAAAATAAATTCAGTATGTTGGTGTGGTGAGTAGGTATTTTGTTAGTGTGGTTAGTGTTTCGTTAATTGATGTAGTGTGTATGTAACGCATGTATGTGTTTGAGTGATCACTTCTTTGGGAATTCTTCGGTTTCGTCGCAGTTTAGATTAGGAAAGAAGGAGCGTAGGTACAGTATTTTTGGGGTTCCGTAGTAAACAAGGAACCCTTATAGTTTCGCCATGTCCGTCTGTCTGTCTGTCTGTCTGTCCCCGGCTTAGCGCAGAGACTGTTAGTACTAGAAAGCTGTAATTAGGCATGAGTATACATATTAACTACGCCGACAAAGTGGTTTTTTTAGTGTACCTCCCCTACGCGTAAAGTGGTGGTTTTTTTTTTTTTCGTCTCTCCCATGTTGTGCGGTATCTTTGTAAAGGTCGTTCAAAAATATTGTGAGTTTATAAAAGCCATTTTTGAATTGAAAGATCCGTTTGCGAAATTTTAAGCTTTAAAGTGCTAATTTTTGTTAGAGTCAAGTGTCCCACCCCCCTGCCAGCTAAACGGTAAGTTCTGGATATGTGGAAAAATTCACAGTAGTAGTATATATAACGAAATTAAAAGGAAAACTATCACAGCTAAGTAGGCTCTACTATTTAACGACTAATTATCGACCAACTTAAATTTGCAGTTGCAAAAACATGTTATATCATACATTTTGTATGGGAGAACATGTTTTTCAACTACAATGTTAAGTTTGTTCTTGGGATAAGTTCATCCCAGCTACGGAACCCTTCATTGCGCGTGGTCCGACACGCACTTGGCCGGTTTTTTTCATTTAAAGTTTGTTAAGCCGTATTATAATGATCGTATGATTTTTTCAAACAACAAGACGGATTATATAAGACATCGAAGCTTGCATAAAGGAACATTTTTATCGAAAGGTGAAGAATAGTTTTCAGAAACTACGTTGTTGCGCACGTCACTTCTGCAAGTTCTATCAGTTTATTTATTTTGCACCGGCTCTCTGATGCTCATGATATTCTCGAATACATTCAATATCCATCTTGCTAAAATAAACATAAGCATATCATTAAAGAGTTTATTTATAAGCGCTCCTTAAAGTTAAGTAATGATGAGCGACTGTTTGTTTAACCATACATTTTGGTCGTTTGAACGTCACTTAACTTTAAGCAACGTTTATAAATAAACCCCTAAATTATTAGCTTATTTTAATTCGCGTTTCTTGTAACTAAAAAAATATAAACGTCTATAGAAAGTACATACATGGTGCTCAACAACTGTTCATCAATATCAAGAGTCGAGAGGATCGATCGGACAGCATCCGATATTAGCTTGCCATCAGCCCCCGCAGAAGCGCGTCAGAAAGCGAAGAGCTCGTGAGATGAGCATCAATCGTGAAGCCACACAATTACTGTCGCTTACTTCTTTTGTTATGCACAAATTAGTATCGTGCGGTACCGGAGCTTTCTCTGAGCACGTCAGCTAATCTTGATTTCAGCTCTTTGTATCAACATGACAACGACGAATTAGTTTCATAAAAACGTTATGAAACTAATTCGTGGTTGTCGTCTCTTAACAATATCATTAAGTAATAAGAAGCCTTTTTTTTACTCAAAAATCCTGCACACAACCGGAAATATTATTATTGATCTAGGTAAGTGAGTTCATGTGTTAGCATGAACATGACCCCTTGTAAACTATATGGCTCGTATTACGAACCTCACTCAAGACTCAAGCAAAACTATTTTCAACCAATCTAAAGACTACAAAAGAGTTTTAAGTAATGCTTAAGTTTTGAGTAAGGACCTAAGGAACTAAAGCCGTTATAAAACTTTGTCTTGAACAAGTAAAAAGCCACAGCCGCACTGCGTGTACAAAGTCAATATAGCGACATATTTTTTATGAATCCTTTTTACTAACAAACGCTGTGCAACTCCAGTACAGCAGCATGAATGCAAGTTGTTGTGAAACGACGCACAGCCCAGGGGCAGGTCGTGGATGCGCGGCTCCGCGGCCACGCGAGAGTTCGCGACAAATCGTCGTGTCAATCAAACTTAGTCGGTTTAGTGTTGACATTGCAAGAATAAACAAACTCATTGCTCTCAGCAAGCGTGGCAATTATGTCCAGTAATGTCCACATTGTCCGCAATTCTTTCGGAGAATCTAGGGACCTATGAACCCGTGTCGGGTATTTGTAAAGTAGGCACTGCACGACTTTGTGGGAAGAAATAACGTCAGAGTATATTTTAGTAAGATCAGTCATGATTGTAATTGCGTCCTTCCTACACGACGCTCCTAATTCTGGGAACTGGGACGAGCCGCGGCGGACATATGGCCGACCACTAACACAATCATACCGATCATTATCAGTAAAGGCGGACCAATTGGAACTTAACACATGACTAATTTATTCGTCCTAACTAGCCTGTTGCCTAGCCAGGCTCTATTCAAATTGTTTTTTTACCCGACTACGGCGAAGTAAAAAGACGGGTTATGATTTTGACCGGTATGTAGGTATAGTATGTATTTATGTTCGTCTGTTCCCTCATAACTTCCAAATTACCTACTCATAATAATTCGAAAAATGAGGTATAGTTGGAAGCATCTTCATCGTTCGCTGGTTATAGGCTATGTGACGCCACATTAACGCGAATAGTTGTTATGGCGAATAGTCGAATACCGATTAATCGCCATTCCCTATGGCGAATAGTCGAATAGTCGCCATTATTACTCGACATAAAAAAGGAATATTAAAGAATAGTTTATAGTTTAAAGAATAGTAGGTGCTCAAATAATAATATATTACCTACATTTGTAGTAAGTCTCTTATCAATCATTACTGTAATCTAAAAAAAACTAATATTATGAGAAAAGAAAACAATGAAGTTAAAGAAACCAGTCTCATATTTTACTGATTTTAAATGTAATATTACGTACGTACAAAAAAATTTTTTACGTAATATATTTTACTAAGTACGTTGTACAAAACGAGGAATTCCCCGTAAAATATCTTTTTTTTAAATTATGTAACGTTTAATAATGTAGGGGATTTCCCGCCCAACAGCTTGTTTAGAGCTAGTTTAGAAAAACTAGTTTTTCTTCACCATTTTTATCTGCCCCTATTGGACTGTAAATATTAAATTATTAAAAAAGACTAACTAATTAACTTCCATAACTGATTTTTGTCTAACTTTTTTATATGAATAATAATAATACTTAGTGTGTTTTGTTTTTAAAGATTAATAAAAGTTTAATTATTTTTAAGTCTTCATAAATATAGTTTTCCTGTTCATAAATATAGTTTATTGTTGTTTAGACAACTATTCGTCGAATGTCGAATAAGAGACACGATTATTTGGTATTAGACAAATAACAAAAAATGCCGAGAAATGCCGAATACCGAATAATAGCGAGTATTCGCGGCATCTCTACAATAAATTGGATATGAGCCCTCTAGAGGTTTTGGGTATCAAATGAATAGGCTTGAGTTAGAACATTTAAAAATATACGCATAAAAATAATTTAAATAAAAATAAAAGTTATAAAAATGAAACCCCACTACGACTATAAACAAGACATCACAGACAGACAAATAAAAAATCCGGAGTCACACGTAATCTGTTAGATTTATAGGGTTAAAGGCTCCCGCAAACAGGCGCGACGCGACAACACCACGCGAGTTTAACAATACAATTTCTAAGAAGACTTCACGGTAGAGCAATTACCGAGCAATTATCGCGTCGCACGACAAGTCGCGCTAGTATGTACGAGCCTTTACACGTGTAACTCCAGATTTTTAAATTGGCTGTCTGTGCTGTTGTTTATACCTTTTTAGTTTACTTTTTTATCGTAGTTGGGCTTTAGCTTTTGTAACTTTTAACTTTTTGTAACTTTGTATTTTTTTTGTGCCTAAAATTACGCAGAACTGTTTTCAGTCTCATTATGTTTAAAGGTCATCATTATTTGAGGAATGCTTTTACGTCGGTAATGGCTCACCCGTCTGTAAACATTGGAGCATATGTTTACGCAACCTTCACATTTTTCGCCTGATCATCATCAACATGACTTGCCGGAATTCTCCCTTCACATAAATGTAGTTTCGCGCAACTAAGTGCAGCGCGGAGTAAAATAAACAATTATTTAGAGATAAGAGCCGCACGCGTCCTGAGCCACAACACACAACAGATAAATAAGAAAGGTGTCAAGAGCAAGTTGATGTATCTGAACTGAGTTCTGTGTAACTAGTGGGCAGATAAGATAACAGTTCAGACTGACACCGACAAAGGATTGCAACAAACACTGTCCTTTCCAAACATGAATGCACTATTACATGTAGAAAGCGATTGTGATGTTTAGTCTCAGGGACTGTTAACGCTCAACTCTGAAATAATACAAACAAAAATATATAACCTGCGCTGGTCAGCTTAAACATCAAGGGCAGACCAGACACAAAAGCTTCAAACAAAGAACTTCTTTTGCTGAATCAACTTCTACGTCGTGGAGATGGAACTACTCCATTTTCGCACATATTTACAATCGTCTTGTACTTCAGGGTTTGAAGTGGAGTCCAGTAGTTGTTGGCATGCGCAACCCTGGTGGCCCCGCGGCCCCTATACCGCAGGATGGGAATTAATTCGAGCGACCTCGCTCCCACATGGATTATAACAGCCATAATGATTGTAACGAACATACTGTTTCCAGATTTTATACCCAAAAGTCGGTATACATGTCAAGGAATTTGAAAATGCATTCATAATTACATTTTGATCAATATGAAGGGTGAAAGTAAGCTATGGAAAACTCAAAAATCTAATTCTGAAAAGACGTAACGAAGGTTTGGGAACTGAGCAAGTATACACACAACAAACTGTATGTAACAAGAGAGCCAACAGAAAGTTGTTCTGTTTGTACGTATCATAAGCACCGCTGTTTCCTCGATTTAATCGCCGCTATATTTAGCCGAGCAGCAAGCTCGCTGCTACCATTGTAGGAAGTCCAGAACAAACTTGTTTAAACAATAACTATTTGTAGGGCAGCGCTCATTTCACTACTTTACCAAACACATAACAATTGTTATAAGTACGCAGAAGGTTTTTATGTTGTCGGTAGGACCACACGCATTTTCAATTATTGGCGGAGCCAGCATACAGCAATAAGTGAGCCGGGATCGTTTCTCACACGCCTCTTCAATTACTGCAGAGTGAACGGACGAGGGAATGAAACATTTCTATAACTGAGATCTGTTTGTTTGTTTATCTGCTGGCGAGGAAATGTCATTCCTAATTTGCAATTAAGTGGTTAGGTAGTTGGTCATTAGGGGCGGCGCGGCTCGTCATCAGTGCGGTTGCAATTACTTCTGACATTAGAGTGTGAGGCTTTCATCGCGATTCAATGTGAGTCTGCGACCACGATGCCCGGGAATTAGGGAGAAAGCTGGGCTTATACATCGAGGCAGAATTATTTTCAGCATCATCTTGTTGGACCTAATTTACACCATCCAAAGTTTTTTATTGTAGAAACTATTTTTCCATGGGAGAGAGTAGTAGTTTCAAAGATCTGACTTTGTACAGTGGCCAGCACATCAAGCTACCCAAAACTGTCAAACTTTCCCAATCAAACTTGAACCTAATGCTTTAGCGATAAAGTTTAAAATCTACTAAAGAAATTTGACAGATTTTAGTAGCTTGATGTGCTGGCCACTGTACTATCATTTTCGGAGAGTATGTTACTCTCCGCCTATATTTCGATTGATCCTTCATTCCTTCCTGATTAGGTCGGTATGTGCGGGAGTGCGACACATACCGAGCTAATCAGAAAGGCTCAATTGAAATATAGGCGCTCGGTAAGCTTTCGGTACCGCGTATACCGAGCATGCTGATGTCGCACCGCTGCTGTACCGACAAATCAGAAAAGGGCCTAAGTACGAATTTTGTGCAAGTGCAACATTTTAATTATACACACATATATGTATACAGGATGACTGGATCTGGACCCGCCATAGAAAATTCGCATATAGAGGAGGTCGTTTCGTAATTATTGAACCTTACTTTCCCGAGCTAAAGTTTTATAGTTTAGGAGATAGGTCAATTTTTATATTTTATTGAGACCCTAGTTTGAGGAAACTTACGAGGTTTTAATCACCAATGTTTATGACTACCAACAAATATTTTTTTTTTTTTTTTTTTTTTTTTTTTAAACTTATGAATGCTTGAATGTCAAATTCTGAAGATACAGGCTTCATAGACATAAAGTGATGTTACCGTTAATATTTTTTAATTTTAGAAATGGTAGCTTGCATGAATCCGTTCGTTTGATTTTATACATATAGCTCGAATACATTTTTTCGGTGCTAATAATATCTCCTCAGCCTTAGGCGTGAACTACACAAAATGTGCGTAGGCGACCTGTCTTGAAACAGTTGAAACTCAAGCGGCGTGCCTCAGCCACGCCGCCGCCGCCGCTTCCTCGACTGTGCCGCGTCGGCTGATAAACAGTATGTGCAGTATTTATGCACTGAGCATTTTTTTTTTTGTAAGTTAAGTACATAATTATACTTTTTGTGTGCATGCAGAGTTTACCTATAAGTGATTGTTACACTATAATCTGATTCATTGCGTCTGTTTCATTTGCTTAAGTATACAATTGCATACAATTGTTGGTGAACCAAATAAATAAAGTCAGCCTGTATATTGACGCATCGTAAAGTCTCTTCGCCTCTTCTATATAATTTTAATCGCGTCCGTGCCTTATCCGTTCCGCGCCTGCGCTGCACCTGTGCCACGCCTTCACCTTACGACTTCTCTGTGTAATCCATGCCTTTGTAGCATTCAAATGAAAATGGCTTAAGTATCACATTTTCATATCATGATTATTATATATGATATTATCATGATTATGTCGCCTCCACTGGCCCAAAAGTGGAGGCGACATAATCATGATACGCTGGTAGTGCTGTCTTATTCGCAATTTGGCCTAGCATATAGGAAAACTTACTTAGCTTCCCACACACATTATCGATTTGAGTCTTCCATGACATATCGTTATCAATAAGCTTTAAGGTTAATTATTTGGTCTCCTTTGTAGTTTACCTGAGCGTATGATGGTAATTTACGTCTAAAAAAGTTCATAATTTTCGTTTTGGTTAGGTTCATTTTGAGGTTTATCATTCAACCAGTCAACAATCGTAACCAGACTAGTATTTAAGTAAATGTGTTGCGCATCTGTTGCGTACGCAAGTGGTATCGACATCGATATGAATACAATGGTCTCAATGGGCAAGCTGCGCGCGGTGCACTCCCCACGAATTGTGTCACATGTGCGCGGATTTACACTCGCGTTATAGCGAACCGTATCAGGGACGAGCATTCTGTTTCTTTTAATGATCATCAGTACAAATAAACTAAACAAGAAATTTATGTATTACAGACTGGAACCCGTAAAGGTTTGGAGAGTGATGTAATAATGCTATTGATCGATGACGACATGAAATCCCAACGTGATAGGGAACTATAGTAAATGGGCAGTTTTCCAAAGTTCCGCAAAGAATTGAGTTGTGTGTACAATATATTTTCGTATGCCACGAATTGATTAAGACGTAATCTATACTACATCTGTACGTATTTAAGTTACGTAAGGCATACATGAGAAAGAAATGCCTCTCTCAAACCTTAGAAAGGCTACGGTTAGCCTTATTAGGTAACTAATTAGAGGACACGACGCCGACGTAGGCCCGGATGCAATATTATTAAAGACGCGATTAAATTGAGCTCTCCCTGTAATTAGTGAGAGCGTCAAGTTTATTTTATAGTAATAATTATAAGATTTAGGTTCAATCTGTCTGTGTCCATTGTGTGGAATAATTATACAGATCGGACTAACTTACCTAGTGACGTCCGATCCTTAATTATGTGAAGTAATCTCGTCCTCATTGTACACTATGTAGTTTGCACTCGTTGCACTACTACGCTATCACATTATTTAAAGATGAAATACTTCATCCTAAAACAAAAAATGTTATCTGTGGTCCACTCGCTGGCGGGCCCGCATGACGTCTGTCAAATCATTCTTTCAAAGCATATGAACGGGACTTCACGATGACCGGTGCGGGCATCGTATAGTCCATACAGCACAACACAACTTTTAGAAGGGGTTTAGATAAGGCAATCCAATACACATAGGTATATATGTAGGTTGATTATCTGGGAGGGGTTGGGATACAATGAGGACGAGATTACTTCACATAATTAAGGATCGGACGTCACTAGGTAAGTTAGTCCGATCTGTATAATTATGCTTCATAATCTCGTCCTCATTGTACACTATGTAGATGTTCAAAGAATAAAGTTGTGTTGGTAACCAGTTCAGCATTATTTACCAACTGAACATTATAACTTACCATGTTATTCCAAGTCTCATTATAAATGTATTTCTATTTAAAAATCAGTCTTCCATTAAGTTAAAGACATACTTAGTTACCTAACTTTAAAATTCTCTAATTAGGTACTATGAGTCCTGGAATTCTTATTCAGTCTTGAATCAACCATGTCATTAATAATCCTATACTTACAAACATCAATTATATATAAGTAAACAGACAATTAACATTGACATAAAAATGTAATAATTTTTTATGAGCAGCCACTCTCTATAGAGCACACAGCCTGGGCAAAAGCATTAGGACCACAATCAAAAATTTGTGATCCAATCAGCAGCTCTTCTTATGACCTCAACATCGATACAGCCCTTACGGCCTTTAAGGTAGAGGTATGTCTGTCTATGTGAATTTAGAAACATCTATTCTACTACTGGGCACAAAATTTTTGTTTTATCCATCCACTAATGGTTAGATTAGAGGCGGCATGAAAAGATTTTCTTATGGATATAATTAATGATTTAAAATCTTGTCTTATACTCTTAGTAAAATCTGGATAGAACAAAAAGGGTTGTGGCAGGCCAGATAGATAAATTCTCTTAAAAAAATTAAAAAATATCAAGTTCGGTTGAGATCTTCCAGGTGCAGAAGTTTCAAATATTTCTGGTATCTATAAGATCATAATTATCCTTATTATAAGAAATGTTATCTATATTAATGAGTGATAAGGTTGAATTCAATGTACAATTACAAGAGCTATTATGGTTACAATTTTTTTGGTTTGTAATATTCTAAACCAAAGGTTTAATTATGAAAGATATTAGATAAACCCGTATGTTACTGGAGTCCCAAAATTATATCATGTTTGGGGTTATTTGCTCTTATTTCAAATATAATTACCTACCCTAAGAAACCTTGATACTCTACTCATCTGTGTCAGCTAATAGTAATAGTCGGTAATTTCTCCAGTTTCAGTTATATAATTATAACTCATTCAATACCATTAGGGAGTGAGCCATAAGACAATCCTTGATTAAACTTAGTGGTTAATAAATAAATAAATAAAAATCTAATAATAATATCACCACGGTGAATGAGCCTGCCAATATCTTGACTCTGTCAGAAGTGAATCCACTGATCTAACAGATTCATATAGCTTTCTTGCTTTGCTAGACAAGAAAGTTAAGGGATTGGTTTTCCTCTTCTCAGGGAATCGTCCCTGATAATATTGCGGCCAATCAGTGTCAGAGACTCCTGCGCAATGGGTGTGGATGTCCCATTTTATAGTGAATGCATCTACTGAGCATGCACCTGGATCAGGGAGCCATGATGTCATTCTGACACTTAGTATTGGACTTTTTGCAAACAGGTTTAACTGGGGCTGACCCAGTTTAATAACAATTGACTAGAAAAGACCTGCAGGTCTTCCATTCAATTTCTATGTTAGGATGTCTAGATTCTAGATTTACCATAGTGTTTTCTTTGGAACTAATATAAGATGCAAGAGCTCATATTTGTCTTTCCTTGCACCATTGCCATAACTGTCTAGCTAAGCTTTAGGTGAGTATAGCAAGTACCACCCATCTTATTGATATAGGCTATGACTGTTGTGATATCTGTTCTAGGTAATACATCATAGTATCTGAGTTTGCTTGCAATTGTTTTGATCCTTACCTGCTGTTAAAAGTTCAAGGTAATTTATATGGAACTTTTTATCATAACATACCAGGCCCAGTCAGTTTGAGAAGCAACAGAGAATATTTCAAGAAAAAAGTCAAATTGTTTAATTATATTGTGGTTCGTTGAAATGTGAGACAACCTTTGCAAATAAATGATTTTGTATTTGATTATAGTTCTATTGTATTTGCAAATAATTTATTTTGAATTTTAATCTAGTTCTATTGTATTTGATAATAATTGAATTTGGATTTTTTAATAAGAACACCTCTGCCCAGCCCTCTGAGGAATACAGGCGATATGTTATTATAAATTTGAATTATAAACCAGTTCTGGCCTTGTTATTTTCATTGTTATTCTTTAAAGCTACTAACTGTTGTGTGTGACCTTTCATGATCTTGGTGTAAAGCCCTCTACAGCTGGGCATGTAGCAACAAAGATACCTAGTAATTAGGCAAACTCTATTATTTGCATCTCCTTTTGGATGGAGTGTCTAAGTGAAATGGCAAACTGGACTGATTCAACAAGAAACCTAGATACTGGGTTCTAGGGCACCCTTTCCAGTTTCCAATATTAATAATAAGTCCTAGATTTCTTAACACATTTTGAGTAGTAGACACATTTTCTATGCAGTTTGCCTATGAATCAGCAAGGCACAGAATATTGTCAGGATATAATTATAAAAGACAACCGATGATCCCAGCGAACACACATGGTGCTGTGCTAAGCCCGAATGCGAGGCATGTAGGCTCTTACAATGTATCTTAAAACAGAAACTGGAGATATCTTCTAACATATTTTCTTATGGGTAACAAATATAGGCAAAAAACCATAATAGCTGTCCTTAAGTCCACCAGTTTAAAGTGGAATGTGGCACCATAGTTATTTAAAGTGCCATCTGATTTTAGTAAAAATATACTGAAGTTGTTATTTAGAAGTTTGAACTGGAAACTCAGTAAAGGGTAGTTTATAACCCTTGATTCACAAATGTGAACCATGCATAAATTTAGAGAAATACTGCAATCCACCACTCCGTATCTGAGCCAGTGACAATCCTAGATCTGACAATGTTTGGTGGCATTGAATTTATCTTGAAACTTAAAAATACCTGTTAGGTATCGGTGTCCACTCCATCAATTCTTTCATATCCTTATAAAGTTGGGTAGGGTTAAGGATCTTAATGTGATGCAATCATGATAAATGACACACAGTAGTCACTCCCTCGGGAGGCTATTAAACTGTTCAGGACCTTGTCAATGGACATAATGGCAGCCCCTGTATTCTGCCCCCCTGATCCTTTGTTCCCATTTGATTCCATCTTCATTCACTGGTGTTCCCCCCCACCTTTCAAACTTGGGTGGGTTCAATAGGCCACAGATTATGGGTGCTTCAGTCAGCTTAGTCTATTAATCATAACTTTTAACCATTGTATGGCCAGACTGCAATGCAGTTCCATAGGTGAACTAACCACTGCACCCTCCGAGCAGATTCTTAACACTTGAAGGCAAGGCCTGAGGTTGGGGTATAGATACCATTTTACTCTCAGTCTCCTTCCGGCTGCATTGTAGTGGAAATGAAGCAAGTACTAACACAACATATTTAACTTAAATCGTATACTGTCTGTATCGAATGACGAATATCTGTAACGAATGTAATCGTATATCTAGAATTTATTATTGTTAGTATTTTGGAATTTTTTAAGAGAACATAATGTTTTCCGATATGTAAATAAACATATAACTGGCAGCATTGAGTACGGCTATTCAGTCTGGCTGCATCAGCTTCAGTCACGTGACACACAGCCTCTCGAACGTGCTTGACTGTAGTGTCTTCCACAGAGACGAACTTCGTACTCCTCTACAAAGAATATGAGAGTAAGGTCCCAGACTGCTAAAATCCGCGGCTGATAGCTCTAGGGATGCAGCGGGGACGTGTTTCGTGTTTTCACAAATAAACCATTGGCCTAAATTCACGGCTAACCTCTCGTGATACATTGGCCCAAATGCACGGCTAACCTCTCGTGATAGCCCTAAGGATGCAGCAGGGACGTGTTTATAACACTGAACATAATTTTTTTTTTTTATAGACCATCGGCTAACCTCTCGTGAAAGCTCGTGTGGTGTCGTTCTCTTGTAAGTTATACGGCACAGTTAATGTTCTCATGGTTAACCTCTCGTGAAAACTCTTGGAGACTGCTTGGGATTCAACAGGGATGTGTTTTTCTTAACACTGAACGATATACCACCGGCTAGCCTCTCGTGAAAGCTCGTGTGGTGTCGTTCTTTGAAGTTATATAGCACAGTTAATGTTCTCATGGTTAACCTCTCGTGAAAACTCTTAGAGACTGCTAGGGATTCAGCAGGCATATGTTTTTAACACTCAACGATATAGGTACCATCGGCTAGCCTCTCGTGAAAGCTCGTGTGGTGTCGTTCTTTTGTAAGTATACGGCACAGTTATTGTTCTCATAGTTAGCCTCTGATGTGCGTATGGATCGCAAGGTAATTTTCGAAAAATTATTTCAACTAACGACAAATTGGTAGGTATATCGAGAAACTTACCCGAATGTCGATGAAGACTCCGCTTTCGCGTCTTCACTCAATTTTCCAGTTCTCGCAGACGTTCGTTAAGGTCCTCCATTTCTTTTTGCCACGTTTTCTTCGATGGTTTCCCATTTCGTTAAGAAATTTCGGAGTTTTTAAACGGAAACATGATTAGCGCGCGGCACAAAAAAGTACAATGATTTGACAGACGTCATGCGGGCCCGCCAGCGAGTGGACCACAGATAACATTTTTTGTTTTAGGATGAAGTATTTCATCTTTAAATAATGTGATAGCGTAGTAGTGCAACGAGTGCAAACTACATAGTGTACAATGAGGACGAGATTATGAAGCATAATGAACCTGAAGACAATCAATAACGCGCACACTCCTGATCATGACAACGTGACATGACAACGACGAGTCATTACATTACGTACAGAGCTTTCTAAAGCTGCACTGATTGCCGTCCACTGCGCACTGCACTCCGTTGCGACCGCGGGTAGCGTGGAGGCAACCGGCGATGGATAGGAAAAAGTAGAAAGCGAAATACAAGCACGTGTAAGATGCAATCTAAGTTGCGAACTTACATTAGTTTGTGTTGCCTTTCACTGCACTTGTTTTAATAAAGATAAATTGTGTTTTTTGCTTTTTTGCATCACTTCCCAGTGATGGGCATCACTGTTATACGGAATCATTAGTCTTCTTATACTTTAGAAAACTGGTGCATTGCATGTCCTTTCTTATGCTTGCAGCTTAGCTTTCATTTATTAATATTACTACATTTTTATTATTTGTTGTAATAGCGGCAATAGGAATACACAATGTGTAAATATTTCAACTGTCTACCCATTACGGTTCATGAGATACATCCCGCTGACAGACAGACGGACGGATGGACAGCGGAGGCTGAGTAATAGTGTTCCGTTTGGCACCCTTCGAGTACCGAACCTTAAAATGGAAATCAGAATTGAAAATAAATAACTAGACGTAACGGTCAGTTTATGTTGATTGTTTGCTTTTGAGTTAAATAGTAAGGGCACTTGCAAGCAAAACGGCCATTACCAACTATAATGGGGCAACGCACAAAAAACAAAGCAACGAAACCGCACGCTAGAAAGTACTACACAATATTACATAAAGACTATCTGCATGCTCAGTAATGGTCACGATTCGTCTTCATCACTTGATGTTCCGGATAACGTACTAATCGGGCTTACACGGAGAAAGTTTAAGTGTCTGAGCTTGTAATAATGCTAGGTCTATTGTAGGGTCAGCTACCCATATCCGGCTTCCATAAGCTGGTCAGGCAGAACAGCAGAGAGCAGAGTCACAGGACAGCTTCACTATGCACACCTGTGACTGTCGAATCTTCGGCAAGGTTCTGACCAATCCAGTAAATCACAAATTATCCGAAATCAGTGCAAATGTGGTCACCAGTGTAAGGACAGCTGCGCAGTGATTCATGTTAAGAATAGGACACAGCTGTATATTGCCAAATTCTGGAACAAACGATCGTTGACTCGACCAATTGTGCTGTTTGACTGTGTCGGTATGACGCATGGGCTATTACTAAACAGATTCTGAGATTTTCCTTTCAGGAACGTTCATACCAGCATTTCGCTCAAGATCTCATATAAATCTAATACACGTTTCTAGTTTCATTGATGCTAGAAGAAAATAATTATCCTCGTTGCTTTTACCTTACACCTTGAATATATGCAAACTACGTTCACCTTGACATGACGTCTTACCTGGAAATAAATAAACAGTTGTTGAATTCAAATATAGTTTCAGTAGGAATTGTCTTAGTTTTATGTTTGAAGATAATAATGGTTATTACGAAGACAGGAGATTACCTTACTTATGTTACATTTAACATTTTATGACGACAATGTTAAATAAATTATTTTGGGGTTATAATATATATATTTTTGAAATGTGCTAATTAAGCCCTTTCATTTGATACCCAACATGATACCATTAAAAAAAAATATATAACATTTGATACCCAACATGATACCATTAAATTTTTAGTTCATGACTTTTTGTCCTCTAGAGGGCGCCATATTCAATTTAATGTGACGCCACATAGCCTATAACCATCGGACGACCGAGACGCTTCCAACGATACCCCATTTGTTAAATTATGTGGAGTAGATTAGAAGTTATGAGGGAACAAATGAACATACATACATACATACATACATACCGGTCAAAATCATAACGCTCCTTTTTGCTTCGCCGTAGTCGGGTAATTACTGTTACAGTCACATTACCTATTTCAATATAAGCACCTGGGCGACCGAGCTCTGCTCTGGTCAAAATAGAGAATGCATTGCATGTATAGTACATACTAATTACATGCTGCCATGATAGTACATACTAATTCCATGCTGCCATGTCATTGTTCTAAGGTAGCCATCTTGTTCTAAAATTTGGGCGACCGAGTTCTGCTCGGGTGAAAATAGAGAACGAATTTTCCCAGATATGAGACTTAGCTATATCGATTTTTTGCCCCCGTAAACTACATTGCAACTTTCATCGAAATCGTTAGAGCCGTTTTCGAGAACGTGATTGACAAATAGGTATACTCGTATAGGTTGGATTTTTGATATGGGGCAATAAGGGCAGCTTAACCGTTGCAGCTACAGGAAAACGGTCTTAGGAGACAATATAAGTTGATTAAAGAATATATGACTTTATTAATTATTTAAGTACCATATATTTAGGAATATTTATATTAGTCCCACCCTTAGAATTATCTGCTAAACAACCAAATCTCTCCATCAGTGGTGGCGAATGGAAACACTTTAAAAGTTGTTTCGCCATCCCCCAGTGGTGGCCGGTGGACATCGGGAATAATCGTGACTTTTCTAGTACTCGAACCTCAGTTGGTCCAATAGAGGTTTTTGATCCTTATTGAAACAAGAACGATTGGCATAAAAAAATGTTCTTAGAAAAATTGCCCATTTTCCTGTTGATTGTATTTTTTTTTCAAAATCTGTGACTGCAGATCAAAATTTCTCAAAAAGTTAAGGACAGTCTCCTAAGACCATTTTCCTGTAGCTACAACGGTTAAGGTAGCTGCCCTTACCGCCGCATCTCAAAAATCCACCCTGTATATTGTATATGTTACTGTAAAAGCCCGAAGTACGGTAAATGTTAAGATTTCCCAGTAAATCCTAAGACTTACCAGCATGAGTTGGTAAATGTCCGAATTTTCTATAAAAGAGCGGTATTTCGGGCTTGTACCAGCAGAGTTTGGGAAATGCTAAGATTTACCAATGATGGTTGGTAAATGTTGGTTATGGGAATAAAATAATGACTATTTCTTAATCCTTTATTTTAATTACCGATCAGTAGCTTTACATAGTTTTAATTATAATTATGATGATACAGTATTAATGTTATTATTTTTTATTACTTTTATTATCATATGAGTATTTCTTAATCTTTTATTTATTATGGGATAGGGATGGAAAGATTGATGAAGATGTTGATAGGAGAGTAAATGCGGGAAATAAAGTGAATGGTGCTATACATGCGATTGTGAACAACCAGCTGATGGCCAAAAAGGCTCGGATGGCTGTTCACAATGGTGTGCTGGTGCCCACACTTATGTATGGAAGTGAATGCTGGGTGTGGAAAAAGAAGCATGAAAGTAGAATAAATGCTCTGGAAATGATAGGCTGAGGAATGATGTGATAAGACAACGGTGCGATTTAAAACAAGATGTAGTGACAAACATTGAAAAGAGTATGCTTAGATGGTTTGGTCATGTTGAGAGGATGAATGAACGGGTTTTAATTTTAATTATGTACCATTATTTTCGCCGTAAAAAGCAATGAAGTACCTAAACTTTTGTCGATTTAGAGCCGCCTCCGTCCCGCTCGCACTCAGTATGCGAGTAGTATGGTGCGAGCGAGATAAAAACCTGAGGTTGTGTGGGCTCATGGACATTTCAACTATGTATGAAATAAGTACCTCATGGACGTCTCGCCTACAGTTTACTTTTCTTTAATAATTTCCTTTTGACTTCAACTTGATCACCTAATTATAAGTAAATAAAGTATGATTCAACGATTTTAGTGTTTTCTTGACTTTTTTTAAAATGGATAATTGGACAATGGTGAAATATACATATACAATCTGCCTGCGACTAGTTAATTAGGCAACGGTAAAAACATTTCAGCGGCAGATTGTATGATTCGTCATTTTGAACTGGGTGAAATAGGTTAGGTTAGGTTAGAACTGTGACAAACCGCGCCCGAGCCGAGCGAGCGTAGCGAGAGTTGCTGCGGTAGCGGCCAGTGAGCGCTACTTACAAGTTGCTCGTAGAAATGTTTTCACATAATACAAAATCACCAGTAAATCAAACAGAAGAAGATGCAATTACACGGCATCATCGGTCTTGTCAGTAACAACTTGAACAATGCTTCAGGGCAATGCAAGTTGATACTGTTGATCGTTTGGGACGAGCTTTAAGTTTCATGATTGCTTGGTAAAATATGTATTTCCTCGATGGGACGTAACCCCACAATAACGAATCGGAAGTCATAGCCGTAAAATTTCGTTCAGACGAACACTGCGCAAACGCACAAAGTGTCGCAGCGGAGCGGCGCTATCTCAGATCTGCACCGGATACTGGTCCGTGTGGACACGCCATTATGTTGCGCACACAACATCACTCTTAATTTAATGTAGGTAAGTAGAGCATGACGTGTGTGACAATAACATTTTGCAAAAGGCTGGAAAACACGAAAATGAAAGTAAACAAACTGGACACAATGTATTGGATCAGGACGTCTTGAATAAATCTTATAGATAGATGTATCCGAACGAGAGAAATCTAAACCTAGCAATAATAAATTATAGTTTCACTTTACCGAAGAAGGCTACAAATGCCCATTTTTAAAGACATTTCGTAGCACACAACAAACCTATAAACCATCTCTTCAATGGTAAAATTCCCGTAAAAGCATCCATGATTACTGTTCGCAAAACAGTAAATGTTATGCTCCAGCGCATGCTTCATTAACATACACTGATGACAACAATGTATTGTGTCCGGTGACGTCATCCGCTTTTGTTGCCAAACACCGTGTGCGGCGATGTTGCGCAACAGTCTGCACACTTGTTTCATTCATTACCACACTGCGCTAGAATTAGCAGCACGATGAGCGGCGCGCTGTATATGTAAACAATGCTCCTGTCGCGATTGTGATACGTTGGCAAAATATTATCGCACCGACCTTGTTTAGACTCGCTAAGGTCGAGGTTAACAGTGTCGTTACCTCAAGAAAAATGCAGAACATGAACTAACAAATACACGAGTTATTAATAAAATACAAAACAAATGTGTTGCTGCGCAGCAAACGATGTCATAACCAAACTACTGGCAACAGGATAACGACCAGAACGAATAAATTGTGGTAATATAGGTAGTGTAATACTCAAGGAAAACCACAAATTGATTATACATCTTAATTTGAATGCTACGAGTCAAGATAACTAACAGGTAAAACATGACCACGATAAATGTTGAAATTTCGATCTTACTGCCAAGGTATGAAGGACATTTGACCCGCAATTTAGCTCGGCACGGAGCCCGGGGTTTTCCTAGATTTCAGTTATCCAATATTATCTTCTTAACTTTCAGAGCAAAATTTTCCAATGTAAATTAAAAGCTCTGCGTGTTTTCGTCTCTAACGACCCTTTCAGGTCTGAAAGCTATTTCCATGTAGTGCCGGGTCTCCGCTGAACTTGGAGGTAGTACAGGGAGCAATTCGCGGCGACGCCGACAAAAGAAGCCACGGGCCATTGATCGCCGTCCCGCACAATGGGAACATTAAACAAGCCCATCACACCGATTCACGACAACATAATACGATAACATTGCCGGTTAAATGCCTTTGAATATCCGGAACATTGCCATCATGATCAATCATCGTAGTAAAGTCCCAAATGTAACTCAAATATATTTTAAGGGAAACATACTGTTTTTGGCAGGTATGAGATCATTAGTAAATAGCTCTACAATCTCTTAGCAAAGCTTTGCTCCAAGTCTATACACCTATATTAGCTGTGGTTACTCACCGCCTGTAAACTCCGAAGAAGATGGACTACATTCACATCGACGCTGAATATAGGCAGCGAACTCATCTTGACAATCCGGGCGCAGATTCCACTTGTATTCTACTGAAAACTTAGACCCAACTCTGAGAACTCAGCAGTAGTTAATGGGGATGACATCTTGACTGCTTATAATAAATGTCAGACAGTTTAATATCGTATCCTGAATCACAAATCTCATTCTTGTCGCTTCTGAGAACTCAAACGAGACCTGAGATAAGGCAACATGATAAACTAATGTGCTTCGCGAAGGAGCGGTAAAGCCCGGGAGAAACCTAGGTCAGCACAGGTTAGATCATATCAGTGAAATGAACACCTGCCGTGATATTTCACAAAACTCGTCACTGGACACGATCCTTGCGTTTGTTCTCACTTGGTCGAATTCGCAATAGGTTAGATTCTCACATTGCCGGATTTTGCACTGACAAGAAGATAAATAAATATTGTAAAAAAAACTAAAAAAAACACGAACATTAAACATATAGATTAAAGTTCGTCGTAGCTTATCCTAATTGGTCGCGAGACGTCACCTGATTCGACAAGTGCAGGGGAGCGGGGGAATCCCCTTCCGAGCGCCGGCCGTCCGCGCGCTGTGCGCTCGTTCCGTTCATCTTCATTCCCGCTTTGTTTTTATTCTGATAAGGCACGTATAGATAGATTGATTCAAGATTCAATTGTCATGGCAAACTTAAATGAGGGAACGCGTTGGAAAGAGAAGTTTTTAAACAGGTTATTAGCGAGTCGCGATCACGAAAAAAAAAGTTTTTCTCTAAAAAACTTTAATCTCGGTCGGAATAGTTACTGACTCGCTTCGGAAAAACGCGTTTTGTCTAGTATGAACTAGTTTTAACTGATGTTCAATTTTGAGCATTTGTTAATTCTAGATTTAACAAAGGCATTTAGTAAAAACTAGTTCTAACTAGGGAAAACGGGTTCTAACGGAAAACGGGTTTAAACTGTAACAACTATAATATAAATGCGAATGTTGATGGAAAAAAATATTCATTTATTTTGCTTTTACATATAAATAGTAAAAGAAACGATAACTTCTCAAGTACCTAGGTAATGGACATCCAGAATTCCAGATCAATGTGCAGAGTGGGGGGTCCTCGATACGGTCTTAAAAACTGGGTAGTGCTCGAAGTAGCTGATGTAGCGTGCGATGTTAATAATAGCCGGTGTCGAACGCGACCTTTGACTGCGCGACGTGCAGTTATGCAGTAACGTGCATGGACTTTACTTCTCACTGTAGCTAACCGATAGCGGCACAACATCGGACGTATCGCAACCGCTGCAGCTGCCTTGAGCTGCCGTCTATTTAACACAGATCTTATCTTTGCAGAAAGTAAATGTACGGTCACAGATTGTAATTTCATGTTAATAAATACAGTGACAAGGTCTGCCTTGAAATATCTATACAAATAAATAAAATAAAAATAAAAGTAATAAAAACTAAAACCCAACTACGGCAAAAGTCAACTAAAAAGGTATAAACAAGTCATCACAGACAGACTAATTAAAAATCCGGAGTCACACGTGTTAGGGGATAAGTCGGATAGATTACGTGTGACTCCGGATTTTTAATTAGTCTGTCTGTGATGACTTGTTTATACCTTTTTAGTTGACTTTTGCCGTAGTTGGGTTTTAGTTTTTATTACTTTTATTTTTATTTAAATTATTTGGGGTTATAATATATATATTTTTGAAATGTGCTCATTAAGCCCTTTCATTTGATACCCAACATGACACCATTAAAAAATCTTTTTTTTTTAGTTCATGACTTTTTGTCCTCTAGAGGGCGCCATATTCAATTTAATGTGACGTCACATAGCCTATAACCATCGGACGACCGAGACGCTTCCATCGATACCCCATTTGTCCAATTATGTTGAGTAGTTTAGAAGTTATGAGGGAACAAATGAACATACATACATACATACATACCGGTCAAAATCATAACCCTCCTTTTTGCTTCGCCGTAGTCGGGTAATTAAGTGTCTGTTTGTAATGTCAAAATAACAGCTTTTTACTAAATGCATATGAAAGTATATACGGTAATTAATTATAACAAAAAACTATTTTTTAATGTCGGTCTGTTTTTTCGTTCCGGTTGATCTTCGAAACGGCTGGTCCGATATTGACGGGACTTTCACTGGCAGACATCTGATGTTATGAGAAGTAACTTATGTTTAACAATTGGAAAAAGCCACGCGGGCGAAGCAGCAGCTAGTAATATACTTTGTATTTATTCAACAAAAAAATCTATACTTATAATAAATCTCTAGAAGTGAAAATTCTGTACATTGAAAATATCAAAATAAATGGCAGGGGGTGTTACTAGACCGACACCGAACCCAAAAATGTGATTAATTATTTTTTTGTTTATCTGTCTGTTTGTTCAGGCATCACGCAAAAACTACCGATTCGATTACGATGAAACTTGGTATAATTATTCTTTAATATCCTGGGCACCACACTGGGTACTTTTTATCCCGGAAAAGTATCCTATCCTACGGTTGGGGGGTGTCAAAGTTTGTATGGAATAATTTTAACGCGCTGTCCGATTAACTCGAAACTCAATATTTATACTTAAACCCAAAAATTAAGAATAACGTGTCTCAGGATTTTTCGAAATTCAACCCCTAAGGGGGTAAAATAAGGGATGAAAGTTTTGTATGAAATATCTTATTCCTTGAGGTAATAAACATGAAACTTCGCACGAATAGTTTTCTAAATAAATTATAAAGTTTGTAGTTTTTTTGTTTTTCTAAATTACCCCCTAAAGGGGGGTTGGGGGGTGTCAGTGTTTGTATGGAAGAATTTTAACGCGCTGTCCGATTAACTCGAAACTCAATATTTATACTTAAAACCCATGGAGATGTATGGGGTAATTTCCGACATTCACGCGGGCGAAGCCGTGGGCAGCAGCTAGTTATAAATAAAAACACATCACACACGACATTAACACGTTCCTGTGGGATAATATCCGACATCCACGCGGGTGAAGCCGCGGGCAGAAGCTAGTAAAAGTAATAAAAACTTAAACCCAACTACGGATAGATTATGTGAGTATAGATCATAATGCTAAGAATATAAAGGTGACAATAAAAATCTTAAGGCAAACGCGATAGTTGCGTTTACTCACTTGCAAACTTACACTAAGGTCTCAGAGCTTATTGCTTGTCAATGTACACCTGCCAACTTTGGTGCAACTTCACAAAAAAGATGTACAGTTCATTAAGGGATCAGTACAATGAAGCTTACCGAAACCTTATGATACTGCCAAGATACTGCAGTGCCTAGAGCATGTTTGCCGATGCGAGGGTCCCGGACTTTTAGGCCATCGTGAGGTCACGGGTCGCGACTTCTTGGAATAATTTAAGACGCTCCAGTAACAGCATTTTAAGGGTTGTCTGATGCAACGTAGCAAGTCCTATATTTGTATACTGGATTTCTGTTCACCTAAGCGAGAACAAAAAATGACGGCAGACTGTTTTTTGGATTTATTCTTCTTTTGGGTTCCCACTGAGTTTTGTCCTACATCAAAAAATCCTGGGTACAATATGCTTCCTTCGTCCCAAAATATAATTTTAATCATACATATTTTAATCAACATATCATTCCCGCTTCGTCCTATTTTATATTCCTTCTACGACCCATATTTTTTGGGAATATGCCAAACATACTTATTTGTCAATCGGCAAAAAACGTTTATTGCATAAGTTTTTTGGGATTTCTGACTTTTCTAGTACACAAACCTCAGTTGGTCCAATAGAGGTTTTTGATCCTTATATTCATATAAGGATCAGGATCATCATACAGGTTCGATGGGCATACAAAAATGTTTTTGCAAAAATTGCCCATTTTCCATGTGAATGCAGATGAATATATCTCAAAAAGATAAGGAGAGTCTCCTCAGACCATTTTCCTGTACCTACAACGGTTAAGGCAGCATTTGATCTAACTAATAAAATGTCTGGACTTTAAAAGAGACTGTGACCTCTGAGTTTGTTTCGGCCTTTCCTCTCAGAGTAGTCAGATAGGAAACGCCGACCTCATAGTCCGGTACGGTACTTAAAATCCTCCTAGTACGGTACTTAAAATATTATTGACATGTAAAAGTGTTTTGTACAAACCTATTTGCAGAAAATATAATCATTTCATTTCATCATAGGTCCCTTACTGCCCCATCTCAAAAATCCACCCTGTATATTAAAGGTTATCTGTAAAAGATCGCTTTTAGCGATAAGGCCGCCCATTGTGTCACCCTATTTAAAATGTCTAAATTTATGTCTGTAATTTTTATGGTGTACATATTATGGAGTATTCTATCTATATTTATTGTTTATTACAGATCTGACTGTTCTGTATATATAAACTGTAGTAATGATAAGATAATTATTATACTTATACAAAGGGGTTTATTTATAAACGTCGCTTAAAGTTAAGTGACGTTCAAACGTCAAAAACGTATGGTTAAACAGTCGCTAATCATTACTTAACTTTAAGCAACGTGTTTATAAATTAACCCCTAAATGTTTAGAATTGTTTTATTATTGAATTATTATTTCAAAAATTTCACTTAAGTATGTATACTTATTTGTTTTGTTGACTACCTTTAAAGTGCTTGTAATTTGGGACGAAACAGAACTTCAATAGTGATATGGGACAAACTAAGATTTTTTTTGAATGTGGGACGAAACTTGTCTATCGCATTAGTCCGGTCCGTCAGTGGGTGATAGGTGTCGCTGTCGTGTACATGTGATGAGCGGCGCTCGTTGCGGTGATGTCACCGGCTGATAGCGCGGCCGCTAATAATGCCAAGGGCAATCACGTCACCGGTGCCACTACTACACACACGCAACGTATCTCTCACTCCATAGTGCCGCACGACGGCGGGCGCGGCGATGCGACACAGAAGACCCACTGCTACGGAGTCTACGGACTACGGTTCGCAGAACAGTTACTACGGCGCGGGCGGCGCGTAGCAGCTGTTTTAAGCTGCTATACAATTTAGGGCGGATTCAACCAATCAGGAATAAATGTTATCCGCGGAATAAGATTTACTTAAGACAGTTTTCGTATGGAGATCCTGTCAAAAATTCAAAATTTATTCATTCTTATTCGGCAGATAAAATTTATTCCTGTTTGGTCGTATCCGCCCGAAACTACACATGGCTCCTCATTCATCTGAACTAATGTATGAAGTCTACTCACCGACTGATAAATTCGGTGACATACTTACATTTATATGTCGTAGCCAGATCTTAGAATTAATCATTACATGAAAGAAAGAAAGAAAGAAAGAAAGAAAAATTGTTTATTCTGCACAAAATAAACGCACATTACAATTTTTGACATGGTAAGTACACACAAATTATAGATAAGCCAAAAGGCTCGTACTCAATACAAAAAGGCACTTTTTTAAAAATTGGCAAATTTTGTCCATTGCCTCCTGTCAGAGCCAGAGACCAATGACAAACATGACGTTAGCATTGCGTAATGTGTTGCGACACTAATAAATGTAAACAAACAAATAATCAAAACGTAAACAAAAGTTTGCAGAGTGAAATATTAACTTTTGAAACAACGAGCAAATAACAATAAACAAGAACAGTGTTGTGTTGTGCGTCGCATCTGTGCAAGAATAGGTCGTTGCTCAGCTATATGCTGTGACCTCGGACGAACCTTTCGTCAACAGCGCTGATTTTCAGCAAAGACCTTGTGAGTGGCGTAGTGACGTCCCCCCGTGTGACAATAATAAATCGGGAAAGTAAATAAAAATTCTACGGAATTATGAAGAGTAACTGAACGTAGTTTAAGTAAGTACATGAATAAAAAATAAAAATATAAGTATAATGTATCCAACCGTAACTTTTAACAATAAAATACACATAAACTGATAGTTATAATACTTACAATGTAAATACAACGAAAATAATATACTAAATAATTACTGTGGTGCGTTATTCAAAATGTAATAATAATAGGTATGTAAAAAAATAAAAATAAAAAAATAATAATTCTCATGCGCCATGGGAATTGCGATGGCGTGTCGTGTCGGCCATTTGCAAACTGTGCATTATGGCGATGGCAAACGAAAACGACAGCCATGCTTTTTCAGTCAAAGCGGTAAATTTATTATTAAATTGGTATTTGGTAGTGATAATTTACTTATTTTTATTGTTTTAGTGGGCCTAATGGGTCGTGGATACCTCAATGCACGAAGAAGCGCAATGCAACAAATTAAATCGACTCGATGTCCATCCACCTACATCCACAACTTATACAATGCAAAACCAGACCGCCTTCCAAGCCTCCTGATCGTAATGGAAAGTATTATAGTAGGTATTTGCATTGCATTACTAATCTTTAAACCGTAGATGGTCAGTGGGTCGTCTCAATGAAATGGTTTTAAATCATGACATGACCAGCTAAATGACCTTAACGTTTAACGATTTCTCAGTCTGCGTTTGGCATATCATGATCAAGGTCAATATCCATAGTTTAAACTTTAAGGTGTAGTAAAAATTGCCAAGAAATTGGGACCAACTTGGAAGTAGCGCTCGCCGGCCGCTGCCACGGCACCGCTCGCTCGGGTCGCTAACTCGGCTCGCGCGCGGTTTGTCACAGTTCTAACCTAACCATTTGGTCGAGGTGTCACAAGCGGCTTGATTTATTGTTTGTATTATTACGTATTTCACGGCGTTTGTGGCACCCTGACCACAACCAAATCGAGCCGAAAACCGCGAACCGAGCGAGCTAAGCGAGCGGTGCCCCGGCGGCGGCCCGCGAGTGTTACTTCCAAGTTGATATTTGAAAATCCAATAAAAGTTCATCGACTTTTTTGCATGCACGATAAAAACAAAGCAACATCAACGCCTCTACCGTGAATAGTCTAACTATTTTACGATATGATCGATCACTAATCTTTTGGCCACATCATGAAGTAGTCGTGCGTTTAACTGTTCATATCGTCAAACATTTTTGCATTCAATTATCTGGCCAGACCACATCATGATGTGTCCAGCAGTCGATGTTCTATTTCATGAAATAATCGAATAATTCATGAAATCAATTCTAAGACCTGGCCACGAAGTAAAATCCTAACCTCAGACTGCGCAGAGCCTTCGAAGACATGTCAGTCAAACTGTCTAAAGATATCGGTATTCATTTAGTCGAGTGGATGGACCTTCTGTTCACTCATACCCATTATGTTATAGGGACTTCAAGAAATCAATTTTTATTTACTGTTGAAGTTATCAGTAGTGGTTGACCTCTGATTCATTTTATTGGCCGCAAGCGTGCCCGCAGCTCTTACTAACACAATTAAATTGATATATAGTTGGGTGCGGGACTTACTTCACTATTTCTTATGCCCTTAGTGCCTACTGAGAAAAAACCTACCTAACCAACGATGATTAACTGGTTTAATGTTTTGTTATAAACAGTGTTATCTTACGCCACTATTAATTTAATAAATATTATGTTTATATTACAATGACTACCTTTTGCCCGCGGCTTCGCCCGTGTGGATGTCGGAAAAAATCCCTCGTGAACGTACAGTGGCCAGCACATCAAGCTACTAAAATCTGTCAAATTTCTTTAGTAGATTTTAAATTTTATCGCTAAAGCATTGCTAGCGTTTGATTGGGAAAGTTTGACAGTTTTGGGTAGCTTGATGTGCTGGCCACTGTACTACCAGCATTAAAAGTAGTAAGTAAATCCTGTATTTATCCAGGTTACAAACTTATGAAAGTATTTAGTTGGATAAGGTTTAACGTCATGATACGAATGTCACGATCTTTAGATTCTATCCGTGTTTAAAAACGGTTATTATGACTGAACTATAATAGTTAGATATATAGTCTCGCAGACTGAACTATACCTAATAGTTAGACATTTAGGGTCTTACTATAAAAACTTAGAAACTTGTTCAACGTGTGTCTAATGCCAGTTTTACGTCAAACTCCATTTAAAAATGTCGTGTTTATAAGGTGTTTAGCCTAAATAACTCATAAACACGCTTTTGTGGTAGTGAGGATAGCCTCGCGGACTGAACAATAATAGTTAGACATATAGCCTCGCAGACTGAACTATAATAGTTAGACATATACCCTCGCGGACTGAACAATAATAGTTAGACATATAGCCTCGCAGACTGAACTATAATAGTTAGACATATACCCTCGCGGACTGAACAATAATAGTTAGACATATAGCCTCGCAGACTAAACTATAATAGTTAGACATATAGCCTCGCAGACTGAACTATAATAGTTAGACATATAGCCTCGCAGACTGAACTATACCAAATAGTTAGACATATACCCTCGCGGACTGAACAATAATAGTTAGACATATAGCCTCGCAGACTGAACTATAATAGTTAGACATATACCCTCGCGGACTGAACAATAATAGTTAGACATATAGCCTCGCAGACTGAACAATAATAGTTAGACATATAGCCTCGCAGACTGAACTATAATAGTTAGACATATACCCTCGCGGACTGAACAATAATAGTTAGACATATAGCCTCGCAGACTAAACTATAATAGTTAGACATATAGCCTCGCAGACTGAACTATAATAGTTAGACATATAGCCTCGCAGACTGAACTATACCAAATAGTTAGACATATACCCTCGCGGACTGAACAATAATAGTTAGACATATAGCCTCGCAGACTAAACTATAATAGTTAGACATATAGCCTCGCAGACTGAACTATAATAGTTAGACATATAGCCTCGCAGACTGAACTATACCAAATAGTTAGACATATACCCTCGCGGACTGAACAATAATAGTTAGACATATAGGCTCGCAGACTGAATAATAATAGTTTGACATATAGCCTCGCAGACTGAACTATAATAGTTAGACTTATAGCCTCGCTGAGTTAACTATACTTAATAGTTAGGTAGACATATAGCCTCATGGACTTAACTATAATAGTTGGACATACAGGGTGTCTCAAACGTAGTGGTCCAAAGGCATATGAGGTAAAGCGAAGGGGTCCATCAATCATTAAAAAAAAAGCTGGGATATTCTGAACAGTTCAGAAAATTTCGCTATAATTATTTTCAAGGAATTATTATTATTTTAATTACTCACACGCACACTCAATCACCTCTTCGCCTTAATATAACCCCCTAAAATTATTATGAATAAATAGAAAATACTCACTCACATTCACAACATTATGTACTAAATAAACAGAAATTGTAGAAATATCCCTGAATTGACTGAACACTGTCCCAAAATACAAGCGATGGTTTGGGAACCAGTATCACCAACTACTGCGATTATTGTACCTTTTTATTTAGAATTATAAATAGGTATTGTGAATGTTTTTTTTCCTGTACCAATAAACAAACTTTACTTAAGAAATTGTACACTTCCACTTGGATTTTTCGACCCTGTGAACATAACTTTCGACGTAACAAGTTCAAATCTGGCCGGAAGATGCCTTGCCAGTCAAGGCATCTTCCAGCCAGATTTGAACTAAAAATGTAAAATTTCTTGCGCGACGCGACTCTAACAAAGCAATTTCTAAGAGTAGTTCACAGTAGAACCATTACCGGTGTCACGCGTTAGCCTGAACGGGGCTTGTAATCTGCTAGTGAGAAAAGTAGACGCACCTGAAGATAGGTCCAGAGTTCGAGAATTCGAGATCAATTAGTACGTGAAAGAATTTATTTATTAACACAAAATAGTATATTTATACCATGACTACGAGAAAAAGAAAGATTTAAGCGAAAATAGACATTTAATGAAAAAAAAAAAAGTGTTTTTCTTGTACTTTAATCACTAATCTCCGATGCCAAGCTTCCACTGCGTTGGTGGTACGATGGCGTTCATATGCACAACACCACATGGCCTGAGAAATCATCCTCAAAATACTCAATTACTATTTATTTACTATATACTACTATATATGTAATAGGAATACTACGAATACGTTTTTCATTTTAAGTAAGACTACAAGTAAGTTATGTCAATTAAAAACGCATGTTTTCACCAACTGCGCACCATCGCGCTTGCCGCGTAAATGTAACTATAACCTCTTCTATGTGCCAGGATCCAAAACTAACCTCGGACACTTCGCAGTTTTGCCAAGGCTCTGTAGGCAGTATAACGTTGTGTCGAAGCATTATGATTTGGATATTACAAGCAAATTACCAACGTTCAAAAAGGAAATAAAAGTAATAGTATCCAAGTTATAAATTTTTGTTTTATGTTTTGTTTTGTTTTTTGGAGATCTCTGTGCCTATTGTTTTGTTCTATTGAATTGGTTTATTATTAGTTTGTATAATTTTGTATATTTTTTTATGTTTCGTTTTTATTATTTTGTACCCTTATTGTTCTGCTTTTTATATTGATTAATTAATTATTTTATAATAATAATTCATTAATTGATTGATTGTCGTATACTGTATTATTTTTAATGATTTTTTAAAATTATTTCCTTCTTATCAAACTTTTTGTACCTACCTAGATAATAAGTAAATGATGTGGTTGCCTATAATTGGAAGCGCACACTTGTATTGTCCTTGTGTATGTTAGCATGCATGTAATTGTGTAGCCTCTGTTGGCGATCCAAATAAATAAATAAATAAACTGTACATGGAAATAACCAATAGCGTATTTGGCAAATTTCGTGATTGGACAAAAAGACGATTTGACGAATTGCCGATTTGACAAATATCAGACTTGACCAATGTCGTGTAACCCCAAATATTTAGGAAACATTTAACCGATGTAAGTAATCAAAATGTTTCCTAAATTTACACCATTTTACACTATTATGGAAATACATCAGAATGTTGTGATTGCTCAATACAAAGCGTGGCGTGCACGTGGCGCTGGTGGCTGCAGCACATATGTTCCAAAACTCAAGTAAATTGCATTACATCGGCCAGTTTATGGTTTGATTACTGAAACCACATTACGTAAAACGGAAACGATTTACTACACACAAGCACAACTGTTTCACGCGTGGATTTATATAATACGACAGAATCGTTCACGATATTATTTACGGTAAACTAAAGATATGGGTCACATCGTATAGGTAGTTGAACATTACACCTATCACACTACTCTTTTATGAGAATGTGCGAGTTCGTGCCACACCTCAATCCACGATCCACGTTCATATGTAATGGAACTTATATTGTGCCATAAAAAGTTCCATTACGATAACAACACGCGGAGAAATGGATCAATGTCATTCATAATTCGTATTATAAGACGTTACCGGTACTACACGACACAGTTACACGCGCCGGTTATACTGCATCACAGAACATACAGACAGACAGACTGAGCAAACATAATGATAAACAAATAAATGAACAATAATTGTAGCGCCGATTGAAAATAGCGAATAATGTGTCAACGACGACCACAACGAGCTCAATAGATGTTTAGTTACAAGTTAAAAATTTAAATAACCCGCGACACCAACAAAGACAATTCCAGGTGATGCTGCAGTATCGGTTCAAGGTTACTATGTTCTTCTAATATTCATCTCAGACAGAAAAATATAAAATCCGGAGTCACACGTAATCTATTCGATTTATCTCCTAACACGTGTGACTCCGGATTTTTAATTTGTCTGTCTGAGATGACTTGTTTATACCTTTTTAGTTGACTTTTTTGCCGTAGTTGGGTTTTAGTTTTTATACTTTTATTTTTTATTAAGTAGTTGACTTTTTGCCGTAGTTGGGTTTTAGTTTTTATTTATATATTATTTTTATTATGACATAATTTTAATTTAATGTTAAAAATGCTATGTTATGAAATGGCAATTACGTAGCGCCCGAGGAAAACATCTGAAAACCTTACAAAAATGTGAAAAATAAAAACCGTTTTTGGAAGTCAGTTGTTTTTTTTTAAAATAGGTTTTTGTAAATTTTGCCATTCAAACGTGCCTTTTATGTGCTTATTTGAAATAAATGATTTGACTGTGAAACCGGAGCAAGACTTGTTTTGCATTGCGGTTTAATGCAAACACTAATCATTTTAGTAAATAGCAGGAAGTGCATGGATGAAAGCACTTTACATATTTTGTATTACATCGCCTAACAAAGAACGGTCTCGGTATAAATACGCATTACTCAGTAGTTTGCAAGTAAATCCCCGATATAAAATGTACTGAAAACTGTAACCCGACGCTATCGAAACAAACGCGTGTTACGTCGTCCTTCGTTCCAAATTATATCTACATTTATCGAATTACATTGGAATAAAACATTGTTGAATACACTCTGAAACTGAGTGAAATTAAAGCTAAGGTTGATTATTCGCGCAGATGCGACAGAGGCGCGACGACGCGACGGCGACGGCGCGGCGCGAGGTATCTCGGGTCGACGACCGCCGCGACCGAGGGGCGTTGCAGACGGACTACTGCACGCGATCATGCGGCAAAAATACCATACACCTAGCAATTATGCCAAATTCAATGTCATCATTTTTATTAGGACTAAACGTTAACGGAAATCAGCTATATCTTAACCGTCTCAATAAAATTCGAAATAAAAACGCATTCTCGTGCGGCCGGCGCGGCGCGGGGCGTTGATACAATACATTATATTAGGGGTATCAGGAGGGGTGACGGATGATCAGTAGGTAATGATCACTGGCGGATGATTGTGATGGATGATTTCGCAGCTTTCTGTTATTAGAAATCGCGTGTAGCGCCTAGTTCGGTCTAAATGAATGCACCACTTGGGTGCATTAGAAAACAAAGAAGAGACAACAAACTCGTAGCTCCGAATGAATAGTCAACAGCTGGTCTGCAAACTCATAATATAAACCATGCTATGAAAATGTCGGGAGGGAATACGATCGTCCTCCTATGTAACAATATCCGTCACGTCTCTTCACATCTTTCGTAAATAAATCGTCCAATGCAACTACAATACACAGTCACGATCTCTCACGAACTGTCCGTTAAATACTAACTTGGGTCAGTTTTATTTTTGAACGCAGCCCATCGCTGCTGCCTTCGGTCAACCAAGCCACCCTTCTCAGATGATCCTAGGAGATAGGACTTGAAATGCTCACGATGATGTAAAACAGTATGAAAGCTAGCAAGTGACAGAACGGTTGCGTTCGGGTGCCCAGTCGGTTGGAGTGCGGTGCACCGGATGTGTTCCTATTGCGTTTCCGCAAAGCAATGCGTCTGAATTATTCATAGTTTGGTACACCTGCCGCGAACTGTGCGCGGACGTTGCTTCCGACTGTTGCGATAGACGCACGAGTAGCTGTGTTATACAATAGTATGCATTCCCGCAGTACGATACCAAGCATTAAGAACTAATAAAATTTACGAAGCGGGAACCGCAATAAATGTGGAATTTTCTTTCAACGTCAAAGCTAGAAGAAGCGAAATTTGTGAACTTGTAAACAAAAGTTACATACATACAACATACAACAGTAGGTACTAACATACAACAGTTTAAGTCTATATGCAGAACTGGGATCAATACAGAAATGGATCACAAACGTGACTGGAGCTTCATGATGCGGATTATTGTCTCGACTCTCGGGTTTATCGTGAAAATGTGTAAAGGACGCTCGTAAAATCTCGCATTTCGCCCGAAAATTGTTTTTTATGCTGGGTTTCACAGCTGGGCTTGGAAAAATCAAGATTATTTTGTTTTGGAGACTTTATAAGACTATGATAGAATAGAATAGAATAGAATGGAATACTCTTTATAATGTACACCAAAATATGATCATAGCTTTTAATTTAAATCAATATTTATGAGACGATAACCCTCCAAGACCGAACTTTTTTAGCAGCACTGGCGGAAGAGCAGCACCAGATGAAGATGAAGCACAAGACCTTAGGGGCGTCACCGACACAAAGATTCGCTGTCATAACAATGCTAGAAATATACAAAACGTTGCATGTATTTCTGGGAACGTAGAGTCGATTAATGCCCAAAGCCGTTCCTGTAATGTAATAAAGTAACGGTACGGAGTAGGTACAGCACATCGGTATCGAGTGCTGTAGCATTGTGTATTCATTGCATAAGTGCCGGGACGCGCTCCGCATGGTGAACAACAACACATGACTCACGCACGGATTATGTACCATGTATGTAGGTACATGCCACGCTGTAATACATCTTCAATGTGTCAACAAACATTGCAAATAATTACACTTTTATTTCAAACACGATTTTGAGCTGTCTTCGACGTATGAACTAAAGCATGTATTTCGAAATACAACGTTCAATTAAATTATGATGACACTCATGCCAGTATCGTCCTTTGAGAGATAATTGTTAATATATTATTTATCACCAAATTGTGTAGCCTTTTTTTTTTTTTTTTGGGTGGGAAATCATCAAATAACTTCTCTTCTTCAGGGGCCACGGTATCCCTTTCGGACTTTCCCGCAAAAATTGTGTAGCCCTAGCAGAGCAAATGCAACAGTTGTTATTAAATGTATCAATCACGGTTACATACACAAATAACTGGATGACTACCAACTAAAGGTATAAATACCCATATCTCTCAGATTAAATGAATTTTATCATTTGTTATCAGCCAAACACATCATTATCTAGGAAAAATGTACACAAACTATGATATTACAACATTTAGAAGTGTCTGAAATCATTTACAGTGAGACTGTAGTGAACGTAGTTTGGTATTCAATGCATTAGCCGTTAGACCCGTCGACACTATCGGCAGATCAGAAAATTGGTATAATTAGATACCGTGTCACGTCTGCAGCACAGAGTAGATAACACAGAAGTTCCACTCATTCGTTTTGTCTGTTACCGCACTGCGGTATCCACGACTTCAGCTATCATAACGCGTTTACCCAACATAGAACTGAAGGTATATGCAGCATCAGTGAGTAGCAAGTGCGCGGTTGCACGAAAACAGGAAGGTGATGAGGATAGAATTTTGTTTTAGCTGATTAGATCCCTTTAAAATTAAAGCGTTTTCATTATTATACGTGAATCGATGAGCCTTATAGATGTTCTCAATTTGTCAAGTTCTCTGTTCTCAAACATTGTATCGCCGACATATCAGCTACATGAATCATTGCGAGGGCACCGCGGAGACGCGAAAGTGTCGCGATACCATCTCCGCGCCGCAGCCGGCTCAACGCCGTCTGTAACGAGAAGTCCTTTCTACGCCGCAATAAACTCAAACTCAGAGCATCCATTTCAATTAAACCATTTACAGGCACTTTTGAATTGTCAAGGAGTCGGTCAGTCAGAAAATATGAAGCTAGTTGCCCATTCCAAAGCGTAGTAGGTACCTATGGAGAAGAACGGGCTAGAAACTCCACGGAAACTCTTTTAAATATTTTTTTTTTACAAAAATTGGTTACATCATTCATGTTGAAATTACTTATACATGTGAGAACAATGTAGAAAGACGTGCATGACAAAAGCGTCCGAAGATAAAAATAAAAAAACAATTAAAAATTAAAAATAAGCCATGGCAGCTAAGAGATGACCAGCCCCAACTGACGGCGCCCGTTCACGAACATGACGCATAGATTAATAAGCACCATTCAGCTCAACCATTTTGAAGGGAGCTAAATGATCCAACACACCCGACACCATCAGCGAGACATCTAAGTGAGCATGACAAACTGATACTAAATTATTAGCAGTGAACCAATTTTCGACCTGCAGTAAGATTATTTACGTCGTCAAAATTTTTCGCACGTCTATCTACCTTCAAAATAAAGGAAGTATCGTCAGCAAATAACACTATTTGTGGTTGATTTTTTTATAAATGGAGTAGATCATCAATGTACACATTGTACACTAAAAAGAGGAAAGGACCCAAAATCGAGCCTTGTGGAACACCCATTTTTACTTTTAAACCTAGTGAATTGATACCGTTTATTTGAACTTGCTGTTGTCAATGTATCAACCGCCATCAATTTCGTCGCCAACTTAATTATTTATTGGTCGAAGATTACATCTGGTATTACGTTCACAAGTCCCCACCGAAACTGAGAAAGCAATGAGGTAAATATAACCAAGCGAAATACTACTGAGGATACTTGGAAAGATAAGATGATAAGATTACGTTTTATCATATAACAAACCGCAAACGGTTTGTTCGATACTAGCTAGGAAGTAAGTGCTGCACGCTTACAAATACTTCCTTTGTATAGCACTAATGACCCCATTACATTTAATTAGCTAAGAGACAAGTATTTGGGACAAGACAGTTGAGTGAACAAAGAGCCGGGCGGCGCAGTGAGCGTTGGAGCACAAGAACAAAGCATGCGTCGGTGTGGGTCCCAGGCCCCTCGCGGACACAAAGATAGGCGCGCCCGTGCCCGCCTGCTTGACGGAGTGCTTGGCTGGCGCGCGGCGCAGCACTAACGACCCCGTGCACACGCCATAACACATCATTAGCTGTATAGCTTCGTTACGTGCGGGCGCACCTTTATCTACTTCAACTGAAATAACTAGGCAGACACAATGAAAGGAGATTAAGGAGTACAAAGCTCTAGGAAGGAACATAAGAATTAGTTGGTAAGATTTAGCTGGACAGAATATCTATTATCAAAGCTCATACAGAGTAGTATAACGTCAAATTGCTCGAATCTGGCTAATCCACACAGACTTATTCAGGGGGAGAACTAGAAGCGGCCGAAGATATTTATTACGTGGATCAGAGAGTTCTCTTTGCGAGGTGCTTACCTGCTACCTGCGTACATGGTGTGCATCCATGTGATAGCGGTATCGTAACGGGTTATGCTTACGCGTCAATCTTACATTGCAGTAATCATTTATTTCCCCACGCAGACACAGCTCACACCGTGTCGACACACGCGCACACGGACAGACAGCTGAACGCAAGTGACAGTGGTCCATAATGTTACATAACTGGTCCAATTGACCCGGATGACGCAGCCGCCCGGGGAACATACTACTTAATACATAATGTTCACAGCTACACATTATTGCTATTACTGTATTATGCTGTGTGACTCATGGCTGCTTTAAATTCCGCACAGCACGTATGCTACACCTTTGGTCTTAGTATACGACCTTGTGGATTTCTCAACATGTTTTAATAAAGCATTGAAGGAGCTTGTGATAAATTAAACTTTGAAGCGTGCTTTCTCATGCATGTTTTTGTTTTACTTGCTTTTCTACTGAATAGAACGCTCGCCGCTCTAATGACAGAAGATAAATGGCAGCGTTTAAACAATTCCAAGAGAAATGTTATAACTGCAATAGTATAATGAACGTTTGTTTTGTTTAAACGAGCGGCAAACCGTTCTATTTTAATACCACACAACAAGTTTTTTTTAAATAGAAGGAACGGTCATACGCGTAGGTTAGTGGAGTTCAACTCCAAACGGAGAGTTTATCAGCCCGCAGTGGACGGGGACTATGCGGACACATACAGCGGATTACGTTATGAACGGATATATGTTATCAAAGCGGAACCCTGCGCGTAGGGCGCAGGGCTAGGGCTGCCGAGACACCAGGGAACAGTCACAAGTTTCCAATCTAGAGAATGTATAGCCTCGTCCAATCAAGAAGTCCAAATGAACGTACCTACGAAGAACGTTGTCACATGTCAAACAGACAGAGCTAATAAGCGATAAGGAATAAGGAAAAAGTCACACTAATACTCAGGTGTGAGAAATGCTACCTGTGATAGGCAAGATTAAATACACTTACATGTCTTGGTTGAAAGAAACGAAACTATTTTAGAAGACCTAGATACTGAAACTAGAACAGTAAGTTGATATAACCACTTTGTGGAGCTATTTTAAAATAACTCGCAATATTATAGTCAACCCTACGCGGGTCACATCTGCTCGATTGGTCTGGGAGTCGGATCAAAGCGGACCCGCGCCCAGACGCACATTCATCAATGTTGGGTCTTACAGCTTACGATGACCGATAAACGCTACATTCAGAAGGTTAATACAAAATTGTGAACAAAAAACCTAATAGATGCAGCAGACTTATAAAAGATTGCAAAATCTGCTAAGTATAATGTAATCAGCTGTATGTTGGAGACTGTCTTTGTTCAGTCAGAGGAAGCTATTATTGAGCGTGTGATGTAGGTAAATCAAAGTTCATTCTGATGTTATTTAGCCTTGGACATTGGACATAGCACAGCAAAGCACATTTGACCGAATTTCCTAGCATGTTTGAGAAATAGACATTTTCTCAAACATGCTTGGAAATTCGAGTATTATTTTGTCAACCTTCTTAGAGATATATCGAAATTGCTGTACTGGTCCAAAACAAGTGAATATGCGGCCGGCAAAGTTACTATGAAAATCCATATCTGTGAACGCTGTCGTGTTTAGCGGCCAAATAAATTACTATGAAAACTCTTATCTGTTGTGGTAATATTAGGTATATATATTTTTGACATGTGCTAATTAAGCCCTTTCATTTGTGATACCCAACATGGCACCATTAAAAAAACATTATATAGTTTACGACTTTCGTCCTATAGAGGGCGCCATATTCAATTTAATGTGACGTCACATAGCTTATAACCAGCGGACGACCGAAACGGTTCCAACGATACCCCATTTGTCAAATTATGATGAGTAGTTTAGAACTTATGAGGGAACATATGAACATACATACATACATACATACATACCGGTCAAAATCATAACCCTCCTTTTCGCTTCGCCGTATTCGGGTAAAAATGGAACAAACTTTTTACTTCAACACATGGCAACCAAGGAGGTAACTTATCAAAGATGTTATTGAAATTTCGATCCTAAGACTGTTTTCCTGTAGTTGCAACGGTTAAGGAAGCTGCCCTTATTGGCCCATCTCAAAAATCCACCCTGTATATTCGTTATATATAATGTATAATTTCGGAAACAAAGTCCATTTGGGACCAACCGTGAATTGGACCAGCTGCGAATTGGACCAACTGCGAATTGGACCAACTGCGAATTGGACCAACTGCGAATTGGACTTATTTTTGAACATTGGACCAATCGAGAATTGGACCAATCGCGCCTAAAGGCCATCAACGCCCGAGTTGCAGACCGCGACAGTAATGTACTATTTATTTTTATTATTTAGTTCATCCTTTATATAGATTCTTTTATATGTAAGAACGCTGTAGAACAGACTGTTGATTTGTTGATCATTTTCTATTTTGTTAAGTACCTGTTACTTGTTGACAGGCCTACACTGTTCTCTCATACATATTCATAGGTACTGTAGTTTGAAAACATTGTAAAACCCATGTATTTGTAAAAGAGTAAACGTGGAGTTTCTTGCCGGCTCTTCTCCGTAGGAAACGACCAATTGGAACTTAGCTTCTGACGTTTCATAAGTGCCCATGTAGGTTTATGTGACATTTTATTTTTATTTTCTTTGTCTACTAGAACTAGTACAGTAGTATATATTATATTATGTAGCAGAATTAGACCTAACTTGTAACTTGACGGTAGCTATATACGTATGAACAGGTGGCATGGCCCCGCACGATTCTAATTAGTTGACGCATTCGTTCATATTAGCAGCTTTACCTTCAGCGATAAGATAAGATTAGTGGTTAGCGTTTGGTGTTGTCTTAATTCGATCTGCCATCATGTAAACCCATAAATATTGGATTGCTGAAGTAATGGTCGAGTATCGCGTGGTATCGCTTCCCCTAATGTAGTGAATTACTGATAAGTACATACTTTTTTTAACTTAGGTACAATTGAACGATGCGAGTAGATTTAAATTATATTGAAGAACACTACGGTTTAAAAACTTCAGCTATATACCTACTTACTTTGCTTGCCCAACAAATGCATTATGAGTTCATGGCATACACCAGTCGATTGCAGACTAAAGAGTCGTTCGTAATAATTATAATAAGCTACGAACAAATCCTGCATATCAATAGCCCATTTTCCATAGCGGCAACATGGTCTATAAATAAAGATGCGAACTCTCACGAAGAAAATACCCGGAGCATTGCATGTCGCGCCGGCCGGCACCAATTGTCACGGACGCCTGCACTTATTACCTCCTAGCTCCTATCCTAGTTGGAGCATAGAGCTACGTGTCGCCGAATACGTCGCACATGCCCAGCAACCAGCACCTTTTGATCCGATATTCCAAACCTCAAATGTAAGTAAATATTATTTATCACATCCAGCTGACTGATGACTTCTGTTGATCATTTCACGACCTAACTTTCACATTGGCCCACATAACACAACTAATGAAGTAACGAACCAAACACTCCGCTAATGTATCCATTAGTTGGGCACACACGGCTGTCCTTAATATCTCTTTCGACTGCTACCTGTCTGGTACCTGTGGCTGTTACCACGTGAGAATATGTTTGTGCACGGCAAGAGAATGTACAGAAAGTTAAACGCCCTCACTAGCTAAAGAGACGCAGAGCGGATAATTTCGCGAAAACGCATTTGAACCATCGGTAGGGGAGCCCACCCAGAGCGTTTTTCAGCCATCATAATCAGGCCGAAAAATTTATACAGCTGAGTAGGTAGGGCATGATGAGAGACCAACGAATGCGCAGGGGCTGCTTTCAGATTCCAAAAAGGACAAAAATAACGTGTTGTTCAGTGCCGTTTAGTTTCGTCTCATCGTACGAGGCCGGACGCATAATGACGTTTATGGGTAAATCTGACGAATCAATTGTTTGCATCCGCTAAATCTGACGACTCAAAATCTGGAAACTCCTCTATAAAATAACAAGCAATAGCAATAGCTTTAGCAATTGTCAGTTGTTTACTATTTCGTTACTATTTACTACTTGTATTAGTCTGTAAGCTTTCTTAAAATTGTAAAAATAAAATAAATATCTTTTGAGGCTCTCGTTAGGCGGTTGGATCAAGGGCCTGATTCAGAAGGCAGTTCTCCTCGATACGGCTCGCATTGTGAGGAGGTTCCTGTCTCTGCAGCCCTAACCACCGGTAGCTTGGACCCTGCTCCCGACACCGGCGGAACACTATTTTTTATATTTTTAAATGTTTTTTTTTAATATAACTTTTAAGAAATATTTAAAAATGTATAAAATAAGTATACAAAATAAATAAACGAAAAAATAAATAAATGAATAAACAGAGACTTGGACAATTTTTAAAAGAACGGTACATGTTGTTTATTTTATGTCATAGTGTAGATTAGAGTAGGCTATGTGTTGTTGTTTTTTTAATATTTTAAATATTGTTTTTTAATATTTAAACATTTGCACACAATCAGTAAGCTAATTTTAAGACCGCGCTATGGCATGAGGTATACCTACACAATGGCAGCGGTTACAATCAGTAAACGTGGTTCAATAACTATACTGTTGTAAATGAAGTGTGTCAGTGTGACAGAGTCAGTACTTAGTTTACATGTAGCCTTCTTTGTTAGCCTTCTGCACCTTGAGACAGTGTGGTGCGAATGGGGACAGGGGTTGAGTAGCAGCCGTGATAGAGAGCAGAAGCCGCGCTGATGGATGAACATCACGTATTACACGAAATCGAGGACTGTACTATTAGATACGTATTTTTGAGCAAAAGCGTCGGAAATATGCAAAAAATAAACTACTTATAAGCATCATGGCAATAAAACTAAAACACCAATATCAAAAAAATCAACTAATCCATAGTAAGGAAATAAATAACGCAACAACTTAAGTAAATATTAAAAACAATATACTGTACTACAAAGACGTGACAATGAGATCTGCTCCCACGATAATATTTTAATTGCTTGTAAACTACTACAAGAAGAACGTAAGAGCAAAAATACGGTGAGTCGACGTGAGACTATAACGTGACGTCTCGTCACTTAATAACACTTAGCTACCTCCGCTCTCCGCGGGGACGTGCAGGAATCAACGCAATTGATGGAAGAATCGACCTCGAGCTCCAGTTAGAGACTAAACGCAGGGGCCGGGATCCTCCGACAGACGAAACAATTCGCCAGCAAGGTCGCTCTCTGATCATCTGAATGAATGAGTCCCGCTGTTCGGTACAATAGTTGGCAACACACACGGAACCAGCGACTTCGCAGACGTCGATGGTTTATGTGAAAAATTTGCGCCCGAACAAAACATCCGTTACCGAAATACTGAGCGTTCTAGTCAAGCTGCCTCACGCGGTCACACTCACATGTAGCTCAGTCAAGAGGAAACGAACCGTCGTCACGTCGTGTGCACTACTCACCGTATTTATTTGTACGCTTCACTTCGTGGTGAACTTAATTTAAACATTGCAGTGAACGCGAACGCTCTCGAATGCAAATAGCAAGTCACACCTGGCAGACGTGATCGTTTTCGATCGATGCAACTAGTTAGTAGAAAACTGAGAACTTACGGCAACATCGCACATACACAAGCATACTGTAATTTAACAAGAATAATGTATAGCAGTGGCGCTAACGTATGCATTTAAGATTGTCTTAGACACGAGATTTATTAACCGTTAATGTCGTTCGTGTCACAATTTAACCGCCTCTGTGGTCTGGTGGTTAGACCAACTGTGTCAGACCCAAAGGTCCCGGGTTCGATTCCCAGTGGGGGCAAAATTTTCTGCCCAGTTTGGTAGGTGGTAGGGCTTGTTCTAAGTCCGCCTGGCTAGCTACCACCATCTTGTCTAAATCTGTCGCCATAACAACAATGTTAGCAGCATTGTTGTGTTTCGGCAGTTAGAGGTAAGATAGCCAGTTCCTCTGTGGTTGAGAATTCCGGGTGAAGCTCCCTTCCACCTTCGGCCTGATCATCACTTACCATCAGGTGAGATACAGAACAAGAGCTATAATGGCTCTCTCAAAACAAATACGATGGCATATTTTTCTATGCGATTTGTCACGGTTTTATTGGTGGAGCTGGGACAAGCTGGAGTGATGATAGTTCACTGTTGATCTTGGCACGCCGTGCGCCTTCGTCGCGTTGTAACGTGTAACCTAATTCTGGGGGAATTGATTTATGAGTAGACACGTAAAATATCGCATTCTGGATGAAAAGTTTATTGGTTGCTTTCAGAACATTCCTAACCCAAACAACACCGGTGTCCAAGTCCGAGCAATGATAGGTACACTTATGTAACGTCGCATTTTTTCGTTTCGACACCCTTTGCAGTTCTCTTATTACAATATTTATATCCAGAAGGTTAAACTGACACTTCCATTCATTTTGTTTTCCGGAATTACTAAATTAGTCATGTTCTCTTTATGCAACTTACAGCCAACATCATCAGTCAGTATATTCTTAAAGCACGCTTCATTCCTTATCTGTATTAATCTATCTATATCTATCTATCTATATTAATAAAAAGAAAAGTCCTGACTGACTGACCCATCAACGCCCAGCCCAAACCCTTGGACCTAGGAAGCTGAAATTGTGCATAGAGGTTCCCTTTATAATTTAAGCAAGGAATAAGGAAGCATTTTTCGAAATTCAAACCCTAAGGGGATCAAATAGGGGATGAAAGTTTGTATGAAATATCTTATTCCTTGAGGTAATAATCATGAAACTTCGCACGAATAGTTAGCTAAATAAATTATAAACTTTGTAATTTTTTGTTTTTCTAAATTACACCCTAAAGGGGAGTTGGGGTTGTCAAAGTTTGTATGGAAGAATTTTAACGCGCTGCCCGATTAACTCGAAACTCAGTATTTATACTTAAAACCGCAAATAAAGAATAACGTGTATCAGGGTTTTTCGAAAATCTACCCCTAACGGGGTGAAAAGGAGTACCAATTTTACAGGAGAGGATTTTACTTCGTGGTTTAATTAACTTGAAAGTTGGTACTGAATTGATATCACGTATATCATAAAAGTCAAATAAAGGAAAAGTTTCCGTAGGATATATATATAACCTAAATTAACATATAATAGGGTACTTTTAATCCCAGTAGTACGTTCCCGTGAGATATTTTCCTACAACCACACGGGCGAAGCCGCGGGCAAAAGCTAGTCGTCTATAATTATAATAAAAATGAAGTGATGTTCGTTAGTCTCGCTAAAACTCGAGAGCGGCTGGACCGATTTGGCTAATTTTGGTCTTGAAATATTTGTGGAAGTGGAAAGGAAGAAAATATGGAAAAATTGCTGTAGGTCGGTAGGTAGGTACGCCGTAAATAAGCCCGTGCCAAGCCGGGGCGAGCAGCTAGTACATAAAAGTGAGTACACATTTGTCCATAGGCACACGTTGTTTTGAATAAATCTTAACACATTCGCGGACGATACAAGAGATACAAAAGAAGTTTTATTGTTATGATAAATGAACCTTAAAAAGTGCACTGCACCTGAAAAAAACATACATCATGTCAGAGTTAACACTAAAAACAGTCAGCCCAATAACATTCAGAAATAACTTGCTGAGTCAATGTGCTACAAGATGGCGAGCTTACACGAGGCAAGCACATCGGCTGCACTTGACTACTGCCGCACTTAGCAACGAGTTTCGAGTGCGTACCTTGACCTTGAGATCTGGACACTGCGCAACCTTCCTTGGATCGCTATCTCTTCATATTTCTCAAGTTCGATAAAGACGACGTATTTCTCGAAATTACCTCAAGCCATGACATGACGTGTTCACTGTGTCCTCGGCCGAGGCCAAATAAACAGCACATGGTAATAATACTAGGCGTATTGAATACATTTTGTATACAGTTTTGACATCATATTCTATATTCTTTTCTGCGACTCGTTTTTGTTGGACACTGAGTCATTCGACAAATGCTGTCGTCCAGAATGACTTCGCTGATACTTATCACAGTAGCACTATCATAATAACAGTAGGTTAAACAACGTTGAAATCGCTGAATAGAACCTTCTATCAAAGGAGAAACAAATTTTTTTTTTCCTGAAGGTACCTATTTAACAGCACATATTATTTGTATTCCTCTCGTGTATTGTGGTGTGTCTATTTTCCTACTGATTATTCAAAGGTAGGTACTAATTTTTCCATAAAACAACAGTTTCATAGTTGTCTATGATTGGTTTGATGTCGCATCTTCAGATTATCTTCGAAAATCAATACGTAAAGAAAGCGTAAGTAGAAAAGTACATATTAATAAACGTTCATCATCTCATGAATTCGTGATACATGGTAGAGTAACGACAGATGTGTGGAAACACACTCAATGTCAACTGATGTTAACATTTGAGAGCAATTAATTTAGGAGTAAACTCCCTTACACATGAAATCGTTCCGTTTCCAAACGCTAGGGTAGGGAGTAGGGATCCTGCCCTTCGAGTTGGTCTATAAATACATGTGGCTGTTCAAGTGTTCATTGGGCGACTTGTAATTAAGAACAGCTGGTGTACATACACCGAATTTGTTCGATTCGTCTGAGGCTCGTGCTTCAAATAGTTTAATAAAATACTCTCAGATCAACACCACCACGACACCCTAAATATTCAGATGATTGTTGATGTTTGACTCCGTGTTCTCGTGTCCTAGTTTTACAGGAAAATAAACAGATTTTATCTTCAATCGCAACAAATCAAGATATATAGTGCATGGAGAGTAAAACACAAGTGGTTATTGTGATTAAAAAGATAAAATATAGTTTCCCCTCTTGTGGAGTGCCACAATATGATAATTGTCATGAAGTGATTAAGTCAGCCTAAATGCTCTTGGCGGTAATATACGAGGTATACATACCGTCCGACGGCGAGCCACTTGATAGAAAGTGGTTATAACTGACTACCTTTCATAACACACTCCCGCAACACAAAAGCATTTGCAGACGCGTTGTCATTCACCTTAGACAAAATGTGACGATGAAATTCTACGAGGCGGAAGAAATAGGCAAGCTAGTGCGCAGCACCCGACCACTCCTCAAAGAGCTGAGATTTACTTTGTGAAAAGCCTTCATTTTTTTAAGAGCTATCGGTGAAAATGAAAAAGCCTATTAATTAAATATCAACTAGTTCTAAACGTTGTCGGCGATGTAATGTAATCGATGTGTATCAAAACAAGCGATAAGTCGCTCGGAGGTCAGGCGCTGATAGATGCGCGCCGCGTGGCGCAAGCGCTTGTGCAATAAACTGACTGATGGTTCAATGTCGCCCCGCGTTATCACTGCCAGCCGCTGATATACGCTACAAATCATACGTGTGTTGCTAAATCTAAACAACGTTATTGGATATTTGGGAACAGTGTAACTCTTCCCAATAGTTGAACTGAAATTCCTCCATCATTGAAGAAGTTATTGGCCGTGGGTGCCCTAAAATATAAAAGTTCTCTACATTTATTAGCCTCTCGCAGAGCAATGTATTGGCTAGAAGTAAAGTATTCTCAGCATGTGTAATGTAAACATTTGAGTTTATTGCTCGTACATCACCAGTTCTGAAGTTCACCAGTTCTGAAGTGCAGAGAGCGGAGTCGACAGCCGAACTCTCCTAAACTACAGACAAATGTGAATGGAACGCAATTTCCATCTATTTTTGTTTTGCTTTCCAAACAACTTTACGATTACGACTGAGACCCACAATAATATTATTGAGATAGCAGAGTTCTTTTAAATTAATCATTATTTCCATTACGAGCTGACTATAGCCTGCTCCGTAACATCCGGTTGAAAGTGTGATGGATATTGTAAACACGGCTCGGCTCTGTGATTAGTAGAATTATTCATGGCTCGTGAAATAATAGCCAATTTGCTAGTGATTGCAAATGCCAATAGAAATTACTGTCGTTATAGTTCATTATACAATTTTACTGACGCTGGATCTACTAAAAATACATTGGTCTGATCCAAATATAACAGTTACAAGCATTTGAATTTAAAAAAAAAAGTTTATTGGTTCATAGACAAATCGATTGGTTTTTGTGGCTTCTAGTAGCAGCCACAAAAAGCATCCTACGAGAAGCTCAACTCTTTTGAAACTGATAACTCTCCGGAGAATTGAGAAATTTTACAATTCTTTTAGAACCATTGATTGTTTTTTTTATTTATACTTCAGTCATGGATGAGAAGATACCTATCCAGTTAGGCTCTATATAGCATTCGTAGAGTAACTGATTTTATTTCTTTTCTTAGTAATTCCCAACTCCCAAATCATTAGAAGGTTATTTTAAGCCAAGTCACGCGCGCCCTTCCCGGGCACCTGGGTAACCAACACCGCCCAGCTGTGAACAGTCTGACCCCCCTCGGCTATAAGTAGCGTGCGACAATCATTGGGCATGGAGCATCCGACAGTTCCAGGGACGACGAGGCGCCAATTCCTTCCCTTACCAACCAACAAGCTATTAATAGTGATTGTAATAATCTTTCATAACTTCAACCTTAAAAATAAGCCAATTGACTGAAAGAGTTCAGCATAATGATTAAGATTGATGATGAATTGTCTTCCATTAATGAAGAAGTCAGCTAGAGAGATTTGTTTAAACGATTAGCTGACTCATCCGTTGTCTGATCGATATGCTGCGTCGATTACATCATTATAATTACAATAGAATTTTAATGACCGTATTATAGCGAGCGCTCATTACATGACATTCGACGTTCGCACCAAGTGCATTCGAAAACAGGACTCGAGAAGCGATTTGGAAATTATGAAATCCATCAGGGATATCAAACGTTATTTGTGTGCACGGGGACACGTATATTCATACAGTAAACAATAATTGTCTCGCGGCGGTCGAAACGAGTCACAAAAACCGCGAGTACTTCCCGTCTTACCGGCTCTCGTGAGAAACAACTTACGTCCTCAATAAAAACTGGATTTACGCACGTATTCAATCATTACAACAAATGATGACAGGAGATATTCAATAAGAAATGAATACAGCATTTGTATCAGCTGTCTTCACCTCTGGGTCAATCTACATGTTACTGAACACATAGGCATTGTCCTCAGCTCATAGTTAGTACTCATGTTTCATTATCGAGTTTGATGTGAGTATTAATAAAATCATATCTGATAGTGAACAGCGTTCTATAATCTGTGGTAGTGCGTGTGAGTCACGCGTGTTTATGCAGTTCAATGATACGCGTGATTTATTCCCTTTTTTATTGCTAGTTGTGTACTGCTAAAGAAAGTAATCGCATACAAAAGGATTAGTTGTCCCAAATTCCTTCAAAATGATGGTGAGCCGACTCTTGATGACAAAACTTGATGTGAGGGTAGGTAATAATGGTTTCTCTAGATGACGCTAGTCATAGACATGACACAAGTCATAGAGATTATTATGAAATAGAACAATGAAAATGATTGTCTGAGTGAGCGCAAGGTCGAGTTGCGACATCAGACAGGATCATCGACACACAGTGTAAAACTACACTGTGTGCCACGAATACATTTAAAACTTTCTTCTATCGAAGACTACTTGTAGACAGCGCTGCAACAGCACCCCGACCATCAACAACTACCTTAGACGAAACCACTTTATCGACGTCAAATTGGAGCTGTCATCGCACTTTAAATAAACTGACTTCACCATGCCTCGTGGTCGTGCACCAGCTGTACAAGCGAGTCCACTCGCTGACAAGATAATATGTGATCACTAGGTCCTTCGATGGTCGCTACTTGAATTATCAGTTGTTGTAAACCGAAGCTGCATACTTAAGCTGAACCTAATAATATCTGCGACTCCTTTGCTTGCAGTTTTCCCTTTTTTAATTCGGGCGTATTTCTGGCTATTTCTCCTTCAGCTTTGTAGATTACGCAGAACCATGAAAATAAGTTAAGAGGAAAGTAGAGAGTCAGCTTACCTCTGACTTTTTCTAAAATGATTCAACTATCTTCCGTGTCAATCTTTTAATTCGTCTGTTATTATTGGTTAAGTGTCTCCAAATGAAACGGATCGAGAACGAACGAGACGACTAATGACATCATAATGGTTATGAATGTCACCTTGTCGTGAGAATTAAACCAGCATCATTAGTTTATAGCTGCTTGGTAGGCTGCTGCGCTAAAAACTGCACGCATTGACATTCATTGTATGATTGTATAGGCAATTATAAAAAGATACATCGTTGAAATCAGACTTTGAGCAAATGTCTAATGACATGACTTGACTAAGTCATGTCATGAGACATTTGCTCAAAGTAATTCGCATAGCAGAGTTTAATTAGTTAAATTTTGTACCGTAAGCAATAAAACTGCAAAGCTAACAAAAGATGAAAACAAGCACTACATTGAAAAGCACATCATCTACTTCTTATTATTTAAATTCTCCATGCACTGACAACAACTGACGATGTTGTAAACGAGAGTTGTAATAAATAACGGAACGCAACAGGTGAATTGGGACAAAATAATAACGTGATGTACGCGGTAGAAACAATCGATTTCGGAAGCACCGGAGCGCGCGGCTCCGCGGTGCGGTAAATATCCCGTGATATAGGTAGCACACGCCGATCATAAACGTTCAATATTATTGCACACATAGCTGACGTTCACTAGCTCGCACTGAAAACTAAATCACTCCTAGTTGTTACAGACCCAAATCTGAGACTAGAACCACTTTGTTATTGTTAACTGCTTCAAAGCCTTTGTGCCAAAATACACAATGCAATTTGTAACCGTTTCTCACTGAGTAAAGTAGTTAACTGGTTACAATCAATTGCAAAATTATAACATTAAAAATAAATGAAGAATAGAAAACCATAAAACAGGTGACCGTAATGAAAGACCAAGAACACAACAAAAATGAAATCTGAAATAACATTGGACAAGTGAAACGATTTCTATTAGTAGCGGCAGGTGAAAAGAACCGAGGAAAACGAAAACTGCAAATAATTCATGTACAGGAAACGAACGAGTCGACAAGAAAGCTGCTTCGCTATAAACTGGCCAAATAAGTAGCGGCAGGAACACGGACAGGCAATCAATGGCCCCGGTGGACTCGGGACTAATTTCTCTCCGGTCGAGTTAAGAGCGGTTGTAATTCATTGAAATCTTGCGCGAAATCGTGACGGCCAAGACTTTTGTATGCAAAGCGGTACATAAATCTCATTGAAATCGACGCATTCGCTGACGTGGTCACGCTCCGTGCTGTTCCAACAAGTAACACTGTAATTCATAAAATAACATAAATGTGTGCAAGTAATTGATCGCGAACCATTCTGTGCAATAACATGCACGTTATGAGTGTGAGTGAAATGAAACTGAAGCAGGAACGTAGACTACACGTAAAGTACTGTCTATAAATGACAACAATGGTATTGTAGACTACTACATTACGCTATAAGGAGTATCCTCCTTATAGCGTAATGTAGTGAAATGTGTGTTATATGAAAGCATCAGTTAGTCTTGATATTGTCAACTGCTCTGCAATAATATTGCATTTAGCGTAAGTTATCAATAGTAATTCATTATAATTCTGATAGATACCGATTGTGAAAAAATCCTAAATAAATGAATGAATAAACATTCCGAGAAATCCTCGAAGAGTGAGTGCCAAAATGCCACCGCAACCAAAACAAGCGTGGCGTGATATTTTAGGAAAACTCAATCTCCAAAGTATAAAGGTAAACGACACGAAGACGACGCTACTGTCGGAATACAAAACAATCTCAAACAAACTCAAAAGACTCCAAAACGAATCGATGCGATGAAGGAGGAAGTTATATAAATCAATAAGCTATACAAATCAATAGCAAATTGTAATAACGTGAATAGCCACAGCTATAAAAACGCCCGTGTGAATAAAACCTAAATCTTTGTTTATTCAAAACCAGTTTCAGCGTTTCGCAACACGGATTAATTTGGACGCGCACATTAACTATTAAATGTGGATGATTGCGCCTGCGACTTAGCTCTCGCACCAAACCATTACTCTCAAAGCGTAAGAAACATTGTAGGAACTCTATCACTGATAAGTCAGCAGTCAGTCCGTATTATAAGTACTGAGTAATCAGCGACAAATATTTGATAAATGACGTCAATCAAGGTCAAGCTCTAATGATGTAACCGCAACAACAATAGACATGGATTAATGTGTATGTTTTTAATAACCAACTCTATTAACGGTGGGTTGCCGTCTTACGCAGCATACAGACCTTTAGTCAAGATGACATCATGATAACGTGGCTCAGAGATAAGGCCATACAATCTATGCCTCCATACAATCTATGTTATGATATAAGTACTATTTATATGCTAACCTCTCTTCGATTGCTTCTCTCGTTCTTTTTCCTTTTCTCTCGCCTTTTTGTCTCTCCTTTCCCTCTCCTGCTTTTCCTTCTCCAGGCGCTTCACCTCCTTCTTCATTTCCTTCTCACTTTTCTTCGACTTGGTGTCGTCGATTTTCTCGGACAGGATGAAAGTCCCTGTCTGGACCTTCGTGTCCACCTCCTCTTTCGGCCTCATCGTGTATCACAACGCGACACTATCAACTCACACAAGGATAATGTAATTATAGCAACAAAATCCCCTGTAAATGCACTCTCTTAGAATTTATCTCGACGTTTCGCTAGCGTGAAGAATTTCAATTCGGCACAGAGCGGGCGCGCGGCGAGAGCCGACGCTTTATCTTACACGTAGCTACAACCGATGCTCGCTATTGGCGAAACGGTATCGAAATTATCACTGGCACTCTTGAACGATTTCAAAAGCAAAGTGCGCGATGATACGGAGATCGATCGCGAGCGACGACGTGCGGTGTGGCCGAAACGCGCGAAGCACCGACCGTGACTGAGCGGGCGCGAGCACTGCGCCCCCCTGGCCTCGGCACTAACGCTGATGGCGACGCCGGCGCACGGCGCACGCCGCACCATGCGCGACCGACGCGTGCCTCAGATTCTATAAATAAAGCCTCACTTCCTATATAGCATAGAATCAGAAGACGATTTATGGCCGTTGAACCCGTGAAAGCATTTCGCGGCCGATGACTAACACCAAAAAGCGATTACAATTTTGATTCAGATGTTCATTCGCGAGTTTAGATGCCTAGGTGACAAGTGTTTTACGATGAAAGTGCATTAGACAAGATTAATACAAGTTAGGATTCTTTGTTCCAATTCTCAATTCTCGTTCGCAAGTATAATTTGTCAAAAAAAAATATTGTCCTTCTGGCTGGATAAGATTTGAAACCAAGATATTGAATAACTCCAAAACCCCAAAAGCAAAGCGGCCGCTCTCTGCAAAGAGCCCTTAACATTTCTCAACGAAACTCCGACAGTCCATTACCAAACATGGCGCGTTGGCCGATAAATAATGGATGCAAAAAACGTTTTCGAAACTCGACGAAAGATACGACAAGGGTTCCATTTGAAAGCACATGAAATGAAGGTGACATGAAAATAACACTCCTATCAAATTCCAATCGCAAATCGATGAAGCTCATCATTCAGAAAGTAGCAAGTTCGTGATAGTGATAAGCTAATCTGTGTTCACGTATGTTTACAAAATTCCAGCTCCACAATTAGTATCTAATAACAATGAGTATTGACATTATCAATCAATTGCTTCACGGCCATTATCCAAACAGTTAAACCCTTGGCATGCGTGTTTATCTGCACTCATAAAATCTAACAAAGTGCATGGAAATAGAAAACGTATTTGCCAGGAAAAATGTAAATCGGTTCCCAGCAGGCCGAGCGTGTCGGGCGGTGGGCAGTGTGGGCACTGGGCCCGCAGTACCGCAACCGCAGGCGGCGAGAAAGCCGCCCGGCCGGGTAATAATTTTACAGATTGGGGAAGCGCTGCACCGGAAGAATAGATTAATCACTGCGAAACCAACTGTAAGCGGTGGGACACCAACCTATGTATAATAGGAGTTGAGAGGCACAACTCATCGGGTTCCCGAATTTAATTTATGATCTACGAAAAATATCCCCATGTAACATCTAAGAAAGTACGCCTATTCAACAAAGCTGCAAGGTGCATCAAACGAGAATTGCGAAAACGCTGGAGCATCATCCAATTACGGCTGCATCGCTGAGCGAAGCTTTTGTCGTTGTTAACATAAGACCTCAAGCAAATTGGCGGAGTGATAGGCATCCGATGTCACCATGACGCTGCATGTGACCCCGGCTATGCTCAGAATTACGAGAGACATATTGGAAGATTACAAAAGAGGTTTGTAAGGCTTAATAAAATGTGGTTTTGAGTAGGCTATGTCACCAAAGGCTTTCTAATGGAGTAGTAGAGCTTTAACTTAACTCTTTGTCTTTTGTTCTATGAGATAGCTGACCACTGAATTTTCTTTTTTAAATAAATCTGTGAAACTTCTGCTACGTATCTCAATTTTTGATCTCTATAATTAAATTTCCCACAGATGAATGTGTAATCGATGTCCGCGCTTGCCCCACGTCCGCACCGCGGCCGGCTCTGCGCTCATAAGGAATGACATCTGCACATAACGCGTACCCACCGGAGACGTGATTAACTCCGATCACCTTTGGCGATAACTGGTCGTTATCATTTGCAAACGCGCAGCAATAGGCAAATGGAGAGATAATTTTCAAAGAAATGGGCGAAAGCAATCTGCACAACATTGCGTATATATCGTTATACTCTATGATTACACGCAATATTTCGCTCCACACATCCTATAAGTTTGTAGCAAGGTATTCGATAAGTAGTTCTCCATTGGTTCGCACTCGCACACGCTCGAGTACTCCATTGGCTGTCCACTCCGTGTCGTCGAAGGAGGCCGTCGAGGTACCGCGAGAGAGCGTTCAGCTCAGACCTTAGACTAAGCGTGTAATTAAATCTGACTAAGGAAAGTTCCTTTCCGGATAAGCTTGATAGATGCTTTAGTGGCTTAGTGCAGCATTCAAGACCCACTTTAACAGAAAGTTAGTTATTAAGATTGAATTACTGCTGGGAAATTGGAACCGAATCAAACTCGTAATTAGGAATTTTCAATTTGTTTTTCAAGGCGCTTCATTACCGATCTCATTTCCTGGTAATCAGCAGCTTTCCCTAAAACATTAATAATCCGGACCGTTATAATGGTTGTATAAGTGAAGAGTTGAGTTACTCTTCACTAGTCTTCACATACACAACCAAAATGACCACTTTTCGGCGAGATATCATTTTCAGTTTCATCTTAAGGGCCTCTAAGACCTCAAATTGCTTAGCAAGAACCGCCGCTATATTGAAACGACTGCAGCATTAATATTGAAATAAATATATGTTATAGTTGAGGATTAATATGGACTATGTTAGCCGAAAACAAAATTTTCACGATAGAAAAAAATTCCAAAGTTACCTCCAAACCGAACAATAAACCGCTGCTATTAAAAAAATACTTCAAATTAAATCATCACACTTTGCACACCTAACTGAACTTATTATAAAGCAGCGACTATGTTTTTTATTTTTTTTAAATTACCATTATTTTCGCCGTAAAAAGCAATTACCTAAACTATTGCCGCCTCTGTCTCGCTCGCACTCAGTCCGCGAGTAGTATGGTGCAAGCGAGATAAAAACCTGAGGTTGTGTGGGCTCTTAATATTTCTCGCAGTTAGGCTTTCAAGCTGCCCTAAGTTATCAGATCGAAAAGATCCGCGGCCGTGTCCAAGTGTCTCCGAGAATCGCTGACGTGGCAACAAGTAAGTGCATCTTATGTCCCGCAGGCTCGAGCCACGTACAGCTTCGCACAGCTCCGCGCAGACTTGCCTAAGTTCAATATCGTGAACTAGATACCTATGCCTTAAAAAAATCCTATTATTTTCGAAGTATCGAGAGTGAAAACATTCATATTGCGAAAGTTAACTTCATTATTATAATAAAGTTTATTCATCAAAAAGTAAGAATACAGTGTGACCGATTCGGTGAGCCACAAACTAAGCGTCGTCGCTTGTATCTTGTAGGGTTTATTATGATACATTAAACTTTAAAACGGTCGTTACAAGCTTTTAATGTTCTGTCACGGACTCGCAGTTGCACTACTTGGCTTATATTATACCTGCTCTCTGCTATGTACGGATGTACCTCTCCTGTAACGGAGTTACTTCCTACGTAGCCACCATCCATGCTGTATATGAGGGCCAGCTATTACATGGTGTTCCCATCTGTCGCTGTTGCGATGTAACAGACAATAAAGTGTGTCATAGGCATGTGTGTGGGGTGTCTCCGGCTAAATGTCCTGGGACGCAGGTCGGCGATCCCGGAAACAGGCCGTATATAGCACGTCGCGGCGCCACCGACTCACCTTTACACATCCACATATCTAATAGTTTGACGTACACTTTCTAGATACCGTCCACCTAAATAATAGAGCACTGAAACCTCAACTACTAAAACAAATCAAACTTCAATCAAGAGAACAGCTCGATATTTATAACCTTCCCCACCACAGGGGGACTCTTGTTCAGATGCACTGTCTGTTTGATGAAGCAGAATACGATCACGATGATATTTCGTAATCCTACTTTTCAGGTATTAAGTCGATCATTTTATCACAAACAAATTCGAAGTCACTGTCTCCAGATTGCCTGCCGTCTGGAGTCAGACTTTTAAAACGAGATGTTTTACGCGTGAAAAGATTTAAAACAAATTAATTGAAATCGAACTTGGACCAAAACCAGTAGAACTCGATCACGCTCGGTCCTTTCAATAACTCGACTATGACGAACTAGCCTCGACGCAGCACTCGCACATTCATAGCGAAGTTTCTACTGGTGTCGTATGACTACATGCAAACATAGCAAGCGTTGAATGTAACTCAAAGGCACCTCACCATGTAACGTGATTGCACAGTACAAAGGGCGCAGGTTATCTTATCATGAAGCAGTTTATGGTTTTTCGCTGATTGCCAAACAACCAATCGTATAACTTTTGCAAAAACATATGGATCGTATGCGACCCACATAATTACATGAAGCGTTTGTTTTATATTTCACTTATCTAATACATAACAAATAACAATACAGGTCGTGGCTCTCATTTATTCATGCGTCGGTGCCATCAACTTCTCTGACATGTCATGTATGTAGGCAGTTAGTGTTGTGCTCGCTGCTCGTTATTTCATCGTGGCTCATATCATCCTAATTCTAGTTTTGCTCGCCAGTGGGCGAGGCTGCTATAAAGTATTCAATATATACCTCAGACTAGACTTGTGTAGAATGGAGACATTACGTAGATAGAGATTATGTTAAAAGACACGAAATCGTTTACTCTTCAGACAATTACGACCATCGCTCCCGTCTAATAAGTTTCTTGTAACAGTAATTAGATATCAATACCTATTTGATTAGTGATATCAAATCCTGAAAAAACACTTTTGGAAATCCCTTATTATGAATCAGCTGTGGAAATCTCCTAGGGATTTATAATTATGGCCCGTGCGAGAGCCGATAGCGCAGGCAGTACAAAGTTGATGTGTGACAATCTCCTCTAATCCTTTGAGTATTGCGAAGGTAGAGGCACCGTTACGTCAGTTACATGTAATACTGTCAATAAGTGTTAGCAGTTGGGCAGTCACGTTTCGGTTTCCTCTTACCTCTCGAGCGGTGCTTGGGATACATTGCATAACTGTGACTGTGGCGATACTCTGCCGTGCGCCATGCGGGCTGCGCGGCTCAATTGTACATTATATTACAATAATTTCATGGCAATTATTTCTTCATTGTCTTCAGAAACGTGTGCACTAAAGTTTTGTTTTATTGTTGCTATAATCTGTGCCCAACTGTTGCCCAAAGTACTATCATAAAGATATGGACTCTTTGATTGCTAGTGATTTGTAAAAATAATATGATTTTCACATTTAGTTACTTTACTTACTACATTTAGTTCACTTGCAAAACCAATCAAAGCCATACAGCAGGATGCCAAACCGTTCTCATTTGATTGTAACAGCAATAAAGCTATTTGCTCAATACTCAATACGCATAATGGGCCGACAACAGTGGCCCGAGCTTTGCGTAAACGTGTGGCTCGCCTTCACCTACTTATTGAAATTCGTAATTAAGCAGCGTCTGACTCATCGTAACATTATGGGCCATAAATATAAATCCTCGTCCACCGTCCACACGTAAACCTGATCGTGGCTCTAACGACGACACGATGCGATGGCGACCGGCGCGATGGCGGACGAAAGCAAAAGTGTTCAATTAAACGTTACGGTACGCACACGCGCGTCATCATACACCAGATAAACTTGTTTCTCTTAATTATTACGAAGATACAATACTGTAAAGAATAATAACTTCAGTTTCTTGGATAACAGCAAAATCCGGGAAAAAGCAATAAGAAACACGCAAGACCGAAGATGTGAGTATGATCTGTGATCAAAAGTATGCATGTCCGTATCGTTACACTATTATTTGGTCTGGCACACATACAGCCAATGATAAAGTCACGGAAATATACGTTACTTATATACGTATGCAATAACCTTAACAACAAACTACTTTGCTGCCAGACTGTAGAGCCCGCGGCAACGTGAAGTTTTGCGAACCGCTCACGTAATCTGCACGTGTTGAAATGCACAAAACATACACATCGAGTGGAGGCAACGAGGTGGTGCCATTAGTTCGGCGCCCGCGGCCTATTGCCGGCACAGTCGCAGCGACCGCCTCTCCTGAACATTTTGTTATTACTACGTGTTGACTAAAGAAGGACGGAAGGACCACTCCGAATAACGAGAAGACACTAACTTACACCTGAAATAGTGTACAATGTCAACAGTTGCTTTTAACAAGTATTCTAATCTCATTCTATAGAATTTCGCAGAAACAAAACTTACACTATGTTTCAGGTTATCGGTTTGTTTCTGCTGAAATCAAAATTCTATAAATTAAATGCTTGGTTTTCTCTTTTTACCCGACTTCAATAAAAGGAGGAGGTTCTCATTTCGTGGGAATGGTCGAGTTTGAGTGATTTGGGTATTTTTTATAGTAGCTCGTCAATTTGCTCTAGTTAAGCACCATTCGGTGAAGTGGAACTAATGATGAAGACCACCGGAACTACTCAATACTAAGTATTTCACGCGTTGCGCTTCGATTACATGTACATATGTATGTTCATAATTTGACAAATGGGGTAACGTTGGAAGCGTCTCGGTCGTCCGCTGGTTATAGGCCATGTGACGTCACAATTAATTGAATATGGCGCCCTCTTCAGGACATACATTCATGAAGAGCTTAATTAGCACATTTCAAAAACAGTTAACGCGTGTGACTCTTTAATTTGCCTGTCTGTGATGACTTCTTTTTACCTTTTTACCCGACTACGGCGAAGCAAAAAGGAGGGTTATGATTTTGACCGGTATGTATGTATGTACAGTGGCCAGCACATCAAGCTACCCAAAACTGTCAAATTTTTCCAATCAAACTTGAACCTAATGCTTTAGCGATAAAGTTTAAAATCTACTAAAGAAATTTGACAGATTTTAGTAGCTTGATGTGCTGGCCACTGTACGTTCATTTGTTCCCTCAGAACTTCTAAACTACTCATCATGATTTGACAAATGGGGTATCGTTGGAAGCGTCTCGGTCGTCCGCTGGTTATAGGCCATATGACGTCACATTAATGGCGCCCTCTAGAGGACAAAAAGACATGAACTACAAAAAAAAAATGTTTTTTTTATTGAATATGGCGCCCTCTAGAGGACAAAAGTCATGAACTAAAAAATCACACGTAATCTATTCGATTTATCCCCTAACAAGTGTGACTCCGGATTTTTAATTTGTCTGTCTGAAATGACTTGTTTACACCTTTTTAGTTGACTTTTTTGCCGTAGTTGGGTTTTAGTTTTTATACCTTTATTTTTATTATTGTATTTGCAGATGCAATATATAAATGCCACAATTACTACAAATCTAACGACACCTCATAATTATGTTGAAATCCACCAAGCTGCTTAGGCTACAGAGCGTTTCAAAGAAATAGACATACATACATACTATAATTACTCTCGAAAAACATTAGGTACCCTCCTTCTGGGACTGTAACTATTGAACAGATTCCATAAGTTGAGAAGTTCTATCACTATGGGTTTTCTACAACTTTCAAGTTTATTTGGTTGCAGGATAAATGTATCGGACCAACGCATCTATATGGGCATGAGAGTAGGTAGAGTACCTACCTTATTCTTTTGTGATTTTTGTTGAACCAAAAATTGTAAGCTTGCGCTAAACATTGTACTTCACTGCATAGTCTCTTCATGATAAAGAACACATGTAGTAGTCGTATCCGCTAGCCGTCTGTCACGATTTTTTAGGGCTCAAATACTCAGTACCCACCCCAAATAAGCGCACATTGACTGAACCAACTGCAACGTCTATCTGATCAGAGCGGCCTCTGACGCAGTCATCTTCTAGGGAACTTATCTGAGTCGCGCCTAAGTTTATGAAATTACACACACTCGTTATGTAACCATTGCTTAGTGTTGTTTCTAGTCTGTATTTTGCTTCTACTACTATTTGTTACTTGTTGTTGTCTTTGGCCAACAACCCAGGTCGTTCACTTGCGTTGTTTTGTTGCTTTTGTTCTATTTTTTTTTTAAGGCGCTCACGCGATCAAGACCTTACGGTTTGCTGACGGCACTGATCACAGATAGACTAATGTAACAGATATCAAATCGATCCGTGTTTCAATTACGCTCTACTATTCGTTCGAATGACCCTAGAATGGAGGAAATTATTATCTATGACTAGCTTTTGCCCGCGGCTTCGCCCGCGTGGTTGTAGGAAAATATCTCACGGGAACGTACTACCGGGATTAAGAGTACCCCATAATATGTTAATTCAGGTTAAATATCCTAAGGGAACTTTTCCTTTATTTGACTTTTATGATATTTGTTTTATTTTTATCTCTTTTGTCAGCTGTATTTTATATTGTTTGCCTTTTAGTCTGTGTCAAATAAATATATTTTCTTTCTTCTTTCTTTCTATATCGGTGATATCAGTACCAACTTTCAACTTAATTAAACCACGCAGTAAAATCCTCTCCTGTAAAATTGGTTACTTCTTTTCACCCCGTTAAGGGTAGATTTTCGAAAAACCCTGATACACGTTATTCTTTATTTTCGGTTTTAAGTATAAATACTGAGTTTCGAGTTAATCGGACAGCGCGTTAAAATTCTTCCATACAAACATTGACACCCGCAACCCCCTTTAGGGGGTAATTTAGAAAACCAAAAAACTACAAACTTTATAATTTATTCAGATAAGTATTCGTGCGAAGTTTCATGTTTATTACCTCAAGGAATAAGATTTTTCATACAAACTTTCATCCCCTATTTGACCCTCTTAGGGGTTGAATTTCGAAAAATTGATGAGTTGATGAGTCAGTCAGTCAGGACTTTTCTTTGTATTAATATAGATAGATAGATAGTTATGATATGATTCATGATATAATATGGGTGTAGATGACCAAATTCAATTTGAGCGTTCAAGACAGAACACTGGGCCTTGGGACTTGAATGTATTTCGTTTGAGCTGGAAGCGGACTGATGAGGCAGTAACTAAATCTACACAAGACCATCACAATATCTCGGTTATACGGACGAGCTGCGAGTCCCTTTACAATCTACATTTGCAGCTAAACGTACCTACTACAACACCCAAGTTTTCGTGTCGAGCAACATAGCATCTTCGCTGCTATTATGCTTTACTGTAATTTAGGTGCTAGATTTTTGTAGTAGTTTATTGTTCTTTCTATTGGTCTATGGGTCAACAAATTCTCAGTCTTGGTCATTTATCATAATAATAAAATTCTGATCGTGAAATATTTTAATGTCAGACAAAATACTCGGCCTTCGAATAATGCGATAACTGTGATTAACAATATAAACAGGATAATTTGATAATTATGAATGCGTCATCGATTCGTTCAATCTGCTCTAATAATTCATTTATCTATGCAATTATGCGTTGAATTCGTGTCCAAGTCGCTAGATGAGTGTTCTCATGAAACAATCCGATAGAGATCGAATTGCCAGCAGGCTGTTTATATATCATTTTATAGAGTGAGTATCCACTGTACATAAGTACACACAAAAATTGTGATTAGCCATAATTTTGTTTGGGCGTTATTCTGAATGCATACACAGTAGACAAGGGAGCCTTTCAAACGATACAGTATTTGGCAGTTGTGATAGTAGTTTTGGGGTCACGGAAATGTAATCACTCGTACAAAAGCAGCAGTAAGTGTCGGTGAAAAGTGGCCAAAATAGGAATAATCTAACATGCGAGCAAAGCCGGGGGCCGTGTTCGTTATTATAATTATAATAAAATAATATCCGGAGTATCCGGTGTAACCGGAGCAGGCGGCGGAGCATGCGATCCGGCGACACCGCCGGACACCGGACACCGTGTCGCTCCACCGGACACGAAGGCAGCCGCCGAACCGAATACCTCCGCGCCCACGCCCAGCGCCCTTACCTACTTACTAGACATAGACACTGCTACTAGCTCTCAATGCTAGGCTAACCACAAAGATAGGCTACCAATGAAGTGCAAAAGTATAACTCAAGAACACAATTGGAGAATGACAAAACAAAGTGAACAATAAGGGATTCCTTGATGATTATATATTAAGTTGTATCCTATTTTCTTGCTTTGGTCTTGTCAGTTCAATAATACAAATCAACATAATGATCTAAACCATTGGATATTGATATGATGTTGTAATACAAGTATTGTGGCTTCAGTGTTTATCAACACTTATTGGATGTGGTCTGAAACTTTGAATAGACAAATTGAGCTTCATATCATACAGGAAAATATTCTAGTGCCATGAATGAAAATGTAAGAAACATTGGTGCAGTCAAACATTGTCATTATTTACCAAAGTGACCCAGTTCTACACCGAGTTGTAGTAGGTAGTTATACAAGCTATATGTTCTTCTGTTCCACTCACATTACAATGCTAAACACCAGCTATTAGCAAACCTTTAGCCTAAATTATGGCTATTTATAATGGTTATTATTAGTTCATTGCAGATAATTGATTACAGTGACTTGTAAGAATGCATACTAAACTTCATAGTGTTAAAGAAGTAAAATTTGCCATTATGAATACAATATTATTTTAAAAAAAACATTATAGAGTGCATTATAAGTACTCACAAATACAACGTGTTAGAGTAAATAACTTAACTTAGTCAAATTAAGAACATTTTGTTAAAAGAAACACAAATAGAAAAAACTATAATGAACATGAGTGATAGTGCTTATCTGGAATAATTTAAGTGGCTTTGTTGAAATGATGAACATGTAGCAACGCAGGCAGACATTAATGAATGTGTGTTTGCACAGATAGGCTAGGGACTGCTCTTGTGATACACACAGCTACTGTCTCACAGCTGATGAGGTGACACTTGTGCCCCACAAGGAATTCAAACTTGATGCACTTTGTGAACAAAGTTAATCTAAATCATAAATATGTGATAGTAATTTATTGCTTAAAACTAGAACACCCACGAAATTTCGCATTGTTGCATAGGTTTTTTATTAGTCGTGATTTTTAATTCATACTCTTTATGGCACGTCTTCAGGTCATGAGCTATATCGAAAAATATTCAAATATTATATAATTTTTTTATATAGATAACTATATAATTACACCCATAATGCTTTATATGTATGTATGTTTTTAATGTATATGTAAATGGTAGACCACTGACTACCTGCAGTATTGTCTCTCCTTCACTCTTGAATCCATCCAAAGGTTGTCTGTAAAAGATCGCTTTTAGCTATAAGACCTCCCATAGTGACACCCTATGTAAAATGTCCAAATTTATTTTTATTTCTTTATTTAATTAAATACTGTTTTTAAATACATAAATACAATAAAAACATTTTTAAATATTAGAATATAAAAATTATAAAAACATTTAAAAATAAATATTTTTATAATTATTATGGTGTATATAATAAAGAGTATTCTTTTCTCTTCTATTCTATCAAAAAACATTTAACCTAGGTCTTAAGGGGGAAGTGTGAAATTTTATTAGTTGTTACAATGGTAGATGATGAAAACATAACTGAAAACATCCTTTAAAATATATACAATTTTGGTAATAAACTGAAAACATAATGACATATTGTTTGTCTTGTACAAGTGAAGTAAAACACACTACACTGACATTGTAACATTAATTATCTAAAACATTGTAGTCACCAGTCTCAGAGCTAGAGTAAACAATGAGAGATTTTCCTCTTATTTTAAACTAGGCAGCAAGCCAGTGTAACTGCTAGTACCAGGTAATGATAGTCAGCTTGTAAGACATAGTGGAACATTACCTATCAATTGTGGCGTTACTCAGTATTTTTTGCATTACAAAAAGCTACGAATAGTGTGTTGGGTCGGGTACAAGGACGCGGTGATTAGCAGTCGCCGCGCGCGGCACTACCTGGCGAGCCTCCGCTAAACACCGCCACTTAGCACCGCCGCCGACGCGACGCCTAGCACACAATACGCCCATCGCTCTGTTTCTAACCAAATATTTTTAATCTTAGCTACTGAAATTTTCGTTATCTATTGAGTTTGGCAGGACATAAGTATTTTCCCATAAATTAAGTACTTAAGTACCAATAGCAATTTTTGCGGCAAAAAAGTTATCCAACGTGACGTACTATGTGGCGTAATGAGACCTTAAATTTAATGTTTAAACTGACGTAAGTAACGACGGTGCAAGAAACCGATTCTTTTAACCTCACCGTCGAAATAAGCGACGCATGAGAAAAATCGATAATTTCACCAATAAACAAGGCGCCGTCAAACTATTTCGATTCTAATTAGACGACAGCTACTAAAATGTATTGGCGTCCTGCTGGTGTCGTAAAATGCTGTTCTTACATTCAACAACTGCAGAAAATAAAAGCAAAACCAATAAATTGCCGGCGTACTCACCCATTTTGTTACGCTCGCCTGCAATGACCGCTGAGCCGACGACGAATTACATTTATTATATATTTTTCATTATCACAATTACACTTATTATGCCACAAACACAAATTATCTGCTAATTTATCTTAGAACTTAAAAAATCCTCATTAGATTAAATAAAAAAAATGGGCTGGTCGCACAGCGCAATGCTCCCACTGCCTTGCAGATGACAGATAACGCGCGTTCGGAAATTAGAAACTTAGAACGTATTCGATGCGTTCTGAAATTTACTTCGTTTTATAATAAATAGTACACTCGTTGGAATCGGGATTGAAACTGAATCGATTACAGTCATACAAGATCACGCTATGTGGCTCGGTTGTTGTATATGTGATATTTCTAATGTGGTAAGGGTAACTGTGCGTTTGCACTGTGACTGGCGAAACATTCACTGAAATCTCTAGTTTCTGTCTGACAATTTTTGATACAATGTTGACAGGAAATAGAGATTTCAATGAGAGATGTTTGTGAAGACTTGTCCAACTTTATGAAAATAACATAGTGTCGACGTTTCTACTGACGAACACCGTGCGTGGTTGTTTGCGTGCTCAGCTTGAGCATGTGTCGTTCGGCACGCATGCATAAATGTACCGTCGTATGCCTCAGGTTGAGGCATGCGTGACGAACCATTCGCGACGCACGCCTCGCGATGTCTGTACACGGCTTTAATGTTTTGCCAGTGCAAACGCACAGTAAGGGCTCGTACACACTGGCGCGATATCGCGGGCGCAACAAGGGTCGCGCTGCGTGATGCGCCCGTGATATCGCGCCAGTGTATACGAGTCTTCAGGATTAATTCGACCAAACGTTTAACAATAGTATACGCCTTCTGTTCCGATTTTTTTTTTTAATTTTGATAGTTTTTCCATACGAAAACTGTCAGAAGTAAATTATCCGCGGATAAAAGTTTACAGAATTTGGTAAAATCAGCCCTAAGAATGATAATTTATCTCGCAGCTTGAGCATAGGTACATACATTATGATTGTCATTGTAAGTAGGTATGTAATTTGAGACGAGTTGCTCAAGCACGGTACGGTATCGATTCGGTTCGCGAGATGTTTATGAAAATCTTTGAACGCAGATTTTCAAACATAATCTCAAAAATTGATAATGTGATGTGGTTGAACTTGAATATAGGTACAGGTTGGCCGTTGGGCACGCCGCAATCGCGGCGATAAGTCCCCTCTTTGAGGAGTGGCTAGAGAGGCGCCACGGCGTCCTCACCTTCCGCCTGACGCAGGTCCTCACCGGACACGGTTGTTTCGGGAGGTACCTGTTTCGCATAAGGCGGGAGGAAACGCCCGGGTGTCACCATTGTGTGGATCGTCCGGAGGACACGGTGGAGCATACGGTGGAGGTCTGCCCGGCTTGGGCAGAGCACCGCCGTGTCCTCGTGGAGGCGATCGGCGGCAGTGACCTCTCGCGTCCGGCCCTGGTCCAGGCCATGGTGCGGAGCGAGAGGGCATGGCAGGCCGTCACCTCCTTCTGCGAAGCAGTAATGCTCGCGAAGGAGGAGGCGGAGCGCGTGAGGGAGAGGCAAAGTTCGCGCCCTCACGCGCCTAGCCGCCGTAGGAGACGCCCTGGGCGTCGGGACTCCTTGGAGGATTCCCGGCCACCGTAGGCGCGGGCTTGCGGGCGGTGAGCAATGGGTAGCTCGCCCCCGATAAGGACCAGGCCCGGGTCGACGGCGCGTCGTGTTCCACGCGCGCCTCAAAGAGATGTCAGCAAAACGGACGGGGTCCGCTAGGACCGTTGCCCGCCGGGGTTGCGGGTAGTCCTAAGGGGAAACCGTGGCCCCTGGCATGGCAAGGGAAGGAACACGGGTGGGTTTTAGTCAGTAAAAGTCTGACACGCCCTCCCGCTCCGCCCAGAGCGGGAGAAGCCATTGGATGATTTCCCACCCAAAAAAAAAAAAAAAAAAAGATTGGCCCGTGAAACGACGTGCAAAAATATATTTTAGAAGCCTATCTCCAAGGGCTTCCCGAAACACCCCCTTGTATTTTCAGTCAGCGATTACCTATACCTATGAATAAACTACTTATAGATAATCGCTGAACATAGGTACCTACATGTACAAAAACCAGCACCCTAATTACGTAACAGACGGTCAATCACAATCTGTATCGTTTTGAAACAGATTGCTAATTCCTAATTGCTTCATACGTTCGAAAAATAATCTGCTCAACAACATAAATAACGAAATGAATGTTGTTGAACTGTCAAAATGAATCAGTTAGGCCGCATTCCGAGTTAGGCCATAATCGCTCACAGCGCTGACATCAATATTTTGATGTCAGCGCTGTGAGCCGATTCCGATTTAGATATTACGATTATGACAGCTGAGGTCTGTCATCAATTCGGAACGCTCGTGAACGCGCGTACAGTGCTCGCTCAACGTCAAAACTTATAAAGGCTACGTTCCGAGATACAATGTAATCGATTTGAGCGTGCTAACACCCGTTCCGAATAAGCGTTAGCGCGATAACGCCGACCCATGAAACGTCATAGATGAGGTCATGACATGCGCCATCTTGCGATAACGCCGACCATGCCTTTTACTAATATCACCGTGATCTCTGTCAAAAATGACAGTTGACTGAACTGTCATTTTTGGCAGCGCTGTAGTTTTGAGTCGCTATATCTATAAACTAACGTGGCTTTTTCTAAATTGTGCTTCTGGCTACCGTCGCCACTTAACCAAATGTTATAAGTTTTGACGTTGAGCATGCACTGTAGGCGCGTTCACGAGCGTTCCGAATTGATGACAGACCTCAGCTGTCATAATCGTAATATCTAAATCGGAACGCAAAATATTGATGTCAGCGCTGTGAGCGATTATGGCCTAACTCGGAATGCGGCCAAAGGCATGGTTAGCGTTATCGCAAGATGGCGCATGCCATGACGTCATCAATGACGTTTCATGGGTCGGCGTTATCGCGCTAACGCTTATTCGGAAAAGGTTTTAACACGCTCAAATTGATATCATCGTAACTCGGAACGCAGCCTTAGTCTTCATCGATTATGACACTTAAAAAAACCGCGAAATTCTCACTTGACATCAGCATTTAACAACTGCATCTGACGCTGCGTTCCGAGTTACAATGTAATCGATTTGAGCGCGCTAACACCCGTTCCGAATAAGCGTTAGCGCGGTAACGCCGACCCATGAAACGTCATAGATGACGTCATGACATGCGCCATCTTGCGATAACGCCGACCATGGCCGCGTTCCGAGTTAGGCCATAATCGCTCACAGCGCTGACATCAATATTTTGCGTTCCGATTTAGATATTACGATTATGACAGCTGAGGTCTATCATCAATTCGGAACGCTCGTGAACGCGCGTACAGTGCTCGCTCAACGTCAAAATTATAACATTACTTAATTCTATGTATAAACATCAGAAATTTCTTTTTCTTCTTTGGTTATGTGGCGACGGTAGCCAGAGGCACAATTTAGAAAAAGCCACGTTAGTTTATAGATATGATGCGACTCAAAACAACAGCGCTACCAAAAATGACAGTTCAGTCAACTGTCATTTTTGACAGTGATCACGGTGATATTAGTAAAAGGCATGGTCGGCGTTATCGCAAGATGGCGCATGTCATGACGTCATCTATGACCATTGACAGACCAAAGTTAGCGCACTCACGCTAACTCGGAACGGGTTTTAGCGCGCTCAAATCGATTTCATCGTAACTCGGAACGCACCCCATGCCTTTTACTAATATCACCGTGATTTCTGTCAAAAATGACAGTTGACTGAACTGTCATTTTTGGCAGCGCTGTAGTTTTGAGTCGCATATCTATAAACTAACGTGGCTTTTTCTAAATTGTGCTTCTGGCTACCGTCGCCACTTAACCAAAGAAGAAAAAGACATTTCTGATGTTTAAACAAAGAATAGTAATGTTATAAGTTTTGACGTTTAGCAAGCCTGTAGGCGCCTTCACGAGCGTTCCGAATTGATGACAGACCTCAGCTGTCATAATCGTAATATCTAAATCGGAACGCAAAATATTGATGTCAGCGCTGTGAGCGATTATGGCCTAACTCGGAACGCGGCCCCAATATGTCGGATATTGTCGTCGTTTACAATCTCATTTACAATATCGCGACTTCTCCTTTTGTTAAATTGCCCTGCAATGATTTTAACAAGGCTGTCATCACATATAGCATTAAGAAGGCGAAGTAACAAAATTAGTCATTGCAGGGCAATTTAACAAAAGGAGAAGTCGCGATATTGTAAACGACGACAATATCCGACATATTCAGATGCAGTTGTTAAATGCAGAAATCTCAGTAGGCTACGCCCTCGAGAAATTGCGCTGATTTTCCTTTTTTTATTTTATTTTAAAAGTAAATTGTTTTATGTTCAAGTAGTTCAAGTTATAAAGAAACAATAAAGGGCTACAAACGATCTACGCTATAGCTGTAGTCAACTGAGAATTTCGCGGTTTTTAATATTTTTGGGAAATTTTCATGTGATTAAACTATTAACAAATTAAAATGATTCGTATTTTATCAGTTTGTAATATGCCATAATGTAGCTGTTTGTTGTTCCCATTTGATAAAATAAAATAAAACCGGGCAGAAATTCCTAATGGAAAAATTCAACCACACGTTCCCAGACCTGGGAATCGAACCCAGGACCTCATGCTCAGGAGTAACGCTTGCGAAACTAGACCAACGAGGCAGACCGTTTACCGTTTTAATGCAAGTAAAAATAAATACCTATCGAACCCTGTGCGCGATGGACATCGAACGCGGGCAGCGGTCGGTCACGCTCACTCACGCAGCTTCAGGCCATAGTGCATTTTATTTTGTTAAAAATAAATCTGCCTATGACCCTAGTGATTATGGTGCCTTCTTTTTCGCTCTATACGTTCATTCACTTAAATACACTGATTTACTTAGGGTAGATCCGCAAAGGTAGTCCGCGAAATACAAATTTTCATACGTTTTTTGCAACCTGCGAATGCTGGATCAAAATATGATTTGCGACCATAAAAAATAATATGTATTTACAGAATATTACAATCGTGTTCTCTATGTTAGATTTGTTCTCAAATCTCATGATTTCATGAAAAAGTCATTCAAAGGAACCTGCAAATAGCAAAAAAGAAAATTTTAATTTCGCGTGCTGCCTTTACAGATCCACCATAAGATGTAGTTTGTATGCATAGAAGAAGAACGTCTTTTTGGAGTCGAGAGCTTCCTCGCCGATTTTTCAATGCTTGCTTAGTGCTTAGGAGTGGCGCTGGCAGCGAAGAAATATGAATCAAAACGAATAAAGAAAATGAAACAAAAAATATCGAACAGCTTCATAAAATAAGTGCTTTATTGATTAAAAATTAGTAGGTACATAATTTGAATAATAACGTGACTGTTAACAAAATAAGCTCAAATAGTGTCTGTGACATGTACCTATAAACTTATTTACAGATTTTGGGCGAAAATGTACGAAAACAATGAATTAGATCAAATAGTCTTATTAGTTGCAAGCTTTCTAACATCCCACGTCCTTCAGTTGTTTCAATTTACTTGTTCTGACGCCGGCGCAGCGACGCCTGGGAACATTGCACGAGGCGCCCGTCGCGTCCAACGCGGACACATTTTCATTTCTATCACATACGAGTATTGTGCTGCCTCGCATGAGCGGGCCGAGCTCACCAGCAGATTACACAAGTGCCACTCGGTGTGATCTCGCGGTGAACTCGGCTCTCGCCCACGGCGCTCCCCTATCTTATTACAATATTCGGTAAACTGCAATTTCTCGATCCCTAAAAGACAAGGCGAACGAATAACTCGTATGCACTAAGCAGAATTATAAACTATACATCTATTATAATTATTACTTTATACCAATTTCTTTTTATTTACAACCGAGAAACTATAATAATATAAATATTAGAACCTTATACTCTCTGTACAATGTCGTTAATTTTAATAGACTCTTCATTTATCTCTTTTATTCGCATATTTTTTTTATGTCTGGGGTGACATGTTTCGAGTTTTTACATCGTTGTGAACGTTATGAGTGAGCGACACCCACTCGGAAATGATTTAATATAATATGCATATACACAAGCTTAGTCATCAAATCGAAATAATTTGCTTTTTGTCTATACAGCCCTCTTCGAATTTATTTTGTAATTTATTATACAAAGTAATTTATTATTTATAATAATATACTCGAAGTGTCAATGCTGGCGGAAAGTAATCGGATGGAAAGTTAATAACACTAAATACTACCTACGACTAATTGTTAATAGATTCAAAGCTTCCCGAAGAAAATGTTACGTAGTGTTGTTAACGTTCCATCGCTGAGCTAGCGGTACACACCTACACACGTACGGTGGTACAACATTCGAGACCGGTGCGGAAGACTGACGTCACTGCGAGCTGACACCCACCGACAACACGACACACGTCAGATCGTCCTTCTGCGACACATTACTACATGCCACGTTTATTGTCGCCGCAGCGCTGTCTACTGTGAGCTGTGAGCGGCGCGACAGGTGAGTAGCTGCGGGTCACGACCACTCACGTTATATGAGGAACTGGCTATATTTACATGACCATTAAAATAACCTTCCTTTATTGCTATTGCTGCTAAACACGGAACAGTCGCAGACATATTGTTACAAGAAAGTCTACGCATGTTTACATATTTGTCTCGTTTCTGCAACAATTACAATAATTCATAAACATCCAGGTACAGTTTTTAACGAAACATTTAATAACAGCAAGGTAACGGCGATTCTCCACAACAGAATTCATTTGTGTAACTATAAATAAAATTAGATCTAGACCGGAATAAAGGAAAATAATGAAACACCACTAAAATATATCACTGCAATTCAATAAGTGCTACTAAAATAAGTAAATTCAACTACAACCGGCGGCGGCGCGGTCTGGCGGATGACGACGCGGCGAATTTGAACGCCTAACAATGTCATGAGAGAACGTGCGAACTGATGGACTCGTCACACTCCTTTAATTTGGCCTCCCCCGCACGAAACTGTGCAGGACACAGTGGACTGACGAGCTGTAGAGCACACGGAGCTGAACGACACGACTCTAAGTCACGAGCCGCGGGCTAAGCGAGAAAGAGGTGCGTTAAGGCGAAAGCGCCAGGGTTACCCGCAACATTCTAATTTTCTTATATTTTTTTTCAATTAGCCGATCAGTATTAGGTTATATCAGTATTATGTTGATAAAAATATGATTTGCGGGCGTAATTTATATGTACTTACAGAATTATGACCGTAAAAGTCATTAATACAACTCTTTAAGTGCATACCCTATTGAATGCTTACTTCATGAAATCATGACTTAGAGGCCAATTCTAACTTACTGCATTTCGCATGATTATTCTAATGATATTATTTCTGCGAATTGCAAATAACGTAAGAAAATTTGAATTTCGCGGGCTACCTTAGCGCTTCCCGCTTAATGTCGAAAATTGACGAAGATTACAGGGAAATGACGTCACTATTACTATAGGGAAACAAGGAGGACGTGTTAGGCTCGGTGTCCCGCTGCTCTCGCTACTCCTCGTCCGTGTCGGGGTCGCTGGAGAACTCGGCGCCGGGCGCCTGCAGCCGCGGCGGGAAGGGGCCGCGCGTCTGCTGGCTGCGGAGCGAGCACATCGTCAGCTAAGCGACGACGACCGACTTGTGAAATCAAACGCGGGTTTTAGTTGTCAACCAAAATATTGTACATCTATAAAGTTAACTAATGCATAGAGCTGCTAACAGTAAATGCACAAGTAGTAGCCCACGGCTTCGCTTGCATAGCCGCTATTTTGATACATTTTAGTTACTGAACATATTGCTTTCAAAATCTCTTGCTGATTACTATTAAACCCGAATTTGATTTCAACATGGAATAAAATGGTCCATTACTTTTTTCGCCCGTGCAGCGTACCGCCCTGTGTGTGAGTGTGTGTGTACGTACGCGAGGCGGCGGTAGTGGTTGAGCCACTCCTCCAACATCTGCGCCTGCAGTAGAGGTCGCGCGTGCAGCGTGCCGCCCTGTGTGTGAGTGTGTGTGTACGTACGCGAGGCGGCGGTAGTGGTTGAGCCACTCCTCCAACATCTGCGCCTGCAGTAGAGGTCGCGCGTGCAGCGTGCCGCCCTGTGTGTGAGTGTGTGTGTACGTACGCGAGGCGGCGGTAGTGGTTGAGCCACTCCTCCAACATCTGCGCCTGCAGTAGAGGTCGCGCGTGCAGCGTGCCGCCCTGTGTGTGAGTGTGTGTGTACGTACGCGAGGCGGCGGTAGTGGTTGAGCCACTCCTCCAACATCTGCGCCTGCAGTAGAGGTCGCGCGTGCAGCGTGCCGCCCTGTGTGTGAGTGTGTGTGTACGTACGCGAGGCGGCGGTAGTGGTTGAGCCACTCCTCCAACATCTGCGCCTGCAGTAGAGGTCGCGCGTGCAGCGTGCCGCCCTGTGTGTGAGTGTGTGTGTACGTACGCGAGGCGGCGGTAGTGGTTGAGCCACTCCTCCAACATCTGCGCCTGCAGTAGAGGTCGCGCGTGCAGCGTGCCGCCCTGTGTGTGAGTGTGTGTGTACGTACGCGAGGCGGCGGTAGTGGTTGAGCCACTCCTCCAACATCTGCGCCTGCAGTAGAGGTCGCGCGTGCAGCGTGCCGCCCTGTGTGTGAGTGTGTGTGTACGTACGCGAGGCGGCGGTAGTGGTTGAGCCACTCCTCCAACATCTGCGCCTGCAGTAGAGGTCGCGCGTGCAGCGTGCCGCCCTGTGTGTGAGTGTGTGTGTACGTACGCGAGGCGGCGGTAGTGGTTGAGCCACTCCTCCAACATCTGCGCCTGCAGTAGAGGTCGCGCGTGCAGCGTGCCGCCCTGTGTGTGAGTGTGTGTGTACGTACGCGAGGCGGCGGTAGTGGTTGAGCCACTCCTCCAACATCTGCGCCTGCAGTAGAGGTCGCGCGTGCAGCGTGCCGCCCTGTGTGTGAGTGTGTGTGTACGTACGCGAGGCGGCGGTAGTGGTTGAGCCACTCCTCCAACATCTGCGCCTGCAGTAGAGGTCGCGCGTGCAGCGTGCCGCCCTGTGTGTGAGTGTGTGTGTACGTACGCGAGGCGGCGGTAGTGGTTGAGCCACTCCTCCAACATCTGCGCCTGCAGTAGAGGTCGCGCGTGCAGCGTGCCGCCCTGTGTGTGAGTGTGTGTGTACGTACGCGAGGCGGCGGTAGTGGTTGAGCCACTCCTCCAACATCTGCGCCTGCAGTAGAGGTCGCGCGTGCAGCGTGCCGCCCTGTGTGTGAGTGTGTGTGTACGTACGCGAGGCGGCGGTAGTGGTTGAGCCACTCCTCCAACATCTGCGCCTGCAGTAGAGGTCGCGCGTGCAGCGTGCCGCCCTGTGTGTGAGTGTGTGTGTACGTACGCGAGGCGGCGGTAGTGGTTGAGCCACTCCTCCAACATCTGCGCCTGCAGTAGAGGTCGCGCGTGCAGCGTGCCGCCCTGTGTGTGAGTGTGTGTGTACGTACGCGAGGCGGCGGTAGTGGTTGAGCCACTCCTCCAACATCTGCGCCTGCAGTAGAGGTCGCGCGTGCAGCGTGCCGCCCTGTGTGTGAGTGTGTGTGTACGTACGCGAGGCGGCGGTAGTGGTTGAGCCACTCCTCCAACATCTGCGCCTGCAGTAGAGGTCGCGCGTGCAGCGTGCCGCCCTGTGTGTGAGTGTGTGTGTACGTACGCGAGGCGGCGGTAGTGGTTGAGCCACTCCTCCAACATCTGCGCCTGCAGTAGAGGTCGCGCGTGCAGCGTGCCGCCCTGTGTGTGAGTGTGTGTGTACGTACGCGAGGCGGCGGTAGTGGTTGAGCCACTCCTCCAACATCTGCGCCTGCAGTAGAGGTCGCGCGTGCAGCGTGCCGCCCTGTGTGTGAGTGTGTGTGTACGTACGCGAGGCGGCGGTAGTGGTTGAGCCACTCCTCCAACATCTGCGCCTGCAGTAGAGGTCGCGCGTGCAGCGTGCCGCCCTGTGTGTGAGTGTGTGTGTACGTACGCGAGGCGGCGGTAGTGGTTGAGCCACTCCTCCAACATCTGCGCCTGCAGTAGAGGTCGCGCGTGCAGCGTGCCGCCCTGTGTGTGAGTGTGTGTGTACGTACGCGAGGCGGCGGTAGTGGTTGAGCCACTCCTCCAACATCTGCGCCTGCAGTAGAGGTCGCGCGTGCAGCGTGCCGCCCTGTGTGTGAGTGTGTGTGTACGTACGCGAGGCGGCGGTAGTGGTTGAGCCACTCCTCCAACATCTGCGCCTGCAGTAGAGGTCGCGCGTGCAGCGTGCCGCCCTGTGTGTGAGTGTGTGTGTACGTACGCGAGGCGGCGGTAGTGGTTGAGCCACTCCTCCAACATCTGCGCCTGCAGTAGAGGTCGCGCGTGCAGGGTCTGTCGCGCCGCCAACACGCCGCCGCCGGTCTCGCACGCCGACACCCAGCGCCGCACCACGCCCTCCTCGTCCGACATCTGCACACAACACACGCTCATGCATTATTATACCGATACATAGGTCAGGGCTGTTACCTACACGTTGCCATTTTGGTGGCAACAGGCTGTCATTAGCGTTTCGTGCTTCGATTAGTATGTCCGGCGGAGTCAAATCTACGTATTGTTCTTCTTCCCTACATGAAGTCGACATTGATGATAATAAATTATCCACACAGCGAAAACGTTAACAAATATTTATGGAAAATGGCGCGCTTGTTTTGTTTTTTCGCGCACCGCACCAGCTATTCGCGCGCAGGTGTAAATAAGGCGCTAGAAAAACTGCTAAACAGCCTATATAATTAACACGAAATAATGTTTTGAATACGCAAGTATACGTAAGTTTATGTAGTGAAAAATATATAATTAGATGGAATATTATGTCAATTTATCATATTTTATTTATTTCCACAGTAGGCATAAAAAGGGTGTTCCCTTGTTTCGCAGACAGAACCTACCGGCTTCCCTTATGACATTCGGAACAAAACCACTCTTTCGTCATTAAATTAAAACTATACAAAACGCCTACATTCAATGTTTTGTCTTTGTTGTCGCCCAACAGCGAAACATTTTTCTCTCTAATAACCCGACCGGCCGCCGGCTTACTATTCATTCAAAATTCTTAAGGTCATTACGTCACTTCGGTCACGTGACCCCCCGGTTTCGTATGCGCGAGGCAAGCCGGTCTGCAACGGCTTGCTATGAAGATTGTACTCGAAATTGCGTGCGCGTGAACGAGATGGAGCGAACGAGCGATATCACGATTCGCCTTCGGTAGTTTTCGTTGAATTTCATAATGCGTTCGGCTCGGCTCGGAGTCTGGACATGAAAGTTAATTTGCAATATTGCAATATTTATTCATTGAATTCATTAGTTTATCTGTACTAGTAAGTAGTATTTATTTGTTGGTATAACACAGTGATTGTAGTGTTCAGTTTAGTGAAAGTTGTAGTTGTTAATTAGGTATTTGGGGGTTTATAAGTTGAAATTACTTATTTAGAGTAGATTTGAAAAGTAAGTACTAAGTACGTTTTGCGTACGTGAGTAAACATTTTATGTATCCCTTTACGATAAATATCAATGGCTCATTGGCAGTTGTAAATTAAATAAAATGTATTGTGTCCCGTGTCTACTTTTATCCGACTCTAGTAGGTAGTTTGTGGAATAAAGGGGGTTTTACAGATAATGTGACGAATTCATCCCAAAAGCATGTTTAGAATGAAAAACATAATATATATATTTGTAACTGTTTAGAGTTAGGTACCTACATGAGTTCGGGACTAGTAGGAGAGAATCATTTTTCGGTAATGGGCATGAAGCTCATATTAGAAAAGTAAATCGAAATAGGAATTTGAAAAGGCGGCTTACCTATCCCAAAAAATTACCCTTTGCCACTGTTAAACGTTATACCTATATCTGACATAATCTAGTTTTAAAATAGTATTTGGAAAACCTATTTTTGGATTCAAGGATCCGTTTGCGAAATATTAAGCTTTAAAGTGCTAACTTTTGTTACAGTCAAGTGTCGTCGTCGTCCCCCGCCACTTAAATGGTAAGTTCTGGATATGAGGAAAAATTCATAGCAGTGGTTTATATAACGAAATGAAAAGGAAAACTATCACAGCTAAGTAGGCTCAACAAGTTAACGAGAAAATTATCGACCACCTTACATTATCGCAGTTGTAAAAACATGTTGCAGAACTAGTTTTTTAACTACAATGTTAAGTTTGTTCTTGAGTTAAATTCATCTCAGCTACGGAACTCCTCATTGTGCGTGGTCCGACACGCACTTGGCCGGTTTTTCGATTTCGATTTTTTTAATACCTTAATTCACAAGGGAACAAAGTCGCCCGACATGTCGCGGGGCGACGCGGTACTTATTCTGGAATGTAACCTCGAAACATTGGTAAATACAGTAGGTAAGTACTAATTCTTGGAAATTAATAATAGTTAACAGTATAAACATAAGTACATCGTTAAGGATGGAGCGATGCGTTCATAACGTTCGGACCGGCGTCGTACCTCGTCCTGCGTGAGGAAGTGCACGGGCAGCAGCTTGCCGTCCAGGTCGGTGAGCGGCAGGAAGGCCGCGTCCTTGCGCACGATGTAGGCGGCCTGCGCCGGCGCGGCCTGCAGCGGCACCAGCGCCGAGAAGTGGCCGCGCGTGTACGCCAGCGCCAGCGGCGACTTGCTGCAGCCGTCCGGCTCGCACAGCAGCGGCAGGTACAGGCCGCGGAAGCGCGCGAAGCCCAGCGCCTCGCCGCGGAACGAGTTCACCACGTCCACGCCGTACACCAGCAGCGGCCGCCGCAGCACGTGCGCCAGCGCGAACACGTGCAGCTGGTGCAGCGCCGCGCCCGGCCGCGCCGCCGCCGCCACCAGGCGCGCCCACTCGGCGCGCAGCTGCGGCTCGTCCGGCGCGTACTGCAGGCGCGCCGCCTGCGCGCGCTCCCACGCGGCCCAGCGCGCGTACAGGCCGCGCGCCGCGTGCGCCAGCGCGTCGCCCAGCGCCGCGCGCAGCGTGTTGTGGCGGTCGAACACGCCGTAGGCCGCCTGGCACAGCGCGTCGGGCAGGCAGTCGCCCGCCGATCGGTTCCACAGCGCGTACAGCCGCGACCCTGCGCGGTACCCGTATCACTATTGACGTACACTTTTTCTATTCGGTCGAGCGCTCGGTACTCTATTAACACTATAATTTAAAAACATCGTTACGGCCGATTCCGTAAAAAAAGCCACTCATATGATTTTAATCGCATCGCGAATCAGAGCGCGACCCGTCACAGCTCATAGACCACGATTTCAAACTTTAAACAGAAACATGTGTTATAAGTCAGACATAAAGTTTCTTTTCAATTATCAATAGACGTACGAACGAATTAGTATTAAAAAAACAACACTATTGGTAATGTGTCCCTCTCGCAAAATATGACAGTGTTCATTATTCATCAACTAAATTAATAATATTTAGTCATAATTTGTGTTGGCACATAATCAATCAAGTTATAATATGTAGCCGCCATTTTGTTTCTTCTCAACTCACCCAAACGCACGGTAAGCTCCAGACTCCAGTTGATGAGCGGCGGGTCTGCCTCCAGCGTCTGCTGCGCGTCGCGGTCCAGCAGCTCGGAGAACAGCTGCTCCTGTATGGGCGCAGGCAGCTCCGAGATCTCTGCAACCGACGGCGTTCACATTCTATCACTTGTCATACAAGTTACAGCTTTACGAGCAGCACGCATTTCATTATCGAATAACGAATAAGAAGTCGTGTCATCATTTTTACCCGACTACGGCGAAGCAAAAAGGAGGGTTATAATTTTGACCGGTATGTATGTATGTATGTTCATTTGTTCCCTCATAACTTCTAAAGTCCGTAACATAATTTGACAAATGGGGTGTCGTTGGAAACGTATCGGTCCTCCGCTGGTTATAGATTATGTGACGTCACATTAAATTGAATATGGCGCCCTCTAGAGGACAATAAGTCATGAACGAAACAAAAAAGTTTTTTTAATGGTGCCATGTGGGGTATCAAATGAAAGGGCTTAATTAGCAAATTTCAAATATATATATATTAAGGTTTAAAGAATCTTTATAAGTACTGATTATTCACTTTGTGACGAAACACAAACAATGTTTTAGAAGCGAACTACTGCGTGAATGTGTTTTTGCGTGCACGAGTCCGTTTGCTTGTGTGCGGCGAGTATAGTCTCGGAGACCGGTGATTATTTGTCACTTTGATTTGATATTTATTTATGTTTGTGTGTGTTCTGGTTTTATATTTTGTTGTATATATTTATATAAATAACCCCAAAATAATTTAAATAAAAATAATAGTATAAAACTAAAACCCAACTACGGTAAAAAATACTAAAAAGGTATAAACAAGTCATCTCAGACAGACAAATTAAAAATCCGGAGTCACACGTCTAGGGGATAAATGGAATAGATTACGTGTGACTCCGGATTTTTAATTTGATAGAGCCAAAGATTTAAAACATTAAATTCGCTCGACCGCGTCAAAAAGTTTCGTTGAATTGAATTGTACATTTGAATAGTTGTTATTGTTTCGTCACTCATACTGAAAGTCGTATCTATCGATCTATGCGGGATGTGTGAGCTCACTCTTCACAATGTGGACACCTTTTCGGGTGAGGGCAAATCTAATGATTTAAATGATTGTTTCCAGCAAAGTATCACTAGATAGAGTGCGGTGGTGTAGATCGTGTATTACCGGCGGGCAAGTAGAAGGTGCAGAACTCGTTGATGTAGCGGCACGGGAAGCTGCCCTTCTTGTAGCGCACGCAGCTGGCGATGTGTCGCCGGATCGCCGACGCCAGGTCGGGCGCTGGAACACACGGCATCATCGTCTTAGTGCTGTCGATAGCTAGTTGCGCAATTCTCACAGGAATCCATATTTATTCCGGGACATAAGACGTCTATATCTCTCTTCGAATATAATATTCGTATGCAAAAAAAGGGTCTAATGTACTATACAGGGTAGATTTTTGAGATGGGGCAGCAAGGGCAGCTACCTCATCCGTTCTAGCTACAGGAAAATGGTCTTAGGAGACTGTCCTTATAAAAGACCACCATGCTGTCGTACGCGCTCTTCAAAGGGGCCAAGGGAATCTCAACTAAAAAAAAAACATATAAATATACTTATTAGATTCTAATACCGTAAAGGAAGGTACAGTAAGGACAGTCTCCTAAGACTATTTTCCTGTAGCTACAACGGTTAAGGTAGCTGCCCTTGCTGCACTATCTCAAAAATCCACCCTGTATAGATAGTTACTAGCTTTTGCCCGCGGCTTCGCCCGCGTGGTTGTAGCCAGTCAGTCAGTCAGGACTTTTCTTTTTATTAATATAGATTTAATTTAGTGCCTAATGTAAACGGTTGTATAATAATTTAGTATGGCAGGAAAGTAAATAGTCACCAATGTATGAAGGAGATCTCTTGAGGCCGGGCCCACCACCTGATATCCGCGACAGAAGCGTCGACAGAATCTCTTGTCGCTGAAACCTGCAACACAACACATGTTATTGAACTTGCGTCAACACTGACTCAATCAAGAGGATGATACGGAATCAAATATTAGGTACAGTCAGGGAAACTGAGCAGCGTGCGCGCGCGCCGGGTCGCCGCCCGACGACAGGTAGAGGCGTGAGTTACCTGATGGCGAGGTGCACGAGCGTGTGGCCGGCGTCGAAGGCGGAGGCGCGGTTGAGCAGCGTGACCTCCGCGGACGTGAGCGCGCGCGCCGGGTCGCCGCCCGACGACAGGTAGAGGCGTGAGTTACCTGATGGCGAGGTGCACGAGCGTGTGGCCGGCGTCGAAGGCGGAGGCGCGGTTGAGCAGCGTGACCTCCGCGGACGTGAGCGCGCGCGCCGGGTCGCCGCCCGACGACAGGTAGAGGCGTGAGTTACCTGATGGCGAGGTGCACGAGCGTGTGGCCGGCGTCGAAGGCGGAGGCGCGGTTGAGCAGCGTGACCTCCGCGGACGTGAGCGCGCGCGCCGGGTCGCCGCCCGACGACAGGTAGAGGCGTGAGTTACCTGATGGCGAGGTGCACGAGCGTGTGGCCGGCGTCGAAGGCGGAGGCGCGGTTGAGCAGCGTGACCTCCGCGGACGTGAGCGCGCGCGCCGGGTCGCCGCCCGACGACAGGTAGAGGCGTGAGTTACCTGATGGCGAGGTGCACGAGCGTGTGGCCGGCGTCGAAGGCGGAGGCGCGGTTGAGCAGCGTGACCTCCGCGGACGTGAGCGCGCGCGCCGGGTCGCCGCCCGACGACAGGTAGAGGCGTGAGTTACCTGATGGCGAGGTGCACGAGCGTGTGGCCGGCGTCGAAGGCGGAGGCGCGGTTGAGCAGCGTGACCTCCGCGGACGTGAGCGCGCGCGCCGGGTCGCCGCCCGACGACAGGTAGAGGCGTGAGTTACCTGATGGCGAGGTGCACGAGCGTGTGGCCGGCGTCGAAGGCGGAGGCGCGGTTGAGCAGCGTGACCTCCGCGGACGTGAGCGCGCGCGCCGGGTCGCCGCCCGACGACAGGTAGAGGCGTGAGTTACCTGATGGCGAGGTGCACGAGCGTGTGGCCGGCGTCGAAGGCGGAGGCGCGGTTGAGCAGCGTGACCTCCGCGGACGTGAGCGCGCGCGCCGGGTCGCCGCCCGACGACAGGTAGAGGCGTGAGTTACCTGATGGCGAGGTGCACGAGCGTGTGGCCGGCGTCGAAGGCGGAGGCGCGGTTGAGCAGCGTGACCTCCGCGGACGTGAGCGCGCGCGCCGGGTCGCCGCCCGACGACAGGTAGAGGCGTGAGTTACCTGATGGCGAGGTGCACGAGCGTGTGGCCGGCGTCGAAGGCGGAGGCGCGGTTGAGCAGCGTGACCTCCGCGGACGTGAGCGCGCGCGCCGGGTCGCCGCCCGACGACAGGTAGAGGCGTGAGTTACCTGATGGCGAGGTGCACGAGCGTGTGGCCGGCGTCGAAGGCGGAGGCGCGGTTGAGCAGCGTGACCTCCGCGGACGTGAGCGCGCGCGCCGGGTCGCCGCCCGACGACAGGTAGGCCTCCACGCAGCGCGCGTCGCCCTCCACCACGCCTGCACACGACACACGACACGGACGTTAGGTAGGTATGTAGGGTAGGTAGGTAGGTGCGCTGTAGAAAAGCACTTAGTACTTTTCTACAGCCGTGCGAAGCCGGGGCAGCTAGTAGTTTGTATATAAATAATGAAGACAGCATACCGAGACAAGCCTGCAGCCAGATCCAGTCAGTGTTGTTGTTGCGTCTCTTGGATCGCCTGTTGTTGGGCTCCAGCTCGTGGATCGAAGCGTTCTGACTGTTACAGATGTCGTTTATACCTGTAAGTCACACAACATCGCGAATGAGAAACTGTAACGGGTGTAAAAAGACCCTTGGCGAAGTCAAGAGTCACTGGTATTCCCCGTCATTATGATCTTTTTTACCCGACTACGGCGAAGCAAAAAGGAGGGTTATAATTTTGACCGGTATGTATGTATGTATGTTCATTTGTTCCCTCATAACTTCTAAACTCCATAACATAATTTGACAAATGGGGTGTCGTTGGAAACGTATCGGTCCTCCGCTGGTTATAGATTAAGTGACGTCACATTAAATTGAATATGGCGCCCTCTAGAGGACAAAAAATCATGAACTAAAAAAAAAGTTTTTTAATGTTGCCATGTTGGGTATCAAATGAAAGGGCTTAATTAGCACATTTCAAAAATAAATATATTATTACCCCAAAATAATTTAAATAAAAATAAAAGTATAAAAACTAAAACCCAACTTCCCATAAGAAAACTTCCCAAAGTTCCCATAAGATATATAACCTGAATTAACATATTATGGGGTACTTTTAATCCCGGTAGTACGTTCCCGTGAGATATATTCCTACAACCACACGGGCGAAGTCGCGGGCAAAAGCTAGTAACAGTATGAAAACTAAAACCCAACTACGGCAAAAAAGACAACTAATATTAAACAAGTCATTTCGGACAGACAAATTAAAAATCCGGAGTCACACGTAATCTATTAGATTTATCCCCTATCCCCTTAGGACGTGTGATTTGTTTTTTAATTTTTCTGTCTGAAATGACTTGTTTATTATTAGTTGCCCGCGGCTTCGCCCGCGTTGTTGTAGGAAAATATCTCACGGGAACGTACTACCGGGATTAAAAGTACCCCATAATATGTTAATTCAGGTTATATATTATCTTATGGGAACTTTTCCTTTATTTGACTTTTATGATATAGGTGATATCAGTACCAACTTTCTAGTTAATTAAACCACGCAGTAAAATCCTCTCCTGTAAAATTGGTTACTTCTTTTCACCCCGTTAAGGGTAGATTTTCGAAAAACCCTGATACACGTTATTCTTTATTTTCGGTTTTAAGTATAAATACTGAGTTTCGAGTTAATCGGACAGCGCGTTAAAATTCTTCTATACAAACTGTGACACCCTCAACCCCCCTTTAGAATAAAAATTACAAACTTTATAATTTATTTAGATAACTATTCGTGCGAAGTTTCATGTTTATTACCTCAAGGAATAAGATTTTTCATCCCCTATATGACCCCCTTAGGGGTTGAATTTCGAAAAATCGTATTACACGTTATTCTTTATTTTCGGGTTTATGTATAAATATTGAGTTTCGAGTTAATCAGACAGCGCGTTAAAATTATTTTTAAATTGCGAAGTTTATAATTTATTTAGATAACTATTCGTGCGAAGTTTCATGATTATTACCTCAAGGAATAAGATTTTTCATACAAACTTTCATCCCCTATTTGACTCCCTTAGGGGTTGAATTTCGAAAAATGCTTCCTTATTCCTTGCCTACATTATAAAGGGAACCTCTGTGCAAAATTTAAGCTTCCTAGGTCCAAGGGTTTGGGCTGGGCGTTGATGAGTCAGTCAGTCAAGACTTTTCTTTTTTAACCCCCGACGGAAAAAGAGGGGTGTTATAAGTTTAACGTGTGTATCTGTGTATCTGTCTGTTCCCTCGTAGCTCCCAAACGGCTGAACCGATTTTGATTATTATTTTTTTTGTTTGAAAGGTTTCTTGATCGAAAGTGTTCTTAGCTACAATTCAAGAAAATCGGTTCAGCCGTTTGAAGCTCTTCGCTCTTTTCTATTTGATGAATGGATGTGCGCATCTTCCACAGGTCTGATCGATTCGAAATTTAGTATTCTGTTACTTCAATGATATTAGAAGAACATAGTAACCTTGAACCGATACTGCAGCATCACATGGAACTGTCTTTGTTTGTGTCGGGGGTTATATTAATATAGATTTTTATTTAAATTATTTTGGGGTTATAATATACAGGGTGGATTTTTGAGATGGGGCAGCAATTCTTATAAGGATCAAAAACCTCTATTGGACGAACTGAGCTTCGAGTACTAGAAAAGTCCGAAATCGCAAAAAACGTTTCCCATTCATTTCGTAGGCAAATGTAGCTTTACAGAATTATAATGATTATAATCAGCAATACAACTCCATAAGTTAGAATAATCCTTTAATTTCATAATTTCGTGAAATAGTCATTCAATAGGATTATATGAACTTAGAGAGTTGTATTGATAATTTTTATGACTATAATTCTATAAATAAATATCTGATACGGCCGTGGATCATATTTAGATCAACATACAACCTGATACTGACCTGCAAATTGCAAAACACGTAAGAAAATTTTAAAACCTTAAGGACCATGTAGATTTTTGTTTGAAATGGTATTTTAAAGAAATAACGACACAGATTTGAGTGGACCTGTCCAGTGTCGGTTTTGTCAGTCTTTTTACACGCTGTATTTAAACGTCACTATCAGATGCTCAACGAGTAATAACAAAGTGTCTTCTAACCAGACTACGCGCGAAATTTCGCCTATTTTCATATTCTTTATGGCACCGGTTTAGGTCATGAGCTATCCGAATATCAAACAATATTTGGCTTAGGTCTTAAGGGGCAGACATGAAAATTAATTCGCTGCTGCAAGGTATAATAGTATACAAGCTAGGTAGTGAGACTCCGTACCGAGCGTGGGCCTCGCGCCTGCGGGCGGCGGCGAGGGCTGCGGCGCGGGGTTGCTGCTGCCGCACATCGCGCACTTCAGCGACTTGGGCCAGTTGTCGTACGTGCACGTCTGCAAACACAGGGTCACTGGTTAGTGCACACGTCCTGCTTGCCGGGAACTTTATTCAATATAATATGGGAAATTACAAAGATGTTTAATGCAACCATGTTTGCGGGAAAAGAGGCCTGCAAAACTGCGCTCCAATTACTTAACACAATCCGAAGGATTTTGAAGGAAATTCCTAATCCATTGCTTCATATGTTTGAAAATATCATCTTCTCGACAACGTTAATAACGCAATGAGTTTTGTTGCATTGTCAAAATGAAAGCCATTGCAATTGTTAATGTATTACGCATTTACCCCGCTGACCCACTCCAAAGTTGTTGGAGTTGTTCAGCTGTTTTAGCGTGAAAGCGTAACAAACAAAATCATTTTCGCATTTTAAATATTATAGTTACTTTAAATATAAAAACATTATTGTTGGAAAAAGTGTTGAGATTTAAAGTTGAAACCTTCTAAATACAAATGAATGTATTACTAATTTCCATTAGTGAGTGACTGCGCAAGAATTTAACCTGAATCGGGGTTGTTTTCACTTTCATCGAATACTTTTGTAACAGAGCATAGGTTCAGTCGTGTGATAGGTATACTGTATACACTGACCGGACAGGGCCACTTGGCAACGGAAGAAGCGCTGGCACCCTGCGGCGACGATATCCGCAACGGCTTTAGGCGCTCTGCCACTGCCTCCGCACCTAAGGACCAAACGATACATAGAGACAAGACCCATGCACTTATAACAGCTCTTGTCACTGACAGACAGCTCTTACGACACTTTTGTGGGGGCATAATAAACACACGAAAAATGTACGCATTAAACGCCGCAAAATAGAAAATGATGAGTACCATCGTCTCGCAATTAATGCTTTTTAGCAAAATTGAATGTCCGGGCATTCGGGCATTTATTACCTTAGCTGGGCTAAACCAATCACGGCACGGCAATACTGCTAGGCGTACTGCTACGATGCGGGGGACGATAAATAAGCGGGGGCGGGAGTCAGTTTCGCTTCGTTGCGTAGTAATTATTAGTATCATTTTCGCAGAGGGGTATCGTTTTGATAATGATGCTACATAACATAGTAACAGGTACAGATAGAGATGAGGTATAAAGGCGCCGCAAGGCATTGCAATACCTTCATAAACTTTCTATGAACCAACGCACAATACAGACTGGCCGCACCACTTTTTTTATGAAAATGCGTTGCGCTACAGCCCAATGCGGCTGTAATGTGCGCTTGGCTGTAGGATACGTTACCGCAGATGTCCGGCGAGGGCAGCGCGCTGGCGCCGTCCTGCAGCCGGAAGATGTCTTCGTTGACCACAGACTTGGGGCTGCGGCACATGGTGCACTGCAACAATTTCAAACTCCACATGTTTCATCATCGCCACTAACATCTTCTTATTATCTTCTGATTTTCTCAATATCGTGGGTGGCTGATATTTCTTATCACATCAAACAGTCAGTCAGAAGATCATTATGTGTCCTTAGGTCATAATTATGATTTTTTTCATGACTTGAACCCTCTAGAGTTTGCGTAGAAAGCCCGCGCCAATACTGCGCCCGCGCAGCGCATTCTATCAAAAGCCGGCAGTCATTTTAATGCGATTTGGCTAGCTTATATAGACTGCGCGAGAACCGTTACCTATCCGATGCGTACCTATATACTACAGATTGTGTCAGGATGAAAAATATAAAATGTAAATAAAATAGACATTTAAATAATGACCAGATTTCCAACAGTTACAAGAAGTTTCGCTGGTTAACAAAATGAGACATTTACAAAACTGTTTCATTTTATTTCTTAGGGACAAAATAACAGTTACATGCAATAAGATTCTTAAGATAAATAGTAAAATATATAACCCACACTGTTGTCCACGGAATTATAACTAATTATACTCAATACTTATTAAGGTTGTGTATTATATCGAGTTTAGAGTAGATATACGTCGCACACCACAACGACGACAACGAGCATGATGCATACACTCGTCACACTCGTGTCAGGCGAGCGCGAACCGCTCAGAAAGTGAAAGTGTTACCAATTAGATAAAGCTGGACAGCCACAGCATTCATTGATGCTCTTTTATTCTTAAAGTATTACAGACACAATAATAATTCAATCGTCATGATGTTCATATCACGGTGCGACCTAGTTTATTCTAGACAACAATCCAATCCAAATACACGAGAACAAAAGCAAAGTCATTGTGAATTAGATAAGCGTCAACACAAAAAGTTTTAAAAACCAATCTTTGTGCAGGGCTCGGATAACGGTATATTTTTCGAAACGGTTTCGTCTTAAAATACCTAAGGAACGATTTGTTTCGGTTACGTTCGAACAGAACGTTATTAAAACGATTTTTGAAGAAGAACAAAATTTAAATTGTTTTCGGTCAATAAAACGTTTTGAACCATTTTTGGGTTGATCGATATGAAAGAAACAATGATAGGATACTTAATTTAACTCAACAAGTACATGCTTGTCGACGCACGGGGGTGTGCGGCTGCTTCCTGCGGAATAAACGGTTTTTGAATACGGAATAAACGTTCTCATTTCGTTTTCGTCCCGAACAAAATATTGTACAAAGAACTGTTCGAAACGTTTTAAAAACGTTATTATAAATAACGGTTCCGAGCCCTGTCTTTGTGCTTTATCATCTAGTCATCTCTGCATACATAGAACATTATATTAATTAGAAATTAACATGATTAAACAATACTTGTCATAGTTTATAAGGTGGATCAGGCCGAGACGTCCTTTGTGTTGATCCCACACATTCTCGCTCGTCTCACTACTCATTCATATCGTCTCGTTCAGGGGGTATCAACTTTGTATGGGCCAATGTAGGACAGGTACCCGGGGCAAAGTTGTTACATTGCCAACGTTAAAAAAATTATGAAGGACCCAACAAATTAGGTCTTTAATAATACCGATTTTCAAGTTGTAACACAGGTTCATTGAAAGTGATTCGTTTATTTTTTTCTTTCCAAATAGTAGTTTTTAAGCTAGAAATATGCCAACAAAAAATAAATATTGATTAGATCATATTTTTTTTTCATGATCGATTGAAGTTATACTGATTTTTGATTTACCCAAAATACCTCAATATTGTCTAAAATGAAATAAAACCGAAAATATAGTAGATATTTTTGATAATTTCATAGTAGCACTACGCTGTATACAGGACAGGTATACAGTTGTGATCTTTATCTTTGTTGTGAGTTTTGAAACTTTGTGAAATGGATGAAAATAGAAGGAAATGTTTCAAGTGTGGCTGTTTACCAGCCGAACATAACGTGAAACTGTTCCGTTTTCCTAAACCCGGAGTTCGAAACGTTATTCGGTAAGTATTAACACGTACCTTATAATAAATATTTCAGTGGTTAGCCAGAACTATTGATGATTGATGAAAATGTTATTTTTTTCACTTTCAGTTTTCTGCTGTGGGCAAAGTACATTTTTCCAGAAGAGCAATATAGTTTATACTTTACAAAATCAGACAAAATTGTACAATGATCACAGAATGCTGTGTGAAAAGCTGCTGTTCCATGTGATGTAAGTGAATATTTTAATAACTGATTATCTACACTATATTATTGTCACTAAATTTGTTATAAATATTGGTGCTTCAAACCAAAATTTAATTAATGGAATAATTTTGTTTCAGACTGAACCCGTACTTATTGATTTGGCCGAACCACAAGCTGGTCCATCCCAAAGAATATTTTTAGGGGACATAACAAATATGCAAACTGTGGCCAATACAAATATATTCTTTAAACTTTATCAACAAACAAGAATACTTGTTTGGAGAAAAGGATAATATGTCAGTCATAAGGGGAATTATAGAAGATTTTTAACATATAAGAGGTTACAAATTGAGGTAGGCTGTTGTTTTTTTCATGACTTCCATAAGCAAATAAAATTTAGTTACTATTGTATAGCAAAACTTCATGAGTATTAAGTAGTACAGGGCCAGGACGGTTCACACAATAATAAAAAGAAGTTGAGAACAGTAACATGACTAACATGTATCAACATTATTATAACTGACATGAACACAGGTTCTGTCCGTCTGTACTTATCGTAAATGAATAAATAATTTTGTCACTACTGCTAATAATCTACTGTTTCTGTTTGGGTACACTTTGAAAATTGATTTTTGTCTAATTTTGTTGTAAGATCTCTGTAAATGTAGTTAAAATAAACTTCTGGGTTAGTATGTATTCTGAGGCTACTGCAAACAGATTGTAAATAAAGCATTTGAATCTAATAACACGAACACAATAATAATAAATTGTAATGATATTCTAATATTTAAAAATGTAAAATATATGTATTTAATGAAATTGTAATGAAGCTGTTGAAATAAATAAAAAACAATTTGAATTATTTATAGTTTTATTTTGCCATATTAATTCTGTAGACTTTTTGGTAGGTACATTCTCTTGTAAGAAAACTCTTTGAGTTTTCTTACAAGAGAATGTACCTACCAAAAAAACATTATTAGGGATGATAGGCAACATTTGAATTTACCGCCATACTAAGGTTTTTTCTCCGGGCTAAGTATAGATGGCGCTGGCGTAACCGTTCTACGAAATATTGTATGGAGTTGGCATTCTTCTCCGTTAGGAGTATATGTGTTCTGTGGTCTCGTTCGTCGACGGTCACAGAAAGAACACAGAAGGTCTGATGTCAACATTTCAACGCGATAAGTACGAAATTCAGTTCCGATATTGTTTTTAAGTTTACTATTCATTTGAGTAGCACGTTACTACTCCAACTAACATGCTTCTGCTAGGTTCACGTCAATAGTGGCAGGGGCGGGATCAAATCTAACGATATCTCGCTTGCTAGTCCGCGCTTTAACCCACAGAGTACTTTTATGCTTTAACCGTTGGACTATTGTTTTTAAGTGTTTACGTTGAAGTGCTATTCAGTATGAATTTTAAGTGCACTAATAGCTAATAGATCCGCTGGGTCAGATCACAATAATAAACAACTAACCAGATACTCGACGACGCTGACTACATATGCGTATGCAAAGGTAAACGAGTAGGGTGTCGAGTTTCAGTATAATATGCAATCTGTGATGAGAACTTAGGTAAATGAACCTTCTACACGTGATTCTATGATGGCCGCGGGTTTAGCAAGTGGTGTGAACTTGAAAAAGTGTTACAATGGAGTAGATGGATACCTTTCGTGAGAGTGGGAAGTTTTCGTAGGTGCACACGTCGCAGCACCACTTGGTGCCCTCTGTCGCCGGCACAGAGCTTGCTGTCATCTGAAGCAATTATATGTTGCTGATTACGTCATCGCGACGAGACTACTGAATACTTGTTGATGACAATACGCGCGCTTCGTCCGAAGGGTGGCAGAATTCTTACATCTCAATTATTATTCTACTTCAGTAAAGATCAAATTGTTCAGGCACAATCCCAAATCTCACGCTGCTTATGCTTAAATTATATGCGAACGGAAAAAAACATAATAACACGACTCATTCGACTTATTCGAAAACACACATTTTTTATTTAAAATGAGGCACACTTATTTCGATTTAGCACTTAGTGGAACCAGCATAGGCCAGACTTAGAAATGTATGTACGGTCAGCAGGAGATTATAGTAAAACCGCTCTTACTACTACGGAATAAAGACACTTTCAAGGTCAAACTTGCTATTGAAGTGCAGTAGTAGATTATGCACCTCCACTAAAACTTAAGCTAATGTTGAAATAATTTTTAACACAGCTTATTTGTCACTGCTTTTTTCAAAATATGTTAATTTAATACATAATAGGTATGTGAAAAGCCATGTACTGTGTAAATATTGTGTTGAGTAATTTACCACTACTTTGAAGATAGTTGTGCCCATTACTGTAATGTCAGAGTGCTTTGTATTCATCAGTGACACCTGGGCACGGGCAGTTGTAGTCGAATATTGTGCAACAAAGACTCTAGACAACTAGATCAAGCAATGAAAGCAATCCATACATTAATGGCAGGCATTCTATATTGGCTTGAAAGGCAGACAGGCGCGACGCTACACCAGTAGAACAAGTTACGTGCAGTTTTCATAGAAATTATTCCACCAGAGTCGCGTCGAACCTGTGTGTGGAAGCCATAAGTGTGACAATGTGTGCTAACACAATAGTTATTCTAAATCAAAAAGTTTAATTGCATATTCTTGAAATGATGCTGCTTCTTTCTAAATTTTTTTCGTGGCGGGTGGAAAAGGCTCAATAATAGATGTTTTCTTCATTTTACCTGCACTTTAAATCAACTATCAAGCTAGTTTTTCATCAAAAGCATATTATTTATTACAAATATTCCTATCATAGCTTCCATTTATAAGGCAGATTCTGACATAGTTGATTTGAACTCGAAATGTAATCCTGTGAGGTATTACATGGAAATTGTGTGATAATTTCATTATAATTGCAAGGTCATGCATATAAGAATGCAACTACTTATTAGGTCAGACAAGCAACCCATGCTTTACAACTCAATGTACATTACACGTGACCTTACAGGTCTGTTCCTACTTCCATTGAGATAAACTCAATGGAAGTAGGAACCAATCTGTAAGGTCTCTTGATGTTAATGAGAATACTAATGAGCATTCATCAGTATATTATACATTGATAACGTAACATGATCAAGGTCAACCTATTAAAACAAATCATTCTTGTGTATCATGAAGTGCCTTCATGGGAGGATACACAAAAGGCCAGACAGATTTCACCAAAATATACCAATCTCATTCCTGGAATGTTTATGTGAAATTATTTCTGTGGATTTGCGATGTTATCCTTATGAGGAATAATGATAAATGAGGATAATTTCACATAAAACAGTAGATGCAAAAGCTACCGGGTACCTGTGCAAGAACCCTATTTAATATAGAATTAGTAGCTTGCAAGGTATCAACACCACGTGTACATTGAAAGTATGCCAGATTTAGCACATTTGCTGCAATATAAGGCACAATAACCGCATTCATATAACTATATTACAGTATATAGCCATATCCCTAGGGATATAACTATATCATGACTTCAACCATCTTACTGCAACATATATAGGTACCTAAAAAATGTTTGCTCAGCACTTTGGCAGCCCAAATGTTAACATTTTGTTCTTTGTTTACTAGTGTGGATATTTTAAATTGGTTTTATTTATTATGGATATTAGATCAAAACAGATATAGTATATAATTATATCCTCACTAAACATAACTGTTCTGTTTATTATATTTTAAGTAGATGCATTGGTATGACTCTTCTAACAAAACACTAACTGAATAGTGTTTTGCCATTAGCATCTGCCTGCCTAGCCTTGCCTTAACTATGTTGGGGTCAGCTTCTAGTCTAACTGGATGCAGCTGAATACCAGTATTTAACATGGAACAACTGTGATTTAAAAGTATATTGAGCTCTATCCTGTTTCAAATGATGTATAGAAGTGATAGTCTTAGTCTTTTTACAACAACTTTGTATACCATGTTTTATGCAAATAAATACTATTTCTATAGAAAAACAATTTCAAGTGAGTGTAATGACTTGTTGGCATGCCTATGTACTATAGTGTGATAGGTAGTGAGGGGTTGTGCTGTATGAATCACCTGGCTGATGGTGGTCTGTGAGACGTTGGTGGAGGCGTCGAGCGTGGCGCACTCGGCCCCCGGTGGCGCTCCCAGTTCGCCAAGCGACGCGCTGTTCCTGCTCCCGTCATTCTGCCCCTCCTCACTCATCTTACCATCAATTATAACATTGAGAACACAACTTCACGCGCTACACTTCACAATCAACTACTATGAGGTTCTCATCATACGAGATTCTTTAGTATTGCTAAGCTTCTATTTACACAGGTGTGCTGTTTGTCGACGATTGTTTCTTTACGTGCGCCTGTAGACAGTCTGTGACCTAAAAACAAACGTACACCATGAACTGACCACTGTGAATAACAACATACTCACGGATTGAAAAAAAGGAGAGTGATAAATGATAATTTCACCTCAAGAATTTCTTATTGGTATCATTGACAGATCGCGACAAAACATACGTCAATGCGAAACTTTATTTATTATAGATCCGAGGTTGTTGATATGAAACTTGGCATCGTTCTTCCTAGAATTTTGGCGTCGTTACACAACATAAAACATCGGGAGTGCGATGGCATAAGGTCAAGACTACTAGAGCGATACGGTTTACTCACACTGTGCTGACGATGTGTCGATCAACTTAGAACGGTTTTGCTCGTGAAAATAGCCAAACAATGGATAAAACAAACCCGGGGGAGACGGAAGAAAACATAAAAGAAACAATGGAGATAGAGGCAATTATGTTTATACGGTATTTTGACAAATTTTGTGTCAATTTTGGTGTCATTCGAAGAAACGAGATGGCTCAGCTCACTCACCTTTTGTCAAGATTGCATAGTAGTGAACTGTAATTGGATAGTAAGTTACGGGTTTTCACAAACCCTACATTTCTGCCAATGAGAAACATCATTCTCATAATTTACAAATGAGGCAACCAATAATAAAGTATGTTATTTTATCAAAATGGCTACCCTAAAAAAAGTAAAAGATTTCTGTCTGTGGTTCTGCGTTCCGTTTCAAGTAGTAGTTTTAATTCAATAGTAGTTTCACGATTGAAATGAAACTGCTATTGAAGCAAAACATTCAAATCGAACACAGTGAAAATCTGTGGTGAAAATAATGAAAATTCACAAATGACGAATGGTGTCATGTAAATGACAAATTTTTGGTACAGCTGTTTTCCGCATTTACAAAATAATAGTTTTTTACTCCAAGCTGGAATGTTTTAAAATGATTTAGTATTATGTAAAAAATTTGGTTTATGAATTCGAATGAATTTTAGACGCATTTTGTCGAAAAGTTCGTTGAGGTCCTCGTCATCTTCGGGGAAAAGTCAGAAGAAGCCGGAAGAAGTAGCGAAATTACAAAGTGAATTAGAGTTACTCAAGCAAACAATCGATTCCTTAAAAGTTTCTGTAGAAAGTAGAGATGCAGCCATAGGTACACTAGCTCGTGAAAAAGAGAAAATATATGTTGAACTAAAAAGTGCACAAAGAACAAATAGGAACTTACTTCAACAGCTTGTAGATGAAAGGTGAACAAATGTGTATTATTTCGTGAAATCACACGGCACACCCATAGCCGTAAGTGCGGGTAGGCAGAATATACCTAACGCTATCATTGTGTTCATGTCATAGTATTTATGTATATATATTATATGTGTCATAGTATAATATATATTATATAAAATATTACTTTTATAAGTAAGTATTGAAAGTTATTGATTAAATACAATTTTAGGGATATCCATTCTAAGGAAAAGGAATTTTTCATCAACGAGATTAGGAGATTGCCAAAACGAGACGAAAACGAGATAAACGCTCTAGAAAGTAAGGAAGTAAGTAACTGATAATATCTAGGTACTTATTATTTCATATAGGTACCTACTTTGTCAGTAGTCAAATAATTAACTAATTTTTTTTCTAGATTTACGTACTTGAAACTTAGTACTTTTACTACGTTCATTTGAATAACTTTATTCCAGCTATCCGAAGATCAAGTAAAGGACTCCTTGCTTGACGAGTTAAAAGCTAAGGATGAAGTAATTTATAATATTGGTGCTAAATATTTAAAAATAAAATCGAGCAAAAAGTTTTTCCAAAAGCAATTGGAAAAATTACAGGTTCAAAACAAAAAGGTCCATTTCAATATTCTTTATATTTTTTTATTCCAACTAGAATCGCATACTAAGGGCTGATTTCACCAATGAAACTGAACGCGATCAGCTAATAAACGACGTTTGAGAGCTGTCAGTGTCATTATTTTCTTTGTAATATTGACACTGACAGCTCTTGAACTCGGTTTAGATGTGCTGATCGCATTCAGTTTCATTGGTGAAATCAGCCCGAAGGCCACACTACGGTTCTCTATCACCAACGGTTATAGCTGATATTGCTGCTAACCGCGACACTGATCAAGGTACACCGCACTGTACAGTTAAAACCCGCCCACTATTATGTCATCGTCAGTTGTTAAGATGAACAATTTACGTTCAAATTCATTTCCATATCTTTTACTAAGGGTTAATTTACCAATGAAACTGAACGCAATCAGCACATCTAAACCGAGTTCAAGAGCTGTAAGGCTCAATATTACAAAGAAAATAATGACATTGACGTGGTTTATGCGCTGATCACGTTCAGTTTTCATTGGTGAAATTCGCTCAAGGCCGCTTGTAGACCTCTGCTTTTGTTATATTTCAGACATGTGAGAATATTATTTTATTGTTACAAGACAACAGAAAAACCTTGGAAAGTCTCCTAGATAAGTTACTAAAATCTGCTTCAGTTTCTCCGGACAGTAAAAAGTATTTAAAACTATTGCAAATTAACGCCAGTTTGCATTACGAAAATACTCAACTTAAAATACATCTTACATCTCAGCAAGAGTCTCCCAACAATGCAATACAAGAGCACTCTGAGAAGTGTTGTCTGATTGATAAACAAACAACGACTGGAAGTAAGTCAGAAGAAAAAATGAATCGTCACTCCCTTCATTCAAAGTTAAAATTACATAATGCGTTCGAAGGTGATAAAAGTTTTAAGTACATTCATAGAACTTTTTCGCCGCATGTTCGAGGTACGATAAGTAGGTCAGTTTCAGATTCTTGTATCGTGAGATCGACTTTAAGTGAATTATGCTAGTAATATACTTTAAATCTAAGTATGATTGTTTTATTACGATTGTAATGTCAAAATCAAAATCAAAATCAAAATATTTTATTTCACATAAACCTACATGGGCACTTATGAAACGTCAGAATCTAGGTGCACGGTTCCAATTGGTCGTTTCCTATGGAGAAGAGCCGGCAAGAAACTCCACGGTTACTCTTTTAAAAATAAATGGGTTTTACAATGCTTTAAAAAATGTACAGTTTGAATAGGTATGCGAGGACAGCTTAGGCCTGTCAACAAGATACTTAAAAAAATAGAAAATAGTCTACAAATCGACAGTCTGTTGTGCCTACAACGTTCTCACATTCACAAAATATAAAGGAATCTATATAAAGGTCGAATAAAATAATAAAAACCAATTTAACCCAAATGGTTGTCACTACAACTTTAACCAATCCGAATGAGAACCCTACTTTAAAATGAAATTTGAATTGTAGGTAATGTCAAATAATGAAACTACATGTCAAGTAGTACCTAAATAAAAAAGTAAAATAAAATACATATCGTAATTTGGGAGCAGTTAATAGACATTTACATAATTATGCCGTTAATGAGGTACCAGGGAGGCCACATGTGCAGAAGGAATTATTGCCAAACTTCCTTGTCATCAACGTAGTCTTTAATCTTGTAATATGCTTTTTTGATAAGGACACGTTTTATGTGGGTTTTGAACTTTCCATCGTTAAGTTCTGTAACCGACTTTGGCAACTTGTTATAAAAGCGAATACTGTTTATAAGGAATGACTTGCTAGTTTTAGTTAATCTAAATTTAGGTATCACAATTTCATGTTTACTACGTGTATTTATATTATGGAAATCACTTCTAATTTTGAAAAGTCCTAAGTTTTTGCGAACATACAAAATACTTTCTAAGATATAAAGAGAAGGCAGAGTTAGTACATCAACTTCTTTGAATTTGTTTCTAAGGGACTCACGAGGACCCATTCTATAGATCGCGCGGATTGCTCTCTTTTGTAATATGAAAATTGAGTCTACATCAGCTGCCGATCCCCACAGCAGAACGCCATAAGACATAATACTGTGGAAATAAGCAAAGTATACTAACCTAGCTGTGGCTACATCAGTCAACTGCCTTATTTTTCTTACTGCAAATGCAGCTGAACTTAATCTACCTGAAAGAGCTCTAATGTGGGCACCCCATTGCAATTTAGAATCTAGAGTAATTCCTAGAAACACAGTTTCTGTAATTGCATCTAGTTTTTTGCCATCAAGTTTTAAGTTTAGACCTACTTGGGGTACATTTGGTAAAGAGAACTTAAGACATTTAGTTTTGTTCGCATTAAGTAAAAGATTATTAGCTGCGAACCATTTAGAAAGAACTGCCAAACTATCGTTGACATGTAAGACATCCGTATCTTTTCTATCTATTTTAAAAATAAGAGACGTGTCATCAGCGAATAGAATTATATCCGATAAGTTAGCCATCATGTAGGGAAGGTCATTAATATAAACTAGAAATAGGAAAGGGCCAAGAATCGAACCTTGGGGCACGCCCATCTTTACTAGAGACCCCGAGGAAGTCACCCCGTTTACGCTTACTTTTTGCTGCCTGTTTGATAAATAAGAAAGAACAAGATCAGCAGCCTGTCCACGAATTCCGTAGTGGTGTAATTTACAGATCAATGTAAGGCAAAACCTGTACGTCAGCCCATAATCATTGCTATTCACAACCATTCGATACGCATCTATGCTGAATCGAACATTATCAAAGGAATCCTCATAATCGCTGTTCACAAATCAGAAAACAATTTTGATTACAGATTAAGCCAATTAGTCAACCGGTATTCTCTCGAAAGCCTGTCGGGGACTAGGCAAATCAAGTAACTGAAAATGTGTCATTTTCGAATCGGAAGCCTGTCGAATGGTTGTGAATAGCTTTGCTGGGTAAGTAGGTATGTACCTACATACTCTGTTTTATGCGGTACCAGTGCAGTGGAATCACAGCCATTGTCACAGCCAGGTGCATTGCCATCCCAAAGACAAAGCTGAAATAAATGTATCACGAGTCATGTCTGCTATTTCACCGGCATACGGCATCCATACTTACCTTCAAACCGGAAAACAGCAACGGCAGTAAAAGTTATTCTTTCAGGAGTCGTGACTCTCCCGCACCCTAATTTCGTAATACACAATCTATCACAATCCGCTATCTAATTGCGTAAAACGTTTTCGTAAACGATTTTTTTTTAATCCGATCCTGCACCCTAATTGCATATTATACAATCTATCGAAATCTGGATCGGTTTGAAACAGATTGCTAATACATTGCTCCATAAGTTCCAAAAAACAAATCTGCTCAACAACGTAAATAACGCAATTAATGTTGTTGAACTGTCAAAATGAAACAGATTAGTCGGAATCGTTTACGAAAACGTTTTACGTAATTAGACTATCCGGTCAAGCTCATTCACAAAGAGCTTTCTATCAAATACCTACCATGGTACTAAATACTAGGATACGTATTCCAAACTCAACAGAGGTATTGCTGTTAGAGATTGCTGGTTGCTGAAAGATAGCCGAGAGTGAGTGGGCACCATTATTTTATCAGCGAAGACATAGCTATACATATAACGTTCTTTTGGCGCGAAGCGAAAATCGGAATTACCCTTTTTTATCTTTCTTTTTCAAGACATTTTTACAAAATAATTATGTTTACCAACAGTGCCCTCAGTCAACGTCATTCGAGCGCCAAAAGATCCTTCAGATCCTTGTCGCAATGTATATTGTATGTAAAAAAATGTGTTAGAATACAATTAGTAGGTACCCACCTAATAAACCTCAAGTAACAATTTAGTCATCAAGGAAAAAGACGCGGACAAACTTTTTAACGCTTTCTACAACGTAAGGTAGTACGCCTTCAGGCTAGGGAGCGACGATCTTCGCAGGGTGGCTGGTAGCGGCTGAATGAGAGTTGCCGAGATTCGAGATGAATGGATTGCGATTAGAGAGACCTACTATGTCCAGCAGTGGACTGCCGTACGCTAATGATGTTGCTATGGAGCGGCAACCTTGGACAATGTTTGTAGGTGTTAGAATCCTAGGACGGCGTGCCATTGGAGATGTTATGGTTAATTGGTTCAAGAATGGCAAGCATGGAACTGTAAATATAATTTATGTTAAACAAGGAACAATGGTAAGACGACGATGCTTATGCGTAATGGTAATGCGTTCTTAGCGGGAACTGATAGTGTGAATAAGCCAAATTTTTTAATAGGTAGCGATTTCAGAACGTAGCAGTAATTGTCTATGAAAAATTTTTTGCAATAATGTTGCCTACTAAAGGATATTTTCCAGTTTTGAAGGAGTTGGGATGAACATGGGTATCTTTTTTTTAAATATTTTAGAAGGCTTAGGGCGGATTCGATCAAACACGAATACATTTTAACCGCGGAATAAGATTTACTCTGACAGTTATTGTATGGAGAAACTGTCAAAAATTCAAAATTTACTCGGAAGAGAAGGCTTATTCCGCGGATAAAATTTATTCCTGTGTGGTCGAATCCAGCCTTAGAATAGATCTTCGGTTTTTTAAGCTATACAATCGAGCCTGTCAAACTTATGATACAAATATTTAAAATAAACAAACACCTTTGACACACAGCAGTCAATCTCAATTTTATTAATGTTTTGTAAATATATTTGAATTTTACTAAGAAATATGCTAAATCCCTTTTAGTTTAGTTTTATACACGAATATTAGAAATATGTTGGATCTTTCCTAAACAAGTATAATTTTGAGAGAAAAAAATCGTCATTTTATGAAATAATCCAGAGAATTCTATGGAAAGTAGGTATCTGTGAATAGTTCGTAGAGTTCGTAAAATTCACAGTGGTGATTTTGAAAGTGGGGTGGTGGACAAAAAATTGTATTGGAACGAACCAGAGTGTGTTGTTGGCAACATTGATCTCCAGATTTGTGTGCGCCGGCATCGCACGTGAACGTGTCGCAAAAATCTCAATAAATTAGTGAAATCACCATGTCAGACGAATATTTCTATGGTAAGTCTAAATCTTTATACCATTGCGCTTTCTTTAATAGTTTTATTTGCATTTTTCGCATTGTACTTTGTCCTGAAATATGATTATAACATTAGCGTCAGCTCTGACACCCGGCTCTCGCCATTTTATTTCACAATATTAAGTGAATATCTGTTTCAATCGCTATCTGTCGTGTTAACATTACTTTTCATTCGTTAGCGCTCGTTGCAGGTTCTAAATTAAACGTATTTAAAGTTAATAACCGACTTGCCGCCATTTTTGATTAAGGAAATGAAATGGCTAATTTCTTCTACGAGTTCGTAATGGCGTTTCTGAGTAACGGATTAATTCTACATCCCACGCGAGATGAGTGCTATTGATTTTTTCCTAACGCATGGTGCGTTTGAAATGTGCGAAGTCAGTGGTGGTTAGGCGCGCAATTTGAATGCGCGGCGTCCAAGCCGCGACAGTTTACATGCCGTTTGCAAAAATGCCAACTCCGCCGATTCAAAGCTCGCAACGAGGGCCACTACACCGCTTTTGTTTATGTCGGTGCTGCGATGTCAGCGTTTTGAGGTTATGATGACAAAATTAACACGAGTTCGTACGATGCGGTCGCCCGCTGCGAGCGAGGCCGCCATGTCTCATGCTATGCGATTCGGCGACGGATTCGATGAGTTCTATCAAACATGTTGACAAGGTTGGTGAATGTTTCAGGTGTAACTTTGTCGGCGTCACATCAGTCCGAGACATGGGACCCCGAGGCGAAGGCGGAGTACCCCCGCAGCAACAAGCTGCTCATACGTCAAGCACTGTTGGGTCCAGATGCCAAGCCTGATGAACTCAATGTTGTTCAGGTATGTTTTATTACCTGGTCTAAGTAACCTTATGGAAGACTTACTGAAACATGAATTCAATACTTAGGTATGTATGATGCAAAGAATTGAGTTTGGAGGTTGGCCGTCTCTTCATACTCAAAACTGCCTTCAAATGTGAACAGCATTGTGTTAGCCTCATAGTTCGTACACAATATTATTTTCCCGTAAGAGTTAATGCTAGTTATGTTGGTAATTTAGAATAAAGTTTGTTTTAGACTGTTTTACATAATTGAGAGGTTATGTGTTAATTTGCACTATCTTACTGTTCAGCTTCAGATAGTGTTAAATGAGTACTGATAAAATATGATTCATTCAATTATTATTTTCTTTCAGTCCTATCTCTATTGACCATCATCTAATCAAAGCTTAGTCTTACCATTACCAAGGCAATGCAGCTAGCTTGATTACACCTTTGTTTTATGTACAGGTCGAAACCATGTCACTGCAGGAGTCTGTCAAGATTCCGGTGGCTGTACTGAAGGCGGGAGAGACAAGACATGCACGTCTTGACATTGAATTCCCAGATGCCCCTGTCACATTTACTCTTATTCAGGTAATAATGTAAATAATTATTTTATAATTTGAAATTTATTAGAAATTTGATTTTAGCATTCAAATTGTTCCTAAGGAAAAGATTGTTCAAACTTATTATTTGTATAAATTGAGTCATTGTAACTCCACTCTATAGTAATGACTGGTTCATTTCTGAACAAATAATGAGTTACCACATTTTTATGTACCTTACAATGTTTCGCGAGGTATTTGTGAGATAATTCAATTTATGTAAATTAAACTTACATTAAGATTGAAATGATGATAAAAACAACCATTGGTAATTTGATGGGCGCGCGACGTCGTTTTGACTGTTGCACCGCCTGCTTGTGATTGCTCGAGGCATTTGTCTGATCTATGAAAGACTACAATTTAAACTAATGTGTACAATGATGCATAAACTGAACATAGCATTGTGTTGTACAGGGATCAGGGCCAGTACATTTGATTGGCCAGCACCTCTTAGGTGCACTTGTGGAGGAGTTTGAAGACATGGAGGAGATGGAGGAGGAGATGTTAGATGAAGAGGAAGGAGATGATTCTCAATTCAAGGTATGTACAATAATACCCTGAAATTCTTACAAGTTCAGATCATGCAAAAGATTTCACTTAACATTTCTTAGGGCTTTCTGATATTGTTGTGCATGCTGATTAGTTAGTGACATGCCAATATTTAATTGCCTCCAAATTATGCCAGTGATAAAGTAGATTGCTGAATTTACAGGAAGATGAGAATAAAAGGAAAGCATCAGCAGGCAAGCGCAAGACTAATGAGGTACTGAAAACCTTCAACTAATATCAAATTACAAAAGTGACTGGTTCTGTACACGCTCTACAGAGGGAAAAGGACCTGTGGCCCAGTTCTGTTAAACAATGACAGTTCATGTAAGATTGTAACAAAATCTTTGGGGCTTATACTAAGTTGTTTAATCTCATTTCACTGTCATTTTTCATACAACTGGGCTTGTACACTGGTGTCTAAATTGTATTTTCAAGAAAATGTCATGATAATTGGCTGTTGGTTTTCTGTATACTCATTCAGTAAAATAACCTTTACCTTCTGATAGCTGGATAACACATTTTGATAAGCAAAAAAGGCCACCTAGCATTGTGAAAGTAAATTAAATTAGGTTACTGACAAGTTTCATTGTGCATCCATTGCTCTAGGTGGCCACTTTTGCATTATATACATGAATTCATTTTTCGATTGGGTCGAATATTTTGGCATGTGGTTTTAAACAAGTAAATATAATAATTTGTTATTATTACAGGATGAGGATGACGAAGAGGGAGAGCCTAAAGGCAAAAAGTCGAAAATGTCAAACAACGCTAAAGGCAAGGCTCCGTCGCCCAAGAAGAACGCCAAGAAGTGAACCGCCTGCCACGCCCGCCCCGCCGGCCCGCGCCCGTCCGCTCGCTGACGCGCCGCACGCGCGCCCGAAACAAGAGTCAGACAGACCAATTCCATTTAAGACTGACTACATCCTCGATCACTAAACTTTAGGTATACTTTACCTAGTGTAATTATTGGAGATATTTCGTTGACGTTAGCACCACAGGCCAGTAATTGGCAGTGCGGCGCGGCGGCGAGCGGGCGGGCGCGGTCGGCGGCCGGCGTATCTCTTAGTTGTATGACATAGTGTGGTAATTCAGTCTAGGTTAGCGTTGTATCGACTCGAGCGTGCCTGGATGAGTGGAAGTGTGAGTATTTGTTTGTGATAGTTACTTACTGGTCGAGGTATCTGCAAACTTATCGATCCGATCCTGAGTGGTTACCGATGATCGAGTGTGATTTCTTCACTTTTATTTTTTATTTTTTCTAAACTAAATTTCCATTCCTTACTGTGGTATAGTGTTATGGATGTCAAATTTAATATTAAAGTAAGTCTTAAATTCACAGATGTATTTTTAAGTTAAGACATAATTAAGCATAATCAGTGTACTTTTAAGACATTGATCATTTTGTATGGAGTAGCTACCTGTCGAAATGTAATTGAATTTGCTAACGATTTCTCATTTCAGAATGAAAACTGATAATCTATTATAGTTTGTTTGTACATATACATTATAAAAGCATAAGAACGGTAACAATAAAAAGCATTTCTAAACATTCTCACATCTTTTATTTCTCTCCACAGATCTCTGTATGAATTTGTACCTTACCTCTTGAAATCATCCAGTCCACATCAGCATTGTTTGTAACAAATGTCTTGAGCAGCGCCTACTAAATCACTTTTTATCTAACAATGCCTGTAATATTCTATTTCGTTCTCGTTGTATATTATTTGACTCTTCCACAGCCTGCACCAAACTTTCAAACTTGTCATTGTCTTTCCTGTCCTGCACTTCTTGCATCACTCTCTTTATTTCAGTTAGTGTCATGTCATCTAAGTTCACACCATGGCTGCATGTACCTGTTCCTGTGGTTTCATCAAATATTTTTTCAAAATATGAATAATATGGCCAGTTGTTAATTTTTCCAGTTTCTTTCTTTTTCTCTGCAAGTCTAATGTAAGTTTGTTTCAAGTTGCGAAATTTTCGATCACATTCTTCTGAAGACAAGCCTATTTTTGGAGCAAACAATCTCCATGTATTTTTCTTTTTGACTAGAGGATCCCTAAATCTTTCCTTGTTGTCTACATAGAATGTTAAAAGCTGCTTGACGTAATCATCTTGTGATTTGTATGTTAATTTAGGTGGTCCATCAGAGCTCATATAGCTAGTTGGTCCACTGTATATTCCTTCAAAATCTTTATAGTAGCGCCACTTTGTTATACATCTCCCGGTTTCTGCTCTCATTTTTAATCTAATATAAGTTTGTTTTAAATTCCTGAACTTTTTGTCACAGTCTGTGGGGCGTTCGCCTACTGAGGCTGATATCTCTTTCCATAACTCTTTCTTTTGGTATCTCGGATTTTTAAACTTTTCAGCTATTTGCTTATATTCTTCTATTAGCAACCTAGTCTTATTTTTGTCCCAAGGACCTATACTCGGATTGTAATTGTAATATATTCTCTCAAAATAGTTATGATATTGCCATTTTATTGGTTTTCCAGTTTCCCTACTCTTTTCTTTCCAATTAAAGTATGCTCTTTTCAAATTTTTGAACTTATGGTAACAATTGTACTCAGTTGTCCCTAACTGCAATGCTATCTCCCTCCACAAATCTTTTTGCAAGCAGTCAGAACTTCGGAACTTGTTCAAGTTCTCTAAGTAGAGACTGAGCAATCTTCTTACTTTGTGCTCCTCCCATGGCTCCAACACAGATGGTGGAAGTGATTTGCATTCTTTGAATACTTCTTCACAGGTGTTGTAGTGCACCCATTTGATCTCTTTTCCTAATCTTTTCTTTTTCAGGAGTCTTATGTAAGTTCTCCTCAGGTTTCTATATTTTTTACTACATTCATCCGAACTTGTACCCAAGTGCACAGCAATTTCTTCCCAAAGGGATTTGTCTTTTGTTAAATTTTTAAATCTGCTGTCCAAGCACAAGGTAAGTAACATTTTTATTTTATTCCTATCCCAAAACTTGTCATCATCTCTGGCTTTTATTACCTCCTTTTCACTCGTTTCAGAAATATTTTCTTGGACAGCTACAGGGGTCTCGTTAATTTGTATATATTGTCTGTTGTCCCCAGTATCCACAATGTATCTCGCCTCCTGCCCTGTAACTGATTTACACAAAGTAGTTATAATCTATCTCAATAGAACGAGCTATTTATTTCTATTAGGTACACCAACCAACAGCACATAGATATTACCTACATTTATATATTATTTGGGACCAAAACTTACTTTGTGGATTCTGGATGGTGAAGTTATTGGTACTGAATATGACATTGCTTTGATCTTCCCTGAGGACAAACCAATAACTTTGGTTGTGGGGATTGTTAATATCCATAATAAGAGCAAGTTGAGAAGTGTTATATTACAGTATTAACAGGATTTTATATTGTAAATAATCGCAGTAACAAGTAAATAAAAGCGGTTACCACAGGCTATTATTTTATCACAGAGTACTTTTTTATATGCATCGAATTCACAGATAACTAAAGGCTGAAAACTACTGAATTGCACACAGATTAAATATAAGAAATAGTAATGCATGGAATGATAGTATCACAGACTATAGAGTAGAGCTAATCTGTGGAATAGTTTCAGGCTCGATTCAGGTTTCAAGTGTAGTGAGGTCATGGTGAATAGAAAATTCAGAAAGTTGGTGTCTAGCTCTAGCATGGAATTAGTTAAAGCTTTAGGAAAAAATCTAGAAACGTAAAATTTTCTGTAACACGACCTGAAAACGGACACCAACGTCATACAATTTAGTTAGTCCATTTCGCCCGGTGACTGCAGCGCTCTTGGTTTCAGCCAGTTTCGGCGAACAAAAAATGACAGACCTTGTCGAATCGCAGTAAGTTTTATCCATGGTTCCTTTATGTTGAAGGAAACGACAACTTTGCTACGGGTGTATCTTATAACTTTTAACAAAACAGGTTATGTAAGTATTTGACGTTTATCGTGCCAACTCGTTTACAATATTAGATTAATCAAAAGCAGTGTCTTAAGCCGGGTCTGCTGCGCCATGTTTCGATGTTTTAAAAACATCAATGGCGCAGCGGACCCGCTTTAGATGCAGTCGCATCTAAATGCAGTTTTTCCTGCTTTCCAAAATTTGGTATAGGTACCCTAGCAGCATAAGACTATTATGCATCTTCCACCTCCAGTTAGCACTTATCCTCAAATTTTAGGAAGCTGAAAATAAATTTGCTCTTACCCATAGTTTTTCTAATCTTTGTGTCGGTTAAGTACGTAAGTTTGAAGACGCCGGCGACTAAAGTCGCAGCGTTTTACCTAGTATTATAGGGGTATCTACGTTAGCCGTCGTTCCCACGGACGCGAAAACCACGCGCGTGATAAAATCGCGTGGCGCGCTTGGAATGGAACAAATGCAAAGCGGTACATCTGTTCACACGGCCGCGATTTTTCCACGCCGAGATTTTAAATCGCGCAGTGTTCGATTTTCAACGCTCGGCGTTGAGCGTTGAATGAATGCGACATACGAAGTTCTGTACTTGTGTTCCCACGGACGCGTAAAAATCGCGCGCGATGCTCACAGTGTTGCCAACTTAGTGGATTTTCCACTAAAACTGGTGGTTTCGTCCCCCCTTTTAGTGGTGAAATATTGGGTTTAGTGGCTGGTGGTTTTTTCTAGTGGTTTAGTAGACTTCAGTTTCAATTACTGAAAATGCTATCACTCAACCACTAAGCCACTAAAATGTTATGAAATATATTATTTTTACTTCATTTATGAATGAATGAATTTGTCGCAAATTCGCAATTCATTTGCTGAAATGGAGCAAAGATACTAAAAAATATTGGAATGAAGTTAACATTTCAAAGCTGCTCAAGGGGGATGTAGATTTGAAGAATTAGCAAAGAACAAGCAAAGGAACAGGATGAAGTTGAATTTTTTAACTGCTATACTTAAGAATACAAAGTGTAAGACTGGAAGGAAAAATTGATGATTGTGAAATTCCATTAAAAGTTATAACAAATCGGTACCAAAGAATCATATAAATGTGAAACCGACGATGATGGTGCAGACGAAATTCATTTGAAGAAAACGGATTTTAGCATATCAGTTTAATTTAAAAAAAAATATGGCTGTTGTTTGAATATTTTTATGTTTCTGATCTTGACTTGTTGATTTTAAAGAACATTTTTTACTAATATAAAGACTGACTTAAAAAAAAAAAACTAAAAATGTGTTTAGTGGAAATTTTAGCGATTTTTAGATTAGGGCCGATTTTTGTTAGTGGTTTTCTGGTGGTTTTAGAAGTTGAATCTGGTGGACAGCTACGTTAACCGTTGGCAACACTGGATGCTCAGTTCGGCGCACCGGCTTGTAGAGTGTAGACGTGCCGCAAGTGCGGGCGGATAAAATTATGTATTGGGATTTGGATCCAGAAAATTTAATTTTAGAGGTCGAGAGGAGACCATATTTGAATGATAAATCAATGCCGGACTGGACTACGCCAACAAACAAAAAAAAAATGATGCCTGGGAAGAAATTTGTAAGGTTTTATCAAACGAAGACTGGGAATGCCTCTGTCCTAAAATAAAGAATGATCGATGTAAGTGTTTATATTTGGCATTTTTTGTGGTTGTGGTGCGTGGTGGTGTAAGTTTCAATACCTACGTATTTTTTATTTGTTACATTACAGTACTATTCTGTGATTATAGTGATTACACACATCGCTCGTTATCATTATCATGCGCTCAAGGTCAGGGGACATCGGGACTCGGGACCCCATAGCATGGATCTTACTTTACCACTATAACTACATTATAATATGGTGCATATTTATTGATTTTTGTCGTCTCCTGGCCACACAAATAGCTACCGCTAATAATTTTACGGAGTCCATGATACGTCCGCACTGCACGAAGAGTTAATTCCAAGTGATTTTTTCACGCTCGTTCGAACACTCTGTCGAAGGCGCGGAAAAAATGCGCTGGGCGATTTTATCCCGCCGCGATTTTATTACGTCCGTGGGAACGAGGGCTTATTGTTAAGAAATACATTGCATAACTAGAAAGTTTAGAGGTTATTATTAAATTTGTCTCAACCACAGACAATTAGTCGAGTGGAAGACAAATGGCATATGTATGGCGCCTCACTAGGGTATTTGACACGCGCTGCGAAATGGACGACGCCATTATTTGTGTTTGTCGTTGTTGGTGACTGTGTTATTATTGGTTTGTTAAATTACAATTACATGAGTTTTGTAATTTTATGTTTGATGCATAGTAATTGAACACGTTTTATATTTACTACGGATTATGTGTAGAATATTAACTAAATTTAAAGGAAAAATCTGACAGCGGTGAGTTTACGGAACACAGCCGGTGCGCGTTGTTTAATTTTGAATTTGTTCAATGCCTAAACTGCCATTTAGAATATGAGAATATGTACATTAAACTTATGTGACTGATTACTGGATTAAATAATAAGCGTTAATGTTTCATGTTAGGGCTTGGGACCCGTTGGCGGGAAACGGTTGGGCTTGGGCTGTCCTCAGTCCTGTCACTCATTATTCGTCCAGAAATTGACGGAAATTTCCAATTAAATGGGGATGCTAAGGTAGCGCGCGAAATCCAAATCTTTAGTTTTTTTTAAATAAATCACTAGGTCTTATTTTGGTAGAAATCTGATTAGCAACATAACAATAACATAAAAACATATTAGGAAATTTTAAATTTATAGCTATTTCATGAAAACATGACGTTTCTTTCTGATGACCCACTGACTGTGCTCGTTGTTTCTGTTTGCGTGAATGTGGCTTGGCCAATACTAAGTGCTCCTGAGCTTACATAGATACTATGTTTATGTGGATCAGACGCAAACTGACAAGACTTTAGTCACTTTATGAGATGAAATAATTATCTACATTGGAAAGACCTGTAGATCTCCACAAACTTTACAATTAAAATGTAAAAGCTATCAGAAACCTGTCACAAAAACGGCTACAAATTTGCTGCCCCTAAAATGTGCCGCCTTAGGCTCAAGCCTACTCAGCCTGCTGGTAAATCAAAGTGAAAAGTCTACAATTATTATTATGTATTATAATTATCATAGTTGTTAAAAACCAACCAAGTGTGTTATGAACCACAGGCAATGAAGGGTTCCGTAGTTAAAAATAAAAAAATAATAAAAAATATTGTTGTTTGTCAGTGATGTCAGGCGGTCGGCTGGTGGTGCTGGACCGAGCCGGGCGCGATGTGAAGCGGTTCACGCTGGCCGAGGGGCTGGCCACCCTGGGCAGCGACCCGGCCTGTGATATCCGCATTATGCTGCCTACTGTCAGCCCGCACCATGCCACTGTTGTTGTTCATGCTAACCAGGTAATGTGTGTTGTGTTTTATCAACACTTCTGCTATATCCTATCCTAATTCTACATGCAGTAATTACCAATAATAGGGAATATGCATGCATTTTTTTTTTCACTAAACCACAAACATACATACACCACAAACTGACTATTTTAAAAACCTATAGAATTAACAGTTAAATTCAACTAATACGTGAGCAACTCAAAAAAAAATGAATCTCCAACAATTTTCAACTACTACTAGATCAAATGTCTGTTTCTGTTGCAGTCAGGATGTGATGTAATGAAAACATGTTACTGCTTTGTTTACATCTGTTTTCTAAGGTTTCTTTAGCCCCAAATCATATAAATTAAATTGCTTGCGTGCTTTATTCAAGCAGAAATCACACAAACCTACCTCACTGGGAATTAAAGCAGTTTGCTAAGAAAAGACATTTATTCTTATATGCTTTTTGAGGTAACTTCTGGCATTTTAGAAGCCGACGCGTTTCGAGTTTGCTTTCCGTTCCACCAAAAACATAACATAAAATTAATAATGTATTGTAAATTAAGTAATGCATTAAAAAAATTGGAATTTGTTTCTTGAAAGTGATTGTAGAACAGAGTTTATTCAATGTAAGCTTCCAAAGCATTCAATCATTAAAGCTTAAACTATTCGTAAATATTGTCTGTATCTGTATGAGAGGAGAGCTTTGCCATGAGGTGGGACAACAGGCCAGTAATATACATACTACTTACTTAAAAGATTTCATATAGTGGATGTACTGTGGACACTGGATTCATGATATTTAGAGTCACATTAGACTTTTGGTGTGGTTTAGACGTAGCTTATGTTATTATAGAACAATAATCGAGCACAAATCTCGCCTTAAAAATAGATTTCAAATAATTACATTGGTTGAAAGAAGTTGTTAACTTTGAACCTCATTCTGTTATGTGGATGTGTTGTGGTGTTGGATCAGACGGTGGTGCGCAACGTGGGCTCGGACGAGACGCAGGTGAACGGGCGCGCCGTCAGCGTAGCGGCGCTGCGTCACGGTGACGTCATCGGCATCGCCGGGCGCCGGCTGCGCTGGGACTACGCCGAGCCGGCCGCGCGCCGCCCGCAGGCGCCCGAGCCAGGTCAGCGCCGAGGCGTGCTTATAATACAGTGCGAGGCGAACAATAACGCGACAGCGAAATATATTTGTGAATTGAAAATTGTAAAAATATAGGTGGTGCTGTTTCCGTAGCGTTGTACGTGTCGCGACGCAAGGGTCGCGGCGTGCGGCGCGGCAGCGGGCCGGCGGGCGCGAGCTCGCGCGACCCGCAGCTGCAGCTCGCGCTCGAGATGTCGCACCGCGCATCTATGCCTGGTAACTATACAGTATACACACACCACACACCGGTTTTCTAACGACACTTAACACCTTAAACGCCATGGGGCCATATGGGCCGTACTTGTTTAGTAAAATGAGCCAGGTTAAAAATGTCCGATTATTAAGTTTTACATATAATTTCTAATCACATGAAGAAAATCGAAGAAAAGTAATTTGTGACTTTATTTTACCAAAATACTGCTGACATTCAACAGCGGAAATAAATCGCATTTTGTAATGCGGGTGAAGATTTGTTGAATATTTGCAAGGTTGATGACACTAAATACTCGGCTAAGTTGACAGTAACGTGATAAGAGTGAAATGAATCGCCGCGCCGGCCGATTCTCACCTCCACGCCTCATTTTTATAATCTGAGTGAAATGAGTCCTCAACACGACATAATAACCCAGGAAAGCAATATACGTATATTATTAAAGACAAATCCTAGTAGTTTTCAAGATAAAACCGCTTTGAAAAGTTTGGGTAACGATGCGTTTTGGTTCTGCACCACCTTTATGGTAGATTAAAATGGGCGTTTTTCTAACTTGGTATCGTAGGCCCATGAATTGTGCATTATGACAGCATTTTATTAGTACCTAATGGACAATGGCTTGTTTTCTTCTTCCTCTTCCTCGTTCTTCTGCTTTTCTTATTCTTTTCTATCATTGTCGAAACGAAAACAAAAGAAAACGATGTTAGATGGAATATTTCCAGATCATTGTAAGTGTTCAATATTGGTTGTAGGGTATTCAAAACATGCCTGATTTGACAAACAATACGGGTGTGTAGGTATATGTACCGGTTTTCTTGACCAAAATGAGCATACTTAATTCATTCAGGCGTGACTTGGCGGAAATCCATTATAAAATACAATAGACGTAGATATATTTAGTAAAATATTCCGGTTTACTATTCTTAAAGAGTCTTAAAAAACCATGTAAGAAATCTCAGCGTCCAGCGCTCGGCGTGTTGACACGTCGTGTACGGGTTCGCAACAAGTCAATCGTCATCCTGAGGATGCCTCGTTGAGAGGTGAAGCACGTGTCGAAAGCGGAATAGTTTACTAAATATATCTTCGTCTATTGTATTTAAAAAAAAGCATTTTGTTGGCATATATAACACAACATTTAGAGTAGTAGTTTGGGCTTTACATGACATTTTCTGAGCCCCCCCCCCCCCCACGTGATTAGGTGATTCTTGTAGAAGACTTTTATGCAGAATTGCAAACATTATTCTGAAGAATCTTGCTATAACGTTAATTGACCAAAAAATTGTATTTTCATCCCACCATCTCGGAAAGAGTATTTTTAATCTTCAATATCTGAGTGGAAAAGCCGTTTTTATTCTCTAGAGGATAAAGTAAATTGAATTTAGAACATCGTGTGCACTAAGTTTGTGAATTAAAAAAAACATTAAACCTATTTACTGCTACCTCTATGGTGCCGAATATATCATACAACTTTTTTTTAATTTGTTAAAAACTCAGACTCGGAACCTTCTTGGTGTTCTTTTTTCAATTTGCTTTGTACGCGGTTCTTTACGCGGCATTTTTTCACGTCATTGTTAAACCTTATATTAAAAACAAGAAACTTGAAAACAAGTGAAAAAACTAAAATGAGTGATTCTAGCGACGAGGAAGTTTGCTTGACGCCAACAGAATTAACTGAAACTGTTAATAATGCGCAAATGAGCTTTCTCCCTCAACAATCACGCGAGAAGTATTTAAAACAGTACGATATGTTCAACACGTGGCGACTAGCAAAAGGAGCCAAAACTTTCTCAGAAAACGTTTTGCTGGCATATTTTATAGAATTATCCGAGAACAAGAAAGCAAGCACTCTATGGAGTACGTATTCGATGCTAAAAGCAACAATAAAGATGAAAAAAGACAAACATATCGATACCTATCCTAAATTAGTGGCATTTTTAAAAAGAGCCTCATCTGGTCATCAACCAAAAAAATCGAAGGTTTTCACAGTATCTGATATTGAAAAGTTTCTTAACGAAGCACCCGATTCCGTATATTTGGCGGCAAAAGTAAGTCAGTTGCACATTCAGTATCTACTTAAGTATATTAATCTCAATTAAATAGTATACTTAGTAGATGTTGATAGGCATAATTATGCGTTCATATCAATTTTATTCATTTATCTACTACAATACTCTTTACGTTACAGGTTGTTCTTATTATTGGAATAAACGGAGCATGTCGAACTAATGAACTAACACAACTTAATGTCAAAAACATTGAGAAACATTCAGATGACTTACTATTAATTAATTTACCTAATACAAAGACAAAAAGAGACCGCAACTTCGTCATTCGCAAGGAATACGTAACGATTGTTGAGAAATATCAAGCCTTACGCCCGCCTAACACTCCAATCAATCGATTTTTTCTACAGTATCGCAATGGAAAGTGTGTTAGACAGCCTATGGGTACTAATAAAATTGGCAGTATCCCACGAGAAATAGCAACATTTCTTGAACTTCCAGAACCCCTGTTGTACACGGGTCATTGTTTCCGACGAACTTCAGCCACACTTTTGGCTGATTCCGGAGCTGATCTCCTGTCCCTTAAGCGCCACGGAGGCTGGAAGTCCAATGCAGTTGTAGAGGGATACATAGAGGATTCCATCCAAAATAAGTCTAAAATATGTGAAGGCATCGTAGGAGCCATTACACTGAAAGAGCCTCAATCGGATCCTTGGACTGGCCCTTCTACATCAAAAATAAGCCGTTATGAAACACCTAACCATCTCCCTCTCTCTCCAACATTCACGCCAAGGGAATCCGATGAATCGGTACAACTATTAAGTATGACAGATAGTTTACCGAAAAACAGTACACAAGTGACTAACACCAATATTACAGTACCAAACAAAAATATTACACTCAATTTAAATAACTGTAGCAACGTTACTTTAAAATTTTCTTAATTATACCTTAGTAATATTTTGTTATAATTTAAAGATTATTCTATATTACTTACCTGTCATAATGTAGTAATTAATACCTAAACTGAAATAAAAGTGTACCTATCTTGTGATTGTAAACGTTTTTTTTTTTGCATTTAGTCATTTCCTCGCTGAGGTGGAATGAAAAGTTACGTGTTGCACTCGAGTGCAAAGATTTTTCACCTCGTGCTCTTTTGATTCCCTCGCTAACGCTCAGGATTCTAATTTTGAATCACTCGCTACGCTCGTGATTAAATTTTAGAATCCTTCGCTTGCTCGGTCATCAAAATTGAACACGCGGTTAAAAAGCAACTTTGCACTCTTGTATAACAAATAACTATTCTCAAACATGCTTGGAAATTCGAACATTATTTTTGACAATCTTATTTATTTATATAAACTTTATTGTACACCAGAATATACATACTTAGCAAAAAAACTATTATTACACTATAAAACATACAATGGGCGGCCTTATCGCTTTCTGCGATCTCTTCCAGGCAACCTAGGAATGGACAGTGATTGCGTGGACATAAAAATGGGCTTGTCATTGGTGCAAAATAATAAGTACTTATATTGATAGAATATACTATAATTATTAGACACATAGATTTATAAAGGGTGTTTTGTGCATCGTGTGCCAAATTGAAATGGACGACTGAAGGGCTCATCTGCTATCCTTTCAGATCCCTTAACAGCTCTCATGCCCTGTGAACTTTTTTTTTATCGACTTTTTATTAAAAAAGACCCAAATTTACTATTTTGTATTCTAATTTAGAATACAAATTTTTAAAAAAGTATTAGGCGTAGACTCGGAATTTTAATTTTATTTAGACGATTATTGTTTTAGAGTACTTTTAAATACAAAATTAGTGACATCAGTCACTAATTTTTTTCTAAGTTTTTTTTAAATTTACTCGCAAAGGTTAAACTTAAATTGAAGCCGTACATGTTACAGCTGTATAGTGTAAACACGGCTACAAAAAAAAAACAAAAGCGATGGGCAACCCAAAGGCACCGACTTCCGAAATTTAAGTTATTTTTCCTTTGTTAAAAATTATATAGTACTGTATATAAGCTATTATAATAGATACATAAATACATACATACTAAGAATTAAGCAACGGAAATAAATGACGATTACAGCTACGAGAACAAGATCAAAATGAACAAAAATCCGTATCTGTCGTGTTTCGCGGCCGAATAAATTACTATGACTCGTATCTGTGGTGTAAATTAAAAATGGAACGAACTTTTTACTTCGACACACGGCAACCAAGGAGGTATTTATTTTTTGAAGTCATCAGAGTCGTATTTCCCTTCACCATGTTTTACGGCGAACAAAAATGTATAGGGCTATGAAACACTATTTTAAAGCTTTATAATACATTTTGTTTCATTCGTGTACATTTCTGGGCCTAGTTTGTATGGCACCGTTATCCATTTCCTTTGTTGATAATAAAGCTCCAATTATAGTAAGAGAATCCCTCTCCTTAAACGTCATTTTTATGTTCTTTGCACTTGTTTTATGATTATTATTGTTTAAGTTATAATTATTTATATAAAATCAAGAATGCAAATCATTTATTTGCATAAATAAGGTACAGAAGGTTGAAAAGTTTAATGTCGGCGTGCAAATATAAAATGAAGTTAAATACATAGTTTTGTTTAAATGAATTAATTAATCATAATCATGCAGTTAATTGTATGATTGAATTAAATAAATGTCAATAATAAATATAGATAAGTAAATGTTTTGTGTATATATCTATTTATTGTATACAGGGTTACTTGTAATTCGACGTATATCCGTCAGGAGCTGATAGGGGGACCAGAATGCAACAAATAGAACACCCCATATGTATGGTCGAAATTCAATAGTTTTCGAGATATTTGAATTTTACGGGTTTTTCGATATTTACCCAAAATTTGACATTTAATTCCAAATTAAAAAAGAACTACGTATTGAATGCGTACCATTAAAGAATGATATCGTAGCTGGCACTTCAATCAAGCTATGAACCTAATTAAAAGTACTTATTTCAACGAAATAATTAAAATTATGAGCGATTTAAGAATAATATCTTACCAATATTTTCATTTTACGCTTCAAAAATGTTGTCTCGTCAAAAAAATTACTATGACGTTAGTCGTACAAATAACTAAAATAACTTGCCTATTCTGTAAGCTTTCCAAAAAGGTATAAAAGTTATATTTAAGATACGTAATTCGTGGCATGGCATGTGTTTGAATCAGCGCGGGGACAGAAATCATCTGTGTTTTCAGTTTAGGATCGTCCCTAAAACTACCGATTTTACTGGCGAAATTCTTCGTGATGGGGCACGGTGTGCGGGCGGAGGAATAAACGGCGTCTGCTGCGCTCGCGTCCTCTTCCTTACTAACTTTCGACCGCCCCGAGGGATTGGAAGTACTAAAAGAGAACAGCTATTCAGTTCAAAACGTAATCCCAGTAGCGGCTTCCTTCCTTCGGAAGCCTACGATCTCTCGTCGTTCTTCGCTGAGTAGTTGAATTTTCAGTGGCCTGGCGTTCTGCTTCGACTATTTGATGTTCTCCAGCTGGAGAACATTGTTCTAAACAACTAAAATTCTACAGATCTGCCTTGCCAGGTCCGATCTTGATAAAAGCTACTTCACCTATGGAGAGATAAAGTATTGATTTTAAAGGTCCAGACATTTGAATATTCATCGATCACAGTTATTATGTACCTTCCAATACAAGAAATAAGTACAATAGTACATAATAACTGTGATCGATGAATACTCACGTTTCCCATTGGGTTCCCATGTGCCGATATAAGTTTTGCAACGGTTTTAAAACAGCCCGCACACCCCGACCTATCACGAAGAATTTCACCAGTAAACTCGGTAGTTTTAGGAGGATCCTAAACTAACAACACAGATGATTTCTGTCCCCGCGCTGATTCAAACACATGCCATGCCACGAATTACGTATCTTAAATGTAACTTTTATACCTTTTTGGAAAGCTTACAGAATAGGCAAGTTATTTTAGTTATTTGTACGACTAACGTCATAGTAATTTTTTTGACGAGACAACATTTTTGAAGCGTAAAATGAAAATATTGGTAAGATATTATTCTTAAATCGCTCATAATTTTAATTATTTCGTTGAAATAAGTACTTTTAATTAGGTTCATAGCTTGATTGAAGTGCCAGCTACGATATCATTCTTTAATGGTACGCATTCAATACGTAGTTCTTTTTTAATTTGGAATTAAATGTCAAATTTTGGGTAAATATCGAAAAACTCTTAAAGTTCAAATATCTCGAAAACTACTGAATTTCGGCCATACATATGGGGTGTTCAATTTGTTGCATTCTGCCCCCCCTATCAGCTCCTGACGGATATACGTCGAATTACAAGTAACCCTGTATATATTAATGGTATACCACATACTACTGCATTATTGTCTCTCTTTTCTCCCATAATCCATCCAAAGGTTGTCTTTAAAAGATTGGTTTTAGCGATATGACCGCCCATTGTGTAAAACTTCTACGCTTATATCTGTACTATTTATGACGAAGTCAAAGATTTATTTGCAGATAAATATGGTTACAAAGTTTTTACAATGGTAGTTTATTAGTACCTAGCTTAAGATATTTAATCATAATATGCAAATTGGAATTTTATGTGGTTTTTAATTGCATGATGTATATAATAAAGAGTTTCTAGGTTAAAGTTTAGAAACGTGCCACCTTTTTAGGAGATAGCGGTGGGGGGTGAGGGGGGAAGGGTTAGTAATCTCCGCCGAAGATACATTTTTTTTTTAAACTGTTTTTAATATGACAAATCTCATAAAAAGGTTGATAAATGAAATTTAGACGGAAGTGCAAGGGAAGAGGGCAACACCAGTTCCTAGGAGACACATTTTCAACGTCAATGTCTAACGTCTCGAAGGTCAAGGTCAAATAAAAAATAATATGTTATATGGTAAATATCAAATCTTTGAAGTAAGGCGTAATCGATGGAGCGCCGCTTCGCGGGACTCCTATTTCTGAGGCCTTAGTGTAAGTTTGCAAGTGAATACACGTAACTATCGCGTTTGCGTTAAGGTTTTTATTCTCACCCTTATATTCTTAGCATTATGATCTAACAGTCAAATTTTAACGCAAACGCGACAGTTAAGTTTACTCACTTGCGACTTACACTATGGCCTCTGACTGCAGGATTCGCTTCGCTGGCTCTTCCATCCTAAGATGTTATTGAATATTATTGCCTTTTTCTAAGTCCGAGATGTGTCGGACTTGAGGCACCTACTCTAATTTCGCTCTTGCATCCTAGCTAGCGCTTGCTTATGTAGATTTTGTTTAAACTTAGTTAAATTTTTTTGTAGACTGAAATAACTTCACATTATTTCTAGCGAGGCGGCACGTTTCTAAACCCAATTCGTATTCTATTCTATTCTATTCTTTGCTACTGTAAAGTCATTAGCCCTTTCCAAATCTCACTGACTCGAGAAATAAAAGTATTTTTTTTCTCATTTTGCTGAACATACTGCTTAGACCACGGATCACCAATAAGGTAAATTGGGATTCCTTTAAAAAAAAAAATTGACTTCGCGGTCCATTTGACAGACGATTACATTTATCCAAAAAAAAATGTTATTACTTACTTACTATCTGTCTGAAGTAAAGTCGGTGCAAGCTATTTTCATTAAATCCGCCATTCATTATTGTTGTGTTGACGGCTGAAAAGACAAAGCGGGCTATTATAAATTTTATTGTTCACTTAAGGTCCGCACAAAATAGTTTGGCGGTCCGTAACCGGACCGCGGTCCACCATTTGCTGACTCATGGTTTAGACAGTTGTTCAACAAACACTTACGGTAATGTCCGTCACTCTGTGAGTGCGCTAACACGTGTCGTGCTCGACAGGCAGCGCCGGCGCCAAGCAGGTCGCCATCGTGCAGCCTCAGAGGAGAGTTACCAGTGATCCAACTGGTAAGAAATAACTAACTAGTAACAAACACACCACTGGCATATTATTACAAAGCGGCTAATATACTTTTATATTGTAGACAAGAACCTGCAGAGGACTCCGCTGCTAGCTAACAAACGGCCCAGAACGTCTAAAAGCGATCTCGACACGTCGTTCAGTGAAGCAGAACAAGAAAAGACTAAGCGCAAGTCGACCGCGCGACTGAGCCCTAAGAACTCTCTGTCGAACCTACAAACCACGACGAAGGCGACGCTCTGGATCGAGTCACGGAAGAAGAGTCCTAGAAAGTCGAACAAGATTCAAACTCCCACACAGGAACAAGTATTTCGAGCTCGCAGGACCACGGCGTCGGCTAAGAAAAGCACGCCGCTACGACTCACTGTGCTGAAGAGGGCGCAGAGCGCGCAGAAGATGAGGGTCACTAAGATTGAGGGACCACTTACAATGGGTAGGTACTTACATTTAAAACGAAAATATTACCCGACTACGGCGAAGCAAAAAGGAGGGTTATGATTTTGACCGGTATGTATGTATGTTCATCTGTTCCCTCATACCTTCTAAACTTCTCATCACAATCTGACAAATGGGGTATCGTTGGAACCGTCTCGGTCGTCCGCTGGTTATAGGCCATGTGATGTCACATTAAAAATGAATATGGCGCCCTCTAGAGGACAAAAAGTCATGAACTCAAAAAAGGATTAAATGGTGCCACGTTGGGTTTCAAATGAAAGGTAAGTCCTCACTAGTCCCAAAGGTAGGGACTCACACGTAATCTAGTCGATTTATACCCTAACAGGTGTTACTCCGGATTTTCAATTTGTCTGTCTGAGATGACGTGTTTATATCTTTTTTGTCGTAGTTGGGTTTTAGTTTTTATTTAATGCTATATGTACAAAAGGCGGACATAATGCCATATGCATTCATGTATTTTGCAATGGAATACATAGTTTCCTCATAATCCAAAAAAGTTTAGGTTTTTCTGGATATGCCAAAAAGGCTTTCTACAGTGGTTGGTGATAGATGAACACCGTTTTTATCAGATATTAAACTTTCTCGCTGACGCTTGACACTGCACTAGCGACCTCTAAACAAAGCGTCTTCCTACATTAGTGTCTATATAATTTGATTGCAGTGACCTTGAATTAAATGAAGTTGGTAAATATATCGCGGCGATAAGTCCCACCTCAGCGTCATAGTAGTGCGCCGTCATTCATTATCATATTCGCGCGGAGACTTGCTCGCAGGCGCATAGCGATTTACATATTATTACGTAATCAAACACTCACTGACTGCCGGGTGCATGCGCGAGACACACGTATGATTTGCTCAATCATTTTGTTTTAATTGACATTCAAATTAATAAGTAAGTTCCTATTTCTGAATTCAATTTATTAATAGAAATAAATATTTATTATTTTCTCTTTTTATAGTCAAGTCGTTTTTTGTTCTTACTTCTTCTATTTCAGCTTCAAATAATAATTGCACGCTATGACGTCATAATCTTCTGCGACTGCATTTCCTCTGTTATCTATTAGGTGACTCATTTACTTAGCTCGTGTACATTTATTAATGGAATTATGTAGAAGTATAGGTGAGCGAAGTGATATAATAGTAATGACTGTAATGTTTCCGTACGTCGTGCAGACCACACGAAGCAGGCGGCCATTCGCTTGATGACCGGCCACACGCCGAAGTCCAGTCCGTCGTTTGTTGTGAAGAAGCCGAGCCCGGTGCGGCGCACGCCACGCTCGCGCAACAGTCGCGCAACACCCGGCAACAGTCGCGCAACACCCGGCAACAGTCGCGCTACTCCCGGCAACAGTCGCGCTACTCCCGGCAACAGTCGCGCTACTCCCGGCAACAGTCGCGCTACTCCCGGCAACAGTCGCGCTACTCCCGGCAACACGACCACCCGGAGAAGTGGCGCCGACCGCACTGTGAGTAATACCACCTATATATATGGGTATCTTTGGAAAGGTCATTCAAAAATATTGTGAGTTTGTTGAAACCATTTTTCTATTGAAAGATCCGTTTGCGAAATATTAAGCTTTAAAGTGCTAATGTTTGTTAGGGTCAAGCCCCCCCTGCCAGCTAAATGGTAAGTTCTGGATATGTGGTAAAATTCACAGTAATAGTATATATAACGAAATTAAAAGGAAAACTATCACAGCTAAGAAGGCTCTACTAGTTAACGAGAAATTGTATTGACCAACTTAAATTTGCATGCAAAAACATGTTCTACCATACATTTTGTATGGGAGAACATGTTTTTCAACTACAATGTTGTGTTTTGTTCTTGGGATAAGTTCATCCCAGCTACGGAACCCTTCATTGTGCGTGGTTCGACACGCACTTGGGCGGTTTATAGATTTGATTTTTTGGGACAGAAATTCTCGCGGGTATCGCCAGAACACCCTATCCAACCTACCCAAAGTTTCATCACAATCTGATCAATGGTTTAGGAACGCATAGAGGACAAACATACAAACATTGATTTTTATTTATTTAGATTATTATAAATCCCACAATAACTCTGTCTGTTACCTTTTCACGCCTAAACGGTTGAATGGATTTGTATGTAATATGGCACACTATCACTGTGCCAAATTACATCGCCAAAAGACGGTCAAAAGCTACTCATAATAAGTATACAGTAGGCAGCCGTCAATATGGCTCATCCAGTTTTATAAAAGGATCGGTTTTGAAGGTGACGGTCTGTTTCTAAAAGTTGTGAGTCATCTTGCCACTACAGTAGAGATGAGAATATTGGTTGAATTTGTTTATTGGTTAATAGTTAATTGTTAAATAGAAATATCGATATTTTTATTGGTGGAAAATATTAGTTAATATTTTTATTCAAATATCTGTAACATGTTGAATAGTTGAATATTCTATTAACGAATGCATGTTAAACTTCCCTTCTTCTACTTTAACAGGCTTAGGTTAGGAGTGACTAGCATTTCTCTCGATTAGATATTCGAATATTTTAACAAGTGCTACGCAAACGCTATAACAATATTATAAGACAGGTCTTTTTTACAATATTTGCAAGTTGCGACTTTTTCCACTCCCACGAGCCTATCGAAATGGTTCCATGTACATCATTATTTCGTCTCGGCATTTTGTAAAACAAATAAAAATTACGACAACGCGATGACGCGACTTTGTTATTCGAGTAAAATATCAAAACTAACTAATAGAATAAACTTAAATCAAAAATCAACCATTAACCGACCGAAATATTGGTTAAAAATATCACTACCTTAGTTTAGAATAAAATATCCCCAACAGAAAATGTGTTTTATCGTAATAAAGATAGAACATACAATTGAATGCACGTAACGGAATAAATATTTCTACGACACTGATGACACCGCGTTGCAGCTCCGAAGGTCCACCCGAGCGAACGAGAGAAAGCGCGTTGTTAGAGCGAGACAGAGAAAAATTCGTCCTTGCCAATTTTGCGGCTTAAAAGTTGATAATTATGATATTTTTATTCGTTAATGTTAATTTTATTTATTGAATATCATGGTTAATTTTAAATATTAGTTAAATTTAATGGTTGATGGTTATATTAATCATCTCTACACTACAGTAATGTATTAGGTACAATTTGAAGAAAAAATGGCTAAATATTTCATTACATTTCAACTGTTATAAGAATTACGCGTTCTCCCTGTGCACGTTGTTACGTTCTCTCGGCTAGCAGCGTCATCAAGTATACATTGAAATTGACTTGCCCCTTCAATGCGCTCCTTACAAATAGTTAATCAAATAATGCACATTGCACTGCACAGTCGACATGAACTTTTAGATTAGATTTTTTTTTGTTTTCTTCTTGTGCAGTTATGCAGGTGGTGACGTGATTCACGAAATATTAATAGTCTGTTGACTTTAGATTTACAATCTTAAAGGTATTTATATTGTTAAGCACGGGAAACCACACTATGTACTCAGTAAAAACATATTTATCCGTTCTGTCTACAAAAAATTGAACTCTTTGGATTTGTTCAGGAAAACTAGTAACAGTAATTTAACTGTTTTTCAATTATTTTTTTATCATCCATATTAAAATAATAAATGATGTAAAGGTTGTCCACTCTGTAATGACGCGCCCCACTACCGCATTATTGCAGTACCATGTGCGTAAAATGTGATAGTGGGGCGCGTCATTTCAGCAACTATTAGAGGATTTAATTTGCAAGTTCAGGTATAAAATATTAATTTAGTGGTTGTATCGTCAACTGTTTTGATCCTACTGCTATTAAAACTGTTTTATTGCCTGCATGTGTTCACCATTTATTTAATGTGTAAATTGATTTATTTAAATATTTGTTTTTAATGCAAAATATAAATTGATTATTTTCCTAGGTAACCATTCTAGAGATAACCGATTCTGACGGACGAAGTTCTTCTCTTCGCAACATATCGCGTCGCTCAGGACAAAAGAGTCCAAAGAAGTCGTTCGGGTCGACCAGCCCTAGAAAGTCTGCCCTCAAAGATCCTTCAGCTAAGCGAGGGGCTCGGAAAACTGAATCTATAAAGTTTGATCTGAGTAACTTGGAGAACCACTCGCAAGACACCGACGTGCTGATGCTGAGCGATACTACCAGGCAGTCGTACGCGACCGACAGTGCTTCGGACGATGACGTCACGCTGCGGTACTCCGAGTCGTCAGTGCAGTCGCCGTCGCCGCGCCGCTCCATACACTCGCGCAGCAGTCGCATCCTGCAGAACACTCTCGGCACCGCTGTGAGTGAGTCGCCGCCCTCCCTACACTCGCGCAGCAGTCGCATCCTGCAGAACAGTCTCGGCACTGGTGTGAGCAAGTCGCCGCCCTCCACAGCCTCGCTCAGCAGTCGCGCCGGCCCGAGCAGTCCCGGCCCCGCCGAGGCCGCGTCGCCGCGCTCGCAGCGATCGTCCCGCGGTAGCTTCATAGTGCAGAGAGCGCTGAACGACACCGACACGTTGTCGTTCTCGCGCCGCACCAGTAAGTCTGTCGACAACAGTCGAGACGCGACGGTAGCGAGCGCACAGTGCACGCGCACGTCCCGAAACCACCTCGAATCCTACTCCATCGTCGACTTAGTTTCCATCGACACCGACGAATCCGCTCTCTCTACGTCTGTGTATGGCTCGGCGGGCTCCAATGCGAGCACAGCTTTTGGAACTCCACAAAATGGTACCGGCAGGAAGACGAGGTCCACCAACGACCCGACGCTCCTCGGCTCAAGTACGCCGTACGTGAAGAGCAGGCCGTCCACCCCGCGGTCCCGCTCCAACCCGAGTCCGCATACGGCGAGCAAAACCTCCATGAATGGTCCACAGTCCACCGTCAGGAGCTCAAGGTCAACACGATCCAAATCCATGTCGACGCCGGAGAATACGGAGGATGCCAAGAAACATATCTCAGTGAACAGTACGCGGATATCGCGGGTATCGCGCAGCAGGTCGCGACTCAACGACAGCGACCTGCTGCTGCTGGACGAAGATGACGACTCGCCGAGGACCTCCAAGAGGATCAGCACTACCTCGAAGTCTGGCAAGCTTAGCGCACAACCAGCTGGTAACCAGACAGAAGTAACGCTCACTCATAGTCCTGCACAAGACGACGGCACCTGCACCCCAGAGAATAGACACAGCCCTGAAGATGCGAGTACTCCCGTTCTTAGTATTCAAAGTCTTTTAGATTCCAGTCAGAGTTCCTTTGCTTCACAAAGATCGACAAGAAAAGGCAGACAGTCGTTCAATACCAATAGAAACACCATCGGAGGAGTCACGGGACCTAAAACTAGAGTCGGTGCCAAGTCCAAGTCTTTGAGCTTCAGCGCGAGGCAAACTAGATTGAGATTAAGCAGTGACTCCGTGGAGATATTAAATAAGAATGATGACAGTGAGATAGTGACGCCTAAGAGCGCAGTTAAGTTGGTACCCGAAGGAGTAAAAAACCAACACTCGACGGCCAAGAAGCCGCAGTCGAAACGTTCGATCATAGACGACTTGAACGAGTCTGATATAGTGAAGCAGCTGTTCAACAGTCCCGTGAAGAGGAAGCTCTCGCAGAGCATGACGGAGTTCTCCAGGAGGCAGCTGTTCGACGACGACGACTTCGTGCGACCCTCGCGCCACACCCTCCCTCCTCGCTCTGTCGACGAGCTGCTGGACCACACCGAGTCCTACACCCCGGAGATATTCGTGAGTCCCATCAGCACTCCCACTCGTAGTCCCAGTCTGGAGGGTATTAAACTTATGTTCGCTAAAACATCTCCCGAGAACGATCTACGAAACGTCAGAAGTGTGAAACACTTATTGCGCACACCGCGCACGAGGAGATCTATCAAGAATGACCTGACGAATGTGTCCGGGGTTAAGAATTTATTTGCTAAGAGCCCCAAAAACCGACTAAGTGATGTCAGAGTGAAGGAAGTGTTTGCTTCCTCACCTAATAACGATTTGCGGCGAGTGACCGGAGTCAAGTCCCTGTTCCGAACTACTAACAAAAGAAAGTCGCCTAGAAATGAACTAGATGACGTAAGAGGAGTAAAAAAGCTGTTCAACACGAGGAGTCCGGCGAACGATCTGCGGAACGTGTCCGGAGTTAAGAGAACTCTGCGAAGACAAAGTCCCAGGAACGACCTGAGTGACGTGCGGGGAGTGAAGCGCATGTTCAGGAGAGAGAAGCGGAACGACTTGAGTGACGTCAGCGGAGTTGAGGAGTTGTTTAACTTATCCAACTATTCGTCGGCGACTGTCTCCACTAGGGCTGAAAGCTTGTTCGACCAGCTGGTCGGCAAGCCACTAAAAAGGGCCGTGTATTCTAAAACATTCTCCTCGACAATTGTTCAGAAAACTAAAGGCCCCAGAGCTAAATCATTGAACGCATCTCTAGACCAAATAACCGCCACTGACAACAACTGGTTAGAACAAGAACTGAACAAACGACTACAAATAAAGAATTATTTAGATTCTTTAAAATCTGGTAACACTTCCAAAGCCAACAGATCCCAGGCAAAGAAATCGAAGCCATTGCATGCGTCTCTAGATGAAGTTACCGACGTCGACGTGTTGTTAGAACAAGAGCTGAACAAGGAGCAACAAATTAGCAAGTACCTGGAATCTATGAGATCAGTCAACGAATCCAAAGTCAATAAATCGAAGGTTAACAAATCTAAAGCCAACCGCTCAAAGGTCAATAAGTCCAAAGCTCACACATCTAAAGCAAACATCAGTCGCGAGCTGCAGAAATTGATAACAGAGACAGTGGAAGGCGACGCGCCGCTTCGGACCTCGAGAGTACGAAACAGTACTGTTACCAAGAGCAATGAGAGTGATGTGGAGCGTACGAAGTCGGCTTCCCAGGTGTACAGCGCTCATACCCTGCCTATAAAGAAACGCTCGTTGCTGGACGCTTCAGAGAAGGCGCTGCTTCCGCTGAAGAAACGCGTCGTGCTGCACTCGACGCCGGTGAAGGGACGTCTGCACGTCACGATGAACGCGTCGGCTCTCCGCGTGTCGCCCATACGAGCAGACGAGACGCGCTACACGGAACACGATACTTCTATGACGTGAGTTCATTTTGTTATTTAAAGTTTCTTTTATATTTTCGTTAGATATCAAATTCTTTTCTTTATCAAGTCAGGAAAAATAATACCTTTTGAAGCTACGGCACCGGGCAGACCATCGCAAAGAAAACGATTTGTAATTACTTGATAACAAAGATCAAATTGGAAAAAAAAATTGACCAAATGTCGAGTTGACATCAACGTAAAATCTTTTTATCCCTCGGCGAGTATGCACTGAAGGCGTGATATTATGTTGATGTTGTTTGGGATAAAGTTATCTTTATGCCATGTTTATAATCATGACTCTCTTAGACATAGATATTCGAAGTTATTTTATTTTATTATTTTTGGAAAACTTACAGCTAGACAGAAACAATAGTTTAGTAAATAAAAACAATAAGGCCAATTACAGGTTTTCACAAATACACACATCAAAAAAGTCTAAGCAACATGTACGGTTTTGAACTTTTGAACGATTTTTACTATTGTAACATATTTATATTTCTTTTATAAATAATAAACTAAGCATTTTGTGATGCATTAGTGACTAAAGCAACAAAATCCTTCATTAAATTACAATATTTATTTATTTATTTATTATAAGGTAGCTTCACAGCTGACAGTAAGTATAACATTATTATAATTCTAAACATTACGCCAATTACGAAGTACACAGAAAATTATTAAAAAAAAAAAAAAAATACAGGGAGTGACATAATTATTACTTTTAAAGTGTGTGTGGGGCGTGTACTGTGTGGTGTAGGTGTTGTAAGTGTGTGTGAAGGTGTGTGTATGTCTGTGTACGTTTGAATAAACTATCTGTACCCTACCATACGCAGTATAAAATAAAGTTAAAAACGAAATTATCTTTTCATGTTTTACTAAATTAAATACCGTTTTTTTATATTATTTGTTAATTCAATACAAAGTGTGACCGCCTCTGGTGTTTAAAACTTCTCGGCAAGGATTTTTCATTGAATTTATAAGATTGTTTATCTGATCCCGCGGAAATCGATCCCAAATCGCTGAAATTTTAACAAGTCTTTCAGTTGGTGGGTTGTCTAAACTCCATCCAGGTTCTCTAGAACACGTCTCTGGAGCATGTCTCATGCTTGCTCGATGGGATTGAGGTCTGGCGATTGTGCAGGCCACGGCAATACCCGGATGTTATCCATTGCCAAGTACTCTCTGGTCCTCCGAGCTGTGTGCGAACGCGCATTGTCATGCATCCGCGTGAAATCTGAACCAAGACTGTGTGCAAATGGATGAACATAAGGCCAGGGAACATCTTCAACGTAACTTTCAGCGTTCATATTGCCATCTACAAAAACGAGCTCAGTTCGTCTGTTCTTTATAATACCCACCCATACTATCACTGTGAAGCCACTGTAAGGGTGCACTTCCTGGACTCATCTCAGCCGTTCAGCATTTCCGGGATATCGATACACTCTTACCCTTCTCGTATCAGGCATAAATCCAAACCAGGACTCATCGCAAAATTAAATTTTATCCCAGTGCTCCTGGGACCATTTCAAGTGTTCCCTACACCATTCGTTTCGACGGGCGCGATTCCCATGGCGTATAGGTGGGCCCCTAATTGGGCGTCGTGCACGTAGGCCGTATTCATGCGGCCTATTTCTCACAGTTTGGTGGCTAACAACAACACCGCTTGAGAATTGTTGCTTTAAACCTATCTCCCTGGCGGTTATCATCGGCTGACGTCTCGAAGTCAGTTGTATGTATCGGTCCTGTCGAGCAGTTGTACTCCTTCTACGTCCTGGGTGCTGCTCAGCAGGATCCCCTGTAATAACGTAACGCTGCCAAAGACGTCAAATCACGCTCCTATTGACACAAACATGCCGAGATACCTGGGAACGATTTCTTCCCGCTTATAGCATTCCTAAAGCTCCCTGCATTTCATCAGCAGTCATATGGCGTCGCTACATGACATAAAAAATAACGCACCACTCAATTCTTTCAAAAACTGTATATCTCAAAATGATAAAAGTGAGACATACCAAATTTATCAAGCAACGAAAACACATGAAATCGGTAAAAAATAATTAGCTTTTATTTTAATGAAAACAAACACAATCGAACAGTTTATATTTTTTAAATCAGCCAGTATTATGTTTCCGATAACAAAAAGGTTGTATACCAGTCTACTTTGTTAAGAAAAAAATAAATTATCAAATAATAAAACATGCAGTTTCTGTAAATAATTCGTGTTGCTTAGACTTTTTTGATGTGTGTAGTTAGGTATACAATAGTTACAAAACCAACCAAAAAAATAAAAAAAGTCTGATAAGGATTAGTAAACATTAGTAAACACAACAATATTAATTAAAAAGAACAGAAATTGGCACAATACAATCGTTATGCTTCGAATGAGTCTGTAAGACTGTAAGAGTGTCTGATCACTCGTAATATTGTTCTTATTCATTCCAGGTCTTCTCAACCAAAAGAAACGACTGAAGTGAGATCAAAGAGCACGAGAGGCACAAGAGCAAATACAGAAAACCTCGTATTAGCAAATGCGCCTGAATTTGTGAAGCCGTCGCCTAAAAAGACTCGCGGGAGGGCGAAAGCGGTCAGTCCTAAAGTTAAGCCAACTAGCCCTGCCAAAGAGAAAGCCGCCGCAAAAGCTAAGAAAGCAAGTCCCGCGAAGACCAAACTAGCAAGCCCCGTTAATGCCAAAAAGGCAAGTCCCGCTAAGGGCAAAAAAGCAAGTCCCGGTCAAACCAAAAAAGCAAGTCCTGCTACGGCCAAAAAGGCAAGTCCCGCTAAGGCCAAAAAGGCAAGTCCTGCTAAGAGCAAAAAGACAAGTCCTGCTAAGGTTAAAAAGGCAAGTCCCGCTAAGGCCAAAAAGGCAAATCTTACTAAAAATAAAAAAGCCACTCCCAATAAGCCTAAACAATCCAGCTCTGCCAAGGAATTAATGAGTCCTGTTCCAGCCAAAACGACACGCTCTCGCAGAAAAGATGTCTCGACGCTAGAGTCAAACACCATAAAGCGCAGATCGACATTAGTTGTCGCTAAGAAGTCACCCGTCATGAGCCCCAAGCCTAGGACGACGCGCAAACGAAAAGAACCGGAATCTCCGTCAACGCCTAAACCGAGTCCTAAGAAAACACGCGCGACGCGTAAAAACACATCTGTCAAAGATGACAAGCCTAAGACACCAAAGAATACTAGAGCTAAAGTACTGAAAGCCACCGTAGTGGTCAGCAAACCTTCGCCGCAGTTGAAGCCGCGCGCGAGGAGAGGACAAGCAGAGCTGACTGAACAGGAAGCGACGAGGAACACACGGAAAACTGTAACTGTGCAAGATAAACAACCTGAATCTCCCAAGAAATCTCAAGTACAAAGAAAATCGTCGAACAAAACTCGAGCAGCTGAAGTACAACCCAGAACTAGAGGAAGAAAGGCTGTTGTAAGCGAATTTATAGACAATGCTGATTTTGAAAAGGTTACAGCTCAAACTAAGAAGGGACGTAAGACCGACGAACCTGCTAATAAAAAGACAAGGAGTAATCGACAAGAGAAGTCTATTGAAGAAGCTAAACCTGTGAGAACTCGCGGCAAGAAGGTAGAGTCACAAGAGAGTGTGGAGTCGGTGCCTAGCACGAGAGGGCGACGGGCGGCGAAAACTGACAGTATCACACCTAAAGTTAAAACTCGCAAACGCAAGTCAGACACAGCTCCAGACAATGAGATACCTGCTAAAGTTAGGAAATCAAAGGAAGTCGCTGAAAGAGGGAGGAAGCGGGCGACTGGAATGGCTACAGAAATTAAGAATACGCGGAAGAAGTCCGCGGTTACGGAAAGTAAGGAAGAGAAATTAATTGAGGCGACCGTGAAGGTCACTCGCGGCAGGAAGACGGCGGCAGTAGAACCTGTGAAGGCGGCGAAACAAACCGAGCAGAAAACACGAGGGAGAAAGGTGAGTGACATTCATTATTGTTTTACGATTTATCCGGAAAGACATTTCGTTTTTGATATTAAGATATTAATTTCTGATTTCAGGCCAATATTGAGAATGTTCCTGCGAACCAGGTGTCTGGGAAGCGTAAAAGAACAGCTGCAGCAGAACCATCGCCTGTGAAGGAAAGAAAGACGCGCGCCACTCGCGGGAGCACTCGGCCAGAAGGTATCTATTATACATTGTAACAGCGAATTTTCACTCCCCCCCCTTAAGACCTAGACCAAATATTATTTGATATTCTGATAGCTCATGACCTAAAGAGGTCCATAAATGTTTTTTTTTAAATATTCATTGAAATCCGCGAAATTTCGCGGGTTAAAAGTAGTATAATTATTACAATAAGGCAATCACGGTCTCTTAAGACCTGTAGCTACAACGGTTAGGGTAGGTACCTGTCCTTACTGCCCCATCTCAAAAATCATACTACTATCACTCATTAACTACTTTATCCATTCTCGTCATTCTACACAGCCATCTTAACATTCTGATCTCAATATGTTAGTTATCAATTAAAAACCACAGATTACAAACGACAAGTTATTAATATCTCTCCAGTTTTCTTTCTAGTTTATCTAGTGATCTAGTCGTTTCTTGTCCGAGTCAGAGTTTGTAACATCTGTTTGTGTCGTCAGACAAGCCCGCGGGCCGCAGCCGCCGGAGATAGCGAACGTTCTTCGTACAACAGGAACTCAAGTACAAATAATTTACTTAAATAAGGTGAGTCATATGGTTTGCTATTCATTCCAAACAAAAACGTAACTTAAAAATGTTTATTAAAAATATCTTCCTAGAAACTACACTTGATATAATAGACTTTAAGATACTACAGTTTACCGAGACGTAACTCGCCGGTCAACTTAAGGCTAAGTTCAGATGAACACGCGACGACGCGCGGTTGGCTCGGCGCGCGAGCAACAACATTGATTTGTTACAGTCTTAAACCGTGCGTCGTCGCGCGTTCATCTGAACTTAGCCTAAGATGGATGAAATGGCGACAGGTCCCAGGAACAACAACTTGCAACCCACGGATGCCCGTCAAGGGAAAATCTACAAGTCCGTGATAAGGCCTGTCGTACTGTATGGGTGGAAATGCTGGGCCGTAAAAAAGACGGATGAAAAAACATTGATGTTGAGATGGATGTGTGGATTGATGAAAATGGATAAAGCAAGAAATGAGTATATAAGGGAAAGTTTAAAAGTGGCGCCTGTGACAGAAAAGTTGAAAGGAAATCGCTTGGCCTGGTATAGGCATGTGTTGAGGGAGGAAACGCATGTGACTAAAAGAGTGATGAATATAAATGTTGATAGATGGAGTGGGAGAGGAAGACCAAAGAAAAGATGTATGGATTGTGTGAGGAATGACATGAAAGAGAAGGGAGTGAATGATAGCGTGGCGGTTGACAGGGGAGTGGAACAAGAGAACGTGTTGCGCCGACCACAAGAAACATGTGACAAGGGCAAGAAGCTGATGATGATTTACATAATTAATTGTATGTTTCAGGTGTTTGCAGATGCCGCGCGTTATATTTTGTGAAGAATTTTTATTAAGATATTTTTAATGTTCTAGCGTCCCTCTGGGACATTTTGTTCGATGCATATGTTTCTGACGGAATATTATGTACAAGTATGAAATAATAGTTAATATCCAGGTGATTTCTATCCATACGTCGTGAGTCGGCAACGAATCTAATATGCAATATATTCCAGTCAAATAGTTTATCTGACACTGATGATGTGCAAACATCAGGAATATTTTAGTAAAATTAAACTTTAGATTATATAGCTTTTTAGTACATATAGCTAGCTTAGCACAATAATGTCGTAACAATGCACAAACAGCTTCCTCTTTGAATCCTTACTATCAATCATGTTTACTTCACCTTATTTATAAATGTGATTTAAGTTTTTATTGTAAGTTCTTTCTTATTTGACTAGTGTGACATCAACTGTAACGTAGAGTTGCTTTTATAGTTGTAGTGATATTTTACTGTAGGAGGATTCAGTTAAGAAATCCTAAGGAATTAATTTAATTTAGTTTGATAATTGATAACATGCTATGTGAACGCACATTATGTTCAGAATTTTTTGAGCTCTTGGATTCATTTATCTTTATCTCGACTACCAGGTTTCTTGTTTCGTGAATTTATCTCATTTAGTACCTATGCTACCAAAAAATATTTCATATTGCTGAAACATGATAATGCAATGAAAGCAATTTATCGGGAACAAAGTATATCGATTGAAAAACGACATTTTTAGATCTATCTATATTATAGAAGATTGACACACGTCAAAATTATTATTAATGAAAGAAGTTGAATTGATATTTTAAAAATATTGTTGCATATAATAATAATCTTTTAATAAATAAATTCGGGTTCTATATATTGTTGATTTTATTTCTTACCTTCAAGGAATGTTAGTTTAATTGCTGCATTGCGAGCCCCTTTACAGGCGACCGTTTATACGCCGCCGTGCTGTACGATTTATTACGTGTAAAGTTGGGAACACACGTCAATATCCCGTCGTCATTCGGTGAAAAACAAATGCAGCATGAAACTGCCATGTGATACCAAAATTACACAGTAAAATATCACATTGAACAACGCCGTGTGAACGTGGCAGCAGGGTCGTTTGCACTGACCACAGAACTGACACTGACGTTATTCAAATTATACAGCTGTTTCAATTGATGAGATGCAAATAAGAGATTTGACTACTTCATAAATACTTCAATTTCTTTTGACTCGTCGTAAAATGGTCTCGACGCTCGCCGGTCGGTGCTAATCTTTACATCAGAGGCTACGAACGCGTCCGGCGCCGCACGGTGGGCTGAAAATGACGCTCAGACTTAGCGTCGTCGCTCAAAAATCAAGTACCTAATTTTGAAAAAAAAGATTATTCAAGGTTTCCAAGGATCAGGCTTTAGTGGTAATATAGCTTATATATTTGAGAAAGCTTGAAAGAAAGTTCCACTACACCGTGCTTGACACTGTAAACTCGGCAGTTTTTCTGGGCATAACAGTAGATGCCAAACTTCAGTGGGGCCCACATATACCGAGCCTTGCGGGGAGGCTCAGTTCGGCCGCCTACGCCGTCAGGAAAGTAAGACAATACACCGACGCCGACGCTGATACAGCTCGGTTTGAAAAAAAATGGTCTACAATAGAAAGTGGTTAGGAGTCTCATTTTCCAATATATGATTTTATCTCTAGACATCAATCGAATGGGTACTAAACTTGCCATAAAAATGCTAGAATCATCATTGCCTTCGTTGTCAAAAGTTTGCTTATATAATTAGACTGGTTCGATGCGGCTTAGTTGGGTGTAGAAAAAAGGCCATAACATTGCCGTTAGTAACTTTTAAATGACGTGCTTGCATACAATATTTTTTATTTAATTTCAAAGTTATATTTAGTACGGAAAAAGGAATATAAAAAAAACGGTTCAGCTCCATACAAAAAAATATTAATTCGCAGATAACTTGTTAAATAAAAGCTTTATCAAAAAAAGTTCCACTACATAAAATATTGCTATTAAGTAAAGGAATAAGCTGGCATCTTTTTTTTTCAAAATGATGTACTTGATTTTTGAGCGACGCTAAGTCTATGGAGCGTTATTTTCAGCCCACCGTGCGTCGCCTGCGGGCTGGGCCCGTCACGCGGGCGCCTTGCACTTGACGGGGTTGGAGATACGGAAGATGTTGGGCAGCAGCGTGGCGAGCGCCGCGAAGAGCGCGGGCGCGGCCCCGAGCGGCAGCGCGAAGTGCAGCGTGCGCAGCTCGGCGCCGCCCCAGCCGGCCGCCTCCAGCATGAAGCCCTTCACGCACTTCAGCACCAGCTCCGCGCGCCGCACGCACCACGCCGCTGTCATCTCCTGCACCAGTATGTCGCGTGATCGCACAGAACCGGAAGAATGACTCCCGCAATTTATCAAATGAGTGGTAATATTGACAGATTGAGAATGAAATTAGACTGCGAACGTTTCTTAAAAATATGGGAAATACCTCTCAGATAAAATAATTAATTCATCTATATAAAGTCGTCCTCGTAATAATTGCTACCAAACGTGACATAGATTCAAATGTTTTAATTTACTAGAAGTGTTTGTCAAAAGTGGTGAATCAATTATGAGGTCGACTATACCTACAATACGAAAATAAATTAAGTTGTCAACTGAATATATCACCCACGGGTCAAAAAACACTAGCGATCGAAATGTTACCCATAAGAGATTATTATAGTACGTATACCTCGGACATCTCATGCCTCAGCAGCAGAGGTATAGATATGCTGGTAATGTCGTTACTGCACGCCGCCTTCAGAATGTTGCGCAAGCCCAGGATCGCCGGATGACGGGATGTGATGTCGCCTGCAAATATTACGAGTGTTAACTAACGTTTTCTATGCTATATAATATAAATAAAGTATTTCTAGTTTGTAAAACCGAAATTAAACCAGACTGCTCCTTTTATTATGATCAAAATTACGGATCTGAAACCGCAGACACCCACAGACATGTCATTTAGAACTTCATGCAGTTAGCCCAAGTGGTAGCTAACTTTGACACTGACATCTCTTGAACACGGTTTAGATGGCTGACCGCGTTCAGTTTCATTGGTGAAATTCGAAGTCGTTTGCGAAAAATTACTCAATATACGAAAGTAACTATGAAAAATATGGAATTCACATGCGCTCCCTCTGAACATCAGGATGGCAACCAGACGGTTATCTTTTAACGTGAAGGCTCAAGAACACATTCATAAGAAGTTGGCAGAATCATTGCAGCGCTGATTTGCTGGATTTGTTGAATTTCGGTAAGAAATAAATTGTTTATCAAATTGACTCATTCATTCTGCCTAGCCTTTTCCCAATCATGTTGGGTCGGCTTCCAGTCTAACCGGATGCAGCTGAATACCAGTATTTTACATGGAGCGACTGCCTATCTGACCTCCACAACCCAGTTACTGGGTATATACGATATCCCTTGGTAAGACTGGTTGTCAGACTTTCGGGCTTCTGACGACTCGTAATGACTGTCAAAGATCCACGAATCCGATCCGAAGCACGGGATTTGTTTATCAAATTGACTACCAACTTAAATTGTCCGTATATTCGAATAAGAAATTAATGTGTTTAACCTTTGCACCGCCAACGTACACAGAACGCGATGCCTCGCCCAGCGCCAAGCTTCACATGTATAACTAAATACCTATACAGTAAAAGGTAGTAATGAGGGTATCGTCCTATCGATAAATGAGATTTATACGCCTACGTTAAGTTTTATTTATAAAATTACGAATATAAACAAAATCTGATTTCATATTTGTTTTATTTCACAGTATCGTTAGTAAAAAAAACCAGCATAAATTATAAGTATTTAAGAAAAAGATGCATTACTCCATTAGAGCTTTAAGAATTGTGGTTGTGGTACGTCTCTATTTGGGGAAGAGGCCCAAGACGCTATAGGAATCTTTTGTGACCTCTCCAAGGCATTTGATTGCGTCGATGACGAAACCTTACTCTTGAAACTAGACTAGAGCATTAAGGACTTGGAAAAAATGAAATTATAGACAACAGCAACTAAACGGTATCAATTTACTACGTTTAAAAGTAAAAATGGGTGTTCCATAAGGCTCGATATTGGGCCCTTTCCTCTTTTTTTAGTGTACATTAATGATCTTCTCCATTTATTAAAAAATCAACCACAAATGGTGTTATAAACGTTATTAAGTATTAATTTTACGTCTCTTGACAATTCACGGGACGGACCTTTGGAAGGCGTACGAGGGGCCGATGCCAACTCGGAGGTCCGTAAGACTTTTTCATTGAATGAGGCACCAACCGACGATTAGCCGTGTTCGCGCTATGCAAGAGCACCCAAGGACAACCTTCAGTTGGTGTAGGACTATTGCAGGATATGGAAACAAAGATATGTACCTATTGGATTATGGGTTTGGGTGGCTAAAGTGAATTCGTTATCTAGAACTATGGAAAGACTATGATTATTATCTAGTTGTACTTCATCAGAATCATCGTCTTCTGTGTCTCTCTGGAGGAATGGTTCTCCTCTTATCTTCAGGGGCGTCAGCGCAGTCTGTTCGTGCAGGAGAGTCTTCGTCGGTTTGGTGTAATCTTGCAGCTGGCGTCCCTCGAGGCGGTATATTATCTCCTCTTTTGTTCTCCATTTTTAACCCCCAACGGAAAAAGAGGGGTGTTATAAGTTTAACGTGTGTATCTGTGTATCTGTCTGTTCCTTCGTAGCTCCCAAACGGCTGAACCGATTTTGATTATAATTTTTTTGTTTGAAAGGTGTCTTGATCGAGAGTGTTCTTAGCTACAATTTAAGAAAATCGGTTCAGCCGTTTGAAGATTATCAGCTCTTTTCTAGTTGATGATTGTATGTGCGCATCTTCTGCAGGTCTGATCGATTCGAAATTTAGTATTCTGCTACTTCAATGATATTAGAAGAACAAACTAACCTTGAACCGATACTGCAGCATCACCTTTAATTGTGTCCGGGGTTATTTAAATTTTTAATTTTAACTTGTTATTAATCTCATTAGAGCTTCGGACTGCGGTTCATCTTTACGCCGACGACTTGCAGGCAGTTGCAGCTTTATTGCCGTGCAAGTGCGGTCGACATATCCCATGCGATTGAGGAGCTAAAGCGGGATTTAGGTGTTAGTTAAAAACTGGTCTGATCCGTTTCGGGTGGCGGTTAATTCTATCCTTAGTGTCAAGCTATCATTGTAGGGAGCCCCCACAGTATAGGGAAGTTGAATAGCTTAACTGTGCCACCTTTAGGTAATGTTTGACAACTCAGTCAACCCGTTTAGCCCCGATGTTAAGGATCTTGGTATGCATGTCGACACATGTCTTGACTGGCGAAAGCAAGTCACAGATCATGTGCGCATCGATTGCTTTTGAAGTGGTTACCCATACGTCAGCGCAGAGAGTTGCGGGCTCTGTCTATGTTGTATTCTATACTTGACAAACCCATTTCTCCTTCTTACCTGACTTCGCATGTTTAATACCTATGCTCTGCCCATAGTAAAAACCTTCGTTCCACGAACAATCGTCTTCTACAATGTCTTTCTCACCGCTCTGGTTTTATTCACTCTTCTTTCTTTGTCCAAATTTTCGAACGTCAAAATTACATAAGACAGTCCCCCAAAACGCCCGCCCTTCACCATTTCCTAGTGCTTTAGCTGGGAAGAAGAAGTGGCTCAACAAACTCCCCAGCAGCACAGATGTCTGATCAGTTAGAAAAAAAATGAATCTATACAATAGTATTCAAAATAATATGCAAAATAATTAACCAAAAACGTCAAACTTATATAATAGTACATTATGATACAAGTGTGCGGTGTTGGTCATTACACTCGAGACGGTATTATCTAGTCGAGAGTGTAATGATCAACGCACTCGCGTTTCATACGACGTTTTTCAACACACTTGCGAGGAAATAAACAGACTTGGAAGAATGTATGCTACATAACGTAATTATAAAGTTCAACTGACCATTGTTGCCATGTACTGATTATCCGGAGCTTCTTTTAAAAACGTTTCAACGTAGGTTGGTGTGACTTTAGATTTCGTATTGATAATATTATTTTAAATATGTATTAGTCTATGAAAATAACCACACAGCGAAACCGGGATCAAATATTTATGGAAAATGGCGCGACGGTTTTGTTTTTCCGCAGTTGTAAATAAAGGCAGTGGCAAACCCGCTAAACAGCCTACACCTATAAAAAAAAAAAAAAAAACAAAATAATACTTTGAAAGACTGAAAAATTCGTGTATTGGAATTTCAGCAGAAAAATACACCTTATATTACTATAAGTACAGTAATCAAATTGTAAATGGTTAAATAAAATATAATAAATAATGGCGACATTCCGTTCAGTCGGCATGGAAATGGCATGGACTCGCGCGCCACCTCCGAAAAACTATACGACCGCATTCCGAGATATGCTCTAATCGCACACAGTTCTCACATCAATATTTTGCGTTTCAATTTAGTTATGATATGATTATGAAAGCTGAGGGCTGTCATCAATTTGGAACGCTAGTGAATGTGCTAATGCTGGGGCCACATTGTCGCGATAAAGCGAACTTAACTCCACGGGCTCTCTTATATTCAGCGAGACGTCGAGCTGTATGCGAGAGAGAGCGCGCGAAGTATAGTTTGTCTTATCGCGACAATGTGGCCCCAGCATATCAGTGCTCGCCCAACGTCAAAACTTAAAACATTACTTATTTCTTTGTGTAAAGCTACACCACAAATTTCTTCCTCTTTTTTGGTTAGGTGGCGACGCGCGACGGTAGCCAGAATCACAATTTCGAAAAAATGCCAATGACAACACAGCCAAATAACGGTTCACGGAACAAACATAAGTTATCCCGCTCAAGCTTATTCGGAACGGGTGTTAGCACGTTCAAATCGATTCGAATTCATTACATTTACATCGTAATTCGGAACGCAGTCTACGACTAACGTTTTGACACTGTAAAAAAAAAAAAGTACTCTGTGATCAGTAAATGTAATGAGTCCTAAGATGGAATTTTGTTTACAGTAGGTTTTGATATCTATGTTATTTTTGGTCATAACAGTGCTTTTTAACATGGAATAGATACACCAAAGCGAGCTGGGCTTGTATTTATTTGCAAGTTCATTGAAGTATGGCAAAAAAACGTTTTCCGAAAATGACTTGGCATTTTTGTTGTTTTTCCACTGTATAAAAGTTTCGTAGGCCGCTACGTATTTATCCTTAGATTTTGGTGGCAACAGGCTATCACTCGCGTTTCGTGCCTCGATGAGTATTTCCGGCGGAGTCAAACCTACGTATTGCTCTTCTTCCCGTGAAGTCGACATTTTTGTTAATTAATCACAACGAAAATGATAGTAAGTAAGTATTGGAAAATGACGAGCTAGTTTGTATTTTCGCGCGCCGCGCCAGCGATGCGCGCGCAGATAAATGCGCTGGAAAAACTGCTAGACAGCCTATTTAATAAACACAAAATAATAGGTATTTTTGTTTTATTTTTGTTCTGAATACGTACCTATTAAAACATTGTAAAGTTAATATGTAAGTAGCGAAAAATATGAAATAATATATGATGAAATATTATGTTCATCATATTTGATATAAGTATATAAATATTATGCATAATATAAAGGCATGAAAGTTTGTGTTAACAAGACAGTTAACGCCCCGGTTTGCGTATGATATTATGTTTTACAAAAATAAAAAGCTTCACCAAAGTCAATTTCTACAATATAAATTCCATGCCGCCATGATAGTACTTACTAACTCCATACTGCTATGTCATAGGACAGGTATAGGTACTAGGTACTCCGACTAGTAAATAGTTATCTGTGGCATTACAGCACTAGTTCGTTATGGTAAAGTAAAAAGCACGCGTGTTTAATACACTGCATTATGAATCTAAAAGCGGTTCAATAAGAACCACTTTACGAGCAAGTGTGTTGAAAAATTATTTGCCTTATGTCAGCTAGCACATGCCAATATACCCACAAAAACATCGAAATCTTTACTCAAGCGAATAAATTAAAAACGTAAACAGAACTTAATCGAATAAAAGCCTCCATGCAAGCATAAAGGGCGTGCCCACTTACATAATAGCTATTAAAACTGGAACTCAAAGACACAAAAATGTAAAACTAGGACCATCGAAGTTACATAAATAAACAGTTAATTACTAATAACAATAACAAAACCATGGACAGCAAGACGACCAGTCACCACGAGCAGCACCCGTTCACGAGCATAACGCGAAGATCAGCCATCACCCCCCTCGCCATATTTGAGGGAAGTAGGCAACCCGACCCCCGACGCTACCGCAAGCAGTGACATCTAAGGGAGCATGACGAACTTACTGCCGGTTGCTCAATGCTCAGGCAAAATAATATGATCAATATTGTAGAGGTCGCTAGCTAACCACTTATTGCAATACAACTCATAAAAAAATATGAGCAGATTAAGTACAAAAAAAAAAAAAAACATTAAAATAAATAGACTTATATAGTCAACAAAAATAAACAATTATATGAAGTTGGAAAGCTAATTCTGGAGAAAGAACATAAGCATTGTCTTGAGTTAATCACAAAGCCCAACTATTCTTATCGTTTAAGTAGTCGTTGATAGAATAGTATGCGTTTGAACAAAGGTTGGATTTTACTTTAGGCAAATCTAACAAGGAAGAGGGTAGCGTGTTATAAAAGGTTATACCAAGCCCAACAAATGAGTTATGCACTATAAGAAGCCGGTGAAATGGAGCTCTTAATTTGTCTTTATTTCTGGTGCTAACATTATGAATATCACTGTTTTTAGTGATGAATTGTGATGCCACCATCAGGATACCAATATCTTTAAAAAAATCTCTTAGAGAAACTGGGACCTAGCTGAACAGCTCGTTTTTGAAGAACAAATATATTTTGAATGTCAGCCGCTTTGCCCCACAACAGAATACCGTAGGAGATATACGCTATGAAAATAACTAAAATAGACTATGAATAAATAAATAGAAATGTACAAATAAAATTGTAAAGTAGTACACATTGTTGAAGAGCCTAATAAATAAATCACCCACCGGATCGGAGCGAGGAGTCGTCGACGATGAGGTGGAACACCACGTGCACTTCGGCTAGGTTGCTGTGCTTGGTGATGAAGATGTCGCCCGTCTGCAGGTTGCGCTTGGTTCGGAACCGCGAGCCGTTGTTACCTGAACTGGAGCCGTTGGAAACATTCTCTGCTTGCTCCTTTACGCGCTGTTTGTTGCGCCGTTCCACCTGGGTTCATGGAAAGTAAAGAAGAATGGAAGGTATAGTGTGGAGTCAGTCTTCTTAAAGCATAAACTCTGAAGAAGTTTGCGAATAAAGGTTCCTAATCTGGCGTCTCTGAGACACGAACGAGTGCCATGACCTGCCTTTCTTTTTCTACCTAAAACAATCAAAGGGGGCACTTCCCGTATTTAATGAACGATCGCATTCTAATCTCAGTCTCAATCTGTCAAAAATATCTATAATTACTAAAATTTTTGGCAAGTGTTTTAAAATTAATTGTCGCTAATATTAGATTGTGACTACATTTTGAACCTTTATAAAGACGAGAATCGGCTTTCTGAAATTGTCAATTAGTACAAAATGTTTTTTGTATTAATAGAGGTTTTTGATCCTTATAAGTAACAGGATCGATTGGCATCAAAACAGTTTTTGTGCAAACTGCCCATTTTCTTGCTGACTGTCATTTTTTTTTTAAATCTGTGAATGCAGATCAAAATTTCTCGAAAAGTTAAGGTAAGCAAGCTGCCCTTGCTGGCCCATCTCAAAAATCTATCCTGTCTAATGGATGGTCACCCATTCACGAACGGACTGCAGCAAGCGTAGCTTAATCATTGATGGACCCGTGCGGCTGTTATTATTTTGCCACGACCCCAAGGAAAAGTATGTGCTTCGGCTATCTTCATATACGACCGCGTGATGATGAGATCTAATAAAGAGCTGTTACAACCATGGAAGTACTTGCCTATTTTTAACCGACTTCGCAAAAAGGAGGAGTTTATCAATTCGGTTGTATTTTTAATTTTTATGTTTGTTACCTGAGAAGTCCGTCATTTATGAACCGATTTGGTAAATTATTTTTTTGTTTGAAAGGGTATACTTCCCAGGTGGTCCCATTGTCATCAAGTCAAGATCTGATCATGGGACCTTGGAGAAATCGAGGGAACTCTTCAAATATTATAGGCACACGTATAGCGATTTAGGTATTTTTTATAGTAACTCATGCATTTGCTCTCGAAAAGCACCATTTGGTGAAGTGGAACTGATGATGAAGACCACAGATGGCCACCGGAACTATTCAATGATACTAAGTATTTCACGGGTTGCGATTCCATTACTTTAATATGGTTACCAAGCAATTTGTGTTAGTCACAATGCATAGTATTATGGTGAAGTGGAACTGATGGTCAGGTACCAGGAGAACTCCTCAAAAATTAACGTCCCTGCATCGAGAAAAGCAATATTTTGTAAAAGGTGATGAGCAGTTGCCATTAGGCTATTGTAACTTAGATAAATTACAAACCGACCCACTAAAAAGACATACTTATATAAAAATCCAAAAAAATACAACCGCCTTCCAAAAATTATTTTTTTGGAAAAATGTTTTTGTATTAACATGATTACAAAATAATATATAAATAAATATGTCAAAATAAAAAAAGTACCGTTTTGAGTGACAAATGACGATCTGCGACTACGCAATTTGTGCACTACTACAAAGCGCCGCAGTACAACGCTCTGTGAGGGGTTACTCTGTGGCATGCGGCGCGACGTTTGTGGAAATACAGAAAACAAGAAGATTACCGAAGCGCATACCTTTTCTGGTTTACCTGGTTGTCGTCGTGATACATCATCCTGCAACTCAATAATAAACTGATTACGTACCGGCTCCTGCACCTTTTCGCTGATGTCCCGCAGCTGGTGCTCCACGTCCGCGAAGTGATGCTCCGTACTGCGAGCGGCCGCGGCCAGCAGCAGAGTGGTGGGCGGCGCGGGGCGGCGGGGCGGGCTGTCGGCCAGCAGGACTGCGCCCGACAGCTCGCCCGAGTACAGCGACAGCGACGTCTGCAGGCGCCGGGACGAGTCTGAGGGGCTGACACTTTATTTTATATTTACGAAATAACGCGAAACTTTGCGCAAATACGCCAAGTTTGGTTACAACATAACATAATAGAAAGAAAGTATGTAACTCGTCTGAAGCATAGTGTGCGTGCAAGGCGCACGCTCTCGGTCTCGAAAACTCGACTAAAACGGCCCCAGATCACGAACGAAGACCTCTCACGAGTTAAATCTCGAAAAATGGGTCGAGATTGCATTCCCTACCTGAGCATACTAAAGAAATACGTACTTGTCCACTTGTTCAACTGCGCAGAGGTCAAGCAAGTCCATGGCGACGATGCGTATGTTGTGCGTCTGCTTGAGCTGGCTGCCCAGGTGGATCGTGAAACTCTCCTCCAGGCGCGCGCGTGTGGGCGCGGCCGGGCCGGGCGGGCCGGCCGGGCCCGCCTCGCGGGAGAACGTAGCCAGGGGCGAATTGCTACAACAAATTGATTTTGTAAATACATACTACATACAAATATAAAGCAATATAAACATTTAAGTGCTACAAACGAGGATCTGTCGACGCTTGTATGACATTATTAGAGGGGCGTTGTTGGTAAACTTCGGTGAAATTGACACAGACATAGTTCACGAAAAACGTGATGGTGGCGTTCGTTCTGGTTGTGCCCACGCGCCAAACTGCCAAACCATACTAAATTTATACCACACATGAGAGCTACGCTGCTAAACTCGGGGTGGGCACCCCGAGTTTAGCACTACCGGTGTCACGTCGGTGGGGTTGCTGCGCAGCCGACCGTACGGGGGCGTAGTTCTGATGTGTGGTCAAAATTAGATAGGGTAATTCATCCGGCATCAAATTCATCCGTTTCGTTATTCACACTTTTATTAGCGAATGAAGTTATGCTGAAGGCTTTTATGAAGCAATAGATTCAAATTATGATTAATCGTGTGTTACGCAATTAGGCTGCAGGGCCTGCAGGTTTGACTTTGTATAATTTCTGGGACTCTGCGGTATCATTAACTCTGCGGTATCATATATAACTCTGCGGTATAATATAATTCAGTTCTACTGGCAGCCCTGATTGTGTATCTTTTGTTGGTGATCCTAAATAAATAAATACCTGGGTGTATTAAGAGCCGAGGTGCTCTGGTACTCCTCGAGCGTGTTCATGAGCCAGGCGCGATGCTGCGCGCGCTGCGTCTGCCTCAGCGCGTCGAGCTGCGAGCCCCAGCGGCCGGCCACTAACGCTTGTTGCTCAAACTGTTGCGTGGCTAGCTCATTGATCTCTTCTTCTGTCGTTGTAGTGTTTAGCAGGCGGACTTTTTCTTCCATTTCCTCAGTTTGTCTATCAAGGAAGAAAAAATATGTATTTTTTGAAGAATAAAATAAAAGCAAATTCTATCGTAACTAATAAAATATTATAAATGCGAAAGTTAGGTTAGGTAGTCTACTAATAATAAAAGTTCAAGACTGTATTTATATTATTAGTGTATATGAATGGAATTGTTTTGTTTGAATATTATTATACTACTAGGCCATTAATATTTTGCAATTTGGATTTAATTTAATTAACTATGTTTATATGTTACATAGATTATTATAAGTAAGTGAAGACTGAAATTGTGCCGACGCTTAAGGCAAATAAAAATGTAGGTATCGATATTCTGATTCAGTTAAACTGTTTGCTTGTTTCTATAAACAAGTAAATATTTAATAAAGAAATAACTAACGTGACGGCATTTTGCATAAAGATAAGGTAAAAACAAATCAAATCAAAACAAAAGTCTATAAACAAACTGGGCTGAGAATCAGCACTTTTCGAACGTCAACATTACATAAGACAGTCCCCCAAAAAACCCAACTTTTACCACTTCCTAGTGCTTTAGCTAGGAAGAAGTGGCGCAACAAACACCCCAGCAAAGTCTAGTCTGTATTGGTAGGTACCTATATATAAAATTTACATAACCGTAAACAAGTAGATTTATAATTAAAATAATTTAGGTGCGGGTGAATCCGCGGGCAGAAACCAATATGTGGTAGAAAAAACATCCATTGCGTTTTTTTAATGCTTAATTACGTTTGAAAGCCCTAAAATCATACTTTAAATTAAACCATAAATCTTTGAGTCACTGCATGTTTCATACCCCGATACTAGGTTCCTTAGTCACTTGGGCAATGTGTGATGTGACATGATTTGTGTAATAACATTACAATAAATACTACATAATAATAATGAAACTTTTTATTTTATTCCAACCTCTGTACAAAATGGTTGGAATTAACTGATTTGATTTAGTTTTAGATTTTTTTCAAATATGCATCTGTGTTTTAGCAAGTTTGAAGTTTTTTTTAATACCTACTTTTTAGTCTACATTGCAGTCAAAATGTTGTTATTAATTAAAATATAATAAATATTATGTTCGCTTGCATGGAGGCTTTTATTCGATTAAGTTCTGTTTACGTTTTTAGTTTTTTCGCTAGAGTATAGATTTCTATGTTTTTTTTGCGGGTATATTGGTGTGTGCTAGCTGACATAAGGCGAATAATGTAATTTAAGTTTGACATTTTTGTGTTGCATATTATTAATTATTTTGCATACTATTGTATAGATTAAATTTGTCACTAGTGAGAGATATTTTATATTTCCATAAAGTTATATTAACAATTGAATAAAAACAAGAAAATATTTTACAGCTATTTTCAACATTGCCAACTTTAAGAATGCACACTCTTAGTGAGAAACCATTGGGTTCATTCATCCCAAATCTTTCACATGGAAAACTGTTTTTTGGATCAGATTTTGAAGGTAATCCTAAAAATACTTACTTCTGTGTTAGTTTCTCGATATCTTCATCCCTGTTGTTGAGTGTGTTCATGACAGTCTTAGCGTAGGAGTTCTCAACTTGCAGGATAGTCTCGAGTGCGGGAGAGTGCACAAGCTTGTGGTATGCAGCCGCAAACACCTCTTCATCTGATGTGCCTTTCTGTTCTGCAAACTCCATGACATTGTCTTTAAACAGCTTCTCCCAGCCCTTCACTATACCTTCTACATTGATCTCACTGTTCTTCAGCTGGTTGAGAAGCTTCTTGTCTCTCTCATTATGAAAGTTTTTAGTTTCTTGAGCTACAAATTCTGCTAATTTCTCATTTAGTTCTGTAATGGAAGTAAGATTTGATGTAGTCACAATTTTTAAGTCATATCATGACCCACCGAACCATTTATGACTTCAACAAATCACTTTGTTATGGTTAGCCACAACAACGCAATGTTAACACCGGATACTAGAAAGTGGGAGGGCAACTTACGATAAAAAGTATAAAAAGTGGTCAACTACTTTACCGATCTAGTATTTATTGAGTAGACTAACTTATTAAATATATTGAAGTCCTAGGGACAATATTAACGCACAAACCAGTACATACCTTCCTCCAAATACACAGGAATATGAAACATGTTGATGACCCTCTGCACAAGTTCTCTCGTGGAGCCGGCGTGAGGGATATCCACCGGCACCTCCAGCTTGAACAGTAACTCCTCGTTGGTACATGTCGGGAAGGAATACTTGAAAGTCTTGGTTATATTCTGGCTAACTTCTGCAGTCATTGTCTATCACAAATTCACAACAATCGCAAACAAGTCGACTATTGGAACGACTGTCAATGTCATGTCAAATTGTGACGTAATTCTGACAGTGATAGATAATGCTTTGTTCAGAAATGATAACTCTGGCAGCGTTCCGAGTTACGATGTTATTGATTTGAGCGTGCTAACACCCGTTCCGAATAAGCGTTAGCGCGATAACGCCGACCCATGAAACGTCATAGATGACGTCATGACGTGCGCCATCTTGCGATAACGCCGACCATGCCTTTTACTAATATCACCGTGATCTCTGTCAAAAATGACAGTCGACTGAACTGTCATTTTTGGCAGCGCTGTAGTTTTGAGTCGCAAATATGTATAAACTAACGTGGCTTTTTTCTAAATTGTGCTTCTGGCTACGGCGCCACTTAACCAAAGCAGAAAAAGAAATTTCTGATGTTTAAACAAAGAATTTAAGTAATGTCATAAGTTTTGACGTTGAGCAAGCACTGTAGGCGCGTTCACGAGCGTTCCAAATTGATGACAGACCTCAGCTGTCATAATCGTAATATCTTAATCGGAACGCAAAATATTGATGTAAGCGCTGTGAGCGATTATGGCCTAACTCGGAATGCGGCCTCTGTTTCTCAGTGGAAGAAGGTCCTGCCCCCGGTTTCCACATGTTAGTTCTAACTTCTATTCAGTACTAAGAGCTAGTTTATCATCCATTTGTAGGAACCAGGGAACCTCCACTTATTCAATAGGCATAACACAATAAATAGATGGCCTTGTTGGTACTGTCGATCACCAGGTTGGGCAATGTGTTATTGGAGGCGCCTATCCATTATAATAAATATTTCGGAGCACCAGCCCTGTGTTTGGACTCTCTCCTATTACGTGGAACATGAGACGAATGATCTTGCAAAATTTGGGTGTACTAATACATACCATATATCTAACATTACAACACGCCTGTAATCCTCGAATGGTTAGGCAAAGGTGTATAGTACACTCGCTCCAAACGCATTTCGCCAGTTATGTTTATGTATAGGCGAGCCTATTGCCATCAACCGGTTTGGGCCCGGGCATAAGACTCCGGGCATCAACATTTCCGCGAAAGACATTTCTGCGCATCCACTTGCGCGAAAAGACATATCCGCGAATAGGCTTGCGCGAACGTACTTTTGCGCGAATGACACTTGCGTGAAAGCCAGTTGTTCGAAGGATACTATTACGACTATGACTATTATACAATTAAATGCGTATAATCTATACTTATAATAATCTATATCTATATAGGTACTTATAATAAATCTGTAGAAGTGAAAATTCTGTACATTGAAAATATCAAAAAAATAAATGGCAGGGGGTGTTACTAGACCGACACCGAACCCAAAAATTTGATTAAGTAAAAATTTTTTTGTCTGTCTGTCTGTCTGTTTGTTTAGGCATCACGCAAAAACTACCGGTTCGATTACGATGAAACTTGGTATAATTATTCTTTAATATCCTGGGCACCACACTGGGTACTTTTTATCCCGGAAAAGTATCCTATCCTACTATCTATATCTATACCTATTATTAATAAAAAGACAAGTCCTGACTGACTGACTCACCAACGCCCAGCCCAAACCTTTGGACCTAGAAAGCTGAAATTTTGCGGAGAGGTTCCCTTTATAATGTAGGCAAGGAATAAGGAAGCATTTTTCGAAATTCAACCCCTAAGGGGGGGGGGGGGGGGTTGGGGGGTGTCAAAGTTTGTATGGAAGAATTTTAACGCGCTGTCCGATTAACTCGAAACTCAATATTTATACTTAAAACCCATGGGGATGTATGGGGTAATTTCCGACACTCACGCGGGCGAAGCCACGAGCAGCAGCTAGTATAGTAATATAATTTCGTGTCGGTACTGTTGACCCTTGAGGAGTTCCCTCATCTGGAGCCAATCCTGGGTGCAGCTGCCAGATCATGCTAGACTTTAGAACGCACTATCATATTTAAATACGTATATGCAATTTCGTATCTGTAGATATTGTTGACTGCGATTGATGTCGGGAAGTCTTATACAGGATGGATTTTTGAGATGAGGCAGTAAGGACAGCTACCTTAACCGTTGCAGTTACAGAAAAACTGTTTTTTTTTTACCTGCATTCACAGATTTTGAAAAAAATGTAGGTAGGTACAGTCAGCCAGAAAATGGGCAGTTTTCACAAAAACTTATTTTGATGCTTTTATAAGGATATACATATAGGAAGGAACTGTCTGTCTGACTTTTCTAGTACTCAAACCTCAGTTGGTCCAATAGAGGATTTTGATCCTTATATGAAACAGGATTGATTGGCATAAAAACCTTTATGCCCTTTCTCAAAAATCCATTCTGTATATTATACATAAATATTATAATATTATATATATACTTACTTCAAGAAATATAGCCCAATGTCTCAATTCGAGACATTGGACTACATTTCTCGAGTCTGCCCAAATGCTGCAAATGCTACTCAACTGTATACTCTAGGTACCTTGTAATGCATGCCATAACTAAAATGTATCTCGTTTTTGTCTTTATCATACTCCCTGTAAATTGAGAGGTCTGGCTCTTGTGATACAGGAACTCCTAGTACAAGAGCCAGGGCTACACAGATGTTTGTTGCCTCTGAACTGAAAAATAAATAAATATAATTCCTGATCACAATCAACAGGGAGATGGATGGTACTAGTTAGTTAGATAGGCATAATAACCTAACCACTGGGCACTTACTTTGATGGACTGCTATGCATATTATGAGACACTCTCGAACTTCAAGATGTTCAGTGTTGAAGTTTATTATAACTTCACCTATGTTCCCGAGTAGTTTCGCTCATGACGGCAATTATTATTATTCGACATCGGGGCAGGGACCCAAACTGGGAATAGAATCTGCACCCGTAATTGCGTGATACTCGGTAATACACGATCAATCACAATCTGAATCGTTTTGAAACATATTGTTGATCTATTGCTTCATAAGTTCCAAAAAAATTTGCTCAACAACGCAAATAACGCAAGGAATGTTGTTGAACTGTCAAAATGAAACGGATTAGTCTTAATACCTAGTTTACTAAAATATGTTAGGTAGGTACGCAATTAGATAGCAGGGGCTGCAGTTGTGTTTGAGAGCAGATAATAATAATGTCCCTTCGACCGATCCATCATCACTGACAGGACTATTGTTGCCAATAAGCCTGATATAGTGCTGGTGGATCGAATAGAGCGGCGCACAATGATCATTGACATAACGGTCCCGCATGACGGGAACCTCGTGAATGCCGAGAAAGATAAACAAATCAAGTATCTTGACTTGGCTCGCGAGGTTGTCGACATGTGGGATGTGGATTCAGCGATCGTTGTGCCGATAGTCGTGACAGCCAATGGCCTAATAGCCAAGAGCCTCGACCAACACCTGAGGAGGCTCTCGTTGGGTAGCTGGATCAAGGGCTTGATTCAGAAAGCGGTACTTCTGGACACGGCTCGCAATGTCAGGAGGTTCCTCTCTCTGGAGCCCTGACCACCGGTAGCTTGGACCCTGTTCCCGATACCGGTGGGCTACTATTTTTTATATTTTTAAATGTTTTATAATTTTTATATTCTAATATTTCAAAATGTAAAATATATGTATTTCATGAAATAAAGGAAATGTCCCTTCTAAATTATAGCATTGAAGCTATTGTTGGTTGCCCGTGTATATGTGTGTGTGACTGTGTGTGCTAAAAATAGTCTGAAGATTATTTTAGTGGCTCTCCTACAATGTGTCAGGGCAACGCAATGCCTCGTTCAGTGTAGTTACAGTGTAAGGTTTCAACAGTTAGGCTAGACTAGCTACCAACAATAGCATGCTTTCAACTCCTACCTACAACAGATCAGGTGTTATGAATTAATGTTCTGAGTGAAGTCATGCATCAAGGGGCTCGATAAAGCTGCAATCCAATGTTTTCCGTAATAATGGAAAGGTTATGATTGTGAGTGAAGAGTTTCCAAGTCTTCTAAGTACTTATGTATAATGTATAAATATAATTCCACGCACTACTGTACTCTAAGGGTCTTGTCTGACTATGCAGGTGCATCGTGTGGTGTAATGATAAGATTCATGTTTCTGTAAAAGTGTGACCTTTAGGACACATGTCATTTAGTTCAGACTTTATAGATTCTTTATTTGAAATAGAATAATTATGAATACATAGTATTCCTTATAAATATCTCTTCTGCAGTTGGTCAAACATAGTACGGGGACAGTACTAGACAATACTTTGGTAATAGTAGAACTATATTTTCATTATATATAAATTAAAAAAATGGAAACAATAAATTAATTACATAAAGAAATTAAATAAAAAATGTTGTCGGTTCACATCGTGGTCTTTAATCCGATGAGTTCGAACCGTGCGGCGGCCGGGCGGTGTGCTGCTGTGCGCGTCTCAACACCTCTTGTTTCGATGATGACAATGATGGAATATTTACGCGGCCTCGCCGCCCTCCTCCTCCTCAGCGCTGGCGGTGAGCATGGAGATCAGCTTCAGGGTGTCGATGAAGCCTTTGTCGTCGATCTCCATCTGGTCGTAAGCCTCGTCGACTTCGTCGGCGGAGAACTTGTCGCCCCAGGTCATAAGGGCGTGCCTGAGCCTCTCAGAGTCGATCTTGCCCTCGTCATCGAACGTCTTGAAGGCGTTGATGACGACGTCGTCTTCGTCGGAGCCGCCGGACATGCGGTTCGCGAAGAGGGTCAGGAGCTGGGTGAAGTTGATGGGGCCGGATGCCTCATTAACCATCTCGTCGAGCTCCTTCTCCGACGCCAACCTGCCGAGCGAGTCGAAGGTGGCGCGCAGATCGTTCTTGCCGATGATGCCGTCCTTGTCGTGGTCCATTAGCTGGAAGGCCTGTAGAACAAAAGATGCATCGTCAGTACATGTAAAATATAACAGGCTTTGTAGGAGTTTGCTAAGAATTCTGTTGTAAGTTTGCGAAGTTATTGTTTATCAGGGAGTCCTGCCTCAATCGACGATCTCTTACATCCTTAGTATCGTATTATGCTTATGATGTCACGAGCGTACAATTTTGAAAATGTAGGCATTATTAAAGACAATGATAACAAGAGATGGCGGGCCATGTTTACAAAACAGGCGGACGAGCACGAGCTAAACACGATTGTGATACAATTTGTAAAGTTCTAGTTAATTGACGCAGATAATGTTCCAATTCATAGAATTTTGATTTCAGTAAGAATTCTCTAATAATAAAATTATTTGGGAAGGTACTCATTCTACCATAAAGGTTCTTCAACAAATAGATGATGTATTTCCTGAACCAAGTGAAATCTGGAATTACTCAATGCAGGAAGCAGTTTATAAAAAAAAAGCACTTGCTATTACTGCTAAAACTACCTACATTTTTGGCCAAGGTTTTGACTTTCGCCATCGTACTCCTAATTGTAAACAAATGAACATAGTTCAAATACTCGGTCAAGGGGGTGTTATTTTAAAGTGGTAGTGCTTACCTCCTTGAACTCAGCGACCTGCTTCTGTGAGAACATGGAGAAGACATTGGAGCCGGTACGCTTGGCCTTGCGGCTTCCGCGCGACGACTGCCTGTCACTGCCCCCAGTGGCGGCGGGCGCAGCTGCTGCTGGCGCCTCTTCTGCTGGTGCATCTTCCTTTGCCTTCTTCTTCTTTACTTTTTTATCTTTATCCGCCTGTAAACAATTGTATTAATTAGTAAGATGTCTTTCAAAATCTCCTGTAAAGTCAATATAAGTATGTTCAATGTTCAACCTAGTCTGTACTCCATTTAGTTTCCCCGGCCCTAGTTTATTCACGTGTGTTTGCATGTCGTAGAATTTCAAATGCTGCGCTATGAATTCGTCATGAGAACGACAGTAGACCTGATTTAACTATACCGTTGCTATTTTCGTCTTAGTTGGCTCAGAAACTACTTTTTTCGTCATGATTGATGTTTATTCGCGTTTTGAAAGGTTCTAGTTCGCCTAAATGATTTTCAACATTTGTTTGATTTCTAGATATAATATTTAAAGCTTTTCAATTATATTTTCTTTTCGGTCGTTGATTGCATGATAATTACCGCGAGTTTTCACCGGCCGAGTCCCGATTAGGCGTGGCTTGTGGCGCCTCTATATTTAGCACGGTCCGGCATGAGCTGCCGCCTGCCTCATCTCCACTACTCAGTTACATCATGTTATTTATAGAAGCACGCGGGCTCTATTTTCTTCAGCTTCAGGTTTGAATTATTATTGAATTACTAATTAAAAACTAACTTTTACTTGTGTTTGATACTCAATTATTAAGTTATATGTTTTTCATATAATTCGTTTCACCTTTGGTTCCATTTCAGATGGACTTCCTCAATGTTTAGGTTTAACCTCTGCATGTTCGGACTTTGAATGAACTTTATTTATTGAATTGCATTGAGTTTGATTATTTTTTATTTGTATTCTGCGTAATAATTAATTATTCGACTTATTTTACTTTTGAAACCGGAAACGAGGAATTCTTGTACGATTGTCTTACATCTTGTTTTAAAGGATTTGGTGATAAATTGTTTGTTTAAGTTCTGCTGCGACTTCAGTTAACATATTTGCTACATTATTACAATACGATGTATAGTTATTTTTCACCAGCATTATCTGTTGGTTCACTACTATATTTATCCCGGCGTTGTTTCGTATGATTTGCTTTGTTATTTGTTAAACCGGCAACGACTTCATCGGTATCCGCAGCGCGAGTTTCTTCAAAGTGTTCACCACTTGCATCACAATTCACTTTACTATCACTTGTGTATCCACTGGGCGTCACTGTATTAACACTTACCATTTTGTTGTGTGTTGGACTATCGACGAAGGAGAGACTGTTCCGCTCGGCAGTCCCACCCTGACTCCGAGTTTTCGTTCCCTCTCGTAGATCCAGGAGAATCCCCCCTCCGTTTCTCCCCTCCCAACGGCCGCTGCGCTCGCCATTCCTTTTTTAGTTCGACAAATACGATAGTCTTCGAATCAGCATCAGAACGATTTGGGCGGCTCGCCGGCTCAGCCGTGGCAACGCTTTTGTTTGGATTTAAAAATAATCAGCTCACCTGTCACTGTTTCCTGGGTACAACGAACGCCTCAATTCTCAAATATAACTTTATTGAACGGAAGTTTACCGCGATCGGATCTCTTACTACTTGAAATACTTTGTCCTCTACATCTGCTGGTTGAGGCTCACGCGCCACTTTACCACGGAACGTCATTGCGTTTACGTCTTCTTATTCGTGTCCAATTCGGAGTTGAGATCGATGTTAGTTTATTAGATGTAAAGACACGTTATTCTTCAGAGGTACCTGCCTGTTGCTGAGTATTAGCTAATTTAGATTATCAGCTGATGATGTTCTTATATTTGAAATCTGCGTTATGCTTTCTTTCTATAATCTACACTATCCAGGATCACATAGTGGGGAGCAGAGTTTGTTTATGTTGAAGTGTCTAAACACTTGAACATAAACATATAACCTCATAATTTACGGTACTGTTAGTGGTTTCTAGTTCAAAATATAGCGGTTATGTTATCAATGTTATGGTAGGTATAAGTTGAAAAGCTTAGCAATTGGTGAAGTTTTAACCGTATTTTATGGAATTAGAAATGTAGGAAAATATAGGGTGTGAGTTGTGACGTTTTAAAGATATCAATGTAACTAAAAGTCCATTGTTTTCAGTAGGTAGTTGTCGTGCACATTGTAGAGTCCTTGTCAAAGTTAGGCCTCGTGTTTCCGAAAACCATGTTATACCTGTGAAAACAACAACGTCAACTGTGGAATTGCATTACGCAGCGGTCACGCGGCGACAACGCGATGTCAATGCCTGCGTTAGATAAACACTCAATGCGAATAAGCTCTAGGAGCTAAAGTTAAAACGCTGCATAGTTTCTCAGATACAGCAACACTGACTGAATGCTGCGTTTGCAATCAACGTCTATTTCGACAACTTGATAACAATGTTTTTTCTAAGATCAAATAGGACCATGTCAATTTTAATCAAATTCATTGTTGACCTATAGTTGTATTTTTTAGTTCTGGTGCAGTGACGTGCACAAAACATTTATTACTAGCCGGCAACAGCCAGGGTGCGACTTCCATAGGACATAATTATAATAAAATGAACAAACATTTGCCATTTTGTTTTTTTTTAAGCTTCGTTAATAACGTCTTAAAATTCATCTGTGCTCAGAAGCGGCTTTGTTTTTATATTATTTAAAGCTATTTAAATGTACTAGTGGGGCTCCACCATAGTCATGAGCTGGGCAGGAGATGTTCAGGGCAGCTCAAGGTGACAGTTGCAGTGCACATGCTACAAACTTGTTGACACTTCGACGTTTTTCGTTTGCCCGGTTGATGGCAATAAGATCTGGCGAAATGTGGGTGTAGGTACTATAGGCCTCTGCCCAACCCTTCGCGGATTACAGGCGTGATGTTATGGTTGTTAATGTGTCGTCTAATATTGATTTGGGAGTGTTTTTTGAATCTCTTGCTCTGGTCTCGTTTTCAACATCAACGAATAGGGAGACCGTCGTGTCTTCATCTTCTGCCGGAAACAAACTTAATAATATATATTATTTTGGTTAAGTTACCTACACGCGCCAGTGTGAAGGTATATCGATGGATAGGATAATGTTTTTCAACTACAACTTTGAGTTTGTTCTTGGGATACATTTATGCCAATTAGGGATCCCTTCATTATGCGTGGTCCGACACGCACTATAGGTAAGCCTATATTGCCAATCATCATTCAGCCAATAGACATAGGTTTGAAAATTGCTGTTAACTGAGAACAAATGACATAGGTTTGCATAATGCTGTTAACTGAGTAGGTACAAATCCAGACTCCAGGCTGTTACTGAGAACTTCCTAATTGGAAAATCCCAATAACACTTTTATTTATTTATTTATAGAGTGTACACCAACAGCTTCTGTATATAATATTTCTTTAGAACTATAGGTAACAATAGCCTCGGACTTATACAGTCGCCAATTACAGGATAACCAGCAATACAGAGATAGGTGTGGACGCATAATAATGCTCAAGAATTAAGAATTACAAAAGTTACAAAAATTACGGCAAAATACCACACTTATGATGAAACATACAATAAAATGGAATTTAGAATAGAATTAAAATACAAACAATGGGTGTAAATCATAACTGCGAAGTTCATTACCGCGATGTACGTTACAGCGAAAGTTTACTATCGCGAAGTTCGTTACAGCGAAAGTTTATTACAATTAAATTACAAGAAACTTAAGACTAAGATATAACAAATGTAAACTAAAACAGAATAAAAATGAGATCTTAAAGGAAAGTTTCTAAAAAACCGGTTGCGTTTTTCGGGACTTCAATATTTTGGTTCTAAAGACTTATGGAATCGTAATAAAGGTCAACATCTAGTATCAATTTCATCAAAGAATTCATCTCTCTACCGAGTCTGTTTAGTGGTGAGTTTACCCCAATATTTGTCTTGGATGCTTGAGTGTGGAATACATTAGTGACAGGATATCTGGGTATCTTGTAAGGACTTTTCCGTACTTGGGAAACGAACCCAGAACCCCAAGCTCACCAGTGGCTCTACGACTAGGTACTAGCACATGTACGCAGTCTTCACTATATCTTATTAATATTTGCTCTCGTTGGCGGCGCGCTATGGAAACAGTCGAAGACCTACATTCTATATCGGTTCGTATTGGGAACTCATTGTATATGGAGCATTCTTGACGTGTTGCCAGCTGCCGGACTCTGCCGGAGACGCCGCGACTGAGATAGCACAGTTTACGGTGTATATAATCAAAGTGTTGCACGTACAGTCGTACAATACTCTCACGAATGAAATGGAAACTAAATTGCGTGGGAAAGTTGAATGAATGTTTTACTTATCTACGGCTATCCATTGAATGCAAAAGCAATAATACTTAGGGACTACCACGATTGAGTGTCTTACTCAGTCCGTTTTCATGTGGAACATGTTCACCTGGAGAGTTGTACACCATTTAACTTCAATTTTATTCTAGAACAACAGTCACAACAGAACTTTTCCTGTCATAAGACTTGTAATTCCTGAAAATATGAAAAAAATCTCCATCATGCATTCAGGACTTTCAAGTAATGGGCCTAAATTATTATGGACAGCTATCCTAGCGGCTTTCTACTTGTGCACTAGCTGTGCACAGCAACTTCCCTAAAATAGTGAAACATAAAAGTAGATACTTGACTGTCTTGAACAGTATAAATATTACCGGATGTCCTGGCTGAAGCACGCCTCTTTATGTCTAGTGACGTAAAGATGAGATCAAAAGGATGTTATTGCTGTACTTGACATCGCTCAGCAGACGGATCGTTCCGATCCGTACAGGCTTGTCTCAGTATGAAAATGTTCAGATCAGTAGGTACTTAACGTACAGTAGACTTCTTCTTCTTTTCGTGTCAAAAGTCTTTCTCTTTTGGCGTCAGCCGAATAGGTCGCAGTAACTAAGCCAGGGCACCCCGACCAACTGGGTTAGGTTAGGTTAGAACTGTAACAAACCGCGCGCGAGCCGAGCGAGAACTTCTTTCCAGTTGGCTATTTAGTATGAAGGCTCGTGCATACCGGTAATTGTTCTAACATGAAGTTTTCTTAGAAATTGTTTTATTAAAGTCGCATCGCGCTGTCACGTCGCGTCTGTTTGTAGGAGCCTTTAACGCAAGTCGCATGCAAGTTTGATACCAGTTACCAATTTGTGTCGGTTTGTCATGGATAGATCATAAACTATCGAAAAATAATACCTTAAATTGTAAATGGCTGGTTGCAGTTCACATTTTTTCGATAGTGTATAATCTTGCGAGATAGATTATAAACGAACGACGTTCAAAATCAATAGTGACATATTACATTATACAGTAATGATGTTCATAATCATACGGTGACATATATACGTAATATACATCAAAAGGACTAGGTAGACTTCTTTAAAATGTTTCAGCGCTGCTTACGTATGAACAAAGATAGGCAACAGGTAACCTACCCGTATTAATGATGTAAATACGTGTAATGTATTACGTAAACTGCATTGGTAGCATCTGTTCTGACGCATTTGGTAAGTCAGTATTGAGGCCAGGGCTACCACGGCTGACGGATGACTGCGGCCTCCACGTGTACCAACCTACTACCTATACAGACAAAGTGCACTTCTTCTGCAAAGCGATTACAGTTTGGAAACCTACTGTTGTACTAATAATAGTGAAGATTTCATTTAATTTAACACATGGAAATTACGAGCTAGGATTCGGGAATATTTAGGTTTAGTTCTGTGTGGCTCCGTGTGTCACTAACCTCCTCGCTGCTCAAGTAGCGTGGGATCCTGTGATAGTATGAGGCAGTTATATTGAGTTTTTCTAATACATTATGTCCATATATATATTTTTTTCCAGAAGGGTTAGACAGAGCGGGAGCCATACATTTTCACTAGTGATGTTTAAATCATAAACTTAATAAAGGAAGAGCCTATTGTCATTAACCGGACATAAGTCTACACTGCAGGCTTCTGCTGACAAACTTCTATTAGAAAAGAATTCGTCAACACACTTGCATTTCCTTCGTCTTTTAGACACAACAAGATAAACATAATCAGAATGACTCGTAGTTTACCTACAACATTGCATGTATGGCTGCCATTAGGAAACGCTATAGAATGCAATTCGAACATGAAGGTATTGCCGATACATTTCACAATAGTATCGGTTAGGAAAGTGCTGGCAGTTAGCACGTTGCGACGTGTCAGTTGTAGACCAGGTCGGGACAGTGCCACTTGGCAGGAGAGTGGCGTATCGCCAGGCGCGCTGGGCTGACCGAGTGGAAGCTGACTCACGATGTATGGCTGCTGAAGTTATAACTAATATCCCCATAGGTGACATACCTCCATCATTGTTCAGAAATGTGACAGCTAGTTTGACTTTGATTGACACTTTCATATTTCATATACACTGAAAATCAAGACCGAAGAAATGCATCAAAACAAATTTCACCAATCTCGCCAACTCATCAAAAGTACTTCATCACAGCCTACCTAGCTTTAACATCTTTTATACGTTAAGGAACGCAATAAATGAATGTGAGATCGTTCTAACTTTATAAGTAGGTATAAAGAACATGAGTCAGTATTGTGCCACACTCCACTCTTGCCCTTAAAACAGGGGTTTTACTTACTATTTTAACATAACAAGCTGCTTGTTTTACCCAGTATCAGGGTTGTGGAAGTCAGATGCCACACATTCAGCTGCATTCCTTTAAACTGTGAGACCAGTTGAAAGGAATAATGTTCTGAAAGATTGCACTTTGAAAAATGAAAAAAAAAATACCCCTGCTAAAGGCCACTAGGACTGATTGGATGTGGAAAACGAAGAACCGGCTGTAGTGGCGCAGTTTTGGAAAGGCATATGTCCATCAGTGGACAGCTATAGCCTAAGTTAATTGAAAACGAGCTAAGATCGGTTAGAAAGATATTTAAACAAAAAAGATAAATCCCACGGCTATACCACAGTAGTTACACAGACACAGACACAAATCATATAATCACACATCGGGATCTGCAATGAGCATATTTACAATGAGCATATTTGCAATGACCATAATGTGAGTATATTTTACATTTTCGCTGCTATCACAGCTTGTTTACAACACATTGATGTGTAGTAACTTACTGTGTATCTAATCGTCATAATACTACCAACATTGTATGGAATGTCCAGCGTGGAGAGTTGCTCAGATGAGCAACATTATGTCATATATTTTTCTGTGTAACGAGATGTTATGAGATACAACTCGTATTTCCCGTGTGTAGATCTATGACATCTTGAAATTGTGTGACAGATGTTAATTAAATATTTTCTTTAATGAATTTCATGTTTAACGTAGTTTGTCGGTCATTCACTACCCTGTGGCGAATTTTAAGACGTGTGTAAAATTCTTCATCGTCATTAATTGTTTTATAATGAACATTATGTTTAATAATTATTATAAAAGTATGTGCAGGTATATTTCTGGTATTATAACGTATTTCGTAATCCTAGTGCAGTTTAATAAACATAAAATAAATAGGTACTTAAGCTGCGTGGTGCGCAGCTGATATAAGAGTCGGCTGCATCATACTCATCTGGACCATACTCGTCATGAGCCGGGAGTCAAACCGCGATACCATCGGTGTGGATTACAATGACCTTATTTCAGCGCGTGACTCAGTCTGGGCCAGGAATAGCCGCGCGGCGCGGGCGCACCGACGTCACTAATACGATTATTTTAACTGGTTACTGAATAGGTAGGAAGAGAAGTCCCACTGCAGAGAATCCAGCTTAACAAGCTCATGTCTACATGGATGAAGAACAAACTATCGTTGACGCTCCAGCAACAGCTACCTACGCATACATTGTGGATCTATGTATTCAAAATAATGTCATTTATTTTTGGCCTCTTAGACTCTTAGCGAAAACTGACACTAGTCAGTCTAAAATTATGCTAGGCCATGCAGCAGCAGCTAAGCAGACAGTTGCACTAGAACCTCGTTTTAGGCTGTCACTAAAACAAATGAGGATCAGAATGGTTGTGATAATTTTAAAGAAAATTGGACTGCAGTCTTTCGATTGTGTTTCGATTGTATGTTGTCTTAAGATTGTACATGTGATGATGTAAGGACGTAACAGCATCTCATCGCATATTTGCTGGACCTTCTGTCGTTTCTTCGTCTGTGCCACCTGTGTTATGTTATTCTGTGATCAGGATCGCTATGTCGGTGTTATTCCGATACGATGCGAAGGTCGTTTATTTCCTCGATATGTTACCATCCTAAACATTCAGAGAACAATTATGATTCAAGCAGTATTGTAACGTTGTATAATACATGACCACGTGCTTTCTACCGAACTTTAATATGTTTTGATTGACTTGTGAAGGTGTGATTCAGAGTTCTAATGGAGAACCATTAAACTAAGAGTACATCGTAATTTGTTTATTAGAGAGATTAAATCAATTTATGCTGTAGTCGAATTAAACTATAAACTGCATCTACTCGCACTAATTAGTAGAATGTAAAGTGTAATATATACATACATACAGTACAGCCACATTTCGCCAGTTATGTTTAAGTCCCATATAATAGGGGGCGAGCCATCAACCGGGCACAGATGCAGACTCCGGGCTGGTACTGAGAAATTCCAGATGGAAAAACCCATTACCACTTTGCTCGACCAGGGAATCGAATTCAGGACCCCTCGCGCAGCAGTATCGCTTGCAACCACTAGACGAACGAGGTAGTCTGTATGTCTGTCTGGGCACCTCTGTCTATTCCTTAGGGAATCCATACGTGATGTTATGTTTTTATCTTTAAAATAGATATTATAAAGTAAGTAAGAGTTATAATTCGAGTATTATTATAATATCATAGGTTGATACATGTAGATAGTAAACTAGATCTTCAAAAAAGATACATTACTCATCTTGGTTCTACCTTGTTGGCCATATTGTTGGTGTTGCTATATTTTATTTACGTCGCTATTTTTTGTCTCTCTTGCCTTGCCTTGTTCCATTTCATTTGGGGTAAGCTCTTTCTTCCTACTTCGTCAGATTCACTTCTTCGCTTCCGCTTGATTTTCCAACATTTATGTAAAAAAATATCTTCCTAAAAACATTTCATGTAAAGTAAGTTCAGTAGGTTGCCAAGATATGCCATAGCGCTTTCACTGTTAAAAGTTATCAGATCTAATGTAGAGCCTAGCCGCTAACTCTACAAGTTATCAGATCTAACTCTACAAGGCCTGACACCTTAATAAAATCCAAAGTATAAAACCTACACCAATGATACTTAGCGTGTTTTATAAGTCTGTTAACTATATCTTATCCTGAGAATTTGAGCTCTCTAGCATTGTCTTGGTCGAAGCTATGAGGATTTGAAAATACGACGAAACGCTTCGAGAAAAGGTAGCTAGTGCCGCCGCTTTTTGTTTTTGGTTCTTCTTGGCGGAGCACTGCCGTGCCCCCAGATTATTTTACGTTCTTAAATAAATAGATATTTAAGACAAGCAATTTAACTCAATGAGTATTTTTACACACACATCTTGCATCTCATCTCATCATCGTGAAAGCGAGCTTTACCCGGAATACTCAACCACAGAGGAACTGGCTATCTTACCTCTAACTGTCGAAACACAACAATGCTGTTAACATTATTGTTATGGCGACAGACAGATAATTTAAGATTAAGGTATCTAGCCAGGCGGACTTAGAACCAGCCCTGCTACCAACCAAACCGAGCAGATTTTACCGCCACTGGGAATCGAACCCGGTACCTCTAGGTCCGAGACAGGTGGTCTAACCACTGAGGCGGAAAAATATTCTTGGATAATCTTGTACATAATTTATAGGCGATCGTACATAAAACGTGGTGGTTGGGGCTCCACTCCAGTTCCAATAAACATGAAATACCTACCACTACCACTTCTGCATTTGTTTTTTGTGTCGACATAAAAAAGCAAAATCTACATCTACCTACTTACTGTTTTCTAAAACTAAAACCCACCTTGATCTGTCAATTTTGTTCCATAAATGTGTATGTATAGAGATATACGTCTATGATACACATGATATACGTATATCATATGTGTACGTATATCATGTGTGTAGGTATATCATGTGTGTACGTATATCTTGTTTGTACGTATATCATGTGTGTACGTATATCATGTGTGCACGTATAATATATGTGTACTTATATCATGTGTGTACGTATAACATGTGTGTACGTATAACATATGTGTACGTATATCATTTGTGTACGTATATCATGTGTGTAGGTATATCATATGTGTACGTATATCATGTGTGTAGGTATATCATGTGTGTACGTATATCATGTTTGTACGTATATCATGTGTGTACGTATATCATGTGTGCACGTATAATATATGTGTACTTATATCATGTGTGTACGTATAACATGTGTGTACGTATAACATATGTGTACGTATATCATTTGTGTACGTATATCATGTGTGTAGGTATATCATATGTGTACGTATATCATGTGTGTAGGTATATCATGTTTGTACGTATATCATGTGTGTACGTATATCATGTGTGCACGTATAATATATGTGTACTTATATCATGTGTGTACGTATAACATGTGTGTACGTATAACATATGTGTACGTATATCATTTGTGTACGTATATCATTTGTGTACGTATATCATGTGTGTAGGTATATCATATGTGTACGTATATCATGTGTGTACGTATAACATCTGTGTACGTATAACATGTGTACGTATATCATTTGTGTACGTATATCATGTGTGTAGGTATATCATATGTGTACGTCTATCGTTTTCTTTTTGCGTGGCCCATCTTGTGTGAGACTTTTGATTTAGATCTACAATTGATTGCCTCATATTTTTTGGGCGGTTGTTTAATTGCATGTGAATCGAAAAATCCCAGAGAATATCCTAATGTGAATTATAAAATAATCCAAGGCCGCTATTGGGAACACAAATAAACCTAGATGTGACAGATGCAGGACTAAATTAACTTTGACTTTGAGCTTATTTCATATTTATGATCGCCGTTAACCGAATTTACAATTTCTTGGCTTCCAAACGATACTTATAGTGAGACATTAATGTGAGGCTAGTAATAGTAGTCATTTAATAACGTAGGTAATTATGTAATGAGAGCACATTGATTATTGTAATGATAGGGCGAAAGTAGTTAATGTTATTGAAAAGTATGTATTCATTTTTAGTTTCCGAAAGTAATTAATTGGTCATATGCACTTAAACCAGATACAGTATTCATCAATTCCTCTCACAAACGTGGTAATACGCTTTCCCGCATGGCACAATTAATTTATGAACACATGCGTCATTGCGTCAGAACTAGCCAGTAGTGAACATTTAGCCGAACATTTATAATTATAAATGTTTTTTGGGTAATTTGTCCATAGTGCCGGGAAGACCCGGGGGTGAAGGGCTTGATCTCGTTTAACTACCGTTCTAATAATGAATGGTGGTACGTGGTATTGTCCTTCTTGAAAGATAAACTCATTGTCTATACCAAGTTCTTCCAGCAGCACAGTTTATTTTAGCTAACTGCCCCGTTGGTGATTCCCAAGTTGGGCAAAGTGTTATGTGTTTTTCCATTAGGAATTTCTCAGATTTCTCAGAACAGCCCGGAGTTCGGAAGTTGGCGGTGTGATACCCAGCCACGTGTGTGTGATACACGACCGGACAGAGTGCTTTCCGAATCACGGGACTCGGAAAGCACTCTCTCCGGTCATGTCGGAGTGCCGTCTTATGGGACTATAGGACTTATAAGAGTGAGGGAAGAGAGAGTACACCTGTGTGTATATTATGTATATGTTATGTATACATATACATCGCCCACACTTGTGCACTATATAATATCTCCCGCGTAGATGGCTGTAGTCTCCGCTGAGGTAAGCTATCATGACCGAAATTCGGCCTGGAGGACTATTATTTTAGCTACCAAATCTACCAAAGTCCGCTTTTCGTCAAGTTCTTCCTTCACTTTGTTGTATTTACAATCCTTTAGCCGTCGCAGTTATTTGCTTGTAGCGTGTGCCAAGTTAAGGCCGATGGCGCTGAAAAGTATAGAGTATTGTTCCTAATTATTCTTTACATATAGTCACAATAGCTGTTGACATCGACATTTTTGTTACTACCCTCGTTACATAATGTTAAAAATCCCAACAAAGTACTACTCTGTAATATTGACACTGTGGACGGAGGGTCAAGCAAAGTAATGCTCATAACAGTCATAACTATGGCCTCATGGTCATAGGCTTTGTAGAACATCATCAAAATACTGATGACACACAACTCTAGCAGTTTAATTTTAATATAATTCTTTATTCTTTACCAGCATGGCTACATCAGAATGGAAACCAAAATGAACCATGATAAAGGATGTCCCTAGTTTTGGTATAGAAAAGGCACCCGTGAACATGCTGGATTTAAAATTCGGTCTATTATGACGTATTGACTTGTGCCCAACAGCTGCCTCATAAAATAAACTGACATTATCTTTCCTTTAAAATGCCGTGTTTATCAATCTCAGCATTCCAAGCAGCTTCCTGGTTTCTGCAAAGTATTCAATCATCTCCGGCTTACCGCGAAAATCAACCAATGACGACTTATCATTTCCTTCCACACGACCTTAACATCTTGCATCTTGCTCTAACTATCTACCTGTCTTGTTCTCTAAGTTGTACTTAAGTGTTAAGTCAGTGCCTTTCACTCCGCGAGAGAAACCAGTGGCATCATGCGTTACGATACCACGTCTAGTTAACTTAACTATAGTTTAGTGAAAATGATTTACGGGTTTAGTCATGTGAGACCAAATTTCTTGTGTTTAGTGTATTTTGTGTTGTTAAGTGTTGGTAAGTTGAGAAAACTGTTTGATCAAAAGTTGAGCGAAGTTTGTTTTTAGATCCTGTTTGGCTGGTTTTAAGTTGATTTCTCTATATTAGTCATGATTTCGTTTAGGATAAATTAATGGAAACGATATTGTTGTTGGTGCATGATATTGGTAACTTAAGTAACTTGCTACAGTAAAAATATCGTTTCCGTCACTTTTCGATTAATCAATATTTTCCAATACTTTCGATTTTAATTCCACAAACAAAAGCAAGCTTACAAAGTTTAAAGTAAGTGTGACATAACTCTAATTGAATGACATACAACTATATCGATGATTAGAAATCGCGAATAATAAAGTTATAAGTAAACATTAACAATATCCGCTTATAATTTACGACGAAATGATTATGAAACAAACTTTCGAAAATGCACTTTGTTTTCTGTTCAATAACAACAAAAAACATTAAATATCTCAAGGGCATAAAGTCAACGCCTGGTGTCGAACTACTTACCATTGCGATCACGTGTTGGAGACAGTCGCATTACTAGACACTCGTTTGAGTCAAGTTAAAAGTAACATACTATACGGCTGTCCTGTATATTCATGTTTACGGTTGATGATTTGTGATCAATGATCATAGTATCTTAATTATCAAATCTTTTAAGTCATGTAAAGCTATCGAGGTTGGCAAATACAGATTTCAAGGATACGAGTTTTAGTTTTCTTGTCGAGTAAAGTTATTGCAACTGGGATTCGAACTCAAGACTCTTACTCGTCAGTCTGCGCCTTATACAATAAAACATTGCTTTCTTCTCAGAGTAGTCGGATAGAAAACACCGACATCATCTACATAGTTATAAGCATTATTTATGTATGACGCGTATAAGTGCTTTTTAAAACCTATTTACCAAATAAATCATTTATTATTTGTTTACCATTTAAATATATACGATACGCTTTTCGTAGGAGTAAATACTTTAAACATTTTCATTTCATTTCATTTCATTACAAAATGCTTGGACTTTTTATAATAATCTATCTTGTCACACCAAAACTATGAGAGGATTTTAGAATAGTTATATGAATGGATGAAACTTTTGGCAAAACCAGAAATCTAAATCAACCTCTATTCCCTCTTCCAGAAATATCAGAATGCCTGGTCCTCCGCGCGTACCTGTCGCAGCACGGTCTGCACGGCGAGGTGGAGTTCTCGCACAAGAACGATACGCTCATCAGCATCCGCACCAACCTCAAACCCACGCTGCAGTTCCCTGACGGCGTGTGGCGCTGGACTATCCACGAGTTCCCTGTCGACTACCGAGACCTCTCCGAGGCCAGGTGCTCCAACGATAACCTAGGCAAAGAAGTCATTGATCTCACTGAAGAACTAGGCTACCTCATCATACCTGGAAAGGACCATGCGGAATTCGAAAGCAAAAACACGCTGACAGGCCCAGATGGGCTTTGGGGCAAGAGTATAGTCTTCGAAACAGCTGAACGAGACCGGATCATATGCGCGTCAATATTATCAACAGATAAGACTTACGAGAAGAATGCCATAGCAAGGTTCACGTCGCCAGTGGCGGGGACACTGCATTTCAGATGGCTATCAGCTAGGGAGTCCGACGAATCAGACTCTTACATCCAAGCAGACTTATATCACACCAAAGGTGTATCAGAAAAAGTTGCATTTACAGAACATAAGTGGAAGTTATTTGTGACAGACATTTTTGATGCTGACAAAGGGAATTACGAAGACAATTGTAACGTTCTTCAGCTAGTGTTTGATCCTGAGAACAGTGGGGATGGGATGAGTGTGGGGGACCTGGACAGCAGGTTGGGGATGATCAAGGTGGCGACAGATGCCAACGTGATGAAAACGAAGACGTTGTTCAAGGATGACGTCATCAACGTGCTGCGCAGTGACATGGAAGTGACGCGGCGGAGCCTGTACGTGGTGATATATGATAACAGACATTCTGATAGTTTCCTGGCTTGTGCCAAATTAAGGCCGATGCCACCGAAAAGTACAAAGTGAGTATATTTCCTAATTATTCTTTAGATATAGTCACACTAGCTGTTGACATCGACTTTGTGTTTATTTTATACTTCATTTTTTTTAAATAAATATCCTGGAGGTTTTAGACAGAAAGACGTGGAAATAGAGTAGGGCTTATGCCCAGCAGTGGGATAATAATATAATAAAATGAAAAGTATGGCTATCTCCAGGTCTCAGGCTACCTTTCTACATAACAATCAGTTCCGTGGTTTAGACGTGAAAAGTTGATACAGACAGAGTTGACCAATATACAGATATGTTTGCACCTCGATGCCGATGTACCGATAGTCGATCTGGCAGAAGACTGCGGAACAGCCTATGAATTGATTCGTAAATTCAAAAGCATCGTATCAAAAAATATAGAACACTCAGAATCAAACCTATAGAACGGGATTTCCGCCGGCCTTCAGTTCGGCCATAATTCCGTCACATCGGGAGATTTTCCCTTATTGATTGAAGCTTTATTAATTTGTTTTTTGTGTTTTTTTCATCTTTCTCATGATAGATAAAAAGTCGATATCAGTATTGCGTTACTAATTCGGAGCATGAACAACGTAATATCAAGGATATTATTGCATTCCTCCCTCAGAATGTTCATTGTAGCAGATTCTGAAAATGACGACTTGTTGTCGGTCTAAGTTTGACAATTGATAAACCAAACAAAATACCATCGTTTTATCGCAATTAAGTGTAAGCAAAGGATTGAAAAAGAAAATTATTCTGAGTACTCAACTTGTTTCTTACCTTCAAAGAAAACATGAATAAATTGAATAAATGCAGTGCATCTTATATAAGAAATATAAGATGCACTGCATTTATCCATTTTACATCAAACAATATCTTTCAGCCATGAAGTTTCCATTTTGGTTTACCTATTAAAACCTGACTTAAGAATGTTGTTACGGAAGGCTGTACGGAAACCTAACCCTGACCTACGTGTTGTCATTCACGCTTTAAGATTAACACAGTGGACATGTCATTGCCATCCAACACCCGAATTGTGGTTCTAATTCCAGAGCTATAATAAACATGGACGGCATCCGCGGATCCATCGACTTTACGCAGCGGTCCCCCTTCGACCCCACCTGGACCAACTTCCAGCTGGGCGCCTCGGACGGGGACTACGAGTCCAACCTACGCTTCGTTAGCTCCGTCCTGCAGTACAGCGTCCAGGAACTACCTCCCAAGCTCATCGCCGATGAGATGGACTCCTTGTGTAACACCACGGGAGGGATCTATAACCCTTCTGGACTTGAATTGAATAAGCTCCCGCCACCAGGTGAGATTTGCCCTTTAAAATGCTTACTACCGGGTTAGTGTTTTGATTTTTTTCTGGAAAAGCCGTTCAATCGCTATGGATATTTTGATAATCCGGAGGATTTGTATAATGTAATTTGTAAATATAGAAACATCAAAAGATACAGAATATAAAATCGTTTCTAATCACTGCTACAACGAGGTCATTTCTCATACATTCGATAAAATTATCTGAAGGTATACAATGGACGTTCGAATCTATTTCAGTGTGCCTCTAAAAATATTACCCCAGTTTATTTATCAGAAATAGAAATTCGACTTACATTACTAGAAACACTATAGACTATTTCATGCCCGTTCTTTTATTTAATACTAGCTTCCGCCAGCGTGTTCGCCTGCGTGATATCTTTATAAATTATAGCCTATGTTACTCAGTGATAATATAGCGTTCAACTGGTGAAAGAATGATTAAAATCAGTCCATAGTATTTGAGTTTATTAATTACAAACAAAAATACAAATATTTTCTCTTTATAAGATTATTGTTAGTGTAGTTATCTTAATCTGTCCAGTGCTGTTAGCCAGTACATCTGTCTTCTGAACAAGGAAACGTTTCGATCTATATCATTGTTATGTCAAATCTCTGGAAACGGAAATAAGAAACAGAGTGAATCGAAACCTCAAAATTAACATTCTTATTTGCCACAACTATATTGCCAGAATTTGTAAAACTGTCATGGAAGTTTTTTGGCATAATCTGGTAGATAGTGTCGAAGCGCGTCGACGTTTGGTGGTGGGCCAACAGTCAATAAGTCGACGAGCCAATTGAGATGTTTACGTCTTCACTAGGATGACGCATTATAGACATTCTCGTGATCGACATTTGTTTCCAAAATAACTGACTGTTCGCTCTCAACACGACAATTTATACGATCGAATACTTTTGTGTGATGAATTATTTTGATAGCGGGATTGCGCTTAGAATTTCTTAGATATTTTGCTCATTTAGGAAGCGTTCATCAGAAGAAAGAATGGCGTAGGGAACACAGCTAGGATGAACAGTTCAAGACAGTGGAAGGTCGAAGCTACTCTGAAGTTTGATTGCGTGGGTATGCGACATAGTTCATAGTCACAGTTCATAGGTCATAGGTATGGATGAAAGAACGCAATTTTACTGTTTGTAACATCATCTGCTCTTCACCAACTATGTAGGGGTTCGGCTTCTTTGGTAAAATATATGTATAAATATACATGTGGAAGCTTGTAATTAACAAATTTTCCTACCTACGAATGATTTTTAATGGTGTTATACGGCTGTAAGCTTTCTATAAAAAATAAAAAAAAGGATAGGTACTTAGATGATGATGTTGATGTTATTCCTTTTAAGAGCAATATTCAAAATACCTTTTTTTATTTTTACCTCTCTTTTCATTTCTTCCAGGCATGGGTACCCAAGACCAGTACCCGGTAGGAGACCTGCTGGGCAAGCACAAAGACCGCACGGAGTACCTAAACCACAAGTACCTTCTCCCCGGCCTGGCGAACGAGCTGAGCGGCGCGTACTGGGACGTCTACCTACCCTTACAGGGTGTGAACTCCGTGATGCACAGATCGCTGGTGCTGGAGAGGTATGATTTTTATGATTTGGCTCTACAAAATATACTCGCGGTGAAGTCTAGGATTCAAAACAACGCTCGGTGGATGTAATGTGATCGAATGTACAAACAGCCAGCTTTGGAACTTGGAACAAAATTAAACTAATAAAGGAATATCATAAACTCCCCGAAGATTTAAAACGTTTCAGTGAAATATGACGCTGTACCTTTTTCATCAAGCTTGGGCTTCTCCCGAGGTCTCTGGGTTCGATCAAGTGGTATTGGAAGTTATCAATAAGAATTTTTCAGTATTGCAGCTCGGACTCGGAGGCTGACTTATGGCAGAAGGCTCGCCCTTATTTCATGAGACTACAACGCAAGTAGTAGCCTGGCCGTACCTACTACATACCTCTGTCTTACTAATAAATATGAAATACTTGTTTGGGTTATCAATTCTCATGCTAGGCTTCTCATGAAATCATGACATTTGAGGATTATTCTAACTTAAGGAGTTGTATTGCTGATTCTAATGATTATAATTCTGTAGAGCCACGTTGTAACGTTGTTCTGTTGTTACGGTCGCGAATCATATTTTAATCAACATACAACCTAACACTGGCCTATAACTTGCAAAAAACGTAAGGAAATTTGAATTTCGCGGGCCACCTTGGAGCATCCACCTTAACAATAAGTTTTTTAATGTCTTTTTAATAAAAATATTTGAAAAAAGTAATTAATGTGTATGCAAAATGAAAAGGAAAAGATACATAATGTAATATACTTCATTAAAACTCAGCATTATAATTATCTTATAATTTATCTGTTACTTTTTAATCAAAAAAATCTTTTAAACTATAAAAACAAGCCAATTGTGTAGTTGGATGTAAAAAGATTTTATAGGTAGTTATTTCTTTTGGGATACTTTTGAAGATTTTAATTGCTGTGATAAATAATTTTCTTTGATACAATGTGAAGGAATTCTTAACCGTGTTGGGTCTCGACGAGTATATTTTGAATGCAAGTCGCATGTTATATAACAAATATAGAGTTTTCTATCACAAATACATCAAATTGCATTATGAGGTTAAAAATTTAAATTACCCATTTCAGACGTCACCCAAAACGCGACATCTGCGGCACCATCCTGCAGTACGAGATAGACACGGAGTACCAGACGCCAATGTTCTCGGCGCAGGTGGTGTTCCGCTACCCGCTGGTGGGGACCGTGCTGTTCCGGCAGCCGCAGGACAAGCCCTGGGAGGACACTACCATCATTGTGGAGAGCATGGTGAGTTGAGTGCTAGGTGCATTGTGCAGAGCATGGTGAGTTGAGTGCTAGGTGCATTGTGCAGAGCATGGTGACTTGAGTGCTAGGTGCAATGTGCAGAGCATGGTGACTTCAGTGCTAGGTGCATTGTGCAGAGCATGGTGAGTTGAGTGCTAGGTGCATTGTGCAGAGCATGGTGACTTGAGTGCTAGGTGCATTGTGCAGAGAATGGTGGGTTGAGTGCTCGGTGCATTGTGCAGAGCATGGTGTGTTGAGTGCTCGGTGCATTGTGCAGAGCATGGTGGGTTGAGTGCTAGGTGCATTGTGCAGAGCATGGTGAGTTGAGTGCTAGGTGCATTGTGCAGAGCATGGTTAGTTGGGTGCTAGGTGCATGGCTAGTCATTATAAGATTCTCTGAGGACGTGTGCTCGTCAGAGCAAAGTCAGTCATTATAAGGAAGATTTTACTCTTATGTTTGAGCGTCTGGTTAGGGTGTATTTGAAATTTTTGGTGTCACCCACTATACAGAGTAACTATCATGTGGTATAACGGGGCCACGTAAGAGAACTACGATCTTTTACCAGTAAGCAGCAAGCCATTGGATTTAGGACTACCCTTTTCGCTCTCTTTATCCAAACTTTTAGAGTAAATGAGCCACAAAAAGTTGTTAATCTTCCTATTCATGATGATTTCTTACTCAAATCTTTCCGTCAGGTGCACGCTGACGGAGCGAACGTGAACAACACCCGCGACCACCGCTGGGCGATCCACGAGCACGCGCCGGGCGCTGATTTCTACAACTGGACAGCAAGGTGTCTGAGCGCCGGCCGGGTGTTCACGCCGCACGCGCTGGACATCGATACTAGGCATCCTGAGTCTTACTGCAGGCCTGGGCTTGAGGGGCTCTGCAGGCTGGGAGATTTTACTACCAGGTTAATATAAATCTGAAAAAACAACTAAAAAGCAGCCATAGTGACCTCGCCGCTGCCACCGACGATGCCACGGGCAAGCTGACTTTCATCTCACCCGATGGTAAGTGATGATCAGGTCGAAAGTGGAACCGAGCTTCACCTGGAATCCTCAACCTTAGAGAGGCTATCTCACTTCCTAATTGCCGAAACACAACAATGCTGTTAACAACATTATTATGGCGACAGATTTAGATAAGAAGGTGGTAGCTAGCCAGGCGGACTTAGAACCCTAAGCCCTACAACCTACCAAACCAACCCGAAAAAATTTCCCCCGCTGGAAACCGAACGCGGGACCTCTGGATCTGAGATAGGTGGTCTTACCACAAACCACAGAGCCGGTTAAATGAAGGAAGTGGCGAGATTTTCGGAGAACAAAGTTTTGGTCACATCGCTGTCACTGTCGTGCCATCACCACGATGGAGAAGATGATCTGCTTGCTTTAACTGGCAGTTATATTGTGTAATAAGCCATCTTGTTTCAGTAGACCTACAACCAAAGCCTCAACAAGACTATTGACTAGAAAAGAAACATCTTTTTTGATAGTTTTAGATAGCAGGTATCTTATACCTTGCTGGAGATGAATGGTGCATGTAAATAATCACTGGCTCGGTGGTCTAGTGGTCGCAAGCGTTACTGCTGGGCATGAGGTCTTCGGTGCGATTCCTACCTCGGGCAAAGTGCTTAACCTTTCGGGGAGTACAAGCGTGATGTTATAATGTTTACTAAGGGACCACAGCTATATTTCTTTCGTTCTCATTTCCAGGCATGGCATGCTTCAGGTGGCCGGCAAGAAGGTGGACTCGGCTCGTCTGACGCGGCGCCTGTTCACGGACACCGTCATAGGGCTGGCCGGGAAGCACTCCATCATGAGGAAGTCGCTGGTCATCTACGACGACCATGGACCGGTCGCCCGGGGCGAGCGCATGGCGTGTTCTATGTGAGTTATTTGTGTCAGAATATCTTCGTGTAATGAAGCGTTTAGGAAAACGCAGTTATGACAATTAGGTTTAGTTTTTTGTGTGTTTTCTGGAATTAAAACTTTCTTGATAGTTTTTGAGAGCTGTAGTAGCTGTAGTGGATGAAACGGGCACTTAGCTTCATCGTACAAGAAACTATAGGTATGGGGTGTACCCAGTTTACCCGTTGATGTACCCCCGCTCTGATTGTGCTCGGTATGGTCGGGTACAACCAACTGAGGGTACGACGGGAATTCTCTCTTGTCGCGTATCTGGTTAGGTTACTGCGTGGCATTGAGAATAACTCAGGAGTAGTGCAGCGCCCGAGTGTGTCGGCCGCACCGCTGTGTGTGCGGCCGCGCAGCGCGTCGGTGCTGGGCGTGCGGGTCGCCAGGACCAACCTTCTCGCCAAAGCACCATTGCCCCGCGCAATTCGGGTTATTAACGATCTTCACGTGAAGATCGATGTATTTACATGCAGCTTGAGTGAATTCTCGAAAATACTGTTGCTTATTTTATGTTATAATGTAGATTAGAGTAGTAGTGTAGGCTATGTGTTGTTTTATTTTTATTGTTTTTTTTTTAAATATCATGTTTTTTTTTTAAGTTTTTCATATTTCTAAATAATTTGTAAGTAAATTTTAAGACCACGCTATCGCATTAGGTATACACCTGTAATGATAATGGTAAGGCACATAAATAAATAAATCTGTCCGACTGAACGACTCCTTTGACTATTCAAAAGTTCCTGTAAATGCTTCAATTGATATAAATGCTTTGAGTATTACATATAAATGTAAAACTGCATTGATAAATTATTGTGGATAGGCTTTCCTTTTAGATAATTAAAAGTGCTAGCGTTAAATTGATTGCTTGTGTGTGCTTGTGCGACAATAGTGGCCTAGAAATGAGATTGCTAAGAAAATAACAATAGGCGCTTGTCATTAGCCATCAATCATCGTCGAGCTGTAGAAAGAGACCGTCACAGGGGTGTGACAGAGACAAACGCTGAGTGACAGAGACGACACACTGACAAACAGAACTTGCTTAAACTGCCTTAATATTTCACATCATGTTTATTGTTCTGGTTTGAATCCGACTCCAAGGAGCATCTTCTTCTGTTTGTATGTCCAGTGTGTCCGGCCTGCACCGTCGCAAGGCAGTCGTGCGCGACTGGTTCGGTAACGGCGAGCCGGCGCCGCTGAAGGGCCGCATCGAGCTGACGCAGCAGTCGGAGTATGACGTCACCAACGTCGTGGTCACGCTCGACGGCCTGCAAGACGTCAACAACTACAAGATACATGTGGTGAGCCTCTTACATTATTCGTTCAGAAGGTTCGCTTAGAAGTGTTGTAATAATAAGTAGTGACAGTTCAGATGTTTCAGTTCAGATGTTAGTTATTATGTAAAGTAAACCTGAAGCGGCTGTTTGTGACTTTGGCAAGGAACTAAATCCTTTCAAATGTACGTTCTTGCTCGCTCGTCATTCGCTAAGATTCCGCAATGTTAGTAGAGAGAGGGATCATAATATTTATAATGAACACTCTAATGATTACAGACTGCCTGTCGGATTTAAGACATCGATAAGAAAGAATCTATGTTTCTTAAAGGAGTCTATATCGCCGCTAAACCTTTCTCCAATTTTTCTTTTCTCATTCCAGGTGCCAGTAGAGAAAGATTTGGAGTTCCCATGTGAGAAGACCACGCTGTACGACACCTTCAATCCATTCCATGTCAACAAGTCTTTAAGTCCGCCTCCTACAAAAGGTACAGTATGATATACGCCTGAAATTAAATGATAAACTCAAAGTTTTCATAATTAGCCTATAAGTAGTTTAATTTGTTGTTAACGCTAAGTTTTTAGCAAAGAAAAGACCCTCAATAAATAGGAATATCTAATCATAGGTAACAAATAGTGATACGTGTACACTTCAGGTACAGCAGATCAGTACGAGCTCGGCGACCTGGGCGCTAAGTACGGCCTGCCGGAGTCTCGCTCACTGACCACGCACTACAACGAGACGCAAGTGTCGCTGTTCGGACCACACAGTATCCTGGGACGTTCTGTTGTGCTGCACCGAAAGGTTCGAACAATTTTATGGTTTTCTAATTATTTTACAACTGAAGACATCGGGACCGACATTCCATGAAATGTTTCTGATATTCACAAGCTACCGCATGTCGTTCGACTGAAAGTGGACGCAAGATTAGTTGGAAAGTCTGGCTTCTCCGATGGTGCGTTTCATAAAGCAGTTGTGGTGCTTACACATGAGAAAAAAAATTGTTAGATTCTGACAATCCTGTTTCGTTTGTTACTAAACTAACATCAAGGGCGCGATCGAAGGTACCTCACTGCTCTCTCCTTTCCTCGCAGAAGAACCGTCGCTGGGCGTGCTCGTCCATCGAGCGCGGCTACAGCCCGTCGGAGGCCCGCGAACTGCGCGCCATCGCGTCGTTCCACCACCCCGGCGGGTTCGCCAGCGGATACATCCGCTTCACGCAGCTCATACATAACGACGGCAGTGCCAGTGACACCATCATCGAGGTCAAGTTGAGGCACCCTGGAGTTCGCGATACTAATCGGGTGAGTGGCACGAGCAAGATTTGCTAATAGGAAGCTACAAGATTGCTGAGTGCCATAACATAGGTACGTTTTATGGTATCGTTGACTTCCAAGCGGGGACTGAAGTCGCGGGCAGGAGCTAGTCTCTAATAGTGTGACAAAATTAGTAGAAAAGTCTATTTCATTTAAAGGTTGCTTCAAATTAATACACGAGAAATGCTCGAAACTGTGAAGTCTAAAGAAAAGGAAGATAATGATTATGATGATGATAGGTGATGCAGAGACGATAATGATTGTCAATAACGTGACAGTTGTTAGGCAAAGGTACAGAGGGAAGCTGATACCCTTTATTTATAGCGTTTTCTTCAAATGGTGTATACAACTGAAGGCAGATTAAGTGTAAACCTATCACTTATCGACTGATAATTGAAGCTATGACAAACAGTGACAAATAAAGTAATGCTTGTACAGACGCTGAACCACAACTGGGCGATCTTCGTGAACCCCGTGGGTGTGGACGCGGCCGTGAAGGTGACCAACACGCGGTGCGTGGCCGGCGGCTATCGCTGGAACCCTTACTTCACGCAGCTCGCTGACCCACTCAACGTATGTTAACTATCTATTATACATTGTACCAGCGAAGCAATTTCCACGCCTGCCCCTTCAGATCTAGGTCAGATATTTTTTGATATTCGGATAGCTCATTACCTAAAAAAGTAAGAAAAATATGAATTAAAACAAAATTTTAAAACAACCGCATTTTCGCGGATGTTCTGGTATATTACAATTCAATGTTATTTATTGTTGCTGCAAGTGTTGATATAGTTGGTATGAATTTATTCCAAGAACAAACTTAACATTTTAGTTGAAAAACATGTTCTGCCATACATTCCAACTGCAAAATGTAAGTTCGTACGCACAATATTGACAGTTTTACCATGACTGTTATTGTAAGATCATAGACTTCTTATAAATGAGTAAAGAAACATTCTCTGTATACTGTATTCAAAATTTTAGGCTCAGTAGCTTCGGAGATAAGTGGGGGAATGGTAAATTTTCATATCATTAAAAGTATTTATTTAAAACTATAAAGAATTTATTAAATATTTAATATATTTGAGATACTCACAACAAGTTATTTATTTGATATGTAACACTGTGTTAATTATTAAAAAAAAAAACATTTTGCCCCCGTTAAGTGATCCACTTATTCAAAATTAATTAATTTAAGTTTCACGTCCGTGTTTGATTCACAGAAATTCATAAGTGGACCCTTCAATTAAATTAGTCCAGTAGATTCGGAGCAAATTGGCTCTGACAGACGGACAGACATACAAGTGATCCTATAAAGGTTCCGTTTTTTCCTTTTGAGGTACGGAACCCTAATAAATTAAAGTAAGTAGTAGACGGTTCCGTACCTCAAAAGGAAAAAAACTTCTTCTTTTTTTGAATTTGTGTTAGCTGTTATCTTTTAAATAATTCAGAAAGCCACACTCAACTCCTTTGTTTATTAAACATTATAAAAAGTTGTGTTATTGTATGTTTCCAGTTCGACCTGTACAACCAGGAGTGCGGAGCTGACAACCCGCTACGATGTGACGTGGGAGACCTCACCGCTAGGCTGGGGACCATTAGTAAGTATCACATACTGCTGACTGATATTCTGATCATAGCTTAGTAAAAGACATCCAAACGGACGTGATTAACATCGAAATGAGAAATAACATAGAAACTGTGAGAATTTAGCATGAAATTCTTAACTTGCTCCTGTAATATGAAATTTGGTATTATTTACATAAAGTTTCATATTATTTTCTTCTACTAGGTAAATGTAATAATCAAACCCTTTATCGTGAAAATATTAATCCTAATGCAAAGATCGCTACTGCATATTATACCAACGTTATTGTGTAACCCAACTATCTAAAATTGCGTAAACTTTTTTCGTAAACGATTAAGTTTCTTCATTTTTACAGTTCAACCACAGTAATTGCGTTATTTACGCTGTTGAGCAGATTTTTTTTTCGAACTTATGAACAAATGGATTAGCAATCTGTTTCAAATCGATCCAGATTGTGATAGATCGTGTATTACGCAGTTAGGGTGCTATAAATAATTAATACTTATTTTAAAGTCGTGATGTGGCTAAGACCTCGCCTCTCTTGCACGAAGGTTCAAATCCGGGCAAGCGCCAATGTGATTTTTTAAATTCATTAGTACTTTCTAAGTCTATGTTATCTCTGACATCGACGAAGGAAAACATCGTGAAGAAACCTGGGCTTGTAATCAACATCGAGTCTGATATCCACCTTGAGTGAGCGTGGTGATCAATGCGCATGCCTTTGCCCTGCAGTGGGACAATAATAGGCTGGTATTATTATTTTACAGTCTAAAGTCCTCCAGAACCTAACTACCAGCTTTTTACCTCTCAGACATAGGCAGCTCGCGCCAGATGTTCGTGGACAGTAACTTCCCGCTGGAGGGCACGGTGAGCGCGGTGGGGCGGTCCATCGTGATCTTCGGGCCCGAGAGGAGCTCCGAGCGGTTCGCGTGCGCCAACATCGAGCCCGACAAGGACATCATCAAGTATGTCAATATCATGAAGCCGCCGAGATTTGTGCTGTGAGTATCTAACGTGCCTACTCGTATCTATGTTTCTTTTAGGTTCGTGTCCAAAACCTTCATTTGCTTCGTGTGTCGGAACTGGGAAGATCACATTAAAATTATTCGCAGCTGCATCCTAATGCCTACTTCAACAAACTATATCAATCAGTCTGTCTGCCAAAGTTATTCCCATTTCAATATGTATTTTCATACGGCGGTTCGTCCGAGTCTTTTATTGCAAATCGTATCTAATAATATCATTACGTTATATACAATATGTAATCGTATGTAGTAAGCTATGTTTAGCTTCCGTTCTAAATGCCTTTCCGTGCTCTTTATCCGTTTAGCGGCACGTTCCTGTCGGCGGTGCGCGCGGTGCTGGGCGTGCCGGCGTGGATGCTGGCGGTGGACGCGCGGCGCACGCGCGCGCTGCACGGCGGCTCGTGCCTGCAGCTGCTGCTGCACTTCAGCGGCCCGCACGCCAACAGGCTCGAGCTGGACTTTACCAAGTAACTGCCCCCCGACTGGAATACACTTTTTATGTTATTCTGAAGCATTGTGAGAAAGTGACATACGATCATCTTCCTTCGAAGAGGCCTAAAGATTACACCATTACTGAAATATTTTTGTTAAAACAAACATTCTTTCGAGAATAAAGACCAAGTTCCGGCGCCCAAGTGTTAAATCAGTAGGTAAATCACGTTCGTAGAAGTACTAAATGGCCACATGCCCATTTAATACAAATACCGAATAGTAATTTTTTTTCCTGCAATCGGACCATCACGACTGGAATAATACAGTAATATATAAATTACAATATTGCTACTCAATTGTAATTTTAATTGAATTTTAACTATAATAAATAATTATGAATAACCCAAATGTTTACATGTCACATTATTATGACTAAGTGTTATGAATCTTGCAAATAAATTAATTTGATTTGACTAATAGAAAATCACCGGAAGGATAGACATGACATTTCTATTCTGTTCCAGATTATTGGCGTCGGGTCGCCTGGACTCGCCCAGCATGTTCATCCCAGGGTACATAAACACGAAACGGAAAAGGACCATCTCGTACAGACCATGCGGGACCACAGACCCCAATGAAAGAAAAAGTAACGTGACGTTTTAATTAAACTCTTTCTGACAAACACTTCTCTAGAACATGACATAAAGTAATGTCAATTATTTATGTATTTGGTACACCAACAGCAGTACATAAACGGAGGGTTTGAGTTTACCATTGTACTCGATAGATGGCGTTGTGCAAATGACGCGGTTCATACTATCCACACTAATATTATTAAACATACGAAAGTTACTGTCTGTCTCATGTCTGTTATACCTTTACGCTGCAACACCTAGATAGCCCATGACATGGGTTATGGGACATAGGATACTTTTAATCCAGGTAATACATTCCCGTGGGATAATTTCCGTTTGAAAACGTGTTGTGCGCTTGACGTTATTCTCCCCTCACCCTACTTGATAGAGATGAACAAAGTCAAGAATATAACGAACAGATATTCGCTACCCTTAAAGAGGTCTAGTTCAAGGTCTTGAAGAAACATTTTAAAATAAATGTAAAAGTTAATTGTAGCCCTAGTTAGTTAACTTAGTTTAACCGATCGATAACGACGGAAAAATGATTAATAGAATGTAGGTACCTTTTGACAACTTTTTTATATTGTCAATAATATTGTCTGAGCTATTCAAGAAAATAAATTCACTTGCAGGCAAAGTTCATGAATTAGTACCTACGGTTATTACGAGGAAAATTGCCGAAATGTTCGACAATGTTTAGGGGAAGTTTGACTTCCTTTGAAATAGAATAGAGGTCACGCGGAAGGTCAAACGTGTAAAAGCCGTAAAAATGTAAGTACAGTATAAGAGCGCTCTGGAGTAATAAGGGGAACTAATACACAACTTTGTAATCATAGTAATGATAGGATTTTGTACTGCAGTTTGCTTTATATAAGTATTATTGTTGTATCTACCAGTAACTTTTCCAATTTATCTTTCATTTAAACCTTAATTCGGACTTACGTATAATTTAAGACAAACAATTGCGAAATCGTTCCAGCCGAAGTGATGCGCTGACCAACGAACAGTATTCCATTTTTATTTATGTAGATATATATTGTGAGAGTTAGTTTTTAGGGGCTGTTTTACGGTTGGCCTTCAGAAACTTGTGAAGAACACGCTATCGATTTCCCCGACCACGCGACCTTGCCCTCGGCTTCTATAATATTGGCATCTTTCTCTCAGATTGTGTAAGGTCAGGGTAGTCGTTCATCTACATGGTTAAGAAAACATGTCATCTCACCCGAACATCATAACAGTCAGGATATTCCCAAGCCCCCTAGATAGCCGACCACACCCTGTATCCCACATACTTTGCAACATGATAGTACACGGTGACTACGCCGGCATGCACTTGTGTGCATCTCTTTGTTGTCCGTGGCACAAACCGCGGGACGCATGCGTGGCAGACCGATCGGATCGATATCTTAGGTCTTTTGTGTGCCTAGTACATAGGCACGGTCTGAGCTCTTAGAGGACCGAGGGGTAGGAAAGAGGAGAGGGATGCAGCGTGCAATGGAATATTATATCTAGGGTTTGGTACTGAATTATTTAAATGTTTCGATTCCTCGATTTTAAATGTCGTAGTAGTGGTTTCAGTGTTTAGTTGGGCTTTGAACCACTTGTTTTTATTACTTAGACTTCTCTTAGATGTTCAATGTTTTAAGTACCCTGTTCATTTGTATTTTAATTGCCTTCAATTAACATTATGGTATAAAAATAAAAGTAATAAAAACTAAAACCCAACTACGGCAAAAGTCATCTAAAAAGGTATAAACAAGTCTTCACAGACAGACAAATAAAAGATCCGGAGTCACACGTGTTTAGGGGATAAATCGAATAGATTACGTGTGACTCCGGATTTTTAATTTGTCTGTCTGTGAAGACTTGTTTATACCTTCCCAACCAGCAAAGTAGTCCTGGAATGTAATTTTATAAAGCTATGTGGACTTATATAGCTCCGATGATGGTTTTAGTATTTGCTACTGCGCTTTTAACAGCATTAATGAATGCCGTTTTTACTTCAGTACGATTAATCCTATAATTTGAACTTATATCGGTATATAGGATCATATTTCGTGGCCACTACTGGATTAAGACTCCTATAAAAGCTAGGAACAATACTAATTGCACTCGGGAGTAATTAATCTGGTAACTCAGACTTATATGCGCCTATAAGATAACATCTTAGGAGCATTTAAATCTTAAGACTCCTCGAGGAGCATCTACCAGGAATATATACACTGAGGCGCAATCAATCTTGTTATTTATACTTATAACCTCATATAAGCTATTTTTAATGGCCAATATAAGTAAATTCAAGTTAAACTACTGAAAAGCATTTATATTTCTTGTATGGTTTTACATTACCTTAGAAGTGTATTTTATATCCGCATTTCAAAGATAATAAAATCACTAAGATTATAACAGCACGCAGTAGGATAAAATGTTCTCTATATAGATTTATCGCATGCCATTATAAGCTTAGATACACTTATATAGGATTCCATAGTAGTGTTATAGTCTAAGTAATCTCAAACAATCCTGGTCAAAACTCTTTAAGGTCACTTTTGCTTGAAATGACCAATATAGGCTAAAACACGCTTTATATAGTTTCGCAAATTCTATTATAGGATTTGACATCAGCATCATTTTGATCTGGGCAATGTGGAACCCTAATTGGTAACAATATGGCGAATCTTTTTCGGTTTTAACACTCGCCAATATAGAACCAATATTACTTATATTGGCGCTAAGTCACACTTGGCAATGCTCACCGAAAAAATGGTAACTGTTCATGATATTTTCATAATAAAATATTAAATATTAAAATGTAAATAAGTAAATTACAAGAAGCGCTTTAAAATTTTAATTAAAACCATGATAGAATTATCAGAAAATTCACATTCCCCTACGAATATACACCAGACTAAAAACTATAAGCTTTTGCTTTCTACTATGGTTGACATTTATTATTAATAACTTAAACTTAAGTAATATTTACATAAATACTATACTTTATTCAAACAGTTTAAACAATTCCTGGACCGACAGAACACAATACGACTGTTCACTAAATGTGAGCTTAAAGAAGCATTGCGGGGCGCGTATTCATCTCAAATTTTTCTATAATTTACTTATATTGGCATTTGCAGGACTAATTGCATTGACGTAATTCTATTACAGGAACAATATAGGCGTAAACGGCATTGAAGCGGTCTATTATAAATACGATATAAGTAAAAGTTTACTTATAAAGTGGGCCCTTTTCCGGACTTATATGCGGATATAAGTCTCATATAGTCCTGGGGAAATGATCTCCTGGAGATAGTTTAAAAACCACTTTTTGCTGGTTGGGTTTTTAGTTGACTTTTGCCGTAGTTGGGTTTTAGTTTTTATTACTTTTATTTTTATTTAATTTATTTTGGGGTTATAATATATATATTTTTGAAATGTGCTAATTAAGCCCTTTCATTTGATACCCAATATAATATGACACCATTAAAAAAACTTTTTTTTTAGTTCTTGACTTTTGTCCTTTAGATGGCGCCATATTCAATTTAATGTGACGTCACATAGCTTATAACCATCGGACTAGCAAGACGCTTCCAACGGTACCCCATTTCTTTTGCCTTAGTTGAGTTTTAGTTTCTATTAGGTACTTTTATTGTTATTTAAATTATTTTAGGGTTATAATATATATATATTTGAAATGTGCTAATTAAGCCCTTTCATTTGATACCCAACACGACCCCATTAAAAAACCTTTTTTTTTTAGTTCATGACTTTTTGTCCTCTAGAGGGCGCCATATTCAATTTAATGTGACGTCACATAGCCTATAACCATCGGACGACCGAGACGCTTCCAACGATACCCCATTAGTCAAACTATGATGAGTAGTTTTGAAGTTATGAGGGAACAAATGAACATACATACATGCATACATACATACATACATACATACATACATACATACATACATACATACATACATACATACCGGTCAAAATCATAACCCTCCTTTTTGCTTCGCCGTAGTCGGGTAAAAACCATGAACAAATAAGGAAAGCTCGCTGATTTATTCAGTTGTCAATCCACACTTTTACAAGCATCACAGAGATGATTTAAATCTACGCGCCTTATTGACTTATTACGTCTCGAGTCTTGGTTTTTGCACTTTGGTACTGACTTAAAGCACTTTGGTACTGAATTAAATTAAATATCTGGCTAAAACAATTAAATTATGACGAAACAGAAGAACTTGCGGAAGTATAACTATCACATTTTATCACACGCACACACACAAAACATACACAAATTACACAAGCACTTACACACACAACCACTCTTCGATCCACACAAATCCATTTTATTTTACTTATTTTATTTTATTCTACTTACCATAGATTACTTTTATTTTTATTGATTGTTAACTAATAATTCACGTCTGCATTTTTGTTGTTACTATATAAGTTAAACTTCCTTACCCGGAGAGGGGCGCTGATAACCGCGACACAGTTTTATACTACTGCGGTTATCATCGTTTCAATCTGTTTATATCTGTACGTGTTTCTTGTTCCAAATAAATAAATTTGATTGATTGATTGATTGATTGACTTATACACACACACACCCACACGGACACACTCACTTCCGACTTCGTCTCGGTCGGTACCGAGAGCTCCTGCGCTCACACACACATTCAGAGCGTGATTGTGTACCTACACTTAGTAACCACAAGTAAAGTGTGCGTCACTTCGTGAGATAAAAATACTATAACATACAAAGCATCACGCCTGTTTTCCTCGAAGGCTTAGGCAAATCTATACCTATAAGTACAAGAAAAATATTGAAAATACTGACATCAGAAGAAAAACAAAACCCAGACATGAACTAAGCGATATTCACTTTCTGCTCATAGTGAATATTTATCTTGCCATAGTCAACAGGCTGGCATCTTACCACTATTTATTTACGTTACCCGTCGTTACCCTTCGACCACCACAGGACTGTTACCCCATAATATTACTTACCTACCACAATAAGTGACGTTCCTTGGTTCAACAGGTTTCTTGGCAGCTCCTTGAAATAAGGGTCGACCGCTGGCATAAGTTATCATTTTGTATGCGCAATCAACTTAGGCTTGGTTTTTGGAAATATCAGCTATACTGTAAAAATCTCACCGTGACAACTTAGGTGAAGTGAGCTGTCATTCCAGCTGATGGGGGCCACTGGGACACTATTGACAGCTTACTTCAAGATCAGTTCACCTAAGTTTTCACGGTGACATTTTTACAGAATATATCAGCTGATAATAGATGTACCCCGTATTCAGGTACTACGCACTTGACCTTTCTGAATATCACCAATAAGAACCAAACTTACAAATGTCCTTTAAATTTCAGAGAACTCGTACTTCTTCTCGTCGAGTCCGTCGTCGGCGACGCTGACGTCACCGGCGCAGGCGCTACTGCTGCTGCTGTGCGGCGCCATGAGACTGATGCGACTGTAGTGTAGTATAGTGTATAGTCCGTTCCAAAAGTATTTTATGACACCGTAAACAAACCCTGTCCAGGTTAAACTCTTACGCAATCAATAATGGGAACGACTTGGCGGCGGCACTGTGTTGCTCCAGGCTTAGCAACACATTTCAAGTTTAAGTATTCAAATAATGAAATAAAAGCATTCAAAATGGGCACTACAAACTGGCATGCACAGGTACGATCCATTTGTTTACATTTTCATCAGATACTTTTGGAATAGTCCCTAGTTACTCATACCAAACTGTACATAAGTATATTTAATACATTGCTTGTTACATAAGCGGCAGTTTTATTTTACACTCAACTCCAACTTCAACTCTTCATTTTGGAAGAGACACCACTTTGCCAATATCTCGTTTCATTCATTTCATTTCATTTATTTGCATACCATAATGTGAATTAAGTTATTACAAATAGGCTTAAAAAGCTAAGGTACAGTTATGGATATCTCGTAGGTATTATGATAGACGATGAAACGTTGGAGATTGATCAGTGAATGTTTTTTATTGGACGGTGAAGAGATAGGTATGCAAGAGCTCGTGGCTAAGTAATAACAGCCGCACGGGTCGATCCATCAGGTTAAGCGGCGCTTGCCGGGGTTGGTCCGTGGATTTGTGATCATCTTGACCTGCCAAAGAAGCCTCTGTCAAAGATCTACAAATGACAGCTGGAACCAACGGCTTAACGTGCTTACGAGGCACGGAGTAGTCTTGGTATGTAAAGATGGTAACCCATCCACGGACCAACCGCGGATACACAGTACATATAATAGTGAAATATTAAACGGTAATGAAGGATTACTGTACAATCCACTACTTTTCCACGGATAATAAAATTGCCATGCCCAAGTTGCATGAAGTTGTAACCTGTTTATGCTAGCAAATAATGTTCAGGTGCATCAGTGCCTTCCCATCGATCGCTTTTCTTGCATTATAAATGCAGTTATGGGAAATTCCCAGCAGGCGCTTCTTCATTATTAATTCAGAAGCCAATAGCCGATGCTGGCTGGTATTAAATGCAATTTGAAACTCTTTATCTTCACGAAAATATTCATCTTCATCTACGTGGCCTGTATAAAGGATTACAGGCTTTTTAAATTTTTCTTCTCAAGTAAAGAAAATCTCTTGCAATGGCAAAAATTGTGGCCAGTCAGCAAGTAGCGGGAGTGTATCGCTACACGTTGAGGTATTTTTGTCAGTCTATATTGATATAGACTCTCAGTTTAGTGGTCGGATTGATATGTCTATAATGTCTATAAGTAGTCTCTCAGTTTAGTGGTCGGATTGATATGTCTATAATGTCTAGTCTATAATGATATTGTCGTAGTTACAAGTATCTTCTAGTACAAAGAAGGACTAGCATTAATCACCAACAAGGAGTTGGGAATTCAGATATAAAGTTAAAGTTTCCAAAAGAAATATTCCTTCACCGAAAGTTAGCGATGTACAAGTTAATCTAATAGTAAAAGTACATTTTGATGAACATTTTTTGCTAGGATGAAGATCCGCATACTCGTTCTTTTGAAGCGACCGCTTTTATTGTAACCTCTGTAACATCACGACATATATATTTGCACCGAAAACTTACAGCTATGGAAACCTAAGGTTTTATCGTTAATAATTTAGTATCCAATGGCCGATGCAGCTACCATTAAATGTAATTTGAAACAGTTTCATTCCGTTTACGGAAACGCAAATGCACGTGCATCATATTAAATATTCATCATCTTACGTGGCCTGTATGAAGCCCCATCCACACGGTGCAAGTTTCTGGGACGTTCAAAAGCAATCGCAAGCCATAAAGCACGTTCAATAATTGTCATTCAAGAATTGCATGAAATTGTTTACAAGCGTGGATTTCCATAGAAAATTTTCATGCCAGGATTGAATGTGATTTTATTGTATGTGCTCTTTACCAATTTTGAACGGCAACGACCTATATCGGCCTTTATCGGGCAATATCGTGTTGTTCAGACGGTGCCAGACAATTGTTGCTTCAATTTTATGATACGCCACAGGCAATAAACTTGCACTGTGTAAATGTGGCCCCATTTACCCTGTCATATTTTCCGACTGCAGGCTTCAAGGTTTTCCCATAAAGAGCTGCAATTACTTGGATTAATTGTTTACCTGTTATTTCGACATTTAAAAAAAAATCGTCTGCGGTTGCAATATTTGTAAATAAGTGATCTATCTAAATAATATTATTCATTTATCTATCATTGCTAAGGTCATTTTGAATACTTAAATACCTATTAATTGTATTATGGTAATTTAATTCCAGTTCGTCGTCTTCACATCTAATTATACTATAATTACTGTATCCAAAATATTATAAACATGTTAAGTTTCTTGCCCATTCTTCTTCTTATTTGAATAAATAACGACTGCTTATTGCTGAAACAAATGAAGAAACTCGCGTTTGTGTCGCGGTCAGGATGTGACGTCATTTGCCACGTTACTGCTTTATTATCACTGCTTTGTTTTTGTTTTTGCAGGTTACTTAGCCCCAAATCATATAATTGTTTTTGTGATTTATTCAAGCAGAAATTGCACTTAAAAACTTACCTTAGTGAGAATTTAAGTAGTAAGGAAATATATTTATTCACATGCTTTTTGAGGTCACATCCGGAATTTTCGCAGAACATAAAATAATGAATAGTAAAATAAGAAATGCAGAAAAGAATTAATAAAAAAATGGAGTTTGTTTCTTGACTCCTAAAATGTATATAAAAATAATTAATAAGTTTTGAATCATATGCAAATCATGCCCCATTCACTCTCCCATCGAGCTTCGATTTACAAATTAATTAGTACATAGTTAGTCTAGACGATTGCAGGAACCCTTAGGTACGGAAGGGGCGGTTACATAAGTGCTATGTGGAGCTTGGGGCGCATGCGCGGCGGCGCGGTCGATAGCACCCGGGGCCCGGCGGCGGCCCAGCGAGCCTCAGACATGGACCGCGCCTAGCCCCAGCAACATGCGGTACGACGTGCTGCTCCTGCTCTTCCTATATTCAGTTCAGGCCAATCTAGAAGGCCCGTTTCTCTTCTTCGGGCCAAAATCCTTAGAAAAATACAAAAGACCCGCGTTGAAGTACTTGGATCAAGATGAGCTTATGCGGATATATGGAGAGCAGGCGGCGATCGTGGTGTTCAACAACCAGGACTCGGTTCCGCTGTCCAGCGGCTACTTTCCGCGCCTGAGGAAGATGCTGGAACGACAGACCACGCTGGTGCTGCCACAAGACTTCCTCGATGTTCATCCTGACTACATCAGCAACGAGACGCAGGTGGGTGCTACTAACTGTTTCTAATACACGTAGGTACACTATTCTGCTAGAACAAAGTCAAGTCTCTGCCATGAAGTGTCTGTTGAGGCTGTAATTTGCTCGCTACGATACAGAAACAAGCATGGGGTGACACAGATTGTTGTTTATGTCTAGTCCCGTGCGATGTTAACAGTTGTATATATAGATCTGGTATTAATACTATGTATAGAAGGTTCTAACGACGAATGATGATGAGCGTGAGTCTTTACCCGTCAGAATCGTCCAATCTGAAGTTTCAGCTCACTGTCTAACCAAGATATAGTATTAATTTAATTAGTGGTTTTAATGTATTCGTATATCATAATGTTAAAATACCTATTAATATCTAACATCTACCATATTATAAGTTAAATTAAGTGTAAGTACTTAGTTTTTAATTTAGTGATTAAGATATTTTTTATTACCTCTTGAAGATGTAGGGATTCCAATATGATAGCGAAAAATATCATATTGGGGTGTTCAGTAAACCAACGACGACCTTGCCCATAGCTAGAGGGCGGACTCCTAGTTGAGTGAAATGGCGTGATGTGACCTTTGTATAATGTTATAGTATTCGGGATATCGACTCTTATTTTACTTATTTTTGTAAACGCCATAAACAAATCATATTTTAGTAAATGATAAAACAGTTTTTTTTTTCTCGAAAACTATGTCACTTTTCAGGGTCACTTCAAGCAATTTTGGTCAACTTTGGGTTGCATTTTAGCAATGACAAGGTTGTCGTTGGTTTACTGGACACCTAACTTATCACCCCCAGGTCCTGACGCTGCAGGGTCCCTGGTCGGAGAGGGACGCACAGATGACGGAGACTTTCGCGCGTCTGCAGGACATCTACGGAGCAGGCAGGGTGTTGGGCATCTTAGGTACTTTATAAAGAAATTATTTGACTTGCTGACGACTCGGACACAATATATTCGGACACAGTGTCCGAATTGACACATTTTAATTTCAATATATTTTTTTTGGATTTTATTATAGATTTCAGAAACTGAAACATATTGCACACGTGTACAGTATAAAACACGTATTTGTAACATGCATACATTCAAGTTTACTGCGTGTGCAATACATACATGTCACATGCACACATGCATTATACATACATACTTGGGTTATACATGCACACAAGCATTCAAACGTGTGTGCACATTATACAGCACACCTGAAACTGGGACCAAACCTGAAATCGCGAAAACAAAATCAGCTGTTCCCAACATTTTTACTAGTTTATGCGAACATAAATGTATGGGTAGCAGATTTTTTTTTTGCGATATCAGCTTTGTTCCCATAGTGAAAGTTGTTCATAATGATGAGTATAATGACCCCTTAAGAGGTTGTTGGTGTTTTACCAATAACCCTGTATAGTTAGAGACGTAGTACAATATATTAAAATTTATGTTCTACGCGTAGGTAACTCCGTATCGCAGAGCCCGTCAGCTGATTACATCGATGGAGAGCCTTGGTCTCGGGTTCGACGGCAAGCGATGAATGAGACTTCCTCATCAACCAGCCCTCCGGAGGAGGAGAGGCCTACGAAGGTCATGCAGAAGTTTGCACTCTATAACGCCACAGGTAAGTTTCAAAAGTCCTAGGTGTACGAAAAAGACATTTAATACCAACGGTCATGATTGCCGTTCTAATTCTATACGATTTTTCGCAGGTTTCCCAGGTAAAGGTGCTCTACTATTCTCTTCAGGCTGGCCAGAGCTTCGACGCACTAACGGCACTACTATCAGACTGAGCACGCCTGTCGGAGAACCCACCATCAAACCTACCAGGCTTTATACCATCATGGTGGTACGCTTTGTGGATGGGGACAGCAAAGATAAGGTGCGTTATCGAGTCGGTACTGGTAAAATAAAGTCTTCTTGGATCTTCTACCATTTTCTGTATCACCTAATTTACTCTTCCAGATAACTCTTGAGTTCAGCTTCAAGCAGTCAGCAGGCTGGTGGACAGCAGTGGGTGTAGAGGTGAAGTTTGGTCTAGAAGTTACGGGCATTAGCTTGAAGGCGCCCAGCCCGCCCGATGCCCCATCCGCTGTGCTTGGCAAGTCGTATCACTGCTCACTGCCCCTGGTCTACTCCGCGGAAGATGCCACACTAACGTTGCCAGACATACAGGTTAGTGACAAAGCAGTGAAAGATGACGGAACTCTCGTATCTTCTTTACAAATGAGTGAATTACACACGTGTTTGTTTTGTGTTAACAGATGCAAATGTTCATGGACAGCACGGAGAGGTTCGCCGATGCTTTCGACTGCATTGGATTCACAACTGTTCCAATCTGGTAAGTTTCACCGTTTCAGTGATCTGATCAGAATCGCCAGATTTATAGTAAAAGTATTTTTCCTGAAAATGTCGACTAATGAGTATTGTTATCTTGTCCGCAGGTCAGGCATAATGGTCTCGTTCGTCATGCTGACTGCTTTAGGCATCGCCATAACAATGATCTTGGACATCAAGACGATGGATCGCTTTGAGAACAACAGAAGCAAGCAACTGACCATCACCGTCACCGAATAACTTGTGTTTAAGGACAAACCCTTGTGTACAATCTAAGCCTACTTATATAGTTCTCTAGCTAGATGTTTAAGTGCTATTCTTCTACGCACAAAATGTTTTTCTAGTTACTAATTTCCAAAATAGGCACGTAGGGTAATCCGTAAATAAATAATATCGCGTTACAAAGGCTTTATCATATGATGGATATGATAATGTCTTCTCCTACAATAAAAAAACAACATAATCACTCTTTGAGAGCTTCCTTTAAGGGGTGACATAGTCCATCGCGAATGTCACCGCACCCAAATTCGTCACGTTCATTAAGATAATACTTACTTTATAATTTCGTGTTCATCTTACTGAACGTGATAACCGTATCTTTCCATGCTGGTCTGGGAAATAAAGAAAAACATAGAAGGGCCAGCTGCTTATCATCCCGCGCAAGTCGTAAGAGTCGACTGAGGGAGCCGGGTTCAAGTGGCGCACGGGGCGGCGGACTAGCAATCCGTCGCCTCATAGGGTGCCGCCGACATCCCAACCCCTATTGCTAGCAACGCTTGAGGAGGTGCTTCTCTTGAAGCGTTGCTTATAGAGTATTTTTGTACCTAAATTTTAATCGCAGCATATAAAGCCGGGAAAACGCTTAGCAAAAGATATAATATAAAGTAGCATAATATCTGTCGTCTCTGTTCCTGTCCTCTTGTCTTTCCTTAGGTTAAGGTTAAGTTAGATGTAAGTTGTAAATAAGTAGGGTAGACAATGTCTTGTACACTGTGTATTTAAGGATGTTGTTTAGTTTATGCCAACGATACAAACGATTGTAAATGTGTATTATAATTAAATATCATATCAATGTTATCGTTCAGTGTTTTATTAGCTTTTTCGTAAAAAAGCTATCTACCCAAAGTCTAGTCAAAACTAAACTTTTTTTTTTATAACGTCAATAAATCGTAGCGTCTCGATTGAAACAATTTCATAAGCGTAAATTCATAACATTTCCCACGGCATGATGGCAGAAACTACACAGAATGAAAATTCAAATCAGTCTCTTTTGGGAGTTCGAGGCATTTTTCATTCTTATACAATATAATATATAATCCCCTTTATTTATAAACTTTACCACTTCAGTCTCTTACCACTCTCAGTTAACGTTTATAAAAAAACCCCGACATCATTAAAATACGCTCCTCGGAGTGAGTTTTGAACTACTTAAACAAATAGATGAATAATACAAGCCCTGTTCACCATCCTTCCATAAAGTACACGTTTGCACATGTGCACGTAACAATACACACGTGTGTGCACAAGTTTTCAAAGGACATCATTCATTTCGTACCCAAAAATAAAAGTGCCGGCCAGAAAAAAAAAATGCTGTTTTCTTATGGGAAATAACATATTGAACATTTTTTTATACTACAATGAAAGTCTACAATTAACCCCCTGGCTGCTATTTGAGTTTGAAAGTACCAAAAAAAATCATAATTTTGCCAATAATGTTTTGAACATTCGTAGACGCAAACAGCTATTGTTCAAAGTAGAAATGGACAATACGCGTTAGATATTATACTAAGTATGATATAATCATCATTCAGGTTTAGAGCATTTTGTACCAAAAATTAAAGTGCCGGCCAGAAGAAAAAAACACGGTTTTCTTATGGGAAATAACACCCTCAACATTTTTTACTATTACAACAAGAGAATACAATTAACCCTTCCGCCGCTATTTAAGTTTAAAAATACTAAAAAACATACTTCGACTAAAATATTTTAGAGCATTACATTTTAATGTATCGTGACCAGTGTGCCTTGCCAGTAATGACCTATGGCACTGAAACGTGGTCGCCCATTGTTAGGTTAGGTTAGCCTAACTTAACTAGCTGATTTCTTTGATATTTGGTATGATTACCCAATCACAAGAATACGGTGATGCTGTTCATCTTTGAGCAGTTCCACGTACCTACCTTGAAAATCTAAGATCAGTTGATCACTTTTAGGAAAGGTTAGGTTCGCTCAGGTTAGGTTAGGTTTTTTTGGAAATGTGTCACAATAGATTGGAGGTATTCTGTCTAGAATGAATTATATGGTAAAAATCTCAGGAGCGAGTCTGTTGTCAACAGTGACACGATAAACTTTATCATTCTAAAATCGCAGCGGCCATAATGAGTTTATTATGGCCGCTGCGATTTTAGAATGATAAAACATGTGATGTAGATGTGATGCACGGTTAAAATATGTTTGTCCCAACAGCCTAAACCTTCACCGCCTCTCCAACCCACCTAAATATCGTGATCAATCAAGACTTATTTGCCTGGTCTGTTATAAGCTGACTAGCGTTCCAGTAAGTAGGTGGAATGTGGACTTCATAGCCACAAGATTAATTAATTAATGAAAATTAATTATCATTAATGCTATCGGTAAAGTCCTACTATGTAGCTACTATGAAAACATCCCCACGGTTCAATAACCAATGCAATGGATTTTCTTCATTCATCAATGATTGCATAATTGTCGCATCAGAGGTTGTAGCACGCAAAGGATTCACAAGGAAAAAAAGACATACGTATAGGTAGCTAGGTTAGGTAGTTGTTAATAAAAATAAGTTGTACATATTTTACGTTCACTATTAAGTTGAACATTAGGTACTATTGTCACTGATATTTCTCGAGACATTCTTGGTGAGGCGTTCTCATTATTGTTTTGGTTATGTTTCAGTTCGAGAGTCTAGTTTTTTGTATCGTATCATTATTTTTTTTATGATTAAGATATGGTTATGTATAAGAACAGTTGTTTTTTGTTAAAAAATAAACACATATTTGCCGAAAAGCTTTTTTTATCACAAACAAATCCCATCGAATTTGCAATTGAAAAAGACAGCAAATCTTTTCTGTCTTTTTTTTTTTTTTTACATAATTAATGACATGTATCTTAAGACTGTTGGAGGACGTCCCCACCCTCCAACAAGTTTGAAACCAGTGTCATTTGAAATGTCTGATAAGTTAGATACTTTTTCGAAGATCAATTGAACACTGTTAGGTTAGGTTAGCCTAACCTAACTAGCTATTTTCTTTTAATCTTTTGTACAATTACCCAATCACAAGAATACGCAAATGCTGTTCATCATTGAGGAGGTCCATGTGTTCTTCAAAATCTAAGATCAGTTGAACACTGTTAGGTTTGGTTAGGTTAGCCTAACCTAACTAGCTGTTTTCTGTTAATCTTTTGTACAATTACCTAATCACAAGATTATGCAAATGCTTTTCATCATTGAGAAGTTCCATGTGACCTTCAAAATCTAAGATAAGTTTATCAGTGTTAGGTTAGATTATGTTTGGTTTAGATAGGCAAGGTTAGGTTAGGTTAGGTTCGCCTAACCGAAATGCTTTTTGTTATTACAAAAAATGATGTTATTTTCAATTATAACTCGGTATTTTTTCAAACGTTATAACTAAAACATTAAAAATAATTATATGATTTTTGGTACTTTCAAACTCAAATAGCAGCAAGGGGGTTAAGTGTAGACTTTCGTTGTAGTATTAAAAAATGTTCAAAATGTTATTTCCCATATGAAAACAGTTTTTTTTTTCTCTGGCCGGCACTTTAATTTTTGGGTACAAAATGTTCGAAGCCTGAATGATGTCCTTTAACACACTCTTTTACTGTATTTGTCGTAACATAAATAATACAAACGTGAAATAATATTGTAGCAATATCTTCTAGGAAGGAACTCGTGGCTAAGTAATAACAGCCGCACTGGTCGATCTATCAGGTTAAGCTACGCTTGCCGGGGTTGTTCGGTGGATGGGTGACCATCTTTACATACCGAGACTCCTCCGTGACTCGGAAAGCACGTTATGCCGTTGTTGCCAGCTGTCATTTGTGGATCTTTGACAGTCGTTACGGGTCGTCGGAAGCCCGAAAGTCTGACAACCAGTCTTACCAAGGGGTATCGTTATTACGATAACTGTAACTGGGTAATCCCAGTTACTGGGTTGTAGAGGTCAGATAGGCAGTCGCTACATTTAAAATACTGGTATTCAGCTGCATCAGGTTAGATTGGAAGCCGACACCAACTTAGTTGAGACAAGACTAGGCAGATTATTTCCCTGGAAATTGATAATATCTACATCTTATTATTTTAGTTTCACTAGTCTGTGACGTTTCCCTGCATTTGTCTACTCGTATATAGTAGATGTAACTTGTGTGTGCTAAAAACTATTTAAAAACAATTTATGAAGGTTCCGTACGTCCGAATGAACAACGAAACCTTGTCCGGAAGTCTGTCCGTCTGTCACAGCCAGTTTGTTCCGAATCTACTGGACCAATAAATTAAGTTCAATGGTTCACATATGAATTTCTCTGACCCAAACACTTAAATAAATATTTTATTCAATAATTTAAATAAAAACAAACTGTAACGCGTAACATATCAAATGAAAGAGCTAGTTGTGTGTCTCTCAAATATTATTTTTGATAATAATTGTTTTTACAACTTTAAAATAAACAGATTTAAAGTTATTTAAGAAAATGGATGTAAATTGAACAGTTCCAAACCATCGAAACGAAACAGCCAACATTTTTGTAAAAATTATGTAAAAAATTGTTCTTTACCGTTACAGGAAAACCTATAAGAAGTCCATTGTCTTGAAATAACCTGGTAAATCTCTCAATATTGTTATCTACTCACACTTACCCGGTCTTTCGTAACTAGATACTTGTCTCAGTTTCAATCCTAGTATTTAAGCATACGTCTTTTATGCTCTCAACCCTACGCTCCCTTATCCTTACTATTAGCATCCCAGCACCCACTGTCCTCCCCTCTTACTATCAACGTTGACGATCACCGCGAAGTCTCCGACCCGTGGTATGCGTAATTACAAACGTGTGTGAAAAGCGACCTGCGGCTCTGCTGACCCAGTCCGCGTGATTACACTGATAATATTCATAGTTGCCGGAACAGCGGTATATCTGAGATGAGCAGTGACATGCTCTTTATCAGGGAGACGTACCGTTATGAGATCTGGCTGGTGATTCGAAGTTAATAAGGAATATTGTCCTAGATGTTTGAAAGACAGAACAAGTGCGAGTCAAACTCGCTCATGAAGTGTTCCGTACCACCGTACAATATTTGACACTACATTTTTTTTTAATACTTTTGTCAAAAAAAACACGTTTCTTCGTTATATTTACCATTTATTGTTATAGCGGCAATAGAAACACACAATCTGTGAAAATTTCAACTGTCTACCTATTACGGTTCTTGAGATGCAGCCCGCTGACAGACAGACGGACGGATGGACGGACGGCCAGAGTCTAAGTAGGTATATGAGTAGTCTATCTATATCAATATTTCATCAGACTTTGCTCAAGGCCTGTACATACATACCTACTACATACTGGAAACAATAAAACAGCACGGCGGGCCTCTTCGATTCCTCGACACAAGGAATGGAACGCCGGATATCTGCGGAAGGGTGTACAAGCACCCAGTCCCGTGCAGGCCCGTGCTACGTACGCCATGGGAACATTCAGGGAAAACAAGGCTGCTACTGACATTTTCTCGTAGATAAGCCTCAAAAACGCTTTTCTCGAAACGGGAATCCATGATCCCTTTCGGCACCTGTCCTTTACACCAATCATTATATTATTTAAAATCTGTTCAATAATTTCTACATTAATATCATCATTTAGTCTAAAGACGTTCACTGCTGGACATAGTCTTCCTACTTTAACATAATGACTCATTAATTATCACTCATTATTAATGAGTGATAATTATAAATGAATGACTTCGGCTAATAAGTCGCTCGGCCATTTCTCCAAATTCTCGCATATTTTCGCCTTAAAATATTACATAAACATATTTCGCCACTTTTTGGCGCCAGTTAATGTGAAGCATTCACGTTCTATCCTTTTAGGGGTAAGTAGAACGGTAGGTGACATTGACACTGGTGATTTTATGATGTTATGGTCATAATGTTGCCAAAAATTAAACTACAATAACATGGAATAGTTATTAAAGAGTCAGGTTTATGCAGAGATCGTATTAATAAACCTCAAGATTTCTATTGAAGCCTTTTCTAGACAATGTTTAGCACTATTCCCAACTCCACTTCTACTGCACTCCACTCCACTTCACTTTTCGGCTTCCAGTCTAACCGGAAGCAGCTGAATACCAGTATTCTACATGGAGCGACTGCCTATCTGACCTCCATAACTCAGTAACTGGGATTACCCAGTTAACACGATATTCCTTGGTAAGACTGGTTGTCAGACTTTTGAGCTTCTGACTACCCGTGACGACTGTCAAAGATCTACGTATGACAGGTGGGACCAACGGCTTAACGTGCTTTCCGAAGCACGAGGCGTGTCGATATGTAGTCCACAAACCGACCGCGGAAAGTGTAGCTTAACCTTCCGACGACCCGTGCGGTCTGCTATCATTTAGCCACGAGCCCCTCAAACAATGTTGTGGTCTGCATATTAATGTAGGCTAACCAGATATGGATCCAGAATGAGAGATGCAGATTTGATGTGGGTGTGTTTGTATTCATTACACTATTTTACATCATCTCTTCGGATGCTAAGAAAATAAATTGCTAATTTAAGGTTGAGGGATACTTCTGGTCTGAGTCTGAGACTATATGGGCAATCTACATAAGTAAAGAACGCACATATGATTTGTAAAGTGTGAACACTCTACAAACCCAATGCAAATCGTGTTTATGAATCATTCTATTGCTGACTTAACGTTTCCTAAATCACGTTACATTTAGTTGTCTCATCAAGTTATCGATATAAGTAAGACGCTTTCTACTGCGAGCTCAATAATCCTTGGCAGACAGGTCTTAAGTGTGTTACCAATAAAAATAGCATAGCATTTGTTGTGCACATTCCTAGAAGTAGGAAACCTGTAACATGTCAGGTTCTGAGATCTTGTATGGGAGAAAGATGTTTATTGTGAAGGCTGGTGCAATATAAGGTTTAATGGAGATGGTGTGCCTGTATGTAATAAATACGTTGTACATGGAAATTAAGCACACGATGAGGTTTATTTATAAACGTTGATCACGCTTAAATGTCAAAAAAAATATCTCATCATGATGAATAATTACTTAACTGGCCACGGATGAGTTCATTAGACTCGGCCCCCCTGACTATTGAAGTCATGGTAAGGGTCCCAAAAAGCTGGAAGAAGAAGCACCGTCGTTTTAGCCAGCAGGACACCACATAGCCCTCTATCGACACATGAAGAAGGATACACGTTTCTAGACCACCTGCAAAACAACGAATGTTTACCATAATTAGATTTTGTTTAACTAAGTATTCGAAATAACTTGTCTTTTTTACATGCAGGCGCATGTAAAAAAGACTTCTGTGAAAATAACACATTTTATTTTTATTTCTTTCTATCTGAATCTGTTACCAGCCCATTTCCAACATAAAAAAAAAATACTTTACTCAGAAATGAATAAAGGTTATAATCTACCCACCAGTAAAACAAGCCTGTACCACACCTGAACGATGGAATAATTACCTCTCCTCTGCAATAAAAAGACATAGACTATAGAAGCCATCTCGCGAGACAAAAGCGAAAGTTGTTCCAATGTATGATCTATGGCCCACGAAGGTGAACCACGAACCATGGTGCTCCGACGCGTGGTGGCCATGGCTTTCCCTCGCAACAGGGGCAATTGTTAACATTTATTGGAAAACATAAAATGTTGGTAGATGGAAAAGGTATTGTTCTTAAGATAGTGGATATGGCATTTCGTAGTGGTCTGGGGTTTTTATGACCACGTCTCTTAGGTCGAGATCTATAAACGCCACTTAGCCCGTGCTTTGGCTTACACATACGTTCTTGTGTGTGTGTGTCACGCCACAGTTGTGCGACAGTGACAAGAATTAAGTGTAGACTTAGTGTACCTACGTGCTTCGTGCTTAGTAACATTTATGGATCTCGGTCTTACAGATTGTAAGCTGCACCTGCCAGGTTATAAATCTCCCCAGGTTATAAACCTGGCAGGTGCAGCTGAAATCTTTACATATTCTAAAACGCAAACATATCCGATTTACGTGTTTTTCTCTTTTAATTCATAAAAGTTATTTGGCTTGGCTTGAGGTTGGTCTACGCGAGCGGAATTTTAGTCGAGCCTAACATACCAGGCACGGCCTCCGTTAGGGCCTCCTTCTCACAGATTTTATTTCGTCATATCAGCCGAAACATACTTTCAGACAAAGACCAAGACAAGGTTTTCCACAAGGGTGTATTCTGAGCCCTTTGGAACTATTACTCAGGTCATCGGCATCGATCGGTTCAGTTGGTTTTCAGCTAAAACAATAAGAAGTATCCTGCGAGGTAATTGTGTAACTAACACACTTACAGTGGCAATGCCACGTTAAAAACTAATACATATTTAATTATTTTTTCCATGCAGCAATGGATTAGGAATTTCTTCAAAAACCTTCGGATGCGATTGAAATTATGTAACGCAATTAGTTGAATCACTTCACACAGAACCTTTCATTTACTATTTAGAGTAAAATTGCCAACACATAGTCAGCCGTTCGATCTCTCTATTAGCTCGCTATAGGACGTTACCTGCTAATACATTATGTTATTAGTACAAATGTATGTAATTCTGTTTGTAATAATACGGTCTATGGTAATTTAGCGTATGGACATAGAGAGGTTGATATTCCTTTGTATTTGATTGGATTGGGCAAGTTATAAGCTGTAGCGGGTGAGAAGGACATAATAAAACCTATGTCTAACAATAAATGTTTACTTTTAAGACAATGGGTCATAATGTAGATTTGATTTTACAAAAAGTGTTTTGAAATAACAATGAAAAGAGACCAAGATCTGTCACATTTTGTACATCGATAAGAATAATTAAACGAAGCAACAAGGAAGAAAGAAATAAAAGTTTTTATTTATAATAGGAAAGTGTATTGAAACTGCCTCATTGGTCTAGTCTAGGTCTAGTGATCGTAGGCGCTACTGCTGAGCATGTCCTGGGTTCCATTTCCGAGTCGGGCAAAATGTTATTGGGTTTTTCCCATCTGGAATTTCTCAGTAGGAGCCTGCTATCTAATTGCGTACAAATATTTTCGTAAACGATTCCGACTAATCTGTTTCATTTTGACGGTTGAATTTATGAAGCAATGGATTAGCAATCTATTTCAAACCGATCCAGATTGTGATAGATCGTGTATGCAATATAGTGCTGGTGTCTGAATTTTTGCATGGGACTCAAACATAACTGTGGAAGTGTGGGTGTACTACTGCCAAACCCTTCGGGGAATACAGGCGTGATGTTATGTTATGTAGCATTGGAACAGAATTTCATAGTAAATCTGAGAATTCTAAGAATAGACCTTAGCCTCGCTTCTCTCACCACTATGCACCGCACTCACAACTAATATTTCCATCACAGTGATAAACTTTCACTTATTAGCGTGCGGGCGAGAGCGGGGGTGGGGCTTGGGGGGTGCTGGGCGGGGGGAACAGCTAAAATTATTGAAATTTTATTTAAATGGCTGCGGCACACTTGTGTACCGGCGACCTACTGCGACTGTGTTATGTACTAGTTCAGATAATCGATGTTACGAGTTTATTTCCGATACATCATTACTCTACTTTTGATTTGTTTGTTACATTCTTTCGCTTCCTGTGTGTTCCTCACCGGAAATGTTTCTATGAGTACCAAAAGTGACTAACTACTAGCTGCTATCATCTGCTGTTTGATATAATAAAGTATAGACTGACAGAAACCTAGTTTAAAAAAAAAATCATTATAAAAGCAAAAGATTTTCATTACACGTATAGAAGATCTGAATAAAAATTCTCGAGAAAGAATAGTTAATGCCGCCTGCGATCGATGAAGCCGACATTGTCGATCTAGTGGTTGAACAAGTAGGTAGATATCTTATAGTAGGAGAATATACGATATGTTGGTCAAGTTGCATACAATCAACAGGAAATCGTGAAAATAAAATCAACTTTTCCTTACATTTTGCGATCATAAATGTAAAATCTACACATTTTCATTTTTTTATTTTTCACGATTTTAGCGTTGGTTCTTTAGTAAACGTTGTCATAATAATGAATACAATGACCCCTTTGGAGGTTTCAGTTATGAAATAACACCTTGTATTTGTATAAACGAGACATCCTAGTTAATAGCAACGGTTTTTATAAAGAATTATATACCGCCTAGGATATGAGAGACGTGCATAATCAAGCACATCTTATAATTATTTATGTTTGTTTGTTTGCTATCAACTTTCGCGGGTTTGTGGGAAGGTTGTGAGATGACATCAGATAACAAGTGCATGCTCGTGCATGAAATCGTAATGTGCATGAGAAATGAGAAGAGATGACTTCATAAGTGGGTATATAATAAGTAGAAACGTATTGTGGATGTGTGTAATGTAAAAGCATTGACTTTAAGGCTCGTTCACACCGGCGCGACTTGTCGCGCGACGCGACTTTAACAATACAATTTCTAATAAAACTTCACGATTGAACAATTGCCGGTGTCGCGTCGCGCGACAAGTCGCGCCGGTGTGAACGAACCTTTATGCAACAGAAACTGTTAATGGATACAATAATAAGAAAAATCTTTCAGCTATGCGTAATAATGTTAACTAGCTTGATTTCAAAGATCCTAATCAATATAGATTGCAGCTCAAAGGCATGATCGATTTAGATTGCTTCTCTAAAGATAACTCAAAACATACATTACATGGTTACCGAGAACCTCTTGCATTACTTGACAAATTACTTACACAATGATAGGTTTTGTAGATACGTTGGCAGGTACTTATGTTTAGAAAGTGATAACTTTTTGTCAGTTTATCAAACAAGCTTTAGCAGTTACAGAGAAACCTGTTTTGTGTGATATAACATAATATTTGATAAACCAATCCATATAATAGATTCGAAGTTTTTGGAGTTTAGGAAGGCATGGTCTAAAATAGTAAATATATAGGGCTTGTAAATATATTGAATCCTGTGACTGCAAGATCCACCGCCCATAAAGACTACTTATGATAAATCGGTAACTGATCGCGTCACGATAAACGATGAGTGATGTGAACATAAGCGCGGTGCTATACGATCACTTGCCTCTAGCGGGACTGTTAGACGTTAGGGTGAGGATATACTGGGATAGACAAATAAAGGGTGAAGGGTGGACTTTTAAAAGCAAAGCTTATCATTGCAATAATTGATTAGTTTTTGGACGCGATTCGCAGTGTATGTTTTGCATTTGAATATGAAATATCGAAGCTGGCGGTAGTCTGCAACTGTTTCTTGTAAAGAACAACGGCCGTCATCAGCCGAACAATTTACAACTTGGGTCAATTCACTACGAACATAAACTTACGCAACACTATTTATCTTCTTTAATCAAGACATCTTGGTAAGTAAAATTCGCCTATTGCTAATACAAATTGCAAGGCAAACAGCACAATCTCAATGTTTATCCTCCAAATACTTCTCGTAAAAATATCATGTAATGAGCAAAGAACTTTATGTAATGAAGTCAATAGCCGTGACTTTTACCTGCTTGTGTCAATAACTGAGATATACCGGTGATTGGAAAGTTGGTGTCGGCTAGAATGTGGCGTGTGGGCGGAAATCCCTGGGCTTTAACGTAGCTGGGCTGAGAGCCGAGGCTCATCATGAAATATTATGTTTCTGTATTATAATTATTGGAACTGTCTAAGTACATAATTGGGCTAGTTACTTGTCAGCCAGGTTATGTTGGTTTGTGAAGTCTAATAAAATATAGTCATCCTGAAGTTCGGAAATATTATGTAAACAGCAACAATTTCCTAAGACTTTGCTCTATCATCAGTGAGATAATGATGTAGACTACTCCATGAGTATAACCTTTCTAATGTTCAGCACGCCCTTTTGTCTGATTATCTAAAATACCCCATCTTTACACAAACCAGCACAAAAGAAAAATACCATATCTGCTGGGACAGTCGAGTAAAAACAAGAAGCTTATTTATCCTATTGATACTGTAACTGATCGTTTAGACATGTAGATATTACAATATCGTTTAAGTGTCTATGGTTGTTTGCAACTTGTTTGTTTCCAGTTCTCAGTGTGTCCCCGACCTGCTCAACCACGGTGGCGAATAGCTAGTAGCTACATTCCGTGTAGTAATGTGTCACTCGCCATTACACTATTATCTGCTCATCGCGACGTTATAACATGCAGATGGGCGTCATTCCGATCAGCAGTGCGCGCACGCAACATTAGCGGGACACGCCATTCAGTTGGTGTACGCACCGGGTGGTTACATTGTAGCAGTGGTTTGGGATAGTAATACCGAAGATAAAGACCTATTTATTATTCTCGGTATATACTCTAGCTATATATGTATGTGTGTCGATATATTATAATCTATGGGCGCTATCATCTTCTTCTTAACGGGTCGGAATAGTGCAAAAATAGTTAATATTTATTTTGAATTCTGATATGATTGTCAACTATTATTGATTGAATAAAGAATTAAAAAGACATACACAGCTTAACAAACAAGCAAGCGTAAACCAAGCATTTTAGCGTGAGGGACGGAGTGGCAGCAATCCAAAAGGACACGACTATTCAGGAGCCGACGTATTAGCCAGTGTAGAGATAATGGCTGCATATATTCCGCTCGCTGAATCAAACTAATCACCCAATTCCTACTGATATATAAAGGGTGAAGATTGTTTAATATTCTGACATAAAATGTTTTAAAGTACATATTTGGCGGAATAGTTCAGTACCATTCCTAAGTTGTAAGTAGAATACCCAAGGTGAAGTGGCAGTGAAGAGTCCTGCTACTTTAATTTGTGGTTTGTCTTCAAGAGCTTTTACGAAATTCGTAGTTTCTACTCAAGGGTCTGACATAATAGAGAAATGTATTCGGAAGGAAGATATTCGTGTTCTGACATCATCATTCACTATTAGGATAGGTAAGATGTGCCAGGAGAATTCGTCGTCTTAATAGTCAAACTTTTGGCGCTAGTGCGTTGTACGTTGTACTGCAAACACGCGAATAATCGAACAAATGTGTAAATTGAGGTAAAGAAATCGATTATAGTAGATATAATCGTTCTAATGGATTAACTTAATCAATTAGCAATCGAAATAGTGCTAGCGCTTAACTTTTCAGTTTATCGATTTACAATTCGCTGTATTTACGCTTGTTCTTGGTATGGGTTCGTTGACATCGTGAGTCATTAAGTATTAAAACTTACTACTTTTCAATATAGGTATCTAGTAAAAAGTAGAAATAATATGGTTCTATAAAAGATTTGCAGAACTATTAGTAAGGCCATAACTACTTTGAACTTTACAACGAGTCAAATCTTGCATATTCATTTTGAGCAGATTATCAATGTTGTTCTGCGAGGAACCTGATGATATTTCATCTGTCTGAAATCCCCAACACGCCTTTAGACTGGTGATCAATGTTCGGGCCTTCTCTGTATGAGAAGAGGCCCAGTGATATGCCCTGCAGTGGGTTAATAATAGGCTGGTATTATTATTACATTCTGAGTTGCTGTCATACGGAAAGCTAAAACGTTGTAGATGTTTCACGCCCCACATAGCTACAGTGGACAATGTACTAGCTGATCTGCTGCATAACGATGATGACAATAAAATAACCACCATTCATATGAGATGACAAACACTCTTCCTCTTTCACTCAACAAGGTATCATCACCAGCCAATTACAGCCAGAACCACGACATACAATAGAAGCCGCATCATGACAGTGACGAATGTGTTTGACAACATAATTACCGAGCATCGCTTGTAATTGGATATGTAGTATCTGTTGTGTGTCGCTCTTGACATTGAGGTAGTGGTGAAGAGAATGATGTGTTATTGGTACCTAATTAAGAAGTGATTATTTTATTGTCGTGGTGGTTGGGGATGTTAGTGGCTCATTTACTAAGTACGATACTGGATGTAAAACTATACGGACTGAAACTACAATTATCTTAGTAGAAATTTGTAGTCTCACTGACTTACCTACTTTGAAGAGTACATCTCCCTTCTGCACAAGGTCCTTTACAGAAAAATTGGTGACTTCCTTCCTTGAAGTATCCAATGGTGTTATGTGTCAGTTAAATTCAAAATATTCAAATGCAGTATCGTTTCTCTAACAACCTGGGTTTATTATTTGTCTAACTTAACTAATTACTGCGACCCATCTTCACGACTCTACCGTCAGTATCAAACACGATAATGTGACGGCCATGACAGATGTACATAGCAGAGGTTTTTATGTAATTACATAGCTATGTGAAAGGCTTCTGATGGATCCCACGGAGGCAAGTACTTACGAATAAAAAGTGGTATCATTTGTAATGTAATCTGTCTTTGGAGATGTTTGTTAAAGTTAATAAATAATAAGGAAGGAAAGAATATGAAAGATGACGGACAAGAATGTGAAGGAATTTAAACGAGGCTTTATTGAAGAGTGGCTTAGAATCAGCTGTTAAATGAAATGTTCCTCTGAAGAGGCAATATTTACACAATATCAATATTTATTAAATATGTACCTATAAAATGCATGATTTAAATGAGGAAGTCGGTTCTGATTCCAATCAGAAAGTCGCTTTTGAAACTGTTGCTAAAGATCTTGGAAACCTCTGAAACTATTTTAACACAACAACGCAACAACATTCTCTTTTCAAACAAATATAAATCACCCCTACACACTGAGCAACGACAAACACCCTTCCGAAGCCTTAGCAAAGCATTCTTGACAACATCAACGAAACTTTAGAATTGCTCCAAAGTTTTGCAAAGAATCCGAACAAGTTATAAAGAAAAATTTGATTAGGCAATGTTTAATAGTGATAGTTGTGTAAGGAGATATTTGACGATAGAGTTTATATTTCTTTTTGCTAGATATTTGCTATGAATGCGTAACGAATTGGAGATTTGTTCGCTGATTATAATTACCTATGTTGCTAGATATTACTTCATCATGCACAGTTTTTCATTTGCATAGACAGCTTTACACGCTGCAATTACCAATCTGCTTGAAAAACGAAGGCTTATGATTCAAAGGACTTTTTTGGGCTGAAGAAGATAGGTGTAACGTATAGGTGTGCGGTAGATTGTCTCACGAGTAAATGCAGTAGCCGTCAATGTAAGAAATGTCCAATAAGTGATAGTAAGTTACTAGCCTGACCGACTGACAGACAGATAACTGAACTCTGTTATTTAAGACGATGTTGTAGTTACAGACATTGAAGGGAGAGCCAAGCTATAGGGGACACTACAGTAATGTGATATACCATACAGAGCACAGGTGCTGGCGAAAATTTTTAGGTCTCAAAAGTATCTCATAAACTTGCAATTTTTTCTCATTCAGCGAATCGAAGACAAAAGACATAAGAAGTGTGGTAGTGAAAGTTGACACACACACAGACGCGACGATTAATTATAATAATAAATGTTGGTGCGCGGTGAAAGGTGATTGATTCGCGATAAACTCGGCGCAGGCGTCGCTGACGGCGGACGGAATGTGCGGCTTTTTGTGATGACAACAGCCGGCTTATGGTGCGTAATGGGAATAAAGTTTAAGTAAACGATGTACAAAAAAAAGAATATAGACTTGAAGATTCAACATTGCAATACGATGATGATGGTGAGATGCAGATGATGAATCTGAGATGAGTATAAAATCTGGTGGTCTATTCTGTAAGAATCTCATCGTGAAAACTTAGGAGAAGTGAGCTTTAATTCCACCTGATAATAGGGATTGTCACTACAACAGTGACAGCTCACTTCACCTCAGTTTTCAAGGTAAGAGTTTTACAGAATATGTCGGCTGCTGTCAATGTAGTGGTTGTGTTTGGGTGGTTGTAAACAAAAGCCAATGATACCAGTTGACAATTTTACAGTTCTACGTGCCATCATTATATTCTGCTTGTGGAATATTATTCTAGAACTCGAGGGTATGTTCAATGCACTGGACATATAAAAACATGAATGGGAGCGCTATATACTCTCACTGCTTTTCACCAATCAGTTCTGCATCCACTGTCTTCAAATGATTGCCATCTCTCGAGGTTCCGTCATCTATGTTTACTGGTTCAAGATCTTGTCTCGTTGTAGCCACTTTCTTCACCCAGTCTTACTAATACGTTATATTTTATCCAAAGATTCATAAATCAACATATCGATCGTTAACCAACTGGTGCTTCGGCTTCTCACCGGCTGGGTTTGGTTGCGTAACATATAGATACGAATCTAACGTATGTCTACTGATCTTTATCTGTTAGGTGGTAGGCTGTCAGTTTGAGGAAAGGAATAGAAATACTGCTGTAACATCTGTCGGCGAATGATTAACGAATCTTGAAGTGATCTTGGAGTAGTTAAATTATAATTTTATGTTTTCCCCGCCTTATGTAATGATACAAGAAAGAGTGCATAAAAACTTCCCTGAATAGAATGCACTCTGACATGGTGATCTCGTGCCAGCATGATCAATGATATGTGATGGTCATAAGGTTAGCCAGTCAGAAGGGTCAAAAGCTGACTATACAGGGTGCGGTGAACCTATTACATAAGAATATGGTTGAGATTAGAAAAGCTATGCTTGTGAATGGGTGCTGTCTATTGACATCGAAACTTTTCATCACTTAGCTACTTCTTCTTTTATAGTTTTTGCACGAGCTATAATATGACAAAAGTAAGGTTATTAGCCTGAGTATCCAGTAGGCTCCGCTGTTAGCGGGGCTGAGTATCCAGCAGGGTGCAATGTTAGTGGGGCTGAGTATCCAGCAGGGTGCGCTGTTAGTGGGGCTGAGTATCCAGCAGGGTGCGCTGTTAGTGGGGCTGAGTATCCAGCAGGGTGCGCTGTTACCGGGGCTGAGTATCCAGCAGGGTGCGCTGTTAACGGGGCTGAGTATCCAGCAGGGTGCGCTGTTAGCGGGGCTGAGTATCCAGCAGGGTGCGCTGTTAGCGGGGATGAGTATCCAGCAGGGTGCGCTGTTAGCGGGGCTGAGTATCCAGCAGGGTGCACTGTTAGCGGGTCTGAGTATCCAGCAGGGTGCGCTGTTAGCGGGGATGAGTATCCAGCAGGGTGCGCTGTTAGCCGGGCTGAGTATCCAGCAGCGTGCACTGTTAGCGGGGCTGAGTATCCAGCAGGGTGCGCTGTTAGCGGGGATGAGTATCCAGCAGGGTGTGCTGGACGTACCTATCTAAGTATCAACATTAGTGGCAGATTTCGTGCACTTCTTTTAAAAAGTAATTTCTTGATGTAGTTCTTATGTAACTCTATCTAAAAACTTGAATTTGTTTTCCGTTGACTCATATCCGTTTATAGAATTAATTAATTACAATATCCTAATAATCTGATCTCAAATAATCATGTTTGCGGTTAAGCACAGATACATAATCGGATATAATTTGTCACAAGCGATTAGTACAAGCTCGAACTGCGATGGATATGCACGTTCATTGGCTTCACCACCATTCACTCGAGTACACGAGTTACGTAAGGTGGACGTGCCTTCATTCATGCTGTGACCGATGATAGGGCTGGTACAACTATCTGTGGGCTGAAAATATTAGAGGTGGGAAAACGAAATGCTATTGAGTAATGTCATATACGTCGTTATAATATTTGGAAATCCAATCTCAACAGCCAATCAAAACTTTTTCAGAATAACTGATCACATTCTTAGAAATGTAAAAGGTTCTTTAAAATTACTGGAAAATTGTATGTGGCAGGAAAGCTTAATATATCAATTTGTATCTGTATTTTCAGCAAATTACAAAAAAAAAACTAGAATTAATCAATTGTAATATCAACACGTCCGAGTAAATCCGCGGTACATCCTTGTCCATAATTAGGGTGTAAATAAAGCATTAATATTGTTTTAAACGTGATGGACCGGTAATAGTGCTCATCTTGAGAGTTCGCCTCGAGAGGTTGCGCTCGCGCATCGTTGGGCGCGACGCGCGTGCGTGACTGAGGAGGTTGACTACTGGTAGGGTTCAGTTGGCACAGAGTGATATGGCAGAGAAAGATAAATAATATTTTATTTCTGTATATTGGTTGTAAAAACACTTTTATATATCAAAAGAAATAATAATAATAATTTAAAACAAGATGAGGTCGGTGTTTCCTAACCGAGACTACTCTGAGAAGAAAGACCGCAACCAACTCAGGAGTTTCTTTCAAAGTTCAGACAATCTTAGTCAGATCATGTCAAAAATCAAAATCAAAATCAAAATTTAGATTTTTGACATAAGACTAGATTGTTCTAATAATTATCATCATTTGATATGTATTGATCCCCGGCTGTGCAGTTTCGTGAACTACGCATACTTGTAAAAAACCTACAACTTTTGTCGAGCTTATAGGAATTTAAAATTGATCAGAGGGCAGGGTAATTTTTCAAAAGTAGACTACAATATTATTATATTGTAATTGGCTGGGATACAAATGACCAAATTATGAAGGAACTTTTGGAGCGGATGTATTGTGCCTCTTATAAAAGATTAGTTGAAAATAATAATGCCGATTTTAATAAAGAGTACAGTAAAAACTGTATTTACATACGGAATCTTCTCAAAGACAACCAATTTATTTAGTTAACCCGTGCTTCGCTGACGTAACGCGCGGTAACCCGACTACAGTTTTTGTTGAACGAAAGTTGTCGGTTAGGTAATGATCAACTAACACACATCTATGCTATCCTGGTGATTGGTCTGGTGTCAATTACTCGTTATCTAATGTTTTGGAGTTATTTAAAAGTTAATGAAAATTTAAAACAAAAAAAAAACCGGCGTGTTTATGTAATGGATTTTGTTGAACAGTAGTACCTTTTAGATTGTGGTTTTCAATTTATTTGTTAGTCTAGGTGATGATTGTAGGTTTCCAAGCTCATGCTCTTAGGTTTGAATATTAATTGACGTGAACCATACGGTTACCTACAGATTTTCCAAATGAGAATAGTTCTGTAGATGGTAATGGTTGGACTTCGATACTATAGCAAAAACTCTTCAAAACAATTGACGCTCTATGTCGAACAAAAACAAGAGACGATCCAACGCTACTACTAAAACAATGCTGAGTTCCAGCGCAACATGAACATGAACAAGTAGAATGTAACAAGAGAGTGCGCGGGCGCCGCCGCCGCCGCCGCCGCCGGCGCCGCGGGAACAGATGTCGATCGACAGAGTTGTGTTGAGTGTCGATGAACTTCCGGCCGCTTTGGTTACTGACTACTGTCTCTTTGTCTGCATTTGAAATAGCATTTTTCTTAAGAACCCTAAAATGCTTATTAAACCTGTATACTGTGTAATCATATAATCACAGTAGCTAAGCGATAGCAAAAAGAGGTAATTGCAGTTTTATGGGGTGCATTGCATGTTACATTATACTTCTGGCGGGGAGGCGTTGATACGCTCTTCTGTTACCATCCGTGCTTTCTGTATTAAGATAATATTATTTCGGATTTTAATAGCGACCCACTTGTAGAAGATAGCTCCGAAAATAAATAAATAACGATAGTGTCTTGAAGAATTGTCTTTGGTTATAGATTTTTCCATATTTATAAGTGACAAGGATAGGATATCCTCCCAAAGCGGTTTATATACCCGTGCGATAAGAATAATTATTTTGCTTTTTGAGAAACCTATTCACTTTCCCAGCACCGTCACCAGATCAATGCACTTCCTCTGGCTACCGTCACTCTCGTACGATAGTCACCCCTGTCAGTTACAGCAGTCACGTCCAAACGTAAAAGTAAATGTCGCGTTTCACTTTTTTGAATCGAATCAATTCGGGTTGTTTACCGTAAATGAGCAGCACAGGACGGGTTAAGACATTTCCTTGCTAGGTATTTTAAGATACTATTTGTTGTATCGCTCGAGTGGACAGTGTCGATTCCATTTTGTTTTTCTATCACTATTTCAATTAGGAAGGGTCGCCCGTCCCGTACATTATTGATCGAAGTTTTTGGGAACTGGACTTAAATGACCTTAGTTTGTGACTTGTATAACCATCTCCTGCTTTTGGGTACTAGCGTCAATAGCAAATAGCTTGTTATCCAGGCACTACATAAGCAGGTACACAGGTACAAATATTGAGTGAAGTGTCTGCGGCAATCGGTCTTTTTGACCTTGCTTTATGTTTGCCCCAGCCGTAATAGAAAGTGAACCTGTTTCGTATCCCCAATATTTATTCAACAGGTTAAAATCTCAAAATCAAACGTCAATATTACACAATACAATTCAGAGAAAAACGGATATTGTCTGCGCTAAGTGACCAGAAATATGTGACAATGACGGTCAAGTGTGTTGTGTGTAGCCATTAGCAGCACACTTCCGAAAGTTACACAATTTCTTACACACCCAACATATACGTTGAACCTATTATCCACCTTATAAAAATCTTAAAAAAAAGGTGAATATACATTGCACATTAGGTGTGATATAATATGACCTTTAGTGACCCACTGTGCTCGGATGCTATTATATTTTGGTCGATTTAAAACACATTATTTTTGTTAAAGAAATAAAACTGTGAATCACCGTTATGATGACACAGTTTAATAATAAAATTACTATTCACACTCTGTTATAGAGTTCATCAAGATTGTCGATTGAGCACTGACTTAGCTCAACTAAACCTTTGACTAGCATAAGCATAATCAGCATTGAAAGTTCCAACTGTTGGGACCAGGGCCTCTCTTCGAGAGGGAGTGGGATTCAACACGCGGGCGCAGTGCGGGTTTGTAGATGTTGTCTCACTGCTCGCTGCTGCTAAAGGTAGCTCCTCTTTGCTTGCGATTACCCTAATTTAAAATTAATATTTGAGTGCCTTGGCTTGGGTGAACTTCCCGAGACTAGACATCAGATTTTATAGAAACATAACGTGTACGGGGTTTCAAGGAGCCTCATCTTAAGATCGCAGAGAAACGACAACCATGCAACAGCCGACAGATTACTAGCTAAACCGACACTTGGTAACCGCCATCTATACACAGATATAGATAGTGTCCCCGTCATCAACATTTAGCCGAAAGACGTCAACTGCGAAAGGCAGGTCTCGTACTTTCTGAATTGCTAAAGAATAATGTGTCTCTCCCTGGACCAACTTCCATGCTCCATGTCCATCTTAATTATTTTGTCATTGCACCCAGAAGTTCACCAGCATAAAGACAGATAAGTACCTACGCAAACAATTCCCACAGAGTAGTACCTAACGTAAGTTCACGCAACATTATCGCACTGCATGTAATCTCGGTTTAAAACGGCTTTTATATTCACATTAGACGCGTTTCCTTAGCTGTGGTTATCGTGATGCTGTGAGGTCATAGGAGGTTGAGTTGTCAAGGTGAAGTTGAGTTCCACGTGGTAACTCTTTTGTTGGTTCTGCTCTGAGATCCTGGAGCTCTGTATTCTTTTGGGTTGAAAACGTTTTGATATATTCGAGGGGACTGTAGATTACCTCTCCTTCTACGGAAGAATATTTAATCCTTTCCGTTTTTAAGGTTCCGTACCTCAAAAGTAAAAAACGGAACCCATATAGGACCAACACTCATGTGTCTGTCTGTCCGTCTGTCACAGGTGATTTGCTCCGAATCTACTTGACTAATTTAGTTGTTTGGTACACGAATTTCTGTGACCCAAACATGGACGTATCGAAATAAATGAATTTTGTATATGGGGGTCACTTTTCGGGGGCAAGTGGGAAAAAAAAAGAACAGGCGATGTTGATTAGAGAAAAAAAACAGGTTGTGAAAATGCAATACGTAATGTTGGTACTACTTACTACAAAAGGGAAAACGTCAATGTAAAGTCTTATCTAAACAGTTTATTTTTCAACACCGGATTAAGGAAGCTCCGCGATGATATACGAGCACTTCACACGTAGTCATTTTTTTAAAATAATTAGTAATTAATTTCAATGTTCTCCTCAGCTATGTTGATGTGACCTTGTGCTAAGGTTGTTACAAATTATTGTTATATAACGTTAATATTTCACGCCTCGTTTAACTCAAAATATTGAGGTTGTTTTTTTTTTATTGTAACTTATTAATGCTAATTTTAGTTTGGCATGAAAATGATGCGTATTTTTTTTTAGCAGTCAATATTTTTTTTTACTTAGCAGTAGGTGAGGTAGAAATAGGTACTGATAACATACAATACTGTATATAATAAGTCTGACAACCAGTCTTATCAGGAGGGTATCGTATTACTCTGTAACTGGGTTGTTGAGATGAGATAGGCAGTCGCTCCATGTAGAATACTGGTATTCAGCTGCATCCGGTTAGACTGGAAGCTGACCCCGCAGATGATGAATATGACTCACGGATGCTTAAAGCCATAGCTCAACCATTGGGATTTCATAACATACATAGTAACTAGAAGTGTTAATCAAGTTTTTCAGCTGTCAAGTTATCATTCACTACCTCTTCATTCATGCTATTCCAATTAATGTTTTCTTTCATGTCTTTATCCATCAACATTTTATACTGATCACTCTTCCGCTCACGTGGTTCCATCGCCATCGTTACATGCCCATACCAACACAAACGAAGCCCTATCCACTTTTCTGTCACTGACCAAAGTTCCAGTTATTTGAACACAAATCATAAATGATAAATAAATGATAAATGATTTATTTTCTGTAAGTAGGTTTATACAAACACTTTTACACGTCAATCACATGTTTTAAAACTAGATGACTGCATTCATTAGCCAACGAATTCATAAACAAATGATTATCTATTAGCATACTAACACTTGTGTAGGTAGCGATCCGCCTCGGTAATCGAACGAGCTCCATGATCGCCGCATCGCATCATAAATCATACCTGGGCCTACTCTGCAGCCGCTTGCGCATGGGAAACTGAAGCAAGACCACCTGTCGCTAGAGGACGGTGTTACGTTGTAGGTACCAAGTTTGGCTCAATTCAATTTAATTTAATTTTTATGTTTGGAATCTATTAACCCGCAGGTGCCCGCGTGGTGGATTACGGGCCCATTCCAGTAGTGGAAACATAATAGGTTGATTATGCTATGCTATGGTATGCCATTATGGTATTGACGTGTAAAAGTGTTAGTACAAATCTACTTACAGAAATAAAATTATTTATCATTATCATTATGTTTGAAATTTTGACATTTCCGCTATCTTACTTTCCTCTATTTGATTCTAGATTTTAAACATTTTTGCTTCCTCTTTCGTAATCGATTCTTCCCGTTGTACCATTTTGTCGTAAAGTCGCATTTTTATTATGTAATCAATGTCCATACATTACAATCATGTTAAAAACTATTTATAATATTTTTATTTAAAAAAAAAATTAATTGTGCATTAACACACATCACATAAAAATTAAAAACAACTGTTTACATTCTACTTCTTCGAAATGATATCATTGTATGAACGTATGTAATAATAGTTGTCTGTTATGTAATAACGTTGTTTAGTAAATATGTTTCATGATGTATGTTTGATAGTCCTATTGTGAGTGTAACATGTTTAATACTAGACAACTCCGATAGTGGAATTGTTATTGTATTGCTTTTCTTGGAAATTGAAAAGTAGTGATGCACATTTAAAACAACTAGTACAACTGTTTGAAGCACTTTCAATTACTTTACCTAATCGTACATGTTGTAAAGAAAACCTGTTCATAAAAGTATAGTGATACGAAAATTCGTCTCCATGATTGTCATTTCACCCAAAAATTTAATATTGACGTTTCTTCGCCACTGATTATGAATGGTTTCAAAATACACAAATAATTTACCCTCACGAATACCAGAACAGCATGAATACAGCATTCTAATAGTTGATGTATCATTAAAACAATATGATTTTATTTTCAGGATGTAGGTACTAAAAGTTAGGTTATCCATTTTCAGCAAAGGTCGTGTGTATTCACGTCATGTATACCAATTGTCAAAATTGTAATCAACATAAACCCTACCAAGTTGAGAACATTAAAATTTGTTAACACAGTACTATCGTTCCCGAATTCTGCAGATGTAAACAAAATCCCATCTATGATATCATTTATTGAATATTATCAATAAATGATATCATTCCACAATAGAATAAATTCTTGAGTCTCACATGAAGCGGTCCCAAAGCTTTCTCGCGTCGCGTCTTGGTGAGTCGTAAGCTCGGCGCTACTCGTGAATCAACTCCCGCGCACGCCGCTCGCTCATCTGAGTACCGCGTATTGACGGGTCTCGATCGTTCGATTTTTTTATTTTATTATTTTTTTGATTATTTCTATTTTTCTTGTTGACTGTGCACTGTGGAAGTGTGGACGGACTCGAGTGTATTTAGTGATTGGATTTTCTATTTAATTTTTTGTTGGATTTGTCTCGTTTACTTGTTGTAAGTATTGATGTTTTTTTTTTATAATTGCGTGTTCATAGAAAATAAATAGTTTTAAGTCTATGCTTTATGGTTTATTTAATATCTATCAAAAATAATTATTTGTTTAAGTACTAATTAGGTAGGTACTAATATTGAAAACAATGCAACATCCTGTATAATGCCGGCGGGTAGAAGATACCATTTTTGGGTCTACTTTGACAAACCTAGTTATAGCGTGTTTGATGTTACCATTAATTAGACATCTTTCATGGTTTCATATCTGACCAGTCGTGCCAATTTCCAGTAAATCCACTCCGAACATTAAAACTTTCATCTCAACAAGAGCAGTAGGCAATCAATTAACACTTAAAACAAGATTAATCTTTCCTAGTTATAAGAACAATTGCCGCTCTATCGATTACAGTCTCGCCTCACTAGAGATCAAGGTCGCGGGTTCGATTCCCCGGCGGTACGCATCTCGCATCGCATCGCATCGATATGAAACTTAATTACCGCCTTTGTTTTTTGTTTAGGTGGTTTAGGTCTTCAATCTAGCGTTTCTTTGCACATTTTATCATTTTTTCCGAAACAGTAGAGGAAGATTAGGTGAACGAAATATATTGAATATAAACATTTGCTACAGCGATGTCAAAGACAATGGGATAAGAACAGGTGGGGGAAAGTCACCAGATATGGACAGCGAGCGAAGGAGCGTTGTTGACCTAGGGGACTGTGGAGAGCAGTACGTCTTACCGCTACAATGATGATGAAAGACAGAGTCAGTCTTACCAAGGGGATCATATTACACAGAAACTGGGTTATGGAGGTTAGATAGGCAGTCGGTTCATGTACAATACTGTTATTTAGCTGCATACGGTAAGACTGAAAGCTAACCCCAACAAAGTTGAGACAAGGCTAGGTAGATGATGACGAAAGACAGAACGATGATGATCACTGTCCCAAAATATTTTATGCTGAACATCTGCCTCTGAACCACGGAGCAGCATCATGCATAAGGTTATAACGACAATCCAATTGTACTTAAAAGAATTGTCTCGGACTAACGTTGTCTTTAGCTGATATGTTTGTTATGCCAGCAACTTTCATGCTTAGAATTGTCCAAATAGTGGATTAGATGCACCTGCAAAAGCAGATAGATACAGAGAGATACATACTACCGTAAACGATTTCATTCATCATCATCTCGCCGAAAGATGTCCATTAAAAAATACCTCACTCAATCATCGCCATTACGAGCAGTCCACTGCATCTGATTTCATTATCAGACATATTGCACGTATATGTAAGTGTCAAAGCAAGACCCAACATATCTAGATTTCCATGTGTTAACTAGAAACGATTAATGTCCCACACTTGAGGCTCGAAACGAAAGCCCGTCCCGTCGGGCAGGTTGTAACATTTCACCGTTATATATACGACTTGATGAGGAACCCAGGCAGGTGGCGCATTGAGAAAGTTGTGTGATGCTGCGGGCTGCGGGGTTGTGGCATGTGTGGCCAAGATCGGAAGGGAGATTTGTAGGATGATTTATAACAGAAACATTGTAAAATGACGTAGACAATAAGAAAATGCATCTTTAAATTCAAGTGTGTTTATGAAGTTAAGAGTAGCTACGTATAGTTGGAGACAAATATTATGAAACATAGATCTAATAATAGTCTGAAGAAATCAACAAGTAGTAAACGAGCATTATTTTATGTAAACATAGGTTTTTCATCCTCTTTCTTTCGTATCGAAGATACATCTACAATATATATTGTTTATGCCGAGGTAGATGATGTAATTTCAGTGTATTGGGCGGATATTACGAAATTGCGAGAATTTCATGAAAATGTTCCAGCAGCAGTGCCTTTATCTTTAAGAAGTAATGTTATCAACACCAAGGCCAGATATACTTGAACATAATAAGCTTTAAACTAAACACTGCGTGGTGTACTTAAGATTACTGTATCCTCGTTTGCTTCTCTGATTTTAAGCTGTTATGTGCTGTCAACATTGAATTAGTTCTCCTGCTCTATTTTCCCAGCGTCTATATTATGAACATACTTAGCAACCACAGTCCTCTACTACTTTATCATTATAGCTTATTATATTCCAATCATAATGTTTAACATCCCGCTCTATAATTATCTTCTTAATATTTCTCTCGTACGTCTCTCAAGGCTCAATTAACTCTTACTTGGACGGGAAGCAAAGTTGCTGCCCTATAATCTCTCATATTTTTTACGGTTTCTACAAATCTCCATTTAATTGGTTTAATGGAAGGGCTGCATCACTTGAGATCTTTGGAGTAAGATTGATTCCAAGGACAGGTTTATTATTGTCACCTATATCTTCAACTTGTGTCATGATTGATTAATTCCAATGAGCATACATAATTATAGATATTAGTTTTTAGGTAAGATATGCTGTGAATGCACATGTGTTTTTATGGTGTACATAATAAAGAGTATTCTATTCTATTCTATTCTATTCTATGCACAGTCAATACAAGTAGTAGTTAACTGAATTTTATTAAGAATGAAGTTTGATCAGTAGGTACTAGGAAGCATTCGTGTGTAGCCTTGTTAGTCACTTTCTAGTTTACATTCTCAGTTTATTTTCATCCATCTTCTTTGTTTATAATTCCGTTCCTACCTCTCGCGTATTCCTTCCATTTCCCTATTTGACGAGTACAGTACAAATTATGCTAAGCTTCACATACATTATGCATGTCCGCCACCTCAGACTAGAACATTATACTAACACCTAGATCTGTCGCCTAAATACCACAACATATCGGTAACTGATTCACGTCGTCACCTACTTATGGGAGATCATTACGCGGCTGGCTCGCCTGTCTATTGAATGTCTATGATAGGAGAACTATTAATAACGAGCAACATGTTAATGTTGCTCGAACGGCCAGCTTGCACTTTCCAATATGGATTTCGGTAAAACCTAAAATTCTTTAGAAGTTTTAGTTAGATGCTGAGAAAATGATTTATCCATGCCAGATTCCGAATTAATTTCTTGTGGATACTCTCCCTCTGGTAAAGGTCGTAGGTAAATTGGATTTCTACCAAAATAAACCTTAGGGTTACCCATTGGAAAGCACCCTCCTGTCCAACGATTTAAAACCATTTAGTATCAAAAGAAAAGAAAATCGTCTGTTTGTACCAGTTCCATAGTTAAGTGTGTTACTTATCTTAATCTACATAATCTGCTCACACCACGTCATAGTGAAATGAGAACAGTGAATCAAACGCGTGCAAACATTGGAAATTGTTACACGTTCCGTTTGCCGTCGCGAGAATTTTGACAATTATGGTAATTTGTATAGATCAGATAACTTGCGGAATTATAATGAGTGTAGAACTGTTAGTAGGTCGAAAAGCTTTTGGAGTGTTCATGTCAAGGTGAACAATAAGTTATTTTATCGGTGTTAAGTGATCACTGGTTTTGGAAAACTTATGACAGTTGCTAAGCAGCGCTTGTTTTTCTAAATATTATTTTGTTTATTTTTTGGTTAGTTATTTAAACAAATAGGTAAACGACAAAAATATAAACGAAAAAGACAAAAAAGTGCTTATCCGTTTATTTAACAAAAACACATAACGTTGATAAATCATTCCACGTATAATAACATTAAATAACGATACATAGCGTTATAACTTCATAAGTAATGTTATACATAATCGACCACGATGACTTGCACTCAATGACAAATCGATAAAAAAGTGATCGAGTTTATTTAGCATCCCTTATGTTGTTCCGTTCTTGATACATTCTCGATTCGATATCTCCGGAAGAGGAAATAATTCGAAATTATATCGATATTGATTGTGTAATCGATAGAACGATAACGATGCATTTAAATCCATACTAACCAGGTTAAAATATTGAATGCAAATAAGTTAATAGTTCGGAAAAGAACCGGAGTTACCGACATAGCTCGCAGAGTGAGCAAGCTGAAGTAGCAGTAGGCTAGCGATGTTTATCGATCGCCATTCGCAGCCCGTGTATCGACAAGCGTAGTGTGGGACGGTCCCCAGGTAGGTGGACTGACGACCTTAAGCGACTGACTGGATGCGGAAGGCAGCGGACAGGGTGTTGTGGCGCAGTCTGGGAGAGGCGTATGTCCAGGAGTGCAGTGCGAAATCTTGAGTTGATTGAACTTAACAGTGAAAGAAATCACGTCTAAATGAATGAGTAGGCAATCAAAATCTTATTCAGTATTCTTATTTATAATTTAAATTATATTTTTCACAGAAACAATTACTAAGATTCGCATAATAACAGTAAATAAGTAAGACAATTGAAACTACAGTTACTTACACTTGCGTAATTATACAACAAACATGGCATGAGAATAAATTCACATGAAAAGTCGTGGGTTTTTCTCATTTGTATACAATCATTTAAAATAACAATAAAAAGTGTAACAAAACGTGTTTTTTTGCGTTTTGATGTGATTTTGTAAAAAACTATAATTGTTTTACCTACTATTGAACATGAACTGTGGCAATGGCCGAGTTATGTCGACTCAATTAAGGTGTTATTTCTTTATATTATTAATCGAAAGTTATTAATTAATTGTCTTTGAATATTTAGAGTTAGCATTGTAATTATAAGTACCTACTAATATTTGTATAGGTCGCATAGTAAAGTAGTACCAATTTTCAAATCGGGTAGTAAGAGTGATCCCTCTAATTATAGACCAATATCTGTGCTACCAGCACTGAGTAAAATATATGAAAAAATCATGCTGGACCAGATGTTGTCACATTTTAATTCAAATGAGATTTTACATAGTCGACAGTTTGGTTTCACGAAAGGAAGTTCGACGGCTGACGCTGGAGTAAAACTCATCAGTCACATTTTGGAATCCTGGGAGAAGTCCCAGGATGCAATTGGCATATTCTGTGACCTCTCAAAAGCGTTTGACTGCGTTGACCACAACACACTGATCTGTAAATTACACCACTACGGAATTCGTGGACAGGCTGCTGATCTTGTTCTTTCTTATTTATCAAACAGGCAGCAAAAAGTAAGCGTAAACGGGGTGACTTCCTCGGGGTCTCTAGTAAAGATGGGCGTGCCCCAAGGTTCGATTCTTGGCCCTTTCCTATTTCTAGTTTATATAAATGACCTTCCCTACATGATGGCTAACTTATCGGATATAATTCTATTCGCTGATGACACGTCTCTTATTTTTAAAATAGATAGAAAAGATACGGATGTTTTACATGTCAACGATAGTTTGGCAGTTCTTTCTAAATGGTTCGCAGCTAATAATCTTTTACTTAATGCGAACAAAACTAAATGTCTTAAGTTCTCTTTACCAAATGTACCCCAAGTAGGTCTAAACTTAAAACTTGATGGCAAGAAACTAGATGCAATTACAGAAACTGTGTTTCTAGGAATAACTCTAGATTCTAAATTGCAATGGGGTGCCCACATTAGAGCTCTTTCAGGTAGATTAAGTTCAGCTGCATTCGCAGTAAGAAAAATAAGGCAGTTGACTGATGTAGCCACAGCTAGGTTAGTATACTTTGCTTATTTCCACAGTATTATGTCTTATGGCGTTCTGCTGTGGGGATCGGCAGCTGATGTAGACTCAATTTTCATATTACAAAAGAGAGCAATCCGCGCGATCTATAGAATGGGTCCTCGTGAGTCCCTTAGAAACAAATTCAAAGAAGTTGATGTACTAACTCTGCCTTCTCTTTATATCTTAGAAAGTATTTTGTATGTTCGCAAAAACTTAGGACTTTTCAAAATTAGAAGTGATTTCCATAATATAAATACACGTAGTAAACATGAAATTGTGATACCTAAATTTAGATTAACTAAAACTAGCAAGTCAATCCTTATAAACAGTATTCGCTTTTATAACAAGTTGCCAAAGTCGGTTACAGAACTTAACGATGGAAAGTTCAAAACCCACATAAAACGTGTCCTTATCAAAAAAGCATATTACAAGATTAAAGACTACGTTGACGACAAGGAAGTTTGGCAATAATTCCTTCTGCACATGTGGCCTCCCTGGTACCTCATTAACGGCATAATTATGTAAATGTCTATTAACTGCTCCCAAATTACGATATGTATTTTATTTTACTTTTTTATTTAGGTACTACTTGACATGTAGTTTCATTATTTGACATGTATGCCTACAATTCAAATTTCAACTTACAGTAAAGACTTGTGGAATACGGGGTTCTCATTCGGATTGGTTAAAGTTGTAGTGACAACCATTTGGGTTAAATAGGTTTTTAATAAAATTTTTTCGACCTTTATATAGATTCCTTTATATTTTGTGAATGTGAGAACGTTGTAGGCTCAACAGACTGTCGATTTGCAGACTATTTTCTATTTTTTTTTAAGTATCTTGTTGACAGGCCTACGCTGTCCTCGCATACCTATTCAAACTGTACATTTAAAGCATTGTAAAACCCATTTATTTTTAAAAGAGTAACCGTGGAGTTTCTTGCCGGCTCTTCTCCATAGGAAACGACCAATTGGAACCGTGCACCTAGATTCTGACGTTTCATAAGTGCCCTTGTAGGTTTATGTGAAATAAAATATTTTGATTTTGATTTTTTGATTTTGTATAGGTCGCTGAAGAGAGCAGGTCATAGGGACATACCAAAATTCAATGTTATTATATTTTACGAGCTTACTTCAGTAAAGATTGATTTAATTCATCTAAAAATAGTAATAGTGTACTAATTGTTCAAGAGCCTAAGTATAAATTCAAAATAATTAGAAATTATATTTAATTCTAAAACTATAATGATTTGTAACAAGAGAGAACATTATTATAGTGCAGGTTGTGAACTTCCGAGTCGTGAGTTCCAGTCGTGATTGAGACAGAAACCTAATTTCACAAGTAGTACATACAAGTTATGGGCGCAATCAGGATAACTTATGTTCCAGGATTCTGTACTGTTACCATTAGAAGTGAGAATGATAATTAACTGCGATAAAAATAATTTAATTTAAACACTGCACTACATGTCATGTAAAAAATTCTAGAGTGCGTTTCATCACATAGTTCCTATGCCATAATGTTGGCTCCACTGTTGTAGGACGAACACGAATACGCTACGGCGGCGCTACCTAATAGGTCCGTTGATAAAATTAAACAGTAGAGCCAATGTTACAGCAAAGGAACTATTTGATGAAATGCTCTCTACCTTCTGAATTTTCGACACCACGAATTGACAGCTCATCCCGTTACCATAGCAACTAACGGAATCACATAGTTTGGTCGCACCGTCGTTAATGTCGCACCGTAACGTTTGGCTAACAATGAGGCGGTACTTGTACGATTATGATTATGAGCAGTTTTGGCATGTGTGAGAATAGATTACGGTATATGAGTAAATAGCGAATGGAGAGCTTACTTCATGCAAGTGCTTTAAAACTCAAATAATGCTTGGACTCTGGTAGATATTAAAAACGCCTACACGCTTTGACAATTTGATAAGTCCACTTTCGGAATTTTCTATTTTTCCCGTCAAATGGTCTTTCATCGTTGTCATCTATCGGAGTTCTTACGAATTCATTCATCTTTTGTCAATCTACATAGTCATGCAGATCATTCATAAGGCTAAGTAGGTAGGTACCTGTTTTGATCTATTATAGACTTTTAGTTCGTGAGCTGTGAGGCTTTCCTAAAGACGGAAAATACTGATTCAAAACATGTGTAACAGTCTTTTATATTATAAAGATTGCGAGAAAACCGGAATAACAACAATTTCCATATTAAAAACACACTAGTTCTTACCTTCACAACCTGTCCTTTAAACAAGAGAGTATATTCTAGGACGAGTCGATAAAACGGTTTTTCTTATACTTTCATATCGCTTCAAGCCTTGTACAGTATCAATTTGCCAAGCCCAAAGACACTGCTCGAAGTAAAACTAGATGTTACTCTATAATCTATGGGCATAGTAACCTCTTTACCTCGATAGAATCACTTTCGCGACTCGTCTTATGTCATTATGTTTTAAATTATTCGATTATTTTTGGAATAAAAACAGGTTCTGTTGTTGACGTGTCGTCAGGTTGATTTGATAGGGTCAAAAGTGCGCAAAAAGTTTAAAAGTTTATAATTATTAGTGACTGACTATATTGTGACTAATTATTTTACTTATTACAACATTGGTAATAATCAGTTATGCATCATTAAGATACAATGATCTTACGTCAAACACGCTATGCACACAAGTTTCTGGGGTTTTCAGCAAAAAAAACCAATATACTCTAAGTTGCACAATTAAGATTCTTACTAGTTACTAGCTGTTGCTCCTGGCTTCTCCCGCATAGCTTTTTCTTAAATAAAAGTAAGTTACTCCTTATGACATCTGGTATTTTGTTTTATGTAGGTATCGTATATACTTTCGTTATGCATTTAGAAAAAGCTGTTATTTTGACATTACCAACAGATATTTCAATTTTATTTATTTGAATGTATGTATGTTTGTATTTAGATATGTATAGATTACACAAGACATAACTGTTTGCAATTTCCGCGATTTTGAATGCTATTTAGATTCCATACGGATACATTAACTATGGCTAATGCTTAGAAATAACAATATTTACCTAAACTACAGAAATAACCGTTAAATATACTTATCACAATATCAAAGTATACACGGAAAACTTTAATCTTGCCGAAGTTCATTACAGACGTTGACCTAAAAATTTACAAAATGGCGCTGAAAGCATTAAAAGACAGTCGTAGAACAGTGAGGTGCCGATGCCTACGTTGGAAGATTGACAGCTTCTGTCATTGGGGTACAGTTATGGCATTGTTGTGTGGTATAAGTTGTAGGAAGGAGAGATTTAACCACTCTGCTCGACAAGATTTCGACTGATATATCAGCTGACTCAACGGGATGTTGCTGAGTTCGCAACTGAGTTTGTATAACATTAGGTAAATAACGGTTATCACTCTTTCGTTATTTCGATATAAAAGTCTAATAAACTCCGTTATTTTACAGTAAATACAAATCTATGGAATCTATTCACCATTTGACGCTGATTGATGATTTTCTGACGTTGATACAGCTCGGTTAGTCTATTTCAGTTATTTTCATAGCGTTATGTCCTACGGTATTCTGTTGTGGGGCCAAGCGGCTGACATTCAAAATATATTTGTTCTTCAAAAACGAGCTGTACGAGCAATTTACCAGCTAGGTGCCAGAGTTTCTCTAAGAGATTTTTTTAAAGATATTGGTATTCTCACGGTGGCATCACAATTCATCTTCGCGAACATCATATATATTAGGCAAAATATACACTTATACACTAAAAACAGTGATATTCATAATGTTAACACCAGAAATAAAGACAAATTAAGAGCTCCATTTCACCGGCTTCATAAGGTGCATAACTCATTTGTTGGGCTTGGTATAACCTTTTATAACAAGCTACCCTCTTCTTTGTTAGATTTGCCTTTTAATGCGTTTAAAGCTAAAGTAAAATCCAACCTTTGTTCAAAGGCATACTATTCTATCAACGACTATTTGAACGATAAGAATAGTTGGGCGCTGTGATTAACTCAAGACAATGTTTATGTTCTTTCTCCAGAATTAGCTTTCCTACTGACATGTTTATTTTTGTTGACTAATAAGTCTATTTATTTTGGTGTTATTTTTTATTTTTGACATAATCTACTCATTAAAAAGTTTTTTTTAATGAGTTGTATTGCAATAAGTGGTTAGCTAGCGACCTCGACAATTGATCATATTATTTTGCCTGAGCAACCGGCAGCAAGTTCGTCATGCTCCCTTAGATGTCACTGCTTGCGGTAGCGTCGTGGGTCGGGTTGCCTCCTTCCCTCAAATATGGCGAAGGGGGTGATGGCTGATCTTCGCGTTATGCTCGTGAACGGGTGCTGCTCGTGGTGACTGGTCGTCTTGCTGTCCATGGTTTTGTTATTGTTATTAGTAATTAACTGTTTATTTATTTTACTTCGATGGTCCTAGTTTAACATTTTTGTGGCTTTGAGTTCCAGTTTTAATAGCTATTATGTAAGTGGGCACGCCCTTTATGCTTGCATGGAGGCTTTTATTCGATTAAGTTCTGTTTACGTTTTTTAATTTATTCGCTTGAGTAACGATTTCGATGTTTTTTGTGGGTATATTGGCGTGTGCTAGCTGACATAAGGCAAATAATTTAATATAAGTTTGACGTTTTTTGCGTTGCATTGCATATTATTTTGGATACTATTGTATAGATTCATTTTCTCTTCTAAATGATCAGACAGCTGTGCTGCTGGGGAGTTTGTTGCGCCACTTCTTCTTCCCAGCTAAAGCACTAGGAAGTGGTGAAGGGCGGGCGTTTTTGGGGGACTGTCTTATGTAATTTTGACGTTCGAAAAGTGCTGATTCTCAGCCTAGTTTGAATAAATGACTTTTGATTTTGATTTTGATTTACATTTAAAAAAATAGTCTTAAAATAGTGCAGCAATTCCAACAATATTACACAATAACTGTCGTTATTTAGCCGTTATTTGTCTAATGCTAAAATAAAAGGAGTATAGCTTATTTTGTTTTCTGACGTGACGTGTTAAAGTGATTCCTATTTACAGAATTAATAATTTCATTTCGTAACCAAACCGAAATAGATTATTTAAGATACGTAATACTTTCATTTTTAGCACAGTGCACTGAACTGTTGTAGCCATACAGGTAATGCAAAAAGTAATTTATTCAAATCGACATAATTATTATTCTAATAATTAAAATCGAGATAAACTATAAATTGCACCGACCGATCAGGAGTTTCACTTGTATTTAAAACTTAATTGTTATTTCTAAAAGTACTTATCAGATTTTTTGCGTAGCGTGCGTAATGAATCCAGACATCCCGTATTTTTATTTTATGTTAGTGTTAATGTTTCTTTCTTTCTTTTTATACACTAAAGATTTTCCACGCTTATTACCGCTACCGCCTGTCACTTCCACCACCTATATATTATATTCCAGTTATCATCTATTACGTTTAGTCACCTCGACACTACATTTCTGTAATTTGTCACAAATCGAACAAACTACTCTTTGTGAAGCTCATTCTAATCTGGGCAACGGTATTACGAGTTTACGACGTTTTTCCGTCAACTGTTAGGTTAGTAAAAACTGGTGTCATGCTCTGTAGGTCATCGCATCACTAGGCTTGTTTTCTTTATTCCATTTTTGAGAGTATTCGTCTAAATTATCAGTAAAAAAATGTGATCTTGCAAAAACTTGGTGTTAAAAGCAATCGACTACTGATTGAGCTATTTGGAAGTTAGTGAATACTTTAGACATTTCAGGAATTGCAAAATTGATAAGAACTTCCATCAATGTCTCTAGTTTTTAAGCCCATTATCACTCGCCTACGTTTCCTTTACGAATTCTGCAATACTCGAAGGTGTTGCGATATGCTGTGTCGTGGTTATTGAAGAGTAGGCGTATGAAAATGTATCTAGCCGCAATGCTTTTTGTCGCCTCCCGCAAATATATGTGCTAAAATATAAATTGAAGAAAGAAGGTTAATTCAATTAGATAGAAATCCAGTGCGTGGGTAACTTAAGGTCATTTCGAAATTCTGGTAGTTACCTACCTAGTTTTAGTAATCAAATCCAATAAAGTATGGGGTAATATTTAATGCAAATTACAATTTAATTCGATTAACCCTTAATTCGACACCGGGAAGTATACTGGACATCGACTTTGAAAAAATCTGCAGCATTTTTTTTAACAATTTTTTTTATTTTATATTATGGAATAACTTGGTTATGTCCTACATTATAACATAAAAAATAACTGTCAATGAGCGCGTGCGCTCGGCAGGTCAGTCGACGCCGCAACGTCAGGGAGGATGAACGCGTCACGACCGCTTTCGGTAAGTCTCGTTTTTTTTGTTTTTTTGTTCTAAAATAAATAATTATTTCTTTTCTGTATATTCCGTAACGTATTTTTATATGTACGTGTATACGAAAATCATAATATTCCTTATAGATTTTTCGTTATTCTCTGCGAAACTTGTGTGTCCAGTATACTTCCCATTGCCGGATTCTCGAGGGTTTAGTATGGTTTTGTGATGTGCAGTATACTGGACATTGCCAATGAGACAGAAAACTAACAACTAGTATAATATTATGAACTAATATCTATATTATGTATGATAAATGTTATTTATGATACCTAACAATATTATTATTTACAGGTCTTCAAAAAAACATCACGTGCCTCAAAATTATTAGCTTTAGTGCCACCAATTAACGCTCTATCGAACGTAGAAGGCCAGACCAGTTCAGATGAAGAACCAGATTTGCACCATGGCCAGGAAATTGATGATGTCTCATCAGATGCACCATCCATACCATCGTCATTGGAAAACCTGAATATTTTGGACAGCAACAATGGCAGTGACGATTCTTCTAACGACGAAATACCCAACAGCGAGCCAGAAGTCGAAGAAGAACTACCAGTGCCTCTCACACCAATTATGAGGGAAGTGTTGCCATCAAGCAGCCAGGCAAACTATGATGTTATTCCGACCTTATCATCAATCCAGTCTCTTGTGGACATGTCACCGGCTCCTAATATTGTCAATACCAGGTCAAAACGAAAAAAACCCGTCCATACCAACACTCGCATTAGACACGTCAAATCAAAAAGCGTAAGACAACCAATTACAATTGGAAAAAAGGCAAGTTCGCGCACAAGGCTGAAATTATGGATTGTGAATTCGTTTTTGACATGCCTAACGACGACTCACCTATAGTTTATTTTCATAAATATTTTTCTGTGGATATAATCCAAGATATAGTCCATAACACAAACCTCTACGCAGTGCAAAGAACTGGACGGTCAATAAATGTTACCGAAGACGAATTTAATGATTTCCTGTCCATACTTCTACTTATGGGTGTTGTTAATTTGCCATCTTACGTGGATTATTGGGCTAAAGAACTGCGATACCCAGCAATAGCAGACATTATGCCTCTGAAAAAGTTTGAGTGCATACGCAGGAATATCCATTTCGTCCACCTTCTTCCACCCATGTCACAATTCCTGTCCCGATTTGGATCGATACTTCAAGGTGAGGCCGTTTGTAGAGAAGGTGAGGATGAACTGCCTAACTACTGAAGAGGAGATGAGGCGATTGATCTCAAGATGGGTTGTCATGTTATAATAATAAAGAAGATTTAGACTTTTTACGTTTTATACAATTTTATAGAAGCCAAATAAGTTACAATAATGTAATTTTAAATTTTAAAATTGTACAACAAGACATATTTTCATTATACACATGCATTTTAGTTTTGTTTATTTCATAATTGCATAAATAAAGTTTTTATAAAAATTCTCGAACGATTCCTTAATTCGGCCATGTCCAATATATTGGACATCGATATTTACAGTTACTCTATGGAGAACCTGGCAATGTCCTGTATACTGGACATGCATTTTCTCAAAATCGAGATATTCTAGATTTTTTTAATTATTTTTTCCGGTTTTAGGAACATCTAACGATGACAAAAATATATTAAAAAAAAAAAATTTCAAGAGTTTTTTCTCTTGCCAGATTAAGGGTTAATACTATTGCACAAAAAGTTTGATGATTGGTTGCATAGCAAGTTGTAAGTCAATATGCATTTCCCTTATTACCAAGAAGTATGAGTATTTTATTTCATGTCATGTTACTAAAAGTATTAAAAGAATTCCGAAGCAAACGTTTCAGCTATATCAGATTCTTATCTCCCTTTTATATCTCTTATCAACTTTCATCTAATGATATAACATTTATTGTACTTATAAGTATAAATTCTTTCACAGATCGAGACGTAACTTCAAAAAATTCAAAGGAAAAACAATGGGCACTTCGCCCTACCGCTGGAACTCGAAGCAAACATGAACGAAAGTCGAGATCGAATTCGGCGTGAGCGAGAAAGGGAGAAGAACACCTACACTTCTCCTCGTCTCGCTCTGCGTCGCGTGCTGCTATTGGCTGAGGGCCGACAGTTCCGGGAGGCGGCGGCCATCTTGTCCAGGCTAGGGCCTGGAGTGCTGCAGAGCGTGGCAACGGAGTTGCCCATAGATCTACTGGTGGAAGCGCTGCCACACTCAGCCCATCTAATAGAAACTCTTTTGAACAGGTGAGTGATGGTGTTTTTACACGGGGTTTGGATGGGGTCAAACTCACAGTTATTTTCCTGTGCGGTCGTGGTCCGCAACCGCATGTGGGCACGGGAAAATATCGAAACGTGGAATCTCTTTAAAGCATCTAACACTTGCGAAGGTTTTAACTTATTGGATTCAGAGTATATAAGAATTTGTCTGTTAACTGTTTCAAGATTGAAATAGGCTTAAACTGATATAAACAAAATAATGTGAGTAGTGTGATTTGGTATGGGCACGGTTTTTAGACGCGCGACTCAATGTCAAAAGCTTTCATGGACGAAGTTTGGTCAAATGATTAACACCACCGTCCACCAACTTGTTTCTTTGTGATACGTAAGAAAGTGTTTATAATCTTTTTACTTAACACTTTCTTACATTCCTTTAAACAATTACACAATCAAATATAATGAAAGGTAATCTTCATAACATCAGCACATTAAGTAAATTAACAGCCCATACTTCGATTAGCGAAGGTCTTTCTTCCCATACCTACTCTTACAACTAGAAAGTAGCATTTACAAACGAAGTCGAATTTATCAACAATTTGTAAAATAATATTGTTAAGACAGTATTGCCACACACAGTAGATAGGCACAGAAGGTCCGTTCTATACAACGAGCGAAAATATACGGACGCACACATAGACACACGTACGTATACGGCGATGTCAAATAAATGACAGTCTCGAGTGCAATTGCCGCATGCCGTAAGTAAAGCGTGCGGTTTCGCTCTTTGTTTGGAGCCTGTGGGTAGCTGTTACATCTCCGTCAGGGGGCGCGGCTTCCCTATGTGTACCTATATGGATGCATTGTATGGAGCCGACCTTCTGTACCTGTATATTTTATGGTATTGTAGAGCCATTGTATTGGAAATGATTCATTTGAGTAGTTACCGTGAAGTTACGTTTCCGATGTCCGTTATCTTTGATCTGAGGTTTCGGTTGACGGCCGACAGCGGTCAACTCCGCCGGAATGACAAGAAATATACTATTCCATTCATAAATGGGGTTGTCTAGCCTTTTGCTCAATATGTTAGGGTCGGCTTCCAATCTATTCGGATGCAGCTAAATATTGTGATTTGTAATTGTAGAGGTTTTAATAGGACTACTAAGGTTCAAATTCACCTGCATATATTATGATGGTGACAATGAAAAACATGACAATATCTCGATGAATAATGAAGATGAAGATCAAGAGTTCATAGTAGTAGCCTGCTACTACTATGGAATCTCGATGTTCATCTAACAACATCCATGTTCCATATGAACAAACATCAAAACTATTAGGTATCTACATATAGCTACTATATGATTTTTGATGGTTGTTAATACGGTTGAAAACAAATCAAAAATTAATTCGACACAAAAAAAAATGTTTGCAGTTGTTGTGATTGCACAATCAAATCAAGTTTTTCAATATTAAAGTACTTGTTTTTAGTATCTCAATTTTGTATGGTTTCAATTTTCAAATACTTCACGGCAATTTATTGTAGTTGATTACAAAATATGCTCATATAATATAATATATTTCTATGTATACGATGAGTCATTGTGATATACCTACAGAGATACTTACATATTCAATTAAATTGCAATAAATAAATAACCAGATTCTGTTAATCTTTTTAATTTGCCTAATAAATATCTTCAACGTCTTTGAATGGCTTCATGAATCTCCAAATAAATATTTATGATTGTATCTGTCACACTAATGTATGGCTACAAATGCAAGATGAACTAAAACGATACAATTTCTAAATTCCTCATGTCAGTAAGATTATACGCTAAGTTGCCAATACAGCTCACCTACTATCTTCGATCAAAAATTACAGGCATGCTAACGTATGATACACAACCCCCAAACAATAATCAACTCTTAAAACTCCACAATAAAGTCTATAATAACAAACTTCTTTCCATTTAACGTGTTCATTACAATATTATCAAGACTTGAACAAACTAAAATAGTCCTTAAATCCTTGTCTTAAGACCCAAGGATGTCATAGAAGTTAATTTACGGGATTCTGAACGAAAGTGCCAGGCGACCGGTTTCTTTGGTATTGAGTGTTCAGACTACTTTCACATGATTTATAACGATAATGACCTTCAAAATGGAGACTTGAGGGAACCTGAAGCTGAGAAATTCCATCGCAGGTTTGGAGTCGATATCGCAGATAGCAGGAAACTGGTGGTAAAATTGCTTGAGTAGCAATGGAATGTTTAGCTCCACTGATCGATAGTATGGAACATAATAAGATATATATTCCTTAGAACAGTTTGGACGCTGACAGGCGGACGCCGATCTTCCTCTTTTCAGTTGTCAGTAACAGAGGATATTATGTACCGAGAAACTCATATTATCTGCCTGTTCCTTTTTGCTTCATACACAGTTCGGTTTCCTCATCCACTAACTAACTTTATAAGATATTTTCTCTACTTACTACTATACTTCCACTAATTTTATAAGATATTGTGCCCCATATATTGATTTTGATCCCAATGAACAATCACAGGGGAAATTGACATTATTACCATGAAGTCTAGTTGATTTGTGATGAATTGGTGAATATCGTTCCAGGTGCATGGGTAGGTAGACCTTTGGATAGAAACCTAATGGACCTAAATGCCGGAGGCCTGCATAATGACTGAATTTGGCCGGATCATCGGGTTCGACATAAGACGTAACGAACTACATAATGTACCTATACCGTCTGATTACTTTTAAGACATAACACATTACATAGACATGATTAAGTAATCACACTTGCTTCACGCTATATAAGTGAATATTATGGCATAACATCTTCCATTAAACTAGTCTATTGTAACCGATATTGAATAACACTAGTTACGCGAAATGATTCAGCGAGTTCAAAGGTCAGAAGCAAATGATTTGCATACAAAGACATGATGATGTATGCTTGAGTTGTTTAGGCTTTTTAATCTGCATTCTGTACTACTAGCTATTAGTCGCAAATCTTCTATCTTCGTTCTTGGTTATGATTTTTCTTTACTCATATGTTTATGAGTCGTCAACTCATCATATCGACTACTCTGATTAATTATATTTGGTTCTTTGTCGTTCGGCAAGAGTGTTTTGGTTATTGTACCTCTCATTAGTAGTAGAAGTACTCAGCAGTAGAAAAACCAGTTCAAGTGGAGATTTATAGATGATATAGATGACTCCACCCTAGAGAGTAAATGTGGTGCTGTTCCGCAAACGATGGGACACTTAATATCGTGTCCTGTTGTCTGCACGTTACAGGAACTGATGGACGGTACCGGCACCAAACTCGTAGCCGTATTCTGTGCTGACTCCATTTAAATTGACATCGACGTGCATAGGAAGAAGTAGGACTTGGAATTTTTCTGAATAAGAGCAGGCAATCCTTTGGGAAAGGATTGCCATTAGGTATTCAAACAGTTGGTTTATGTCAAATTCCTTTGGAATCTCGCTAACCAGTGGTTTTAATGTTGGTGAACACAGGCCTAAAGTGTCAGAATAATTGAAAGAATTAAAACACTGATCCAATCCACCAATGACACTTGAACTGCGTTAAATATTTATGAATCGACATCTATGAAAGACAAAGTTAAGCTACTTACCTAGTTTAAGTAATAAAAGCTCGAAAAGGTTCATTAATCAATGTGAGCATCTTCTGCTGTATCACTAAAAAGAAAGATAATTTAATTTAATAGTAGAGAACCAAAATATAACCTCCATTACTCAGACATGGGATTGGAAAGCTCAAATATATTCGCGACAACGATTAATTACATAGCCACGCTCCGATGATGTCGGATTACCAATAACAATTTACTACATCTCCCGCCGAAACCGCTGTCTTGTTCTGTACCTGTCTGTTGACTAAGGCATTCACTTTTACTGCCTAGATTTTTGACAGTTCATGAGGTTTCACTTTCGAGAAAGGTCCCTAATGCAGATGATACGGTTATTGTCAGTCATGCTTGAATGCATGCGTCAGTTCTGCATGATGTGTTTGATGAATATGTAATATTTAATCGGTGTAAGTATCGAAGCTATATTTTTATTACCGGATGTTATGTCTTAAAGTTTTGTTGATTTTTTACGTAAGATTTTTGAAATGATTAATTGTTAAAACCTACTGTCAACTTTTTCTAAAAGAAATAATTATTTTGAGATACTTAAATAATTATGAGCATAATTATTGTTAAACTCAATGTTTTGAGTTGCTAGATGGTTTAGGGGTATGAGGAACAGGGTGTAAAGTTCTCTCATCCCCCATAGAAAAGGGAGGATCCTCCTACCAGACGGGTGTTATGTCTGGCGGGCAATTGCCCAAGGACTGATGTCGGATAGTCTTATATATATGAATCGCGCGGTAAACTTAAATAGCGCGATGCAGGATCTGTGACGTCAGGTCTTTGATGCTTAGTTCGTATGTGGCGGTGTAGATGCCGCCACATCACTCCCCTCCGGAGACCGGAGGTCGATAGTGGGCTGAGTCTTGTATCTTGCGATGCTTGCCAGTGCCAGTTGAGGTTCCAGTGAGTCGGAACCGGGTGCCGCATAGTTCACAGTGGGTCGGAACTGTCTGCGGTGATTGTGGGTGCTTTGAGTTTGAGTTTTTGAGTTTGATTCCCCAGTGAGTCGGGGTGGCGCTGCGTTGTGATCCAGTGCGCCGGGTTGCTGATGAGGCTGAGGGTGGTGACCAGGAATGCGCGTTTCGCTGCATGCTGGTGGTCAGGATACCCGTTGAAGCCGTGGGTGCTGGCTGGCTGTGTGACTCGCCTCACGAAAGCTTGCGGGAGTGATGTTGATGACGTCACGCTGAAGTAGTTGCACGAAGGCTGCGTTGACGTTCATATTCGGGGTCACCAATTAAGGGGTATGAGGAACAGGGTGTAAAGTTCTCTCATCCCCCATAGAAAAGGGAGGATCCTCCTACCAGACGGGTGTTTTGTCTGGCGGGCAATTGCCCAAGGATTGATGTCGGATAGTCTTATATATATGAATCGCGCGGTAAACTTAAATAGCGCGATGCAGGATCTGTGACGTCAGGTCTTTGATGCTTAGTTCGTATGTGGCGGTGTAGATGCCGCCACAATGGTTCGAAACACTGACCTACGATCCCATTACCATTCAAACCGCTAATCAAAGGCAACACTCACAGTTAAAACCTTACAATCAGCTAATGCCCAATAAAATAGCATATTACACCTAACATCCGCAAATACCAATCATTATAAACAAAAAAATGAAGCCGCGCCGCCTTTAAGTCTACCGATACTTACGTGAATGGTCTTTACGTTTATAATCGTATAATTATACGTCGGCTGGTGTTTCTTGGGTGAAAGCGCACCGGTCAGACCCTCGAGTTTGGTGGTACAGTGAAATTTATGAACCTGTATTGATTGGTTCTTGTAATATGTTGCTTTATTCCATGTTGAGAATGTGGGAGTGTTGTGATTGCGGTTTTTGTTGTGGGTATGAAAAGCGTGGTTATAAGAGAAAATGGTGAAAATGGTGTTAAACAGACGATGTATTAAAAGATACGAACAGATAGGGGTAAACGTATTTATAAACGTTGCTTAAAGTTAAGTAATGATTAGCGACGTTTAACCATACATTTTTGACGTATGAACCTCACTTAACTTTAAGCCAGGTTTATAAATAAACCCCCTTGTGTCCAGAAATCATTTTGGTGACTGATACATGTGACTCATTTGGGTAACATTTATAAGCATTGTAATATCGATATTTGCGAAAAGATATTCCCACTTATAATGTACTGTGAACGGTTGAAGGCGGATGTCTTAAAGATAATATACATATAAAGCTACTTGTGCAAACGAATGAACTGCTAGCTCAACTGATTAAAAAAGCCTCAGATTTGATGGTATTGTTGTTATTTATTTGTTTATTACTTTCGTATTTTATTGTAATGTCTTACTCCACTTCACGTTATATCACATCCAAGCACGCAATAATCTCGGACGTGAATTTAATGTTATCTGAAGCGTGAAGAAATTACCACCTACTTGCAATATTGTGATAAAAACTTATGAGATCTTGCTTTCGGTGAATATTTTAATGATGTTGTGTGTATTGTAAGAAAATTAACAGCTTATTTCACCAATGACTGATTTGATAATAATGAGTTATATAATTTTTAACATCATCACTGTAGATTAAATGCCATTAAATATTCATTGACACGAAAAGAAGTAGCATTTATGTGGTTATTTCTCTGTAGGTACTAGGTATAAATAAAAGTGATTATTTTAGTCACACATCTTAGTAGGTAGGTACATTTTACAATGCGTAAGTTAACAAAACTGATAATAGCTAGTTTTGTGTAGAAAAATTAAGAAAAATATGTAACGACTCGTCTCTTACGAAAGACATACAAAGTGAAGGTGTAATGCAATTAACAAAGCCAACAGACAACGAAGTAAACATACAGACAAGCATTGTAATAATTATATTTTAACGTAATTGACAATAACGTGGAACATGATCGTGTGTCGTTGACTTTAAACAACTTCACTCGCTACTGAAAACTGAAAGGTATTTACGAATGTATACACGTAACACTGAAAAAGTAAAAGTTAATTAGACAATTGTAGTTGGTTTGTTTCAATTAAAGAGAAGTGGAATTTTAAAATCAAGTTTTAAGTGATTTTAACTTTTGATGCTCACTGAGCGATTCTCTTTTTAGGGTTCTAGACCCGAAGGGTGCCAAATGGAACCCTATTAATAAGCCTTCGAAGTCCGCTCGTCCGTCTGTCTGTCTGTCAGCGGCCGTCTGATGAACCGTAATAGGTAGACAGTTGAAATTTTCACAGATTCTGTATTTGTATTGCCGCTTTATCAAACAAATAATTAAAATGAAATAAAGTAAAAAAATAACCCCTTTAATTTTTAACTTACTTTAACTTTGATTTTGAAAAAAAAAAACCCTGGCATGTGGTGTGTCATTGTCTGGAGCTCATTGAGTAGATACAAATAATTTTTCTTTTTTTTTCTTAAAAAATAAAGAAAGAAGCTTTTTGTACGAGCTCTGTCGCAACAATTAAACAAGTTAGGAATTTGAAACGTTTGTACCTATATATTATGTAGTACTTACACTGTACCTATATAATCAACAAATACTAAAAAAGCCGATTTATAAGGTATTTTATTAAAATTTCGGTGATTTTAAGCAACTGAAAAACCAAATCTTTGCGATTTTTATTTAAGATGTAAAATATTCTTCGTTTAGTAAGTTTAGTAGTAACTAAAAAAATACGATATGGTATGGGACCCTTGGTGTGCGAGTCCGACTCGCACTTGGCCGGTTTTTTATATACTCGTGTATAATGAATTGTATATTTTAGGGTAAGCTAGGATATTTTATTTGAGAGTAGTCAACACGAGATATAACAAATTACACTTTTTTGTCAAGTTGAAACTCATCTATGAGAATATAGGTAGGTACATAAATATAACAAAACACTATGTAAAGCGACTCTATTGGATCCAGCATAGGAGAAAGAATGTTGTTACGATAACACATTTTACGAAATGTTGCTACACAATAGGTTCTGAATGTTGAGTGTCTTTATTGTTGGAATTTGTGACAAAACAGTTGTATTAAAGAGTCATTGAAGATTGACATTACTCATGGTTTTACATAAAGCAAACAACAATGTTTAATCTATACTTACCTACTTATAATAAATCTGTAGAAGTGAAAATTCTGTACATTGAAAATATCAAAAAAATTAATGGCAGGGGGTGTTACTAGACCGACACCGAACCCAAAAATTTGATTACAATTTTTTTTGTCTGTCTGTCTGTCTGTCTCAGGTCTGTCTGTCTGTCTGTTTGTTCAGGCATCACGCAAAAACTACCGGTTCGATTACGATGAAACTTGGAATAATTATTCTTTAATATCCTGGGCACCACACTGGGTACTTTTTATCCCGGAAAAGTATCCTATCCTACGGTTGGGGGGTGTCAAAGTTTGTATGGAAGAATTTTAACGCGCTGTCCGATTAACTCGAAACTCAATATTTATACTTAAACCCAAAAATGAAGACTAACGTGTATCAGGATTTTTCGAAATTCAACCCCTAAGGGGGTAAAATAAGGGATGAAAGTTTGTATGAAAAATCTGATTCCTTGAGGTAATAAACATGAAACTTCGCACGAATAGTTATCTAAATAATCTATAAAGTTTGTAGTTTTTTGTTTTTCTAAATTACCCCCCTAGGTTGGGGGGTGTCAGTGTTTGTATGGAAGAATTTTAACGCGCTGTCCGATTAACTCGGTACTCAATATTTATACTTAAAACCCATGGGGATGTATGGGGTAATTTCCGACACTCACGCGGGCGAAGCCGCGGGCAGCAGCTAGTAATAAATAAATTAATTCGCACAACTCTTTAAACCTTTTCCAACTGCCATAGCAGACACAATATCTCACATCAAAATCTAAGAAACAATTTCCACAGAAGAACCGCATGAACGGAACACAAGCGAACAATGGAATCAAATCGAACTAAATCAAGCAATACTCAGAAAAGCAAATAAAAACCGTTTCATTAACTCTAAACGCTGGTTATCTTGAACAGTCTCATCGCCATCTTTGTAATACTCTTAGTACTTTCATTGTTAATTCATGGAATATATGATGTGAGAATAGGAACAACTTATATGAGGTGCATCTGGATCGCGAACCGTTATGCTCTGCGCAGTTATGTGGTGGCACATTTGATGGTGTATGGTCAATAGGTGTCATGATTTATAATGGTGTTGTTGGAGCAAAATGATTATAGATGCGTGTAAATGGCGACTCGACATAAGTGTATTAGAGAACGTTAGGGAGGTAATAATGATAATGCTAAGGTAATGGATAGTGATATTAATAAAGCTGAAACGAATTCGTTTTAACCGACGTAAATACTGCTTTAATAGTAAAGAAGCCCTATCTAGGGAAAGATAAAAAAACATACAGACTGATGTAGGTAACTTAATTTTTGTTGAGAACAAAGTTGAAAATGAAATCAGGAAAGATCAGCGAACCTTATTCAACCAAAACTGTAATTTTTCATGTGTAGGATTAGGGATAGTCTACACTTACACTCATTCTTCTAGAAGATTTGTTATGAAAACGATTCTAATTATTTATTTTGTAGAATATCTACTTTATATATAGGTACAGTGATGAGTATGATGAATAATAACTTTATTAAAAGATACAAAAATAAAAGTCGAGGCCACCAAACTCAGTGGCCCGTTCGTCCTTGCAACACCACGGAATATGCAACATTTAATCATTTATATGAAAATATGTAGAAATAAAGATGCTAGGAATGGGAGCAGCCATTTTTATGATATAACGAAGAATGTTAATGAAGCAGACGCAATGGCTGCTCAGTCGTATCGGTACTCCATCTTTTAATTAAAGGATGCCCTTAATATAAAGTTATTTGTAATTGTTGTTTATGGAAAGATTCCTTTAATATTGTTTTATTATATGTTTCTTTAACTTTAGTAACAAGTCTTGTGAAAACTCGGTTCGATTTCCGTACTACTCCGATCGCATACATTTTTGGCATTGAAAATGAACGCCTATATCTATTTTACGTGCGAAAATTCTTTATGTAACCTTGATAGCGTTTTGTTTTTTTGGTTCAGGTAATCAAGCTAACGTGTGTTCCACATCTATAGTATGTCCCATGATATGACAGGATTAGCTAAACCTGTAACATAATGGTATTCAGGAGAGCATCGGGTTAGACTGCAATCCAACCATAACATAGTTGGGAAAAGGCTAGGCAGATGATGATAGTGTTGAGGATGTCTAAGTATTCAATATTTTGTCTTTTGGTGTAGACACTTCGGCTCCGTCTAAAATAACACATTTTTTTTTTAAAGTAATCGGCAAAAATATATTTTAATTGTTTATCTGAATTTGGTGTAACTTTCAATATTGTCCACAGACTAATATCCTTGGAAGTGACTCCTCGCCCGGACGTGCAGTGCGAGGCGATAGCATGGCGTCTGGTAGGCTTGCTGGGAGTAGACCAGGGTTCAGGTCTGAGGACCAGGACTACGCGTTTGGCGTCCTCGCTGGTGCACTACACGCCAGATACCAGGGATGCCATCGACGCGAGGAGACGGCAGTTGGATGGTGCTGTACAGGGTAAGATTTTTATCATAGTTATAACCATAGATAAATAAGTGTTAATGAAGCCACGTTAGTTCAAATTGAGATGAAGCCGTCAAAGAAAGAGAGAGCGGTAAGCAACACCTTTATTGCAGGGACTAAACATTAAAAGCAAAGTAGATGTAGAATTATATAAATGTTAGAGTCAGACAATAGAGCTATTATAAACATTGAAGCTCAAAAACATTATACCAAAAAACCTATAATTACTTAACAAAAAACTCAAAAATGCCTTTCATAATTATCTAAATAAACCAACAATCCGTGAAAGATATCCATCATAATAATATACCCATCACTTCCATGTGTTAACACCGAGGGATGCCACAAGGTCGATCTGAAACCGATTAGCGATGACTTAGAAGCAGAAACAAGATGGTCGGATAGCTGGCATCCTACAACGGATGCCATAATTTATCTGAACGAGGAAATATTACACTAATTACGGTTGTTTCCTTTACCTTAGCTTGATGTTTTCTTATCGTCCGTGGGTTTTGGTGCGGAACTGTGAATGCACTGGTGTAATGGACTGGTTTAGCTTTTGACTCTGTAAATGGTTCGTGAAGTTCTAGGTTAAATTATTAGTCATCTAAGGCCATTTCAATTATATTGGTCTAAATCAGCAATATGTGTTATGTTTACAAAACTTTCATCAGCATTCCTTTTATTGCATTTTCCCTAAGCATATTCAAAGGGCCGGTTTACAACAACCTCCATATTGTTTGTCGTAACGTTAAGACTGCTTCTATAGCTAAATATGTCTTTTCCTACAGGTCTGGGCACACATGGGCTGACGGCCGACGCGACCGGCTCCCTGATATCTCTGCACGTGGCCCTGAAGAATGAGCTGCAGCGACACGTGGAAGTGTACAAGCAGGCACTGCATAAGTTGGAAGAGCTGGTAAGAAACAACAGCTTAATATACTCCGCTGCGAAACATAGTGCTAGTAGTTATTCATTTTCAAAATGCTGTCTAGAATTCTTACGCCTATTCTAATGAGGTAATTATATTTTTTCTGAAGATGTAATTTTTCGCCTTATTGGTAACTCTCATGAATTACTCGCCCAAAACGGCGAATCGACAATTTTAAACATTCTTAGTCAATTTATTTGGGGGCAAATCGGCAACTCCAGAAATACGTACTAGCGTGCTAGGTAATTGGCACATTTTGAATTTTATGCAATAAAGTTAAGAAAAAAGTACACTAACATTACTGGTTGATGATGTTGACGTGATTTTTATTCGTAGCATGTTGTTCCCTATCTTCTTGATATAATGTTCTAGTCACCGTTTGACATACGCTCGTGTGTCTGCTTGGCCAGCTCAAAGCACCCTTATCGATGTAAGTATAAGTACCTCTCTTTTGTATTAATGCATTATCTCTTTCCTGCAGTCTCCTGTCACCATAACCCAAGATCCAGCATCGTCCTCCCACCAGCGTCTCCTGGCCCTATCCCACGCTGACGTGGAGAGACGGCTCATAGACAACAAGTCCTTGCTCACCATCGTCGATAAACCGGCTTTAAGGCAGCTACCGACGCTGGTGGATGCCCTCGCAGCCAGGGTCGAGAGCGACAAGGCTGTGCTGGCTTGCATTGGGCAGATTAAAAGAAGCGATCCTTCGCTGGATTTGACTGATACAAGGTAAGATGTATTTTTTTTTGGATTATTCATCGATCATCGTGAAAGGAATGTACCTGTGTTAGTCATTTTCATCATTTGTTTGTAATGCATGTCCCGGAGGATGGAACTGTTATTGGAACAAGAATGGCAATCGTCAATTCTTCGTGACAATGAGTTTTTTTTAGTGTCAAGTTTCAAACGGTTCGTAACATTTGGGGAGTTCATTTTTTTGGTTAATAATACAAGATCATTTTTTTCAATTACCTACTTATAAATCACTAGAATACTAAATAATCACACTTACAATAATTATACTGTTCATGCGTAAACAGCTTAAATTCGATCCTATAATGATTGCAATAAACGATTTGATTTGATTAAAACGAGTTTCTGAGATTGATGAGTTGAGTTGATGAGTTTTTGAGATTTCTATTTCATCTACATTTTGGAATTTCTGCAAAACATCATAGAATGATTACTCTTGGCACTCCTCGCCTAGCTAGCGGCCCATAAGAACTAGAACCCCATGAATCGTATATTTATGAGACAACACAGGAGGACCACAATCAGCCCCAAAAGTTGTTTTAAATCTTAAATCGTAATTATTTTAGAAAGCAGTCGCTCGACTTTCCTTCCAGTATATCATTTAAGTCTTAAATTAAATGCTGTTAACTTTTGATTAAGAATCGATTGATTTATCGATTCATTAGATTACTTTCTTCTCATTCCGTTGTGTCATCTGTTAATGATGTAACATGCGTTTTGGAGTCATAATCAGATTGTTTGGAAACTGGTATTCTTGATGATAGAATGTTGATATTCATTGACATTGACAAGCTATTTAGCAAAATTACACTTCGATCAACCGTCAATGAAAATGTACCAAAAAGATTAGGTAGGAGTAGGTTTTGTTCAAAAGTACCCTTTAATCTCCTACTTGAAATAAATAATTAGATATTTATGAGATATTTGAAGAAAAGTACTATATAATACCAAAAAAAAATTATCTCTTCATGTTTCGCCTGTCAACAATCCAGGCTTTTAAGGCGCTGACAAGAGCTAAGCGCGGTCACTGTCAAACTTGTAATTTATTGCAAAATGTGAAGCAATTATCTATTTACTCAAAAAACAGTTGAGTAATCGAAAATAAAACACAACCTAGTTCTGAGAAGTCTAGTTCTAGTTTTTCAGCTAACACTAGTAGCTAAAGCTAGTATATTATATTATAGTTAGTATAGAAAAGTAAACACGTATTGAAAAAATAATCTCGATAGATTTGTTTTTTTTTTTAAACCAGCCTCTTGTCCGTGCCTTAAGCCAACGAAATAAATGATTCCAATGTTTTAGTGTTCAATAACTTTTTGTAACGGGTGTTACAACCACCATAATGATCACGTTCTTAAGATAACACTAAAGATAATGTCAGTGCCAAGTACCTTTTATTTAATTTATTAAAACCACATGGAAAAGTTATTTGTGTTCCTATAACAATTAACATAATTATATGGTAATGCTCTGCTGAATTTCGGTACATTTAATTGCTGGAGTTAAAAGGATTTTTATTGCAGTGACTAAAATTAAGTGTGGGTATATTGTGACGATTCGGTGTTCGTTTATTGTCCTGCAAATGACTGTCTTTTAATTTTTCATAGCAGTAATCTATCTACATAAATTAATTGAAATGCTGTTCGTTGGTTAGCACATCACTTGAGACCGGCTCAACAGATTTAATATTTCTTTATTTTAAAATGGTCGCAATATTCCGAATTAGGTTTTTATGAAACAGTTGCCCGGAAAATTGGAAATTTCGGAAAAAAGGCATTTTCAGTTTTATCCTAATTTTCCAATTTTCCAAGCTCTCTTTTTCTCCATTTTTATATGACCATAATTATTGACAGGACGACGTCTCAGCGTCGTCGATAGCAACATATTTCACGAATAACACGAACTAACACCATATCTCATGTGATTGGTTAATCCCCGCCAACAAACAAAGTTTAATGCTCTCTTTTCAGTTATTTATTTTAGCAGTCAGTTTTTTAGTTTTTTTAAATAATTTGCTTCATATCAAGCTTTCTACTTTTATTAATGTATATTATAATGGAATGACCTCATTACTAGCTTTAACTTGATGCCAACCGCCTCCCTTTTTTCGTCTTTTTTTGCAAAAGCAATATTTAAATATTATAGGTTTACTTCTATGTCATTCCCAAAATTAAGACGAATCTAATGGCACCTAGCACATACCATATGTTAAATTCCAGCAAGCCGTTTAGGCACAGAGCGTGTTAAAGAAATAGACATACATACATAACCTAGAAAAACATTACCCTCCTTCTGGGGCAGTCGGGTCGGGTCGGCAAAATCTCGGAAAAAAAATGTTTGCTAAGAAACAAAGGAATGCGTTTATTCAGAATGCTTAATTAGCTTTAGCTATGTTCTGTTCATAAGCGGTGCTCTGTCCAAAGAACCAAAATAAAGATGAACCAGGCAACAAATAAATAGTATACTTTAAGGTGCCCCAGACCAAGTCAATCGTAGAATTCGTAGAGTTTTTGCTCTCAATGCTTAATGCAATAGGTGAGATTACCTACTACAAAAACACCATTAAAATGAGGAACTGCACATGTTTAACAATTGTCATACATTTCTCCATTATCCGAGAGTAGAAAGACCTCATTAAGTTAGAAGTAGATACCATCAAGGAAAAGGAAGGCGTTACTTCACACATAATCATATATCTTGCATGGAAATGTGTGAGTGTGTGTGTGTGATCTAGAATGAGTGTGTGCTTAACAATTGCTCACACGTAATAATTATGTGTGTGCTTGTTGTTAGTTTGAAATAAACAAATTCGCATTAGCTTCAGAGAAAGAAATTGTTTTTGCAGTAGTTTTGTTCGTCTGTTTTTATAGTTATGTAATCAGTTAAGTATTAGTTTGGTTGAAGCTATTGTTATGATGGTCCTGGAACATACCGTACGTACATGTTTATTTTATTGCGTCTCTGGGGATAAATTCTGAAAATGTCGTCTAGAGCCTACTTAAAATATATATGATTCTATGAATATTCTAATAATAGGTGACGATTGCTATTATTATAATTATGTAAATTTTATGACAATTCTAGTACCTATCTAATGTTTACCAACTGGTTATTACACCATATTTTTGGTCCTTCGAGCCAGTTTGAAGGACCAGAAACATTTTGTCACGAGGCAATTTGTACATTTTGACACTAGGACTATGTTGCCCATTGATTTTTTGGCGTAGTAACATTTAGTATCCGGCGTCAAATATTTGTGTTTGAATTCTGGCTGAATGTTATGTAGGATCGATGCGTAAAAATACACAGTCGATGAAAATACCTATAGCTGGCTAGATTCTAACTGAATGATAGATTACTTCTAACATTCATTTTTCTACAAAAGGTTTCTCTTTTATGATCAACCTCTAATTACGATGGGTGATGAAAACGTTCGAGAACTATTCGAGTTACGAGTACAATCAGATGTCCGTGAGAACATCGAATTCGAAATAATAATAGCCGTGAAAAGTAATAGTTGTTAATTTAGAATATAACTCTGTTATTTTAGAATATCTGTGTGATTTATGTAGATGTTTTATGTAGTGTGGCATTGAATGAAGATTTTATGTAATCTTTGTTATTGTTTGTGTCCGAATGAGTTATTCACATCCTGAGTTGGAATCGTATTTTAAAGTTAGTAGTTTGAAGCTAGTTAACATCTATTCCAGGACATTGACTTAAACACACACATTTCTTCCCATGGGGGTAGGCAGAACCATCAGAACGCCACCTGCTACGACCCTTACATTATCATAATCATCAAAACCCTGTGATGTCCCACTGTTGGGCAAAGGCCTCCCTATTTTCTTTGCACTTCTCTCTGTTTAAAACTGCTCAGGACCAGTTCCTCCACAGGATCTCACAGATGTAAGGAGAGTGAAAAGGAGTATGTAAGGATCTGGTCCTTACATACACCTTTTAAAATGTATTTAATAATGAATTTATGATAATAAGCTATAGTCAGTATCTACAGTATTGGTGTTGCTAATACTTGCTGTTATCACAGATTTTAAAACATATGGTCGTTTGTTGAATTATCTCGCAATTAGCATCACAGGTGCAAATTGTATGAAACGTTACATGATAATCAGTGTCTCATCATATAAAGTGCTTCCCATACATATAAGTGTATACATACTCTGTTGAACAACGATAGTTCTTCATCGCAATTACAAACTCTCGCATACATTTTAATGAGAGCCACTTAACAAAGGTATCATATCACATGCGCCGGCGCAATTGCCCGCAATTACTTTAAACGCACCGTTTATCACTTTAAAAATTACCACTTACACTCTTCATTGAACAATAAACTTTATTCCGAATGTTGTAGAGTAGATATTTAATTGTAATTAGATTTTATTAATTTCATGAATGCAGATATATATTTAATAACAGATATCGTTATCATAGCCGTATAGTTGTCATACAAACTGACGAGTGCATGCACAGGGTTCCGTATCAATATGGAGCTGTCTTATGTAAGATTATTGAAGTTTCCTAGCTATTTCATTGTCCATATCCTATGGTTTTAATGAAGTTAATGAACTGTAGGCATATTTTCAGAATGTCTCATATTCGATACAAAGATTTTTAGATTTTAAACCTTGTTAGTTAGTTCATTGGAGGGTGTTGTACCCAATTCTGATTTAAAATGGCGGACAAGCAAATTAAAAGGGGTTCGTAATTAATCAACGGAACCCTAAAATATTACTTAACAGTGATATAAGAGAGAAAGCGCGCTTTCGCGCACCGTGTGACACATTACGTCACAATATTTATGTTATTTTGTGCGTTTAGTGAAATCTTTCTCAAAAACGCAAATCATTGATGCATTCAGTTAAAGTTATGCATGAAACAAGTTATTTTTAATAACTTATGAATGTTGAAGGTATAAAGATGAGTCAGGGCTCATTGGTGTGGTGGTAGCATGTGTTGCTTTGGATTTACAGATTCTAAGGTTGTGGGTTCGATTTTCATATTGTAGGATGGCCTCACATGTATTAATATCTGTATCATCATCTAGATGCGATTGTACATTCTTCTATGTCTTTTCAATATACCGGGAAATGTAGACCAACAGGATAGGTACAAGTGCGGCGACCAAATATGAATTCCTGGGTTCGAATCTCAGTTCGAGGAGTCTATGTTTCATCTTTTTCAAAATCAATATCTATTACTAATGTGTTAAAGTGCAAGAACCACTTACTTCTATGCCCTTGTCTTCTTCTTTCGGAGATTACAGTCCTGAAAAATATTAATATCTGAAGTTATTTACCCCAGCTCGGCGGACTCTGGCACGAAGGGCGGCACCACACTGAGGAGGAGAAAGAAATTGCCCGTAGTCCACTGTGACTATGACGAAGGGTGAGTGTACCGCCACACTGGCCAACTTGACACGTCACGTTACCAGACGAGGCTAGATTTTCATGATGTAGCTTTCTATAGCCGAGGTTTTCCTGTTTAAAGTAGAATTCGTAGGTGCGTTTGGTGCTCTTGCAGGCATCGAAATCTGCCACTTTTGTGTATTTGGCCATTGAGCCAATATTGTTGTCATTTGCACTAAAATCAAACTCAGAACCTGTAACTGACTGACTGCAAGCAGGCATAGACTAGAGGTAGCAACCTTTGTGCCAATTTAAAGTCAATAGACGAGTAAGTACATAATGCTCTTTGCTTCTTATGAAGTGAGAGTGTTTTCCTGCAAGCTATTAGTCAGTGCTATGCTATACCTAAATGTAAATTATGTACTAGAAGAGTTTATTTTACTTTCTCTAACAAATCTTACATATTCTATGTGCCTGGTGATAAATATGCGTATGTACCGCAATAATATCGTAAAAATTATCGATTCTAGCTACGGTTATTGGTTCTTCTTATTGTTTGGGCTCAATAGATTGCTCCTACTCTCATTAAACATAAACGGTAATTGTAGAGTTAATGAAGTTTTTGTCGTAGACTAAAAATCAAATAATCTAATAAGTGGCACACTTTTAAATTCGCTAGATTTCATACTTAGACCGGTTCCTTAAACGAAAGGCTTTAATAATCACATAACATCATGCCTGTATTCCCTGAAGGTTTAGGCAGAGGTGTACACCCACATTTCGCCAGTTATGTTTAAGTCACATGTAAGGGCGAGTCTATTGCCATCGCCGGGCACAAATCCAGACCAACGAGGCAGTCAGTTTTAATCATCGATTCGGTATACTGCGACATCGGGAGAACCATCTATTGTATTGTTAAAATGTAATTTCAAATACACAACGTTTTCCGTCTCCTTCAGTTCAGTTCACCAAGTTTCAATGACCTGCAACAAATCAACAAATTCTTCACGAATACCTACTAATTACCCACATCACATCCTGGTTAGTGAGCAACCCTGTCAATGGCAACGACTGGGTTATTATACTCGACAAGCGTCTACTATTCTGACGAAGCCCGTGCCGACGAGATAGAAGAATCACTTAGAAATTCATTGGATATAAATCTCACTTAATGTATTGTCAATTGCCTCTAAAACTTTCCACCATAAAAACCGTCGAACTATCAGAAAACCTTCCCATTTAAAACCGAACCTTACCATCCACATGCTTGAGTCGAATTTTCATTAAGACACACACGTTAAGAAAAGTAAAAGATGAATTTATAGCACCATACGCCGTATTGTTCGAACAGAAACATGGAAAGTCAGTTTCCACTTTCCAAAGTGGTTAGGAAATCATAGAAGCTATACCAAAGTTAGTGAATCTCACACAAACGTCAATTTACTTTAACACCTTTTGTTTAAGTCGATCGTTACTTGAGTTTCGTAACTTAAGGGTCTGTGAGACGAGCGAACAAACTGTTGTCGATGCTGTAACTGTCTTTTGTTTCTGAAATAACAGTTTAAGGAGTTACAAGTCTATCGTAAAATAGTAGTAAGTGACGTTGTTAACGATCCAAGGAACTGTCAGTTGTGTCAATTAGATAATTAAGCTGGTTACTAACTGTAACTCTTTTAAGGTACTCTGGCAAGCTTGAATTACTCTGGATATAAATTATGTAGCTAGCAAGTTCAGCATATTGCTGAACCGTTATAATCCGCCAAAAGGTTGGCGAAGAAAAGCTCTGGACAAGAATCAGAAGATCCAACAGAGGAGGACTGTGTCGTAAGACAACCTGACCTGGTAGCTGATAATAGTTTATTTGCTATGTTGCTTTGCTTTAGTGGTTGTTGTTCGCTTATGCAAGAAGAAATTATAATAATATGATAAACTAGATGTTATTAGTTTAAAGAACTAACTAACTATCTTTTATTTATTTACTTTAAATGAACCCTAGCCATTACAACAGAGCTAAAGCTACTACAAACAATTAATTGCTCTTATTTTTTATAGAAAGTAAATAAATTATAGCAGGTTACATTTCTCTGAGAATATTGCATTAAAAACATTTTTAGTTTTTGGTATAATGTTAAATAAATGTTGTTCCTTACTTACAGGCACAGAGTAGCTTCGTTCTAGAAATGGAGCACTAAAATCTATCTTAAGAATGGGAAGACTCCAAACCAAATATTGGGTATATTATGGTCACACCCTCTTTATGTCGGAAATGTACTGTTCCTAAAGATTTGATTAAGATTAAGATAGTGATTAAGCTGATCTGTTAAAACCAACCACTACATGAGTTGACGACAATGATATGCGATCACAGGCAGGATAACTCATGTTGGACACATCAATTAACTAAAGCAGACCAAGTCAAGAATAAAACCCCGTTACCGCCAACGGAACCACAAAATCAAATTAAGATTCTTCGCCTCTTATGAAACGAGCTCGTCAACAATAGTTTCTCATACATTTCTCCGTTGTATAAGTTTTTACTCGTCTTAGAACTAACCATTGTTCGGAGCCAGTTTACGATCAGAAGTCGTGGGAATCAGAGTTATATACTTGTGGCTAATGTAAGGGTTAAACTCAGGTTATGTGAAGTTTCGGAGAAAAGGCTTGTGAAATGTTGGAGTATGTCATAACAGTAAGTTATGGTTTTAGCTGAACAAAAGACAATGGAAGACGGTAAAGGGGTTTATGGGTTGGGCTGTAATGGTTGTCGTAGAGGAGCTCGTGGCTCAGAAAAACAGCCGCACGGGTCGATCGATCAGGTTAAGCTAGGTTTGGTCAGTCCGTGGATGGGTGATCCACGGAAATCCCTTCGTGCCTCGGAAAGCACGCAAAACCGTTGGTCCCGGCTGTCATTGACACTGACACCCCTTGACAATTCAAAAGTGCCTGTAATTGGTTTATCTATACTTATAATAAATCTGTAGAATTGAAAATTCTGTACATTGAAGATATCAAAAAAATCAATGGCAGGGGGTGTTACTAGACCGACGCCGAACCCAAAAATTTGATTAAATTTTTTTTTGTCTGTCTGTCTGTCTGTCTGTCTGTCTGTCTGTTTGTTCAGGCATCACGCAAAAACTACCGGTTCGATTACGATGAAACTTGGTATAATTATTCTTTAATATCCTGGGCACCACACTGGGTACTTTTTATCCCGGAAAAGTACCCTATCCTACGGTTGGGGGGTGTCAAAGTTTGTATGGAAGAATTTTAACGCGCTGTCCGATTAACTCGAAACTCAATATTTATACTTAAACCCAAAAATTAAGAATAACGTGTATCAGGATTTTTCGAAATTCAACCCCTAGGGGGTAAAATAAGGGATGAAAGTTTGTATGAAAAATCTTATTCCTTGAGGTAATAAACATGAAACTTCGCACGAATAGTTATCTAAATAAATTATAAAGTTTGTAGTTTTTTGTTTTTCTAAATTACCCCCTAAAGGGTTGGGGGGTGTCAATGTTTGTATGGAAGAATTTTAACGCGCTGTCCGATTAACTCGAAACTCAATATTTATACTTAAAACCCATGGGGATGTATGGGGTAATTTCCGACACTCACGCGGGCGAAGCCGCGGGCAGCAGCTAGTTTGAAATAAATGCTTTGAGTTTGAGTTTGAGTTCATTCTTGGATCTCTGACAGTCGTTACGGGTCGTCAGAAGCCCGAAAGTATGACTACCAGTCTTACCTACATTACATTGTTACTACTTACATTGTTTGTTGTGGTGAATTAGGGAGGTCAGCTAGGCAATTACTCCATGTGAAATACAGCTGCATCCGTTATCCGTTTAGACTGGAAGCCGACCCCAACATAGGTGGGAAAATGCAGGCAGATTGATTGGTTGTAGGCTGCAGCTCATGCAACCAAGGAATCTGTTATAGATGCCAAGTATGTACTTCGGTAGATAGATGACACTTTCAGTTCCCCTGACACAACACATGCCGCGCGTGTGTTTATCACAAAAGTTACTATAACTTAGTTACTATAACTATTTAGAATAATTACGCGTTAAATAGTCGTTTTGTGTGGTGGCCTGGGAAATACATTAAAACAATCATTTTGTAGTGCCATTTTCGTGGTATGTATGGGGCACTCTTAAGGACTTCAAAATGGAGGTGGCAAAGCGCTAATTCTATCCTCTATGTCAAATCTCGGTATGAAAGTAATCGGATGTGTTGAGGTCATAAAGAATACTAAGATGGCCAGCATATAGACGAATGAAAGAAGATAATCTTACCTATATACCTACACAGACCCTAAATAAACTGGAATGATAAATTAGAATACATTTTTCATAAATGGCACTGCTGGGGAGCTTGTTCCGCCACTTCTTGGAAGACTGTCTTATGTCATTTTGAAGATTCTCAGCTCATCGAATTTAGATTTTTTTGAATATGAGTCAGCCATTCTTGCTTCCTAGAGCTGGTGACTCAGTAACAATCAACATTGTGTTAGTATGTAAATAAACAAATGAACAAAGTGTATAAAAACAATTCCTCCTTTCAGGCCGGTAGCAGGGGTACTGATGACATACTCCCGCGGCTGTGCCGCAGTCCTCAGCCAAATGTCTGAGGAGGAACGGAGCAGTAGCAGCGACGCTGCCACTCCTCGCTCCACCGACTCTGCCAGTGACGGCTACCATTCAGACAGCGATGACTCGCAGCAGCATCCTGACAGGTACACCATTCATCTTTGGTACAATTAATCGACTTCTAATGATGCTGTTAGGACAGACACAGCCTCCTTCTTTGTGACAGGGATCAACACCCGGTTTCTAAAAAGCTATAGCAAAACAATTTGCTGAAAGATTACCAAATTCAATGCAAATGATTTGATTGCTGCCAACCTATCATGCTCAGTCTGACGGTAGCCTGTCGACAACCGGGAGTTTGGCTTTGTAAAAATTTGGTCAAACATTATTTTAATTGGGACCTTTTGTTGGTCGAGTTTCGAAAAGTTAACAGGTCTAATCAGGTCTAATAAAATGAAATGGAGATAAGTATTAAAGTTGTAATAATGACTGCTGTTAAAAGTTTTGGATCTCCATGACAACATAATTATGTAAGTTTTGCGCTTGATGATGACCTGTATCAACATATGTTTTGATCCTTCTCTCTGCTATTTCCAGAAGTAAGCTGGTCTCCCAGTACGCGGCCGTGTGGTCCCGCGCCGCAGACGAGGCCATACCCGCGCTGGCGGCGCTTGAGCAGCTGCGACACACGCCACACCTCAAGTATAAGATCGTCTTCTCTGTCGTTGTTGTAAGTATTGTTAAACAGCACTTATACTAATATTATAAATGTGAAAGTAACTCTGTCCGTCGTCGGCTGTTACATTTTTACTGCCATAATGAACGGATTTCAATGGCAGACAGGTAGACCATGGCCTTGGATACATTTTATCCTGGTAGTAAGTTTCCGTGGTTTAGTTAACGACATGTTAGCAAGCGTCACATTCACAGAAAATAGTAATCAAGAGTTGAAGTAACCGTCTTCAAACAGCTTATCGCTCATTGCCACGAGCTATAGGAGTAGCTACATCGTGTCTGCCACTTAGCAATGTTTACTACGGGGAGCGCACGGGAAAAGCCAAACTTTCATACAGTTTCATACAATTTTTATCCGTAACTGATATTATAAATGCGAAACTGAGATTGTTACGCTTTCACGCTATAACAGCTAAACGGATGTGGATTAAATTTGGCACATGGGCAGACCATAACCTAGATTAGGACATAGGATACTTTTTATTTCGATATTCTCACGGGATCGAGACTCATGCGGGTGCAACCGCGGGGCGCAACTAGTAGATAAATAAACAAATCAGATTCTTGCTACATATCAATCAGAAGCTCGCGGTGACTTTGCAAAATCCTATGTCTTTAAACACTCATCTTACATCCGTGACAGAACATGAGTCAAAATCGATATTACAATTGCAAAGTTCTGATTACAAAAGAGACATCAAGTGAAGTGGTTGAATCATTCAATGTTTATCAGTAAAACACGGATATCGACCTGTCTTATCACGATCCTTTGGCATTTTAAGACACCTATATAGTGGTGTGGGGTAGTTTTATGGTCTCTTACATAGGCTCTGAATGACACCATAGAAACTACCTATGAATGTGTAACATAGCGGAAGACATACTTTTATTCCACCCTACAGGTACCACCGCAGCGATTGAAGTCACGATTGTGTTGTGTCTGCTTCGCGGTTAATGAAAGTGTTATGAATGCGGTGCTGGGTGTCAAGAAAAAACCAGCTTTGACTGTTTAAAATCTAGCAAATACAGGTGACCCTTTCGGTATGGGTATACTAAGCACTGTGGCACACCAAAAAGTACAAAATAAAATACTAATGAACCGTTCAATGCCGAATAAATGTGTTTCTTTTTACATCTACCATATCCTCTTCCAGCTATCGTTCCGCGCAGTCATCAGCCTCCGCGACCGTCGCCTGAGCGAGATGAAGGCGCTGCTGGGCGTGGGCGCCGCGGAGCCGGCCGGCGCCGACCCCCGCGTGGCGCGGCTCGTGGGCGCCGCCACCGCGGTGCTGCACACCACAGCACACAGCTTCCCGCTGGGAGACGCTGAGCGGACTGTTATCAACCAGGTAACGATCCTTTATCTGACCAGTACAGAGTTACAGACTCTCGTTGTAATGGTTGCCGACCACGGGGCCATGTCTCGGGTCGGGCAAAGAGTTACGGACTTTTTCATTAGGAATTTCTCAGTAGCAGCCCCGAGTCGGGTTCGTGGCAAGTTACCGGCAATACGCTCGTTCTCTGCAACATAGGACTCTAAAAAAGGACACAAGCGGTGGCCTACGGACAAAATGAAGGCTCCACGTCCCCTTAGGATAATGTGAAAAATAAATAACAATAATAATAATACCTCAATGAGATAGACAGTAATAGTACAACATAAATAAACACGTAATCTGTTTATATAGTCTTATATATTGCGAATAAATAGAACACAGCAAACATAGATCCATTAGGACATCAGTTAGCTGACTCACTTCTCTACGGCCCACAAAGGAGGCAAATAAATGTTATTCTGATTCTGATAGGACTCAAACATAACTAACAAAATATAGAGGTCGACTAAGATATCTTCAACAACTAACCTCTTTAGAATACAACTGTGCCAACATCGTCCAACGTCACCTGTTTACCAAAGTCTAACATGGTAGGTAAAGTGATAAAATGATATTTAAACTTCTGTAAATTGGTTCAAAAAAACTACACGTCTTGCCAATTTATTAAATTATGTCTTAAAACTAGATAAGTACGTCGGGGTTCCCTATCCGACATCATTTGAAGTCCAGACATCATCTTGGTCAGGTCATTTAAGAACCATGCAGATTAGTTTCTGAGATGGTCTGTGGAGGAAAGAACCACACAGATTTAAGTGGCAGGTCCACTTAAATCTGTGTGGTTGGTTCTTTTTCTCCAATCATGGATCTCTCCAGACAGCGATGGTTTGGTTGATCCTGTTTGTCTATCTTGAATGTCAAAACCTCCAAGATTAGCAGCGCCATATAGAACATCACTTTCTGTCTCTCTCACTCAAATGTCTTCAACATCTGCTTCTCTCATCAGGTGGTAAGTACTCTCCGCGAGTACCCGTGCCTGTCATCGTGCGGCGCCCTGCACGCGCTGGTGGCAGCCGCGTGTCGCGCCGCGTGGACCATTAGCCTGCACTCGCCGCCGCTCAGGATCGATACTGACTTCACACCAGGTGAGACGCTATGCCAAAGAGAAAGCTTACAACCGGCCCTTTAAATTCCTTAAGACAAGTGCGTAGGGAAGCAGTCCGCAACGGGCTGCAGCGCAACGCATTTTCATACAAAAAAGTGCGTTGCGGCCCGTCCCAATCTGCTTTAAGCATTTATAGTTTTTAACATCCAGTGGTTGTCTGGAAGTAATTTCAGCAGCGTTAATCGTTCTGATGTATGTTATCGTAACATAACATACATCAGATCGATTCGTTTTTCGTTTCCGCGTACACTGAAGAATCGGAAGCTGTGTATCGTACTGTACGACGTACGTATCGCAAAGCTCATTTCAAAAAGACTGATCTTTAAAAATGAAACTGATTTTTTTTTGAGAACTCTCATTGATCTCAGAGACACTCTATACATTGTTTATTTCTGAGCACATAGAAAATAGTTTTACACTATTTTAGAATTTTATAATAATAATAACATAGTAAAGAATAATTTAAAACGCTTTAAAAAGTACACCTTTGTATACATAATCTCTTGTAAATACAATATTTACTCGTCCGTGTATCCAGTGTGTGGTTTCTAATTAAAAACCACTTCGTCCTAATATAAATAAGTAATAAGTAAAATAATATAAATCTGAAACATATTCTTTCTTTTCCAGTGGTAATGAATCCAGAGAAGCACGTTCGTTTCTCGACAGAGACCCGCGAGGCCCGCGACCGGCGCTCCGACCTCATCAAGTCCTTCGTGTGGCCCGCACTCATGGACGGCAACCGCTGCGTGTTCCGAGCCGTGGTGCTCACTTGACCACGCGGAGCATCGATGTCTAAACTGTTATCTCAACATTATTTATTACTCTTCTCTCGTATCTTGCCAATGCCGTGATTAACATTCGCCATTAGGCTTAGTCAATGACTGGGTACGTAGGTACTTAAATGTTATATTCATTGAGGCTCTTCTAATGAAACTGTATTCACGTCTACTAACCTTCTTTTACAAGGAATTAAAACACCATGTAGGGTCTCTTAGAAAACACACTGCTGGTCATACAAATATTAAGTGTTATTATTATTCAGATGTCCAGTGGTGCTGTGTGATTGAATACTTATTATTCGGTACGAAAAAGTTTCGTCCTTGTCGAGTCCTTCATGTTTAGCAACTCCAAGGACCATTTATAGAACTATTAAAATCTGCCGCAGTGAGATTGGAAGCAGGAACATTATTGATGATTCACTACACGTAATATCTAAAATCCTGACGTTACTCTTGAGTCCGTGTTGATTGTTATTGGACAGTATGTCGGGCCTCGGGCATAACAATTAATACATTTTTGTTAGTGACGCATACATGAATATACGAACACGTTGAAAACATGTCATCATTTAGTATGAAATTAATTTATATATTGAAGAATTATGCAGATTATGTTTGCAATAACATCGTGTGACGATCATATTTATCAATTTTATTCGTCATAGATATATTTATAAACGAACTTTCTTCTTGTACAAAATGTCTTCTTACTTTCGTAAGGTTTAATTTATAGTTATAAAACCTAGATATAATAAATTATTATTATGTAACATTAACACTGAACAATAAATAATAATTTAAGCGAAAGTTAATTTGTTTCATTATGAGTAACGCACAACACATGAATCATCGACGTATCAGTATGATAAGATACGAGATACACCAGTATCTGATATAAACCGTTCACTAGATCGAACACTGCAGTATTGTGTGAAATTTAGTGCAATAATGAGTTATCCTGGACACCCTTACGGACACTATGGACCTCCGCCACCGCCGGGCGGTTGGCCGCCTCCGGGCGGTTGGCCACCTCCGTACCAACCGTCAGAGCAACCAATGTACCCGCCTCCACCAGACTTCGGGTACCCTCCATCTCAGTATCCACAACCGTACTACGTGCCGGGGACCATGATGATCCCCGTGGCAGTACCACCGGCGCAACCTCCTCCACCGGAAAGCGGACCCAACTCCACGTATATCACCAACTACATCTACCATGGAGAGACTGCAGTCAACGATAATAATAATCAAGTATCAGTAGTAGAATCTTCTGGAGACTTCGACTGGGTGCCCACGACCGCCATGATGGCAAGTTCTTTGACTGGACGAGCAGTTGTTGGCGGACATGAAGGCTGGGATGGCAGTCCCCTATGGGTAATCCGAGCCTGGCATAATGGAGACCTGATGCCTGGCAAGCTCTCTGTACGACACAATTCAGCTTCTGTCGTCTACGAAGGAAAGGAGGTATCAGTGCAGAACATCGAAGTTTTATGTGCTAAGCCTGATGATCTGCGCTGGGTTCCAGCTTCGAACGGCAATGTTCCTCCTGGGGCGATTCCTGGTGGCAGAACATCGTTAGGAGAGACTTTGTACGTCGGCAGAGCAAGGTACCAGTTGTCGGTGACTCCTGGGAAGATTCATCCAAGTCACAACTCCTGCTATATCGGGTTTGCTGGACAGGAAGTGGCTCATAAGATGTATGATGTGTTGTGTAGGATCAGCTGATTTGTGTAACGTGGACTATGATTGCGAAAATGGTTGGCGAAAATGTGATTTTAGACAATACTGTTTAAGTGAAGTGCACTTGTGTCTATCTGGGGCTTATTTTTTTTTTAAGCTTTGCTTATCACGCTGTCTTGATAAGCCAGAATGACGACATAAATATTGAGTCGTTGGCTGGTTGGTTTATGAGGCCCAATTATATACTTATAGGGTGATTGACGATTTTAATATTGAAATCTCTGTACTTATAAAAAATATTAATTTATTATAATATAAAGGATATCGAGCTCGTTCCTTCGTCGATTTTATTTATATTCAACCAATGTTCTTGAACATTGTTGATAGCAGTCATCACCCTGTTAAGTATCTATTCAAAATCAAAGCGTAGATATTGAAGACTGATATGGATGTCACGAAAGAGGAAAAACTATATAAAAAATATGATAAATGAAAACCAGGTATTAAAAATATATGAGATATCTTTCATACCATATCGTTGTTTTCTTTGTATTCTATCGGTGAAGTAGGCGGTCGATATCTTATCAGTGGGCATTCAAAGATTAGGTGACTATAACACAAATAACAGCGATAAAGATTTATCGCCTACATGCCAATGCACAGGTTCTAGTGCGTTCAATTTATTTATCGCATTTAGACCATCATTACCTTTTATTATACAATTTAAATTATGGGCATCCTCTTAAGGGGTCATTGTACTCATTATTATAAGCAATTTTCACCAACTATGGGACCCAGATGAAACCCCGACAAAAAAATCTGTTGTTCCCTACATTTTGCCGAGATAAGCGAACATAAATGTAGGGAACAGCAGATTTTATTTCGCGATTTCAGGGTTATTCCGGTAGTGAAAGTTGTTCATAATGGTGAGTATAATGACCCGTTAAGAGGATGCCCATGAATTAAATTTCATTCTGTATATCGCGTGGCCCTGACTGGGGAACACTATGAGTCACAGCTGCCAACCGGAATATTCCGGGAACCATAGACAACTGTAGCATCAGTTGGAACGACAGTAAATGTTGAAATATACTATTAAATTCATGACATTGATCAACTGTTAGGTTACATGGCAATCGTTCCTGATCGTAAAAATACAGGTAATAAATATTTCAGAAGCTGTGTTGGAGTAATATGGTGTATTTCGGAAAATAACAAGCCAGAAAATACTAAAATCTCAATTGCGTCGGTAACAACCATATTGGTAGCGGTATTGGCTAATGAGTTAAGTACATTCGAGCGCTGAATGTACTTAACTCTTTAAGTGTTGATTCTGGCATATTGATGGTTGATGACGAAATGATTTATTTACAAAGATATATGTATATTATCAAATAAATAAATAGATAATCTACCAAAATAAAACCGACGCAGTCTGAAACAATCAAACATAATGACATCACCTCGTCAATTGACTCTCATTCTTCACAAGGTTACTTAAATACATACAAAACGCAATTATCAAACCTAAGTCTACGCAGTAAGGTCTACTGGAACTGCAGATGAGATGGTATTTTCATCAGCAGGTATACAACGTTAAAACAACACTTGTGTCGGAGGATTGTGGACTTTAAAGATTTGTTTTAAGGTTTCATTTGATGTAGGTGATAGTGTTGGTGTATGGGCAGGTATACATGTGGTGTCTAATGACTCTATTAACCTCTTCAAGTATCTGTGTGAGAGAGTTTGTGTGAGGTGCCACTGACAACTGGAGACAGCTGTTATTAAGACCTGCATTAGCCAACCGCTCTTATACATTAGAGACGAATTTATGACTGGTGATGCATCTTTCATCAAAAACCAGTAATCCTGCTAATTTATTCGCTCTCATGCACATTAATGTCGGTTTACGATAAATGAACCTAGTTAAGGCGCTGCAAAACACATTGTTGGTTAGCGATAAGTAGTTTTAGAATTCAGTAAAATTATATGTCAAAGAGACATCGTTATTATGTCCATTTAACAGTAATAATAATATTACAATAAGACAGGCGCAGTCATATTTAAGTCAGATGTTAGATGATGTTGTTAGTTGTGTTAAGTTGTGTCGATGTTGTTTTTGTTGATGTTATTAGCTTCTCATAAGACTCTGCTCTTAATAGGTAAGAACTGGATTGAGGTTGGTTCTTATGGGCCCATAAATCCATAGACACAACATGGAACGTTACTCGGCTGGCTGGCTGTGATATATTTTCTTCTTATGGAGAAAACAGGCACAACAGTAGTAACGGGTGAATATGTTTATTTTCATTCACCCTGTCTATTACTGAAACCCCACCTTCCTACTGATATTCAATTCAAATGTGTCATATCCCTGCAATACATCGCAAGTAAGTATATATCCTCTATGCTCAGTAATGTTCCTACTCATTAACGTGATTCGGTACAATGATATCTAATCTGTTTTTATCAGTCCATTATTCATCACTGATAACTTGCACACTTATATTAGAACAAAGAGCTTTAGCACCAGCAAACAGGATACCTATCAGAAATTAAGTTTTTTTTAAATTATTTTTTTATTAGCTCTAGTTACAGGCTATGACTAGGCTAAAACTCAGTACATGACCCTGTCAGGGCGCAGCAAGTTATTATTTGTTGCGTTTATGTTATAGCTAGGTTTTACTTAACTCTTATAATATTGCATACCTACTACTTATAATATCACAACATACATCATTATAATACTCTTATTCTCTTTCCAAAAACATTTGAAATTAAATAATTTGGAATTTATATTTAAAATTATAGATAAATTAATAAAATTATTTTATACGTACACAATATTCCTTTATTTTAGCTTATAATGATATGATTTGGTAGAAGGAAGGGGAGGTACTGGCGTAGAGTGGGATAAATGTTGTACATAAAATGTCGAAACAAGCACCAATCACAGGTTTTCAATCAAACAGAACGATATCAATATTCGAGATTACGTTTTCTTTTCCATGATCAAATCGAAGAAAAAACGATTCATTATAATATGGATACAATATTCTCAAGACAAAGTATCTTGGAGCTGATCTTATGATGGAAAAAGGAGGTGTGGATAGTGGAATTCTTCAGTGGCTACTAGTGAGTATTTTTGTATACCTACTATACCTGTTTAAATCTTTATGTTAATTAATGTAATTGTTGTTACCGTTTTAATTAACAATAAATAATAAAGAATAAGTGTGCCCCTCGAGTTGGGGCTCATAATATGATTCGTGGCTGTCAGTCATTAGAAGTGATTTCCATAATATAAATACACGTAGTAAACATGAAATTGTGATACCTAAATTTAGATTAACTAAAACTAGCAAGTCATTCCTTATAAACAGTATTCGCTTTTATAACAAGTTGCCAAAGTCGGTTACAGAACTTAACGATGGAAAGTTCAAAACCCACATAAAACGTGTCCTTATCAAAAAAGCATATTACAAGATTAAAGACTACGTTGATGACAAGGAAGTTTGGCAATAATTCCTTCTGCACATGTGGCCTCCCTGGTACCTCATTAACGGCATAATTATGTAAATGTCTATTAACTGCTCCCAAATTACGATATGTATTTTATTTTACTTTTTTATTTAGGTACTACTTGACATGTAGTCTCATTATTTGACATTATATGCCTACAATTCAAATTTCATTTTAAAGTAGGGTTCTCATTCGGATTGGTTAAAGTTGTAGTGACAACCATTTGGGTTAAATTGGTTTTTATTATTTTATTCGACCTTTATATAGATCCCTTTATATTTTGTGAATGTGAGAACGTTGTAGGCACAACAGACTGTCGATTTGCAGACTATTTTCTATTTTTTTAAGTATCTTGTTGACAGGCCTACGCTGTCCTCGCATACCTATTCAAACTGTACATTTTTTAAAGCATTGTAAAACCCATTTATTTTTAAAAGAGTAACCGTGGAGTTTCTTGCCGGCTCTTCTCCATAGGAAACGACCAATTGGAACCGTGCACCTAGATTCTGACGTTTCATAAGTGCCCATGTAGGTTTATGTGAAATAAAATATTTTGATTTGATTTGATTTGAGTCTTCTGGGCATGTTTCCGAATGACAGCGATGTGGACGAGTACTTCGACGCCCAAGTGTCCTTTTTTAATTTTTATTTGTACTTATAGTTAGTTAATTAGTCATTTAATTTAGTGTGAGATTGTATATAAGATTTGTCGTCTATCTATACTTATAATAAATCTGTAGAAGTGAAAATTCTGTACATTGAAAATATAAAAAAAATAAATGGCAGGGGGTGTTACTAGACCGACACCGAACCCAAATATTTGATTAAATTTTTTTTTGTCTGTCTGTCTGTCTGTCTGTTTGTTCAGGCATCACGCAAAAACTACCGGTTCGATAACGATGAAACTTGGTATAATTATTCTTTAATATCCTGGGCACCACACTGGGTACTTTTTATCCCGGAAAAGTATCCTATCCTACTATCTATATCTATACCTATTAATAAAAAGACAAGTCCTGACTGACAGACTCATCAATGCCCAGCCCAAACCCTTGGACCTAGAAAGCTGAAATTTTGCACAGAGGTTCCCTTTATAATGTAGGCAAGGAATGAGGAAGCATTTTTCGAAATTCAACCCCTAAGGGGGTCAAATAGGGGATGAAAGTTTGTATGAAAAATCTTATTCCTTGAGGTAATAAACATGAAACTCCGCACGAATAATTATCAAAATAAATGAAAAAGTTTGTAATTTGTTGTTTTTCTAAATTACCCCCTAAAGGGGGGTTGGGGGGGTGTCAAAGTTTGTATGGAAGAATTTTAACGCGCTGTCCGATTAACTTGAAACTCAATATTTATACTTAAACCCAAAAATTAAGAATAACGTGTATCAGGATTTTTCGAAATTCAACCCCTAAGGGGGTAAAATAAGGGATGAAAGTTTATATGAAAAATCTTATTCCTTGAGGTAATAAACATGAAACTTCGCACGAATAGTTATCTAAATAAATTATAAAGTTTGTAGTTTTTGTTTTTCTAAATTACCCCCTAAAGGGGGGTTGGGGGGTGTCAGTGTTTGTATGGAAGAATTTTAACGCGCTGTCCGATTAACTCGAAACTCAATATTTATACTTAAAACCCATGGGGATGTATGGGGTAATTTCCGACACTCATGCAGGCGAAGCCGCGGGCAGCAGCTAGTTGTTATAATAAAAATTACTACTTAAAACAAAACCATACATATTGTTATATTATCTATGCACAGATAATAAAAGGTATCAATGCAGATTTTTGCCTAACTCTTTAAAAGTAGGCAATGTTGCAAATAACTGTCAAATATTGACCTGTTTTGATACAATCTTCAATATTACAGTACTTTATTATTAATATGAAATATCGCACTCTAGTGCACTAAAATATTAATTATGAAATGCAATAATAATTTCGTAATTTCGTTTTAGATTTTTATATTATTATTTGCAAGTATTGCTTTTATACCAGTACTATAACAAAGGACTTTTCTTCAAATTCATACACTTTTTACGAATTATAAATGGCCTACACAGAATCGAACCCCATCTTCCCGCGACACATCACACCTCCACCATAACTGGTGACCAATCAAGCTAATTGTGTTCAATCCTTTGTCTCACGCACGACTCTGTCGCATGAGGCTCAGCAGAGAGCTCGGTTGCGTCCAGTTTCATTACGATACAGATACATTTATTTATTTTACTGTGGGAATAGTGAAGTAAAGTTTATTGAAACATTGATTAATGTTATTTGTGATTGTTGTAGTGTTAAATTTTTTAGTAAGTAGATAACTTTTTATGTAAAGTTAGGGAAAATTAATTGTTAAGCAAATTGACTACCAATCTAAATTGTCCGAATATAATTTAAATGAAAAGACACACAACGTGTCAAATAATTAGTTTCCCTGAATCAACATCTGCCTAGCCTTTTCCCAACTATGTTGGGGTCGGCTTCCAGTCTAGCCCGATGCAGCTGAATAACAGTATTTTACAAAAATCTAAATCAAAATCAAAATATTTTATTTCACATAAACCTACATGGGCACTTATGAAACGTCAGAAGCTAGGTGCACCTGGAGCGACTGCCTATCTGACCTTCACAACCCAGTTACTGAGAAATACAAAACCTCTTTGGTAATACTTGTTATTCGCAACAAAAAAAAACCATGAATGTACTTATTTATTATTTAATAAAGTATTTATTTTTGTTATATGGAATACAACGTTCCTATTAGAAACAGGTATGAAATAAATAGTGTGGGTCTCATTCATTTGCATTGATTTACAAATGAATCTTCTTTTAATAGTGGCCTCATGGTATTAAAAATACTTATTATTGTTATAAATGTAATGTAAGGGCTGTCATATTACGGCTCGTGTAGACTGGCGCGATATCGCGGGCGCGACAGGCAGGGCGACCCCGGTTGCTGCCTTTACCCAGTTAGTGGGCTGTGAAGATCAGATAGGCAGTCGCTCCAAGTAAAATAGTTAGTGCATACTATTCAGCTGCATCTGGTTAGACTGGATGCTGACCTCAACATGGTTGGGAAAAAGCTAAGCAGATTGATTGATTGGCAGCAAAAACAGATATCGATTATGCTACTTGAAATACTCAAAGTAATATTACTGGTATAAATGTTATCGTAAGAATAGTTAAAGTTAAAGGAATATCTTAACATTGGCAGATAATGGACAAACATGAGAAGAAGTATAAGAGACTGGAAGAGCTAGACGAGGAAGGAGTAGTGACACTTCTAGAACGATGGGACTTGGATGAATTTGTGGCTTTCGCCAGAGAGAGGAGACTGGATGGTAGGAAGCTATTTGTAAGTATGAATATAAATGTAAATAAATCACTTCATCGCCATCAATAAAATATAATGTAGGTATGTTCCAGAATACAGTTGTGTTTATGTAATACTATGTATGTTATGTAGGAATGTTTTATTTCCGTTGTGCTTTTAGATTCATAATGGAACAGTTTTGAATCCATTCTTATAATAACTAATGGGAAATGTCGTTAACGTTTTATACAGTGCTAATGTAAAACAATATATGAATATACCTACAAGTGTGTGGATGACCGGCCTTGACACATGTAATAAACAATGAAATGGATAGTAATTAACCTTATCAATTTAGGTAGCCTAATGAAATTAATAAAGACTAGACTAAGAGGCTTAATCTGAATAATTTTATTAGCGTAATAAACGAACATCATCACCTCGTATACTACCTTTGATATGCTCGGCTCCTAATTTCTTAAATGAATTACGTAATGGTTACCTATGATGATTTTGAAATCATAATCTTTCTTGTATCTCTGTCAATCTGTCAGTCTGTGTGTAATACATGTCATTTTCAATAAAAAAAAATCATAACCCCTATTTTTAGGACGTCAGCGAAGGAATCGTAAAGTTATGGCGACCGAAAGCGAATGCAAAGAAATTCATGATATTCATTGAAGATATGAAACTGAATCCCAACAAATATTTAGAAAACAAAGACAATAACGCAACAATGGAAAAAATTGACTCAAAAGAAAAAACAACAACAGTCGCGATTCAAGCACAAAGTACGATTTCCGATCAAAATGATATTGAGTGCCAGTATCAAACAGTAACTCATAGGAGAAAGGACGAAAATTTACATACGACTACACACTCAATGAGTACAGTCGAAGAATTGATTAGAAGAATTGTTCCAGCAAAGAGTTTTCTGTACAGAAACCAACAAAAAACTGAAAGAACACCATCGTACTTACCAATGGATGCTGGTACTCCAAAGAAAAAGAAACTATTCAGACTAAGCTCATACGAATACCCATTCTTTGATTTAAGGGCGAGATTCTCAAGACAAGAAAGTTCAAACGACAGAGGATATTACGCCATGAAAAGAAACAGCAGATATTACATAGCTAGGACTTATAAGAAGCCTGAATCTAGACCCAAATATAAAACACTTTCAACTCCTGAGGAGTTAAGTGAAAAATGTCCAGAAGACCATTTTTACGAAGACTTGTGTTACAATGAAGTAGAAAAAGAAATAGAAAAGCCTGTGGAATCAAGAGTACCAAATGTCAAGCCTTGTATAGTGAAGATTCAAGAATTATTTCAATCCTTCAAAGTACCATTCTTCAAGAAACATGAGATGTTGGCGGAAAGAAAGATGGAGACTGTGGAGAGTGAGAAATCATCAAATATTTATGAGAACAGTGACAGTGTCGCTAATATGTATGACTCTGTACATGTTAATAGGCAATCTGTTGATGGCAGCGAAGTGAAAGATCAAGTAAGTTATTCAAACTGTTCATTTTTTAATAGGAGTGAGTAAGAGTTTCCTACTACAACTACCTAAGTATGCACTGCATGGCTTGCATTTAACGTCATTGACATCATCATGATATTCATGCAAAAAATATCATTACTTTTTCAAACCACTACGGTACCGTATTGTTATTGGTTTCACTCTTCGGTTTTCTTATACCATAAGTTATAATGATGGAGAATTAGACCGAGTGTTTTTGAGACTGACTGTTTTTTTACAATTATTTACTTACTCTTATAAGTATTATTATGGTCATGATGATACCTAATAATTATTTTCTCCACAGCAGAAGAAATTACCAGTGGAGGAGTACCTAGAGCCAGTACAGCTGAACAAGGACTATTGTGACATCCACTACAGAAGAGAAAAGGAAGAGTCACTTCTCGGCTACATCTTGAGTATCTTCGAGAATCGATTCGGAATTCGAAGAGGTATTTTTTTACATTTTTGTTTGTTTGTTGATCGTTACGGAATAAACGCATTTTAAAAACATGCCTCATGCCTCTGGACTGTTTATAAACAAGCATAATAATATGACGAAATCCACTGCATAGCACTTATTGAGCAAATTATGCAACAATAATTTAATTCAGCCATTTTATGAATTGACCTTGTAAAGCGAGGCAGCTGCTTATTTGTCACATGCGCGATCAAAATTAGGCCATTTAGGGCCCTAATTTAAAATGATATTGTGCAAGTGACTTGCACCGTGTGTGGGTGACATTGTTTCTCCTTATCGCAGTCTATCTCATTGATAATGTGCACAGAACTCCCTATTTTGTAACAGTAAGTATATCTCTTAGTAGGTAGACGATTAATATTAATAACAATACTGTTAGCTTGTACTTTCTCATCACTTTTTTGTTCTTTTATTTCCTGAACAACATGTGTCGTGTGGGTGACATGTGTGTAGGGATGGACCGCAATAGCAATGTATCGATAAAAGAGAATAAGCATGTCATAATAGATATCCAGTACCTACGTTTGGTTTGAATTAGAATACATAGATATACTTACATTAAGGAGTAGTCAATAAGACATACCTAAGCATGTACTTCAAACTGAACTCAGTTGTTATTTTAAGCATTTTGTGTCGATATCAGATGGTACGAGGTGTTCAAATCATTTTTTTTTTTTGCGAAATTGTTTAATGAAAAAGATATGCCATAACTAATCAAAGTTAAATCGATAAGAATAATTTAGAATCGAAAACGTCCTTATGCATTGTACACATAGTGTCATTTGCATAGTGTATGCAGCAGTTCATATTCAATTAAAATCTGTCTGTTTGTTGAAAGTAATAATGTTCAACTGCTTTTAATTTTCAAAAGGATTATTAAAGGTGAAGAAGGAAGCTATTTGTATAGCAGCAATGGAGTGCAGTCAAAACTATAAAGATCTTTTGATGAAATGGTCATTCAAGAAAAGATCTTTATAGTTTTGACCACTTTTATTCAGGTTTTATGAGAAACTTTAACCGACCGACCACCTCAACATTCCACCACAATACCAGGCTGACAGAAACAGCCAGGAAACATCCCACAATATTAAAAGACAGATATCTGTTACCCAAGCGCCACCGCGGATGTAAGCTAGTCGTTATAAAAAACAATCAAAAAGCAATGGTGGCGTGGAACAATTATTTGTTTACTCCTTATTAGTTCGGTGCGAGTGTCACCCGACCCCCATACGTGTTGGGTTGGATTACTTTCAGTTGGTTACAAAGTTAGAACTAAAGTTAATTAAAGTGCAGTTATCTAATAATCGTGGTGTTTTTGTGGAATTGTGTAAAATGTCTGAGTAAAAAAGTGGTACTGAATAAAGGACTAATTAAGTTTGTAGAATAGGTCTATTCCGGAGCAGACAAAATATTGAGGACTCAGCAAAGTTGGTAGCTGGGCTACACGTTAGCAGTAGGTTCGATTCCTGAGCCAAACAAAGCATGTCTGTTGGAAAATTCACTACAAATAAATCTCAATAAACCTATTCTGCTGTGCATTGACTTGGCCAAAACACTCTTCGTACTTTTCAAAAGTCACATCTTAAGTTCTGAGTTGAGCTCCACGATTACTGACAAATGCTTGCACTGTCTGCACAGGTCCACTCAAATCTGTGTGGTTCTTTCCTCAAAAAACCATTTCGAATCTATATGGTCGCCATGTGACCTGACCAAGATTATGTCTGGACTTTAAAAGAAACTGCGACCTCTGAGTTTGTTTCGGTCTTTCTTCTCAGAGTAGTTTGATAGGAAACGCCGACCTCATTTAGCTTATTTTTAATATTTTTACCCAACTACGGCGAAGCAAAAAGGAGGGTTATGATTTTGACCGGTATGTATGTTAATATGACGTGTAAGAGTGATTCTGGTATCCTATTTACAGAATAAATGATTTCATTTCATGTGATTTCATTAGACTAACCGACTCATCATTCATACTTCCTATGGTCAGACTTATGACAGAGTTTATTGCAGTTCCTTCCAATTGTATTATCTTTAACGACTCGCCATAGATCTATGTATTCAGATAACTTGATACTCCTTATTGAATAGTGACAAGTGGCTTTTAAACTTCGGAGACAGTGACTCATGTCTGATTCACGTTTTAGTATCATTACAATTGTTTTTAATTTAATGTCACACGTTAGGTCATACACCCTATATGAAATATGTCTAGGTTTGTAACTTTGATATCATTCATGGCTCCATAAAGCTAATTTTTTCTTCTTCTACTTTTGTGTCTCCATTATTTGAGACCATCTCTATCACCCGTCATCTTAGAACGAGATTTATAAACATTACTTGCCATATACCTACTCTTGTCACTGTCGCAGAACTGACAAACTACAATTGTAGGATCTATAGACGGGAACATGTATATGTCAAAGCACATGCTAAGTAAAGTCTATAGATCTGGGCTTTAGCGTTTACCTCCTTCCTATCATATCAACTTTCACATGATCATCTTTTCTTTGGTCTATCTTACAATCTGCTTCTTTTAAAATGTCGTAGATCATACAATCAGGATTGAACCTGTTATAGATAACGGACTATACAATAGATACACAAGGCAATGTAGGAAGTTCTAGTTAGTAAAACAAAAATCATCTATTAACCAAATTATTGACACAAAGGCAATAATCAAAGAGATAATTTATATAAAAACCTTGTTAGATGATAAAAATGATATCGACGTTACCGGCGTGAACGCCGTGCATATTAAAACTGCTAGTGTTGTGAACATGTGCTGGTGGCTGAAAGTGAGTGTACCGTTAATGTACAACCTGGGTGCTAGGCTCGGGACTACAGTCGTGGATATGTTCTACCACATAGTGCACTGTTTTACGGATGTGGTTGCAGGTACAGTACAACATTACGAATAGATAACCCTGAATTTATGTTGTTTATATTCAACTGGAACGTCTAATACACCAAACGAGTGAACTATTTGTTTCTTTATGTGTCCCGTGACTGTCATTGAACCGTGCGTGCGGTGGACCATCCTCGCTAATTTATGGCTATTCCATGTGTAGGTATGCTCTTTGACGCTAAGTATGGCTTTTGAACTTATATGTGTGGTGCAAACTGTAATTATATATTGGTTATTAATAAATAAATAAACTATAAACTAGCTATGGCTATTTGGGGATTGATGTTAGCAGCGAATTAACTTGATCCTATTTCTAATAACGCACTTCTACTCGTCGAGTCGATGGTACCTACTTATTAGATTACTAATTATAACGACTGCCTCGTTGGTCTAGTGGTCGCAACTGCTGAGCTTGAGGTCCTGGGTTCGATTCCCGGGTCGGGCAAAATGTTAAGGGTTTTTCCATCTGGAATTGCTCAGTAGCAGCCCGGAGTCTGAATTTGTGCCCGGTTGATGGCAATAGGCTCGCCCCCTATTACATGGGACTTAAACATATCTGGGGAAATGTGGGCGTACTATAGGTAACACCTCTGCCTAGCCCTTCGGGTAATACAGGCGTGATATTATATTATATAATTATAGCGTGAAAAATGAACTAAGTATTGAAATACCTTTATTTTCCAACTCCTAATCTTACGAGTACACACGATGGTCTGCACTTACAATTATTCATACGTAATTCCAGAAACAAATGACGATCATCCATCCGAAGACTCGGAAGCGGACTCACCTAAGGCAGCCGGCACACCGAGCGATGAAGCCGCCCGCAAGTGGCCGGAGGGCCGCAAGTCCGGATGCACCAACATGGCGGACCGGCCGCTGCCCGTACCCGTGGAGAACGAGCCGTATTACATGAACGTAGATAGAGGGGAGGCGCAGAATCTGCTGAGGGGACAGCCGGATGGAACGTTTATATTGAGGCCGTCTAGTCAGGTGGGTGTCACATTATTTTTTCATAGCCGCTTCTTAAAGGCTTCCGCAGACATGCACGACGCGACGGTGCGACGCGACTCTGGTGGAACAATTTCTATGAAAACTTCACGGAAATTGTTCTTCCTACTGCTGTCGAGTCGCGCCTGTCTGCGGAGGCATTTACGAGGACCGTTGCAATGTTCCTACTGGTATTTGCCTACATTGTGTACACTGTCCTGAAATATTTTTTCCAAGAGTCCTCAGTATTAGTTATCATTCTACTTAATTGGTAAATTAGAAAAAAAAACATCAACACAACACAGACAAACAAATAACAGTTCTTTTATTTGCAACTTCATCTTTTGAATCTAGGTTTTATGGATTTGTTTCTTGGAATTGTTCCAAGCGTTGTTCCACCTGTAAGATGCTAAACCTAACGTTAACTTCAGTCATAGTTCAAGACCAGTGCTACATTAACTTATTTTATACATTTCAGCCTGATCACGCCTACACTCTAAGCGTAGCGTGTGCAAACGCAGTCCACAACGTGGGCGTGCGCCGTCGGCCGGACGGTCGGCTCGCACTCGGCTTCGCTCGGCGCGGGGAGCAGAGCTTCGCGAGCGTGACGTCACTGCTCCGTCACCACCGCAAGAGAAGACTGCTGCTGGTCGCTGGTGGCGATGTCATCGGCGCTACCACGTTGAATGAGACGCCTCATTATTATCAGAGCCCTAGTAGTATTCCTGTGCCGGTTGCTATTTCGTTTTGACAATGATACTTATTAATTAAGACTTTTTTCTTCCGAAAATAGCTCTGAAAAACAGTCACCCAACTTAAGCACCAGCCAGCACCGTATGGGGTACAACAACTGAACACAAAATCTTAAGAAAATCTTTTTTGACTTGCTGCTTGGCAATTATATGTTGAGATCCACGGTTATGCAGGCCATCCATAACTTACTTAACACATTAAGGGGAAGGGAGGGGGCCAACCACGGGTGTCATAAAAAGAAAAGAAAAAAAAGAAAGAAAAATGGATGGCCTTATATGGCGAAACGTTGACTGATTGCGGAAACGCTAGATCATCATAGGCCTTATTTTATCCAAAGTTTGATGTGTTCTTCTCCTCCATTTTCTGCCCGTTGACAGTTTCTGGATGCAGTAATTGCCATAAGCATCACAAGAAACTTTGTATACGGCGAAAGCGCCAGGGTGACCCGCGAAATTGGAATTTTAGCACTGTGACTGTACCCGGTCAGTATCAGGAGTATCTATGTTGTTCGAAATAATTATGATTTGCAACCGTAACAAATAAAAGGAAATGATTTTTTTAATTCTGTAAATAGGATATCGGAATCACTTTTACACGTCATATTAAAAAATATTAGAGCTAAGCTAGATGAGGTCGGCAAATGTGTATTTACAAATCATAATTAGAATTGGCCTCAAATGTTATGATTTCATAATAAATAGCTAAAGCAGTTATTTTTAAATGATTACAACTCTGTAAATACACATTTGTTACGGTTGCGAATCACGAACGTACAACCTGACACTGACCTGTAAATAACGTCGCCTACGTAATGCCCTACACTACGTTAACGTCGCCTAGGTTATGCCCTACACTACGTTAACTTCGCCTACGTAAACACTATGTTTTTCACTAACCTAAGGTCTACGCATCAATTTATGTAACTTAAGAAGAATACTCGAATCGTATTATGCCAAAGAATGTTTTGCAACTTGAATTTCTTTATTCCTATTTATTAAATACTTAATTTAATAAATAGGGATAAATAAATTCAAGGTGCACTATTTTGAATATTGTCTAAGTATTTTGTTATTTATTGGATTGAAGTAGTATATGATAATAATATTCCTTGTTATAAATATGTATATTGATTATATAGGGTGTAAAAAGACCCATCATGAAGCCGTCATGTATGCATTCTATACATACGAAATAACTTTGTGCAAAAATAATTACTAGGAAACAACCTTTATTTTTGGTGTGAAAATTCGCTGTTTACGGTAGCGCTGCAAGTAACGCACACAAGACCATTGTGCTTATGTGCATGCTAAGATACGGGGATCTTGGGAGGTTTTAAAATTAAAATTGTACGTATAAAAAAATTGGAACTTTGACTTTCAATATCTCCGTAACCAGCTGGTTCTGTTATGTTCCAGTACAAAAAAATATCACAGCGGCGGGAAGAACAAGTGGCTTTCGGCTTCGTTATGCGTCTTTTTACACCCGTTATTCTAACTTGTCATTCGAAACTCTGCTGTCATTTAGTTGTGATTTTCAGGTTCTTATTTGAATCCTTATTGATCTTCCATTATCTTTGTGCCATAACTTTTCTACTATGTTTAAAAGATAAGCCTACGCACAAAATAATATGTTATTAAACAATTACCCCACCACTGATTTTTTTTTATTAAGTCTCTTTAAAAGTATGAATCTAAGCTCTGTTCGAATAGCTTGAATCTAGTCATGACTAGTTTCTAACTGTTTACGACTAGCTAGCTCCCTAGTGCACTTGTCCTAAATATTCCTTAAGTATCGAGGTAAAGTTTTGCTGTTAAGTGTAAAATCCTGTAAGAATAATATTCGTAGCGAATCAACAAAGAAACTGGTCATTTTTATATTCTTCAGAGCGTTTTCAAACTGTTTAATATTGCAATGATATAATATAGTACCGAATAAATAACATTCTAAAATCATAGCTGCAATGAGTTTATTTATTCAGGCTTCTTACAAGGGTTTCATGTCGCAATGTTGATACCATCGGAGGCTGGTACTAGGAATTAAGTAAGAACAAGTATAGTCATTTTGTATATATTTTTGCTGGATGCGAGAGGCACAGAACCGGTCGAAGTGGTGGAGCTTGGCGGAGGCCTATGTCCAGCAGTGGACATCTTGCGGCTGAAATGATGATGATGTCGTATAGTAGGTACCCGTGAGATAATAAATGTTACATTGAGTTTAGAGTATATAAGTGACAGACACTGCTCTACACCGCCGAACTTTTATGTTTAATTCCCATGTAATAAGGGGCGAGCCTATCGTCATCAACTGCGCACAAATCCAGACTCCTACTGAGAAACTTCAGATGGAGAAACCCAATAACACATTTCCTGACCCGGAAAGCGAACCATATTTTGGTTTAAAATAAAAGTTCTCATTATACCAAAAACGATCTCAATATTGAAATTAGGTACTACCTAATCACTAGAATAATCCCAATATGGATAACAAATTACTCACCCATCGTTGCTTAACCTACTACGTCTGTTGAAGTTCAGTGAAGACATAAGGATATTACGGCTTGTACCCAATAATATGGACGAGTACCAGTCATACACAAACACTTAATCGTTTAGCAATTCGTATAACTGTCTGCTATTACTAAATGCACCTATATTTCGTAACTGTAATGTAGGTATTGTTTCAGAGATTTCGTCATTAGTTGGAAACTGCTGAGTTGAGCTAACGGTTTCTTGACAAAAGTGCCTCTTCTTGGAATAAATGATTTGATTTTGACTTTATTTCATTTATAGAGTTGATTCTAGTTGCTCCTTCCAAATGGTTTTGTATGGAAAACAAAGGAAATATAAATTCTTCTCTGAACATATTTTACGAACCGACACGATTATGAGAATATTTTTTCTCAGTAAAGGCAGTGGTAAAGGCAGGCAGGGGTGGCGTTTACCTAGACATGCAATTTTATTGTATTACTCAAGCCGACTGCTTATATTTCCCAAGTAATGTCTAATAAAATAATTATTAATTAAGTTTCCTGCACATTAAAACAGCATGAAACTATGTTGGACAACCAATAAACCCATGACGTGGTAAATTATCATAGCACGCTACATTACACGCCCCAAAACACACAAGTAATAAACACGCAGTTACTAAATAAACGGAAGTGTGGACATTGTTACAATTAACTTTAGGAAACTGAAAAAATATTGGAGAAAATCAACCTACGTGTTGCAAGTGCAGTAAAGCCTGTGATAGGGTTGGCGAAAATGGTAAGCATTGAAATGGTAATAAATATATAAAGTGTTCTAGTGTTTTCTAGGCGTATCTTCTACTGCTGTTTTTTGTACAATGATAAAGTGATGTTTGTCTGCAATTTTTCGCTTCGGTTCAATCAATATTTTAATGCTGCTGGATGCTTCGACCGGCACTTGGCGTGGTAACACGTCGTGTTCGGGTTAGCGACAAGTCAATCGTCATCCTGAGGATGCCTCGTTGAGAGGTGAAACACGTGTCGATTTCTTACAGGGTTTTTATGACTCTTTACGAAAAGCTAAGCGGAATAGTTACTAAATATCTACATCTATTGTATTTTAACAGAAATTGATATGTGTACCAAATTTCAACTACATTCGGTGCAAATTGGCAATAAAATTGTAAAAGCGAATTGGACACAATAAATGAGAAACTAGGGTTGTTTCACATCGTGAAACAATTATTATGAAAATTCGAAAACTAGATTTGCACATTGTAGGTCCATGTCATAATCTATTAATTTTTGTCAAATCTAATCTATTTTACCTGATTTTGTTTCATTTCATCAAATTGTGTCTAGTTTCATGTAATTTAATCTAATTTTATGATTGTATGTGCAATTACTAATAGCTATTGGCCGATAACTTGTAGGTATGTGCGGTGCAAACTGTAAATATAATTTGTTTTTTTTTTAATAAAAAAAAATATTAAAAAAAAATAGATTAATTATTTGATGTTAAAGTTCTATTTACTTTTAGAGAGCTTAATGGAAGAGCTACTGTCAATACCGACGCCGCAATTTGGAAAATTTTGGGACGGAATCTTGATTACATGAGTCGTGGCGTCTCATGCATGAATGTTATTTGTTTATGTGCTTTCGACAACCCTGCACTATTGGTTGCCCTTCAGATATATAGCAGGGCTTAAGCAATGCTTGTGCAGTCGAATAGTTCTTGTCGGTGAATTAGGCGTTTTTGGTTCCACCTTCGGCCTGATCATCACTTACCATCAGGTGAGATGTAGGCCAAGAGCATCCCCGTTGTGGTAAAAATAGGGATGTAAGCTTGAGGGTATCGGAAGTCGGGAGGTTAAGTGATACAAATATTGGAATACTTAGTAGTGATGCTAAACAATTGGTAGGTAATCAGTTCTAGATTATTTTATTTGTCTTTTTCTTATCAAGTTCGCTGGTTTAATGGTGTGTTGTGACAATCATTTATCTTCATTTGTTATTGTTAGGTAGGTATCAGTGATTATTATGGACTGGCAAGTGAAAAGTGAGTTTATGATTATTTAGGGAACGTTAAGTGTTAGTTCGTGCGGTGGTTGTGAATAAACAGATCGTGTTCGAAATACTACAGTATGTGCCATAACGTAGTTCTTCAGTGATGCAAAGATACCGGTGCTACATAACTAACCCTTCCTTTAGGCTGCGCCGTAGTCTGGTAATAGGCAATCATGGGGACTGATGATAGAAATGAATACTTAAAACTAAGAAATAACAGTGGTTTTTTTGTTTTTAAATTAAGTCTAGTAAGTATCAAAAATTAATATGACATAATTTGTAAATTAAAATTATTAGCATCATTATAGTCTGGTTTTCACATCTATCGGCACTCCGAGCAACAACAATCGCAACACGTCATACTTATTGCTACAATATAGGTCCTACTGATAACATTAGCATGTCGGTGACGCAAACCTATAAGATTTTCCACTACCAGGTCAACTCAACGCGCCTTAAGAACTTTCATTACAAAAAAACTTGTACGGTCGGCGACCTCCGTCAGGAACGACGTTCCTTCTCACGTATGATTTAAAACAAAAACAAAATTGTTGCAGCCGCCATCTTGGATTTGCATTTTGACCTCAATAACGGCTTTACCACCCTCGAAAACTATGAAAACGAGACTCATTACGAAATTATTTCAAACACGCAGCCGCATGGCCAATAAATAATACATACAGCAATTAATTAAAAAAAAAAACTAATTTCATAGTTTAAGTTTTCACTTCTATCAGCAGTCGCCATGATTGCCTATTTTTTATATTAAAATAATCCCAAAAAATAGAAAGGCCGCGTTAAAGATCTTCAGTCCAAAAAAAAAAACACTTACGACTACAGCATGTTGGCGCGAGCATGTCGGTGACACGAAATCATAAGTTTTCCTCCTACCAAAAATCGCTCAATGGGTCTAAAGAAGTGTTCACTTCAAAAATACACTTAAGTGCTACTATAGCATGTCGGTGCGAGCATGTCGGTGACGCGAAATCGTAAGTTTTCCTCCAACCAAATATATCGATACTCAACACGTCTGCGGAGTTTCACTAGGTAATTTAATTTAACCTTTTATAATGGCGTAACTTCTTTTTCAGTAACAAAGTGAAAGATCGACAATGTTCGCTTTAGCGCTATTCTGCATCGCGTGCGCAGCGTACTGGGCGTGGCGCCGGAAGAATACGAAGACTACCGAGCCACCATTCTTCCCAGGAGCGTGGCCTATTGTGGGACATGCACCGGACCTTATTGGGGATAGCTGCAGTAAGTATAATCCCACCAAAAACATTTTCATGTAAAATGGTGCCAAGAGGAGACATGCATCTTTCTAGGACGTTAGGAAGTACCGTAAGAATTATTCCTTCGTGCACTTAAATAAATATTGTTCCTATGCGTAAATCAGTATCTTGTTACTATGTACCAGGCCGGTAATAAGCCCATCGAGTTTTAGAAAAAGTTGATCTCCCATAACAATGATAGATGTGCGATAGTTAACATCTGTATCTTATGCTTATTTTTAGAACTATGGGATGGCATTAACGACCTGGCTAGACAAAGTTACGACATCGGAGGAGTCGTGTCAGCTAGCATCGGACCACGGACTGTATATAGTAAGTAAAGATGTTGCTGAAAACAATGTCCTATGAGCCACATGACGCTCGTGAATCTCTACGAACCAACCCCAAACCAGACCCGATGTTATTTATTTATCAACGAGATTAAGGTTGTGTCCAGCGGTCTCGGCTGGGATGATGATGATGATGATCATCAATGAGGTTCTGACAGATCACAGATGAAGCTTTAGTAGTTATTCAACTAAAAGAATTCCTTCCATATTACCAAGGCTAGCCGTAACTGGCTCTATCGCCATTGTTAATTTGGGTATGATAGAATGTTATAATACTGAATTTTGCTAATAAACACAAATCCTTAGGCGTTCACCCCTTGTTTCGTAGTACAAAAGATTACTAAACTAGTTTAGTAAAACGTGTATTATGCTGTGTGTGTGAAATATGTAAAGTAACCTTGTAAACCGACGTATTTCTTTCTGCTCAATCACACTCCGACCCCCAACATACAAGCCCTGCTTAGGGCCTAACACTGGCGATTTGCGAGCGAGTAATCGGAGTCGATTGTTCAATGCTTTCGCTGCGTGTGCGTGCGTAGCGAGCTCGCCGCGTTCGCAGTATACAAGAGAGAGCGAGACGGTTGACTTTACAATATTGTGAAAACACGACGTACGTCGCGTAGTCGCGGTTAGGTCGCTTCTCACCCGCTTACAGCAAATAAATCAGATAAATCGCCTGGCTGGAAACACGCTGGAAAATCGTCAGTGTGATAACCCTCTTAGTCTGGGGTCAACGGTCAAATCAAAACATTGTGATGTACAACAGTTATGTTTATATATAAGATCACTGTCTGTCATCATCTTTTTCTTTTTACATTAAAACTTGTTGTATTGTGGGTTGTGTGTTGACCCCGCAAAAAATAACAAATTATGATTCAAATGAGTTTATTTATTTATTTGGGACAAACAAACAGTAACACATTATATCTGCGCAAATAATATAAACAAAGATATTATATAAATGTGAAACTCAGTTAAAATTGAGACCGCGCGGTCGTGTAAGTTCGGTGTAATGAGAACTCTTGCATTATGGGTTTTGCTGGTTAATTATGCACACACCATTATTATTATCATATTCATCATAATTACATCATTCGAATTCTATTATAATCTAAAGGTACATTATGTTCCAGTTGTGACCGACCCGGATGACAGTTTCACGGTAGCGAACACTTGCCTCGAAAAGGACGGGTTTTATGACTTCGCTAAACCATGGCTAGGCGAAGGCTTAGTCACTGGGAAATGTGAGTTTCTTTACCACCTTCAAAGTATCTAACTATCAAGAAAGTATTATTTGAAAGTAAAATTACAAAACAGCATAAATCAAGAAGCCGCTTTTTCACATATCTAAAGTCAAAGTCAAAGTCAAAGTCAAAGATTTATTTGCAGATAAATATGGTTACAAAAGTTCTTACTATGGTAGTATAATAGTAGCTTAACATATCATCCTTCCCCTAAAGAAATTGTTAATTCCCTATTTACAACTGACAACCATAAAATAAGCCAATAGTATACTTAATCCTAAAAACTGAAACACATTAATAATGTGAAATTCCCCAGATTCAATATGGAAGAATCACCGCAAGCTCCTGAACCCAGCGTTCAGTCAGATACTCCTGGACACGTTCATGGGTGTCTTCAACAGCCAGTCCAGGAAGCTGGTGAAAGACCTCGAGAAAGAGGTTGGAAAAGGACTCTTTGACCACTGGACATACACACGTCACAACGCTTTGGAGACTATTTGCCGTAAGTATACATAATGATAACGAGACCGCAAAGAGTCTTCGGAAAACCCAATTATTCAGTGATTGGGTTTTCCTGTAGGTGAGAAAATGACTGGATTGGGCAATGACAAACTATAACTAGTTGGATGGAAAATTAAAGAATTATCTAATGTGTTTGCTGTTCTCAACCATAAAAAGAAATAGAAACTGGAAAGATGGGATATTTTGGGATAGCAAAAGTCCATTTAATATATTTGAAAATTATTACCAAATAATCTTTATGATTTCTTCCAGTGACAGCTTTAGGAGTAGACTTTACAGACTCGAACCTCAACAGTAAGTACGTGGAGGCCACAGAACTGATCCTCAACACGATGGTGGAACGGTTCATGAAGTTCTGGTGGCACAGCCCCTACACCTTCGCATGGAGCAACCTCAAGAAGAAGCAGGATGCTTGTCTGAATATACTGCACAACATGTCATATACGGTAAGGATACAGAGATGTCTTTTGATAACTTTAAAACTTACTGAGGATCTTTCTGGGTATTACAAGTGTTCAATAAATATGTATTGTTGTTTAACGTAATGTGGTACCTACTATATCGAGAACAGTCATGTCATCGTAGTGATCAGTCACCTTTTTGATGTTCCGAATGTGTAAAATTTGTTGCAGGTTCTTCAAAGAAGAAAATCTGAGTTCAATGGAAAAATGTGCGATGAGAGAAGTATAATACCAGGTAAAAAGTTATTATTCCAGACTGCTTTTCATATAGGTACATCCACACAATAAGAAACTAATCATCCTTCAACTCTAGGAACAAAGTTCAAACCCTTCTTGGACCTCATCCTGGAGCTATCAGTTGAGAAGGGAGTCTTCAACGACAGAGAGATCAGAGAGCACGTGGACACTATGATTGTCGGCGGCCATGACACTTCGGCGAATGTACTTATGTTTACCATGATATTGTTAGGATCACACCCTGAGGCTCAAGAGAAAGTTTATGCTGAGTAAGTAAAACTTGTTTTTTTAGTTATGAATCATTCAGAGACTGATCTTTTTATTAAATATGAAATTAGCATTACTAATTCTCTAAGATTTTATTCATTATTATAATTCTTGATTTTATTTATTATTATAAATAAGACTTAGTTGACCTTGACCTGGTTTCAGACTTCAAAACCCATTTGTTTTTTGTAAATAAAGATTTCGTCTTTTCTTCAACCTTTTTTTTTCTACACATTGTTATATACTTTAGGATACTAGATGTCCTGGGAGGAGACAGAGACGTAGAGAAGATGGACTTGTCGAAGCTGGTGTACTTGGAGGCTGTTCTGAAGGAGAGCATGAGGATCTTCACCATCGTACCAGTCCTGGCCAGGAAACTCAATAAAGATATTAAACTAAGTAAGTTTTATTTTATTTTATTAAATAGGCACCATACTCTTCTTTAGGCAATATTACAAACAATAAACATAAACAACTTAAATAATAATGTTGCAGCGCTGTTCATAGAGTCATCACTCTCCTGCCAATATCACAATTTATTTGGGATCAGAGCACCATGTTTTTTCTTCCATACTTCTCTGTTAGTCGTCATCTCGGTAGTCACCCCCTTTCTATCCATATCATCTTTCACACAGTCCATCCATCAGTTCTGTGGTCTTCTCGTATCTTATAGCCATCCACATTCTTACTCTAAACAATAACTAGATGATAGCTTGGGTACTTACAATTTATAGTCAATTCAGTTCCATTCTTTAAACCCATGTTCCCTTGTTTCCACCCATTGTTTCCCATTCTTTAAACCCACACTCGTATATGAATTTTTTTGGTGATAAATGTTTTGCTGGGGCGGTTTTTACGCCACTCCTTCTTCCCTCTTATTTAAGGAACTCTCTTATGTTATTTTGACCTCCAAAAAGTGCTGATTCTCGGCCAAATTAGAATAAATGACTTTTAATTTGAGTAATTTTCTGTAGAATTTCCATGTTCATCTTAAAAAATCTGAAAAAAAAAAAAAAAACAAAAGTCATTTATTCATATTAGGCTGAGAATCAGCACTTTTTGAACGTCGTCGTTTCATGTGCTTCAGAAAACTACACCCTCTCCGCCGGTCGGACCTGCTTCCTATTTGTGTTCGGGCTTCACAAGCAGCCGGTCTGGGGTCCAGATGTGCACGAGTTCAAACCTGAACGCTGGCTAGAACCTGGCCAACTGCCTGACACCCCTAACGCGTTTGCTGCCTTTGGTTTGGGCAGACGACAGTGTATTGGTAAGGATTGATGAGATGTGTCTATAGAGGCGCTCCTCCCTACCACACCTTCCACATCTACTGTCTAACGAGGCAGTAGATGTGGAAAAGAAGCTTCAAAAGATTCACGGGGATCCCATAGTCTGGTCTAGTCTAAGTTAAATATATCAGCACGGGCTTGTGGCACTTCTTTGTGTATTAGTTCAAGTGAACTTCTTTTCGCTGAGATGTTACAATGAATTAATGTATGCTGATAGACTTGGTTCTTAATAGCTCTTAGTCCATCGAGTTAGAAAACGACCTATAATTTGCCTGTTTTTTTTAACTTTCTTTAATTTTTCATTTAACGAACTTCTTTATCTTTCCAGGCAAAGCATACGCCCTGATGTCAATGAAGACGACCCTCGTCCACGTGGTGCGACGTTACAAAATCAAGGCTGACCACACCAAGGTGCGACTGAAGATCGATGTCATGCTGAAGCCAGACGCGGGACATTACGTCAGCATTGAGAAGAGGACGTAGAATAGAATGTATCGGAAGCTGTTGAGAGATTATGTCTGATGAGAAGAAGAAAACAAAACGACGGATAGTTCTGGGGGGCTACGATAGGTCCGAATGAAAATGAAACGTCGGGCTAAGTGTGGACCGATTTTGTATATTCAGTGCAACTATTAGCTGTCACTGACCTAACCTCTTTGCCCTACAATTCTGAAATAAGACTGTCTGCGGAAATATCAGCAAAAGTTTATAGAAGGTTCAGAATTATCATAATAAGTAAGCAGTTTATAAACAATAATAAATATGTTTTCATTGAATTCATTGCATGTACATAGTTCTAACTCAATATTTATTTATTTTAAAGTAAGTATTTTTCTTTTAGTCAACTTTATTACAGATTAAACCATTACATTGAGTAAAAAAAGGGCCTTGTATTTGGTTTGGTGAACTAAAATCCTCTAGTACTAAGTAGTTATAGGAATATAAATTGTAAAATTATGCTTATTTAATAAATGTATTGGATAACTACTTTTTCCATTTAATGTTTCAGCATCTTTGACTCATTTTTTATACAAATTACCTTTCTGTTTATTATGTACCCAATGTAGGGACTGATTCCTGTCTCGTCTTGCTGACCTTGGTTTTTTTATTGTTATTAGTAACTAGCTTTTGCCCGTGGCTTCGCCCGCGTGGAGGTTGAAAATTATCCCACGGGAACGTACTACCGGTATAAATAAATCCTATTTCGGTGACGGTATGAGGGGTATGTGTTACGAGAATGTATAAAAAACCTGTTCTGTGTAAAATAGAACGAACGTGTATTGTTAACCTCAGTTCTAATTAAGAGTGCACCGAGGAAATTACGAAATAATTGCGTTCCTTTGATCCCTTGCTGCATCTTTAACTTAACCTTAGATATGTAATTAATATGTAAGATATTTAAAGATTCACTCTATAAATCGTACAAACGCGATTATTTCAGAAACAGGATTACTTGTAGTTTCATCTATAGAAAAAATATCGTAATTAATCTTTAAAAAACAAAATAACCCAATTAGTACGGCGTAAATACTTCACGGAAGGTCATCAGTTTTTTTTTAAAATATTAACGAAACTTACTCGTTTTCTATAACGTGTACATTTGACATTTTCAAAATGTGTATTTGTTTTATCACTACGAAAGAAATAACTAAACTAGCGCCCGAACCGTTTCTTTATTCCGCATCCCATTTATTAGCGCTAGAAGCTCGGTGCGCCCTTAATAAGCCTTCTCCGTTTAAAAAAAAACTTTCTTAGGTTTAGAAGTGCCTTATGTCTATTTGAAATAAATGATTTGATTTTGACTTTACTCACAAAAATAACGATTTATATTTTTTTATTACCCACCACCAGAATACTACCTAGTGCACTAGTGCGACTCGCACTTGCTCGGTAGTATTCGTATAAAAACGAAATTACTGGTGTGATGCGAGATAGTCTCATCAACAGTTGGTGAAGATAGGTCGGAGGATATTGTGCAAAGTCAATCTGTGTTAGTCGTGAGGTAATTAACACCCATATTTATACACACTTCTAAAATGTAATCAATAATATTAGCATTCGTTTTATTCAAACTAATTACTGCTTGTTTCATTAACGAGAACATCGGAATAAAGTAATGTAGCAATAAGATGTGGTCACCACAGAACTATGATTTCATAGCCATATTTATGGTGTCCATATTTTGTCCCGGGCTGTAGAGCTCCCTAAGATAAGGTTGAGCTTACGATGACTGATACCTGCTTGCCATTTCTTGTTACAGTATACTCTATTAGTATCTATACTCAAACTGTTCAGGTACTTATGGAAAAGGCCTGTCCGGATTCTGACCTGCATTTCAGTTTCATGGAAATGTTAAAATGCTAAGTATTTAAATAGACTCTGACATTTCGACTCTAGTTAGCTTGTACAAAATGAAGTGAGGGATTTGAATATATTAATTACAGAATACAGAATAAATAATTTATTTCATTTTAAGATCGCAATGTTCGCTGTGGCGCTATTATGCATCGCGTGAGCAGCATACTGGCTATGGACCCGGGTGAACGCTAAGACTACGGAGCCGCCATTCCTCCCGGGAGCGTGGCCTATCGTGGGACATGCTCCGTTGCTCGTTGGGGACGGCTGCAGTATGTACTTTTAGATGAATTTAGAAGTCAAACTGAACAGACCAGTCTGACCCAAAACTAACTCACCAGATAGTACATGGAATGATCAGACTGGTTTCAAAGATTTGCTTCTTCCAAGTAGAAATTGTAGCGAGCGGTCGTAACGGATAATACTGTTCCGGATTTTGTTCTGATCAGTTCTAAAAGTTGATTTGATTATTTATGGGAGCCTAAGGACGCCGGTCCTAAGGTCCTTAGTCCTAGTTAGGTATAACAAACTCAATATTGTACGCTCGTATAAACAGTATTCGAATTAAGGCTTGTGCATACTGGCGCGACTTGTCGCGCGACGCGAAACCAGTAATTGTTCAACCGTGAAGTTTTCTTAGAAATTGTATTGTTAAAGTCGCGGCGCGTCTGTTTGCGGGAGCCTTTATTTGAAGAACTCATCTTAAAGGTTATTTTTGTACTTGTTTGAAGATTTATGGAACCGACTCAACGACTTTGCCTATCAAAGCTACGACTTGGGAGGAGTTCTATCAGCCAGCATTGGACCACGATCTGTTTATAGTAAGTATTCATATGATGGAAACTAACACAATTTAAACTATGAGGAAACGTACTTGTCAGGTTTTGGGTATTAGGTCTAGTCGGGATCTCCATCGTAGAAGCTATTAGAATACTCCTTATTATGTAAACCATATGAATTACTGATATCAATGGGGGTGCGTGTGTTGTGGTGTGTTATGAAATTACAGCGTCTTATCACCAATGACAACAATCCACATAAATACAATTCAAGAATGTCACCAGATTTTCTTGGACTTGCAATAATGAATCAAGGATGTTGAATAGAATAGAATAAAATAGAATAGAAATACTCTGAATGAATGAGAATATTTCTCTGCGTGATATGTCTGAATGTTCCAATTACTTTTTAATAGAATTTCTCGATTCTGATTAAATTCTCATTTGCCAGTTGTGACGGACCCGGACGACAGTTTCACGGTAGCGAGCACGTGTTACGAGAAGGATGAAATTTACGACTTCGGAAAGCCATGGCTAGGCAATGGATTAACCACTGCGAGATGTGAGTTGTATACATACGGTATTATTTATTACATGGAACTCATAATATACGGAGATCAACTGTCGAAATTCACCTTCTCAAAACAATAACAACATAGTTCAAAGATTTATTGCTCCCCTTACCAAGCTATGTAATTTCCATTTAATGAAAAAGTGTCATAGTGTAATTAATTTAAATCACCAGATGCGATATGGAAGGATCACCGCAAGCTCCTGAACCCAGCGTTCAGTCAGACACTCCTGGACACGTTCATGGGAGTCTTCAACAGCCAGGCCAGGAAGCTGGTGAAAGACTTCGAGAAAGAGGTTGGAAAAGGATGCTTTGACCACTGGACATACGCACGAAATAACGTTTTGGAAACTATATGCTGTAAGTCTACCATTTATTTGTAAATTATTACAAATACATAATATTTCCGTCATCAACCTCAAGGCATTTAGTCATAACCATTCATCGTTCATTAATTCCAGTGACAGCGCTAGGAGTAGACTTCACAGACTCGAAACTCAACAGCAAGTACATGGAAGCATCAGAACTGACCCTCAACACGATAATAGAACGGTTCATGAAGTTCTGGTGGCACAGCCCCTACACCTTCGCATGGAGCGGCCTCAAGAAGCAGCAGGATGCTTCTCTGAAGATACTGCACAATATGTCATATACGGTGAGGATATAGATGTATGTTTCCGTGTATTTGAGAAATAGTTAGAAGATTTAAATGTGTAAGTTATAGGCATATTATTATTGTTGCAGGTTCTACAAAAGAGAAAATCTGAGTTTAATGGAAATATTTGCGCTGAGAGGAGCGTAATACCAGGTAAGGCTTATTCATGCTGTTTTTTTCATGGCTGATCCGTGGAATTGTGTATATAAGTAACTAAATAGCTTTCAATTATTCGTAGGAATGAAATTCAAAGCTTTCTTGGACCTCCTTCTTGAGCTGTCAGCTGAGCAGAAAGTGTTTAACGACAGAGAGATCAGAGAGCACGTAGACACTATGATCGTCGCCGGCCATGACACTTCGGCGAAGGAACTTATGTTTACCATGATATTGCTGGGGTCTCACCCTGAAACCCAAGAAAAAGTATTTGCTGAGTGAGTACCTTCTGGATAAATCATTATTTCAAACTATAATTTTATTATTCTAATCTAAGTATTCTATTCTATTTCATGGCTGCGCGTGAGCCCGAACTATACACACAGTTCACCGAATTCAAACAAGTGGTTTCATAAACTTAGAAAATAAGTACGGTATTACGTAATTTTTATTTACACATAATTTCAGGCTACAACAGGTCCTGGGAGGAGGCCGAGACTTGAAGAAGACGGACTTGTCAAAGCTGGTGTACTTGGAGGCTGTTCTAAAGGAAAGCATGAGGTTCTTCACCATCGCACCGGTTATCGGGAGAAAACTTGATAGAGATGTAAAATTAAGTAAGTTAATACAATAAGACATGATGTGGGACTGTCAACGACAATCTTACAGAAGCTTTTCTGTTTCCTTCACATAAAACTTCGTTCTAAAGACTCGAAGGGCAGTAGGTACTTAGTAGTGGGCAACAAGCTTCAACTTTGTGACTGACGACCGATCCCTTGACAATTGAAAAGTGCTTGTAATTGGTTAAATTCAAATACATTCTTTAAGTTTAAGTTTGATTGCACTCGAGTCTGGATTGCAGACCAAGTCGAAGGGGTGGTCGTAAAGGAGCTGAGATTGCAATGTGAAATACTAACGAGTATTACCAACGTTTTTCAGTACACATAATGGAAAAAAAAACTTAAACAATAACTACAAGTAACCAATTAATATTTGTGAAAAATTACTAGCGTTTTTATTTCCTTGTGGCATTTTTTCCTATTTTGAAGGAGAGGCACCAGATGCTTAGACCATGATTGTGATTATTAATGGTCTAAGCTCGAAGCTGCCAAACAGCCTAATACACCAATGAAAATGGTATCTTTGAAATCGACGTTCCCAAAATTCTGCCCAGAATGTATGGATGTGCGCGCCAAAGAGATAGACCCTTAATTAATATTTCTTTATCTTTCGTGTTTCAGAAAACTACACCCTCTCAGCCGGTCGGAGCTGCTTCATATTTCTGTTCGGGATCCACAAGCATCCCATCTGGGGACCAGATGCGCACGAGTTCAAGCCTGAACGCTGGCTGGAACCTGGCAAGTTGCCTGATAACCCTAAAGCGTTTGCTGCCTTTGGTTTGGGCAAACGTCACTGTATTGGTAAGATTTCACAAAATTATTGGCTCTCCAAGCACCCCAATGAAAAACTTACTTGAGAACTATTGTTACATAATAAATGATTTTATTTCTGTAAGTATGTTTAGGCAAACACTTTTATACAACAATGATATATTCTTTTAAATTATATGTGTTCGGTCTTTCCTATTCGACTACTCTGAGAATATTCACCGATACAAACTCAAGGTCACAATCTCAAATCCAGACATAATCTTGGTCAGATCAGCGAGGACCATGCAGATTAGTGTCTGAAATTGTCTGTTGAGGAGAAAACCACACGGTGTTGAGCGGACCTGTACAGTCAGTGCACGTATTCGTTCAACATGAACGTCAAAATAGATTTAGATTTTACCAAATTCCCTTTCGTTTTTCTTTTTGCATTATTTCTTTTGCAGTATCGGATAACAGCTTTGAAACCAAAATCTTGATCAATCAGTTAATTCTTATAATATTCTACCAGGTAAAGCCTACGCCATTATGTCACTGAAGACGACCCTCGCTCACGTGGTGCGTTGCTACAGAATCAAGGCTGATCACACCAAGATGCGGCTAAAAATGGATGCCATGCTAAAGCCAGACGCAGGACATTACATCAGCATGGAGAGGAGGACGTAGAATAGAACAAGACTATGGAAGCCTGGACTAGACCCTTATACAGTGTGAGTCTTCATAATGTGCACATATCGAAATGGGGGTATCTATGCTTAATTTTATCGACGGAAAAAATAAAAAATAAAATCTAAATACATTTTTTTTTCCATTTTTTTTTATTTAAAAAAATTCGTCTTATTGATTTTTTTTTACGATTATTGTAAAAATTGATTAAAAAAACAGATTTTTGGACGAAATACCTGTTTATTTTCAATTGAGGGTTTTTTGGGTTTAATTGGGAGGGGTTTTTCCCACAATTTTCATTTTATAAGAACACTTAATTACTACCAATCATTATGGAGTTGAGTTTGTTTCATCGCGATAGATCATTTAAAAGTTACACCGTTTTTTTACATTGGGGTAAAAAATACAAAAAAAATAAAAAAATAAAAATAGATTTTTTTAAATATTTTTTCCGTTTGTCAAATTAAGCATAGAATCCCTCATTTCGATATGTGCACATTATGAAGACTCACACTGTATATTATTATGATTTTACTCTCTTTTCTGAATTTCTGTGATTTGACGCGTGATTGATAGTATTGATAATTAATTTTATTTCTGGAAGTAGGTTTGTACAAACAATTTTACACGTCAAACATATTTTAAAAACTAGATGCGGTCGGCACTATCTGACTACTCTGAGAAAAAAGACCGAAACAAACTCAGAGGTTTACAGTCTCTTTTAAGTCCAGACATAATCTGGGTCAGATCATGTTCTACACCATGTAGATTGATTGATGTCTAAAATAGTCTTTTGAGGAAAAAACCACACAGATTAAGTGGACTTTTCCAGTCAGTGCACGCATTTGTCAGTAATCGTGCAGCTCAACTCAGAATTAAGGAGCTCAACGATTCGTCAATACTTTGGTATTGACGAATCGTTGAGCTCCTTAATTCTGAGTGAGAGAATGACGTGAGAAAGGACATTTGGATAGGACGCATAAATTACTCAAACTGCCAAATCATGATTTTAAAACTTACAGAGAGAAAAAAAAGACAATGACCCACATAGTCTTCAAATTCACAATTTGAAGAAAATGCGATTATAATATAATCTTTTACAAAGTAAACATTCATGTCATTGTTAAATAAATGTAAAATGGTATATAGAAAAATTAATAAAACTAATAATAAGTTACACAGATGCTTTTTCCGGGTCTAATGAAGACTTGTTGTCGTCTGTATCCTGGCTGCGTTTCGGCGACCTGTTCGGGGAAACCGAAGGTTTTGTCAGTGCGATTATGGAAGAAGTTATTATGACGAATAATTATCGGAAATACATTGTTAAGTACCGTACGGTTGACATCTGTCGGGCATGCCACCGTCCCGGTGAATCAATCCGACATATTGTTTCCGGTTGTTCTCGTCTTGCTAACGGCGAGTACTTGCACAGACACAATCTAGTGGCTAGGATTATCCACCAGCAACTTGCCTTGCAGTACAACCTTGTGGAGTCTGAAGTACCATACTAGAGGTATGTGCCCAACCCAATTCTCGGCAATTTTTACGCCACATTGTACTGGGATCGATCCATTATCTCCTTCCAATCTTTCACTCACCGCATCATCATAAGACGTATTTATTCCAGTCTGCGTATCTTTGAGAGTTACGCAAGAGTTAAATAAAAAATGTATGCAATCGTAAAGCAGCAAAGCACGTTTACACGATTATGAATTAAGTAATTAATTGAGTTATTAGGTACTGGTTATGTATATGTATGGCATAAGAGGAAACGTCCTTAATCTTGTCAAATCATATCTGAGTGAACGTGAACAATACACGGAAATATCTAGGATATGTATAAAAAGCAAACGCGAAAAAAAATACTTTTCCGAATTCAGAAATGTCAAACACGGTGTACCTCAAGGTGGGGTGCTAAGTTCTCTTTTATTTCTGCTTTACATAAACGACTTACCGCGGCACATGTTTGCTGATGACAGCACCGCATTAATCAGTTGTTCTGATGCAAATAAATATGAACAGGACATAAATAGTACACTCAGGGACATTGTGAATTGGCTCGACAGCAATAATTTAGTAATTAATTTAGGAAAGACTAACATAATACATTTTTATCAGCGGACATCAATACCAAATGTTAAAATTGAATTTAATAAAACTAAAATAGACCAAGTACAAAAAGCGAAATTCTTAGGCATAGTAATTGACAGTCAAATGACGTGGAAGCCTCAAGCTGAAGAGGTATGTAAAAAATTGAGCATATCTGCTTATGTCCTTTTCAATTTGGCTAAGAAAGTTAACATCACCACAACTTTAATTGCATACCATGGTCTCGTAGCTTCCATTCTGAGATACGGTATAATTTTCTGGGGAAATTCTTGCCTACGGGAACAGGTATTCAAAGCCCAAAAGCGTTGTTTGAGGTCGATGTTGAATATGAAAACAACTGATAGTTGTGTTCCAGTGTTTAAGTCCCTAAAGCTGTTAACATTTCCGGCAATGTATATTTTAGAAATGGCAATCTTTATTAAACGTAACATGCATCTTTTTAATACAGTATCACAAACTAGTAAAAGACCAATCAGAAGTCAGTATAAAAATATTTTAGTAGTTGAGAGTTGCAATACTGCTTTATATAAAAAAAATGTTATTCATATGGGACCTACAATATATAACAAAATACCTGACATAATAAAAGATGACACAATACCCAATTTTAAAAAGAAGTTAACAGCATTATTGATTGAAAAATGTTACTATTCGATTAACGATTTTCTAAATGACAATGACTTAAAAACGTCGTGTACTAACTTAAGATAATTTTTTAGCAATTTAACGATATACTTATTCAATGGTACCGTCTTGACCTGTAATTAATTTTGTATTTTGACACTATTTCTTTTGATTACCTCATTCATTTACTTCACACTCGTTTACTTCATTAATTAATGTTTGCATGCCTAATCTAAGGTAGATTGTATAAGGATCACAATTGTTTTTTTAATACCTTATGTTATATACCTACAATCTAAGCAAATAAATAAACTTTACTTTACTTTACTTTTACTTTGGTTGCTTTGCATGTAACAGTGATGATTGAGTAATCAATGTATCAAAAATTGTTGAAGGCCTTGAAAATAGTAAATCTAAGTAAAATGGAAATACGTGCGCTGAAAGGAGTAAAATACCAGGTAAAGTTAATTTTGTATTGTTGTGTTTCGAGTTTGATTTTGTTTGAGTTGGTTTAGGTTTCCGGGTGCAAGTTAAAGTAATAGTTGCAACTTGCACTGCACATAGTACAAAATTGCTCGACACTTAGCCAGTTTTTGTCCATTATTGACCTGTTTTATAGTGTGGCCCTACTACCTGTTCTGAGAGCTCTCAGAACCATAAATATTAAACTGTCAAACATTACATATTTATTCTTCTCATAATTTGTCATAAGTAATAATTTATACTTTCTAATATACAGCTTCTGTTATCTTATTATATTCTACGTCCTCCTCTCAATGCTGATGTAATGTCCCGCGACTGGCTTCAGCATAACATCAACTTTGAGCCGCAGCTTGGTGTGGTCAGCCTTGATTCTGTAGCGCCGCACCACGTGAGCGAGGGTGGTCTTCATTGACATAAGGGCGTAGGTTTTACCTGGAATAACAACAGTAGGTAAATTAATCTTCATTTCTCCCAAATTTAATTACAAAGCTCCAATCTGATCTGATCTGATCTCCAATTGAACAAAAAAAATAAAAATGTAAAAAAGAGTATTTACAAGGAAGTTTTGCTTCGCAGTGCTTAATGGAAAGCGCTTTCCTTTAAAATAAAATTTTGACATTGGCCCATACCTATACAGTGCCGTTTTCCCAAACTGAAGGCAGCAAATGCGTTAGGGTTACTGGGCAGTCTACCCGGTTCCAGCCAGCGTTCAGGTTTGAACTCGTCCGCATCTGGACCCCAGATCGGGTGCTTGTGGAGCCCGAAATACAATAAGCAACAGGTCCGACCGGCTGAGAGGGTGCAGTTTTCTGAAACATAGATGAAGTTTAAGAAGGAAACTTTCAAGAGGATAAAGATGAAAGTTCTGCAAGTTTTGACCGTGAAAATCAATCAGACATCTTTTGTTCGTACTCAAATTACCTATTGACTTTCGTGACTTTAGAACATATTCGGAACCAGAGTATAGCCCTTGTTGAATTGGCAGCAGTATTGACTATCGAAGATCATGAACTTACTAAGTTTAATATTTTTATCAAGTTTCCTGGCTATGATCGGTCCGATGGTGTAGAGCCTCATGCTCTCCTTGAGAACAGCTTCCACGTACACCAGCTTCGACAAGTGCATCTTCTCTACGTCTCCTTCTCCTCCCAGGACCTCTTGTATCCTGAAATTATAGCGTAAATAAAAATCAATAAACGTACCGCACCCTATTAGGCTGTTAGACCGCGTGGTCAGTGCCGTAGCGGCCATTTTAACATGTGCGGATCAACGTTATGATAGTTTAGTTAGATAGAAATAACTTGATCGACTAGGTACTTACTCAGCGAATACTTTTTCCTGGGCTTCAGGGTGAGACCCCAACAATATCATGGTAAACATGAGCACATTAGCCGAAGTGTCATGGCCGGCAACGAGTATTGTGTCCACATGCTCTCTGATCTCTTTGTCACTAAACACTCCCTTTTCAATAGACAGCTCAAGGATGAGGTCCATGAAAGGTTTGAATTTGGTTCCTAAAAGAAAGTAACAAAATAGTTACAGGAAACGGTGATTTCATAAGAAAGTGCGTGTAAAGAAACTTTACCTGGTATTATACTCCTTTCAGCGCACGAATTTCCATTTAGCTTAGATTTACTATTTTGAAGGACCTGAAACAATTTTTGTTTCAGTGATTACTTTACTTAATCATCACTGTAACATGCGAAGCAGCCAATAAATACCCAATACCGTTGGACCTTACTCACTAATTTATTTCATTGAAAATCGTGTAAACTGGGAGTGCATTGCTGCTGTACAATAAATTGCATATCCATTCTTTTATTTAACTCTTGCGTAACTCTCAAAGACACGAAGACTGGAATTCGTCCTATGTTGATGCGGTGAGTGAAAGATTGGAAGGCGATAATGGCAAGCAAGGGGGTGACAATGCGGTTAGGGCTAATAGACATGTATGGGAGGGGAAGGAAACTGCTGTGCCGACTTCAAATGATTTGGTATAAGAACAGGAGGATGATAGTGATTTGGTTGGTTGAGGTTGGCTTTTGCCCTTCACCGAAAGAACAGCAGGACTAGCGCTATCTCCTCACCGTGTACGACATATGGTGCAATATCTCCAGACAAGCATCCTGTTTCTTCTTGAGTTTGCTAAACTTGAAGGTATAGGCGGTATGCCACCAGGGCTTTATAAACCGTTCCATAAACGTTTTGAGGATTTGCTCCAGGGCCTCTACATACTTGCTGTTGAGGTTTGAGTCTGTATAATCTACTCCTAACGCTGTCACTGAAAATAATGACAATTTTGACTTCGTTATTTCTTGACGCCTTGATGAGGTTGAAGATATTCATATTTAAAGGTTAGAAACAAACTTACAGCAAATAGTCTCCAAAGCGTTATTTCGTGTATATGTCCAATGGTCAAAGGGTGGTTTTCCAACTTCTTTCTCGAGGTCTTTCACCAGCTTCCTTGACTGGCTGTTGAAGACGCCCATGAACGTGTCTAGGAGTATCTGACTGAACGCCGGGTTCAGCAGCTTGCGGTGATCCTTCCATATCGCATCTGGGGAAATTAATAGTATCTGACTTTAGTTGTTTGGAGAAAAACAAATCTAATAATGATAATGTAAAATGATATGCAAACCATGCCAACCTAACCTAAAGCAAGTCATTAAAGACCCAGACTCTAGTCGGGCAATAATATTGTACTGAATTTAATTATGACCCGCTCTGGTGTATAATTTGATTTGTATATGAAACGTCAACTAAGTAATTCGTATGAAAACTTTTACCATAAAATAGTGAATTGTTTGCTTAGCAAACAACTATTTTTGAGGCGAGTGTGTGTGTGTGTATGTTGTTGTGTTTGTTTGTGTCGTTGTAAGTACCTACGTCCCTCGAGCTTAAAATACTGTTGCTCCCGAGGTGGACACTACTTTTTATCAGCCTCTATGAAAAAATAAGTAAGTGCAACTTATGAATAAGAATAGTACGTTTATTTATTTCATTCTCGCTACTTGCGGAAGACCCGCCATTTTTTATATTATTTTTACTAAGTAAAATTTAGTAAAATCCAAATTTGAGTTAACTTTGAGTTAGTTTGATTGAGAATAAACGAAGGCGGAATGCATTTCGAGCGTTTTTTATTTTTTCACAAACTTTTTTTGAATACAATGTTCGTGATTGATATTTTTGGTGATTGGAACTTTTACTAACAATATCTATATTCCACATACAAATCACTTTTAATCCCTAGGGAATAAAGAGCTATTTTACTCCCTGTTTACGAAGAAATAAGTAGCTCTTTTTGAAAAGACGTGATAAAAATCCTTTTTTTATTAATTATTAACACGCTTTTATTAGTTTCACCTGTATGTCTGTATGTAACTGACTCGTTTTTGCCCCACTGTAAGCGATCAGATTTACTATAAACGTTGTAGACTTCATACAATATTTTGTTAAGCTTATGGGAAAAAAAAATTGCGTAAAGAAAAAAAAAAAATTGCGTAATTTAGCACATCTGAACATAATAAAGACGGTTTCATAGCAAATCGAACTAAAAATCAGAAAATAACTAATAAAAAAGCGTGAGTTCTTTTTATCATATTTCTATACCAACTGTACGTTTACAAATAACTACTAATAATATATTTACAACAATCAATATCGACCACCCCACGCTTTTTTACAATAAAATTAATTTTCTTTTGAATTAAAAGTTATTTTCTGATTTTTAGTTCGATTTGCTATCATGCTTTTGAAGTACAGGTTGACCAAAGAGTTCTCACTTCACACGTTTTAGTTGCCGTCGATGCCATTTTATAAGACATACGTGTGTGTCGTGTCTTCTATCTATACAAATAAATAAAATTGAAATGTCTGTTTGTATAAAAAAAAACAGCTGTTTCCTAAATGCATATGAAAGTAGGTAGGTATAAACGGTACATGTTATATAAAAAATAAATTGTGTGTCTTTTTGTTCTATCTAATCTGGACCGATTTTAACAGGACTTTTACTGGCACATGGGGCTATTTCTGTTTTAGGAAAAGAATTAGGGTTCACGCGGGCGAAGCTGCGGGCAGTAGCTAGTAGTGGAATAATAAATAACAAACATAAGCATAATAAGCTTAAATGACACTTACATCTCGCAGTGATTAAGCCGTGTCCTAGCCATGGTTTAGCGAAGCCGTAAAACGGGTCCTTTTCCATGCAATTGTTTGCAACTGTGAAACAGTCATCCGGGTCGGTGACACCTGGCAAGTCACAAGCGAGTTCATTCATGTAAAAAAGATTTTGCAGGCCACGGCAGTAATGTACCAATTATAACTTCAGGTGCATGACCAGAAATCGCTGGAGTGCGTTATATTGGCGTCATCGTTACTTACAACAAATGAGCCGGATTCGCAGAGAATGGCGCTTTATTTATTACCGAGATGAAACCTGGGATAATGAAGGTAGTTCCTTATTTGAAAAGAAAGATAAAAATACATATAATATTCTTGGTATTAATTGATCCTTCATTTTGAATCTAAATTAACTCAGATCACACTGTGTAATGCCGTTGTCATCAATTATCCAATAGTTTTGGTCTTACAAGTTAGACGGTTCATGGCCTTAGGCCGTGAAGTTATTAGTTAACTACCGTCAGACAGAGATCTGTCAAGCCCGTTTAGTCACCTTGTTTGTGTCAGGTTTCTTCATAAAAATACTTACCATATACAGTTCGTGGTCCAAAGCAGGTTGATACGACTCCTCCCAAGTCATCGCATTGTTTGGCCATGTCTTTTAATCGGTTCCATATTGCTACAAACAACATTAGAAATACATAACATGTTTGATAAGCTCTCCAAGTTCAGATAAGATGCGCTAGTTTTGTTCTAGTATACAATATCAAGTTTCATTTGTCCGACTCTGGTTTTAAGGCTACCATGCATGGTCAGGTCTACCTTCAGATCCGTCAGATCTGACTAAAATCTGTTACTACCCAGTGAACATTATCGATTGCCTCTAACTTTCGGGACGATTATTGGGTCAGATAGATTGGTCTGTTCAGATAGGCTTCTAGAATTTATAAGTACATACTGCAGCTGTCCCCAAGGAGCAACGGAGCGTGTCCCACAATAGGCCACGCTCCCGGGAGGTATGGCGGCTCCGTAGTCTTAGTGTTCATCCGTCTCCACAACCAGTACGCAGTGCACGCGATGCAGAATAGCGTCACAACAAACATTGTTGATCTTCTGCGTTGTTACTGAAATGATAAGTGGTAAACATAAAGAAAATAGCAACTGTAGTCTGTTGATAAGGGATAAAATCGTTCGTCAGTGATCCTTTTCGCGAAGGAAAAAGACTACACTTTTTAATAGTCCATCTCAGATCTTTGAAACTTAAACTCACTGTAGTTATTGGTATCAATTTGAATATTCCATTGCTTTGATCATTCGCTATTTTGCTATTTCGTTTTCTTCAATTTCGTAAGTATCATCACCATTTTGAAAGATGTCCACTCCTGAGCTTACCGTATGTAGTAGATTCCTGGGACCTTCTCCAGGATTGCCGTTTCCAACAAATACTACTTGACCAACACCTCTTTCTAGCGACCTTGCTTCACTGGTTTTGGACTCGTCTTGCAAACTCAATGTATTACTTTACCGTTCACTAGCACTACAATATGTTCAGATGTTCACTGAACTTTGATTGCCAAATCACCAAACTTGCTCACGGCACACCAATATATTGTATTTTGTACGAAGATTACCAGCAGCTGCGTGTCGAACTGGCGCACCGAGGGTTCCTTACCGTCATGTTATTATTTGAGACGGCTGGTCTATGTTTGCTTACAGGATTTCTGATTTCTAACAAACTGTGCTAGTTAGAGTATCGTTTTATTTTTCTTGTGATATTTTAAAAATCTCTTATGTGTGGTTTATAAATCTCTATCAATTACTTCTATTCAAAAATTTGTCATCAAAAATGATCAACTACTATGCATAGATAAGGAACCCTCTATCAATTCTGCGGTAATGTAACGAATATTGATAGACTTATTAACTAAATAAAGAATATACTAGACTTAAAAGTAACCATAACATAAGTTTCATATTTTCTCACCATTTAAAGTTTCCGTGGAGTTCCACAAATATTTCAAAATCAAAATTAGCTAAATCGGTCCAGCCGTTCTCGAGTTTTAGCGAGACTAATGAACAGCAATTCGTTTTATTATATTCAATTTAATTATTTTATCATTTTAAGTGCGTGATTAATATGTGTTTTTTTGTCTTTTTTTTTACTTCGTAATTATTTTATTATAATACTAGCTGCCCGCCCCGGCATCGCACGGGTAGCACTAAGTGCTTATCCACGGCGTACCTACATATCTACCAACCTACCTATCTACAGCAATTTTTCCGTATTTTCTCACCATTTAAACTTTCCCTGGAGTTCCACAAATATTACAAAAACCAAAATTTGCAAAATCGGTCCAGCCGATCTCGAGTTTTAGTACTAACGAACAGCAATTCATTTTTATTATACATATAATGTAGATAGATTTAAGAAGAAGATAATAAGATTTAATAAGAAATAGATGATGTTTAATATGTAATTAAAATGGTGTTGGGACCTTAAGAGGGGTCATTGTACTCATCATTGTGAACAACGTTTACTATTCTACTATTGTGAATTGGCTTGACGACAATAATTTAGTAATTAATTTAGGAAAGACGAACATAATAACTAAAATAGACCAAAAAGCAAAATTCTTAGGCATAGTAATTGACAGTTAAATGACGTGGAAACCTCAAGGAGAAGAGGTATGTAAAAAATTGAGCATATCTGCTTAATTATTTCCTATCCAATTTGGCTTTGCATACCATGGTCTCGTAGCTTCCATTCTGAGATACGGCATAATTTTCGTGGGAAATTTTTGCCTTCGGGAACATTTATTCAAACCTCAAAAGCGTTGTTTGGATCGATGTTGAATATGAATACAACTGATAGTTGTGTTCCAGTGTTTAAGTCCCTAAAGCTGTTAATAATACCGGCAATGTATATTTTAGAAATGGCAATTTTTGTTAAACGTAACATGCATCTTTTTACTACAGTCAGTCAGTCAGTCTTTTTTTCAGTATCACAAACTAGTAAGAGACCAATCAGAAGCCAGTACAAAAATCTTTTACTAGTTGAGAGTTACAATACCTACTGCTATATATAAATGGTACCTACAATAACAAAATACCTGACATAATAAAACATGACACAATACGCAATTTTAAAAAGAAGAACAGCATTATTGATTGAAAAATGTAAATTACTACTCGATTAGGTAACGATTTTCTAAATGACAATGACTTAAAATCGTCATGTGAAGTTCTAATTTAAGATAATTATAACATTTTTATGAAATTTAACGACTTACTAAATTATTCAATTGTATCCGTTTTGATCTTTATTCGTAATCTTTTAAACGTTGCCCCACACTAGGAATTTCTCCTGTATCGTGGGTGCCTTAACAAACATTTAAACTGACATACACAAACAGCCAGACCCGGAACAACTACATGTAGGTCATACAAATATTGGTTCCGTGCGGGGATCGAACCCGCGACACGCAGCGCAGCAGTCAATCGCTTAACCATTACGCCAACCGTGCCGTGGATTACCTCATTAATTTACTTCACACTCGTTTACTTCATTAATTAATGTTTGCATGCCTAACTAAGGTACATTGTATAAGGATTGTTACAAATTTTTTTTAATACCCTATTTCATGTACTTTACTTTACTTTACTTTATTCGTACAACCCCGAAATCGCAAAAGAAGAAAAAACAGCTATTTCCCTTCATGTATTTTTGCATCACAAAATTTAGAACAGCTTGTGTAAATAATAACTGCGTATATCTTATAGTTATTGAGAAAGAGCTAAAATATAACTATTTTCTATTTTGAGACTGTGAAACTGATAAAGACTCAACTGTTAGTACTGAATAAAGTATTCGTCAGTCATTTGATTAATTTACGTGATGTATATTAAAGTTAAACAATTCAAATAATATTCATTCTTTTATAATTATTACAATTTTAGAAATCACAAGGTTACTTCTCATCTGCACTGCGTAATTAATTATTATTTAATATTATAAACAGGTAACGTTTGTAAGTTTGGATGTAGGACGTAATCTCTGAAACTGCTCATCCGATTTAAAAAAATCTTTCACGATTATTTAGAATTACCTATATTGCAACGGAAGTCGACGAAATAACGGTCAAGCGAATGCGTTTCTTCCGACCGCTAACTTATCTAACGGTGAGAGGTATATGAATGCTTTCTATGAAAAAGTTGTAGAGATCAAATGTTAAATAACTATCAAATTTTTCTTATAATCAGGAAAATTCTATGTTTATAAAAATTGCATTTTACAAAACATTGTTTGGACAAGTTATCTTTTGCCCCTACGACATACGACGGATTTTTGTCAGCTTAACTTTTAAGGGGGAAAACGGGAAGGATAAGGATACACAAACACTCATGTATGCCACAACATTTTATTTAATTTTGTATGATCTTTTTTTAATTTTTCTTTTAATAAAGTATCTTTAATTTATTAAAACGGACACACACTTCTCTGTGTATTCTAGCGTATGACACTCGTGGGTTGCAGCTGAAAATCAGCGTCACGTGGTATTTCATTTCATTTCATTTCATCATTGTTTTCTGTTTTTATAGTTATAACTTGTATTTTTCTGCTGTAATGTCAAAAACGCATTTTTCTTTCTTTCTCACTTTGAAAATCTCAGTGGAAAATACGAAATCAATGCGAACGAAGTCGCGGACGAAGCTTGTTTATTAATAATTATGTTTAATGCAGGCACAATTAGCTACACGGTACAGAGATATTAGAAATCACGAGGTTAGGTTAGGTTAACATTCCGTATTCAACCATTTGATGTGTTCACTTCAATCATCAATGTATGTATGTATGTAGCCCGCGAATTTCAAACTTAGTTTCATTTTTACAGCGCTGTTTTACGTTAATTATTAAAAAAAGGTACGAGATAGTTATGATGATATTATATTTATTAAATTATCATCATTTAAAACATCAATAAAGGTAGGTAATAGATGAAAATCGTCCTAATTATTTTTATGAAACAGTCTTACTTCTCATAAATATAATTTCGAAAGGTAGGTACTTATATTGATGTTTTAAATTATTATAATTTAATAGGTGACCCCCTCCGTGCCTCGGAAAGCACGTTAACCCGTTGATCCAAGTCGACAACCAGTCTTACCAAGGAGTATCGTGTTACCCAGTAACTGGGTTGTGGGGTCAGATAGGCAGTCACTCCATGTCAAATGTTGGTATTCAGCTGCATCTGGTTAGACTGGAAACCGACCCCAACAGTTGGAAAAAGGACAGGCAGATTGATTTAATTATTTTATAGGGAAGCAAAATACGAGTAACTAGGTTACATTTACTGCACAGTTACTGGAAGTAAAGGTACATAGAACCTGTAGAATTAATTCCTGGCGCATTAAGAAACGTGATTTTTCAACCGACAATTTAGTTAGGTTCAAAAATTATCTGCAATGTCTTTCTTTCTCGGAAATATACCTTACAGAAAATGCAAACGAAGCATATGACTATTTTCTGGAACACTTTTGTATGCTGTACGATCTTTGTTTTCCATATAGGTTAGTCACTATCAAAGCAAATCGGACTATTAAATGGGTATCACGTGGTATACGAGTGTGCAGTAAAAGACAGAGACATTTGTTATGGAAATACAGACGTGACTCGTCAGCCGAAAATAGAAATAAATTCAAAAATTACTCCTTAAAGTTCAGAAAAATAATAAAATTAACCCAAAGAGCTCAAAACAATTATCTTATAAACACTTCCAGTAATAAGTCAAAAGCATCGTGGAGTATTATAAATAACAATTCACGCAATATCGAGCCAATAAGCAAAATAAAAATCCAAGACACCGTTATTAGTAACCCAGAAGATATTGCAAATGCATTCAACAATTTCTTCATTGACCAGGTAAATTCCAGTACATCATCAACACATGTAACTACTGGTATAATCAGCAATACACATTCAATGTTTATGTCTCCGGTGATACCTCAAGACGTAATGAGAGCGATACAGTCATTAAAAAATACAAACAGCTTCGGGTATGATGGTATAACTACAAAAATAGTAAAACTCGTGTCGAATACTATTGCCTCACACTTAAGTCATATCATAAATTTATGCATTAGCTCTGGAGTTTTCCCGAATGGTCTAAAAACAGTTATCGTGAAACCACTTTTCAAAAAACAAGATAGAGAAAGTTTATCTAATTACAGACCCATTGCCCTACTTCCTATATTTTCTAAAGTCATTGAAAAGATTATATATGAATCAATTAATAAGTTTTTATGTAAATATAATATTTTATGTGATGAACAAAAAGGATTTAGGAAGAACAAAGGTATAAATATTGCTATTTATGACTTGCTTAGTATAATAATAGGTAATGTCGATAAAAAGTTACCAATTTGCGCGATACTTACAGACATGACAAAAGCTTTTGACTGTGTCCATCACGCAACCCTAATTGATAAGCTTAATAGGTATGGGATCAGAGGAAACGTCCTTAATCTTATTAAATCATATTTAAGTGACCGTATACAATACACGGAAATATCTAAAATCTGCACAAATACTAAACGTGAAAAGAAATACTTATCCGAAGCAAGAGTGATCAGACATGGCGTACCTCAGGGTGGAGTTCTTAGCTCACTTTTATTCTTACTATACATCAATGACTTACCACATCACATTAACCACCCTATGGTCTTATTCGCTGATGACAGCACCGCACTAATTGAATGCACAGACGTAATTAAATACCAACAGGACATAAATGACACTCTTAAAGACATTGTAAATTGGCTTGACGAAAATAATTTAGTAATTAACCTCCAAAAAACAAACATAATGCATTTTTATCAACGCACATCAGTACCAAATGTAAAAATTGAATGTAATAACTACAATATAGATCAAGTACAACTTGCAAAATTTCTAGGTATACTGATAGATAGTCAGTTGACTTGGAAACCTCAAGCAGAAGAGGTTTGTAAAAAATTGAGTGTATCCGCGTATGTCTTATACAATCTTGCGAAAAAGGTCAACATTACCACAACAGTAGTTGCATACCATGGTCTAGTCGCATCAATTTTAAGATACGGATTAATTTTTTGGGGAAACTGTGCTCTACGGGAACAGGTGTTTAAGGCCCAAAAACGTTGCTTAAGGGCAATACTTAATATGAAAACGACAGAGAGTTGCGTTCCGGTGTTTAAGTCCCTCAAACTATTAACCTTCCCGTGTATGTACATTTTAGAAGTCGCAATTTTTGTTAAAAGTAACGCTAACCGTTTCACTGCAGTGTCAAAAGATAGAAAAAGACCTTTAAGAAGTCAGTATAAATATCTACTCCATGTTGAGAGTTGTAATACTGCTTTACAAAAAAAAAGTATCATTAATATGGGCCCAATAATATATAATAAAATACCTAACATAATTAAAAATGACACATTACAAAACTTTAAAAAGAGACTGACAGCATTATTAATTGTAAAATGCTATTATTCTGTGAATGACTTTCTAAATGACACTGACTTAGGTACTGTTTAATTTAAGTAATTTGATTTGACATTCCTGCTATTATGACATTGTTCAATTAATTTTAATTTTATTCCTATTGTACCTATCCTAGATTATATATAACATTTTTTTTATTTTATGTATTGTTTGTGAAAAATAATTTAACATCACTGCTTCTCATGTTATTAATTCCCTAATTTTAAAATAATGTTGCATGCCTAATTTAAGGTAGATTGTACAAGGATCACCCATTTTTTTTATTGTCACATCTTATTTTCTGTACCTGCAATCAATGCAAATAAATGATTACTTACTTACTTACTTACTTACTTACTATTTTTTTAATCTAATTGAACATTTATTTGAGTATTTTTAATAGCTATGATTGGTTTAATTATTTAATCATATTGACACGGATTGAATTTTTGTCAACATACAACTTAAAACAAACACTGCAATTTGCAGAAAACGTAAGTTTTGAATTTCCCGGGCTACCTTGACGGAGCACCCTTAAGGCTGGCCGCACCGCAACTCAACGCACTGCAAAAATCTTCCTTCATCACTTTCCTACATTTTCTAAGAATCAATGTACACTATTTTATTTGATAGCGTTCACTATAATATACGTCAATTGTTCAAATTAAAGACGTAAGTACACACTAATTTTCATTCTTAATTTATTTTATTGTGTATTTTATTTAGCGGTCAATGTCTGTGTGCATGGTGGGAATTTAAAATTAAAATGACGATAATGGATGGATGTAATATTTTGCCATGAATTTATACGTGCGACAAGTGAGTTACTACGCAGAGACCATTATCTTTAGATTCTAATATTAAATATAAAGTTTTTTTGTTTGTTTGTTTGACCGCTAAGCGAAAATGAAGTACCTCATAGCGCAGGTGGGCGATGGGATGCGACGAGATGGGTTGGCCGCAATTTCACGCGTACGAAGTCAAGAGCAAAATGCACGAGTTACTATAAAAACACGAGTTACTATAAATACACATATAGAGGTGTAGCTATAATATTTGAAGATTTCCCTTGTTTTCTCAAGGATCCCATGATCAGATCCTGACCAGATGAAAATGGGACCATCTGGGAAGTGCGACGTCCCCTTTCAAACAAAAAAGAATTTCCCAAATCAGTCCGATTACTCGAAGACGGGGCGTCTTCGAGTAATCGGTGAAATACTTAAAACAAAAACACAAAACGTTAGTACTAACATTTACTATGTATTAAGATAGAAATATATACACTGGATCAACTTCTTATTATACCTACTACTTAATTAAATAACAAACTATTAAAATAATATTAATAGAAAAAACAAATATTTCCTATACTAACTAGAGTCCGACCGGAATTCTTAGGCTTTCGGCAATTCTCGGCTGAAGTACCTATCTATCCATTTTCGGCAATTTTCGTTTTCGGCCAAAAAACATCTATACTTTCAATTAATTTATTTACAGAAAATTCATAGTTATATTAACTAAAAGCATATCTGAAAATACAGAAAAAAATTGTTTGATTATTTACATTAAAGGCAATGTGACTAGGTATAATTTACACCTACTATGTATTAAAAAATATACATGAATTAAAACTTATTTTATAGATGTTACTAAAAAGACAATTTGTGAAAAGAAGAATGGAGAAGCTTTTGAAATTATTCTTCTATCCTTGTCACGCAAAACGATCATTGTACAGTAACTATGGCGCTCCTGTGTTGTGACGTCAGATGCTAGTAATGCTGTCTCGGTCGCATAGACTTTAAACGCATACAACTTTTAATGAGATATTTAAATATTTAATTCGGTCTGACATGTAGAGATCATGGCTGAATGTCACTGTGGTATTGCGGTAGGTTACAACACATTATATCTGTATAATGCTGACCTGCAATACAAATCCAATACAAAAACTGTCTATAATTAATTCGTGACACGAACATCAAAGATGGCTTTTAATATAAATTACGATGTAGTGGACACCAAATTAATACATACATGGTTTGTTATAAAAGACCAGTGTGTTTATTAATAATTTCACTCCAGTGTTGCACTGTGTCAACACGGACGGAAAGTATTTTTTATTTAATAACTTTTTTAACTCCTTGGTGATTGTTAAAAAAATGTTGTTAACAATTATTATTTCGTTAGTATGTGTCTATGTGACGTATGTGATCGTGTGTCGTCACTTCCTGCCACCAGTGAATGAGCTTGTACCCACATACCCAGGGAAATTGCCCATTTTTGGGCATATTCACTTGTTTGCAAAAGTTTGTGGTAAGTTTCTTTTTTAATAAGACATTATAATCTACCCATAAATTTAGAAATACTCCACCTCTAATGACACCTATACATAAGACTAACCAAAAAGATAATTTATAAAACTAACAAAGTCCTGTTCAGTTACGAGCTTTTATATATTGTTACTATGAACAGCTAATAATATTATTATTTATTATTCACAAAATCCACAGCTCTTTGAAATGTTATCTTCAAATATATAAACTAGTCTTACAGCCAATTACGGATTTACAATTTAATAACTATACATTCTATGCAGCAGAAACAAACATACAGAGTGAGTATTGAACTAGCACCATCTAAGCATTGCTAAGTGTACAGTGTGGGTGAGTGTGTAGGATTGTGCATGAGGAGTTGTGCTGGGTGTGTGAGTATGTCATAGTGGTATGTGGTGATTCTATTCAATGTCAATTTACTTTAATTTTTATTTCGATTTATTTGTCAGTTCGTACCTTGAATCATGAATCATGAAGTCAGATATTATTGCCGAGTTGTCCATAGTTATATAATTATGCTCGTGACTATGCTCGTGACCTTCAGTAAGACTGAAATCAAGTTATATAATGGGAATTTCATAAAAAATATATAATGGGCGAAATCATTCATGCATCAATAACATTATTTTAATGACTACTAAGAGCAATGTTTTGTTTTCAGATTTGCTTAAGAAAATGATTTCAATTGGAGAATTTTCTTTAAAAGTTGGAGATGTGACCAAATTTTTTATAGGTCCGATGCCAGTTTACGGTTAGTAAAAACGTTACGGGTGTTACACACTCGCTCGGGTCGGCCTGATTCGAGAAAGCCGGTTATCGAAATCGAATAAATTTGATTTTGAAACGCGGCTATATTATGTTCGGGAAAAAGTTGCTAGGCTTAGCTAGAATTGTGCCGAGCCGACCCGAACATGATACAGCGAGGTTAGATGCTGATGGGCATGATCCGAACGGAAAACGAAATACATCTAAATTGCTTCAGGTCGGCTTAGTTGTTCAACGAATACTGCCGAATCGCAGGTGCCGACCCGAAGATGTGTGTATCATCACTTATGATTTGGGTAAAAAACGTCAACCATAATCAATATTTCAGTGCAACACAGAGTGATATTTCATAACATAATTTGTAATAGTAATATAGAACAGATGAAACCTTATTAATTAAAAATTATACATCAACACGGTGGAATATTTTTCTGTCATTTGTGAAGTTGTTGTACGTTCAGAATGCACCTTTTTGTGTTATTTTTTACAGTTGTAACAGATCCCGAAGACGTGCTCACAGTACTTAACAAGTGCCTGGAAAAAATGTTTGTGTACAGATTCGTGGAACCGATATTTGGCAAGACGTTGGTTTCTGCTGAAGGTAGCCAATTTACTATATATTAAAAAATATTATTATTTGTAATTGGGCGGAAGCTGTCTATGGACTAATAGCGATGTGGTTTTGTTATCTGTTTAGAGATTTATTTATACTCTTGTGCAAAGGGGCGTCAGAATCAGAGTGGCAGTTTTGGGAATGAACCACTTTTGCCCAGTCTTCTTTCAGTTCGGTTTTGCGTTGCTTTATAGTACCTATCTTAATAACCTAACTTAATTCAAGTTTTAAATGGCTGAAGCTGTACTGTAGTACAGTACCTACTACAGACTGAATTAGTTCAAAACTTTTCAGTGCATACTTGGAAGCGCAATCGTCGAATCGCAGACCTGTGCTTCAAGCAGTACCTTTTGGATGACCATCTTGAGCTGTTCAATGATCAAGCTGATCGATTTGTTGAGCTTCTCGCCGAGGAATTCGGGAAAGGTGAAGTGGATCTCACTGAGAAAATCACTAGGAGTGTTTTGGAAACCGCTTGCAGTGAGTGATTAAGATAGTGTTTTAGTAATACATGTAAGGTTTTTATTCATATTCCTCTTAGCGAATCGATGGCAATAAGTTCAAATATGATTGGCCCAAAAATTTACTCCTCTTACTGACGCAGTCATAAAGTGCACAGGTGACAGGTCATGCGGCACAAGATAGAAGGTAGGCCATCTGTCTGTCTGTGGGGAGATACCGCATGCGCACTTGAGATCTGAGCCGTGATTGTGGATGAAATGTAGTTCCCGCCATAGCCTGCAGACGTAGCAAGTCGAAGTGGCAGAGAGTGGGCATGCTTGTCGAAGGACCTGTAGCTGTTGGAGTGGCCAAGTCCCAGAGTGGAGACGCGGTCTGTACGCTCGCCGATGCAAGCGTAGCGTGCCCCCCCCCCCCCCCAGCTAGATGAACCGACGTCCTTATTAAGGTGGCTGGGACAGACTGGACGCGGAAGGCGGAGAATCGGATGTGATGGTGTAATTTGAGAGAGGCCATTTTGTAAGTAGCTGTAGAAACAATTAATTATAATTCAAATAATGATATTATTTCAGAAACAACACTGGGCGCTAGAGTCGATGGTCAAGATCTTGTTAAAGATAATTACATAGTGGCAATCAACGAGTGTCTTGATATTATCACCACCAGGATCAATAAACCTTGGCTCATGTTCGATTTCATCTTCAACTTGTCGAGTTACAAAGTTAAACTATCCAAGGCTCTAAATATCGTTTTCAGCCTTTCGGAGCAAGTGAGTATGATGATAAGTCAATACATAATGTGACTTGTATGGGAACAATATTAAAGGTCACGAAAACTGATGAGCTTTTGTGATATCACGACCCTTGGTGGGATGCGCGGACACACTGTGGCAAATAAATGATTTCTTCGTCAGTAGATCACGTTTAATTTGTTTGATAATAAAAAAAATACAAAGCGAATGAATTTATACCTTTCAATATTCAAATACCTTACAACTTTTGTAGATGGTACAGCTTCGAAAATCGGAACATTTGCAACGGTTGAAACACAAAGAAAACTCTGATTACGAAGGTAAGAACTGACTAGACCATAATATTATCACATCAGTTACAGGAAAACGTTCTCAGGAGACCACCTCTATTTTTTGCTATAGCTACCTGCAGTTACTTGCCTTACATTCACAGAATTTTGATTAATGGTCAGCAACAAAAAGTCAATTCTCATGATTTAACTACTGCCTCAACTGAAGTTAGAGTAGATACCTATATGTTAGTTGAAATACCCATTTTTTTGTTAAAGGTCAAAGCGTCTTAGACGTCCTTCTGGAGAACACAGTGACTGAGACCAGTAGCCTGTTTACGGATGTTGAGCTGAGGAACTTCTCAGATAACCTGTTGTTTGCTGCCTTTGACACCACTATCTATGAGATGCTGTTTATCTTCGTCTGCATCGGCAGCTACCCTGAGGTGCAGGAGAAAATTTACCAGGAGTAAGTTATTTTAACGTTTTCGAATCCACGCGTTCATCGTTAAAGTCAAATCATTAAAATATTAGGCTATTAAAAGGTACTTCCCAGAATAGAATTCCCCTCAAGACCACAGAAGTCGCTCTTTTAAAATGTATTAGATACAATATTTTTTAAACATTTAATATAAGTTTATAATTATAATAATTGTGAAAACGAAGTCCTTGGAATAAAATTACTTTATTACAATAGGTACCTACAAAGTATAAAAAATTAAACAATGACAGATGTGAGATAAATTAATTCTGTTGATTGTGCTAATATACATATTTATAAATAAACTACCCGCGTAAAAACTAGCACGCTGTTTTGAATTGAAGGCTCTGTTCAAAATGTTTGTGTCAGAATGTAGTGAGTTATTATTCTATTTATATATATCGCAGGACTTTGTATATTATCATTTTTTATTCTCAGAATAACTCAAGTTTTGGGCGAAGAGGGAAGAGTAACAAAGGAGAATCTATCTCAATTAGTTTATTTAGAAGCAGTAATCAAAGAATCCATCAGGTTATACCCGATTGCACCGGTTTTGGGTCGCCAAGCTACGACGGATACAAAGTTACGTAAGTCTTGTAATAAGATGTCTAAGTAAATAAATAATTTAATTATATTTAGTAATTAATTATTTTATTTTGGATCAAACGCACGTGAAGCACCGAGACAATACGTCTCGGTGCTTCACATGCATTTGAAGCGTTCTACGTATCTCTGAGAGCCACGGGATCCTGAAGCATAGCAACAGCTCCTGGTGCGCATTACATGTCTCCATGTGACGACGAGAACATAGCCACAGCTCCTGGTGCGCGTTCCATGTCTCCATGATCATACACATTAGGTCCTTATCAATATTTCGAGTTTATACCTTATCCAAGACTAGTCCAAGAATAAAGTTTCGTGCTTTAAGTTAAAGTGTATAAACGTGCCGCCTCGATAGGTTTATTCTAAACTATTTTTAATATGACATAAATCTCATATAAAACGGTTGATAAATTAAATGTAGAAGGAGGTGGAAGTGAGGAGAGAAGAAGAGGGCAAGTCATCCCCTCACCCAGCAGTTCACAGGAAACAAAGTTTCAAGGTCAATATCAAATGTCTCGGGGCTCCTATGTCTGTCTGCAGGATTTAAAGGAACCTAGCCCGTCCGAGTCGGAGTGCCCCAAGTCCCAAGGTCGCTCATACATTCTTTTTTCGCTCGCTTCGCTCGCTCACTAGACCCCGCTATCCATGGTATCCATGGTCCAGGCTTATTCATGTATTCCGGCAACTATATGATAGTGCTGTTACTGTACTATGACCGTGCCTATAACCGTGTTTTGCACCTGCTAGTATACAATTCCGCTCTAAAAATTCACTAACCTGACCGATTTCACAATTTTTAACCCCCGTCGGAAAAAGACGGGTATTATACGTTTAACGTGTATCTGTCTGTTCCCTCGTAGCTCCCAAACGGCTGAACTGATTTTGATTATTATTTTTTTGCTTTTAAGGTGTCTTGATCGAGAGTGTTTTTTTTTGGAAAACTTGCGCTCAGTTTAGTAAAATCTTATTTAAATGATAGACAACAGCAAGTTCAAATAAACGGTATAAATTCACTAGGTTTAAAAGTAAAAATGGGTGTACCACAAGGCTCGATATTGGGTCCTTTCCTCTTTTTAGTGTATATTAATGATCTACTCCATTTATTAAAAAATCAACCACAAATGGTGTTATTTGCTGACGATACTTCATTAATATTTAAGGTAGATAGACGTGCTACAAATTTTGACGACGTGAATAACGCCCTACTGCAGGTCCAAAATTGGTTCACTGCTAATAATTTAGTATTAAATGGGAAAAAAACTAAGTGCATAAAATTTTCTTTACCAAATGTAAAAAGTAATGATTGTGAGATAGTATTGAATCAAGAGAAACTAGAATTCGTCGATAAAACCGTTTTCCTGGGGATCACGCTCGACTCAAGGCTACAATGGGGTCCTCATTTAACATCTCTTATTTATTTATTTTATTTATTTATTTAAAGATCTCCAACAAAGGATATACACAAAACATTACCAGAAACAGCATAATTATAAAGTGTTGTGTAGGTGTACTCCTTCACTTATAGGAGACCACAACATTCACAGTAGAATATAAATTAAAATATAATCAGGTTTCGATTAACAAAATAATGTTGACAATTTATGATTCGAAAGATAATTTGAACATCATGATTAAAAATAATATAAAGATAAAATAAAATTCCTAACATTGTTATTAACATAATTTTCATATAATAAAATTTATAATTTCTAACATTATCATTGTAGATTTCCATAAATATATATAATACATAGGTATTTTCAAGCGTTAACGTTCTTAAGACTTATTATTATTATTATTTTTAAACTTTGTTTGCGAAATAATGACAGTACAGAAATAATAAACGAGACATTAAACAATTTATATGGTTTCAAAGTTGACTACAAATGAATTTCCAACAATTTGTGTTTCAAATTATGTAAACTGTCGCAGAAAATGTCGATTTCAGGATTGACCGAGATGACCCTATTGGTGATGTTCATTATTCGGTTTAATGGAGCTGATCGTCCAAGATTTGTGCGAGATGATTTGACAGCAAACATTTCGGGCTTTCTTACTGTTCTGACTGGACATTGACGGGGGACACTCAGATTCAATTCAGCGAGAAGGTCTGGCGAGGATATATGACCATTGAGAATTTTGAACAGAGTCGTGACGTCAGCCAACACGCGCCGTTGTTCAAGGGAATGCCAATCAAAGTGGGACAATCGCTGTGAATAGTCAGCTCTGTAAGGACAGCTGCGATCTTTGTACCCAAGGTATCTGGTAAAGTGTTTTTGTACGCGCTCGATACGATTGACGTGTACTTTGTATATCGGACTCCAGACTGGAGAAGCGTATTCTAGAGTACTGCGCACAAAGGAATTGAAAAGAACTTTCAATGCATGTGTTCCTTTGAAGTCATGCCCAATCCTTTTAATGAATCCGACCATTTTGCCGGCCTTAGTCAACATGTTATCGATATGAGGAGTGAACGACAGGTTACTACTGAGTAAGACTCCCAGATCCCGGATGACACCGACCTTATGCAGCACTGTCCCATTAAGTGAGTAAGACGATGTCACTAAATGTTTTTTGCGGGTAAATGTGTTGTGCTGGCATTTACTGACGTTGAGCACCATCTTATTCGCAATGCACCAATCCTGAAGGGAGTCCAGATCAGACTGAAGTAGAGCGACGTCGGCTGGAGATTGGATTGGTCGGTACATTTTAAGGTCGTCTGCAAAGAGGGAACATTCGCTGTATTTGATGTGATTTATTATATCATTGATAAACACAATGAAGAGTATCGGTCCGGCGTGAGAGCCTTGAGGCACTCCAGAGGTAGCGAGATATTCGGGCGAATGGAAGCCATTTACCACTACTCTTAGTTTCCGATCGCTTAGGTTAGGTTAGGTTATCTCTTGCAGGACGGCTAAGTTCAGCAGCATATGCTGTCAGAAAAATCCGTCAATTTACTGATGTAGATACCGCGAGACTGGTATATTTTAGTTACTTTCATAGTGTCATGTCTTACGGTATTTTACTGTGGGGACGGGCTGCAGACATCGAGTCTATTTTTATTCTGCAGAAAAGAGCGATCAGAGCCATATATCATCTCCGCAGGCGTGATTCTCTAAGGGAACTGTTTAAAGATATTAACATCATGACGGTACCTTGTCAATATATCTATGAAAACATCATGTATGTAAGAAAAAATTTACATCTTTTTAGTAAAAGAGGTGATAGACATAATTATAGTACAAGAAATAGGGACCTATTAGTTCAACCAGGTTTCAGACTGGCTAAAGTAGACTCATCTTTCATGGGGTACTGTTTAAAATGTTATAATAAAATTCCTCCCCACATACTTCAACTGAATGAGACGAGATTCAAAACATGTATAAAACGCACACTATGCAGGCAGGCATATTATAAGTTAGGGGATTATATCACTGATAAAAATGCTTGGGCCAATGCTGGTCCTGCTCCACAACCACAACTAAATGATTAACATTCGAAAAGTCTGTTGGAGCTGCTGAAGATTGTAAGAACATCTTTGCATTGTATAGACTCAATTTCTTTTGCATTATATAATTGCATAGCACATATGTGAGTACTATGTACTATAGAGCTACCATTTACCGGGTAATATTATGTCTTTCATTGACTTGAATGTGCCCTGGCGGCTGTGAGTATGTCATGCTCACTCAGATGTCTCGCTGATGGTGGCGTGTGTGTTGGATCATTTAGCTCCCTTCAAAATGGTTGAGCTGAATGGTGCTAATCCATGCGTCATGTTCGTGAACGGGCGCCGTCAGTTGGGGCTGGTCATCTCTTAGCTGCCATGGCTTATTTGTAATTTTTGAATTGTTTTTATTTTTATGTACGGACGCTTTTTTTATGCACGGCTTTCTACATTGTTCTCACATGTATAAGTAATTTCAACATGAATGATGTAACCAATTTTTGTAACAATTTATTTGATTTAAAAGAGTGTCCGTGGAGTTTCTTGCCCGTTCTTCTCCATAGGTACCTACTACGCTTTGGAATGGGCATCTAGCTTCATATTTTCTGACTGACTGACTCCTTGACAATTCAAAAGTGCCTGTAATTGGTTTAATTGAAATAAATGCTTTGAGTTTTGAGTTTTTTGAGTTTTTTAGCTACAATTCACGAAAATCGGCGTTTGAAGATTATCAGCTCTTTTCTAGCTGATGATTGGATGTGCGCATCTTCCACAGGTCTGATCGATTCGAAATTTAGTATTCTGTTACTTCAATAATATTAGAAGAACATAGTAACCTTGAACTGATACTGCAGCATCACCTGGATTTGTGTCGGGGGTTTTTTTATTTTTTATTTTAACTTGTATTACGACTATTATGTTCACTATTTTATAAATGACTGATAAAGTTAGTAAAATAAGACTGATAAACTTGAAGATAGGATTTAATTAAAGTTTTTTTCAAGTGGGCTTGACCCTTCCGATAAACACAGATGACAAAGTGCGACAAGACCGTTGAGATTTTATTCTTTTTATAATACATATCATTAAAAACATTTTGGAACTCATCGTACGAGTATGTTGTGCCTTCTGGAAAAGTATGGGAGAGACCTTTGCCCAACAGTGGGACAAAATAGATTAGATAAAAAAAAACTTATCATTTGTTAACGGGCAATCAATAAATAACATTAGAGAACAATCATAATCAGTGATTTTCTTTTCTACAATCATATATTATTATCAATAAAATTACATACCGAATGTCCGAGTTCTGGAGTGTATCGAGACTCCAACCACATGATGATCCGACCTATGCACTCAATAAACGACTGACAGTCCGTAGGTGGTATTACGCACTTTAAGCCTAGTCCACACGGGCAGTCCTTATACTTCTTTATTTGATGACTTTCACTCACTCCTAACAGATTTATGTTGACGTCACCTAAGATGATGATGATTTGCTGGAATGTTCCTGTGTACACTGCAAGGTTAAAGTTGTGCTATTAAAAGTGAGTTTGTCATGAAGGCCTTCTATAGAACTCGTGAGGGTTTTATTTGCATTAAACATTACTTCTCTTGTATTCTCTCCCTTGTTTGCAAACATATTGTACCCCTCTGTTTAATATAACGATAACTCTAAGGGTAACATTAAGAAAGACCCTGTTTCAGCACTAAGATTTCTCTCTTTTTTAAGCATTTTTTTTAGAAAATACATACTTCAAAGTTTGTGCTTATCGACCGAATATTTAAGTACACTATGTGTAGGTTTTTGTTGATGCTAGATTTACTCTGAACCCAAGTGGAACCCAACATTTTACCTGAAACCTAGTAAGTTGACATTCCAATGTGCATCAAAACTATCCACTTTTTTATTTCCTATCTGAGCAGACAGACGTTGTCCTGTTAAAATTTCAATAATTCATGCAAACATCCCATAGAAAAACGGACGTTCAGTTTTTCCAAAATTTGAAAAATTTCCGGAAATCTTTTCTTTTCATAAAGCCTAATTCGGAATATTAAGTTACAAAAAATTGCCAAATCGGTGCAGGCTCTCAAGTGATGCGCTTACCAACGAACGAATAGCATTTCATTTTTATTTAAATAGATGTCGTAATGATGCTCACAGTGTTCACTATGTGTCCACTAGACACTATAAGTAGCTAGCCGCCCTAATTACATTGCTTTCTAAGAATCGTTAAATATCACGTTCACTCATAAATTGATAGTATTTTCTTCTTCTCACACAGGCTTGGAGATTCGTACACGATTTTTTTGATAACCTTCTTCGAGATAAATCTAAATTGCGGTACCTACTGGTGGAATAATTGCGAGGGCCCGGCTGGTAATGTTTGTATGAAAGTCTATAATTGTCGTGCTTAGCTGCCAAATAAATTACTATGAACACCTCATATCTGTCGTGTTATCTAAAAATGGAACGAACTTTTTACTTAAAAAAATCAAAAGTCATTTATTAAAACTAAGCGAACGTTATTAATTACATACAAACAATTACATAAGACAGTCCCCCAAAACCACCCTTCACCACTTCCTAGTGCTTTAGCTGTTAAGAAAAAGTGGCGCAACAAACTCCCATCATTCAGTCAGCTGTGCTGCTGGGGAGACATTATTTGTACCTACCGAAAAATCATCGATTGGTCAACCGTTATTTGCGACTCAAACTCAACTCAAAGCATTTATTTTCATTAAACCATTTACAGGCACTTTTGAATTGTCAAGGAGTCGGTCAGTCAGAAAAATATGAAGCTAGTTGCCCATTCCAAATTCTAGTTATTCGTAGTAGGTACATATGGAGAAGAACGGGCAAGAGACTTCACGGATCAAAAAGCTCAGCGTTATATCTACTGGCAGAGGTTTCTCGGCGTCTGGTTTTTTACGGCCTACTGACTCTGCATACTCAATCTGTTAGTCAGATTGAGTATGCAGAGATACGTCCTTCTGAAGCTTTTGAGCAACCTGGGCAACAACTTTGTTTTCTTTTTTCTCTAATCCAGCTAGTTCCACCTTTTTTGTGGTCGTTTTCTTCCAGCTCTTTCACACGTTCTTCTAGTGATTTATTGCACTTTTCCAAGTGGCATTCATGTTGCCTAGGGCTTTCATTTTTCTTCATTTTTGTAATTTGGTACTCTAACAAAACGACGAACTCTCTCGTCTCTCTCTAACTTTTCAGATACGAAACCAACAAGGTCGGCCAACTCACTTAGCCTTTTCACCAGTTTATGTATTTATTTATTTAATACTTCAAGCACACAATTGTACAGAGGCGGACTTAATGCCTTAGGAATTTTTCCAGTTAGAGTTGGTTTTTTGGCAGTTTGTGTACAACATTCATTTTCCTATTCATATCAGCTACGGTGACTGCAATATTCGGTTTCTCATGATTGTGCGAGCTTGGGTGCGAGCCGGGCGGGAAGCCGCAAACATCACATTTTTCATTTTTGAAGTTAGCTCCCGCGACGCACTTTTTAAGGAAAACTGCTTTACATGATCCTTTGCATTTATTGATCTCATCTTTCACGATCGATATGATCTTATTGCATTTCTCACTCTTCACCATTACTATTGCATAAACACTATTAGTAGAAACAACCGTCTTTACAAGGTACTAAGTCACAGTTACGTATTTGACATGTACCAGACACAGCCGTATATGAAATAGTTAGTAATTTTCTAGATTATACAGGCTGACTTTGAAAACATGCGATAAAATGTAAGGGGGTGTTCTACTCATCAATATGAACAACTTTTACTATGGGACCAAATAAGAATTCGGAAAAAAAAAACCCATAGCAAAAGTTGTTCATATTGATGGGTAGATCATCCCCTTTTTTGTCGCATGTTTTCAAAGTCAGCCTGTATTGGTAAATTGAGCCAGAAGTTTTATAAATCTAGAAAAAAAAAATTTAATCAACTTTTCATGAGAGAAGCTGTAAGAACTTGTGAAATGTCTTTGCCCAGCAAAGGGACAGTAATGACTAAAACATTACCTCCTTCTTTTTTGAAGTCGGTTAAAAAATAAGGCGAACAGAAAATGCATTTGCCGAAACTTTTTCTAAATGACTTTTCCTTTGTTTAGGAAATGTGACAATTCCTGCTGGGAGTAGCATATTAGTCCATGTATGGAGCATAAACAGAAATCCCAAATATTGGGGTTTAGATCCTGAAGAGTTTAAACCAGAAAGATGGCTTAGTTCTGACACTTGTCCGGATCATCCAGCTGCTTATGCTAGTTTTTCTCCGGGCCGAAGAGGGTGTGTTGGTAAGTTGACAGTCTCTTTTCACAATTTTCACCGCCATGTCAATAATAGCAGTTGTGATAAGCAAGTTAAGATTGGAAGATTGCGTTTTTATATTTTGAAAAAGCCTTTGACATTGTAAATCACTGCATATTTTTTTATTAAGATGTTTTTTTTTCAAGACAACCAAGTACTGCTATCATAGATTTGCTACTTAATTGTGTTATCACAAGACACTGAATCGCTTAGTCTGAGACCAAGGGTCCCCAAGGGAAGAATACTGTGGCCCATATTCTTTATTCTCAGCATTATAAGTAGGTATTATATGTTTGACTTATACATTACCATCTTTATATCATTTCAGGAAAAACGTATGCGCTGATGTATTTAAAAGCAACAATAGTTCCATTATTACGCAAGTTCAAACTGACAGCGGACCGTACAAAGCTGAAACTAGTATTGAAAGTAATGCTGAGCCCTATAACTGGACATTTTGTAAAAATTGAGGAGAGGCAATTCAATAAATAACGGAATGAGATTTTTTTTTGTTTTTCCTTTCTCAAAACTTATTTGACAGACGTTGTTCGAGCATGTAATGTAAAAGAAATATGAAACAATGGATTTATAGCAAACAGTATTAAAATTATTGTAAAAAAACACGAACATTGTTCACAATATTTTTATTCGTCGAAACACATTCAGTAGGTACTTTTACAAATTGATCGAATCATAACGAAGAAATATTTATTGTTGTGAGAAGCGTAGCAACAATATTGTCCTTTAGTAGAAAACAAAAAAACTAACACCAAAAATAGCTATCGGGAAAAATAAAAACAAAATAATATTTAGTTTTATGGAAATATTAGAGTAAGAGTTTATATAAAAATATGTTTAAAAAACTAAAACAGAATCTTTAAATAAATTTAGACATTTGTCTAGGTTAGGACAATCGAATACAGAAATAGTTTTCGCTAAGTCTTAAAATGAATTCTGAGCAAAAAAATCTCTTAAAAATCAACCGTCCATACATATAATTATAATTCCCAAATGGTAAGTTAACTAAGTTCAATTTAGATAAAATAAATGCAACATACATAATTTCAAGAAATTTTTGTACTAAAACTTGCAAAGTACTTTTTCATTGAGAAAATCAAAAATAATCAATGTATGTGATTACTTAAAAAATTCTAAACGGAGTTCAAAAGAAATTAAAACAAAATTTCCGCTCAGTCTCTGAATATGATATTCTCAAAATACCATAATCTCAAAACACCATAATCGCAAATCATCACATTATCAAAACATCATATTCTCAAAACATCATATCATCAAAATATCATGATCTCAAAACACCATATTCGCAAAACACAACATTCTTATGATACCACATTCAAAGTACAGTCGCGGAGATTTGAGAAAAAGTATATTTTGTTGAGATATTTTTATTGATGAATCCATAAGTGGGAGTTGAAGCAAGTGCTGCCCAGAATGGACATACAGTGCATTATGTTCCTTGGGCTACTACTAGTCTGTAAACCAAAGCTCGTCAAAATCTATCCGAGGAGTTTTGAGAAAAAGTATATTTTGTTGAGATATTTTTATTGATGAATCCATAAGTGGGAGTTGAAGCAAGTGCTGCCCAGAATGGACATACAGTGCATTATGTTCCTTGGGCTACTACTAGTCAGTAAAACAAAGCTCGTCAAAATCTATCCGAGGAGTTTTGAGAAAAAGTATATTTTGATGAGATATTTTTATTGATGAATCCATAGTTAAAGCAAGTTGAAGCAAGTGCTGCCCAGAATGGACACACAGTGCATTATGTTCCTTGGGCTTATTCCAGTCTATAAACCAAAGCTCGTCAAAATCTATCCGCGGAGATTTGAGAAAAAGTATATTTTGTTGAGATATTTTTATTGATGAATCCATAAGTGGGAGTTGAAGCAAGTGCTGCCCAGAATGGACATACAGTGCATTATGTTCCTTGGGCTACTACTAGTCTGTAAACCAAAGCTCGTCAAAATCTATCGGAGGAGTTTTGAGAAAAAGTATATTTTGTTGAGATATTTTTATTGATGAATCCATAGTTGAAGCAAGTTGAAGCAAGTGCTGCCCAGAATGGACATACAGTGCATTATGTTCCTTGGGCTACTACTAGTCTGTAAACCAAAGCTTGTCAAAATCTATCCGAGGAGTTTTGAGAAAAAGTATATTTTTGTTGCATTTTTTTAATTTATGAATAATGACTACAAATGGGGCATTTTATTAATTAATGACAGTAAATATTTAAACAACACATTAGTATTTCCTTTAATTCATTTATATGCATATCATTACCTACATTTCTAAATATTTTTATAAAAACACATTAAAAAATATAAAAAAATTGTAGCCCACCGATATCGGGAACAGGGTCCAAGCTATCGAAGTTCAGGGCTCCTGAGGGAGGAATCTCCTAATGATAAGCGCCGTATCCAGAAGTACCGCTTTCTGGATGAAGCCCTTGATCCAGCTGCCTAACGATAGCTCCCCAGGTGTTCGTTGAGGTTCTTGGCTATTATGCCATTGGCCGTAACGACTATTGGCACAACAACTGCTGCATCCACATCCCACGCTCTAATCGATATCATCACTATGTCACGAGTGTATTGAATCAGGAACATTTAAAAGACAACACATGTGATGATTTTTACGGCACCAAATCGTTGTTAAACTACCCAAAAGGCACATAATAGATTTTGAAAATCTTAATCAGCAACATGATACGGTATTATTTGAGCTTGACGAATTCGAAACATTGTTTAATGAACCTCAACTATTAGCTCAATTATGCCGCCGATGCCGATGTCCACGAACAGCACTAGGTACACTCCTATCAACACTAGGGCATCGAATGAAAGACTCGCTAAGTTTTTTAACATAACGCGAACAGTCTTGAACCATTCACCACCTTCTGGCTCAATCATCAGACCCTGGACACCACCTTAAGCTATACTACTTGTTATGACAAAACCAACGAGTCCAAACACGATGGTGCTATCTTGTATGGTTGAGGAGTTCCTATAGCCACCTTCCGGTTCCATCATCAGACTCTGGACACCACCATTGTAATACTACTTGTTAATACATATCCAATGTAACCACATACTACGATGCTATCTGGTTTACTTGAGGAGTTCCTATGGCCACCTTCCGGATCCATCATCAGACCCTGGATACTACCTTAAGCTATACTACTTGTCATGACAAAACCAACGAGTCCAAGCACGATGGTGCTATCTTGTATGATTGAGGAGTTCCTTTGGCCACCATTCGGCTCCATCATCAGCCCCTGGACACCATCTGACGCTTTAGCACTTGTCACGATAAGACCAACGAGTTCAAACTCAACAACGCTATCATATACATATCCAAAATAAATAAAACTACCAGAAAAACCTTAAAACACACAAAACTTTTTAACCCTGGGATCGATTTTTTTTTTTTTTTTTTTTTTTAGTATAGTTTGGCGCTAGGAACCGTTTGGAAGTATTCCCATGTCTGGGCAGCATTTGGTCCACATCGGTCAATATCCTTTGTTCTTATTTTAGTCCATATTTTTCAACTACAATGTTAAGTTTGTTCTTGGGATAAATTCATCTAAGCTACGGAACCCTTCATTGTGCGTAGTCCGACACGCACTTGACCGGTTTTTTTTTAAATTTTTCACTTTAGTCCAACATTTTCATAACTTTCATCATAGCTACGAAGCTGATTATTTTATGCATAAAAGTAAAACTCATAAAGATTCAGTTGCAAAAAAAAAATCTCGTAAAAGCCTTTTTAAATGTCAAGTCGAAAATTCTCAAAAATTCGGAAAAAAAATTATAACTCGGAAACTATCAATAATCGCAGAACATACAGGGGGGTGATTCGGATACCCCACGATACGAGGGAACTTAATTTTATTTTTGGATGTGTACGTTCCGGCCACCCTGTACCTATATTATTAAATCAATGGTCTCACATGAAATACTCTATACTGCAATAAAATATGAATTTACATCGACATTACTAGTCATAACAGGTGACATTGATATTATTAGTCAAGAGAGCCAATCCGGCCAGGATGATTTAAAAAAAAGAGGTTACACAAAGAATTTTGTTAATAACAGTATACACAGGTAAAAAAATGTTATAAAATACGAATATGATGTAATAAGAATGTTGTGTTTTGCGAATATGGTGTTTTGAGATCATGATATTTTGATGATAAATGATGTTTTGAGAATAATTATGATGTTTTGATAATGTGATGATTTGCGATTATGGTGTTTTGAGATTATGGTATTTTGAGAATATCATATTCAGAGACTGAGCGAAAATTTCGTATCAAGTTAGTAAAGAACAGTCGTAATACTAGGTATTATTACATTAAGTATAGTCTATTTCACAACATCTGGACTATGTGGCTCTACATTAGCAAAATAAAAATATACGAAGAAAATCTAAGCCTCGCTTGCACTACAAATCACTAAATACATTTAGCGCTAAACATATTTAAAACATCGTTTCTGGCATCTTCAAACAATTGTAGAGAAACAAAGAGATGTCTCAAACTCAAACTTAAAGCATTTATTTCAAATAAACCAATTACAGGCACTTTTGAAAGAAACTCCACGGACACTCTTTTAAATCATAATAATGTTACAAAATATTTGTTAGGTACATCATTCATGTTGAAATTATACATGTGAGAATAATATAGAAAGACGTGCACGTTAAAAGCGTAATAAAAAATATAGAAAAAAATCAGCTAAGAGATGACATGATGTTCACGAAACTGACGCATCAATCAGCACCATTTAGCTCAACCATTTTGAAGGGAACTTAACGATCCAATGATCCAACACACACGCCAATACCAGCGAGACATTTGAGTGAGCATGACATACTCTCAGCCGCCAGGGCAACCCAGGGTTTTACATATGTTTAGCACTAACCGTATATAAATATGTATTTAACGAGTTGTGGTGTAAGCGTGCCTGAGCCTTGCAATTGAACCACTCCTCACACGTCACGTCACGACACGTCCCCTATTGCACGCCATTCAACTCGATCGACAACTCGTCTCCAAAACAGGTCTCGATAGAGTCAAAAGCTTTCTCATAGTCGACAAAGTTAAGGCAGGGCCGATTATACTCTTCGGACTTCTGTATAATTTGTCGTACAGTGTGGGTGTGGTCTATGGTGCTGTCTATGTCCTCCTTAAGAGCTGGCCTGCTCTGGTGGCTGAAACTCGTCGATTCTTCGCGATACACGATTTGTGACGACTCTTGAAAACAACTTATATTTATGTGGCTAAGGAGTAAAATGGGTCTGTAATTCTTTAGAAGGGTTTTTTTTAAAGAAAGGGTCCTTTTTAAAGAAAAGAATGACCACGGTTCTTCGCCACGGAGTTCTTCTGAGAACAGGGCACAGTTGAAGAGCTCCCAAAGCTCTTTCAGTACAGGATAGCTAAGACATAAAACTAAAGAACGGGACAAAAAATCAATATACGAAACATTATAATGACTGTTGTCTAACACAGAAACAATGCTACTTATTTTCATTTTGCCAATGTCAAAGCTGATTTCTAAACTATTTTAACAACAGTAAAAATTGCACAATATTTGACATCGATATATTGTTTAAAAAGGCGTTCATAACATTTTTTATTCATTCTATAAAAGAAGTCATAGGATATCAAACAAACATTCTATTTTTGTTCTATATAATGTCATAGTTATATTCGTTATAATATTCGGACTACTTCATTGGTAAAAGACAAAGTATGACGTTTCGTTATTATTATTTTTTAATACTAAAACTGTAATCCAAAAAGATTTAAAATCGAATTTAAAATCTTGCGGCACTTGCACACAATTACTCATTTTAACGTCCACTATCGTAATTGTAAAGACAAGCTCCACCAAAGTACAAAGTACATGGTAACTCATCAATGATATTTTTTAAGAGCCACTATTACATAAACCATTACAATATGAGCCCATCTCTCATGTACTGAAATAATTATACATTACAAACCCTAAAATATTGCTGACACTTAAAAGTACTGGTAATAAAAATAATCTCAAATACTTTAAGACTGAATCGAATCAGCAATACAATATTGCACAAAATAAGCTTCATAAGCAAATTGGACGTTATATTACGTTCGACAGCAACATTAATAAATATCTATATAACATAACACACGACTAGCATCATAATACTTTTAGCTCCAATAAATAAAAAAATAATTTAATTGAACGTTTATAATGTAAAATACGAAAACATCCCCTTACACGCTTAGTAGTTATATCGTACACCTTATTTCACAGGCCAAGAAACGATAATTCTATTTTAAAATTTAAACAGTCGATAGATCTTATAATATATTAGAAAAAATATTATAAATATAGCTGTTACGCTGTACCAGAGCGCAGAAGAATCACGTGATAACAGTTAAATAGCCGAACTGTTACAAAAGACTAGCGATAGGAAACAAATCTCATCCTGCATTCTAGTCTTACACAAGACATTGAAGAAGCAATGCAATGGATTGAAAAATAACTCGAAATATCGCACACTAAAAATCCCCACAAACCTTGACTGCCAAAATAACTCGGAATTCCGGGTTACAAAAACCCGAAAAATTGATCTAAGCTGTTGTTTTTAAAATAGAACATCGTGAAGTAATACTAGATCACAGTCTATGTAAATAATACATTTAATTAGATAAACATTTACCTATAGTTTGCTTTACAGGAAACACGTTAACGTCAAAAAGACGCAGAGATTAAAATGCTAAAAATTACTTTTAGTTATTTTTTTGTTCTCTAAAAATTTCGTTTGGCTGAACAAAATTGTGAGAATTTGAAAATGAGGTTGTCTTCAGGTCATGTATTGGTTCATAACCAATCTTCAAAGTTTTCTGTTATTGCATTACATACATTTCATTACTGCTAATTGTCACAACTACATTTTTAGTTGCTCCTCAAATTTTTTGTTTACATATTTTGTAAAATCCATAATTTTGTTCAACCAGAACAAAAAACAAATCCCATGTAATCTACTTAATACGAAGTCTCTAACAGTAGAAATGTACAACGGTAACGACTATTAGTAAAACGACATTTGACTCACAAGAGTCGAAGTAGAGAGTACAACCCAGTCCTCTCACGTCACTTTGTAGAACTCACGTCGACTTTTCCGACGTCAGCTCGTCAAAAAACAACTTTCACTTGTCAAATACCTATTTGTTTTGACGTCAATTTTGCATCACAATATTATTTGTCGCCAGAAATTAACAACTTTTAACTCTTAACTCAGTTTTTCGACTCATTTATTAATTTGTAACTCGGTTTTCTGTGTTCAAACTGACAACTGCCATTTTGAAGTTTGACAATAATATGTTTTCTACAAAATGACGTTACAGCGACGAACCCCTTTTTGTCTAATCAATTGATTTGGACGGCTTTACTCTGTCCAGCTTATCAGGTTTTTCTGTACTATTCTGGCTACCCCTGAAAGAAAAGATAGATCAGTATTAGTAAGTTAGTAAGTAGTCGAATTAAGATCGTAAGTAAATGTTCCAGTCTTTCCGAATCGAACAGAGCTCTTCGTACTATTTACTATGTCTATTTCTGCCGCTCATCAGCGAGCGAGGCTGCCATCCGGATTGGTATGGGTAAGCACAAAGCACAAGGGACATTTCAGCATTGTCTCTTAGAAGCTTCTGGTATTACAGATGAGAAATGATGTAGTGATTGCAATGAGGCCGTCAGCTTCTTTGCTACCCAATTATAAAATATAAGAGTATCATAGTACAGCACTGACCAGTTCAAGCTCAACCGTCACAACATGTGGCACAGCCGGCCCCTGTGCTTGGCGCGCGGGGGCAGCTCGTCAGGCAGCACGCTGGTGTGCTTGCCGTCGGTCACGATGGTGCTCTTCTTCACTATTGGAGGCTTCTCGCTTTCCCGAGAGCTTGCCGCCGCGTACATTGATCTGAAACATGCTTTTGTTTTACTTTGATTTTACAACTGTTTCTTTTGGTGTTGTGTCTAACATTTGATTATTACCCTATACCTTTTTAATATTTTTTGATGCCAACGATGCCTTCACAGTACTAAAATTCCAGTATAGGCTAGTTATAATTCGACTTGAATAGTTTTATTGGGTGGCTTTTGGGTATCGAACTCATGTTCCCGTGGATGGGCTATTGCTAATATTTTGACCATTCGACTATCATTTTCTAAAAGAAGGTCTGGATCATCCGCACAATATGTGTTTGAAAAGTATCTCAGCATGGTAAAATTAAAGAAATACTTGACAAATTAATTTAGAATTATTATTCTTAAAACTAACTAAACTAAACTGAAGCAAATTAGAAAATGCTGATATTGGTGGATAGACTACGTAATTAAGGCATATTAATTTATTATCTGCAATAGTGCTGCCCTACATAACTACATGATTACTTAAAGCACGCTGTAAAGAACAAGATCATTCACTTTTAATTGGCAGAACAACATTTTATGATAAAAATCTGATCTACAAATAGAAAGAACATCTCTACAAAACTTTACTAGCATTTAAGCCAAGACCCGACCACATCTCCAGAGCCTTACCTCGTCAGCTTACTCCTCGCGGGCCTCGTCGTGAAGTTCGTACTCTTGCCTCTCCTCAAGGAGTGGAAGGAGGTCTTCAACGGCTTCACCAGCGCCATGCTGCTGCTGCTTTCAGGGATCGGCTTCGTACAGTTCAGGGTCTGGACTGTTAGCTCCACATCTTTTATTGGCTCGTTTAATGCTGAAAAGTATAATATAAGTTATTTATGCAACTGTTGTATAATAAGGGGCAATGATATTCTAATAAACAGATATGTTATACCCGTACAAAACAACAGAAAAAAGTGTTCCCCGCCGAGCGGCACACTCGTAAGCGTGTGTGGCTCAGACTAAAAGCAATATTTCCCAATTGGGTACTTTTCTAGTCTTCACTTTTTGCGCGCTCATAACATATCTGTTTACTAAAACATCATTGATAAGGGGTATTAAAACACTAATGTGATCACATGAGTGTTTTAATACCTAATTATATGCAGTTGCATACAATACAAGACTTTATCTACACCCATGATATGAATCCTCTATTAAAGTTTCTGAAACAGTTAGCTATTGCCAACATTACAACGACCATAGCCCGTAGACCTAGCGCGCGTGACGGATGCGGATTTTGGAAAAAATGTGACATGTGTCGGCGTGGGGGTCTGCACCTACTGACCGGAAGGGATCGAACAAGCAAAAGAGTTGCATAATGAAATTTAGTACAACATTATAACACTTTTTTCGATGATATAATGGTTACTATGACACTGGTCGTTTTAATGTTTGCAATAAGCTAACTGTTTCAGAAACTTTTATAGAGGATTAATACTGTATTTATAATATTTTATTAATTTATGGGGGGATGCACCAAGCATTTTTGTCAGTCGACTAGACAACTTGGGGGATGCAAAGACAGACAAAGGTAGTTATATTAGACATGATCATGTTTATGTTTCTTGGCAGGTTATGGATGTAATAAAAATCCAAAAAGACAATAAATTCACATTTAAGTCTAACCAATAGTCAACTTAACTTTCTGAGACACATTTAGACTAAGCGTGTATTAAGTTGGCACATAGGACAACTAACTGCAGAGTGCGAAATCGAGGGGTTCTTTTACGCGTACCTCAGAACCAAAGCCAAAATTATCAAAAGCTTGTAATTCCTTACCAGTAAACTCCTCAATAGGCTTATCAATAGTATCATGGTCGATCCACGTGAGCCCCATCTCCACCTTCTCCGCGAGGTCCTGCCAGCGCTGGCGGTTGTCCATGGTACCGGAGTACAGCGGCAGGATCCACGGGAACGTGTCGGAGAGGACCTTGTACAGCGGGAGGCAGATCATGTCGATGAAACCCACTTGCATTTGAGGGAGCTCGTCTTTCTTTTCTCTGAAAATGGAAATTATAGATTGTCTGATCTGAAAAATATTCTAGATTGTCAATCTTTGCTATATTTCCCAGGAGTAAAACTACTGGCCGCGCTGGACGTGCAACTTTGCTAAAATGTACTGTCAACCACACGCCCAAGTCATAGCTCAAGTATTACTACTGACATGTGATTAACCGTACCTGCACGGACTAACAAATAACACATCCAGTCAGGTCTAAAAAAATGGCGAGATTAGATTCGTAATTATGAATTTCTCTATCTTCGCTGTCGATGCTGTTATTGAAAATGAAGAAACGGTAATCACCTGTCCATCATAGCAATAGGCTGTTGGTTCAGCTGCAGTTTCTCCAGGTCTCCCTGGTCGAAGAACTCGTCGGCCACAAGCTTAGCTATCTTGTGCTGCACCTCCCAGGGCTTCGCGATAGCTGACACATCGCATGCTGTCATCATCATGCCACATAACACTGAAATATTATTATAAAGACCATTAAGAACTGGAGCCTGAAGTATTTTGAACTGAAAAAGCTACATTCATTAAAAGAAAGTTTTTTTTAAATTTTAATGCGCAATAAAAAAATAGTGCGTTAGGAAAATAACTAAAATACACCAAAGACTCAAAAAAGCGGGCAGGATTTTAATTTATTCTGCTTCATAATCCTTTTTCCAAAAAGTTAGGTACATTAGTTTTCTTGGCATCCATTGTGATTTAGCTTGTGCCGTTAAAATATTTCGAATTCAAACGTGATAGTTATTAGAAATCAAATTTGGTAAAAATGTAATATATTCCCACATTCTTTCTTCTCCGGACTCTGCCAGTCGAACTCCCCGTTCTCCACCAGCTCGTGGAACTTTGCTCTCTTCTTGAAGTACATCGCCAGGTCTGTTGACAGGATGGCCGTCTCCACCACCCTCATCACATCTTTGTAGTCGCATGGTGATAGCGCCTGGAAGATTATATTTACAAGATCGTAAGACTAGGCCATTTCACTTTCGTCACGTTGCCGTAACAATTATTAAGTAATTGTAGTAAAAGTGACTGGTGGATTTTCTCGTAACGGTATTAATACCGGTATAGGTAAATACCTACATCTGCATTATGACTTCAACCCATATATACCTATTGTGAACTCGTTTTTGTATTCGTCATGTCATCACCATCTGCCTAGCCTTTTCCCAACTGTGTTGGGGTCGGCTTCCAATCTAACCAGATGCAGCTGAATACCAGTATTTTACGTGGACCGACTGCCTATCTGACCTCCACAACAGGGTAATACGATACCCCTTGGTAAGACTGGTTGTCAGACTTTCGGGCTTCTGACGACTCGTAACGAGTGTCAAAGATCCACAAATGACAACCGGGATCAACGGCTTAACATGCTTTCTGAGGCACGGAGGGATCTTGTTATGTAAAGATGGTCACCCATTCACGGACCAACCGTAGTTACCATACTGGGCTAGCGGGAGGGTAGTTATTGTTAGAAACAGGTATCATAAATATAATAATAACATTAACAAAACTCACCTGAAAAATATTGTTACTCTCACTATTCAAAATCATGACACATTGATCGAAATGGTGATGTTCCATCGTGGAAGTCGAATACAATATCGCGAGAGGACTCTCCGTCTTCGTCTGGAACGCGTTGTTGGTTCCTCTGTGGTCCAGGTCGTGGCACAGACAGGCCACCAGCAGGCCCAGGATCTCCAGGTCAGACATGAACCGCTCCATCTTGCCAGTCTTCAGCATGGCGAACATGGTTTGAGCAACGTTGAGCGCGTGTCTCCAGTTATGGTACTTTACTGGGCGGTAGTTTTTTTTTACGCTTAGTATCCAGCGGCAGAGTACCTGGAAAGTTATGAAAAGTATTTTAATGAAATTGAATAATATAATGTGAAGAAGAATCCAATTTTAATTTTAGTTTACTAGTCGCCTGTAAAAAAAAACAGTTTTTTAGATCTCCTTATTCTCTTATTATTCAACTGGTATGCAGGAATACTCCTTGAGTTTTTTAATAGGAGGTACTTCATATAGAATAGATGGTCACTTACATCGTATGGTACGTGGAACTTCTCAACCAGGTTGCACTGTAGGAACATACGAAGAGTCGCTCTACAAGTATCCTCATCTGTTAGGTCGAAATCTGAAACAAAGCAAACAATGAACAAAGGATTTTCTGACAATTTGGATGAATTTTTCCTTGCTATATAGCAAAATCGCAAAATCTTGGACAATATGCCTAGCCACGTGACTTTAAATTTTTAGTCCGTCTAACAATGCTTTACGAAACGCCAACAAGAGATTTGCCTTTAGTAATCACTATGTACCTAATATATCGGGTATAAGGAACACTTTTCAATGTTTGACTTACCGTGAAACTGAAAGCTGTACAAGTTGTATAGTTCTGCTGAGGGGATATTGTCCTGACACAGCTTGCTCGTGTCTTCCGTCGATGCTGTCGCGTGGTACGATAGGCATTCTAACGCTACCTGTTGAGTAACATTTAAATTATTTGGTCGTTCCTTACAAAATTTAGATGAAACGTGATAATTATACTTCCCTTACAATAGTTACTCTATAGCGTGTCATTGTACTTTTTCTAAAGAGCCTGTATACGAGTTGGACGAGGTCACTAAGGGGTTTATAAACTTTGATAGTAGTTAGAAAAATATGAAGAGATTTCTGAGTAAAGCAGTCCGCGATAGTTTGACAACTTAGAACAGTTCGTACACTGATTCTAATGACATGATCTAAGTTGAGTTTATTTATTTATTAAGTATTTTATATTGTACCTTTTGTTTAGCCATCAGCTTACAAGCATTCTCGTACATCTGCGTGTTATGTATTCCGAGGCCGCAGAAGATGGCGAACGCTTCGAAAATCGAAATGTCGCCTTCCGTGAATTGACACCCATTCTCCTGCAAATGTAAATGTTAGTTTTGGTAATAAAGATTATTCATCGTTTTTTTCATCATCGTCAAAATGCATTTGAAACAGGACTGTGACAGAAAGTTTGCTACAGATCGTTTGTCATTAATTTGTTGATTTTAGTACTAGGCAGGTACCTAGTGCTTGGGAAATAGTTCACCCAATATGCGCTTTAATAATTTCGTGACCGTCCACGGCATCACGATAACGGAGGGAAGTATAATGTATGGAAATGTATGTAATGAAAACGCTTTATAATTTCTATCCACGATAACGTTATAACTTGCATATATTTCTTTACTGTTGTGGACGTGGACATCGACGATAATATCGCCTCGTTACAAATTATAAAAAAATCGCACAATAATGCCAAGAAACTGGCTATCTAAATAAGTAATAAATAAGTAATAAGTAAGCTTATGTATATTTGTACATGCATTTTGTAATTTCATGCCAATGTATTTCTGACTATATCCGATAAAGTAGTCTCAATTTCCAGTACAAAACTTTCTATCCACAATGTATTTACTGACCTTATTAATAAGCTGCGCAACTCCAATGACATCTTTGTTAGCGTTGACGATGGGCATGCACAGCATGGTCCTGACGGTGGCAGCGTCGTCCACAGACACATCTGCTACGAACATGCCGTTCTCTCTCCGCCAGTCCGCCACGTCGGAGATGTTTAGTGCCTTGTTTGATTGAGCAACCTGGAAATTGGAGACTAGGTATGAAGGTGTTACAGATTTCAAAATAGTCATCAAAATGCATAAATGATTTTTATGTGAATGAAATTCAATTTTGTTATTTAAAGTTATAAATCGACGACTTGGAAAACTTTGCTACTTTATCGAAATATTAGGTAAAAGAAAACAAAACGCTGTATTTAGTAGTCTTGTATTATGAACTGTCAGTAACTAACCACGACGATGAAGTCTAAAACCAAGTTGACGATGACGTTCCTATTAGTAAACTATAAGTTGCAAGGTGTGCCTTTTAGTCTGTTATAAATAAAAGTACTTTCTTTCTTTCAAAGAAGAACATTAAAAAAATCCCATTGCTGCTAAAGTTGATCAATGTATCAGATAATAAAAAACAAAAATAATAATCAATAATAAAATATCCTCACCGCCAGCGCAATACTCGCGAGCGTGGAGCGGTAGTCGTGCCTGGGCGTGAGCGTGGTGCGCGACTGGTGCGCGCCCAGCTCGAACAGCGTGTGGAAGCGCGTGGGGGCTGGCGGCGGCAGCGCCGGCATGGACGACTTCTGTCCGCCAGGCCGCTGCACTATGCGCTCTAAGTGACTCTGGAATAGATAGGGAGGATTTAAACTAATAGTATTAGTCGCTAGTTTCGTAAACTTAAAAGCGATTGTGATAAGAGTAACTTCAATACAATAGCAATTAAAGTAAGAACTGGCAAACTTATGAACAATTCCTACCTACCTAATATAATACTTGAAGTTAGGCTCTATTGATATTGTAACGTTCATTCACTTACCGATTCACAATGATCCGTATCCGAGATAAACACGGCACATCGCTCACACTTCAGCAGCTCCCTCGCCTCAGTCATGATCTTCGTAACCAAGCACTCCAGGTTGCTCTGCTCCTCGAAGATACTTCTCGCCAGCGCTAGTAGGATTTGGTTCCTCTTGTACTCCAGGACCGAGGACTCGAAGAGCTGCGCGTTCTGGATACCGATACCGCAGAATGTGAGGTACCGGCGAAAGACTTCCACGTCTCGAGGGGAGAATTCTTTGGATCCTGAAATAGATCACTACTACGTAAAAATTTTTGTCTTCTTCTATAATATTGTCAACCCCTACTGGAGTAAAGTTATTAATAGAAAAGTGTAGACGGAATAATATTAAGAATGTTTTAAAACTGGGGCAGATTCAATTGCCTTTAGTAATTTTAATTAAACGGTTAAGTCAAAAGTTTTTATTATAACATCAGAGGGTTTAGACAAGTGGCTATCGCTTGTAAGGCGTGTCTTATTTCTATACATCGATTTTGAATAGGAGCGAGCTCAGCTTTTCGGTACCTTATACCTATCTGTCCTATACATTTTTGACATTTCCATTATCGTTACCTATTGTTATTGCTGATAGAATAACACTTTGTCTAGGTCGTAAGGGCCTCCTCGGTTTCACCCATAGATAGTACCTACTCTATCTACGGTTTCACCTAATCATAAAATAACGAAACGGTGCTGGAAGAAAGATAAGATAAAACATTAACTGAGAAAATAAGTCTCCGACATAAATAAGCTCTCAATAATCCAAAACTTTAAAGCTCGCAAAATGAACACAACAAACTTCAAAATTCTACAAATAAAACTTTTTTCCTTTAACAATGTAGTACCTACGAAGCGTGGCTCAGTCGCTAGTTTATCATAAATTTAGTTATAACAGTTAGCAACCAACAAAGGCTTTAAAGTTGCGAGCGTCGGGAACTTGGTGAAAAGTCGATGCGGCGGAATCTGTACCAAATTCAATTATGATTAACTGGAGAATAGATCCAGTATAAGAGGAACTGGCTTGAAGGATTTGCATTTTAAGTTGATGTTTTGTTTAGTAGTTAAGTAAGTAACTGGTTTCACCAATATTAAATTGGAGAAACTAATATTGAAGAATTTGCAATAACAAGGAATTATTTAAACTAAGAGTGGTTTGGTTATAATAATGTTCGATGCCAATATTTGCGGTGGACAAGGTGTTGTGGCGCAGTCTGGGAGAGGCATGTCCAGCAGTGGACTGTGATAGGCTGAGTTCATTTTGATTGAATACTTGAACACCAGTGGAAGTTTCAATGGTGTTTCCAAAATGCAATGAAAAATAATATCTATGGCACTAAAATCCCCCCAAAGCAACGCATTGCAAGATTTTGCAATGCGTTGCGTTGCGGCGTGACCCGCTCTAATCTGCGGTAGTCTTAACACTAAAATATCATCTTAGACGCACCGTAGAGATTTCAGTGCATTTTGTAAAGCAATTGACAGATAGTCGACATTTTAATATTATCTCATCGAACAGCCATAAACGGAACTTACCATCAGTCTTGTTGATAATCTGTGCTACCCCGACCACGTCACCCTCGTAGTTGCAGATGGGCATGCAGAGGATCAGGTCAGTCTTGTAGCCCGTGCGAGCGTCGATCTCACTGTTGAACCTGAAAATATAATAATAAAGAATGATTGTAAAACAACTTTTTGCTGTTGAAGTTGAATGCAGGTCATCAGAATCTATACAGTTTTCTTCATTGCTATCGGGAAAGCCTCTATATTAATTAAACCACTTTTCAATTGCTATACCCTACCTGCGATTAGCTTCAACAGTATTCGGGAAATGGTGTACACTGCTGAATTTGTTGCCTACGCTTTTTTGAGGCTTTTCATGTAGTGAGTTTAGTAGGTGATTTCCTTTTCGCTACCATGTGTTACTGGGGAGTTTGTTCCGCCAGTTTTTTTCCTCAGTTAAAACACTAGGAATAGTTTAAGGCGGGCGTTTTAGGGGACTATCTTTGGAAATTTTAACGTTCTAGGAGAGCTGATTGTCCGCCTAATTTGAACATAATTAATAACTTTTCAACTATTGTTGTCAATGTTCATGTTTTTGCTTCAGACTAAAATACAGTTAAAAGATAGTTAACATCGTGGGACATATACCTGGGGTCGGAGTACGCGTTCTTGATGTTGATGGGGTGCTTCGTCTGCGCGGCGAGTCCAGCCACTCCTACGCCGAAGGGGATCTTGATCTCTTGCGAGCGCGCAGTGCGGAGTGCGTCGTTTAATTCTGGTTAAACAAATTAGGATTATTATCAGGAGTTTATTTTGTGAGGTTAGTGGGGGATGATGAAAAACAGTTTTCAGTAGGATTTCTGTCCCCGCGCTGATTCAAACACATGCCATGCCACGAATTACGTATCTTAAATTTAATTTTTATACCTTTTTGGAAAGCTTACAGAATAGGCAAGTTATTTTAGTTATTTGTACGATTAACGTCATAGTAATTTTTTTGACGAAACAACATTTTTGAAGCGTAAAATGAAAATATTGGTAAGATATTATTCTTAAATCGCTCATAATTTTAATTATTTCGTTGAAATAAGTATTTTTAATTAGGTTCATAGCTTGATTGAAGTGCCAGCTACGATATCATTCTTTAATGGTACGCATTCAATACGTAGATTTTTTATTATTTGGAATTAAATGTCAAATTTTGGGTAAATATCGAAAAACCCGTAAAATTCAAATATCTCGAAAACTATTGAATTTCGGCCATACATATGGGGTGTTCTATTTGTTGCATTCTGGCCCCCCTATCAGCTCCTGACGGATATACGTCGAATTACAAGTAACCCTGTATAACACAACTAACTATTTACACTAGGTAACAAATTAAAAGACAAACTAACTTACTATAAAAATAAATACAAAAACAAAAGGACGCTTAGACGTCGAAGTTTACTCGTCCACATCGCTGTCATTCTAAAACGTGCCCCCGCCACGTTGAATGGCAATGCAAATATTTTTCCCAAAGAACGAGCCAGCCCTTTAGTGGCAACCAGCCGGCGAGAAATTTCCATGACCCGAGCGTTTCGACTCGGAACGGCTCAAAACTGTAGGTAAGGTAAGTAGTTGCGTTGCTTGAGGGTCTCAGCAGCCGTAGTCGCGGCGCCAGCACAACGTGAACTTACTTATACATTATGAAATATTATAATTTGGGCTTCTGTGCCGAGTTTTGTCACATCATGTTGACAATATAGTACCTGTCTTATTGGATACGTGCATCTTGCTCTCTCTGACTTTGTTAGGCTTCATTATGGCAGTAACTGCAAAAGTTCTGTTTAAATTTTAATAATCATCGGCAAAATCACAAATATCCCATAATAATCTAAATAATATCCTATGTCCTTTTTTAATTAAAGCTGCTATTTTTAATAAGTCTTCTAGCGAATATGTTTCATCTGACGAAATAGCCTGCCAATCTCTCTATAATCTCCAATTTATATTTTTCGAGCTCATTCTTAGCAAAAAGGCGTCGAAATATGATACCAATCATAGAGGGCCAATCAATCTCTGACGCATAAAATCTTGATCGGAAAACACCCCCGAAGCTGAACGGAATCCTAGCGACGACGCGTCGACGGGAATGTTCTATTTTTAGACAAGCGATATTTTGTCCGTGTCGCCTCCTTACAGAAGTAACATAAGTAATCTTACGTATTTGTTTATCAATAAACTTTTATTATGGTTATGTAGAATCCTGTTGATCCCGTATTTAAGCTGATGTCACTACACTGGCTCATCACCACAACAAGCGTCTCGTGCAGGCACCGCTTCACTTTCAACTGTTTTCCGCCATTCTTGGTGACTGATAGTTGACATTAGTGACCTCACTACTGATGTGCAAACTGCATGAGATAATACATATCTGATCTATTAATTATTTACATAAACTACGATAAGTGTCAAATAGCACATCTATTTCTAGAAAGGGGAGTGATAATTATGAAGATTTGAATAAGATAGGGCAGGCAGGATCCAGCACGGGACGAGTAGAAATGCGTATGTACGAGCATCTCCCGGGCACCGACTCATGGTAGTGCTAGGAACCGTTGTCGCCGGTAGGAGTCCGACATGAACCCCTGTTCTCCCCAGATGGATGTTAAACACAAAGATTTCCCAAAAAAAATCAAAATAAAGGTGTACTTCTATAGAAAAGAATAGAAACCAAGAACATCATTCACAAAATTCACGGATGACAATATTATCATCGGTCTGTTAACATTAGATGGATCACTGAATCAGAGATGACATTTTCCGGAGCAAATAAATGTGTAGTCCAGTGCAATGATCGTCTGTTTCAGAACCAATATTTCAAAATATTTCATGCTCACTTTGCATAAGTAACCCAAAAACAAACAAAAAGTAATAAATAACCTATTAATTATGAATTCACAACATCACAGACAGTAGGATTCAAAACAGCTTAATTACAAAATGAACAATGACCCGACATTTTAATATTAAAGATGATTGTCTATTGAAAAATTTATTGCGTTTGAATGGAGGGACAATGGCGCATCAAAACAACGTTAGAACTACCCTCATATGGCGACCACACACCATACGTCTTATGACCATCATGAGAGGTCTGGTATGTTAGCTGGAGGACCCAGGTTCAATGCCTTGGTGAAGTTACCTTTGTTCAATAGTGTTCTTTGACAGATTACAGGCAATAAACGATTTAATCTTAACATTTTGCTGTAGTACCTATGGCACCTACATTAGAATTCGTTGAAAAAAATCAAAATACGTTGATAACATAAATCAACCAACCATATTGGTTATTTCACACTTAAATTATTTTACACAATATTTCTCAACAAACCTAAAATTCAAAACTCTGAAACGAAGTTGTAACATGAACACTTACGATCTCAATCGACTCGTCAATTTAGACCTACATACAGCTACCTATACCTAGATGATTGCCCTCAAATGTATCGCTCATGTGCCTACGCTCCCAATTTTCATGAATACTCTTCGTAAAGTAATTTTCACTTTCGGGAATGAAGGAAAAACGTGAAATGCTTGAGATGCCTCGCATTCCCGAGAATTGGCGACGGAGCGTGAAAGGTTGCCGTGACGTTAACTAATTTTGAGCCGTTGATTTTCAGTTTTTAAGCCTAGTCTGCTTTGAACGAATTTTCTAGTTGGTATTTAGATAACATCCTCTATGAACTTATTTAGTAATACTATACCTATTCTGCTTGTGAATATCATACGCAAAGAATAATTTTAAAGCCTCCTCTTGTGCCAATATCTTATGATTAGGCACTACACCCGATATATTTGTCAAAAAAAAGGCCCGTTTTGACATTTGAGACCCACTTTCCAAGAATGTAACTTGGAAAGTGTTTTAAAAAAATACATTCATTTTTTTGGCGCGTTAAATAATATAGTGACTTCACCAGTTACGTCGCGTTGACAAAAATGTCAACGGGCCATTTTGACTTTAGTCCGGCGGCGGCGTTGTTTTTACCTCAGAACAATAACTTTTACGTCAAAAATCCATTAATGGGGACTGTTATTTTTGAGTAGCTAAGTGGTGGAGTCTTAGATTCCCTTGCCCATTTTCTACAATAGCTGCAAGACCTCGTAAGTCACGTACAACAAAAGTATGTAATACGCGTTATAACATTGCGTTTCGCACATCATCTAGAGAAGATTGAACTCGAATCAACGAAAGGTGTAAAAGGTTCCATCAAAACACACACAAACGGGTTTTAGATTTTTATGGCAGGCCCATCAAAACGTTTTGCTATCCCCTTTTCATATGACAAGTGTTATTAACATTTATTTTCAGCTATTCTACAGACATCGCACTCAGGGGTGCGACGAAATCGATGGGCGTGTAATTTTCCGGCGGAGGTAGGAATCCATGAATCATAACAATTTGGGAACGCCACCCCTTACGGAATTATCTGTTTATTTGGACAAGGATTTTCAGGTTATGTAAGTACCTGGGCTATTGATTTTTGGAGCAAAATCGGGGTTGATAATGTTGGTCTCAAGGGCATAGCTGATCAGAAGGAAGTCCAAAGTATTACTTAACTTAGATCGAGTCTATTTCCTCGGAGATTCTTTTTTCACGATATAACTTATACCTGCTGAGATTTTTATGAGGCATTTCAGCTTTGGGATGGCAACGCTTCTGGGTTGCCTCTGGTATTACAGATCCATTTATGGCCGGTGACCGCATAACATAAGGTGGATGGCTTGTTTGTTTGTCATTCAATATAATTTATAAAAGAAGTAAGTAAATGACGTATACGACCAACCTGTATCTCTAGTCACATCGAAGAGTTTGGCTTGCAAGTATCTGTGGGGTGGCATTCCTTTCGCCAGGAACAAGCTGCCTCGGTCTGCCGACGTTAGTAGGCACACGTTCACCAGGATCTGAGGACAAGAGTGTCATAATAAATACCCAGTCTCTTTCTTCTTTACAGTCGATGGTAAATATATACTTATTATTATGATAAAAGTGTTGGGCCCAGTAAGTTGCCACGCCAATCACGGCATTAGTGGCGTTTTTAGGTCCTTAGAAGTGCAGGTATATGGACACTTTGGACACTCCAACATAAGGTAAATGGTTTGGTCAGGAGCACCGCATTCCAACTGGGTCTCGGTGGGTTCAATAATCCCCCAGTTCGCTCGATTGTGCTTGCAATGGCCTACTTGGGTCCGCAGTCGGTTGTATTATTACCCAAGAAATACACAAGGAAGGGGCTTATTAAATACACTGGAACCCGGATCGATCGATTTTTTTTATGATAGGTAAATGAGGACTGGGAAATCTTTATTATTTTTCAGATACATCTGAATTTTTGTATTGACATGGGACAAATTCCTCACCGCCACAACCTAATTACTGCTCAGTGGTGATGGCAGCAGGGTCACATTTAAATTTCATAATTGTATGAAAAAAAAAACTTATTATTACTTATTTGTAACTAACATTTTCAAGCCTTGAAAAGGTCACTTTGAGAAAAGTCAAATATCTGGCTTATCAAATGATCTCCAAACATGAACCAAAGTAATATCAATCTGCCTAGCTTTTTACTGAGCATGTTGGAGTCAGCTTCCAGTCTAACCGGATGCAGCTGAATACGTATCTGAGCCCCACAAACCAGTTACTGGGTAACACGATACCCCTTGGTAAGACTGGTTGTCAGACTGTTGGGATTCTGACTACCAACGACTGTCAAAGACCTACGAAAGACAGCTGGGACTAATGGTTTATTTAATGAATGGTCACCCATGCATGAACCGTCCGCGGCAAGCGTAGCTTAAACTTCAAGCAACCCGTGTGGCTTTTATTATTTAACCACGAGCCCCACAAACATGATCCAAAGTAAATATAAATAAAGACAATACTATTCTATAACATCCCCAATACAAATCGATACGATTCTCATTTGACTAAATCAGTCAGTAATTTATATGCAATAGGATAAGGGAAGGTTTTTTTCTTTTGTTTTCCGAGCTTATTGTCGTTCCCGCTTTGAAACGAGCGCTTATTTGCATTCGACGACTTAAGAGTGGTTCTTTTCTAGATAATAGTTTTCCTTACGGAACGGAGTTATCTGGCTTTGGGATTTAAATAAATCTTGTTTTCTTCATTGATTTAATAGAGATCAATGATCTCAAATGATTTGCAATTTCAATATTTAGTTTAAATTCCGCCAAAAACTAGATCCAGACTTGGATTTAGAATGCAGCCCGCAAAAATATGCACACGCTGAAATATAATGCAGTATGCAACCCAAACCTGTACGATTTTACTGTCATGGATTTCCGAATAGTAACGCCTGATTCTGAATTCTGTGGATGTGTATTCCTGAGCTCAATCCCCGGAATTGTGATTTTCAATTGGGTACCTATTTTACAGTAGATAAAAGCATGGAAATTAGCTCGCTATTTCTATGTGGGGGTAATTTATGCCTCCTCTTACCCATTTAGGTTAAACAGACGTGATTAATTTTAAGGTGCTTGAGAATAGAAACTTCGAAATTTGATCGAATATTTTAGTTGGAAAGTGCAACAGGAGTTGGTTCAAAGCAAACAGCTGTGCTGCATTAATTTTAGCTTGAAGACATCTTCTGCCAGGAACTGCGCTCCTGGTACCGCTAGTGGTATCTTAGGGTTAGAAGGTTAGTTGATTTCTTTAGTTTGTTGATTCGTATCTAGGATATTTGACAACTAGCTTCATTTTTCTGACTGACCGACTCCTTGACAATTCAAAAGTGCCCGTAAATGGTTTAATTGTAATAAATGCTTTGAGTTTTGAAGGGTTGCATCAAAAAACAAAAAAAATGGTACATATCAGTTATTATGATAAATAATAATATAAAATATTTTATTTCACATAAACCTACATGGGCACTTACGAAACGTCAGAAGCTAGGTGCAGGTCGTTTCCTATGGTGAAGAGCCGGCATGAAACTCCACGGTTTCCCTTTTAACCATAAAATTAGCTTTTACAATATTTCCAACTCTACAATACAACAACAAAATACGGTCGCGAATCATATTTAGATCAACATACAACATGATATTGACCTGAGAATTGTAAAAAACACCTTCCACTTTAAGCAACTACACAAAAGGAAAGTAGATAATTATTTTTCGTCTAACCTAAAGGCTCCTGCAGACACGCGCGACGTGACGGCGCGACGCGCCTCTGGTGGAACAATTTCTAGGAATTGAAATAATCCTGAAAGATACCTACTACCTACATAACAAAACGACAAAGGTACCTACAAGTCTAAATCATCCTTCTTCAGGGTTACAAAAGGTCCTACAAAAGGGTCTCCCGTATTTCACTTTTCCTACAAGGGATCGTAATATGTGGAATAAAAATAGCCTAACTTGAGTTATAGCGGAGAATTAAGGGGTTTTTACGGGCACTAACTTTTCCTTAATAACGCCATCTATCGAGGTGAAGAGTAAATTGGGTCGTATGTTTACGTGATTTATTGATGCTGCTCGATAGATGGCGTTGATGGTAAAGAGTATCATCACACTTTAGTGAATGAATTATCTAAGACCATGGAATTATTAAGTAGCTAGGACTTAAGTGTATTTACTTTATAAATGTTATAAGGAGGACAAAATAAGAATTAAATCTTTTATTTAATTATTTTCTATCTCTGCCTCATTGTCTACTCACAGCGCTACTGCTGATGAGTATGAGGCCCTGTGTTCGATTCCCAGGTCGGGAACTACGCAGTTTACTTTTTTTTTTTTTGCAGTCAGGATTTGTGCCTATTTGATAGCATGTAAGTACTATAGGTAAACCTCTGCCTTACCCTTCAGGGATTACAGGTGTGATGTTATGTTAGTTATTTTCTATCATTGGTGTCTTTATTTTGAATTTGAATAATGGACGAATACTAAAAGTTGAATAATAACATGCTACAAAAGTTATTAGAGATTGGTATTTTTCAAAGTGAAGATACTCAATCTGCTTATCCAGAAGGTACCTACTTAAATACACCATTATATGTATAACATGGTAGTAAATAAAGCAATGCAAAGGAAAATTATTATTAATTTAATTTAAATTAAAAAATAACTGTAATAACATCCAAAACTTATTGTATAAGTCGTCGTCGGATAACATTTTATAAGGATGACATTATAATAACAGCTCAACCTACAACTTCAAAACATTGAACAAATCTTCTTCCTTCTTCTGAACCCAGAACCATCTCCAAAGCTTCCTAACTACGTAATCCCTCTCTGGACGAATTTACGGCAGAAAAAACTTCTAAGTCCAACCGTTTTATTTAGAAAAGTCCATCAAGACAAGTACGGGATTAGGCAGCGATGAACGAAACCATTTTGTTAAAAAGCCGTCTTTACACGGGGACGAAATAAGTTTTTTTTTACTTTTAATTAAAAAATAAGCTGTATTCAAAAGTCGGAGAGAAATATTTAAGCATAATCTTATGCTTTATGTTCTCCACCATTTTAAATAAACATTACGTTATATTTTTTAAACATAACATAACAATCACACCTGTATTTCCGAAGGGTAGTTTAAGTTCCATGTAATAGGGAGCTAATTGCCCTAAACCGGACACAAATCCAGACTCCGTGCTGCCAATGAGAAATTCTAGATGAAAAACCCATTAACACTTTGCTCGACCTCGGAATCGTTCCCAGGACCAAAAAGGCAGTTAACATTTCTAAAAATAATGATAAAACTAAAAACAAAAAGATTTCGAGAAGCCTGCGCATAACAAAAGGCTCTTCAATGTAGGTACCTAATCGATATTATGAGGATGGAAAACTGTATGATGTTTCACTTAATAAGTACTTATTGTTCATAATACTTAAATGTAATTACTAGAAAACTTAGGAAACACTTTGCTAATTTACCAATTTTGTTATTCGTATTCAGGAGTAATTTTCAGTATTTTCTCCGGATAAATGCCTTAAATCATCTTACAAGACAACAACTAATCTGAAGGGGCTTTTGATCCTTCTGGAAACCACTCGTCAGTCTCCATCTTGTACTAAAACTATCTTGTATCCCCTACTTTCAAACTAGCTAGCCTGAACACTGATCAGTTCGAGACTAATTGCGTTGTCCCAGAACTTCAGAGTCTGCTAACTTGTAACTGGACTACTAAATGCACTTCACACTTATGCTTTAGTCAGGAGATATGTACCTACAATGTCTTGAATATTTGATCCATTTGCTTTTTTAATTTTATCCACCTGGAGGCCAATTCCCGTAAATAATAACGTTCAAAATCCTGTGGCAATCTCATCACAGAGACAATCAATGTCAAAAATGTAAGTTAATAAAGGTATTTTTATAAAATGAACCGGCTGACCATAGTAGGAATAATACTTAGTAACGAGGAACACGAATACATGCTAATAACATTGCTTGCTGAAGCGTATGATGGAGTCGTCCACGGAACATACTTGCTAGAACATCATCTTATTTGACAAAATCATTGGATGTTCCTCGTGTATTATAAAGGAACGTGTTCTACTTAAACAGATTGAAAAACAGAAATGAAAGTTAGAGAACATTTTTCACGACAGTTCTAATTTATCGATGTATTGTATCATGCCAAAAAACCAACTGTAGCGAAAGACAATTTATTGCTTTTGTGTCAGCATAAACTTGGATCTAGACCACGGCGTCTCCGACCAGATTAAAATTGGGATTTGGACGGATATTCACAGTCTTTGGAGACCCATAATATTTGTAATAAGTATCGGATGATTATAATTATGATGCATGGAAACGCATAGGATGGGATTGATCTGGGAAGTAAGTTTATATTTTAACGTAGAATGTATTGTTTTAACTTTCCATAGAGCAGTCTGTAGACTACTTTACAGTTGAGTTAATTTTAATATTAATCATGAGTTAAATAATAGCATCATATCTCCGACCGCATCATTCCTTTACGGGGAGAAAAGCAAATTACTTGAGTAGAATGAACAAGAATAGATTACAAAGGTGACTGGGACAGACTAGATGCAGAAGGCGGAGGACAGGACAGGGTGTTGTGGCGCAGACTGGGAGAGCCCTATGTCCAGCAGTGGACTGCGATAGGCTGAGTTGATTGATTGAGATCAAACATATTTCTAACAACGATTGACGGAGATAACAGATTATTCAATATGTTTCAAACCATTCAATGGAGATTTTCTTCACAATTACTTTAACTTTATGAAAAAGAAATACTACAGATGAACCTGAACATCAGTAACCGAATCCAAGCAAATCCTCGCCCAGACAAACGCACAGACATAACCATCATTCGAGACATCTAATCGTAATATCGTACGAGATGTTCCTTCATATCGCCTCACATCGCGGCCATAACTGTTAACGGTGGCGTCATGTGGCGCAGACATATTGTTCGAACGTTATGCGGTTATGTGCCTTTTTGTGTGTTTTTTAACGTGAAGTGTGGCTGCACGTACATTAGAGTAGTAGAGATAGATAGGAAAGGTTTTCTTGGAAAATAACCTAGAACTGCTCCCACGCCCCCATGAACGCGCGATGTTAACGTAACGTATATTCGAACGATTTTTGAGTCCAAAATGCAACTGTACTTGCACTTCTAAACCATTTCGGTTAAACTTTTTGCAACAAGCACAATGAGTATCACCCATACCTAGATATGAATAAAGTCTTAGAACTAAGTAAATATTAAGTGCAAATGACAATTTTAATATCGTTCGAATTTACGTTACGTTCTCCGAGCGCTCGTCTGGGCGCACTGACGTTAGATGTAACGCTGAGAGGTCTAATTTACTTTGTGTCGTGAGTTCGTCACGACTGCCTTGTATATTTTAATGGAAAAGCTCCATTATATATTACTCATTGTACAAGATTTATATCAAACATGCTAGAAGGTGTTGTGACGCTATGATCATGTTTTCGGGCCAACATGGTCAGAAATCACACAAAACAGACAGGTTTGGAAGGAAATCTTCACCCAACAGTGGGACACAATGAAGCAGATTAACAAAACAAGAGAAAAAAGAATCCATACTCATTATGTGTAAAGAAAAATGTTCTCCAATTTTAGTTAACCGATATTCAAAAGTAAAATCGACCAAAAAACATACACTGCAACTTTATACATGACGTAGAGAAAATAGTTCTTGGAAGAATCTTGCTCTAAAATATATTACCGGACTTTTCCACGAACATTCTCAGAGTTGCCAGTAACAATTATGTGAGATGACATGCACTTAAAGTTTCTTTCTTTTGCAACACTGACAAGGGTTGGTACCTATCTCAAGAGTACCTACGTGGTTCGCATTTATTGCAGAAACCCTGTGTGAGAGATATTTTTCTTTATTTCTTTGTAGATTGCATTATAAGCGGTAAGGGGTGAGTTGAATTTAAAATAGGTTATTAATTGTTAATAATAATTGTGCTGCTTGGTTTGCTGTGTGATTATAGAAAGTTTTTGATACAAAAACTTGATTAGTTAAGTACTTACATACATAATATTATTCTTCATAATCTATACTTATAATAAATCTGTAGAAGTGAAAATTCTGTACATTGAAAATATAAAAAAAAAAATGGCAGGTGGTGTTACTAGACCGTCACCGAACCCAAAAATTTGATTACAATTTTTTTTGTCTGTCTGTTTGTTCAGGCATCACGCAAAAACTACCGGTTCGATTACGATGAAATTTGGTATAAATATTCTTTAATATCCTGGGCACCACACTGGGTACTTTTTATCCCGGAAAAGTATCCTATCCTACTATCTATATCTATACCTATTAATAAAAAGAAAGTCCTGACTGGCTGACTCATCAACGCCCAGCCCAAACCCTTGGACCTAGAAAGCTGAAATTGTGCACAGAGGTTCCCTTTATAATGTAGGCAAGGAATAAGGAAGCATTTTTTGAAATTCAACTCTCAAAGAAAAATCTTATTCCTTGAGGTAATAAACATAAAACTCCGCACGAATAATTATCAAAATAAATGAAAAAGTTTGTAATTTGTTGTTTTTCTAAATTACGCCCTAAAGGGGGGTTGGGGGGTTCATAATGGTTAGTTTGTATGGGAGAATTTTAACGCGCTGTCCGATTAACTCGAAACTCAATATTTATACTTAAACCCAAAAATTAAGAATAACGTGTATCAGGATTTTTCGAAATTCAACCCCTAAGGGGGTAAAATAAGGGATGAAAGTTTGTAGGAAAAATCTTATTCCTTGAGGTAATAAACATGAAACTTCGCACGAATAGTTATCTAAATAAATTATAAAGTTTGTAGTTTTTGTTTTTCTAAATTAGCCCCTAAAGGGGGGTTGGGGGGTGTCAGTGTTTGTATGGAGAATTTTAACGCGCTGTCCGATTAACTCGAAAATCAATATTTATACTTAAAACCCATGGGGATGTATGAGGTAATTTCCGACACTCACTCGGGCGAAGCCGCGGGCAGCAGCTAGTTATAAATATTCAGATATATCGATATTGAATAATGATGAAACAAAAACAAATGATATGAAAAGCAAGATCATCCATCCATAAGGGTGGAAATAACAGCTTTTTAGGGTTTAGTAGTCAACTAGGAACCCTTATTGTTTCACCATGTCCGTCTGTCTGTCCGCGGCTTAGCTCAGAGACTGTTAGTACTAGAACGCTGTAATTTGGCATGAGTATACATAATAATTACGCCGACAAAGTGGTAAAATAATATCATGAATAATATATTTTTTAGGGTACCTCCACTACACATAAAGTGTTTTTTTTTTCGTCTGTACCATTTTGTGGGTTATCGTCAGAAAGGTGGTTTAAAACTATTGCTAGTCTGTCGAAACCATTTTAGGATTCAAGGATCTGTTTGCGAAATGTTAAGCTTTAAAGTGCTCATTTTTGTTAAGGTCAAGTGTTCCCCCCCCTGCCAGCTAAATGGTTAGTTCTGGATATGTGGGAAAATTTACAGCAGTATTATAATATAACGAAATTAAAAGGCAAACTATCACAGATATGTAGGCTCTACAAGTTAAGGAGTCATTATCGACCAACTTACATTTGCAGTTGCAAAAAACATGTTCTCCCATACATTTCTTATGGAAGAACATATTTTTCAACTACAATGTTAAGTTTGTTTTAACCTATGTTTCACAAATAAATTATTCTATTCTATTCTATTCTATTCTATTCTATTCTTTGTTCTTGGGAAAAATTCATCCCAGCTACGGAACCCTTCATTGTGCGTGGTCCGACACGCACTTGTTTATTTTAAAATAATAATATTATGATGTAAGCATGAAAGTTGTAGAACAAAAGCTGCTTTTCACCAAAAATATAAAATATAAAAGTTAGTAAAATGATCTCTCTTTCTAAACCAGTTTGACCCATTTTTGTTTAATAAGTAAAACAAAACGTATAGAAAAGACCCAATACCAGTCCGCTAGCTAACCGATTTAGTTGAATTGACTTCCCGGGGATAAAATGTACCGTATGGGGCAGAGTAATATTATCATTGGGTTTGAGACCAATCGACAATAACTTGGGTCTCAGAGGGTTAGTTTTGACAGAAAATTATTTTTGTGTTATAATTCGGTAAAGTATTTGAGGAAATGGAGTAGAGGAGGGTTCACACGCTCCTGTAGTGGCTCTTATTGAACTGCTTTTAATTTCATAATACACGCGTGCTTTTTACTTTACGCGCATTACCGCACTCGTGCGGTAGTGTGCGTATTCAAAACATTACTTATGTTTATTTTGTTTTTTATATAGGCTGTTTAGCGGTTTTGTCAGTGGCTTTAATTACACCGGCACGGCGCGCGGAATCAACAAAACCAGCGCGCTATTTTCCATAAATATTTGTTAACGTTTTCGTTGTTTGGTTAATTATTATCAAAAATACGAAAATGACGTATTGTCACCAACCGATGTTAAAAAGTTTTTAAAAGAAGCTCCGGATAGTCAGTACCTGGCAACAAAGGTCAGTTGAACTTTATAAATATAAATGTACCATCTCTATAATTACGTTATTGGTTCTTAACCTTTTTTTTCCTCGCAAGTGTGTTCAAAAACGTCATATGAAACGCATGTGCATTGATTATTACATAATCGTCTACTCTACATTACATACTTACTTATCTAATAATACCGCCTCGAGTGTATGACCAACATAGAACACTTGTATTATAATGTAAACCTAAAAACTGGATTATCGCAAAATTTTAACTTTGTTGCAATTGCAAATCTGTAAAATAGCACGTAAATGAATGCGCCAGACTGTCACGTAATAGAACCAGATGGAGAGAGATCGTGAGGCGGGCAACGGCTACACTTGCGATTGGACAAAATTCATCGTGACCACGACCGCTCTGTCAAGAGCGAAGCGAAGAAGAAGAAGAAGAAAATAGCACGTTAGTAATGATTAGAAGACCACAGAAGTAAAATTTAAAATGTTTTAACTTAGTCAGTAATGGTAGTTTTGGTACCGATACTTAAGGTATAGTTTATTATCGTAAAAAAGGGACATTACCAGCTCGATTAGATTGGTGGTTGGTTTAGCAGCGATTGGTTTTGCAATCTCCTGGGAAGAATTGACGAATTGCTACGAATTTTAAAATGATTATTGAAAATTCAGTTCCTCTTACAGGTCTCCTCTTGTAGCTACGACGACGACGCACGGTTAAAATAGCAGATATAATTGGATGAGACAAGTACCAACAAACAAATTGATCCCAAGACGCGTTTCACCGCCATTTTGTTCCATCACCATAATTTCGTTATAAGTACTACAAGTAATTTCCAGAAAATTGTATGACAATGTAAATTGACGTTTCATCTCCATCTCCTGAAGAAAACAGCTCTAAAAGATAATAAGTCAATTTAAAACCTTCCCGTTTCACCAATAAAAGAGACGTTCCACTGATGAACAGACAAACAGGATGTTGTTTTTGTAATTTAAACTGCGTTTTTATGGCGAACGATAAAGTTAAGGGAGCTGTTTATTTGTGAGACTAGATCCTGAAGCGAGTTCGCTCGATAAGATTTTCTATTTATTTTTGGAGTCAATATTTTGCTTGTTTTTCAGGAAGATTTTTCTCTTTTATGAGCATCATGTGATCAATACATGATCGCTTTTTTTCATTTAACTTATAAGTATGTGGATTCCACATAGTTAAAAACACAATAAATAAAAGTGACAGCACACCCCTGGTATTTGTTCAGCCTCCTGGACATTTGCAGCGGTTATCAGCTGGGTGGCAGAGAATTTGTGAGCCCGTGGTATCTGCATTCTTGTTTTTTTAGTTCGGATGAAAATAAGTAGAAACGCAATGTGGAAGGGGTCTGAATTTTGTAAACTGAATTAAAATAAAATGAGGGACTTCCACATAATTTTAATAAATTTGCGTAGCATCAGCCTAAAGCAATCTATAGCTGAAAATAGGCCTCTCCAATTGCACGCAACTTTTTATCTGCATGCTTCTTTAATAAGGGCCTCATTTTCTCATTAAGACTAAACAATACTATCGCAAACAAAATATTGGTGATGAATATCTTGTATTTCTCGACAACCACGTAAAAGGATTTCCCTATTAACCACCAAAACCTACTCTTACATTTCCTAAATAATTCCTGTAAGGCATGTAAGCCAATTTAAAACTTCTCCAATTACTAAGAAGGCACTCGTTTCGCAGGAATAGTGTAGCAAATAAAACAACTTCTTTATTAAGTTAAAAACTTCGTCCGTAACTTGTTTTAGTAATAAAATATTCTGGTCAAATAAAATAATTCAACGGTTTTGTATATTTAAAACTTGCTCTTTTCTACTAGTTTTACGGTTCTTGTATTATTCCCTAAAGTGAGGTTTAGACAAAAAATGCGAGATAATACAAGAACCGTTTTCTTCAAGGAGAAAACTTTGCTCCTCTATAATTTTTTCTACGTTTATGAAAATATAATTTAATGTAGGGAAAATGCATGTTATCATTTTTTTTTTAAATGTGTTTCAACAACTGATTTCTGCGCCAACGTGGAAGAATCCCGCTTACAAGCGTCAAGCTCGTCCTTTCATTTACGCCAAGATCTACCGCGCTGCCGCTGGACGTTTTCAGGGAACTATGTTGTGATGGTCTTTGCCCACAAGATGTAGGTAATATTTTACTTGGAGTATAATATTTGTCATCGATTTTAATAGTGGACACTGACAGTCGGGCTGTTCCACAAATTCATAGTCGCTCAGCGCGCTATGGAGTGGACTATGCTCGGAATTTCTTCAAAGGATAAGATCAGAAATGAAGTTATCCGCAGAAGATCCGAAGTTACCGCCTGCAGAATAAGCAAGCTGAAGTGGCAGTGGACTGGTCATATTTGTCAAAGGACCGATGGCCGGTGGAATAGACGAGTCCTGGAGTAGAGACCGCGTATCAGCAAGCGTAGTGTGGGACGACCCCCAGTTAGATGGACCGACGACCTTAAAAAGGCGGCTGGGACAGATTGGATGCGGAAGGCGGAGTACAGGGTGTTGTTGCGCAGCCTGGGAGAGGCCTATGTCCATCAGTGGACTTTAATAGGCTGAGTTGATTAATAGATTTGATTCTATTTCGTAAAGTGCACGACGATCAAATCAACATTCATGGGACCGTTCACAAGTCAAAGAGAAAAAAACGAAAGAACAGTAAAAATAGTGTCTATAGTTATTTTTCTGGGTAAGTATAATGCATTTTAAAGTCTATACCTTCTGCAATCACTAACAGCCAAAACGCTCGTCTAAGTTTCAGCTAGATTAGCTTTTCTTAATTTTTCCCGAGTGCAACTTGTTTAGGTAAACTTTCGCAATAAAACTTGCAATGTATATCGTGCTTTTTACTACGAGCTCGCCTGACTACTAAGCTGGTGTTATTTTGCAGTCTCCTCGCATTTTGTATGCAGCGAACTTAAATCTCCGAAGTTTCGCCAGCTTACAAAAAAGTAAGATTAAATATGAAGTCCCTCGCCGCCACTACAAGTTTGCACATAAAAATAACAAACAACGCCATATTGCATTTTGTAAGATTTACAGAGAAAAGCGATAAAAGTCCTACTGTTGAGAACTGTTTCGGTAGATTTAAAAATGTACAATTGAAAACTATAAACACCCAACACTCATCCTCTGGCATTTACCAAGACCAGTATTTTTGCGATAAATAATAATCAAACATACCTACCTAACTTTACACGTTAATATTTTTAAAGCATATTCCAAAGGCTTTTGCTATACTTATGGATTATATTTTTTTTCTATTATGTACTCGTTGGTTTATAATCTTTATTTTTATTCAATTTAAATTCTGATTACTAAATTTAATAATGTACTTAATATAACCTCAATAATACTATATAATTTGTAACTTTCAGCTTACTTCCATTTAAAATACTGTTTGCTGGTTTTTATTGCATGATGTGGTCTCCTATAATTGAGGCAGCACATAGATTGTTGTTCTTGTCTTTGTATTATAGCATGTAAGGTGTATTCTTTGTTGGAGATCCTAATAAAATAAAATAAAATTAAAATAAATTGAAGGAAAATTAGAATCGAATCTAGTATGATTCGATTCCCAACCCAGGGTATATAAGATGATGCAAAATGATATGGCACAAAGATGACTACAGATTTGACAGAATCGGTCGAGGCACAGCCTGCAATCAGCATGCCTTTTTATAGAAAACATACTAACACCTCAACTGTACGAACAAACAGTCTTCTGCCACTATATCTGTATGAGCTCTTGAACCAGTGGGGGCGAGGGGGTGTAACGTCGTAAACCGAAGTTTAAATTAACGCCCCTGCTCTGCGTAGGTTTTGTTTGATATACAGGTTAACTTTTAGTAGATACTGAAGTTAAAGTAATTGTCGGTTTTCTATGTGCGTGTATTATGGGGAACAAAAAGAATTGAAACCGATCGGGCGTCGCCAATGTGCCTTCTTTTCTCCTAGCCTAAAAGGTTCAAGTGTGCTGCGCATACGCTGTATTCATCTTGACGCTGTCAGTCTGCGACATAAGGTCTGAGAGACATTTCAATCGTCAAAGCTTTGTTTTGATGATCCTCGTGGCAGAAAGCCGTCCAACAATATGCATAAGTTAGATCAAGCAAAGCCGGAGGTACCCACAATAACAAACATAGATGGTACAGTGTACGTACGTTCCCACCACGTAGTTCCTAACATCGAAACAATAACACCAATCAAAGTTTCCTGATTTGAATTTGACAAGGTTTACACATTTGGACGTCTCTCCCTCCACATCAGGGAGCTCATTCCATTGTTTGGGAAGCTAAATCTCTGCACATGTTGGTGTTGGAGCCAAATATAGGTTTTCCACGAATTGTGCTATTTTAGGTGGAAAGCTTGGGTTCTGAATTGTGAATTATTTATCATGCCAGCCGTGATATTTTAGGTTCAATTTTCATTTTGGTCAATCATTTGTGTTTGGCTAGAGGTTGGTTCAGATGGAAAAGCTATTGCGACTACCGTATTACAAATTCTAAAAATTATTTCCATATTTTGAAAATCTGAATTTGGTTATTATGTAAGGCAGTATAATGTTACCCACCTTTTCAAGTAGGTATCACTTGCTGGGTAGTTTTAGTTTAAAGCGACGAATAAAATACGAATTTATATGAAGACGAATAAGTTCTCACAGTCACCATAATTCAATAGCAAAACAATGAGAAGTGGAAGAACAATTCCTTACCTTATGACACAGTACATCGATGTCCAGTTCGTTCGCGACGTCTTTGATGAGGTCCATGAACAGGTCCGCTTCATCCAGCTGCTTCTGTGCCGACCCACTTGGTGACCTGGACCTCTGTAATAAAGGAACGGGTGTTTTAGATCATTTTGTAGGAGCTTGTTTAGATCATTATTGTAGGAAATTTTGTAGATCAATTGTGGGTTTGTGCATTGTTATAATGTGGAACGAAAGGCTGGTGGGTCATATCGATCGATTACAATTAAATATCGTTTTAGGTTTTCGGGTTACTCCCGTCTGGCAACGCTACATATACATGCATAGCAATGTATCGCGTGCACCAGGTACAATGTTTTAAGGACTTTAAATATTTGTTTGAAATGAGAAAGGTAAGTAGGTACCTATTTAAGGTTCATTAGAAAACCAGCGTCAGACTGCATTTGTCTGGCATTAATACTGAAATGAACCTTTTTGGCGCAGCCGTGAGGCACACACTATTGTTAAACATTATTTTCACTTTATTAACATTGTTTTTTGTATTTGTGTTTCACGAACTGTGTCCGAATAAACGTTATTCTTTTTTTCTTTTTTGTAGTGTAATTTTTTTATGTAGTACCCTATAAAAATGTAATATAATATGACTAGTAATTATTTAGCAAAGCAAAGTCAACTTTCACATTAATAATATTAGAAGAATAGGATGTAGGAGTAGCTACATTATTACCTACAACTAACTATACCCACATTTATATTTTATATAGTCTTCTACTTTACTTTTTGTTTTTGGTCCGTTCGAAAATTCTCAAAAATTCAGAAAAAAAATCCTAACTCGAAAACTATGAAAAATCGCGGAAGATATATGGGGGTGATTCGGATACCCCACGATACGAGGGAACTAAATTTTATTTTTGGACGTGTATATTGTTCCGGCCACCCTGTATACATATTATATATACAGGGTGGCCACCCTGTTACCCGCTTTCATATTTTTCTATAGTCGGCATTTACCATGCCAAGGTTTTAGCGTATTGGGAGTAAGTTGTGTACATTTAGTGCAACAAAAAAAACTACACTTTTATTGCATGTTATCTCTCCTTTTCTCTCCTCTCACTCCATGGCTATTGCCGTAATTTATTTTTTGAACATGTCTGTTAAGAAAAACAATTGAAAACGAATTCTGCGCACCTACAACTCTTGTCAAGTTACGTGCCGGCGACTTGTACCAAGTAAAGTGTGGACTGTAGAACCTTCTACGCTTATTAGAATAGCTTTCTACAAGAATAGAAGTCTTGTGTTATTATAGGGAATATTCTCCTTGTACAAGAAATATGAAAGCTACTTTCCAATCTCCGTATAAGATGAGTAAATTCTGCGGAGAAATGAGTTCCTAGTTGTAGCAAGAAAATGAACGTTTTACATGAAAATATTATAGAGAAAATTATTACTATTAACAGGATAGTTTCAAAATAATATGTATAAATAACTCGACTGATTACTGTCATAATGAGTTTATGAAATCTGTTTTTAAAAGGGTGTTAACAGGACCCTAGATTACTAAGACTCAACTGTCCGTCGGTTCGTATGTCCGTAACCGTAATAGGTAGACACTTTTAGAAATTTTCAGTGTGTACTACTATGGCCGCTTTAACATGAAATAATACAAATAAATTAAAGTTAAAAATTAATAAGAAACGTGTCTTTTTCGGCGTTTTTTGTCAATTAATGGCAATGAAAATATTGTACCTACGGTGGTGAGGTACGCTTCGTGTGCGAGTTCGACACGTACTTGGCCGCTTTTCTTCCAAAATAATTCAAAAGGATGATGACTTTTTGCGAATGGTTGTTCGCGTTTTTTTGTGATGAAAGTCGAATGACTTTTCCCTCTGTACGGAAGCTAGACATAAAGTCATTATGACTTTTTTTCCACAACTTCCATCCCTTAGAATCAAATTGTCAGCCATTGTCAACCCTCGGGCGCGGTCCAAATAAAAGCCGGACCGCAATTTAAAAATACACTTTTTGAATACCAGTTCACGGTTCCAAATGAACATTTAGAAAACAGTTTTCAACCGTGTAAACGCTCGAAGAGTCAATGAGAACAGCTTTCACAATAGAGGCGTCGGTCTGAAAGAAAAAACCAGTTTGCATCGGCTACGAGCGCTTTTTTCCCGACATTTCCAGTTAAATATTCAGAATAGCAAACAAATATGGGCTATGAGCTATGAATAGAAATAGAAATGTCTCGTTCTTGTATTTTCGAAGTTGTTTTGTTATTATTGCATTATGCAGTGGAGTTTTATATTTCAGTTAAAATCAAATCAATACGGGTCTTTGATGTTATAGCGCCGACATGGTTAGCTTTGTAAAAATAGACACAATAATATACAAGTTTAGCCTGAACAGGTGAAGAAGGTGGTCCAGTGGTAACCAAAAACATCGGCATGTCCTAGAACCAAAAATTCGAAGACATGTGACATCCGCCAAACCGCACTGGTTCCGCGGAGAGAGGAGGCCTGTGGCCCATCAGTGGGAACACTATAGGCTGAATATGCTAATGCTATCTGAATGTCTGTGTGTCTATTCAAAGTCCTTTTCCAAGCTGGACGCTGTAGATGTAGGTATATAACACTTCTTTTGCCGTGCCATAATCGGGTTAAAAAAATATTACTTGGGTTAAAATTTTGAATGATAGACATAATCCGAATGTTTTAGCGGCCTGTCTTAAATCACAGATTGATTTAGCGATAGTGACTACAACGATATCTCAAACCTTGACTTTAAAGCTTTCATTATCCAGTGCAGTGGAGGTTTTGTTTGGATGGCTTTGCCAAACGACCTCCATGAATGTTCAGTAAATTCAAATTATAAACTTTTTTTTCTGAAAGAAATATGGACTCTTGTGGAACGTCAGAAGCTAGGTGCACGGTTCCAATTGGTCGTTTCCTATGGAGAAGAGCCAGCAAGAAACTCCACGATTACTCTTTTAAAAATGTAACAATAAAAAAATAAAAAATAAAAATTACATGTTTTCAAACTACATTGTTAATAATTAAGTTACTGTCCTCCTGGCATGGGAGGACTGTAAGTTAATGCGATATGAAGAGATAAGCACTAATTCATATTTAGATTTGGGAAAAGAGCAGACAGTCAGCTCAGATCGCTGACAGTCGGCTCAGATAGCTGACAGTCAGCTCATACAGTTGACAGCCCCCGTCTTGATAACGTTTTACTTAAAGGAATAATAATTTAAAATACGCCTTTCATTGACCGCAAGAGCGGCTGAGAAAATATATTTTCTGCGTTAGCTATCCCAAACTTCATAGCTGCAGTAATAAAGTATTAGTTTAAAATGTGCAGAGGTGCACCTCCGCGGTAGTGGTCCGTGGCAGGCTGCCAATCCACGGCTGTACCTAAGTGTACCTGAGGTCAGTACTTCTGATAGTAGGTGTTCTGTTATACAGGAGTTTAGGGAAATTGTAAAATGATGTGACTACTTTATGATTATATACTGAAAGGTTGGCGTCGGTTTCTGGTTCAGCCAGATGCAACCATTTTGATAGAGCAATTTGTGGGTTTACGTGTATATTTTGTTTGCACTATAACCAAAATAATAATTATTTATTTATTTATTCATTCATTCGGACAACAATATGGTCCAAATTGTTAGTAAAATACCTTATCACAAGTCTTAGTGTTAGTAGTTTAAAAACAAGAATTATCTATATCTATACTTATAATAAATCTGTAGAAGTGAAAATTCTGTACATTGAAGATATCAAAAAAATAAATGGCAGGGGATGTTACTAGACCGACACCGAACCCAAAAGTGTGATTAAAAAATTTTTTGTCTGTCTGTCTGTCTGTTTGTTCAGGCATCACGCAAAAACTACCGGTTCGATTACGATGAAACTTGGTATAATTATTTTTTAATATCCTGGGCACCACACTGGGTACTTTTTATCCCGGAAAAGTACCCTATCCTATGGTTGGGGGGTGTCAAAGTTTGTATGGAAGAATTTTAACGCGCTGTCCGATTAACTCGAAACTCAATATTTATACTTAAACCCAAAAATTAAGAATAACGTGTATCAGGATTTTTCGAAATTCAACCCCTTAGGGGGTAAAATAATGGATGAAAGTTTGTAGGAAAAATCTTATTCCTTGAGGTAATAAACCTGAAACTTCGCACGAATAGTTATCTAAATAAATTATAAAGTTTGTAGTTTTTTGTTTTTTCTAAATTACCCCCTAAAAGGTTGGGGGGTGTCAATGTTTGTATGGAAGAATTTTAACGCGCTGTCCGATTAACTCGAAACTCAATATTTATACTTAAAACCCATGGGGATGTATGGGGTAATATCCGACACTCACGCGGGCGAAGCCGCGGGCAGCAGCTAGTTATTAATATAATGATACCAGCCTATTGATGATCTTTTCCTCGGCTATTAGGTATGCGATCATCGCTTCGCTTTATTTGTGCTTATATGTATATATAATATAATGTAGGTATATATATTATAATATTTCATTTATTTTTATGTGTATGTATATTCTTTTATTTAAAAAAATATTTATTCCACAATTTTCTTTATTGCATCTAGGTACCAATGTTTGTCTCTGCATCGCCCATAGATTGACTGGTAGGAAATGCCTTTGGCATTAAATCCGCCTCGGTAGTTGTTTGTGTGCTTAAAGTAGTTAGTCCATTTAAAAAAAAACATTATTGTTATGATTTTCAGTCGGTATGAAATAACTTGTTCAAACTAGACGAAGCACTGAGTTGAAAACCTAACGTCTAACAGAAACGGTAATATTTGTACATGTATTTCTTTTCAATGTGCTCCATTCGTCCATTTATCAAAAAGCTGAATAAAATAATTCGCATTATACGAATACAGGAAAAGGGCAACTATTAATATCAATATTAAATATCTAAATACTGAGGAAAAGGACTGAATAAAAGGTTCTCTTTGATTATTTTTTCTGTTTCAACAAAGCCTACATCGGATATACTGAAGAGCCGAAACCAGCCAAGTAAAAATAGACTTAAACTGAGCAGAAATAGAAACGCTTTTCCGAATGAAAGATTTCTTTCAGACGGATTTGTAAATAGGGTATTTTTCTCTGAGGCTAAACTTCTATGAGAAGTTATTCTTCGTTGGACGCCATTAGTAACGTTCATATAATTGTGAGAAATACCAGTGGCTATCCTTGGGTAAGTATTACGCTAAGCTCTCGTAGTGGGCTCACGACTTTTGTCTTATTAAAAAGTTTAAATTTACGGGGCCCTTTTGAATTTCATAATTGATCACAACTCTGATCCCCATGATACAGGCGCCCGCTTAGTTCGGGTCCGTTGTAAAGATCAAAATGAAGATCGCTAACACTTACAGACCGACATTAAGTTAAGCTAATAATAAGTTTAATTGTAACATTTGTTCAATATATTATTATTATATCTTACCTTACTTGCTTATGTCGTTTTAATATTGGCCCTATACTGAGAAACTGTCGAAAGACGCTCAGCTTAAACCACAAAACACGAATGGAAGGAAAGCTTCTTATACAGCCTAAGTATAGTTAATATTCTCAGGTCTGGAACTCAGGCACAACCTGCCTCAAATGCTGAATTCTTTATACGTACCAAAATAGATATTTAGAAAGTCAACTGCGAAAAACATCTGTTTCCCGTGTTTTCATAGCTATGTGGACAAAATCGCGGTGAAAAGCGAATAGTTTTAAACACAAAATATACGAGTAAACAGTAAATCTATCAAGAGCTAGGCTGTATATAATGGGATGGATATCTGGGCTATTGCCACCTCGCAATCACTGAACCAATTTAGCTGTTGAAGCTGGGGTGACCAGAGTGTATTTAATGTTTAGGATTGTAGTGTCCAAAATTTTCATAAGGGTTGCATAGTAAAAATAAAAGTGGCAGCTTATTTTTAGACTCCTAATTTGTGAAAATACAGAGTTCAGCTTCGTTTTTTAAGCACTACAAGGTTTTTTTCCTTATTTTTTCTGGTCATGTTAGTTTTTAATTCCAAATTCTTGTGATAGGAGTAAGTTTGTGTCAAGAGAGTTCCAGGTGGGATTAACAACTTTCTTGTCAGGTCTAGTCTGTGTACTTGAATGCAGGTGGAGTAGGTAAATATGTACCCAGTTCTTATCTTTCAAAGCAAAATAATTATTTTGCTTTATTTTGCTACTTGATCTAAAATTATGCAAGTTAAAAATATTCATTACTTTACTGGTTGTTGTCATTCCATAATTTTGTGTAGCTATCTGAGGTAACTGTATCTGGATTCTGTGGTAGCTACCTATATAATTGTATACGTAAGTTTTTTCTATCACTTAGTTTTCCAAATACAGTAAAATTATATTTATAATTTGTTCACGTTGAGATTATGAATGAAAAGCGACTAACAAAAGGTTTTTACAAAGTAGATGTGAGTGGAAACGCCCTATAGAAGGTCATATCCTGACCTCAGAAAAGAAAGAAAGGTCAGGTGCGTAGTACTCGCAACCGGCGTGCGTGTATGACCAGATGTATGAACGTGAACGAACCAAAAACAGTTTGTAAGGGTCGTAGTAGGTGGCGTTCTGTAGTTTCTGCCTACCCTCATGGGAAGAATATATTGTGTGTAAATAAAATAAATATCTGATTAGATTATCCAGAAACACAAAGTATGTCTGGTCAGCCTGACAGAATCCCAATCTGCAGTGGTGCTGACAAAATTGACTTTCACTCGGAATTGATGGCGAGTCCAATTAATTGAGTTCCCTTTCTATCAATATTTAATAACAGGAATGTTAGGTTATTTTAGTGATTGACTATTTTAGGCATCGGCTAACAAAATCAGTTTTTGGTTTACTAAAAATGGATTCTAAATGAAAATAATAATTGGTTACATGAATGGTTTGGTAAATTACAGAGCCGCAGCGGCTGGAAATCCATACTACGTAATATAACCAATGCGAAACTAACTCTGTCTGTCTGTTACCTTTTCAGGTTTTAGCCAAAAACCATGACCAAAGTTAGGACATGAGCTGCGGGCAAAAGTTAAGTTATTAATAAGTTATATTGTTTGGTACTTAGTGGTCTTTCGATATTATCCGTGAAAACGAAAGTTGGAAATAACCCTGTAATCCATAATATGTCAGGGTTTTACAATATCTAATTCTAAAAGATTATATTATTATTTACGGTTGCTTAAGCTCATACACAAAACAGAATTTTAAGAAAAATTTAATATTCTCTCTAAACAATTCATATTCAAGTTATAACGGCCACCCAAAATGGCCGACGAAATAAAATCATAACAGATTCTGCAAATCTGATTACTATCCAACTCTATTATTCCAAGCACGTACTATCCGAAATTTCTTGGAAAAAATGTAATTCAATCTGTTGTGGGGACTAATTTGGATGGTCGGAATGTCCTCCCCAGTCCTCCCGGTTCTAACTGTGAATATTTTGTACTATAATATAAATGTAACTATGGTTTTTAGTGTGCATTTGGTTGATAATTTATTGAAGGGATTTCATTTTCCTGTATATTTTTTTATAAGTCGGATTGTTAAAGAAAACAGAGATTATCAGCAAACCTGACTTCTGTTTGTTCTTTTTCGTGAACTCTTTTTGTAACGACCCTCCCGTCTAAAATTACACGACGGAAATTCGGCGCGCCTACGCCGACAGGTGCTGCTTTTCAAATGAGGGGTTCATTTGAAAAGCATTTTAGACGTGACGCCGCTTAATTTCTGTCACGTAATTTTTGTAGGTGTGTCGCTACGCTAACAATATAAAGAGTCTTCAAAATGCTTTCAAATGTCCTACGCCGTAAGTAAACATAAAGTAAAAATAATTGCATAATATTTTATCCTCTATTTTTGTATAACTGCAAGTATTTATAGACCTATTTTAAACACGGCTTTAATGCAAAAAGAAAATAATAAAGAAAGGAGAACATTCCCTTTGCTATTAAAAGAAAGAAAAATACTGTTCAATAACAACCTTTTATACCTGAAGCCTGAAAAAGCAACCTTTGTAAGTACACAAAAGCTGGTACTTCGATACTCCGGTACAAAAGAAAATAGCAATCTGTTCTTAATTATATTACAAAGCACCTTACTGGAATGGACATAATTATTATTCAATGTTATTCTAGAGGTTCTATGTTCGTAACGTATGTTTTTTTTTTTTTTTTGTTTATGTCCACTGATTTTTCCGTCAATTGTAAACCGATTTTGAAAATTCTTTTTTTGTTTGAAAGGGTATGCTCTCAAAGAGGTCCCATGTACATTTTATTAACTTTGCTTGGGTACTTTTTGAGTTAGCTTCAATAATACGTATTTTTCCCATTTAGTCTATGTGGATGATGTTGTAACATATTCTTGTCACTGTTATTTACATAGCAGGTCGAGATTTTCGAATTTGTGCGGGGTAGGTACCACAACTAAAAAGTGAAAAATAAAAACTTTAAAAAAAAGAAGTTTTTATTAAATTCTGTAATTACCTAAGCTGATTTAAAGTACCTGCATATTACTTAACAGGCATAGTGGCAGACGTTAGAGTAAAAAGTTACCTATATAAAAACTAAAACCCAACCACGACAAAAACTCCAAGTAAAAAGATATAATGCTTTTTTATTTATATAATGCATTTAGATATATTTTTAATAATTATAAATTATTATATTTTTTTCTCTTTGTTCCTCTGTAACAGAGCACCTGCCATCTAATCTCTTCACCACCCTTGGTTGACTGGTAGAGAATGCCTAAGGCATTAAGTCCGCTTTTGTACCTTTTTTTGTGTGTGAAAAGTTTAAATAAATAAATAAATATAAACAAGGCATCACAGAAAGACAAATAAAAAATTCGGAGTCACACGTCGTGTTATAAATCGAGCATAAATCGAACAGATTACGTATGACTCCGGATTTTTAATTTGGGTGTAGCGTAGTGTTTCAGTGTGATATTTCCAAAGCTGATTATATTGAATACATCATTATTTTTACTACAAACAAGATTAAAAGGCTAAACCAGCATTTTTGGGTGAAGTCTGTAATGGCAGTCATAAGTATTCATGTGACAAATTGGATCGACGCGACGATAAAAATTATTTTCGAGGTATGACTATATACATATATCACAAACTCAAATCGAATAACATTTATTCAAAAGTGACCTATTTTTTATTTTTTTAACGTCGTTCTAGAGTTTTCAAGAAACCTCCGAGATAAACGGACAAAACAAAGATCTAACAAAGTTCTGTTTTTCCCTATAAGGTTGGAACCCTAAACGTCCATTTTTTACGCGCGATTGTCATACCGTGAATTTCCTTGCGCGAATTTCATTTATTTCATCAATAACTCCCGAGCCCTTAAACTCCTATAACACAATCATACCAATAAAATACTGCTTACTCATCCAGAAACGGAATGTATGCAGTGCCCTTCAGGATCGCTCACAGCTGTTCCGTCCGAATCCGGAATTCGAATACTTGCTCGATATCTGGATTCCGGCTCGGATCGCGCCGGGACACATTTTTGTGAGTCCAATGGATATTTCTCGAATTTCACTGAATGTTTGGCTAGGTGATTTGCTGACGCAATTTTTGTAGGGCTATCTGTAAAGGTACGGTTTCCTAGAAGAGCGGTGACCACCACATAACGAGTGCAGTGACGGCCGTCATGAACAGGATGGCACCGCTCTCTATAAAAACACACCAACTTACTTTCATAACGTTACAGTGACGTTATTCGACGATACATTGCGGACGCTATGTGGCGGCCACCGAAGTCTTAGGAAACCCTAGCTTTAGAGTGTAGATTTAAAAGTTAAACAAAAATATTGGAAACCGTCACTTTTTCAGCCGCAATAGGGGAAGTCTATAAAAGTCTTGTTTATTTTTGTTTTCTTATATTTTTTCTCGTCATATCAAAGAAAAGTAAACGAAAGATTTTCCTCAAGGGACTTGCTAACGTTGAAATGATAAATGATTGGAAGTGAGTTATGGCTGTTAAGAATGAGGTTTAAGTGAATTTTTTGATGTTTGATAAACGAGGAATACTAAGAATCAAAATACACAGACAGAAATGAAACGAAAACAAAAACCAACGTTTTAAATCTGAAGAGATTGAAGAATTTGGTATTGGTCTGTTAGAGATTACCTTGTACGATAAAACCACCCCCCACTGTACACTAGTTTGAAGTATTTGTCCTTTTTGTTTATATGTAGTGTAGAATAAAGAGTTTAAAATAAAAATATGGACATTTTTGCACTAAAAATACATGCAACACTAAGTACTCGCAATCGGTGTGCGTGTATGACTGTAAACGGAACAAAAGGAGTATGATCGTAGCAGGTGGCGTTCTGTAGTTTCTGCCTATGCCCTCATGGGAAGAAGGCGTAAGTTTATTATAATATAGGTATGTACTAAAGTATTGATGAATTAAGACAGACTAAACAGTTCTAACATCCGCATGAAACCGTAATAACACCATGTACCCAAAACCAGTAGCAAAAACCTTCCCTACATTGCAGTTATAAAAGCAATTTTTATCCAAACCCAATCGTCAATTTCACCCGTCAATTCGAATAAAGCTGAGATGTTCCTTATTAAAATTGATGGCAGGAATCCTCCTATTGTGTAGCTATCGAACACAGGTTACGATAACGACGAACATTGAAGGGGAAATTGGAGATAATACAATTTATTAATGTCTTTTTTGTAGATACCTATCTAAAATGTTGTTGTTCTGTTAAAAATTACGTTTCGCAATATTATCGCAAGGTTTTTTTTGGACATTTGGAGTAAGCCAATGTCCGCAGTCGATGGCTGATAATATATCTGAGGTTTTAAAGCAGAACTTTACATTGCAAACCTACGTACTTTGACGTATAACAAAATTCGTTTCACGAAAGAAAACTTTCAATTCCAGTGTCACTTTGTAAAATTATAAATGTCGTGACATTAACAGGACTGCAGTGACCTTGCCCCGATTAGCATTAATGTGTAAAATCCAAAGTCACATCTCACTTATCACAAATGTAATCCGTATTTGATCCAATACTCATAAAATTATTTAAATATAATGTCATCTCTACACCTGTTATTCTCCAGGGCATTATGTGCTCGCATATCACTACAGCTGCCGCAAAAGTTTTTGATAAAGATCTTTGTAATTATTCCGAGGTCATTAGTAAGCGCTCGTCAACTGGTCTTTGGAAACAACTGCCGTTCTATAGCAGGAACTTGCGTTAACTTTAACACGTGTCGGTTAATTTTTATTGTGTTTTTGCCGCGAGAATTTAGAACTATTCAGTCTATACAGAATAAGCAAGCTGAAGAGGCAAAGGGCCGGCCGTTGGGTAGACGTGTTCTTGAGTGGAGACCGTGAATTCAGAAAACGTAAGGTAAGATGTCCTTAGGCTAGGTGAAGCGATGATCTTCGTAGGGTGGCTGGTAGCAGCTGGATTAAAGTTGCCGAGAATCGAGATGAACGGCGTGCAATGAGCGGAGACGCCTATATCCAGGGTCTGTAGGTGATGATGATGATGAAGTATAGGATAAAGATCTTTCAGTGGGCCTGTATGCCTCTTAGTCTGGGCTTAACAAATTTTTTGAGGTATGAGGAACAGTGTGTAAAGTTTACTCCTCTATTAAAAAGGGAGGATCGTCCGACCAGAGGGTTGTTGTATCTGTCGGGCAACTGCCTAAAGATTGATGTCGGAAAGTCTTTTATATGTGGATCGCGCGGTAAACTCTAATTACGCGACGCAGGATTTGTGTGACGTCAGGTCTTTGATGTGTGGTTCGCATGTGGCGTTGTAGATGCCGCCATAAATTCTTTCCTTCTTTACGCTGCCGCTTATGGCAAAGCGCGGGTTTTGAGAGCGTCGTCTGTCACTCATACCTATGTGACAATGTCTTCTTAATCTCGATGCAATGTTAACGCCCAGTACTGTGCTTAATCAATCAATGAAGGCTACCCGCGCAAGTGTTACTCACGAAAGACTATGGCTGTCGCTGACCACAAGTGGTGGTCACGAGTGGCCCAGAACGGTCCAGTTCTGGTCAATAACGTCCAGTTGCACCATTCGATGAAACTCTCATGAATTTTTACTATGAAACTTTGCTGAGAGTCAGTTTGTTTATTCAGTTCATAGATACAAACTGCGTTGGTGTCGAATACTGCGCTTTTTTGTATTGTTGCCGAAACAAATAGTATTGGCAAAGCATGACCTTTAATAGGAGTGTGACGCACAAACAAAAAAGACTAATCCGACACAAAAACGCACAACACAATATTTGACAAATAAAAACACATGGCCAGGTTTACATCGAAATCGAAATTGCTGCAAAACCATTCACAAAAATGACGCAACCTGTTTCAATACCCAAAAAATACGCAAATACGAAATCACGTATCCAATATGGTAGAAACAGCATAAAACCCGTCAGCTCCCCCCGAGGGTTACAAGAAACAATTTACGAAGGTAATCGAAAGTGTAACTCCCTGCGTACGTTGTAAAACGGAGGCAGAAGCCATAAAATTTGTATCGACTGTGTGACGTCATAATAGTGTTCACTACACTAGTGCTACAAATTGTTGACACGATGCTCTGATGGGATGGATTGAGCGTTTTATTTGTTGAAGAGTTTGGGCGTTCTGATTGAATGATTGAGTGATCGGTTGGAGCAGTTTTTAGCGTTGAGTGATACGTGCATTTTAGCAAACATTTAAAGTTATAATTTATTTAGGTAGCTTCCTGTCACCGTTATTTACATAGCAAGTCATGGTTGGTATACGAAATTGTGTAGTCGTCAAAATGGCGTTGACATTCTTTGTCATCGCGACGTAACTAGCGGAGTAACCATATTATTTAAAGCGCCAAATAAATGTATGTATTCTTTTAAAACACTTTATGGTTATGTAATTAATATTTTATTATTTCTTTCAGTTTCGTTCCAAGTTACATTCTAGGGTTTTTCTCACATGTCAAAACGGGCCTATTACATTGACGATTATAGTTTCTGATAGCATTCAAAAACCTTACATTACGAGATATAGTTTAAAGCCCAGTTTGGCAATAACAAGTTTTTTACTATAACAACCCACCAGGTGAAGGTTAAAGACTAGAACATCTTCAGATTTTAGATATAGCTCATACATGCTCCTGTCGTACCACCCTTACCTCATGCTTATCTCTAATGCTCTGTCGACGCACGTCCAAAGTCAGAAACACAACGCTCCCTGTATATTTCTGGTCACGTCTCAGATATTCGTTTTTGTCAATATCCTAATAAACTAGCGTACGTCAAAGCGCGTGCCTCAGATTGGGATAGGTACTTATTGTCTCAAAGACTGAAGTTTTCAGGATTCATTATGAAAGATGGACCAGGGGCCTAAGTCTACTAATTTATAAACGTTACAATGGTCTCTCAATGGTGAGTTTTTGACAGATTTGCCTACAAACACTGTCAAATACTCACCATTGAGAGACCATTGTAACGTTTATAAATTAGTAGACTTAGGTCCCAGGTTGACGAGGCTTTTCGTACAACGTACACCTCTGGTTTAAACCAGAGGTTTGGGAAACCTGCACCGTGTACCGCGGCTGATGGTATGTTTTATATCATATTGTGTCTATATTGCTGCTATACATATAGTTCTGGGTTTTTGGATGCTTCTTCAAATGAGTGGTGCTTTTGTAAAAAATAGCAAGTCCTTCTATGTCATATCTTCTCCTATTTTCCACCACGAAAACAATTCAGTACTATGGTGCCATTTCAGCCTTTCTTGGACTCATTTTGGAGTTTTTGACACTTATCCAATTTAATGATTCAGAATTTTACTGAAATATTTGAAATGAGCAAGTCGACAATATAAATTGAAGAAAACATAAATTAACTTCTCTGAGTGACAGTGATGCGGACGAGTACATCGATACCTAAGCGTCCTTTTGTTTGTGTTATTTAGTTAATTTCGTTTAATTTAGTACCTAGGGTAAATAGTTAAAATAGAATAGATCATTTCTTTGTCCGAAACATGAGTATGCACACACAAAGCATGCAAGATGTTAAGTACATTGGAGAAAGGTTCACAGTCATGTTTTACCTTAACGGCGTACAAATATGTATTATAATAATATTTGATCAGTTAAATATGGTCAAATTTGGTTTTCGATCCTTAATGGAAACTTTATGAAACTTAACACCCATTTTAACTATGGAGCAACTGGGTCGCAAGAAACATATTCTATCCAGGAATATTCACTAGAAGATGACCGTAACATATCGAAAACCGGTTAGTTTGACTCCAACCACATATTTGCGGCTGTCAAATTGGTGAACGTAGTCGTTTGCGCTCCCGGTAACCAATTACTATCTAACACGGTTTCCGAGGAGTGCCAACGTATTCGGAGGGAATTTTTGAAGAAAATTCTATTGGAAGCCGCAGTGGTTGGGGACTGTATATTATTGGCATGATAGATTATTACTGCAAGGATCAATTTATTCTTAACTAATTAATTTTATTACGTAATAATACCATAATATCGAAATGACTTAATTATTAACTAAGAATAAGTAAGTAAAACTATATTTCTATAGCTTAATTGATTTTCTTGTGTTTGTCTGTGGAGACTTGTAATAAGCAATCTGGCTGTGTATCTTGTTGTGTATCTGCCTGCCTTTTCCCAACTATGTTGGGGTCTGCTTCCGGTCGAACCGAATGCAGCTGAATACCAGTATTTTACATAAAGCGACTGCCTATCTGACCTCCACAAACCAGTAACTGGGTAGTACGATACCCCTTGGTAAGATTGGTTGTCAGACTTTCGGAGTTCTGACGACCCGTAACGCCTGTCAAAGATTCCCGGATGACAGCCGGGACCAACGGCTTAACGTGCTTTCCGAGGCACGGATAAGTCTCAGTATGTAATTTTACATGGAGCGACTGTCTATGATATCCACAACCCAGTTACTCGACGACACGTAACGACTGTCAAAGATCTACGAATGATAACCTGGGACCAACGGGTTAACGTGCTTTCCGAGGCACGGAGGGGTTATTATTAGTACTATACCAAAGGTTAAGTCTGAAAGCCGTGTTAAAAAGTTAAACGTCGTAACACACATTTATCGAATGGGAGATAGCCCGTAAATTGTCGTCATGACACTTTTGTTTCGCAACAAAAGTGTTGTGACGGTCAAATGTTACACTTTTTCCGATCTAGCTCGCATTTGCTAAGTGTGCCTCTGCACACTTGGCACACACAATTAAATTTTTGGCATGAAGTTCCTTATCGCACGTAGGGGTTAGGGGTATGAGGAACAGGGTGTAAAGTTCACTCATACTCAATGGAAAAGGGACGATCCTCCTACCAGACGGGTGTTATGTCTGGCGGGCAATTGCCCAAGGATTGATGTCGGATAGTCTTATATATGTTAATCGCTCGGTAAACTCTTACACCGTGATGTAGGACTTGTGACGTCAGGTCTTTGATGCTTAGTTCGTATGTGGCGGTGTAGATGCCGCCACATCACTCCCCTCCGGAGACCGGAGGTCGATAGTGGGCTGAGTCTTGTATCTTGCGATGCTTGCCAGTGCCAGTTGAGGTTCCAGTGAGTCGGAACCGGTTGCCGCATAGTTCACAGTGGGTCGGAACTGTCTGCGGTGATTGAGGGTGCTTTGAGTTTGAGTTTTGAGTTTTGATGATGACGTCACGCTGAAGTAGTTGCACGAAGGCTGCGCTGACGTTCATATACGGGGTCACCAATTATAGGGGTATGAGTAACAGTGTGTAAAGTTCACTCATCCTCTATAGAAAAGGGAGGATCCTCCGACCAGACGGGTGTTATGTCTGGCGGGCAATTGCCCAAGGATTGATGTCGGATAGTCTTATATATGTTAATCGCTCGGTAAACTCTTACACCGCGATGTAGGACTTGTGACGTCAGGTCTTTGATGCTTAGTTCGTATACGTACACTCTTATATAACGTGCGATAATGAACTTCATCCAAAAAAAATATTAAAATAAGGCAAGGATATAATCAAAAGACTGCATGTGGTAGGCGGAAAACTAAAGTATTGGAAAGTAACTTGGGAAAACCTGTCTCCAGCACTTAGCGCTATACTTAAGCTGAGTTCATTTAGCAGTATAGTTCATAGGCAGTCGGAAGTAATGGTATGCGAGAGATACACAAACACAGCTAACTAACAAACAGTGTAAGGGTCAGCACACACCGAACTACAAAATGCTCCCGTATGGTCTTGACGTGTATTTAATTTCGCAATCTATGGAATTGTCATAAGATTCATTTTTCAGTAGTCTCAGAAAATGCTCCGCGCCTGGTGTGCGCTGACCCTTGGGGTGCATTTCTACCAGACATGTGCTATGCTACGTTGCAATGGATGTGTTTGATATCCACTAATCATATTTTTTGGTCCACATAGCAACGCACTGGTGGTAAAGCACCCTAATGCTTTGATTTTTAGTTGAAAATGCAGCAAGTGGAATACCAAAAATTAACCTGCTTCAATTGTTTGAATTTTGAATTTTTGATTTTTTTTTGAATTTTGTATTAAAAGCAAAAGCTGCATTGCCCAGCTGCGACAACTGCAAGCACGTGACATGACACTGATTGCTCTCTCGACACTCGCCATTGATCTACCCTGTGCTGAAGGAGTCTTATTTAGTTTGGTAGAAGACAACTTGATTGTATTGTATTATAAGTTCGGTTTACCTTTAGTTTTTATTTCTGCTTGAGTATTATTCTCGATGTTTTTGGTTGGTATATTGGCGTGTGCTAACTGACATATGACTGATCATTAAATGTATGTTTTGTGTGGCGAAAGGTAAATGATTTTGCGTACTATTGTATAGAATCAATTTTTCTAATTGAACAGACAGCTGTGCTGCTGGGGAGTTTGTTGCGCCACTTCTTCTTCCCAGCTAAAGCACTAGGAAGTGGTGAAGGGTGGGCGTTTTGGGGGACTGTCTTATGTAATTTTGACGTTTGAAAAGTGCTGATGTCAGCCTAGTTTGAATAAATGACTTTTGATTTTGATTGAATCTTGCTTCAAGATGGTTTTAGTATCAGTGTGAGATTTTTACTTTAGATAAGTTGGCAAACATACATACATGTGGGAATGTTAGGGCAAATAAAATTCAACATTTAACTCGTTATAACTATTATTACCTATTTAAAATACATAAAAGTAAAGTAAAAATATAACACAGCTGTCAACAAATATAACAGAAAAAAACAAAAACTAATTCTCCAACTGTTCCAAAACCAAATTAATAAAGTACCTCACTCACTATCGTTTTGAAAAACAACAGAAAAAATTAAGCTTCTTGCATACATACATAAACTTACGCGTTCTTCCCATGGAGGTAGGCAGAAACAACCCAACCTGAACAATTTTCTAGGTAAAAGAAAGTACCACTGTCTAGAGTCAATCACAAGCAATAACGGGGGGGAGGGCTAAGGGGCTAAGGGGTTTGCTGATAGATAAAATTAAGTTGTCACCAGCCATTGCCAAAGTCCAGTTGGCACATCTTTTAATAGACTTGCAAACTAATATCCAATGTAGCTTTTACATACTAACGACCCATGGGGCTTACATAAAATATCGCTACAGATACGATAAATCTTTTAATCGAGATAAATGTCTTGTAACACAACCAATCTCCGTTTCTATCTCAGATGCACATAAACCATCGCATCGTACAAACTTCTCAATTGGAACAAATTCGTGGCACTGACTCGGCGACACGACTTCCATCGCTCGACGCGACACTATCGATTCGACTGCTGGATTTTATGTTCCACTAGATTTGCCCGCTTCAGTGAACACCCTGTATGCCTTAGATTAGCTAGCCAAAATACGGCTAGTGGCTGGGAAATATTGGCGCATTTGGATTATATACGTCTTTAGCATTGAAGACTTTACTGAAGTATAAAGTAAAAATACATAACATAACATCACGCCTTGTTTCCCCGAAGGGTTAGGCAGAAGAGGTGTACCCATAGTACACTCACATTTCACCGGATACGTTAAGTTCCATGTTATAGGGGGCCGAGGCTATGGCCACTATTGGGCACAAATTCCATACTCCGGGCCTCTACTGAGAAATTCCAGATGGAAAAAACCGAATAACACTTTGCCCGACCTGGAAATCGAACCCAGGACCTCATGCTCAGCAGTAGTGCTTACGACCACTAGACCAACGAGGCAGTCTTTGAAAATATTACCGTGAACTTAGGTGACTTGAGATTGAGTGTGCTGTCAATAGTGTCACTCCCTGAAACTGCAGGTGAAATGACAGCTCACTTCAAGCCAACTAAGTTTTCACGGTGAGATTTTCACAGAAAGGACCTGCTGTTTTCTTTTACCGTAAGTTTAAGGTGTTCAGGCAATCAGGATTAGCTAAGAATTTTTTTTTTTATTATTATTATTTCTTAGTATACAACCCTAAAGTACCGTAATGTTTACTAATATCATAGTTTTTAAGTAATTAGGTCTATCACTCTGTGGGTCCTAGTTGCCCGAATAAAAATACTGTTAAAGTTATGCACGAAAAATTATTCTTCGCCTCCTTTCGTTTGGTATAAAATATGAGACAGTCAGTAAGTTGTTAGCGAGGCTGAATGCTCAGGATTCACCGGACGTAGGTACATTTTTATCACCAATCGTGTCGACTCATTTGATGCCGAAAACTCGTTAAGGCTCGTTCACACCGGCGCGACTTGTCGCGCGACGCGACTTTAACAATACAATTTCTAATAAAACTTCACGATTGAACAATTGCCGGTGTCGCGTCGCGCGACAAGTCGCGCCGGTGTGAACGAGCCTTTAATGTGCAATCAATAATTTATTGTTGCAGCCTTTATCAATAATTTGCCGTGTAATAGCCATTTCACATAACTGTCAAAGAATGAAAGTTTATATTAGAATATACGGACAAAAAGCTGATAGTCAATTTGCTTAACAATTAGTTTCCCTGTCTTTACCTACCTAACAATCCTAACATAGTGTTTATATAACTTTTAGATAATTGTGACACAAACTCATGTACTAACATTAAAACCTCCCATAAAGTTCGATTTAATAGCTATTTGTGAAATTCCAAAAGCAGAGCGTTGTCAACCACAATTTGTATGAAGCGAGGCAGTAAGTAATAGTCTGGACAGCACACTCGCTGCACTTAGTGGTCACCGCTCACTGAATCCAATTAATAATGCAGTGTTTCATAATTATATTATAGTTAAAACCGTTTAATATGCTAAAGTGAATGGCCTGCTATATTGTAATTATTATTAATGGATTGAAGCTTTGTATAATAAGCTTCAATACAAAGTTACTCAGGGGTTGAAAAATCCTCTCTTAATGCACTCTACATAATATGAATCATTTTGAACTGTGTTACCCATTGTTTTATTTTACTAGTAAAATAGTTTTCTTCAAAGAACTACAACAATAAGTAATTTAAGATTACCTATGTATTGTATGTAGGTATATATTGTTACCCAACAACGTCAGAATGATGGTTAAGGTGCTGAGCAACCCATGGACAATTTGGAACCGTATGGAAATCTAACCCGCATAAGAACAAAATGCCGGGATTTCCATAAGATTCCAAATTGTTCGCGGACAGATTGTCCATCGTCTGCTCAGCGCCTTAGCGTGTAACTAAAGTTGGCAACTGCTTGCATTTAATGGCAACTGTACACAAATACAATCACTATTTAATATTATGTACTATACATTAAAAGTGCAGTGTTTGCATTAAAGTTCACACGGACAAAATGAACAGTGATTTTTTCGTTTGTTTCACAAAACAAATACGGGAAAATTACAAACACAGGGGTTAGTAAAAGTTTTTAGCTACTTGTCATTGTTCATGACTGGGGCTCTCATTGCAATTAGGCTGTTAACACACTTGCGGTTTAAGGGGGTTGCGCTAACTCAGCCCGTGAAATTCAGATTTTTCTTACATCTTTTGCAATTTGCAGGTCAGCGTGAGGCTGTATATTGATCAAAATATGATTCGCGACCGTAACAAATGTGTTTTTACAGAATAACGATCATCAGTACAACTCGGTTATTTAAACTTAGCCTCAAACGTCGTGATTTCATGAAATAGTCATTCAATAGGGTAATGTGAACTTACAGAGTTGTATCGACGATTTTATTGATTTTAATATTCTGTGACGTCGAATAATATTTTGATTAATAAACAAGTTTACATTGACCAGCAAATTACAAAAAAACGTAAGAAAATTTGAATTACGCATGCATTTTTTATTAGGATATAATATTTGTTTTACGCAGTAGGTAGATGATTTATTGCTTTATAGGTTTTATATTAGTGCACCTTTCAAAGGTGATTTTAAAGAAAGTATTTTGAGCAATGGTTTAAAGTTTTTGGGGTTCTTTGTATTCTTCTAAAAAACAAATCAACACAAATTTTATCAACACTTAAGTTATTTTCCAGACTTCACATGCTGTTCTAATTGTTGTAATTTACTTTTGTGTACAGTAAATTGTAAGAGCCGCGTACATCACTAACCGATTCCAACGTTACAAATTGCAACAACTCGTGTGCTCAGCCCTTAGCGGTCAGCATCTAACTAGCGCGGCACGTTGTTAAACGTTGTTTTAATAATAATTGCACACAAAGTAGTTACGTACGGGATGTTCTGACAACTTGATGTAAGCAGAGCTGCAGGTAGGGAATGGAATTGTTGTTTTTTTTACAGCGATAGGTTAGGTAGTACACCTATCTTATGTTAGAAAGACATTTCGACAGTTTATCCAAAACGAAAATATTTAGGCCCGATTGTACCCCAAATCACTAAATACGTTTAGCGCTAAACGAATTTAAAGCATCGTTCTGTTTCTGATAATCGTTTAGAGACATATATTCTTAACTAGCTGCTGCCCGCGGCTTCGCCCGCGTGAGTTTCGGAAATTACCCCATACATCCCCATGGGTATTAAGTATAAATATTGAGTTTCGAGTTAATCGGACAGCGCGTTAAAACTCTTCCATACAAACACTGACACCCCTTTAGTGGTAATTTAGAAAAACAAAAAACTACAAACTTTATAATTTATTTAGATAACTATTCGTGCGATGTTTCATGTTTATTACCTCAAGGAATAAGATTATTCAAACAAACTTTCATCCCCTATTTGACCCCCTTAGGGGTTGAATTTCGAAAAATGCTTCCTTATTCCTTGCCTACATTATAAAGGGAAACTCTGTACAAAATTTCAGCTTTCTAGGTCCAAGGGTTTGGGCTGGGCGTTGATGAGTCAGTCAGTCAGGACTTGTCTTTTTATTAATAGGTATAGATATAGATAGTAGGATAGGATACTTTTCCGGGATAAAAAGTACCCAGTGTGGTGCCCAGGATATTAAAGAATATTTATACCAAGTTTCATCGTAATCGAACCGGTAGTTTTTGCGTGATGCATGAACAAACAGACAGACAGACAGACAAAAAAATTTTTTATCAAATTTTTGGGTTCGGTGTCGGTCTAGTAACACCCCCTGCCATTTATTTTTTTGATATTTTCAATGTACAGAATTTTCATTTCTACAGATTTATTATAAGTATAGAAAGATAATATTTTTAGCGCTAAACGTATTTAGTAATTAGTGGCCTTAAACGTGTGGGCCTAGAACATTATATACTTAAATATCATTTTATAGCATCATTTTAATTTTTATTTTATGAAAGCAGTGGTTTTATAAAAAACGTTTTTTCATGGCGACCAGTCGGAAAAATGCCGAAACAATTTTTTGCGTGACCCAACTGACCCAGTTTAATAATTCAACAGTTTTTGCACCTGTAACTGTAGGAGTTCACGTCAATTGTATAATGCCAGATAATAATGAACACCAAAGTATCGGAATAATACCAGTCCCCTGCAGGACAAAGGCCTCTTCTCATAGCTTGCTCAAGACGGGTTAGCCGTTTCAGAATTATATCTATCTGCCTATAGCCTTTTCCCAACTATATTGGGGTTGACTTCTAGTCTAACCAGATGCAGCTGAATACCAGTATTTTACATAAAGCGACTGCCTATCTGACCTCCACAACCCAGTAACTGGGTAAAACGGTACCCCTTGGTAAGATTGGTTGTCAGACTTTCGGAGTTCTGACGACCCGTAACGCCTGTCAAAGATTCCCGGATGACAGCCGGGACCAACGGCTTAACGTGCTTTCCGAGGCACTATTACGAGGCAATATTCAACCTCACACACTCAACCTATAACGCGTTAGCGCGTTGAGGGTAATAACGAAGTTAAGCCCGACGCTTTATATAGGAAGCAGGTGGATTCAAAATATGTCCGGGGATATAGGAACATCCCGAGGAGCTAGGAGGAGCTCGTGGCTAAGTAATAACAGCCGCAGGGGTCGATCCATCAGGTTAAGCTGCGCTTGCCGGGGTTGGTCCGTGGATGGGTGACCATCTTTACATACCGAGACTCCTCCGTGCTTCGGAAAGCACGTTAAGCCGTTGGTCCCGGCTGTCATTCGTGGATCTTTGACAGTCATTACGAGTCGTCAGAAGCCCGAAAGTCTGACAACCAGACTTACCAAGGGGTATCGTATTAACCAGTAACTGGGTTGTGGAGGTCTGATAGGCAGTCGCTCCATGTAAAATACTGGTATTCAGCTGCATCCGGTTAGTCTAGAAGCCGACCCCAACATGATTGGGAAAAGGCTAGGCAGAATGATATAGGAACATCCCAAACACCGTCATTCCCGACTCTTTTAAGGCAGAAAAGTGTTGTCAAACTCAAAGATACAATAATTCCCTGACTCATTTCAGTTCAAACGACAAACATAACACCCAGCTTACCAGCTTAGTTGCTGGCAAGCTTATGTGTTAGTCTGTACATAATCGTTATGTACCTGTTCACAGTTCGTGTTGGGCACTTATTAATATGTTGTCGAATATGCTAAGCTCTCCGAGACTCGAGCGCTGCAGGTAATGGATAGTTTAATGTAGCTTGTAGATAGTAACCGCTTGGCGTTTTGGTAAAATCTCTCCATTTTCAGTGATCAAATTCCGTAGGGTTATCGCAATAGTATTTTAATTGAAATTGTTACGATTTTTTGTAGCAGTTACATAACATAACATCACATTTTGGGTTGGGCAGAGGTGTACCTATAGTACACCCACATTTCGCCAGTTATGTTTAAGTCCCATGTAACAGGGAGCGAGCCTGATGTCATCAACCGGCCACAAATCCAGTCTCCGGGCTGCTACTGAGAAATTCCAGATGGAAAATCCCAATAGCACTTGGCCTGACCTGGGCATGGAACCCAGGACCTCGTGCTCAGAAGTAGCGCTTGTGACCACTAGCTCAAAGAGCCTGCAGCTAAGATGTTGCCTGATCCGGTCCATCAATGAAATAATTAAGTTTCGTTTTTTAATTGAAAAAAAAAGTTGATGTCCATCAATTAGAATCTCCAAGCCATGCTTAATATTAATGTGAAAGTAACTCTCGTATGTCTGTTTGTTACCTCTTCACAATTAAACCCCTAAACTGATCGTTATGTTTGATAGACACCCTGGGACCTGAAGAAGGACATGAGCTACTTTTTATCCTGGATCGTCGAAGTCGTGAGCAAAAGCTAGTAAATACAATAAAGAAACAACAATTAGGCAGAATGGCTATCCGATAAAACAATTGACTAACATTAACGCAACAAAAGGGGAAGCGAAGCCTTCATTATTGGGTAATATTGGGTAATAGCCACTATAAGCCATTGGGTGTGGAACCTAATTTTGGATCTTGTTGTCTAATTACAACACAATTTTTTGTCGTAATTTGTTGATCCTACGAGAAGATACGTATGGGCGAGTATTTATATAATTTGTACCATTATAAAGACATGTTTAAGGAGCAAAAGATCTCACATATTCTGTTGCCTTTGCCACCTACGAGGAAAATGACCAATTTAAAAAAATAATTGTAACTCGAAAACTCTCAAAAATCGCGGAACATAATATATGGGGTATTTTCGGATACTTCTGGCATGAGGAATCAAACTTTTTTAAAGACTTTTTATTTAGATCACCCTGTATATTGATTCAGGACGTTAACGTATTTAATTTAAAATAAAGAACGCTAGTAAATGTAGGTGGTTCAATGACCGCTATTGCTATGCTAAAGTGATTCGGATAAATGTGGAGGAGAACCCCTGTGAGCGACTATACGTCGCTCACAGGGGTTCTCCTCCACATTTATTATGCGCACGGTCAAATCGTGGAACTCTCTGCCAGCATCTGTGTTCCCTTCCACATATTCGTCCGTCAACTCTCAAAGCAAGAGTAATCAGGCATCTTCTGGGCACTCTCGTTCCATCATAAGGCTCATGACCATCGCTTTGGCAACTCGCAACAAAATAATAATAAAAAAGTCGCTGATAAAATGAGACGAGAAAAACACTAAGTCCAATAATTAATAATACCCCACTTATCATAGATGACTCTCAACCACTACAACCATAACTGACAGGAAATTCTATACACTCTTCAAACATCGCACAAGATATCATTAAGACACACACACGTAAAAGAAACACATTTCCACCCCTCTTAGGGGATGAAAGGTGTGAAGAATGACGGCAACCACACATTGTTAGCATCTCATTGTACTGCTCCTGATTCCCTGAGGAAATCTTAAATAAATTTAAAGTAGCGAACAAAAGTGTGAAGACGCGGGGGAAATAGGGATGCGTATGGGGGTGAAGTTTGAGTCGATTGTGTGCATACGTAAGTTAAACTCTTGGGGGGCGCGAAAGTTAGAGGTAAATGTGTGTGGTGGCATCTACATCGCCTTGCGAACTATGTATCATACTGACGTCACGTAAAATCCTGCATCGTACAAGCAGAGTTTACCACGCGACTAGCATCCAATGTCCGGAGAAAAATCGTGAGGCATTAGCTCACCAAACACAACACCCGTCTGGTCGTAGGATTTCTAAGATGAGTGAACTTTACACCCCGTTCTTCATACAGCTATAGGTGTGTAATTTCTTGAACACGGGTCCTGTAACTTTTCCTAAGATACAGGTTTACCTTAATGGCCGGAGACAGAGTTTTTTAATATAAACATGATTGATAGCCAATACACATGTTTTATTTTATGATATAAATATTTAAAACCCATGTAATTAAGACAGAGAACTGAGAATTCAACCGCTTATTATCGAAATTGGATTTCATGGCTAAATTTTCTTTCAACTGTTTCACAATTTCAAAACCTAGGCAGGTACAGTGGAAATTTATGTCAAATGTTATCGATATACACCACAGCACTAAACATGGCATACTTAAAGGCACAGTACATACTCTTGTTCCTACACTTTCTGCAAAGAAACAGGGGAAGGCGTCAGTCGTAATGAATTCCTAATGGACGATAGCCCCCCCTTCCTTCTTCCTCAGTTAGGAGATAATCACGAAGAAATTGCTTCCCTAAGATGTAGTAGTCAGATATTATGGTAATATGGTGCGGATTACATTTAGATTAGGACGTAATTATTATGTTTTAGTAATGGATTATCGTGTAATGTGATGATGTCAAAAAAGGGCTATATATTTTTTTTTTTCTTTTTCTGTTTTTTTTACCTTCAACCTGTTTTGATACAGAAAAGGAACGAATCAGAATTGATGACTTAACTTTCTCAAAACTCTTTTGTTATTTCAGACCATGATGTCCTGGTATTCTTATGGTGTTTTTCTTTACCGTAAGCCAGGGATTTCTCTTAAAGTGAATAAGTTATATCGGTTTTTGGCAGATTTTGCGGGTATAAACATCACTTTCTTTTAGGACAGGTTAAGCTGTCAAAGGTCATATATAAAAAATTATTCAAGTGATGCATAATAACCGATAAAAATCCTCTTAGGTAATAATTTCACCTTCATTTCTGTTTACTTATAACATCTTTTTCACAAAACACGTTTCGAAAATGACTTCGAAATAACTCAATGAAAGGCCCAATCCTTTTAAATTGAAACGGCTCGTAGCTAAAAAGCTGCCTTTCAAAAAGATGATTGTACAGAATACGGTTAATAGGCAACCCTTTTGTGTCGAAACGAAGTTTATTTCGTGCTGAATAGCTTTTGATCCGTGATCTGAACGAGCACATGGTGTCGGGAGAAGTTATTGTAGATAGCGAAGATGGGATGGCTTTGTGAAGTATAGTGATTTGAAAAGCTAATTTGGGAAAGGTAACGTGTTTAATCCCGAGGGTGTCATAAAGCGCTTAATGACGTCATGAGAAGTAGTATGTTGACGAATTTTTCAAACCTATGAATGGATTAGTAATATTCTTTAAAACGCTCGGATTGTGATTGAAAACATGCTAGGCCTTGGCAAGACTGGTCATCAGACTTTCGGGCTTATAACTGCCCGTAACGACTGCGACTGTCAAATATCCACGAATGACAGTCGGAATTGTTAATGTGTCCCTTTTTATTTCTACGATTTTCCCTCTCATTACAATAAACAGTTTTAATAGCTTCACATAACTTCTATAATAGGACACACTCTCACAATACACAACACATTACCACGAAACCTTGGAAACATGGAAATAACGTAATACCAAGCAATATTCACATAACGCTCAGTTTAAGTGCGTAATTTCATTATTTCATGAAATAAGCGATGGTACAAGAATATAAAGTGTAGAACAACAACTCTGAACAAAACACTCCTTTTATTAGTTTTATGATTCGTCAAGCTCAAAGCATTTCAACAAAACCATTTAAAAGTACTTTTGAATAGTCAAAGAGTCGGTCATTTAGTCAGAAAGTTAAGCCTGATGATTAGATCATCTCACCTTAAATAATTTGCAAATCTTCTTAATTAAACTAGAAATCTCGTTGTTTTGTCAAGTCGTAAAAGTTTTTATTTATTTATTTTTTATTAGGGTCTTCAACAATGAGAACACTGTTACTTTACCATTTTTATATTGCAAACTAAAGTCTAAGCGGCTCATTACTTATTGAAAAGCACAGTATGAAATGGAACGAAGAACAAAACATTGAGAGTTCTTTATGTAAGTTTAATATTAATGAATCAATCTTCCGGAATAATTTTTGTACATGATGGGGAAAACCGCATCAAAATCCGTTGTGGGCTTTAAGAAGAACAAAGCGGTCACACAGACAGACACGAAAAACGGTTTTGTTTTAAAATATGTATAGAAGATATAAAAATATTATGGTGTGGAAAATAGAGTATTTTTGATCTAGCCAGACAATGCTCATTTATTGCAGTCGACTTCTTGCAATAAAATACTTGGTCTAGTTCCCTTAGCGAGTCTAGCTCAGTACGTAAACTATTCTTGTACAATTATTCCGTGGTTCTTTTGCCAATTCTACAGACAGCTAGTACTTAGGCAGTCCCTAAATGTATTTAAATCTAACCTTGAGAATTCAAATGGGGTTTTTAAGACCGGCTGTCAATATATTTTGCTGGGAGTCTAGACTGGGAGGCTACTGAGGTTTTAATTATGTAATGTGATGGGAATAGTATTTTTTTATAGAGTTGATTGTCTTTATAAAGCTTTGTGGGAACAATTTTTAAACATGTCTATAAAAAGAAATATCTCCAGGAGCTATTTTTAGTAAAAAATAACCCACTTGGAATTCTTTTGTTGATTAGACGAATTTAGGATAGGGCCATTTTCTTTTAAAGTTAATGTGGCAATTTATACCTATACATCCTCAAGTTACATGGGACAACCTCTACCCGAAAAAGAAACAAACAACCCGACTGTAAAACACTTAAGTACCTGAAAAAAGAAAAAGAAGCACTATAAACTATAGAATTTTGGTATTGCAGGCGGGAACAAACCTGAGATATGCTATAACTTTTGTTTGACCTGCCTGTCGAGTTTTATTTTATTTTTATATTTGCTTTATTTCAAGATTTTTAGTTTTATAAATATATATATATATATATATATATTTGGAATCTGAAATCATTTATAGGTTTTATTTAATACCAATATTATAATGTTGTAATTTATTTTCTTTAAAAACCTCTTTTTGTACTTCCAGATGAAATATATAAATATTATATAGCCTATGTCACTCCCATAATTAAGGCAAATCTAACGACACCTAAAAATCCATCAAGCTGTTTAGGATATAAAGCGTGCCAAAGAAATAGACATACATACATAAATACCTACGTAAATATAATACACACCCACGAAAAACATTACCCTCCTTCTGTGGCAGTCGGGTAGTAACATGATCATCAAAAGAAAATCAAGATTTAGTTTAAAATAACTTACAACTTATAATAAACGTTTTAACAGAATATTCGAAAAAGAAACAAAATTAAATCATCGTATAGGGACTTATAAAATTGCTAGCTCCCCGTCTATGGAAATTTTGGCGAATTTGCATTTGTAAGCCGCCGCGAAGTGTCCCCTTCTGTATCGTTACCCGTCTGTCTGTTTATGTCAGCTCATCTAGAAAATCACTCGGCGGATCTTGAAGAAGATTATTTTGAAAGCTTGCGGGAATTTTGCGACGGTAGGGAAAATAATTTACCTACCTATTTTTTCAGTGGCTTTGGAATGTTTCCAAGCGAAGGATTGGTAAGTTTTATTGGAAATATTTTTGGATGTTTTCAGTGGAGTTTCGAGCAGTATGCTCTACTTAGGATGAAACTCCCTGCGTTTTATGATACGCAACTACAAATAACAATAGACGTAGATGACGTAAAATGAATGACGTAAAAAAATACAATAGACGTAGATGTATTTAGTAACCTATTCCGCTTAACTATTCCTAAAGAGTCAAGCGGACTAGTTAAATGGAATAGGTTATTAAATATGTATCTACGTCTATTGTATTTTATAATGGATTTCCGCCAAGTCACGCCTGAATCAATTAACTAACTACAAATTAATTGTGGTAAACATCTGATTGCTAAGCTTGATTAAACGCTTATAGGATAGGACTCATGAAATATAGGAAGAAGAAAAGAAAACACGTTTATTTGCAGTTAACATGACACAAAGACCTTTCTTTGTGTCACAAACACGAAAAGAACAACTAGGGGGAAAATAAGAGTCACATTCACGCAAAAAGGTTATCGCTCAGCATAATGCTGCAACCCTATGCGAGACATAGCCCCAGCACTGATGATGGTGATAGATAATAGAACTCATGTCCAGCAGTGGATACTTTTAATGCTAACACAGAACAAAGCAAGAATACATACGACCACAGGTTTTTACTGGCAAGGAACAAGGTTTTTCCTGACGCAATGTTCAATCACACAGACATTATAAATGGGATCTTGAAGAGTAATTCAAAGCGGGAAAACGATGATTAATTTCTTATTTCTTACTTATTAATAAAGTTGGAACTTTTCCCCGCTTTGCATCAAATACATTGAAGAATTTTGAATATTCATTTAGTTACCAAAGCTATTTAAGATTGAGGAAACAATGTTACCAAGTTTTGTTTATTTGCGAAGTTGCGACCAGGAAATAATAGAAATATCCTATTTTGAATATTTTGCTGATTTGTTGTGTTGCTACACTGAAATACTAAAAATGATATAATTTTATGTTTGTATACAATGTGGAGACGACAATACGACTGTAAATTTAAACCCTGGCAATACTAATGGATAAGAGTTATTTGGAACTATCAAATAGGTATATCCATATCCTAATATCAAAATTGAAAAAAGTGATTCTTTCAAACTAACTAAATAGAAGTGATGGGCCGACTATTGGGTTTTGCCAATCTTTGCCTAGTGACAAAACTATTGGATACTGTGATATATTTGGTCGACTTTTGTACGCCAACTTTTTAAATCTGTCTGGTAGCTCCAGTCTTCAGGTGATGAGTATAAGTATACGCTACCAATGCCGAATTTAAGCTTTGGTTAGAGAGAAAAATTGGTGATGCCTACAATAGGCCAGTTCCCGCCATCTACCAATAAAAACAAATGAAGATCTCATCTATCGTATGATGTTCTGTCGACGTCACATCATTGACAAGTGCTGATAACTGTAGGATTCGATTCAATTTAACATGACTATCTTATCAGATAATGATAATGTTATACTGCGCCAAAGTGTTGTATATATACATAAGTAGTATTCGAATATGTTGAGGATGTGAGAATTAAATGATGTGGTGATCTGTAAAGCAAAAAGTGTAATATGCCTGACCTGTAGTTAGTTATTTGTTAGGTCGAATAAATGACACCAGTAACTTTACGCCCCGTATAACACAAACGCGCTCGATCTAACATAAAAATAAAAATTGGATCACCCATTCTAGTAACGTAATCCTAGAATAGCGCAATTCAGATAATACTATGTTCATAAAATTACTGACTGTGAATAAACAAATGCCAGTAAAGTACGCTTTCAACAGAAATATACGACCACAATAGCCATGCTTTAAAACAACCTGCTCATTATCCATTAGTTCTCTTAATGGAAAGCCATTAAACACGTATATATAGGTAGGTCCTTCTGATTGGCTTACTGCGGTCCAATCAAATCGACACACTGATTTCCTTTAAAGGGGAATCACTAACGGATCCCTTGTTTACATTGAATGGCATTTGTTGATCCTGATTGAAATCAGGATCCTTGTCTAAACATGGTTGTGTCTAAACACAATGTAATGAACAGAAAGGTCAGTTAGTTGCTGTCAATATCTATTTAAGACTATTAATATTTGCACACGACTTCGTCGGGATAAAAGCCTCCCAACCCTCTTTATTTCCTAAGATAGTGGTTCCACTATCTTAGGGAATATAGAGGGTTGAACATTAGAGCCGTTGTGTGACGGTACCGTCACATAACGGCTCTAATGACGTTTGTCCATAATGAGAGTATTTTTTGAAAGGTAAATATTAATTATTAAAAAAAAACGCTCGAAGCTTTGTCTATCACTGAATCAAATGAATAATATCGAGTCGTTTTAGCGGTACCAGAGCAAACAAAACGACCGCAGTCGGGAACTTTGTTTGGCAAACTGAAGTGGTGAGCCGAAAGGGCTCGCGGCTATTGGTCAGATCGATCGACTGAGCTAACCAATAGATAGATGGAAAACTGCTCTTTTTGGGATGAACTCCGCCAGTGCTTAGGACCAACACCATTATTATAAGAAGGCAATAATGTGGTGGCAGGACACACTTTAATTATTGATGACTTATCTAAATAATTATATTATTATGATTATGCTTGAGCTGGAGGAGATAAGAGGAGTTTTATGCCTTGTAGTGGATTGAAAAAGGAGATGATTGTGACAACTTTGAAGGCAGAAAACGACCAAACTGCTTGACAACGGATGTTCATTTTTTTATGGGTTGGGAAATACAAGTGCAGATAGTTGGATTGATTGTTTCGCTCAGAAGGTCACGCTTTTGGTAAAACGTTACCCAGACAGCAAACTCGATAGCTGTGCTGATAAACTAGACTTACAGAGGCATACAATACTTTCATGCAAGCATTTGTACACACGTGGGGACTCTTTTAAAGTCTCTTGCCATGAAGTTGTAGGAAAAGTTACAGGTGCATCTATTTCGACTTAATTTTAATACTACCATCCGCCAGCGGTTTCGCCCGCGTGATTTATCTATAAATTGTACCTACCCTAAGTTGACAATATTACAATATAGTGACAATATTGCATACTACTGGTGGAAGAATTTTTAAAATTTATTTATTTATTTATTTATTATAAGGTAGCTAAATCGGTTCAGTAGTTTTTGAGTTTATTCATTACAAACAAAATACAAATATTTTCTCTTTATAATACGTAAGTTATCAGTTATCACGTCATTTACATTACTTTTACTGCATTAACTACATACCTACGTATATAGCTATTTTCCATAGACGTATATAATGTACATTATCCGGCTAGATACTATAATATTATGAATGGGAAAACGTATTGGTATTAACACAAATAATTTCATTCACGTAGGTAATCGTTATGCGCATTTTAATTGTTAACATTTCTATAATTCTTGTGTGATTTTCACGTAGGTTCATGTGAGTAAGCATAACTATTAACGGTTTTTTGCAATGTGTAACACAAACGGAAAAAAATATGGGAAATAATCCTGATCCTCTAAAAAATTATTGTGCAAATGATGGCAATTTTTAAATATTAATGAAGCTCTATAAAGCTTTTGCTTTTCTAATAAGTGTTGCGCTCTTTGTTAATACTGGAGCCTGTTTTTAACTTACTGGTCCTTTCTCACTGTTGGTTGCAGTAACTAACCAACCACTCGCGAGCGCAATCATTATTGTTGCAAATTACACACAAGGAAAAATGTGTGTGCAAATTGGGAATTATTAGAGGTTCAGTTAAATTCATGGCAAAAAATATTTACTTGTCTTGTTATTTGTCTTAGGTTCAAATTATGATCACCACCGAATGTTTTCTCAGTAACAAAACGCTTTCAAACTATTCTCATCCTAATTATACAATATAATATAATTCATATTATATTATAAATGCGAAAGTGACTTTGGTGTTACGCTTTCATGCTAAAACGACTGAACGGATTTGGATGAAGTTTGGCATTATGTGTAGACCATGGCCTCGGACATACTACTTTTTATCCCGATATTCCCGGGATCGACACTTATGCGGGTGAAACCGTGGGGCACCGCTAGTATTACATTAAAAATGCCACATCAACTCCTACCCTCCTCCACACGGGGCATGACAGGCCGCGCTCCAAAGTGGACACAACACTCGAAATGCTTTTACCATATTATCTTTATCGAGTGGCGAGCTTCACGGTTGATATCGATGCCCTTCGCTACCTGACTCGATCCTACCACCACTTTACCAAGACCCGCGGGAAAATAGATAACTAACCTCAAAAGTACTGCATTTGACAACTCGCGTTTGACAGCAACGCCGCCATCTTGAATGAAGTTATACTGGCTGATGTTTATATGGTAATGGAGGGATGAAAGTGTGACGTCGATAAAATGAATTTAAATATCGTTACGCATGAGTGGTGGGTAAAGGTAGGTATTCATGTACTTACATTCCGTATCTGATTTTCAGTCGGAATGTTATGTGACAGTTATTTTATGTTCCCCATTCAAATTCAAATTCATTGAGATTTAGAAAAGGTTCGGGTTTATGAACCGACCTCTCTGTCAACCGGCGTGGGTGTATGACCAGGAAACGTTACTATGGTTTCTCAATGGTGAGTTTTTGACAGCTGTGCCATACAAAAACTGTCAAAAACTTATCATTGAGAGACCATTGTAATGTTTATAAATTAGTAGACTTAGGCCCCAGATGTATGGATTTTAGCTAGCGACGTTCTGTAGTTTCTGCCGACCTCCATGGGAAGAAGGCGTGAGTTTATGTATGTATGTCTCTGGTTCTCATATCTGCGTGACAGTCCTTTTTTGAAGCTCAATACGTCATGTTAACGGGTACTGTTTATTTGATTAACTTACCTGGGTCCGAAGGTAAATGGCAGTACTGGTATCATATCGCCATTCAAGCACAAATGCCAAAGCACTCTTTTGTAAACGTTGAACTAAGCTCAGAGACATTGTTACTATGGGAGACTACTTTTTATTATTACAATTGTAATTAATTATTAAGTAGGACCACAAAAACTATAGAACAGTAGAGTTGTTCTTGGTTAAATTTATTTCTTTTGTTGCTAAAACTGTGACCACAATTTTCTTTCGGAGCTAGCATTCTTGTTTTTTCATTTAGTTCCGTTTTATCACTTATTCATTACACTATCCTATATTTTTCACTTAGGTCCTATAAACTTTCTTATTGGGATTTTCCAACACGTGGTTTTGTTTACACGGTTATTTATTTCGATTCCGTCCGACTAGTTTCGATGTCACTGAGCTCATGGTACAAGGCTCATCACACGACGAAGTCACAATTCAAACTGACATAATTAATGACATGCAAATGCATTTTTATTGTTATCATTTTCCCAAAGAAGTACCTACTTACCGAAATGTCGTTCAACAAACTGTACATACAAATTAATGTCCGAGCGATGACCGCATAGCGTAGTACTGTAACGTTACATCATATATTGTTGTACTATCGAGTATGGTCAAAGGATGCCATTATTTTTCCCAATCACTCTTTGTTCTTGATCTACCAGTCTACTGCGCGGAACTTCCAACAAAGGTTTAGTGGGTATTTTGAAGAAATACTTCTTGATTATACAATGGATTTTCCTGTACCAGTATACCCGCGAAATTTCGCGGATTTTTGCATAACTTTATAATTAGTCGAGATTTTTATTTCGTATTCTATATTTATTTTATTTATTATTATTTATTTTTATATGGCACCTCTTTAGGTCATGAGCTATCCGAATATAAAAAAATATTAAGTTTAGGTCATACGGTGGTAGCGTGAAAATTGATTCACTATTACAATCTATAAATTGACAATAAATAATTATCACGAGGTTTTCTGAAAAATTTACTGAAGGTGTGACTACTTACTACTAAGCTGGTACAGTAGTGGTAGGCGAATAAAGCGGTTTAAATCTTAATTATTGCGCTGCCTCTTTGGTCTAGTGGTCGCAAACGCTACTGGTGAGCATGAGGTCCTGAATTCGATTACGGGAAAGGAAAGCTGAAATACAATGGATACGTATAATGATACGTCAAAAGATGATGTGTAAAAGTGGCAGTATTAATCCACTTTTGTCGCTGACCGTACCTACGAGAATGGTAAAGGTAAATTACGGAATTCATCTATCACGACCTTCGTCTCTTTTATGATCATGTTTTTCTTTTAAGAAATATTCGTAGGAACCGATGGAAAAAAGAAACGAAAAGTTTAAAATAACAGAATAATTCATAATTCAGAGAAAAATATCAGAATAATACAGGCTCATAAAGACTGGCGCGACCTGTGGCGCGTCGTGTTGCGTAGCGATTCTGTGGTATTATCGCCACACCTTTCACACAAACGCGCCGCGATATGGCGGGCGCGACACAGGTATCGATTGAACAATTTCCGTGAAGTTTTCATTGAAATTGTTCCACCAGAGTCGCGTTGCGCCTTTCTGTGGGAGCCTTATTTTGTATGGCATCGCACCGATTACGCCGCGATAAAGCGTCGCGCCGGCGACGCGATACTAGAGAGTATTTTCTGTGTCACGGCGTAACAGGTCGCTCTTGCGTGTAGTATCGCGCGGGTCTTTATAGAAACTGTTCACAGATAAATATCGCAGAATCGCGTCGCGCGACCAGTCGCGCCAGTCTGCAAGACCCTTAAGTCTGTTAAAAAGATAATAAGAATATTTTAAGGTAGCAATGTACGGAAATAGAACATTAATAAAAACATAGAACAACTTAATGTCAAAAGAGCTCAGAGATTGAATCAAAAGGAAAATATGAAAATAAAGTTATTTCAATCTCATTCTAGGAATGTTGAATGTTTGTGAAACTAGATAGAAGCTCCATAACGGAGAGAAATGGAAGAAAAACATTTAATGTACCTCATTACTTATTACTTATTAAAGCAAAAGATAAGAACATGAGGAGAAAATTAGGTTACTGTAGGAATTGGCTACCCAGATTTGAGATGTAAAACTTACAGTAACATTATGCCATGAAATGTTTTACAAGAATTGTTATTGTGTTTTTCCATTTGGAATTTCTCATTAGCAGCCCGGAATTTGGATTTGTGCCCGGTTGAGGGCAATAGGCTCGCTCCCTATTACGTGGGGCTTAAACATAACTGGCGAGATTTTGGTTTAGTATAGGTGCACCTCTGCCTAAGCCCTCGGGAAATATAGGCGTGATGATATGTTATGTGTTTTTACTTTAAAAAATATTTTCACAGGAAGAGACATTGACAAGTCAACCTGCTTAATACGTTTCTCCGTCGACTAATTATTTCAAAACATTTTCCTCAACCACCCAACTTTATAAATATTTCCGTCTGCCCAAAACAGTTCTGCTAAACACCGATATTAAAAACACATTAATTACTTATTCAATCATCACTGACATTAGCACATATAGACGTCATAAAACATAAAAAATTATCACTAACCTTAACTGGAGACGAAGACAGCCATAGTTGGAAGAGGTCTGACGTCACGGATGTACTCCGAGCCTCGTGGTGCGGCCTTGGGGATAAGGGACCAGACGATGTTAAACCATGAAGCCTCGTCACCTCATCCGTACTCGCACATTCCCGTATATACCTATCCAAAACCCTCGGCTTCCCTTCCAGAAGTTTCTTCAACTCTATCAAGTCCTCATCACTACAATCATCCGGCGAGGATCTGTCTATGACCTCTTTAAATTCTTCCGCACAGTGCATTATCAGTTCATTAGTTGCTAGCACGTCGTATACCACCTTATTGCCTAAGTCCTTTGGACTGCCGTCTACGTTAAAATAATCGTTATCACATTGAGTAGCATTTAACTCAGCACAACCATTCTGTTCTGTGATCTCCACGATGGTGATCGGTGGGTTTTCTTTCAACATATTGTTGTTTTCTATTATTTCTGGGTTCTTAATTTCATCTGGAAGTTCGTACACTAGCCTCATGAGTTCGTGGGAACGTTTTTGTTTTGGATCAACTACACTTTTGTCCTTTTTGTTTTCTGGTATTTCGAAGTTGGCGCACTCATCTGTCTTTTTGGCGTCTTTTTTAGCGACGACATCGATGGGTTCCTCGGATGTCATGGCAGTTTAATGTTGAGACACTTTCGTTTCGTTTCTCACTTCGGGCATGTTCGTCATCTCTCGGCTATGTTCGATTACCTGAAACAAACAGCACAAATGAGGGTCGGATCCAACTAGACTAGACAAATAGTCGGTATTGTTTCAAGTTGTTTGTGGATACGAAGTTCCGTTGGCTATTCAGTTCGCTCGGAGTGTTAACAAAATATGGAGAAATAATAACCTTTTATGTGGAGCTTTCAATTACTAATGTAAAGAAGAACGGCAGTTCTGGTGTCGCGGGTGGAACAACTATAGGGCTTTACTTTGTACAGATTATTTTGAAGAATGTAAAAACATTCTTCAAACTTGGTACTTTGATGTCAAATCAGCTGAACTAAAGATTATAATTTACAGTCGAGACTATCTCATAAATTATGAGTTTGATTCTGGAGATTATTTAAATATAAACTAAAACATAGAGTCGGACATCCTGACTGCGTAAATAGATTCGTTGCCATAGAAAACATGCGTGTAAGACATAAATTATCCCAAAGGAACAAACACATAAATAAATGAAACAGCACATACACACGCAAACGCGGAATGCATCAAATAAAACTGCTCAATTACACCGACGTCATCTATTACTATATTTTTCCCCACATTCGTTGCTATAAATTGTTGCGCGTTTATGACCGCCAGTTACACTGACAATTGTTTGAATAATATCAGACGCTATTGCTGTCAAAGTGCAATATAGTTTGAGAAGGTTAAAAGATTCCAGTTCTACCTCATTCCTGGTGAAGGGTGGGTGAGGAGATTAGAACGCTATTTTAAAGATGGTTTTAAATTTGTTTCTTCACACACACAAGAGAAATGTAGCACACACAATTGTCATATCATGCACTCAATGCTATCAAAACGTTTACTGCTGATAATATGAGAGGTTACTAAACAACTGACGCCTAAAGCCCCATTTACACGACGCAAGTTTCTTGCCTGTGGCATACAATAAAATTGAAGCAATAAATGACTTGCGTCATTTAAGCACTGTTTAAAGTGGGCATTCGCATCGGCATGGTGTAAATGAGACTTTAGCTTAGTGACAAATGAAATAAAAGGTTTGATCCTAAGCTCTCTAATATGTTATACATATATGTTTAAACTCAAAGCATTTATTTCAACTAAACCATTTACAGGTACTTTTGAATTGTCTAGGAGTCAATCAGTCAGAAAGATGAAGTTAGTTGCCCATTCCAAAGTGTAGTAGGTTCCTATGGATAAGAACGGACACAATTCTGTTTTTGTAAGTATAGGTCGGAGCTAGGATTTTGGCTTGGAGGCAAATTCTATTATCGTTTACTATTTATATACCCCTACCTACCTTCTTCCGGGAATAATTAAATAGGTGTGGTGCTTTCCACGTAAAACTAAAAGCAATTTTCGAGCCTGCTGCCTACACCCTTACAAAAATATTCCCGTGAGTTATGGATATAATTCCACGAACCACATTACGGTTGGGTGCGGAGTCACCATACAATGGGACAGTCATGTCTCTCTGTGAGGTAACTATGGGAGTTATATTAAGGGTTTAGGTAAGGATAATGTTGTCTAGTGCGTTCATGGGATTTTACATAGCGGTAGGAGGTGTTAATGTGAGGAAAAACTGGTCAAATGTAATATTTTAGGCTTTTTGACGCAGACCCATAGTTTACGAATCGACCATGGTTTCAAACCATGTAGGTAGCTTATAAAAACAAAATGCGACTGGATTCATATCGAACCTAACATTGAACGTTGAACTATGTTTTCAAAATAGGGATGAGAAAACAAAACACTGTCGGATTTCTGTTCCCTCACCTGAGTACCGATATTTAGGTCATTCTACTAGAATGGATCACGATACTAAAAGGTTTCATGTAACTTAACACCCGGTAGACCAAGCCCATAGGTTCGTGACACTACTGACACTATTGACACTAGTGGAGCGGTAGGTACATTAGTGTCCTTTATTGTTTCAATGTCCACATTGTGCGCGATGTCTTTAAGTATATTTATGGTCCGGATTATTGTTGTAATTACTTTAGCTTTTTATTTATTCTATCCTACATTGTGTGTACATACGTACATTACGTATACAGTGACGATTTTTAAGCGTATTCGGCTCACTCTGTGCTGTCCAACCTGCTACCGATTGATTATCCAGAAAGCTGAACAATCTTGTAATTTGGATACAAGCTACCTCATGGTACATAAGTAATTCATTTATGTACGAGAGAAGAAGAACTACTGTGTGATTAATTTTGCCAAGGCATACAAACATTTAAGGACATTCCAATTACTGCAACAATATAAGCGATTTTTGCATGACAGAGTTATACTCTGTCATGCAAAAATCGCTCAAAACAGAGTCGCTTTTCGTGTCTGCTGTGTGACTGGTTAGGTCTTTTAAAAGAACTACACCAAGGATTTAGATGCGGTTTTTACCATCATTTAGAGCATTTATTATTTTATTTATTTATTTTATTTTACACTTTTGGAATGCTTACAGCTATAAACTTAAAATAACTAAAACAATGATTGAATGATGGCCAATTACAAGCTTTCACAGATAAAAAAAAAAAAGTAGTTAATATATCAAAGACAGGAAGGATTATATATAAACAATCCGCCTAGCCTTTTCCCAACCATTTTTGGGTCTGCTTCCAGTCTAACCGGATGCAGCTGAATACCAGTATATTACATGGAGCGACAGCCTATGGGTAATCTGATACCCTTTGGTAAGACTGGTGGCCAGTCTTTCGGGCTTCCGACGACCCGTAACGACTGTCAAAGATCAACGAATGACAGCCGGGACAAACGGTTTTACGTACTTTCCGAGGCACTAGGAGTGTCGGTGTGTAAAGATGGTCACCCATCCACGAACCAACCCCAGCAAGCGTAGCTTAACCTGATGGATCGACCCGTGCGGCTGTTATTACTGAGCCACGAGCTGGAAGGATTATATATTTATTATATTAATATTCAAATTAGATTTAGCATAGAAATCTCAGCGTTTTGAAATGTCGCCATTACACCCGTGCGATGCATGGTCGCTAGTATTATAGAAAATTGCAGTTATTATCAAGATAGTTAAACGGATTGTTGATCTAAGTTTATTAACAGTAATGACGATCTATCTTCTAAACCCCATTAACCTCAAATTGAATGCCGTAATAATATGACAAATAAATTAATGGTTTAATCATAATTGACAATTAATCTTAGTAACATCCCATAGGAGTGTGCGTCGTGTAATCAACTGACAGGCTGTTATAATAGATTACCTAATATAATTGATGCGTACAGGGTGATGTAATTTAGGCATCATCCCTGTTGAGAAACTTCCTGATTTAAGTCATATTATGATTTAAAAGAGTGTCCGTGGAGTTTCTTGCCCGTTCGTCTCCATAGGAACCTACTACGCTTTGGAATGGGCAATTAGCTTCATCTTTCTGACCGACCGACCGCTTGACAATTCAAAATTGCCTGGTACCTACCTAACTCAAACATTAGGAAACAGCGTATAATCATAAATCTGTTTTTTTCAGAATTCACAAACAAATACGGATAGTATAGCTTATTTTACTTAGTGATATCGTCTTTATCCAGGGAATCAATAAATATTTCGAGACAAGACACAGAAATATTTCAAATCACTTTTCCAATCGGTAAATCAAAAACTACATTTAAATGATTACATCAATATTTACAAACTGCGTACCTATTACGAAACAAGTAATTAATTCCCACCACACATTCGATTTTAAATGGAAACAGAACCTCATTAGCAATGAGCTCATTTAATGAAGCATTTAACCAAAACACATTGTATCTTAATTGTCAAACAGTTTTGGTTATTACAACGTCATCAAGCAAGCGGAGTGGCCAGTGACACTCGTTGTGAATATTGAGTGCCCTCTTAGTGTTAAATAGATAACTAATGGATTACTCTATATTGATATGCAATCCTGGTACATTCTTAAAAGTTATGAGAGTGTTAAAGATCATCCATAAGTAGTGACACCATTCTTAATACGTCCGATGCATTTTGGGCAGTCAGACCTCCCATAGCTAAGAGAATACGCAAGTTGAATTGGCAATGGGCCGGCCATATTAGCCGTAGAACCGATGACCGATGGGGTAGACGTATTTTAGAGTAATGACCGCGAATCGGTTAATGTAAGGTAGGAACCCTCAGGGTAGGTGAAGGGACGATCTTAGCAGAGCAGCAGCTGGAGGAGAGTTGCCGAGAACCGAGCTGAATGGCATGCGATTGGAGAGGCCTATGTCCAGAAGTGGACTACTGCAGGCTGATGATGATGATGAGACCTAGATTGATTAGCTATGCTTTTCAACGATATGGACGGACGAAATTGTACCTATCGTGGGTAGAACCTGGATGAGGTTAGGGGCGTAGGCAGAAGCAAAGAGCGGCTTATAGCCAGCAGTGGATGGAGTCAGGCTGTGGGTGATGATGATAATGATTAGGTGTTCTCGTTCTTGTTGAGGTTGTAAAGAAAACAGCAACACTTTAAGGCAGGTTCAAGAGAGATGTATGTGACAGCGTTTTTACGACATTGCTATCAGCCCACAGTACTTAAAAACTACTGGATGAGACAGTGCTGCTGGTGGCCTGATCTCAAGCAAAAAAGGCACTCAATTGTACTGGCTACTACAAGATACCTAGTTATTTAATTATTCTATGGAAGTACATCGTTTAACCAGAACGGCGCCTATAATTACATTTTTTCCCTTCAATTATGCACATAGTTTCCACTATGTCTTCTAACTTATATTATGTACTTAAGGTTTAATCATAGTGTAATTATGCAGTTATAGCTGTCATTACGCAGGTTTATACAAATTATTATTATCATCAATGAACAAGGCTGTTAGTAAAAAAAAAAAAAAAACAGCTACTTAGTCCCTACTAACTTATTTTTAACTTATTTTTCTCCCCAAATACTTAACATTTCGGGAGGTGATTTTCTCGCTGTGTATCTTATCATTTTCCCGTGTTTAAACCGACGAAAAAAAAGGTTCTAAAGTCGACGCGTATAATATATTTTTCTTAATGTACGACCACGCATAACTTTTTCATCTAAGAGATTTCCCCCCACATTCCACCTTGTTGGTTCCCCCCTCAAACGTTATCCAGCAATTAACGTTATCCGGCAACCGCCATCTTTAACCAACAGATCACTAATGTCTGTTATTTGAAGTAAAGCGTTGTTTGATGTCACCGAGCGTCATTTGTCATCACAATTGTAGGTCGTTGTGCAAATCGGCGAGGGAAGTTTTGAATAAAGATGTCGTTAATGTGAGGGTAGAGCGAAATGAGATTATAATGGGTGATGTTGGTTGGGAGTGAACTTAATAGAAGTGTCGTTTCTTTGAGGTCGGTGTGATGTATCTATTTAATGGATATGTAAACACTATCTCATGCACATCAGAGGGGCAATTCCCATATTTTTAAGAACGTTCTCATTCGAAATTTGCCAAAAGTACTATGAATTTACCAACATTTTTGACAAGTTTGACAAATTGCGACTTGAATGTGAACGTTTTTTTAGGTTAGTGAGGTAGCTGTCACTAATGTCAACTGTCATGAAAGTTACCACAAATGGCGGGGAAGAGTTGAAGCGGTGTCTGCACGTCTTGGTGTGGTGATGAGCCAGTGAAGCGTCATAATCAGCTTAAAAACTGAATCAACAGGATTTTACAGTTGTTTTCGACAAAACGAGCGAATGCAATTCTTGTGGTACAACAGGGATTGCATTGCATTCAGCGAACCATGCTAAAATGTCAAGAATATCAAGAAAATAATGTTCTTGTTCTGTATTCGATTAGTCTAACTAAACCCACCTGAAGATTCAGGATGTTTGAGTCATTTTTATTTGTTTAAATGTTGCCATGCACTAGGATTTGTGTTGTCTATGTATTATAATAGCTGTTTCTTTTGAAAAATCTATGTGCGTTATGACAGCCATAAAATCCATGCGTACCTATTTCACGTCTGTCTGTGACCGCTTTGTTCTTCTAAACTCCATCAACGGATTTTGATGCGGCTTTCACCATAGTTAATAGAATTTATCCCGGAAGGTATATAATTATGTGTGTAAAAAATTATATTAAACTTACATATATAATTATGTAATAAAACATAAAATCTCAATGTTTTGTCAAGTCGTAGAAACCGCGCAAAGCAGGGGCGGGTCGCTAGTAACGTATAAGCAACTAAGATATTTTGAGATAAAAAAATGACGACATGACATCACAAAATGCTAGTCCATAGTTCTTACCTGCTACCCACATGTTTGTTTAAGCAAATTAAAGTACAAAATTGAAATCTAATTTTCATTACCCTCGGGAAATATACTAATACAAATAAATACCCACTGGTAAACTGTCCCATTTCCACGAAAAATATACTTACCATGTTTGAACTGTTTGTTCGTCAATTCGTGGGTTTTGTGGTTTTGCGGGAAAATCCTAAACTGACGATTTTGAATTCAGATAATGTACAAAGTTAGGTATATTTACAGTTCTTACTACTAAAGTACGTGTCCCACAGCCGCGCGCCGATGAGGAAGCGACTAGCTATCCACGATTTTCTCGCTCAAGAAACGTACAAAAAATTTTAGGTCCCGTGTAACTAAAAAAGATTCATATTTATGTATTAATAGTTGATTCTTAACTGTTACCTGAATACCTACTCACTCGTTTCTCGCAGCGACAAGAGTTATCAAAGAGAGTACTCGCTCAGCGACGGTCGGCAGAGGGTAGAACATTCGCAGAGACACTAAGCCTTTTTTTTTTTGGGGTTTGGTATTATGAAATAACTTCTCCCGCTCTGGGCGGAGCGAGAGGCCGTGTCAGATTCTTATTGACTCCTGATCTGATCCCTTTCGGACTTTTCCGCAACTCCGGCAGGGAGACACTAGGTAAGCCTGCGGTCACGAAACCAGCGGAGAGGAGCGATGGCCGAGTGAGGAGGCGCGCGAGACAGTTTTGTACTCGCCGCTGGTTTCGTGCTCGCTCACGCTTGGTACGTACACACACCAGCGAGTAATCGCTCGTCGCCGTCGCGCACTCGCTGCTCGTTGTTCACCATCTTGTTTTTAGCTAGCTCTAATTGTTTCTCGTTCAAAAAAATATGATCCATCATTTAATACACTTTAGGCAGGCGCCTAAAGTGTATTAAATGATGGATCATTATTTTTTTGTTAAGATTTATATAAACAAGATCCAGTTCTCAAAATGCCTGACTGAATCGCTTCGAAAAGATTTCGCAAACAATGTAGCCTATCTGTGATCAGAATAATGGTCTCTCTGCTGAAATGTTTGCCCTTTGTACTCACTACACGTTGTTTAACTAACTTGTTTGCCACTAATAACCGTTCAGGCTGTGAATACACTCATTAATAAATAATTAATCGTAATACTATGCTAATATTAAAACTTTAGAGTAGAGGGAACTACCAATCGGTTTTGAAAACTTATTTTTGTATTTGATAGCCTAATTCTTGAAGAAGGTTTTAAGTAGTCTTCTTTGTGCTGAGCCGAGCAATAATTAAAACGAAGTACCTAATAGCGCGGGCGGGCGATGCGATGCAACGGGGTGGGTCGGATGGAAAAGAAAATTTCACGTGGTTGAAGTCGAGGGCAGAAGCTAGTTATAATGTATATCACCTGAAAAAGTATCACAAATATCGTAAACTAGTGACGCGCCCTGCTTCGCACGGTTTTTACGACTTGAAGCTGGAGTTTTGTTTTTCATAATATTATGTTAGTTAAATATTAACGTCTCTAAACGATGATGAAATTGAAAATTGCATCAAAATCCATTGCATCCATTTGGTAATACGCTAAATAATAATCACTTTATTATTATTGTGGAAGACATTTGCGGAATAAGCCGCGTCCTAATAGAAAGTGGTAGTCGGGCGAAGACGCGAGCGTCGTCTTTATAAGTCACTTTTTGTTCGGTGAACGGAAACGCATGGTCTCGCCGACAGAGGACGCTTGCCGGTTTTCCGAACGCTACGACCGCGTATTCGCGCGACGATCGCTTACCAGTAGGACGCGGGGTAAGTGTTATACCTAAGTGACTTGTGATATCTTAAGTGATAAGTATAGTGTGTTTAATAGATAATTATTAATGGCGCCGGCACTTGCGACGTTTAGGTATGTCTTTTAGTGGACCGTGATACTATGGGCATACCTCTGCCTGCCCTTTGTGGAAACAAGGCGTGATGATGAGAATATTAAGTTGGCTGTTCATATTGCCCGTATGTGCCATGCATAAGCCACACGAGGCAATGAAGCAATTGTGTGGTTGTTACACAATCTCAGCAGAGCCGTAATGGGGAAAGTGAGATGGACACCGTCTTACCCCGCGTATACACCAAGGTAACAAACATGTTCGAATTCTACATATTGTGTCGACTGTTTTCGTTTATCGAATAAGAAATGAGAACATAAGAGAAAGTCTGAAAGTGGCACCGGAGACTGAAAACTTGTGAGGAAATCGGTTGTCATGATATCATGTGATGCGGAGGAATGAGGAAAGTTTTGAGTATGAATGTAGATGACTCTAAGAGTAGGGGAAGACCAAAGAAACGATGGATGGACTGTGTGAAAGATGATATGGCTAGAACAGGTGTGACTACCGAGATGAAGACTAATAGAGAAGTATGGAAGAAAGGGACATGTTGCGCCGACCGCAAATTAATTGGGATGAGGGCAGGAGAATGATCTTCGTTTATCGTCTACACCTAAGACAAGTTGTAAAGAGTAGTTGCATACAAAACTTGAAGAAAACTCGTCAAAAAGGTAAAAAAAATGGTTTACAATACATGTTTGAAACAACGTTATTACATAGGTATAAGATACATCTTGTAAAGTCTTTTACAAGAGTTTTTGAAAACAAGTAAGTATCGCAACTTGTATGTCGCAGGTTAATAATACCCATAATATGTATGGTTGTATGGATTTTTCTAGACATCTAAAAATATCAACATTATGACCCACTACCATTGGTTTCAAAATAACTCCCTGGAGGTGGCTCGAGTTGCATATCGGGCAACTGTTTGCCCGATTAACTAGTTTTAACTTTCCTGACAGCGGGATTCTTCTAGTTGCAAGATCAATTATCTTGACTCATGCTGCAATTTTTTTCTAGAACCCACTTTTTATTTGACTATAGAACGATCTGGCTTATTCCACAAATCCCGCCCCCTAGGGGGAATCTGTTTCATTTGTAAAAAATACAGAGAACAACTCGCATTTTATGTCTTATATGACCCCAAAAGCAGGTGCTTGGAACCTTGAACGAAAACCTCAAAACCAGTCATTAATATATAGGTTAGTAGAACCACAACAGGTTAGCAACCTATCACAACCTTACAAAGCTGTATCATATTCTCCACACGATGACTGCGCGTGTAACTAAAGTGATAAATAATACTCGCTTCGAATACTAACGAGTACTTCCGAATTCTGCGCGCCTGGTAGCTCGTGTGATGTAATGTTTGGTACCGGCGAAGGTGTTGACAGGAGTACATTTGGGTTTTATGCCCGTGCCTAACCTGTGATGAACAATAATTCTTCGCCTTCATATGATCCTGGTAACTCTTGATCTATCCGTTCATACTTATACGAACTTGTGGGTAGAGTGCCAGTTCCGGCAAAGTTGTAATGAGAGTAATCAAAATTAAGAAGAAAAAAGAAATAAGAATCATTATAAAATCTTATCTTTCCACTAGAGTCGCGTCGCGCCTGTCTGCGGGAGCTTTAACTGTAAACCATAAGAAGGCTGAGGTCGTCAAGTCTTTGTACCTTAGAGTCACTTGAGTCATTTGATAAGCTGATACCTAATAATACTGAAATATGAAACGAAACCACACTTAAATATGACTCAATCACTAATTGCTAGTGAAATATTAGGCTAAATAAACGTAGCTGAGAAAATTCATAGATCCATTATTAATGAATACATTCAAACAATATTGTCATTGTCTAAAAGCCTGATTAAGTGTCTGATTATTAGTTATATGATAAATTGTCTGGAACGACTAATTAGATACATCATCTCTTGTCCTTATCCCAATATATTTATTTATTTGGTCAAATCAAATCAATTCAAAAGTCAATTATTCAAACTAGGCTGAGAATCAGCACTTTTCGAACGTCAAAATTACATAAGACAGTCCCCCAAAACGCCCACCCTTCACCACTTTCTAGTGCTTTAGCTGGGAAGAAGTTCGCCACAAATTCGCCAGCAATACAGCTGTCTATTCACTTAGAGAAAAATAATTCATTCTATACACTAGTACGCAAAATCATTTACCTTACGCAACCTAACACATACATTTAATTATTAGCCACATGTCAGCTAGCACACGCCAATATACCAAACAAAAACATCGAGAACTAATACTCAAGCAGAAATAAAACCAAAAGTAAACAGAACTTAATATCTAGGTAAAAGCCTCCAAGCTTAAAGGGCGTGTGGCGTGAAGTCATAAATGATAAATGGCCCAGAAAGAGGTGGCGAGAAGACCTAGACGCGTACCGCAAGGATTGGATAGAGGTGGCCCTGGAAAAGGATACTTGGAAGGATTTGCTCAGCAGTGGGACAGTGTAGGCTAATATAAAAAAATAAGTGTACTTGCGCGAACTTACTCCCAATACGCCAAAACCTTGCCAAGTTACGTGCCGGAGATTATTAGACTATAAGTATAATAACCCTGCTACGATTTACCTTCAGGCATATCAAAAGAAAACCAACTAAGTACTCAAGCACCATGAAATTGGTAAATTTTTTGCTTCAAAGGATCACTATTCCTCCTTTTCCTCACATCTAGCCAGATAAGCACCGTACTTGTATTGTTATCCCGTCCTCAGATAAGCCGGACGAGACCCAAACTAACGACACGTCAATTAGAACCTGCCTTAGAGATCCTTAACAGGATAAAAAAAACCCTTTGAAAACAGATTTACAAGCTAAACCAATTTTGTTACCTACGGCGAGCAATTTACTAGAGGTAATTCCTTTTTTTCTCGTTTAGACGTTCATATTATATGTGATGGAAAAATGTTTAGCTATTCTGGAAATAAGTACTTCTTTACGTTTAATATTTTTCACTTTTTTTGTTCAAAATATTCCCTAAGGCTCTTTTTAATACGAGAAAGAATTTTCTTAGTAAAAATAAAATGATGTTCACTGGTGAGCGCATCACTTGAGAACGACTATACCGATTGCGCCCAGGGGCCCAAATTTCACGCGGACGAGGTCGCGGGCAGAAGCTAGTCTGATCATACACGCACGCCGGTCGCGAATACTACGCACCTGACCTTTCTGAAGAACATCATCAATAAGGTCACTATATGTCCTCCTAGGGCGACTCACATATACATCAATTTACACAAAAAAAAACAACTGTAAGCTAAAAATATATTTTAAAATCACTAACAAGCTCAAATAAAAAAGCTGAGGTATAAATCCTATGTTTATTCAGGCGGAGACAACAAAAACAGGATGAGGGCGGACAGGGGAAAGCGCAGGGGTGGGGGGAAAGGAAACTACGTCACTTAAATCAGGTGAAATACTCGTTAGAGACAGGATAATGTGATAGATGTTTTGTCTGAAGATGTCATGCTTCTGTGAAAATTTGGTGAGGTCGAATTTCTTTTGTTAATCTGGTTTTTCTGGGTTCGCATAGAAATAAAATGCTTGTTTTTCAGTACCGCGCCAGAGCCTGTCAAACAGTATTTCATTCAAGTGTTAGAATTTAGTAACATGGCGCAGCTATCGACCAAATAGCAGCTGCTCGATTTTAATCCTGCACTAGGTACTTACTGGATGCTGGATTGGATTAAAAGTGTTTTAATTGGTCTAATATCGATCCAGTGTTACAAGAGTGTTTACAAAGTTAAGAAATGATTTTAGTTTGATTTAAGAGCGTTTTCACATTGTCCGATTCGATATCAGAGCAAATAAAATGTATGAATTAGATTGATCCGATACCCGATATCGGATCGGACAATCTGAAAGGCAGGTACTTACATAATTCATACATTTCACTTGTCCCGATATCGTATCGGCATCCCCCACCTAATAAAATATCGTATCGGACAATGTCAAAACGCTCTATTGAAATACTGAATCAATGTAAATCAGCCTTTCAGGTGTAGTTTGCGTTAATACGGAGAGGATTTAATATTTATCCATTCTTATAGTAGTAATAACACTAATTACCCATCACGGAAGCCTTACAATAGTTTACAAGGAAGTGTGCCTCATTAACACTAGATCGCGTGCCTCACAGACAGACTCGAGTGTCTTTTGATTGCCTCATACTTGAGACAACAATAGTCAAGTATTGTCGCAGTGTTGTACATATTGTTCTGTTGATGGGTAATAAATGACGAGTAGCTGTCAATTTAATTGTTTTATGGTGTAATATTGTTTTGTTGTAGTTGTTGGATTAGGATTTTACTGGTTTGTTCAAGGATCGACATTTTATGTGGGCTCTATAGTTTGTTGTCTTTGCTTCTGTGTTGAAAGTCAAAGTCAAATTAGTATGTTATTTCAAGAAGGCCAGTAAAAGGCACTTTTGAAAGTCAAAATTTACAATATTTTATACATAACATCACGCCTTGTTTCCCTGACGGGTTAGGCAAAGGTACACCCACATTTTGCCAGTTATGTTTGTTGAATATTTTTATGTATGCATTCATAAAATTATAATTATAGGTCAAAACTAAAATGTAGTCATAGTTTCATGAATGTGAGATGTTTCAGAAATGAACAAGAAGAATTCATTCACTTTATTTTCACAATAAGAAAAAAATCTCATGTAAAAGATTTTCCTGGAATAGGTTTTACCTACTTTTTCAGTAGAATTCATACATTAGATTGAACACATCTTAGATTGTTAGATTACAGAATGCCTCGTTGGTCTAGTGGTCGTAAGCGCTACTGCTGAGCACAAGATCCTGGGTTAAATTCCCAGGTCGGCCAGTTTTATTGGAATTTTCTATCTGAAATTTATCAGTAGCAGCCCGCAGTCTGGATTTGTACCCGGTTTATGGCAGCAGGCTCGCCCCCTATTACATGGGACTTACCTTACATATCTGGCGAAGTGTGGGTGTACTATAGGTATGACTCTGCCTAACCCCTCGGGGAATACAGGCGTGATGTATTGGTGAATATCAGAATACCTTTTGATTCAAGAAGGTCGTGACTATCCGAATATCAAAAAAATATCTGGCCTTGGTCTTAAGGGGCGTGAAAATTGATTCGCTGTTATAATGTATAATAGAATAGGGATAACAGGATTGTTTGCTATTACTGTGCAATCTGACTCCAACTTGGCGAGGTAAACATTCTGTGCTAGAAATAGGTCTGTCAATATAGTGCTACTGAGATACGTTTCGAAACAACCTCACGAAAGCCTCGGGTTACAGGAATGGCAATGTAGGCGTCATTTCCATTTCTAAGAAACAGCTTGAGAACCTGCATGCACCCCAATTGTGTAAAACTAAAAAATCACAATAATTGCGGGTTATTAATAAGGGAAATATTTAACTAATCTTTAGGGGTATGAAGAACAGGGTGTAAAGTTCTCTCATCCCCCATAGAAAAGGGAGGATCCTCCTACCAGACGGGTGTTATGTCTGGCGGGCAATTGCCCAAGGATTGATGTCGGATAGTCTTATATATGTTAATCGCTCGGTAAACTCTTACACCGCGATGTAGGACTTGTGACGTCAGGTCTTTGATGCTTAGTTCGTATGTGGCGGTGTAGATGCCGCCACAAATCCTCTAAAAACTCTTTGCGCTTCCAATTGCACATGCACACTTTTTGATAAGAATTGACTACCTTTTTAACTTTTTGCCCCTTTTCTCTCAGCGGCAAAAGGCAAGGGATGAATGGTTAAATTTAAGAATATGCCTCCGACTGCAGCAGGACATGAGATTGTTTATAGTATTATGTGAGATTGGCGACAGATAAGTCATCTTTTTTCCATCATTTTTAAAGTTCACTTTTACGCAGTTTTGTTTTTTAAGCCCGTTATTTGAAGCACAAAACCCACAGATAATAAAGATGTTTTACAGTTTGAAATTCGAAAGGTCATCCTGGCCGCATTAGCTTTTAAAATTGGAAGCTTCAGTCTGAATGGAAGTCGAAGTCGTGACATTCCTCAATGACGGGCATGTCTGTCAATGTGTCTGTTCCAAGTAGGAACCTAAATTGGCTTCCAATCCAACCAATTTCATACGGGGACGTATGTGTTACCATGAAGTAAATATAAAAGTTATTACTGTAAAATGGGGTAGGAAATAAGGCTTAAAACGTTTCTTTCGTGATTTTTCATGATTTCTAAGAAGTAGATACGTAATTTATAGATACATATTAAGATAATTATATCACAAAAAAAAAACCTTTAAGCTTTATTACATAACTCTTTGTTCATATTGTGTTAAAAAAGAACTTAATATGTACTAACCCACCCATGAACTACCAGTTGATTAATTTAATTCAAAATCATTTAAGCTGCCTAACCTTTACCCAACTATTTTGGTATCGGCTTCCAGTCTGACCGGATGCCGCTGAATATAAGCAACTGCCTAACTGACCACAACGACCAAGTCCCTAGGCAACACGACATCCCTTGGTTATGGCTGATTGTCAGACTTACGGCGTTACTGACTAACAACCGTCAAAGAATAATTATATTTATAATTATTTATATTTATCATTCTAAATTTATCATTATAATTATTTAAAAAATGCTGCACACAACACGGTGACACCTACATAAAATATTTATATTCTCAACAAGGCGGGTCCGTTCATACTATAAAAAATGCATTTTTAAGTACCCACGGCTCGTGTAGAATTTCATATGGTAAAAGCTCCATTTTAATCATACAGACTTTCATAAAACGCTGTACTCTCTTTCATATTTACTACGTGCAAAGAATATGAAAATATTCTGCAAATAAGGTTGCTTGAAAAGTTCAAATGTAAAGTAGTATATAGTTAGGTACCTGTCCCACCGCAGACGATTAAGGCTGAGGCTATAGTAGGCAGCGATTTGCGATGCGACTGGAAGAGCGAAACGAGATAAACATGGTATGGCTAAATTATAAGCGAAAATCCGGCGTATATTCGGCAATAACGTGGCTACAGTACACATCATCCTTCGCGTTTTACTATACGCATAATGTAGCCACTCGCATATTTAGTAGCACTATTGAACTAGTCGTGTAAGTGAGAAATGTTCTAATAAATTCGTTTCAATTTCGCTGATATGTTGATGTAGCCGATGATTACAGTAATGTTGTTCTTATCGCTTAAAGAAATCAAAGATCGCTAGTAATATTTGATGTACGGTGTAGCCATATACATGAGCGTTCATTTATTTGTTTAAATGCCCATATGTCGCAGGTCGCGTCGCGGCCTAATGTAGCCTCAGCCTTTAGCGTTAAGCGACAAGAGCTAACAACTGAAAACTAGTACCGAGCAGCGAGTGTGCGACGGCGACGAGCGATTAATCACTGGTATACGTGCCTATGTACCAAGCATCAGTGTCTCAGCGAGTGTTTTGCCTGCCAAGCGAGCGTCGCTGAGCGAGTACCCTCTATGATAGCTCTTGTCCCTGCGACAATTGACTACTCGCCGGCGGTGTGAACAGTCAGCGATTTATACATGTATCTCTTTTACTTATACGCGACCTACAATCTTTTGTACGTTTCTTGAGCGAGACAATCGTTGATAGCTAGTCGCTTCCTCTTCGGCGGTGGCACAGGTTCCTTAGGCTGAATCGAGACCAGCGTGCGCGGGAAATGGGTCCTACTCACTACAGTATCATGTAACCCGGAAAAAAGTAGCTGGAAACAGTTCTAAACATACAGTCGACAGCACGTCGGTGGTAACACTATGACCTTGAGCTGACCTGGCGTAATTTCTACGAAGTTGGTTTTGTTACCACCACCACCAGTGATGTGCGGCCTAAACCTACCTAAACATTTACCGTTTTAATGCAATGGCATCCCATTTTCATCCATAATACCTTTACTATGTTATGATTTATGGCTGAACTTTATACAGTTTTTTTGCATGTTCATAATTATTATGTTATTGCATTGCAGTATACAAAAGTTGTTATAAAAATTACGTACAAATGATGTTGTGACCCTGACAGGAAACAACAAAAGGATTAAAAAAAGAAAAATTTAGTTTATGAAAAATTTAGTTTAATATGAGTGGATTTAGCAATAAGGGTGCCATAATATACCTACTCTGAAAAGCAGGCACCCATAGATAATATAAAAAAAAACAGCGTGCCTCATTTTCAAACATTTATAAAACTCAAACGTCAGGTAACCCTAACAGTGTTCAAGCATACATTTACCTTATGAGTACAAGTATACCGGTATCTCATAGGGAAATATTCGCACGGGTGGGTAAACTTTGAAAATTACGTATTTCTACTTGACATAGGGAAGGCTCGAGCGATGTTTTTGAAGTAACCGAGAAATTGCCATGTTCGGGAACTTGTCAAAATCATTAATTATGGTAATTTGACTCGCTTTTGAAGCTGAAATTCGTGGCTAATTAGCTGTCAAGTAAATCAATGATTTTGGGAGCAAAAGCCGAATTCAGTCTTTCGGTTGTTGATTTTGACATACGAACTTTTTGATGTTTTGAATAGCATTAAAGGTCTGTCCACAAATGTCAGGACCGCCGTGCCCGGGACGTGACACACACAAGGCAGGCACTGAAGCACCGTCGCCGGCCCGAATACTGACGACACGGACGTGTGTTTTTTCACTTTATTTAAAATGGTACACACAGATTTTTGTTTTGCCATTGACGGTCCGTCCGCGTCCCCAGCATGGCCCTGATGTGTCGAAATGATCTTTAATCTTAAATATTATGAAAACCTGAGGAAGTCCTGTCACAACAAATCGGATCATCTCTTTCACAGTTTATTTGTTGTTGGCAAAGCATGATTGTGTTCTTCTTCCATACAAACCTACTCGTCATTAGTTCCCCCCTTTCTACCCCCATTATCTTTGCCAAAGTCTATTCATGGTGTTATGTCGTGAGGTCTTATACTGAATTTAACCAAAGCCAATTTAAGGAATAAAATTGACGTCTGACAGTTTTTGTATGGAAAATTTATTCGCTGGATTTGACTTATAATAGGTATACAAGTTTGGTCGAATTCGCCCTTAGTGATTTACGTCTTGCCTCTCATGCACGAGGTTGTGGGGTCAAATCTTCGCAAGTATTGTGACTTTTTCAATTCCGGTGTCTGAGTTTATCTCGGATATTACTGGCATCGACAAGGGAAACATTGTGAAGAAACCTGGACTATAGTAATGTAAGTCTGAAGTCGCCAACCCGTCTTGCGCAAGCGTGGTGATCAATGCTCGTGCCTTCTCTGTATGAGCCTTTGCCCAGCAGTGGGACAATAATAGGCTGGTATTATTATTTATGGTCTAGCAATCATCTACTCGTACATACCTACATTTTACGTGACGACCAACCCTGTCTCAATTTAACAAAGGATTTAAATGAGATTCTGTCTAAGTAGAGGTCCGTACTTATCCAATCTTGATTATACTAAATCTAACCCTATCTATTGTCCACTGTACCTATTAACCCTATACAAATAACCTCTTTACTTTAATTATAGACACACCGCTAAGGGTTTCGCTCTTCCGGCGATAAACGCAATTTATTCCTGGCCATTAGTGGAACAAAACATTTATGTAGAAAAATTACGTTGTGAAACGATCGTTTGAGATGAAAATGGAGGTAATTGAATTGTAAGATGATTTGCGAAGTAAATTGGCAAGGTAATGTAGGGAAATAATTTTGTTGTAGTACTTTGTAGGTAGGTTCCTACTTGGTACCTATTTTATTATTTATTTTGGATATTAAAGTGCTCTAGCTGCGTTGGTCGTAATGGTCCTTTTAATTTATTATGTTGCAGCTTGACCACTCAGTCTGGACCTTTTCACATAGACCTATGCTACTATACCCAACACAAATTGTTTTTTATAAGAAGAACATATTAACAACAATAGTTTAATTATCTAAAGGCTCCCGCAGAAAGGCGAGACGCGATTCTGATGGAAACTTCATGGAAATTGTTTTGCCGGAGTCGCGTGGCGCCTTCGCGTCGCTTCAGTCTGCCTTTAGATCCTGACCGAAAGCGACTATCGCGCAAATACGCGATCTGAGTTTATTGGTCGCGCGAGAACTTTTTATCAGGGTTTTACACGTTGTTTCCTTATATAAATTCTAAAACGTGCTTCGGCTTAAACATAAGGTCCACGACCTACATAACATCACGCCTGTATTCCCCAAAGGGTTAGGCAGAGGTGTACATATCGTACACCCACATTTCGCCAGTTATGTTGGAGTCCCATGTAATACGGGGCGAGCCTATTGACATCAATCGGGTACAAATGCAGACTCCGAGCTGCTACTGAGAAATTCCAGATGGAAAAAACCCAATAACACTGCCCGACCCGGGAATCGAACCCAGGACCTCATGCTCAGCAATAGCGCTTGCGACCACTAGACTAACGAGGCAGGTCCACGACCTTTTGTTATGAACTAATCGTTAATTGGACACCTTAAACTACAAACAACGTAGCCATGTAACTATGTGACCACGATTTTCCTCAAACGCGTGTGGTCAGTGCGTCACACAGCGCATGAGTTACGGGAACTACGAGAGACTTACTCATGGCATTTATCACTTCGCGTTTATGTCAGCCTGGTAGCTACAGGTGTTTCCTGGGTAAAGAAATTAGTGTGGAATAAAGGATTTATTAATTAGCGACATACCATGATGTATCATTTAGAAACGTTCATTAAAGCAGAAAAGGGTACCTATTGATGATGAAGTTAGTTGTTTTATGCAGACAGTAGGACGCTTCCCTGAACTGTCTTACATTCTGGATTACGTCAGTTGGATTTAGTATGTTTCTTTTTTCCTACAATGTCATTTCAACTCTTTTTTAGTTAGATTTAGTTAGGTTAGTTAGGGTAGGCTTTTGTGGACATGATATTTACTCAGATTTGTTACTGTTGTAATTTCAATCATATCATTTGGTTTAAATAGGTTTTAATTTTTTTATAAATCTTTTATTTACCTAGATTCTTTTCTATTTTGTGAATGTGAGAACGTTTGAAAATATTTTAGGTAAAAGCCAAATATTTTTGAAAGAGTAACCGTGGAGTTTCTTGCCGGCTCTTCTCCATAGAAAACGACCAATTGGAACCGTGCACCTAGCTTCTGACGTTTCATTTGTGACCATGTAGGTTTATGTGATTAAAATATTTAGATTTAGATTTTTGATCTTTTATTAATTAGCATTCAACTAATGACATTAACTGCCATTAAATAAGCTGATACAAAAGTCTTAAAATAATAATATTATGAACAAGCAATAAAAAAAGGCATCGCTGTCAACAAGAAAACAACTGAAAAGGCTGACAGTATTGCCACATTTTGAAAGGCAGAGTTGCCAGGTTAGGACTCGTAGGAGAGATATTATATTAAAACTTCACTTATGCATTACGCATCAAACATAACAGAGCAGTCTTGTTCAAAGTCAGCAGTTTTGAATGAACAATCGAGTCACGATGTACCTACTGCTTTGTTTGGTAATGTAGGGAACTATGCGGCGACGCTTACTCATAGAATATTGCTCTTGTTTTATGAATGCCTGGTACTCCATTTTCCGGGTAAAGAAATGTTTTGGTTAGTTGAATAAACTTATGTATTCGTCATAGTTTACATTGTTCTTTACATGGAGTCATTGAAAAAAAAAAAAACTTATCAGGTTTGGGAGAGGATATCAGGAATACTTGTAGTGCATTTTCTTGCCCTTATCCCAATTTATTTGTGGTCAGCGCAACATCTCTTTTTCTCTCATACTGAGATGGGATAAAAAGACAAGTCGTCATCTTGGTAGTCACCCCCTTTCTAGCCATCTCATCTTTCACACAGTCCATCCATCGTTCCTTTGGTCTTCCCCTACTGTTATAGACATCTACATTCATACTCAAAACTTTCCTCATTCCTCCGCATCACGTCATGTCCATAGCATGACACCCGATTTCCGCACAACTTTTCAGTCACCGGTGCCACTTTCAGACTTCCTCTTATGTACTCATTTCTTATTCTATCCATTCGCGTAACACCACATCCCTCTAAGTATTCTCATCTCAGCTGCATCCAAAAATACCTTTCATTAATCCCTTTTGTTTCCCAACGTTCTGATCCATACAAAAAAACAACAGGTGTACTTGTACTAACAAACAAACCAAAAAAGGAAAAAAGTGGGTTAGCATACTGTCATCATCAATCAATTGAAAACAATCGCTTTCCACTTGTGAGCTTCGGTCCCAATTCATAACTCAGTATCCATTTCTTTTTTATATTTTTTACTTGCATACTTACATTTGTTTTATTATCATAGTATTTACATAATAAATACGTTATCAGACTTAAAGTAATAATAATGATCTTTGCAGCCTTTGGGCACCTTTCCCCTCCCTTATTTTATAACGATTTCCTCAATTTCTACATAGTAGTATAATTTAAAGTTGCAGTGATGACAAAATTTCGCGTGTGTTTGACACTTGGCGAAACAATGTCTAGAAATTAAGAAAATTGGCGGGAAAATGTCATGTGTCGTAAAAAGTTAGTGGGTAGTTTGATTTCGTTATTATTTGCCTCTTTCCTATCTCCGTTGTGTCAGTACCTAGGTAGGTATTTTCCTTCATCCCCGAAAGATACCAAATACGATATTCCCCTGCACATAATAAGTAACAGCGTTATTCAGCCTTTTAAGTCAAGATTTTATCAAATTTCCGAGCTAACTGACCTCTTGAGATATACGAGTACTAGGGTATCATAGCGGTGCAGCATCTGGGGGCTATCGATTCAATTACCGCGCTCTCTGCATGTTCAGTGGAATTAGCTGCATGCGACTAGCGCCGGGTTTTTTGATTTAGTTACTTCGCTGGTTTATGATTGCCTGGTAGCTTTGAGGTCGCGATTTCGTTTGCTATTCAGTATGAAAAGCTGCCTATATCCTTCTTCAGGTCATGGTCTACACATGTGCCAAATTTTATCCAAATCCGTTCAGCCGTTTTAGCGTGAAAGCGTAACAAACAAACAAATACATTCACTTCCGCATTTATAATATTAATAATAAAATAACAGTTAAGACGACCGAAATCCATTCAGTAAACGATTCTGAACAAACTACTTTCATAATGTGCATTAATTCAGATAAACATTGTATATGTCCTCCCTACAGAGAAATATGGAACGTGAGAATTCCATCAATGTTTTACATCTTCCTATAAACTTATCCAACATTCCATGCCACTCAATAAAAATCTGTTCACCACATTTATAGATATACTTACATGAAAATAAAACTCGAATTTCGCACGAATCTCGATAGCCACATCCATAGGTATAGCACCACGGTATCACGCCACAGCCACACGGATTTTAATTAAGTCCGTGCGAGGTAATTTAAAACTTAAATGACGAGTTTCGCCTCCTAATTAACAGGATTTTCAAACCTTTGCTTATATTTTATTAAAATGTTCATAAGAGGATGACGCGTTAGTCTATGGATAGAAGGGCTCGGTATTAGCAGCTTATTTAAATTTCTAATTACAGTTAGTTTTAATAATCTTTTAGAAATTAATTGTTAAACAAAGCCATGACATACAACTGGCAAAGAATGGCAGTTATGATTTGAATTTAGGCACTGGCAATTTAAGTTGGTACTCAATTTGCTAAACAATTAATTTCCTTGATATTACCTAGGTAGATATCCTAAATCCATTTGATTGAAATAGTGAAACAGATTATTATTTATTTAAAATTATTCTCATACATCTCAAAGTTCACCATAACTTTATTGATCAAAGGCCTAAACCTACAGGTGTCGAATGACCTTACACCTACAAACACACGCAATGGTCGCGTAATCGCGCTTTATTAGGACAAACACTAGCCCCGCGTCGTATTTATAAGCGATCATCGCGCTAGTATGCGATCTTTGCCATGTCACTTGTTGTTCGGAAAACCGAAAAGCGCCCTCTGTGGTTTAGTGGTAGACAACCTGTCTCAGATCCAGAGGTCTCGGGTTCGATTCCCTGTGGGGGCAAAATTTTCTGCTCGGTTTGGTTGGTGGTAGAGCTTGTTTTAAGTCCACCTGGCTAGGTAGCTAGCTAGGCGGAACACCATCATATCTAAGTCATAACCATAAGCCATAACAACAATGTTAACAGCATTGTTGTGTTCTGGCAGTTAGAGGTAAGAAAGCCAGTTCCTCTGTGGTTGAGGATTCCGGGTGAAGCTCGCTTCCACCTTCAGCCTGATCATCACTTACCATCAGGTGAGATTCAAGCCAAAAGCTTCCACGTTGTGCTTAAAAAAAAAAAGCGGCCCAATCACTCGTTCAGATACACCGAACAAAAAGTGACATGTAGGTATACGCACGCGATGATCGTTTTTAAATAAGACGCCGACTAACCCTGAAAGGCGAGTAAAGGATGATTTCCACCAAACGACTCGCATCGCATCGGATCGGAACAGATTTTGCAATCTTTAAACGATATTAAATCGTGTACACAGGTATTTTAAGTTTATAATATGTTACCAAGCCGCACGCAGCAGCTTGACCGCGAGCGTCTTTCACGGCACGCGATCTTAGCCGAAAGTATGATGTAACGCGCGATCGCCTTCGTTCCCCTGTCGACTGTCGTATTTATATATATTCTGTGAAAATCTCACTGTGAAAACCAAGGTGAAGTGAGCTGTCAATAGTGTCAATCTCAAGCATCAGGTGGAATGACAAGTTACTTCAAGCTCACTTCAGCTAAAAATGTCATCGTGAAAAACGTAGACATTTTTGCAGAATAGATCGGCAATTACTCGACCAAATGTAAACGCTACATCAAATCACAGTACACGCAGGACAGGTGACCTGTGACCACAGGTACACGCAGGACAGGTGACCTGTGACCACATGCAGTTAATTGTGGTGATATAAAACTCATATAATACGCTATTATGCGGTTTAGACTCACTGTCGTAATAAACTATTACGTATAAGAAGTGTGTGACCGTGTATGACTATTTATTGCTGATATAACATACAGCACTTCATACAAAGATTAACTGACTCATTGGTCTAGTGACTGCAAGCACTTTTGCTGAGCATGATATCCTGGGTTCGATTCCCAGGTTGAGCAGAATGTTATTGAGTGTTTTCATTTCGTATTGAGTGTTTTCATTTTATTTTCAAATTACGTAGTGTTAGTGAAAACGAATATAACATAAATAACAAGACGTCATGTTTGAATAAGCCTTCTCTCGAGTAAATTTTGAATTTTTTACAGTTTCTCTATACGAAAACTGTGAGAGTAAATGTTCTTCCGGGGATAAAATTTATTCGAGTTTGGTCGAATCCGCCCTTAGTAAGGTAAGGTTGTTTCATTGTTTGGTATAAGTTGCTAAAATTAGCAAATCATCACGATATAATAAGATAAGCTTTATCAATGAACTTTCTATTTCAAGCCGTTTATTTTCACAAGTCCGTTCTCAAATATAACGCATGCATTTTCGATCCCCCATTAATACGTTGAATCCACAGACCATCACAACATTGATGTCATTTATTAATATTTCGCATATAAATATTGTTTCAATTCGAAATATGGAATTGCATTAAAATCAATGGATGTGCAATAAAATGGACATCAAAGGAATATTTACGTCAGCGAAGAGTTTTGTGTTGTGTTCAACTGTTTTTGGGTCAAGACTGCTGGGTAGGGCTGGCACGAACATCTTGGTGGTTTTGGAATAATAAAATTATTATTTATTGTTCTCCCTTGCACCTTAATATTGGATAGAAAGATTATGACTCATATCAAGTAGTAGTTTTTAATGAACATGGTGGGAGACGAAATTATTTTTAAATATATTATGTAACAATGATTGCCTCCTTGAAGTATGAAGAAGGTACAGTACTTACTAACAACTCAAGAATATTGATAAAAAGGCGAGGAGACAGTTAAACATAGATGTCTAATTGACTGAGAACATTATGTTATTTAATATCTTTATTTAAAAAAAAAATGAAGATCCAAAAGATCTTCATTTCAGAATTTCTTTTCCTTTTTCGTCTAAAATGTTTGCAATTCTATTTCTCTCAATTGAAAGATGTTTCCATCTGTTGACTCAACGTAATGGGATGTGAATGTTTTCGTTTCATATTTTTTTATACTCGAAAGTAACGTTCAATTCATACTTCGCAATATCGTTTTACCTCTGAATTCAACTTGAAATAATTAGCTTTGCATGAATTGGGATATAAAATAGGTACTTCTGATAAATTATGTTTGATCAAAAATTGTCTTAAAATAACCCAATTCAAAGTAATCTAATTTATCTTATACAGGCTGACTTTGAAAACATGGAACAAAATTTAAGGGGGTAATTTTGTTGCATGTTTTCAAAGTCAGGCTGTATATATAGTTAGTAATATGAACTTGTCCATTTTCCAACCTCTTTTTTGTCTGCCTTTTTTGTAATTAAAACATAAGGAAGGTTTGTGATTACTATCTTTCCCTGGGCTGCGTGCAAAGGTAAATGATGAGAATCTTAAATGAATTAAAACTATCGAAAACAACAAAAGTTTATTTTTTTCAAGTAGGTACTTTCCTATGTATGTACCTTTTCAAGTAGGTACTTACCTATGTATCTCTTTCTGTAACAGCCGAAACATCGCCTTACTTTTCAATAAACTATTCATTTCCAAACCACAAAGAAACAACACAAAGGTTTTAGAATTTAACAGTTTTTTTTCTTTTGTTTCGTTCCGATTGTCCAGATTGAATAATTACCAATTTGCACAGTATAAAGAGAAATTATTTCTGTTTAGCTAAAAAAATTCTTGATCAAAGAAATGCAGCACTACCCTAGCCAAGTTGCAAGCGGACGCAGATTGTCAACAAGAATAATGTGTCAGTTAAATGTAGGTCCGACTCACGCACACAACCATAATAATTATTATACATTTATAGTCGGTTCCTAAAGTATTTCATGAAAGTGTAAACAAACCCTTTTCAGGTTAAATCTTTACACAATCAGTCACTGAAGGGAATAAGTACGTTTTCTAACGCATGTATATTCAGAAGGTTTCAACTTTATAATTATGTCACCACTTTATCCAAAATTATTGTTTGAGCAACACTATCAAATTTTAATTGTAAAAACATCGTCGAACATTGAGGTTATGAATAAACCTAAATAAATTGTCAAATGAACAATACATGAACATGTCTTTAAGGTGATTCAAAAGAATTCCGGGTTTAAGTATTCAAATAAACAAATCAAAGCACTGGATTTATAACTATCACTACAAATTGTCATCCACAGAACGTTTTCTTATTCATTTGTTTACATTTTTATCAGATTATTTTGGAATAGACCATACATTATACACACATACGCATAAAACATTACTGTAGGAAAGTTATATTAGTGTGTTATGTTTATAAACCTTTAACCTATGTTATAGTGCGGGCGTATTATGTGTGTGCGCGTTGAGGTTCTCGTGGATTATGGGACTTCAGCATCTTTGCATTTTCTGGATACTTGGAAAAATATGTTATCTTTCTTAAAAATATGTTAGCTTTTCTACGCGAATGGTAAAATACAGAAAATATGATGGTACAGATCACAGACAGTACAGATCTTCTACTGCAATGACAAATCTTTATCCCATACATGCTCAATAAGGCAATAATTACCAATTTGAAGTAAGCAAAATTATTTCTATATACCCTAGCCCTACTGATAAAGTATCATGCGTATTAGTGAAAGTATACGTTAGAAGAGGCCATAGTTATAGCTAATCGGAATCTAACTACACAAAAAGAACAAAATATTATGTCTACCTACTTGTTACCGTATCTTAACTTTGAATGAGAAAGTGATTTGGCCCCCGGCAAAAGCTAGTGTGAATTAAATACCAAATACATGTTATGGATCCGTAATATTTTCTAAAAATTAAATAATTTAGGTTTAAGTTATTTAATTAAACTATCATTAGCCCTTCATATTTCGCTTTGAATATTACGAAATGTTTTTTTTAACCCAAAGAATAGATACTCGATCCACTACAGTTTAAGATTTTCCTGAAACCATGACTTTACAGTAGAAAAAATATTTTTCTCATATAATTAGGATTAAACACATCATCACGCATCCTATTATGTAAATTGTGCCATTTAACCGACTTTATATCGTAACATTCTGGATTTTTTTCCCATTTCGCAAATGAAATGCAAAGTTTTTCTCATTTAGTCGATTTTCTTAAAATACCAAAGGTAGCGTTCTGACTTTATTGGCAACGCTTAGTGAACACACAAAACAAGATGTAGCAGAGGGCTAACTCGGTATCATATTTGGTATCATATCCACAAAGACGCGCCCCACTCTTCTTCCTAATCAGTACAGTACAACTTACTGTCTCGTTAGTTTAGTGGTCGCAAGCGCTACTGCTGAGCATGAGGTCCTGGGTTCGATTCCCAGATCGGACAAAGTATTGGGATTTTCTATCTGGAATGTCTCAGTAGCAGCCCGGAGTCTGGATTTGTGCCCGGTCGATGGCATTAGGCTCGCCCCCTACTCGCTTCCAAAGGGACCAACCCTTCGGGAAAACTAGGCGTGATGTTATGCGATGTCATGCGATTGGATTGATTAAAAATAATTACCTCACATTGAAAACAAGTATGTGACCTTTTTAATATTCTTCAAGAGGAGTTTCAGAGTTAGAACTTTTGCACGTATCTGTCTAGTGGTACCTAAAAAGTAGGTATTGATCCCACCACAATGAGGCAACTCGCGAGTTCAACTCGGAATATTTGATGGTCGGGTATTAAAAGTTGAAGGAACTTTGTACTTAGGGTATTCCCCTGTTACTGTTCTTATTATTGAGTAATAAAATTGTATTCTGAAGTTTTCTCATGTAAATATTTATCTACACCCATGCTATAAATCCTCTATAAAAGTATCTGAAACAGTTAGCTTATTGCTAACATTAAAACGACCAGTGTCATAGTAACCATCATATCATCCAAATGAGTGTTATAATGTTGTACTAAATTTCATTATGCAACTCTTTTGCTTCTTCGATTCCGTCCCATTCCCTTCCCTTCCTACCCGGTCACCTGCTGACCCCCGCGCTGACACATGATTCACATTTTTCTAAATACGCTCCGTCACGCTTGGAGGGTTAATATAAAAAATCGAATTATTCAAATCAACCTGAGAATCAGCACTTTTTTATTACGGGTTACAAAAGACAGCTTACAATATTGCCCTTCACTTATTTCTAGTGTTTTATGGGTGGGTAGAAGTGGCGCGCCAAACTACCCAGCAATGTCACTTTGGCCAAGTCATCAATGCATATGCCTAGCCTTTTCCCAACTAAGTTGGGGTTGGCTTTCAGTCTAACCGGATGCAGCTGAATACCAGTATTTTACATGGAGCGACTGCCTATATGATCTCCACAACCCAGTTACTGGGTTACAGACTTTGGGTTTGGAGTTCCCGTAATGACTGCGAAAGATTTACGGATGGAAGTCGGGACCAACTTACAGCTTAACGTGCTTTCCGAGGCACGGAGGGGTCTCGATAGCGGCAACCCTAGGCTACCCTTCGATGGACCCGTGCAGTAGAATTTGTTATCAAATTCAAAATCACAAGTCATTTATTCAAATTAGGCTGAGAATCAGTACTTTTCGAACGTCAAAATCACATAAGACAATCCCCCAAAACGCCCAGCCTTTACCACTTCCTAGTGCATTTACCCATAAAGCCATATACATACATATAATACGCAAGCTTGCAATATACAAGAATTATTGTGTATTACGTGCTTAATACAGTTATCAATGACGAGGTCCATGCAGTAGATGCGTATTTGCTTGACTGTTATGAGCCTATGATAATATTGACGACTCAATCCCGATCCCCACACGAAACATACTTTGTACAGCCTACATAATGTATAGTTTTTTCGGGGAGAATCGTATTCAACCTGTAATTTCATAGTTTCTGAGGTTTTATAATAATACCAGCCTATTATTGTCCACCTTCAGGGATCGTGCATTGATCACCACGCTTGCTCAAGACGGGTTGGCGATTTCAAACTGATATTTCATCTCATTCATATTTGCAAAAATGTATGCAATGTGCTTTGTGCTTCTGTGCCAAGAACTTCGCTTCTGTAAATGTCCAGTCCATCAAGACATTTTATTCTATGAACAACAGAGATGTACATCATCAATGTAGACTTTCATGAATATTAATTAATGATTTTTACACGCATAGAAAATAAAAAAGGTTATTACGGATGTCTGCTGAGCATGAGGTCCTGGATTCGATGCCTATCGGGCAAAGTGTTATTGGGTTTTCCATCAGGGTATTCTCGCTAACCACCTGGGCCTCTGGATTTCTGCGCGGTTGATGATAATAGGCTCGCCCCCTATTACATGGGACTTAAACATAACTGGCAAAATGTCCATGTACTATATGTACACCTCTGCCTAACCCTTCGGTGAATACAGACGTGATGTTATGTTAAGTTTGTTCTTGCGATAAATTGATCCCAACTATTCCGTAGTTGGGATAAATTTCTGTCGGCCCTTCATTGTGCATGGTCCGACATGCACTACGGCGTTTTTTTTAAAAATGTTTATTGAACATATTTTTTTTAAATAATAACGGAAATCAGTCATAATGGATACAGTATTATACTCTTTTGCAGGAAGTCTTACGACAAAACAGTATTATTTCCTAAAAAAGGCTTTTCAAGAGATTTTCTCATCATTTTGCAATACCCTGTAAGAACATCCTTAGGGATTCCCTATAGGAAAGCCCCATCGATCTGAAGCTTTAATATTCTTTGTATACATTTGTAAAGGAAGGTTTATCAATGCAGGGAACTCTGTCCTTTTTAAGCAAAAAAGGAAGGCGAGAATATGTTTGAGAAGTTAGGCTTTTCGACAAAAATGTGTTTAAAAAGTTGGGTGTTTATGACGAAAAATTTTGCTGCGTTTCACTAATATTTTTTTTGTTTGAAAGTTTTCTTCATATTTTAACATTTTCACAGTTGTTCGTGCTTTGAATTCATCTGAACGATGCTAACATTTTTTTTTTTCAGTATCAAAACGAGTCGTTACTTAGTCTTGTAGCAGGAGTTACAGCCTTTGATGTTCTAGGTCTCATTATTATTATAAAAAAACTGTTTGCCCGGTTTTTTTTTGTCGGGCGCAAATCCAGAAACCGGGCTGCGTCTTTGAAATTCTAGTTAGAAAAACCCAATAACACTTTGCCCAACCCGAGGATCGAACTGCTAAACCAACGAGTTAGACAAGTACAATCATATAAGTTTAAATAAAAACTGTACTTAAAAATAAAGTACGCAATAACACGCACTCAATTTAATAGCGTTCTCACTAAATCCCTGAGAGGTTTAGCAGCCGCAGATTGCAGGTGGCCAACAGGTGGGCCCTTAACCTGGCCTATTGTATCACCGCGCTAAGTGTGACTCGCCTTACGTTTACTCTCATAATCAGTTTACTGAGTGAGATTTGTTTTATAAGTTTAATATAGCGACTCGCGCCAGCTTTGCACCAGATTTGCATGTCAGAATATCGAGATTTCTGTGCTTTATCTAAGTTAGGTAAGTTCTGTCTGATCTAGTGGTCGCAATCGCTGCTGCTTGGGTGGTCTTGGCTTCGATATTTTCGATAATTGTGTGCGGCGGATGGGAATAGGCTCGCCCTCTATTATATGGGACTAACTGGCGAAATGTGGCTGGGTGTGAGCTAAAGCACTAGGAAGTGGTGAAAGGTGGGCGATTTGGGGGACTGTCCTATGTAATTTTGACGATAGAAAAGTTCTGATTCTCAGCCTAGTTTGAATAAATGACTATTGATTTTGTGGGTGTCCTATAGCTAGGCTCTGTCCATCCCTTCGGGGAAACAAGGCGTGATGTTATGGTCTGATATATAAGTAAAATATTCATGTATTCATAAACGTTCCGGAATAAATTCTCTTAATGACAGTAAAAACCGGATCAATATCCGCGGTCAGGTTAGAAGAACAACTCGGTCACACAGGTAAACACGAAAAGCGGCTTTGTTTTATAGATGTAAATGAAGGTATTTATGTAGATGTGCCATTTTGAAGACAATAAAACGTCAATTTAATTAATATTGTAAAAGCCCAAGGCCCAAAAGGACATAGTTTACTGAACTTATTGGTGAAGTCCTTCAAAAACGTTAGGGGCGTGAATAGGATAAGGGCAGGAGTATAATGTGCCTGCTATCACTGGTTGATAGATTGATGAGTGGTCGTAGCCGACTTTAGACTATTTAGTAGGTAGCAGACAGAGAGATCTTTTTCATGATAAATATTGTCTTTTTAGATACTTAAGGGTTATAAAAATAAAAGTCTTAAAAACTAAAACCCAATTACGTCAAAAAAGTCAAATAAAAAAGGTATAAACAAGACATTACAGACAGACAAATTAAAAATCCGGAGTGATCATGATAATTATGGCATAAATCGAACAGAATACGTGGGACTCCGGATTTATTTGATAGGTAGTTATTCCAAAATACTCGTGTGCTAATGTTCCTACCAGTGTTTTCATTTATTATCATAGTGACGTCTCCACATTGTATAAACAAAGTGCCGTTTTTTTTCATTATTATTTTTTATATTGGCCTCGATTCTAACCAATCAATTTTTTTATTTTTTTTTACATCAGAACGATACATTTTTATTTTGTAGAATGAGAAATTTAAGGATCGTCGCATTACGTTAAAAACCCGTAAAAAACACAAACAGTGACCTTAGCAAATAACCTTTTATGGAAGCTAAATGGTGGATAAGAAATAGCTCTTTTGAAAAAACTATGTTAGCCTCAAAAACGTTTGACTCAAACGTAATTAACAGTCATTCACGTCGAAAGCTTTCCTCTGAACAAAGTAACGAACAAACTCGTTTTAATGTTAATTAGACATCTGCTTGTTACCGGCTCACTAATCAGACCTTCATTACTAACTACGGATTAACGGATCCCGTGAAATTCCAGACACGAATTCGCGGATCCGGTCTAGTGGTTATCCCGTGTTTCGTTTTTTATCAAAATCCAAATCACGTTTTTGTTTTGCTCTCATTAGCTGGCAAATAATTTAATGTTTTGTGTTTCGTAATGTTAATTACTTCGCATACTATTGTATAGAATCAAGTTCTTCTCACTGAACAGACAGTTGTGTTGCTTCATGACTTGACATTGCTAATCCATTGCTTCATATGCTCAAAAAGATTGTCAAAACGTAAATAACGCAATGAATGTTGTTGAACTGTCAAAATGAAACAGGTTGTGACTGCTCGTGCGTTAATTAGGGTTGAAATACACGTAAATGTTTTGCATAAAAGTTTGTAGCTATACCGTCGTAATACCACAGACGTCTGCATTTGCATTAAACTCCGAAACACACACATTCAGACACAAAGCGATGTAAGTTTGTTCGTTAATTAGAGGAAGGTCGTTACTTAGTTACTAATCAGGCTCTCGCCATACTGCCGGATTAGGGATGCCCGGATGCTATACCATGTACTGGCACGGAATACGGAACTACGGATAATCCGATGTTTTCGATTACGATACAGTATAGAAAAGGTATAATTATTGGATAGCTGGACAGCTCATATAGGCTGCATGATTCATTGTTGTTTTTACATGCGATACAAGAGAGAGCTAGGGTCGTGTTTTTAACAACAATCTGCTGGGGAGTTTGTTGCGCCACTTCTTCTTCCCCGCTAAAGCACTAGGAAGTGGTGACGGGTGGGCGTTTTGGGGGACTGTCTTATGTAATTTTAACGTTCTAAAAGTGCTGATTCTCAGCCTAGTTTGAATAAATGACTTTTGATTTTGAATCATTTTGATTTGCCCATAACATTTTTTTTTTCCGAATCATTTACGATACTAATCGTGCCGATTTTGCTTGGAAAACGCAAGATCCACAAATAAAATTCTAATGATGAAACCATATAAAAATTCAACTTGAAAATAAAACAACATCGTTAAATACTTTTATTATTAAAAAAAAAACAACTTTATCTTGGTTTTGTTAGACTTTTTAACCACCCTAAATTTGTAACACACTGTCAATCACAATCCGTGGGTTTTGTAGGAAATTCCTAATCCGTTGCTTCATGGTTTATGAAATTTGACTGCTCAACAACGTACATAACGTGATTTTTGTAGTTAACTGTCTAAACGAAAGGCATTGCCAGTGTGTTACGCAGTTACCCCGCAGAACTTTAACAACAACAAAAGCATTTCTTGTGTAATGACGTCACAAAGAAAGCTATTCCTTACTTTGTAAACTATTCTGTTTATTTCTGCACTTCTAAAGCTTAGTTATTAGATCAGATCTTTCCTCGAAGCGACCGTACAGTCAAGAACAAAAATATGTGCACACTTTGCAAAATTCTAAAGTGAGGGTCTCGAAGAGTATCGGTTGTTCGTGAACATGTAAAGCACGTGTTAAAATATGATATGTGCACATTGTGCACTAAGTACACCTTATTTTTTTTTAATTGTCTAAGGGGACACTACGAGTTAGCTTCGGTCCCTCGAACGTCTTCCAAAGGTCCGGGATCCCAGGGTCGCGAGCTATGTCAAAATCTAAGAGAAAATAGAACATATTTTTTTACATATTTTTGCCGTTAACTGTACGTTGTCGAGAATAGTTTAAAGTCCCGGTTATCTGAGGGTTGTGTAAGACGGTATTACCCGCGGTTCAACGCCGGGGTCACTGTACGGATGAACTTAGCTTAGCCTTCTATGTTTTCTTTCTCGATCGGTTATCGAGTAGTATCGAGGGTACAGTTTTAAGACATAATCCTCTGTTGCTGATCAGCACACAGACAAATGCAGGCAAGCACCGTTGTTTTACTGACAAAATAAGTTTTTTAACATATAAGTAGGCAAGGCATATAAGCAAGACTCCACGATATCAATGGGTGCCAGAAGATTGACGGCGCCGTCGAGGTCAGCCTAGAAAGAGATGGCGAGATGACCTGGATACGTACCGCGAGGGCTTTGGGACATTACAGGCTAATTAAAGAAAACAAATGACTAAGGGCGAATTTCACCACTACAAACTGAACGCGATCAGGACATAAAACAAGTTTAAGAACTGTCAGTGTCATTATTTTCTTTGGAATATTGACACTGACAGCTCTTAAACACAATGTTGGTGTTCTGATCACGTTCAGTTTCATTGGTGAAATTGGCACTAAAAACTACGTTTTTAATTACTTACGCTCGTGATCTCGATAATTATATATAATCCAGTTGTTGATACAATAGAAGGTGCACTTCTTACCCTGTGAACAAAAGAAAAAATATTAATTAGACAATAACAGAAAATCACATTTATTAGAGATTCAGCACAGTATGATGTAGCAGCGGGCAGCGTATAGGACCAGTTTTTTATAGCGATGCTTGGGGGATTCCTATGCTTATTCCCAGCAGAGATGACGATTCTCATATGTTATACTAGCGATCCGCTCCTGCTTCGCACAGTTTTTTCAGGTATTATTGTACTAACGTACAATAATACCTCAATGATGATGTTAACACTTCTGTAAATCTTAATAAAATGATTTCAATCACAACATTATCAAAATCATAGCTTCTACATTCGCAGTTCAAGAAGTTTGAAACCTTTATAATCTTGTCGGCCATTCTATGATAATCTGGAGGCTCACGCGAGCCCTGTTCATATTCCCGCTAAGCCTCGCTTACCTACCTACAGGGACACACTGGTACAATAGCCGGATTGCTCCGGAACGGGCCGGAATTGATCTTTACGGTAGCTAGTGGCGATTGCAAGAGATATTATTATTTTTATGGAAAAACTGTGAAGTAAAGATGGAATTTGTTAAAATAGTAAGGTTAATGTAATGTGCCACTCCTTATTTTTTTTGAGTACCTATTTACTTCTTTATTTATTAAAAAAAAAAAGAGTTGAGTTTTGAATTTTTGAAAACCAGCGTCAAACAGCACCTGTCGAGTATTAATGAAATGGACGTTTTTGGCGCAGCCGTGGGGCACACACTTTTGTTATTGAAGCATTATTTTCACTTCTATTTGTATTTTTTTTTTTTTTTTTCTTTTTGTGTCCAAAATAATTAATGTTATTCTGCCTCACTGCAAAAGCCTCTCCTCTTCCTTTTTAGCCTGTCCGTCCGTCTGTCTGTCTGCGGGTTGTATCTCATGAACCGTAATAGGTATTTAGGGGTATGAAGAACAGGGTGTAAAGTTCTCTCATCCCCCATAGAAAAGGGAGGATCCTCCTACCAGACGGGTGTTATGTCTGGCGGGCAATTGCCCAAGGATTGATGTCGGATAGTCTTATATATAATATGTTAATCGCTCGGTAAACTCTTACACCGCGATGTAGGACTTGTGACGTCAGGTCTTTGATGCTTAGTTCGTATGTGGCGGTGTAGATGCCGCCACAGGTAGACATTTGAAATTTTCACAGATAGTGTATTTCTATTGCCGCTATAACAAGAAATATTAAAAATAAAATAAAGTTTAATATTAAAGTTGGTGCATATACAAGAAACGTGTTTTTATATACTGAAAATAGAGCCCGACTCGCACTTGGCCGGTATTTTTAAACCTTTTTGTAGTTTTTTGTAAACCAATAAAATGTGTGTAGGTACTAACGCTAATTTATTAGCTGTTTTTGTAATTACTAACAAATTGCATTCTGTGATCTGGCGAATAAATCATTATTATTTTTAAACAAGTCTGTTTTCTCCTTAGTGCGAAGTTGCGAACCAGATCTATACTTATAATAAATCTGTAGAAGTGAAAATTCTGTACATTGAAAATATCAAAAAAATAAATGGCAGGGGGTGTTACTAGACCGACACCGAACCCAAAAATTTAATTTAATTTTTTTTTGTCTGTCTGTCTGTCTGTCTGTCTGTCTGTCTGTCTGTCTGTTTGTTCAGGCATCACGCAAAAACTACCGGTTCGATTACGATGAAACTTGGTATAATTATTCTTTAATATCCTGGGCACCACACTGGGTACTTTTTATCCCGGAAAAGTATCCTACTATCGATATCTATACCTATTAATAAAAAGTCAAGTCCTGACTGACTGACTCATCAACGCCCAGCCCAAACCCTTGGACCTAGGAAGCTGAAATTTTGCACAGAGGTTCCCTTTATAATGTAGGCAAGGAATGAGGAAGCATTTTTCGAAATTCAACCCCTAAGGGGGTCAAATAGGGGATGAAAGTTTGTATGAAAAATCTTATTCCTTGAGGTAATAAACATGAAACTCCGCACGAATAATTATCAAAATAAATGAAAAAGTTTGTAATTTGTTGTTTTTCTAAATTACCCCCTAAAGGGGGGTTGGGGGGTGTCAAAGTTTGTATGGAAGAATTTTAACGCGCTGTCCGATTAACTCGAAACTCAATATTTATACTTAAACCCAAAAATTAAGAATAACGTGTATCAGGATTTTTCGAAATTCAACCCCTAAGGGGGTAAAATAAGGGATGAAAGTTTGTATGAAAAATCTTATTCCTTGAGGTAATAAACATGAAACTTCGCACGAATAGTTATCTAAATAAATTATAAAGTTTGTAGTTTTTTGTTTTTCTAAATTACCCCCTAAAGGGGGTTGGGGGGTTTCAGTGTTTGTATGGAAGAATTTTAACGCGCTGTCCGATTAACTCGAAACTCAATATTTATACTTAAAACCCATGGGGATGTATGGGGTAATTTCTGACACTCACGCGGGCGAAGCCGCGGGCAGCAGCTAGTTATAAATAATCTGTCATTTACGTTTTTCTGGGTCAGTGGATGTATCTATAAATTTAAGTCTACTGGGTGTAAAAGGATATATATAACTGAAAATGCTAGGAATTCATCGAGAAATGTAAATTAAATTGTAAGAATATTGTAAGAGATCGGATCTTGACTAACTACTGTTCAACTGTCAGTTAACATCTAATAACATAACTGGTGAAATGTGGGTGTACTGGTGTGCCCATGTCTTACCCTTCTAGGAAAATAATCATGATGTTATGGTATGTACATTTAAATTTAACACTTAACTTTTTGTAGCCTCATCCGTATTCCCAAGTCCAAACATTTCCGACAACCTTATCAACCAACATCCGTTACATCCCTACCCTATTTCCTCTCCAAAAGCTTATCTCAGTCCACTGCTGGGTAACTTCCCCACACATTAACAGAGGAGCCTTCATGATTATGCTAAGCCATATTCACGTACATTGCTGGGATGGCACAGTTCCAGAATTATTTTAACCTTTAAGGTAACAAGAATCGTCACTAAATGAATAGGTGCAGAAGGTCGGCTTCATACAACGAGCGAAAATGCACGCACACAGACACGCTACACGTATACTGCGTTCGCAATTTAGTTGCCAAGCATGTAAGCAACATGTGTTTTTAGTAAAACTAACATTAAAATCGAAACTTAAAGTTCAGTTTTCGCTACGACTTCGAACATTTTATGAATTTTTCTATAGTAGGTACTACTCATTCTGAAATTAATTTAATTACAAAAATGTGATCATGAATTTCAACTGTACCTATACTAATTATAAAGTTGATATTTTTAAGTAGACCTCGTTATAAAGTCTATTCAAATCCCTGTATAATCCATACAGGGATTTGAACAGACTTTTTAACAAGTGCAAGCTTACGACTCGCGACTCTCATTGTGCATGCTCTTATTGGTTGTGTTCACGCTGTTTTCGCTCGTTTATGGAGTCAGCCTTCTGTCCCTGTCTATTTTGTGCAAGCGTGAGCAGGCCGCAGTGCCCGCCATTTTGTTTAAAATGGTGAGCAGTCATAAGTGGGATTATAATTAAATCTCACGGATTTAACGCGGGTTGAATATTGTAACTGCGGAAAATATAAAATCTGCGTGAAAATTTTGTTTTTTTTGTGCTATTTTTGTAAAGGGTTTCCGAGTTCCTTTTATTTTGGGAAAAATGTCAACTACCAGCTTTGTGTCGGCCGGTACTCTTCGGGGATTCAAGAAATACAACATGTGTAGCACAATTTAATGTTTAAACAAACACTTCTCCCTTTTATTTCTGTTTTTTTTTACATTTACATACATTACATACTCAATGCCTTTTTCTTATGAAGGAAGGCAGAAACTACAGAACGCCACCTGCTACGATCCTTTCGTACTCCTTTAGCTTTGTATAAGTTCATTCATACATCTGGTCATACACGCACGCCACCGCGGGTTGAGAGTACTATGCACCTGACTTTTCTGAAAAACATCACCAATAAGGTCACTATGTCTTCTATAAATAACAGAAATCTGCGCAAAATTTTCTTTTGCATTCACACATTCCAGGTTTTTGCCTACCAAGGTAATTATTTCGGCCATTTTGAATATTATTCCACATCCCTAGTGGTAGACGGTAAACCACAGTTCACACAATCCGCCGGTACGTGACCAAAAGCGATTCAATAATAAACGACCCTGCGGTAAAAGTTTTGGTGAAAATCATTGTTAGCTTTGGAAAGTGTTCCAAAATCAGACTGTTGAATACGGGAAAATAATTAACTTCATTAATATGTCAACTAGAATACGTATTCGAGACTTGAAGCGCTAACCAACTCCTTGGCTGGTGAAGGATGCGGGTGGTCTAGCTGAGCTGACGACACCCAGCCATAGTGAAGTGGCACCATATGAAGATAATGCACGAATATAATCGGATATTGAAAAGCAGGTTCATTTTGACGTTCGAAAATCAGCAAGATTTTCAGCCTAGTTTGAATAAATGACTTTTGATTTGATTTGATTTGACATGAAAATATTCAAGTTAAAAAAAAAAAATATCCAAAATCTTCCTCCACCTCCTTAGCTCTTGGAAAGACTCGGACAAAGACGGGTTATATTGGACTCTTGAAAGGCCTGGACGTAAAAATTCATAACCGAAAAATGTTCAAAGAAGCCGTAAGTTATTTCTTCGCAAACATGCACTATTTTTGACTTCATCATCGCTTAAACATTAGTAAGATAGCGGCCATTCGCGAGCCTTTCGTTTAAAAATATCTGTCATTTTAATTGTTGTTTTGTAACATTATGTTTTTAGAGCGTGTATATTCGATAAAGTATAAGCTTTATTTGAGTGTTCAAGGATAATGTTCATATACTCGTATTGTACTAGCTCTTATTTTGTCGAAGATAATAATTTAAATTTGTGTCTCGTTGGTAATCCTTAAAATACCTTAATAAATAAAAGTCGATTAATTCCGAGTACTAAACGGTTCCCTAAATAGACATAAATAAGCAGAATTAAAAGCTCTCAGTACCATCTAGTACCATGACCACTCACCGTCGATATAAGACCTGCAAACGAGTGCCAATTAGTGCGAATTTAGTTCCTCATTCATTAAGCTTTTTAGAAGTCTGGAGTTTATTAAAGTGCTTGCCATTTGAACGTACGTAATCGAGTTATTTGAGCGAGCTTCGAATCAAATTAATTTGCGTTTTTAGAGAGCTGTAAGGAAAATTAGGTCCGTGATAATTAGCGCTCGCTGTCATTTGAGAGCTTATTTTATGAAAAGCTGTCGATGTGGAAATTTCATTTGATCTTCATTTATTTTATGACTTATTTTTTCATTTGTGTGCTGTACTGTAATTCGTTGTCGGAAGTTTTTATCGCGCAACAAAGCATTAAATAAATTAATAAGTGGGTTCACTTCACATATGCAGTAGGGTTTTTGAACTACCCTGTTGGTCTTGAGATCGCAAGTGCGACTAATGAGACTGACTGAGGTCCTGGGTTCTATTCCCAGGTCGGGCAAAGTGTTAGAAGTTGGCGGTGTGATACCACCGTGCCGCTGTTGGTCCTGCGCCTGATCTCTCTTCGGTCGTGTCGGATTGCCATCCCATCGGACTGTGAGAGTGAGTGCAGCTGTGTCTACGCACACACTTGTGCACTATAAGTAATATGTCTCGCTACGATGACAAAATCTCCGCTGAGATTGGCCGTCATTCGGTCTGGAGGAAGATTTTTTTTTTAGAGTTTTTTAGCTCACCCGTCCAACGCCTTTGGGCAATTGCCAGTAGTGCAGAATTACGAGGAGTGTCGCCAAAGTCACAAATGTTGTGTAATTTTTATGTTCCACTGACCTGTATTTTTTTTGGAGTTTTCGACTATCACAAAACATACCTACAGTGAATAATTAATGTAGTCTTTTACAAATATCCGGCTTCTGAATTGACATTTTGAAATTGATAGCTTTTTTTTTCAATTTATTTATTTATATTCACGTAGTACTAATAAACTAAGCCCCACAAAACCGTAGTAGTGGTTTGACTGTCAAAGTGTTAAGGTGAATACTTCAATGTAGCCAATATAGTTTTTTGCATTTTTTTAATCTCGCGGACTGTATTGAAATCATTTGCACACGTTCATTGCCAATCACACGATAACGCGTGTACGCGATCCTTTTCAATGTGGCCCTTCACGCGATGTCGAGTGATGCGCTCATAGTACTTCGTTCGTAGTGAATTATGTGGGCTGTAGCGTAATAGCAAATGAATTTTCACCTCACAAGCTCGGAAAGATTCTGTTTGTCATTCGAAATCTGAGTGCAAAAGTGCATTTTATCCGCTAGCGTGGAAAGAGTTTTTAAAATTCGAACCTTTCTATTCAATAATTTTCTATACCGCCGGATCCACTGAAAACGTATAAATATCTTATTTATGTCAATGCGCCAACCTCATTTTTAGAATAATCGCACTGGCCAGTAACACGACTGGATGAAGCGGTTTTTCTTGCACCTAGCAGTTTCCTTGCTGATGTGAGGTGAAAAGTTGTGTGTTTCGCTCGGCATGGTTCAATCCTAGAATCCTTCGCTTGCTTAGGTTTCAATACAAATACTCGCGCCAAAAAACAACTTTGCAGCCTTGCATAACAAATAACTATTCTTATCCTCTAGGCAAAGGACTTCGACAAGTTCTAAACATCACATTCTTAATTCAGCACCATGATGTAAACCACTACATAAAAAATCTATTCTTACTTTTCAACGGTATATTCTCAAAGAGAAAGATTTACAACTACGCCAAACAAAAATGGAAAAGCCACAGTAACAAATTACACTTCAAAAAAAAGTCTTCCTTTATATAACATGGCGTATTTCAGATAGACTCAAACAACCTCTTTGATACAACACCAACTGAGGTTTATTTTGTAATAAATGTCTACTATGAATGAATACAGGAACAGCTTTATCTTTTGAGAGAGTTTGAGGTGTAAGTTAAACGGTATACGCACATTATTTATCTGTTTAATTTTAGTTTAATGAATTCTATTTTACGATTATTATTTTTTGAAAGATACTGAAACACTGCATGTCTTTGAAGGGGGTCATCATTATCAGCCTTAGCAGGCATTGCTGAACTTAGGCCTCCCCCAAGCATCTCCACTTCGACTGGTTCTGTGCTTCCCGCCTCCAGCAGATTCCTGTGGCCTGCATCGGTTCATATATGAATCGATCGTTCGTATATGAACAAAATAATGTATGACAAACATTAGTTAATTGATGTCTTAAGAGCCTATGCTACCTGAAATTGCTTAGCAAGATTCTACGTTACATCGAAACTACTGCAGCATTAAGTTTGAAATAAATATATTATGTTAAAGTTGAGCATTCATGTTAAGTACTATGTTAGCCGAAAATACGATTTCATAAAATTTTCTTCTTTGAAAAAAATCCAAAATTACCTCCAAACAGAACAATAAAGCGCTGCTATTAAAAAATACTTCAAATTAAATCATGAAACTTTACATACTAACTGAACTAACTATAAAGCAGCGACTGTTTTTTTTTTTTAAATCATCATTATTTTCGCCGTAAAAAGCTATTACCTAAACTATTGCCGTTTTGGAGCCGCCTCCGTCTCGCTCGCACTCAGTCCGCGAGTAGTATGGTACGAGCGAGATAAAAACCTGAGGTTGTGTGGGCTTTTAATACAAAATTCTTAGGAAACAAACATTATGCAATTTCCTCGTATCATCATATTAAACCGAAGTACCAGCGCAGCATAACCGCGACGGAGACACAGCGAGTTACCAAGAATCACCTATAAATACGGGCTACGGCCGACCCTATCGGGGTCGCAACAAATAATTTCCGATGGTGAATTTATGAACGTTCCGTACGTGCCATCCTCTGGGGTTGCTCGATGATATATTATTGATATATGTATTAAGGTTTCATGTATGGCATAGTGACGTTAGGGAAAAGACGAATCGTTCGAGACGATATCGGATTAGAAGGTCTGAGGTGCAAAGTAGTCGCGTAGGCTTCGGCTAAACAGCTTATGTGTAAAACAGCCTGGTTAGCGATTAGATAATACATAATGCGTAGTACGTTTAGGTTTTTTTTTCCGGGAGAGTGATCTGTTTTTAGCCTCAAAGATTTTTGGCTTCGTATAAGGCTTTTTTCCTAATAGAATATTGTGAGGAAATCTGAAAACGCAAACACGCAGTAAGTGTTGTCATTACGGCGCTGACAAAAGGGAATAGTTGTAAGAATTGTATAAAAAAAAGTGTAGCGGGAAAAAAAAACTTGAACATATTTCTCAGATATAGGTTGTTACCAAACACGTTTTGAAAAAAAACAAATTAACGGTGAACTAACCTTGAGTTCCAATCCAAAATATCTGTACCATATATCAACGTACGTTGATATAATCATTATGGTACATTTTGGATTGTGAATGAAGTACGTCGGTGTTTAATTAATAACAACAATTTACTATTTGAATGTAGAACTTGGTTGTTTCTATAGATTACTCAAAACATTTTTGGGTGAATAGATAATTGCTTCATATTTTGAAATAAATTACAAGCGTTGTGTCATCGCGCTTCTGTTGCTTCTCTAAGCAGTCAAACAGTGACCGCGCTGTAGCCCTTGTCAGCGTCTTAATGCTCGTCACATTTCTATCAAAAACTGAAGACTAAACAAGTGAGGCAAGTCTGATAACACTACAAAACTTAATTGAAATAAAATAAACAATCTCTCTTAACTAAAAACTTAGATACTTAAGTTATTCGTCTGACACTCAATTATTTACTCAATAAACTCAGCTTTCCTTTGAACCCAAAACGTTGATATAATTAACAACCTTAATATTTATCTAGCTTTAATTAAATTTACGATGATAAAGAAAAATCACTTTTGGGGCTAAGCGGCACAGAAAGCGGGTAGCGGGGTGGAGGTGACAGCGGGAACTGTGTTTGTGAGTGACAACAATTGCAGTGTGTTTGCCTAAATATCCTATTTAACTTCGTATTTAGCTCTCTAGACGAACGAAGAAAAGCCTTATGGCTATAAAGAGATAAGGACACGAGTATAATGTGCCTCTTTGTGCTATCACTGGTTGATAGATTGATGAGTGGTCGTAGCCGACCTTAGACTATTTAGTAGCAGACAGAGACAACTTTTTCTTGATAAATATTGTCTTTTAAGATACTTATGGGTTAAAAGGTCTCGTGTATTCCCGTTCGTCCCACTGTCGCTGTCCCATTGGTGGGACGAATAGGAGTTTAAAAATTACTTTTTCAAGTAGACAATTAATAGGCAGTCTTGAACGTCATTTATAAGAAAATAGAATTCAAAGATATAAAGAAGAATGGGCAAGAAACTCCATTGTTACTCTTTTAAAATGTTTTACAATATTTTGTAGACATTATAGTTATACGTGAAGACGATCATCATCTGCCTAGCCTTTTCCCTATTATGTTGGGCGCAGCTTCCATTCTAACCGGATGCAGCTGAATACCAGTATTTTACATGGCGCAACTGCCTATCTGATTTTTCATTGCTTAACCTTGAAGATGATGTGCCTAGAATAGAATTGCTATACTAAGATAGGTAAAAAGTAATACAAATTAAGCAAAGGCTTTGAAAGTGACTGTAGTTGTGAGGCCCTCTGATCGCTTCCGCTCCGCATTCTACGTAGCGGAGGTTTATTCGTGTTTTTGCCGCCATGTTATCAATTCGCTTTTCAATTCAATATTGAAGGGAGGTGATAATTAATTATCAGTATCAAGACGTTTATTGCTTTTCGTAATAAAATTAATTAAGACGTAAAAGTGATGAATACACTTTAAGGCGCCTCATTCAGGGGAAGGAAAAAATAAAGGTCTTGTCGGTTTCGTGAATAAATGTTATAAGTTTTCTTCAAAAATTCTACAATCCTGTCGTCGAAAGAAGGCGTTCTTGAAACCCGTCTGTTTCATACTAACGAATATGTGTTTTGCGAATTTGATCCTTATTACTACTAGAAATTGTCCAACTGACAGGTGACAGGAACAGGACATCACAGGTTTTGAATAATAATAATAGGTAGACGCTACAGGACGGCGGAAATACTATTACTCAGACTCTAGACTGGGACGCCAGCACTGCCTTCAAACCGTGCCGTGAAACAATTTTGTTTATTTTTAATGTATTATTTGATTATTATTGATTAATGATGACTTTGACATTCTTTTAATAATTAACAAATGTATTAAGTTATACTAATGTTTTAAGTTGTTTAATTGGATTAAATTATTATATTGTCTGTAACATAAATAGTTATATTATCATATTATTAGACCGGCACGTGCACCTCACATTATTCTTTAAGGCTCGTTCACACCGGCGCGACTTGTCGCGCGACGCGACACCGGCAATTGTTCAATCGTGAAGTTTTATTAGAAATTGTATTGTTAAAGTCGCGTCGCGCGACAAGTCGCGCCGGTGTGAACGAGCCTTTATGCTTTCAACTAAGCGTAAAGTACATGATTCTTTGACGGAAAACTATCGATTAAAATAAATCCAACTAAATAAAACACAGCCTATTTATTCATCACAAGCTTACAGCAAAAGATTGTGCATTCTGTACAAAGAATGCGGTGCTTAACACTAATGCATTTCCAACGACGCTGCTTCTCAATCGATACCCTCGCCGCGGGTGGTTGCACATGTACAAATTTGTTGAAAGTAGACTACATGGGTCTAATTTAATCGTACACTCACAAATCAAGCTACACATTTCCAGTATAAGCTAATCCCGCAGTGTATAGGATTTCCGTACAATGAGAGGGCAGCTTATACTGGAACATTATAGCTTGATATGTAGTGTACAAACGATTCCGTTTTATCTTTATCTTGGAAAACATTCTTCGGTTCGTCTGAATAAGGGATGAAGTAGGTCAATTTTAAGTGCATGGTATCTCGATGACATGAGGTTTAAGGGCTCAGCGATCATCGCGCACCGCTGCGAAGCTGGCACACCAAGTCATTAGGTACTCCGTTACTTTTAAATATTGCTTTCTTCTAGGTTATGTGTTACGAGATTTGCTTTGCATGAATATTTTAGGCTGATCATTCTGAATGACGCCCTCTATCAAAATCAAAAGTCGTTTATTCAAACTAGGCTGAGAATCAGCACTTTTCGAACGTCAAAATTACATAAGACGGTCCCCCAAAACGGCCACCCTTCACCACTTCCTAGTGCTTTAGCTGGGAAGAAGAAGTGGCGCAACAAACTCCCCAGCAACACAGCTGTCTGTTCAGTTAGAAAAATTTGAATCTATACAATAGTATGCAAAACAATTAACAATACGCAACACAAAAACGTCAAACTTAAATAAAATTATGATCAGCTCTCCTAGCTGAGTTTCAATTATTTTCTGATTTTCTAAAATACATGAAATAATGTTCATGTTGTGATATTCGCAGCAGTCGGCTACCAAAGCCAACGGAACAAAACCTCTACAAGATAGGTAGGTAGGTAGTACCTACCTATATGACGTAGTTACGAACAAAAACATACCTAGTATCGACGTTCATAGTTACTAATAAAAACTCGTATCTATCAATCTTCGTTAGCTATTTACTTAATACATGCTTATCTGTTGTTTACTAGATACATGGTAATGAAGGAAAGTATTGATTGGGACAAAGAAAATATGGTCGTATGAAATAAGGTAGGTTGCTAAGTCGTGGTAGACGGTGATCATTTTGATTACATCACCTTTCTCCATCTACTAGGGCTTCAAATCAACCTAAGACTCATTAAAAGATTAGGATGATATTCACTGCATATTTTGAAAACAAAGTTGAATTTTTTGAACGGAGTTCTTTAACTTGACTTGCGATAGGAGTTGACTGGTAGTTCTTCACGTAACGAAGCGTCTAAAATAACGTAATTATTCGCGCCAGCGATGCGCGCATGTGTAAATAAAGGCACTGGAAAACACGCTAAACAGTATAAAAAACACATCCGATTAGTAAATTGTTTTCTGTGGCGTACATTACTGCACTAGTGCGGCAATAAAAAGTAAAAAGCACGCGTGTTTAATACACTGCATAATGAACCTAAAAGCAGTTCAACAAGAGCCACTTTACAAGCAAGTGTTTAAAAAAAATTGATAATTCATTTTGAAATAACTACACTCTCAAGTTAATAACATTGCGTTTTATATTACTCAAGATCGTATTGGAAATATCCAATTACCTATTCTTGTTTTATTAAGGAAAACTTTATTTCCATCGGATGTAAGATTGAGGGCCGCAGAGATAATGTTTGTTTTCCTTGATTGCAAGCGTAATGCATTATTAATGAGATTATCGACAGGTTCTTGTATTGGCAAACGATATATTACACATTATATAACATAACATCAAGCTTGTCATCCCCGAAAGGTGAGGCAGGGTGTACCTTCGCCAGTTATGTTTAAGTTCCATGTATTAGGGGGCGAGCCCATTGCCATCAACTTGGCACAAATCCAGATTCAAAGCTGCTACTGAGAAATTCCTGATGGGAAAACCTATTAACTATTTATTTATTAGAATCCAGAATCTCATGCTCAGCAGTAGCGCTTGCGACCACTACACCAACGAGGCGATTCTCTTCATTACTAAAGATAAATTATATTACACAATTAAGAGCCACCTTAGTTGACATGTGGAAATACAGCCTGTTTCAAAATTGTGTACTTATGTAGCTACATAAGTATAGCGGAGTTTAGTTTGGTTACGAAGTTACTGAAATCACCGAAAAGATCGGATAAGAGTGACCATGGCTGGTGACACTCACTCTAGCAGAGCGTCGCATCGATGGTTACGTGGCGGCTGTCTTCTGGCGACAGATGATATCAGGGGAGCCGCTCTCGTACCACGTCCAAGACGAACTGCTACATTCCAGCATAATCCCCAACCAACCAGCGCTGGGGTTCTATCCCGCGTAGGGTCGCAGCATTATAAGGCTCGTATATCGCGCTGCGGTATTTTTTCTAAATATCGCAGCAATAAGCTGAGATAGGAGCCATTTTGGCCTCGCACAGGTCGTAATGTCTTTATTAATATGAAATGTTTTTGATTAGCTGTTGATTTTATTCGTTTTAAATGCTTCTTTTTTTATTGTTTGTATTTCCTATGCGTTTCCCAAATAACATATTTTTCTTCTTTCTTTTATCGCTTTTTATCGCGGGCGCGACAGGTAGCGCTACCCTTGTCGCGCCCGCGGTATCACGCCAGTGTGTACGAGCCGTTATGCTGAGCGATGGCCGTTTTGCGTGGATGTGACGCATATTTTCGCCCAATTTGTTCTTTTTTGTTTTGTGTTCTTTTTTTGCGTCATGTTTACTTCAAATAAACGTATTTTCTTTCTTACTCTTGATGATATTCAAGCTGCTGAACCACTAATAAGATGAAAACTGCTAGTAAAGGTTACCCTGCGCCGTTATACGTAGGTTAGGTATGTTATCTATAAATACATGTCGAAATACTTTCAAATAAAACTACAATGTGCCTACAATATAGGAAAAGAAGCATGTGAGTACCATCTTATCGCACTAGTCTAAAATGTTCAGTAACACGCAGTGGAAAATGTTAGTGAAAATTTTCTTGGAAAAATAACTAAGGCCCAGCGGTGGGACATTAATTAGTTACATTTATAACTCTTTCGTGATTACCGGCGTAATGTAATGTAATGTTATTAAAATAAGCTCTTTTCGAAATCGTGATGAATTGACCATAAACACGCATTATAGTAAGCTCACCAATTTAATTGGATTCATTAATTAAGCTCAGTATTAAGTTCGAGCTCGTAATTACTCCCCATATAATAATAATTACAGATTCCTCCATGTAATGCTATGCTTCACTTAATTGTGTACTAATTGTAACGTGTTGAGTTACTTGTACAGGGTTCAATCATTATTTTGAACCGACATCAAGGAAAGGAGGTTCTGTGTTTGCAATGTATGTATGTCTTTGCTAGAGATTTTCTGAAAACCTAGGTACTGAATAAATGTTTACTGTTTTGACAAATAAAATACTTTCCCCTTGCCTACTCTATCCTTAAGATAGAAAAAAATTACAAAAAAAAATGTTAGTGTGTTTTTATTAGCAACTGTGTGAGAAATCATTATTTAATTATCACCTGAAATGGTGCCGTTTGTCTTTGTAGCTAGTTGTATATTTCCTACAATCATTTAAACACGTCATAACATATATCACGCCAGTATTCTGCGGGGGGTAGGCTGGGACATAATTGAGTCTGTCTGTATTCTGTTTATGTTTCTAGGCACTAACAGAGTATTTAGTCTTTCGAAGCTTCGATATCAACGGAAACCGAACGGTGAGCGGAAAGCCAAAGAACATTGACGATTAATTAATTTGTTACTATTATATTATTGTTTTTACCTGAATACACAAAAAATGGCCGCGAATTACGAGTTGTAGGTCGTGGGTTCGAATCAAAGCGGGCAAAACGGTAAAGGAAAAAAATCGAAGACATGTATTGTGTCATCCAGCAACCAACACTATGTGGATTATGGCCCACTCCCTCTCACAGAGAGGAGGCCGGTGTCCCAACTGTGGGAACATTATAGGCTGGTTATGTTATGCTACGTATAAACTTGATTTCATTTTTATTATTTGTTGTCATAGCGGCAATAAAAATACACAATCTGTGTAAATTTCAACTATCTACCTATTATTACATACTCGCTATTATTTTTATCGGACACATTTTATTTTTATTTTAGTATATACTTACACATGTATTATAAAACTGATTTACATCCGTCACCTCACACTTGTAGGTCCAGTTGAAAACCAGCGTCAGGCACTTATTAGTTGTCTGGCATTTTTGCTGAACTGGGCCTTTTTGCCGCAGTCGTGACTTCGTGAGGCACACTCTCCTGCCAATTTTCTTTCCTGGTACTTTATACCTTTTTATTTGTTTTATTTTTAACTTTTTTTGTCTGCTCTTTGATATATTGTGTGCCTCTTAGTCTGTGTCAAATAAATGTATTTTCTTTCCTTCTTTCTTTCTTTCTTTCTATTACGGTTTATGAGACACAAGCCTAAAAACTATATTCTTACCTGAAATAAATACTTTTTAATACATAACTAACTAAAACCTACAAGTTTGACCTTTGCTGTAAGTTCCACTAATTGGCGTGTTACACAACATGTTCATGTCAACATGTGTTTTGGTCTATTAGCAGTTTTTCCTTCAGTAATGAACAAGCCCAGTGGAGTGGGCGATGAGTGGTTTGTCTTACAATCTGTTATAAGGACATTTTGATGAGACATTTATGGGTTAAAACTGAATTTACCGTTATAAAATGGTGTTTTTAAACAACAATATTTTATTTAATAACACAATGTTAAAATATGGATTTAAATACTACCATTTAACCTCAAACATTCAGCACAGGCTGTTACAATTTTGTGCGTTTAAAATAATATTTTCAGGTATTCAGCTGCATCCGGTTAGACTAGAAGCCAACCCTAACGTTGGTAAAGGCTAGTAGATGATGATGAGATAGACAGTCGGTGGTATTAATGAACCTGGGTTATTCCGTTTCGTTTCCATTACGACCCTGATTTCACTAAAACCAAATGTAGAATCTTGATAATTACTTCTTTTATTATCGTTAATTTAAAAGCTAAACATCACGCCTGTATTCCCCGAAGGGTTAGGCAGAGGTGTACCTATAGTACACCCATATTTCGCCAGCATTATTATGTTTAAGATCCATGTAAAAGGGTATTGCCATGAACCGAGCACAAATCCAGACTCCGGGCCGCTACTGAGAAATTTCAGATGGAAAAACCCATTAACACTTTTCCCGACCCGGGAATTAAACCCAGGATCTCATGCTCAGCAGTAGCGCTTGCGTCCACTAGACCACTGGGGGAGTCGTTATTTCTATCTGCGTCGAAAAAACTGCCTGTAAATTTTCTATTAGGTACACACGTATTACAGAAAATACGTCACAATAACCTGAAAGCTTTTCTAGTTACCGTGAAGGGAAGGTGACAGATTGCCGCCATGTTGACGCCATATTGTCTTTGTCAACGCTTCCGGCTTCTTACAAAGGTGACAGCGCGGTGGGTAGTCTTTACGCCCGATATATTTTGCTTTATTTTTACTTTACTGAGGTAGGTGGGTCAGATATTTTGACGGCTTTTATTCCTTTATATTTTCTGGTTGCTATGGGTAAATAATTGTACCTTTTTTACCTACAGATTATCAAAGGCGATAAAAAGAACTTTAAAAGAAGGTGGATTTTGTATACTTACGCTAATGTTTTTCTATAACTGTGATCATCTATCTATTTCCCAATCTCTCTTTTCGTTCATTGTAGTGGTTTGCTGCAGCAGCACTGAAGATTTGGACAATAATAAGTTAAATTTATAGAAAATGAAAAGTCGGATGGAAATAATTTCAAAACGATTCTGTGGGTCTTTTCAGTAGTAATACAAGTTTTAAATCATTTGTGATACACTACACATACAATAATTTATTTTTATTTTACAAAAAATCAAAGTAAAATCCATGTTTGGTACTTATAGAATGATGTCGAATGTAGGTAAAACCTGTACATGAGGCTTACCTTATAAAACAAGAGGGCGTGAAGCCGCGGATGGAAGCCAATAAAATGGAGAATCAATACAAACCCTATTTAATGAGATTGTGTATCATTAAACACGGTGACGACGCGACGATAATGTGCCGTAAATGGATACCAACACACGTTTTCGCGAAAATATTATTACGTTAAAGTTTTTTTAATTATTATTATTTAAAAAAAAAGTTGTTTGGTTATAATTGATTTGATAATAACTTCACGGTTTCAGGATAGCTTGGTATTATTGCTTAAAAGTGTAGTGTGGGACGCCCCTTAGCTAGATGTACCGACGACTTTACGAAGGTGGCTGGGACAGACTGGATGCGAAGGAGAGGGTGTTTTGGCGCAGCCCGGGAGAGGCCTATGTCCAGCAGTGGACTGCGAGAGGCTGAGGTGATTGATTGATTGATTGCTTCAAACACAAATAAATGTGTGAACGACCTAAACAAATATTTATTTATTTAATACATAGATTTTCAGTTACTATTATTTTGACTGCCTCCTTGGTATGCCAAGTAGTCGCAAGCGCTACTGCTGAACATGAGATCCTGGCTTCGATTCCCAGGTTGGGCCAAAAGTATTATAGGATTGTTCCATCTGAAATTTCTCAGTAGTAGTCGGTCTTCGGGATTTTAGCCCCTTTTATCAAACTGAAAACATTTATTTCAAATAAACTAATTACAGGCACTTTTGAATTGTCAAGGAGTCGGTCAGTCAGAAAGATGAAGCTAGTTGCCCATTCCAAAGCGTAGTAGGTTCCTATGGAGTAGAAAGGGCAAGAAACTCCACGGATGGCAATAGGCTCGCCCCTTATTACATGGGACTTAAACATAACTGGCGAAATATGCATGTCCTATAGGTACACCTCTGCCTAACCCTTCGGTGAATACAGGCGTGATGTTATGTTATGTGTAATTTTGTGTACTTAAGTGAGAATTGTCTGTAACTGCATCCACCCCTGATACAAGAGAACAACTACTCCTGTGGAGTAACATTGTTCTAAAAATAGAAACATTCTGATTTCTTGAAGTTTAATCCAAAACTGATATTCGTTTCCAGACAGAATAGAATTGGTGGCTTAAATATCCCAAGCCAAACACTATCGTATCTCACTGCTATTCGGAAATATTCTACGAGATATATCTAGGCAGGAAATCGTCTGGTCCGTAATAGATCTGAAACACGTGTACTGGCCGGAGTCGAGTTAAAGACGGAGTCATATATTGGGAACGGTCTTATTTTCTGAATTAACCGAAATATTATCCAGTTGGTAAGAACAATGTTTTAATAAGTTAATTGTTGATAAGCCCCTCTTCTTAGAATAAGAAACGAAGAACATAATAAAACACAAAACAAACAAAACTATTCATTTTGTTTTATATCGTTTTATATATATATATATATATATATATATATATATATATATATATATATATATATATATACCTATATCAGCTCCAAAAGCATAAAAACAAGATTATCGTGATACTCAAATGGGGTGTCGAAACTATCTTACCTTAATACAGAATAGGTACTCAGTGATCTAGCTAGGAGAGCAGCACTTCACCTAACTTTTCGTTGTACTGCACCATGTAATGTACTACAAAATCTATACGTGCCTAAATAAATAAATTATAAATTCCATTGAACTCACCACTGGGAGACGCTTGTTGATCTTAGACTAAAATACTTTTAAATCTAAGAAAGTAACATTATGAACTTCCAAAAATCGCTTCCTGCATGACTGCATTTTTTTTTAAAACACAACCTGACCCTAAGATAATTGAAACCTTTACCTATGGCCCACTTTCCGACGTTTAAAAATGTCAAAAAATGGTTTTACGTAAGTTTGGCTAGCATTTCTTTGTCACTTCATTTTGTGACAATAGGCCAACAGTGTCGGAAAACCATAAGTATGCTACAGATTAGACGGCTCATTAGCTCATAGGTACAGTTCTTCAATCCCTTTCTCTCACAATCGAATGGATCTTGAAGGAAATTCGTCATCATTTGAAAAACTCGTCTGTTCGACAACGTAAATCAATCAATCAATCTGCCTACCCTTTTCGCAACTATGTGAGGGTCAGCTTCTAGTCTAACTGGATGCAGCTGAATACCAGTATTTAACATAGAGTGACTGTCTATCTTGCCCTCTTCAAACCACTCACTGGGTAACACATTACCACTTGATAATACTGGTTGTCAGAATTTTGGCTTCTGAATACCCGACAATGTAAATAACGCAAGGAATGTTATTTATTGAGTTGTCAAAATGAAAAGCATAGCCATTGATTGTGTGTTACGCAATTATCCCGCAGATCACCCACAATACCTATACCATAATGCATTTAGGTATAGAAGCCACCGGCCGTCACGGACGCGTCCAAATGCGGCGCGGCTGCATGCAAATCTTTACCTTTGCCTATTCGGACATCGCGCGGGTTGCTTTGCATACAGACGATCATTGTCTCTTTACTGATGCACTGTGTTATAGGTCTTGTATCTTAGTTAGTTGATCAGTTGTGTGGTCCGATTATGAGTAGGAATAAAAGGAGCCTTTCGGTGCCATTGTCATGATCTTTTTTCCTTGTTGTCTTTTTATAGTGGTTATCACACTTGCAACGCCAGAGCGTTTTTTGTTTATTTTGCTTTATTTTCCTTTAGTTAAATATTTATATTTATATCTATATGTATTTATAAATTAAACTCTGTGTGACCGCGTTGTGGTTCTAAACAGTGCAACGGATTTTGATGCGGTTGATATTTAACGTAACATAATTATAACAAAGAAATCTAGATGTTTTGACTAGTCTTAAAAACCATGCAAAGCAGTACGGTACGCTAGTCTTCTTTTCTTCATTTTCGTGTAGTTAGTGACTAACCTGGTGTCAGAGTTTTTATGCCGCCCTTGAGCCTTGGACTTGAGTACGCTAGTAACTAATAATTGTGCGTAAACTTAAATATTTCAAATTTTATTTGTTAGTCGTATTATGAGTACCTATATTTTCAGATATATTAATATTTGTTACGCCAAAGAGTTAAAGGTTATAAATGCGTAGCCAAAGAGAGAAAAAAACGGTATTTTGTCATGTTCCCGCTATTTTTCCGGTAGCAAAAGCGTTTAAACGAAAACGCATATATCTTGCCGACAATAATAGTGTAGTAGTAAAACTTTCACGCCCACGGGAGAACACTTCTACAATGAGTTCTACCTCGACAATTATGGCGAAGTTTATCTTTCTATATAGCAGTGTATACACCGAGATTCCACATGCAAACTATGCCAACCCCAACATAGTTCACAACTAGAAATTATGATAATTCCGGAGGTACAAGCCGAACATTTACCTGCTGTGTTGCGGTCACAGTGTTCATATATTATTATGTTAGTTAATAATAACCACTTAGCACTCTGCACCAACTACTAACTGAACTAACTACTAATTGAAAATACATTTAACGCAGACACGGTGGATTGAAATGCTTTCAATAATATGGCCTACGACCTTTGTTATTTTGATGCTGAACATATACAGAACACTAGGAGTATGTTATTTTAAGTTGACGTTTTAATAAAATTGTGGGGAGAGGCATATTATGTTCAATAGTGGATGACGTTAGTTCAATTTGATGTTAATTTAGGTATAGATCATTTTAATCAATTTGGGTATGAACTAATATTTGTCCTATCATACCAATCAATCTGTCTAGCCTTTTCTCAACTATGTTCAGGTCGGCTTCCATTCTAACGGAATAGAATAGAATAGAATAGAATAGAATAGAATAGAATAGAATAGAATAGAATAGAATAATAGAATAATAGAATAGAATAGAATAGAATATTTATTTGCTGGATGTTATGCTGTTATGTATATTTGCTGAATATTTATTGGCTGGATGCAGCTGAATATCAGTATTTAACTTGGAGCGACTTCCAATTTGATCTTCACCTTGGTAAGACTGGTTGTCAGACTTGTGGGCACCCTATGGGCATTGTCGAAGATCTAAGTGCTTTTGGGGGCACGGAGGGGTCTGTACAGATACTGATGAGATGGTCACATGGTCCATCCATGAATACACCGTTGATCGACCCGTGTGGCTGTTATTATTTAGCCACGAGCACCTACGAGTCATACCATACGATCAGGGTTCAATAGTCGTCAAATCGTACTACTTAATATTAGAAAAAAAAACATACAAAAAAAATGCATAGGTACAGTTGAAGTGAGCCTCCTTTTTGAAGTCGAGAAGAAATAAGTACCTATCTGTTATAAAGATGATAAAGCTAAACGAGCTGTTGAAATATAACTCAATACCTAAGTGAACACTGCAGTACTTGAAGTTCATTGTTTACCACTCGATAAAGATCTATGAGAACATGGAAATACAGTACATAACTTCAACAAAATCAAAGTAAACGTTTACAGTCAATACTTATTATAATGAAGGGTCGTTTATCTAATCACTAAATGCAACTATTGATTGCATTCGATTTCATGCCGCGATATGATCATAATAATCTAGACTGTTCACTGACCTGTGAGAAGCTACATACTATTAACAGTCAACCGCATATACAAATTGATTTAGACACCGTGTCCATTTCGTAGGGCGTAAGGGTGGTTTTCGCAGTTAAAGTGTTACTATGACGTGTGGTTGACCGTACCTACTATGTATCTGTTGTTATGTATAATAATATTATGTGCATAAATATAGGCAAGTTGTGGTGGCGCAGAGTTTAAGAGTTCTGAAACCACCTAACTTTTTGAACTATAAAACTGTTCTGTGTTTAATTCGACCACTAACTAAAGTTGGAGATAGATATGTGGCGGCATCTACGACGCCATATGCGAACTACGCATCAAAAGACCTGACGTCACACAAATCCTATATCGCGATAACAGAGTTTACCGCGTGATCGACATAATGTACCTATATAACTTTCCGACATCAAGCGTCGGGCAGTTGCCCGCCAGACACAACACGAGGACCCTCCCTTTTGTATAAAAGATGAGTGAACTTTACATCCTGTTTCTCATACCTCTAAAGATATGAACTCTGGATTTAAAAGTTGCTAACACATAATAAATTCATGAAACACTTAGTTACGTAAATCCATAAGAATATAAATGCGAAAGTAACTGTCTGTTTGTGTGTCTGTTACCTTTTTATGTCTTCGGCTGAATTTCGATGAAATAGGTTAAGGGTTAAGACTGTAGTACATTCCCGCGAAATAATCTATTACCGACCCCTACGCAGGCGAAGCTGCGATCAAAAACTAGTAGCTCATAAAATCCTACGTGCCCTATTATTGAAGCAAATTAGCATCAACGAACTTAAACATACTATCTCAATCATCACTTATTAGTCAGTAAAAGGCAAAAAAAAAATAGCCTAAGACTTAAGCCAGGACCTCAAGCAAAGGTGAGCAGGCTCCAAGCTGTTATTGCATCACAATTTATTTATACATCGCACTTGGCACTGAATGCGTGCAATGCGAGATTCTCTCTGTTTCTGTTGATTTAAGTGTGTCATTATCATTCAAGTTTACATGTTTGATTGCTTTAGTACTTACATGGGAAAACTAGTGATAAGTTTGAGATATTAACAATAATTTATGTAAATTAATTTTACTGGCACCTCCTACCGAAAATAATGTAGGTACTGCGTACAATATTAGTACATATTTGTTTATGATTTTAGAATGGTGAATCTAGCACTAGCAGAGCCCACCTTCCGTTTTCAGCATCAGATGAGCTATGTGACACGAGAAAATTGCATTCTCACACAAATGTGAATGTGAATTGTTAAGCATAAAAATAAGTAAACATTTCTTTTTATATTATTATAATAATATTTTTATTTATTTTTTTCTCTCACAACTGCATGTATACTCGTACTTGTATCCATAACACACACTCACGCATCACATGATGTTCAATTCACTATATGTAATGGTAGATTGACACCCCTTCACTCTTTAAGGTACAACAAAATTTTACTTACGTTTTGCCGAACACTGTCTCTCAAGATACAGGTCTCCTAGTTTGAGAGGCAGGGTTATTTTTTTTTGTCTAATACATTTAATACTTTTGTAACCCTACACTTGTGCATAAACAGCCATTCATTATTATTGTATGTGTCTACCACTGTGTTGAATCTGTATTACTTTTGCTAAATAAAGAATTATTATTATTTTTATTAATGTGTGCTCATGGAAGTGGAACGGAGGTGAATAATTTCAATCACCAAAACTTTACTGGAAAATAACTAGTGATCATGTGAATTGTGGATATCGAACGGCCCGCACCCCAATTGCTTAACGCAATTTTACAATCTGTAGGATTTTTATGATAATTCCTAGTACCTACATTTTATTCTCTATATTCTTTATTCTACATATTTTTTGCAAAAAAATTATGTTCGATAATATAAAAATTACGCTATGAATGTTGTTGAATTGTCAAATGCAATGTCATTGTAAGTGTGCTACGCAATTACTCCGTCGTTCTTCAAAAGCTTAAATTGAATTTTGCAAGACCTAGGGAAGTATAGCACTACACAGCTGGGCTGCTGGTGAGGCCGACAGACGAAGCCGAATTCAATTAGCCAATCCGCCATCTCTCTAGTACGCATTGTGTGTCGGATTGCTGGCAGCAATGGCGACGGGTTTAGCGTTCCGTGGAAATGAATATCCTTGACAATTCAGAAGTGCCTGCAAACGGTTTAATTGAAATAAATGTTTCGAGTTTGAGTTTGAAGTACTTTTAAGGAACCATCTTCGTTCCAGCTTTTTGATTTGTCTGTCATAGAAAGTAAGTCTGAAATTTTTCATCTGAAGCCTCTTTGCAAATGAGTAAACGTAACTATCGCGTTTGCGTTAAGATTTTTATTCTCACCCCACACCATATTAAAATTTGACGAAAAAAAACGAAACGCGAAAATTTTTAACGCAAACGCGATAGTTACGTTTACTCACTTGCAAACTTACACTAAGGCCTTTGAGAACATACAAAGCTGTTAGTTGAAAATATTTAGACGGTTTTCTAGAGGTCAACTATGTACGTACGTACAGATTCAGACATAACATTTTATTCTACATCCTAGGTATGTGTAGATTTTACGCTGTCTAATATTGTGACTGTGTTTTATTAACTACCGAAGTGTAAAATGGCTCGGAAAAATTGCACATAGCAGTTTATTTTAAGTACCTATGGTCTACTGTTATTTGTTTGTTATTATTTAAAACAAATACATTATCGCTATGTATAACATGATTTTATTTTAGCTCTTCTTTCATACTACTTATTTCTATTTTTATGACTACAGAACTCGCTGTAGAGTCATCGTACTTGCTCCGCTCATTCATCTCAAGTTCTCCAATATCTAGTCTCCTCTACTTTTCTTTTATTAGTCTATTTTTAACTCCCAGTCTAGTCTTCATTCATTCTGATTTAATTTAATATTTATCTTAACTTCAATGAATAAAATTCTATTTATCTAGCGTCTAGACATTTGACTATCTTGTTTTATACTCGTATGTAATAACAGCTGAAAAAAGGTCGCAAGTTTTGTCTGTATGTAAATTCAATATTATTAAGATTAGTTTCAGTTTAACTTCTCTCTCATTGATTCAAAAAATGCTTTTTTTATTTTAGTGCAGCCAATTTAGTACTAAACATTTCCCGCAGACTGACACCATCACACATCAAAGAACGTCATGTCGCATTGCACGCAAAAGTTACGAGCTTGTCACAAACATACGCTTCGAGTGACGTCGCCGATTTCTGCACTGTTACGTCACATTGCTGTGGGTTTGGATTTATGTCGATCCTATTACTATGATTGGTAAGTTCCGATATAGCCTAGCCAGGTAGATTTATAGCCTGGCCAGTTATATAGCGGTCTTGCTACTAGCTTACTATCTGAAGCTTTTGTATATCTTGAGTATTATTACCTGTGTTAATGATTGCTAGTTGTCTAATTAACTTCACGGGAAGTAGATACTGCAAAATTTTCACAATTATTACCAAAATCACATCAACCCTAATATGAGTAATTCCAAAGACTATTATGGTAGTGATCTACTGATCTACTGATCCAATTCCGAAAATTCTTTCATTAATTGGAAACTACAGTATTGCCGAGTGTCATCCTAACCATCCTAATCCTAACTAACATTAAATGCGGAAGTGAATTTGTTTTTTGTTTGTTACGCTTTCACGCTAAAACGGCTGAGCGGATTAGGATGAAATTTGGCACATGGGTAGACCATGACCTGGAGAAGGATATAGGCTTCTTTCATCCTGGATCGCAGGCGAAGTCGCGAGCAACAGCTACAAGAATATATATATTTTAGATTAAAACAAGTTTCGCGCTCGAATTTGACAATCGCTGGCAGAAGCTAGTTTTACAGAACAAAGCGCTGATTGCCTCCAGCAATCAATTCCACGACTTAATCGCACTAATCTAACAACACATTGCCATTTAAAACTTGAAATTAGTTCGGCGAACGATTTTCATGAACCTTTCTATTTGATCTATGAAGTTGTGCCACTGCCCAAGGGATTGAGTATTCTAACCTAACCTAACCTAACAAGCTCTTTTCTACAAAAGCATTGTAGTTAAATTATTTAATGGTTTTTTTAAAATTTTGTTTAATTTTAAGAACTTGATCAAAAAGTAATAAGTCGCTCCGCTCCGTAAGGCTTTCTTATATTATTGTAAATATTTTTTTTATAAACTTATTAGTTTATTTATGAGCAACTAATGAAGACCTTCCTACAAAGTGGCATGATGAAACTCGTAAAATGACTGTTAATATGGACAAACGCAACTTGTCCAATACTGAAGACTAGTTAACTCTTTTTGGTTTATCAATATTTATAACTTTTAATAAAGAAAGGAAAGTAAAAGAAATATGACAAGAAAATGGGTCATAGTCCGTTCTTAGGCTGCACTACCCATGATTGCAATTCCACGGTGAACTGAGTACCGTTCTGTGTGATCAAAGTTATAGGCTGGATTCCTGGATTGCGATAATATTACTCTGAAACTGGGAGTCGTACCTTTGTATATGTAATGCTGGATACAGATTGGTGAAACGTAACATGAAATGTAACATCCGTTGAAATAAATTCGTCTTGTTGCTAAAATTCAGGTTGAATTACTGGCTACATGAAAACAGAACATAAGCCGGCCGTGATAAAAATAATTATTAATTACTAGGATGTGCCACGCACACTAATTGTTAAAAAATGGTTCATCATTATATAGGACACTGATGTTTTGAGAAATAAAATAGTGATGAAAAGATAGAAATAAAAGATAGATACTGTGTTGGGAAAAATATATATGAACGACATATCCAGGCGACATTCCAATTTCCATTGCCATAACTTTTAGCATCCCGCGAAAGATTTGAATGTGGTCACGTTCGGTATCGTATACCAGTCTCATTCGGGTAAGTTGACGTTGGAGACATGATGTGGCAAGAAAACTTGCGGGGTCCTTCGGGGTAGCCCTTTTATATAATATATGTTACAGGTCTCAGGATCTGAACTGGTTTTATTTAAGTTTTTCGCTGGTATTAAACTCTTGGTACTTTGCAAAGAACTGTACCTACGATAACTTTTGAGAACAAGATATAAAAAAATATGTCATTTTATTTATGGATTCTTGTGTGTTTGGGTTTTCATTACCTACCTAGTTTATTGCAAGCCTTTTAGATGGCAGGATTCCCCTTTATCTCGCGTTTTCCTTATTCTGTTCCAAAATCATTAAGGATCCGATGGTCATCTTTTTAATATGTTTATTGCCATATTATAAGCCAAACTTGAATTCAAAACATTATCTCTTTTCTAAACACAGAAGAATTGAAAACATGGCCTCATAGAAACAGTTTCTCTTTGAATTCTTCAAGTGTTTACGTCGCCTTTGAACGAAACACTTGAGATTAGATAAAGGTTTCATTATACTATTGTATGATTGACATGCTTGTTGTACTTGACAGATAGGTTTCCGTGTTCTACATCACGCTATGTTTAAGGATCTGAGGCTTTAAAATATACCCCGAAGATTTTTAGAATAATTTCTGTCCTTAGTGGAACGGTAGTTTTATTAGAGGCCTCTAATTGGGTTGTGTAAGAAAAAAATGTTTGTAAAATATTGTGTTGCCTTAAAAATAATATTCTGAATCGTGTTATTTATTCATAAATAATGGGATTAAAAATGGCTATGCATTTGGACTGAGATTATCACTACCTAACGATTAACGTGGGTACAACAGGTGTTCCACAAGGGACAATTCCGGGAATATTTTTGTTTCATAATGATACAAATGACGTAACATACGACGGTGACGTGACGTGACAGATAATCGCGTAGTATTTTTGTTTGCAACCGATACCTCATTTCGTGTTTGTCAACAAGCTTCCATAGTGATCCATACAATACTGGCGACCGTGCCTACACACTGAGAATAAACAGTAGTTTTTCACGGCAAGTAAAACGTGGACAAAGGGCCTTACACGCGTTTTGAAACTAAAGTTAAGCATGGCTTGTATAAAGTTCTTCCCAAGAAAAAGTTTTCTTATTTCCTTTCGAAAGTTTTGGATGTAGTTCACAGTATGTCTATAGATTTCTAGAAAAACGATTCAGCTTTGAAAGTTTGCTTTTGTCTAATATTCCCTAGCTTGGGGCCTGAAGATTCACTTTCCTCATTATCATAATACCTATGCGAACAGAATCTATCCGGTTGTTTTTGCGTGAAGCTGGAACATACATACATGTATAGATATTTTTATTTATTTATTAGCCGTCTGCAAAAGATTTTTCAAAGATTACGCAATTCATTAATCAATTTGTTAGACGTATCTTTCAAGATCGACCTTATTTGTAACATTCTAGTTTTTCAGTCTGTCTAATTTATCTTTGTCCAACCAGTCTGAGCGATTACTTTATTAACTTAATTCCTGTCGTGAAAAGAATCCTTTAATAACTCAATCTTCTTTTATGAAACAGAAGTAATTACACTTTCATTGTCACTAGTTTTTATACTACTTCATTACGCAAAGTATTCTTTGTAGTTATTTCCTTGAGCGCTGAGATGGATTTAATGCCATCTGGGGGAAGAAATTAGCTTCATTATTAAGAACAGAGCGCTGCAGTATCTTTATAATACCAGCTGTACTTGACGTTATTTTGTTCAAAGTATCCAGTATAAGTTATAGGTCGTCGTTGCCAAATAAATGATATATGATGGTCTACTTAAACTAAGTCGCCGTTTTGGAGAGCTATGTTTTGGATTACGTAAACTGTCGCACGAGAAAATGGATGTATTGCAGCTAAAGTTAAGCTATTCTGTCTTCATTTACACCAAAATGTTGGTATTATGACGTTCATCAGGTGCCGTATTATGACGTTTTAATGCCATCATGATTCAAGTGCGAGAGAAAGCACCATTTTCGGACTGGAATCATGATGGCATTTATAGGTACTTACCTACTTCTAAATATGGCCCCGTAAATGAAATAAACATTTTATAAAAAAACAATAGAAGACGGGTCACTTTAAAAAAAGTTACGCATTGTAATCATCCAAAACAAGCCCAATATATCGCGAAAAATCTGACAAACAACTGAAGCTTACATGTTCTGATAACGTATATCCCTCTAAGCAAATTACACAAAGCTGTAAAGACAGAAAGATTAGAACGAAGAATTTCACGTCCCTCACATCAAATTATGCAAGTCTTAGTAAGTTAATCTCCAACAATAACCCACTTATAGTACTTAGAGTAAAGTGTGTCACAGTATTTCTCATTTCAGTTCAAAAGCTTGGAATGTGACCTACTTGTGTGCCATCCTTACTCTTTCATTAATTTATTATCTAATGCGGTGTCTAATTCTTATTATTTTTCTGTGTTATAGGTTTGAACGGTTTATTTGCTGCATAGTGAGTTTCAAAGTATTTATGGATATTCGTTTTCTTGCAGGATTATTATTACTACTTGAATGTTCTTGTTCAATATTATGTTAAGTGTAATTTCTACAAATAACCTAATACTAATATCATCTTCCTGTATGATTAAAATTGATTATGAGATTTTACAGTAAGTAAACTCCCAGTATCTATCCTTATATTCTCATCATTCCTATCCTTTTATCTCCGATTAGTCTACAAAATGAAACAAATGCGAAGATAGATAGATACACATCAATATAATTTTCCCAGTGCACATTCTTCAATAGCAATCGTAGTAAAACAAACAACTACTGCAGTTACATTTAAATAATTGTCTGCTTTCCGCTTATCTTTAGCAAATAAACCGTGTAATGCATGCTCACATGCTTATATGTGTATGTTATTTGCACACGCACCTTCATTCATGTTTGTCCTTATAACTGCTGTATCATTGGTTATCTTCCTAACTTATCTGAGATCTTTATCTCGATAAGATTCTAAGTTTTATGCAACTGATGTATTTTCCTTGACTTTTGCGAATATATTGCTGCTTACGTTACATTCGTCATTTATACACTCAATTGGTGAAATCCCGTGACTTGAAACGCCATGAAGTGATTTTTGCTGCAGGGCGTGGAATTGCAGGACTCTGGACTGAATTTTCTGGGATATTTTCACATTACTAATGTGTTTTTCGGTAAGAATTTATCAATTTAGTTCAATCTCCGAAATCATAATGACTCTAAGGTCCAAACCTTTCAGAAAACGTATGATTCTTGTCATATACAACAAAACATAACATCACGCCTGTTTCCATGACGTTAGGTTAGGTTACAGGTACAATTACATCAACATCATTATCATTTAGTCAAAAGACGTCCCACCTAGCATCGCCAAAACATCCAGTCCTGTGCTGAATTCCCGTGAACTTCACCGGGTTATACGTTCAATCTTAAAAAAGACATTGACATTCATGGGGACAACCGGCAGGAGTGAGAACTTAAAACTATGAAATGCTTTCACTGCTGGCGAAGCGCAACACGTCAAACTCTAGCATGTTGGTGACGCGAATTCATAAGCGCGAATTCATAAGATTTTCCCCAACCAATAATCGCACAACACGCCTAAAGAAGTTTTTACTGTAATAATAATAATATTAGTGGATGCAATACACAAGAGAGTAACATTTAAGTACGCATCGATGTTATTAGAAGTAGTACCTACTTAGAAATTCCTTCATTTGGAAGTTTTGAGATTGATTACTAACAGAACTGTCTCAACAAATATCTTGAAATTGCAAACTCTCAAAAGTCTTTAGGAATTTCACCACTGGAATATTCTAAGTGGTTTGAAGAGATAAAGTTGTGTTGATCAATATTCTAATTAAATATTTTATAAATGGATCAATTAACATTTCGAATTTGAAGTTGCTGTTAAAAAATTGCAGAGTCAACTCAGCATGTTTTTTTCAAAAATAGGAGAATGGACAACTTTTATGTGCCGCAGCTCCGAATGTTAATCATCTCAGTTGAATAAAATGTCCTTTCCCAGGTAAAAAGTTACCGTTTTGTCAGAAAAATAAAAATAAAATATTATGTTACCTGTCTGCATCTGTTTTAACTTATCAACACTTAGTCCGTCTACACTTTGCTCAAACGAAATTACCAATAAATCTGCAAATGCTTCTAAATCTGCATTACAAAGAAATCTGATATTATATATAGCTCTGAAGCTGTCAATTCGTTGGCTGAAACTTAGAGAGGTGGTAAACGTTTGCGCGTCAGACTGTCAACCGCGACTGACCGACCTGTAACTAGGTGACTGACCTCTCTGAACTTGCTGGTAGTTCTTTATCGTCCATCATGTTCAGTTCTGCATAAGTTTAGTTAGTTATTTCCAGCTTGAATAGTGTAAAGGAAATGATTACGCTGATCATTGGCATTTAGCTCTAGACGGCCGACGTCACTAAATTGCTTGTTAACATTCTGTGACGTCGGTCTCCCAAAACTCCCTATTACGAGTTTTAGAATGCAGTAATTATATTCTCTGCATTATATCTTTGTTGCATAAGATACCAGAGAAAACTATCCTAGTCATCATAACATAACATCATGCCTGTAATCCTTGAAGAGTAAGGCAGTAGAGGTGTAGAACAAACACATTTTTTCGCCAGATGTTTTAAGCTCCATATATAAGGAAGCGAACCTATTGCCATCAACATAAATTAAAACTCCAGGCTGCTACAGAGAAATTCCTGATAGAAAAACCCAATCACACTTTTCCTGACCTGGGAATCGAAGCCAGGACCTCATGCAGGTTACCAAATAGGAATTTCTACAAACCTGCACCGCTCAAGCAACGCAAACCATACGATTTTGCCAGATAGTAATACCCGTCAAGCAACGCTGGCAACCGGGGGTTGCCACCTACCTCAGGCGGATTTGCTTCCTATTGTAACTTTGTTACGGACTAATATCGTCTGTGGGTATTTTTGCTCTATAGCCTGACGGATATTCCCGTCGACAAAACATTCAAAATTGAAAAATATCGGAACGCGACCGTAAAAAAAAAGTTGAAAGTGACGCATAGAGAGACGTCAAAAGTTCATTGAAAAGTGACGGTTTACGAGTGTCTATCTGCATAATAAATACAAAAAAAAGTGTTTTTCGACGGGAAGTGCGTGTTTAGTGATATATAAGTAGTTATTATACCGTTGTAGATAATTTTTTCACTAAATATCGTCATAATTAACGTATTTTTGGACCAACAAAGATTTTGTAAACAAAGTGTTAGTGAAGATAGTGAAAGTGGTTATATTTTGAGTTTTTCCGTGTGTAATCACCGGTAAGTGGTTTTTAATCAATTATAATTACATAAACTAATATGAAACACAAACTTTGTTATATAAAACATGTTACAAAGTTATTTTTGGACCAAAATAAGTTACGTAAAAAACCGTTAGTACATGACGTCACAATCGTAATTTTTTCTGATTTTTATTTTCTGTTATTTTCTGTTGGAAACGCTGTTATTAGATAATATATCTATTCATAATGTACCCTGCAAAATTTCGTGTAAATTGATACAGTAGTTTTATGACAAATCGATATAACACTAGACCATACCTAGTTCTGATAACATATTTGTTTATAAATATAGCTCTCGTCACACGAGTATTGTTTACATTTTATAGTATGGTCTGTTTATTCAAGAGTCCATAAAAATTTACAACAAGGGTCTAGAGGCAATAAAAACTGTAGTGGAGTGTTTCTTATCAGCGCGCGGCGACGGCCGCCCGCCGCGCGGGGTGGGGGTCGCCTGAGGGGTTTTTTCGCTTATACCGCGCGTTGACTGAGAGTTGTTCTAAACTCACAACCTGATTTTATAATAATCGTCATCATCATTTTCATTTATAAGTCTTTTTAGTCGCAGAAAATCCCAAAATAATGTAACTGACTATGGTTTTGTTATCACCGTTCTCAATTACAGCCTAGATTTAGGATAATGAACGATAAGTAATTATCACCTGCCATTCCAATGGAGCTTACTATCGAACTGATCGGAATGACAACAAACTTAGCTTCACCACAGTTTTTTTCTAAAAAGTGAATTGTTCTGTCGGCAAACTCGTCCATGGTCGAAAAATTGTATCAGCGAAACACTGAAAAGTGAATTATTGGCGAACCGTGCATCGTAGAAGCGAATGTTGGAGAACTGTTTTAAAATAAAAATTAAATTAAATTAAATTAAAATGATTATATTAATTATATATAATAAAATTAATATTAAGTATTAAAATTAGAATAATAATTTTAGTCTGTTTAGGCAGTTCCATAAAAATCCAATATTCCTACAGAAACATTTTCACACATCCATATCCAATGGTGTTGTTATCAATGGAAAATTTAGATAGCTCACAGTTGAATGACACAATCTTCGAGATTATATTTAAGCAGATACACGTTTCCGTGATGAGGAGGATAAGAAAAGACATCAATATTATGAGCCGACGCTGGAAGAGGTATTATCTCGATCATGGACGCCATTGAATAGGATTTGTTGTGATAATAGGGGTGAAATGATTTTATAATATAACATTGTTTTCATATAACTCTGTTGGCTTACGCGGCGCACGCCAGTAAAGCTAAGTCGACATGATTTTATCCGAAATCTTCAACAATCATCGTCCTATTTCAGCCAATTTACACTAAACCTTAATGAATACACCTCGAACTCCATCATAAATGTGAGGAAGGTGTCTCCTTCTGTCCATTGGTGAAATCTGTATGAAAATCCGTTTGGTAGTTTTTGAGTTTATGGCGTTCAGACCAGGGACCGAAAACCTTTATAAATTATGGTGCAGGTATCGAAGAATTTTGGTTACGGCTATGTGGGTAACGCAAGAAGAAGAAACATGTTACCTCTTTTAGGTTACCGTTTTAATACCGGTTACACACACCCACACAGCTATGCGCGGCCTTTTACTAATGCCGACGGCACGTGTAAGATGGAGGTAATTATTATAACGGTAACCGGTATGAATACTGGTTGTACTAAATTTAAGGTAACATTTAAAAATACCTGTAAAAATATAAATGTTGTAACTGAAAAAATACCCGTATTGATCATAACTTTTTCGGTCCCCAGTTCAGACGAAGACGCGGCGGGGGACTTATTTATATTTAGTGATTTGTGTTGCTCGTTTGAAGGCAATAGCCTCGCCCCCTATTATAAAGGACTTAATTATAACTGGCGAAATGTGGGTGTTACTTTAGGTACACCTCTGCCTAAACCCTCGGGGATTACAGGCGTGATTTTATGTTTAAGATTATGCCATACTCAGAGGTAGCCCCTCTGGTTTATGCTTTTGCATTAGTAAGATCGCCAATGGCCACACAAGTACACACATATACTAATTGTTTATTGTCGGCACCGTGTTGTTGTAGTATTCTGTCTGTAACATGCTCTTCATCATGCCATATTATTTAAGCATCATGACTTAGTTAAGCTACATTTTCATCAAACAATATAAGGTTTTATAAAACTTAACTCATCGCCCTGAACCTCTGAGGGTTTTGTTGTTGAGGGTTTGTTTAGTTTGCGCCATTTCGACAATGAATATGAAATTATATGATGACGTTTATCATTCGGTTCATTCATTCGTCCATCATTCAGTGACGACTAAAGAAAATATATGGCGCTTTGACACTTTTGACAGGTCCCGGACCTGTAGACTCAGTGCTGCCACCTAGTGAATGGCATTTCAGAAAGCTACCTATAAGAAGCAAAGGATTAGAAATGTTTGAAAAATTTGTCTACTTGATAATTTAAATTACACAATGAACAATTGTTGAATTGTCAAATATTTTTGTATAGCCACTCCACCTGTGTTTCGCAATTACCCCGCTGGTCCTGTTACACTTCGATTTGCCAGATTATCAACAAATCAAGACAGTCCTAGACCTTTGTTGACTCCATTCTTCTTCAGCGACTACCAACAACGTGAAGGATTTCCGCTACTAATCTGGAAAGAAATGTATATAGCCTATATCAGTCTATATCACGCTACATAAGGCTATATCACGCGCTTATCTTGCCGCCCGAGTTGTAAGACTCAATGGACGGGAATAAGTTATTGGGTGGAGCTCAGAGAGTTATGCTGATACAAGAAACCGGCCGCGGCTTCGTGCTCTTATTAAAGTAATTACTTTTATGTTCTGAGGGGTTGAACCTAGTCGCGCGACGCGACACCGGCCATTGTTCAATCGTGAAGTTTTATTAGAAATTGTATTGTTAAAGTCGCGTCGCGCGACAAGTCGCGCCAGTGTGTACGAGCCTTAAAAGCCCTAAAAACAAAAATTGGGAGGGCACAAAATAAATAGGTATCTACAATAATCTTTATCTCTACGTAATTAATTAACTAATAAACCAGATAGTTAATTGATTCAGGCGTGACTTCGCGGAAATCTATTTTAAAATACAATAGACGTAGATAATAAGACTCATAAAAAACCCTGTAAGAATTCGACACGTGTTTCACCTCTCAACGAGGCATTCTCAGGATGCGGACTAAAGCTTTATGTGAGGTTGTGGGGCGGTGTGGCTCACTAAATATATCTACGTCTATTGTATTTTTTTAACTAATAAACCGGTACGATTTGAAACATGAAACTTTTCACAAGAGTTCTTTATATTAAAGAATTATGATTTTTGAAAATTCATCCCCTAAAGGGGTTAAATAAGAATGAAAGTTTGTATGAAAGTGCGTCATTTTTGCCTTTGAGAAATACCCTTGGGCACACGGCTTGTAATTGTATATTACTGAATCGTATTAATATTATTATAAGTTGTTAAAATACTTTAGACTTTATTTCAATGTAAGTACATACTTTTACTATCGGTACTGCATTTCCCACTACTCCCAACTGAATGCTATTTCTGAACTTTTTTACCAAGGCTTTGCTTTCCAATTCGAAAATACAATAACAATACGAACCCACCTATTCAGACCAGACAGACAATATACGCTAACCAATACTACAAAATCTTGTCAGCCATGATTGAATCTGCATGAATCTGAACGTACCGTACAATCGGATTACATTATTGACTTGCGACTTGTGACCATCCACGCGGTTTCAGAACTAGGCTTACAGTTCCTACATAGACTTGATCTATACATACATAAATACAAATAAATAAAATTGAAGCGTCTGTTCGTAATGTCAAAATAGCAGCTGTTTACTTAATGCACATGAAAATAAAACGGAATTTATTTTAAAAAAATTGTGTCTGTATGTTTATTCTGGCTAATCTCCTAAACAGCTGGACCGATTTTAGCAGGTATTTCACTTAGAAAAAGAATTATGGTTCAAGCAGCAGCTAGTAGTAGTAAAAAAATATACTAATGATATCTGATATCGGGCAAACTCTCATTGATTACAACGATAGCACATTACGTGTTGTGGATTCCAGACAATAATGTCCAGGATTTCGCGTTATAGTTTTCCTTCACCATAAGTCAAGGGTGTCTCCTAGTCAAATAGTTTCATTCCTACCGTGTTGGAGCCGAAAGGATCCGATCGGATACTTCGACAAGCGTACGGAGTCGATCGCGCGTCGCAGCATACTTTACTACGATCGCGTGTTGTGGAAGACGCCCGGGGTCAAGCAGCTGTGCGCGGCTTGGTAATTAGATTTTAAATACTGTGTACACGATTTAATATCGTTTAAAGATTGTAAAATCCGTTCCGATCCGATGCGATGCGAGCCGTTTTGTGGAAACCATACACAACATCACGACACCGTCCTTGGACTTAAAATATTCCGACTCCACAGATCCAGCAATATTATCCTCTTGAAGAAGGTCGCAATATCTCAAACTTATCAGTTATCGTTTTATCATTCCGAGAAGATATATTTTCTGAATCTCGAAGATCACAGGAAAGAGATAACATTGAAAAAGCGGTTTATTGACAAATACCTTTTGATTCTGTGTCTCATGGATTAAGGAGCGGTAAATATTATTACGAAACGCGATGATGATATTACCTAGCTGCTGTATTTATAATAATAAATTATCAATTGAATATTATTTTAGACATTAGGAGGGGTAAACAGTAACTGGGTATGTAGTGTAGGAGGTCTCAACTGCTATTGGGACAGGCGGCGGCCGCGCCGCAACACAATGCATTGCAAATATCCCCCTTCATCACTTTCATTCTATGAACCAACGCACACTACAGGCGGGGCGCACCGCACTTTTTTGTTTGAAAATGCGTTGCGTTGCGGGCCATTGCGGCTGTAATGTGTTGTTTCCTAAATTGTGGAACCAGTACGTATGGACCAGAAACGGCATTTGACAGTAGAATATTATTATCCGCACAATCTCTTGAGCAACAGAAACTTTTCAGTATTAGTTACCCGAAGCTCCATTTTCACTTTATTCAAAGGTAAGTTTTGTTCTAAATAACTTAAGAAAACCCGCAGACAAGCAACACAATTCACTTTCACAATAATATAACTTCTATCTCCAAAAGTTTCTCGCACCGAGGCATGATATAATGTAATATTATTGTGAGGAAAAAACTCAAAAGTTACAAAAATATTACGTAATCTTTTCCTCATGGAACTGACTGTCGGAGCAATTGTTTTTAGTCTTTTGGCTCATGAATCGGCTTTGGCAGAGTATTTGGATTATTTAGTACACTGTGTACTGAAATGGAACGGTTAAATGCGTTCCCCAAATTATGAACTTGTGAAGTGATTTGGTTAATTGTATAAAAAGTGGCTATGTGCGAGTTGGACTCGCACACGAAGGGTTCCGTACCACCGTACAATATACTTTAGTAGAAAAAAGAAAGAAAGAAGAAAGAAAATACATTTATTTGACACAGACTAAAAGGCACACAATATAAAATATAGTAAAAAAAACGCGTTTCTTGTATGTAAGTTAATTCTTAAGTTTTTTATTTTTTATTATTTGTTGTTATAGCGGCCACAATAGTACATACTTTGTAAAAATTTCAAGTATCTACCTATTATGGTTCAAAAGATACAGCCCTTTGACGGACGTACGGACGTACAGCAGTCTTATTAATAGAGTCTCGTTGGCAATCCTTGGGTACGGAACCCTAAAAATTATCCTTATCTAATACGATCCTAACATACTCCTTTTGCTTCCTTTACAGTCATACATCTGGTCATACTCGCACGCCGGTTTCGAGAACTACTCACCTGATCTTTCACCATCACCCTTGTTTAACAGAATTTAAAATTACCAAAAAAAATAAGTGTGATTCTAATTTCATTTGTAACGTCATTTCTGGAGACTAACGTCCATTTGGTATTTGGTCAAAGGTTTTACGTCACACATGCACAAAGGTTATTGCCTCAACCTAATATATTTTTTTTTATTATGTGCGGAAATAGTTTCATATATTTTTCTTATTTAGAGTCCATTAATAAGTTTATTGTAATTTGAAGGGAACAACTTTATAGGACCCTAAATCTTGATCTTTCTGAAGAACATCACCAGTATGGTCACACGCCCTTCTAGAGCGTCAGTCCTGGACTTTAAAAGAATTTAACAATAAAAAAAAATGTGGTAAAATTTTATTTGTTATGTCATTTTTGTGGTGATAAACGTCCATTTGGTATTTGGTCAAAGCTTTTTCCTCAAACAAGTACAAAGGTTATTACAACAATAATAACCTAAACCTAATATTTTTTTAATAATGTGTGCGGAAATTATTTCAAATATTTTTCTTAATTAGAGTCCATTAATAAGTATAATGTAATTTGAACGACTTTATAGGACCCTAAATTTTCCTCACCAGTTTATCGTTATCATCATAGTTCACTGCCGTAAATATTCGTTCATTAATACGCTTAAGTAATTCAAATCCTGTAGCCCTATTTTTATTTCTTGTGAAACGTAAAACGCCATTTTACTTTTACCGAGAGCCAGTAATTTTATTCCTGTGTAATTTTGTTATGAGGAAATGACTAAATGGGCTCGAACTTGAGTGTTTTCCTCAAACTAGTGTAGCGTTTATCAACTTAGTTCACCGCCGATCCCAATTCGTCTTATAAATTGACGGAGATTAGCTTATTTGTCCTTATTTCTACAATTCCTCTCAGTATGTCAATACAACGATATTGGGATGTTGTGATAATCAAGATTTATTTTTCTGTGACGGTAAACAAAGACTGGAAACGCTTTTGCTTGAAGTGGGCCATTCATCATTTTTGTTGTGAGTGGTGTTCCAGATTTCTGTAGGATGTTGCTTAAAACAATGGCAGTGTCTTCGTATTACACCAGATATGCTTCACAGCTTTATAATGAATTTAGAATTAAAAAAAAAGTATATGGATAGGTATTGAAAATCCACTAGAATCAATTATTCCTTATACTTGACGTCAAGGGAATCATCAATCCTTGGCTTCCCTTGCCGCTGAACATGATCAAACCAATAAAATGTCTGGACTTTAAAAGAGACTGTGACCTCTGAGTTTGTTTCGGCCTTTCTTCTCAGAGTAGTCAGATAGGAAACGCCGACCTCATCTAGTTCTTAAAATATTATTGACGTGCAAAAGTGTTTGTAAAAACCTATTTACATAAATAAAATCATTTAATTTCGTTATGGAAACCTTAACACCACACAACCGACTGTGAATCCCACCAAAAACCCTGAAAATTACAGTTTTCATAATTTAAAACCTTATCACTAATGCGCTATGCCTCAGATCGTCAATAATAACAACATCGGAACTAAACGTAATGTTTACATACAGTAACCAAGTGTTATGACAACCAATTAAAGCGTACCCTTATTGTCAATTAATCAATTCAGGGTATCCTTGTTGATAGCTAGCGGTCACAGTGTTGCGGTTTTCCCATGCCATTGTCCCCAGTTCACTGAGAGGTGACACAAGAATTATACATTGTGTTCTAGTGAATCGATGCTGAGTTTATGGGAACCGTTCGCTGTAACCGTCAATGAGGTAGCTGCTGTTCATTAAAGGATAAAGTAGAGAATTAAGTAATAATGATATTAGGTATGTCACAAAATGAAGCCCATTAAACCCATTAATCCATTACCATTGACTCGAAAAGAAGAAGACCTTAAACATATACATAAGTAGATATGAAGAATGAATAGGTGAATCCATGTTAAGTTAACAGAAGGAGAAATAGTAAATCTATTATTTATTTGAGAAACGTAAACTGCATGTCATCTTGTGGATTTGACATAGGGATTTTATCAGGTAGATATTTTGCATTTGTATATTGACGATGTATGATTGATTAGTAGAATAAGCTCGTGACAGCAGCTGGTGACAGCGATGACGATGATCCTTTAATTTCAAATACTATGGTGTATGAAGAAAAAATCCCGAAGTAAAAGGGGCAATAAATGCTAACCAACTTGTTTTTCACATCAGGACAAACATTAGTATAGTTAGCAGATATTTGATCTATGTGTACGTGACATTTGTCTGTAATAGCAGTTACACCCACGACATAGGGAATCCCATGGAGGGATAATGTGCGTGAAGCATTTTATTTGTTTACTCGTCTCGTGCGTTCAGACGAAACGTGTTATGGTGTCTAACAAATATTGAAAAAAAAATTAGAAGCCTTAAAATGCAAGACAACTTGTATACAACCAAGAGGAGAAGAATATAATTCAGGTGGCAAGTTTAAAAGTGTACATGTTTATGTTTTAAGTATTAATTTTTAAGCTGAAACAGATACCCCAACATTCTTAGTAACAGGATTAGGTGACGATGATTTATATACGAATAACAAAAAAGAACCAGGTCAAACACAACAAAAGGATACTAGTATGAATTGTAAAGAAAAACATAACGTGTCAGTAGCCAGTGATACCGCAAGTAGTATGAGTCAACTAAAGGAAATTGGTCATTGTGGTCACTACGTATTTACGCCCAGCGATCTAGCCAACACGTTAACTTGCCTTAGAGGCAGCCACTTAGATATTGTACACACATGTGATGTAAATGTAGTCACATGTCACGGTATCGAGATGGTTTTCTGTGTTTCTTTCAAAGATACAGAATGTAAGGCTGAAAACAATGACTTTACTGTACTAAAAGCAAATTTATTGATTTGGAATGTTAATAAATAAAATTAAATATTCAGTTTTGACACAAAACAAGGATCGATAGGCTTAAAGAATTGAAGAACTCATTGAATCGAATAAGATAAGACATGAAAATGAAATACAGAAAAATTGTCTTATAAAACCTAAAAGAAGAAAGAAATATACTGATTCTTCAGGCTGTCGTCCCAACATGTGACAAGGGTCGAACAGAGAAGTTGGTTATTGTGATCCTCGGTAAACGCTGGGCTAACAACTTGTCATAATACATTCAAGTGGTTGTGGACTTTAACCCCTATGCAAGATTTAAATCTTGATAAAAATCAATCTTACAGGATGATAATATTATAATGAGCATCATAACTTTAGATGTATGAATAATAAAATCGTTATCAAATTATAAATAAGAATAGATAATAACAATAATCTCCAACGCAAATACACGAATAAATTTTCGATAAACATAAACATTTAAAGTAGGGCAGGGGTATCATCCAGACATTAATATTAAGACACATAAAATGCAAAGAAACATTTGATAAAACCCAAGTCGTATATCCATGTTTTTAAAATATTAGAATTTGTTTTGTTGCCGTAAATCGCATACCTTTTTATACTCGAATTTTTCAAATACTTTAGAATCCATTGACACTTTCAGTTGAATAGATTAATTACAAATGATGTTACATTGTATGACCGGCATTGACATGGTTGAAAACAGGCCCGCTAGAGCGTAACAAAGAAAATTTTAGGAGAATCACTGCCCTTCAGTAATTGAACGGAAAAGGAAGATTACTGACAATATAGCCTATATAAATATAACTTCATTGGGCTTGTTGTTACCGGCAGATATCATTTAAATGTTTTCTTTGTATTTATAAGTCAAGTAAGGGCTCAAAATACACTCTTCTATATTTGTCAAAGAGATTTGCTGCGGCCTTAGTCTTTGCTTAAGCTGCTCTTTGTGTAATTAAACGCGAATAGACTATAAAATCCCTTCGTTCTTTTAAATATAAAATGAAACAGCTTAATAAGTGTTGGGGATCATCCAATTTTGGTGGTGCAGGTAAATAAACAACAAATCAATATCTCTGTAGACGGTTCAATATTCTTCACATAAACGTTAATGTCTTGAGTGGCACTCATCCTGATGACATACACAATACATGCCCCTACTGATCCAAGGAATCAAATCTAAAAGCAACAGTCAATAAGCACTACCAATCATATAATAACATCTACGATCCGTCTACTTACTTCCACTGAAAATACTGTTTAGCCCTCGAACAGTTCGAAACAATCGCCTTCGAACTTAAGCCCTCGTTTATGACGTCACTGAGCAGGGAACAAAACACTACCCACAAAATAGGTTTACACTAGCAATTTAATTTAGCAATCTTTATTTTCAACACGCGGTTTGGACGTGAGAGATGTTTGGACGGGCGACGTGCGCTCGAGGTCGCGTCCCGCGCCAGACTGAAGGCTGCGAGGTGAGCTGGGCCAATAGAGCCCAGTGCCCCCGCACCCCGCAGCCCCCGCCCGCCCAGGCACACGCGCCGCTCTACGACCGCGCATAGACTAGATGATGCAGATGAGATAAGTGCTGAAAGACCTTGGTGGTCAACTTAGAACCGATACAGTATTGATGTTCAATTGTTTTCTTAGAATTTTGATGACAGCTTATACGGACTTAGTTAGCGCTACAGCTATAAGACCTTGCATCATTAGGCCCTCCACATGAAGGACCGACGAACTGATGAAGTTCGCGGCAGTGAGATGCAGATGACACAGGACCGGTTATTGTGGCGATGTTTGGGGGAGGCCTATGTTCAGCAGCGGACGTCTTTCGGCTAAATAATGACGATGACGAGAAGCCTTTGCAAGGACACTGGAAAAGATGACCAGGTAAATGATTAAAGTGGCAGAATCCATGGAATTTTCTTATAGCGATTATCCGTGATTGTGTGATTGATGATCTTCAAGCCGTAATCCTCTAATCTTAGGATTAAAGATATGATAGTAGTCCACGGAACCACGCAATATAATGCGTAGTAGTGTGGAGATCAAATAAAATATTATGTATATAACGTGACTTCAAGAAACGTGCTTGTAATTTTAATTATTTAATTAGAGATTTCATATCAATTTAATGGATGGATTGAATATTGTTTATGAATTGAGTGTTAACATAACTTGTTTTGTGTCGTCTCCTTCTTGGAAATTTATATTTTCTATTAAAAGACGGTTTATACATGGCATGGATTTACGCCTGATAAATTTCGACAGGCACAAATGTTTTTCATTGCATAATACTTGCCAGAATTTTACTCCATCGCCGGCTAACCTCTCTGCACTTCCTAATCTTTGGCTTGTTCCAACTCCCACTTTTTTTGATCAGACTCAAAAGAATGTTACATTCATGAAACAATTAGCTTTATGTGATTATTTTCAAGAAAACTCCCTCCATTACATTCCAAGTTATCGTTTAGATGCCATTTCGCATGTACACGATATAAAACTAACACACTTATAGACGAATGTAGGTGTTTCATGTTGGAAAGTGGATGTTAATATAGTATCAACTTACAATTTGATCCTATACGGGGCAAAGGTTCCTGCTAATACAGAGGACTACTAAGGATTAGGTAGTCATCACGAATGCTAGCGTTGATGGTATAATGGTGTGCTATGGATACACCTCTGCCTATCCCTCCGGTGTTTACAGGGGTGATGTTTGTTAATTATGGTATATATATTTATTATGTATACTAACCAAGCATTCGTGACCAGAGATATTCGGTTAGAGTACGACTAGAAAATTAATTATCTGATTGGTACAGTTGCCAAGAAGTGTCAGGCTTACTGTACTAAGTTAACTGGACTTGATTTAGTACGTCTGAGTAACTGGCCATTAATATAGCCTCCACGGATGGCAATACTGTAATGCTCGTCCGACGAACCCTGGATAGGCAACGCTGGTACTAAGTTGCAGTCTGGCTAATATTTTTACAAAAAATTATTGAGCTATCTAATCTGAAGAGCTCGTGGCTAAGTAATAACACCCGCACGGGTTGATCCATCAGGTTAAACTACGCTTGCCAAGGGTTGGTCAGTGGATGGGTGACCATCCATACCGATACACCTCCGTGCCTCGGCAAGCACGTTATGCCGTTGGTCCCGGCTGTCATTCTGGAATCTTTGACAGTTGTTACGGGTCGTCAGAACCCCGAAAGTTTGGTAACCAGTCTAACCAAGGGGTATTGTATTACCCAGTTACTGGGTTGTGGAGATCAGATAGGCAATCGCTCCATGTAATATACTGGTATTCAGCTGCATCTGGATAGACTAGAAGCCGGCCCCAACGTAGTTGGGAAAAGGCTAGGTAGATTGATGTAGGTGTTTTAAATTTGACTCTCTCAACGATCGCTTGATCTAAGAATGTTCTTGAACATTCACTAAGACGTTCATCTCCAAGGAATAGTGGCGTAACGTAATAATTTTTCCCCACAATTCTCATTTCAGTGGCCTCAGGGGGGAAATAAGTGATACATAGTTGATAATATGGGGGAAAGTTTTTCAAAGTCATTAAAATCTACGATCCTAACACGTGTACCTTTGGGAGAAGACGAGTTAACACTTCTATGAGGATGAGAAGTTTTTAAATTAAAAGGCTGTAGAGGAATTTTAGGTGTGGTAGCTTGAAGATAAACGGAATCGAGAACTTTTTGAGCTTTTTAGAACTTTTTGAGGACCATGCAGATTGTTTGTTAGTTATTATGTAGAAGAATAGTAGTTTATAAAACTGGTACAGAACAGGGGTTATGTATATTTGTTTTATATTTTGATACCTAGCTATGTTCGGGGTATGCGCCACAGCAGCTTCCATCACATTTATCAATAAAATCATTGAAAACGTTGCGTAGTCCACGCAACTGGCGGCGTGTATGACCACATGTATGAACGTAAACGAAGCAAAAGGAGTATGTAAGGATCGTAGCAGGTCGCGTTCTGTAGTTTCTGCCTACCCCCATGGGAAGAAGGCGTGAGTTTTTTTAATTGTTTATGTGTGTTATGTTTAGCCGAGGTTGGTAGAAGGGGTAGTCCCCAAAGTCCTCTGAACGACACTGTATCCCTGAGATGTTAATATTGAGTGGTCTCATGTCACTTGATTAATAATTACAGTCTAAAAGAAAAAATAAGCAGGTAATTTTAAAAACACTGTTTCGGCTTGGCCCTCAAAATAAAAGTTTCCAATAACATGAAATGCGTTAGAATTCATGAATTCCTGCGCAAACATTGAAACTGGTAAGTAACAAAACTGTGCGGTTTGTTCCGTGGTTATCGAACCCGCAGTCTCAAACAAAACGTGGCCACCTCACCGCAACTCTTTGACCGCTAACATCAAGGTATAGTTTCTGATTGGCAGGAAATTGAAATGTCAATCATGTGATAAATACATACATTTTATGTGCGGATTATTTGTTTGGTCTCGGCAATAAGCCTACATGGGACTAAACATAACTATCGAAATGTGGTTGTGCTATAGGTACACCTCTGCCTAACCTATTGGAGATTATAGGCGTGATTATTATGTTATGTTCTTTGGTCTGTAGCAGAAGCTAATCCAATCTTGTACAAGGCTCAAAGTGGGTCACGATCTGAGGAGAGGCTTGAATCCTTCCAGTCTAAACATTATTGGTTGACTATGTTTTATGTAGAATCGCCCGAGAAGGACATAATACTGACCTTAATGGTGATGGTCTTCAGAAAGGTCAGGTGCATAGTACTCGCAACCGGCGTGGGTGTACAGTATATGAACTTAAACGATGCAGAAGGGGTCTGTAGGTTCTGCTGGGTCTGTAGGTCTGTAGGTTCTGCCTGGCTACATAGGAAGAAGGCGTAAGTTTTTGTATGTATGTATTGTGTTGGTCTTGAGCAGAAGTCAATCTTTTTTCATTGACACTTAATCCAATCTTATACTAGGCCTACTTGTGGATCACGGTTCAATTCCTTTCAGAAAGAGGCTTGAGTCTTAGTGTAAACACTATTCATTATGTTTTGTTTATTTATTCCAATTGGCTATTTGAAATTGCCGAATTTACTGTGCTACACATTTGTTCGGTTGGGCATCATTCGGCACAGCCAGGCGGCAAAATCAATTATTTTCGGGAAAAGTCGCTGGGCCTAGCTCGAATTGAACAAAGTTGACTCGAACAGTGTTTCAGCGAGGGTAGAACCCGAACAGAGTTTGCCGATCGGTGCGAGCCGAATGAAATCCGAACATGTGTAGTAATTGCTTCGGGTCGGCTTGGGTGTTCAACAAATACTGCTGAATCGAATGTGCCGAGAATGTGTGCAAGCACTCTTTAATTCTGGGCTGTCCAGAACATTTTGATGTGCTTATTTGTCAAGTGTACTGTTTACCTATAGCTTGGTTGGCAATACAACAAATTCTGAAGATTATAACTGTCATTATTATAGTCTATTTATTTACTTTAATTAAAACGGTTAAAAACCAATTTAAAATATTATGAAACGCAGAGGCATATAAACAAGAAAATATAAAATTATTAAGTAAAAAAATGGCAAGCCCATAAAATCTTCGTTCATATATTATACGCAAACAGATCGTTTATTGGATTAGAATTCAAGAGTACGTTTAAGTGCGTTCAGAACTGGAGACTTAGCATGCGCTACGGAACGACACGGAGGCACAGCAAACAGCCTGTGCTTTCTATACCGCGGCAGTAATGGTCTGGGACAATGAATCCCAGCCAGCACAGCGTGCAGATACAGAGCATCTTAAAGGAATGAAAGCATAAACATAAATTCATATAGTACCTACAGGTCATTCTGCCTAGCCTTTTCCCAATCATGTTGGGGTCGGCTTCTAGTCTAACCGGATGCAGCTGAATACCAGTATTTTACATGGAGCGACTGCCTATCTGACCTCCACAACCCAGTAACTGGGTAATACGATACCCCTTGGTAAGACTAGTTGTCAGACTTTCGGGCTTCTGACGACTCGTAACCGACTGTCAAAGATCCACGAATGATAGCCGGGACCAACGGCTTAACATGCTTTCCGAAGCACAGAGGAGTCTCGGTATGTAAAGATGGTAACCCATCCACGGACCAACCCCGGCAAGCGCAGCTTAACCTGATGGATCGACCCGTGTGGCTGTTATTACTTAACCACGAGCTATAGTACCTACAGGTATCCAAACAAATACCCACAATTGACCTCCGCTCGTAAAGCGCTTTGCTACAATCCAAAGCCTTTGCTTTAAATTTTACCACCGTTCCGCTGCAGCGCTTTATGTCCGTGACCGAGAATATATTGATGCAGGTTCAGACCATGGTTTACGGCTGCTTTTATTTAGCTTGTTAGATTGGTTTTGGTTGCTTGGCTATAAGACTAGGAAGACCAAAGAAACGATGGATGGACTGTGTGAACGATGATAAATGGCTAGAAAGGGAGTGACTACCTACCGAGATAGACATATATGGACGGAAGAAATGGACATGTTGTGCCGTCACCAAATAACTTGTGATAAGGACACGAGAATGATGATGAGGTTGGTGTAGGTTAATTAAACTTTTATAATTTTAGTTTTAATACTAGGAAGCGGTTGACAATTTTGAGAGCTGTCTTTGTGGATGTTCAGTTGCGCCATTGGCGTTGGTCTATCTTTACTGAGTATGGGTGATTTTCTGCTGAAAGGTATTACGAAGAGGTGTGACTTTAATGAGGTGTCTTTTCTCTTTACATTTTCTTTAATTATCAAATGAGGGAGTTTCACTATGTTGTCTTTTAACCATGCCTTGTCGGCAGATTCTGTAATTTACTAGCAAAAAAGATTTTTTCTAATACGACTAAACAAACTCTTCAGCTTTATTATTAGTGTAAAAGATATATCGATTTTAAAATATTACTTAAACTATAACCTTTAATATTGCCTTGTTGTTCGGCAAAGGCCACTGCTCATGCTTAGTATGCATACATCTGAAATCGAAAAAATCACATTGGTTAAAAAATCTAAAGAAATAATTTTTCAAGAATCACAAAAATGGGAAGACTCCGTCTCTACTACCAGGGCTAATGCAAATTTTAACTTGGCAACACTCCAGCGAAGTTTTATGACAAAAGACAAATAACTTGGTACATTTGCTTTATTGCTACAAGGGTAATTTGGAGGGTAAGCAGCGGATTATTACATTAAGGGTTAAGTGGAGGTACTTAGTGCAGAATGTGGAAGTAATCGGTAGTTTTATCTTTTTGACGAGTGGTAGGTTTATGGGAAAATGCAACTTTTATAAAAAATAAGTAATAATTCATGAAGTTAAGTCGAATTGCTTTATCCCGCGAGGTTGAAATGTCAGTTGTACTACACAAAACTTCAAGGTATAAATTAGAACGAAGTTTTCGACTTGCGATAGGAGTTGACTGGTAGAAATCGTCACGTAACGAAAAAGCGTTATGCTCGAAAAAGTTAGGTCAAGGTCTCAAATGTCAAAAGTTTTTTTTTAATACTGAGCCATCTAGCGTTTATGTTCTCAAAAGTTATAAGTACTAGATGGCTCTATTGTAAACAAATATACAGCAAAAGGAACTTCATTCCAAGCGGGTGTCCCACAACACTATACTATATACGTTAGGCCCGCCCCCTATTACAGGGAACTTTACGAAACTGGCGAAATTAATGTGGGTACACCTCTGTCTTACCGTTATAATTAGAACAATACAATTCGGGCAACAAACTGCTACGAAAAAGCTCGTAGCTGCGTAGCGGCGACGGCGTAGCATACTCTTCCGGTTCCTAAAATACCAATCGTACTTTCCCATCTAATTCAGGTATATCTATTTATACCTATATCCCGCATTTTTCAAATCCGTTTGGCAGTTCCAAAGATTAGCGCGTTAAACAAACACACTCTCCAGCTTTAATATATTTGTGTACTATCTTTTGCCTGCGGCTTCGACCGTGTGGATGTCGGAATATATCCCACGGGAACGTACTGCTGGGATTAAAAGTACCCTATGTTTTAATCTAAGTAAACAATTGTATTAATTCCGTAATACATTGTTTTCATAATTAAAACAGCTCTTTATTGGTTTACACGGCCCAAGTCAGTAAAGCTTCCAGTCGGCATGATTTTATCCGACATCTTAAACAACTATCGTCGTATTTCAGCCATTACCCAAATCCGTAATGAATTATACACCTCGACCTTCCTCATGAATGTGAGGAAGGTTTCTCCTTAAAACCGTATGGAAATCCGTTCGGTAGTTTTTGAGTTCATCGCGTTCGGACAGACAGACTTTGTGTTATAATAATTGTTGTGGTAAATCAGATAGTATAAGTATGAAGTATGGATAGTTTGGATTAGTATTACTATAGATCTATAATATTCTCGTATGTGTTAACTTTTTTATTTTTGCGTTAAACTTAGTTCCCTCGGGTATCAAACGGGGATACGCGACACGTCTCTCTTCCCTTTTATAGCCATTTTACGAGTATCTAACCTTTTCTTGAGCATTTTCTTCAGGTCGTTAAGAATATTCTAGTTTAACTTTTGCTGCTCTGACGTTAAAAATAGGTCAGAGCTAGGTTTATAATGAAATATTAAAGAAATAGGAGATATGATAGGCAGAACTTGCTCCATGTAAAATACTGGTATTCAGCTGCATCCGGTTGGACTGGAAGACGACTCCAACATAGTCAGGAAAACGGTTAGGCATATCCACTTTGTGTTTCATGTTGAACTGGTTGCCATGATCTTATTAATTTTTTCGTTCTTTAAACATAAACATTGAGCTCTTTTTTAACACGCTTTTATTAGTTTCACCTGTATGTTTGTTTGTATGTATGTAACTGACTTTGACTCGTTTGGGCTCGATTTTGCCCCAGTTTAAGCGATCAGATTTACTTTATTAAACGTTGTAGACTTATCAACAACCGACGGATACAATATTTTGTTAAGCTTATGGACAAATAAAATAGCGTAATAATTTAGCACATCTGAACATATTAAAAAAAAACTAAAAAACACGCTTTAATAGCAAAAAGCGTGGGGTGCTTTTTATCATATTTCTATACCTACTAACTCCCCACGCTTTTTTACAATGAAATTAATTTTCTTTTAAATTAAAAGTTATTTTCTGATTTTTGGTTCAATTTGCTGTTAAAGCTTGTTTTTTTAGTTTTTTTAAACTATATTTTTTTCTTTGCGTTTGCCTTGAATCTATTTACAGAAACTGCCACTTCACTATAAAAAACAGCCCATTCCAATGATTACACACAGGTAACCTTACCAGTGTGCACTGCAAGAAAATAATATGTTTTCGCGATGTTCTAAGAACTGTAGTATGTACTCACTAGTACCTGGAGTACTTATCAACCCACGCGGACTATAAAAGTCGTGCAAAGTAAAATGGAGGATTGTTTTGATCGTCTAGGAAAGGTAATCTTCCTACGCACAATGAAGGAGTTATAATTCATCTGTTGTTTCTCAAGCTTTTTGCATAAATATAGAACATTCTGTAGTTCAAAATAGATGAAGATTTATAACAACCGAACCGAACGATTTTTCAATCATTAGATATGTTTTACCTGAAGAATAAATGTGACGTTTTGACAGATAGTCCATATGATATTAAAACTGTCAAAATGACAAACTTATTCATCGGATAAAAGTTAACTGGCGATTAAAAAACCGGCCCTTTTTTATCGACACAGCTATGGTTTCCTAGAAAAGCGGTGGCCGCCACATAACGTCTGCAATATTATTTATGAAAGTAAGTTGGTGTGTTTTCCTAGAAAGCGTTCTTTGACACCGTAAAGTTAAACCCCGCTGCCATCATTGTCATGACAGCCGCCGGCCGTTATGTGGCGGCCACCGGACTTCTAGGAAGCCGTCGTTTTCCGAAATAAAATACTGGAGTAAATGATCTATAATATCCCAGTAAAAAATTGTTGAGTACACGAAGGATTAAAGCCATGTCATGCCTCCTGAAATACTTACTTAGGCCAAGCTGCCACTGTGAGATTTCCTGCAAAACAGACGTCCATTTATCTAGCGAAATATGGGTGTACTATAGGTACACCCATATTTCTCTATCCATATTTATATTATAAAATCACGTCTGTAAACCCCAAAGGGTTAGCCTTTGGGGTTTACAGACGTGATTTTAAGTCATGTATTTTAGGTTACTAAAGCCAAAAAAACTCATTCAAACAATTAAGAAAAGCAATTCACCAGCCATCACTGTCATCATGCCAGTAACTTACATAACTGTCATAAAGCTGCTCGTTATGTCCAGACAACAGACTCACAGCTTTGTATTTGTCTTTTTGAATTTCGAACAATTCACATTCAAACCCTCGCTTCACATTGTAAAGTTCAACCAATAAGTTTTCACCTATCAATAAATTACTCCATGTGCTAACGACTTGTGAACTTTTCCATTGAAAACTTTGTAGCAGGAGCGATTATCGGCTGTCATTACAGACCATCAGTGTAGCTGCAACGTAGTTGATGTCTGTATGGTTTGCTAGAACATGACATTTCTATATGAGCCACCGCAGGCGATAAATGAGAAGCAAGTAGAGCTCGCAACTAAAAACGACTTGACGAGCAACGAGCGGTGAGTGCGCGACGGCGTCGTGCGACTTCTGGCTGGTCTGCTTAAGTTCCAAACGTGTATCTTGATGATGTAATAATACTTCCTGTCCCTGTTATTTACATAGCAAGTAGTGGTATACGAATTGGTGAGGGGTTATGTATAAAAGTGAAAAATAAAAATCGACTTCCAAAAAAAAACCCTACAGAGTGAAAAATAACTTTAATTACGGTAGTCAGTGGCAAAAAACTAAAATACAGATACAAAAACACCGACTTCTGAACTTAAAGTAATGTTTCACTCTGTAGGATTTTTTTGCGCCCCTAGCGCTTACTCAAATTCAACTCAAACTCAAAGCATTTACTTCAAATAAACCAATTACAGGCACTTTTGAATTGTCAAGCGGTATTATACTTGTTTAACGTCACTTGATGACTTTTTGTCCCAGACTCTCTAATCTAATTAACACACTTATTGATCGAAAATAAGAGCATATTTTTTTTCTTTTTTTTTAATAATATTGACATAATATATACGCTTACAGACGTTAAATAATAATATGTAAGTATGTAAATAAAAAGGGGAGGGGAAAAAATCATAGGGCATCAAAAAATACACTTTAAAAATCTTGGCAGAGAAAAATCTTTTGAAAAAAATTGCAGCAATTTATTACAAATTCTAGGTGTTCCCACATGATGCAGTTATAACACTAGTAAGTGGGCGGTTTCCGATGATGTTTTATGCATAGAAGATTTTAACAACCAAGTCTTCGGTAAACATACCACAATTTATATTCTAAGCTTATGCATGCGGGCTAAAAAATCAACGCAATAAAAACTCTGTGGTAGATAAAATAAATTGTTAAAAGATAGTTAGAGGAACTGTAAGTTTAGTAATGACTAGCTTCTGCCCGCGAGTTCGTCCGCGTGGAAGTCAGCTATAACCTACCATAAAACATATTCTCTGTCACTAGGCAATAGAGTAGTTTTCCATCAGTAAAAGAATTTCTAAAATCGGTTCAGTAGTTCCGAAGATATTACCCTCTGACATACAAACTACCAAATTTTACTTAAAATAACATCACGCATGCAATTCCCGCAGGGTAAGGCAGAGGTGTACCTATAGTTCACCTAAAAGTTCGCCAGTTATGTTTAAATCTCATGTGGCAACGAGCCACTCAGAGAACACTTTGCCCGAGCCGGGAATCGAATCCCGAACCTCGTGCGCAGCAGTAGCTTTTGCGACCACTCTATCCGAGGTACGAATGAGTCTCGCTCGGTATGTAATAGGATTGTCCACGAATCGACCTCGGCAGTCTTCCTCTACCTCGAAGATCAACCCTTGCGGCTGTTATTATTTAGTCCCTCGCTTACTCCCAAGTGTTCTTTTAAATTGATCATTGCCATCAAAGACAAAAGTTGGTAGCTCTTTAGTTACGGATCGCAATCAAAACTTTAAGTGTAGCACAGTGGAGTTACTGCCGATAGTAATAAATTTACTTAATTTCCCCTAAGATGACATTTACATTCCTCCAGAACTTTAGCTCCCGGTATTACCTAAAGGCATGTAAATAATTGAACTTCAAATAATCTCCATTTTGCTTTCCTAAAATATTATTGAACACTTTAATTTAATGATTGCGATTACCCATGGGTGTGCCCTAGCTTACGTACTGCGGCCAACTGTGAGAAAAAACATGACAAAAAGAGGATCGTTCATTAAAAAACGTGTGCATCATTAGTACCTACCAAAAGTCTTTAGAGCTTCATTAATTTTGAAAAGTGTTCATCATTAGTAGGTCAATAAGTTTTAAGAGCATCGTATAAATATTTCCCTTACCTAAACTGAACCAGTAAACCTATTAAATTAGGGCATTCAATTTCGTTCAGTACTCAAGGTCACCTTCCGCGTAGCCATTGTTTGTGCTCTAAATATAGGCTTTTTGCTAGTAACACCCTGTTACGAGGGCGTGGTACTTACGTCAGATTTAACGACGTCAATGGATTCATGGCCTATAGCCTGATGGCCGAAGATGATTGGAATTTGTGGCCTTGATCAACTACATAGAGAGTCTCCTTGGTGACTTGGAAAATACTTTTTTATCCGTTTGAAATTGGAATTGTAAGCATGTAGGTTTTCACATGAAGTTAGAAGTCGGATAAGGAGTCTCTCGTTTATACTTTACTGGTGTAGTCTCTTATCTTTGCCCATTTACCCTTCTCGCGCAGAAGGTGGAACAAACTATATAATTATATATTTCGATAGGTGGCAAGACTGGTTGCCAGGATTTCGGGCTTCCAAGTTCAAAAGAACAAACAGCCGGGACCAACTGCTTAATAACTAGGTTATGGAGGTCAGATAGGCAGTCGCTGCACGTAAAATACTGGTATTCAGCTGCATTCGGTTAAACTGGAAGCCGACCCCGACATTGTTGGGAGAAGGCATTGTTGTAACTAAATTACCACCAACGTTGGACTTTGACATCTAAAAAACACACTCATGGAGGCGGCCGGCCAGAAATATGAAGTAGTAGGTACCGATGAAGAAGGGACAAAAATCTCCATAGACACTTTTAAAAATAATAAATCAAGTAAAACCACGCTTTAAATTAAACAACAATAACAATACAGTTCAAAAAGTCATTAGGTATCGTTTGACAGTCGACCCAACGCCCTCGCAAAGAGAGGGCGTCTTTTAAGCGCATAAGCTCCACAGACATTGTTAAAACTCGATGAATGAAGGGAGAGGCACAAAATACACAGCCTGTATTTACTGATGACAATAGCCAGGCCTTTGAATAGCCGCATCAAAGGCCTGGCCATGCTGGCCATGAATCATCGCACAGGACAGCCATTGGAAGTGACAGTCGATATCATTCCCTTTGTGCGAATTTGAACTCATTTAACTACCTATTTGGTTGAATTATAATTTTGAATTACGCTCGTGGTTAAATAATAACAGCTGCACGGAGCGATCCCAGGTAAAGCTACGCTTGCTGCGGTCGGTTCGTGGATGGGTGACCATCCACTACATAACGAGACCCGTCTGTGCCTCGAAAATCTTGTTAATCCGTTGGTTCCTCCGACCCGCCTTCGTAGATCTTTGACAGTCTTTACGGGTAGCCAAAGCCCAAAAGCCTGACAACCAGTAAGGGTTGTGGAAGTCAGATAGGCAGTCCATTCATCCAGATAAGCTCCATGTAAAATACTAGTACTCAGCTGCATCCTGTTAGACTGGAAGCTGACTCCAACATAGTTGGGAAAAGGCTAGGCGGATTCATTTACTTTGACGTTTTTCACGTGTTCCACTAAATAATAATATGTCTGTAGTTGAAAACATTTGCGAAAAATGCTACGAACTTACATTGATACCAATTTAACTTCTCACTGCCTGAATCGCCTCATCGGTCTAATGATCGCAAGCACTACTACTGAGCATGAGGTTCTGGGTTCGTTTCCCAGGTCGGGCAAACTGTTATTGGGTTTTTCCATCAGGACTTTCTCAGTTGCAGCCCGGAGGAATCTGGATTTGCTTCCTGTTGATGGCAATAGGCTCGGCTCCTATTACATGGAACTTAAACATAACTGGCGAAATGTGGGTGTACTATAGATATATACATACCTCAGCTTAACCCATCGGGGAATACAGGCGTGATGTGTTAACTTCCAAATTTTTCCACATAAAAAACTGTTATCCAAACCACAAACTTGACACTATCGCATTACCGACACAGATTTATAGTATTTCATTGTGTCTTCGAATGAGCCTCAGCTATCAACTTTCAGATTATTCACAATCTCACCGTTTGAGTAGGGTGGCCCATTGTGGCCCACTGTGGCCCACTAAAGTTGTGTACACACTGAAAGAGACCATTGAGGTCAGCATTGTGTTCACTTGGGTAAAAGAAGTTATCACGGTGAGTATTTGTGGTATTTGACACAGGTTTAGCTGTGTAAGTTGAGTGAATTCAGCATCAAAATCAAAATCTATGTTCTAACTTCTAAAACGAAATTTCATTGATGTGACTTTTGCTATAAGCGCAACTTAAAACAGTGGTTGCCCAGTGGTAAAGGCTGCGACTTAGGTACGAATTGTTGATCAGTTGATCATTCTGTTGAAAATATTGATCGCAGGTTCGAAACCTGATATCACAGGGATGTGTGGTGTTACGGGAATGTCTAGAATAAGAAATGAGTGTATAAGAGGAAGACTGAAAGTGAAACTGGTGACTGAAAAGTTTTGTGAAAATCAGTTGTCATGGGAGAATGTCGTGAGGAAAGTTTTGAGTATGAATGTGGTGGCAGACCAAAGAAACGATGGATGGACTGTGTGAAAGATGAGATGGCTAGAAAAGGGGTGACTACCGAGATGACGACTAATAGAGAAGTATGGAAGAAATGGACATGTTGTGCCGACCACAAATATATTAGGATAAGGGAAGGAGAATGATGATGACATGTTATGGTTTAAGTTAGGGTTATTTAATTAAGTCTATGTAGTTTACATGCGGATAAAAAATCAAGTAGAAGTACTTAGTTTTCTTGCTGGAATTTACAAGACCAAGAAGCAAGTGGTATAGACCGCGCGCGGCGCCTGCTAGCAATCTAAAAGCAATTTATCTACAGGGCGTCATTCGAAATAAAAATAAAATATAGTGGCCCCATAGTTGATTCCTTCATAACATTTATAGTGGTTGTAAGTTGTAACTACTTTCAACGTAGACAAGGTGTAACTGTAAAGACATTTTTTTTTTAATGAGACTATCCCTGTTATCGTGAAAAAAATATCAGCTACTTCATTCATATAAGTTACTTGACGAAAAGTAGGGGGGAACAGATACATTCTTTTCAAAGATTTTTTTCAAATAAAAGTTCTTAATGATAAATACTTGCTTGAATACTTGCACATGACGAAGCCATACATGGCTTCGCCTTGCACAAGTATTTTAGGCATGTACCTACATTGAGATAAACACTATTAGGTAGGTATAGTAGGAAAAAAAGAGTAGAGGATTAGCACCTTAATTGCTTAATACACTTTCCAATCACAATCAGAATGATTTTGAAGAATGTTGTTAGTACATTACTTCGTATGGTCGAAAAATTTGTCTGCCCAACAACGTAAATAACGCAATAAATGTTGTTGAAATGTCAAAATGAAAGTCATTGTTACTGTTAGTGTGTTACTCAATTACCCCGCAGCTTGAAGAGCTAGCAGAGCGCGTCATGATCTTTTAGTAGCATTAATTCTAGGAATATTTATGAGATTAACAATAAATACACCTTTATTAAAATTTATGCGACCCGGAACTGGTGCGCGCAGCCCTACCGCCTTAGCCTGTTAAGGTTTTCAGATATTTCAATTACACCTTTCATTACTGTTCAATTTTGAGTGTTTTTATAAATAAACTAGCTTTATACCCGGCCCAGCTTTGCACGGGTACTAAGTACTTATCTACGGTGGACCTAACTACCTACCTATCTACCTTCCTAACTACCTATAATTACCTACCTACCTAATTAATTAGTTATGAATTTTGGTTTCGTGAATGTTTCCGATGTTTTAATACTTATTCTGCAATAGGTATTCAATGCGGAGACCAATTCAACAAATCAAAGAACATAAAAATCGGTTCATTTGTTCTTGAGTTATAGATCAGGTCAGATATAGGTCAGACTTTGTTTTATGTAATAAAGATTGTGCTTCCTTGTCTCTTGCTAACACAACTTTTACAGACCAAAACTCTTAAATGAGAAAGGTAGAACTTTCCCGACGGGTACTCTGGACTACTAGGGTTCCATCTGCCTAGCTTTTCCTACCTAAGTTGGGGTCTGTGTGTGTGTGTCTGTGGCCTAGTTTAATCGGATGCAGCTGAATACCAGTATTTTACTTATGAAGACTTCTTACTTGAGTAGGTATAAGAACTGGAAAGCAGCTCTGCACACCCTTTATCGCGAACACGGTTGTATCAAGCACATGGTAACTCATATCATTACTCATGGTAACTCTTACACATGGTACTTATAAAAGTACCATGTGTAAGAGAAATGTCCACCAACATCGTCATCGAGAAAAAATATCAGCCGTCCCATGCCCATCATTTGGTTCAAGTGGGTAATAAAGTTTTGTAAAGTTGATAATTTTTTCTCGATTACGATGGTTTTGATGGTTTGTACCACACCTTTAGATTTGACCACACCTTTAGATTTGACCACACCTTTCTGATAAATCCTGTAAACAGTCCCAAAACTTATCTTTTAAACAGGCAATCTAGTTAAAAATACAAAGTATATTATATACCTACTCATATAGTTCAGTCTCAGACAAACTGTTGGGCTTTAATCAGCTCTGTCCGCATATTGTTAGAAACTAGGCTAAACTAAAATGGACTCTGCTTCGGAATACACAACTTATTTATATTGTTAGCTTGGAGCAAGTGATTTTGTGATGAGCAGACATTGAACGGGTTAAAGTTATTAAGTGGTTTGTGCATCTGGGTGTAGGGCAGTCCACATGTGTAATGTGGATAGACTTCGAGTATTATTATTTGTTTATAATAATACTAGTATACTAGTATATAATACTAGTATTATTATTAAGTATGGTTCCGTACTGATCATCCTGTGTTCTAAATTGAGCAACACGATTACTTACAAATGCTGACAATTAATACTTGCCCTCTATTACATGGGACATAACTCGTGAAATGTGGGTGTACTATAGGTAAAATACATCTCTGCCTAACCCTTTGGGGAATATAGGCGTGATATTATGTTATGATTATGTTATTAATTTATCCTCCAGACCGTATTTCAGCCATGGCGCGGCAACCTCAACGCAGACTAGCCTTCGGCGCGGGAGATATTTAGTGCACAAGTGTGTGCGCAAACGCAGGTGCACTCTTTCTACCCTCACTCTCATAGTCCGACAATAACAACAAAGTTTTACAATCCAGTACAATACAGCTTTACATGCCTTTATAAGCGTAAAAGTCTGTTTACTGATGCACACAAGGTTATGTCTGTTGCACATAACGCATAATTAGAAATGAGAGGTTCAAAGCTATCTATTAATAACGTACCCTACAGGGGAGCTTATAAGCAATAAACCAGATACAGGTAGTTCAAATGTGTATGGGTTTGAGTTTGAAAAGTAGTTTACAACTACTTTAGTTTATAAAGTGTTTTTAAAGCTTCTCGTGAAAGTGTGAGCGAAAGTTACAGGAAAAAAATACTATTTCTGCTTACAAACAAAATTGCTACTATTTTATTGGAAAGATAGGTATCTCTAATTATGTATCATCTGCCACAACCAAGTTACTGGGTAATACGATAGAATAGAATAGATACTCTTTATTATGTACACTATAAAAATTACAGACATAAATTATACCTACCTACCTATTCATACCTCTTAGTAAGACTGGTGGTCAGACTTTCGGGGTCTTTTTACTATCCGTTACGACTGTCAAAGATCTACAAATTACAGCCGGGACCAACGACATAACGTGCTTTCCGAGGCACGGAGGGGTCTCGACATGTAATGGATGCTCACTCATCCCCGGAGTGACCCCGGCAAACGTAGCATAACCTTCAGTCGAGCCGTGCGGCTGTTAAAATATTTAGCCACGAGTCCCTCAGAAAGGTATCCATTTAAATTATGAAATTATAGCACAAGGGCGCTATTCTCAAGTTGAACAAAGTATGAATGAATCCTAACTTCCTAACTATCCTAATCCTAACTAATATTATAAACTAGCTTCTGCCCGCGACTTCATCCGCGTTAAATTTCGAACCCCGGCCCACCGCGTCACAACCCATCGCCCGCCCGCGCTATTACTTCGTTTTCGCTTAGGGTTTTTTCTGACTTTTGTTCATTTTGCTCGGCTCCTAAGGGTCGTAGCGTGATTTTACATAGCCTATAACCTGGCCGGAGATTTTCTCGACACATCCGTTGGGCCGTTTTCACGTGATGTGCTTACAAATAAACAGATAAACAGACAAAAATTCTAAAAACTTGGAACATGTTCTGTTATCGATTCTAAGCTTGTATCCCCAGCCAACTTTTTTCGAATATCTTCCATGTACAGACTTTCTACCCTCTTGAGCTTTATTATTAATTTATTAATTATATTTTAAAGATTATGTTTGTTTAGTGGTTATTTTGTTTGTTACGCTGTCACGCTAAAACGGCTGTACGGATTTATATAACATTTGGCACATGGCCTGGGTTAGGTCATAGGATACTTTTATCCCAATATTCATACGGGGTCGAGACTTATGCGGGTGAAACCGTGGGGCACAGCTAGTTGTATTATAAATGTAGAAGTGAGTTTGTTTGTTACGCTTTCTTGCTAAAACGGCTAAACGGATTTGGATGAAATTTGGCAGTTCATCTTGGATCACAGACGAAGTCACGGGTAATTAATAAATTAGACATTATTTGCTAAAAAAAAACCCAATCGCACTTTGGCCGACCTGGGAATCGAACCCAGGACCTCATGTTTGCAACTACTAGATCAATGAGACAGTTAGGAAAAACAGACGTGTTTATTCAGGCATTCTACCGTCTAATAAGCGTGGTTGAAATAAATTCCAATAAAAACACCCACAAATTCACATAATCCTATTTCACTAACTTAGTTTACGCGTCAAAGCAATCAACTAATAGCTAACATTATTCAGCCGAGTCAGGCCTCCGTGAAGGACAAAGGACAGTCCCTAATCAAGGACAAAGGACTAAACAAACAATGCTAGACGAATTAATTTGCACTGGACTTGAACCCACATCCCTCGCTTTGCATAGACAATTATAATCAAACGTATTTAATTGTTCGGTGGCCCAAAGTGGAGTGTCGAACCAAGAGAGCTTAAATTGGTGAATTTTTATTAAAACGATGTTTTGTGTACCTAAAGAAATACTATCAACTTCTTTTATTAAATGAGATTTTTAATAATAATTATAAACTTTTCAAGCATTTTTCTTTTAAAGGTCTGACCAGAAGAGGCTTTGTATTTCATTACTGAAAGAAAAATAAAGAAAGTATTATTTTATTTTTAATCGAATCTGGACCTCAGAAACAAAAACCTATTATGTATTTAAACGAAGTTTCTAATTGTCAATTTATGGAAAGTTATACTTTTTACCGACAAAAATATGCGGACAGGTTCATTCAATCTGTGTTTCTTTCCTCAAAAGATCATTTCAGAAATCAATCTACATGATCTTCACATGATCTGAACAATATTATGTCTGGACTTTAAAAGAGACCGTGACCTCTGAGTTACTTCGGCCTTTCTTCTCAGAGTAGTCAGATAGGAAACGCTAACCTCATTTATCTTTTAGTTAATGGTTGACGTGTTTGCATAAACCTACTCAGCAATAAAATGATGTATGATTTCATCATCAAGAACGATTTATTTAGTGACCTAAATATATCAACTTTCTCTTCTTATCAATAGATTATTGAGTTGCTTCTTAAATACATATTATGATACCTTTAATACTCTCAATAATAATTAAACTCAGTTATTTGCCACTCCCTTAAAATACTACCTACTTATCTTATGGAAGTCGCAATAAAAGCAGAGATCGTAAAGCAATAGACTTTTACTTCACTCAAGATTTATTCGTCACAAGTAAAGTGGAAATAAAGACGAATACTCAATTGCCTGATAAATCACTTTAACGGAGTTCTTCCGCATACTGACTTTTACTGTTTATTGGTTAAGAATCTTGTAAACGTGGCTCGGGAAGGTACCTAGGTGGTCCTCGAGATCTACCTACCTGTACCTATTTTTAAGGGAAATATTGAACTGATGTATAAACTTATGGATCTTCTTATGGTCTAAGTTTTTTAAATTAATGAACCTATAACCTATACTATCGGGCTTCTATTGATGCAACCTTTTTTTTCATAAATCGGCTTGTGTTGAACTTTTTGGCATTTTCTAACAATTGGACGCAGTAAATAGCTACCCCGACCAATCTGGAAAATCGTCTAGTGCAGACTCTATTGAACCCGATCATATTTTTACTTTAATGGTCATACAAATGGGCTACCTAAACGACACTGTAACTGCACTTCTGCAATCTTTATGTCGAATCTCTAATTAATTGACTATTACAATCTTCAAACAAAGAATTATACTAATTGGATTTGAAATAGAAGTTACAGCATTTATTGAACTTTTTATAGAAAAATAATTTGTACGAAAAAATGATGTAGGTACACGTATACAATAATATAAGTAGGTATTTAAGTTTCACGAAATTTGAATTGGGCTAGGCTAGTACTGAGAAATTTCTTAGCACCACCATCATCATCATCATCAACCTAGCAGTCCACTGCTGGACATATGGTTCTCCAATCGCATGCAGTTCATCTCGATTCTTGGCTTTCATCCAGCCGCTACCATGCAGACACCCGGCGGAGATCGTTACTCCACCTCGCCTGGGGGCGTCCTACTTTACGTTTACCGATTCGTGGTCTTTACTCAAGAACACGTCTACCCCAACCGTCATCGGTTCTACTGCTATTATGGTCAGCCCTTTGCCACTTCTTCAGCTTGCTTATAACGTATGGAAGAACAAAATTATAACCACCATGTCCACCGCGCACAGAATTGATGGAAGGAAAGCAGTTGATGAAGTAAGTTTTTGCTCTGTGGCAAAATAAAATTAGTTTGTTAGTCATGTGCCATAGATAATGATATAGGTATGCTATTTCTCGTTTGACGTCTATGGTGAACGGAATGTGTGAACCTCTCTTTTCAACTCCCCCACTCCTCCTTCTTATCTTGTGTCTCACTTCCAATATCTATGTTCTTCACACGCTAAGAATCTGCGTTCGTCTAACAATCTTCTCATACTCTGTCTAATTTTTAAAAAAAATACGGCGTTCCTGTGCCAGGATATATAAATAAGAACTTATCCGAGTTGGATATAATTGAACCTAAGACGCATGCTGTTGCACTTGCTCCCACTTGAACAACTCTTTACACATTTTTAGGCTTCTGACTTCCAGTAACGGCTATCAAAGATTTACGAATGACAGAGCAACATACCAATAGGCTATAATAATGAAACTTCAAGACTTTATTTATCTTTCCACAAATCCAGTGCATATTTTCAGTTGTAAAAAAACTGAAGTAAAACTTTAACGCTATTTTCCTTTGTCTTACGATTCGAGTCTCGTTGCTGCGGCAATAAAGCCATTGTCTACGTTCGCGAGGTAGTATAAAAAGTTTTGTGCCATTTTATGTTGCCACGCTAGTCGGTAAGGCACCTGTTCCACAGCCGACGAGCTATCAATTAGCGACTAAGCTATCAATGATTTCACGCTTAAGTAAAGTACAAAGGATTGTTTTAATAATAATAATATAAAACGTTTATTTTTCTCTACACAAGTTATGTACTTAATGCTAGTACGTATTTGACAATATTGAACGAACAAGGAGTTAACTTTGTTAATTGTAAACTAAGTTAATTGTATAGGTACCGCGTAAATAAAAGAGGTACATTATAGCACCTACATGGCTGACTGTTCACACTACCCACCGCGGCGCGCGCCTTTGAGTAGATACTCGTTTGGCGCAGAGACAAGAGCTATCAAAGAAGGTACTCGCTCAGCGACGCTCGTTTGGCGGGCAGAACACTCATCGCTCGCTGATTTCCAACTCGTTTTTAGTTCTTAGCTCTACTCACTTCTCTATAATCGCCGGCGGTGGGATAGGAGCCTAATTTAAATGTTGCTGGATTTTTAGTGTTTTCGGATGTAGGGGATAGTTTTCACTGATTCATAATGGATTGACAAAGATATCGCACACTACCTAGGTAGGTAGGACAAAATAATGATTCACCATTTTATTAATGTTAGTTCAAAAACAAACATCACGCTTGTATTACACGAAGGGGCCGGAAGACGTAGGTATTGTATAATGCACCTATTAGGGATGATGCCTGAGAAAAAAAAGACACTTATTCTATTAAGTGCGTCAGTCACATAATAAAAATATATTAGATTTCTAGGTACCTACCTACGTATTTTTTGCTTTATAATATTAATAAAAAATTACTTAGATAAATGCATTAAAGTAGGGGATGGGGCTCGGTACGTCACATGTAAGCATAAAATCTACATAAAAGTGACGTCATACCACATTTTAACTCAATGTGTAGCCGTAATCCTTTGTTCACGTACAAAAAGAAAATATACGTGTCCAATATTTTTTTAGATCTACCAGAAGGACAAAAACAAATGGTCATCCCTATTGTAGTAAAGCCATTTAGTGAGTGGCCGAATCTTTTGCTTTATGCCATTTTGCCATCAAGGCACAAATCCAGACTCCGGGCTGTAAGGCAACGTTGCATTTAATTTAGTTCCATAGACTGAAAGAAATTCACCAACCAACAACTGACAACCAGTCTTACCAAGGGGTCTCGTGTTCAGTTACTGGGTTGTAGGAGGCAGTCGCTCCATGTAAAATACTGGTATTCAGCTGTACTTATCTGGTTAGACTGGAAGCCGACTCCAACATAGTTGGAAAAAGGTTAGGCAGATTCATAGATAGACTGAAATTCAGCATAACACAGGACACTGAAAACACCATTAACAATAAAGAAAAACTGCCCTCCCTCCTCCATCGCGCGTTGTCTCAAGAAATTATAAAGAAAACAGTACTTACTTTCCTACTGAGCGGGAAAATAACCGCAACTTATTAATATTAATATCTAGAGTTTGGAACCGTCTCTTTTGTGAAGGGACTTGTAAGTATGAATAAGCTATAGAGCGTAACAGCCTATTTTGTAAAAATCGCGCCGTGAAAACTTAGGTAAAGTGAGCTGTCAATAGTGTCACTCCCTAGCATCGACAGCTCACTTCATATAAGTTTTCACAGTTAAGTTTTTATATAATAGATTGGCATTGTATAAATTGTAAAAAGTGTGAGCATGGTCACCACATATAGAAGGTATGTAACCTTCTATAAAGCTACCATTTTCTGGGTAAGTACGTCTTTCATTGACTTGAATGTGCCCTGGCGGCTGAGGGTAGGTACCTATGTCATGCTCACTTAAAATGTCTCGCTGATGGTGGCGTGTGTGTAGGATCATTCAGTTCTCTTCAAAATGGTAGAGCTAAATGGAGCTGATCCATGCGTCATGTTTGTGAACGGGCGCCGTCAGTAGGAACTGGTCATCTCTTAGTTGCCACGGCTTATTTTAATTTTTGAATTGTTTCCATATTTTTATTACAGATGCTTTAACGGGCACGTCTTTCTACATTGTTCTCACAGTCACATGTATAATTTCAACATTAATGATGTAACAAATCTGTCTGGGTTCGAACCCAAGACCCAGCTCGCAGTTACCTCTGGGCCACCACTGCTCTCCCCTATTTCCATGACTTCATTCTAAAGCTCTTCTAATTCATACTCAAATGCTTACAATTTTCTTTGGCGTAATAACTTTTTTATAATCATACCTTTCGCCCACTCGCTGTTTAAATATTAAAAGTTGGAGACGCTACAACGACGGTTATTGTTTCTTTTTTTTATTTAAGCAGTAAAATTACCTACTTAAATGAAAAAATGAAACAATGGCGGTCGTTCTAGCAACTCCAACTTTAAAATACTTTTTATATAAGTACCTTATTTCCCTATAAATTAAGTATTAGTTAATGGATACAGGCGAGACATCGCGGAAATCCATTTGAAAATACAATAGAAGTAAGTACCTAGATATATTTAATAACCTATTCCGCTTAACTATTCCTAAAGATTCATTTATAGTCATTTATAGCCCTGTAAGAAATCGACGTGTTTGACCTCTGAAAGTCTGAACGAGGCATCCCCAGGATGACGATTGACTTGTTGTGTGTTGTAACGCCGGGCACTGTCTCTGTGTCCAGCGAGAGAAACACGTGTCGATTTCTTAGTGCTTTTTATGACGCTATACGAATAGTTAAGCGGAATAGGTTACTAAATAAGTTCTACGTCTATTGTTATTTTTTAAATTAAGTATTTTAAATTGCAAACTTAAGCGGTTATTTTTTGCTTATGATTCAATTTCTTACTCCCTTGTTGGTTTGATGGTCAGGACCACTTTCATTCAAGGAAATTGCTAATAATTCATGATTGAAAAATTCATCTGCTCGACCATGTAAATCACGCAATGAATGTTGTTCAATTGTCAGAATGAAAGGCATTGCCATTGTAAGTATGTTACGCAATAACCTGCTGCGCTGTTTTTGGTATCTATTATAGTAGGTACTAGCTGCTGCCCGCGGCTTCGCCCGCGTGAGTGTCGGAAATTACCCCATACATCCCCATGGGTTTTAAGAGGCCGGCGTACTACGGCACGAAATGCAAACTCGAGACGTGAGCAAAATGCGTTTGGAATATTGCTATCTCTGTTCGACAAAAGAAGGCGGGGCCACAGATAACGGGCGCGCTTCGCAGTGTGTGTGAGCGGATAATACTCGATGTACCTACTTGCTATTCATTCATAGCGAGTCGACAGCATTATAATATTCATTATGAGTAATTTTAGGTATGTTCATTATTTGCTTTATTTTTGTTGACTACTTTGGGGAATCGCTAGTGTATGTACAGACTAGTAATGCGTTTTTTGGAAATTTCTTTACCATGCCGATGTCTCAATATTTTAGGATATCTCGACTAATCTTGAGATCTAGGCCTTGTAGAGAAAATCTAGCTAGTAGTACGTCATACAAATAAGGTACAGTTTGCGTCAAATAACTGCCGCTTTGAAGTAGACTACAAATGACTGCGCAGTAGTCAATCTGCCTTATAAAACAGTAGCGCGCATGCCAGTAGGTAGGCTACGCATGCGCAACCTAACTTCAGAGCGGCAAAATTATTTGACGCGAACTGCACCTATAGGTACATCGTTATCGAGCATGGACTTGTGGGTAAATCGGCCGACGGACGACGCTAGAGTAGTCACACGCACGTCGCGTAAATATAAATTATTGGGATATTTATTATTATTGTCATTATTTATTTCTGTTTGTGTTTATTTATTTCCTTTAGAGTGGTCTCCACTTCTTATTGGTGGTCTTATTTCAGTAAGTAAGTAGTACCTACCTATTCGTTTTACTAAACGTCAAATATTATTATTACCTATTACTATATAATGAATACAAGTCAAATAGTAAAAGTGTTATACAAAGTACCTAAGCATTAGTAAAAGACAAATATTCCAATAATTTATATTTACGCGATGTCCGATGTCCGTGTCTTCAACCAAATCAAAATCGTAAATAATATTCAAAGTCCGTAAACAAAACAAAGGTCGTAAGAATGTGGGTTACTCGGTACCAAATCACAAGGCAAATCAAAATCCAATTTCACAGCATAGGTCAATAGTGTCAGAAATATTACAATTTAGCAAACAAATAAGTACCTACGCACGCGCAACACAGTAAAGTAATCGTCTAACACTGACAACAACAAAACATCCTGAATTCCTGAACGAACCCCGCCCAACCCCCGCCGGCGCCCAGCCGCGGCGCGTGTACAAGCACGTTGCGCTAGTGGGAGTACACACAGCTACCGTGAGCTATACGACCACGCACACATTGACATTTGCTTGACGTGATAGCACTATTAGCTATTGAAAATTTATGATAATTTTGGATGTGTTCCGTAATACCAAAAATGATGAATGAAAACTTAATGTTTTTCCATTTCTTTTTCTATAATTTGTAACTTGATAATATAAGCTATGCTTGTGATGAAACAATATTACAAATATTGTTGTTTATAATAAAGAAAAAACAATTTGAAAACAAGTCATTTACGCTGTAAAAATGTACGAAATGCAATTCGCTTAAACTTCATAAAGAGGTAAGTTTTTGAAAAAAAAATGAATTGGAAGCCTAGATAAATACTGTCTCAATCCGAATATCAAATTTATTTGGTGGAAATATGCTCGAATTGCAAATGATTTAGGTATTACGTTTGTATGGACAATTCAACGGTCGCCGCGTTCTTAAGTATAAATACTGAGTTTCGAGTTAATCGGACAGCGCATTAAAATTCTTCCATACAAACACTGACACCCCCCTTTAGGGGGTAATTTAGAAAAACAAAAACTACAAACTTTATAATTTATTTAGATAACTATTCGTGCGAAGTTTCATGTTTATTACCTCAAGGAATAATATTTTTCCTACAAACTTTCATCCCTTATTTTACCCCCTTAGGGGTTGAATTTCGAAAAATCCTGATACACGTTATTCTTAATTTTTAGGTTTAAGTATAAATATTGAGTTTCGAGTTAATCGGACAGCGCGTTAAAATTCTTCCATACAAACTTTGACACCCCCCAACCCCCATTTAGAGGGTAATTTAGAAAAACAACAAATTACAAACTTTTTCATTTATTTTGATAATTATTCGTGCGGAGTTTCATGTTTATTACCTCAAGGAATAAGATTTTTCATACAAACTTTCATCCCCGATTTGACCCCCTTAGGGGTTGAATTTCAAAAAATGCTTCCTTATTCCTTGTCTACATTATAAAGGAAACCTCTGTGCAAAATTTCAGCTTTCTAGGTCCAAGGGTTTGGGCTGGGCGTTGATTAGTCAGTCAGTCAGGACTTGTCTTTTTATTAATAGGTATAGATATAGATAGTAGGATAGGATACTTTTCCGGGATAAAAAGTACCCAGTGTGGTGCCCAGGATATTAAAGAATAATTATACCAAGTTTCATCGCAATCGAACCGGTAGTTTTTGCGTGATGCCTGAACAAACAGACAGACAGACAGACAGACAGACAGACAGACAAAAAAAAAATTAATCAAATTTTTGGGTTCAGTGTCGGTCTAGTAACACCCCCTGCTATTTATTTTTTTGATATTTTCAATGTACAGAATTTTCACTTCTACAGATTTATTATAAGTATAGATATAGATAACTAAGTGCATGTAAATGGAAACAATCTAGGTACTGCCCATCATCCTAATATTTGTTCACATGTTACGAAACTGAAGATAAGAGTGCGGTTAAATAAACCAACTGAAGATTTTTTGTGCAGAAGTCTTTGACATCCGGCTGAAATTCCTAAAACTAAACTTTAAATGTGAATTCAATAAGTAATACCTAGTACCTACCTAAATCTTGTTCAACCATACATTATTGTGTACTGTACTTTATTTTTATTTTTTTAGTAGCCTACATTGTCCCACTGCTGAGCAAAGGCATCCCCCAAATCCTTCCAAGTAGGTATTCGGCGGCGGTATACCTACTACATAATAATAATTATACGTTTAACTGATAGTCTTTATAGATCTAGCCTACCTACAACAAAATCTCCTAGTTCACCCCGCGACACGCGTCCGCGACCCCGCCAGCCTACCAAGTAATAAACCCATGTAATTAGGTACATAAACCGAATGTTTACGGCCTCTCCGGGAATAACGCGTCAGATCGCATTCCCGAATGTCGTAAAGACTCAATTGTTTTTGTTTACAACCCCTGTAATTACTTCGGCTTTTCCGTTCTTAGAGATGTTTCCGTACTAAGGGATTTAAAAGATACCTACTTATTTGAGCAAATAAATGATATTTATTTCTGTAAATATTGGTTCAAAAAAACATTTATTTTAAAGCTAAATGAGTTCGTTGTTTCCTACCCGACGAAGAAAGACCGAAACAAACTTAGAGAGTTCAGAGATGATCTTGGTCAAGCCATATGAGGACCATGTACATTAGTGTCCGAGATGGTCTTTTGAGGAAAGAACCACATAGATTTGAGTAGACCTGTTCAATGAGTGCACGCATTTGTCCGTTATCGTGTAGCTCAACACAGAACTTAAGGAGCTCAACGACTCGACGAACAATACCAGAAAGGACAGTATGGTATATAGAGAGGTTCGTAGTAGGAAGATACCTACGCGAGAAGGCATTCGGGTGAATTACCACTGAAACGGCGACGAGCAGAGCTGAGCAGAGACGTGCAGGTTTCGTCCAGTCACAGAAGAGACGAGAGATGCGATGAGGATTTCAACCATTGTGATTGGTCGATTCCTGCAGGTCTCCGCTCAGCTCCGCTCGTCTCCGCTTCAGTGGAAACCACCCTTAGTTAAACAAAGTGACAACTTATAAACGTGTTATAAACTTGAGAATGTGATGGTGTGTGAACGGACTTTTAAATTTTTTCAGGTTTAAAACGTATTTTTTCGGTAAACGATGGAAATTATGCAGCAATGTATTGTTAAGGGGTGTTCAAAATTAACAAATAATATTTTTATAATAATTTTATTATAAAAAGAAATATTCACATACATAATTCCAATTATTTAATAATAGTCATAGTAAATTTTACAATATACTCTATAACTTAATCCTAACACGTAACTTTTTTTGTTTGCAACATTTATAATCTAATATCATTTTTTATCTGTGCATTTTATACATAACATACCTAGTTACATGCAAAATTATGTGATAACATTTTTGATATTAATTTCTATAGGTACTAGTGTAAATTCTTTCGCTAGAATATTTACTACATCTACAGAACTTTACGTTTAGAAAATGGCGGTAGTTAGAATCAATATTTTGAAAAATAGCTGTTGTAGGTACCCATGATCTCAACAAATTCACCGATGAGTGATTTGATGTTGAGGAGAAGGGAACTTTGGGGTCTTGTATCTGATCATCATCGTTTCAGCCGAAAGCCGTCCTCTGCTGGACATAGGCCAAGTGTCGCCACATCGACCAGTGTGCCTTACATACATCTAGCAGAGGGCTAATATAGGCTAATTTGATAGATGGGCAACAGTAGCTATTTACAAATAAAACAAAAATAAAAATATTCACATTAAATTCTACCTTATATTTCCATACCACAAAGTTAAAAGTCCTGTAGATGCACCACACACTATCAAATCATTTTTCTCGTATAAAAATGACAAAATGCTTCCATTGAACACTAAATGAATGGTGAAAACTGAGGCGAAATTACGTACAGTCTATAATTATTTAGATTTATACACATCTAGGTGAAAAGGACTGCCTAGATAATAAATCATTTTTACATTATGTAAGAATATTTTGGGACAACTAATTATATTTTTATTAAAAAAATGTTCACGATACAGCTTGCATCACAGTAATGTGTGGTCATGTTTAAGGGTGTGGTACATAACAGATCATCAAACAAACAACTTTTATCGCGAAAAATTATCTGCTGTCCCATCCACATTTGGGTCGATTAGGGCCGAAACTGCGTTAAGCGGACGCCCGCGCGGTTCTATACAAAAGTGCTGCTGCGGAGCACTTTTGTATAGAACCGCGCGGGCGTCCGCTTAACGCAGTTTCGGCCCTTAGGTGTTAAAGTTTTGTATGGGACAGCTGTAAATGTTTTTGCGATTAATAAATTTTGACCACACCTTTTGATGCTGCATGAACTATTTGCATTGAACTATTGTATTGAAAGCTGGAAGATACTGGATGGCTTGACAAAGTCCAAATCCTGGCTAGTCTTGATCTAGATTTTATAACGACTGTAATTTTAGAGGCTGGTGGCTTATGTTTGTATAATAAGGCCGATGAATCACGGCCGGTCTAAACTTTGCGCAGAAGACTGCGCATGAAAACTTTTTAGGAACCAAATAGAATGAACTAGAATATAATTTATACAATTTTCTAATAAAGCTTCTCATATTCGCAAGTTCCTGTTGATTACTACATACAATCGAACATTCTCCACTAAACATTCTATACATTGACAGTTTTTTCATCTGTGAACTCAAAACGTATCGCTTAGTTATTTAGTTCACATAACATTTATATTTTTGAAAAACACTGCGGTGTATAAATGGTCACATAAGGCGAGTGTGAGTGAGAGAATATGCGCGAAAGTTCGGAGAGCCCATGTTCAGACCGACCATGATTCATCGGCCATATTGTAGATCATTTTAATTGCCTTGCATTTATATAACATAGCCTGAACATAGTGAACATTCATAAGCTTTTCTTAAAAAAAAAATAACTCGCAGGCATTATTAAAAAGAAAAGAGAAATACAGGATGTATCTATAATATAATTATAAATAATTGTGAATCATATCCTAAGAAGTAAAAATAAATATGAAATAAATGCTGTACTACACAAGTCATATCATTAGGGCACGTCCACGCAGCATGTCAATTGCAGGTTTTTATTCTCTTTTCTTTTGTAATTTACAGCACAGTGCACCGCTGAACATGAGCCCATCGTAGGTTGTGACCTAAATAATAATCAAAATGTGTTTTTTTTTTAAGTTTCATATGTTCAATAATCTATATATACTTAAATAAAAAGATATGACTTGTTAATTACGTAATGGAAATTTAACCTGTAGGTAATTAAGTCTAAGTTTCATTCTTGCTGCGTTTTAATTAACATGCAACATTGTTACAATACAAATTATTAGCTCTGGTTTCATTTTTAACTACCTACATTTTCAAACGATTACAATGTTCAGTTATGTTCACATTAACTTTGCGACCGCCTACTACATATTATGACTTTTTGACGTTGGTACCTATATTAGGATTTTTTTTTAAGAATTTGCCTTCCAACAGTTCGGCCTCAATAGTCACAAAATTAATTTAAATACATAATGTTATGTTATAAACACTAGGGCCATTACAAACGCGAAGGTACGAGTCATAAATCATTATGTCAATAAGAATATTATGACACTGATGATTTGTCAGCATGTTTCCATCGGGCGTATTTGTGAACGTTCTCCCCGCGGCCTCGGGTGCGATGCGAGCTAAGCGCGACTACGCGACTTATACGCCGCGTTTTCACAATATTGTATACTCGCTTGTCTCGCTTTCTCTTGTATACTCACTTCAATCGCTCTCGTTACGCAAATGCGGCGAACACGCTGCGTACACGTAGCGTGTTCACTACGCACACGCAGCGAGTCCGTTGAACAATCGGCTCGCTGATAACTCGCTCGCAAATCGACAGTGTGTTATGAACCTGGGGCCCTAAGGGTCATAAGAGCGAGCGAGAGGTCCGATAAAAATAATTGATAAAACGATAACTCTAACTTTGCGTTTGTAATGGCCCGATTATAGTGCGATAATAAATAGAATACTATGTAGCTTAAAATCAAACCAAGACCTAATCTTTGCCATACATTTGTTCGCATAACAGTGTGATGTTTTTCCATCGCTATATTTTTTGTTTGTTTTGGTCTTAGTTTAACCACAAATGTTGTTCAAATTGTGTGAATTTAAAAACGTGAATAAAGAATATTCTAACGAACTTGGCTACACGGTGAAGGAAAATATTCGTGAGGAAATAAAGCCAGTTTGTAGGTACAGTCTCGAGCAACACACGTTACGCTTAGTTTATTGATTCAGGCGTGACTTGGCGGAAATCCATTATAAAATACAATAGACGTAGATATATTTAGTAACGTTTTGAAAGTTGTAGTTAAAGAGTCTCAAAAACCCTGTAAGAAATCGACACGTGTTTCACCTCTCAACGAGGCATCCTCTGGATGACGATTGACTTGTCGCGAACCCGAACACGACGTGTTAAAACGCCGAGCGCTGGACGCCCAGTGATTAACTCAGCGTCAAGCGCTCGGCGTGTGAAACACGTGTCGATTTCTTACAGGGTTTTTTAAGACTCTTTATGAATAGTTAAGCGGAATAGGTTACTAAATATATCTACGTCTATTGTACCTTACACTTACACAATAGTCTAAAGTGATTTTATTGTAAAGTGTTATGGTGTTACAACATAGTAATATAATAACTATACTATTATGATATCTTTGCTCAAAGGTGCAATTTTTATTTCAAGAGTAAAACAGTTTTGATGTTAACGTAACTGTAAGGTATTTATGCTCGTGACAGTACATACTTACAGCTTACAGCGTTACCTTTGTATAATCGACCTCGTTATTTCTTTATCGCTCTGCAGTTAATGTCACTTGTAAGTACATCATAAAACGACTATTGTCACGTGACAGTTAGATAGTTGCAACCTTAGTTTTAATTTTGGGAATTGTAGTCAAAAGTGCCGCGGTCGGTTCGTGGATGGGTGATCATCCGTTACATATCGAGACCCCTCCGTGCCTCTGACAGCACGTTAAGCCGTTGGTCCCGGCTGTCATTTGTTGATCTTTGACAGTCGTTACGGGTCGTCAGAAGCCCGAAAGTCTGACAACCAGTCTTACCAACGGGAACCGTGTTACTAGGTTTTGGAGGTCAGTTAGGCAGTCGCTCCATGTAAAATACTGGTATTCAATGCAGCAAATCCTATGCAGATTGATTTTGTTGACAAAAGCGATAAACCAATTAAAATTTCGACTGTACTATTCAGTTAAATGTACCTATACAATGTATGACACGATGTTCAGTGCACCACACGCATTAGTCAAGTAAAAAAAGTGAGTTCGGTGATATTGTGTCCCTTATAATAAACACACTGCACACTTAATTTGATTAAACTATTACCAATTCAAGAGTAAAGGCGGACACAGGCACAATTTTCTTTAACCAAATAGATTAAATTATTACAGAAAAGTATACACGACCATTCTGAAGTCTGACCCACTGATTTTGTCTCAAACCTTTTTGATATCACTCGATTTGGAAAACATTTGTTAAACTTCGGTTTCCTAAGAAAGCGGACAACGGTCACACAATAATAGAGTATCAGGGCGTTTTTTGACACCCTAATATCAAATATGTCAATGAAAATGACCGATTTTCATGACGGAAATTTTCTAGAAAACCCTAGCATAAGCATAGCGTAGGGAGAACTAATATATTGTAATAAACTAGCTTTAACCCGCGAAAGCGTTTTTTTTTTCGTATTCTTAATGGCACCTCTTTAGGTCATGAGCTATCCGAATATCAAAAAATATTTGGCCTAGGTCTTAAGGGCCCCCCGTGAAAATTGATTCGCTGTTACAATGTATAATAGATACGGACTTGTTACATTTTTTCGATATTACAACATAACGTCACGCCCGAATCCCCGAAAGGTTCAGCAGAGATGTAGGTATCTATAGTACACCCACATACCCAACAAAGGTCTTATGGACCCGGCGATTGTGCATAAGAAAATTGCACTCGAAAAGGCAAGAAATATAATCATCACCACCGTTCAAGGCTTACAAGGAGACTGCTTCTAGTAGGCGATCGCTTGGTGGGTTCAATGGGTCATGAATCAGATCCGAGTGTACGCATAAATCTAACCATATACTCTGTAAACAACAAAATAATATTTCATACTTTGAGATGCATTAGAACGTCCTTTAGAGCGTAGTTTATATTATGTACAACACCGATACATTAAACAATAAGGTCGATTTTGGCACCTGTCCCACAGCCGGCGTTTAACGAGAAGCGAATAGAGCTAGCGACTAGTAGCGAGTTGGCGAGCATGCTCGTTGCTCGCCAGCTCGTGAGTGCGCAACGGCAACGACAATGGTATGCGAATGAACCAAACAGTCTCTCAGCGAGTGTTCTGCCCGCCAAGCGAGCGTCTCTGAGCGAGAACTCTCCTTGATAGCTCTTGTCGTTAGACAAACGAGTACTCGCCGGCGGCGTCTTGAACAGTTAGCGATATCAACTGTTAATATAAATGTGAGAAAATCGTTGATAGCTAGTCGCTTCCTCGTCGGCGGTGGGACACGTGCCTTCCGCTATACAAAACTTATTGCCAATCATAAATAGTATTAAAATTCAATTTACACATAAAATAATTAAATTAGTGAATAGCTTTTTAATTAGTACTAATAATGAAGATACAACGTACAATAGGGGTCATAATTTTTACAAAGATACCGTAGTGTGTATTTCGGTTATTCACAATATTTTCTGCTATTATAGCCCATACAACTGAATCACAATTTTGAGTCTTAGCTCATGTGGTTTAAGGTTCAAATGGTTTTAAGGAAGTATTGGGATATAGTTACTTTAAATTATCTACTATTTAAACAAATTGTTCACTTAAAGAATAATATTTTGTAATCTAGAAACGATTAAGTCTTTCATACCAAAAGGATTTTTAACAGATAATATATTAGAACAACATACTAAATACTGACTTAGGTATGGAAAACATATAGTATATCGTTTCATATCGTAACTTAGGTCTAATTTCACCAATGAAACTGAACGCGATCAGCACATTTACCTCGTTTAAGGGCTGTCAGTGTCATTATTTTCTGTAGAATATTGACACTGACAGCACTTGAACTCGGTTTAGATCTGCTGATTGCATTCAGTGTCATTGGTGAAATTCGCACTAAATCGCTAAACATTATTAACTTCACGTAACTTATATGGAATGGATTACTGTTCTAAAAAGTAAATATTAAATATAATAAAAAACTATTTATCCATACTATTATTTAATAACGTCGCACCCACATGAACTAAGACTCAGGGCAAATTTCACCTTTGAAACTGAACGCGATCAGCACATCAAAACCGCGTTTAAGAGCTGTCAGTGTCAAATATTTCCAGCAATGATGACACTGACTGACAGCTCTTGAACACGGTTCAATTGTGAAATTCGCCCTAAATGTACTAGCATTGATAAGTTCATAGATAAAATGAGAAAGGCATGATATTTTAGATATAATATATTAATCGCTTTGTCACAGTTTGTTATATCGCCTATCATTTCACCTATTTCTGTTATCAACTCGAGTTATCTTGCTGCGGATTTTCATATACAAATATTGTACAAAATATATTTTCGTGTTCTTTATAGTTATAGTATATGGATGAACCTTTAAAATAGAGATTTGATTTCTGATTGTTATCTGTTAATTAATTTATTTATAAAACAATTGTTTGCTGCACTGACAGTACACCAAAGCGCGCAACAAGCCAACAAAATAAACTTTTAGCTAAAAAACTTGAAGCAAACATTTAAAATAGATTTACTGCTATACATAAATATGTCGACCTCCGGCTCCTGAGCAATCAGGGCATAAATAAACATACCTACTTTGTTTTTTTTTGCAGGCAAAACGGTTAAAATAAATCATAGACCAGACGATCTATTCTTTAAAAATATCTGTGAAAATTTAGGTGAAGTGAGTTTGTTCACCTGTTAATAGAATACTGATGCAAGCATGGGTTAGAATGACAGCTCATTTCACCTAAGTTACATTTTCAGTTGTTTTTATCAGACTGCGTCAGGAGGGTTATTATATGTTGTAACAATTGTCGCAGCAAGGAACTAAAATCATAACTGCTAGTACATTTCCCTACCCTAGATTAATAAGCCACCGAGTCTCACATACATTTATATTAATAAAATAATCTACAACAACATTCTTCATTTATTGGAAGAACAATTTGGCAAAAGGAGTTCTGTCATGCTAACGAAAATTAAATTAAAATCAGTCAATAGATCAAAATTGAGTCAATTTTAGTCTTGATGTACTTAATTTATTTGGAGTGATCTACTAATGAATAGGGGAATTAAAAAGTAATGACAGTAGCAAATAATCGAAGAAAATTAATGGCTTGGTAACCTCGTTTTAAAAATAACGCAGTATAATATACAACATTCTACCCAATCAAGGCTCTCGCAGACATGCGCCGACGCGAGTCCGATAGAACCATTTCAATGAAGTTTTCATAGAAATTGTCATGTGTACTTTTACGGCGGATTTTTTACTAAAAAACTCGCCAAAAGTTGAGCTATTACTTTTTATTCCCCCTCGTTGCGACCGCGGTGGAAGTTTTAAAACAATTCAGCTTAGTATAAAAATTACGTTCATTATAGAAAACCACACGGTGGTCCTCTCTACACATTTATACAATAAACTATGACTCGAAGGAAATTTTAATTGGAAAGAGACAGTCTATAATATAAATTTTATAAAAAATCCATCTCGATGACATACGAATTTAGCTCCTATTTTTCACACAATTCTTTCTCACGAAAATTTTAAATATAAAATAAAAACTTGTTTCAATAGTGTGGCTGATACCTTATCTGACGGATTTGTCAAATGTTTGAGAAACTCAAAAGAATGCGTCACTAAGGAAATATGATATTATTATCAGATATTTATCTTCATCTGATAATATTTTTACTGTTTTTTATGTAATCTCATGTTATCATTAGCACAAAAGGCGTGTTTATAATTTGATAGCTAAATTACAATTGTTAGACTGCTTAATTGAGTATAGGAGAAGTAACAATTATGTTGACAAACAGTGGCTGTACTTGTTCCAGTGCACGAAAGAGACAGCACTATTCGTTTTTATATCTCTTTCTAGCACTGGAATATAGCCTATACTGCCTCCCACCAGGTGAGTCTCTGATACGTTGAACAACTTGTAACAAATGTGGGTGGTGGCTTATTTGGTCAGCTTTTAAAACATGAAATTACATAATCACCTTGCTTTACTTGATATTATAATCCAGTCAAATAATAAGAATACAGTGCCTCGTTTATAATAGCAGCATCGCCTTCAAAGGCAATCATGTCAAATTGACTATATTTACATTCAGTAAATATACTCTATGAAGTCTAATGCCAAAATAAACTGACACTTACTGATAAAAAGAAAAAATAACAATCACCTCTCAAAAATCTTGCACAATCATTCATTCAAAAACAAATGACTGCACAAAATATTTGACAGCACCCCGAAAAAAGAACACAGAAAAGCAAACCTTATCCCTCACCACATAAGAGCCAAATCCTTACATCAAGAAGAGTCTTGTTGGTTACATGAAGAACTCCCTATTTTCCTGTGGTGGTCATGTATGCCTCATCTGGGAGTTGGAGTTCCCAGTCGGACTCTGGCAGTTGGGGACATCTATGACCGTAAGCTCTATGACCCGTAGACCCCGAAGGATTGGGTCTGTGATGTGAATACCACGAGGGTTGTACACTCTTTCGTTTTGCGTCGCTATGAATTTTGATACTTTTCTTAGGTGCTGTGGAAGAGAAGATTGGCAGGTTAGAAAAGTGTTAGGATCATAGAAATTAAAACAATTAATAATTAATATTTTTATGTAGCTATTTTCTCTGCGCGCTTAGCGAATGAGAGCTAAAAAAGTGTAACATTTTGACCGTCACGACACTTGCGTACGTGCTTACATAGTACGTAGCTAAGCTAAGCTATTATCTTTCTCATTTAGAGTATGGATTGAAGTATTGCGATTTAATGAAAAATTTTAAAGTTCTGCACAAAACCCTGTAATGTCAATAATTTTTTTTTTGAGTAATTCGTTCTTGAATTTGACTTAGTGTTTACATACTTTTGCTCGTGACTGGACGTGTGTTTGTGTGTTCTTTTTTCATATACTAAGTTACTCTCAAACGATTTTAATTAAAATGACAGTTTGCCTGTTATTTAGTACATAATATATAGGGAAAGGAACTTTGTTCCCACCGCGTGTCCCACGACACCTCCCGCCTTTTTTTGTTGCAAATAACAGACTTCATATGGGTATGAATTCAGCGACCAGGCAAAACAAAAATATATCAATTTCAGTCAGTTAATTGATTCAGGCGTGACTTGGCGGAAATCCATTATAAAATACAATAGACGTAGATATATTTAGGAACATATTTGGCTTAACTATTCCTAAAGAGTCATAAAAAACCCTGTGGGAAATCGACACGTGTTTCACCTCTCAACGAGGCATCCTCAGGATGACGATTGGCTGTGTGATCATTAACGGGTTTTTTATGACTCTTTAGGACTAGTTAAGCGGAATATGTTATTAAAAATACCTACGTCTCTTGTATTTTATATCAATTTTAGATACAATTTGAACAAACCATATTTTGATTTTAACTATTTATGCATTATAGAATCCATACAATCTAGGGACATTGTGTACACTATCACTAATGACTATTTTTTTTCCAAGTCATTAACCAATGCCGTGTTCTATCACAATTAAGAAACAACATTTAATTTCCACAATAACTAGCAATTTTTTTGCGATAGAATACTCTGTTTTTTATTTTATGTATAAAATAAATAAAAACAAAACATGTTTTCGGGTCGGCATTATTCGGTAAACCATGGCTATTCACAACCGTTCGATACGCTCCCGTGCCGAATCGAACATCAATTTAATGTTTTCAAAAGATTCGTCTAAACTTCTAACTTGCTATTTACTGGGGAAGAAATGCCGGTAGTTGCCTCACTTAGGCAAAATAGTACGTGTAAAAATGTGTCATTTTCGATTCGCCAACCTGTCGAATGGTTGTGAATAGGTCGGGCGGCAAAACAGAATGATATACCTATATGTTTTGCCGCCCGGCTGTGCTTTATCGTGCCGAATGTTCCACGCCGTACAAAACCAAAATGACGACTGAAATAAGAATCTACAATCTTCAGGCTAGGTTCAGGTTACGTGAGAATGGCCGTTTTCTATACAAAAACAGAGTAGTTTATAATAATGACCTACAATCTCACTGACCGTTCACGAGCTCGTGTATGACGCATGCTATTTTGCTATCACGTGTGGTGAGAGACTTCTTTAATGTAATCGGGTGGTAAACAATTACACCTTGTACCCATAGGCAATTTTCTTATCGCGCACTGGATTTTCAACTCACTGATTAGCGCCGAGAGTGGAAAATCCAGTGCGCGATAAAAAATCACCCGTGTGACGAGGGCTTGGGCGGTCCACCTGATGGTACAGTCAACATCAGTGGTAAAGTTCCCAAAACGATCAATTGCGGTTGTGGTGGACGATCAATTTGCGCATCAATGGGTGTTGCAATGGATTGCTTCGAGGACCCTTAACACTCGTGCCCTACGAAAACCGTCCGTACAGCTACGACATAAAGGTGCTGTCAATGTCAAATTGCTACCACTCTGGTTTGAATGTACGCGGTCAATTGTATCCGAACAGGCTATATGTAAGTAGGTACTAAGCCGTATAATAATAATACCAGCCTATTATTGTCCCACTGTAGCGCAAATGCCTCTTCTCATACAGAGAAGACATGAGCATTGATCACCACGCTTTGCTCAAGCGGGTTGGCGATTTCGAATTTATGACTATAAGTCCAGATTTCCTCACGATGCGATGTTTACTTTCACCGATGTCGGTAACGGTGCTGATTCCCTTGTTCACAAACTAAACTAAATTTAAGTTCAGTGCATCTTTTTCTTTATATGTCATTAAGAAAAGGACAGAAGATAAATTTTTGTTCAGTCCTGTCAAATTAATCAGCGCCTGAAGTAACTAAAATTTACTAGAGACTAAACTAAAATGTATCTTCTGTCCTTTTCATAATGAAAAAGAAAGAAAAAGATGCACTGAACTTAAATTTAGTTTAGTTCGTGAACAAGGGAATCGGCACCAATGTCCAGGATAAACTCACAATTATAAATGAATTAAAAATTGCACCACAAACCTTCTCATAATGAGTCTCCGTACAAATATAAATGAAGTAGGCAGTGAGACAGGCTAGGCAGCCCTCACAGTATGTACTGCAATCTGCCGTCTCCGCCATTTCAAAGTGTTCGTTCAGTCGCTCCATTGTGTACTCGAAGGTTTGTCGGTCTATCTGGAATTTGGAGATAAATTAACTTAGTAATTAGTCTACAGACCACCAATAAGGGATGAAGTCACAGGCCTGTATCTATATTATTGGAATGAAGTTCTATAACGCGGCTTGCGGTAGGAGTAACTAGTAGAAATCGTCACGTAACGAAAAAGCGTTATACCCGAAATAGTTACTTGAGTTCGACCCGTAACGACTGTCAAAAATCTACCAATGACAGCCGGGACCAAGCTTAACGTGCTTTCCGAGGGACGGAGGGGTCTCTATATGTAATGGATGTTCACCCATCCACGATCCGACCGCCGCAAGCGTAGCTTAGTTTTCGATCGACCCGTGCAGCTGTTATTATTTTGCCAAGAGAGAGTAAAAAAAATAACGGTTTTAATAGTTTTTATTCATCAGTGGATGACAAAGCTGCAACATAATAATTTCATCGATAGAATGTATTGATGTGTTTATACGCTGTATACAGTAGGCATAGCTATTAAATACAACAAACAATGAATGAATAACACGTAAATTAATTTATTAGTCCATCACAGTCTATCCTGTGCAGTATGAATCAGAATAGCTACCGTTTATTTTACAAGTACTTAGTTAATGGAATAGTAATTGATTAAAAAATATGATTCATAAACTGCAATCTTAAGGTGCAGCGCAGACGACAGACTTTTTGTGCGATCGAGTCTGTAGTGCTGCATATAATTGCTTAGGTTCTAATGTAAGAAGATAGATATTTTTCGACTCATACACTTCCTTTATCTGTACTTATAATAAAAATAGTAACGAAGACAAAACTGTACATATAATTGCTTAGGTTCTAAGCAATTATATGCAGCACTACAGACTCGATCGCACAAAAAGTCTGTCGTCTGCGCTGCACCTAAATGTGGTTACAATATAATGTCTATCACACTTTGTTCACATTCTAAATGACAAGTATGTATAAGGTGTTCTAATTCTTTTACATTTTGTTACGGAAGGTTAGATTCTTAACATAGCGCACACCGGCGGAAACATCTTATGATTTTCATTAGGTCCAAATGCCTTGCTTTAACAAACAAAATACCCAAAGTTCGGAAATAAACGACTTTAGTATTAAATTGTGATTCAATGAGTAAAATAACAACCACCATCCATAAAACTACGGGCTAGGTCATTAGGCAAGTACTAAAACGCAGCGCCCAGCACTCGGCGTGGCAACACGTCGTGTTCGGGTTCGCGTTAGTCATCGTCATCCTGAGGATGCCACGTTGAGAGATGAAACGAGTGTCGATTTCTTACAGGGTTTTTTAGCACTCTTTAGGAAAAGTTAAGCGGAATTGTTACTAAATATATCTACGTCTATTGTATTTGAGTAAAAGAAGATTTGAAGTAGAACCGCCGAATGGATGAAATTAAATCAAAAGATTTTTAGCTTAGTTACTGGACTATGGTCACCAAACAACAATATTGTTAGTAAAGTAATCAACATGGTCCTCACATGGTCTGACATAATGATTAGACTTTAAGAGAGGCCTCTGAGTTTATGTCAGTGTTTCTCAGAGTGATAGGAAACACCAACCTCGTCAAGATTTTACACGACTGCCCAAAAAGGTGTGTTATTTTGTCAGGGTTATGTATGTATGTATCTATGTGAGTTTCTTTGTACCTCCATAACATTTAAATGGCTGAACAGATTTGGAGGTATGGGGTATCGTTCGAATCCTCACATCATCATAGTGTAATTTTTTGGCAGGGCAGTCATGTTTTTTAAAACATTATCGTTGCCATTTATCTGTGTTTCTATAAAAGAATTTTCTTGTAAAAATACTAACATTCATTATAGTAAATGATAATAAGATGTGAGTAATTACTTGTTGCTACAGTTAATAACTTCATAAAAGGTTATTATTATTCAAATCACTGTTAATGTTTTAACACCAACATTGACAAGCGGGCATTGAAAAAATAATTTATTTGAAGGTCTTGTAAACTGAAGTTTCAGATTGAATGAATATACATAATATCTACTAACATACATATTATTATCTAGAAAAAATTCAGTTCATTCACTGACGGACCATTGGACAGCCAAAGGCTGCTGGATCTAGAAGCATGAAATATTGCACAAAGGTTCTTTACAAAACGAAAGTGAGCACTAAGGATAAATAAGCATTGCCTTTGTATGTATTTTTCTGTTCCCTTCTTCATGTCTGTTTATATGTGTGTGCATAAATGGTTAAATAAATAAATAGATATTTCAAAATATTGATAAATATGATATTTGATATTTGACTGCCTCGTTGGTCTAGTGGTCGGAAGCGCTACTGCTGAGCTTGAGGTACGGGTTCGATTCCCGGGTCGGGCAAATTGTTATTGGGTTTTTCCATCTGGAATTGATCAGTAGCAGCCTGGAGTCTGGATTTGTGCCTGGTTGATTGCAATATGCTCGCCCCCTATTACATGGGACTTAACATAAGAGGCGAAATGTGGGTGTACTATACGTACACCTCTGCCTAACCCTTCGGGGAATACAGGCGTGATGTTATGATGATATTTGAAAATTCAAAGCCTGAAGGAGTTAGAGGGGATGAAAGTTTGTATAGGAGTTCTACATTTTTTGCAGATAGGAAATCCCATCAGCACATGGCTTATTGTAGGTGATAGTAAAATTCATGCATTTGATTCCCGGGTCCGGCAACATGTTAACTGGGCTTTTCCATCTGGAATTTCTCAGTAGCAGTTCAGAGTCTAGATTTGTGAATTTAAATTAACTTTACTTTCAGGGCGATTATAGTTTAATGGTGGATTTGACCAAACTTGAGTTAAACTTATCCTGCAAATAAGATTACTTTTTATTATAGTAGAAATTACTCTAGAGCAGTGGTTTCTACAACCTTTATTTGACCAGGGCCCAGTTTGATTTCTTTGTCGTTCACGAACACTATAAGGTTAAGGAAAAATAAACTGCATCAATCAAAAAATAAACTTTTAACATATTCATTAAAAGTTTATGGAAAAGAAAACACAACCAAACTCAACCAGTTTTATAAAACTTAGTGTAATGTTGATGTGTAAAAGTGTTTTTTTGCGCTTATTTACTCAAATAAATATAATTTATCATTATGACAACATTTTAAATAAAAAATAAATATTTGGTTTGCATCAATGTGAATTTTGAGCTGGCATCTTTTGTGACCAGTTAAAAAGTATGAATAAAGTCTGAAATTTTAAACCCTTTTGTTAACCATATTTTAGCTATTGTGATGTTTCTGCACCAATGCTCTAAATAATGTTTAGAGTAAGAACTGATTTTAATTTGACGGAATCCCTCAAGTCATTTTAAAACCAGGAACTTGATTGGCATTCAGTCATAGAGTTGCTGATAATAGTCCTCTGAATCATAATGTACCATAGTACCCTATGAAGGTGGTTCAGGTGAACAACCTCGATAGCAAAGTGAACATTGCACCTCGGCCTTACCAGTTGATTAAAATATGATTATTAATTTTATGTTTTAGTAGGTCACACTGAGTTCATGCTTTATTGGCTTATTTATTAATGAGGTCAGTACTTAATTAGGACCTAATAATTATGGTTTTGAGGAATCAGGTTTCAGCAATTTATTAGGATGCCAGTAACAACATCATTCACCATGATTTGCTGATTCAAAATCATACAACAACCAGCTTTATCACAAACAAGGAAAAAGGATTTCATAAGATTTCTATTAATTTGACTCAAACTCAACTTCTGCTATCACTGTGTGCAGAAAGTTTCAAAAATCACTTATTACTTTAAAACTTAAATACAAGAAATACAAGTTGACATCATTTCTTAGGCGTCACAGGTACTCGGAAAGTCGACGAACGCGCCCATGACCCAAGGTTCACAAACATCGCGTAAACAACTGACTTTCACTTACTCGATCTTCCAGTTCTGGCGGGAAACGAGTCTGGAACTTCACCGCAGTCCCTTCAGAATAGTCCCTCTGTATAAATATCTTTATTCCCTGCTGTGTAGTAGGAGTCTGTTGACTCCCAGGCGTATTCGGCCCAGAAGGTATACGATTATTTGCCATCATTAGGAACTCACAAATTAAAGTCCATCAACACAGAAATAAGTCTAAAGGAATGCTTTGTGTTATGAATGTATCATAGTTTCAGCATGATAGTAAAGCAGATAGAAATACGAGGAGAATTCTGTTTTCTCGCGATATTTCGATAAAAGTACAATGACGTGCGTCAGAGACTGACATTTCACATTATCTGTCAGGCAGACATGTTTTTGCCATAGACTAGAAAGAGATTCGTTCAGAAATATATTTTTTTATTCTCAGCAGTCATTCAAAGATATACTTTTTGGCGAAAAGTAAGTCTTTATGAAATTGTTGATTTCCATTGCTATTACGACCAATCACAACACTCAACGGCATTTTTTTCGTTATAATTATGTCGTCAAAATTGTAAAAAAGTTTCGAATGATACTGTCATTATTCGTAAGTCACACAATGTCATACTAGCGATGCGATAGGCCGTGGCAAAAGTTGTCAATTTACTTCCCAGCTAATAGTTCATTCCAACCATGACAGATGGCGCTTTATTTCGTATCGAAGAATGATGGTAATTACGAAGACTCTAAAGGCAGGGTAATCCCCGTCTCCCCGATCCTCTCTGGTAATTAATATTGTTGTAATAGTAGATACTGTTGGAGTAGAATACTCGCCGAATGCATAACGTACTCCTTTTTTTGGAGTCTGTTAAAATAAAAAATATTTAAAATAAACTTTTGATTCCGGGCTGCTCCTGACAAATCCCCTAATGAAAAACTCAATAACACTTTCACCTATCGAGGGATCGAACTCAAAGACCCACGATTAGCAGTCGCGCTTTGGACCACTAGACCAGACCACAAGGGTCAACAAAAAAAAAATACGACCAGAGAGAGGCCCTGCGAAAAGAACAACCAGTGGGTGAAACTTACATAGGTACTGATGAATTTTTTAAAACGAAGTAAATATTTCATTGAGTGAAATGATTTTTGTATTTAATGTCGTTCGAGTACCTACTTTTCTACGCGCGTAAGGTACTAGGCCCATCGTAATAATAGCCGTAATGCCACATCTTGCTTCTTACACAACGTAACACAAAGTAATCATATTAAAATCCTCTATTGATTAGCGGTTCGACACTCCACAGCTATTCAGGACGATTTCGCTTCAATCGCCCGCTGCATACTAACAGAGCGATAGTTTGACGGCTCCTCCAACTTATATCAATTAAACTCATGTGCACGCCGCTTGAGTTTAATTTCTAATTTCATTTTGTGACATGTGTTTATAATCATAATCAGGCTGTGCCACTGCAGGGCTTTATAGGCCTCTTTCGAATGAATATCAGTCTTTCTCTGTCTCTCTTGTGATTTTTTATTTCTAAAGCAGAGCTATTCTTACCTTGGATATATTTCTTCAAAGGTCTTTACAAAAGCGTCATCTTATCAGCTATTATCAGACAATTATTGCGTTAACTAATTATACCTACCAATCTGTTTGCCAAGCATGGGGATCTTGGTATTAACTTAGGTAAAACGTTCATCATGGTACCTACTACATGAACCAACCTGGAGTCAGAGTTTTTATGCCGCCCAGGGTTTCTGACGTGACTTCACATGCCGTCGAGAAATACCTCTAAGGCATGCCGGTTTCCTCACGATTTTTACCTTCACCGTTTTTGAAGGCAGTGATAGTGTGACCGTCGGATGCCGAGTCATAGGTCTCCAGTTCGAACCAGGGGCGCCTCTGACTTTTCGGATTCGTGAGTGTAATGTATAATAAAATTATCACTAGCTACAAAAACGGTGAGTTTTGTAATACGGGCCTTTTATTTTTTTGTTCATATTCCAGCGATATGCAAAGAGCACTAAACTCTAATGAATGAATATATTAAGTAAAACATATTTCACACTTTACTATCTGTTCGACTCCATATATCAAAGCTAATACCCCATTTATATGCAGACACCACAATGTCCGTAAGCCCATACGCACTGTCAATGAAAGTGTGTAGCTACGCCCTCTTTCAGAACTAGGTAACTCAGTTTCGCGGTCGAGACTTATTTGTGGCGTCAAATTAATTAAATAATATCAGGTTTGATTATCGTGTTGGAATGTGAGTCCTTGGGTTATAAGCTTAGATAGTATTCGTTTACTTTCCTTACCTAATAAGGTGCTGATTCGATTGTGCTACCACTGCTCTTAAACATGATCATAGTATGATTTGTTCGATTGGTTGGCAAGACTTGTTTGGTTTATTAACTTGAACTTTTGGAGCCATTTTTGTAGCTTTATTTCGAGTCATTTTTATACCTACCCCTTTTGCCAGGCTAGGCTTTGCCAAACCACAGACAACTAAGCGTTCAGCTTAGTGTATGAAGGTCTTAAGCAAGAAGATCTACCAAAGGATAACCACTTCCAGCAATGATGTTAAACTAATGAGTGATGTCATGATATTTTTTAAGTTACAGGGAGAATAAAATATTTCCAACTCATAAGATTAAAGGAACAGCAAATTATATGACGAAGTCGTGCAAATAAAGGACAGGCCTTGTAGTTGACAAACACCTACAAACATAGAAACCTACTAACGTCCCTACTTAAAGCTTGATTTATTTATAGTTAAGAGTAAAAGGACTCTGAACGTCTATGACCTCCTAGTACTTCAAGTTTCTAAGACAGCTGTGATTGTTTCTGCACCACTTTGAAAAGAAAAAGACAATTATAAGTTATTTGTTGACGTTATGAGAAGCATTTATTGAGCAGTATAATTGGAAAGGACCTTATATGTGATGTATAATTTCACGGTGTGTAAATACTGGTATTCAGCTGCATCCAGTTAGACTGGAAGCCGACCCCAACATGATTGGGAAAAGGCTAGGCAGAATGAAACGAATTTCACGGTGTGTGGGTGTGATCTCTAGCCCACTTGTTTAACATTAACAAAAGCCTTTGACAAACATAAGCAGTAAAATTCTAAATTCTACTAACTCTCTGTTGTGTAAACTTATATGACCTTTAGAAATGAAACTCAATGACGTCAAAGTCCCAACCCAAATTGACGTAACACAGTTTCCAAAATCAGCTGTTCATATTTCCATGTCCTTCACATCGGATGGCAACGCGTGTCCAACTGTCAAATTAACGGTCGGCTCACGTACCCATGCATCCGTTTTGCACCAACATCTTTCACTTGACCGTATGACCAGAATGAAGAACATTTGAAACGTTGCCTGTTACATAAGTGACGGTATTAGAATCATCTGTTGCTTCACTTTCTTTTATTGCCTTTAGTGGTTGAGCTTTAAGATTTGTTTACGTGTGATTTTAAGTTATGCGGTCATTGTCGTCGCGAGAATAGCTTAGCTTTAAACACAAACTTAGATAATACTTAGGATGTTATTTTAAACTGTTTTTTTTGTAATTTTGTTCAAATAAGTAATCATCGTCCTGCCCTTGTCTCATGTTGCTTGGGGTCTGTCATGCTATCATTCACTCCCTTTTCTTTCATATCATTCGTCACACACTCCATCCATATTTACTTTGGTCTTCCTCTCCCTCTCCATTCATCAACATTTATATTCTTCACTCTTAGTCACATGCGTTTCCTCCCTCATCACATGCCAAACCAAACGATTTCCTTTCAACTTTGCTGTTAGTGGCGTCACTTTCAGACTTCCTTTTGTAATATACTTCTTTCTTACTTTATCTATTTTCGTTACTCCACACATCCAACTTTGTGAACAAATTTTGTTCAAATGTTTAGTCTTATTGGTAGCATAAATTCTTAACTTGCGTAATGTTTTGTGGTAAAAGCTTAAAAAAGAATTCCAAAAGATATAACTAACATACATAACGTATTAGAATTAAAATAAATCTCTGGATGAAATATGTCCATGAAAACTGCCACATATGCATGTAAATGCCAGTGCATAACAGATGCGTTATTATCCCAGAGGCCAAGATTAAAATATTACCTACTGATGAATTTAAAGTTCCCAGTTTTGTGTAACCAGCACCGCACGTGTGTTAAAGGTCAAGTAAGAGCCATCCATCACTAGATACGCGCACTGAATTGTTTTAGAACCATTATCTAAAGATTTACTTTTAATACTACAAAATAGTTTATATTGAAGAAAATACAAACTAGTACTTACCTTACTTGGCCAAGAAAAGCCTATTTTTTTTTCATTTTTGCTTGAAGTAATAAAGTTGCAAATGATAATGGTAAGATGTGTAGCAACGTCCTCCCATCTGCTAATAACATCATACGTGTATTGAATCATCCTCTATAATCAAATAGCAGCTTTTGGGAGCTTTTAAGGAAATTCATACGTAGCAGACAATCAAGTTCTGTTCATCGGTTTATGAGACATGGAATTGTGAAGAAGCTATTAAAATGTATTACATTAATTTGCAAAATCGCATTTTAAATATACCAATTTTATAAAGCTTTTCAATTGTAATTTGTTGCCTTATGCTTACGGCATAAGCATCTTATTTTCTTTCGATTTCCCTTGGCAAATTTCAAGTCGATAGGACCATTGTTGAGGCAACAAAGTGATAGTTTTCCAATACAGTGTAGCCTCACACACACATACAATTAAAATGTACCACAAGCTTACGACCGCGAGTGTAGCCGAAGATAGTACCATTGCGCATTCTGATAACTCGTCACGTATTAATGCTCGTATATAAACCAAGCCCAGGAGTACCCTGGCATACATTGTGATCGTTCATCGTATGGCAGTAAGTCGTCTGCCATCAAATAATTAAAAATTAATTTAGTGAAAAGTGCAACATGGCTAAACTAATAGTGCTCCTAACCCTCGTGGCAGTGGCCAGTGCAAACTCATATACCGCCTCCAAATTAGTAAAGAACATTTATAACGAATGTTTGAGCCAATATTCGGTGGAATGTGTGAAACCGAGGACCCTGCAGTGGATTTCGAGAGTGTCCAACGATGACGAGATCAAGATCACAGATGACCTTTCGATTGTCAAGACTGGAACCTTGGAGGATGACATGGGGGTGGACCCTAGGATGGCGCAGGACCCTGCTTACCAGATCGTGGATAAATTAGATCGGTTCCTTCAGACACATACGCTTAGAGTGAAAGTTCCTGAGGAAATCTCAAGCAGTGCTGCGTCTGAGTATGTGCCAAGGTCTCTGCTCACCGACTTGCCTTCAGAACTGGATATGCCTTTGGATGGTGAAGAAGACGGCCAGGTCTTCGAGGGCAGGAAGAAGAAGATCAAGCTCCCCAAGCCTTTGAGGATCAAGAGCAGTTAGTAGATTAACAAACTTTGCGACTAAAGCATTATGATCAAGATTTTAATCGAGTGTTTATTTTTCAGAGCACGGTTTCATCAAGAAGGTGCTGCTGCCCTTCCTCCTCGGATTGAAGTTCAAGGCGTCAGTGCTGGTTCCATTGGCTCTTGCCCTCATCGCCCTCAAGACCTGGAAGGCTCTGACCCTGGGTCTCATCTCGCTTGTTCTATCTGGTACGATTATTTATTCAAAGATGCGTCTGGTCTGCTGAGTATTTATAATCTGGACTTAAAATTAGAAATGCACTTTTTCGGATCTAGTGGATTTATATGGCTTCAATACCTAAAGAATTTGTATTTTGTTATGTCGAGTTAGTAGAAAAGATTACACGATCATTAAAACTATAGCAGAATAATCTACTAACCATCGTACAACTTAGCTTTGTAAAATGATGCGAAAGTCAATTCGAATTTATTTTAATCAATATACCCAACCTAACAGCTAGGATCAGGAACATAAAGAGTATCAAAAACTAATATAAAAAAATCTGTTCACAGGTGCCATGGTTATCTTCAAATTCACGAAACCCAAGGTCGTGAACTACGAAGTTATCCACTACCCGCAACACCATGTTGAGCACCATGTGGACCATCACGCACCAGCCTGGGACGCTCATGGGCCCTACCAGGCCAGGACCTACGAAGACGCACAAGAAATGGCATACTCCGCACAAATATAAACAAAATGAAACAAATAGCTTTAAAACTACGGACCTCTGACTAAATTATTTAATTTATTATTTATTTATTAATTTAATGTAAATAAAATTCTGTATAAAGTAAGTTTCACATTCGATCGAGAGTTGATTATTTCCCCCAGTGAGTTTTAAAACACAATCACGTCACCCAATCCTTCTACTGAGTTATCCATTAGAACTTCTTCTGCATTTCTATCACGGACTTTGGCCGTGCCGATGTGATTAACAGGTTTACTTTTAGTGTCTTTTAATCCGAACACTGCTTCATTTTGATTTGACGCCTCTGAATATCGAATAATGGTGTCGTTGACAGGTAGTAGTTTAGTAACAGGCATTTCATTATCATTCAGTTCTTTGCTTCCAATATGTTCGAATAATGCGCTGAATTCTTCCTTAATATTATGACCATCCAGGGTTCTTTGAAATTCCTCCTTTGATAATATTTTATCATCAAAAACGAGATCTGCTTTAAAATTTTCAGTACCCACGTCATTTATATCATAGGCTGGTTTTTCGTAACGTTTTGCTGGTTTTTTATTTATTGTGTGAATCGTCTTTTCTATTTCATTTAGATTCATTTTCACTTGTTCATTTACAGTTTCACCCGATTCAAAATTCAAGATGACGTGGTCTTTTTTACCACGGCCCGTGCCCATCATCAAATTGTTGGAAAATGTTTGGAACACCGCGGAACCTTTCAAGGGATTCATTTTGTATAACCCGAGTAGGAGCTTAAAGATATTGCCATTAGCATTGCTTTTTCTACTTAAGGCCGCTGAATGGCTGTAAGTACAGTTTAATATCTGAAAATAAAAATAATATTTAAAATAATTTACATTTACGGTAATCCTAAATAAATTAAGTCATGCCTATTTCATGAAATAAATATATTACGGCTTATAAGTGTGAGAAGTTGTCGTGAAATTGCACATTGCGCTGATTTCTTTAAAATTTCTTATCTCCGAATAAACAAAAAGGAACTTTAATGCAACAATAATACGTGACATTTTAGTTTAGACGTAAGCAGGAAGTAAAAAATTGGATCACGCTACCTTAAAAATGAAATTCGTACGTAGGTACAATACATTTATATTAATGTGAAGCACGGCAGTATAACTGTGGAATATATAATGAGAGAAAAACAGAATCCGTTGCTACTTGGCATGCAGGCTATGCTGTTGATATTCAAAGAGGGAAAAGTGTCACCGAATGCCAACTATTGGCACAATGACTGACACCTGATTAGGTACACCTGCTTAAAAGTGAAACGACATGGCCTGCAGATTTTTGAAGAAAGTTTACTTTATTCATCAGTAGAACAAGAAGAACATTTTAATGGGCCTAACATAACCTAAACAGCAAAAGTTACTTACTAATAATTGAAACAACTGTTACTAGTACCATAATAATTATCAAGACAACTTTGAGGAATTAAACCTAATTATTTTTAGAAAAGTTTGGGTTCCAGATACAAAGTGATGTCCGCAGTTTTTTTTGAGAAACATAATAAAATAAATACCTACTACCAACCAAATTATAAATAAGCCCGAAATTAATGTCCTAGTTATATTATTAGTTTATTAGGCGTAAACTTAATACAAAGTACAAAATATCGCGCGAAGGTCGAAAATGTCTACATTTGCAGGATAATTATGATCATGTTGAAGGTCGCCGGAATGCATTAAATCGGAAAGGCAGGAGACAGTCCAGTGGACGTCTTTCAGCTGAATGTTGATGTTGCAGAGTATTATTTTATTAGATGGTATTTCACTAATTACACACATATGCACCACGCGGGCCTTATGCGGGCCCGCGTGGTGTATTAATCCCAATTCCCACTCCCTCGTCCCTCTCACAGAGAGGAAGCCTTTGTCTAAAGTGGAAATATTACTTCTGATTACGGTATGCATAAGCTTTATATATTTTTAATGTATTTTCTGGTAGATGCGCACTCACATAGGATCAAAAGAAAAGAAAAAGACACAACTTCAGTAAATAAAAAAAACTTTTTGATTTCTTACCAAGGCAATAGAAAGTAGCAGCCCGAATGCAGAATGGTTAAACATTATCAACAATTTGTTATGAGCAGGTAAATTGTTGACGCAATAATCATTAACAAGTACCGTTATCAAAGGTTTATTTACAAAATAATCATGATTACTAAATACTACTGAACTAACACGTTCAGGACCAACTGACGTCCACACAGTGAAATATGAACTAGCTTTAAATGATGTAATGACCCGTCATGCTGCGATTGTTTAATAAAAGAGGAAGTAGACGCGGGCTTGCAGGCGGTGAGCAATGGGTAGCTCGCCCCCGATAAGGACCCAGGACTGGGTCGGCGGCGCGTTATCTTCCACGCGCGCCAAAATGAGATTTCTAAGCAACATAATTATCTTATTTTGACAAATGAGGTATCGTTACAAGCGTCTTGACCGTCCGCGACGCCTGATTATGGCCTCTAGAGGACTTATGGTATCAAATTAAAGTGCTTAATTAACACATTTCAAATATATAGATAATATTTATATTGTAATCTCAAAATAAAAATAAAAGATATAAAAACTAAAACACAACTACGACAACAACGCCAATGTGACTCCGGATTTTTAATTTGTCTGTAGGTATGTGATTTCTTGTTTAAGTAGGTATTAGGTACTTTTAAGTTGGCGCTGTTGACGTAGTTGGGATTTAATTTTTTTAACTTTTTTAGAAATGTGGAAGTTGCTATCCGGCACATTGGAAGAAAACAGCCTTTAATCCAGTATGATAATGTTTTGACAATAAAAAACACTTGTTAAAGGTTAATTATAATTTAATTCTAAAAACCAACTAGGTACTTAAACTATTTTAAAATATTATTTTATTATTGTTTAGTCAATATTCAATTCAGAAATTAAACATGTTACGCCCGTGTTTGGATGTTTATAAACTGGACAATTTCTAAGCAAAGATGACAAAATCCTAAATCTCTCTGATATTATTATTATCAAGTTGAAACATAAAAAATTAGATTGGGTTGAAAAAAAATGTATATGAAAAGATTAAAAACCTACATACCTTACCTAACTACACCTAACTACCTACCCGACCTACCTATATGCCTACCTACCTACATCTACCTACCTAAACCTACCTCTCCCTACCTACCTATACCTGCCTACATACTACCCTACGTACACAACTTTCTTATTTTTTTTTCGATAAGCTTATCCATCTACAAAATATTATAAACCTGTAAAAATAAGATGGAGGAAATCGGTGAAGTCGTTCTCATCATAATCTCGTATTCGTGCGTAGTGTGTTCGTGGGTTGCACTGGACGTTATCATTATCACATATATTTTCTTCCAAAGCGAAGCTATAAACACGTGCGTAGCCCCTCCGTGCGCAACAGTGGGGCCCCGCCTTTATGCCTTTGCACACTGGGCGACTACGACGGCGATGTTAATCATCCAGTGCGGGCTTCTAAGCCTGTTCGTCCATGACGCTACCCGAAAGTTACGAAAGAGTTAGAAACAAAACAACATCATAAAAGCCAGAATGTCACTGCACTTGTTTTTCAATGAGTTAATTAACTAGTTCGTGATTGGTTGTTACGTGTATGAACCGCCGATTGGCCTAAGAAATCTCCAGTCCAGCAAAATAATAATTACTGATGACGACGAAGTAGATGGTATGAATTTCGTGTAGTAGAAGATGTTGTCACGACCTTCGTTCTATACTGATCTCGTGTCCCGAAGCTGGTCTCATCACGAATTCATATTTCAACTTCAACTTGCTCATGTCTGCTGTCACTCGGTACTGACGTACGAAGTGCGCTAGAGTCACCTTCATTGATATCATGGCGTATGTTCGACCTGTAATTTAATCAGTATTTTATTATTTCTTCATCATCATCAACATCATTATTATTATTGTTCACCTTTTTATCGGTAAAAACTTTGTATAAATACCTATACAAGCTCGCTTGCCTAATCCAAATGCTGCAAATTCTTTGTGGTTTCTAAAATCACCATCCAGCCATCTTTCTGGTCTGAATTGATCGCTCTCCGGTCCCCAAGATGGGTCGAGATAATTTGCCAGAGGAAAAATTGCACAATAACTACCAGCGCGCATCGTGTAATTTTCTGAAATAAATGAATGAATATACCTATCATTATAAACATTTAACATCATCATTCTACCTTGCCTTTTCCCAACTGTGTTGGGGTCGGCTTCCAATCTAACCGGATACAGCTGAATACCTGTATTTTACATGAAGCAACTGACTATCTGACCTTCATGAAACAGTAACTGGGTAGCACGATACTTCTAGGTAAGACTGGATGTCAGACTTTCGGGCTTCTGACTATCCGTAACAGATCTGTCAAAATAGCATAGCGTGCTTTCCGAGGCATGGAGGGGTCTCGGTATGTAATGGATGGTCACTCATTGACGAACCGACCTCTGCAAGTGTTGTTTAACCTTGAAGATCGACCCGTGCGGCTGTTATTATATTTTAAACACGGGCCCCTCAATATTGATAACATTATACCAAGCCTATTCTCTGCTCAGGCTACTACTGCTGAGACTTTCGTTATGTGATAATTTTTGCAACCACTAGAACAGATGTTGAAAACCAATCTAATCTTACTGAGCTTAACATCGTTATCCACGTTCCTAAACAAAACAGGAACTGAAGGAAACGTTCGGAGAGACTCCATTATCACTGCGTTTGTATAAACCAATTTGTTCACATCATCCTTTTCTACGTCTCTGTCGGCACCTAGTACATCTAATAGTCTGCAAAAAGCAAATTATACGTAGATTAGAGTTAATATTATCTAAGTTTGAATTGCCAACATACTTAATGCAAGAGTTACCTTCTTATATATCTTATATTTTTATGTGTGAATATTGTGTGATATATACATAATTATGTATCACGCAATATTTATTGTACAGTTATATAATTATAATAATATACAGGAATAAATCATATCCTGGGTCAAATTAATTTATTGTCTATCTTTCTTGATATCTTCCAGCGTAATGATTTGTTTTTTTTAAATAAGAAAATGCTATTATAGTATACAACGAATATTTAAATGACAAAATAAAGTATTGAGTATGATATAGGTATCAACACAGAGTGACAAAATAAGCTCAGAAAAAAAAAAGATTTCTGATGCTGTATGCTACATTTATGTCTGACGCCATTGCAACAGCCATTTCTGACGTATTCCAAGGACATTGTAATAACCAATCAAGACTACTAAGTACAATTTCAAGAAACCATACTGAAATAGCGCGGTTTAACATAAATCATTTATGTGAAGTATAATATAATTTACGTAAAAAAAAAAACTTTAATTTCAACTTACTCTTCATACAATTTCTCTTGAACTTCAGGATGTGCTCCAAGCTGCAGCAAAGTGTATGTTAGCTGGTTAGATGTCGTTTCAAATCCAGCTGCTATAATTGTATCCATTTCTTCTCTGATCTCCCTATCTGTCAAGGCACCGTTTTTCGATAAGTCTAGAAGTAGATCTAGAAAAGGTTAGTATTTATTCCCTGGAAAATAATAGAATAAAGTTAAACAAGATTAAAGAATCAAGGGATGTTAAAATAACATAGTAAAACCTGAAAATATTGAAGAAGTAAAAAGTTACAAAAGGAAATAGGTTCTACGCTGCACCATCGACACCATCATGAGTATTATTTTAGTAAGCTACTGCTGAACGTAGGCTTCCTCGATCACAGGCCATGTAAAGGCCTACGCAGACCAGGACGGCAAGGGATTAAAATTTTTACCAATGGACATTCAAACATATTGATATAGAAATACGACTTAAAATGCTATGCTATAAAATGATGAGATTTCATTGCACGGCATTGAAAGACGCGCCACGGGCTCGCGGCGGGATGACGTGGCGTACTGCCGTAGGCAACGGCATGCCGAGGACTCCAGCGCTCTATGTGACATACCGCGGGGTGAGGCGGGGGTAAAGATGCACACCATTTTCGCCCACGTCTCTGACGACAGAGTACGAGAATTTATCATGCTATGTCCTGCCGCGACACGCCGTGGCATGCGCTGGAATGCCACGGTATAGCGGATAGTGTGCGCTGACTGACGGCAAAATCCTTTGCCATCCCGTCAAGGTATGAGTTGGCTTTAAGTCGATCGTTGGATACTCTTATCTAGTTACCAGATCATCCTGCGAAGATCATTGTTGTATCATTATTGTTGGTGTAACAACAGTGTTGATCGTTGTTGTTGAGGGCGTCCTACCTGCTGATTTGCTGTCTCCACTCCAGGACACGCCTACCCCAATGGTTCTACGGCTAATATAGCTAGACCACTATTAATACTTTGATCCTCTGACCTTCTTTTTGTTGCAATCGTCATATTATAACAAATTTATTAGTTTGATTAAAAATTACATACCTGAATTTTCAGATTCAAGATTATTACCCGAAGCTTCGATTTTCATGGTAGCTTTTTTCTTTTGTAAAACCTGTAAAAAGATATTTGCCATTATTTACTAATGTTTCATTTTTTTACTTCTTGAGTAATTCCATGCTTGCCAAACATCTTTATGAACTTAGTTACTTTGATAGCCATTGCATGTAAAGTCTCCACAAGTTCTTCTTCTTTCTTCTTCAGTCCTAGCAGCCTATATATGAAGTCATTCTGCTGCCAAAAATTTACTGCTCTGTTGATCCCAATGTTTATCATTTTTTCTACTGATTCAATGTAGTTTTGCGTGAACTTAACGTCATCAATGATATCTATTCCAAACGTACCGACTGAAAAGATAATAGCAACATTACTTGGTTATTGTTGGATTATGTCTGCTTACATTGTTCTTACGTACAAAAATAACAATACCGCAAGAATCGAAGGTTACCTACCACAAAGTGTTTCCAATGCATTGTTTTTCAAATATGGATGATGGTCAAATCGTCCTTTCCCAACATGAGGTTCCATAGAACTAGTCAGCTTTTTGGTCTGACTGTTAAACACACCTAGGAACCCGTGAACCACTGGCAGAGTGAATGCTGGGGTCAGCAACTTGCGGTGACGCTTCCAAATGTCTACTGCGAAGGAAATTTTGCTTTGCCGATAATTTGATACATGGTGCTATGATAATTTCGTGACAAGCAAGCAACCATTTTCGTGTGCAAGTGTTTCAGTGAGCCTGTTTCTAAATGACGTGATGTACCTACTGTTGCTTTCGCGTTAAGTTGTGAATGAAAACAGTAATTTAAGAAAAGGTGGTAAGAACGGACTCTATCACTTTCCAATGAACAGCTTAATTATTATTTACTAACCTGATGCTACTATTAGTCCATCTCCCATCCAAACTTTGAATAGGTCGTAAAAATAATGTTTCTTCAAGCACACATTTGCCGCTGTTAACGCATCCTGAGGATCGGATATAACTGAAAACAAAAAAAAAAGTTCTAATAAACATAATATTATAAGATTTCTTTATTATTTTTCAAAAAGTCACCCTATAATGTGTTAGGCATCTTCAAAATTACTAATTTTACTTGTTAATATCTTGTATGTCTGCAACAGCTGCTTGTACAAGTAAAATTATTGTATTTTTTAGGCACAAGGCCCGAAAGCCTATTGTTACAATTTTAATAATCAGGGTTGATATAGAGATTCAGAAAGAACCATAAATTTTCCAACAAGGAAAGGAACCCTCAATGTGTGAGCATGTAGTACATGCACGTACGTACGTAACGTACGTCGATCTGAAGTGCTGTCGCACCACTGATAGTCGACTTATCGTACTGTTGAACCCTAACGTTTCCCTTGTATTTGTTGGTCGCTACTATGACGCGGAGTCGAGTTCAACTGTCACTTGTTTTAGCGATCATAATGAGAAAACCGAAGATGATTCTAAAAGCCTGTCATCGATTTTAACGTTTCTTTAGATAGAAAGTAAGAAAGAAGAAAAACGTATGACATGTCGTAGGAAGATTTGATCATTTGAATGCCCGACTCGATCTTTATCCAATAAGATTGAGATTTTTTTTTACCATTGTCTAATTATCCGTGTTTTCGCAATATATTATAGGGTTTTCGCGAAAATTCGAATTATTTAATCTCCCTACGACATATTATAACATCATGTAATGTGTGTTATTATAATATTAGCAACTTAAATCACTGTGATAATGATGACTTACAATAACAAAGCTCACTTCCGAAATTGCAATAAGTCAGTCCTCCTTGCTTTGCGCAGTCTTCAGATGCAAACTTTAACAACTCTTGGAGATCTGATACAAAAAATACAAATCACATTAGTGTAAGCACTTTTCTAACGATCGAACCATTTTAAAACTTCAATGTTCTTATTTTTTACCGACTTCAAATAAGGGAGGAGGTTATGCATGCAACGAGTTGTTTTTATTTTCATACTAGCTTCTGCCCGCGGCTTCGCCCGCGTGGATGTCGGATATTATCCCACAGGAACGTGTTACATGTCGTGTGTCATGTGGTTTCATTTATAATAATAATAATATCTAAGTAATTAAGCTAAAAACGAATTGCGAAACACACTATCAAACACAATCTGAATGAATTTGATAGATATTGCTAATCCATTGCTTCATAATATGTTCGAGAAATTAATTGAATTTGAATTTTAAAATTATCCTTTATTCTTTAACTAACAAAAAGATAAACACTTTTAATAAAAATAAAAATTAAAACTACTCTATATTATTTCTACTTAAAATACCACAAAAAATAATTATTAGACCATTTCGCGTCATTATTTATCTGGCCCGCCGCGCACCCCTTCATTCTTATCGTTGTAACTTTTAAACTATTCTTTCAAATGTCTTAGTGTAAAAGACAACGTGTTTCTACATTAAATACCGAAAGCGATGAAGGTATTAATTTTGAGAAGAAGTAATTAAATACTACAAAATTTGCAATGTAAAAAAGGTCTTAATTTTAAATGTATTTATGGCTCACTATTTTAGGTATAATGGCTTCCACATAAAAGATAGATATATGCTGTCTTAGACTTTTATTTAGAACTGTTTTAAAGATACAATCCCACGGTGCATTATCTTTGCGTAACTTTAACGGTTTAGGCAGCGCACTCCAAGATAGCTCTCAGAGGGCAGATTTTTTTTCGACATACTTGATACTTATCGTTGTCAAAATGTCATGGCAAAATCAAACAAAATCTTTATAAATTGTAGCCTATGTGTTATTCTGATGTATAAGCTATATCACTGTAAAGTTAGAGAGTAGAAGAGTAACAAACATCCATCCATCCATCCATCCTCACAAACTTTCGCATTTATAATATTAGTAGGATAGTAGGATACTTTTCCGGGATAAAAAGTACCCAGTGTGGTGTCCAGGATAATAAAGAATAATTATACCAAGTTTGAACAAACAAACAGACAGACAATTTTTTTTTAAATCACATTTTTGGGTTCGGTGTCGGTCTAGTAACACCCCCTTAGCCATTTATTTTTTTGATATTTTCAATGTACAGAATTTTCACTTCTACAGATTTATTATAAGTATATATAGTAGATGTACACCGATTTGTCCGTGATTATTGGTCCGACTTACGTGATTCTTTTTTCATTCAAGCCGAGGCACACTGGTGGTGAAACCACTACCAGCAAAATCCTGCTGCATAGTATAAAATTATAGAAATAGAAATACCATATCGAGGCTTCACGGGCTATTTGTATTAAGCGACATCTTGGTAAATATTGAGTTATATTTTATAAATCTATATTCAAATCGCCAGATTTTTCTGAGCCATTTGAATCCGGTGTCATGGCAATCTGAGTACTTTTTTGGCGCTTGAAATATCAGTAAATTTAGGTCCAGTTTGAATCTGATTTGATATAAGCAACACAAATGTTATACAATGTTATAAAAGATGAACTTCACATGCTTATGCTGTTTCTCGTGACATAAATTTCGTAACAAAGAGCGTTAATCGTTTTGCCTGTATCTGAAATCCTTTCCTTAATGTGGGTTTATCTTTTAAATCAAGACAAGGAAAATACTAACTTGTGAGGTGCATCAACAGCTTGTGCGCATGCCCAATAACCGGCAACTCCCCTGGCATAGTCGGAGGTAACGCATGCGTGCTGGACTTGACACGAACATACTTCAACCACACATAAACAGAACACAACACACATGCAATTATTGCTAAGATCAACATTTTACGACAGATATATTAGGTCTAAGCGATGAGTAGGTGCTGTCAATGATTTATACTAATTCGACTGACCGATTATGATGTCTAAATTGACTTTGTTGGGTGAGTTTATTCACACTTGGACAAAAAACGTTAATTTCATTACCAATTCATACAATTATTATTACACGTACATTTGAGGAGATTAAATTAATGATCCATCGGATAAGCATACAAAAAATCGACTGCAAAAACACAAGGAGACAAATAAAAGTAACACCATTAATATTTGAAGGTTATTGGTTTGTCCCCGCCTGCAATACCTTACAAAAAACTAATTTCAATGCCTGGAAGAGAATATATTAAGGGATAAGGCCGACAATTGTATGTTTTTTAATTTATACATTATTTTTATGTAATGTATAATCTAGTGTAATAGCATAAACAAATATCTTTGTTTCCACATCCTGCAATAGTCCTATACCAACCGGGGGTTATCCTTAGCTGCACTTGCACATTGCGAACAGGGATAATCGTCGGTTGATGCCTCATTTCAATAAAAGCGTCTAACGGGCCTCTGCGAGTTGGCTTCGGCCCCTCGTACGCTGTCCAAAGGTCCGGGACCCCAGGGTCCCAAGAAATGTCAAGAGACGTAAAAATAATAATAAAAACGTTTATTTTCTCCACTACATAATAACTATATACGTACAATACATAAATGTGTCATACAAAAATACATGATGTTGTGGAAACGAGCCTGCACTAGGAATGGGTGTTACAAACTCAAACTCAAACTCAAACTCAAAGCATTTATTTCAAATAAACCAATTACAGGCACTTTTGAATTGTCAAGGGGTCGGTCAGTCAGAAAGATGAAGCTAGTTGCCCATTCCAAAGCGTAGTAGGTACCTATGGAGAAGAACGGGCAAGAAACTCCACGGACACTCTTTTAAATCAAAAATATATGATACAAAATATTTGTTACATCATTCATGTTGAAATTATACATGTGAGAACAATGTAGAAAGACGTGCACGTTAAAAGCGTCCGTAATAAAGATAACAATTCAAAAATTAAAATAAGCCGTGGCAGCTAAGAGATGACCAGTCCCTACTGACGGCGCCCGTTCACGAACGTGACGCATGGATCAGCACCATTTAGCTCAACCATTTTGAAGGGAACTTAATGATCCAACACACACGCCACCACCAGCGAGACATTTGAGTGAGCGTGACATACTCTCAGCAGCCAGGGCACATTCAAGTCAATGAAAGACGTACCCAGTAAAATGGTAGCTTTATAGAAGGTATGTGGTCACAGTGCTCACACATGTGCTTTGCAATTATACAATATTAACAGGTTGAATTTATACAATGCAAAGATAGTTTTTCCAATCTTCAGCAGCTCCAACAATATTTTCGAATGCTAATTAACTAGTTTATGCGCCCTTGTGGAGCTGGACCAGCGTTGAGCCAAGCATTTTTGTCAGCGATGTAATCCCCCAACTTATAATATGCTTGGCAGCATAGTGTGCGTTTTATACAAGATTTAAATTTCGTTTCATTTAGTTGGAGTATGTGGGGAGGTATTTTATTGTAACATTTTAAACAGTACCCCATGAAGGATGAGTCTACTTTAGCCAGTCTGAAACCAGGTTGACTTAATTGGTCCCTATTTCTCGTACTATAATTGATAATAATATTATATGATAACGTTGGGATAAAATAAAAAAAAATCAATTGGCAAAAGAAACAAATAATTAGAGCAAAGAAGGTTGTGTGGGTGTAGGGTATGTATACGTAGGACATATCGAATTGTTTTTTATGTGCTTTTTATAAAATTACTTCTTCGTACTTCTAAACTACTTATCATAATTTGATAAATTAATGAGGTGTCGTTGGAAGCGTCTTGACCGTCCGCTGCCGATGGTTATAGGCTATGTGACGCCACATTAAATTGAATATGGCCTCTTGAGAACATAAGGTATCACCTGAAAGGGCTTCATAAGCACATTTCAAGTACCTATACAGGGTGGCCGGTCGGTTGACGTCCAAAAATAAAATTTAGTTCCCTCGTATCGTGAGGTATCCGAATCACCCCCATGTATGTTCCGGGATTTTTGATAGTTTTCGAGTTATGATTTTTTTTCTGAATTTTTGAGAATTTTCGACCCGATAAATTAAAAAATTAAAAGAAAAAAAAGTAGAAGACTTTTACGAGATTTTTTTTTTGCAACTGAATCTTCATTAGTAGTACTTTCATGCAAAAAATAATCAGCTTCGTAACTGTGATGAAAGTTATGAAAATGTTGGTCTAAAGTGAAAAATTTACATTCGGTAAATTATGGCTGAAATTTTCAACTTTAAATTAAAAATCTAAACAGGTGACTTCATGGTTCCTAAGTAAGCTATAAGAATGCGCCAGACTCTCAGCTTTCATAATCATTAAAAAAAAGTACTACTTAATGGGCAACTTTGGCTAAAATCGGCCTTCAAAGACAGCGAGGTGGAAACTTCTTAAAATTAGTCATCTGATAAATACATTTTTTTTTCCCAATTTTCTCGTTCCTAAGATTATTTAGCTTGTTAACTAACCAAAAATGACTGCAGAAAAGCTATGATTTAAACAATTGCCGGTAATTGGTCCATCTGTCGCGGTATTTTTCATTTCAGTAATTTCTTACCTGCGTTGCGTAGTGACACGGGGCGCCGTCATTAACCGACTTAGCATAAAGGAGGAGGTTATCATTTCGGTTGTATTTTTTTTGTGTGTTACCTCATATCTCCGTCATTTATGAACCGATTTGAAAAATGTTTATTTTGTTTGAAAGGGTATACGTCCCAGGTGGTCCCATTGTCATCAGGTCAGAATCTGATCATGGAACCCTGGAGAAATCGAGGGAAATCTTTAAATATTATTGGCACACCTATAGCGATTTGGATATTTTTTATAGTAACTTGTGCATTTGCTCTCAGAAATCACCACCATAAAAGGTAGAGCGACCTCACTATGGTTCTCATTCATGATGGCATTTTTTTTTTACCAGGGGCCATTTTTTTACTCTAATACCTTTGTTCGGTTAGGTTAGCCTAACTTAACCAGCTGTTTTCTTTGATATTTTATATGATTACCCAATCACAAGAATACGGTGATGCTGTTCATCTTTGAGCAGTTCCATGAGCCTACCTTGAAAATCCAAGATCAGTTGCTCACTTTTAGGAAAGGTTAGGTTCGCTTAGGTTAGGTTAGGTTTTCTCGGAAAGGTGTCACTTACAGGGGACGCGACGGCGTGGACCGGCGCGAAATGTCGTGCGGTGTTCCACAAGGCTTGGTCCTGGGCCCGCTCCTGTGGGACATCGGCTAAGACTACGACTAGGTGTTGGGTTGCTGGCGTGCTTAGTATGATAGTTCCCTAGCACAAATAGAAATGCGTCCTCTTCTGACAAATGTGGAAACCCTACGAATTGAGGAAGCTTTCCTTCCATGGCTACAAAAGACACTCTCTGCCTGGTAACGTTTTTCGTATGCACGTTATAGTGCAATAGATTGAGGGTATTCTTTCTAGAATGAATTATGGTCACAATCTCAGGACCGAGTCTATTGTCAACAGCGACACGATAATAAACGGCGTTTATTCTGGCCGCGGCGATTTTAAAATGACAAAACATGTGATGTAGTGCACGGTTAAAATATGTTTGTTACAACAGCCATCACCGCCTCTACAACCCACCTAAATATCGTGATTAATCAGGACTTCTTTGCTTGGTCTGTTGTAAGCTGACTAGCGTTCCGGTCATTTGTAGGTGAAACGGGACTCCATAGCCACACGATTCGATATCATTAATGCTATCGGTAAAGCCCCTAGCTACTATGAAAACATCCCCACTGTTGAATTGAACCAATGCATTGGTTTTCTTCATTCATTAATAATTGGATATTTGTCGCATCAGAGGTTGTAGCACGCAAAGGATCCACAAGCGAAAAAACGACATAATTAATTATTTGGTAGGTTTAAGTAGGTAGGTTAGATAGTTGTTAATAAAAATAAGCTGCACATTTACGGCTACTACTAAAGTTGAACATTACTATTGTCACTGATATTTCTCGAGACGTTCTTGGTGAGGCGTTCGCATTACTGTGGTTATGTTTCAGTTTCAGAGTCTAGTTTTTTTTATAGTATCATTTTTTTTAAATGTGGTTATGTGGTTTTGTACAAAAAAAATGTTTTTTGTTAAAAAATAAACACATCATTGCCCAAAAGCTTTCTTTTTTCTTTATCTCTAAAAAATCCCATCAACTTTGCAATTATTGACATGTATCTTAAGACTGTTGGAGGGTGGGGCCCTCCAACAAGTTTGAAACCAGTGTCATTTGAAGTGTCTGGTAGGTTAGATACTTTTTCGAAGATCAATTGAACACTGTTAGGTTAGGTTAGCCTAACCTAACTAGCTGTTTTCTTTTAATCTTTTGTATAATTACCCAATCACAAGAATACGCAATTAATGCTGTTCATCATTGAGGAGGTCCATGTGACCTTCAAAATGTAAGATCAATTGAACTTTGTTAGGTTTGGTTAGGTTAGCCTAACCTAACTAGCTGTTTTCTATTAATCTTTTGTACGATTGCCTAATCATAAGATTATACAAATGCTGTTCATCATTAAGGAGTTTCATGTGACCTTCAAAATCCAAGATCAGTTCATCAGTATTAGGTTAGGTTATGTTAGGTTAGGTTTGGTTTGGATAGGCAGTTACGCGGACGACACGCTGGTCACTGCCCGGGGGAGCTCGCACAGGGAGGCAGCGTTGCTGGCGACGGCTGCGGTCTCACAGGTGGTGGGCCGCATACGTCGCCTGGGCCTGGAGGTGGCCCTCAGCAAGTCGGAGGCCATGGTGTTTCATGGCCCCCGGCGGGCGCCGCCGCCCGGTTCACACATCGTGGTCGGGGGGGCTCGGATTGCTGTCGAGTCTACCATGAAGTACCTAGGATTGGTGCTCGACAGCCGGTGGAACTTCGAGCCCCACTTTCGGCGGCTGGCGCCCAAGTTGCTGGGCGCTGCTGGGGCGCTGTCAACGCTGCTTCCCAATCTGGGGGGCCCGAGCGCCGCTTGTAGGCGGCTCTACGTGGGGATCGTGCGGTCGATGGCCCTTTACGGGGCCCCAATCTGGGCGGCTGACCTGACGGCCGGAAGCATCGCAGTACTGCGCAAGCCGCAGAGAGCGATGGCCGTCAGAGTCATCAGGGGGTATCGCACGATCTCCTACGAGGCGGCTTGTGCACTGGCCGGATCCCCGCCCTGGGACCTCGAGGCGAAAGTACTCGCGTCATCGTACCGGTGGCGCGAGGAAGCGAGGGCGCGGGGCGAGCAACCGATGCAGCGACACATGGAGCTGCACCGGTCTCAGCTCCGCGAGGTCCTGGTGGCGGAGTGGCGGGACAGGCTTTCACGCCCTACCGCCGGCCTCGACATCATCGAGGCGGTCCGGCCGGTGCTCGACCTCTGGCTCGGGAGGAGGCACGGCTCCCTGTCGTTTCGGGTGACGCAGGTGCTCTCGGGGCATGGTTGCTTCGGGAAGTACCTGTGTCGCATAAACAGGGAGCCGGACGCCCGGTGTCACCACTGCGTCGACTGCCGGGAGGACACGGCGTGGCATACGCTGGCAGAGTGTGCCGCTTGGGAGGAGCCGCGCCGTGCCCTCATCTCAGAAGTAGGCAGTGACTTGTCGCTGCCGGCCGTTGTGAATGCGATGGTCGGCGGCGAGGAGTCCTGGGACGCGGTGGTTTCCTACTGCGAGACAGTCGTTTCGCAGAAGGAGGCTGCGGAAAGGGAGAGGGAGATTACGTCCACTCACCCGGCCCGCAGCAGGCGCACCGGGCGTCGAAGGAGGGCGGATAACGCCCTCTTCCAGCCCCCCTAAATGGGTCCAGGGGCGACGGACTCGGGGACGTCTGTCGCCCCCCACACATCAGGACCCGAGGTGGCGGCGCGTAGTGTTCCACGCGCGCCCCTCTTAGACGGCGCGGGGGGAGTTTAACACCTCACTCCCCCCTGACCCGAGGAAGAGGCCCGCGTTCGCGGGCCGGCACCAATCGGGGGTTGCGGAAGATTTTTAAGTTCCCGCGACCCCCGGCGTCGGTGTGAGATGGGACACCGGGGTGGTTTTTAGTCAGTAAGAGTCTGACAGACCCCTCCGCCCGCCCCAGGGCGGGGGACATCCATGAGGATTTTCCACCCCGGAACAAAAAAAAAAAAAAAAAAAAATGGTTTGGATAGGCAAGGTTAGGTTAGGTTAGGTTTGCCTAACAAAATGCTTTTTGTTATTACAAAAAAATCCCATCGATTTTGCAATCGTACAAGACAGTAAGTCTTTTTCTGGATCCTTATAAACATATTGACATGCATATTATAACTGTTGGAGGGTGGGGACGGGGTCCATATAAAATCCCCCATGGTCCTTTCCACCTCGCTGTCTTTGAAGGCCGATTTTAGCCAAAGTTGCCCCATTAAGTACTACTTTTTTTTAATGATTATGAAAGCTGAGAGTCTGACGCATTCTTGCAGCTTACTTAGGAACCATGAAGTCACTTGCTAAGATTTTTAATTTAAATCAGTCATAATTTACCGAATGTAAATTTTTCACTTTAGACCAACATTTTCATAACTTTCATCACAGTTACGAAGCTGATTATTTTTTGCATGAAAGTACTACTAATGAAGATTCAGTTGCAAAAAAAAAATCTCGTAAAAGTCTTACTACTTTTGTTTCTTTTAATTTTTCAATTTGTCAGGTCGAAAATTCTTAAAAATTCAGAAAAAAAATCATAACTCGAAAACTATCAAAAATCGCGGAACATACATGGGGGTGATTCGGATACCTCACGATACCAGGGAACTAAATTTTATTTTTGGACGTCAACCGACCGGCCACCCTGTATATGACGTCGGGAGCGTGAGCGTAGCGATAAAGAGGGATATTATTACATTCACTTATAGTATCAATTCCTCTTTATATCACACGCATAATTAGCTTCGCTTTGTATGAAAAACCGGCCAAGTGTGAGTCGGACTGGCAAACGAAGGGTTCCGTACCACCGTAAAATTTTGAGCAAAAAATGCCAAAAAAAAAACACGCTTCTTGTATCCGGACCCCCTTTAATTTCTTACTTGTTTAATTTTTATATTTTGTTGTTATAGCGGCAATAGGTTGTCATTTTTAACAGATTGATACTTCATCAATCTGTTAAAAATGTCTACCTATTACGGTTCATGAGATAGGTACAGCCCGCTGACAGCCAGAAGGACAGAGGAGGCGTAGTTATTGGGTTCCTTTTGGCACTCTTCGGGTACAGAGAAAAAAGTAGGCTCCATCGTCCACTAGGACCCAAGCCAGGCTATGCACGAATGCAGGGTTGGCAAACAAATGATCGCGGCTAATGTAGCAAACCGCTCCGTGCATAGCCTACGTACCACTGATCTGAAGGGTAGACCTTCAGATCTTGAGTGATCTCGTGCTAATGACACCGAGAGTGATCACTACTTGAAGTAAGTTTGCATTTTTCTGAATTCAGTCGCAAAGCGTAAGCGTACTTAGACCGAAAATACTGAGTTTTTTTTTTTTTTTTTTTTATTAGGTTAATAAAAAAAAATTGTCCTACTGCTCGGCAAAGGTCTCCGCCATACTTTTCCAGTCCTCCATATATTATTATGTTGTGCCTTCTTCGGCCAATCGGTTAGGAATTAGTCTAAATCGTCATGGCATCAAAAACGCTGGCGCGCCAGCGTTTTTTAAGCCTGCCCGGCAACGAACCCCGTCATCAGGTACCCACTGTGTGACGATCCTGGCCCATCTGCTTTCATGCATCGTATAGGTGTGACTGTTACCTTTAGAATACGTAATACGTTAATATGCGCACTATCTAGGTAATCTGCAAATTACCGGGATTATGATGAACAATTTTTTCCACTTTAACGGACTCGAGAAAATCTGCAGGTTAACAAGTTAATCTGCACTCTAACTGATTAACGCACATTAGCGGTAACATGACTATGAGTTAGTCCAACGTAATTTCAAAAATCAAATCATTTACCTATTAGTGTAATTTTTGGTGTTAGGTGCAAGTAGATCTAATTAAATATGTATGTGCTCAAAAATCTACCCATTCGGCATTCCGCGAGATACACCTGCATCGATCAAGGGTTCATGGTCATCTAGGCATTACCGGTCTGCTGAATAAGTATAAATTGCTTTCACATCTAGCCATCGTTTAGACCTAACATATCAGTCGTACAATGTTGAGCTTAGCACTGTTTGTTTGTGTGTTGTGTTGCGTGTTTGCGTGGTTGAAGTATGTTCGGGTCAAGTCCAGCACGCATGCGTTACCACCGGCGGTGCCGGGAAAGTGGCCGGTTTTTGGACATGCGCTCAAGCTGTTTAAATACTTTACAAGTTGGTATTTTCTATTTTATTTTATGGCCAAGCAAGCCACCTATTTAATTGGGATGACTCATTTACAACCAGATGGACCATAGGCCATTTTCAATACTTACCGCCCCGCGTGTAATGCCAAAGGCATCGCACATAATAATATATGTAATTAGCCATTTCAGAGCTGAAATATCTAGAGACATTAAGCTCTGAGATGGCAACGCATCTGAGGTAGCCAATGTGACGCTCTGCTAGTAAGTAGTTTATCGCACATATATGTAATTTGCCATTTCAGAGCTGAAATATCTTGAGACAAAACCTGCGTCAGCCTGTACGTACATACCAAGATAGGGATCTTTATGAAGAAACTCGTCCGAAGAGCGTAAATCCAATCCATATACAATGTGGAGACGACAATACAACAATAAATGAAAACACTGGCAATATTAATACACAGGAGTATTTAGGAACTATCAAACAAATAACGTAAACTAACATTGAAATAATTATAAAAGTGATATTTTCTAACAAACTAAATAGTAGTGTTGGGCCGACTATATTACTATATATTTGCCATTCTTTGACTAGCTATAGTGACTAAACTATTGGAGATATTTGATTGAATTTTCGTATGCAGACTGGGAACGTCATTAGATATACGCAGTTTAATTTATTGTTGTATTGTCGTCTCCACCTTGTATCATGAGCCGACATAAGATGATGCAGATACTACCTCGAAGACATTGTCATTGACACTTTTGAAAACACGCTTTTAAAGAAAATATTGGGTTGCATTGTTTTTCTTTTAATGCCGCCCTCTATGTTAGTTATAGGTTTTTTTTGATAAAGGTCTTTTTTTTTTAACTTTCTAGTTGTAGGTAATACAAATTCATGTAGATAAACAAAACTGTTCAAGCAAAGTTAATAAATTACATTGCGACCACCCCGCTCAGGCGTCTTCTATAGACCGAATGAAAAAAGAATCACGTAAATCGGTTCAGTAATCACGGATAAATCAGTGTACTGTTTAACTACATAGGTAGGTACATGAAAATAAAAATAACACGTTGCACGCATAACCTCCTCCTTTATTTGAAGTCGGTTAAAATAAGGACATTGACGTTTTGAAATGTATATAGTAGGTATGTCGATCGTTAAAAATGAAACGTGCTTACACTAATGTGATTTGTGTTTTTTTTTTATCAGATCTCCAAGAGTTGTTAAAGTTTGTATCTGAAGACTGCGCAAAGCAAGGAGGACTGACTCATTTCTATTTTGGAAGTGAGCTTTATTATTGTAAGTTATCATTATCACAGTCATTAAAGTTCCTAATATTATATTAACATACACATCGTCTACCGTAATCTAACTTGACGTAAGGGATAAATAGCTACTTTTCAGGAGAGCCAAAAACTTTTTTTTCCAAATGCGTACATAATTATCTTTTTTATTCTTTAGGTTATATTGAAGTGGTTTATATGTTTCTGTCTAAGTTTTTTGGCCTCATAAACTTGATAATTATAATCTATTTACCGATTAAAGCTTCAGTTACAAAGATAGCATGTCCGTTACGACAAAAAAAAAAATGTCCATTAAACCCTAACTGAGCTGTATTATCGTAAGTAATCATAATCACAGTCATTAAGTTGCTAATATTATAATAATACACACATAATACATAATAGTGCTGGTTAACATAGAAAACAACAAACATAAATACAAATACAACACCCAAGAAAATGATTTATTATTGAACAACACCAACACTTTGCCCAACAAATATAACCAACAGAACTGAGAACCAGACATTTGGTAAAAAACGACCGACCATTTAAAATAATGTTCCAAAATTTCCACAAATTAATTTACCGTATCATATTATGATACGTTACATGCAACACTGCTAAGTGAGTACCAAGCTTTACATACTACTTAACCAATATTTTGAAGAAGGTGTTTTTCCCGATTTATTAAAAAAAGCTCTAATAAAACCGATCCACAAGAAAAATATAAAAACCGACCCAAACAACTACTGTCCCATTGCTCTCTTACCAAAAATATTTGAGAAAGCCATGTGCAATCGTGTTTACGCGTTTTGTGAAAAATATAAGGTATTCAATAATAGTCAATTTTTTTTCGTAAAAACCGATCTACCGTTTTGGCTGTTTATAAATATAATTATCCAAGAAGCCCCCAATATAATTAATAATAAAATATACGCTGTAGGATTGTTATTAGACATGACAAAGGCTTATGTTATGGTACAATTTGATATATTATTAAATAAACTACATAACATCGGTGTCCGCGGAAAAAGTTACGAATGTTCACATCTTATTTAAAAAACAGAGAACAAGTTGTAGAAGTAGAACATTACAATCATAAATCAAAAGAAATATAATTAATCCGATCCCAAAAAATACCCGTAAGCGCTTCTATACCACAAGGAAGTGAAATAGGGTGCCTGCTATTCCATAAGCGATCTCGTACTAGTCATGCTTACTGTTCGCCGATGATATCTCTATCTTGACTTCATGTGACAATAATAATAATGACTCTGTAATCTGCGAAAACTGATGTGATATAATATCAGGATATATTACAGAGTCACTTATTGAAAAATAATACAGACATGTTATGAGTTAGAACTTGTCTTTCTGTTTTCAGTTATATTCGATCCTCAGGATGCGTTTACAGCAGCAAATGTGTGCTTGAAGAAACATTATGTCTTCGACATAAACAAAGTTTGGGTGGGAGATGGACTACTAACATCATCAGGTTGGTAAATCATAATTAAGCTATTCATAGGCAAGCGGCTCCGTCCTTACCAGTTTTCTTAAATGGCTTTTTTCATTCACACCATAACGCGAAAGCAACAGTAGGTACATTACGTCATTTACAAACAGGCTGACTGAACCCCTTAAATAACAGTCATGAAATTATTATCTTAGCACCATGTATCAAGCAAAATTTAAATTATCGACAAATCAAAATTTCCTTCGCAGTAGACATTTGGAAGCGTCACCGCAAGCTGCTGACCCCAGCATTCAGTCTGCCAGTGGTTCACGGATTCCTAGGTGTGTTTAACAGTCAGTCCAAAAAGCTGACTAGTTCTATGGGACCCCATGTTGGAAAAGGACCATTTGACCATTATCCATATTTGAAAAATAATGCATTGGAAACACTTTGTGGTAGGTAATAAATACCTTCGATTCTTGCGGTAATGTTATTTTTTTGTGCGTAAGAACAATGTAAGCGGACATAATCCAACAATTACCAAGTAACGATGCTATTATCTTTTCAGTCGGTACGTTGGGAATAGATGTCATTGATGATGTAAAGTTCATGCAAAAGTACATGGAATCAGCAGATAAAATGTTTAACATTTTGATCAACAGAGTAATACATTTTTGGCTGCAGAATGACTTTGTATACAGGCTGCTAGGACTGAAGAAGAAGGAAGAAGAACTTTTGGAGACTTTACATGCAATGACTATCAAAGTAAGTGAGTTCATAAAAACGTTTGGCAAGCAGTGAATTGCCCAAGAAGTAACAAAATTAAACATTAGTAAATAATGAATCTTTTGACAGGTTTTACAAATGAAAAAAGCTACCATGAAAAACGAGGCTCTGAATTTTGAATATGAAAATTCAGGTAAGAATGAAATTTTCAAAAAAATTAATCATTGTGTTATAACATGAAGATTGCAACGAAAAGATGTTCAGGTAAGTTGACTGACCGAATTCGGAATGAGAGCAGAGAATCAAAGATAAAAATATCACATTGATAATGGTCTAGCTATATTTGATGTAGAACCGATAATCATTGGGGTAGGCGTGTTCTGGAGTGGACACAGCAAATCGGCAAATTTAGGTAGGACACCCACAACAACATCGATCAACACTGTTGTTACACCAAAAATGTTGCAACAATGATCTTCGCAGGATGACTGGTAACTAGATAAGATTATCCAACGATCGACTTATATGGCCTGCGATCGAGGAAACCTACGTTCAGCAGTGTACTACTAAAATAATACTGATAATGTCGATGGTACAGCGTAGAACTTATTTCCTTTTGTAACCTTTTCCTTCTTCAATATTTTCAGGATTTATTCATGTTATTTTAACATCCCTTGGTTCTTTAATCTTGTTAAACTTTATTATATTATTTTCCAGAGAATAAATACAAACCTTTCCTAGATCTACTTCTAGACTTATCGAAAAACGGTACCTTGACAGATAGGGAGATCAGAGAAGAAATAGACACAATAAATAGTAGCTGGATTTGAAACGACATCTAACCAGCTAACATACACTTTGCTGCAGCTTGGAGCTCATCCTGAAGTCCAAGATAAATTGTATGAAGAGTAAGTTGAAATTAAAGATATATTATTATTTATGTGAAACCACGCTATTACGGTATAGTTTCTTGAGATTGTACTGGGTAGTCTTGATTGGTTATCACAATGTGCTCGGCATGCGTTAACAATAAGATACAGCATGAGAATGTTGAATACAATAATAGAATATTGTCTTATTTAAAAAACCAAATCTAATTATGCTTGAAGATATTATTATCAAGAAAGAAAGACAATACATTAATATGGCAATAAATTAATTTGACCCAGGATATGTGTTTGAACATTGACTCAGCACTCGGCCGACTTACGCAGATAAAATAATGATTTGGTCAACCCTTAACGGTATTGCGGCCTTACGTGATTTTTGTTAAGGTGCTCCCTCACCGCGAGCATTCGCATGTAATGTAACGTTCAGAGTCGCGAATTACACATTTCACAGTGTGCAATGTCAGGGAGGCAGTGTTGTAACGTAATGCCCAAAATCGAATCTGAAATGTTACATTACAGGCGAATGCTCCCGGTGAGGGAGCACCTTTAGGGGTGGATGTACAATATGTATAGGTACTGTATATAAGGTGCTATAAAAATATCTGCCACGGCTGCAATGGGAGACAGTATTGTGTTTATAGATTACAATAGTAAAGATAAATTATTGATCATGTGTCATATTTTTTTTCATACAAAAAATTGTACGTATAAATTTGCAAGTGTCGAACTAGTCAGCTGATTTCAGTTTTCATTCACAGAACAGATGGAAAGAGATAGCAGTTGTTTTCATTGACGAAGTGCACTTCGCGCGTAATTTGTGAACCACGTTATGCAGAGTAGAGTCAATGTTTATTTAACTACTTTATTTTCTCAAATTGATTTAATTGTGCCGGGGTACGAAATTTCTTCACTACCTATTGTTATCTTTAAACACAATACTACCTCTCATTAAAGCCGTGGCAGATATTTTTATAGCACCTTATATAATTATATGTATCTATAATAAATATTGTGTGATACATATTATGTATACAGGGTGTAAGGGACAGCCCTCCGCAAACTTACTGGGTGCAATCAGCTCCTTATTTTGAATCATATTCCACCGGAAAAATCTCAGGAAAATTTTAATCTCTCTTAGCGTTTTTTCTGTTACAAAATTACATGATCTGTACACAGCACTCAATTTATGTAAATGAAACAGATAAAATAAATAAAAAACAAGTACCTATAAAGTAAAGTATAATTATACGACATAATTATAAATATAAAAAATAAAAACTCCTGCATTAAGTATGTTGGCAATCCAAACTTAGATATTAACTCTAATCTACGTATAATTTGTTTATTGCAGATTATTAGAAGTACTAGGTACCGACAGAGACGTAGAAAAGGACGATGTGAACAAATTGGTTTATACAAACGCAGTGATCATGGAGTCCCTCCGAACGTTTCCTTCAGTTCCTGTTTTGCTTAGGGACGTGGATAAAGATGTTAAGCTAAGTAAGTTTAATTGGTTTTCAACATCTGTTCTAGTGGTTGCAAAAATTATCACATACCGAAAGTCTCAGCAGTAGCCTGGGCAGAGAATAGGCTTGGTATAATGTTATCAATATTGAGGGGCCGATCTTCAAGGTTAAACAACGCTTGCAGAGGTCGGTTCGTAAATGGGTGACCATTTATTAAATACCGAGACCCCTCCTTGCCTCAGAAAGCACGCTATGCCGTTAGTTCCTGCTGTCATGTAGATTTTTGACAGATCTGTTACGGATAGTCAGAAGTCCGAAAGTCTGATATCCAGTCTTACCTAGAATTATCGTGTTACCCAGTTACTGGTTTATAGGTCAGATAGTCAGTCGTTCCATGTAAAATACTGGTATTCAGCTGCATCCGGTTAGACTGGAAGCCGACCGCAACACAGTTGGGAAAAGGCAAGGTAGATGATGAATGTTAAATATTTGTAATGATAGATAAGTTCATTAATTTCTTTCAGAAAATTACACGATGCGCGCTGGTAGTTATTGTGTAATTTTTCTTCTGGCAAATTATCTCGATCCATCTTGGGGACCGGACAGCGATCAGTTCAGACCAGAAAGATGGCTGGATGGTGATTTTAGAAACAACAAAGAATTTGCAGCATTTGGATTAGGCAAGCGAGCTTGTATAGGTATTTATACAAAGTTTTTACCGATAAAAAGGTGAACAATAATAATGATGTTGATGATGATGAAGAAATAATAAAATACTGATTAAATTACAGGTCGAACATACGCCATGATATCAATGAAGGTGACTCTAGCGCACTTCGTACGTCAGTACCGAGTGACAGCAGACATGAGCAAGTTGAAGTTGAAATATGAGTTCGTGATGAGACCAGCTTCGGGACACGAGATCAGTATAGAACGAAGGACGTAACAACATCTTCTACTACACGAAATTCATACCATCTATTTCGTAGTAATCAGTTATAATTATTTTTCTGAACTGGAGAACTCTTATACTCATCGGCGAAATATATAATATACAATATCATAATTATGATATCGAAATGTAGACCCATGTTGTCAAACAAACGAACCCCCGACTGAGAGTTGTAGATCGTTGTTTCGAACCCAGCCCTTACATGCCCTTTACTTTGTGTTAATTATTTCATCACCACTGAAAATAAGCGCAGAGCGTTGTCAGTCCGGGTCAACATGCTGGCCCGCAGGTTCTCTCGATGTACAGCCGCAGTTAAAATAGCCCTTTTTAAGGCGTATTGCACAACACTGTACTCGTTGTGGTTCAGATATACCCAAACGGCTTGCAATGCTCTGCGTATCCAACAATGCGTTCAGGGTGCTGTTGTGACTGCCACGCTTCTGCAGGGCGTCGGCAATGTTTGCCGACGCGCGTATTGACAGCTTTAACGCAGTTTGGCGCAAGAAATCTGCCTCATTATTTCGCAGGTTGCGTGACAGTCCAAACATCATTCTGCACTCTATGGCCGCCCGGGCAGATAGACCGCTTGTGTGGGCGTTAGCCGATCGGAGAAAATCTTTTTTAGTAATTAAGTACCTACTAACATAGGCTAAGTATGTTTGTTACTAACACATTGGAACTCATATTGTAGTCTGAAATAAATAAATAATAATAATAAAAATAGTTATATTATTTTTTGTTTCAACTTGTTAACCATAATACCTATCAGAGGGATTTAAGATTTTTCATCTTAGCTTACAAATTGTTTAGTTTAGAAACAATGTCAAACACGGCCGTAACATGTTCCATTGCTGAATTGAATATTATTATTGTCACACAATAATTAGTTAGTTTTTAGAAATAAACTATAAGTAAACCCTACCAAGTGTTTTTTTTTATTGTCAAATAATTATCTTATTAGAATAAAAAACTTTTTAGTTGGCGTTTTCGTCGTATTTGGGTTTTAGTTTTTATAAATTTCATTTTTATTTAAATTATTTTGGGGTTATAATAAATATTAGATACGAATATTATATGTCGGCGAAAGCAATTTCAAGACGACAACTTTATCAAAATTACTACTTACCCGTTGATTTCATTTATTGGTCAAACTGTAACTTAATTCTAATTGGTTGATCAGTTAGTACATTGAACGCCGTGAGGTGGCACTAGTAGTTTTCCCGCCAAAAACACGAACAAAATCGATCGAGTATACGAGATTGATTAGCTGTAGCTGATGCCATAATAGTGCAGATCATACGATTCAAACTGTCACGTTCACCGTACAAACCTTGTTCCTTGCTTTAGCGACAACTATTATAAATTGTCGAATAAACGTGACTCTGATATTCTACTTCTGCCTACGTTTTACTCATGGAACCCGTACCAAGAAACGAAGATGATGACCCCGTTATCGCTACGCTCACGCTCCCGACGTCATAATATAGGTATATACTTGAAATGTACTTATGAAGCCCTTTCAGTTGATACCTTATGTTCTCAATAGGCCATATATTTAATTTAATGTGGGCTCCAACCATCGGCAGCCGACGGTAAAGACGCTTCCAACGACACCTCATTAATTTGTCAAATTATGATAAGTATTTTAGAAGTTATGAACACACATTCATACATACGAGGAAGTAATTTCATAAAATGCAACTCGACATGTCCTACGTATACCAACCACACGAAAAGACCAATTTGGAGTATACCTTTGCTCTAATTATTTTTTTCTTTTGTCAATTGATTTTTTTATCTTTAAGAGGGTGCATCCTAAAAGTTGGCAACGTCGTAAATAGCTGTCAAATATTTACCTGTTTCGATTAATTTGGAAATAATACTGTATGGAAATAAGAAATGTGGCTAACCAATTGACTAGAATATTAATAATGAATTGCAATTATAACATTGAATTTGATGTTGTACCCGTTTTAGGTGAAAAAAAGGCATTTGGAAAGTTACCAAATACTTTTTTTACATCTAAAACTAAGTATTCGGTGTTACGATATTAATTATTGCATTTCATAATCAATATTCTAGTTCGCTAGTTAGCCACATTTTTTATTTCCATACAGAAATATTATCAAATTAATCAAAACAGCGAAATATTTGACATCTATTTGCGACGTTGCCAACTTTCAGAATAAACCCTCTTAACATTATCATCTTTTATTAAGTTTGAATATAACTGTGACTTGCCCGGGTAGTTTGTAGGCCTGGAGACCTGTAACACAGGTAGATATTCCTAGTGCGGGATCCAGTTTCCACAACATCATGTATTTTTGTATGACACATTTATGTATTGTACGTATTTGTCTCGTGACTTTTTTTATTTGTCTCAAAGCATAGACTTTATTTATTTTATTGCAGACAGTATCAACCTGTACTTTCCAGTCTAAATGTTCGTCTATTACTACTCCTAAAAACTTAGTTTGCGCCACTTGTGTTATTTTCGGTATGTCCATTTTAAAATTAAATGTATTATTTTTAGGTTTATTAAATTGTATATATACTGATTTATTAAGATTAATAGATAAATTATTATTATTTAACCAGTTAATTAGATTGTCTATTGTATTATTTATGTCCGCTTCGTGATCCGTAATTGAGTTATATTTTTTATCGGTAGTAACAATTATGGAAATGTCATCGGCAAAAAGGAAGCATTTGTGATTGGTTACATAAACTATGTCGTTTATGTAGAGTAGAAATAAGAACTTGAGTTTTGTAATAAATTAACATTAAAATCACCGCAAGTGATAATAGGCTTATTCGAGTTAGAAATCTTGTGAAATCTTCATCTATTACCTTTTCAAAATTGTCATACAAGGGAAGGGGGTCTGTACACACTTAATACAATAAACTGCTCCAATTCTATACAGGTTATTAGAACTGTCCGCTCAACGGATAGGCTCACAATATCCTTACAGTCAATAAATTTACGCTGGTTACTTACTAAAATTAATGAGCCACCATAACAATTATAGCATTTACTCTGCTGAACGAACTACCAATCTGGTGATTATTAAAATTGAACAAGATCTGGCGGCTTAGCCAAGTTAGCTTAGGCTCCTTGAAAATCTATCTCCTGTGAACTGGTGGGTGGGAGATGGCTTGTCCTCTTCCTCTCGCCTCCTTTCACCTCCCTCTACATTTCATTTATCAACATTTTCTACAGATTTATGACTTATTAAAAACTCGTTTAACAAAATACCTATGTGGCTCCGGCAGAGGGAAGGGGGGATTTACTAACCCCCCCCCCCCCCCTTGCCCCTTCTATACCCTGTATCGAGGCGACACGTTTCTAAACTTTAACCATTTATTTTATATAGGTACTAGCTGCGGCTATCGGGATAAAAAGTACCCTATGTCCTAATTCAGGTAATGGTTTACCTATGTGCCAAATTTCATCCAAATGCGTTTAGCGTGAAACCGTAATAAACAAACAGACTGACTTTTGCATTTTTAATATTAGTTAAGTTATGATAGTTTATTGTACATCAGATTACATTACTTATAAACAAATATTATATTGCAAAACATACAATTAGCGGCTTTATCGCTTTTGCAGTCTCATCCAGGGATTGAAATTTGTTTTTTGTAAGGTATTGCAGGCGGGGACAAACCAATAACCTTTAAATATTAATGGTGTCGGTTTTATTTGTCTCCTTGTGCTTTTGCAGTCGAGTTTTTGTTTGCTTATCCGATGGAGCATTAATTAAATCTCCTTAAATGTACATTCAATAATAATTGTATAAATTCGTAATGAAATTAACGTTTTTTGTCCAAGTGTGAATAAACTCACCCAACAAAGTCAATTTAGACATCATAATCGGTCAGTCGAATTAGTATAAATCATTGACAGCACCTACTGATCGCTGTCGTGAAATGTTGATCTTAGCAATAATTGCATGTGTGTTGTGTTCCGTTTATGTGTGGTTGAAGTATGTTCGTGTCAAGTCCAGCAGGCATGCGTTACCTCCGGCTATGCCAGGGGAGTTGCCGGTAATTGGGCATGCGCACAAGCTGTTTATGTACTTCCCAAGTTCGTATTTTGCTTGTCTTGATTTCAAATTTGATAAACCTACATTAAGGTATCAATTTCAGTTGTGTATATAGGCAAATATTATAATAAAGCTGAAGAGGGTCGAAAGTCTGTACATGGAAGATATTTAAAAAAAAGTTGCCTGGGGATACTTAGAAACGATAACAGAACACGTTCCAATAGTTTTTAGAATTTTTGGCTGTTTGTCTGTTTATCTGTATGTCTGTTTATTTGATCGTGCATCACTGCAAAATGGCTGAACGGATTTTAATGAAATTTAGTACAAGAATACTTTGAACTTTGGGGAAGGACATAGAATACTTTTTATCGACAAATAACGCGTGCGAAGCTGCGGGTGGAAGCTAGTTGTTTTTAAATATGACGTTAACATTAGTATCTATTATACATTGTAACAGCGAATCAATTTTTACGCCTCCCCCTTAAGTCCAAAGCCAAATATTTTTTTGATATTCGGATAGCCCGTGACCTTAAGAGGTGCCATAAAGAATATAAGTTAAACAAAACATAAAAAAAGAATAAATTAATTAAACAAAAAAGAAAAAATCCTGGTTAATAACAAAAGACATTTTGTCAATGATCACGATATTAAGTCAGATTGTTTTGAATCCATAAAATGTTAGTACAAAGTAACTTAAAATAACTAGTAACTATTGAAAAAAACAAAAGCAGAATAAAACTTATTTCCTAATGTGGGTATTAACCCAGTGCTGGACGTAGCGCGTATCCCACCTATCCGCTATAACAGACAAGATACTGTTGGAGCTGGCGCGCAACCTGCAGAGCGCCGCGTGACACCGCTTACGGAGCAAGGCGTGGAAGCCGTCAACATGAGCATCCGCGAACATGCCCGACGCACTGCACCAGCGCGGCAGCCCCAGCAATGCCCTGAACGCATTGTTATATTGGACGCGCAGCGCGCCGAACGATTTTTGCGTATACTGCGCCCACAAGCTGCATGTGTATGGAGATGTACAGTGTGCTCTAAACAGAGTTATTTTGACTTGAGCATTACAACGCTTAAACCTGTGGGCTATCATATTCGCTCTGATCGCCAGCGCCCTACGTTCCCTGTCCATGTCCTCCTCGTCACGTAGATGTTCTGTGACTATGTGCCCAAGATATTTAAAAGATGTGACTATTTTTAACGGCATTCCATTCATAATTACGGGCGGAACCTGGTCTGGTCTGAATTATGGTCTTCTAGATGTCCAATGTATAGAGGGCAAAATAAAGTGTTTCGAGTATAATAAATTCTGCTATTATCGTCACCAACAAGATCAATAGCCTCCCATAGTCATTGTGTTGTTAGATGTATGTTTTATTTCAGAGACGATTTTTTAATCTTTTCTTGTACATTTTTTTTTCAACCCGTTCTTCTTTTTTTGTTTTAACTTGATAATAATAATATCAGAGAGATTTAGGATTTTTTCATCTTTGCTTAGAAATTTTCCAGTTTATAAACAATCCCGTACCATGTTCAATTGCTGAATTGAATATTGACTACACATTAATTATGATAATATTTTAAATAGTTTAAGTACCGTTGATTTTTAGAATTAAATTATAATTAATCCCTACCAAGTCTTTTTTTGTATTGTCAATTTTTTTCTTAATTAATAGAATATAGTCAGTTTCCATGGAATGCGCCCAATGGGATCCCCGGACGGCAACTTTTCTGAAATCTAAGGAGACGTAACTGAAGTCTCAAGTACCTACCAACTTCCACATTTCTAGAAAAGTTATAAAAATTAAAACCCACCGTCAAAAGCTCCAACTTAAAAGTTATACTTAAAGAAGAAATCACATAAAGACAAATAAAAATTCGGAGTCATATTGGCGTTTTTGTCTATAATAGTTTATTAGGCCAATGCTTCAGCGCGACGATGCCGACGCCGACGGTGCCGGCGACGCGAAGCGGACGAACTCGTTGATGCCCGATGAGCTATATATTCATCTTTTTTTTTCCTTCCTAATAATAATTATGCTTTTACTTAATATAAATATGTTAGATTGTATATTGTACTTAATGTTTGTGACAAAATAAACAATTATTATAAACTTATTCCACATAATATGATCTATGATCTAGCTAGGGTGCTACCACACCGTTCGATCGACTGTCGATCGATGATAGAATGGATCAGTCGATATGTCGTGGCCGTGGTAACAACTGACGATCGATGTCGACTAATCCATTCCATCATCGATCGATTTTGAATAGAATAAAATATTGTTATGAAATAAACTTGCCTTCCTTAACTAAACCTGTTGATCCGGAGGTTAAGGTCCCCGTTTTTCAAGCTCAAGGATGCTGGTTCAAAGACTGACATGTGTGATAAGTGGAGGTGGAATTTTTAATACTGAAATTGCCCACCTGCGATGAGCAAGCAGGGTGATCATGACGTGTTGATCAAAGATTTAAATCGTTAGATGTGCCCTCACCATTGGTACTAACGATTTAAATCTTCTGGACACTTTTTCGTGCGCCTTAACTATTGTGAATCGGAAAAATTGTCCTTATTGGGAAGAGTGATGTCACACAATAATAAATGGCGTTTCCATCACTGACTTTGTCACATTGTGTGTGTCAAGCACACGTTTGACACGGCCCTACCGTGTCAAAAGATGGTCGCGTTTTTCTTTCGGGTTCGAATCTATGATTTAAATCAATCAATCAATCATTATCTTTGTTGTGGATCATAGGTAGGTACAATATACAGGTCTAAAATAATTAAATTGTGATCAGCTATGCCCCACACAATAGTTACACAGAAGGTAACAAATTATGATAAGAACACATATACATTGAATACAAAAAAAAAAAAATGGTCGGTACACAAGAGTGGGACACTGAACGCATCATGACTGAGGGCCTGTATTGATGGTGATCAACGTCTGTTTTTACGAGAAGAGGCATTTTCTCTGAATAGTGGGGTAATCAAAAGCTGGTGTTATTGTGTAGCTAGCTCAGTGTTTATTTTATATTTCCATTGAAAAAGATAAATTATGGATTATGTACTAAAAAAAAACGACTTTTCCTACCGCATGCGGTTTTAGACCGGTATTTTAGGACATTTTCATAAATAATTATGTAAACGGAAACTTGGTGACAATAAGGAATCGGAATATTGTATTGTAATAAGGTCAATCCATTTGAAATTATATCATGGTCAAGAGCAGGCCCATCCAAGGGGATAAAGCAGTGTCTTATGTCGCGGGTGGTATATTAAAGGTCACTCAAGACGAAGACACATTTATCCCCGAGGAGAATACTCTACTTTTCACGTCTTTTGGCAGATAATAAAAGTTTTCATATTAATTTTTAGTCGACGTTCCAAATTCAAATGACCAGCGGTTTAAATGACGTTCAGAACAACATTATTCGCCGGCTAAACCCCAAGGCTATAATGACTTACTTGTCAGGGGATCCCTTTTTTTCGCATAATGTTTTTTTTCCTAATATTCTTTGGCATAACGATTTTGGCATAAGTATTTTTGGTCTAATAATTGTTTGCCATATTTTTTTTTTGGCCTAAATATTTTTTGTCATAATTATCTTGTTGCATAATTTGTTTTGCCATAATTTTAATTCGCATAATGTTACTAGGCGTAATGTTAGTTGGTTTAGGTTAGGTTAGGTTAGAACTGTGACCTCCTACGCACGAGCCGAGCGAGCGAAGCGAGCGGTGCCGCGGCAGCGGCCGGCGAAGTGCCAGAAACTACTAGAATGATGAAAATATATTTATGCTTTTGAATGTTATGCTTAAACACTATTATGACTGGAGAAATTATGCTTAAAATAGTTATGCGTTTGCTGATATGCGAAAGTAATATTATGCGTAAATATTGTTAGGGTAAACAAAAGTATGCCGTGTTATATTATGTCTTAAAATTTTATGCAAATGGATAGGGAACCACTTGTCAGTTTCGCATGACATATAATTTGACATTGTCGTACAGGTTTGGAGGAGCTCTCGGCTAAGTAATAACAGCCGCACGGGTCGATCCATCAGGTTAAGCTGCGCTTGCCGGGGTCGGTCCGTGGATGGGTGACTATCTTTACATACCGAGACTCCTCCGTGCTTCGAAAAGCACGTTAAGCCGGTGGTCCCTGCTGTCATTCGTGGATCTTTGACAGTCGTTACGAGTCGTCAGAAGCCCGAAAGTCTGACAACCAGTCTTACCAAGGGGTATCGTATTACGCAGTTACTGGGTTGTGGAGGTCAGATAGGCAGTCGCTCCATGTAAAATACTGGTATTCAGCTGCATCCGGTTAGACTGGAAGCCAACCCCCACATGCTTGGGAAAAGGCTAGGCAGAATGATGTACAGGTGGTCTGAAAAAAGTAAAAAAATAAATTATGCTCCAAATGCACGGAACTTACCGATACGCACTGAACAATCATGATGATCGATGGTTGTTTTTACTGTAAGAAGCGGCTTCTGACCTGCATTCGGACAATAATACACTTACGACTTTTTATATCTTGGACAATTCCATGGATTATCTCATTTAAATGTGAATTGTAATAATAACCTTTATCTTGGTAATGATGTTATTTTTCCGTTCTAGGTAAATAATTATAAAAAGTAAAAAGGACGTCGCGTGTTGATTGTATCTGACGCATGACTATGACTGTGACATACCAAACAGACAGACTGTGGCCTTGACCTTTACATTTTTTTCATTCTGCCTAGCCTTTTCCCAATCGTGTTGGGGTCGGCTTCCAGTCTAATCGGATGCAGCTGAATACCAGTATTTCGCATGGAGCGACTGCCTATCTGCCGGTCTATTCTGTAAAAACCTCACCGTGAAAACGTAGGTGATGTGAACGTGAAGTGACCGTCATTCCACAGGGATTGACACAATTTGACAGCTCACCCAAAGCTCACTTCACCTTGTTTTCACGGTGAGATGTTTACAGAATAGACCGGCTGACCTCCACAACCCAGTAACTGGGTAATACGATACCCCTTGGTAAGACTGGTTTGACAGACTTTCGAGCTTCTGACGACTCGTAACGACTGTCAAAGATCCACAAATGACAGCCGGGACCAACGGCTTAACGTGCTTTCCGAAGCACGGAGGAGTCTCGGTATGTAAAGATGTCACCCATCCACGGACCAACCCCGGCAAGCGCAGCTTAACCTGATGGATCGACCCGTGCGGCTGTTATTACTTAGCCACGAGCTTAATGACTCTTTATATATGGGTGCTAATTAACGAACTTTCTTTATAATGTCATTCTCGTCTTCAAATACCTATATTTAGTTGCCTAATTAATAAATAGGTCAGCGTCAAACTTTTAGCGTCTAATAAATGCTTTTCAAGCGACCATATTATTGTAAAACAAGCTACTGTAAATAGGACTCAGCATGCTGATAATTCTTAAACAACTAAATTTGTGATACGTCTACGCATTGCCAGCTTCTAATATGTGCATCAGCTACATCTATTAAATAATTTCAAAGTACTCTAATTTCATAAAGTCACCTATATTTTTATACGTTAGCATAAGTAATTGATTAGTGAATCTACTATTATTAATTGAACATAAAATTACCATATTATTGTCATCAAATAATGGTAAATGAAAATTCTAATTTCATGTAGTCCCTATCTATACAGGGTGGCCGGTCGGTTGACGTCCAAAAATAAAATTTAGTTCCCTCGTATCGTGAGGTATCCGAATCACCCCCATGTATGTTCCGCGATTTTTGATAGTTTTCGAGTTATGATTTTTTTTCTGAATTTTTGAGAATTTTCGACCTGACAAATTGAAAAATTAAAAGAAACAAAAGTAGAAGACTTTTAAGAGATTTTTTTTTTTGCAACTGAATCTTCATTAGTAGTTCTTTCATGCAAAAAATAATCAGCTTCGTAACTGTGATGAAAGTTATGAAAATGTTGGTCTAAAGTGAAAAATTTACATTCGGTAAATTATGACTGAAATTTTCAACTTTCAATTAAAAATCTTAGCAAGTGACTTCATGGTTCCTAAGTAAGCTGCAAGAATGCGCCAGACTCTCAGCTTTCATAATCATTAAAAAAAAGTAGTACTTAATGGGGCAACTTTGGCTAAAATCGGCCTTCAAAGACAGCAAGGTGGAAACTTCTTAAAATTAGTCATCTGATAAATACATTTTTTTTCCCAATTTTCTCGTTCCTAAGATTATTTAGCTTGTTAACTAACCAAAAATGACTGCAGAAAAGCTAAGATTTAAACACTTGCCGGTAATTGGTCCATCTGTCGCGGTATTTTTCATTTCAGTAATTTATTACCTGCGTTGCGTAGTGACACGGGGCGCCGTCATTAACCGACTTAGCATAAAGGACGAGGTTATCATTTCGGTTGTATTTTTTTTAAATGTGTGTTACCTCATATCTCCGTCATTTATGAACCGATTTGAAAAATGTTTATTTTGTTTGAAAGGGTATACGTCCCAGGTGGTCCCATTGTCATGTGGGCAACTTTGGCTAAAATCGGCCTTCAAAGACAGCGAGGTGGAAAGGACCATGGGGGATTTTATATGGACCCCGTCCCCACCCTCCAACAGTTATAATATGCATGTCAATATGTTTATAAGGATCCAGAAAAAGACTTACTGTCTTGTACGATTGCAAAATCGATGGGATTTTTTTGTAATAACAAAAAGCATTTTGTTAGGCAAACCTAACCTAACCTAACCTTGCCTATCCAAACCAAACCTAACCTAACATAACCTAACCTAATACTGATGAACTGATCTTGGATTTTGAAGGTCACATGGTACTCCTTAATGATGAACAGCATTTGTATAATCTTATGATTAGGCAATCGTACAAAAGATTAATAGAAAACAGCTAGTTAGGTTAGGCTAACCTAACCAAACCTAACAAAGTTCAATTGATCTTACATTTTGAAGGTCACATGGACCTCCTCAATGATGAACAGCATTAATTGCGTATTCTTGTTATTGGGTAATTATACAAAAGATTAAAAGAAAACAGCTAGTTAGGTTAGGCTAACCTAACCTAACAGTGTTCAATTGATCTTCGAAAAAGTATCTAACCTACCAGACACTTCAAATGACACTGGTTTCAAACTTGTTGGAGGGCCCCACCCTCCAACAGTCTTAAGATACATGTCAATAATTGCAAAGTTGATGGGATTTTTTAGAGATAAAGAAAAAAGAAAGCTTTTGGGCAATGATGTGTTTATTTTTTAACAAAAAACATTTTTTTTGTACAAAACCACATAACCACATTTAAAAAAAATGATACTATAAAAAAATCTAGACTCTGAAACTGAAACATAACCACAGTAATAATGCGAACGCCTCACCAAGAACGTCTCGAGAAATATCAGTGACAATAGTAATGTTCAACTTTAGTAGTAGCCGTAAATGTGCAGCTTATTTTTATTAACAACTATCTAACCTACCTACTTAAACCTACCAAATAATTAATTATGTCGTTTTTTCGCTTGTGGATCCTTTGCGTGCTACAACCTCTGATGCGACAAATATCCAATTATTAATGAATGAAGAAAACCAATGCATTGGTTCAATTCAACAGTGGGGATGTTTTCATAGTAGCTAGGGGCTTTACCGATAGCATTAATGATATCGAATCGTGTGGCTATGGAGTCCCGTTCCACCTTCAAATGACCGGAACGCTAGTCAGCTTACAACAGACCAAGCAAAGAAGTCCTGATTAATCACGATATTTAGGTGGGTTGTAGAGGCGGTGATGGCTGTTGTAACAAACATATTTTAACCGTGCACTACATCACATGTTTTGTCATTTTAAAATCGCCGCGGCCAGAATACACGCCGTTTATCGTGTCGCTGTTGACAATAGACTCGGTCCTGAGATTGTGACCATAATATTCATTCTAGAAAGAATACCCTCAATCTATTGCACTATAACGTGCATACAAAAAACGTTACCAGGCAGAGTGTCTTTTGTAGCCATGGAAGGAAAGCTTCCTCAATTCGTAGGGTTTCCACATTTGTCAGAAGAGGACGCATTTCTATTTGTGCTAGGGAACTATCATACTAAGCACGCCAGCAACCCAACACCTAGTCGTAGTCTTAGCCGATGTCCCACCCGGAGCGGGCCCAGGACCAAGCCCTGTGGAACACCGCACGACATTTCGCGCCGGTCCACGCCGTCGCGTCCCCTGTAAGTGACACCTTTCCGAGAAAACCTAACCTAACCTAAGCGAACCTAACCTTTCCTAAAAGTGAGCAACTGATCTTGGATTTTCAAGGTAGGCTCATGGAACTGCTCAAAGATGAACAGCATCACCGTATTCTTGTGAGTGGGTAATCATATAAAATATCAAAGAAAACAGCTGGTTAAGTTAGGCTAACCTAACCGAACAAAGGTATTAGAGTAAAAAAATGGCCCCTGGTAAAAAAAATATGCCATCATGAATGAGAACCATAGTGAGGTCGCTCTATTCTATTCCTTTTATAGTGGTGATTTCCGAGAGCAAATGCACAAGTTACTATAAAAAATATCCAAATCGCTATAGGTGTGCCAATAATATTTAAAGATTTCCCTCGATTTCTCCAGGGTTCCGTGATCAGATTCTGACCTGATGACAATGGGACCACCTGGGACGCATACCCTTTCAAACAAAATAAACATTTTTCAAATCGGTTCATAAATGACGGAGATATGAGGTAACACACATTAAAAAAAAATACAACCGAAATGATAACCTCGTCCTTTATGCTAAGTCGGTTAATGACGGCGCCCCGTGTCACTACGCAACGCAGGTAATAAATTACTGAAATGAAAAATACCGCGACAGATGGACCAATTACCGGCAAGTGTTTAAATCTTAGCTTTTCTGCAGTCATTTTTGGTTAGTTAACAAGCTAAATAATCTTAGGAACGAGAAAATTGGGAAAAAAAATGTATTTATCAGATGACTAATTTTAAGAAGTTTCCACCTCGCTGTCTTTGAAGGCCGATTTTAGCCAAAGTTGCCCCATTAAGTACTACTTTTTTTGAATGATTATGAAAGCTGAGAGTCTGGCGCATTCTTACAGCTTACTTAGGAACCATGAAGTCACCTGTTTAGATTTTTAATTTAAAGTTGAAAATTTCAGTCATAATTTACCGAATGTAAATTTTTCACTTTAGACCAACATTTTCATAACTTTCATCACAGTTACGAAGCTGATTATTTTTTGCATGAAAGTACTACTAATGAAGATTCAGTTGCAAAAAAAAAATCTCGTAAAAGTCTTCTACTTTTTTTTCTTTTAATTTTTTAATTTATCGGGTCGAAAATTCTCAAAAATTCAGAAAAAAAATCATAACTCGAAAACTATCAAAAATCGCGGAACATACATGGGGGTGATTCGGATACCTCACGATACGAGGGAACTAAATTTTATTTTTGGACGTCAACCGACCGGCCACCCTGTATAATATGTTACCATAAGTAATTGATGACTTGACTTTTATATCAACCCCTAATTGGGTTCCCTATCCATTTGCATACAATTTTAAAACATAATATGTATCATGGTATGCGTTTGTTTACTTATCCGAACTATATTAATTTACGCATAACGTTATTTACGAATACGCACAAATTATTTTTAGCATAATTTCTTCAATTCTTTTTTCTTCTCATTTATAAATATATTTACGCATAATGACATTAATAATGAACACCGATCGTCATTAAAAGGCAGACCTAACATATCAAGTCAAGCATGCAGCATTCAAGCGAGTTAATTTCCCTTTATAAATGGCTCTAGCGTAACTTTTCCTGACGTCCTGTTGAAAACCGTCAACCTGGCGCAGGGTCTGATCCGAATTCGAGACATGTCGATCCGAAGTAGCCGTAGTAAGATGGTCATTAACAAAAGTCGATTAACACTGTACTCTTTACATAATTATCTATAAATTGATACAAAATTATTTAATGGATTGCTTTTCTGCATTTAATTTGATATAGGTGTAGAGCAATGGTGGCCCAGTGGTAACGGCCGCGACTTACCGAGTTGTAGGTCGTTTACCGGGGATTATGCAAATACGAGTTTTGTTGATGTATTTGGTGCAAGTTTACTTTAACCTGCTTTACCGGATTCGGTCGCAATGCGTAAGCGCACTTACAAATTCAAAACTTCGATGGATTAACACCTACCCGAAAATACTATAGAGTTAGTCCAACGTAATATAAAAAATCAAATCATTTACCTATCAGTGTAATTTTTGGTGATAGGTGCAGGTAGATCTAATGGGTTTAACTTTAATTTAGTTTCGTACTGAAATAAATTCCTCGAGAAGCGACTGCGTCAGAGTTCATCGTCATCTAGACATTAGCGGTCTGTTGAATAAGTATAAATCCCTCTCAACATCTAGCCATCACTTAGACCTAACATATCAGTCGTACAATGTTGAGCTTAGCACTGTTTGTTTGTGTGTTGTGTTGCGTGTTTGCGTGGTTGAAGTATGTTCGGGTCAAGTCCAGCACGCATGCGTTACCACCGGCGGTGCCGGGAAAGTGGCCGGTTGTTGGACATGCGCTAAAGCTGTTTAAATACTTTACAAGTTAGTATTTTTTATGTTATTTTATGGCCAATCAAGTCACATATTGGCTTCACCCGTTTACAATCAGATGGAAAATGGTCCATTTTCAATGCTTACCCCCCCCCCCCCCCCCCGCCTGTTGTGCCAAAGGCATCGCGCATATTTTACCGTTTCAGAGCTGAAATCTCTTGGGAGATATATGTTCAGAAACGGTTTTAAAGATTTTATTTTTATTATTTGTTTATAAATAATGAAAATAATTATAAAAAGTAACACAATATTTTATAAAACCTACCACCTAAGTTCACTTGTGGAAGTAGTAAATAATTATGTTGAGTGTTGAGTGTTGAGTATTGAGTATGTTATAAAGGAAATGTTCATTTGTTTATAATACTTTGTTAATATATTAATGTTTAATTAATTTTTTCTAATAATTACTACCAACATAATTTAAAAATTATTGATTTGTTTTCCTGTATTTATTTTTATTCTAGGAATTAATTTTATACCATAATTATGATGTGCCCTACAGGGTCCATAATTGTACATTAGCTTTAAGCCATTGTAGCACCTTTATACCTACATTATGGAATGCAAATAAAGATATGAATATGAATATATGAATATGATTTTTGTATTTTTTATCAGATCTCCAAGGGTTACTAAACTTTGCATCTGAAGACTGCGCAAAGCAAGGAGGACTGACTCATTTCTATTTTGGAAGTGAGCTTTATTATTGTAAGTAATCATTATCACAGTCATTAAAGTTCCTAATATTATATTAACACACACAACGTCGACCGTAATCTAACTTGACGTAAGGGATAAATAGCTACTTTTCAGGAGAGCCAAAAACTTTTTTTCCAAATATGAAAATATCTTCTTTGTGTTTTAGGTTATGTTGAAGTGGTTTATTTATGTTTCTGTCTAAGTTTTTGGCCTCGTAAACTTGATAATTACGTTACGTCAAAAAAAAAATGTCCATTAAATCCTAACTTTTCTTTTTTACACGAGTTTCAATGATGTACAACTATTAACATTCCATTATTTAGAGTCAAAATGGCGTAATTTTTTTATATGATTTAGTTAAGTATTAATCCTGGAAAAAATACAAAACAATACACACACAGACAAACAAAGGGTAATGAGGAAAATGAAAAAAAACATTTGTTTTTTAATTATTTTAAAACTTAAAATCAACATTTTGAATCAATAGAAAACACTTTCATATTTTTTTCGTTTTAAAACAAAAATACAATGTTTTTGTTCATCTTTACCACAGATTAGCCACAGTTTTGCAACAAGTAGGTAATGGTGATAATTATTACGCAAATAATCTAAACTAAAAATATTAAAAATCTATTCTTCCCCATCATTAGTGCTTCCAAAGTATCACTTTGTAATAACTTGTCTTGAATTGCTTTAGAATGTGGAAGTTTTAAATATTCATGTTGATAACATTTTTGAAGTAGTTCCTTGAACACATAACTTTTTTAAATCATTAAATACTTTTTCAAAGATACTGGAAGTCGGTGTTCATAAAGCTGATTAAATGAAAATTTATATTGATTTTACTAGTTCCCTCTGTGTTACTTTCTTTTTCTTTACGTACACTCTTCTTTTTGCCTTTCCCTTTTCCTTTTCCCTTACATGTTCTATTCATATTACATAATGTTATATACAGGTCATATGTTTTTCTTCTTTCTTACTTTCTGTCTTGAGAAACTTTAAAATCGATGAGAGGCTTTTACAATCTTCTTCAGTTTCCTAATTAACATCGGCAAAACAAGTGAGAGTTGAACTCGACTCCGCATCATAGTTGAGACCAACAAATACACGACAAATGTTAGAGCCACAGTACGATATGTCGACCATCAGTGGTGCGACATCACATCAGCTCGACGTACGTTAGTGCGAATGCTCACACACTGAGGGTTCCTTTCCTTGTTTGAAAATTTAAGGTTTTTGCTATATTTTGTACTTTTGGTATAAGTTTTAATTCTCTATATTTAACCCAGCCGGTCGCAAATAACGAAAATACAAAACCAAAGACCTCCGAAATTAAAGTTATTTTTCACTTTGTAGTGTTTTTTTGGAAATCGCGTTTACTTATCGCTTTTTAGTGGGTCGGTTTGTATTTTATCTCAGTTACAATAGCCTAATGGCAACTGCTCATCACCTTTTACAAAACATTGCTTTTCTCGATGTAGGGACGTTAATTGTTGAGGAATTCTCCTGGTACTTCAATCATATTAAAGTAATCGAATCCCAACCCATGAAATACTTATTATTGAGTAGTTCCGGTGGCCATCTGTGGTCTTCATCATCAGTTCCAATTTACCAAATTTCCGAGAGCAAAAGCACAAGTTACTATAAAAAATATCCAAATCACTATAGGTGTGCCTATAATATTTGTAGAGTACCCGCGATTTCTCCAAGATCCCTTAACTAGATCCTGACCTGATGACAATGGGACCATCTGGGAAGTATACCCTTTCAAACAAAAAAATAATTTTTCAAATCAATTCATAAATAACGGAGATGTGAGGTAATACAAATTTAAAAAAAAAAAATACAACCGAATAGATAACCTCCTCCGTTTTGGGCAGACGGTTAAAAATAACAATAGGCTAACGGGCCTTGTATGAAAAAAAAAACAACAAAACAATACTTTTACTAGCACATCCAACTGTTACAGATAAAGAAAGAAAGAAAGAAAGAAAGAAAGAAAGAAAGAAAGAAAGAAAATACATTCATTTGACACAGACTAAGAGGCAGACAATAAATCAAACAGCAGACAAAAAAAGATAAAAATAAAACAAATAAAAAGGACAAAACAGAAAAGTATTTTTGAACATGCCTGATATAATATAGGGTGACTTTTTGAAAAATACTTCGTAAGAGTTTATTAGAACGTGTTTTTTTGTTTTTAGTGATACTCGATCCTCAGGATGCGTTTACAGCAGCAAATGTGTGCTTGAAGAAACATTACGTTTTCGACCTTCTCAAAGTTTGGATGGGAGATGGACTAGTATTATCATCAGGTTGGTAAATAGTAATTAAGCTGTTCATAGTCAAGTGGCTCCATTCTTACCACTTTTCTTAAATTACTATTTTCATTCACACGCGAAAGAAAATTTATTTACATTACGTCATTTACAAACAGGCTCACTGAACCCTTTAAATAACAGTCACGAAATTATCACCATAGCACCATGTATCAAAATTTGCAAAATTTCAATTATAAGCAAAGCAAAATTTCGTTCGCAGGTGACATTTGGAAGCGCCACCGCAAGTTACTGACCCCAGCATTCACTCTGCCAGTGGTTCACGGGTTCCTAGGTGTGTTTAACAGTCAGTCCAAAAAGCTGACTAGTTCTATGGAACCTCATGTTGGAAAAGGACGATTTGATCATCATCCATATTTGAAAAACAATGCATTGGAAACACTTTGTGGTAGGTAACCTTCCATTTCTGTGGTATTGTTATTTTTTTGTGCGTAAGAACAATGTAAGATGACATAATCCAACAATTACCAAGTAATGATGTCTATTGTCTTTTCAGTCGGTACGTTTGGAATAGATGTCATTGATGACGTAAAGTTCACGCAAAAGTACATGGAATCAGTAGATAAAATGATAAACATTGGGATCAACAGAGCAGTAAATTTTTGGCTGCAGAATGACTTAATATACAGGCTGCTAGGAATGAAGAAGAAGGAAGAAGAAGTTGTGGAGACTTTACGCGCAATGGCTATCAAAGTAAGTGAGTTCATAAAGACGTTTGGCAAGCAGTGAATTGCTCGGTAACAAGTAGCAAAATGAAACATTAGTAAATAATGACAAATGTCTTTTTTACAGGTTTTACAAGAGAAAAAAGCTACCATGAAAAATGAGGCTTCGAACAATAACATTGAATCTGAAAATTCAGGTATGTAATTTTCAATAAAACTAATAAATGTATTACTTATATCATGACGATTGCAACGAAAACAAGTTCAGGTAAGTGGACTGACCGAATTCGGAATGAAGTCAGAGAATCAAAGTATTGTATATCTGTGGGTATAGCTTTATGAGTGTCCTGGAGTGGAGACAGCAAATTGGCAAATTTAAGTAGGACGCCCTCAACAACAACGATCAACACTGTTGTCACACCAACAATGTTGCAACAATGATCTTCACAGGATGACTGGTAACTAGATAAGAGTATCCAACGATCGACTTACATGGCCAACAGTACACTGCTGAACGTAGGTTTCCTCGATCACTTCGAGGAAACCTACGTTCAGCAGTGTACTACTAAAATAATACTCATTATGTCGATGGTGCAGCGTAGAACTTGTTTCCTTTTGTAACCTTTTTCTTCTTCATTATTTTCAGGTTTTATTCATGTTATTTTAACATCCCTTGATTCTTTAATCTTGTTAAACTTTATTCTATTATTTTCCAGGGAATAAATACAAACCTTTTCTAGATCTACTTCTAGACTTATCGAAAAACGGTGCCTTGACAGATACGGAGATCAGAGAAGAAATGGATACAATTATAGCAGCTGGATTTGAAACGACATCTAACCAGCTAACATACACTTTGCTGCAGCTTGGAGCTCATCCTGAAGTTCAAGAGAAATTGTATGAAGAGTAAGTTGAAATTAAAGTTTTTTTTATTTTTTTTTTTACATAAATTATATACCGCGCTATTACAGTATAATTTCTTGAAATTGTACTGGGTAGTCTTGATTGGTTATGTGCTTGGAATACGTCAGTAATGGCATCAGATATGTAGCATACAGCATCAGAATGTATAGTTCGCCAATTTTTTTAACTTTCGTATTACATGTATTTTCTGAGAACTTATTTTGTATCTCTATATTGTTACCTGTATAATTATTACTCAATATGGTCATAATACTGAATACTTTATTTGCATGTGTACAGTCTGTAGGTACTTAGTATTGGTATCATTGATTTAATCATTGGTATAATATTGGTATGACCATTGGTATAATAATCATAATTGGTATAATATAATCATGGTGGTAACTTAAAATATAATTGATCACTCTGTCAGGCACAGCAAAATTGTAAGAGAGGGTGGAAGCTTTGAAAAACTTAGCTTATCAGTCTTCTGAACTAAATCTAATATTATTATATTAGGTTTTAGTAAACATTTATAATAATAAAAATAATAACCATTTATTTTCAGGCGACACTGGCCCATAGAAAAATACCTTAACGTTATCATACATAATTGAATATAACCACACGCACAACATACATACAAACATACATAATTATTTGTTTACTGTACCTACTAATACTTGTAGATATGTTAGCACTTAAATGTCGGTTAAATATTCGTTGTAAACTGTAATAGCATTTTTTTATTTAAAAAACCAAATCATATTCCGTAAGATATCGAGAAAGAAAGACAATACCTTAATTTGACCCAGAACGTGGCACACAATATTTACACAAAAAGAGAAAACACGAATATAATAAGATAACTCCTGCATTAAGTATGTTGGCAATTCAAACTTAGATATTAACTCTAATCTACGTATAATTTGCTTTTTGCAGATTATTAGAAGTGCTAGGTGCCGACAGAGACGTAGAAAAGGGCGATGTGAACAAATTGGTTTATACAAACGCAGTGATAATGGAGTCCCTCCGAACGTTTCCTTCAGTTCCTGTTTTGTTTCGGGGCGTGGAAAACGATGTTAAGCTAAGTAAGATTTGATTGGTTTTCAACATCAGTTCTAGACTGGAAGCCGACCCCAACACAGATGGGAAAAGGCAAGGTAGATGATGAATATTAAATATTTGTAATGATAGGTATATGCATTAATTTATTTCAGAAAAATACACGATGCGTGCTGGCAGTTATTGTGTAATTTTTCCTCTGGCAACTTATCTCGATCCATCTTGGGGACCGGAGAGCGATCAATTCAGACCAGAAAGATGGCTGGATGGAGATTTTAGAAACAACAAAGAATTTGCAGCATTTGGATTAGGCAAGCGAGCTTGTATAGGTATTTATACAAAGTTTTTACCGATAAAAAAGTGAACAATAATAATGATGTTGATGATGATGAAGAAACGATAAAATACTGATTAAATTACAGGTCGAACATACGCCATGATATCAATGAAGGTGACTCTAGCGCACTTCATACGTCGGTACCGAGTGACAGCAGACATGAGCAAGTTGAAGTTGAAATATGAGTTCATGATGAGACCAGCTTCGGGACACGAGATCAGTATAGCACGAAGGACGTGACAACATCTTCTACTACACGAAATTCATACCATCTACTTCGTGGTCATCAGTTATTATTATTTTGCTGGACTGGAGATTTCTGAGGCTTATCCGCAGTCCATACACGTAGCAACTAATCACAAACTAGTTAAATAACACATTATTAATTCAAGTCGCAAATCGTTGAAATATCGTGGTTTTTTTTTGTAACTCTTTCGTTAATTGCGCACGGAGAGTCTATGCGTGTGTCTGGGTTCGCTTTGTAAGAAAATATGAATTATAGAGGACGTTATCACATAGATAACGTCCACTGAAACCCACGAATACATGCGTGGCTTGCTCGATAATGGTGCCCATGCACCTCAACGCTGTCAATGCGATGCACGCGGTACACGGAAGCGTGCGTAGCTGCACTGCGGGAGGTGGAAACGACGCCGGCGGAGAAGCGACGCGCGACGTGTGAAAATCTGTGCTGCGCCACAGTGGGTTAATAGTCGTGTATAGTGTGTGCTGGAGTGGAAACGTTGTCAAACAAACGAACACACGCAACTAAAATGCGCTCAGCGTGTGCCGCAGTTGGCCAGCGCCTTGTTCATCACGAGATTCATATCTTTATCTTCTATAAGTATACAAGTTCATTCTATTTTGTTTCGAGTATATTCTGCTTCTACATCACATTGTCACCAACAAGTTCAATAGCCTCCCATCATAGTCATCTTATTTGTCTTATGATTCACTAGAAACACTGCCGGTACCTACTATGTGGTTATTTCAGAGACGATTTTAAAATATTTGCATAAAATATATTTGTTTTCAAAGTATTTTTTTGTTCAACTTGATAATAATAAAATCAGAGAGATATATAATATTAGCTTACAAATTATTCAGTTTAGAAGCAATTCTAAACACGGCCGTCAAATGTTCAATTGTTGAATTGAATATTAACTACACAATAATATGTTAATATTTTTAAATAATAGTTTGTAGTTGGTTCTTAGAATTAAATTATAGTTAATCTCTACCAAGTGTTTTTTTTATTTTCAAAAAATGATCATAATTATATTATGTAGAATAAAGTCCGTTTTCTTGGAATAAGCCCAATGGGATTCCCGAACGGCAAGTTTTCTGCAATCTAAGGAGACGTATTAACAGAAGTCTCAAGTACCACCAGGAAATATCTAAACCCAACCAAATAAATATGTTGTTTTCAAGAAATAACAAATATAAATATATATTTGACGGTGCGTCTAAAGGTTTTGTGAGTGATACTTGATTCTGAGGATGCGTTGACAGCACTGCCGTCCTTTAACTAGAAAGCCGTTAACCCTCAAATGGTCAATTTCTACTTTTTAATGGGAAGTTATAGAGTTCAAAATTCTCTATCTTTTTGTCTAAGAAAGATTTTTACAATATGAATAGTTCCAGAGATATGAAAATTTTGTAGGCCGTTAAGTAACATAATTTATGAAGGTTCCATCACTTGAAAGCGTCTAACCCACACTTCTTCGCTTAATGTACGTTAAAATACCTTAACTACAGGATTTGATGATTATTTTCTGGTCTTCTACCTAACTATAAGTACGTTATCTGATTATTCTTGACTATAGAGACGCAAAAGGACTATAACTACATTTTAGTTAAGCATTTAAAGAACAGTTTCAGTGAAAAACTTAACTTGTTTCCAGTTACCCGCCCTTAACGCTGTTCTAGTTAAGCATTTAATTCTGTTTTCTTACAATACTTTGTTTGAAAATAATTCTTGCCTGTTTATCGAAAACGGTGAAAAAAAATTAAATCATGCTTAGTTAAAAAGCAGCTAAGCCTCATTACTTAGCTAAAAGACAGTTTGCCGACTCTCGCGCTGGGTCCACTCCGTGAGTTAGCGGGGTGCGGCCGCCCCATCCACGCCGTCCGCCATCCCCTCTAACTCAATCTTTCCACCCGGAGTGCTGACTGCCACGGCCGTGTACAACGTAATTCCGTGTTCCCGCCAAGATTTCGATATGTCTGGGCACGACTTGACAAGGTAAGTTTACAATAAAAAATAATTATTGTAGTAAACATTATTATGAGTTTAAATAATACAAAACAAAGACCTACAGCCGTTTGTTCGATAAATTCTTAGGATATTAAGTAATTAAATAATAATTATGTTTACCTACTCGCGGGAAATTTCGTCACGATTCAAGAAATTACTCCTGCTAGGGATATAATGTATATTCATACACATTTATACATGTATTATATTGTACCTTACATGTTGTATCATCTATCTAAATATCTGTAGATTATGAATACTTTCCTCTCCTTCGCCAGGTAAGCGAACTTGTAAGAGGCATCGAACCTGGTACAAAAATTGTGCCCCAGAAACAGACTCCAGTAAACGCAGACTAACGGAAGACTTCTGCTTGTAACCCTTCGGGGATTGTAGGCGTAAGGTTATGTATTTATATACCTATCTATATAACCCCTAGCAGAAGGAATTTATTGAATCGTAACGAAATTTCCCGCGAATAGGTAAACATATTATTTAATTAATATCTTCAGTTTCGAACAAACAAAACGAAAAAGAACTTAGCGAACTAACGGCTAATAGTGTTTTTGTTTTGTATTATTTAAACTCACAATAATGTTCACTACAATAATTATTATTTATTGGAAACTTAGTTTGTCAAGTCGTGCCCCGACATATCGAAATCTTGGCGGGAACACGGAGTGACGTTGTACACAGCCGTGGCAGTCGGCACTCCGGGTGGAAAGATTGAGTTAGGGCTCAACATACATACATAAAGTCACGCCTTTTTCCCATGGGGGTAGGCAGAAGCTACAGAACGCCACCTGCTACGATCCTTACAAACTCCTTTTGCCTCGTTAACGTTCATACCTACATCTGGTCATACACGCACGCCGGTTGCGACTACGCACCTGACCTTTTTGAAGTACATCCCCAATAAGGTCACTATATGTCCTCCTAGGGCGTCGGGGTCCCGGCGTTTCCACTCACACTTGCCTTGTAAATACATTTTGTTAGTCGCCGTTCATTCATCCTCTCAACATGGCCAAACCATCTAAGCATACTCTTTTCAATTTTTGTCACTACATAATCTTCTTTTAAATCGCACCGTTGTCTTATCACATCATTCCTCAGCCTATCATTCATAGTCACACCATACATGCTTCGCAAGGAACGCATTTCCACAGCATTAATTCTACTTTCATGCTATTTTGCCGCACCCAGCATTCACTTCCATACATAAGCGTGGGCAGCAGGCAGCAGCACACCATTGTGACCAGCCATCCGAGCCTTTTTGGACATCAGCTGGTTGGTCACAATCGCATGTGTAGCACCATTCACTTTATTTCCCTCATTTACTCTCCTTTCCACATCTTCATCAATCTTTAAATCCCTCGTAAACAGACTCCCCAAATATACAAACTCACTTACTTGCGCCACACTCTTATAATTTATCATGTATTATGTCTTATTCCAGTTCATGATCTACCCGTATGTCAAATTTCAATTAAGTAAATCCTGATGAACAAACAACTTATCTCATAAACATCAAACCCAGACTTAATATATCTAAAAAATATTTACTTTAATACGAAAGTGACTCTGTTCTGTTACCTTTTCATGCCATAAGTTGAAACAAGAAATGTTGAAACATGAAACAAGTTGATATTTTTTCCATACAAATTTCGGGCGTGTTTTACTCCACTGTTTGACATTGTAAATTCAAAGTTTAACATGATATCGTTTGGTCTCATTATTAATTTTGTCTGTAAACCGAACAGTAAAATTTGCTGCTGCAGCAAATTCATATACACAAAAACATGATGTGTTCGACTAGGTTAAGGATTGGCTGGGAGATGGGTTAATAGCGTCATCAGGTTGGTAAAAAATAATTACTTAGTTCATCATCCATTAACCCTTGAAAACTAAATAAAAATCCCATACTTTCTTGGTTAGTGAGTGAGAGTCTCATCCAAGTCTTTGTAGATCGCCCACCGATCTTGCTGTTGCCTCATGAAATAATATTTAGGTTTTCTGATTTCCGACACAAAAGGTTAACAGCCCCTTTTTTGCAATTACATAATTATAATTATTCTCATGTTGTACCAAGTAACAATTGTCTTCACCACCTATAAAGTCTCGTACTCTCTATATCCAAAATCGCCTATCCGCCTTGAACAAGCGTGGTGATCAATGCCTTCTACAGACAAGCCACGAGCTTCAATCTCTCATACAGATGGGCCTTTGATTGGGACCTTTGATAGATTGGCTTTGCCCCACCGTGGGCCAATAACAGGCTCGTATTATTACTTATATACTTATATTATATGACAGAGGCGTTTAAAATAATGTATATTTAAGCGCTCCATAAATATAAATATCATCATAAGTCATGATGATATTTATCTTTTCAGTCATTTCGCGGTAAGTGTGTTTTTTTCTATGCCTCATAAATGAGTTATAAACGATGTAATTTGGTCAATTTCTAATAATGACAATAATTTATTTCCTATTTTCAGTTGGAATATTACTGCAATATAACTACAATGCAACTATACTCGGATTTAAGGTACTTACAGTTCGTCACCAATTATTATTGTCTACAGACTACTGCAGCATAGATTATTCGCTCTGTACTTACCTCCAACAAGTAGCTGTAAACCTTTTTGATAACCAAATAAATTAAGTCTGTAACGTTTTTGGAAATAAAAAAACAAATTATTATCTTATACTCATTAACTTATTATTTATCTTTATTATTAGTTTATTATTATCTCCATTATTTCATAAACAAACGTATTAACATTTACATATTTTTTACATTAATAAAAGTATCATAAATAGTAACCCAACGGTATCGGGAACAGGGTCCAAGCTACCGGTATCAAGGCTCTTGAGAGCGGAACCTCCTAACGATACGCACCGTGTCCAGAAGTTCTGCTTTCCGGATCAAGCCCTTGATCCAGCTGTCTAACGAGCCAGATTATTATTATTATTTTTCCAGTGATTGCCTTGGTATAATTCTTATCATATCCTACTTAATATGCCTTTTTCATATATATTTTTGTTATAGTTAAACCTTTTCCGATGCGCACTCAACAACTTATCACAGTTTTGGCATAATCGGTTGAGCTATTTTCGAGATTTTGCGAGACTGACACACGACTATTGATTTTCATATATGTAATAATATAAGAATAATATATAAGATCTTTGTCCTTCAATATAAATACTTATTTCTACACTGTCACAAGGATCTTTTGGCACCTGAATGACATTGACTGGAAAATTTCACAATTATTTACCAATATGAAATGAATGAAAAAAAACAAGATGCGTCGTTATTTCCGATTTTGGCCACGCGCCCGAAGAACCTTGTAGCTTTGTATATACAGGATGGCCGGAACATTGACGTCCAAAAATAAAATTTAAGTCCCTCGAATCGTGGGGTATTCGAACCATGTATGTTCCGCAACTTTTCAGTTTCTGAATTTTTGAGAATTTTCGAACAGACCAATTTCTAAAAAGAAATACTTGGGGATGATTCGGTGATTCTAAATTTTATTTTTGACGTCTATGTTCCAGCCACCCTGTATAAACACCTATCAATTTCTGTTCTCAATACTGACTGCTGCATTAGTCGCTTTCAACACCATATCAAGTTTGAACTTTATATCATTCACATTCGCACTTATTCGAAACCGCCGTATGAAGTGGGAGAGAGTAGCTTTCATCGATATCATCGCGTATGTTCTACCTGTAGACAAAAGAAAACATGGGTTTAGGAGGCATGACAGGAAATAGATCTTAAAAAAATCAAATAAGACAAAAAAAAAAAGGTTGCATAGCAGTTTACATAATATACGTCTATAGGCAGGCTTGATAGTACACCAACATTTTACAACTTCTGTTAGTCTCTTCTGAAAAGAGAGTTCTATTAAGGATTTTCTAATAAAAAACCTAGATTGAACCCAGAACTTCAAGTATTTCATTGTATTCCACTTTCAAATGATCATACCACAAGGACCAATCTTAGGACCATAATGATACATTTTTGCACATTTCACACTGCTCAATAGTCGTCCACATCGCTAGTTCCACAGGTCACCATTACCAACCGATCTATTCTGAAAAAATATCACCATGAAAAAGGTGAAGTGAGCCGTCATTCCACCTGATGCTAAGCGTTGACATTATTGACAGCTGACTTCAAGGTCACTTCACCTAAATTTTCACGATGATATATTTTCAGAATTGACGGCATATTATCAGTAATCATCACTATTCGTTTCCAGAATGGTGTAATAGTCAATTCATACCTATACAAGATCTTTTCCCTATACTGAAGCCGTAGAAAGCATTGTTTCCTAGTGATGCTATCGCTGGATCGAACCATCGTTCAGGTCTGAACACGTTGACGTCGTCACCCCACAAAGCATTACGATGGGTCCCCAATGTAAGGATTACACATTGGCTGCCAGCTGGCATGGTGTAGTTTTCTGAAATATAGAAAAAGGATCAATAAAACATGAATATAACAGAACGCTTGTATTCCCCGAGAGTGGTAGGAGAGGTGTTAGTAGTACGCCCACATTTCGCCAGTATGTTTAAGTCTGATGTAATAGGAAATTCAGATTCCCGGCTGCTACTGAGAAATTTCTGTTGAAAAAAAAAATAACACATTATGTGAATTGAACTCACCCAATATGTGAATTGAACTCACGGCCACAGATAATATAAAACAGGATCTCTAGCAATCAGGCTTGCGACCTGTGGCAAATATGTAGTACCAAGGGCTTACTCCATTTTCCTCCAAGACCTATGTGTATTAAGACTTTGAGGGAAATGCTGCACTAAATGCCCATAGGCGTATAATACTACTGCTACTTCGTTTTCGCTTAACGTTATTTCTGACTTTATTTCTTTTTGCTCGGCTCGTAGCGTTTTAAGCCTTTAACCTTCCTCAAGAGTTGGGCTATCCAATGCAAAAAGAATTTTTCAAATCTGGCTGGTAGGTCCAGAGATTAGCGCGTTCTAACATACTCTTCAGATTTATTATATTTGTAAATATGCACGGTTGATTTAAGATGGGGCAGTAAGGGCCCAGGAAGGGGTTTGGAGTGGGGAAAGTTTTTTTGAGATTTCTGATTTTTCTAGTACTCAAAGCTCGGTTTCTTGTAGCGACAATGGTTATGGTACCTGTCCTTACAGCCACATCTCATAAATCCACCCTGTATATGTATTAGTATTGACGAATTACAAACTTTTGGTTTTAGATACTTACTTAGTTTGACATCGTTTTCTACGTATCTTAGTAAAGCAGGTCCAATAGGCAGAACCCGAAGAGCTTCTTTTATCACAGCTTCTGTATAAACTAATTTTCTGATGTCATCTTTTTCGATATCTCTATCTGGACCTAAAACTTCTATAATCCTGAAAATAGCCCTTTTTATAATGCTTCGTGTTAATTGTATGTACTTCATTTAAGTATTTTTAAGTACTTTTGGAACAGATATTAGTTGGACAGTGATTACACATTGTATTTTATCTAGTCTATGTCTGCTAACTTTCGACGTATTCTACCATAGACATAGAAACCGAACTTACTCTCCATACATCTTTTGCTGGACTTCAGGATAACTTCCCAGTAGTACCAGGAGGCAAGTGAGTGTGTTAGATGTGGTATCAAAGCCAACTGCTATAGCAGTATCTACCTCTTCCTTTATCTCCTTCTCAGTAAGAGAATCATCGTCCTTCAGCTCCATAAGAAGACTCATTAATGGCTTGCATCGGGTTCCTGTTAACATTTAAGTTATTAATCATTCCCGTATTTAGAAGCAATTTAACTGATTTACGACTCTTATCACTGATTTACATGGTACGATTTAAATATCCGTGGCATACCGTAAGTTCATGCAATGATATAAGTTGCAACGTCTTATCAGTGTTTAGATGTAAGTAATTTGTTGCTTCAATTTTATTGTATGCCTCAGGCAAGAAACTTGCATCGTGTAAATGGGTCTTTACTGTCAAAAAGGCATACTTTATAGAGTCACGATTTTCTTATTTCCTACTAGCTGCTGCCCGTGACTTCGCCTGCGTTGACCCTAATCCCTTTTCTAAAATAAAAGTAACCTTAACCTAAGTTACTCTTTAAAACATCAGCTATCTGCCAGTGAATGTCCCGTCAAAACGATTGGACCGATAAAAAGTAAAATTCGTAAGTACCGTACTTATATACTTTCATATTTATTTAGTAAAAAACTTTTATTTTGACGTTACAGACACAGACAGACTATGTAATGACAAGCCATATTTTACAGCAAATTGGCTTTAATTCTAGCTGCGCTATTTTAGGGAACCGCTTTTTAACAATACGTGTTGTTATTGCAAACCGTCATTACAACAGTGTTTATATTATGTAGACAAAAATAATTAGGTAAGTTATACCTGTTGTTGTAAATTCATTTGGTGTTTTTCCATTGTTTTTTTTCAAATCTTCCTTTTTTCTCTCAATTACCTTGAAAACATGATAATAATACGTAAGTCAAAAATTGTCGTCATTACCATGGCCTACATATTTATAGTAATGATGAGCGATGACATAAAAACAATAATATTATAATTTACTACATAAACCTAAGCGTTATGAATGTCTTTAAAATTACTTAGATTGCGAAACACAATGTAACTACTAACTACGTATGTAAAGATATCTACAATTTATCGTCATTTGTAATATACTAGCTGTTGTCTGCAACTTTATCTGCGTATACAGAGTAAACTATTATCACTAACGAACAGTCATTCGTACAAATTAGGCTGAGAATCAGCACTTTTTGAACGTCTAAATTACATAAGACAGTCACCCAAAACGCAGACCCTTCACCATTTCCTAGTTGTTTATCTGGGAAGAAGTGGCGCAACAAACTGCCCAGCAGCTTTCTGTTAAGTTAGAAGAACATTTGAGAAGATACTTTTTTATTCTGCAGTGGCATAAGGTGGCCATTCTCAATAACTACCATGACTTGGCCAGAAAGGAGGATAGGAACCTACAACCATTAGGAACTGACCTGACTAGCCATATCATCCAAATGCTTAACCAGACGATCTTGCTTGCTCTTCAGACCCGTCAGTCGGTATATCAAGTCACTTTGGAGCCATACATTCTGAAACCTGTAGGTCACCATATTCATGACTTGATCTGCTGACTCCATGTACTCTCGTGCGAAATCTTTTACATTTTCGTCGGCTATACCGAATGCGGTCCCTGGAAAAGAAAGAAAGAAATAAAATATTTTTATTGTCACAAAAGCACGTGCATATAAAAAGGATAGCATAATCATCACGTCTATATTCCTAGAAAAAATAGGCAGAGGTGTTTATGGGGTGTAAGAAATAGGCAGAGGTGTATCCAGAGTGTAAGAAATAGGCAGAGGTATATACAGAGTGTAAAACATAGGCTGAGGTGTATATAGGCTGTAAGAAATACGCAGGGGGTGTATACAGGTTGTAATAAATAGGCAGAGGTGTATACATACAGGGTATAAGGGATATAAATTGAAGCGCACACTTTTACCATGAATTCAGTAACTAATGGATGCTAGAGACAAGCATTGAAATCTTTTATCGATTGTTAAAAAATGAATCTGCTAGTCCATGCATTTTGACCAAGTAGGTATTGCACATTCGTGTGACACTAAATGGGCACGGATCCAGACTCCGGGTTGCTACTGAGAAATTTCTGATAGAACAACCCAATACCACTTTGACCACTTTGCACTTCCATTTTGATTTTTCGACCCTGTGAACATAATTTTCGACGCAACGAGTTAAAAGTGTACTTGAAAATAATAATAGCGAAATTTTCTGAACTTTTCTGAATATCCCCGTTTTTTAATTTTTTAACGATAGGTGGACTCGCTTTACCTCATTTGCCTTTGGACCACTACGTTGGAGACACCCTGTATAATCACCCGTCGCGGACAGAAGATCAGAAGGACTTAGACGGACTGGGCGACATTATTAGGGAATCTTAAAAAAGACGAATTAAAATATAAAGCACACACAACTAATACTTACTGATAAAAGTCTGGAAAGCGATGAGCTTCAAGTACGGGGTGATCTCGAAGGATCCCTTCCCAGCATGAGACTCTAGTTCACTTATGAACTGCTTGGACATATGGTTGAAAATTCCAAGGAAATTGTGTATTACAGGCACAGCGAACGCTGGGTTTAACAGCTTGCGGTGACGTTGCCATACTGCTCCTGTCAATAAACGGGTAAAATTTAAAATTATACACCAGGGAAAAACCACTTTTAAGCCTGATTTACACAGTGCGACTTAATTGCCCGTGGCATACCATATTAAGTTGGAACAACAATAAAAGCTGCTCCGGGCAAAACGTGTTTAGATGATGTAAGTATTTATGTTTCAATCTGGGGGCACGGTGCGGGCCAAGACTAGCCAAAAACCAAAAACAAGCGGGGGCACTAGGCTACCTTTTCTCGAAGCGTTTCGTCCTATTTTCAAACCCGAGAGGTCAAATTCTCAGCATCGTTTTTTTTCGTGTTAGATGGTAATTAACGTCGCCTTCTACAGAAGCGTACATTACGAAACTAGTTGCGGAAACTTAGTTACTCACTGATAACTATCAACTGTAAATAATTATCATTTTAAACGAGAAACCATCGATGAATAACTTAATTTGCGCAACTAGTTTCGTAATATAAATCCTAGATTTCTATTTACTTATAAACCAGTCGTATCATCTGTCTCTGTCATAGCGATTGGGCGACGTTGTCGCTTGCGGTTTGCGGTAACCGTCGCCATCAGAAGAGTACCTTTAGATGGTTATTCCAGATTAGGCTCACCTGAGGACGTTAGTAGTCCATTCCCGAGCCAAGTTCTCGAGTAGTCATAAAGAAAATGTTTGTGTAAGCACGTGTTGGCTACTGTTAAAGCGTCATCAGGATCTGTTATCACTGCAACATACCACAGAAAACATGAGACACATAACATGAGACAAGGGCAGGGAGGTGACGATGTCGAAAGAGAAAATGACAACTTACAGTAATAAATCTGTGTTCCAAACTGACCATACATAACGCCGCCATTACGCATGCATTCCTCAGTTATTTCATTCAGCAAGTCCCATATCTCTAGAAAGAGAGAAGATTTTATTAATAATCATCAGAATAATAAGATAAGATAAAATTTATTTTTCACCACCTGTGTCTCAAGGCCTGTGTTTTAGGACACAAGCCCCCCTTCGAGAGCAATATACATTTACTATTAGGATTATGCACTCGTACAAAAATGCGGTAAGTCATATTAAACCAGAAAAAAGAGAGAACACACTGTTGATATAATGACTGCCTCTTTGGTCTAGTGGTCGCAAGTGCCACTGCTGAGGTCCTGGGTTCGATTGCCAGGTCAGGCTGTGTTATTCAGGAATTTCTCAGTAGTAGCCCTGAGTCTAGATTTCGCTCGCTCCCTATTACAATAACTGGCGAAATGTGGGTACTAGGTACCTATAGGTACACCTCTGCCTAACCCTTCGAAAAACAGGCGTGATGTGTAGTTATTTATGTTTAAAAAGATTTATTTATTTATTTACATACTTCCAGTATCTCCTCCGATCAAGTGTGTATGCCCTATAATCGGGATACCACCAGGCATCGGCGGCGGCAGTCGATGCACAGACTTCTTGAAGTACGCTCTCCACGCCAGCACGGCCACTGCACACCAAGCCACACACAGCAACACAGTAAGCATTGTGACACTCTCACTGAAAGACCAAACGTATACTGCTCGATCAAGAATTGATCGAAGCATGTATGTTATTTTATTTGACTATGCTGCCCTTGAACCGCCGTGAACTTACGAAATTTTTATTAGTTACACTGTAACGATTAAAAATATTCTACGTAATAAGGTCAGGGGCCTAACTCTACTAATTTATAAACGTCACAATGGTGTCATAATGGTCAGTTTTTGACAGATTTGCCATACAAAAACTGTCAAAAACTAACCATTATGACACCATTGTGACGTTTATAAATTAGTAGACTTAGGCCCCAGTAATGTCCTCTTGTATGAAATATTAAGAATCAAGGTAAAGGTTTACCACTAAATCAACTAGATGGCTCTTCGATCCAATCGATGAAATAAGACCTATATTTTTAAAATGTATGTAAATATTAAAATACTAAACATACAGTTCTAACCTTAAATAATTACCTAACTAGATTCAGTATTTAAATTAATAAAACTTAATTCAACTTTTTGATAATTGTAATGAGCTGCAGTGATGCCAACAGATTAAGACAAAAAGAACGCTTTAGTTTACGGTTGGCAATATACCCTCTTTTTAATTAGCGACTTGAAAGTGGATACATGCTTGGGATGTCTTTTGATCAAAATAACGAGTTAGGAAGGGGGACAAAAAACATCATTCATCATCATTTTTTAGGACTAGTTTCATTATAATCAGCCTATAATGTTCCACCGCTGGGATACAGATCTCCTCTCTTGGAGAGGGAGTGGACAGTAATCTACCACGCGGGCCCAGCGGGTTAGTACCTAGATGTCTCCTGTCTTCGAATTTTTGGTTCTAGGACATGCCGGTTTCCTCACGATTGTTTCCTTCACCGTTTTGAGAGCAGGGGTGATTAAATTATTAACACAAAATAAAGCGCCTGCCTAGGTTCGAACGCACGATCTACAACTCGTAAGTCGGGGTTGTACCACTGGGCCACCATTGCTGTAAGAAGACTAGTTTATTACTTACTTTAATAATTTATTTCCATTTCCACTTTTGCCAACAATGTTTTGCTGACTTACATATTTATGTTCTAATACACCCGTATTGGATCAAACTCAAGGCAAACCATAGCTAAGATAAGTTTAAAACACAAAAAAGTTGCTAACTCCGTGAACGGTCCGCTGCGCATGAGTGCAGGATTAATGATGACAATGTGTTGGAACGTAGAAGTCTGGCATCGTTTGAAATAGTAGGTTTTTTATTCTGACTCGAAGGATTTCGTTATTTACATATTAACAATGGTCTATCGTGCGTCCGTCTCATATAATTATCAGTTTTTTTTGTTTTGTTTTGCAATTGGTTTCTTGCATTGATGATGAAATTGTGTACTTATCAGTGTATATGTACTGAATACTGCTACATTGACTGATGCATTCTTAGAAATTATTCCTGACAATCGGCTATAACTAAAATAATTATAACCTAACAGACTAAACTACCTACCTACCTACCAAACTAACCTAACAGTTGATTGTAAGCACACGGGATTTCTCATTAACAAACACCTAACATTTTTATAGACTGGCCGAAAATTACCAACATTTTTAAACTTAGAATTTCGATCGAATACCTACGCTTAATTTTATTTGTTTTGAGGACAGAATTCGAAAATTGTAATTTGTCTCTGCGTCACCCAAACGGGTAGAAAAAACACTCTCGATCAAGACACCTTTCAAACAAAAAAGAATTATCAAAATCGGTTCAGCCGTTTGGGAGCTACGAGGGAACAGACAGATACACAGATACACAAGTTAAACTTATAACACCCCTCTTTTTTCGTCTGGGGTTAAAAAGTAGGCATCGATTTAGTTCGCCAGTGCAGTCACCTAGCCGAATTAGAGGAAGAATAATGTTACGAGCAAGGTAAACCGACCATATTAATAGGCCAAGATAATTGGCATTTAATTACGTCTAGACAGTTGCGCGTCGGCACTAAAAACCAGCCCGTAGCATCGTTAACTAAACTAGGATGGGTACTGCACGGGCAAGACTCAAGGCCGCGTAATATCGTCGCGACAATAATCATATACGACCTGCAAAGAGCGGTGACCCCGCATTACAGCTGATTAGAGAATTTTTTAGAATCGAATTTTTAGGCATAGAGCCACGAAAACCAGCGTCTGACCCAGACCAGCGAGCCCTAGCTATTTTATAATTTTGCGTTGTTTCTGAACTTATATAGGTATGCCAAGTTTACGCTCAATCTGATGCCTGGAACTGCTTGAAAATTTATAGCAAAATAGTAACCGAAAACAAACGAAGCAAAATTTAATATAGCTTGTAAAAAGATACAATCATTCCATTTGTTTTTAGTTTTAGGGTAAGATATTTCGACACAATGTTAATGAAAGGTTAAAGACGTAATCACTGACAAAAAATGTAGCAAATTCGTGTGTATTTAATTTTATAATTTCGACTTTATCTTATAATTTTAATCGAAAAATCACCCACGAAAATTGAAGATAAAAATTTACCTTCTGAACTATCAAATGAAAAACACATTCAAGGTGATTTGAAATTGCAGTTAAATAATTATTCCAATAATCAAATCAAAAAACTCAATTTGTAACTATCGCTACAAATTGACATCCACGGTAGGTACGTTTTCTGGCCCATTTGCTTACATTTGCATACTTTTGGAACAGAATTGATACGAGTATCTTATTAATATCATTTAACTGCCCTTGCTGACCCATCTCAAATCTGTATTATAATTACGATATTTTCTTAAAATCTAGGAGGCCATTGGTACCGTCACCGTCAAATGCTAAATAATCACCGTCAATCACCGTCAAAATCAAGTTTCAGCCTGCCAATAATAAATGGCTACATCGAAGTGTTTAACAGCCAATCAAGGGCATTGCTGAGCGATATAGACCATCACGATGGAAAAGGATTTTATCCTTCATCATACCTGAAACAATATTCACTCGGAACATCTTACAGTGAGTGTGTTAGTGAAGATAAGAGGGTGATGTGAAAGAACTGACTACTCAGCAAATCACAACATTGTTTGAAAGTGTTTAGTTGCAAGTTAGCTGCCTGTATGCCAAATAGCTAGTTCGACTGTACTTTTTAGTAGTCACCCTTTGACGAACAACATGCTCAAGCGACACGCGTCTTGCGACGGCGACTGCGACAAGCTAATAGCGCAGCTTGTACGACCGGCGAGTGTGGTCTGAAATGTCGCCACGGACGCATGGCATGCCACGAACCGTCAGTGGCGACGACGACTGAAGTCGCGCACGCGTGCCGCATGTCGCATTGCTCGAGGTCGTGAACAAGGCTAATAACTAACTTAACTTCACAAGACGATTTAATTTGTGATTCTAATTTCAGTGACTACTTTTGGCAAGGTCGCAAACGAGAATTTCTGTCCAAAATATATGAAAGCAGCCGATGAAAATGTTGTGCCGTGTGGTGCGCAGAAGTTTTGGCTGAAAAATGATTTTATATACAAGTTGTTAGGACATACAAAGAAAGATTCTGAACTGGTGGCTATTGTTAATGAAATATCAGATGAGGTATGAATATTCCAAAAAATGACAACAAAAAAGACCAAAACATGTTAGGTGTCCAAATTAGTTTGCAAGAATCCATCTAGTAGATAGAATCCGTCTAGTAGGTCATGGAATTCGTATGGAAACGTCTCAGCTGCCGGCGCTGTGTCCAGAATTAGCTGCCAGCGCCGGTTGCTGAATTAGCTGCCAGCGCCGGTTGCTGAATTCGCTGCCAGCGCCGGTTGCTGAATTGGCTGCCAGCGCCGGTTGCTGAATTAGCTGCCAGCGCCGGTTGCTGAATTCGCTGGCAGCGCCGGTTGCTGAATTCGCTGCCAGCGCCGGTTGCTGAATTGGCTGCCGGCGCTGACGAATTTGGTATATGAGAGCCCTAAGGGCCGATTCTTCAATCGTTAGATAAAAGTTATCAGTCTGGAAATTGGAAGATCAGTCTTTAAAGTATTGTATAGTAGGTGTCTGAAGATACACATAACACCATATTAATTTCAGAAAATTGTGAATTTAGAATTATAAGTCAATTACAAAATATTCAAAAATGTCAAAAAATTAATAAAAAATGTCACATTGCCAATTTATTTAAGAACAAACTAAAATATGGCGTCAAAAAATTCCTCCGTATCGCTGTTGACTGATAACGTACACGAGAGACTGGCGGCATTGCCACTTTGTATAGCCTCTGGCCAAGCTAAAAGCCAGTACTTGGGTCACGGGAAGTGACCACCAGCCGCTTTGAGATTTGATTACAGAATTGCAATTGCAATTGAACCCCACGGCCCGAGGGTTTCAACCCCAAAGGGCTCGAAAATATAATTACCAATAAGGTTATTACACTGAAGCCGCATGAGGTTTTCTGTAGCCGCAGCAGCAGCAACATCACAGCACGCCGAGCCAGGAAGATGGGATGGCGATTCTTAAATATATTCTGAATTTATCTTGGATATACCTACAGGGTGGGTAAAAAATCGTGGATCAAACGAAACAGGGTGATAGTTGGGGTTAAAAAATATTTCTGTGGCAGAGCCCTAACTTGATCTTCTTAAAAGTTATGAAGTGCCAAAACTCATAAATCATGGTACTTACCTACTGTTATAGAAGTACCTTTGTAGTGATCGCACACAGTCGCACACTATTTCAAACATAGTTGGTTTTTACGATTAGTTTTACTTTATTTGGAAGTTTCTTATTTCCTATTTTGTTTTGTTTTACATAAAATTTTCTATTCAGTATCGACCCTGAAATTTCAAACTGTCAAGGACTCCACGAGACAGGCACGACCTAGTGTGGAGTCCACAAGTTAACATTAAAATTATGTTTCCTTTGTAAATATCTTTAAGAATAATTTACTTGTATTAGTTTTAAGGAAATGTACGAATATTTTATTTAGTAAATAAACGATTTTATTTTATTTATTTATTATTAGTGATGATACTTTTCCTAGAAGCAACTAAATACCATTTATTGTTTTAAAATAAGAACCCATTTTACTCTAATTGCCGATTTAATAAAAAAATGGTATTTTCTTTAAAAAAAACACTCAGTCATAACTTTTAAGGAGATCAAGTTAGGGCTTTGCTACAGAGATATTTTCCATACATCCACCCATCCGCAACTTACTCTGAAATACAGCCTTGTGGAATCGGAAGTGCCGTAGTACAGGTATATGGTACCCAGGTCTCGAAAATGCAAATATCGCATTGTACTGGGACCGATCCATCATCACCGTCAGGCTATTTGTTTGTACTTGTATTCTATTGTTGCCAATAAGCTTGATATAGTGGTGGTGAATCGAATAGAGCGGCGCGCAATGATTATTGACATATCGGTCCCGCATGACGGAAACCTTGTGAAAGCCGAGAAAGATAAACAAATCAAGTATCTTGACTTGGCTCGCGAGGTTGTCGACATGTGGGATGTGGACTCAACCATCATTGTGTGAAAGCCAATGGCCTAATAGCCAAGATCCTCTACCAACACTTGAGGGGGCTCGTTGGGCAGCTGGATCAAGGGCTTGGTTCAGAAAGCGGTACTTCTGGACACGACTCTCATTGTTAAAAGGTTCCACTATCTACAGCCCTGACCGCCTTGCTAGCTTAGCTTGGACCCTGTTCCCGATACAAGAGGGCAATAAAAAAAATGTTTTTTTATTTTTTTATTCTAATAAGTATTTAAAAATGTAATTTATAAGTATTTAAATAGTTAATTGATTCAGGCGTGACTTGGCGGAAATCTATTATAATAAGTATTTAAATAAAATAAAGATAATAATAACCATAATCCAATATCTTTGTTTCCTTATCCTGCAATAATCGTACACTATTGCAGGATAGTTGGAGCTTAAACACTCGCTTTAGTGAAGACGTAGGTACCTATTTCGTGTAATTAGTAACAGTATTATCGAAATGAATTATTGATAATAATGATAAACTGATTATAAAACTATACAGACTTTGCTTTCTTTGCAACCTTATAGTGGATTACAATATTATTATCTAATTTTTATAAGTGCTAATTTTACCAATGAAACTGAACACGATTAGCACATGTTCAAGAGCTGTCAGTGTCAATACTCCAAAGAAAATAATGACACGTCGTTTATGTACTGATCGTGTTCAGTTTTACTGGTGAAAACGTAAAACTTTGATTATATTAAGCTAACAAACGGTAATTCGGCGTTTGGCACCAGGTCCTCGCACCTACGCCGCTAAGCGGCTTTTTCCTGAACATTATAATGTTCATCGATTTTGCCGCCCGGCTGTGCCGTTAACACGTGTGTAGCACCCTTAATAACCTGCGGTAACAGATCTAGACAATATTGAGTTCACATTACTTTCTTATATAACTGCTTACCACTTCGTTGCAATGATTTCGTAGGAAGCTTCGAAACGACTGCAACTTACGCTAGTTCAAGTGCAAAACAAACTGTGAATAGTAAACTTGTTATGTCAAGCACTTAACAAACCGTACCGTAACGTTTGTTCTCAGGTAATGATACCATTATTAGGGTAGGGATAAGATTACTTTCTTGTTCATCTGTCACAGAGGTGTCTCTCAAAATCTATGCTATCTATGTTTTTTTTTTTTTTTTTTTTTTTTTTTTAATCTTTATTTGTTTCGAGGCTTTTACCTTACAAAGGTACGCCAGCCTCATCATACCCTAATCTAACTAATACACGCAATTATACTTAATACATTAAATATATACACAATACATGTAATTATAAATATATTATTGCGTAAGCGAGGGAGATAGTGATGCAGCAACCATTTCATAGATTAATTTCGCTTCTCCCGAATTAGGTGTACATAATATTCTAATAAAAGCCCCAACGTCATACTTATTAACTTTTAACTCCCGCATCGCTATCTCCCTCTCTTTCCTGTTCTTTTGACATTCCAGTGTTGGACATCTTCGACTACATTACACACTTGGCAATTAGGGGAATCGACTTTTTTCATTAGATATCCAAACTTAAACTTTATTTGGTCTCGATGAAGTGCATACTGATCGCCAGTCTAGGACTTTTTTTAAATATTTATTTAGGGGTCACATTGATCCTCAAAAAAAAGTCGGGTGTCGCTAGGCACCTGGCTGAACGATGCTCCTTTCGTTATAATATAATATAATGTATTAATACAGACAGAGCCTTATCTACATAGTATGGTCTCAGAGGACATGGATAACCGCTGGCCCAGCACTGACAACGAGTAAATTTTATTTAAAAAATAACTTTTAAATTTTGTAATCGCACCACAGCTTTCGTTACTTGGCAAATTATGTGAGAAAATATTTCAATTTAAAAGACTTATTATTTTGATTCAAGTATTCGGGGAGATATTTATGTTGCCATCGGTACAAGTGCCAATAGTACCATCGGTTTCATTAGTGTTCATTTCTGGGTCCAGCTTGTATGGGACCGTTATCCATCTCCTTTCAAGTATCAAAAGTTTTTGTTTTTGTTTACATTAGTTACACACATTTCGCAAGTCATGTTTAAGTCACTAGACCGACGAGCCCTATTGCCATCAATCGGGCACAAATCCAGACGCCGGCTGCTACTGAGAAATTGCAGATAGAAAAACCCAATACCACTTTGCACGCCCTGGGAATCTGACCCAGGACTTCATACTTAGTAGTAGTGCTTGCGATTACTTGCGAAAAGTGCTGATTCTCAGCCTAGTTTGAATAAATCACTTTTGATTTAGTGACGTTTGCCTAATAAACATTAATATCATTACTTTTGTTGTCTTTCTTTAGCATATTAGCAACGTTAGCATACAACAAATGACGACTAAAATATGTATATTGTAAAAGAGATTGGTAAACTGTCGTAGTTCCATTCAACTTGAGGACTAAAAGTTACGCTCATGCTGTTAGCCCACGTAAGTTAAGTACAAAACCCTCTTTGAAAGATCTCAACTGCCACTTAACCGCGATTTTTATACGCAAGCGGAGGTTATAAGTTAAACCCAAGAATATCTTTACCTAGTATAGTACAGAATATACTCAGTAATCAGTCATGTTTATTTCTGTAATTTTGGTCGTGATTTGTGCTGTCATATTTTGGCGCTCTCGGAGGCCTAAGTCGAAGCACCCTTTGCCGCCAGAGTACCCAGGGGCTTTGCCCCTTATAGGACATACGCATATGTTAGTTACCAGTTCTAGAGGTAGGTTCGAAGTTTTTTTTAATGGAATTTCATTGCTGTTTTTGCATTAAGTGGTGTAGGTGTGTCATTTTGGTTCCCAGGAGCTGGAACCTGTAAATAATAATGTTAATTTTAAAATGATGTGATGCGTGGACAGAGAAGAGAATAACTGTTATTTAATTTCTTTTCCAATTTTATTTTCACATTGGTACCTACTTAATCTTTTCAAATCAGAATAATTAAATGTTCGCAATGTTCGTGAAACCAAACTGTCGACTAAACCGATAGTTTACTAGTTTTTTTTTTAAACGTTGCCCCACACTTTTCGAATTTCGAATTTCTCCTGTATCGTGGGTGCGTTTACAAACATTTAAACTGACATACACAAACAGCCAGACCCGGAACAACTACATGTAGGTCATACAATGTTTGTTCCGTGCGGGAATCGAACCCGTTACACGCAGCGCAGCAGTCAATCGCTTACCCACTACGCCAACCGTACCGTCACCTTTTGTTTCCAGGACTATGGTTATTTATGGAGAAGATGTCGAATTTCTGTGTGGAAAATGGTGGAGTAACTTGTGGTCAGTTTGGAGCAGATATTTACTATGGTAAGTTTGAACTTTAATTCTTTAGATTAACTAATAATGAGCGATTGACTGCGTTTTAGGCAAGGACCGAAACCGGTATGATCAATACGGGTATTTTTTCGGTTACAACATTTATATTTTTTACAGGTATTTTTAAAAGTTAACCTTGAATACATCATTCATTCTGCCTAGCCTTTTCCCAATCATGTTGGGGTCGGCTTCCAGTCTAACCGGATGCAGCTGAATACCAGTATTTTACATGGAGCGACTGCCTATCTGACCTCCACAACCCAGCAACTGGGTAATACGATACCCCTTGGTAAGACTGGTTGTCAGACTTTCGGGCTTCTGACGACTCGTAACGACTGTCAAAGATCCACGAATGACAGCCGGGACCAACGGCTTAACGTGCCTTCCGAAGCACGGAGGAGTCTCGGTATGTAAAGATGGTCACCCATCCACGGACCAACCCCGGCAAGCGCAGCTTAACCTGATGGATCGACCCGTGCGGCTGTTATTACTAAGCCACGAGCTCCTCAACCTTGAATACAACCAGTATTAATACCGGTTACCGAAATAAAAATTTCCTCTATATTACACGTGCCGTTGGCATGAGTCAAAGGGCGCGAATCGTCTGTGTGTGTGTAAAATCGGTATTAAAACGGTAACCTATAAGAGGTAACATATTGCTTCTTCTTGGGTTACCCAGATAGCGGTAACGTTAGTCGTATAAGGAACCAAAATTCTTCGATACCTGTACCGTAATTCATAAAGGTTTTTGGTCCCTTGTTTTAGCTTATGTTACTCCTGATATCAATCCCGTAGTCTCAGATCATTTACGACTACGGGCACGAAACCAGCGGCGTGGAGCGAGAGCCATGCCGGGGCGGTGGCGACGATGGTACAAAATTGTTCCATTCCCAACGCCCCGCTCGGCCATCGCTCCTCGCCGCTGGGTTCGTGCTACTTGCCCGCAACCTGAGGCCGTTACTGCCCAATTGAATATTCTTTCAGAATTCACAATAAATCCGTGGGAGGATTTTTATCATCGTAGTTTACATTATCGTAGTTTTTGCTGGAGTATATTTTTTTATTAGCCTATATTCTCCCACTGCTGAGCAAAAACCTCTCCCAAATCCTTCCAAGTGTTCTTTTCCATGGCTACCTCGATCTAATCCTTGCGGTACGGGTCTAGGCCGTCTCGCCACCTCTTCCTGGGCAGGCCTCGGCGGCGCCGTCCATCCTCAAAAAAAAAAAAGATTTATTTGTCACAAAAACACGTGCATACAAAAAGATCAAAGTAATCCGAAAAAAAAATAGATCTGTAGTAATCACAAGCATAAAACAGAAAAAGTCGGCAGCTTTACGTATTGTGACTGTGACGTCATGTGTATACCCGTGAACTTACGTGTCATAATAATTATGTAAGTACATTATTAATGGTAGGATTTGGTATGTTTTCAGGTATTGCAGATCCAGACGATGCCAATACTGTTGCAAACGCCTGTTTACAGAAGCATTTCTTATACAAAGTTGCCCACCCGTGGCTTGGACAAGGATTATTCACAGGATCTGGTAAGGCAATCTAAATTAATTCGATGTTATTATGAACTAGCTTCAGCCCGTGACGTCGTTCGCGTGGAAGTCGACAAATCGTAAAAATAGGACTCTAAATGTTTGTAATAGAGATTAAAATAGAATTACATAATATTATTGGCTTTGCAACCACAGTTGCACAAAGCAAAATGAACGATTTCGTTTTTGCAACGTTCTGTGGTTGCAAGAGCGATTGAGGGGAGCACTAAATCGTACAACATAAAAAACTTCAGAGAACAACATAAAAAATCCAGTGCACGATAAAATTCCGCCACGATATTATTACGGTCGCGCGAACCTGGGCTAACACCATCATAGATCTGTTTACTTTTGTCTGTTTTCAAAAAGACTCACTTGTTACCGCTTCAAAATAATCTTGGAAGAAGAAGAAAAGAATAAATAATTATTGTACCTCTTCACCTTTCCAGGACCAGTATGGAAGTACCACCGTAAGGTACTCAGTCCAGCATTCAGCATACCAGTGGTGAACGGCTTCTTCGAGGTGTTCAACAGCCAATCCAGGCGAATGGTCAGCGAATTAGAGGAGCATGTCGGTGAAGGGCCTTTTGACCACGTCATGCTGATGAGGGACAGTATTCTTAGGATTTCGTGCAGTAAGTTTATTGAAATCTTTCTATTTTCGTTCTCTCCTCGTTTAAGAAACCGGCTTAAATATTTTGGCACTAGCAGCGCCCAGCGGTTTCACCCGCTAAGTCTAGATCCCGTGGGAATATCGGGATAAAAAGTATCCTATGTGTTAATCCAGGTTATAAACTATATGTGTGCCAAATTTCATTTAAGTCCATGCAGTCGTTTTTGCGTGAAAGAGTAACAAACATCCATCCATCCTCACAAACTTTCGCATTTATAATAATTAGTAGGATTTCTAACAAATAGCTCTGTGTCCATATAATGCGTCAGTAGTGTTTCCAATATTTGTTTCCTTTCTCTCTCTCTCTGGATCTCCAAAACTGTATTATTACAACAAAAACTATATACCTAATTATTTTAAGAACGGCTCACATCACTATGTTAAGACGTAAGGTCAGTCTGGCTGATATACGGGGCTTACTGTATTTTATCACTCATGCATTACTTTACTGCACTAAATTGAGTCTAAAACTACTCTTTAAAATAATGATAAATTTTGCATGACTAACGTTTGTTTATTACAGTGTATCTGAGTACCTATTTGTTATAAACTCTGGATATTCTTAACACTGCAGGACACTAAACGCCCCCAGACGTAAAAATAATAAAACTTCTATTATGTCTCGTACTTCAGCCGAGTCATATTATTCTGTGTAATTTAAAAAAAAAATGTATTTCTTTAATTATATTTTGCGTGTCTAAAGGTTAGCATACCAATATGATGATACAAAGATTGTTACATGACTGTATAACTATGTAGATTTATCCATATTTACAAATTAATAATTTTTAATTACTTAATTAAATTTTAACTACTTTTCGTGTTCTCCTTCCAGAAAGCAGGCGTTATAATTGTTAAATTTAATCATTTTGGTTATTGCAGTAACAGCATTCGGAGATACCGAAGATAAAGACAAAGACTTTGTGAAGAACTATGTAAACGCAGTTGATGAACTGGTACACGTACTAATGAACAGACTTAATAAGGTTTGGTATCAGAGTGACCTGATCTACAAACTGGCTGGATTGAAGAAAAGGGAGACTGAGCTGGTGAATTTTCTGAACGATATTACTGATGAGGTAGGTGATTTTGAATTTAAATCCAAAGAGCGACCCGCTCCTGCTTCACAAGTGTGCAATGTACTGATGTGACGACATGTCAGAATATCGAAATTTCTGTGCAAGTGAAAAACTAATGTATTACACACCTTTCGCAATAAATTAACTAAATCAAGGTGAAGTGAAAATCCATTGTGTCGGCAGATGGGTATATTTGGAGAAAAATAATTAAGTTCTAAATAAACTAGAAGTAAGTATTGTGACATAATACGATATGAGAAGTAAGTAATTATTCAAAAAAGTTACATTGGTTTGTAATCTTTTTTAGGTCATACAAAGAAAGATAGCGTCACTACAGAATGGCTCAATCAAAACTGGATCAGATGTACCAAGTGAGTACCTATGCTGATTTCTTATTAATATATTCGTCTAACGAATGCACATTTTAATACTATTTAATCTTTAAAACTCTGATTAAAATAGATTTATAATGTCAAACAAGAAGAATTTTTTACTGCTTCAAATGCTGATCTTGAAAACTTTATGTCAAAAAATATAAATCTTTGCAGATTTCAGATCTTTCCTGGACATGGTGCTGGAGTTGACAGCAGATGTAAGCTTCACAGAAGATGAGCTGAGACAGGAGTTGAATACAATGGTGGCAGCAGCCTTTGAAACCACCTCCCAACAACTGGTGTTTATTCTGACGATGATAGGATCACACCCACAAGTCCAAGAACGGATTTATAAAGAGTAAGTTGATTTGAAGGTACAGTATTTCATTTTGATGCACAAATAAATTGTAATGATAAGTGTAAAGTAAGGTTGACTGGTAGAAAATGCCTAAGGCATTAAGTCCGCCTCTGTACATTTGTGTGCTTGAAGTATTAAATAAATAAATAAAGTGCGAATGATCTAATTAATCGATAAGAGAGAGGTAGATATAAAGTCTTTATTATGTACGACATTTAAATTACAGATAAAAACTTAAAAAAAAAATACGAATGGTGACACAACGGATGGTCTTATCGCTAAAGAGATTTTAAAGACAACGGATAGATCTAAGGGTATTGTCTCTCCTTCTTTCTGAAGGAGGAACCTTTGGTCTATCCGTCTTAAAAATCTCTTTAGCGATATGACCATCCGTTGTGTCACCCTTCGTATTTTTTTTACATTTTTATCTGTAATTTATAATATATGTTGTACATAATATAGAGTTTATATCTACTGTCAAACCGTATCATATTTAATTTCATGTTTAGTTAAAGTATGTTAGATTGTGCAAATTTAGTACTTGTTTCCTCTCTAGATGGCGTTGGCGTCGAGTTAGATCGCGAACTTACTGTTTCAGGAATTGTAATGTCTAGTCGCAACTGTAGTAACGACAAATGGTTTGAATATTAGAAGATTTGAATGAAAACAATAGAAAATCGAGTGATGTATCTACTTTAAAACTAAATGATTTAATTTCCAGGGTAATGGAAGTGATTGGAGGAGACAGAGACGTGGAAAAAGAAGACTTACCGAAACTAGTGTACACTGAAGCAGTGATAAAAGAAGTACTACGTTTACTAGCAGTGGCGCCCCTAATACCGAGATATGTCGACAAAGATGTTAAACTTAGTAAGTAATTACCAGCACATTGCTAAAAAATAACAAAATAATATGTGAAACTTAGGATAAGCTTGTCATTGTGAGGAAAAATAAATAAAAATAAATTAATTAATTAATTAACATTTAAAATTCTACCCGAATCCAATATCTATATATATAAAATGATAAACTGACTGACTGACTGACTGACTGGGTGATATATCAACACACAGCCCAAACCGCTGGTCCTAGAGACATGAAACTTGGAGGGTGTGTTCCTTCTGAAGAGCAAGTATCCACTAAGAAAGGATTTTTGGAAATTCCACCCCTAAAGGGGTAAAATAGGGGATGGAAGTTTATATGAAAGTCCGCGAGTTTTGAAGATAGGATGTTCAAATTTTGGGTTTAGGCTAACGATTGAAAATTAATGTATACGTGTCTCAGCGTTTTTGATAATTCCACCCTCGAAGGGTTAAAAAGGGGAATGAAGTTGAAAAGTCCTTAATTTTCGAAGAAAAATCACTAAGTGTACTATCTATACTTATGGTTGGAAGCTAACGCACCGGTGTTGTTAGAATTTCAACCCTTAAGGGGGTGAAAAGGGGGATGAAATTTTGTTTATTTTTAAGTTAAAATTACTAATCTTTCGGCATCAAACAACAAATCCTAATCTATAGTATCTATATCGATTCTCCCGGAAAAGGAGATGGGGGTGTTCTCCGGGGGAGGGTCCCGTGGCTAAATAATAACAGCCGCACAGGTCGATCGATCAGGTTTAGCTACACTACCGAAAGTCTGACAACCATTCTTACCAAGGGGTATCGTATTACCCAGTAACTGCGTTGTGGAGGTCAGATAGGCAGTCGCTCCATGTAAAATATTGTAAAGTTAGAAACAGTACACGTGTATTTATATTATTTTTACTTGAATACAATATTTAGCGAATAAACAACTTCAATACAAAACTTCATCGCCCTTTTCAGACCCCTGTGGGTTGAAATTAAAAAAAAACAACGATTTACGTTGTGTTAGTATCCAACCATAAGCCTAGATAGTAAATTTTGTGATTTTTCTTCGAAAATTAAATACTTTTCAACTGCATCCCCCATTTTAACCCTTCGGGGGTGGAATTACCAAAAAAGTTGAGACGTATAAATTCATTTTCAATCGTCATCCTAAACACAAAATTTGTACGGAACGCAAAACGGACTTTCATATAAACTTCCATCCACTATTACCATACTCTATTATATTATGACGTTACCCCTTTAGGGGTAGAATTCCCAAAAATCCTTTCTTAGTGGATACTTACTCTTCACAAAGAACACACCCTCCGAGTTTCATGTCTCTAAGTCCAGCGGTTTGGGCTGTGTGTTAACATATCACCCAGTCTGTCAGTCAGTCAGTCAGTTTACCATTTTATATATAAGTAGATTTATCCTGATGTTAAAAATATTAAAGATAAAGATGGAGTAGTTATGCGACAGAGCCATTTTGACTCCAAAAAACGAATAAATGCATTCGAAGGTGAAGAAATGATTAATAATTCTGTTGACACCATGGTCGATATGGACGAGTCGGTTAATTGTCCTGTAGAATTTTTGAACTCTCTTAATCCGCCGGGTCTTCTTTGTCACAGACTTATGTTGCGTGTAGGTCCTCCTGTCATATTGCTTCGAAATATACGGCCTCCAAAATTGTGCAATGGAACTAGACTCCAAGTAACAGGTCTCCGCCACAATGTTATTGAGGCCAAAATACTAACTAGATCTGCCAGAGGAGAAACAATCTTCGTGCCACGTATACCATTGATACCAAATGATCTTCCGTTTGAGTTTAAAAGATTGCAGTTCTCAATCAAGGTTTGTTTCGCAATGACTATTAATAAGTCGCTGCGGGGACAAACTCTGAAAGCTGGAGTTGATTTGCGGCAAGACTGTTTCTCCCACGGCCAATTTTATGTGGCTTGCTCCCGTGTTAGCTCTCTCCAACTAGCCTGGTTGTTTTAGTGCCCGCTTCCGAATCAGTGAAAATGATTGTATATAGAGAAATACTGTGAAGAATTTAGGTAGATACCGGTCTTTTACAGTAGGTATTTCTTTACAGTATTCCTCAAGTATCACACGTAATGGAGGACAATTAGCCATGAACAAAGCTCTATATTGTTTTTGTTATAATAATATTCATAATTATCTAGAAAAAAAAAAAAAATATCTACGCAGACGAAGTAACATAAAATAGTAACGAAGTCAAACCTTACATTGAATATTCGATTCCAATGCCGCAAATATAGTTTTTAGAATTTTGGTCTATTTGTTTGTTATGTTCCGGTTTGCACAAAAACAAATGCACTGATTGGAATTCTATTTATCACACAGATAGTTTGTAACCTTTTTTTTTTTTTTTTTTTTTTTTTTTTTTTTTTTTTTTTTTTTTTTTTTTTTTTTTTTGACGCTGAGGAATGCGTTACGCATGCCCACTCGTGGGGGACGAGTCTGGGGTATGTGGGACTCCTGTCGCTAACGACAGTATACCCACTAAACCTCAGCGGTGTTCCCACATCGCCGTGATGGGAGGGCCATGGGAAACCGGCTCAGCCTTTACATCCACGACCCTCCCGGCGCATGGCCGCCTACCTGGCGGGCCCCGCATGCCCCCCAGGCTGGGGGGCTACGGGAATGGCCGGGAACACCTGGCCATTCCCGTCCGACATTGGTGGAGACCTGTGCAATACAGGCAAGGGTGCCCCCGCACCCGTTGCCTGCTGGCCTCCACCTGGGAGGAGTCGGAGATGACTATCGTACTGACGTCTTCTTCGACCCCTCCTCCGCCTTCGGAGCGGCGCCGCGTCGGGATCGTCCTCCCGCGCGCGCTCCGCCGCCTCCTTCTGGGACATGACGTGTTCGCAAAAGGAGGCGACTGCCGCCCAGGACCCCTCATCCCTCAGCATGGCGTTAACCAAACCGGGGAGCGAGAGGTCCGGTCCGATCACCGCGATGAGACTGCGGCGCGGTTCGGACCACAACGGGCACACCTCGAGGGTGTGCTGCGCCACGTCCTCCGCCGCACCACAGTTGAGGCACGACGGCGTCCTCTCCCGTCCGATTCGGTGCAGGTACGATCCGAAACAACCGTGTCCGGACAGCACCTGCACCAGACGGAAGGAGAGGAACCCATGCGACCGCTCGAGCCAGTCTCGCAGAACCGGCCCAATCGCGTCGAGGGCTCGGCGGCCGAAGACTGCGGTAGCGAGGTCCCTCGTCCAATGGACGACGATGGCGTCCCTCGCCTCCCGCCGGACGGCCTCCCGCTCTTCCGGGGCCGAGCGTTGTCCTCTCGCCCTCCGCCCCGCCGTCCATTCATATACTCTGGCGAGCACCCACGCCTCGAGTTCCCAAGGAGGGGTGCCGGCCAGAGCACATGCTGCCCCAAAACTCACCGTGCGGTAAGCCCGCGCCACTCGCTGGGCTATGGCCCTCTGGGGTGCCCGCAGGGCGGCGGCGTTCTCCCTCCTTTGGAGGGAGTCCTCCCAGATAGGAGCCCCGTAGAGGGCCATACTCCTCAAAATGCCGGCGTAAAGTTGCCGGCATCGCGCGCTGGGCCCCCCCAAGTTGGGAAGCAGCCACGAGAGCGCGCCCGCGGTCTTAAGCAGGCGCGACGACAGCCCGCTAAAATGCGGACCGAAGCGCCACCTGCTGTCGAGTACAAGGCCCAGGTATTTCATCTGGGCCTTCACCTCAATTCTGACGCCCTCCACGAAGATGTGGGCGTCAGGTGGTGGGGGGCGCTGCCGAGGGCCGTAGAAGAACACGGCCTCGGTCTTGTGCAGTGCCACCGTTAAACCTAGGCGGCGGATCCTCCCCGCGACCAAGGATCCGCCCGCCGAGGCCAAGTTAGCCGCCTCCCTGAAACTCCCCCCCCGGGCGGTGAGGAGAGTGTCATCCGCATAGCAGACGACACTCGTGCCTCGGAGGAGAGTTCCCCGCAGGAAGATAGTTTGTAACCTGGATTAACCTATAGGTTATTTTTTAATCCCGGTAGTATGTTCACGTCGGATATTTTTCGACATCCACGCGGGCGAAGCCGCGGGCAAAAGCTAGTTAACAATAAATTCAATTATCCTCTCGACCGGAGTGTCATACTGCCAACTCCGGTATACTACTGAGAGACCCCTGATCCAATAACACTTTGCCCAACCTGGCGAACTACCACAAAACAGACAACACTATGAAATCACATTGGGTTTTCTCGAATCAAATCGTTAATTGCAATCCATAATGTACACATTCAAACCACGGTGGTGGTTTTTCTAAGGATGCATTACTTAACGGCCGGAGAGCCCTGGGGGAAGGCCCTACTGCCACATTGCTGACAGGCCGGCTATTAGGTATTTAATGGCACGGAACTACCCGGAAAGAATGATGGATTTACTAATACAAATACAATATGTTTTTTTTTTCTCTTTTTTCTCTGTAACAGAGCACCTGCCATCTAATCTCTTCACCACCCTTGGTTGACTGGTAGTAGTGGTTGAATGCCTAAGGCATTAAGTCCGCCTTTGTACCTTTTTTGAGTGCGAAAACTTTAAAAGAATAAATCGTCGTTGCGCGTGCAAAAGTCGCTATGTGTTATTTAGTTAAATTCCGTTTCTTATGCAGTTTTAATCGTTATTTCAATACACACATACTGTAAAAACAGCTATGTGATAAATGCAATATTTAAAGAGTTACGGAATGTAGCTATGTGACATTCATACATAGAAAGTTCCATATAAACACGCTAAGTGTTATAATTTACATAGCTAAAATAAGTTTACTAAAGTGGAAGTAAAAATTGCGCCCGATTTGTGCTTCACTGCACATAGCGAGTTTTTTGGTCAAGTTCAGACTCGCTCGATCACGAAACGCACAGGTCGTGTGTCACATAGACAGTTTTGTCGATGTAATTGCTCATTGCAATTCTAGCAGTGAAGGAGAACGCATTCAAAATTATTTGCGCTATACTAAATAGTCGTAAAAAAATAAAAAGGTTGTTTGTAAGTGTGTAACGTGCTTACGTATTTATAGCAGTACCGAAACCGACCGAAATAATGTAAGTAAATTAATATAGTAAAAGTTTTGTTTTTCTAACTACCTAACAATTTTACAAAAAAAATCATACATAACATCTAAACTAATAGACTTATTGTATAAATTGCTGTTTCAAGTTTAACATTTTCGTTTTGTTCGTTATACGTTATTGATAAATTAATTATACCGTATAAATTGTTTGTAATTAACAATACATTAACAATGTTAATATAATTATGTCACGAGAGTGTACTAACGCTTTATATTTTGGGTTTCTTTTTTAACACTAAAGCAACATGTGTGCTAGTCTGCTAAACGTAACATAATAGTTAATTATTATGAAGTAATTGATGGTGGTTTGTTATAATATTACTATGTACGGATTTTGCTTTAGTTGCTTTTATTTTTCTGGGTATTTACGTGGTGTGTACTAACGCTTTTTATTTTGCTACCTCTTTCAGATATATTTTTAAATATGTCAAGATTTTATAGAAGCAAAAAACTAATATCTTTATGTAGAGAAGATGAACGACAGGAATCAATTAATCGGTTGGCCAGAGAGCTCGAAAGAGAATCAGGTTTACTGTTTCAACCATCTGAAATATTGCCATCCAACAGTGAGGACCAAGATACAATGGACATTACTAGTGTGCATATTGAACATCCAAATAATATTTCAACGGCTGGAGTGGAAACTACTGCAGTTTATACAGGTACTACCCAATCTATAATAACTACAACAGCAGTTGATATTAGTGAGATTGTTAACCCCTGCTTGATAACCCAAAACGATTCTGAAATACCCAGCAATGGAATCCTAAGTTCAGGAGATTCGAATGAAGTATCTTATCAGTTAAATGATCAAACTGGTTGCTTAGAGCCTATAGTTCTCGAAAAAGAGAATATTTCTAGTAATTTACCTGAAAAAGAGGGATTTACAAGTGAGACAAGAAAGAGGAAGAAAAATCAGAAGATGAGGCTTTTGGGAAAACATTATACGGGTCATAAGGTCAACAAACTTGATAGCGTTACAAAATTAGAAGAAATTTCAAAAAGCGACAGGCAACTAAGAGAAAAGCCATGTACTCACGGGGCAGAAAAGAAGTCGGACAGGAGTTATTTGTGTGCTGCAATAAATGATGAAATCAGGAAAGATTGTTTCAGATACTTTTGGCAACTACCCACATGGGACGCTAAAAAATCATACATAAACGGACTGATTCAGGCAAGAAAGATATTACGACGACGAGAAACTTCTATAGATGTACAGAGAAAATCTTTTGGGTTTGATTGCTATTTACCAGGCTTTAACGGTAACAAGGTTCGTGTTTGTAAGGAATTGTTTCTGGCGACGTTTGATTTGAAAAAAGATATGTTTCAGCTTTGGATTAGATCTAATATAAATATTTCAGAAAGTAGTGAAGGAACCCCTGTTCGAAGAATAGATAAGGTCCCTAACACACCAGGAACTACGACTAGGGCACTCAAATCTGATTCTGTTCATAAGTGGCTTGAATGTGTACCGAAAGTTCCAAGCCACTACTGCCGAGCAAATAGTTCCAAGATATATGTTGAAGAGTCTTTCGAATCTTTCAGCCACATGCATTCTGTGTATACTTCATGGTGCCAGACTAATAATGTGGATGCTGTGAGGAGAAAGAAGTTTCAGGAGATTTTAAAAGAGAAGAAAATTTCTATTTTTAAGCCACGCAAAGATCAGTGTGACATTTGTGTTGGCCACAAACAAGGGAATATTCCTGACGACGTTTATCAGCTTCATATTATAAAAAAAGATGAAGCTCGAGCAGCTAAAACAGAAGCAATTAACCAAATTTCAGACGATGTGATTGTAGTATCAATGGATATGCAAAGTGTTTTACTATGTCCTAAGCTACTTGTTTCAGAGCAGTACTATAAAATGAAACTAGGGCTACATAATTATACTTTTCATGTTAAAAACGACAAAAACGTATATTTATATGTGTGGCATGAAGGCGATGGAGGAGTAACCGCAAACAATGTCACTAGTTGTATAATTGATTTCATAGACAAATATTGTTGTCAATACAAAAAAGTAATTTTGATATCCGACGGATGTGCCTACCAGAATAAAAATAAAACACTTTGCAATTCATTATCTAACCTCAGCACTGCAAAGGGCATTATGATAGAGCAAATTATCCTAGAAAAAGGGCACACGATGATGGAGGTAGACAGCGTCCATTCAACTTTAGAAAAAAAGTTTAAAGGCCCCATCTACTCTCCATCTGACTATATATCGCGGATGAGAGATGCCAGACCATCACAACCTTACATTGTACATCACTTAGAGTACACATTTTTTAAACATTATGAGGATGTACCCGGTGGTTTTTCAAGCATAAGACCTGGAAGAAAAACCGGCGATGCAACGGTAACAGACATTAGAGGACTTCTTTATTTCAACGGTGATGTGAAGTACAAACTACGCCACACAGATGAGTGGAGCAATTTGCCGCAGAGGAGGACAAACACGGCACCCATAAGGGAACCTGTAAGCCTTTATTATGGCCCACTAAAAATTGATTCTACCAAATTTAGTCACTTACAAAGTCTAAAGCAATACATGCACCGCGATTACCACCTATTCTACGAAAATTTGAACCATTAATAATGTTCCATATTTTGATCTCATTATTATTGATTTTGTTTGATTCAATAAAGTGATAATGTCATTTGATTATAAAATGTACTGGTTTTTTATTTCCTTTCTTATTAATTATTTATTTCTAAAAAAATAGCTATGTGTCATCGTACAGCCAGTTTCTTTAAGATTCCATAGAATTATAAAGTAGTTATGTGCGCTAAATTCACATAGCTTGTATTTACGACTCAAATAAATAACTCTATGTGTCAAATTTGCCTATTATGTTTAATTTTGACATTATTAATAATTTTATCTACCCAAAAGTTATCTAAAACTACGTAAATTTGCTATATGTATTAAAGTAAAAATAAATTATTTGAATACTCTGAGTATTTTTCGAGAAAATTAGTTTTTTGCGTCTCCTGTAAAGTGTGTAAAAAACACATAGTGACTTTTGCACGCGCAACGACGAAATCAAATGAAAAAATTACTTGTAATTATAATAATTGAATGATTAATATTTTGATTTTCTTCTCAGAAAACTACACCTTGCGTGCTGGCAGCCAAGTTTTCTTTATGCCCCATGGCTTACATCGTACTAAAGTATGGGGAGACGACCCGGAGGAGTTTAGACCAGAGAGATGGTTCGATAACAACAAACTACCGCAGATGAACAAGTCTTTTGCTGCGTTCAGTTTGGGGAAGAGATCATGTATAGGTTTGTAGAAGATTGTAATTCAATATCTCAAGAATTAATATCTTGTACCATGAACATCATGTAACATTTCAGTTTAAAGAATTTATTTCTCAAAAAAAGATTTAAAGATGAAAGCTCGAAGTAATCAATTTATTAACCGACTTCCAACCTGGAGGAGGTTCAACATTCGTCTGTATATTTTTTTGTTATATTTGTTTCCTTTCGCAACACGAAGAATAATAATTATACGAAGTGTATAATAATTGAATGATTAATATTTTGTATTATATTAATTAATTAATTAATGTTACTACCAATATTTTAATGATTGAAAAATTTGTCGAATAATTGTTCACCGTTTAATAAGAATGTTGTACATGTGTTGTTTCCTATATGTGATGTATTTACAAAGGACTGAAGACTTGTGATTACTTATTGTTACTATCCTTGTAAATATGTCGCTGCTGTGCCTTGCTTAGTAAATAAATAAATATGTTATGCCATAATTATGTTAGCTAGCACACACCAATATACAAACCAAAAACATCGAGAACTAATACTCAAGCAAAAATAAAAACTAAAGGTAAACAGAACTTAATATCTAGGTAAAAGCCTCCAGGTATAAAGGGCGTGCCCGTTTACATATAGCAGTAAATTGAAGTCAATTTAAAGTGTGAAGTGAACTTAAAACCTGAAACCCACTTGCAAAACGAAAAGCTTTTCGTCCTTATGCCTTTGTAGTCAATTTCTACTTTGTTATATAATATTATGAGACAAATTCAGCGAAAGAAAGTGACCAAAACACTGATTAAACACAATTTATGTTACAGGAAAGGCCTACGCCATGATATCCATGAAGATTATTTTGGCTCATCTAGTGCGACAGTTACGATGGAAGGCTGACCATACAAAGATGCAGCTCATCATCGATGTGACCCTGAGGTCTTCTGGCGGCCATGAGATCGTGTTGGAACGAAGAATATCCAATAACAACTACCAAGGAGACAAGTTTTATATGAACAGTCCGATTACTACAGTGTTGAATGGTGACCATGCAAAAGATCTAATATGTTTAAGATTGAAACCCTAGTTTTATAAAACTGTTAGCAACTGTTCTTTAGGATTGAGGTGACTTCTTCTTGTAACCTGCTTAAGATGTTCATCATAGTCTCAAGTTAATGTTCCTCCGTCGATTAACTCGCTCTGAAACTTTCAACAAAAGTAAAATCCGTAATAATTATGTAAAATATATTTATGCGTATTTTGTACGTCCTAGGTTGCCTAACTACTAATTTCTGTTCTTCACTAATACTGTCACTAGAAATGAATATGTTATTACAATAAAAATATTAAAGCTATTAAACAAATACAATTTATTGTAATACCCTTTGACATACACTTTGGGACTTGTAGCTACAACTCTACATATAATATGTAAACTACAATATTTACTGTAAGACAAACCTATATTCTTAAAATAATGTCAACTACTTGTAGGTTTTCCAGAACAACGGGTTCATACGCCGAAAATTAAAATTCCTACGTGTAAAATGCCCATGTTCAACGTTTATGAAAACATGGGAAGAGACAACAATGGAAAGAACCTTTTTTTATAGTTTTCAAGGTTGCTCCACAGAAAACCCTATGTGATGTGATGATGATGAGTGTTGTCAGTATTGTGTTAGTTTGCCAGGTTGGGCAAAATGTTATTAGTTATGGAGTCTCTCATTAGTTAAGTAGCGTGTAGTTGCCGGTATGACACTCCGGTCAAGAGTATAATTGAATTTATTGTTAATATTGGATTCGGGTAGAATTTTAAAAGTTAATTACTTCCTAAGTTTAACATCTTTATCGACATAATCTCGGTATTAGGGGCGCCACTGCTAGTAAACGTAGTACCTACTTCTTTTATCACTGCTTCAGTATACACTAGTTTCGTATTTAGATCTATCCGTTGTCTTTAAAATCTCTTTAGCGATAAGACCATCCGTTGTGTCACCCTTCGTATTTTTTTTACATTTTTATCTGTAATATAATGTTGTACAGCTAATAGAGTTTATATCTCCTATCTCTTATTGATTAATTAGATCATTCGCACTTTACACTTATCATTAACAATTTATTTGTGCATCAAAATGAAATACTGTACCTTCAAATCAACTTACTCTTTTTAAATTCGTTCTAAAACAAACACCAGTTGTTGGGAGGTGGTTTCAAAGGCTGCTGCCATCATTGTATTCAACTCCTGTCTCAGCTCATCTTCAGTGAAGCTTCCATCTACTGTCAACTCCAGCACCATATCCAGGAAAGATCTGAAATCTACAAAGATTGTATATTTTTTTTCTAACAAGTTTTCAAGATCAGCATTTGAAGCAGTTGTTTTTTTTTGTAAGCATTGCAGTTGCATTGTAAATCTATTTTAATCAGAGTTTTAAAGATTAAAATAGTATTAAAATATTTAATGTTTCGTCTGACGAATATTTTAATAAGAAATCAGCATAATTCGGTACATCTGATCCAGTTTTGACTGATCCATTCTCTAGTGACGCAATCTTTCTTTATATTACCTAAAAAAAGATTAAAAACCTTATACCTTTGTGAGAATTACTTACTTCTCGAAACGTATTGTGTCACAATACTTACTTTTAACATAAGTAATTATTTTTCTCCAAATAGTCATTAACTTTAAGCCCATCTGCTGATGAATTTTCATGTGATTTTCACCATGATTTCGTTAATTTATTGCTAAAGGTTTATGAGTCTATTGCCATTAACAGGGCACAAATCCAGACTCTGGGCTGCTACTGAGAAATTCCAGATGGAAAAAACCCATTAACACTTTGCTGGACCTGGGAATCGAACCCTGGACCCCACGCTCAGCAGTCTCATTTGCGACCACTAGACCAACGAGGCAGTCGGGCTCGCCCCCTATTACATGGGACTTAAACATAATTGGCGAAATGTGGGTGAGCTAAAGGTACACCTCTGCTTAAGCCTTGGGTGAATACAGGCGTGATGTTATGTTATGTAGGTTTATGAGTATAATACATTAGTTTTTAACTTAGATATAGCACACAAATCTCGATGTTCTGACATATCGCCACATCAGTACATTGAACCCTTGTGAAGCACAAACGGGTCACTCTTTGGATTTAAATTCAAAATCACCTACCTCATCAGTAATATCGTTCAGAAAATTCACCAGCTCAGTCTCCCTTTTCTTCAATCCAGCCAGTTTGAAGATCAGGTCACTCGGATACCAAACCTTCTTAAGTCTGTTCAATACGTGTACCAGTTCATCAACTGCGTTGACATAGTTCGTCACGAAGTCTTTGTCTTTATCTTCGGTATCTCCGAATGCTGTTACTGCAATAACCAAAATGATTCAAAACGATTCTATCGCCCGGTTTCTGAAACGAGAACACATTTTTTTTTTAAATTGAATTAATTGTTTTCAAATTAAAAGTAATTTATTTTTAAATATGGATAAAGCAATTTATATGTAGTTATACAGTCATGTGACAATCTTTGTATCATCATATTGGTATACTAACCTTTGGACGCGCAAAATACAAATAAAAAAACACAAAAATGTTGAAAACAGAATAATATTAATCGGCTGAAGGACACTGAACGAGACACAATAGAAGTTTTATTGTTATTACGTCTGGGGGCGTTTAGTGTCCCGCAGTCTTTATTTATTTTATTTTATTTTAAAGAAGGCTTACAGACTAACAAACCAATAACATAAAAAAGTAATATTAAAAAATTGCTAATAACAAGCCTCCACATATTATAGTTACTGAAAAAATCGATAAAAAGGAATTACAGTAAAGAACGTACATACAGTTAATATAATTAGTTAAGAGAGTAATAGATCAGTTAACTACCCTGGCCAAAAGCCGTCTCAAGGTCGCCAAACTGGTACAGAACAAGTCGATATCAAGCTCCTTAGGAAGCCTATTGAAATCAATTGCACTTCTTATTGAACAAGCATTCCGCCTATAATTAGTCGTAACGTACGTTGACGTAATTCCATCAGGTTCGAGCGTAGTGGCAGATTAGCAACGAGTTCAGGACAGTCATTGTGGCCATTTGCTATACCCAACAGTTAACTCATGTCCCCAATATAACGCCTCATCTCCAGAGGAAGGAAGTGGTATCGTTGGCAGCGGTGCTCGTAGTCCACTGAGTATTGCTGAGCCCTATAATCTAAATGACGTAGAAATTTTCTTTGAACGCCTTCAATACGGGCCTTATTATGCAATTTATAGTGTAGTAAAAATGCATGAGTGATAAAATACAGTAAGCCCCGTAGCAGCCAGACTGACCTTACGTCATACCATAGTGATGTGAGTTTTTCTTAAAATCATAATAATATTTTTTTTAATAATAATTCAGTTTTGGGTCGAATCAAAACAATTGGAAACACCACTAACGCATTATGTGAACACGGAGTTTTTACATAGAAATGCCAAAATCGGCTTAAATAAGCCGGTTTCTTAAACGAGGTGAGAACGAAAATAGAAAGATTCCAATGAACTTACTGCAGGAAATCCTAAGAATACTGTCCCTCATCAGCATGACGTGGTCAAAAGGCCCTTCACCGACATGCTTCGCTAAATCGCTGACCATTCGCCTAGACTGGCTGTTGAACACCTCGAAGAAGCCGTTCACCACTGGTATGCTGAATGCTGGACTGAATACCTTACAGTGGTACTTCCATACTGGTCCTGGAAAGGTGAAGTACCTAGTACAAAAAAATATTTATTCTTTTCTTCTTCTTCCAAGATTATTCTGAAGCGGTAACAAGTGAGTCTTTTTGAAAACAGACAAAAGTAAACAGATCTATGATGGTGTTAGCCCAGGTTCGCGCGGCCGTAAAAATATCGCGCCGGAATTTTTTAGTGCACTGGATTTTCTATGCTGTTCTCTGACTTAGTGCTTATCAATAAATACTGTTTCAGAATTGCAGAGTTTTTCATATATTTTCTTAAAATATCTTTAAAAGTACTTAATTATTTATTTTAAAATTATTAAAAAAAATGATCCTCACAACACGCTCTTTAAGTTCTGAGTTGAGCTCCACGAGTACTAACAATTGCTTGCACTGACTGGACAAGTCCACTCAAATCTGTGTGGTTCTTTCCTCGAAAGACCATTTCAGACACATGGTCTACATGGTCCTCATATGGCCTGACCAAGATTATGTCTGGACTTTAAAAGAGACTGTGACCTCTGAGTTTGTTTCGGCCTTTTTTTCTCAGAGTAGTCAGATAGGAAACGCCGACCTCATCTAGCTTAGCTCTAATATTTTTTTTAATATGACGTGTAAAAGTGATACCGATATCCTATTTACAGAATAAACTATTTCATGTCATTTAATTTAATTTCATTTCACGCCCTTTCATTTGTTGTCACACGATACAGATTCAAAACGATTTGATAATTGTTTTCCTCCAAAAATGGGGGTCACTTTAACCAAAATGCATTTATTTACACAGAAATTCATATGTGTACCAAATTTCAACTAAATTGGTCTACTAGATTCGGAGAAAATTGGCTGTGACAGACGAACAAACACACGATCGATCCTATAAGGGTGATCCTATTTTTTCTTTTAAGGTACGGAATTCTAAAAAAAGTAATTTTGGAATTTTAAATCAATCATAGTCTGGCCAGGATTTTTTTAGCCAAACCACTCGAGATTTTTTTTTAAATGAACAGATTTAAAATACTTCTTATACATAAAACAGGTCCAGGAAGGTCATTTCTAGGTCGACTCTTAATAATAAAGAGATTAAAATATAAATAAATAAATTATATAAATATATTGTAATTATATATAACTAGCTGCCCGCCCCGGCTTCGCACGGGTAGCTCTAAATACTTATCTACGGCGTACCTACCTACGTACCTACCCTACCCTATCCTACCATACCTACCTACCTACGTTGGGTTACATTGTTCCATTTTAGGTAGGGACCTCTATTTTTTTTGAATATATAATAATTATAGCCTATGTTCCAAGGCCGCTAAGTTGTAAGTACCTAGGTACCTACAATGTAAAAGAACACCAAAATGTAAACTTAGTTGGCAAATAAACATTATTCTTTCTTTCTTTTTCTTTCTTTAAATAAATCTTTGACTTTGACTTACTCGGTAAAGAAGTAGCTTTCTAATGGTGAAAGAATTTTTTAAATCGGTCCAGTAGTTTCGGAGCCTATTCGGTACAAACAAACAAACAAACAAAAAAATCTTTCCTCTTTATAATATTAGTATAGATTATATGCATAAATTCAAAAAAGAAAATAACTGCGACATCACAGTTGTTGTGCGAGTCTGCACCACCACTGAAGTCCATTTGACGCAGCGCTATTGGCTCTTTGCATCATTTTTTTTTTTTAATTTCCACAATTTCCCGCTGTCTTTCTTTCGTGACGCGCACTTTAGCGTCTATTGTTTGAATATAAAAGTGATCAGTTATAAAATAGAGCTCTGTAGTAACCACAATGGCAGTACTACTAACAGTGTGTCTGTTGGTATTGATCTATGCAATTATATATTGTCGCGCGCGCCTTGTGGAGTCTCGGGCTCATCCGCTGCCACCGGCTTACCCAGGACTTCTACCCATTATCGGACATACATATTTACTAGTTGACACATCAAGTAAGTTACTTTTTTTTAAATTATATTTTTAATTAATGGTTAAAGGAAAATATTACCGTAAATTCGTAAAAAAGGACTTGGCATAATATTACCAGCGATCCGCCCCTTCTTCGCACGGTTTTTACGACATGACTAAAGTCGAGATTTCTTAAAAAAATGTAAGTTTCCAAAACAAATTTCCTAAATGATGGTGCAAATCGGATCAAAACCTATTGCGTAGTTAAGTAGAACAACGCTGTCACACAGCAGACTTGAAAATCGACTTCAATCTAAATAAAATGAATGTATAGCAGAATAGCTTTACCGCTTGCTGGGGTTGGTCCGCGGGTGGGTGACCATCTTTACATACCGAGACTCCTCCGTGCCTCGTAAATCACATAAGCCGTTGATCCCGGCTGTCATTCGTGGATCTTTGACAGTCATTCCGGGTCGTCAGTAGCCCGAAAGGCTGACAACCAGTCTTACCAGGTATCGTATTACCCAGTTACTGGATTGTGGATGCAGTCGCTCCATGTAAAATACTGGTATTCCGCTGCATCCGGTTAGACTGAAAGCCGACCCCAAAATAGTTGGGAAAAGGCTAGGCAGATTGATTGTACAACGTACTAGCTTTTATCTGCGGCTTCGCCCGTGTGGAAGTCGAAAACTAACCCACGGGAACGTATTACCCAGATTAACTTATCCATATGCTAGGTGCTACGCGTAGGCGGAAAAAATTCTGCCCTCTGAGAGCTATTTTGGAGTGCGCTGCCTAAACCGTTAAAGTTACGCGAAGATAATGTATTGTGGGATTGTATCTCTAAACCAGTTCTAAATAAAAGTCCGCGACAGCATATATCTATATTTTATGTGGAAGCCATTATAAAGGGTGATTTTTTAAGAGGTATAGGATTTGATTTTCAAAAAAAACACAAAAAATTTGAAAAATTTGATGAAATCTTTATTGGAATCGATAGAACGATCAATATAATTTAATGTTTGAAGATGATTTCATGCAAATGCTCACCGCGGCTCCGGTTTAGATAGCCCATTCGCAAGGCCCAATTTCGGCACACTCTCTCCAACATATCAGCCGGTATATCACGAATAAATGCTTCAATATTGGCTCCCAGTGCGTCAATCGTTGCTGGTTTATCCCTGTAGACATGAGCCTTAACATGGCCCCACAAGAAATAGTCCAAAGGCGTTAGATCACACGATCTAGGCGGCCAAAATAAACTGTTCACCGAAGGCGGCTCTCAATTGGGCCATTGTTTCGCGTGCCGTGTGGCATGTAGCACCGTCTTGTTGAAACCACATGTCAGGCATGTCCAATTCTTCCATTTTGGGCAAAAACAAAATCGCCAATCATCACACGGTAGCGCTCGTCATTCACAGTAACGTTTCGGCCATTGTTGTCTTTGAAAAAGTACGGCCCGATGATGCCGCCGTTCGTTCGTAAGTCGATTCATGGTTAAATTATAGACCAAACTGAACAAGTTTGACAATTACACAAGCCACGAATCACGCGTGATCTGTCAAAAACAGTGTTGCCAAAAAGATACCAGCAAAAAAATCACCCGTTATATACCTACCTAAAAAAGTGAGCCATAAATACATTTAAAATGAAGACCTTTTTTACATAGTATTTAGTTACTTCTTATCAAAATTAATACCTTCATCGCTTTCGGTATTTAATGTAAAAAAACTTTGTCTTTTACACTAAGACATTTGAAAGAATAGTTTAAAAGTTACAACGATAAGAATGAAGCGGGGGTGCGCGGCGGGCCAGATAATGGCGCGTCATGGTCTAATAATAATTTTTTGGTAGTATTTTAAGTAGAAATAATATTAGTTTAGGTAAATATTTCGTAAATAAATAATCATTATTTATATTTAGATAGAAAATGTTTTATAAGGGTCTAGTGGGTACTGTTATACTTTGTAGATTTAGAAGTAGTTTTAATTTTAATTATTTATTAAAAGTGTTTATCTTTTTGTTAGTTTAAGAATAAAGGATAGTTTTAAAATTTTAATTCAATTTATTTCTCGAACATATTATGAAGCAATGGATTAGCAACATCTATCAAAATCATTCAGATTGTGATTGATAGTGCGTTACGCAATTCGTTTTTAGCTTAATTACTTAGATATTATTATTAATATAAATGAAACCACATGACACACGACATGTAACACGTTCCTGTGGGATAATATCCGCGGGCGAAGCCGCGGGCAGAAGCTAGTGTTTAATATTTTTTTCATAAGACTTTCACACAGTTTCATATTACCGTCCATACTATCCACACTAATATTATGCGTACGAAAGTTACTGGCTGTCTCATGTCTGTAACTTTCCTGTAACGCCTAGATAGACCATGACATGGGTTATGGGATCTGGGATATATTTTTATCCCGGTAGTATGTTCCCGTGGGCAAAATTTCGGACCTCCATGCGGGCGAAGCAGCGGACAAAAGCTAGTATTTATAATAAATGCGAAAGTTTGTTGTTTGTTGGTTTGTTTTATTTTTACGCTTTCACGCTAAAACGGCTGAACGGATTTAAATGAAATTTGGCACATGGGTAGACCATGACTTGGATTAGAACATAGGATTTTATCCCGATATTCCCACCGGATCGAGACTTATACCGATGAAACCGCGGGATGCAGCGAATAAAAAATAAAAAGTACACTGTATCATGTGACATATCAAATGAAAGCTTACTGTGAGTTCTGTACTGTCTCAAACATATTTTTTCAGATTTCACCCTCTTTTAATACATAAATAATTATAAACAAATTTCAGAAACATGGCAGATGGTGAAAAAATTTGCGGAGAACTCACTACATCAAGGTGGCATTATTTACGTCAAATTTGGATCACAAATTTACTACTGTAAGTCATTTTCTACAACTCTTACACCTGCATCCTATTTGCGTAACACACTTTCTATCAAAATCCTTCGGATTGTGATAATTCAGAAAGTGTGTATTGATGAACATAGAGGGCCAAATATCGCTGTTATTTTGTACTAATAAAATAGTACGGAATGTTCTCGGGCTACATTAACGAATGATCCTTAACTTAATAAAACAAAAGTAAATAAAATTAAAAAAACCGACCAAGTGCGTGTCGGACCACGCGCAATGAAGGGTTCCGTAGCTGGGATGAATTTATCCCAAGAACAAACTTAACATTGTAGTTGAAAAACATGTTCTCCCATGCGAAATGTATGGGGAGAACATGATTTGCAACTGCAAATGTTGGTTTATAATTACTCGTTAACTTTTAGAGCCTACTTAGCTGTGATAGTTTTCCTTTTAATTTCGTAATATATACTGTGAATATTGCTGTGAATTTTTTCACATATCCAGTACAAACCTTTTAGCTGGCAGCCCCCCCCCCCTGCTTGGGACACTTAACTGTAACAAAAATTAGCACTATAAAGCTTAATATTTCGCAAACAGATCCTTGAATCCAAAAATGGTCCCGACAAACTCGCTATATTTATGAACGATCTTTCCAACGATACCCCACACCATGGGATAGACGAAAAAAAAAACTCCACGTCACGTTTATGGGAGGTACCCTAAAAAAAATTAGGTTTTATCTAACAACAAGCAACAAACAATACATCTAACAAGAAATCTAACAATTTGAAATCAATTAGTGTTTTTGAGTCTTTCACTTGTTCTCCCTAAGAATGCACCAAGTACTAAACAAGGCCGATAAAAAAACTTAATATATTTCAAATAAACATACGTAGCATAAATACAAATTTTAACGAACTTTCTATTCTCTTGGATACAATCAGTATACCTTGTCACGTTATTGTCTTGACAGAGTTCTAGCTTGGTAAGAATTTACCCACTTTAGATGCCTTTTTATACTACCAAATTATCATTTTCTAATGAGAACAATGGTGATTAAATTACATTTAAAACACAAAATTTCCCAAACATTGTTACTGGATGCTCATTGTCTGCAGGTGTGCACTAGAGTCCCAATGATCTCTTTACTAAATGCATATAAAACTTTACTTGTCACTGGGGATTTAAACATACAGGCTGTCTAAAACGTAGTGGTCCAAAAGCAAAGCGAGAATTTTATTTTTATTATTTCAAGAAATTTTACGCTTCCACTTCGATTTTTCGACACTGTGAACATAATTTTCTACGTAACGAGTTCAAATCGTATGTAAAATTTCTGGAAAATAGCGAAATTTTCTAAACTGTTAAGAAAGTTTTTTTATGATAGGTAATCAAATCAAATCAAATCAAATCAAATCAAAATATTTTATTTCACATAAACCTACAAGGGCACTTATGAAACGTCAGAATCTAGGTGCACGGTTCCAATTGGTCGTTTCCTATGGAGAAGAGCCGGCAAGAAACTCTACGGTTACTCTTTTAAAAATAAATGGGTTTTACAATGCTTTAAATGTACAGTTTGAATAGGTATGAGAGGACAGCGTAGGCCTGTCAACAAGATACTTAAAAAAAAATTAGAAATTAGTCTGCAAATCGACAGTCTGTTGTGCCTACAACGTTCTCACATTCACAAAATATAAAGGAATCTATATAAAGGTCGAAAAAAATATTAAAAACCTATTTAACCCAAATGGTTGTCACTACAACTTTAACCAATCCGAATGAGAACCCCGTATTCCACAAGTCTCTACTGTAAGTTGAAATTTGAATTGTAGGCATACATGTCAAATAATGAAACTACATGTCAAGTAGTACCTAAATAAAAAAGTAAAATAAAAAACATATCGTAATTTGGGAGCAGTTAATAGACATTTACATAATTATGCCGTTAATGAGGTACCAGGGAGGCCACATGTGCAGAAGGAATTATTGCCAAACTTCCTTGTCGTCAACGTAGTCTTTAATCTTGTAATATGCTTTTTTGATAAGGACACGTTTTATGTGGGTTTTGAACTTTCCATCGTTAAGTTCTGTAACCGACTTTGGCAACTTGTTATAAAAGCGAATACTGTTTATAAGGAATGACTTGCTAGTTTTAGTTAATCTAAATTTAGGTATCACAATTTCATGTTTACTACGTGTATTTATATTATGGAAATCACTTCTAATTTTGAAAAGTCCTAAGTTTTTGCGAACATACAAAATACTTTCTAAGATATTTAAAAGAGAAGGCAGAGTTAGTACATCAACTTCTTTGAATTTGTTTCTAAGGGACTCACGAGGACCCATTCTATAGATCGCGCGGATTGCTCTCTTTTGTAATATGAAAATTGAGTCTACATCAGCTGCCGATCCCCACAGCAGAACGCCATAAGACATAATACTGTGGAAATAAGCAAAGTATACTAACCTAGCTGTGGCTACATCAGTCAACTGCCTTATTTTTCTTACTGCGAATGCAGCTGAACTTAATCTACCTGAAAGAGCTCTAATGTGGGCACCCCATTGCAATTTAGAATCTAGAGTAATTCCTGGAAACACAGTTTCTGTAATTGCATCTAGTTTTTTGCCATCAAGTTTTAAGTTTAGACCTACTTGGGGTACATTTGGTAAAGAGAACTTAAGACATTTAGTTTTGTTCGCATTAAGTAAAAGATTATTAGCTGCGAACCATTTAGAAAGAACTGCCAAACTATCGTTGACATGTAGATTCGCTTTACCTCATTTGCCTTTGGACCACTACGTTTGAGACACCCTGTATACATTATACCGCAGCACTTACACAACAATCGGATAAATATCTTAATAATATTATTTCTTCACATGGCATGTTACCTGCTCACGTCTTCCCTGCAAGGGGACAGTCGTGTCTTGACCGTGTCATATTTAAGAGGCAAAAAAGTGCAACCACACTACTGTTTTAAATACATTGATCACGGCTCACGACACCCCACAATACGGGTTATACGACCAAAAAAAACATCACCTACTTTACGCGAAGGGGGGAAACTCAACAAAATCTATGTACACCCATGCGAAATTACAAATTTTTTGTATTAAGAGTCTCTGAGCTGAGCCGCGGGCAGTCAGACAGACGGACCGATATGGCGAAACTACTACTTCCTTGTTGATTACGGATCCCTAAAAATAATATTTTTTTACAGTCATATCAGACCCTGACGATGCTCTTTTGGCGGCTAATAGCTGTTTGGAGAAACATTTTGCGTACAGATTTCTAAAACATTGGCTGGGTGAAGGACTACTTACAGGATCTGGTACGAGATAATTCATCTTCCTGCTCTTGTCTGATCTTACTTTGGGTCGGCGCAACACGTTTTCTTCTTCCATTATTCCCCTGTCAACTGTCACGCTATCGATCACTTTCAACTCTTTAGTATCATTTACACAATCCATGCATGTACATGCTACAAAAATTAGCATCCACAGTTACGTTTTCTGGCCCATTTGCTTACATTTTCATGAAATACTTTTGGAACAGAATAGATACGAGTATCTTAACATATTATAATGTAGCTACCCTTGCTGCCCCATCTCAAATCTGTATTATAACTACGATATTTTCTGTAAATCCAGGAGCCCATTGGAACCGTCACCGTCGAATGCTAAAATCAAGTTTCAGCCTGCCAATAATAAATGGCTACATCGATGTGTTTAACAGCCAATCAAGGGCATTGCTGAGCGATATAGACCATAAAGTTGGAAAAGGAAAATTTAATCCTTCACCTTACCTGAAACAATTCTCCCTGGGAACATCTTACTGTGAGTGTGTTAGTTGATAAGTCGAGCAAACAATTTGGTATACAGCCAAAAATATTCATATTTTTACTAAGTAATTACTAAGTACACTGCCAAAATAAATTTTGATTGTGCGCGTTGTATCTTTTAAGCTAGCGTATATTAAGACCGCGTCCTATTTTAATGCGACCGTCGCGCGATCCCGCGATCGGTCGCGTGCATAGGCTGAAAGAAATGTGTTTAGAAAACCAGAAAGCCCTCTGTCGGCGCGACCACGCATTCAGGTTTACCGAACAAAATGTTCGAACGATCGTGTATTTGCGCGACGATAAGTTGATGTAAAAAAATTGACTATGCAGCACAATCACAACATTGTTTGAAAGTATTTAGTTGCAAGTTAAAAGAGGGTCTCGCGAAGCGAGCTGCCTAAGTAATAAAAGCCGCACAGATCAATCCATCAGGTTAAACTACGCTTGCCGGGGTTGGTTCGTGGATGTGTGAACATCTTTACATACCGAGACTCCTCTGTGCCTAGGAAAGCACGTTAAGCCGTTGGTCCCGGCTGTCATTTTTGGACCTTTGACACTCGATTCGGGTAGTCAGAAGCCCGAAAATCTGACAACCAGTCTTACTTACAGGTATCGTATGACCCAGTTACTGGGTTGTGGAGGTCAGATATGCAGTCGCTCCAATGTGAATACTGGTATTTAGCTGCATCCGCTTAAATTGGAAGCCGACCCGATAGCTGGGAAAAGGCTAGACAGACTGATTTTGGTTTAGTTGCAAGTTAGCTGCCTGTGTACCAAACTGTATTGTTATATTGTTCGACTGTATTTTTAGAAGTCACCCTTTGGCAACGACCCATACGCTCAAGCGTTACGCGTCTTGCGACAGCAACTGCGACAAAACAAATGATAGAAGTCGCAAATCGCATTGCCCGAGGTCGTGAACTTACCTTCACAAGATGATTTAATTATTTGTGATTGTTATTTCAGTGACTACGTTTGGAAAGGTCGCAAATGAGAATTTCTGTCCAAAATATATGAAAGCAGCCGATGAAATGTTGCACCGTATGGTGCGAAGATTCCAGAATATTTGGCTGCAAAATGATTTTATATACAAGTTGTTAGGAGAAACAAAGAAAGATTCTGAACTGGTGGCTACTGTCAATGACATATCCGATGAGGTAGGAGTATTCCAAAAAGTGACAACAAAAAAGACCAAAATATGTTAGGTGTCCAAATGAGTTTGCAAGAATCCCTCTTAACTAAATAATAATAGTGTAGGTTATGGTTATTCCTTTTGGCGCGCGGCAAAAAATCGGAACTATCCACCATTTTGGTTTTTTCAATGCATTCCACAAACAACTGACACTCCCTCGACAATAATTGATCATATTGTAATTAACTTTTTATTTACTTTACTTCGATGGTCCTAGTTTATCATTTATGCGGGCACGCCCTTTATGCCTGGAGGCTTTTATCTAGATATTAAGTTCGGTTTACCTTTAGTTTTTTTTATTTCTGCTTGAGTATTAGTTCTCGATGTTTTAGTTGGTATATTGGCGTGTGCTAGCTGACATTATGGCTGTTCATTAAATGTATGTTTTGCGAAACTATTGTATAGAATCAATTTTTCTAACTGAACAAACAGCTGTGCTGCTGGGGAGTTTGTTGCGCCACTTCTTCTTCCCAGCTAAAGCACTAGGAAGTGGTGACGGGTGCGCGTTTTTGGGGGACTGTCTTATGTAATTTTGACGTTTAAAAAGTGCTGATTCTCAGCCTAATTTTAATAAATGACTTTTGATTTTGATACAATTATGTTTACCAATAGCGCCACCCTGGCCACGTCATTTGAGCGCCAAAAGATCCTGGTAGCAGTGTATGCACTCACTCTCTTTTATGACGACTTACAAGCATAGTTTGGCCAATGACGGATTAGATACACGTGAGCCCTAAGAGCCAATTTTTGAAACGTCAGTTAAAAGTTATCTAAATATTGAAAAATCTGGGGTCAAGTGTCTGAAAATACATTATATAAAATTAGTTATTCAGTAAGTTTTTCTTCACCCAGCAAGTTCCAGAACTTTTGAGAATGTACCTAACTGTCTTTTTCTTCAGATAATACGTACAAAAAGATCATTTTTAAATGGAACAAATACACGTCCCGCATCTAAATGTAAGTATTATTAAATTATTTTCTCATTGAACTACATCTCTGCTTGATATTTCAGTTTAAAGCGAGAGCAGAGAAGTTTTAAATTCTGTTTGATAATATTTGTTGCCACTTGAGTTTGGAAATGAATTAAAATATCAAGTTTTATGGTTTTATCACAAGGTTAAGCAAAGCGACCCGCTCAATCTTTCAAACTTTTTACCTTCTAATTAATCAGAAAATTTATAGAATTCTTTTTTTTTTATTCGATTTTAATACAGCTTTTAAATGGATTAGTGCCGGCTCGCCCCCTATTACATGGGGCTTAAAATAACTAGCGAAATGTGGGTGTACCATAAGTATGTACACCGTTGCCCTAACCCTTCTGGGAAAACAGGAGTGATTTTATGTGTTTATGTTAACAGATGTGTCATACCAGCCGCTCTTAGACCTGATACTGGAACAGCACGCTAGGAATCGCTTCACTGACCAGGAGATCACAGAAGAACTACATACTGCTATTACGACTTCGTTCGATACTACAGCGCATTCGTTAGATACTATTTTGGTAATGATTGGATCATTCCCAAAAGTTCAAGAGAGGATGTTTGAAGAGTAGGTTGCATTTTTTGTGAGCATAGAAAGATTAAGTATAAGATTTGGTTGAGATTCGAGACCTGCACTCTAATTGTGTAATACATGATCTATCACAATCTCAATCGTTTTGAAACAGATGCTAATCCATTGCTTCATTAGTTCGAAAAAAATAAAACTGCTCAACAACGTAAATAACGCAATGAATGTTGTTGAACTGTCAAAATGAAACAGATTACTCTTAATCGTTTACGAAAATGTGTTGCGCAATTATATAGCAGGAAAGAATGAAACAAAAGTGAAGAGGCCTCAGCAGTGGGTGGAACTAGGCTGGTAATAATGAAAAAGCTTCAAAGGTAGATCTTTTCATCATTTGATCTGGTATGACGTAACAAATTCAAAGTCGTTTAACGAGCTATATATGGGTAGAAAAAGCTACTCAAATTACAATATTTTGATAAATACAGATGCTACCTACTTCTATACATAGGTATAATAAAATCGTAGCGAAGTCAAAACTGTGGATTTTTGAAAAAGTAATTGCGAGACCTGGGATCGATTCTATTGCCGAAAATATAGTTTCTAGAATTCTTGGCTGTTTGTTTGAATGTATGTTCACATCTTTTAAATAGTTGTCATCACGCTATACCTTAAGCAGTCAATCACACATACAGAATGGATTTTTGTAGTAGTAATGTCAGATGGGATAGTAATAACAGGTACTTTAACCGTTATAACTTCACAAAATAGGTCTGAGGAGACTGTCCTTATATTTTGAGACTTTTTGAACAAAAAAATACAGTCAGCAACAAAATGAGCAGCTTTCACAATTTTTTTTTTTTTTTTTACAAATGTCCTGGATGTAAAGTGACTTATGTCCTTTTCCAGGTCACATGCTACCTATATGTCAAATTTCATTCCGATCGATTTTGGTTTAGACGTGAAAAGGTAAAAGAGATGCGAAAGTAGCGACAGATACTTTCACATTTTTTATTAAGTATGGAAATAATATATCTTTGGTCATTTTCAGAATAATGCAAGTTTTAGGTACAGACAGAGACGTGGCTAAGGAAGATTTAACGAAGTTAGTATATACAGATGCAGTGATTAAGGAGAGCCTTCGAGTGCTACCGACGGCACCAGTTATATTAAGATATATCGACAGAGAAGTAAAACTAAGTAAGTTGGTGTTTCTTGAATTTATACGTTGAGTTGCTTATACCAACAATTCTTTAAAAGGTTTTGGGTTACATTTTTCGCAAAGCACAGTCAATCCATCGTTTCTTTGGTTTTCCCCTAGTTATAGCCATCGAAATTCATACTAAAAACTTTCCTCACGACATTTTCCTGATTCCTCCGCATCATTTCAGTCGTCCAACTGATAAATAGTACGCTCGGGGCAAATAGTGATATGTACACACGCCTACATAGCAAGCTATACATTTCCAGTTTAAGCTGATCTCGCATTGTATAGGATTTCGGTACAATGAGAGGTCAGGTTCGGCATTCAATTAGTAGTTACGCGCAGGGGAGGTCATGTGTAAAGTTTTTGTGTTTATCTATACTTATAATAAATCTGTAGAAGTGAAAATTCTGTACATTGAAAATATCAAAAAAATAAATGGCAGGGGGTGTTACTAGACCGACACCGAACCCAAACATTTGATTAAAATTTTTTTTGTCTGTCTGTCTGTCTGTCTGTCTGTTTGTTCAAGCATCACGGAAAAACTACCGGTTCGATTACGATGAAACTTGGTATAATTATTCTTTAATATCCTGGGCACCACACTGGGTACTTTTTATCCCGGAAAAGTATCCTATCCTACTATCTATATCTTACCTATTAATAAAAAGACAAGTCCTGACTGATTGACTCATCAACGCCTAGCCCAAACCTTTGGACCTAGAAAGCTGAAATTTTGCACAGACGTTCCCTTTATAATGTAGGCAAGGAATAAGGAAGCATTTTTCGAAATTCAACCCCTAAGGGGGTCAAATAGGGGATGATAGTTTGTATGAAAAATCTTATTCCTTGAGGTAATAAACATGAAACTCCGCACGAATAATTATCAAAATAAATGAAAAAGTTTGTAATTGGTTGTTTTTCTAAATTACCCCCTAAAGGGGAGTTGGGGGGTGTCAAAGTTTGTATGGAAGAATTTTAACGCGCTGTCCGATAAACTCGAAACTCAATATTTATACTTAAACCCAAAAATTAAGAATAATGTGTATCAGGATTTTTCGAAATTCAACCCCTAAGGGGGTAAAATAAGGGATGAAAGTTTGTATGAAAAATCTTATTCCTTGAGGTAATAAACATGAAACTTCGCACGAATAGTTATCTAAATAAATTATAAAGTTTGTAGTTTTTTGTTTTTCTCAATTACCCCCTAAAGGCGGGTTGGGGGGTGTCAGTGTTTGTATGGAAGAATTTTATCGCGCTGTCCGATTAACTCGAAACTCAATATTTATACTTAAAACTCATGGCGATGTATGGGGTAATATCCGACACTCACGCGGGCGAAGCCGCGGGCAGCAGCTAGTCATAAATATTATTTTATGTTAGAACGCCCATTTGCTAGATTTCTCATTCTGTACCAACTTGTATTTAAGATGTTAGCCTACTAAAATATTAACTACATAATCAAAATCTTTTATATTCATTAGGAATATAATTTTTTGAGATCTTGGCAAAAATCTTATTTATTTAGTACTAAACCTAATTAGTTGTCCACCCCTGTTTATCTAGTCTGGCCAGTTCTGTTACAAATGAAAATGCATTTATTTTTTTATGAAGTAATGTAATCTTAATAAAACTTCTAGTTACCTATGTAAATATTTATTGAAGTCTCAGCAACAAATTAAAACATAATTCTATTCGAAATGGCCATCTATGGCTTTGATACAATCCTTTAATCTCTCTGGCCAAAATCAAACTCAAACTCAAAGCATTTATTTCAAATAAACCAATTACAGGCACTTTTGAATTGTCAAGTGGTCGGTCAGTCAGGAATCCATACTACCGACTAAGTATTTATTAGTTTTGCTGTCAGCCTTAACTTTTTTTTTTAGAGAATTACACGTTGCGTGCTGGTAGTCAGTGCGTCTTGCTACTACATGGCTTGCATCGTCATCCATCTTGGGGGCCTGACGCAGACCAGTTCCGACCAGAAAGATGGCTGGATACCGCCACGTTGCCGACCAACAATACTACCGATGCCGCTTTTAGTTTTGGCAAGCGTGCTTGTATCGGTAGGTACCTATAGAATGTAACAAGACCCTCAACGAAGCCGTGATTTACAGCTTCTGTACATCAAACAAAGTAACTGTGCATAAACTAATTGCTGGGAAACGATTTTATGTGAAAATTACGGTCGCAACGTAACGCACAAAAAGAATATTGTGCTTAAGGGTGTACGGTACGGGGATCGAGGGAGTATTTAAAGTTAAATTAGAACTTTTAACCTCAATATAACCTCCGTAACCGGAAGGTTCCCAGGTAGGATCCGCTACAAAAAACTTCATAATTCCAAGGGAAGAACAAGGGAGTCTCGGCTTCGTTAAGGGTATACCCGTTAGTTATTTATCTCTATTAAAACCGTTTGACTTCAATATCTTAACACATCTTAAAAAGGGTCAAAATTCTGATGAATTTATAGGTACGTTTAATAACGTACGAAAATTAAAACTATCGAAAAAATTGCAACCTCCTGTTTACAAAACAACTATCTATATAAGTATATACATTTATATGTATATATACATACCTACTTATATAATAAAGATGAAGAGGGACGAAAGCATGGTCACCATTCAACACTTCAGTAATTGGACTGTTCATATAAAACTTGTCTCCTTGGTAGTTGTTATTGGATAATCTTCGTTCCAACACGATCTCATGGCCGCCAGAAGACCTCAGAGTCACGTCGATGATGAGCTGCATCTTTGTATGGTCAGCCTTCCATCGTAACTGTCGCACTAGATGAGCCAAAATAATCTTCATGGATATCATGGCGTAGGCCTTTCCTGTAACATAAATTGTATTTAGTCAGTGTTTATGTTTAGATGAGATAAATTCAGCAACAGAAACAGATCAGAACATGTATACTTATAAAGCTGAAGAAGGTCGAAGGTCTGTACATGGAAGATATTCGAAAAAAAGTTGGCTGGGGATACTTAGAATCGATAAAAGAACACGTTCCAACAGTTTTTAGAATTTTTATCTGTTTGTCTGTTTATTTGTTCGCGTATCACGTGAAAACGGCTGAACGGATCTTGATACATCAAAAATCAACACTTAACTTATAAATACCTATATTGATTTTAGCAAACAAATCGTGGAACTTCGAAAATCTGAGATACAGAATACGGAGTACGGAATTTCACTATGACTCAATAGTTTATACTTATTTGCGACAAGTTTGATATTTATTCACTAACATATAAAGCAATTTTTGGCACGATTAAGGCACAATTATAACAAAATCACAACCCACAAACTTTCATAAACCTGGAGGACGGACTGACCATCGAAATCCGTTCTTACCAAAGGTAGTTTCTGTGCCTTTCCAATGGAACATCGTCATCAGAAGATGAATTTTCCATCGGTGGCAAGGTGTTGTTTTCATTTAAAGGTTTAAGCTCAGGCCCGCTGAAGTCAAGTCCGAATCAGAAGTAGAAACTTTTGATTTGGACTGACACTCGCCTCCAATGTTGTGATCACTGCAAAATCTTCTACGTCACTGCAATCTTCATTCGGAAGTTCTGGTACACTAAGGTTTTCCGAAGCTGAATCAGCTTCATCTAGCCATCGTAGGACAATAATTGATTCAGACATTTTAAGTCTACAAAAAACCAAAAATATACACTGTAACCAAACTAACTACCCGACGTCAGTCTCACACACCGCACGCGAAGTATAATTACGTATAACTTTTGAATGTCCGCACTTATGGAGCTGCTGAGCACATGGACACACAGTTACGTCACGTGCATAGTAACGGAATAATTCGAAAAACAAAATCGCCAGAGTCTCTGAGACCGACGTCAGGTGGCTAAGGGTTAATAATGTCCACGAAGGTGGGTTCTTTGAAAAAAAATCATTTTTCTCTGTCGTTTGCGGAGTAAATCTCAAACGATTTGGGACTCGCATTTTATACGTGTTACCATGCCTTCCCGAAAAAAATCGAATCGTTCGCAAAAGACTCGCAAGGCATTGAGGCTACAAGGGGCACGATCTCAGGAGTCTGAGAAGTTTTCAGTTTCCTTACAAAAAGCCTAGATACAACTACAGATACAAGCAGAGTCCATGTTAATATTTTTTATAACCAGTTCCTTTTTTATGGTCACAGGTAAAATATACGCGATGACATCAATGAAAATTGCGATAGTGCACATAGTACGCAAGTACTTCATCACTGCAGATCACACCAAGATAAAATCCAAATTCAACATTACACTAAATGCAGTGTCCGGACACGAGATTACCTTAAAACGAAGAAGTTGAAATATTGCAATCTAGGAACACTCATTCTTGAGCTCAACAAGTTCTCGAAGCATTTATCTCATCATCATCCACATCATTACCCTTATCTCAATTTATTTGTGGCCGGCAGGTGGTTCACATTATTGTTTCACATCATGTAAAATAAGCAAGATATCTATGTATCGTTAATTTTTTTTTTAATAAAAACACCTCCATTTTGATTCTGTTATTTTATTTCTGTAACCTGTCCTCCTTATTTATAACTACTTCATTATTGTATCTTATAAATAGATCCACAAAATATACAAATAAAAATTATACCTATAAAGACCTCGCCTCATGCACGAGGTTGGGTGTTCAAATCCGAGCAAGTACAATGTAAGTTTTTTAATTCATGAGGACATTCTGAGTTACCACCGAAGTAAACTAACTAAACTATCACATAAATTCCTTAGTTTTGGCTATGAGAATCTTAAAGCTATTCTGCAAAAACAAAAAAAAAAACAAAAATCGAATGGCAGGGCAGCCGCGACGTGTTTTATGGATTTTTTCACTTTTTGGATGGAAAATATGTAATAGGTCTTTAGGGAACCGAAATTTTTATTATTTTTGCGATAGGACACATCATTTTCGAGATAAGAAAAAAAGATACAGTATTGTTTTTGCAACTGAAGTCGAGGTGTTGGTGTGAAAAAGATCGCTGTACAAATACAAAATATTCGATAAACCACAATTTTGATCCTTGATAATATTATGATAATTTGGTATCACAGATTTTTATTGCCTACGATATGTTATTTAGGCAAAAGTAAGTACGGTTTATAAATGCCTTTTCGTCTGGGATTTGATGGAGTGACCAGAAGGTGTACTTCGGTGACTGCTACTAGAACTCATCGACGAATTGAACTAGGTATGACGAATTTGGGCTCGTTCTGTTAGTTATGATGAGATCTTACCTCCGGACTTGATGGAGTGACCTGAAAGTATATTCCGGTGACTGCTAATGGAACTCCTCGACGAGTAGGACTAGGTGTGCCGAGTTTGGGCTCGTTCTATTAGTTATGATTAGACCTTACCTCCGGACTTGATGGAATGACCTGAAGGTGTACTTCGGTGACTGCTAATGGAACTACTCATCAAAAACTAATACTTTTATGATGTCTTTTTATGCAGAAGGATTCGCATTACTAGGTAAAATCATTATATTTAAAAACAAGATTTATCAACATTATAAACTTAAGTCACCCCAAAACAAATAGCGATACCAAGTCTGGTCAATCTCTTTTACTCGCGAGCTCCACTTGGAAATTTGTCTGAGGCTATCTTAGTGATTAATCGCCATTTGGCCTGTAGAGCGTCTGGAGCAAGAGTTATGGACTTATGGTCAACCCCATAAAAACCCAAGTTGTTGTGGTCGGCAGTTCTAGGACGGTCTCTAAGATTGACTGGACGACTCTTCCCCAAGTTTCCTTTGACAACTGTGTTATTTCATAACATAACATAACTTCACGCCTGTATTTCTCGAAGAGTTAGGCAGACGTGTACCTGTAGTACACCCACATCTGTTAGGTATTCAATATCCTAATTATTAAATATCCTTTAGACTTAGGTTTATTTATAAAAGTTGCTTAAAGTTAAGTGACGTTCAAACGTCAAAAATGTATGGTTAAACAGTCGCTAATCATTACTTAACTTTAAGCAACGTTTATAAATAAACCTCTATAAGGTCAAACTTCCCATAATAAAGCTCCAAACTGACCACAAGTCACTCCACCATTTTCCACACAGAAGTTCGACATCTTCTCCATAAAATAACCAGAGTCCTGGAAACAAAATAAACATTTTCATTGAAAGTTTTTCTTCCCAAACGAATGAGTACAATGTTTAAAAAAATCGGCTAAGTGCGTGTTGGACCACGCACAATGAAGGGTTCCATAGTTGGAGTGAATTTATCCCAAAAACAAACATAACATTGTGGTTGAAAAACATATTGTCTCATGTCTTTGTAACAGCAATATTGAGAGAAATATCCATTTTATTTTAAGCCCATAGACTTATTATAGGACTTTAAAAGAGACTGTCACTCTGAGTTTGTTTCGGCCTTTCTTCTCAGAGTAGTCAGATAGGAAACGCCGAACTCATTTAGCTTAGTTTTAATATTTTTTAATATCACGTGTAAAAATGTTTCCGTTATCCTATTTACAGAATAAACCATTTCATTTCATTTCATTTCATTTCATAGGTAGAAGAACCATTCTACTCATAGAGTAGAATGGTTCTTCACTCATAGAATACCTACATACTCTATGAGTAGAGAACCATTCTCTGTATATTTTTCAAAATTTTAAGCTCAGTTGTTTCGAAGATAAGGGAGGAGAATGGTCAATTTTCATATATATTTTTTAAAAGTATTAATTATAAAATTATAAATAAAAAAATGATCCCCCACAACACGCCCTTTCATTTGATAAGTCACACGGTACAAAATTGCAAAACGATTTTTGATTTCTTTTTCCATTTTCCCCCGAATAATGGGGGTCACTTTAATGAAAATGTATTTATTTACGTTACATGTCAGTGATTGGGTCACCGAAATTCATATGTATACCAAATTTCAAATAAATTGTTCCAGTAGACCAAATTGGCTGTGACAGAGTTAGACAGTCAGCCAGCTAGACAGACACAAGAGTGATCCTTTACGGGTGACCCTTTTTTCCTTTTGAAGTACGGAACCCAAAAAAAGTCTATTTGAATTTTTAATCATAGTTTGGCCAGAATTTTTTTGGCCAACCCTCTCGTGATATACCTATTTTTTTATATACTGATATAAAATACTTGTCATCCATTAACGTCGTTTCTATGTAGGTTGGATGTTAGACTATAATAAACAGATTAAAACAAAAATAATTCAAAAATTAAAATTTTTGTGTCAGACATTATAAATCAAAGTTTTTAGGACCCCACCTCTGCCGTCCATTTGACGTGGTGCTATTGTCTCCTTCCATTACAATGCATTAAAAGTTACACGCAATTTTCCGCAGTCCTTCTTTCGTGGCGCGCACTTTAGCCTTTCTATTGCTTGTATATATATTATATAAAGTGGTCAGTTAAAATAGAACTCTATAGTAACCACAATGGAAGTACTACTAACAGTGTGTCTTTTGGTATTGATCTTCGCAATTATTTATGGGCGCGCGCGACTCGTGGAGTCTCGGGCTCATCCGCTGCCACCGGCTTACCCAGGACTCCTACCTATTATCGGACATACACATTTGCTAGTTGACACATCAAGTAAGTTACTTTTCTTTTTATTATTTTGTAATTGATGGTTAAAGGAAAATATTTCCGTAAATTCGTAAAAAAGGACTTGCTTTCCGAGGCACGAAGGGGTTTCCACGTGGACCCATCCACTGACCGAGCCGAGTTTCGGGATTTCACCCTCTTTTATCAATTTGAAAATAGATAATTGGCAACAAATCTCTACGTATACCATCGAATGTAGGCGTGATGATTATATTATTTTATAATTTCAGAAACATGGCAGATGGTGAAAAATATTGCGGAGTACTCATTACATCAAGGTGGCGTTATTTACATAAAATTTGGATCACTAATTTACTACTGTAAGTAATTGTCTACAACTCTTACACCTGCACCTTAAGTGCGTAACACAGTGCACAGTGCACAACACTTGCGTTCAGAAAGTGTGTTTTAATGAACATACAAAGTAAAAATATAATTTTAATTTGTATCAAAGCTTACTTTAGGAAGCCAAGGGTAACTCGAAGGTAACTTGGGGTGCTATCAAAGCTATTACTGATAAGAGGCAACAAAAGACCTTATCAAACGACTAACAGGGTTTGTGTGAAAACCCTAAAGACTCAGTCGATAAAGTCAATAAGTTCTTTGCAAGCATAGGGAAAACACTAGCAGACCAAATCCACTTAACGGCCGTACCTCAACTAATTCCGCGTTTCTCACGTATAATATTTCGCAAACGGATCTTTGAATTGAAAAATGGTTTTCACACTTCCACAATGTTTTTAAACTGCCTATCCAACGACACAGACAAAAATACATCCCCACTTTACGCGAAGGGGAGGAAACTAAAAAAAAAGCACAATATTTATTTTACCACTTTGTCGGCGTGATTATTATGTACACCCATGCCAAATTATAGCTTTTTAGTAATAAGACTCTCTGAGCTAAGCCGCTGGCAGTGAGACAGATGGACCGATATGAGGAAACTACTACTTCCTTGTTGACTACGGAACCCTAAAATGAGCACATATTTACAATACAATCTTTTTTTACAGGCATATCAGACCCTGAAGATGCTCTTTTGGTGGCCAATAGCTGTTTGGAGAAACAGATTTCGTACAGATTTCTAAAATATTGGCTGGGCGAAGGACTACTTACAGGATCTGGTATGAGATAACACATCTTCCTGCTCTTTTCTGCTCTTACTTTGGGTCGGCGCAACACGTTTTCTTCTTCCATTACTCCCCGGTCAACTGTCACGCTATCGATCACTTCGAACTCTTTAGTATCATTCCTCACACAATTCATGCATCTTTTCTTTGGCCTCCCTTTCCCTCTCCATTCATCACCATTTCAGCATTGAATTGCGTTTTTGTTCAGTCTGATTTAATGAAGTTTGTTTATCAATCGTTTAATCAGATGCGTTTCGTCATATTTGATGAGGAGAGACAAAACACATGCTACCAAGACAAACGATTTCCTTTCAACTGTTCTGTCACGGCACCACTTTGAAACCACCTCTTTTAAAGAGGCTCATTAGGTACTTACTTTGTCCATTCTCGCCACTACATACATTCATCTCAAAATTCTCACCTCCACTCACAGGCATCATTTCGTTCTTCTTCAAGGCCCAGCATTCCGATCAATAGAGTACTGGACCTCAAAATAAATACGTACTAAAGATCGGGTTCATTCAACGAGCGAAAACGTACACAGATACGCGTCTACGTAATCATAATCATTTAATCATTTGTTAACATAGGTACAGTAAAAATAGTTGTTATAAAAAATTTAAAAAATACAAGCGCACTATGTTATACCAGAAGGCGTACAAATATTCTTGGATGGCATTGATACTAAAATTGAAATTAAACAAAACGATATTAATACGTACAGCGAGTAAAAGGGAGCACTCGTAACCGGCATTCGTTTGACATAGATGGACACCTCAATACAAACGTGTCTGTGCGCTTGTTTTGGCTCGTTGTATGAGCCAGCCTTCTGCATTTTTTTATGACTGGACTTTCTTTTTTCCATAATTTGGGTGGAAAACCATTTTATGAGTATCTACATTTTTACTATACATATTTTAAAAGTTAAAGAGAATGAATTGCCCACCTTTTTTTTTTTTTTTGAGACTACACCACCTACTACTAACGTGCCCAATCACATCAAGGGTATCTTGTTTCATTGAGGGGCTGCTTTGGCGAGCTTCTGGTTTCATCATTACATACTGGACTATACCTTGGGCTAACGTAACTTGTCAGGACATATCAAAATTACTAGAAGACAATCAGGGCTTGCTTGTTTAGTTGAGAATTCCGTTTAGCCATCATCAGACGTAGCAGTGTCGCAGTCTTAATACTGCTTGTCAAGACAAATCTAATGAAATCAAATACGACAGAGTGACCGTGACTACCTTCCTGCTCCATCATCAGACCCTGGATACCACCTAGTATAACTCGTATACTTGTTAATTCATATCCAATGTGTCCAAACACAATGGTGCTATCTTGTTTTGTTATATGGCCACTTTCGAACTCCATCATCAGACTAGCTCCATGGTATCATAACTTTGCGTTGTTGATGAAGATTATCTATACTTATAATAAATCTGTAGAAGTGAAAATTCTGTACATTGAAAATATCAAAAAAATAAATGGCAGGGGGTGTTACTAGACCGACACCGAATCCAAAAGTGTGATTAAATTTTTTTTTGTCTGTCTGTCTGTCTGTCTGTCTGTCTGTCTGTCTGTCTGTCTGTTTGTTCAAGTATCACGCAAAAACTACCGGTTCGATTACGATGAAACTTGGTATAATTATTCTTTAATATCCTGGGCACCACACTGGGTACTTTTTATCCCGGAAAAGTACCCTATCCTACGGATGGGGGGTGTCAAAGTTTGTATGGAAGAATTTTAACGCGCTGTCCGATTAACTCGAAACTCAATATTTATACTTAAACCCAAAAATTAAGAATAACGTGTATCAGGATTTTTCGAAATTCAACCCCTAAGGGGGTAAAATAAGGGATGAAAGTTTGTATGAAAAATCTTATTCCTTGAGGTAAACACGAAACTTCGCACGAATAGTTATCTAAATAAATTATAAAGTTTGTAGTTTTTTGTTTTTCTAAATTACCCCCTTTTTTTATCTTTTTTTTTTTATCTTTTTTTTTTTTTTTTTGGGTGGGAAATCATCCAATGACGTCTCCCGCTCTGGGCGGAGCGGGAGGGCGTGTCAGACTTTTACTGACTAAAACCCACCCGTGTTCCTTCCCTTGCCATGCCAGGGGCCACGGTTTCCCCTTAGGACTACCCGCAACCCCGACGGGCAACGGTCCTAGCGGACCCCGTCAGTTTTGCTGACATCTCTTTGAGGCGCGCGTGGAACACGACGCGCCGTCGACCCGGGCCTGGTCCTTATCGGGGGCGAGCTACCCATTGCTCACCGCCCGCAAGCCCGCGCCTACGGTGGCCGGGAATCCTCCAAGGAGTCCCGACGCCCAGGGCGTCTTCTACGGCGGCTAGGCGCGTGAGGGCGCGAACTTTGCCTCTCCATCACGCGCTCCGCCTCCTCCTTCGTCTAAATTACCCCCTAAAGGGGGATTGGGGGGTGTCAGTGTTTGTATGGAAGAATTTTAACGCGCTGTCCGATTAACTCGAAACTCAATATTTATACTTAAAACCCATGGGGATGTATGGGGTAATTTCCGACACTCACGCGGGCGAAGCCGCGGGCAGCAGCTAGTAATTAATAAATTGATTGAATTATACAAGTATGCCAAGTTTCAGCTCAACCAATGCCTACAAATTTATAGCAAAAAGAGTAACCGAAAACACATTATAAACAAAGCAAATTAATATAAAGCTTGTAAAAAGATACAATCTTTCAATTGTTTTGTAGTTTTTAGTGTAAGATATTTCGACACAATGTTAATGCAAGGCTAAATTCTGACACAATCACTGACAAAAAATATAGTAAGACGTTCATGTGTATTTAATTTTACAAGATTTTGACTTTATCTTACCACTTTAATGGATAACATTATTATATTATAATCGAAAAATCATCGACGAAAATGGAGGATAAAAAATTTAGTTCTTAACTATCAAATGAAAAACACATTCAAGGTGATTGAGAATCATTTTTTCATCAAATAATGAAAAAATGACACTACCAATTAGCATCAACAGCTACGTTTTCTGGCCCATTTGCTTACATTTTCATGAAATACTTTTGGAACAGAATAGATACGAGTATCTTAACATATTATAATGTAGCTGCCCTTGCTGCCCCATCTCAAATCTGTATTAAAATAACGATATTTTCTTTAAATCCAGGAGCCCATTGGTACCGTCACCGTCAAATGCTGAAATCAAGTTTCAGCCTGCCAATAATAAATGGGTACATCGAAGTGTTTAACAGCCAATCAAGGGCATTGCTGAGCGATATAGACCATAAAGTTGGAAAAGGAAAATTTAATCCTTCACCATACCTGAAACAATTCTCCCTGGGAACATCTTACTGTGAGTGTGTTAGTTGATAAGTCGAGCAACCAATTTGGTATACAGCCAAAAATATTCATATTTTTACTAAGTAATTACTAAGTACACTGCCAAAATAAATTTTGATTGTGCGCGTTGTATCTTTTTAAGCTAGCATAATATATATTAAGACCGCGTCCTGTTTAAATGCGATCATCGCGCGAACACGCGATCGGTCGCGTGAATATTTTGTCACTTTTTGGTCAAAAAACCAAAAACTCTGTGTTGGCGCAACTATCATGCGTTCAGGTACACCGAACAATAAGCTCGAACGATTGTGTATTTGCGCGACGATCGCTTTCAAATAGGTCGCGGGGTAAGAGGGTGATGTAAAAAAAATGACTACGCAGCATGTTATATGTTGCAAGTTAGCTGCCTGTATACCAAGTAGCTAAGTCGACTGTACTTTTTAGTAGTCACCTTTGGCAACGATCCACACGCTCAAGCGACACGCGTCTTGCGACAGCGACTGCGACAAATGATAGAAGTAGTTTATAGAGTGCCGTGAGTCACCGCGATGCGACTTGCGTAGCGACGGAAATAGGTGACGAACGATTCGCTTGTCGCAAGTTGCAATGCCCGAGGTCGTGAACTTATCTTCAAAAGAGCATTTAATTTGTGATTGTTATTTCAGTGACTACGTTTGGAAAGATCGCAAATGAGAATTTCTGTCCAAAATATATGAAAGCAACCGATGAAATATTGTACTCTATGGTGCGAAGGTTCCAGAATATTTGGCTGCAAAATGATTTTATATACAATTTGTTAGGACAAACAAAGAAAGATTCTGAACTGGTGGCTACTGTCAATGATATATCAGATGAGGTAGGAATATATTACAGAGTAAAATTGACAAAAGGTAAAGTTTATATTAACGACGACTACAAGAAACAAGCTTATAGTAGATCAATATTATTATATTTTGCGTTCCGATCTCAATTTGTATGCAAGACCATAAAGTGATGACAAAAAAACCCAGAACATGTTAGGTGTCCAAATTAGTTAGCTAGAAGGTTAGGTCATGGAATTAGTATGGCTGCAAAAGTATCTTTTGGCGCGTGGCCAAAAATCGAAACTAACCAATTGTGGTTTTTTCAGCGCATTACACACAATTATTGCATACAATTATGTTGACCAATAGCGCCACCCTGGCCACGTCATTCGAGCGGCAAAAGATCCTGGTAGCACTGTACGCACTCACTCTCTTTTATGACGACTTGCGAGCATAGTTTGGCCAATGGCGGATTAGGTATACGAGAACCCTAAAGGCCAATTTTTGAATCGTCAGTTAAAAGTTATCTAGATATTGAAAAATCGGCCCTAAAAACATTGTAGATATAGTAGGTGTCTGAAGATACATTACATAAAATAAGTTAATCAGTACGAACAAATCCCAGTACTTTTGAGAATTAAACTTTGTCTTTTTTTCAGATAATACGTACAAAGAGATCATTTTTAAATGGAACAAATACACGTTGCGCATCTACATGTAAGTATTATTTAATTATTTTATTTATTAAATATAAATAAATAAAGCGAGCAGCTCAATCACAAGCTTTTTTGTCTTCTAAATAATGAGACAGTATAAAGATTTTTTTTACAAAGATTGGTTTTAATACAGCTTTTAAATCGTTTAATGGATTTGTGCCTGGCAATAGGCTAGCCCCCTATTATATGGGACTTAAACATATCTACCGAAATGTGGGTGTACCATGTATGTACTTACACTGTCGCCCTACAGCGTGGTTTTTTGTGTGTTTATGTTAACAGATGTGTCATACCAGCCACTCTTAGACCGCCTGCTGGAACAGCACACTAGGAATCACTTCACTGACCAGGAGATCACAGAAGAACTACATACCGCTATTATGGCTGCGTTCGATACAAGAGCACATTCGTTAGATACTATTTTGGTAATGATAGGATCATTCTCAAAAGTTCAAGAGAGGATGTTTGAAGAGTAAGTTGCATTTTTTATTAAGGAAAGGAAGATTACGTATAAGACTTGGATGAGACTCGAACAGACCAGGAAAGCATGACACAAAAGTGAGGCTTCAAAAGTAGTGCGGATCGTTTCTTCATCTGATTTGGTATGACAAATAACAAATTCAAAGCCGTTAAGCGAGCTATATATAGAAAGGGCTATTAAAATTACAATATTTTGACAAATAAATTTACTATCTAGATAATATAATTACAATAAAATCGTAGAGAAGTCAAATATATAATAATCAGCCTGTATTGTCCCACTGCAGGGCAAAGGCCTCCCTTTCCTTTTTCCACTCAACTCGATCCAGAGCCAATACGGACCAATCCTTCCTATAAACATCAAGTTCGTCCCGCCATCTACGCCTGGGTCTACCGCGATGTCGTTGGACATTTTCAGGAACCCATGTTGTGGTGGTCTTAGCCCACAATGCATCCGACATGCGGCAAACATGTCCGGCCCAGTCCCATTTGAGCCTGGCTGCTTTTTGTGCGACGTCTATAATTTGCGTCTTCGAGCGCAGTATCGTGTTCCGTATCCGGTCGGTTAGTCGAACTCCAAGTATACTGCGCTCCATCGCTCGCTGGCAAATCTCGAGCTTGGCCCTCTGCTGAACTGTCAAAGACCAAGTTTGAGTGCCGTATGTAAGGATAGGGAGAATGCACATGTCCATTAATTTGCGTTTATGGCAAATTGGGAGATCTCCTTTCATAAGATTTTTCATCGACCAATAGCTCTTCCAGGCGTTTTCGGTGCGGCGAGCCACTTCTTTTTCTTGTCTCGCCTGGAAGGAGACTATTTGGCCGAGGTAGATGTATTCTGGGACATATGCAATCTCCACACCCTCCACATACTGTTTTTGTTGGACGCTATTGGTCATGAGTTTGGTCTTTGACATGTTCATTCGAAGACCAATTTCAATGCTTGCCTTGTTGAGTTCATTAAGCATTCCACCTAATTCAGCTGCTGAAGATGAAAACAAAACAATATCGTCGGCGAAACGCAGGTTGGTCAACCAAAACTGGACATTATATATTTTTGAAAAATCGATCGATTCTAATGCCAAAAATATAGTTTCTAGAATTTTTATCTGTTTTTCTGAATGTATGTTCACCATCTTTTAGATGGTTGTCATCGTCTATACCCTAACCAGTCAATCGTGACACATACAGGATGGAATTTTGAGATGGGGTAGTAAGGGCAGGTACTTTAACCGTTGTAACTGCAAGAAATCGGTTTGAGGACCTGTTTGACTGTCCTCAACGTTTAGACATTTTGAACAAAAAAATACAGTCAGCAAGAAAATAGGCAATTTTCACAAAAAAATACGTGAAAATTTGTGAAAACGCCCATAAGTCCTGTTTCCAAATGACGATCATAAAACTCAATCTCAATCAACTGACGTTGGAGTACTATAAGAGTCAGAAATCGCTAAAAGCTTCGCGCAAATCTAAAATTTGAAAAGGTAAAACAGAGAGACATAATACTTTCGTATTTATTATTAAGTATGGGATTAATAAATTCTTTGGTAATTTTCAGAATAATGCAAGTTTTAGGTACAGAAAGAGACGTGGCTAAGGAAGATTTAAGGAAGTTAGTATATACAGATGCAGTGATTAAGGAGAGCCTTCGAGTTTTACCGTCGGTACCATTTATAATGAGATCTATAGACAAACATGTAAAGCTAAGTAAGTTGCTGTTTTTAATTTTTACGTTGAGTTTAACATTTTCCTTTTGTAAATATTGATTTTTATGACAGTCCTTTGACCTTTTGTTTCACGATTTCCTCTCAGGGTTAGTCAGATAGGAAATGTCAAAGTGGACAAGTGGTGGTAAAAAAATTGAATCTAAGAAATACGTAAGATACAGATCTTACGTGTATCTTAGATTCTATTTTTTATATCTCTTATTAGATTTGCTGTCAGCTTTAACGTTTTTTTTAGAGAATTACACGTTGCGTGCTGGTAATCAGTGCGCATTGCTACTACATGGCTTGCATCGTCATCCATCTTGGGGGCCTGACGCAGACCAGTTCAGACCAGAAAGATGGCTGGATACCGCCACGCTGCCGACCAACAATACTACCTATGCCGCTTTTAGTTTTGGCAAGCGATCTTGTCTCGGTAGGTACCTATAGAGTGTAACAAGAACCTTCACGAAGCCGTCATCTACAAATTCTTTACATCAAACAAAGTAACTTTGTGCAAAAATAATTGCTAGGAAACACTGCCCTGTGCTGGGCACACCGTAATCCAACACGCAGACCCAGTGCGGGTTGGTGGATGTCACTTGTCTTTAAATCAACCTCTCGAAGACGTTTTCTTTCACTATTTTGAGAGCAGTGGTGATGAAATAAGTTACTTACTCAACGTTTCAGTACCTGCCTCGGTTCGCACCTATACGTCACTCGTAAGTCGCGGCCGTTTCCAGTGGGCCACCACTGCTGCAAAATACCTTGTAGCGCTATAAAGTTACATGAACAAACTAGTACCTTGAGGTCAAGGTCATCTGAGCCCGTTACACAATCAGAGATACAATCAGTGTGCATGTTAATAGTTTTTATACCAGTTCCTATTTTATTGTCACAGGTAAAACATACGCGATGACATCAATGAAAATCGCGGTAGTGCACATAGTACGCAAGTACTTCATCACTGCAGATCACACCAAGATAAAATCCAAATTCAATATGACACTAAAGGCAGTGTCCGGACACGAGATTACCTTAGACCGAAGAAGTTGAATAATTGTAATATTAATGAACACTAATTTATACTTGATCTCAACAAGTTCTCGAAGAATTTATCTCATCATCATCCACATCATTCTTCTGCCCTTATCTCAATTTATTTGTGGTCGGCACAACAATTGTCTTTCGCTTCCATTATTCTCTATTAATCATCATCTCGGTAGTCACCCCCTTTTTAGCTTTATCCCTTAAATCTTCCTTTATCATCTTAATTAAAATATTTTTTAAATATATTTATAATGTTTATAATATTTATATACAATTTAAAAAATGTAATTTAATACTAATTAAATTAAATTAATATAAAGTTATAAATATGTTTTAATTATTTTTATTAATATTTATTAAAATAAAAGTTTTTACATTATTTTCAATATTTCAAGCTGTAGTTGTAAAAAAACAGTTGTTAACCGGATTTTAACGAAAGCAGCCGTTTTTAATCAATGATAATTATTATAAACCCACATACATAGATACGCGCCTTGGTAGTTTTTTCATAATAAGTAATGCCAAATCAATCAATGTGACTGTTGTCGAGATATTTTTATGTGATTATATTGTAGATTAATCTAAAGCAATATTTATAAGCTGTTGATTTTTATACTAATTAAACGTTTTTTATGAGTTTTGGTCTTTTTTTTCAACATGTTTGTATTGATATAGTCTTATGTGGCAACTTACAGTGATACACGTCCACAAAGCAATTCATTACCGAAAGAGTCTTGGTAACGCTTTTTTTCCACATATTATATTTTAAAACTTTTATCTGACTGTACTTAACAGCTTCAATAACTTGATAATGTCCGAATTGTCAGTGAAAAAAGTATTAAAATTAAAATGTGTCAATTCGGAGACAGTGTCTGAATATAATTATTGTGTCCGGACTGCGAACTTGCTCGGATTTGAACACACAACCTCGTGCATGTAAGGCGAGGCCTTTATAGGTATAATTTTTTATTTGTATATTTTGTGGATCTATTTATGAGTTACAATAATGAAGTAGTTATTATAAATAAGGAGGACAGTTTAGAGAAATAAAACAACAAAATCAAAATGTAGGTGTTCTTACAAAATAATATTTTAACGATACATAGATATCTTGTCTATTTACATGATGTAAAACAATGTGAACCACCTCTTTTTTATACAATTTGATCAGAATAGGTCTATTTGCTATCACGTTACAATAAAATTCCGTAGAATGAGATAGATTCAGTCTTCGAGATGATACGGCTAGGAAGGGCACCCCCTTTCTAGCCGTATCATCTCGAAGACTGAATCTATCTGTGCTGTCAAGTTACAATGCAATTCCGTAGAATGAAATAGATTTATTCTTCGAGATGATATGGCTAGAAAAGGTAACTACCGAGATGATGACTAATGGAGAAGAATGGAAGAAAAAGACAATATTGTAGATGAATATGGCCTTCAAAAAACTAAAGTGTGACAGCCACTTGCCAGATACTTGTTATTGAATACCTACCGGGAGGGGATAAGGCTAGAAAGGTGGTGACTACCGAGATGATGAGTAACATAGAAGAATGGAAGAAAAAGACACTTTGTTGTGTCGACCACAAATAAATTGATATAAGGGTAGTGATGTGGATGATGATGAGATAAATGCTTCGAGAACTTGTTGAGCTCAGAATTAGTGTTCATATATTACAATTTGTCAACTTCTTCGTTCTAAGGTAATCTCATGTCCGGACACTGCATTTAGTGTAATGTTGAATTTGGATTGTATCTTGGTGTGATCTGCAGTGATGAAGTACTTGCGTACTATGTGCACTACCGCGATTTTCATTGATGTCATCGCGTATATTTTACCTGTGACAATAAAATATTGGAACTGTTATAATAAATATTAACATGCACTTGGCTTGTATCTAGGCTTTTTGTAAGGAAGGAGGAAACTGACATGTCCTTGAAACAAAAATTTGAAGACAAGTGTAAGTTCTAACTTAACTTTAAATACTCCCACGATCTCATGCATGCATCCATAAGCTCAATGTTTTGCAAGCGTTACGTTGCTACCGTAATCAGTAAATTTTTACACCAAAAATAAAACTAGTATCCTAGCAATTATTTTGGCACAAAGTTAATTACTTTGATGTACAGAAATTGTAGATGACGGCTTCGTGAAGGGTCTTGTTACACTCTATAGATACCTACCGAGACAAGATCGCTTGCCAAAACTAAAAGCGGCATCGGTAGTATTGTTGGTCGGCAACGTGGCGGTATCCAGCCATCTTTCTGGTCGGAACTGGTCTGCGTAAGGCCCCCAAGATGGATGACGATGCAAGCCATATAGTAACAAGGCGCACTGACTACCAGCACGCAACGTGTAATTCTCTAAAAAAAAGTTATAGCTGACAGCAAATCTAGTAAATATGTAATAATAAAAAAATAGAATCTAAGATCACGTAAGATCTGTATCTGTAATGTTTCTTAGATTCCATTTTTAATTTTTTAGCACCACTCGTCCACTCTTGTCCACCACTTTTGGTGGACACAGCTAATTAGGGTCAGTACTAAATAAATAACATTTTTGTTCAAGGTCTCAAATCTTCTATATTCATTGGGATTTGATTAATATGTTATATTTTAGTAAGCTAACATCTTAAATACAAGTCGGTGAGAAATGAAATTGTTTATTCTGTAAATTCTGTGAAAAGGATATTGGAATCATATTTACATGTAATATAAAAAAAGATAGATGTAGTCGACATTTCCTATTTGCCCCGGAGAGGAAATGACGAAACAAAATCAGGGGTCAAAAGACTAGAGACGAAGGGACTGCCCAGCAGTCAAAATAATCAATATGTTCAAAAAATAATGTTCAAAATTTAATTATTAACCGTAGGTAATCCATAACTTTCTTAAATATACGTTTTAGATATTTATGAACTACTAATATAAAACATTAATATACGAATCAAATCCCCATACAGCGAATATAAGAGACATGCGACCTAAAACGTCCATCTTACATTTTTTGTTACCCACCCACTGTTTATGATTTGCTACGGTTATGAGGCAAGGGAAACGCTGCATCTTGACTAATCAAAATATTCTGATAATATCCGAGCAATGATTTAGTATGGACAAAAAAATAATAATTTGAGCGTGTCGAAGCCTCGTGATGCATTCGGTCCCGGTGCTTTGAGAAATTGAACCCAACGCAAAAATAAAAACCACTAGCTTACTTAGTTTTACGTCTTTGTCGATATATCTTAATATAGCTGGTATCGTCGGTAACACTCGAAGGCTCTCCTTAATCACTGCATCTGTATATACTAACTTCCTTAAATCTTCCTTAGCCACGTCTCTGTCTGTACCTAAAACTTGCATTATTCTGAAAATGACCAAAGATATATTATTTCCATACTTAATAATAAATGCGAAAGTATCTGTCTCCCTCTTTTACCTTTTCAAATCTAAATCACTGAACCAATCGGTATGAAATTTGACAGATTCGAGTAGGTAGCTTGGGACCTGGAGAAGGACATAAGTCACTTTACATCTTGGACATTTGTATAAAAAATTATGAAATACTAAATTCACGCAGACCAAGTCGCAGACAAAAGCTAGTAGGTATAAAAAAATGGAATTGTATCGTATCACCCATCGAAGACCGTTACTCCACCTGGTTTGATCCTTGATTTCTTTAGAGCTCCAAGGGATCGAAGATGTACGTATTTCATATTTATTTCAACTCGATACCTGACAGACGGACGGACAACGGAGTGATTCTACAAAGGTTCAATTTTTTTCCTTTTGAGGTATGGAACCCTATAAAGTAAGTTGGAGTCTCATATCCCTCTGAATGTATGAGAAAAGCTTTTAGCGATTTCTGACTCTTCTAGTACTCAAACCTCAATTGATGAGTTTCTTGATCCTATTTTATTAAGAAACAGGATCTATGGGCATTTTCACAAATTTTCACTTTTTTTTTTGTGAAAATTGCCTTTTTTTTTCTCATGATTGCCCGCCCCACTGCTGCGTATAGGCCTCTTTATTTTTATTTCATGCTTTCCTGGTCTGTTCAAGTCTCGACCAGGTCTTACATTAATCTTTCTTTCCTTAATAAAAAATGCAAGTTACTCTTCAAACATCCTCTCTTGAACGTTTGGGAATGATCCTATCATTACCAAAATAGTATCTAACGAATGTGCTCTAGTATCGAACGCGGTCATAATAGCAGTATGTAGTTCTTCTGTAATCTCCTGGTCAGTAAAGCCATTCCTAGTGTGCTGTTCTAGCATGAGGTCTAAGAGCGGCTGGTATGACACATCTGTGAACATAAACACACAAAAAATCACGCCTGGTGGATCTGCTAACAAATATGACAAAAGCGTTCGATTTCGTGGATCAAGATTTTGCTGCAAAAATTACATGGATATGGCATAAGAGGTAACATTTTTTGAAACTCCTAGAATCATTTTTAAGTGACCGAACTCAATGTACAGAAATCACTATAATTTGTCCTCTTATTCAATTTGAGATAAAATACTGGGGCCACCCCTTTTCTTAATATATATTTTATTGATCTCTCAAAAACTATAGATCATAGAATGGTGCTGTTTGCAGATGACATCACGGCTTAATAATTATTATCAAAACGATTTAAAAGCTATATTAAAACCAAACTTTGTAAAAAAAAAACTTGGAATTGAGTTGCTCGCTTTGCTAAATCTTGTGATAAAACCATAAAACTTGACATTTTAATAAAATTATAGTTATAGTAGTGTAGTATAACAAAATGACATGATAACTATGTAAAGTAATATACCATTTTAATGTTATTGTGAATGTGAGGACTATGTGGTTTTTTATTTTTGTTTTCTTTCATTTAGTCTAATGATCTGGCAGTTAACCTATTTTATGCGGCCTAACCAAATGTCCTTTCTTTGGTATTGTTTGTTAAGTATTAATGACAAATTAATGCTTGCTGGACAGGTCCACTCAGTTCAATACATGTCCTCATAATGGCCTGACCAAGATTATTTAAAAGAGACTGCAACCTCTGAGTTTGTTTCGGCCTTTCTTCTCAGAGTAGAATGCGGATCTCATGTAAATTATTTTTAATAGTTTTAAATATGCCATGTAAAAGTGACTATTTACATAATTATTATAAAATTTCATTTCATTTCATTTCCAAACTCCGGGCTACAATGAGAAATTCCTGACGGTATAACTACAAGACCAACGAGGCAGGCAAAATCATTACAAAAATAATTATTAAACAGGATTTATTTTTACGGGTTCAATAATTTGGGCTGTAAACTGCAATAACGAGCAGAGATGTAGTTCAATGAGAAAATAAATAAATTATACTTACATGTAGATACGGAACGTGTATTTGTTCCATTTAAAAATGATCTCTTTGTACGTATCATCTGAAGAAAAAGACACAGTTTCATTCTCAAAACTTCTGGGATTTACTGGTTGAAGAAAAACTTACTGAATGACTTTATTTTATGTAGGTAATGTATCTTCAGACACCTACTATATCTACAATGTTTTTAGGGCAGATTTTTCAATATCTATCTAGATAACTTTTAACTGACGTTTCAAAAATCGGCCTTTGGGGCTCTGGGAATCCGTCATTGGCCGAACTATGCTCGTAAGTCGTCATAAAAGAGAGTGAGTGCATACACTGCTACCTGGATGGTTTGGCGCTCAAATGACGTTGTCATGGGGGTGCTGTTGGTAAACATACTTTTGTTTTGTTAACAAACTAATTTGGACACCTACCAAAATAATGTTCTGTTCTTTTTTGTCGTCGCTTTTTGGTGTTGTATACAAATTGAGATCGGAACGAAAAATAAAATAATATTGGTCTATTGTATTCAGGTATTGCTAATGCTTGATTCTTTTATAGTCGTTGTTAATATAAACTTTACATTTTGAAAATTTTACTCTGTAATATACTCCTACCTCATCTGATATATCATTGACAGTATTCATCAGTTCAGAATCTTTCTTTGTTTCTCCTAACAACTTGTGTATAAAATCGTTTTGCAGCCAAATATTCTGCAATCTTCGCACCATACGGTGCAACATTTCATCGGCTGCTTTCATATATTTCGGACAGAAATTCTCATTTGCGACCTTTCCAAACGTAGTCACTGAAATAACAATCACAAATTAAATCGTCTTGTGAAGATAAGTTCACGACCTCGGGCAATGCGACTTGCGACAAGCGAATCGTTCGTCACCTACCGTTCCGTCGCTACGCAAGTCACATCGCGGTGACTCACGGAACTCTACGCGTAGGGGATGAGATGGGAAGGGGAAGGGATGGGACTAAGCCCTCTAAACTACTTCTATCATTTGTTTTGTCGCAGTCGCTGTCGCAAGACGCGTGTCGCTTGAGCATGTTGGTCGTATTAGCTATTTGGTGTACAGGCAGCTAACTTGCAACTAAACACTTTCAAACAATGTTGTGATTGTGCTGCGTAGTCAATTCTTTTACATCACCCTCTTACCCAGCGACCTATTTAAAAGCGATCGTTGCGCCAATACACAATCGTTCGAACTTATTGTTCGGTGAACCTGAACGCATGGTTGCGCTGACCCTGTGTCAGCCTTTCTGGTTTTATGAACAAAAAGTGACATAATATATGCTCGAGTCCAATCACGTATTCGCGCGACGATCGCTTTTATATAGAACGTGGCCTTAATGTATGATTAGCTTAAAACGTTATTACACACAATTAAAATTTATATTGGCAGTGTACTTAGTAATTAGTAAAAATATTAATATTGTTGGCTGTATACCAAATTGTTCGCTCGACTTTACAACTAACACTCACAGTAAGATGTTCCCAGGGAATATTGTTTCAGGTATGTTGAAGGATAAAATTTGCCTTTTCCATCGTGATGGTCTATATCGCTCAGCAATGCCCTTGATTGGCTGTTAAACACTTCGATGTAGCCATTTATTATTGGCAGGCTGAAACTTGATTTCAGCATTTGACGGTGACGGTACCAATGGGCTCCTGGATTTAAACAAAATATCTTAATTTATAATACAGATGTGAGATAGTGGCAATTAATTCTCTCTTAAGTTTATAACTCCATTCATAAGGATAGTAAAAACTGTAGATACATAAAGTAGTTTGCCACCCAAATTATGGAAAGAAGAAGATCCAGTCAGAATAAAAATAAGTGCAGAAGGGTGGCTTCATACAACGAGCAAAAATAGGCGCATGCAATGCTGAACTGTTGATGGATGGAGTGGGAAAGGGAGGTTAAAGAAAAGATGCATGCATTGTGTGAGGAATGATACTAAAGAGTTGAAAGTGATCGATAGGGTGACAGTTGACAGTGGAATAATGGAAGAAGAAAACGTGTTGCGCCGACCCAAAGTAAGATCAAACAAGAGCAGGAAGATGAATTATCTCGTACCAGATCCTGTAAGTAGTCCTTCACCCAGCCAATGTTTTAGAAATCTATACGAAAAATGTTTCTCCAAACAGCTATTGGCCACCAAAAGAGCATCTTCAGGGTCTGTTATGCCTGCAAAAAAAGATTGGGTTGTAGATAAGTGCTCATTTTTAGGGTTCCGTAGTCAACAAGTAAGTAGTAGTTTCGCCATAACGGTCCGTCTGTCTCACTGCCCGCGGCTTAGCTCAGATAGTCTTATTACTAAAAACTTGTAATTTAGCATGGGTTTACATATTAATCACGCCGGCAAAGTGGTTAAATAAATATAGTATTTTTTTTTGAGTTTCTTCCCGTTCGCGTAACGTGGGGTGTTTTTTTTCTAGTATAACCCATATTAGAATAGAATAGAATAGAATCTTTATTTCGGACATAAATATCCATATAGTGTTAGTAACATACAAAATATTGTGGGGTGTCGTTAGATAAGCAGTTTAAAAATATTGTGGGAGTCTGAAAACCATTTTTCGATTCCAAGATCCGTTTGCGAAATATTAAGCTTTCAACTGCAAATTTTTGGTAGAGTAAGTGACCCCTGCCAGCTAAATAGTTGTTTTTGAGATACCTCATGTCAGTTAGCGGACTAGAGCAACAATATAATATTTAAGAGGTTTTATGGTTTGAAAGCGGAAGAACCAGAAAGAGTTAAACATTTAGTAGGAAAGGTCCCAGGTAACCTATTGCAAGGTTAAATATAATTATGTTTTTATTACTGAAATGAATAATTTGCTAGTCGACTTTTAGTAACAATCAGATCTCCCATCCCAACCGACTGTTTTTTTAAATTGTTTTTTTAGGCCATAGGGTGGCCGGAACATTGATGTCCAAAAATAAAATTTAGTTCCCTCGTATCGTGGGACCACAAAACGGATGAATGAAAGGCAATTGCATGCAGCTGAGATGAGAATGCTATGAGGGATGTGTGGTGTTACACGAATGGATAGAATAAGAAATGAGTACATAAGGGGAAGTCTGAAAGTGGCACCGGTGACTGAAAAGTTGTGCGGAAATCGGTTGGCATGGTATGGGCATGTGATGCGGAGGAATGAGGAAAATGTCGTGAGGAAGGTTTTTAGTATGAATGTCGATGGCTATAAGACTAGGGGAAGACCAAAGAAACGATGGATGGACTGTGTGAAAGATGATATGGCTAGAAAGGGGGTGACTACCGAGATGACGACTAACAGATAAGTATGGAAGAAAAAGACATGTTGCGCCGACCCCAAATAAATTGGGATAAGGGCAGGAGAATGATGATGTATCGTGGGATATCCGAGTCACCCATGTCTGAACATTTTTGAGTTATAAGGTGCATGTGTCTTTGTTTTTTATACATATCAGAAGTCCATGGATAACCCAGGTTTTTATCTTCCTTTTTTATGAGGAATTAATCGGATGAAATTATATGAATTAGAGACTCAGCGACGCCCAATGTAATGGTTTGGTTTGGGTGACGTATTTTCCAAGCCGATACTCGGCACAGTTGGGTAATGATCCGTGATCAATGTGTTCAAAACTAGTGTGCTGGACTTCTTTGCGTCTTTAGTATGACATGGTCAAGACACGCCTGAGCAGGTAACATGCCATGTGAAGAAATAATATTAAGATATTCAGCCGACTGGTTATTTAAGTGCTCCGGTATAATGTCTCTGTTTAAATCCCCAGTTACAACTAAAGTTTTATCATTTAGTGAAGCCAACATAACATTGAGACTTATAAATAAGTTGTCAAAGTTATTTTTTGTCGCTAGTGCAACCAGACAATGAGCATCCAGTAACAATGGTTGGGAAATTTTATGTTTTAAATGTAATTTAATCTAATTAATTACCTACACCATTGTCTGATTAAAATTAAAATTAAATTAAATAAAACTTTATTACTGTTAGTTTTAACTTATTTGTCATTTGATTGTTCCGATTAGAGAAGGATAATTTGGTAGTTTATAAAGGCATCTTAAGTGGGTTCATTAACAACCTTACTAAGCCAGAACTCTCTCAGAACAATAACGTCACAAGGTATACCAATTGTTCTTGGATTGTATCCAAGATAATAGAAAGAAAACTTCCGTAAACATAAAAGTTTAATATTATCTTAAAATCTTGTTTCTTAAAAAGATTTTGAGAAGTTGAGGGTGATTTGTTAATGTAGCCCGGGAACACTCCTTACTTTTTACCTGAATATGGCGAAGCAAAAAGGAGGGATAATATTTTGACCGATATTTTATTACAAATTACAATTATATTTTTCAAAATTCTATAAATTCTCAATTATATTGTTCATCAAAACACTTTCTGAACGCACGTGCGTTGTGCACTGTATTAAGCAATTACGGTGCAGATTTAAGAGTTGTAGATAATGACTTACAGTAGTTAATTTGTGTTCCAAATTTTATGTAAATAACGCCACCGTGCTGTATTGAACACTCCGCAACATTTTTTACTATCTGCCATATTTCTGAAATTATAACATAACATAATTATCACGCCTACATTTGATGGTACAGGCAGAGATTTGGTGACAATTATCTTTGATCGAAGGTTAAGCTACGCGTACCGGCTCGGTCCGTGGATGGGTACACGTGGTGGGATCCATTACATATCGAGACTCTTTTTTTTTTAACCACGACGGGGAATCTCTTGGCCTGAATCTCATGAATGAATGAAGGTGGAAGCGAGCTTCACCCGGAATCCTCAACCACAGAGAAACTGGCTATCTTATAACTGACTAACTGCCGAAACACAACAATGCTGTTAACATTGTTGTTATGGCGACAGACTTAGAAAAGATGGTGGTAGCTAGCCAGGCGGACTTAGAACAAGCCCTACCAACAACCAAACCAAGCAGAAAATTTTGCCCCCACTGGGAATCGAACCCGGGACCTCTGGTCTGGTCTGGTCAGGTGGTCTAACCACTAGACCACAGAGGCGGTTAAAATTTATTATAGTCTAACATCCGTCCTCTGTGCCTCGGAAAGCACGTTAAGCCGTTGGTCCCGGCTGTCATTTATAGACCTTTAACAGTCGTTACGGGTACTCAGAAGCCCAAAAGTCTGGTAACTAGTCTTACCCACGGTTATCTTGTTACCCAGCAATTGGGTTTTGGAGGTCAGATAGGCAGTCGAATACTGTAAAAATGTTCTTGGACATTTGGTAACCTAGATAACCTTGAAAAAGTTCAGCTACCATTTGCAATAGAACCCAAAGCCATTCGCAAAGGTAACTAGCTATCTATACATTTATAAATTAAAGTCACTTTTTGTGTCTGTCTGTGAGACCACGTTTGTCGTCTAAACTACGGGACAGATTTTGATCCCATTTTCACAATTATTTAGGGAATTTATTTTGGAAACATACATACATAAACTCCGCACGGGTCGATCCATCAGGTTAAGCTGCGCTTGCCGGGGTTGGTCCGTGGATGGGTGACCATCTTTACATACCGAGACTCCTCCGTGCTTCGGAAGGTACGTTAAGCCGTTGGTCCCGGCTGTCATTCGTGGATCTTTGACAGTCGTTACGAGTCGTCAGAAGCCCGAAAGTCTGACAACCAGTCTTACCAAGGGGTATCGTATTACCCAGTTACTGGGTTGTGGAGGTCAGATAGGCAGTAGCTCCATGTAAAATACTGGTATTCAGCTGCATCTGGTTAGACTGGAAGCCGACCTCAACATGATTGGGAAAAGGCTAGGCAGAATGATGACATACATAAACTCACGCCTTTTTCCCATGGGGGTAGGCAAAAACTACAAAACGCCACCTGCTACGATCCTTACAAACTCCTTTTGCCTCGTTAACGTTCATACATCTGGTCATACACGCACGCCAGTTGCGAGTACTACGCACCTGACCTTTCTGAAGAACATCCCCAATACGTTCACTATAATTATGTCCTCACATTTAATAAAGAAATCTCGACTTTTTTCATGTAAAAACGTGGGTCGCTGGTAATATTATGTCTAGTTCTATTTTACGAATTTACGGTAATATTTGCCTTTAACCATCAATTACAAAATAATAAAAAGAAAAGTAACTTACTTGATGTGTCTATTAGCAAATGTGTATGTCCGATAATGGGTAGAAGTCCTGGGTAAGCCGGTGGCAGCGGATGAGCCCGAGACTCCACGAGGTGCGCGCGCCCATAAATAATTGCGAAGATCAATACCAAAAGACACACTGTTAGTAGTACTTCCATTGTGGCTACTACAGAGTTATATTTTAACTGACCACTTTATACATATATTATATACGTATACAAGCAATAGAAAGGCTAGAGTGCGCGCCACGAAAGAAGGACCGCGGAAGATTACTGTGGGACTTTTTTTTAAATAATAGACGTTAGTGCTGGCGCGGACTCGCAAAAAAACTTTGATGTCATGACGTCTCAGTTATTTTATATTTTTAATTGTTTTAACCTTTTTAGTATAGTCTAACATCCGACTTAGAAACGACCTTCCCCCACCTGTTTAATAGATGAAAAGTATTTTTTATAAGTGTATTAAAAAAAAAACACGAGTGGGTTGGCTTAAACATTCCTGGTCCGGCTATGATTAATAAAAAATTCATAAAGGCAAAAGTGTACTTCAAAAGAAAACTTCTTTCTGTGACCCAAAGGGCTCAAACACATAAACACGTTACGACAACGCAACGTGGCACGTTGCATTTTTTCATTATGGTTTTCTGCAGAAATCCATTATGAAAAAATGCAACGTGCGACGTGGCGTCGTCGTAACGTGTTTATGTGTTTGAACCCAAACACGGACATACGGTAACGTAAATAAATGCATTTTCATTATCAGGTTACTTTTCGGGGGCAAAATGGAAAAAAAAAGATTTGCAATTTGTACCGTGTGACATATCAAATGAAAGGGCGTGTTTTGAGGATCTCATTTTTTTAAATAATTTTATAATATTACATAAAAAGTTATTTAAGAAAATATATGAAAATTGACCGCTCCTCCCTTATCTCCGAAAGATACAGAAAAATAAAGAAAATGGTTCTTTACTCATTTGATTACAGGAAAACCTTTATGACGTCTATGGGCTTAAAATAACATGGTAAATCTCTCAATATTGTTAGTACAGTGGCCAGCACATCAAGCTACTAAAATCTGTCTTTCTTTAGTAGATTTTAAACTTTATCGCTAAAGCATTAGGTTCAAGTTTGATTGGGAAAGTTTGACAGTTTTGGGTAGCTTGATGTGCTGGCCACTGTACAAACTTATCTTATATTAAAATAAGCGCTATTTCGTGGCGAACACGATGATAAAGACGATAAATAACGTTTGGCGGGCTTTGAAAAACGAAAGGAGATTGATTAGAGTTTGGGCAATACTGCCCTAAAGCCCAATAGCATTAAGATATTATGTATACCAATGGAGAAAAAAAAATCGAAGGGCCTTAGTGTAGTTTCAAGTTAGTGGGAGTTTTGTCATAATTGGTAAGCACTTACGCCGTCGACTATACCAAAGTAAAAATAAATAGATAGTCCCACAAACTAAGTGTGTTAAGATATTGTTTTACTAATTAAATAAAAGACTATAAAATTGTTACAATATATTTAACAAAAAATATAAATACAATTATCTACAATAATTATTACCAAAATAATTGTGTTAACTGAAATTCATTGAGCAATTTTTCTTTAAGTTAAATAAATAAATACTAATGTCCTAGTGACTTGGTGGTACTACTACTAAAGAAATAAATTAATTGATTCAAACCGACTAACTTCGAGTGATTCATAGAGAGAAAGTTCAAATATTTTAGACCAACATATTTTATTTTGTCCTTTAATTGGTGGAGAATTTAAAGTGGTTTTTATTTTGCAAGCTCCCTAATACTACGTCTTTAAAAAAAAAAATATGGACGACTTTTTTTAACTATTTTTTTTCTAATTTTCTAGTTTTTGTGGTAAAGACAACAACCGTTCTCAATGCGCAAAAAAGTATAATAAGAAATTATAAATAAAATCTATATTCCCATATGAATCGAATCAAAGCCAGTCATCAGTTATTAAATACTTAAAAAATAAGAATAGATAACGTCTTGCTACTAATACTATGTTTTGGACGTAGCTGTCATAAATAAACCTCTTAGTAAATGCAAAATGTAGTAAATTACTAACAATAAAAACTTTTGCTGTCATTTAACAGTAGGTATAGTTCATCTCGTAATTCCTTTAGTCAACAATCCCCAGGAATTAATTTAAACTTCACTAAGGTTGAAACTATTGAACTGTCACATAGACAAATAAACCTTGTCGTTATAAAATGTGCAAGTGGCATTCAATTTTAGGATGGTAAAGAAATTACGAGGTCGACTATACAAAATAATTCTACCGATAGTCCTCAAATAAGTTTTGTCCAAGTTCGGTATTCGCTGTCCTTTTCTAAATAGAAGGACAGTTAATGCATTTTGAAAAATGTTACAGCACTTTGTTATCGTTCGTAGGCTTAACATAAAAGTAAGTAATATATAAATAGTAAAAAGTAATATATCTAAGGTACAATAGAAAAACATGGCCCATTTACACATAATTACAATAATTTAGATTTCATTCCCAGATATTAATTACCAAATAGTTTGATCGGTAACTTATGTAGTTCAGATTATGCCACTGCAGATCAAATATTGCAGGGCAATGGAAGGAGTCTGGAGATACTATTAATTTCATACATTTTGGACATACACACGTATACGCCTTCTCCCCATGGGGGAAGGCAGAAACTACAGAACGTCACCTGCTACGATCCTTACATACTCCTTTGTAGGTATTTGTTTTTAAATAAATAATCTTAATTTAATTTAAAGAATTACTAACGTAATTTAGCCAAATAATTTTACATTGTTTTTTTAACGGGGCACCGAGCTTTTTATACATAAAAACACGTTTTTATAACGCTTGTTTGAAGTAGTAAACAATTAAATTAAAATGTAGGAAAATTTATTGGTATTTTTGAGCTTATATACTAGACTGTATACACGATGGAAACACGATTTGATCAATTTGGCTCGATAGAATAAATTCGCAAAGTTACCTCTTATCGAGTATTTTTTTTCTCTATTTCGCTACTTTTCTATATAAATAAGTAATTTTATATTATGTTACATCTACTAAAATAAAGTTCATAGTTGAATGGAGCGTTTATACACGATAGTTTTTTATTTAAGAGCAATAATGATGAAAATAACAACAAAAAACATTAAAAAAGGGCAAAAGTGTGGTTATTTTCTTTACTCTTTACACGTAAAGAAAAAGACAGAGACAAAGGCAAATGCTCGGTGCGCCCTTAAGGTTCTAAAATAAAAATAAAAAAATATTATTTCAATAAACCTCCTTCGTAACAAATTCAATTGTTGACTATTTCAATTGTTTTTTTTTTAGATGTAGTTCCAATTTCTGGAAATGCTAGGCGTGCTAAAAATGTTATTATTACAGTTACGTCATTGAAAGAATTTTTACATTTTTATATTCCACTTAGCTCAGTATTTGCAAAACTGAAATGCATAATTATTTGCAATCATTGAAATGCATAATTTATTTGAAAAACTTGAAATGCATAAATGATTTGCAAAAAATTAAATCAATGTAACGGCTTTCATTTTCTTTTTCTATTGAAATCTATATTGCAGTTCGGGTATGCTGTTAGACAGTCTTTCTGCTCTTGACCTTCGCGAGCTGCTTGCACGTATCTATAGTAGTGTATAGCCATTGTGCTGTCTGCTGCTGGAACGAGTTCGTTAGAATCTCTGAAAAAAGAAAGTTCAACAATGTTATTTCAAGAGTCTTTCACAATAATTATACTTATTTATGAACACATTTAATTTCGTAATTCAATCCTGGTATAAGCATGAACTACCATCTACTACGTAACTACTGCAACTGTAGATATAAAAATAGTTGGTGTGCGGGAAGTATAATTTAAGTGTTAAAAGATACGCCAGTATCGTTGTTAAGATGTTTTTTTTAAGATATAAATAAATAACGCATCCAAAAGCAGTCAGATAATCGGCGGCCATATTGCCAACTTTTACAGACAACCTTTGTATGGTCTAAATTAAATACCTAAGTATTTAGTTCTAAAAGCGTCCGCCAGTAAATTATTTGATTAAAGTTTTTCATTAAAATATCGAGGGAAAAGGTACTGAAAACCGAAATACAGGCTCTGCTTAGTTCGGTTGCAGTGGCTACATCCATTTCATCCGAAACGATTACTGCCAAACTATTTTTCTATACAATATTGCTAAGTTTTTTGAGAAATAAATTTTATTTATTTATTATTTATATTGATTGGCCCACTGGACCAACATTTAAAACCTCACATTAAAAAAAAATTAATAGAATAATGTAACCGGATGGTTAGTAACAATGACAAGGAAGTAACAGAAATGTTTCCCTCATTTAGCTAGATGAAAGAAACATTAAGACCTTAAATACTGCGTAAGAATAATCTTGTAGGTATTCCAATAGAGCTTTGTGAACTTGCCTCATGGAAGAATACACATTTGGTACACTACATCAGTTAGTAGATCAGTTGGAATTAATGTCAATGCAGATCAAAACATTAAAATAATGCTTTTATAATACACACGTTGATTAGGGTCACGCTAATAACTTCATAATTATTTCTAAATCATTACTATATAGCAGAATATATTTTGGCATTGTAGGAATCGAGCCAGATGAAAAGCTGAATCGTCAATTTTTTGAGTCCGAGTTTTTTGGTTATCTAGTAGAATTTCTTACAATGCTGCGAAGGTCATTTTTTGGTTGTTTTGTTACCAAATTATTACTATATATTATTATTATTTATTACAAAAAACTGCAGTTTTTTCCAAACTGAAAAACAGTTTGTTTAAATCACATTTAACAAAACTGCACTTTCTATTGGGAGTCAGGATTTGTGCCCGGTTGATATGGCTATAGGCTCGCCCCCTATTAAGTGGGACTTAAATGGGAAACATAACTGGCGAAATGTTGGTATACTATAGGTACACCTCTGCCCAACCCTTCGGGAAAACAAGGCGTGATATTATGTTATGTTACTTTCTAACGAAAAAGGGTTTTTTTGCGTCCATGAGTAGGTACTTAGCTATTTATATTTACCAGTGACTATTAACTTTGTATTCAATTTAAAGTGAACCAGCTAAACGAAATCGTTTTACTATTAAAGCATTCTTAACCATCGGTAAGTCACTAAACCTTGTAATGACTACAACCCGTGACGACTGACGAACGGTAATGACACGTGCCGCGTGGATTACTGTCATTATACACAAATACCGTCATTCTAAGCCACATAGAGCAGTCGTGAGCAAATAGGGAGGAACATTGGTGATTTGTGTGACTTAAATTAATGATGGCACGAATGATGTGAGTATGTAGCGCAATCATTCAAGTCAAATAAGACTAGAGTACGCCAGGAAATTATAAGTGTGTGACTCGAACGGATATACATAAAGACAGGGATTCAAAAAAAATGCGTCTTGACCAGAAATGTTTATGAAGAAGGGCGATTTTTGCTTAGTTATTGGTAAATTTATATATTCAATCAACCTAAACCTGACCTTACAAAATAGTAGGTATGCATCACTTCATATTATACACTGTGCGCGCTGTGAGGTACATTGACGTGCAAACTGGTACCATAAACTAAGTAGGTAGGTACAGTAACGGTCATAAGTGGAGTAGCAATTTTTCAAAGCAATAGATTGACGCTTCGGTTTAACTTACGACCTTCTTATAATAAGTCATAGACACACACGCACTCTCATTAGTTTAACAATTATAGTATTTCATAAATTCAACTCGTTACGCATATGTCATGATAGCTTAGTGGTTACCGTATTTGGGTTGACGCGTTCATGCGTAGAGAGTCGTGGGTTCAAATCTCACGCGCGGTGATAGTTTTTTAATGTTTTAAAAATCACTCGAATAATCACGCTATTGACTATATCCTTGTTATGTTCGTCGTGTTCACTAAACTCGCCAAAACTTTATGATTATACCCACGAAAACCTAAATAAAGTTAAATGATAATTAAGGTAGACAAACGCAGTTAACTTACGACTCATTCACCGCGAATAAATAGAACGATGTTTGTTATTGTGGGTTAGTGACGTGTGTTCAATATATTAGCGGTGTCTAAAGTTCATTTTGAAATGCAAGCAAAGAATATAGAAATGAAAGCGAATATTATTGCGCTGCGTAAAAGCGGACTTAATATTTATCACAAATATCTGATAAAACCGGACTGAGTGTGAGTAATATGATTTAATTATTTTATCAAACATTTATCTAATTAAATTATAACTGCTGATCCTGGTAATCGTTTTTTATTTTTACCTTATTAATATTATTTATTTATTGCATAATTTAAGTAAATGAAATTGTTTCTGATCTGATTTGGTTTTGTAGCTATAGCTAACTTTATAATAACTTACTTATTTATTTCAAAACATTTGTTACCTTTAATAATGCTCGTCTAGTTACAACCACTGATCTTTAAATGTCTCATCTGTGGATAAAGTTAAATAGAAGAAGAAATATATAATTTCAAATTAAATTTATTTACTTATGTTGTTGAACGATGAAAATAACATTTTAATTATTTATGTGAAATTTCTATTGACAATAATTACTTATTAAACTTTTTGTTTTAGAGATAAAAGAGACGCAGCGACAACACATGGTCAGCGAATACGGAACAAGTGGTTTCATACCAACAAGACGTTTGAAGAATTATTCAACACGTCTTTACGAACCGTGCGCCGTGCAGTCCGCGCAGAAGGTTTGCATTACATGTTACCCACTGTGTGCAATGTTTACGTGCGTGAGTGGTTAAACACCCGGAGATAACAGTTATTTCACGGCCAGCACGATCTCCTGACCTCCACCCTATAGAACACCTATGGGGTTTGATGATACAGCGATGGGAAGCACGGAATGAGCGGTCTGATGAGCAGTTGAAGTTGCATTGTATAGAAACATGGGAAAATTTAAGGGGAACAGATACAGATAAATGCTTCAATATATGAATTAAAATCTAAAATAATTATAATTATATTATAAAATTTATATTATAATAATTATAATAAAATAATCATTATTATAATAATTATATTGTGTCTTATCCGTAATAAGGATTATTTTGAGGTTTAGTTTCAATCTTCTTTTCGTAATGAAAATGAACACTTAAGCTATAACCTCAATAAGTCCTAGTAAATACGATTTGTTAACTATTCGTTACACAAACGTGAGTTCTCAAACTTACTCGTAGTAAAATAAAAGTAGTAATACTGAGTAATTTATTTGTATTGTGACAACGATTCCGCATTTGTTATATTTACGTGGGTAGATTTGCGAGTTGGTTTGTTACATTACCCACACACAAAAGTAATTAAAGGACATTATTATTTATGATACAATATATTAAGCCTGATTGTCAAGGTTCACGGTACTTTATCTCAATAAATTGTTATTTATTGGAAAATAAACTGTTTTAATTCTAGAAGTTTATTTATTTAAACTTCATAAAATGATAACGAATAAACATTTTGTAATCACTTATTAAACATTTTTATTCTTAACCCCTTGTTTCAATAACAATATAAGTAATAATAAAATTAGTTATTAATTAATAATCTTGTTTATTAATTTATTGAATAATAAAAGAACAGATGAAGATGATTGTTTAAAAGAAAAATAAAAGTTTGGTTTCGTGATTTGAACCCAGACCTATGTGTTTCACCATACACTTCGATACGCTACCAGCTATCGGAACTTGATACCAATATGTGAATTTTTAGCACTAGTATGAACCGACCAAGGTCACGAGTAATTACGTACTCTGCGAAAAAGTGACGGTATGCTTTTTGTTTCATTCGACGCCAGTGAGAGTTCTGAGGTGTATTCTGTGTTGATACATCACTTACACACACAGATATAGGTTCGGCCTGTCGCTCGTTCACAGCAATACAATCCTAAGCGTGATAATGCACTTATGACCGCTTACTGTACATGATTCATACAAAAGTGCAAACCTAATTCGGCAAAATGTATGGAACTGCCTTTTTTTATTAATCGAGGCAAAATTTCAACGCTGGTGGGACTATAATCATGTACCTACTGAATTCATGAGACAATTTGCGCGTTGGTCCCTAACAGTGTGTCATCACCATTTCAGAGAAAGAAGTCCACTGCTGGACATAGGCCTCCCCCAAGTATCGCCACTTCGACCGGTTCTGTGCTTCCAGCGAATTCTTGCAACCTTCACAAGGTCAACGGTCCACCTTGTGGAAAGCCCTTCAACGCTACGTCTTCCGCTACGCGTTCACCACTCCAGAACCCTTCGGCCCCATCGGCCTGCTGTTCTGCGAGCAATGTGCTCTGCCCATTGCCATGTGGCCACTTACACCGTGTACTTATACTTCATAATAATATTTATGTGATTAGCTAAATATTTAGAGCTGTACTTACTTGCTAAGATGACCTGAGACTAGGTTACTGTAGGGAGTATGCTTGAAGGGGTCCCCGTACAATGCGCAGACGGCCCTCTCTCGACAACCGAGGTCGTTAGCTCCCATCTGACTCAGCAATCCATCCACTGTCTCAACTAGCGTCCCGTAGAACTTCTCTGCTGCTATCGTTTCCTAGAAAGTTAATGTTTAAATTGACTATGTATGTTTCATATAATATCAACCCATATGGGCCCACGCGGGCCTATTGTGGTTTGGTAGATGCCGCATGTTCTTTCTAAGACATGCCGGTTTCCTATCGATGTTTTCTTTCACGTGGGGTGGTGAAATTATTGACACAAAGTAAAGGGCCTGCCTGGGTTCTTCGAACCCAAGACCTAGAACTCGTAAGTCGGAGGGGCCGTTACCACTGGACCACTACTAAATAATTACAGCAGTTTATTTACATAAAACACTATTACGTGTAACTATGGATCTATTTGAATACTAACTTAAAATAAAGTTTATTGCTACTATGAATGTATTATCAACTTTCAATATCAGAAAGGCAGATGCCAAAGAGTTCGTCTATATCATAACTTACTGGATCCGACGCAGACAAAATCTGTTGCTGCTGTTTGACTAATTCCGTTTCTGCCTTGATTCGGTTTGTCTCCTTCAGCTTGACTGCAGATACCCTCAGTATCTCGTCCCTGACCGGAGAAGGTGGCGCCCGGGCTGCTATCGATGCTGCTCGAATCTGAAAATATTGAGAAAGATTGGGTAAGAGATCTTTATCATTGAAACGTAAAAAAATTAGGGCTTCATGAACGATGATGCTTTTATGTCTGTTTCATCAGAGGCAGTCAGCCCTTAGCCAAAGTCCAATCATTTCATTTTAATTAGGCCATTAAACGGCACTTTTAAATGTCAAAATTTACAATAACATACCTAAACATTAGTCTAGTTGCCCCATCCAAACGCTAGTTCCACAAACAAACAAGCTTACTAAAAACCGGCCAAGTGCGTATCGGTCTACACACAATTTATCCCAAGAAAAAACTTAACGTTTTAGTTGCAAAAAAATGACCTCCCATACATTCCATTCGGCAATGTATTTTTTCATTGCTGGGGGTGAGATTTCTCTGCAGCTGACTGTACTACTGCCGTGATTTTTTTCACATATCCAAAACCAACCATTTAGCTGGCAAGGGGGATACGCAAAATACTTTGAACGACCTTTTTAACGACACCCCGCACCATGGGATAGACGATAAAAAAAAAACATCCCCACTTTACGTGTAGGGGATGTAGATATCCAAAAAAAAACCTTTATTCTTCATGATTTTATTTGACCACTTGGCTAAACTTTAAGGGTTCCTTGTTGTCTCCCCCCTAAAAGGGAAAATATGAGTTCAAATGAGCGTGGGTGGGTGCCTTTATGAAATTGCTGCTGGCGTTACAAAATCTAATAGTAAGGTAATATAAAGCAGGTGCTACGAAATTCAGCAATATAAATTTACCATGAGCTTCTATTCAATTCTATTGTAACTTATAGGAATAGAAAGTGAGCCTTTTCGTCTAAAATAATAGCATTCACTGCATGTTTCTGTTACATAACTCCCGCCTAACTTCATCAATATACAGGGTTACTTGTAATTCAACGTATATCCGTCAGGAGCTGATAGGGGGGCCAGAATGCAACAAATTGAACACCCTATATGTATGGCCGAAATTCAATAGTTTTCGAGATATTTGAATTTTACGGATTTTTCGATATTTTCCCAAAATTTGACATTTAATTCGAAATAAAAAAAAAACTACATATTGAATGTGTACTATTAAATAATGATATCGTAGCTGGCACTTCAATCAAGCTATGAACCTAATTAAAAGTACTTAATTCAACGAAAGAATTCCGAAAAACGAAGAATTTCGCCAGTAAAATCGGTTGTTTTAGAAGGATCCTAAACTAAAAACACAGATGATTTCTGTCCCCGCGCTGATTCAAACACATGCCATGCCACGAATTACATATTTTAAATTTAACTTTTATACCTTTTTGGAAAGCTTACAGAATAGGCAAGTTATTTTAGTTATTTTTACGATTCACGTCATAGTAATTTTTTTGACGAGACAACATTTTTGAAGCGTAAAATGAAAATATTGGTAAGATATTATTCTTAAATCGCTAATAATTTTAATTATTTTGTTGAACTAAGGTACTTCCAATAAGGTCCATAGCTTGATTGAAGTGCCAGCTACGATATCATTCTTTAATGGTACTCATTCAATATGTAGTTTTTTTATTATTTGGAATTAAATGTAAAATTTTGGGTAAATCTCGAAAAACCCTTAAAGTTCAAATATCTCGAAAACTACTGAATTTCGGCCATACATATGGGGGGTTCAATCTGTTGCATTCTGGCCCCCCTATCAGCTCCTGACGGATATACGTCGAATTATAAGTAACCCTGTATTCACCACAATGATCAAAACATCTACCTTCTAAGCAAGACATGCTTTTATGCTAAATCGTTTCAATTAAATAAAGTTTTGTTATAAATTGGTGAAATTATATTTTTATTAAACGTCACTTCTCACCCGATTATCGCAAATGAGCGTAAAGGTAATTTATCAGAGAGATACGTTGAAACTGGTATGATCGTGGATGGCCTAGAATGTTAAATAAATGAACCTGTTGTATTGGGTACATACACATAGCGCATGTCTGTGAGAAATATATGAAGGGCTTGGAATTTTTATATTTTCTTTTACGTTGGCGTCATCTTGCTGGGCTCGGATTTTATTTATCTTTCTATAAGTCATCAAAAAGATCGCTATCAATATCTAGCATATCTTTCTCTTCGCATCCCCATCAATACTATAATATTATCCCATCAATATAATTGTTGGGATGATTATATTCCATCAATATACATAATCCCATCAATACTGTATAATATCTCATCAATATAATATTATTATCCCATCAATATAATAATATCCCATCAATACTATAATATCTCATCAATGTATATCCCATTAATACTATAATATGCCATCAATACTTAAATGCCTGGGAAATGATATTGCCTATGCTTGAGAAGTTGAGAACTAGTGATTGTAGATGTAATTTATCAACCGCATCTTGCGTTTAATTTGTTATTAACTTACCAATGCTTCCTTTTCAGCTGACAGTGGATCTTTCGGCGTTGCCTTTTTGTTATTTCGATAGTACGGATTTGGAGGGCCTAGGGGTCTGAAAAGTAAAATACGAAATGATTATTATTCAGCTCAGTCCATCAATATTCTTTTTCACTTAACAAAATATTTTATTGCATATAAACATAAAGAAACCTCAGGAAATAAGTGCACGGTACCGATTGGTCGTTTCCTATGGAGGAGAGCCTACTTGAAGGAGAGGTAACTTTTTTTTTAATAATTGTCTTTTACAATGTACCATCAGGGACGCGCACATCTAACCACTTTGAAAACAAAATCCCGTGCACACGATGACCACATCTGTTTACCATTAAGTTCTATTTTTAAGCCAAAGTGTCCACAAAACAAAACATAAGATATATCATAACTTTCATCATTACCATATTCATCACCAACCTAGATCAAGATTGACGTGGGAGTGTTTTGCCCTAAAAGCGTTTTATTGTTTTTCCCTTTACGAGTTAAGTAGGTCTCCAGACAATGAAGCTTATAATGCTCAATGAGTCACTGTTTTCTAAAAACATTTTATTACACATCTAATATACAGTTTTAACAGGACCGTATAAATTCCATTCTAATATTTTTAAGGCCCTTGGACAAGTAGTAAAATAAGATGTTTAGCTCTCATAAAGTCATTTCTCAATTAGTGCACTAACATTGATGGGCCATATTTATGTCGCGGTGACAGATCAAACAAATGCTTACCTTCCAACATTGTTGGCCGCTACTCTCTGTGGTACATTAGATGATGCTGCCACACTTTGTGGAATGTTGTTACTGGCTGCGTATTCTCCTACGTTCATTGATGGTCCTAAAATATGAATTGCTTTATAAAAATCTAATTTCTAACTTTAGAACTTTCCACAAATTATAATAATTCTTAATTTGCTAGGAAATGCTATTGCAGATATTTTTTTTGTTTAGAATCCAAGTCATTCATTCGCAGTAGTAAGGAACGATCTATAAAAGTAGGATTCACATTACTAAAATGTCTTACCATCCTCAGAACTAGGACTAGTTTAGTAGGTAAGACTACATTTAAAGACTTTCCGACTTTAGTAAGAATAATAATTCAGGCTGATTATAGTCAATCTTTAAAACTGCAGTTTCCTTACCTGGAGGCATGCCGAGTCCCCAAGCGTTAATATCGTTAGCGTCACCCAGAGTCGGCTTGAAGTTTGATATCGCATTACGATGAATGTCTCCTATGATGTAGCTGTGGAAAACAATCAAATTATTATTTTTCATAGGCTACATTATGGGTTTGGCCTGATTTGGCCAAACGACTAACTTCTGTGAGATTTTTTATTTCCCCAACCGACCCACCCCGTCGCATCGCATCGCCTGCTCACGCTATTACTTCGTTTTCGCTTAGCGTTCTTTCTTAAGTTTTTTTTATTTTTGCTCAGTTCCTAACGATATTAGTGTGATGTTTAATAGCCTTCCTCAAAAATTTGACTATCAAACGTATCTGGTAGTTCCAGAAATCAGCGCGTTTGAACTCGCACGTTCGCACGCGTTTTTTGTTTGTTTCTTCAAAGAACAAACTCTTCAGCCATATTATTAGTATACATTGGTATTAATATACACTGGTCGATTTAAAACATGTTTAGCCCCCTAGTTCTCAGGGCGCTCACACCTTTAACTTTCACTCAATATTTATGATTTATTGATGATAATGATCTAAATGCTATTTTAATGATCAAAAGAAATGGCGATGTTTAATTTTTATGCCATTTCTACGATAGGTAGGTACTTTAATCGTTATGGGTGAAATGTTAATCGATTTCATATAATTTGAAGTGAATTGATTTGCAAAATATGAAAAACAACTTTCGGATTTGCAAAAATATGAATATATAATAATAAAAAATATATAAATTTCTCATATATATTTGGGCAATTTGAAGCCATTGCATTTGGATTGGTTAAAATTCGAATCTATAAAATCTGCATTCTAAAGTTCTCTTGAATTCGTTCTTAGATGGAAGTCGGCTAAACTTTTTGACATACAAAAAATACAGTAGAAAAACTATCATAGGTAGGTACTTACTCAGTGCCAAGTGGAGCGCCAGAAAGTGGCCAGTTTTCATTGTCATAGTTTTCCGAGGACGGTGGTGGACCCTGACTGTGAGGTCGTACCACCACTGTTGATGGATGTGATGCATGGCCTGCGTATGCTGATTGATGCCCATGAGGACCCTTAAATACAAAATGGCGTTTGTTAAAATATAATGATGAATTAGAAACAGTTCACTCAAAAAGAACTGTGAAAAAGGGAATCGATAATGGAGAGAAGTTTATGGCTAAGCAGGCTAATTCTCTGCATGTGATAACATGTTACAACATAAATTGATAATGGTATGTTTAAATTCAAATTAAATTATAAAAGAGAGACCTGCGAATATTTAGACTAACATAATGTGCTTATTTCCAGGTCATGTGCGTAGCACAATTTATCGTTTCTCATGACTTTTGAAGTTATCAAAAGTCATGAGAAACGATAAATTGTGAATGGTGAACATTAATATAAAAGGAAAGTGCAAAATGTCTTTCTAAAAACACATGTTGCTCGAGTTCAAATTCATTTCTAGTCGCAGTGCTTTGACCGCTAAACTGTTGCGTGACAACTGTCTGGTTTATGTTTGAATTGGTAAAAATTACTTTGTAATTGTAACTAATCATTTTAACAAGCTAGTAAATCCAAATGATGACTATATAATTATTTATTTTTACTTACATGATATAAATTCTGGTAAATGAGATGCGAACATAATAATAAACAAGAAGTGACTGTAATAGTACTTGTTGTGGATCATAATAACAGAACACAAATGATGAAACCAATGAATTATTACGATATTTTTTAGCCTTTGATGATTGGAAACAAGGTTTACACGTACATTGACTCTTTGGTGAATTTAAAGACACTACCGAATACTTTCAATAGTATGAAGTGCAATACTGTCATAATTGGCGTTATCGTGAAAATGAAAGACAATGTGCACGCAATTTATGATTGTCACGATAAAAAATATGATGGTGCACGAACTTATGATGAAACGCGGTAGAAGCATTCAGTGTATATTAATTGATTTATGATTCAGATTGTAAGCAGTGAAGTATTTTACTGCAGATAAAGAATATAATAAAGTTTATATGACGGTAATAAATTATAAATATTAGGTTAGGTTAACGTTAAGTTTTAATTAACACCAATTAGTGTGTTCAGAGAAAAAGACAACGAAATGAACAAGATACCTACTTATAAAGACAATAATATAAACTTTATGAGATTATGTATGACTGTGTGTGTGGGTATCATATCAAAAAGTAAGGAATAACCAAATAAAGATTATAAAACTGTGGATACAGTTAAGAAATCTATACTATTATTAAAAATTTGAAAGTAGCTGTGTCAGTCTATATGTTACCTTTTCACGCCTAAACATCAATGGATTTCGACAAGATAAATGGCATCCTGCTGAAGGTTGGTAAAAAATAAGGAATTACGTAATAAAGCGTTTTTGTAAAATAGTCCCCCAAAGGGGTAAAAAAGGGAATGATTTTAAAATTCACATGTAATACTCGTATTAATATTTTTGTGAACTTCCATTTAAAGAGATTTAAGGTGTTGGAAATATGGGTATAGACCGTAAATTGAGCTAACATTTAGTCTTTATTTCATTAAAAAATCGGTTAATTTGGTCAAAAGTTACTCGTATTACTATGTATTATCTGCCTATCTGTTACTTATTCACTACGTAACGGTTGAACGGATTTGAATGAAAGGCATACAGATAGTCCATGATTTTGGTTAGGACATACGACACTTTTATCCCGGTAGCGTGTTAGTGGGATGATATCCGACAACCACGCGGGTGAAGCCGTGGGCAAAAGCTAGTCACAAATAATAAAAACAAAAACCAACCTTATGATGATGAGTAATCAAATGATGATGATGATGATACTTCGTCGTGTGATAGTTCTGGTGATACCAAGAGCACAGTTTGAAGATATGACTCAAGGCAGGGAACACGAACAACAGGAGTTTCAAGAACATCTTCTTGGCAGTCGTCACTCCCATGATCAGAGGAAGCACGAAGACTAATTTGAGGGCTATGAGTTTGATGACTAAGATGATTGCTATGGCCGCTGTTATTAGTTTTTTCTTAATGTATTTTTCTGTAAAAACCGAAACCGTTTTATTGGAAAATATACTAGACATGTTCTCTAGTAAATGGGCTCATAATTATGTATATGAAGCAGCAGCATTAGATAATTCACATAAATGGCATTCCTTGAAGCTATAATGTAAGGTACGACACTATTTAGAACTAAATAACTGCACTCCGTAGACTAATATTTAGTACAGTTCGTGCTTTTTAAACTTCAACAATGGCTACATCATCATCTACATAAGAATTCCTCCATTAACATCTCATTTCAAAAATGAATACGTATATTAGCAATAACTTACTTATTTTCTTAAAAAACAATCTCCCCACGCCATTATTCTCCTGTGGTTCCAGGTCTATGTGCACCAACGCACCAGTCTTCGTCAGTGCCCTGGGGGACACCCTCAGCGTCGCTCCTTGGAAGAACATCTCTGGTAACGTCAGTTTCATGTCGTGCGTTACTAAGAATTTGACGCTCTTGTCGTAGAGAGCATCTGTTATTTCTTCTAATGGTGATTCTGCAACAAAATGATTGGTTTTATTACTGCCTGTAGCATAATAGTTATAGATTAAAACGATAAATCAATTTGGGTTTTAAAAGAATTAAAGTGAAAATAATTCTTACGTACCTAACAAATTAAATAAATAATTTTGGGTTTTAAAAGAATTAAAGTGAAAATAATTCTTACGTACCTAACAAATTAAAGAACCTTGACATTAGAACATGAAAATAGAATACAAAGTGTGGAATCCTCGTCAATTGATCAATCCTTAATACAAAAAGTCCTTAGATACAAAACTGTGTAGCTTAGAGTTCACTTGAGATACGAAATTAAGCTATTTACGTAATAAAAAGAAATGCCAGAAATATAACAATATAACCAAATTCTTGCGCTAAATATCCTGTTACTCGATTTATTCCAACTATTTCATAAATTTGCGCCCAAAATGATGTTTCTTGGCATGAGAACTGTAACTTTGATACAGTTATTTTGCTAACTAAACTATTCACACATCACCATCACGGCAAAAAAATATTTATTCATATAGTAATAGGTTACACGACACTTACAATGTATAGAAAACCAAGTTTCATAACTTAATGTCTTCCCACTCATTTCTCATTTCTCGATGTAACTTTTCCTAGACTTCACAATAGTGTTCATTTGTTTCTCAACATTATGATTCAATATCAAGTTCCTCGAGAGTTTTAATTTCTCTTGTATTGTGAGCTTCGATACTTTCTTCCGGTATGCCACACGGTCTAGTTTTGCAATCGATTAAGGACTAGATACATTAATTACTGACAAAGATTGCCTCACACGCTCGTTGATTAAACATTTTTAGCTTTGGACTTGTTGATGGGATCCGATTACTATTCCGAAGATTTTTTGTTCGAATTTTATTTTACCGAAAACTATTGACCGACGTCTTTTTTGCTATAATGCATTATTTGACATATTTTTATATCATCGAAGTATCATCATTTTTTTTTTTATTGTTTTTATATTTTTGTTACGGAAGCTTTTAACGTGCACGTCTTTCTACATTGTTCTCACATGTATAATTTGATATGAATGATGTAACATATATTTTGTAACACATTTTGATTTAAAAGAGTGTCCGTGGAGTTTCTTGACCGTTCTTCTCCATAGGAACCTACTACGCTTTGGAATGGGCAACTAGCTTCATCTTTCTGACTGACCGATCCCTTGATAATTCAAAAGTGTCTGTAATTGGTTTATTTGAAATAAATGCTTTGATTTTTGCGTTAATAACAGAAACCAATCAATCAACCAATCAATCAATCATTTATTTTGTTAAACATAGGTATGGTTACAGATAGTATCATTATTTTGTCTAAAATATGTGCACTATGTTTTGCTTATTACAACTGTAATAGTTTATTAGTCACATCCAATTAGGCCCTTCTTTCTTTTGTTGTTACTCTATTTTTATTTTTGTGTACAACTTTCCCAGCTAAGATAGTAAGTTATTCAGAACTAATTGCTTCTCCTGCAGATGCAGATGCCTAATATACTTAGCTTAATTGTATGATCCCTACCATGTTTATACCAACTTTGTTTATTTCATTCACCATTAGTCAAAGGTGATCGCGGTTTTATTAAGAACCGGTAAATGCTTAATCATCGGTTTTTAACGCCAAGCATGAAAGTTAATGCAATTGACATCAATTTATTAAATCTACGCAACTTTTATGCTTGCTTAGCTATGAGATAGCCGTAAAACTGTGCTTAATTAATATTATGTTTATTGATTGGGTACAAAACAACATCTTAACTTAATTATTTTTATTATTATTTATTTCAATCAACTTAGGATCATTATATTATAATTAAACGAAATTAAAAATTATTAATCAAATGAAAGAAATGAATTTATAATAATTATAATTATTATGTCGTCTTTAGCATTATATTCGATTTCGATTCAACTCAATTTATACGTTGGGGTGATATAAATATATTTATAATTGTAATGTATGATAATATATAAATCCATGAACATTGGTTCAGTCTTGATTTATCCAGGAATTGAAAAGTTCCATGAAAAAGTTCAGAAGCAGCTTTGATAAATACTCTATACCTACATTATTTTTTAAACATGTTCATAAAAAAATTCATTTGCCAGTCTCAGAACTCAGCAAACGATCCAATGTGAACAATCCCTTATCTTTTCTCACGCCAGTTTTCCATTACAAAATACTATCGCTGTTAGTGTGTAGTTATATGCTGGTTGTGTGGTTACGCATAATAAATTGGACACGATACAGTGTAATCCGATTTTAATAGCCTGTCATTTATTTGTCGCGTGATTTTAGGCTTTTTATTAGTTTCGTTATGGTATGAGTTTAATGTATTTGTGTTCATGATATCTTTAGTAAGCCTTCCGCATGGCACAAACTAGTGGGCGTTGACAAAAATGAGAGATATGGAAAGATGCATAACTACATGTGAAGGAGCATGATGGAGCTTCTGTAGAATGGAATGATGATGGAATTTAAAAATATTTGTCGTGGAAATAAGACAACAGCAGTAGGTCAAATAAATATTTCTAATTTTTTTTTGCGATAATGATAGGAACCTCTATAACATGTAATATCTAAAAAATACATATCACTAAAGCCGTGGAACATGGAATCGTAAACCGACTCTTGGAAGTAATCAAAAAAGATCAAGTACCTATCTTGCACAACGACACTATTAAATCACCGTATCATATCACAACAAACCGTTCAACTCAAATATATCATATTCTTCCAACAAAATACATGAATTTTCTACCTTTCTTCTCTAACCGCGAAATCTATGTAGTTTACAGGTGTTTGTCAGTCACCATGGCAAGTGGCAGACCCTTTGAGGTTGACCACAGAACAAGTGCTACGCTCCATGGGCTACTGACCTAGTGAGGAATAGGCTTTTGTTGATATATGCACTATGGTTGTCTTATGCCATTTACGTGGCGTACAACGTTAGGTAGTGAGATCGATACATCAGTACCTAGGTAACTGTCGGTCGGACACTCTGATCGAAAATAGAGACACAAATCGAAAAAAAAATTGTCTCTATTTGCGGTAAAGAAAATCTTTGGTTTATAGGTTTTTCTTTGGTTTTGAAATGTAGTGTCCATCTTTTAATCGATATGTTTAACCGTTTAAACTAAAGTCACTTGAAACTTTATGCTTTTAGTTGTTGTAAAAGCGATTTTCTCTGATTAAATTAATTTAAAGTATTGATTGTTTACAGTGGCTTTTACGTAACTTATGTAATGAAACAACTTTTCGTTCGTAAGAATAAAATTCTCGAGTTATGTTTTTGGTGAGGAAATTATAACTTTTCACTCGTTGCAAATGCTCGTTCTAGTATTTGCAAGTATTGAAAAAAGTGAGCTCTTTTTCGAATTATTTTACGTAGCTTAGTAGTAATAGGTAATAACTTTGTTTAAACTAATTAACTAAATCTTGAGAATATTGTTGCTTAAGCAAACAGAAGAAAATACAAAATCACTTGAATAGATAGACATCGATTGTGAGGTTGTTAGGTCACAAAGAAAAATAAGTTTTTCACCATCTGCTAAACTATGACATGTAGTTATTTATTACGTCGAACACTGCGTTAACTAGAGAAAGTATTGGGAAGTTCCATGCAGAAAGTAACTAACAGGAAAAAACTGTTACTTAATAGGTGTTACAAAAGTAAATCCTCGGGGCTTTCCGCTCTTCTATCCTAATATCTAGGTGGAGAGAGAATACAGCATCTTCTGCAATATTATTTACATCAAATGTACACTTTTCTATATGCAGAAAAAAACCATGCAACCGGATTGACCTCAGATTTTGACTACTTAATTTAAATAAAATAAGATCATGAATTCATGACATCCTCTAAGATAACGATCATTCATGACATCCTCTAAGATAACTATCATTCATGACATCCTCTATGATAACAATCTTTTAATAACTCCAACCTATCATAACTGTCACTACCACTTCAAACTACTATAAATCCCTGTTTCCGTTGTAAAATATGCCCATTTTGAGATATTGTCAACAAAATAATGGACAACGATTTCCTCCATTCTTAGCTCATAGAAATTGTAGCACCTAAAAAAACCATTAGAACATACCTAACTTTTTCTACAAACGCGACTCATGCCGCCATCGTAACAATGTTATAACAACAGTTACACAATCAAATGTAACCCTTATTTCACACGCAATAAGAATTACAACAACCGCACATACTTTGCCGCCGGACACGAAGAAACGATTCGAGGAGACTCCATTCAATTTCGAACCATATTTTCTATGGAATAAGACTAGTATTGTTTACTGTATTTATTAGTCTATTTTGCTTTCACTGAGGAATGCAAAATGCTTTCGAAATCACGTTTGCAATGAATTAATTCGCAGATGGTCGATGCTAAAAAAATGAAAGTGGTCAAAAAGAAAATTGTGGTAATTTAATAAGAGTGTGGGTGGTAATTGGGACTAATATAGGTATGCTTATTATGATGTAATGCCAAGCATTGTGCTAATACACTACACAAATTTTACGGACGTCGGAAGAGAGAGACGTAGAAGTCGGAACTACAAAAAAAAATCTTGTAATACTATTCGTGTTGAATAATATTTATATAGAGATTCGTGATTACCTGCATGATCACCCTCTTATTAACTTAATCTGTCTTGTGATGCACACAGGCAATAAACGACGATGAATGTTAAACAAATACCTACTAGAGTATACTAGTCAAGTGACTTTAAAAACTATAATGTATAATTATTATAAAAAGTTAGTCTAGTAATTAATTATGATACTGTTGTGAATTTGGCCTTCACCTCGAAATAAATCAGGACTGAACGACATTCGGGGCGGATTTCACCAATGGAACTGAACGCGATTACCACATCTACAACGCGTGCAAGAGCTGTCAGTGTCATCCTTGCCATGTAATATTTGACGCTGATAGCTCTTGAACGCGTTTCAAGATGTGCTGATCGCCTTCAGTTTTATTAGTGAAATTCGCACTAAAAGCCTAAGAATCGTGGCCAAAGTTTCGAGAAGTTCTGTGCATATTTTGTAAGACACAACCTTGTTACAAAACTTTAAGATTTCCCGATGCTTCTATAACATCTGCATTTTAGATTATCTTGTAAATGTTTGACTGCCTCGTTGTTCTAGTGATCGCAAGCGCTACTGCTGAGTATGAGGCACTGGGTTCGATTCCCAGGTCGTGCAAAATGTTATTTGGTTTGTCTATCTTGAATCTGTCAGTAGCAGACGGAGTCTAAATTTATGTCCTGTTGATGGCAATAGGCTCGCCCCTATAACATGGGACTTCAAAATTGTAGCTAAATGTGGTTGTACTAACTATAAATATACCTTTGCCTAACCCTTCGGGAATTACACGCGTGATGTTATGTTCTGTTTATATTTGACAACTCTTCACAGCAAGCAATGCAGCGTATTAATCTTCTCCATGATCTAGCTCATTGCCTTGACCTTAAGGCAAATCAAGTGTCCACGTACCTCCACTTTCGTTGGCATCCAGCCACATTGCCACGCTCAATGGCACATGCATGGCAGTTTTATTTGTGAGTCAGTAGTATGACACACATAACCACTCACATTGTTGTCAGATTCGCACCACAATGGGTAAATGCTTGTTTGAATTGTTAGTGTTATCAAAGAAATCGTTTTAAAATGTTAGATGGCTAACATTATTCGTAATAGTAGTGTTGGCTGTAACACTGCCTTTAGTTCTAGATAATCTTATCGCAGAAAATTAAACAATATTGTTATTTAAGTTTTGGTCCAATTTATAAAAGGTCATAGTTAAATTACTTATTAAGCTTACTACTTTTATAAAGATTTTTATGTACGTTTATGTAGAATAGAATATTATAGAACAATACTAAACTTATACAGTTTACTCTTTTTTATTTTCTTTTTTTTTATTCAACATAATTCCAGATCTAAATCAAGAAATGTTATCTACGATGCCACAATGGGCGGTCTTATTGAAATAAAGATAGAAAGAAAATACATTGATTTAACACATACTAAAAGGCAAAGGCTAAAAGCGATGTATCCATTGATCATTTATCATACTTTGTTTTTATTCGCTTCGTCTTTTGTTTTTATTTAACGACATTGTTGAGTTATTCCGGTCGGATCCCCTGCTGGTATATATTATGTTATTTTTTTTAACGTCGTAATTTATGTTATTCGGATCCCCTTACTCTTTTTGACAGGTAAGTACAGTCAAGTACAGTCAGTATTTATTCATGGGTTACTCCCGTCTGGCAACATTCCGTTTGGCAACTCTTGATAAACATTGGTTATGTTTGTAGATATTACGTTCCTAATCACTCGTTAAAGTACAGTCAGAGTAAAAAGTTCTGGTGTGTCGAATTTATTTAATATTTGCTATGTTCAGTTCAAATTTTATCGACATTTATTTTACTTACTTGATTTTTTATTTTTGTAGTCAAAAATTAGATATACACATTTGGAATGATTAAATAAAGTTTATCTATTGTTTAGTGTAGTAACGTATGTTGTTGATTTTGTTTTGCTTAGTTTAAATAATTACTAGACTACTAGTTGTAATAGTCTACAGTGAATGATCTGATCTTTATATTTCAATTCGCCAAGATCAAGGCTTTATGTAACGATGTCATTGACACTATTGCAATGTTTGAGACGGAAACAGAAAGTTCACGGTTCTCAGGTGATTGGCTAGTTTATTAAGAATATATTCATATTCTTGTGCTGTTTTTAGAATAGATAGGTAGAGAGTTATTAACTAAGCGCTAACTAAGTAATAACAGCTGCACAGGTTGCTTGCCAGGGTTGGTTCGTGGATGGGTGACCATCTTTACATACCGAGACTCCTCCGTGCTTCGGAAAGCACGTTAAGCCGTTGGTTCCGGCTGTCATTCGTGGATCTTTGACAGTCGTTACGAGTCATCAGAAGCTCGAAAGTCTGACAACCAGTGTTACCAAGTGGTATCGTATTACCCAGTTACTGGGTTGTGGAGGTCAGATAGGCAGTCGCTCCATGTAAAATACTGGTATTCAGCTGCATCCAGTTAGACTGGAAGCCGACCCCAACAGGATTGGGAAAAGGCTAGGCAGAATGAATGAGGTAGAGAGTTATTAGCTTAGCCTGATTTTATATGCGTCATCATACAGTTTACCAAGATGCGTTGGCATGTCTGTTGTTATTATCATCATCTTTCTGTGCCTTATTTATGTGTGGTTGGCGCAGCATATCATTTTCTTCCATAGGTTCATATCTGTCATCATCTTCTCACCATCAATGTCATAAAACCATTTTATCATCATCATCACTTTGATCTTAGGACTCTTATGAGTTATGCTGTACTGCATCATGAATATTCATGAAGCATCATTTTTTAACAAAATCTTCGTTCTTCCCCAAGAGTTTCTCTTGGATCGTGAGTACTTTAACATCAATAGGTATATTTAATGTACAGTCAGACACAGAAATATGTATATCGCATATAAATATCTTGTTTTGTGCGAAAATCAAACTCACGACACGTAGCAACAAATGGTCCAAGCGTAATACAGATGACGTGCCACCACTACAGGTAGAGTATGCGACAGTTGGCTGCGTTGCATGTAAAATAGGTACTTAAGAAAAAAAGGGCAAAAGAAAACTATAGAACCTTACTACATACATATACATGGTAAATATCAAAAGCTGTACTTTTGGATTTTGGGTTCAATGTTGACACAATACTATACAGCACCGTTACTTCAAAGGCAACAATACACACTAAAATACACAATCTAAACAACTTTTAACCAATCAAAATACATAAAATGTTGTCCAAAACCGGAACGAAAGTATGACCAACCAGGTTACACTCTAGAACATTTTCTTCGTAACCAAAGTTCAAGATGAACTGGTCAACAATGACACCGACTACTAGAAGTGACATGAATTGCTCATTGTTTGAATAAACAAATGCGTTTTCACCTACAACGTGGATTTCCTCCAGTCTCAATGATGTCTGCAATATGTCTGTAGGTTACTCAGAGAAATCTCTATTTATGTTGGTACTGTGTTGTGTTCATTTGCATATAGTGTTGGCAGTGATTGTTGTTTTAAAGCTCTTCTTTCTTCTTCTGGCTTTTGGTTGGAGGAAGCTCTGTGCATAGATACCTCCTGGAGTCTATTGATCTGCCCTATTGGACTCATCAATCTATATATAAGGGCGCGGTCGGGCTCAAATGGCATTCTGAAGATGTTATCTAATAAACTTGACTCACCTTTTCTGCAACACTTCATGAAAATACTGGTGAGGCAAGAATAATGTTAAGATTTTTTTCATGTGTGTTTTACTAACATAGTTTATAAGTGTTCTGTAACTAACCCATGGACCTCTATAAATAAATAATAAATAAATAAATTCTTTATTTCACCAAAAGCCATAACATTACAAAAAGATAAATGTCCGATAAATAAATAAATTAAATTAAATTATATTTGGTACTATGGTCCATAATCTATACGTCATATTATAAAACTACATAAGTCTCTCTTTGTGGTATACATTTCCACGCCGTGTTTATAAAATGCGGTAGTGGGGCGCGTCATTTCTGAGTGGATAAGTTTTTTTTTTTAACTTCAATGGGGAAGTTCTTGGTCTGAATCTCTCCTGATGGTAAGTGATGATCAGGCCGACGGTGGAAGCGAGCTTCACCTGGAATCCTTAACCACTGAGGAACTGGCTATCTTACCTCCAAACTGCCGAAACACAACAATGCTGCTAACATTATTGTTATGGCGACAGACTTAAGATGGCGGTAGCTGTCCAGGCGAACTTAGAACAAGCCCTACCACCAATAAACTGGGCAGAATTTTGCCTCAACTGAGGATCGAACCCAGGACCTCTGGGTCTGATATAGGTGGTCTAACCACTAGACCACAGAGGCGGTTAAACGCTATAGTCTTTATAACCGCTAGGATCTAAACTACACAATCGATTTTAATGTCTTTTCACAATCCTTTAGAAAATTTCGGGAGGTTTATTTGTTTACCTGTAATTTGATGTCAAACGACAAAAAAGTGGTTGCTACTGCTATAATGCCGTCCCCGGAGAATAAAATGATAACTACAAAAACGCAACTTTTCAGGAAAAATCAAAAACATGTTTTCGTCGATTGCTCCTTAAATACTGGATGTAGACAGATGATTGTCAGCTTTTAAAAAACGGTTATTTTTTGTTTTATCCAAATGTTTTAGTGAAATACGCCTAAATATCAAAATACACATATTATTAAAAAAATAAGAAGTTAGTCAAAATTAATCATCGTCTAAATTGTATAATATCGATTATCATTTTATTCTCCGTACAGCCTGACGAGAATCAAATATTGCACTCTTCACTTATCATTTTATTCTAGGCGTTTCTGAAACGAAGCGACTGGATGGTTTTGAAGGAGAATATAATGATAATTGCATTTATCATTATCTAGTCAAATATTTTTTCACGAGAACATAATTCTAAAACTGTTTGTCATACTAACAAGTGGGAATACATTTTGATAATATTATAATAACACTTTATTCTCGTAATTTATGACCTGTTTTAAATCCTTGAATACTATTTTAATGTTTTGTAACTTCGTAAATAACTGTATAAAAATAACGAAAAAAATTGATAACATGTATTAGCACCCACAGATCCCAAAAATGACATAACACTAAAACTAAGATAATGGCAGTTATCATTTTATTCTCCGGGGACGGCGATATGTTCTTGATACTTAAAATAAGTCACCTCTTACATTATTAAATTACAAAGTGGCTTCATAGTTATAATGAGTCATGACAATGTAATAAAACCCACTAATGAGGGTATTTTATCATTCGAAATGACTTGGTTAATGAACGATGTAATAAACTTTAAAACGAAAACATAAAACAAAACACTTTTAACCAAAATAAACTTGGGAAAAAAAGAACAACTATAAATAAAAAGTAAGTGGCGTGTTTGTCTAGACAATATTTACTTTTATAGATATAAATTTATCATAGTAATAATGTAATAATACTAATCGGTAATCTTCAAATTCGTTGCGCTATTAATCCTATAATTGCTTACATTGAGAATGTATCTACAGCAGTTTTGCTTCGTTACGATTAAATTATCTTTTAATGAACTTGTTTCGATAGGTAAGTAGCGAGTATTATCGAGTTTTGAGCTGTGCCAGAGATAAACTTGAATACTATTAATTCCTAAGAATTTTTTATGAAGTACCTAAATGTTTCAGAATAAATGCTACTATATTTGCTGTTCGAATCGACGAGTCGTGAGAAAGAATGTATAACAATCATATGAAATTGTTATAATTATAACCATTATAATGTTAGTTACTGGCATTAACAAGGAGGTCGAGGTCGTACGACAGATTCTTAAAATACATGCAGAGTAATTAACCAAACATGAGGTCAATAAAGTTGCTAATCCATTTCCTAAATGCTGTTAAATAAAAAACATGTGCAAAAACGAATCGGTACAAAAACTCATAACATTGAACAGAGTTTATAAAACAAAAAATGTGCTTACCCGGTTCACTATCCTCAATTTCGTTTTCTTCATCCAAGTACCTCTCCTTCTCTTCATCATTCTCGCTACCAGTGAGGTAGATAGTATTAGCTTCCTTACTATACTTGTTGATATCCACACTATTCTTCTTGAAACACACACCACTAGACACTTCCACATCACCATTCATCCCCAACCTATCATCTAGGTAAGAATAAACATTCTTCTGTAAACAGCTCACTGACGGGGTCGCCGTACACTTATTCAAAATGTTGTCCCACAACACATTACCAGTTCTAAATGTACCATTTTGATAAACGTCACTAAAATATCTACCGGACACACTTTCGATAATCTTCATTCGTTTCGCTATATCGTCATTGTCACTGCACTGAATCTGTTTAGCACTAACTAATATTATAACTAGAAACTTGGCTATAGTATTGATTCCCATTTTGTTTTTGTTTCTCTCTTCATAGCGTTCAGCCATTGTCAGATCATTACTGGTTTCTATCTATTTGTCACTGATAGTTTTATGTTGCACACACGTTTGGTCTCGTACTATATCCGCATGCGTCTATGCGAAATGATTCCATTCTCTTGAAGTTTTGTGTATTGTAATTTTGGAAAGTACGCTCATCAGTCTCTTGTTGACAGGTTAGAGTATTAACTGCTGTGTTGATCCGGATATATCTTGATGTTTCATCTGTAACAAGGAGTTTATATCAGTTGACAGTGTGTGACTGACATGTTAATTGCCGAAAAACAAAAACAGAGTTTGCAGATTATTGTTTTTTTTTATGTTCTTTGCTTTATAAATAGTGATTCTTAGTAAGCTTGATCACGAGATTAAACGATTCAGAACCATTTCGGTAATTAGAAATGTATAATATTTCAAAAACGTCTGGCTTCATAAAACTTTCTTTCGAAACTGTGTTAGAAGAATATAGCTATACAATTATATCGACGTAGCGGCCTAATTTTTTTTCTGTTTCCTTTTTCAAAAATGCTATGTAACCACATAGCAAAAGCTAATAGGTACACACAATGCAATAAAAAGTTCAAATTGATTGACCTACCTTGTTTTTTCAAATTGAAAGCTACTTTGGTCTTTAGATTTTTGGCTACGTTTAAATTCTACTAGTGTTGATCAAGATTCGAATTTCGAGTACTCTTAAGTTAACCATAGGTACTTAAAATTCACACCACATTTTCGAAAGCAGTCGGTTTGTAGAAGTAGGTACAAAAGGTGAAAGCGAGAAGATGTCATCATCGGAGATATATATTATGAATTTTACATCCCCGTAAATTGGTCATGGCTTGTTAGCCAAAATATGTATTGTATACTAACGATGTTCTGATGGCTTCATGGTTTCTATAAGATTATAGTTATCGATTCATTGGAGCAGCAAGTCATAAAATGGGGTATGGATGATAAAGGATCTGGTAATGGTGAAACAAGTTGACGTCAAGAAGTCATTACAAGAACAAAATGTTCAGGTATACAGTCAATTCTGAAATAACAGCAAGAAGAGATAAATCAATGAAAAGAACGTGCTCTGTTGATCCTAAATAAATAATCAAGAGTAGTATGACAATGATGATGACGATAAGCTGATGATTAGAGATCGTTTCGTTTTGTAAGCATACATAAATTTGGACAGGCCTCAAAAACAGGTATGTAAATATGAGGGATAGCTCAAAATTAACGCATGATGTAAGAAAGCATAGTATTCCGAAGGGTCACTGGAACATTGATACGAAGTCCGGGACATAATGTTATAACCCTTTTGCTTTAAACAAGAAATACTAGTTCTTACAAGGTATTGAAACAAGTCAGTATGAATGAGATTTCTGTCCATAAACGTATAGAACAGGAGTTATGATGTTTGGATGTGGTTTACTTCTTTTTTAATAAAATTTAATAATTTATCGAATAAAATGACCAAATAAAAACAAAATTATCTGGTAGACGTAGAAAACAAATTAGATCTTTCGCGATGACATATCTACATCAGAAAAAGACTCAACTGAAATGAAATGAAATTGTTTATTCTGTAACTAGATTATCGGAATCACTTGTACACGTCATAATGAAATAATAGAAATAAGCTAGATTGGTGTCGAGATTTCTTGTCTGACCCCTGAGAAAAAATACCGAAACAAACTCAGGAAACTCAACTCATGAACAGTAGAAGGCACAGAAATCAGGGACGAGTTACATACAACAAGTAAAGTAAATATAATAATTATTTCGAAACGGAAGACAGCTAAGAAATATATACATTGATACAGCAAAATTGTACTCTCGTAGTTGCAGACAAATTCAACAATCAAGTAATTTTTTTAATTACATTCTTAGAACTAAGTTAAAATGAATTTCAAATTCAGATTTTTGTGTCATGCAAGTGTGTTAAAATAGGACAGAAATGATATTGTGGTCAGTAACACTTGTCTTATTATATAACAATACAAGTGTGCTGTGAGTTACTTGAAGGTGCTACATACTTCAGCAATAGTTTAATAGATCAGAACCGAGCAATCCATCTGCTATCAATTTTACCGTAAATTCTTCGTTAGCTATAAATCATGCAACGTTATGAAAAAGTTTTGAATTTTCATGAATTGTGCCATAACTGTTGTTAATTTTACTGCCATGTTTATTAATGATTATAAAGTGGGGTAAACTGTTTGTTATGTTTTACCCGCTAAGGCAGTTGAAGCGTGAAGAGGTTAATCAGTATCAGCTGCATTGTTTCTAATTGGTTAAATAGATCTTTTGTGATTGTCTACTGTACAATAATTTTTTAATTATGATATTATACGGTCAGCATTAACTTGTTGGTCAGACAGGGGATTCTTTTATACAGGGTGGAATTTTGTAATGCCACCTGGAGGGAAAGTACTCTTAATACTGCAGATAGAAAATTTTACTCTAAGGAAACATTCCTTTATTTTTGAATAGAAAGCAAACTGCATTCAAAGATTTTCGAAAATTCTCTTCTCCCACACCCGGGAATCGAACCGGCTAAAATCTGAAAAAATTATACCCTGTACTTTTATTGCATCGATCGTTAGGGTCAATTATAAGGATGAAATCTCTCTAACAAACATGATAAATTAAATGAAAGGAAAACCAGGAAGAGCGAAACCAAATAATTCTACAGCAAGATGGTGCTCCAGCACATAACAGCAGAATCACTACTGCCTACATTAATAACCATTTTAATACCTGGATTGGTACAAACGGCACAATCAGATGGCCTGCGAGATCGCCAAATCTCACCCCATTAGATTTTTTTTGTGGGGATATGTAAAAAATCAAATTTACATGAAATCTTAAGCGAATGACAACGAGTTGAGAGTTGAAGTTCAGAATAGGATTTATAATATTCACCACAACACTTTAAGGTTACTAGAAATGAATTCGTTAAAAGAATAAATTTGTGTATCCAAGAGAATGGAGCCCATTTCGAGCAACTAATTACTTAGTTTACCATTTTTTGTAAATAATTAAATTAATTTAAGATTTCCTGGTTTTCCTTTCATTTAATTTATCATGTTTGTTAGAGAGATTTCATCCTTATAATTGACCCTAACGATCGATGCAATAAAAGTACAGGGTATAATTTTTTCAGATTTTAGCCGGTTCGATTCCCGGGTGTGGGATAAGAGAATTTTCGAAAATCTTTGAATGTAGTTTGCTTTCTATTAAAAAATAAAGGAATGTTTCCTTTGAGTAAAACTTTCTATCTGCAGTATTAAGAGTACTTTCCCTCCAGGTGGCATTATAAAATTCCAGCCTGTATAATACTTTTAGTGCATAGTCTTCTTTTCAGTCTTTTTTTAAATCAAATTTTTTAATAGCTTGATTTTCTTAGTTCAAATCTAATCGGTAACTTAACTAACTTTCTTATTTATTTACACTCGGAAAACAAATCAACGATACCTCATAAACTTTCTGGTCCGGAACTACTTGCTAGTCCAACACCACTCCCTAAATCTCATCACGTGTGACCTCTTTTAACTACGAGCGTCTTGCATTCTAATTAAAATCATATGATGTCGAACCAATGGGGGTCTCCACCAGTTTATGTTTGTTTGTAGAAACAGTTTGGAGAAAGTAAATTTTGTTTATGGCAAATTTTGGTGTGTTGAAGAAAGAAAGAAGAAAGATAATCGTTTATGTGCTACTCGATACTAAAAAGTTGGGGGAAAATAAGTGTCACATCCACGCAAAACGGCCATCGCAAAGCAGAATATTGCCGTGTTTGTGGGTTTGATCTGTTGTTGTTAAGTTGGTATTGGGTTTTTTGGTAGTACCAAGTAATAAGCGTGAGATGTGTTAACTTTGGTAACATTTGCCAGAAGATAATTCAGGTAAATTATTAGTTATGCAAGGCACCTAATAAATTAGACTGCGCCACGAAAAAATTCAAATTTTCTTACGTTTTTTGCAATTTGCATGGCAGTATCAGGTTGTATGTTGATCTAATTAAGATTTGCGGCCGTATCGCATATTTATTTATAGAATTATTGTCATATGAATCATCAATATAACTCTCTAAGTTCATATAATCCTATTGAAAGACTATTCCATGAAATCATGACATTTGAGGATTATTCTAACTTATCGAGTTTTATTGCTGATTCTAATGATTATAATTCTGTAAAGCCATATTTGTTACGATCGCGAATCATATTTTAATCAACAAACAACCTGACACTGACCTCCCAATTGCAAAAAAAAGTAAGAAAATTTGAGTATCGCGGGGTACCTTGGCATATCCCCAAAAAAAATTCGAGCATATTAATTGCTTGCTTATCAGATCAGCAGAGTATGAAATTAGGACTTTACGAAACTGAATTTAATTAAAAATTGCGTTTAATCTTTAAAGTACATGAAAAAGAAAAACAAAAATACCTACTTAGCATTTTGAAAGAATTAACTTTTCAAAAAGTGAAACTTCATGAATACTATACACTTTTCATCAGAATGTAGGTCAAAATGTCTGAATTTTGATATTTAAATAAAATTACAATTTAAATCATATTTTTTTATAGTCTAGTGACAGTTAAGCCTTATTGGGTGGGTAGTTAGGATATGTTAATACGTTTATTAGTCGAGTAAAAAAATGCCTTTTGTAACTGGGTTAGATATTGCAGATAAAAAAATTATTTGAGGTATTGTAGTTGAATAATGTGGTAAAAATGTTAGATAAACATGTAAGGTATATAATGCAGTTACAAATGTAGATATTTTTTACATGATTAAACTTAAAAAACAAGACAAACGATCTGTTTAACAGTGTCTGAAAAAGAGTTACTCATTAGATAAAATCTAAAATGGAACAGAATTTGAAATAAGGGAAATATTTGAATGATCCTCTAAAAACTTATTGATCTTTCTAATGACCTTTTAAATTAAGATACCTCTAAAAACTTTTTGGGTTTCTAATGGTGCACACGTTTTTTAATAAATTAGCCTCTTTTTAATTCTTTACTTTTTCTCACAGCTGGTCGCAGTAACTAAGCTAGGATACCCGGGCCAAACGGTTTAGGTTAAGTTAGAATTGTGACGAACCATGCGCCAGCCGAATTATTCGCAGTAACTAAACTATAACACCCCAAATGGCTCTGATTACTTTGACCAATAGCGTGCAAGCCGAGCGAGCGAAGCGAGCTGTGTCGCGGCACCGGCCGGCAAGCGCTACATCCAAGTGAGTCGCAGTTACTTGGCTTAGTTATTTAGTATTTTTAGGACTCCAAAATAGAAATTAAAACTTCACAAAAAGAGGCACATTAAGGTTCGACGAAATAATAATTAAATTATAATAAAATAGTTAATAAAAACAAAAAACTTTTAAGAATTATTAGAGGATACAAGTGTTGGAATAGGCCATAAGAGTTGTCAGATTGTGAGAATATATTTAGTGAACAATGAATAAAATCAAGTCATAAATCAAACATAACAACAATATTGTCACCATGATTTACAATGATCCATAGCATGCGTCTTCATACATGCGAGTAAGTAAATGATCTACAAACAGGTTGCCTGTATGGCCAACAGACACACTTTTTAAAGAATTACACCGGTTATCTCGGCCCATAAAACGTCTTCCTTCGTTTTACCTTTACTATCTATTTCTTTTCTTTTTTACCGACTTCCAAAAAGGAGGAGGTTATATGTTCGTAACGTATGTATGTTTTTTTTTTTAATGTATTTTCGCCAAATTGTGGCCGCATTATGAAAATTTTTGTTGGAAGAATATGCTCTCGAGGTCCCATAAAAATTGTATTGTTTGGGTACTTTTTAATAATACGTTTTTTTCCCACTTAGACTATGTGGATTCACTGTCATTTACATAGCAGGTGGTGATAGTCGAATTTGGACCACAACTAAAAAGTTAAAAATAAAAACTTTTTACAAAAACACCAACCGACTTTCAAAAAAAACACTGCAAATAATTTAACTTGCACTTAATTTAATTTCGGAATTCGGTGGCAAAAAACGAAAATACAAAACCTTTTAATTAAAGTTCTACACACTCATGTGTACTTTAAACGCTTTATTAACAGTAACACAAATATCTATAGATATAGTTTGTTTCAAAGTCAAAACGTTTATTGCGAACTAAGTGTACAATGTTGGTGTTATGTTATGTTATGTTAGTACTTATGACTTAGCAGCCTTTTACAAGCATTGGAATTATCATTCATTGTTTTGATGTCCGCGATGTTCTTCTAAGCCTCGAAGCAGGTTCACCATCGTTTAGCGTATTTATTCGGGAAGGTTTATGTCTGTTATAGCTAAGAACTCTTGATTTTTTTTTGTCAATTCGTACAAACATAATCAAATTACCGAATAGTTTTGGCAGCGTAAAATTGATATTTTTTAAATGATTTTCTTGCTCATTCAATTTATTCATAGATTTCATTACGCGCGGTCTTATGCATACTGTCGTTTGGAGCTTAAGTTAGTAGAAATGTTCACCGGATATTAAACAATACTTTTCTACTGCGTTGCGATTTCATACAAATTGTACCTTTTTTTTTTTAAATAAAATTCATCTGTGAGATATATAATTATAAATAGAAGCCTATGAAAACAGTGTGACAGGCCCTAAAAATAATATAGAAATTCGAATATTTAATATATTATGTATACAACTTGCCATCACCAAAGCAAAATGCGATTTGCACTACAGAGGCCTTAGTGTAAGTTTGCAAGTGAGTAAACGTAACTATCGCGTTTGCGTTAAGATTTTTATTCTCACCTTTATATTCTTAGTATTATGATCTATCGATCAAATCTTAACGCAAAAGCGATAGATACGTTTACTCACTTGCAAACTCACACTAAGGCCTCAGATCAATTTATTCTCAGACCAATAAAATGCTAGAACGGCCACAGAATCCGGCGCAATTCACGTCTGTCATCCGTTACGCTTTCAACGCGTGCGCAGATTTACTTAATTCTGGATGGTGCACGAGGTATAAATATTGATATTGTTCTGCTCTGATTGCTGTTTAATTGTTATTATGACCATAACTGTTTATGAGAGGGTGTTTTATTGTTTCTCTAGTGTCGTAGAAGGTAATTTACGATAAATTTAGCTCTTTTCATAGACTTTTCTCTTCATAGATAAAGTAGTTGCCTTATACAAATTATCTCTCACCTTTTTCATATCGGATTATTAAACAAAGTATTATGTTTAGTCACATCCTGTGAGTCGAGTTCACGATCATCAAATTCATGTTCAAGATTTTGCTGATCGAATTCAGAATAATGACTGTGATACAAATCAATTGATGGATTGAAAGTGAAACTTAATTGAAATAAATAAATTAGCTTCTTAAACAACTTTGGCAGAAACGAATAAAGATGAAAAACCTAATTACTCAAACAGGTATTATTTATATCTTAACGAGATAGTGCCAAAATATTTACATAAAATACTTAAATAAACTAAATATTAGACGAAGAAGAAAAAGAAGTAATAGAATAAAAATACAATTACCAGAATACATAAATATTATAAACACAAATAAGCGCTCCGACAGGTTCCATAATTGTTTCATTACCTACCAACTGTTTTTCCAATACTATGGAATGGAATGAAGACTTGAGAAGATAATATTAAACATGATGTTGGTAGTACTCTAACTATGGTAATATTTTATCACGACCTTGCATTGTCTTTAAAAAGGGTCAGATTAAATTTAATTGTGGTAAAAGCAATCAAACAAGAATTGTAAGATGATATTGAATATCCTATGATCATAGGTAAAGAGCAAAATGTAGATCTTGAAGGATGAGAGGATGATCAAATGAACTTAAAGGAAAATGAGCAAAAGCCAAAAATAAAAGAATTCTAATGATTGATAAGATAGGAAATTAGTGTCAGATCCAGTCTCACATTAATTTGTGATGTCATTACAACATGATGTTCGTTGTTTGTGCTCGACTCGTTCTTCTATCATGAAGTACTTGTCGAACCTAAACCTAAACCTAAAACACTACCAGTCGACAGCGATGCGGATGAATTTTTCGACGCCATATTTTAGTTTGTGAATAGTTTTAGTTAAGTTAGTACAAAAAGTTATTTTAATTATCATCAACATTAAAATAAAGAGATTGCTTCTTTGGTTTAGTGGTCGCAAGCGCTGAGCATGAGGTTTTGGGTTCGAATCCCAGGTCGGCCAAAGTGTTATTGAGTTTTTCCATCAGAATTTCCTCAGTAGCAGCAGCCGGAATCTGGATTTGTGCCCGGTTGATGGCAATAGGCTCGCCCCCTATTACATGGGACTTAAACATAACTGGCGAAATGTAGGTGTACTTATGTCACCTCTGCGTAAACTTTCGGGGATGACAGGCGTGCTGTTATTTTATTAGCATAAGGACTGAACTGAGATTTTTACACATTGATGTTGAAAGTTGTAATGCCCATAACATAAGCATGGTACTACAACTAACTTACTTAGCACATTATTCATACATGAAAAGACAATATCTTAAAGAGCAACCACCATTCACAAAACTCAGTAAGGTCCAAGCTTCGACATGTGCACTTTAACTTTCACTAGGAAAGTTAGAGGACAAACATTCATTAGAACTGTGTGTTTAGTTATTATCACCAGCTTCAACTGTTGAAGTATGTCAGATCCTGGTTTTGAAGTGGTTATGTTCGGTTTAGAAGCCGTTCTTTGTATTCAAATAGGTCATTCTATTAGAACCGATAACCGTTGAAGTAGATGTGTTCTTGAGTGGGAACCGCGAATCGGCAGACGTAACGCAGAACGCTCTCAGGTTAGGTTCAGCGACTATCTTCGCAGGGTGGTTGATATAGCAGCTGGATGAGTGTTGCCGAGAATTGAGCTGAATGGTGTGCAATTGGAGAGGCCTATGTCCAGAAGTGAACTGCTGTAGGCCTATGATGACGATGATGATGATTCTATTAGTAAGCTGGATATTGTAGACCACTGCTTTCGACGTTTTTGGGAATTATTTTTTTGGTGTTAGATGGTCACTCAATAATTATGTTCTTCGTTATGAATTATTTTCTATAACTATATAAAGTAACTTCAAGGCCTTGTCTTTACTTTCTAAACTGCTCTTAATACTTTTGTAAATTTGTCTTTTTCATCGTCAATTCGTGTTGCATGGTTATGTAATATTTTTCGTTCAGTAGGGGACCTATTATTTTAACCTGCAAATTCTTGAGTATTTATAACATCATCTCTTTTTGTACTTGACGTAGACTTCCCATTAAACACTTCAATCATTTCGAATCGATTGTCTTAATAAAAACTTAGTGAAATTATGCGTAAAACAATTTTATGCATAGTTTAAAGCCATTCGTTTTGTCAATTTCGACAAGCCCAGATCGACCGTGACCACGAAAGTCAATGTTATTAAAGGAATAGATAATGATCAGTTTCAGAAATAAAAATAAGCCTTTTTTTTTCCAGTCATAATGTAACTGTCTAGCTTATGTGTGCTTAAGTAGTTAAGAAAAGTAAAAGTGATGAGCCTTTTGACACTGTTGCTAATGCGATTGTATTTGTTTACTTATTAGCATACTTTAAGGTTTTTTGTTCAAAGAAAAAATTACGGATTGAAACCTTTCTAACGCATATTTTTTTGACAAACATAACTTTTAAGAATTTCCAATTTAAAGATGTTATATCTTTTATGTTTGAGTCCCAAATAAAACATGGTTTACAAATTAAAGTATGTCATGAAGTCAAAAGTAAAAGGTTATTGCTACAATATGTAGGTTGTAAAATACAAAAACGACGAGCTTTGAATTTTTGCTAATGAACAAAAACTACTGGTTACACTTTTTCAAAAATCTGCCAATCAAACGGTTGAGTCATCCTTTAAAACTGCAAGTCAAGATGCGCCACATTAATCATTAAAATTAGATTATTATCAATGACTATTCAAAAGTAAGTAAATGTGTTAGTAAGGCATTTTTTTTGAAAGACATATTTTTTGGGTACTTACTGGAAACCATCGTTTTTTAAAGCACTGGAAACGCAAATCGCACGTACCGCGCTGTTTGTGGCTGTTTAATTGTGTTGTATGTTGCAAGTAAATAGTGTCGGCTCTAAGCGGCCGGATGACGCAGTAAGTAGCACGCGTCGAGCAGACTCCAATAAGATCAATTTTTTTTTTTTAAATGGATGCTATTCTGAAGTAAATTTTTGTTACCAACGACCCTGCTGAAATTTATGGGTTTCGACTGGATGCAGGCAGCACATAAAAAGGGTATTAAGATGCTTGGGGAAGTAGTAAAGAAATTATAATTATTCCTGTAAGTAGATCTTAATTACACTTCATTGTTTTTTTTGTCAATATTTTAAACCAGCGCGGTGCCGGAATTTCGTGGTTGACGATACAACAGGTCCTCAATAGGGGGTGTTACTTTGATATTATGTAATAGTAGTTTCAGACATAAGGAAAGGAAACATATATAACTGCTTGCTCAGTTGATCGCTTATGTGAGGTAGCATGTGCAGAGGTTGAAGGCCATACTTTCCTATGTGTTTATAGACCACCAGCTGCGAACTTAGCATTATTTTTAATAAGTATGGAAGAAATATTAGGTAAACTTTTTAAAGATAATAAATTAGTTTTTGTTTGTGGTGACCTAAATATTGATATTTTAGTTAACTCACCAGATAAATGTAAGCTTATATCATTGTTCAAATCATTTAACTTAAAATGTGTATTTAATGAAGCAACTAGAATAACAGCAACCTCAGCTTCATGCATTGACAATGTATTTACTAATTGTAAAATAAAAGACTCTTCCTTAATTAGTGGCGTTAGGTCAGACCACACTGGTCAACTTGTATCATTTGACTTAGATAAAAAGTTAAACTTAGATAAAACCATTAGAATAAGACCTCTCACTAAAAATAAATTGAAATTGTTTAATAATAATGTTCTGAGCAATCTTTCAACTGCTAGTTTTGATTCACAAGACCCCAATATAAACTACAGTACATTATTTACTACAGTTGACGTGTGACGTGGTTTTTGGTTGAACTTAGACAGATCATAGCAACGTAGGTCATCGTCTATTTTAAAGTTTAAAACATTACATTAAAATTACGTGTCTCTTAAAATGCATGGCAATGTAGGTAGACCGTACCCAGCACTGCGTAGCAAATAAAACTGCACTTTCAATGCTGGGTATCTAAAAGTGTATCTAATGTGTGAAAACCACTTTCTTGAGTAATGTCAAACGGAATCCTTATGCTGATGTTAATAAAGAAACGTTGCAATAAGTCTTGATTTCACTTTTCTCCATTGATTTGACGTTGAAAGCAAAAGTTTATGATTATTCAAAGCCTAAGCTTTCATGGGACTTAATGAAGGCTTTATGGGAATAATGAGATACTGATGGCGTATGTCATCATTACATTAGGTTTTATAAAACAAAGGTGTTCATGTAGTATGTCATTTACATAAATGAACAGTTCTTCTAGGTAATAGGAGTTGAATAAAATTAGTTTTGCAATTGAAGAATTTGAATAAAACTATGAAATCCGAATTTTTGCTCTAATACAGATGTATAAGACCAGCAGCATTAGGTACACACTAAATTAACGATATTTTTAATTTAGTAACCCACAAGAACTTACCCTTACAGCTTTTAGAGAAGAATAACTGCCATTATGGAGTACTTTTATGTGAAAACAGTTATTACATTTTCAATTTTTGATTGATCACATATTCAATTCAATTCCTTTTGGCCCTCACACACATAATTAAATGAAGAAAAAAAACAAAAACCTATAGTCCCGGTGAAAGTCGAAAGCTGTACACTCACAAAATGCCATAAAGTGTATAAGGAATGACAAGAGCGGTCAAACTGTTTCGACCACCGTCCACCGTGCATCGGCAATAAATTATACGTCGCATCTTCATTGAACATTACATTTTTACGAAAAGACAATTTTTAAGTGAAATCGAAATTGCAAAGGGGATCTGCTTTCTTATCGGTATTTTTATATCATTGATTTCTATGTGTTTCTTAAAATCTAGAGGTTTTATGAGTAGCAATAAAAAACAAAACGTTTATTTTCTCCACCACATAATGAAAAATACAATTGCAATTTACCTATGATGGTTCTAAAATATCACTGGAAATCTAACTACCTAGTATCCTAGGCACAAAAGAAGATAAAAAACTAGATAGCATGTTAAACCAACCCTAGCCCCAACAGGTTGGGTAACGCAATATAACACTGCCTTATTGAATTTGATTGATTCACATATGCGTTACGAAAAAGCTCTAAGTTCTGTGAAGAGAATAATGTTTGTTTAAAAAATGATTCAAGTTATAATGACAAAATAAGGGGTAGATTAAAGCCACACATGAAAGTGATGAGAGATTCAAGATAAAAATTGTATCAGCAGCCAACAGTAACATAAATTATCTCTTGTATAACCGGTATTAATTTAATAATACATAGTGTTATCTTGTTATGTTGCACTCTAGAAAGTTAGAATGAATTAAAGTTTTAGATTAATAACATAATTATAAATATATTACTTATATTGTAATTTCCAAGCCAAAAAGCAATTAAAATAATAAAAGGATGTTTTGAAAACCAATCAATTAATGAATTCATTAGGAAATAAATCTTGGAAACGAAAGTGTTCTTCAAATACTTATCGAAAAGAAATGTAAAATATCGACAACAACTTTGTTTTCTTTTAAATTCATTAGTAAAGACATTTACTTTGAGAATATACATACTATTGATTTGAAACGTTAACATTGCAGAATAAACTATGAACAGCAGATAATCAAAATTGACATCGCCTTGTCTTGATATAGGATCCAAACAATAACGAATTGTTTATGTAACAGCACTCACATGAAATAAAGCATATAAAAGCGAAAAATATTATTCATAAGTAAATAATAATCACTCTTCAAACCATTAATTTTACTATAACCACATGAGCGTAGAGTAGCGGTTACTAGCAAAGCAGCAACAATAAACTAATATCAGATAACGGTTACGACATCAGTGAAAGTATCCAAATCGTAACGGACGAAAGAAAATAAAAGTTTATAAAACGTGGCGTGTCGATAACTAAAATACACGAATTGCAAAGCTTAGGTACTAACTGATGATAGATGATAATTAATATGATAATCATGAGCTTTGAATGTGTCGTGAGGAAATATTTGTGATGAATATGGAAGACTTTATAAGCAAGGAGAGAGCAAAGCAACAATAAATGCAAGAAAAGAATTTTATACAGGTATGAGGAACAGGGCGTAAGGTTCATTCATTCTCCATAGAAATGGAAGGATCCTTCGACCAGACGGGTGTCGTGTCTGGTGGGCAACTGCCCGACGATTAATCTCGATGGTATATATGCTGTCACGCGGTAACCACGGCTTGCGCGATGCAGTATTTTGCGTCACGTCAGTGAGATGATGTGGCGATGTAGATGCTGCCACAGATATAGATAAAGTTTATATTATATGACTGCTAAAAGAGCTATTTTGAAGAAAACAAAATGCTGCGCTGACCTCAAATAAATAGTAGGTGGCAGGTGGATGATGTTGTGAGTTTTCTATACTATACACGACTAGCAGAGCTTGTAAGTCCAGACTGTATATGTAACTGATGATTTTAAAGAAATAGTTTTGGGTTGTTTTTAGTCTTTGATTATACCTATGCATTTCAGTACTTACTTCGTGTTTATATACGTAGTAGAGCAATCGACCATAAATGGATGTAGAGGGACAGGAAGACTTAGGATGATGTATGTAGAGGATGAAATGGATGCATAGGGACAGGAAGACCTAGAAAAACCAAAGAAAGGATGAAGGGATGTTGGTGAGAAAATGAAGAGAATGATTGAGTGATCCCTGTTAAAGGAGAAAGGAAGAAAAACGTGTTGTGCACCCCCAAGTAATATGGAATAAGGGCAGGAAGATGATGAGTCTACGAAGATTAGGATGGTTAGAATCTAGAACTGCAAAATCATGATAATGTTCCAGTTATGAAATATTTATAGATATTCATAAAGAGGGTTAAAAAACCATTAGAAGTTTAAACCTAAAGTATCAGCTGTTATAGAAAGCTTTAACGTTGTTACTGATTGGGGTCCCAAATTGCAAGGGAAAATGGACGGTAATGAAAGAGTTGGTTTAGAAACATTTGTAGTAGATTGTAAAATAGCGTATTGAGATGAAAGTACCTTGATTTCGATCAGACACAACCTATTACAATATAATCTAGAAACGAAGCCGACAAAAAAGGCTTTATTTTCTCTAGTTGTCAAAGGAATGAAATTAAATGACTTGGTGTTATGGGCTGTTTGAATAATATAATTAGTACAGTCAAGGAAATTTATTGTTAATCTAATTAACACTCTGCGTCCGTTCATAGTTATTTCATACAACTGACAAAGTATGGCAGATGTGATTTGAATCTACGTAAAATTCAAGTTAGGTGTCAATGATTTCGCTGATTTAACCTTATCAATAAGTTTAACAAGTTATCCTAAATCATCAATTCCCACTTCAACATTTCAAAAAAACTTTCATGTAAATAATTTAATCCTAGTAAATTATTCAAACCTGTATTATTTATAACGATCTTGTAATGATGCTTTTATAAGTTTTTTGAAATGAGTATAAGTTTCACAGTTAATGATTTTGTATGTCGAAGTATACTTACAAAGGTAATTATGAAAAAAGTAAAGTCAGTTTCAGTACGATTTTTTTTAACTTTTTCTGATGGTTGTTCAACATTTTTTGCTATGCTTTTTTCAAGAAACATGTTTTATTTTTGAAAAGCTGCAGTTGCTATCATCTTTTTATTAGATACTAAACATGACGTCTCTAACATACACACACATTTGCTCATAAAACTTAAATTCCGAACACGGTGTTATCAATCAAGAACTTTTGCAAATCTTACTGTCTTTGAGGAGCAGACTAAAGCCCCAGACTGTGAGATAAACCTTCAGCCCCAATAAATACTTGTTCTACTTTTTTCTTTAAACTGTAACTCAAAATATTAATTACAGGGACTTTTAAATTGTCAAGGGGTTGGTCAGTCAGAAAAAAGCTAGTTTCCCATTCCAAAGCATAGAAGTTCCTATGGAGAAGAACGGGCAAGAAACTCCATGGACATTCTTTTAAATGTTAAAGATACCTAAATCCTTTTGGTAGAAGTACTCTATAGAAGAATCCTGCAGTAGACTTTCTTTCCATATCTCTTTCTTTTCGTGACAGGCAGGTTGTCAAGACTAAAGAAAATATATTTTTGTGGAAACATGAGTTTAGGAATCAATTTGTCATTTATCATAATTATTATAAAAAGCTTTAACTGTTAAATAGACACGAATTGATTGGTAACTTAAATTCATTAAGTCGTGAGCATGTTGATATAGTAGTTTGATGATGAAATGGTGTTGATATAGTAAGAAGGGACTTGTATTTGGAAAAAGTGCTATTTAATTAACGGTCCAGCGGCCTACTAAGAAAATATTGATTAGATGAAAAGTATTCGACACAGTTAAAACTTGTTATACTTTCAAATACCTTCGTGAAAATAACATTCCACTAATTAATGGTTTAGATTATTCTGACATGTTGGTTTTAAAGTTGATCTACTTGTGCTTCTTAAATATCCAGTTCTGAAAGTTGTAAAGGGCTTGGTGGATGACCGAATTTTTTGGATTGAACTTTTCCATTGCCGACTTTGTGTACATGACATTTTTAATTTACCAGTTTGTTTTGCCTACAAATGTTTGTTAATGATACAGCTGCATTCAGATTTGGCATTGAATATTAATAATGTAGGAAAAGTGCCATTTGTCAATGGACATTTTACGAAAGGGCTATGTTGTGAAGTGGTCATTTTGCGAAAGAGGCATTCTGAGAAATGGACATTTTGCGTCCGGTAGACATTTTGCGACTGAGCCCCAAAAAGGTTCGTTATATAAATTGGTACATACTATGCGGTGTTACAATATTCTATATTTTATATCAAATGTTTACATTCGCAAAGAGAAAAATTCTGATCACTTGTAAAAAACACACACTAGTGAAAACTTTGCCCGCGTCTGTTTTATAATTACCTCCTCGAAAAAAAAAAACAATTAGTAGTTTTAAGCTTTCTCTTTCAAAATGGTCTAGAGGACAAAAGATAACTTCACCGTCCATTGATGGATTACGTACTTATTATAAAGAATAGTCGTGGATTTGGAAATAAAAGAAATAATGGTTTTGACAAATTGCAACACTGTCTGACATGACTAAACCTATGTCCGTGACAGAGTAATAGAGTTACAGAATGTGGTGAAGCACTGGCTACGGAGATGTATTCGTAGTAACTCGAGGAAAAATTGAAGCTCGTGTGGACGATATACGAAAGATTGAAATAGATGGTGAACAGAATGAATTTAAAACATTGAATGAAAGTAATAAACTTATTATCGTTGAAGAAATTAGCGATCATGCTTCTAATAAGAAGGATAAAGGTGATCTTGAAGAACAGAACTTATTATTACTAATATCACCGAAAAGCACGTAGATATCCCAAGCAGATGAACCAAAACGGTGAATATAGCACGGAGACGCCTCAGCGGCCGTGGTTAGAGAGAGTATTTTCAAAACTTACCTTAAAACCCAAGGGTGTCAGCGAGCGTCCCCGTTTACATATAGAAACGGACGGCCGGTGACAATTCTAACAACACCTGTACAACTTAAACTTGCGCTTGCAGCTTATTGAGCAGGCACGAATATTATTAGTATCTCTAGGCGTCTATATTCACTGCCAGCGCAGTTGTATGTTCTGTCGGTGGATACAATATGGACATAACTAAGATTCATCTCAAGGGCGCGGCATTAACCAACTGGTCCTATTAAGACAAGCATCCAAAACCCAACCTTCACACACAAATTTTAGAAGAATTCTCCCAAGCAAAAGTTTCACTTAATTTCCTGCGTAAGGGCGCATTTCGAAGCACTTTCTCTAGAACCGGTAAATTATGACGCAAAACGTGTGGTTCGATGTCCAAATGGAACAAGGTCGAACTTTCGATTATATTATATTAGTGATGACCAGCAGGTTATGTTAACATTGACAAATGAACACATGACTGGAATTTGATCGTTGTTCAGATGTTTTTTTCGAGGTGTACCTATAATGAGTAAATGCACGCGATGTTGGATCTTGTTTGAAAGTATGAAAATATCATATTATTATTAAGATGTGATTGAAGTTTTCCGGATTCTTGTATTGATTATTGCTTTGCATGGCACGAACAGTAAAGTCAAGTAAGTAAGATAAGTCTTGAGCGCCTCCGAAAGTAACACTAGTGTTTTAATTACGAGCTGAGAGAAAACTGTTAATCTGTGGTCTTTTCAATCGATTTTTATCTTAACAGCTTAAAGCACTTCCGTTTAACCTATCGACACGATTTTTTACAAATGCAAATGAGGTGCATTCATGGGAAAATAATATTATAAATATTCATAGGCTTCCAAAAGAACTTAGCAAGTAGGTTAATTATTTCCACGTGGTTTGGGTGCTAAAAACTATCATTTGACCTTTAAACTTAGTTTTTTATTTCATTAATTTTGTCGAAATGTATTAATTATAAACTCACACAACATGAAGACATAAATTAAACATGAAGACATAAATTAAAAAGTATATACAAATCCATTGTTCTGTAGTAGATCAAGAGTAGGGCAATAGATGTTCTTTGAGCTCAGATTTGGAGGGAAACCAACAAATCAATATTGGCGATGGATGTCGCAAAATAACTTATAGGTAACTAGCTGGTACCCGGCGTGTTGCTGCCACTGAAGAAAATAACATCAGGCATCTTTCAAATTCCAAAAATCTGTTGACAAAGTTTTTTTGCAATCGCATTAAAGGTATGGGCAGCGCATGATAAGTTTCAAGTATATTTAGAGCCTTTATAGTAGCAATCAATTAAAAAAATTGCTGTGAATATTTGTATTCCTTTTGCTGATCATTGGTGTCAAAATCTTTTGGTTTTTAAGCTCGTTGGTAATTGGATGATGCAAGCCAATTAGTAACTTATTTTGACGCCATTACAAATCTGTTTTAATTACACACAATAGAAATAAAGTGAGAAATTGTTAATTCCCCACAGAAGTGGTAGATTTAGTATTAGTTAATTAGCCTTGGTTTTGACTATTTAATACTAAAAATCTAGCCTAGATTTCGATCAATACTTCTTTATCTTAAAAAAACCAGTCAACAATAAAATATGCCAATAAATACCCAAAGTTATATCGGTATCGTCCGGACGCTTACTTGAACAATGTCACACGCATTAACACACTTTTACCAACTCCGACGCTTTGACGTATGGTTCGGCTGGTCAGGTGTGGTGAATGAAGAATGTAGTGCTTCGCTGTGATGTGTACATCTTTTAGTGTATAACGGTCACGTTGCTCTAGTGGTCGCAAGCGCTACTGCTAAGCATGAGGTTCGATTCCTAGGTGTGTTAAGTGTTATGGTGATTTCCCAGAAATCCAGGAAAAAAATCATCAGAAATTTCTCAATAGCAGCCCGGAGTCGGGATTCGTGCCCAGTTGATGGCAATAAGCTCGCCGCCTATTACGATGAGACTTAAACATAACTGGCGAAATGTGGGTGTACTAGGTATGTACCTATAGTACACCCACATTTTGCCAGGTATGTCAGTTATATCTCTCCCTAACCACCTTAAATCTGGTAACCTAACTCGTCGGAGATTAAAGGCCAGATGATGTTATGGTTATTCATATCAGCTATGGCTTGTATGTCGTAGAATTTAGAATACTCGGTTGGATGTGGTGGATGGATGGGCCGATGACTGGTAGCTGTAGAGGCCTTAATATAATTTACCTTGCTCTGCACAAAATACCAGACTGACACGGGTTCCATATTTGATTTCGAAATTTTATTATTCGTTTTATATTATATCGAACACGGTGTGTCGATAATTCAGTTTTACGGTGTTTTATTCCATCGCGATCATGAGCAGATTTCTGATATGTAAGGTTATGGTTACCATCAGTCCTGATTCGTCCGGAAATGTCCGGCTTTTGGGCGTCCCGTTCAAACTTTGTCTGTCCTTGTTCTGCCTTTTTTAGAAAATATAAAGTATTCAACGAGCACTTCTAAAATAAAGATTTTAAAAAATAAAAAATCTTGCGTATGTTATGTCCAACGCCCTGACTACTTTAATGGCGGCAGGTTTTCTGTAAAATACTGATATCAGGTAAGGTAATAAGGTTTACTTTGACATTTCGGGAAAAGCTAGTCTGATAATGAGTTATGTTAATAATAAAGATGGCAGAGACGCAGTAACAACGATCTCTAAGAAACAGAGTAAGTAGGTTACCCATTTCAACAACATAGAAATGTGTTTGTACACTTTCCATGAAACAATGGGTGAAAATTAACACAGTATTTAAATGGCTAGAAAATCAATAAATATTCATGTTCGCAACCCTATCCTGTGATTGACCGACACATTGTTTTCTAATGTGATTAGAAAATGAATTTTAATACGTACGAATAAGGTGTAAAGTTCGACAGAAGAAAACGGACACAAGAAAATACTGCGTTGAAAACTTTTCTGTAGGAAATTGAACTTTATATTTGAGCAGTAAGATTAAAATAACAATGAGATAATGACAGAAGATAATTGAACTAAATAAGACGGTAATAATATGGGTACATTATTGATATTTTGTATTACAATTGTATTATAACAAAGTGCACACTGATTTTGAATTAATTTTATTAAATACTAGCTTTTTCCCGCGGCTTCGCCCTCGTGGATTTCGGAAAATGTCCCACAGGAACCTACTACTGGGATTAAACTACCCAATGAGTTAATAATCCTGGTAAACAATGTTATCATTCCGTAATACATTGTTTTCATATAACTCTATTGATTTACGTGGTGCACGCCAGTAAAGCTCCCAGTCGGCATGATGTTTTCCAATATCTTCAACAATGATCTTTATATTTCAAAACCGTAATGAATTATACACCTAAACCTTCCTCATGAATCACTTCATCTATTGGTGAAAACCGTATGAAAATCCGTTCGGTAGTTTTAAATTTATCGCGTTCAGACAGACAGACAGACGCGGCAGGGGGAATTTGTTTTATAACATGTATTGATGACACATGAAGTACCTACTTGATTATTGTAGTACTTCCATAAGTATTGGACCTCGGTGACAACTGTGTGTGGCATAGCGTTCGTATGACAATGTTGATTAGTGGAGTTTTGACATCTAAGGGTATTAATGATGACGATGGTGATGACAAAGATAATGCGGTAATTGATGTTGTACAATCACCCATACGTCAGTGATACCACTATGACCTTGAGCTGGCCTAGCGTAGTACGGCGATTCAATAGAAGAACTTACGTCTTCCAACCTTGAGGGAGCAGATTATTCAATATACGTATATGCTTTGAACGATGGGCACCATTCCGTATTATGAGAAGTAGAGACATCGACCATAAAAAATGGTACTACAGTATTTTACGGCCACAGCTCTTCAATGATCATAGAAAAGATAATTTAAGCCATTAATCATAAAATTATGATTAATGTCTTTCTTTCTATCATTTCTGTCGGTTTAATAGATTTACTAGTGATACTACTAATTGACTGTCACTTCCAGTTTCAACAAAAACTGGACACAATAACAAGGATGCGTTCATCTGGAAATGCAGCATATCTTCACGCCATACCTCATTGGGTAAATTCAATTGTGATTTAGTTTCTCTGTCGAAGCAACTTTCTTTCGCATGTTCACTTGCATTCCTAGTCATCTTACGTTTGACTTTTCAGTATTTTTTCATTCAGGTGTGAAAGAGACGATGAGATTTTTAGCAGTGTTGAGACATGTCAAACGGATGAAAGAGGAGCTTCCAGGATTGTTGATGCAGTTGTCAAAACTCTAGAAAACCCTTCAGTAAGCGTAAGGCTTGTTGTCTACGATGCGACACAAAAGTAACAGCACTAGTGTTTAAACTGTGGTCCACCTTTGGAATACAGTTACAAGATTCCTCACACTCTTTAATGTCTCCAGTTCATCAATGATCACAGAGTCTCAAAAGAAAGAGAATACAAGGGAATCAGATTCTTCAGTTTATTTCTAGACTTGAGTTTTTTTTAAATACTGAACCTGAATTTATTGGCCTTATAGTAGTAGCCAGCACATTTCATATCAAATCCAATAACGCTGCATGGGCTGGGAATAGAAATCAGGATCTCGACTGCACGAACCACGACAACATTCTCAAGGACGTGATCATAATAACATAGTCAAACCAACCTATAACTTGTGACAACAATAAAGCGTGACTCATTATGCTAATAATACGCAATTTAGAAACTGCTCCAAAAGATTAGTTTTCACCGAATCTGTTTAGCTTCATTAAGGTGAGTATACAGTAGAGCATTTTGTCGAGCATTTCCATATAATGTAACCTTCCAGCGAATGCTCGATGCTGCCTTCGAAGTAACGCCCACGGCGAGTGAGAATTTACCTGTCTTCTCATTAGTTAGTGTGGCCTTGGAAGACCCCTATGTCAAGCAGTGAATGTTTGTCGGCTGTAATGATGAGGATGATGATGGTGTCTCTGCAGTTTTTCGTAGATAACAATCCTTGATCTTGATCATGTCCAAGGTCACACCTGTTCAACTTCCGGGTGTTAAACAACTAGAAAGTGAAGATGAGTCTGCGCTACAATATGATAGTCATAGTATTTGCTTAACAACTTGACACATGCTTGACGTCACGTAAGAAACACTCGTATGAATACAGAGCAATACAACTATTGGTATACTGAAGACACTATGGTACAAATTGAGTATTAGATAAATGATATGAAGAGGAGGATGAATACGGTTGATTGTAAATCAAAGAGTTAATTCAAATCATAAAACAATGTCAGATTATGAATTAATAATTGATTATAAATCACCAAATTTCACATACAGTCACCAAAATCCGGACATAAAACAAAAAAAAACCGTTTTGCAAGCGCAACGTTTTTGTGAAACTTTCGAATAAAAACAAACCAGAATAACCGGTAGTTGTAGAAAAGAATAAAATCTAAGAAAATAAAGTAAATTTACCTGAATCCCATAATTATAAATCCGTAACACAAAACAATCACGTTTACGTTAATGTTTACGTTCGTAAACAGGTCATATGTACTAGAAAAGCGCGCGAACCGACGGCTATCGCTTGGCTTACTAAATTCATCTCGGCTGAACGGCGAGTGGGAGAAATTGGTGAGTCTCTTTCGCACTGCTGTATAGTGGTGAGCGGTTATCGATGTGCGAATACTTTCGATAGTGCTGTCAAAAAGTTAAGTTGCGTTATTTTTCTTCTTCCAAATTGATCCCTCAATATGGATGAAGATTGTGACCCAAATTGAAGATTCATTGAATATATTGAATTGCAAATTTCAATACAAAGGATCAGAAAAGATTTCCCTCATCAGCACCATACATGTTAAGTTTCTTAAAAATAATAAGAACTTACAGTAACAGACGCTCGTGAATTTTTCGATTTAGAGCCTCGGTAAAACTCTAATGAGTTTATGTTTGCACCAACCTATATAATTATATAAAAATGTAAGTGTACTACTGAATAAATAAAATAAATAAATAAATAACTATCTACATATTAACAATCTTAAATGCGCAAACAGACTGACAACAATTTTTTATATAGGTAACGAAAATGAGCACAGAGGAAATATTTAAAAAAAATCATCTCCTTAAAGGGTTAAATAGGATGAAAGTTTGTATGGAATATAGTAATTTTTGCCGATGGCAAATCCCATCAGGCACACAGCTTGTAACTAATAACCGTTAAGAAGATAATCACGTAACAGAGAAAGAATAATAGGATGAAAAATGTATGCAAAAACGGATTCACAAATTACATCATGATCTTTAAAAAAATACCTGAATGATTGTAATAGCGACAGGATTATAATATATAATTAAGTCCACATCGATATCCGCAATGGGTACAGCACTACAAACGTCAAACCAAGTCCCAAGAGCAAGGTGAAGATCTGGGTCTTTGACCGTATGCAGTGGCCGATTGCAAACGGTCGACTCTACCAACTGTTAACTAACTGCTAACTTTTAGTTTTTAGTTACCGTTTAAACTTTTAAAGCTGGAAACGTAAAAGATAATCAGAGGTAAGACACATTTGACCCTGAAAGCATTAACAAACATTGATTTGGAAAATAAAAACAGTGGTCCTAAATATAGTCTTTAAGCATTCCAGCCATAATTTTTGAAGGGTTCCATTGATTAAATTAAAATAAAATGATTTTTATATCAACCATCCATTTTCCCAAGTTGTATATTGTATTTTATGATTCTTTCTGATATTCCAAAGTCACTTACCATAGTTATATGTATGGTATAACCTTTCCTTTTGCTTTCGAAAGCGACAGGCACGTTGGGTGCCGGTGCGTCTTAATCGCTCATTGAATACAAATGACTACTTACTTAAATACAAATTGTATTAGGTTTACAATGTGTCTGTAAATAATTAGGATGTAATTAGGATGTATGGTGTCCTAACGAAAAAAATCGTCAGCCTTGCTAACCTCAAATGACAAGGAAACACTCGTCACTCAGGTGATTTAGGCCCATATTACAGAACTACACTCAAGATTCAATCATTACTTTAAACTAGTTATACAGATGTAATGCCTTCTTGACACCTGTCCGTTTCATACTAACTAATAATTGTTTTGCGAATTTGATACTTATTACAAATAGAAATTGTCCAACTGACAGGTGACAGGGACATTCTCTCGACAAATTAATGCTTGAGTGAGAATACGAGCGCCAATTAAAGCTCAGATCGTAAAAGCATTATGTTTTGTAGTGATAACATCCCTGGGAAAATGGAATAAACTGGGTTAAAGTATTTTTGCTAATCATAGTCAGAAGAGTCTATGGCATGAGTTCCGTTTGTTTTAAGGAAAATGTTGTAGGTAATTGCCAATTACTCATAGGTTCGCTACCTATGAGTAATTGCCGTTGGTTAACGGGTTTTGAGGTTTTTATAAAAAATCACACTATTCATGTAGACGAATGTCGTGAATGTTATTTGTGTTAGAGCTATTATTTTTTATGACTTTAAAGACAATTAAAAACAGAAGTATGTAGGTAAGGTGTATGAAGTATCTGATAGACAAAAGTTATATTCTCCATAGGAAACGACCAATTGGAATCGTGCACCTAGCTTCTGACGTTTCATAAGTGCCCATGTTAAATACAATAGAAGTAGATACATTTAGTAACCTATTCCGCTTAACTATTCTTAAAGAGTCCTAAAAAACCCTGTAAGAAATCGACACGTGTTTCACCTCTCATCACGTGTTTCGTGTGCCCGTGTAGGTTTATGTGCAATAAAATATTTTGATTTTTATTTTATACGTTAATGCCTTTGTAAATCACACTTCATTCTGTATTGCCCTGTAAAAACTAAAGTGCCGATCAATATCTGGAATGGAACAAAAATGACAGTCCGAATGATGTAGTCGTAATGGGGCTATATACAGCGTTTATTTATTTAAGGATTGCCAACCAGTGGTACATGATAAAAAATGCTTGATACTGCTGCTGGGATACATACAAATAATATATCGTATGCAAAGTATGCAAACCTAAATTTAATAAAAAATAATGGAACCACATAAAACAGAAACAAATTCACACGAATCTAGAGCTAAAAACCAGAGCATGTCAACTGTTCATCTCAGTAAAGGTTGCAGTCAGTAGTAATATTATGGTGGTCGTAATGATATATCATTACACGTTTATCTCGTGGTGACAGACGAAGGTGTTATTACTTGTTTGTTGGATTATACCTTAGTTGGACTTGGATTAAGATGTTTTTATATATCTCAACATTTACAGAATGAGCTGGCCTGACATTGTATGGAATGTCAAATTTACCTATAGCTGTAATATACGTCGCCGTGTGTACGACTAGACTTGGGAAGTCAGTATTATAAGGTTAGATTATTTTAACCGACCAACCCGTCTAGAGCAAGTGCGGTAATCAATGCAGGGATTTATATTAATATTATTCCTACTACTAATAGTGACTAGAATCTCAGAAATTAATATAATTTATCTATCGTGCGAATTGTGGCTATAGTTTCATGTTTCTGCACGAAAAGTGTTAAAAATAACGAGTTACATAAAGACATAAATAGAAAAAGTGTGCAAAAAAAATTTCCGATACCGGGAATCGAACCCGAGCCTCCTGGGTGAGAGCCAGGTATCCTAGCCACTAGACCATATCGGATATTACGAAGTTAGTTGAAAAATACGTTCAAATATCGGAAACCGATATTAAGTTCAATGTTTTTACAACAAAGATACAAGATAAAGATTTATCGGGAACTTTATGCTGTATATAGGAGTGCTTATTATTCTATCAACTTCTTGATGCGCGCTATCTAGTGGTCGCCAGTGATATCGGTTATGACGTTCCGACTAACACTTATAGGAAACAACTGTAGTTGGCGCTCCTTAGTTGTCTTGCTACTCCACAGAAATCACAGATGGCGCTGTTAGAAAATTTACTGTTCGTACTCTACTTTTATGAAGTTTTTGTATTTGTTTAGTTTCGTTTATCATTTCCTTCATCTTCAAAACATTATAGATTATTAATGTGCTGTATGAACACAAGAAGTCTAGGTATGCAAAATCCTGTTTATATTTTGAAGACTCACATAAAATTTTCGTTTCAGTGAAGTCGTGTGTATAAAAAAATGCAATGGGATCTGATGTTTATGAGTCATCGCTATTTTTATTCCGATATTTTCTTTCTATAGTTGTAGATTGTGTAGGTAGGTAACGATGTATTCTAGATAATAAGCCTTCTTTACAATTGGGTAAAATTAATACTTTGACTGTTTGACTAAAAACGTTTATTATTAAATCAGGCACAAACAAATACTCTGTAAAGAAATAAATACTAATATCTATTACATAACAAAACTTATTAAAATAACATTATGCTCATACGAATTCATTGATACAATCATACACTTGTCTACAAAAATATAAACGATTTAAACTCAGGTTCTACTAAGTTATCTAGTACGTAGAACTTCATCAAATAAAATAGTCATTCCCACGGATTTTCATCTATAGTATCATTCACTGTCTCTTTCATTTTGTTCATCTTCTTCCTGTTCATTCTACTTTCAACAGGACCTTCAACTATCTCCCCTTTATTGAAATCTTCAGCAGTTATAATAGGCTTAAATCCTTCATCAACATTCTTGATTCTGTTGCTCTGTATTTCTTTAGGCAACTTTACCTTTTGCTGTCGATATGGATAGAAAACATATTTCACTCCATTCACAATCTTGTATTTTGGATAGTTGGTTGATGTTCTTCTGTTATTGTTGATGCCTAAAAGTTTGTTCATCCAGTATAGGTAAGAGTTTTGGAGTATATCGATGATGCTTCTTTTTCGTCGTGATTTGGCTGTAGTACTATTTTTGTTTACCTTGATGACGTCTTCATTCGCATACAGTGCTGTCTTTTTATCGATTTTATTGTTGTTGTACCTTACAATAGGTGCTACATAGGAAATTATGGGTCTATTCTCTATAATTTCTTCTTTGTCTCCAAGATCTAGTATGGATCTACTTTGCCATTGCCCATTCGCGTCATATCCTCCCCCGCCTCCGCCGCCGCCGCCACCGCCTCCTCCATAATCTGGCCCACCTGGATGCAAAAGGTGAATTTTCATTCTATGTTGGGTTTGATGTTATAGTTTTGTTATACTGGGATAATACCTGCTGGCATCCAGGCGCCGCCTCCGCCACCGCCCGCTGCCCATCCCTGTGGAATTCACAATTTGTTTTATTGTTTTGATAAGTTTGTCTTTACCCTGCAATGGGATAATAATAGGCTGCTCTGATAGATCAAGAATACCACCATTTCATCGAAGTACATTGCGTGTTGATTTCTCAGAGCACGTTGCTATGAGTTTATTGGAAGGCACTTTTTATAGAATACACAATGTTTTTATTCAGTCGGAATGTTTTTCATACATTACTAAAAGATGATTTGGATGAATTTACAATTTTTTATAGTAATATACTTACTCCATCACCTCCGCCTCCGCCACCACTGCCTCCACCGCCACCTCCTCCACTCTTCTGTAGTATTTTCATTAGCAGCATCATCTGAATTCATGAAAATAGTTTTTAGTATTTTTTACACTTACCTGATTTTCGTGACATTTAATGCAACTTTGAGCGGCTCTTTAATTTAATTTTTAGCAAACGGATTGACAATGACATTTTTTAATCTAGGAGTGCCTTATTAAAGTTTAAAGCAAAACCACAGTCTCTTCATTTGATAGTTTGTGTATTACGGGGAACGTTACAGTAATGTTTAAAAAATAACAACATCACAGGTACTTGAACTGTAGTCTGGTGTTTTGAAACAATTTTTTTTAAAATTAGTTTAGGCACTATTGATACATTTTTTTCTGTAATGTTCATGTTTTAATTGGAAAATTATTCTTGTGAACCTAAAATGTGTTCTTTCTGTAAAAAAAATATATATTTTGTTTTACTTTTTTAGTTGACTGAGTGGTTGAAATCATTGTCATATGATGAAACTGAAAAAAATGTGGAAACCTAACAAGCACAAATACTGCCACACACCTAAACTCTTACACACACTCTCACATACACCCACACTCTACACCTCCACACGCACACACACACCCCCACTTTTCTAATATAGTTTACCCCTATGTTTACCAAACTATAAAAATTAGTTTTAAGTCTGGAACAATTGTTTTCCTGTTTGGATGGGCGTTGATAGCTGCGACACAGTTTTAAATTTTTGTAGCTATCATCGTTTTATTTGTAACTGAGCCTATTGTCTATGTTCCAAAATAAAAAACTTTTACTTTACTTTTACTTTTTTACGTGTACTAGCAAATGTATATTACCTTAGCCAACATGAACGACATCATACTGAACATCATCCCTTTGAACGACATCATTCCCATCATGCCCATCATTGCTGGAACCATCTGTAAAATTTAAAATATTAAAATTTATAACACCGTTACATAGGGTTCAGGGTTATCTCCTCTCTAGGTCCAGATATTGTTATAGGCTATTTTACAAAAATCGCTTTGTAGGATACTATAATTATGTAATTTCAGTAGTGTAGTAATAATTTTAACAACTCAACGAAAATATTTTAACATACTGAGAGAACAGTTATTTAGAAAGAATTATGTAAATGCCTTTGACTGATTTCCTTTATTATTTTTTCCCGATTAATTAGGTCAGATTTGTCATCTTATCGCCTTCTATCCTTTTTTCATTATATTTCGCAATTAAATCTATTTATCTTGATATCTTTTAGACTTACCATCATAAGCTTCATCTTCATACACATCATAGCCATCATCATCATCTTCTTTTTCCCGAACCCGTCTCCTCCGTCGTGACCACCACCACCACCACCGCCACCGCCCCCGCCTCCCCCTTTACGCTTCTTTCTACCGACAAATTCTTCTACTGTAACATTGTAATGGATTTATTTATTAGTTTTGAGGACATCCAAAAACAAATGAAGGTTAACTCGACATTCACTCAACCGAATTGCTGTCTTCTGCTAGACTTATGTCTTGGGAGAGGCCTGCCTCTCTCAAGTTGCAACACAATTCCTGATTCTTTGCCACTCTAATCTAATCTATCCTGGTCTCCGTCTTTGATAGAGAGACGGTCAATGTAGCCATTTCAAACTAGCAATAAGATGTCGAACGAAAACTGTTTGCTGACTTATTTTGCTCAGTTGGTTCTTGTGGATGTGCATCTTTCTTTATCACTGTTATTTAGCTTAATACTTAAGTGACAATATTTCATTCTTATAAACAAAATAAAGTATCTTACCGTTATTCGGAATCGGTAGCGATGTTTCTTTCCCTAAAGCACTGAATCTGATGATATGGTTATCAAAAAAATTGTCAATTGCTCTGTCGATCATGTGTGTTAGCTCGTCCGAGTTCTTCTCTGTAAAATGTTCTTCTGTTATCTTGCTTTCTTCGACTTTACTGGTGTTTAATTTTACTGAAAACAAATAAGAGTGATCCTTATAATATGTATTTCAGAGCCTGATGATGTTTTTTTTAGTTTTTCGTTAGTAAACAGATTGCTCTAAGAAAATATTAAGGCAAATTCAATACTACCTACCTACCTACTCAATACATGCATTGCATTTTCGCATGTGAACTTTAGAGGTAAACAAAATCCGTTAGTCCATAAATATTGTTAGTTAGTAATAAATAGGCAAGTACAGCATTATGCTGCATCGTTAATAAAACACACATGGACTTGTTACATTATTATTGTTTAATTTTATAAATAATTATGTTTATCGAAAGACTTTTCTATCTACTATTTCCTCTCAATCTATTGCTTTGATTACATGTTTCCACATTTCCATTAATAAAACAAAAAACAACACTCACCAAACTTAACATAATCCCCGATCACGGATACTTCACTCAAATTATTCAACTGTTTCAAATACATCAACGTTTTTCTTTGCACACATGGAAATGACATGTGAAGGAAGCAATCAGCGTATACACCATTGAAATTATCATCAGGATCCTTTATTTCTTCATCTATTACATCTTTGACACCGTGTTCAACTTTTACAACTTTAGTATTAACTATTACTACAATACAAATAAGTTCTAGGATGACTGTTCTAAGTTCCATTGTTGGTTCACAAATGGAAAACGCGGTAACCGGCTCATATTATTTATTTTCTTTGTTTATAGGATATAGGGTCAAGTGCCATAGTGTTCGCGTGAAAACATGTAATTTTGTTGTTAACTTACTATTTATTTAAATAATGTTGTGGTTAAGGGATTAGAAAATCTATGTAAATAGAGAATTGTGCCATCAATTTTGGCTCGTAGAGATTTTATTTTGAAAGTATTAAGGTTGGTTTTGGCTTAAGAGTTAGTTTTGCAATAGTATTTTTTTAGATAACAGTCAGTTTAAACGAAACTACAGTACAAGAAGCGCCTATAGGTTTCGATTATACGTATATAAATGATTTAATAACAAAATAATAATTTTTTATCAATTCCCAAATTACAAAAGTTGATGACAATATCGTCGGTGAAAATATAAATATGGATCACGTCCGATATCAGTGAGTCCTGCCTGTTATGACTTACGGGGACGAAACGTGGACACTCACGGTATAGCTGGTCCATAAATTCAACGTCGCACGGATCGCTGCCAATCGGCCGGCCATATTAGCCGTAGAACCAATGACCGTTGGGGTAGACGTATTTTTGAGTGGAGTGTACGTGTACCCTTAGGCAGGTGAAGCGACGATCTTCGCAGGATAGGTGTAGCAGCTGGATGAGTTGCCGGATATCGAGCTGAATGGCATGCAATTGGAGAGACCTATGTCCAGCAGTAGACTGCTATAGGCCGATCATGATGATGAAGTCCAAAATAATAATTGTGATACAATAGGAAAAGCTGCAGTTGAAATTCTGAAGCTCTTACTAAAAATAGTTTCTGTTACAAAACTTGCTCACAGTACAAAAGAAAACGAGCACAAAGATATAGATAAACATCATTTTCTTAAATTCAAAAGATTAAATTGTGCATGAAATAGATAAAACAACAGTTTTTCCAAGTGGTGTACATTAGAAAACACTTGTATCACAATCATTATTATTACAATGTCGCTAGTAATAGTGAAACTTTGTTACCTACACACATACCTACATGTTTCATATATCAAGCTTGTGTGTCATAATTATTTCAAGCTAGTGGTGTAAGCAAAGAAATAGTTAGTAATACAGCAGTTTCAGCGAACACTTCGGCTATCATGGCTCGAGGTTATATTTGATAATTTGACAAAGTATGATGTAGCCATTCTGTATTTTTGAAAATGAATTTAATTTCAAAGAAAAATAATGGATTCGGTTCTTCTTGATAAAATACGATAAATTGGTGTGGTAGGTTTATCCAAATTTTGACTTTTTCGAAGTGCCCATAAATATACCGTTATTAAAATTTGTTCGTAAGTAAAGTAGTTGAATTATCGTCTAGTCATGGGTTACTAATATTGCAGTGATATTTTGTGCACCAAGGTCTTATTATTATAGCAGTATTAAGGTTACGTCATTAAAATGATTACTGAAAACAGAAGCATTATGACGACGCTATTGTTACAGATAACTGCCAGAAGATGCCCAAAGAAGTTAAAATAAAATCATCGATGTAACTAAAAACTTTTATTTTGAGAAAATGCATCGTTTTGATATATAATTTTAAATAATTACAATTAAATAGAATGATTATGATGATATATGACAATATGATTAAAATAATAATTATAAAATACGAAGAAATAAATTAATGATTAATATAATATTTGGTATAATGAAAGCGTAGATTAGAAGAATAAATTAGAATAAATATCACAGTTAAATATACTGCTTAAATAAACCGTATATAATACATTTAAATAAATAATATGAATTATAATAAAGAAATAGAATATAAAATAAATGATACAGTAAATAAATAAATATACAATAAAGGATACATTAAATAATACACATAACATGTATAAATAGATACGTTATTTTTAAACGGTGGGAAAAAATAACAAGAATAATAAAAATAAATAAGAATAAAGAGGTAATGAGAATCTTTAACACGCCTTACTTGAAACTGCAATAAATAAACAATTTGAAAACAACGACGAATTTAAAACAAAGCAAATAAATAAACTTACAGCTATTTCATTATGAAATCTTTCTAATAAATTAATTATCAAATAAGTTATTGTTGTACAATAGTTTGTCAATAATATCTAGTATTTTCATTTTACAACTGTAACATCAATGTACCTATGAAGGTTGGTCTACTGAGGAATGGCAATAAAATAAATGCCACAGACAGTCCCCCCACGATAAACTAAGCCCAGCTTCAAATCATTTTATACACCAAACTTGGCTAAATTAAAAATACAATAATCAGATCATAATATAAATATTTGCATAAGAGGCTATAGACTGCTCCGATTTACCAGCATTTTCACGATTAAATTCATGTGAACTGCATTTCATATAGACCAAAAAACAAAGAATCACTTCAAAATCAAAATACCAAATACTAATCTACGAATAATTCTCAATTTAACTAGTAGTAGTATCATAAGGCATGTAGCTATTGTAACTGTTCGGGTCATACGCCCTTCTGTATCCACCATGATGACCATGTTCATGCTCATGGTGTTCTTCATGAGAGTGGGAATGATGATGGGAAACCTCAGGCTTTGTGATGATTTCGTAGGTGGTCGACTTGTGTTCGCCATGACCCTTGAGTCCTACCAAGGCTGAGAGGAGAAGAGACATGAGGGCTGTCATCAATGCCTTGCCGGCTAGAAGAGCTAAAGCTCCGAGTGCTGTCGCTAATAGGGTTCCTGGAATTAGAGAAAGAGATGGTAAATGAAAATAATAAATTAATGTAGATGATAGTAAACATTGATTCAATTCACCTATATACTTAAGAGAGACAAGAGTATATTGATAAACTTATTATAATTGCACGAAATAGAATTTTAATAACAGTTATTAGTAAATTATACATTGGGTATTATTATTGTGATAAAATATATCACTTTATAGTGATCAAACTATTACAACACAGATTGTTGTTATAGTTTCAAAAATCCAAAACGAATCAATGTACTAAATAATGTCTGCTTGCTTCTTGATAATTATTATAGTAATATGAAGTATAACAGCTTGAGTATGAGGTGACAAAATACCAGTTCTTTATAAATGTTTGAGAACACAATTAATTACTAGATAAGCAATTTAAACTGAATTAAACAATATAGAGGTTGACAATTACTTGTCAACGTAAGTTTACGTCCAAAATCAATATGAATTGAACAACAACTGAAATCACTGCCATGAAATCAATTTACTATTTTCAAAATCAATCACCTTTCATCATAAGAGCCGCGGCTAGCAGAGCGCCACCGCCACCTCCTTTGCCACCACCGAATCCTCCTCCACCGCCACCTCCAGACTTCCTCCCCACGGACTCCTTATCTCCCTTCGCCACATTCAACGCCTCCTTCGTAGTCTGAGGGTCCAGCAACCGGTACCTCAAGGAATGCCCATCCAAGTACTCTTGAAGACGGTACAGAAGGAATCTGTTCAATTTCTCCTCCGACTTCCCAGGGAACTGCCGAGATAACTCGGCGGCCATCTCCTCAGGACTTGGAGTATCCCCAGTCTGATTCTCCTTCACTATACTCAATCCCGGCAGAAGGTTTAGCTCATCGCGAGAGCCCAAGTCTTCCAAGAAGGACAGAGCATGGATCTTCAAACATTTCGAATTCAGCAAACTGTTGCACTCCTTATGAAGAGTCCTTCCAACTCTTTCCGTATTATTTGGCACAGTTTTAACAGCATCTATGATCGCATTGGGTTCTGATCCATCGATTGCTCCTTGAGAACCAATCACCAAACTTAGAGTCACTAAAACAGCAATGGATACACTTTTGAGATGCATTTTTATTCACGTTTTCACTACACTGCGCCTGTCAATTACTGACACATTTCTATGGGGGACCGCTGTGGACTGATAGATTTAATCCGATTGCAATTTATTTTATACCGACCATGATAACAAAACGTACAAGAAAAGCGTTAAAAAGAGCAATGTCGTTGCTTTTTGAACGTTATTGTGAGCAGCACTTTCGTTCTGTAAATAAAAGGTTGTTATAATGGAAAAGTCGAAAGTGGCTCGCTGATTTTCGGTTTCCAATCGATAATCGGCTGCTGTTAACTAAATTGAATAATGGCTGAAATGTTATAATTGATTATAAAACTTATTTGAATAATGGCTGTGCTTATAACCAATATTATGCATCAACGGTTTACGATTCAAAGATTTTGATTCTACTTAAGTAAATACAATCTTTTTATGGAACTGGATGTTGTATAATACATGTTTGGCAAAATGACATGGCCTACGTAATGCATTGAAAAAAAAAAAACTTCAAAGTTTATACCCATAAAATTCAATTGGATGAGCATGGCATGACCATAATATTGCATGTCCAATTGTAGTTAGCTAATGCGTCAAGTATTATGTAAACAAATAGCAGGTGTCACAATGAATTTGGTTTGCATATTATTATTGGTATGTGACTATATCAATAGATAACTGAAGAATTAATTGTATTGTAATTAATACGTAGCATACTGTGATTACCATTTGTAAAGGTCTCCTATAGACAAGGTATCTCACTTAATAATTTAGATTCTATACTGATTCAAACATAAAATCAGCGTTTTACTAATACCAGGACAAAATCGATTAAAATAATCGAACCAACATTACGCCAAAGGACTATGTAAGGGTCGTAGCAGGTGGCATCTCTGTAGTATATACCTCCACCCCCATGGGAAAAAATGGTGAGTTTGTATGTATGTTTAATCAAAATTATTATGTAAGTATATCTAATCTAAAATATGTACATGTCAATAAAAAAATCGAAACAAAAACAGCTAGATATTAAACTTTTAGATAGATACTATTCTTTCATCAACATCTAATCAACTAATAAAGATACATTTACAGATACAATCGATTTTTTGTACTAACCGGTTTCCTATTATAATAGATTTGTAATGAACTTTTTTAATCGATCCACAGAAGTATGTTTTTTTATGAAAGTAGGTACTTATGTAGCTTAGCATATGAAAAAGTTGATCCCTATTAGACTTTGTCACATTAAACCGGTAATAGTCATTATTGAAGTTGTTGTTAACTCATGGATAAGTAATAACAGCGGCACGGGTCAATCCATCAGGTTAAGCTACGCTTGCCAAGGTTGTTCTCTGGATGGGTGACCATCTTTACATAAATATCGAGACTCCTTCGTGCCTCGAAAAGAAAGTTAAACCGTTGGTCCTGGCTGTCATTCGTGGATCTTTGACAATCGTTACTGGTCTTCAGAAACCCGAAAGTCTGACAACCAGTCTTTCCAAGGGGTATCGTATCATCCAGTTACTTAGTTGTGGAGGTCAGATAGGCAGTCGTTCCTTGTAAAATACTGGTATTCAGCTGCATCCGGTAAGACTGGAAACCGACCCCAAGATAGTTGGAAAAAGGCAGGCAGATTGATTGAGTCATTATTGAAGTTCTTGTCTTTATCACATAGACTTGAAATGACCTGACCCTGTGGGGAACATCAAATAATTTAACACACTTACAGCAATGGCTTTCATTTTGACAGTTCAACAAAATTCATTGCGTTATTTACGTTGTTGTTGTTTCGACCATTATATGAAGCAATGGATTAGCAATATCCTTCAAAATCATTTAGATTGTGATTGATAGTGTATTACGCAAATAGGGTGCTGGGACCACCAAATACAACGAAGTTGCGGTTGGTTTTTCGTATGAGACACAGCCATTTTACAATTCCTTAAGTCACTCACGCTACGGCTACATTGTCGTGATATCGCAAACTACACTTCGCGCGCTCTCTGTTGTACACCGAGACGTCGAGCAGCGTGCGAGAAAGAGCGCGCGAGTTGTTGTTCGCGTTAGTTATTGCGACGATGTATCCGTAGCATCAGGACTATTTTCTAACATTAGGAGGTACGATTATTTTGCATACAAGTCCATAATATATGATACTCTTCAGTGCTTTATCACTTGTATCAAAGTAAAGTAAAGTTAAGTTTATTTATTTGCTTAGATTATAGGCACATGACATAGGTATTAAAAAAGAAAACAATTGTGATCTACCTTAGATTAGGCATGCCATTGGCATCCTGTAAATTGACAATATTCTTACTAGTGTTAATCATTTCCGCTGTACACAATAGCCGATGCTGGTCAAGTTTCCAAATACTATCTATACACGGTTCAATTTTCTGAACGTTCCGCTCCACAGTCTTGTTTACAACCGCAGACCTAATGAGGCAGGCCCTGATTTACGATTACGGTTTCTTCAAACTCATTTATTTTATTTACTATTCTAATTCTATAAGTTTGAAAAGAAACAGGTGGCCCTCTAGATGGAAAATATTTATTTACTGCCGCTTTTATACTTTGGAGGTACCACCATGCACCATGCATGCAACTATGCATAGCTTACCTAAGACGCTAACTTTAAAACACAATAGACGTAGGTATGACTTGTCGCGAACCGACGGGTTCGCGACAAGTCAATCGTCATCCTGAGGATGCCTCGTTGAAAGGTGAAACACGTGTCGATTTCTTACAGGGTTTTTAAGACTCTTTAAGAATAGTAAAGCGGAATAGTTTACTAAATAATATAACTACGTCTATTGTTTTTTATAATGGATTCCCGCCAAGTCACGCCTGAATCAATTAACTAACTTTAAAACATTATTATAAAGAGGTATTTGTTTGTTTGTTTGTATGTGGGGGGTAATCTTCGGAACTAATGATCCATTCAAACATTTTTACTGGTAGAAAACTGCTGCATTATTGTTGAGTACTATAGACTATAAATTATATTTATATCATTCATATTAGATGAGCTATCACAATTTTTGTCTAGCAAGTCGGAAAGAAATACCTCTTGGAACAGAATTATTTGCATGCGTTACCTAAACTATCGAACGGATTTTTGTACATTTGTCACCAATGAACGGAGTGATTCATGAGGAAGCTTCATAAACTATTTATCGTCACGGTACGACCTTTACGAGCCGGGCAAAAAGACAAAAACACAGCGCAGGCGGGCGAGGCGACGCGACGCAGTGGGACTCAAGCCACCCCTTGGCTTGAGTTTATAAAAATATGACTGCTAATTTAGTATATTATGTATCTTACGACTTCCACGCAAACGAAGTCGCGGGCAAAAGCTAGTATGATTATAATTTTACTAGAACCTATGCACTCCCCATCTCATCTCATGGCACACTATTATTATTAACCTTGAACCGAAGAGATTTTTAACTGAGATTTAAATTGTTTAGGGCAGATTCGACCAAACATGAATACATTTTATCCGCGGAATAAGCCTTCTCTTCCGAATAAATTTTGAATTAAGTACTGACAGTTTCTCCATACGAAAACTGTTGGACTAAATCTTATTCCGCGGATAAAATTTATTCTTGTTTGACCGAATCCACCCTTAACAATACATTTTTGACGTTTGAACGTCACTTAACTTTAAGCAACGTTTATATGTAAATAAACCGCCATGTGCTTACCTTACCTTAACTTAAGTTTACTTCTAAGATCATGGGGATGAATGAACCGTTTCTAAAGAAATGAAGCAATGGGCGTTCCATTGTTCACTTAGTAGATCCATAATATTGAAAATAAAAGAAATCAGCTTTCTCTGTTGCAGTAGTTTTGTTACAAAAAGACTAAATGCGGTGAAGTTCATCAGTGAATGAAAGTTGCAATTTGTTTTTATTTCTTGCTTTTGTTTCCTTTCCTATAATGAAGGGAATTGCTGGTGAGTTTCTTTGTCTTTCTGTAGTTGGTGACAAATGTATGTTCAAACAGGAAATCGCATTTACATCGCAAATGTTATTTGAATATAATATGAATAATTTAAGTAGTAGTCAATTTGCTTGACTTTACCTATAATGTGTGGTTCTGCTAGGTAGTGGGCTGATTATTGAATTTTAAAAGAAACATGATAGCTTGTCAACTAATTATCGGTATTCTATCGTGACATTTTTCAGGCTTTAATTTGATAGGTATGTCTGTGAAACCTCAGTCTAAATAAATATGATTCTAATCTTAGGATGGTAGTTGAACTGGATTTAACTTTTTAGCGTCTCTTAACTAGTGTATAGTCAACTTAATTCATCCATATTATAGTCCTTTGGCATTAACACATGAAAGGGAGAGGGATTGCTTGGTTATATACAAGAACTAACTATGGTAAAAAAATGCTAACTTTTGAAGGAGCACAGCTTTATAACAAATTACCGTCCTGTATAAGAAATGTACACTCTTACAATGCATTCAAAACTAAACTTAGCCAGCACATAATTGCGGATCGATCACTTCTGGAGAAATGAATGCATTGGAAGGATAACTATTAAATTGTAATAATGATGACGAACATATTGTAATTTATATTTTTAGTATTGTTCTCAAGTAAGTGACTTATGTCTTTATTGGGAATAAAGTTTCTTTAAACCGGGATAATTTTTTTTCATAATAAATAGTAAAAACGACTAAGAATTGTTAGGAATGTGTAGTGAAAATGAATGCAAAGTTAAATAACATTTGGTGTTCATAATGCCTTGTATCTTTAGATGAAAAGTAACGATTTCATCACCTGCTCTTGTCCTTGTTACTTGCAGTTGTCGTAACATGTTTTCTTTATTAATAATAATTTGGTAATGTCATCAGGTACCTAATTAATAAAACATATTTTATAACAAACATTTTAATTTTCTTTTGGTGCTGAAATACACGGAGACAGTATAACAATACAAATAATACATTTTAATATAAATAAATGAATTTTAACACAATATAATAAAATAATATTTACATACGTATTTACATAATATTATAAAATAAAACATTATTATTGTCAGTACATAAAATAGAAAAACATAAACAGTTGATAATATTATTATGAAATAAATAATAAATTATTATAACAATATCATTCTAATACCATATTATATTAAATACTATAAAATAGGCGGGTAGACGTACAAGAATTTAAATACCATAAATAAAAAATATATGAATATTATGACAACGCATAAACAGTACGAAATAAATAATTTTATATGTTTTAAAATTAAATACACGAAATAAAATAAAATGAATAATGGAAACTAAATAAATAACAAATGATAAATAATAAAAACAAATAAAATATAATAACAGTAATAATATGACAGTAATAATATATTGAAAAATTATTCAGCTAAGAAAATTGTGAACTTAACCTAACAATAAATAGTTTCAATAAATAGTGAGTATTTTCGATACATTCTTATTAAATGATCCTAGTTTTCAGTTTTTTTAAATAATTATTATTGTTTCATTGTTCATTTTGCAGTAATAAATACAAAGTGATGAATTGAAAATCAAATATAAAATAAATTATAAAATGCTAAAAATAATAAATAAAATACTCTTGTTAGAACGACGGAATAAGAAAACTTTCAGAAAGATCTAGAAATATCAATAAATTAAAAAGTAATAAATAATAATAAACTAGTGAAAAAATAAACAATGACACAACAACACTACTCGACCAAACCATACTCAAAAACATAAATTACACCTTTTTAATCCCTAACGTCTCCTAACATTCAAGTTCCTCCCGTATCCCGAATGCCCATACCCTCCACCCACATCTTCATGAGCGGTAGAATGTGAGTGAGAGTGGGAATACACCGGCTTGGAAACGATCTCATACGTGGTGGACTTCTGGCCTCCGGAGAGAGATTTGATGCCGATGATGCCGGAGAGAAGGAGTGACATCATAGCAGTCATCAGGGCTTTGCCGGCGAGAAGGGCTAAGGCTCCTATTCCCATGGACAACATGGTTCCTGTGGAAGAATAAGAACGTTATTATCCGGATAAAGACATAGTCATAATAAAAGTTCATTTCCAAGTACTGTAAATTTATTTTACTGTTTAGATCGCGATGGTACGATGTTGTCGTAGCAAATTATAATAGGCTTATTTGGCCTATGTGAATTGTGGATATAACCTTACTGCAGTAAGTGATGATGTCTCATATTAGGAGCAGATAGAAAAAGTAGTACCTATTTTGAAAATAAAACATCGAAGGTTGTCAAAAGTATGACACTTAATCGGGCAATAAGTTAAACAATTGTTGTTAATTTTCTAGCTTTGCAGATCATCTTGATCCAAAAGAATCAAATCACTTATTTTCAACAGTTATGAAACACTAACCACCCAACACCAACCAGTTTTGAGGAAAAGGAGTAAATTCCATTACTCCGCTTGCTCATTAGACAAATTACTCACAACTTTTACTTAGATTACAAGTAAAAAAAACAGTACATCTCAAATGACAACCAACAATTTTCTTAGTACGGCATGCTCTGATTGTCAACAGCAGAAAAATTTTAAAATTGAAGAACGAAATCCTCGACGATGCTTTCAAGTAATTATGTATGAATTGATTTTAGATAAAAGTGAAAAATAATCGTGGTACTTAAAAAAAGCATTTCTTTGTTGCCTTGTATGGTGTCTTATGGCATATCATCGATGGTGATTCACGTCTTGCAAACCTTTCAAACCACACACGATGACCAAATCTGTAACCTCTTAAGTGGTGGCCTAGTATGCCAGATCGGCTGAGACACTTAGTTAAAATGGTGGTCACGGTTGCATTTTTTGGCCATTGTCCGCCAGTGAATAACAATACCCTGGGTTAGCAAACTCAAAACTAAGAAAATTATTGTTGTAGAACACCCCCATTATATTCAATATTGCGTCGTTCGAATATGCGATCCGTATCCAATACTATGAGCATTGGACTAAGAACTGGTATAAAAATTGAACCCTAAAATGATAACCTTCGAGTCCCTCGAATGTATATTCATTATTTATTAGTTTTACATACGTACATAACAACTTATAAACTACTTAATTTATTTATTAATAAGAATAATTCGAGACCATAGATGTAAAAAGGATTCTTTCTTCGCTCACAAGCCCCCATCACCAAGGGGCCCTAATTCCCAAGCTTCTTGATGATGCCCCCGAAAAACAAAACAGAAACGATATTAGCTGGTTATCCAACCGATACCAGTAATAATGGGCTGACTTTAATAGCATCCGTCTGCACACAGATGACATACTATGATCAAGAGCATCTTCAACAAAGTAGTGATTATTACTCCGCTATCCTTCTAAGATCACACACAGTAACATTTTATGAGGAGATATCAAGTCTACGTGTGGGAGTATGTGTGATATGTAAAACTGTTAAAGCTTTTGATAGTGAAACAAAAAAGCTTGTATATCGTAAAAACTAATTTAGTAGATCAATTGGATGCAAATAACTTGCCGTTTTTGCGACATTTGAAAGTAATTATGGTTAAATTATTTTGTCAAAAAAGTTGGTACCTACTCTCATTTTTTGTTAGTGAGAAAAAAGTTACGCAAACTTTATAGTGGTCACGTTTTATAGGGTATATAGATACGTAAGATACAATTCGTAATGGACAGTATGACGTCCCAAACTATCAATGGAATGGAATGTATTCATTTTCATGATACAATAGTTACGAGTTCAATCTTTTTTTATCACATACGCTTTTGGGCTTTTATACACAGTTGTATGTTCCCCGTCAAAATGATTTACAAAATTCTTGGATAAAATTTAAGAGTAACAGATGATAGAAATACAGATGACGGACAAACTGCAGTAGTCGAATTAAGGTTCTATAATAATTTGAAATTAATAATTGCTTATACTAATTATTTCCCATAACAAAGGTGAACCTAATTAGCTTCATAAAAATAATATGCAGCTTTATAAGATTATACTATAACATAGAAGGATCTATTATTATTTTTCTAACTACAGTTGACCGTACGTTTTGTCAATTGTCGGTTTACTTTTTTCTACAAACGTACTGAATTACACGTTAAACTAAGACATCAATACGATTGAAACAAAGACAATTATCTGCAGATCTAGTTTCTATTTCCTTTTGGCTTTCACTTGAATGTGTTAGATCGCATCTGCCTTCATCTAGATAGCAAAAAAAGTGCAAATGGATATTGATTTCCTACAATTGCTGATCCAATTTAGCTTTTATCTAAATGTAGCCTAGGCCTAGTTATAGGAAACATTGCTATTAATGTCTTTAATCAATAATGTTGACACCAAATGCTTTTTTCCTTTTAATATTATGCATTAAAATGCAATTTAAGTTTGTCCTTTATTTAATGAAATTTTATTTACTACTTATTCTATTGACTCTAAGCTCGTCCATCGCATTTATTGACCTAGTTTTGAACGACTTAACATTTTGAAGAAAAAGTTATTAATTATCCCATTGAATGAACTTTAAATTGGTTTATCTTCATCTCTTGCTACTTACAACATAACACGTGTAAATAACATTATGTCCCCCAACATTAATCACGTCACTAAAAACATACCTTTCATCAAAAGTCCAGCAGCTAGCAAACCTCCCATGCCTCCCTTCTTTCCTCCCCCAAGTCCCCCTTTACCCCTTGCCTCCCCAACCAAAGCCCTAGCTTCTTCAGCAGCATTCTCGTCCAACAACTTTAGCTTCACGGTATGGGTATCCAAGTAGTTTCCAAGTCTGTACAGCAGATATTTGTCTAATCTCTCATCAGGTTTTGATGGGAATGCCCTCGCCAGTTCAGCAGCAAATTCTTCAACTTTACTCCCATTTTCTTTCGTTGCTTCCTTGACAACACTCACTCCTGGTAGAAGTTGCAGTTCTTCTTTCGCACTAAGCTTTTCTAACATCGATATAGCTTCAATCTTCAGGCACGTTGGACTAAAAATTCCGTTCGTACAATCCTTTTTCATTGCTCTGGCCGCACTTTCAACATTATTTTCCACTATATTTTTAGGAGATCCTCCTATTTCTGGGTTTGGCAGTGCGTACACTGCTGTTATAAAAAATAATATCGATATGAGATACATGTTGGACGTCTGTATCGAAACGAATGCTAGTACACTTTGATAAGCAATTGTTTCGTCCACCTTTTATATGTCTCACATAGATGTATGATTAGTACGGAGTACTCTTATATCCATTATATTTTCATAGAAGGCTGACTGCAAAAAGTTCTGTTTTGCCAACCTGAAATAAGCCTTAAAATCTTCAGCTAAGGTTGGTTCTAGTGCGCAGTTTTTGTTAGCGTAAGGTTTTCGTTTATTATCGCATGCAGTCATTGGAGTAGGCGACCGATGTAAATGTATAGTAATTTTATGGGTTTTTAATATACTAACTACTATATTACACCATATATTTTCCTTTTATTTGGACTTTTTCGACGAAAAAGGTGAAATTAATTTTGAAATTAAGTAGTTTTAGTTTCAGTCCTCAAAAATACAATAAACTTTGTTACTTTCGTATTTTTATTGAATATCTCAACCCAGTACTTCAGATCTCTTAAAAATACCGTAAATATCAGAGTATTGTAGAAAAGTTGAAGATAAACACTAAAATTTGCCAAACAATGTATCCTATATCAATTAATTTCACGAATGCATGTAAAAAGTATCTAAAACTGTACTGAAAGTTAGTCTAGACGTTATTATTTTAGACTACATAACCATCGCGTGAAAATTAGCAACGATTGTAATTTGGCCAACTAAACCAAATGTGCTTGTTCCATGAATGGATTCACTATGAATAGACGTTGATCATCACCGTCATTGGCACCTTTTTCAATCCACTGCATCACCCTTCTCAACCACGAAGGTACAGCACAGTACCTTCGCCTTTATCTTCAATTATATAAAGTTTGATTCCTTATGAGTAAGGAATCAAACTTTATAACCTTTATCTATAACCTATTCGCTGACGTCTTAGAGTAGTTAAATACATAGTTTACAAAGCACCTCATGTCCAGGCTATCTCATAATAGTTTTCTTCGACGCATCATGTCAATAGATAACTAACATCTGCATTTGTAAATGTCTGTAAATTCTGCATCTTTTTGTATTGAAGGTGGACTGAGTTTTGGAGTTACACAACAAACAATATTAGGTATCTGTTAAAGCATAAAACTTCTTTACTTTCTTTGTTCTTTTTGATGATGATTCTCAATTTATTTTTGTACTGGAGACCTTAAGATTTAGGGCCAAACAAACAGACCGAATAAAGTAATTTGACAAGATAAGATCCAAAACTAAAAAGTTTCCTCACGGTCGTGTGCCTATCCATTGGCAAAAACCGCACCATCTGTAATTCTGTATGTTTGTATAAAACTTTAGTTACCTACTACATAACTCTAGACTGAGTGTTAGCGTGTTATTTAGTATTCATTGTAACGTAGGCTGCTGATTGTTTTTCCAACAAAAGCAAAACTTTACAATCCGCACTTTGCCCGCGTGGTAGATTACGGCCCACTCCCTCTCACTGAGAGGAGGCCTTAGTCCCACCAGTGGGATCATTATAGGCTGATTATGCTAAAACGAAGGAAATTGAATTGCAGATTTGCTTTTCAAGTAGGTACTTACTTGAATATTATTTGTGCCGTCAATAAAAAAAAACTTAAACAATTATGGACCTACCCCATTGTGACTGGACTTACTCGTGAACATGAGTATTCTATGAATGACCAAAGACAATATAGTAAAATCGCTCTAGTTAAAAACTTTTCATTCACAAAAATTGGACTATCTCAATTAAATTTTGATGTATTACGAAGACAATGGAAAATTATGAAGATTGTTTTTTAATAATGTTTTGGTTATCAGGGTCAATGATGATAGGACAAAAGAGGAAGAAAACCATAAATATTTTATATTTCATTGATTGTTGTCAAGCTGATGGATGGATTTTTAGAGCTGTTCCGTATTGTACGTTTATACTGATACCTATCTTGTAAGTCATGTGTAGCTAAATATGATCATTCCTTTTTATCCTTGAGGTAATGTCAGAACTCTCACGAGCTTGAAAATAAATAGCTTTTAAAAAACAACTATTGAACTTTTCAGACTTCTTCGTTGGTCTACTGGTTAGAATCGCAACTGAAAAGCATGGTTCTCGGTTCGCTTCCGGGGTCAAGCAAAATAAATACAAAGTATTTGGTAATTTTTCAGTGGCAATCCGCTTTTACACTGTTTATGGAACTGGGCAAAACCACTCACCCCCATTACATGAGACTTAATAACTGCCTGCGGGTGCACTGGCCACCTGTGCCTATCCCATCCGTGAATACAAGCGTGTCGTTATGTTTTTATGATCACTGATCAGGGTTACATCTGCCGATCGTAAAGCCATAAGCATAACTAGGTAATTTTAAAACTAACAATAATTTGCAAAATAAATACAAATAACATACAAGGAAGTTATTTTGCAGAGGAGAGAGAGGACCTCGTGGCTAAGTAATAACAGCGACACGGGTCGATCCATCAGGTTAAGCTGCGCTTGCCGGGGTTGCTCCGTGGATGGGTGACCATCTTTACATACCGAGACTCCTCCGTGCTTCGGAAAGCACGTTAAGCCGTTGGTCCCAGCTGTCATTCGTGGATCTTTGACAGTCGTTACGAGTCGTCAGAAGCCCGAAAGTCTGACAACCAGTCTTACCAAGGGGTATCGTATTACCCAGTTTCTGGGTTGTGGAGGTCAGATAGGCAGTCGCTCCATGTAAAATACTGGTATTCAGCTACATCCCGTTAGACTGGAAGCCGACCCCAACATGATTGGGAAAAAGGCTAGGCAGAATGAATGAACATACCTACAAGGAAGTTCTTGTGAAAACTTTCTTCAATAAAATACAGAGATTATTAAAATTAACATCTATAATTAATTATGGAAGTGTGAGAGCGAAAATTTTAGCGTTAAATATAATGATCCTTGTTAAGCGAGATGATTTTTATAAAGATAGCAAATAATTTGTAGTAAGAACTTAAAGGAATCTACGAAATTATTTCAGTGAATGGAAGTATCTTGACGTCATCTCATAGTGTAGATTATCTAAGTACAGTTAGTTATAGCAGACTACGATATTAATATAAAGATACTATGAATAGGTTCATTTTGATCTAATTAAGATATAAGTTTTATTCTCAGGGTCAATTTATAGACTTTGAATAGCCGATGTCGACTTGTAAAATATACATAATTATTATAATGCGATCACTAATCAAGTTCCGCGAGAATTAATTAGCAGTAATTGCCAGGCTTGCGTTTATCGATAGACCCAATCAGGCAGGAACAAGTACAGCAAAATTTAGAGCAGATAAGCCCATCTTAGTCTTAAAACTACGGATGCACCCTAAAGTTAGGGTCAATTTTAGCCAGCTGAAATGAAATGTAGCTGTACTTAACAGCTTTTTAAATATATACTTCAAATTTCGTACCTTTCATCATCATTCCCATAGCGAGAAGGCCGCCCATTCCACCCTTCTTGCCGCCAAGACCCATCCCGCTCTTTGCTCTCCCTTCCGCCATCGCAGTCTTCGCTTCTTCCACAGCATTGTCATCGAGGAGCCTTAGCTTCACCGAATGACTGTCCAGGAAGCTCCCGACATGGTACAGGAGTGACTTGTCCAGTCTCTCATCGGAATCACTGGAGAATGACCTCGCCAGGTCTGCAGCAACAGCTTCATAGTTAGATTTACCACCATCCTTCACTAGACTAACACCAGGAATCAAAGACACTTCATCCTTGTTGTTGAGCTTCTCCAATAACGTGATCGCTCCCATTTTTAAACACCCTGGATTTAATAGTCCATTTGCACAGTCCTTTTTAATACCACGAAAACTATCCACTGATTTGCCATCGTCAGGGTTTGGAAGAGCCACTGCACTGGCGATGGTGATTAAAATGATGTATTGGAACATTTTTACTGGATAACACGTCCACTTTGGTCAGTCCACACTAAAACTGTGTTCATCTTGTGTATTGTCACCCTTTTATATTTGATGTTTGTGGTCAGCCAGATGATTGCTCCCAGTTTGCGTGTGGTTCTGAATCTGTATCTAGAAGTTTTTTTTTCAATTCAAAAATTGTCTCTGAAATCTTTATCAACCTTATTACTAAAGACAGAGGCGCCATTTCAAATTGCACTGCTATCAATTTTGGCTTAACTAGTCGCAAAAGTAAGTTGGCTTTTGTCCGTTTTTGGTAGGGCAGTTGGCAAAAGTTTGCTCGTTAGCTAAATATATTTGATGGGGATTCGCTCTTTATGCATTAGTACGATGGTCGGTTTTTGCTTAACGATTTTTTGCAGATGTATTGTTTCATTTGACCCGACGTACGAGTGAATGCAAAAAAATACACTAGCGAGTAGCTCAGTGTGCGCAACTTTAATTTTGTTTTATTTTCATATGAATCAGTCTAGATTATAATTTGTAATTTCTAGCTATGCATAATGCTTTTTGAAGTCCGAAATTAAGCAGTAATCACCTGCATTTTGCTTTGTCAGTTTGATTTCACATGTGTCTAGATGATATTGTGTATTTGAAGGAAAGTAGTTAGTAATAGATTCAATAGTGTATAATTTGAAAGATAAGTTATGTTTATTCACGTTTTGCTTAAAGGCTTATGCAGCCGTGCGCGATATCGCGGACGCGACAAGGGTCGCGCTGCCTGTCACGCCCGCGATATCGCGCCGGTTTGCAGGAGCCGTTAGTCATGTTCTTGTTTTCGAGTCAATGGGTAAATACATGGCTTAATAATTATTCTAAAAGCTAATCAACCTATTCTAATGAAACGAAAGTAACTCCTCTCTTTCTAGCTCTCTTTCGCTTCCTGTAGGTCTTATCCGCTTAAGTCCAGAATATGTGCAATAGTGAGTCTATCATCTCTTTTGAATTACGTAATCCGGTCTTTAGTGAGTCCACCTATATTAACGTGGATAGCACAAGACCGGGCGTTCCGGGTCGGGACTCCCGCGTCCAACACTGGACTGGACTGGACAATGGACTTTTTGTGGGAAAATTTATGATACTAATGATAATTTTAGTGTATTGTTCAGTTTGTGGTTACGATGGAGTGTGCCCTGGAGTGGAGACATATATAGTGGAGAAGTATAGTGTGGGACGTCCCCCAGCTAGATGGACCGACGACCTTAAAAAGGCGGCTGGGATAGACTGGATGCGGAAGGTGGAGGACAAGGTGTTGTGGCACGGCCTGGGAGAGGCCTATTTCCAGCTACGGACTGCGATAGGTTCAATAGATGGCATTTTTTTTCTTAACGACTGTTTTATTATCCACCGACGGAAAAAGAAGTTCACCGTGTGTATATGTGCATATGTGTATCCGTCTGTTCCCTCGTAGCTCCCAAACGGCTGAACCGATTTTGATTATAATTTTTTTGTTTGAAAGGTGTCTTGATCGAGAGTGTTCTTAGCTACAGTTCAAAAAAACGGTTCAGCCGTTTGAAGACTCTTCCACAGGTCTGATCGATTCGAAATTTAGTATTCTGTTACTTCAATGATATTAGAAGAACATAGTAACATTGATCCGATACTACAGCATCACCTGGAATTGTGTCGGGGGTTATTTAAATTTTTAATTTTAACTTGTAAAAGAATAGGTTGACCCAGATACGGTCAGTAATATAAATTTACAGCCCTAAAAGAAAAAGTAAGCTTTTCAGTAAGAAATCAATGGTAGGATGCAAAACGATATTGAAGAATCAGGTCTTATAGCCACTTTATCCCAATCCAATAAAAATAAACTAGAAGAAAACATCAAATTCGGTAAAAACTGTGGACTTTAGACCAGCAACTAAGTACATTAATATCACTCACATCGTAATGTTAGTGAAGACTTTAAAAGTAGGCAGCAAAAGTTTTTTATTACGCTCATAAATAACACCTTTGTTTCATAGGAAAACTGAACCTTATGCCGATGTTTTTAGAGTTCTAATGTAATGAGTGTAACTCATTAATACTGAATTGCCTACTTGTTTTGCATTTAGTTGGTATATCATTATTTTATTTAATTCTCGTGCAGTGTTAATGGATTTTTCAATCAGGAATTTTTCAATATAGCAGCCTGGAAACTAGATTTGTGCGTGGATTATGGCAATAAGTTCGCCCGCCATTATATACTGGAGAAATGTGGGTAGTATACTTACTACAGGAACACCTCTGCTGAAACCTTCACGGATTACAGGCGGGATGTTATGTTAATGTTATTTAACTCTATGAACAACTGGCAAACACGAGCTTCGCTATAAATAATAACATAGTGTAATAATATAGCAGTAATCACTAGCAACACACACAATAACATTTGGAAAACTATGTTCTGTTCTGTGAATAAACAATTTTTCTTTCTTCTTTGTTTCTTCTTTCTGCAAAGGGATTTTTCATCTTCTGCAATGGTGCCTGTGAAATGACAGGCACATGACGTTTTACCTTTATATTCATGGGTGGTCATCCGTTGCCATGCCAGAGAGCTTGGACAGAGACATTCTATCGACACATTACGATGATGGAAAGGACAATAATGCTTGGGACTGACATAAGCTTACGAAAAGCTTATATCAATCCTGTTGAAAATTGTTGCAAAAATAGGAACATTTTTGACATGTGATTGTCACTTGTCACCCTTTGGTGTATGCGGGCGGTGAGCAATGGGTAGGTCGCCCACAATAAGGACCAGGCCTGGGTCGACCGTGCATTGTATGTCACGCGCGCCTCAAAGAGATGTCATTATCACAGACGGGGTCCGCCAGGGCCGATGTCTGGCACACCCTCCAGCTACGCCCAGAGCGGGAGAAGTAATTTGATAAAATTACCCACCCAAAAAAAAGGCCCTTTGGTGTTGGTTGGTCTGTGTGTCTACGCAGGAAATAACTGACAGCCAAGCTATTGCCGAACTATGGCAACCGACCCCACCCCACCGCTGACGAGGAAGCTACTAGCTATTAACGATTTTCTAGCTCAAGAATTAATGTACGGTAATTACATTAATTCTTGTAGTTCATCATCGATTGTTCACACAACAGCTATCAAAAAGGGCAGGACACTCGCTGAGAGACTCACGACTTGGTACATACGTAAATCAGTGAATAATTGCTCGTCGCCGTCGCGTACTCGATGCTCGTTGCTCGCCAGCTTCATTGCTCCATTAATTGCTAGCTCCAGTAACTTCTCGGTAATCTCTGTAGGTGAGACAGTTGCCTATTACGTAAAAGCGTAACCACGTACACACGCAGAATTAAATTAGTCTGTGGTTAGAATTTGAATTTCTTGTAAAAAGTTTCAGTAAAAGTTAGAGCGAGTGTATGTCTTGCTTTGTCATTACTTCCAATGATGAAAGATTCGATAACGCTGCCATAATTGCCTTTCATAGTTTGTGATGTGAGATAAAAACCAAAAGCCACAGCTTTGGTTATAAGCACTCTGTTACCATAGACTAAATCAAAATTGAAATAAAATGAATCTAACAATAAAATCTAAAAATAAAAACAATAAAATAAAATAAAACTATTACGCATTTGTTCAACTCGGCACATTGTGTGTTTGTGGCTTTCATAGTAGAAATTACGGTAGAAAACGGTATGGTGACTGCATTTTGTTGCTTACTCAATTCATTACTGCATTCAATCATATTATAGATTTTTATTACCCTAATGCAGTCCACTGCTGAACATCTCCCAAGTTGCGCCACAATACCTACCCATTTGTTGTTGCATTGCCTAATATTATATTGAATTATATTATCAATATGGACCCTGCGGGTATAACACCTTATAAAACGAGGTAGAAGAATGTGTTTTTTTATTTTGTTAGTTTTAATAAATGCTCCTTTTGTACTGTTTGTAAGTACATCCTGTGCGTGCGCCTAACAAAATATTTTTTTTAGTAAAGTAAAGTAATAATTTATTTGCCTTGATTGCATGTCCGGAAGATAAGATGTGACAATAAAAAAATGGGTGATCCTTGTACAATCTACCATAAATTAGGGATGCAACATGCCTTTCTTTATTTCTTCTACTTCTTTCAGAATAATAGTAGAAATGACGATGTAACTGTCAATCATTAGTTGAAGTTATTCCATACTGACTTTAAAAAAAAATGACCCTTCAGGGTAATTAAACATCATGCCTGTTTTCCCCAAAGGCTTAGACAAACTGGCAAAATGTGAATGTACATTTTGCCAATTTATGTTCATGCCATGCCACGCCACCAGGGCGCCTATTATAGGGGACTATTTACATCATCCGGCAACACATTCATACTCCGGTTCAAAAATGCCTTTTATGTGCCTATTTGAAATAAATTATTTGACTTTGACTATCAAAAATTCAGACCACTTTCAAGCCAAAAGTAGTGTATTGTACACCACTTCTTCCAATCGTAATATCAACTCTCACTTTCAAACCATACAATTACTACAGTTTACAGAAAAAGTGTCATGGTTTCGGCACCAGAAAGTGCGCAGCAGTGTGTGTCTAATCACCGCCTGTCAAGTGCCACGGGCATGAAGCGGGGACTTTTCATAAATGAAATAGTGGCAGCTGTACTTTGAGTATGGACGGAGTGTTATATACTAGTTTGAATTGCATGGTTTTTTGTTAATTCTATACCTAGAACAACCATCACCACTGCTCTCAAAACGGTGAAGGAAAATATCGAGAGAAACCGGCATATCCTAGAACAAAAAATTTGAAGTCATGTGACATCTACCAACCCGCACTGGGCCCGCGGAGTGGATTACGGCCCACTCCCTCTCACAGAGAGGAGGGTCGTGCCCCAGCAGCTGGAATGTTATAGCTAATTATGCTTATACCTAGCTAAAAGAAACTGAGAGCTGACAAATCATTTGTCACCTCTCTTTCACCTCGGAGAGATATGAATATCTATGGCAGTCATTAGCGTAGACAACTGAATACATTTCAGCGGATAGCAGCCCAAAAATCTAACAAATGGACTTACTTCAGAAAATAAAGAACTTTGCTAGCATTTGCAAGCTGGTTGATTTTCTGACTAAGCTATGCAGGTGAAGATACCATAAATATTTTCATGAATGAAGTCCTAGAAGATTGGCTTAGCATATAAGTAGGTAAATATGCAACTATGACTAACTAAATGATTTTTTTTTGTTGTATTGTTCCTACTTAATTTTATGTCGATGCCAGATAAAATGTAAAATAAATATTGTAGCTTTATGCTTTTATTGTTAAACAATTATTTTAAAACTGAAAGTTTACGGGTCTAATCCAGCGTCAGAAACGCGAATAAACTCGTGCGCATGATCCACAATATGAAGCTAATAATCGGTTTACTACAAAATTCTTTTCCACCGTACCTTTCTTGGCAATTATTTGACGTTACCCTTCAATCAGAACTGTTGTGGAACTTCACGTATAAGGTAAAGTAGAGAGCATTTTAAAAAGAAATTGAAGATAATAACTTCTTTGAACTTGACATAGATTTCCCAAGTAGTATGACTAGCCACCTATTATAAGTACCTATGTAAGAACTAACAATATCTCAGCTGAAACATCTAGATAGTAGATGTGTGGCCTACATCATTATTTGTAGTTGGGAAAAAGATCAAAAAAAATATATTGCAGAATGAAAAAATAACCATAATTTCCACCACTCCAACTTCAACATAATTCGACCATAGGATAGCATCGCCAATGCCTGATATAACAACTTCAAAATAACGAATACTATACCTTAAAATAAAGAGTATAGAATTCAAGTTTCGTATACATGTTAGGAGTATGGACAGTGGCTGTAACTACATAAAATTACGGTATAGAATATTAATTTAACACTACACAATTATTTTTAAATACTTTAGTAAACAAAACACGTATGGGTATCCCTTTATTTTATAACTTTATTTTATTTTCATTATTTGTTTTTAAATCGGCAATAGGAATACATAATTTGTGAAAATTTCAACTATCTACTTATGACGGTTCATGAGATACAGCCCACTGACAGACAGACGGACGGACAGCGGAGGCTTAGTAATAGGGTTCCGTTTGGTACGCTTCGGGTATGGAACTCTAAAATTTTTATATTTCCCACATGATTTACCCCAATGTACACAACATACGTATAAATACCCACCGGATCTAAGCTTGCTTCCGCAATTCTCAGTAAACAATTTTAAATACTAATTAAACTACTTAATTACAATCACATTTTTTTTTGCAATCTACACATAGTGTTCGAAATATTTTATATCCAAGAAACAATTTCTTTTGTCTCTCTAGTTTCTATCAAAACGCTTCGTAATACAAAAAGAATAAAACATTTAAAACAACTCTCTCTAGCGACGGACGACGATTGCTTCAAACTTTTTGTTCTTTTTTGTTCCGCAGACATACTCACCTGTCATTATAGTTTGCAAAAGTGTTCAAGAGATGGCACTAGTAGCGTAGTTTAAAGTTGTAGCTCCGTTGCCAATAGATGGCGTTAGGTGTATGCGTATGCGTTGAAAAAGAACAATAAAGTTTTCTTAGTGTTGTGTCTTTTTGTGATATTGTTCGATTTGGCTATGTATTGAGATAACAGTTGTGGTTTATTTTGTAATTGTGTTTTGTAAACATACTTTGTATCTATAGATATCCAAAGATTGGTGACATTTTCATTGGAATTTAAAAATAGGATAACATTACTATGATTAAAATTAATACGAGTATATTTTTAAATACAGCGAGTTTTTATCCGGTAAAGTAAGTTAGATACCAGTTTTGGCCTAAAATATGATTTAATCGCTCTGTCACTATAAAGCATTTACTTAGTAAGTAATGCAGCTGCAAGATCTAACTTTCTCTAGAAGAATGCAGTTCTGTGTCAATTATTTCCGGAAACAGGGGCTCATTAGCTTTCTTTATGGTACTTATATGTGCTAGAGTAAGCCTACTTTCAGGTTATGGAGAATCATGACCCAGAATAATATTCTTGAAGAACCATTAATAGATATACCTACTAGGCAAATCTAAATTTTTGAGTAGAAGTATAATTTTTTCCTACCACTAAATAAAATTATAATGTTTTTGTTTTATAGCGCATCATCATCATCGGCTGATGATGTGCAGTCCACTGCTGGGCATAGGCCTTTCTAACTGTAAGCCATTCAGCTCAATTCTCGACAACTCTCATTCAGCTGCTACCACCTACGCTCCTTGCGGGCGTCCTACCTTACGTTTGTGAATTCAAGAACACATTTACCCCAACGGTCATCAGATCTACGTCGAAAAATCGATGGCCATTCATAAAAAATAAAAACTTACATACAGACGAATATAGAACCTCATCCTTTTTTGAAGTCGGTTAAAAATATTAAGAAGAAGAAGAACAGAAACTGTCATCTCATTTCTGAACCAAATCTTTATGTATGTAGGTACAAGTATATACAGCAAGAAGTTTTCAATAATGAATATCTTTCCTTCTACTTTGAGGAGCTCGTGGCTAAGTAATAACAGCGCCACGGGTCGATCCATCAGGTTAAGCTACGCTTGCCGAGGTTGTTCCGTGGATGGGTGACCATCTTTACATACCGAGACTCCTCCGTGCCTAGAAAAGCACGTTAAGCCGTTAGTTCCGGCTGTCTTTCTTTTATCTTTGACAGTCGTTACGGGTCGTCGTCAAAGTCCCGATCGTCAGAGTCCCGAAATCTGACAACTAGTCTTACCAGGGGATGTCGTATTATACGTACGTTACGTAAAATAATGGTATTCAGCTGCATCCGGTTAGACTGAAAGCCGACCCCAACATAGGTGGGAAAAGGCTAGGCAGATTGATTTTAACGTCTACTTTATCTTTACTTTAGAAGAGTTAGTGAACACTAACTATCCAGAGAAATGTAAAATTTATATTTTAAAGTTCTAAAAATACATAACATAACATTCTTATTCTAAAATTCTAAAAATACATAACATCACTCCTTTTAAAATCATTCGCTTTCTTCAGTATAAGGTCAATGTCCTTACACACAAAATCGTTATGCAACACTGAAAGGCTCATTCATCGTTCGCTGCCTGACTAATAAATATCAATATCACTCCAAAATGAACCTTATTACTATAAGCATAAGTGAGAATTTTCCATGACGGTTCGTAAATGGAAATATGAAAAGATTGTAATTGGAAATTGGAGTGTATCGTGTAGGGAATAAGGTGGATTTTCAAATATAAGTTGTAGTTGGAAAAATGAAAGTTCGTGAAAGTTAGCACCTGTGTCATGAGTTATATAACTGAGTATGTGTTTGTAAGTATGTATGTATGTGTGAATGTCATGGTTGTAAGGCGTGGGGTGCGCCAGAGTGGTATGATGCGTAGGATTGTAAGTTCAGTATCAATCCTATTAACTTGATAGGATTGATAATTTCGTATGAAATCAATGAAAACTTAGTTTTAAAGCATTTTTTAGGAAAATGTTTCGCTAGTTGATTAATATTCAGAATTATTACAAAAGAAATGCATATTAAACAAAATAATACAGAACTCATTATTAGTACCGAGACTCCTTGTGTCAATTTATTATCGCAGTTTGTAGTACAAAAGACATCAACGCGCTTAAACCTAGAAAACATTTTTATAATTATTAAGAATTCGAAGCAAAAAAATAATGTTTAAAAACTCTTTTATAAATAAGGATTTAAGTTTTAACCAAGCATACAATTAAAATTTTTTACTCATTAAGAACCTTATATAAATCATTATTATGGTCTTTTATTTCATTTGTTAACTTATTATTTACGATAAGTAGGTATATAATTCCGTGTAATATTCTGCATATAGGACATTCTATTTTTATTTTATTTTTTATTGTAAAAAACATTGTGACTTACTTATAACATCGCCTTGGATGAGTCTGTAAAGGTGTTATAATTGTAATTTAAATAAATAAATAAATATTTACATTTGTAAATGTTTTCTTTAAAAAAAACATTATTATTATTTTGTTGCATCTGTCGTGTGTTTTACAGTTGCGTGACAAATAAATGGAATTAGAAAACTTTATGAACACTATTTTCTCATTGCAAAACGCCATTATCACGTGCCAAATCGCCATTAAAATTCCACCACATACAAAAATCCCTTACATTTTAACGCCTCGCTTCACTTACAACACACAAACGTTGCATTCCTGTGTATACCCCAAATACATAATCTTACCTGACGTTACAAAAGGGGGTCATGTACACGGATCTGTGTGTGTGTCTGTGTGGGTGAATGCCAATGGCACACACACACATACACAGTGTGAAAGTGTGAGTACATAGTAGATACCTACGTACATAGCACCTGCTTGAATGGGTAGAAATGTATTTTAATGATATATAGGGATATACCTGCAAGAAATAGAAAATTGTTAATTACAAGTAAATTATACTACCTCGTTGGACTAGTGGTCGCAAGCGCTACTGCTGAGCATGAGGTCCCGGGTTCGATTCCCAGGTCGGCCAAAGTGTTATTGGGTTTTTTCATCTGGAATTTCTCAGTAGCAGCCCGGAGTCTAGATTTGAGCCCGGTTGATGGCAATAGGCTCGCCCCCTATTACATGGAACGTAAACATAACTGACGAAATGTGGGTGTACTATAGGTACACCTCTGTCTGACCACTCAGGGAATACAGGCGTGATGTTATGTTACGTTAAATGATTTTCACTTAGTTACAAGATCCGTTAAGATCATGTAAAGATAGGCCTATGCCCATTGCCCAGCAGTGGGTGAAGTTGGGCTGTGGATGATGATGATGGTGAACATGACCCACAGGGCAAACCTTAAAGACCCCCAAGCTAAAGCAAACGCTTTAACCCTATTACTCTATAAAGTTTTAAGAGCTCTAAAAAATCAACATCAATCTTCCTAGCCTTTTCCCAACTATTGGGGTCGGCTTTCAGTCTAACCGGATGCAGCTGAATACCAGTATTTTACATGGAGCGACTGTCTATCTGACCTTCACAACCCAGTAACTGGGTAATACGATACCCCTTGGTAAGACTGGTTGTCAGACTTTCGGGCTTCTGACGACCAGTAACGACTGCCAAAGATCTACGAATGACAGCCGGGACCAACGGCTTTACGTGCTTTCCGAGGAAAAGAGGAGTCTTGGTATGTAAAGATGGTCCCCCATCCACAGACCAACCCCGGCAAGCGTAGCTTAACCTGATGGATATCGAGTTTTAAGAGCTCTAACTACAGCAAAAACTCTCAGTATAACTCGGAACTTAGAATATAGCAGTTTGTTGTAATTAAAACCGGAACTGCAAACTCGCCAAAAAAGAAAATTGATCGTAAGCTTACTGATGCGTTAGCGACTATTTCCTTTGAAAGCAATGCAGCAGCGAACAGGAAATGTACATAATGACTATATTTACTAAAAGACCGGATCTACCAAAGGTTTTTGCAATTCTGCCTAAGAAAAGCGCAGTTGAATTGGAAAATGAGAAAAATCGGTATTAAAAATAAAGATAGACGACAAATTGAGAACTTCTTACTTTTTCTGAAGTCGGTTAAAAAGAGTTTAATTCTCCTTTAACTCAGCAAAGCTTGAAATAACTTTTCTAAAATTTCACAATATTATTTCCTTCATCGTAGCAAAATAATCATCAAATAATAATAAATAAGATTTTCTCAGCGTCTGCCAAACCTTTGCCTAACTACGTTGGGGTCGGCTTCCAGTCTACCCGGATGCAGCTGAATACCAGTATTTTACATAGAGCGACTGCCTATCCGACCTCCACAACCCAGTAACTGGGTAACACAGTACCCCTTGGTAAGACTGGTTGTCGAAACTTAAAATAAAGCATCAGAAAAATCATCACAAAGATTCTTTTCAAAATTTCCAATATTACATAACTCGTCAATACTATAGCTAGTACTCGAATACTCTCCAACGCTCACGAGTACGTTCGAAGTGTGTCGGGTTCAACGGCCGACTTTCTACGGCGGCCATCTTGGAAAGTGACGTAACAAGGATGCTGTAGTGATGTCACCCGAAATGAAAGTTTGAGTTGAATAACTTTTTTTGTTTTGAGTCTGGGTAATGTTAGGTAATGTTTTGTGTGGTGTGAGTACGTAATATTGTTTATAGATTTTTTCATTTTTGTTCTTTTGAAGGTAGGTAAAGTAATTAGGTAAGGTAAGGTAATTTTGGATTTCATGTAGACGCTTCTAGTTTCATCTATTTCGATTTTAGTGGCTGTTCAAGTTGGAAAAAGGGACCACAAACAATTATTAAGTTTCTTAAAAATGCGGTCGGAACTTTTTTCGAATGTCTCGTTAATTTTATTCCCATGTAACCATTTCAAAATTTATGTTCATTTAAATAAAAGATTTCTATCTTATAAAGACACAGTTTGAAATAATAAATACACACCAGGACAATAATTTAGAATCCACTAAATTTGGGTTGATAATGATTGTGTTTGTAATGACAGCACAATTAATTATTTTTGAATCTTACGTGAATGTGCGTATTTTCAAACAAGAACGCCTCACAAAGAAGTTTCTGATCTTTGATAGGTACGAAGATTTCTTACCCACAGTAGGTAAGTCATAGTCTACAATGTTGCCTAGCAGATCTTTATTTCAAGAGGCAGCCGGATCTAGAATTTCCATCTATGTTCAAAGAAAAGTTTAACAACACAGTCTTTAGAATGTTCATTATCGGTAACTAAACCGACTGGTCAGAGAAACAATTCGTAAAAGGAAGATTCGTTTATCGGTAACTGTTCATCAACGGTTCCAACCAAAAAATTCGCTCATATCAGTCCATCCTGCCTCACGCTTTCGTCTCTCGTAAATTACCAAAACATATCCGCGAGTTTACTTTCACGTCACTTTCGACTGTGTGTGCCACTTCCTACACTTTCACCTTCGAGAGAAAAATGCCACATCCGGCTCGCGAATGCTTGTTGCGAAATGTACCACCTGATGCAGAGGTGTGGTGCGTTTTTTTTGGTAGTAAGCGAACAGGTACACCTGTGGTATGATGGGTCTGGTTGAACCTGTGTGCTACAACGTTAATGTTAGGACATCGAACTGATTTTTTGGTCTCGTATTTTTTATTTTTAAACGTAATCAATTTTTGTTCATTGGTGACGAATTGGTACTCAGAACCTTCATTAAAAAAAATCCAAAATAAGACACAGAATATCTTAGAGAATAATATAATTTTATTATTAAAATTAAAATAAAATGCTCGCCGCATTGACAGCTGTGTCATCAACAGACGTTAATAAGGTATAAAACCTTACACGTTAATTAAAAAATCATGACTTTTTTTTATAGAAACCTTCAAAAACGGCTGCAAATATAATTTTACTGATTTCAGGTCTTTATTTCCGAGATTTTCTTTCTCTCTTCAAATTCAGGGCTGAATTATTTTAACCGTATTACCACCAAGAAGACTTATTTTAGTTACATAATTAAAATAGATGATCCTATACCTATAACTTCGTAACCCTTCGGATATTATGTTTCATTTAAAAGAGGAAATTGCCTGCCCAATCTTCTGTTGTTTTGAATGTCATACAGAAAAACAGTGGATTTTCTCCTTTGATCATTTAATGTCATAGAGCATTCACTTGAATACAGCCAAATTCTATTAAGGTTTAATAGTATTCAAGTTTTTCGGAGTTTATCATCGATATTCTAGAATCTCATTGAAAGTAAATATGAAAATCTTTCTCCTTTTGTGGAATATGAAGAAAATAGTCGAATTCCTACAAAAAATCCAGCTTAATTTCAGCTTTCAAATCAACTTATTTAGATATAAGATTTGACCACGAACATCATATTGAGATGGCGACAGATAGAGAAGTATGGAAGAACACGTTGTGACGACCCAAATAAATTGGGCTAAGGGTAAGGGAATTATGAATACTTTTATAATTTTGTAACATGGTACTTTGAATTTTCGTCTCTTGCTCAAGAAGTCAAGACGCTATTGCTCAACAAGGCATTGAAGCACACAACCTCAATCCCATCAAACATAACCAATATAACTCATAGAAAACACCATATAAATTATGGAGTTATCACACGGGTGGGCGCCTAATCTCTCATTGGAATAAAAAAAAAGTGGAAACGACATACCCACCTGTTTTTACTATTGCACCACCACAATTTTCACCTTACTCATAACCCGCACCCAATGAATTTTGAACCTTATAGTTTGTAAGCCAAGGTTAGTTTTCCAGTGAGGTTTTCCGGACTTATGGTGTTATTTCATGGTGTAAATAAAACCATTGAGGGCACTGTGTTTACCCGATCTCACAGTGTGAAAGCGAGAGAAAGGTGTTGTAGCGGACGTCGCAAGGCCCCAAATTCCTTCGTCGGTGAAAGAGATTTTTTTCTTTTTAATAATTTAGCCTTATAGCCTATGAAATGGGCTGGTTTTTCTTGTATTGGTTGATGATGGAGATGATTTTAGTTGAAGGATGGAGACGATGAGGTTTACTGACATGGAATGGACTAGAAAAATGGATAAATTTATCTGGACGGAATGGACGAGTCAAACAGAACTTGCAAAACCTCGACAGGAAAAATGTAGGTAGTAGGATTATCGAAATATTTTCAGATACTTAAATGTTAGAAAAAATATTAAAAACAGTCGAAATAGAATGACTGATGTCCAGCAGTCATGGTAGTCTTTCGGCTGAAATCAAATTCAAATCGTTTATTTCGGATAATAACATCCATATTTTGTTAGCAAGTATTTTAAAACTATTTTCGTACATTTACAATACATTAAATAAAATTTAATCAAAATTTAATTTAACCTAAATGAAAAAGAAAGAAAGAAGAATTGTTTATTCTGCACAAACTAAACGCACATTATATTTAAAAAAAGAAAAACACATATTTACAAAATCAGCCAAAAGCCTAATTTTCAGCCCAAAGAAATCAAATAGGTATTAAATTTTTTAATCAAATTTAAAATTAAATTTAAATCAAATTTTAAATTAAATCTAAATCAAATTTTAAATTAAATTTAAATCAAATATTAAATTAAATTTAAATGAAATGAATGATGATTTGAATGAAATGATGATGACTGATTTTTATAGTTAAAATTCTTGAAAAAGTAAACTTTTTCCGAAATAATAGTATGAATTCATTCATGCCTCTTAAATTATGTAACTATTCGGGGATAATAAATAACAATCAGTAACCTACAATAAAATATTATATTTTCAAGGCAAGTGTGAGTTTGAAAATGTTTTTCCAACTTCAAATAACATAGATCACCAATTTCTAACTTGAAACCAATGAAAGGAAACAGTAAGTGAAAACCCTTTTGGTTTTGGCAGGTTACCAAAACACATGGGATGATTTTATCCAGGTTAAATTAAATCAGAAACTTCAGAGACGTGTTGGGTACGGTAGGACGTATTTAAAGACAATAAGGAACGCTGGTGGTGTAGTTACTTGAAAACTATGAGTTTAGAAAATCTTTTTGTTTTGTTTTTATCGTTATTAGATATCGATACCTATCGCGTCTCTGAAGTTTCGCCAGCTAATTTAATTGGACCCTGTTACTATTTCCAATAATGTAGTGACTTAATAGAGATCGCCTTGGCAAGAATGCAATCGAAATACTTCCGATTTGAGAAGCAAGTTTTAAAGCACCTTAATAAATATAGAGAAATTGAATATCTCGTTATCAGTCTTTGAGTGAAACGAAAACGCTTTTCTTTTATTTACTAAAAAGAATATTTAATTTTATAATAAGTTCCTTTAATACAAAATACAATTTTTTTTTTATTTGTTGAACATAGGTAGGATAAGTTCAGACTTTTATAATTTTGAGTGTTATCTACATAACAAGTAACATTGTAATAAAATAATAAATCAACAAGTGAAATATTTAATAAAGTTTGAAATACTATAATACAGGGTGGCATATCGACGCACAACCTGTTACTATGGATTCTGGACTGCGTTGAAATTGTTCGTAGGTTATTAATAAAAATATGTGCGGTTTTCTACAAAAGTGTACTTCAATGTTCTTGTATGGAACTAACTGCATTTGTTTTATTAACCGATGAATAATTTTAAACGTGTGTCCAGAATCATGTACTGAATCCATGGTGACAGGTTGCGCGTCGATGCCAACCTGTATAAAACTGGACACTAGTTTTGTATCCTTTTTTCTTCCGTTTTCTTATGTGTGAATTACAAATCAGATTTAATTTACACAAAATTTCTACTTACAAAATTAGGAAACAGAAAACCTAGTGAACAGTTTCATAAAATATGAAAAAAAAAACAATCAACGTGTTTAATTTATTGCACCTAACAATAATAATTAATATTATGAGAAAACGGAACAAAATACAACAAAAATGTATTCAAGTGAAAGTGTCACTCACACACAGATAGAATGACGATGTAGTAGTGGAGAAAGTTTGCCGTCTACATAATAGAGATTGCGAAGGGAATGGAGTCGAATAAAAGTGTTATTTTTTAGATGCAACACAAATTGTTCAGTTTTAAATCAAACATGCCAACATCCCAATACCAAGTTGCTCTCTATTCCAAAATACGTCTTGAATAACTTTTATTCAAACTAAATAAAGAGGGGGGAAACTAAACTGCAATTTTTGTTGAATGTCTTGAAACTGCCCTGAACCCTGCCTAAGCAGAAGTGTGTCGAAGGGTAGACGCACAGACCTTGTAGCTGTAATTTTGTGAACTAAGCTTTTTACTGTAGTTGTCATCATTGTTATTTTTGTTGCTAGTTATGTTGTGCGATTACGCTTTGAGTGATAATCAGTTCGAAACCTATAATGTGAACCTAGTGATAAACTTACTGTGATTTTTACCTGTTGCAGTTGCCTTGTGAATAAATAAAGAAATAAATAAACTACCAAAGAAATACCAACATATACTAAAACAGTTAATTCATGCACGAAAAATAGTACGTTGGTTTTTTATACCAGTAGGTAAATAACATAATAAGAGGTACCATAATTTAAGTCTGACTTTCAAATAGTCCACTAACTTTTAAGTTATAAAATTGTTAATTATTCCTTAATTAACTCCAGTCTTGAGCATTTTAAATGACTACCACTCTACTTAAAATTTAATTATATAATAGGTTATAGGTCACTGCGAATAGAGACATATTAAGTGTTTTCAAAAAATAAAAACTTCTAAAGTCTACTCCATTCGTGTCTCTATCCAATCATTTCCCCAGCGATGTGTGTGAGTGAAAGGCGTGTACGTACACGCTCGTACCCACGCACCGCTTTCTGTGTGTGCGTGAAGATGGCATGTTCTTTTTTCACATTCTGTCTATATTGAAAACTAGTATAAAAGTGGGTTCGTCCGTTTACACACCTTAGTTTCTAAACGACTTGAGATGGGAGAATGTCTTGTTTATGCTTTTCAGGAATTATTGAAGGAGATTGTTTTCAATATTGAAAATTATATTTTTAATAAATAATAATAAAATATACTATTTATAGGCCTATAGAAAAATACCTTAACCTAAATATATACAGGGTTACTTGTAATTCGACGTATATCCGTCAGGAGCTGATAGGGGGGCCAGAATACAACAGATTGAACACCCCATATGTATGGCCGAAATTCAGTAGTTTTCGAGATATTTGAACTTTAAGGGATTTTCGATATTTACCCAAAAGGACATTCACGGTTCATACAATGTCCGGCCCAAAAGTCAAAGTGCCGGCCAACAAAAAAAAAGGTGTCAGCACTGTTGGGGAAGTCGGTCCGAGTATTTTTTACTATGGCACTAAGTCTCTAAGCGATCTCTAATTCGATGATCTGCCCCGACTCACGGAAGAAGACTTGATATTGTTAAGCCTCGGTATTTACCAATTGAAACAGGCTATCAGCTACTACGGGGAACACGTGAATGAGAATCGAGCATTTTTAATTGAATTGGGTTACTCTTTGCCAGCATCAGATGTCAGGGCTTTGGGAGGAGGAGATTTGTGCATAATACGAGGGCGAATCCAATTCCGTCATGTGAGAGCGAAAACTTACTACGTATACGTTGGTATTGGTTTTGACAGGACGTTGAACGGTCGGCATGCTGTCAGTCATTATTACTGCATTTGTAATATCGGCAAAAGGACGGTAGGGTGTTGTTCACACGTAATGTGCATTGTTTGGTACAAACTTATGCAAGGCATGAGCCGCACGTAATCCCTCCGGCATTATTCTTAGAAGACATCTTGTATTATATTGTATTCGTCTGCATGGACCTTTATTGTATGATGGAAATATAATACAAAATATTTTTCGAAGCCTTTGTTTTTCATCCCAGCAAGCTCATATTACTTTTTCTCCAGCTGATGAAAAGATTTTTGTCAAATATAACGTACCCATAACCTGATTTCTCAACCCAAAAAATCAGCTGTAGGAATGGCTGTAGAGACTTAGTGCCGTAGTAAAAAATACTCGGACTGACTTCCCCAACAGTGGTAGCACGTTTTTTTTCGTTGGCTTTGGTTTTTGGGCCGGAAATGAATGATCTCCTTTGACATTAAATTCCAAATAACCCTGTTTTAATAATACAGTAACAAAACTTGTATTAATAAATAAGGCTTACGACAATGTTAGTTCGTTTTTGGTAGTTATTTATATACAGGTGTTTTTTTGATGAAATAATGATTATTTGTTAACTCTCAGAATCATAAGTCATAAGTCATAATCATAGTCATAATTAGGTTTGAAATCCCGTAATACACTTGCAATTTGATATTTATTTAACTCTAACAAACTTCAACAAAATAATGAAAGTTTTCTACTCAAATTAAATTCAAAATCTAGCTATGATTTACCTGTTTTTAATGATTAATTAAGAAAGACTAGCGTAAACAAGTAATGAATCGACCTGGGAATCTTAAGCCTTTTAACAATTCCTATTATGAAGTTAATACCATAGAGGGTAGTGGAAGAAAAACTATCTATAACACCAGATAGATAAAAAAATATATGAAAAGGTAAAAAAAACCTCCTCCGGCATATATAAAAATATGCCGGAGGGACAAAAATTCAAGGTTGAAAAAATAATTGGATATTGTAAATTGATAAAAAAAATCATGATTTAATCATTTTTACTCGCTTATTATTGTAAGTTCTTCATGGCAATGAATAGGTGCAAAAGTCATAATTATGTAGACTATGTTGATATAACATTGATTTAGGTCGTTCTCATAAAAATAAATAAATTCTACTATATTCAATGTGAATAATCTGATTAAAGGTTTTTTCATCATATCAAACTTTTCATAACGTTACATTGAATATCCGTAACTTAAAGTTGCCAAGAGATGGCGCTGCCAGTTCTTTACGAACGCTATAATAAAGTTTCATGCTCCGTCGACTTTCAACCGTTATGTTAGTTGTATAAACAAACCGTACCATTGTTCTTACTACCGGTAGAAGATATTATGTAGGTTTTTATATCGATGCTTCTAGAACCTAGAAAATTTGAGAATCTAAAATGACCTTTAAAGGTATTTTACAGTTTACTAAATATAATTTCGAGAGTTTTATTTATGTTTTAAATTAAATAAAAAATTAAATATAGTATGTGCAAGTATTTATCGGAACATAAAAAAGGGGGAGGAGCTCATTGGGCATCAAAAAATTCATCCGCATCGCTGTCAATGGGGAAAGTGCCCGTTTTACAGTTTACTGAATGTATTCTGACCGCTGCAATAATGCTGTGTTATTGAGTAATTTCGCTGATGGTGGCGCGTGTGTTGGATCATTCGTTTCTTCAAAATGGTTGAACTGGATGGTGTTTATTTATGCGTCATGTTCGTGAACGGGCGTTATCACTTGACTGTCAAGGTTTATATTTCATTTTATATTTTGAATTGTTTTATAATGTTTTTTATTACATTGTCTTCAAATATAGAAGCACAAGAATCCCAAGATTTTGTAATATTTTGACTTAAAAGAGAGGACTTATTGCCTGTTCTTGTCTATAAAGATTTAGAAAGCTAGTTAGATACACAAATCCTGCATCGCGTAATTAGAGTTTACCGCACTATCAACATATATAAGACTTCCCGACATCAATCGGAGGATCCTCCCTTTTCTATAGAGGATAAGTGAACTTTACACCCTGATTCTTATGCCTCTTAAAGGAGAAGTCTACATCTACGGCAAAGATAATAAACTATTATTTATCTAACAATGTATTTATATCTGATCTGCTAATTAAATAGATAAATTTTTATAAGCGTAGAAAAAGCAGGGATTCGTTTTTTATTGCTAAATGGTCCTATTTTTGATCTCGATCTGGCCTGGTTAAAAGCGTTGGTTTAGGTCTACGATTGAGCGAGAAGGGCCCAGAAGATGCCTGTTCACTTTTTCCTTGAAGGCTGGCCGGCTATTATGTGGAAGGGAACACAGATACTGGCAGAGAGTTCCACACTTAAGACCATGGGCATATTAAATGTAAGAGGTGTATAGCGTTTATCAGAAAGATGGTTATATTTAAGGGTTTGATACATTTGGGTCGAGTAGGTATTGAAGTTTTCTTACAAAACTTCAATACCTACTACGGACAGTTAATCATTTCCTCGCAATCACGGTGTTGGTACTATCGAGAAAGCTGCTCAGTTTGATGGTCTGTACCACACTCTTAAAATATGACTACATGCTTGTGATAGATGCAGTATATGCAACGGGTGGAAAACCAGAGGTCTATTAAATAAATCCGACAGGCGACAGGTGGTGAAAATCCGACAATTGGTCAGTAGTTAGTTTGTTATTAAACCTGTCGTAAAAATGTGTCTGTGTTGTAATTTTTTGACATAATATAATATCGCTTTTTTTAATTTTAATTAATTATTAATAATCAATATTCTAGTTCACTAGTTAGCGATATCTCATTTTTTTTTTTTGCTTTGTTATTCTAAACAATATAATAAAATAGTAACGAAGAATTTCTAGTCCGTTTTCCGGATTTATGTTCCGGATTGGCGCAAAAACGGCTGAACGGAAATATCGGAAATATCTTTCCTGGTGTTGAGAAATGCCTTTGTCCAGCAATGAAAAGAAAACAATGACATGTCAATAAGAATTCAGTTTATTTTATATCTTATAAGTAATTGTACAGTCTCATTATTGAATAATATTCTTATATTTAAGTATGTTTGGTTATGACACATAAACCCGTAATAGTTAAATATTAAAACTAGTATTTTTTAAATAATTTCGTATCCAAAGACTGCTTTAAACAATAGGTCAGCATTGAACATGAAATATTGTTTTGAAATATTATTTTTGCTTTTACCCTGTACCATCCAAACTTTTGTTTTAAATTTGTACAGATTTTTCCCATAAAATTTATAATAATAATAGTTAAAAATAATATAAATACTTTAAAATTCATAACGAATCATGCACCATTTCATTCAGCTTTTTTAAATACGTACTTTAAAACTTAAAGCTTACAAACGCACCATCAAATTAGTTAAATATCTTAAAATTAATAGTTAATCAATTATTTTTGAACATTCACTTAAAATTAACAAGATCATTGGAAATCTGTACTCATTTTGAAATTTTACAAAATATCTAAATCTATGATTTTAATTTATATCGGATAATACTTCATAATTTAATTTTAAATAATAGAAATCTGTTATTATAAAAAAAGAAAATAAATATGCAGGAAAAGTACTGCAATTACTATGCGATTTAAATAAGAATAGGGCCTGGATCAGATATATAATTAAGCACATTCTTGAAAAAAAAAAACGTGTGTCAACATAATTTTGATAGTCCTAATATTATAGCTTGATGTTAATAACACTATTCCCATTTTTGTCGCATAGTCCTTATTACATTCTAGCACGCATAATTTTCTACTCTCTCAAGCCAAATCTACACTTATGAGCTAATCTGAGCTTTGTAAGCTAGATCATTAGCGTCATTCGCGATGTTTGAAGACCTGGCATAAGGGTAGGTTGCTGCTGATGCCGTGGGAGATGCCCACTGTTGAGATGACTGGAAGCCGGCGAGCTGAGGAAAAAATGGTAATTTTATATTGATATTTAAATCTTTTAACTATCATAGGACCTAGGCTGAAGTTGGGCCTCCTCATCAGGAGGCCTAGTATGATCAAAGATAAAACAGAGGTTATACGAGACCATACAGACTAATATTACGTACCAATAGTAGTAGTTACTATTTGTACAGTAATAAAATCAAACTGCAATTCAATGACCTTATGAGACGTAGTAGGTATCGTGGTGAAATTCACAAAGCTCAGCGTGAAAGAAATAAAAAAAATGTTGGGGAGAAGAACTCAGTAAAGAGAATATTCCGATTCTAAATTCTAAAGCAAAAGGCTAATATTTGAAAGTACACAGTCAAGTTCAATATAGTTCCAGCTATTTTCAATCAAAATATTTAGAATCAGAGAGACATATAAACCAAGAAGAAAGAAATTCAAAAATCCTTACATAATCGCTCACCTTTCCACTAATATTGTTGAGTCCTCCACCACTCAGCAGCTTCTGAATGCCCAAGGCGGCAGCTACCACGAAAGCCAACTTAGCCACCACCAGAGCCTTGGTAACCAGGAGAGTCAGACCTCCGAAGAGAAGACCAGCTACTGCAAGGACCTTGACTCCAATGCCTGCTAGGAGTGGCGAGTATTTCTTGATTTTACCTCGAGCTAAAACAAAACCAAATCATTATTGAACTGGTTATGGGAAGTTGGTGATGAAGACTTTGAAAATGGAGGTAAAATATAGTGTAGACGTCTGCAGCTTATCGTAGCCAGGTCTGCTTCGTGTAGACCAATACAAAAAAACATTTATTTGTCTTGGGATCGGTGTAGTATTCTGATCGCTTTTTAGACCATTGTTTTTCATTCGGGATGGTGAAATCTATAGAGTGACCAGTTGTCTCATAATGTAAACTAGATATAAGGTCAGAATCAGTGTAGATATCAGAACTTTATTTGCTATGAATGTAAGTACCTACAGGTATAATATGTTGTACATAAATTAATGAGATCGGCTACAGTCTACCTTACGGCGCGGCGTGCAATTTTTTTTTTTTTTTTGTTATATTTGAAAATGTATTCGATAAGCACAAAAACTTAATAAACGACATATTTTTTTTATTTTTATTATATTTAATATTTATCAAAGTTCAGTATAAAACTTTTTTATCACGCACACGGGTGCTCTTCTGTCTCGCTCGGCCCGAAAGGAGTTATGGCCAGTTCATCTCACAGATTGGAGGCTTGTTTCCCAGCAGTGGGAACATTGTGGGATGATTATGCTAACCGCGGGTTCAAGTGCAGGCATTACACTCATCGTAATGTAACCTACTATTAGGCTGCGTTTCCACCAGACATGAGCGTGGATACGTACCGAGGGATGTCCGTAAAACTAACCAATAACAACTCTTACTTAACTCAAGCTATGACAATAAGCGATGTTATTGGCTAGTTTCCAACACATCCCTCGCTTCGCATCCTCGCTCGTCTCCAGTAGAAACGCAGCCTTAACTAGTATTACGTATATTCTACGTCACTGCAATCCCACATGATACAACGTAATCGCGTTATCTTGACCGCGAGTATTATTACATTCGCTCATGTAACAGTTCATTGACATACTCTACGATTCTTATAGTTTTCAATGGTACAGCCTTTCAGACCTTTCAGCCTCAGCCTGGCAGAAACTACAGAACGCCTTATGCTACGATCCTTTATCTAATATTTTTGAGTGTCCCTCAAATCCAGTAAGGTGCTACTCTTAAATATAGGTCGCCTACGTTACATTTGTTTTAAAATAGGCAGAATATGTAAAAAAAAAGTATTTGTACAAAAAAAATTGTTTTGAGTTTGTGGTTACGATTCTGATTCCGAAAACATAGTTTTTAGAATTTTTGTCCGTTTGTCTGGATGTATGTTCCAGTTTGGCACATGTAAACCTAGTTTATAACCTGGGTTAACCCATACCTACTGTACTTTTAATCCCAGTAGTACGTTTTCGTGGGATATTTTCCGACATCCACATTGGTGACGCTGCGGGTAAAAGCCGCGGGCAATATTTTAAAGCTGAAATCTTTAGTTTATTGTTCATACAAATCGATTAACAAAATTATATTTTCAATTTAACTAAAAATGTCCATATTGCAAAGGCCTGTCCCTATAACTTCCAGCTCTTTAAATATAGGGTTAATATGAACCGCTGATCATTTCAAACTTTATCCCACTATAATATAAATATTAACCTAATATTTATTATAATTAATTCACCACCCGTCAGCCCTAATCTTTAACGGTACCCGCACGACGTAACCTTGACCACGCGACCGCTCTCTCACGTAACAGTTCATTCACACACTATACTTTCATTACGATATATTTTATATTAATTATCATTAGCTTTACACACGCCATCATTTATTGTTTCCGCAATAATACAAACTTACAAGCACGACTTTGCTGTGGCTGGATTTTTTATTCACCAGAATTTTTTGACAGATTGTAGCTGTCACTTTGACAGTTTAGTTTTTCGTTATTGTTTAGTTTGTAAATCGATTTATATTTACTGTAAACTCCAAAGAATGAATGGTAATAATGGTAATGGTAGTAATATTTATTGTCTAAAAGACAATAAATATTACCATGTTATTATTTCACAAAGTGACCGATACAAATTGATTTTTTCAGTGATTTAATAATCTAACCATAAAACTACCCGTTCTATCAAAGTCAATTTCAAGTATGATTCAATGCATAAGTATCAATGCATCAAATTCGCTGACTTATCAAAGTGGAGTTTGTAGCTGTGTGTGTGTTTGTGTGTGGCAAGGATCTTTTGTCGCGTAACTAAAATTGGAACTAACGCCATCGTCTCCATCTTGTTATTCAATACAATTTCGCAAAAACAGAATACAATTTTTTAGCAACAACGCCCCAGTGTCAATGTCATTCAGGCGCAAAGAGATCCTTGCAGCATTGTCTATTCGTAGTTTTAATCGCGTAGAAGATTTTTATGAGTATATTCTCGCTTGTACTACAAACCCGGCTGACGTAACCTTGACCGCACGGCCAATGCGCTCACGTAACAGTGCACTGACCCACTCTACAACTTTCATTTCTCTGTATATCGAGATGTTTTCTAAGGAATGTAGTAAGGATCGATTTACGATGTACGTAGTATCAGAATTGTTAAGATACGAATTGGTTTGACAAAATGTTTCAGATAACAATCATAATAATTGCAATTTTCACATTTTGATAGCCATGAAAATCAGTAGCCGGAGGATCGAGTGATATTAGAGAAGCTAATTTAAAACAGCCAGCTATGGACTATAGAGACGGATTCTAGCGTAGACCTATTGTATAGACTGATTATAATATTAACATGTTAATATGGCAACAACAGCCCTAATTTTCTTCGTAGATTGAACGTTTTATATAAGCATTGATGATGATGAAATCGACCCGACCCGTTTCAGTTATTAAGTAAGTATAGGATAAGCTGGAGCAGTGGTGCAATTATTTTCATCACCAATGCTCTCAAAACGTCAAGGAAAACATCGTGAGGAAACCGGCATGCCCTATAACCAAAAATTCAAAGTCATGTGCCATCCGCCAACCAGCACTGGGCCCGCGTGGTAGAATATGGCCCACTCTCTCTCACAAACAGGAGGCCTGTGTCCCAGCATAGCTGTGGGAACTTTATAGGCTGATTATGCTGTAAAGTCTAAGTTAGTTTGTTACTAACACAATGGCCCTCATTATTGTATCCTGATTGAATAACGTTTATCATTAAAATGTAAAATGAGGAGCTCGTGGCTAAGTAGTAAACAGCCGCACGGGTCAATCCATCAGGTTAAGCTGCGCTTGCCGGGGTTGGTCCGTGGATGGGTGACCATCTTTACATACCGAGACTCCTCCGTGCTTCGGAAAGCACGTTAAGCCGTTGGTCCCGGCTGTCATTCGTGGATCTTTGACAGTTGTTACGAGTCGTCAGAGCGCGAAAGTCTGACAACCAGTCTTACCAAGGGGTATCGTATTACCCCCTTAATGGGTTGTGGAGGTCAGATAGGCAGTCGCTCCATGTAAAATACTGGTATTCAGCTGCATCCGGTTAGACTGGAAGCCGACCCCCAACATGATTGGGAAAAGGCTAGGCAGAATGAAGAGAAAATGTACAAACCTTCTTCAAACGTTCTGGCAGCTTCCCTCAGTTCACCAGGTTCAAACTTGACGTTTAGTTTTTCTTCCCCAGTCGCGTCCCTGCAAAGAAAAGAAATATAATATGAAATAAATAAATATATTCATGTTTTTATTATAATATTTTGACTGACTCATTGGTCTAGGGGTGGCATGAGATACTGCTGAGCATGAGGTTCAGGTTTGGATTCCCGAATCGGGCAAAGTACTATTGGGTTTTTCCATCTGGAATTTCTCAGTACCAGCCCGGAGTCTGGATAAGTGTCCAGTTGATATAGGCTATAGGTTCGCCCCCCTATTTCATGGAACGTAAAAATAACTGGTGAAATGTGGGTCTACTTTAGGTACACCTCTACCTAACCCTTCGGGAAACTCGGGTGTACTGTTATGTTATGTAATGTTTATTTATGTGACACGTTCGTCTGCCCGTCTATTGGTAAACTATCTAGTCTCTGTTTGGATCAAAACGAATTTGTTCCGAATTTAGTTTCAATTTTACACTTATTTATAAAGAAAATGGTCAATTTGATACTATTTTGAGTCGGTTCTAAGCTCGCAAACCACTCTCTAGGTTTTGCGGTCTACAGCCCCAAAAAATAAAGTAAGTCTTGATACTTTTCATCACAGAGTTTAACAATATTTTAAAACTCGAAGATTAAGAAAAATAGTGTCACAAAATCCCTGCATCGTATGTAAATAACTCAACCACAAAACACATCTTATATAAACAGAACACATACATTAGAAAATATTTTCCTTTAAAACATAAGTTATTTCATACATACGTGAACTGAAACAATACGATTTTTCACGCAATTTCTCTTGATTTACATTTCAATGAATACCGAGGTTAGTAAATTTTAGTATACTACGAGAGTACTTTTGTAAAGAATATACATTTTGAATATACATAATACATGTTATGTTAAGGTAAACATTGAATCTAATTTAACTCTCTCGAATGATTGAATGTCGTGACACAAGTCTGCTTTTGCGTGTGGGTGTTAGATTTATAGGATCATTTTAGTTAAAGTTTGCATTGCCTGGTGTTTAAGTTATGTAATAAGAAAACTTGAACACTGTTTGGGCTTTTGACTAAGTAATAACAGCCGCACGGGTCGATCGACCAGGGAATGTTAGGAAAGCACTTCCAGCGTTAGTCTATGAAGTCTTCCCTTCTAGATTTAAATAATGATCGATGTTGTTGTTGCTAGGACACACTTGTTATTCTATGTACTTTTGATATCGCACGCAATTATATTATAAAAACCCAATTCCACTGCGTTTACTTTAATAAGCCACGCTTGCCGTGGTTGGTCCGTGGATCATCTTTAAATACCAAAACCCCTCTGTGCCTCGGAAAGCACGTTAGGCCGTTGGTCTTGGCTGCCATGCGTGGATCTTTGACAGTCGTTACGGGTCGTCAGAAGCCCGAAAGTCTGACAACCAGTCTTATCAAGGAGTATGATATTACCCAGTTACTGGATTGTGGACGTCAGATAAGCAGTCGCTCCATGTAAAATACAGCTGGTATTTAGCTGCATCAGGTTAGACTGGAAGCCGACCCCGACATGTTTGGAACAAGCTAGGCATATGATGAACACTGTATGATGTATGACTCTGATTTTAAATGATGGCGCTGTCGGACCTGAGGCTCCATTGCTCATATCATAATATCATCATCAGCTGGAGAGTTTGTTGCACCACTTCTTCTTCCCAGCTAAAGCACTAGGAAGTGGTGAACGGCGGGCGTTTTGGGGGACTGTCTTATGTAATTCTGACGTTCGTAAAGTGCTGATTCTCAGCCTAATTTAAATAAATGACTTTTGATCAGCCTTCAGCAGCCCACTGCTGGCCATAGGCCTCTCCAACGCTATTTATCTAAATTTTTGGCTACTCTCATCCAGCTGCTACCAGCCTGCGAAGATCATCGCTCCACCTAGTCCAAGGGTTTCATTCTATCAATCCTCATTAAACTTATTGGAATACAGACTCCAGCAAGAAATTAAAATCCTTTTTATTTGGAACTAGCTATCGCCAGCGGCTACGCCTGCGTGATATCTTTATAAATTATAGCCTATTTTACTCAGCGATAATATAGCATTCTACTGATGAAAGATTTTGATTTAATCGGTCCAGTAGGTTTTGAGTTTATTAATTACAAACAAAAATATAAATCATTTGTTTTTACAATATTAGTGTAGATATTTTTTTTCCCCTATCAGTTGTTAACAATGTGTTCACCTCGATGGGTACCTATCTGGGTAAATATAATGTGTCTTTTTCTCAGTCATGGCCTAATCATCCGCTTCTTCATGGCCTAATCATCTTCATACAATTTATTCCTCTTGTTTAATCTGTATTTTGACTTTTGACAAAATATAGTCGTCATAACACTTAGAAATGCCAATTATTCAACACGTTTTTAATCAAGATAAATGTACGAACTTATAAGTGAAAACTTTAATAAGTATAAACAATACAGTGAAAGTTTTTATGTTAATCTCATACAAACTGTATTGTATGGATTAAGGGGCGGAGTTATCTCTGATTTAAATTAGTTGTCAGAAGATTATAATTTGTTTTCCTATTGTTTTGAGTGTCAAAACTAAAGGTACTCAGAATTGGAATTTATAAGCTGTATTGGGCAATAATCACGACGATACACACGATACATTAACAATGAGTTTTTCACGTTTATGCAGACTGATCATGGTTTTAGTTTTTTTTTTCATCAATTAGACACCTAGTGCAGGTGTGTCTAGATTCTAGATCGAGGACGACTTACTAAGGCATCTTATTTCTAATGAAGATATTAGAAATAATATGCCTATGTAAGCAATCCTTTCGTTTAGTCTCCAAAGTTTAGCAAGTCATAAACTCTCCAGGATTTTTCATGAGTTTCTGACTTCTGACAGACGAGCGTAATTTTTTTACTTGCGAGTCTAACCAAATTAGCTCTGTGCAGTAAGAGTTTTGTTCGGGTAGCTGAAATTCTGCGACTCACAACTCAAAAAATTACGCTCGTCTGGCTTCACCCTTAGGAGCCTATTAGTTTTTTCCAGTCTGAAAAAAGATGGAAAATCTTTTTTGTTAAAAAACGCATAAAGCTAAAAAAGTGTCAATCTTCCTCGTACTTTCGGCGACATGTTTTTAAGTAAACAAAGAAAAGTTCTTTTTAACATCACTCAGTTACCCAACTACGCATGACGAAGTGTTGTGTATGTCACGTGTTTAAGGTGAATTACCGTTAAAACCATTGTTTTATTATTTTCACTTCAAAAACAGAGGTTGGAAAGTTTGTTGATTGTTTTCTAGGGACAGAGAAATGCCCTTAATGATCTTTACGCCTCAACATACCTACCTTAGTGTAGGGCTGGATCCCTGATTCAGTAAATCTTTTAAAAGTAGGTAACTCTTCAAATGTCGGAAGTCAGAATAATTAGGGAGTTTGGATTTTGATTTAGAAACAATGAAGCTAATTGAAGGTACCTACACTGTATTCGAGCCACTTAAGAAAAGTCACTATTCCTAATCATAAATATTTTATAAACAAAAGCTGGATTAAACTTTTGTAAAAGATTTTCCAAATATCTTATAATAATTTGCTCTTCGACACTACAATAATTATAATGATAACCTTCAATTAGGTAGTACAAAGTAGCTTAGGTAATCCATTATCCTTATTTAGGTTTGATTCACAAACCACCAAAGAAAAATAATAATTTCTCCTCACCACCATTCTCACTCCATTTCGCCCATTAAAAGCAAACTACCACTTACTTCTCAATAGCCACTCCAGAGAACAGTTCAAGTCTTCCATCTTCTTCGTTGGAACCTCCTGGGGCGGCACTGCAGGCCACGACAGCTACCACCAAAACTAAACACAGCACTCGCATTTTGAAAAAAAAATACCCAAAAACTTTTGGACTTAGGCCAAAATGACCCAAAAAAAAATAGACTTAGGGTTAGATTGACCCAAAAAATGGACTTAGGCTTTAAAGGCCTTGGTTGTTAAGTCCTTAGTGGACGAAGGTTTAGGGTAAAGTGAGATGGGTCCGGGATGCCGCTCGCTTTTATATTCAACGTTATGTGTTCGGTAAGGATGGCTGTTACGGAACATTGTGGAGCGCGGTGTGCAGTTTTGATCGTTGCTTGGATTTGTATGAGAAAAGCGTTGGGTTGTGAGGCTAAGGTAACGCTTTAGGTTGATGAGGTAACGATTTATCATTATAATATAATGTTAAATGATTCCAGAAAAGCTATGCACATAATATTATGTGCTATGCACATATTATGTGCATAGCTTTTCTGGAATCATTTTAATTTAATTATAAAAACTTGAAAAATGTCGGCGCTTTGCAAAAATATTTCTTTCTCTCAGAAAAATTTGCTATGATTACCACGTGTAGGACGTTTAGTTAGTACATCATCTTGAAGTCAAATTGTAAGGTTACTCGTGGGAAAAAATAGTATAATAGATATCAATATTTTCCAAATGAGTTGAATGGAAAATTTGATAAAAAAATATTCTGTAAGAAGCATTTTTCATCTTTTTTTGTTTTCCTCAATCATTTTTGTTCCAGTCGTCAGATCGCTTCTAAACTCAGAATTTGTTGACTAGAGTAGGCTCTCTATTCAACAAATTCTGAGTTTTGAAGCGATCTGACGACTGGAACAAAAATAGATCCAATGGGCTTAAGTATCAAGACCTCTCACACGTGGGAGTTGACGCTCATTCATATATTAACCCGCGCACCGCATACGCCGTGTTTTCAAGAAGCGACAAACAAAACCATGTTTTACTACCGTAGTTATTGAAATGAGAAAAAAAAAATGTAAAAATTATATGACAAAAAATAAACAAATGATGACTAAACTTGATCAACAGACTTGCAATCGTTAATTTCTTCTTTTTTTCAACAGTCTGTTTTTTTATGTGAATTGTGCATCCATTTCTGAATCTTTTATCATCATTCATAGCCCTATTTTACACATTGCTGGGCATAGCCTCTGGCTGCCAAGTCTACGTCTCTCCATTGTGAGTTTTTGACAGTTTTTGTATTGCAAATCTGTCAAAAACTCCCAATGGCGAAACCATTGCATCGTTTATAAATTAGTAGACTTAGGCCCCAGTTTGCTTGTGCCAATCTCTACACTCCTGTGCCACCTTCATCAAGGTTTGACCCTCGATGGCATCATACTATTCTTCTTCTTTTATAGCTTTTTCCTCCTCGTTATGATAAAAAAAATAGGATAACGTTCTTAAAGTCAAGCCCCCTAAATTCGGTCACAGAACTCAAGACCCAGTAGGTACCGTACTTCAAGAGAAATTATTTTATGTCCTGTATCAGTTGGCAGAGCGCATGTTATTGTTGCATTCTTTTTCCATTTGCTGTCAAAATGTACTTTCTAAAGGATATTCTGTAGCCGGATCCTATGGTGTATGACGTTATAGCTTTACGCAATTGTGGCATGATTTTCTTCTGTTGTGGGATGAATTTTAAGTTGAATACTAGATGAGTCAGTTTTCCATGTAAATGAGGTAGCTTCTAGGAATAAATTACATAGCTATTGGTTGTTGAATGGCTACTGCAGAAGGTGAGTGTCCTGAATGACAGCAATGCTCATATAGTTGTGCAAGGCCAGTGATATTATCACCACACTTTGTAAATCAATCGGAGTAAATATTTTGTTTTTATTACAATATAATGGTGCTGCCGAATTTCTCAATCTCCCGACTCGCCAAACACATAACATCATGCCTTTAATCGCCGAAGGGTTAGGCAGAGCTGTTCCTATAGTAACACCCACATTTTGCCAGTCATGTCTAAGTCCCATGGAATAGGGGGCGAGCCTATTGCCATCAACCGGGCACAAATTTGCACTGGAATCAAGGATACCAAACAGGTCCGAAGAGATGGCTTGTTCCTTGCCAGAAACCTATTGTGAGCACTGGATAAGCATGGTAATTAATGCTTTATCCTTCTATGAGGAACAGAAAAAAAAGAAGTAGAGTAGAATATTGCCATTCACACGCTTATTCTGAAAGGTAAAAATAATCTATTTCATAATTTATAAAAATAAGTCCGAGTGACTTCCTAATCTCCAAAATCATTTCAAATCTCTCCCAATGAGTCTTCGAAACAGGTCAAGGATGATACTGGAGACTTTCTCCAATAGTCGATAGGATAGTCCCCTAAGGTTGAGCGCACAGCAAGCCAACTACGCGTGTCTAAATATTTTATTTCGGGGAATGAAAAAAAAAAACACTGTTTAAAAAATAATCGAAGACATCCGAAACAGCTTCTTGGTTGTAAAGGTATGAAATATTTTTAACTTTTCAAGAAAATAGAGGAGTTTACTTTTTAGTTCTATTTGTATACTATAAATTGTAGGGCAGACTAATGATTAAACACAACTGAAATAATAAAACACAGCCACTGCATCTAAAATATCGTAAATTAATTTGACTCCCTTTTGCATGGTAACTGCATAGGCTTTTTGATTTATACTCACATGTATCTATGTATATAAATAAGATTGACATTGAGACGCTAAGAATAAGAATTAAAATGCTGTTTGTGCTAAGTGCATCATTTAAGAACGGCTGAACTGATTTGGTTATTTTCTGTTTCAAAATGTTCGTAATAGTCCGAATTAGGTTTTCAGGGACATAAAAATTGCAAAAATTCCCCGAAAATGTTCCAATCCGGGAAAAACTGAACATTTTTTAAATATGATTTTTGGATATATTATTGAAAGGACAGGACAGAGCGTGTGTCGGGTGTCGGGTCAGCCAATACTGAATATTATCATATAACAAAAATAAAAGAAAAATGACCACATATACGTTAAGCGTTAGATTGATGTCAGTTGCATCGCTCGCTCAAGGTCGCGACAATGAACTTGTATCGTCGCTTACTTTCTATTTGAACGGCCTCTAGTATATGCTCGGATGTGAGAAAAAAAATAGCTTAGCTTTTAAAACTTATATGTAAGATACTTACAAAATTATTAATTTAAAGAATAATATCATATTGGCCAGTCTGGAAAGCGGTAACGGAGCTGATTACCAATGGAACGCACTGGAGAGGGTAAACCTATTTTCCAATAACCATAAACGGTTGTTCAGAGTTGGCTTACAGTTTTTAGGTACAGAAAAATATTTTTGATATAGCAGACAACTTAAACTGTACTGTAGCAAACTCAAGTTAAGACCATTATCTAAATAAGCAGCAGTTGCCAGTCGTATGAAATTAGCTGGCAAGTAAGTTATCTGAAACTACGAGACGGGGATGCAACGTGTAATATCTGCCCCTCAAGATTAAGCTTTACCTTATGAGGAGCAATGGTAGCCCAGTGGTATCGGCCCCGACTTACGAGTTCGTTCGTCGTGAGGTTGAACCCAGGCAGGCACTTTATTTTGTTTATTTAACTTCATCACCACGGCTCTCATAATGGTGAAGGAAAACATCGTGAGGAAACCGACATGTCCTAGAACCAAGAATTCGAAAACATGTGACATCAGCCAACCCGCACTGGGCCGGCGATGGTGGATTATGGCCCACTTCCTCTCACGGAGAGGCGTCCTTTGGCCCAGCAGTGGGAACGTGATAGGCTGATTATGCTTATCAGGAAGCTAATTTTTGAATCATGCATAATTATTATAAAAATTATGATTGCAATAATGATTTTTCAAATCAGCATCACAGAGAAACATCGCCAAAAACTAAGTTCTACAAGCACCCTATAGTTTCCATAGCAAAATTGGTTATTTGGGATAACCAATTTTGCTATTGCGTCTGAGCCTGAATTGATCGGGTGTTTTCTCGTGGACCTACTTTTTTGTCCTACCAGTAGGTCCACGAGGGTATGTTGTTCCTGTTGGTCCTACCAAAGTGTTGAAACCAAAATATACCTCCTGTATAAAGAAATTAGACTAGGTGTGGTTTCAGTTATCCTGCTGCCTCATTGAAAATAATAAAAAGAAAAGTTACAATATTGCTTTATTATCTTTGTTATAATATAAAAAAAACAAACTTAACATTTCATTAATGTTTTACTTACGATATTTTGTCATAATAATATGTAGATAAAACTCAAGATATTTTATCTTAATTTATCTAAAAAATGACCGGTTGTTATATCACCACGAATTAATTCTGATTGACATTTTAGAATGTAATCATCTTGAACTATATATTTTTCTTGTCGCCAATGTGATTCATTTCTATTACCAGTTTCGTTTTCCATTTCAGCTAATGTATTTAATAACCGCAAAAGTGACACCGTTTTTTTTTTCTTTATATTATTGTTGAGTTGCGCATGCCAACTTTCAACAGTGTTATTTGTTCTGTGGCGTTCACCGTATACACACCAATGAGATCTGTATACAGGAGGTATATTTTGGTTTCAACACTTTGGTAGGACCAACAGGAACAACATACCCTCGTGGACCTACTGGTAGGACAAAAAAGTAGGTCCACGAGAAAACACCCAATTGATCATACTTTTCAGTACCTACAAATTTTATCTATGATTCTCACATATACTATAATACCCCGTGAGAAGCAATGGGTGAGCGTTACGCAACGATGTGAGTGCGTTGGCACACTTCACGTTGTATAACAAGTATTAATACCGAGCCTCGGTCAGTGTTATGAGCTGAACAAATTATTATTTATTACCAAGATATTGTTACAGTAGAAAGTGGGGATTAATTTAATTAGGGATACCTAAGTATTTTGTGAAATGAGTAATTTTTATTTAAGATATTTTTTTTTTAACTATATTTATCACAACTATTAATTTACAATCTTGGTACTATATTAAATAACTAACCAATACAAAAACAAAAGGACACTTAGTGGTCCAAGTACTCGTCCGCTTCGCTGTCATCTAGAAACGTGCCCATAACAAATAAATATTATATTTTTCACGAATTGACCTACATAATTGGCCATTGACCGAGTTATGTTAAAATAAAATTATAAATAGGTTAGAATAGGTAGCTTTGTCAGTATGAGAGAAAGCTGTCATAACCTGCTAAGTTACATTTAAGGGTTCCGTACCCGATGGGTGCCTAACGGAACCCTATTACTAAGCGCTGTCCATTTCTTTGTCAGCGGGCTGTATATCACGATCCGTTATAGGTAGACCGTTGAAATTTTCACAGATTGTGTGTTTCTTTTGCCGCTATAACAAAAAATAATTTAAATAATATAAAACGAAAAATGTATGATCCCTATACAAACAACGTGTTTTTTGCTAAATATTGTATGGTGATACGGACCCTTAGTGTGAAAGTCCGACTCGCACTTGGCCGGTTTAATGAAAGTCCAGGGGCCTTATTATGAAGTATTAATGCCATCATTATTCCACTGCGAAAAAAGGATGGTGCTATCGGCCTTGTATAGCTCCGTCTCTCTATCACACTGGAAAAATGGTGACATTAATACGTCATAATACGGCCTCTGTTCTGTGTGTATTTTGTTGTGGCTATTAATATTCACAAAACGAAAGCAACAGAACTACTTCAATAATCCGTGCTTATTTTTCTCAAAAACTTTTGCTAAAAGGCTGAGAACACATTTACTGATAACTCAAAATTCTGTTACACTAATTGAAAGCGGAATGAAATGGAGTATGTTAATAATTTAATAATTGAATTTGAGGTCCTGAAAAAGAAATAAATTAAAACTAAATCATTAGCCTGTAAAATATTTTAATATTGTTATCAATTAGCTTGAAAAAAAGTAACCTAATTAAAGAGTAGTACCAAACTGGTGTTGACACTATGCAGTCAGGCAGAATAAAATTAGCAGATGTGAAGTAGGAGCCAGTCATAACTCTTCTTAGTAGTGTCGTTGTAACTAACAAGTAATCCACACTTAGGTTTGTAAAGGTACAAAATAAATTCACTAAAATAACTGGTATCAATGCTAACATCAGTAAAACGAGCCAAGTACATCAAGTAAACTGTTCATTCCGATCCCAAATCATTTTGCGACAACACATTCTCTTCTACTGAATACTACAACGGTCTTCGTAAAACTGCGCGCTGAACGGGTTGTCCAAAGCCATTGTACTCTCAGCTATCTTATCCCTGACTTTATCTGACACAGTGTATATTGTTCCAACCACTTTCCTCACGTTCTTCGAGATGAACATCCTTGGGTTGTGCTTGTGGAAAAACGCCTTCATTTTTCGGTGTCGCAGCGCCATTTTTCGTCTGATCGGGTGTGGTCTGCTGAATACAGAACGCTTCTTTTTTGGGAAAATACGTCTTCTTCTCTTCCCCATAATTTTGTTATCTTACCAGCTTACCGGCGGTTATTTGATGACATTATTTTCCATGTGTCTTTTTGGTTTTTGTTGGATTTTGTTACAAATTTTTGCTTTTATATTTCACATTCTGCCATTGTGATGTTTTATTGGTTGTCAGATATGGTACTGTCATGTTTGAGATTTGTAACTGCTTTTGTTTATTTTCCAGCGTTTTTACTTTTTATAAAAATCGTTCTGTAATAAAAAGTTCTCAACACGGGGAAGAAAAAGTTTCTTAAAGCAATTTATTGTTCAGGGATGGACTGAAAATGTTATTCTTGGTATATAAATGAAATAAAACAAAAAATTAAAAGAATTCACTACTTAATTTTATTTTTTCGTACAAATAATTCTTTGGTTAAATAATAATACACAAAACTTATACAACCGTTTATCTGCATCGTTTTTAATGGAGAACGAAATTGGCGTCACTAATAGTCAAAGGTCTCTAGAACTACTTATAATTTATATAAACACCTACTAAACTACTTTTTTTTGTCGAAAACCTTCATTCCCATCAATGAACCCTAAGCGGTACAGGTATATAATCCCCTCTTTTATAATGCTCATCATAATACACATGATCCTCACTCTTCGAAGGCACCTGGATGATTTCCACCTGGGTCTTGGTGTCATCCTTCCGATTCTGGTAGCTGTGGTTATGGTCGAAGGACGCTTTGAGGCTAAGGACGGAAGACATGATGGTCGAGAATAATCCCATCATCAATCCTGCAGAGAAACATTGAAAATTATTTGCTGTTGCTGACGAGAATACTCTAGTTCACATTTTATATGTTATGTATGGAGTTCAGGTTGGCGTTGGACGAAGTTACATCTAGATTGAAGGTTTTTGGGATCATGGAAATAATTTTTTTAAGGCTTTTGAAATGTTGATAGTAATGCCAGATGATTGATGTTACCAGTACATCCAACCGCATTTCCATAGAAACAATTTTACGTTGATAGAAACTTTATGTGGTTGCAGTAACGGTATCTTTTGTAGGTCCATATTACCACGGACGTGGTTGACTATATTGTTTATTAAACAATTAAAATTTTCTGAAATTATAGATTTCATAGGAGGCAATTGGAAATCGCATTGACCCTTGCTGGTCATAGAGCCAAATTACGCTAAAACTATTGGTCCTTTTCAGAAGAACTCGTAGTAAAGACTTACCTTTAGCAGACAAGAACGCCAAAGCCTTCAAAGCTATAGGGATCAGCAAACTCTTAGCGGCAAGTAGACCAAGAATCAGCGGCACCATATACTTCTGATGCTTCGAATACTTGTTACCACCTCTGTTCTTCTTGTTCTTCTTAAAGAGCTTGAAGACGCACTTCTTCCCTTTACCTATACGCTTCTTATCTATAAAATGCTTCTTCTTATTCTTTTTAGCTTTTCTAGCTTCTGTTTTTGGTAAGGGTTTGAGGTCTCTTGATTCAGCGTCTGAAACTTTCGGGAAGAGTAAAATTTATCATCTTTATTTATTGAAGGATACTGCCTGATCTTTAGAATAGTTTTAATTAATTTTCTCGGGGCTTGTCTTTTTAAAGTCTGATAACTTTTATCTGAAGAATAAATGTGGCTGATCGATATAATTTTCTATGCAAAAGCTGCCAATCTTAATCTGACTAATGAAAAATTCGCACTAAGGCAACAAATTAACTGTTTTGCACATTAATTGTTGACTTATGCAAAACAGTGGTGAGCTGGCGAGAGCAGTGATGGCCCTGACTTAAGAGTTGTAGGTCGTGGCCCAGGCAGGCGGTTTACTTTGTGTAAATAATTTCACATTTTACTCCTCTCAAAACGGTGAAGGAAAACATCGTATGGAAACCGGCATGTCCTAGAACTAAAAACTTGAAGGAATAAAAATTATGACATCCAACATCCACTAACTCGCACGGGGTGGTGGATGACTGGCCCCTCCCTCCCTCTCACAAAAAGAGTAGGCCTGTGTCACGGCAATAGGAACATTAAAGCCTGATTGTGAATACGAATAGTAAGTGATAAAGTTTATAGGTGTGAACCTTTGAGGATTAGAAAACTATCAATCTAACACGAATAACAAATCATTACCTTGCAAAGACCGAGGTGCGAAGTTGCTGCTAGCTATAATCCACTCCAGTTGTTCAGTTGAATTGAAACCACCATCCACATACTTATCATGACTGGTCGGTCCAAATCCGAACAACGTCTCTGTTTTTACTATACCATAGTTATTTGTATTATCCAGTATCAAGCCACGGGAGTAAGGAAGCATTTTGAGTACTGATCACGAATCTTTTGCCTACGTGTTAAAGTTAAATTTTGCTTAATTTTCACATATTATTTTTGAGAAATTCGTTCTGTTTGACATGCACAAACGAAGTGGTGTTACTATCAGTTGTCACTGAGTTTTATAGCGTCAAAATGGGAACATTATGGCCTATCATGCGGTACGTTTTAATGACTCCAAGCGTTTTTCTTCGTAATTAGACGTTAATTTTAGTGTTAGGGAAAGCTTTGACATTGTGTCTAGTTTTCTTTTTGGAGTAGGTACTGATTTGGTTCCGTGATCCTTTATTCATATACAGGGTGGATTTTTGAATTGGGGCAGCAAGGGCAGCTACCTTAACCGTTGTAGCAACAGGAAAATGGTATTAGGAGACTGTCCTTAAATTTTTGTGAAATTTTGATCTGCAGTCACAGATTTTGAAAAAAATTTACAGTTATTAGGAAAATGGGTAATTTTCGTAAAAACTTTTTTTATGCCATTAGATCTTGTTTCTTAAAAGTATCAAAAACTTTAACTGGACCAACTGAGGTTTGAGTACTAGAAAAAGTTAAAAAACTTTTCCCATCTCAAAAATCCATCGTGTATACAATGTGGGGACGACAAACAACAATACGATGCAATATAAAGTCAGGGAAATTAATTGTTAAACAAATTGACACCTTGTGCCAATTTGCAGTGTAATGGTACTATTCTGTGGTTATGGCCAATTCCTACAACTGTCAACCTGTCAAAAAATTACGGTTAGTTGTGATTTGAATATACGGGCAATTTACATTGGTAGTCAAGTTGCTTAACAATGAATTTCCCTGACTTTACATTGCATCGTATTGTATAGTGTAATTATTGCAGTACGAATAACCATGATTATGATTTAGGCAGAGGCCCCTATATTAGGTAGGTACATCCATATTTCGCCAGTTATATTTAAGCCCCATGTAATAATAGGGGGCGAACCTATTGCCATCAACCTGACACAAATCCAGACTCCGGGCTTCTACTGAAAAATTCCAGATAGAAAACCCCAATAATACTTTGCCAGACCTTTTTTTTTTTTTTTTTTTTTTGGGTGGGAAATCATCCAATGACTTCTCCCGCTCTGGGCGGAGCGGGAGGGCGTGTCAGACTTTTACTGACTAAAACCCACCCGTGTTCCTTCCCTTGCCATGCCAGGGGCCACGGTTTCCCCTTAGGACTACCCGCAACCCCGGCGGGACTTTGCCAGACCTGGAAATCGAACCCAGGACCTGTTGCTCGGAGCATCAATAAACAAAGTTCTATTGTAAACGACTGGAAATTGTTATTATATTAATTATTTAATGGGTATTCACAATAGCAAAGGCATGCAGTTCTGTATACAAAAATGATTACCTGCGAGTGCAACCGAGCAATATACAGTTAATCATTAAAAGGGTCGTGAATTTCTTCCATTCGATTTAGAAAATGTTCATCATCAATCATCATTACTTCCATGTCACATCAGACTATTATGAAATAATACAAAGCTGCTATCGTTGATGGTTCCCTTTAAACGCGGATAGTTCATCCTCAATGTAACAGATGGCGCTGATCGATACTCAAGCATGTTTGATTAATGCTGTGTCTTGATAAGAGGAAATCATGTTAAGAGGGTTTATTCTGAAAGTTGGCAACGTCGCAAATATATGTCAAATATTTCTCTGTTTTGATTAATTTGATAATATTTCTGTATGGAAATAAAAAATGTGGCTAACTAGCGAACTAGAATATTGATTATGAAATGCAATAATTAATATCGTAACACCGAATAGTTAGTTTTAGATGTAAAAAAAGTATTTGGTAACTTTCCAAATGCCTTTTTTTCACCTAAAACGGGTACAACATCAAATTCAATGTTATAATTGCAATTCATTATTAATATTCTAGTCAATTGGTTAGCCACATTTCTTATTTCCATACAGTATTATATCCAAATTAATCGAAACAGGTAAATATTTGACAGCTATTTACGACGTTGCCAACTTTTAGGATGCACCCTCTTAAGTCTGATTTTTAATTTGCTAGACCACAATGACGGCTGCGTTCGACCTTTCAAAAAAAAAATAACAAGATAAATAATAAATTTTACAGAGACGACACGACAACAGCTTTTTTTTTGCAAACATTTAAACTCACATACATAAACAGCCAGACCTGGAACAACTACTTGTAGGTCATACAAATATTTTGTTCCGTGCGGGAATCGGCGCCAACCGTGGCATCACATCAAACAGTGAAGGTCCTCCAGCAGATAATGATTCATTCTTGGTGAGATTCACTCGATAACTATAATTTATGTACTAGGTTATTTTTATGTCTACACAAAAAATACTAATGTCATTTTAGTGTAGCAAATAAAAAATCAGAGTTTAAGTACCTATTTATTTTACATGTTACTTATGCTGCTGTTGAGCTTATGGCTAAGTAATAACAGCCGCACGGGTCGATCCATCAGGTTAAGCTACACCTGCCGGGGTTGGTCCGTGGATGGGTGACGTCCTCCGTGCCTCGGAAAGCACGTTAGGCCGTTGTTCCCGGTTGTCATTCGTGAATCTTTGAAAGTGGTTACCGGTCATCAGACGCCCGAAAGTCTGACAACCAGTCTTACCAAGGTGTATCGTATTACCCAGTTACTTGGTTGTGGAGGTCTGATAGGCAGTCGCTCCATGTAAAATGCTGGTATTCAGCTGCATCCGGTTAGACTGGAAGCCGACCCCAACATAGTGGAAAAAGGCTAGGCAAATTGACTTATAAATTGAACTTGCTAGACTACTTTTTAGTAAGAAAGATAATCAAAAAATGACTCAAAGATTAATTTAGGAATACACAGGGTGGATCACAAGATATTAAGTACTTGTAATTGTTTGACGAACGGGATTTTTCGGACATGAAGCATAAATTATTTAAAAAAAAGGAAAATGAATTCGAAAACCTTTTATTGAATCGCTTCAATTTAAGCGACCACAAAATACGGGTTTAGAAAATGGTGGATCAGTAAATGGAGCATAACGCCAAAGTCATGGTTGTCTGTGGTCGTTTCTGCAGCCATTTATTCTTATATATGGATTTTCCTTTTAAAGAAAAAACTTCGGTATAATTAGGTTCATCGGATTCTATTAGTCTCAAATTTTGAAACTATGCTTAGATCATAGGGCCTTAGATAGTTGCATAACACATATCTATTAAACAATGTAACAGCGAAGCAATTTTCACGCCTCAATAAGACCTAGGCCACATATTTTTTGATATTCTGATGGCTCAAGACCTAAAGATGTGTCATAAAGAATATGAATTTAAAAGCTTAAAAAAAACGCGAAATTTCGCGGGCATTCTGGTAAAATGACAATTTAACGCAATAGGTTTCATTTTTGCTGTTTACCGATGTTAATTGCATTAATAACGTTGTTGAACGGATGAATTTTTCAAACCTATGAAGCAATGGAATAGCAATACGCTTCTCGGATTGTGACTGAAAGTGTGTTACGTAATTAGGCGCAGTAGTAAAATTATTATGCTACTAAATCTGATTTCTTCTTTGGTTTAAGAGGGTTTATCCTGAAAGTTGGCAACGTCGCAAATAGATGTCAAATATTTCGCTGTTTTGATTAATTTGATAATATTTCTGTATGGAAATAAGAAATGTGGCTAACCAATTGACTAGAATATTGATTATGAAATGCATTATCTAATATCGTAACACCGAATAGTCAGTTTTAGATGTAAAAAAAGTATTTGGTAACGGGTAAAACATCAAATTCAATGTTATAATTGCAATTCATTATTAATATTCTAGTCAATTGGTTAGCCACATTTCTTATTTCCATACAGTATTATATCCAAATTAATCGAAACAGGTAAATATTTGACAGCTATTTACGACGTTGCCAACTTTTAGGATGCACCCTCTTAATTTAAGAATATGAATGTAAGAGCTTTTGTTGGTTATTAAGGATTGTACCTAATTCAGAAATGAGATTCTTGATCATGATATAGCAGCCGCACGGGTCGATCCATCAGGTTAAGCTACGCTTGCTGGGGTTGGTCCGTGGATGGGTGACCGAGGATACTAACGGGTATCGTATTATGCGGCTACTGGGTTGTGGAGGTCAGATAGGCAGTCGCTTCATGTAAAATGCTGGTATTCAGCTGCATCCGGTTAGACTGGAAGCCGACCCCAACATAGTTGGGAAAAAGGCTCGGTAGATTGATTTTGATATAACAATCTATCTTACAACTAATCTACATTATTTTGTGGTGATTTCGTTAATAGTTTAGTAGATAACTTCATAACGAAACAGTGAAATTGCTATTCTTAAAATTAACGTATTAAATAAAAATCATAAAAAATCAAAGCACTTGCGTATAATTATATTATCATTGTTAGCGATACATTTGCCTACGTTATAATTGGTAACTACATTATCTATTCCAACTAACAATAAATAAATAAATAACTTATTACTAGCACTTAATTATATTTACATTTGCGCGAGCTTAAAAATAGCGTTGATTGTATTACAAAAATAAATACAGAAAAATATAGTCCAAGTTTTGTACGAAAAACAGAAAATAAAAACGGAACAGAAAAATCTGCCAATCAACTATCGGTGGATTTTCTTTGTTTTCGACTTCAGACTAGCAGGGTGGACTCCGGATGGACGCTTACTTAGACTGAATGGCAACTGCGAGTCGTCGACTTTATTTTAAACTTCATTTTTATTACCGACTTCAAAAACTGGTCCTTCTTCAAACTTCTCATCAACATTAATTCCCCTAATCAATAATATCGAGTTCGTTTAATTTAAGATTCCGTTCCAAAAAAAGTACAACCCTGTTAGTAGCATTTTGGTGCGGAACCTCATTCGAATTTAGTTCGTCTGTCTGCTTGATACAGTCGGTTTTCCTTCCAGAAATTTGAAGCCGGTGTCCTTGGGCCTTTTTCTAATACCCTCCTTTCTGTAATCCCATGACCGCTGCAAACAATGCAAAGAAGAATCCTGCTAGACCAGTGGCTCCGATCAGTAGGACCAACCCTGCAATCATGACCGGTACTAGAGCGAAGTATTTCATCTTGTAAGCCAGGAGTAGTGGCAACATGTATTTCTTGAGCTTCTTTGGCTTGATCTTCTTCTTCCTCTTGTTTTTGTGTCTTTCCTCTTCGTGCCCCTTGATGCTGCCGATGTCTTCCTCTTCATATTCTCCGTCATCATCGAATTCGTCCTCATCGTCGTCTTCACCCATTATGTCTGAAATAAGAGAGAAAGGGTTTGTTAATTATAATGATAATATATAAAGGAAGTGTTATGGACATTGGATAAAAGAAATAACTGTTTGGGAAGGAATTAATCACTGAATGTAACTTATAAGAATGATCATATGAGTGATCCTAGACTATACTTATAATAACTCCCCTAAACATAATTATCCCTTCTAAAGTAGAATACTTTCGCCTTACTACCACATAAACATATTTGTCTGTTTGTTAAGGCTAAATGTATATATATATATTTATTTAAAGAGTTTGACATTACACTGTCATTAGACACGATACGTTCAAGTATTTTTGATCATAAACACTTCCTCGGTTTCTTCTTTTCTACGAAAGAAACTTAAGATTGTGTTTTTATCATCAGTCTCACTAGTTAGTCACTAGTCAATAATTATCACATTATGCCAACAACAACAGCCCGATAGCCTGATAGGCTAACAACCTGTTACGATGGCGTTACCGTGAAATACCAGATGACATCCGATTACGTGTAGCATGCGTGTCTTAATTATTAACACCGTAATTGTTGGCACTTTAAACGGTGGCGATTATACTTTAATTATTATCGTTATCATATTAAATGGGTGCACATTCTTGGTATGAAAGTTTTAGGGGCTTTGTTAACTGTGACTTAGTTATCCTCGAAAAGCACTTGATGTCTATTGGAAGTGAACGTTGACTATTTTCTATGTGCACATTTGTTTTAGTGATTTTCCGGTTATCGTGTTTATATACTGACATAAAGATTATATTGATTTATGTATGTTACATTAAAAAATCAAAATCAAAATCTGTTATTTCACATAAACCTACATGGGCACTTATGAAACGTCAGAAGCTAAGTGCACGGTTCCAATTTGTCGTTTCCTATGGAGAAGAGCCGGCAAGAAACTTTAATATAGTTTAATACGTTAACATTAAAGTTACATATAGCTTAGAAGCTCTCGAAGTTTTGTTGTAAAAACTGTGCGAAGCAGGAGCGGTCCGGCTAGTTACATAAAACAAAAAAATAAACGTTTAACTGTTATTGAATACGACTCAAAGATGAAAAAGGTGCTCTACTGAAATATGAATTCCAAAAAATTGAGTTAGCTACAAATTAAAAGCCTAGATGATGCAGGCATAGTTTTTTATTTAATTATTTAGAAAAATGAGGAACGTAAATCATTGATTGATGTTTTTATTACATGTACCTACCATAAAGCAGTCTTCATATCGGGTTTTTTTTCTAATTATATGCGACCAACTTTCAATCTGTTTTTTTGCGTTTTTTTTTTTTAACAATTTTGACTTTCCTTGTGTTTATTTTGAAATTGCAACTTTCTTCTTTTTTGTCAGTTATTACTTTCTATTTGATTTTTATCTATATTTAATTGGCTAATATATAGCAAAGATGGGTAATTAATTCCTTCATATTATCCATTTATCTTGCTAAATGGATAATATGAAGGAATTAATTTTTTGCATCTTTACAGATGAATGTTTTGAAAAATGCAATTAGCTTAACAATAGTCGATCATTTACCCGATGAAGCGAAAATTATTAACAGTATAGAAGATGTATGGATACATAATTAATACTCGATCAAAATTAAATAATCATATTGGCATCGTGTACCTAATGATCCGTTGCAGATCTTAATTTGAAATTGATCAGGTAATTTAACATGAAATATTGGTATTTTGATCCATAAGTTAAATGTGTGTTCATGTGTAGTCATTTTAATTGTTTAGAATGTCTGATAGGACGTTTATGATATTTAGCTATTATACGGAGCCTTGGTTCGATTCCCAGGTCGGGCGAAGAGTTATTGGGTTTTTCCATCAGGAATTTCTTAGTAGCAGCCCGGAGTCTGGATTAGTATCCAGTTGTTAGCAATAGGTTCGCCCCTATTACAACCCTTCTTGGAATACAGGCATGATGGTATGTCATGTTTATGTGGTAACTATAAAAGTTGTTTTCCTAATTAAGCATAATATTCGTTACAAAACCCATTCCTGAATTTCCATTAATAATTGAACGAATTATTCTATTATGTAAGTAATAAAAATCTCTTATCATTCAAAATCAATAGAACTTGGTCCCAACATCAAACACCCCTCAGAATTGATCCCTTTCTATCAGTCCACTGCACTTACCGGCCTGCTCACCCAATAATAGAGAAACGGTCGCAATCATACCACTATCATTACCAACCGTTACAAATTCATCGTCGACTGAATACAAACTCAAAACTTTGGAACAGAAAATCTACTTCACACAGACGTAGGTATTAGATAGTTACAAATCTTAGATTTAAGATGAAAACTGGATTGATAGGTTACAAGCTCAGGGTCAATATTGGTAGCTTTTTGAATACATAATATCCATAGACAATGCCGAAAACTAATCAAATACGTTGCTGACAAACAAAATTTCTGAGCAAATGAACTCCGATTTTTCTTATCTTGTCCTGAAAGAAAGTCCTTCACCACAAGTGGAAATGCTTTAATGTGTTGTGGGGAGATGGCTGATTATAAAATTAGAGTCGTCTAGAAGCTATCAAAAAACTTAGAACAATCAGAGGTAATAAAATTAAATGGAACTATTGCGAAAGTGCAATAAGCTTCAGGGCTACGTACGTTGAGAAGCTAAAATATAATGCGGACATTACAATAAAATCAGATGATAACATTATTGTTGAACCTGACTGCAAAAGCTTTTGAACTTAAAAAGCTTTTCAGTAACCACCCACATAATTAAATGGTCCTTCTGCATTAAACCCTCACATGACACCACTAACTAGCAATAACTCTCGATGAACTGAATTTCATCAATATTGTAGTTCTGGCAATCGTTTCCGCTTGTTGACTACAATGCACGTAAACGTATATTATAACTGTATACGTTACGTTACGGCTATCGTTACACGCTGTCGCAGAAGCATATCAAGAAAAAAAAAGAAAAGTATTGACATAGTAATGATGGTCATCAGTTTGTTAGAAATAGAGCTTATCCGAACTTTTTATCGAGTTAAACTTGTATGCATGAGCGAATAGAATGATATTAATGATATTGTCATAGAATATACTAGACATAAAACAACCCAATTAGGGCTGTTGTCTTGTATGTTACTGAGTCCAAATTTAAATTGACTGAAGAAGGTGGCAGCCTGGACCCCAATTGGCTACATCCGAAGGATTTTGAAAGAAATTCATAATCCAATAATGCTGCATATGATTGAAAAAGTTGTCTGCTTGCTAACGATAAAAACGCAAAATATTGTTGAATAGTAAAATTGCACGCACTTTGGCTGTGGTTGGTGTCAGTAAAAAAATCTATAAAGCTCTAGGAAATGGAAATGATGGACGGAAGCCCAAACTACCTAAGGAAAGGATTCAAACAAAATGTGAATGATGATGATCACCAACGAAAGTAAATAGAGCGTGAATAAGATAATTAGAAACGCGTTTAGAAAATTACTGGTCCTAGGACAAAAAAGGGGAATCTTTTAGAAAATATAATGAATATGGAAGGCCGGTACTAAAAGTTGGATGTCATAACAGATGAATATAATATCATTAAGTATAATTATGTGGAATCTATAATAATTTTATAGAAAACCAAGTTATGCTAAGAAAGCTCTTTTATAGATTTAAATAATTGGATTAGAAAAGTATTTTCATTTTCTATTTAAATTATTTAATGGTCATTTTAATCAAATGGCTTATTTTATTAGAGTGAATGAAAATGTCTATATAGAGGAATATATTAAAAACGTTAATTGTTTCTTATTAGAGGATGATGATAGGAGACAAATAGATAATGTTTAAACTTTCTAAGTTTAGGATGACTTGTTATTTATCTAAAAGAAATTGATTGAATATCAATGGTTTTTAATCTAGGTATTAAAGATCTTAAACTAATGTATGCAAATGTTGATACAAGATAAGATGATGAAATAATTTAATTGAACATTTCTTATCTAGAAATGCTGACTAAAATGCAAAATGTACAAAATCCAGATTCCATATCTTAAGGGCAGTAAACACAAGAATCTGTAACTGTTAGATATGCATCGATTCAGCATAATAATTCAATTAGAATTGGAAATATTTAAAAAAATCGCATCAGGAACTTCCTAATGGATGTAGGAACTAATTACGTATTTATACATTTCCTAATAAGCAATAAAGTTCCTCAATTTTAATTGAATTCACTCTTCCTGTAAAAACGTGCATATCGAGAAATTGGTAACACAGATAAACCTACTTCTGTATCAAGTCCTAGTAAATGGTAATCGTGACTTCAATTGCTATAGCGTTCACTAAATCCATCTATCAATATTCAGTTGATTCATGTTACATGTCAACTAAATCATGAACAAGTCCATATTTCAATAATTCCTAGAATATTAAAGAAACATATATTACTCCTTCGACCATTTGTTTGTCATCATGCAACGCAAGTTCAATGATACTAAATACATAATTTATTTACGAAGGATTGCGTGATTCCATTGGTTGAACGTACACGGTAACATTCGATAGTTTCGTACATAAATCAATTGTTTCTAAATCATAAGATTTATCGTTAATTCGTGAGATTAAACAAATGAACAAATAATCGATGAAAATTAGGTACAATGTGTTGATTTGTGGCCTGATAATTAATAGTGTAATATTAGTGATCATGTGTTCATCTGCATAGCAGTTTGGTGATGAAATAAAATGGGTTACGGTGAAGATAAACATGGCGGGGTAAGGTGAAATGTAGTGGCACAACGGGCTGATAATTCTTCTAAAGGATTAGTGAGAAAGTTTAAGTTGTTTTGATTAGCTTTATCAAGTTAATCTGGAAGCTTTTTTTGGATCAAAGATATGTTAATGATGAGTAACGATGATTAGGAGGTCCAACTCCTAGAATATTTCAAACAAGTTCTGAAAACTTGTAATATTATTAACAGGATAATAAATTACTTTTCATAATAAATTATATTAACTCCAAACGAACAGTCTTGTTTCCTGATGGTCTTTGATGACTTCTTCATAATCAATCATTTGATCAAAATAATAGTATTATCATTAATCAAATACTTACATGATAATGATCTCCGTGAGACAGAAGGTTCCGAGAAACCCTCAGGCTTCTCAATGATTGGTTCCTCAACAGCCACAGATCGCTTCTCGTACTCTTCTCTTCTGATTAAGGGTATTGCTCTAACTTGGAAATGGCCATCATCTGTCAAATTTCTTTTCTCTTTGGCAATTGGGATATAATTACCAGGGAAAAGAACCTTGGAGTTATTCTTCACATCTGCGTAATACACGTTTCTTTCCACTTGGGGCTCTTCCGGTCTTAGCGGGATAGCACGAGGCTTGAAGGCATACCGTCGGTAGGTATAAGGGAGCCTAGACTCCCTTGATTCAAATCTCGTAGGTTTGATAACTATTGAAGCACTGGTGACATCAATCACCGAATCCCTGTCTTTGTTCCAAAGCTTCTTCAAAGCATCCTGGTACTCGTTGGCCGAAACCAAGGCCACACAACAGAGCACTAAAGTCTGGTAGTACATATTGATAGTTAATTAATGTCACTTATTACACAACACACTTCACTTTCCTTAGACCGTCACCCTGTGTACCACCATTTTGCATCAAGCGGTCGCGCAAAACTGAATTACTGTCGCTGCAAGACGGTATATTTATACATGTGTAAGTATAAAGTTGCGTTTTTCCAGTCAGTTCACGGTCGGACGGGCCTTCGGGCTTCCTTTGGTTTCAATTCCGATATGAACGAAATGTGTTCGAAATGAAAAACTTGTCCGTTTTCGCGTGGCTTCTTCCGTTAATAGTTGGGGACAGTTTCTCCAATTGATTGTGGTGCAATTTGTACTTGTTATCGTGTTATTAGATGGCAGGAGATGCTCTGATATGTTGGGACGGTGAAAAGCTGTCATCTTGTCTGAGATTGAGATGTTGAGTGAATATCTGTATTAGTAATCATGGTTTGTGCTCATTCGCTTCCGAGTTAGTAGGCAAAGAATAACTGTTTTATTTTCGGTTTTTATAAATTTTGTTTTGCCTCGTTGTTTATTTATTTATTATTTCTCTATCTTTACAGGTTGCCTTAATGCGATACTTAAGTAAAATTAATATACTATTATAATCTAAATGCACAATAAAATAAACAAACATAACACCCGAGAGGTCGCCAGAGTAAAGACGTTCAGTGTACAAGAAAATAATTCTAGAAACCTAACGGCTAGAGCATTTTTTCTGATTGAATGTTCAAAAACGAAAAGGAAACTGACAAAACGAGTATAGTTTAGTGTCAAATCGCTTGTAACTTTTAGGTACCTAAAAAATTTGTTTTGTAAATTTTTGAGTAACTTTTAAAATGCAATAACACCAACGTAGTACCAACAGGTTGATATCGTTCAAACAACTGACAGATGCTAGAGTAGATGCTTTGTGGTCACCAGCCCACCAGACCATGGTAAAGGGTTCAAGAACAGATGTTATTATTATGGGCAATTTTTTTTTTCAATGATACGCCTCATTGGTTGTTTATAAACGCAACCACAAGGCTAAGGGAGAAGTTTAAAAAGCCCCGTTACCTAAACTTTTTCTTCTTCCATGAGAAAATTAATAAAATCAGTTGAGGGTTTGCAATTATGTCTAAATATATATAACAACTGCTCCCATTTTGTAAAAAAGTTTTATTTTAGCTTAATAGGTATTCCTAAAGTTGCACTTCTGCTTTTATCTAAACTGTATTTTATTTTAAGTATGAACCTACTTTATGAAGAATCTAAAGAATTATTTGTCTGTGCAACATCAAAATCAATTGTATCATTTATTCATTTGCTCCATAATTTCTATATAACATGGATTTCAATAGGTACTCTTGACGATCAAGTTCAATCTGCCTAGATTAAACAAAGACACAACTGTCTATACTTGCTTTATTGTAAGCATGCTCGTAATTTAAATATTATGCATGCTCTAGTACGATTGGCAACATTAGCTCACTAAGCATAAACAGCCCGTGCCCACTGCTGGGACTCAGGCTATCTCCTTCTGAAACGAAGTGGGCCGTAATTCACCACGAAGGCCCATTGGGGGTTGGTCGATGATTAATATAACTCTTAGGCTCTAGACAGACGGACCGCATTTCAACTGCATTTGCAACCGCATTGAAATGCGGTCCGTCTGTCTAGAGCCTTAGTGAACTCACTTTATTACCGTTATCTTCAGGTAAAAACCTTCCCTCCTTCTTCAAATATCATCACAACCAGAAGATCACCACAACATCCACTTGGTCATTGCTCCACCTGGCAAGACTGTGGTCCTTCAGCACGTGGTCAACACTTCAGAACTCTTCGGAGAATCGTTTTACGAGCAAAAGCAAGCAACCTTAGCTATCAAATACAGAAAGTGTTTATTTACTTTTTTTTTTAAACACGTGTTCACCATTTAAATGCCAACCATAATCTATACTTATAATAAATCTGTAGAAGTAAAAATTCTGTACATTGAAAATATAAAAAAAAAAATAGCAGGGGGTGTTACTAGACCGACAACGACCCCAAAAATTTGATTAAATTTTTTTTTGTCTGCTGTGCTGTCTGTCTGTCTGTCTGTCTGTCTGTCTGTCTGTCTGTTTGTTCAGGCATCACGCAAAAACTACCGGTTCGATTACGATGAAACTTGGTATAATTATTCTTTAATATCCTGGGCACAACACTGGGTACTTTTTATCCCGGAAAAGTATCCTATCCTACGGTTGGGGGGTGTCAAAGTTTGTATGGAAGAATTTTAACGCGCTGTCCGATTAACTCGAAACTCAATATTTATACTTAAACCCAAAAATTAAGAATAACGTGTATCAGGATTTTTCGAAATTCAACCCATAAGGGGGTAAAATAAGGTATGAAAGTTTGTATGAAAAATCTTATTCCTTGAGGTAATAAACATGAAACTTCGCACGAATAGTTATCAAAATAAATTATAAAATTTGTAGTTTTTTGTTTTTCTAAATTACCCCCTAAAGGGGGGGTTGGGGGGTGTCAGTGTTTGTATGGAAGAATTTTAACGCGCTGTCCGATTAACTCGAAACTCAATTTTTATACTTAAAACCCATGGGGATGTATGGGGTAATTTCCGACACTCACGCGGGCGAAGCCGCGGGCAGCAGCTAGTACACAATAAGTATCTGAAATTCATTACCCTCTTTTTTCAAACAATCGAGTGAATCGTGTACGTAATGACGCATGCACTCTACAATTATTTGAACGACTGCTATTACTGCTTATCTCATGGTATTATTACCACTATGATAGTAATTAAAACCTATTACCATTTCTTGTGACTAACGAAGCTGATGTTACTAGCGTTGAACGTTAGTAATGCAATGAAAGTGATGGGGTAATATCGATTCAGCAGTTTTCGACGACGGGATTTTCTAAATATGATTGATGGAAGCGTCTTCGATCATTATGGGGTGTTAGCACTTTATATAATTTATGGAAACGCTGTTGGATCATTGGAGTAGATGTTGCAAGTTGTTTTTAGTAAAGGAGAGCTTTTTGTGGAAGAGTTTTGTCTGATAAAGTACTGTCCTTCACCCAGCTCGTTTCGAGCTGTTGTTTGAAGGGAAAAATGCTGGTAGATAACGCCTTTAAAGGCCAGTTTATACGAGCCCAGTAATATGTAAGTCAGTCCACCGCTGACTTGAAACCGACTCGTAATACCACATTAAACTTCTTTTAAAATGTAAATAATAATTCTCCTCTCAGTTTATTAAGTTAGCAAAATGAAAACAAAAACAGATAGATACCTAAAGCGCAGGCCGCATATAAACGGACGGACATGGTACGGGCGGCTTCTTATTCCATTCCATACAAAATGCATGAAAATAAAGCACAATTTAGGACACACGGTATGTCGTTGCTCGGACGTGGTTATCTCCGCGGTGTCCGTGGTCCACGCCGTGTCCTCGCCTGATGCCATTAATATGTGGGCTATGCCTAATGGGTTCACTTTTTGAACTTAGAAGCTTGTCATCATCAACAGCCACTGCTAGTCATAGGCTCCAGTCGCTCGCTACCCTCATCCTATTCTGAGCTACCCTCATCCCACTGGTACCAGACAACCAACGAAGATCATTACTCTCGGTTGGTGTCCTATTCAAATTCAGGTCTAAACAACGAACTATGTCAGCGGTTGGAATTCTCTGGGTCAATGGTGTGGCTTTACGCATTTGCCGTTGTCCAATGAAGCATTGATGAAAATTATCGTCGATTAGCTGCAATCAAATTGAAGCAAATAATTACATAGGAAATAAAGTCGGCAAGCTCAATTTAAATTATTATGAGCGGCTCGTGGCCAACAAACTTAACAGGTGATGGATTTGCAAGTTAGGATGTGTTCTTCGCGTTTTTTTTTTAACCACAACGGCGAAGCTCTTGATCTGACTCTCACCTGATAGTAAGTGATGATCAGGCCGAAGGTGGAAGCGAGCCTCACCCGGAATCATCAATCAGCCAAACCACAGAGGAAACTGGCTATCTTACCTCTAACTGCCAAAACACAACAATGGGTCTAACATTGTTGTTATGGCGACAGACTTAGATAAAATGCTGGTAGCTAGCCAGGCGGAATTAGAACAAGCCCTACCACTGCCCAAACCGAGCAGAAAATTTTGCCCCCACTGGAATCGAACCCGGGACCTCTGGGTCTAAGACAGGTGGTCTAACCACTAGACCACATAAGCGGTTAGACTGTGGATTCCCTACTTTCTTGTTACTATCATGTTCAAGACCTCGCCTTTCCAATAGGCAAAATAGCAAGTCAGGTGCAAATCCTCTCTTAATAAAATTGTCAGTGTTAGGCCATAATATTATAAACCGTCACTATTGACAACCCTTGTCGCTGATCATTATTCTTTCATAAAGGGTCAAATACAAAAACTGTTTATAATAGTCTGCCTAGCCTTTTCCCAACTATGTTGGGTCGGCTTCCAGTCCAACCGGATGTAGCTGAATACCTGTATTTTACATGTAGTGACTGACTACTCGCTACTCGTTGATAAGACTGATTGTCAGACTATAATGACTGTCAAAGATCTACGAATGACAGCCGGAACCAACAGCTGAACGTGCTTTCCGAGGCACAAGGGGGTCTCGATATGTAATGGATGGTCACCCATCCACAAACTGATCACGGCAAGCGTTGCTTAACCTTATATATAGAGATAGACCCGTGCGTCTTTTATCATTGAGCCACCGTTTATAATAATTCAGGAAATAAGGGCTTTCGATGGTAAATTTGGTGTGTGTGGGTTATCTTTTATTTTATTTTTTCTTCTTTTCGCAGTTACTTTTAAATGGTCTGGCAGTTTGAGTGCTTTTTGCGGCCTACCCAAATGTACATTCTTTGGTATTGTTCGTCACATCGTTGAGCTCCTTAAGTTTTGAGCTGAGCTGCACGATTACTGACAAATGCGTGCACTGGCTGGACAGGTCCACTTAATCTGTGTGGTTCTTTCCTCAAAAGACCATTCCAGACACGAATCTACATGGTCTTCATATGATCTAACCAATAAAATGTCTGGACTATAAAAGAGACTGTGACCTCTGAGTTTGTTTCGGCCTTTCTTCTCAGATAGGAAACGCCGACCTCATCTAGTACGGTACCTACTTAAAATATTATTGACATTTAATTTTGTTTTGTACAAGCCTATTTACAGAAAATAAAATCATTTCATTTCAAATGTAGGTAGGTTTTTAACTTCATCTCATTACCCGACTACGGCGAAGCAAAAAGGAGGGTTATAATTTTGACTGGTATGTATGAACGTATAGTCATCTGTTCCCTCATAACTTTTAATCTAACGGGTATCGCTGAAAGGGTTTTGGTCGTCCGCTGGTAACAAATTAAAAATCTGGAGTCACAAGTAATCTGTTCGATTCATGCCCTACATACACGTGTCACTCCGGATTTTTGATTTGTGTGTCTGTAATTTCTCGAATATGCCTTTTTAGTTGACTCTTTTGTCGTTGTTAGGTTTTAGTTTTCATAACTTTTATTTTTTTTACATCTTGAACTGAAATACAGCCTAGAATGTTCGTGTAAAATGTTTTTACTACGGAACTAGGCAACAAAGAAAATATTCATGTAACTACAACTACATGATTATTGCATACTTATGTGTCTGATATTTGAATATTATGTACGTTTCCGTAAGTTCACAAATACAACGTCCCCTGTGAACATGCTCGATCGTACATCAATAAATTAGTCTAATAGTCCAACAATAAAAATCTTTCTTTAAGTTCTGGTCACTTGCGCCAATAAACGCTCATGTTAAGTGAACAATGCGCTGACTTCTGATATAAATCTTTGAATCAAAATCAAAAATGATTTATATCCATAAGACTGAGAATCACTTGAACGTCAAAATTTTATCACACAGCCCCCAAAACGCATGCGGAACGCCGTTTAACACTTCCTAGTGTTTTCACTGGGAAGGAAAAATGGAAGAAATAGTCAACATTTTTGATAAGGGCGGAAAGTTGAGGGTATTTCCAAAGGTTACCAGAAATGAGGTCTGGCCACCTCATTTCTTTTTCAGAAAGACCGAAAAACTTGGAATAGATGACTCGATATGGTAAGACTAGCTGTGAAAAACATTTTACCACCGACTTCCAAACAAAACGCTATGAAGTGAAGTTTCGGAAGTCGATGTCTTTAGTTTATAATTTTCGTTTATGGCCACTAGCTTCCGCAATTAAAGTTATTTTTCACTTTGTAATGTTTTTTTTTTGAATGCAGTTGTTTTTTTTTTGCAGCCAGTCATGTTAAGATCGTGTCAGATACTTACCTGTTGGTAAGTGCTGTACTATGTTGGTTTATAAAAATACCGCACTTCACGAACATTTATAAAAATATAACGTGGTTACTAATTATAGAGCTATAAAGATGACTTTTTAGGAATCCTTGAAAAAACGGCAGTAAAGTTACCATTTCATTTTATTAGTCGGAACTTCACTGCAGAAATCTAAGGACATTTATGTCAATTCAGGACCACGATGTCATACCAAAAAAGTTAAATAAACGATCAATTGACACTATTTACTTTTGCTACATAATGCCCTCAATGCATGTCTCACAAACCATGCTGTTTAATTAAAAGATTAACAGTAGAGAAATGTTTACATAAATAGTTAGTTAAAGATCAGTAACACTCGTAAATGTGTATAATTGCCACATTTGCCATTACAACCTGCATGTCGTTACGGTATTTAATTATGAGAAATGTGCTTGTATATTTTACTTTTAACCCATGTGTTTTAGCATTGTGCATTCGTTCTCATAAATCAATCGTTGAGCGTAGGCCCAATTGCTGTTGGTTTGAAAGCAATCATCGTTTTATTCCCCTTCTACAGCCTCATTGGGGGCTAGCTGAAGTGGTAATGGGCCGGCCATATAGGCCGTAGATGTGTTCATGAGTGAAGAGCGTGAACTGGCGATCGTAAGGTAGGGCGCCCTTCGGCCTGGTGGGGCGACGATCTTCGCAGGGAGGCTGGTAGCAGCTGGATGAGAGTTGCTGAGAATCGAGCTGAATGGCGTGCAATTGGAGAGGCCTATATCCAGCAGTGACTGCTATAGGCTGATGATGGTGATGATGAGCCTTATTTGATGAAACAATTTAAATGCGGAAATACCGACCCATTCCGCCAACATTTTTCAACGCAAGTATACTCGAAACTATGCTACCATCGAACAATCGTGCGTAAAACATAGTTATTCGTGCAAAACGCACGCCGGGGACGGAAGTCGTTATACTTCCATAGTTATTTGCTAATTACTCGACGTGTTAGTATGGATTTAGGAAAGTGAATGTGTATTTGATTAGGTAGATAGGGGTGGAACATTGGAGAAGGCACGTGCGTGCTATCTTGACTCTTGATTTACAACTAACGTAGAATATCAAATAATCCATCTGCAATTTTAGCCCATGAGTATTTATCGGCATCTTACACCCAAAATCAAAATCAAAAGTCATTTATTCAAACTAGGCTGAGAATCAGCACTTTTCAAACGTCAAAATTACATAAGACAGTCCCCCACCCTTTCGCCCACCCTTTATCCACTTCTTAGTGCTTTAGCTGGGAAGAAGTGGCACAACAAACTCCCCAGCAGCACAGCTGTCTGTTCAGTTAGAAAAAAAAGAAATTTCTTTAAAATAGTATGCAAAATCATTTACCTTATGCAACACAAAACATAAATTAAATTATTAGCCATAAGTCAGCTAGACATGCCAATATAACAACCATAAAACATCGAGAATCGAACAAGCAGAATTAAATAAATAAAAATCTACATCAAACAACCATCGCCATGTGAGATATAAAGGCTTTTGTATGGAATGATGGTTTAAATTGCATCAAGGAAAGACGATAAGACTTTCATTGAATAGTCTACACAGCCACCAACCTCATCTATAATAAAATAATGACAAAGCTGGCAGTGGATAATACACCTGCAAATGATACCACCCTTGTTTACCCTGGGAGTTTAGACAATTATATCTGGGAACCAGTCTTACAAACCGCATAACAGTGTTTTTATTGATTTATGGATGCTTTCAGAAATTTTACTATCGTCAATACTTACAAATCCAATTGTAGTTTCATTATTTTTTCAGTGACGCTATGTATGAACGTCAGCTCTAATATCAGACTGCCTGACGAATCTCTTTACTACAAGAAGAATATCATATGTATGCTGTACAGCCAAATTGTCGAGTCGGCACACAACACCCTTCCGTATATTTCCAAAGCATCGTGTATCATTATTTGTACTATTAGTTAGGTACTGCCATATTTAAGTCAAAAAGTAATGCACAATAAATCTTTTTGATAGTTACATTGACGAAGAAATGTATTTCTTGTTTCTTTGATTTTCATCGCAGTTTTAAAACTTAGCGATTTTTATTTGATAGCGGCTCAATTACGAGTATTTTATTACAATAATTAAATGTTACTACTCAACGTATAACACTAGATGACTATCTATCGAAAAGGAAATAATTTATCTCTTGATTTTGAGAATATATTATAGACAAGGATCTTTGGGCGCGTGGCCAAAATTGGAACTAGCTCCGCCGTCTCGTCTTCACAAAACAAACGACTTTTGCGATTTTCGTAAATAAATTATCTTTATCAATGCAGCGGGTCGACGATCAGAGGTTCAATTCCCGTAATTTTTATCATTCGCATCTCATTCACAATCTGTCAAATATACGATCAATTTACCAACATTTTTGACAAGTTTGACAGATTGGGATTTGAATGTGAACGTTTTTTAGGTAGGTAGGTACGAGAATTGGCCTTTAGAGGTTATGTGTAAAACAGCTTGATGTAAAACGTTAGAATTTAGTTCTTAATTTTGTCAAAAAAACATAAACATTAAACGGTTTATCGCATTGCACTTATTCTTTTCACGTACATTTTGAAGTTTCGTAGGTACTGAAACTTTTTGTTGCGTTCCTAAGTATTTCAATAGATGGCGCTGTTTAGTAGTTGTATACTTGCGTTGGCGCAATAAGAAAATAATTAGAATTGTTAATGAAAAATATGAGTGTCGTGTGTTTGTTGCGTCTAATTTTACTGCCAGATAATTTAAAAAAAAGTCGTCACCTGTTACATGGGACTTAAATATAACTGGCGAAATGTGGGTGTACTATACGTACACCTCTGCCTAACCCTTCGGGGGAACAAACCGTAATTTTATGTTTTATAATAACATTATTGCTGTATACTTTATTTGAATATTTTTTAAGACATAATTAAAAACCCATTATCATTGCCTTGGCACGCTAACAATAATCTTAAATAGATTGTTTAATATCAGTCATTTGTTTAAAAGCTTCATTAGTAAAAGCATTTTCACAGACAACAAATCTATAAAAAAATCTTTATCTTTTTATCATCAAAATCGTTGATCGATAAATACCTACTCGTAGGTAGGTATTTATTGATCAACGATTTTGATTGAATTGAATAGTAGTAGTAGGGCGTACCTACCTACGAGTAGGTAAGCCCTATAATCACGTCATTATCCTTTGACCGGGGTATAAAGTTGAAGGTTTTATGTTTACAGCCATGCAGGTTTGCTACCTTTATATTGTATTGTGACAACTTGATGAAAACCATAAAAATAAAGACCCGCCTATTGATATCCCACTGCAGGGTAAAAGCCTCTTCCTCTATAGAGCAGGCACGAGCATTGATCACCACACTAGCTCAAGACGGGTTGGCGATTACCTGCAGACTTATATTTTAAGTCCAGATTAGAACCCACAACCTCTTGCATAAGAGGCGAGGCAACCACTGGATCATAACGCGAGAAAGCCATAGTATACCTATAACCAGGGGTCACCTCTTCTTCTCTCTTCTTCTCTTCTCGTCTTGGAACTTACCTGCCTATAGGTATACCGATTTCTGGCAGAGGGAAATAAATAAATGCATTTCTGTCGTATATTATTGTTTATTTACCTGTTTATAAAGTTTACATCAACATTTATCAATCTATTGCTATGTTTCACATAACCATAAAATATATATTTTCATAATGAGCATAACTTATGTAAAATAAATTATTATTATTATTATTGAGTATTCAGGCACAAATAATTAGCAATAAATAAATTAAATAAACAGTCGTAACTTACAGGCTAAAATAAATAAACCTTTTAATAAAAAGTACCAAACATCGTTTTTAAAACGATTATTATTTTTACTAAAGCACCTCTATAAAGTCTATTTAATAAATAAAATAATAAATTATTAAAAATAATTATATTTAAAGACGAGACACATGTTCAAAAAAGGTGGGCGTACAAAAATATAACAAGCATTTTTGTAACTAGCACAAAATAAAATATTCAAAAACAGAACACGTGTCGCGTAAATAAATTCGATCGTTTTTTTTTTTCTTTAAGTACAAATAAATCTACAAAATTCTGTCTAAGTATTTGGACATACGGTTCAATAATAGCACTAATTGATGATGAGTAATGAGTAATAACAAAAATCATTGAACAAAGTCATAATCTGTTTGTTAGCGAAGTGATTCTGCACCCTTAATATTGACCCCAGCATTAACATTCCTATCGAAACTGTTAGTTTACGATCAAAATGCGGAATACCTCAATAAACTCAAATGATTGAAAGCTTCGTGTCACGATAACTTGTGTGACTTTTGGATATGAAGCTTCAATACTTTAGTACCGTTCCTGCATTTTCCGGATTAAAGCCAATCACATTTAGAACTCAAGGCTATGAATACGAAATGTGAATCGACCAAAAATTGAATTGATTATAAAATTACATCATCTGAATTATTTTAGTGGATTATAAAAGAGCTGAAACAATATAGTTAGGCATATTACAACCATTTCTTTATCTATCAGCGTTAGTTTTGCTTTAGAGGCATCTAGATATTCGCATATAGAATAGTTTTCAGCTTTATTCATCCACAGACAGAAACAAAGACAGTTTTATCTACATCTGCGCAACTCTAACCCACTTAACCCCCATCATCAACCACACCACCCCATCTTCAATCCTCTATTCTCTTTTATACGCAGAGTACGGCAGCTCATCATACGCGCGTCTGTCCCACCCCCCACTACTACCACCAGATGACCAGCCATGGCTCTCGTGACCACCACCACCGCCACCGCCGCCACCACTCTTCGCTGACATCAGTTTCTTAAGCACCATGATGCCGGAGAGCAGCAGGGCGATCTGGAATTGAAAAAAGATTTTTGTTAGAAGTTGTTTTGTTAGAAGTCTGGTTGCTGAGCTTAGCAGACGAGCTTGTTGGATGGAAACAGCAGCAGCCCGGTAATTGGATTGCTGTCAGTTTAATGCCATTAGAGTCGTCCCCTATTAAGGATGTTAAACGTGAGCTAATCATTTTTTTAAATGGTATTTATTTATTTATTATAAGCACACCAACAGCACAGTCACTTAAAATTCAAATGAAATAATATCTAAAATTGGCATTACAGTAATCATGCAAATAACAGGTAGGTATGCATGACATTGAGTTATAAAAAAATTGAGACACAGGAGAATAAACAGTGTGTCCAGTAGACCTAAATCTTGAAAACTAAAACAATCAGAGCTACATAGACGTGCAGTCTTCGCACTATTTATATGGGGAGCGTCTGTATGAAGCGAAACTCATGGAAAATATATCGATAGGGTAATCCGTCAAGTTGGCCCTTTCATTATATTGCCTTGCCATACGTGTAAAAGGGGGGCTATTAAATGTGGTTATAGTTAAAATCGTTTTTTCTTCCCAATTATATTGTACGTCTTAAACTATCGATATTGTTGTCAAAGGAGGTTACTTCTAGGATAACGGCAAATGCCATCGAATACAAAATAATATTTAGTAACCACCTTTAAAATTTTTGATCGAAAACCGTCTGGGGTTGATTTTGCTCGTCTCTGATATATAATCAATGAAAAAAAACAAGCATAAGGTAGTTTGGCAGTACGTTAACTTTGGAGATCAATGCTCTCTCCGTCGACTCAAATGTCCTTTCTTTGGTTCTTCGAGTCGCTGAGCTCCTTAAGTTCTGAGTTGAGCTCCACAATTACTGACAAATGCTTGCACAATTACTGACTGGACTGGTCCACTCAAATCTGTGTGGTTCTTTCCTCAAAAGACCATTTCAGACACTAATCTACATGGTCCTCATATCAAGATTATGTCTGGACTTTAAAAGAGACTGACCTCTGAGTTTGTTTCGGCCTTTCTTCTCAGAGTAGTCAGATAGGAAACGCCGACCTCATCTAGCCTAGCACTAATATTTTTAATTATGACGTGTAAAAGTGATTCCGATATCCTATTTACAGAATAAACAATTTCATTTCATTTCGAGTTGTTGCAAAATATTGTAACGGAATACTCAATAATGAATTTTGTACTGTTCCTTTAGATGCGAATGCTCTCGTTCAGTACTCTCCTTTAGAAGAAGCCTTTGTTCTGGTAACATTATGACGGGCTAAGAATAGCCACAACACACTTATCGTGTTAAAAGGGTATGCACCCCTCTGCACAGTGCATACATAACTCAATAATCTATAGCCCCGGCCGACTTACAGCGTCACTTGTATGGGTTAGTTCAGCCTTCATTTTGTATGCACAATGCACATATTGTTTTGTAGAAAACATTGTTGCCACCGAGACGGTTACATTCATAATTTCTTATTAAACTGTTGTGTAATAGTGTTTTGTTTTATTCATGTTACTTTTGGAGCGGATTGTCAATTATTCTAATATACATTGTAACAACAAATGAAATTTTTTCAAACATGCTTGGAAATTCGAGCATTATTTTGACAACCTTCTTCGAGGTAAATCGAAATTGCTGTACCTACTGGTTAAAAACAAGTGGCGGTGCGGCCAGCAATGTAACTATGAAAATCCATATCTGTCCTGTGAAGCGGCCATATAAATTACTATGAAAACTCATATATGTTATTTAAAATGGAACGAATTTTTTACTTCAACACATGACCACCAAGGAGATACTTATCAAAGATTTTATTTAAAATGCGATTTTAAGTAAAGAAGAAACAAATGAACACATTGGCGCGTGAAAAATTATCGTTGTGTGTCATTGATTCTGGAATTTATAATTAATATACTCTGTTTGAATTTCCGCGCATTATTTGAGAAAAGACCTATTCAAGCCTTGGCCGCAACCAGGCATTGATGGGCTCACTCCATCAATGTCCGAGTTGCGGGCCGCGACAGAAATGTACTATTCACGCCTCCACCTTTAGACCAAGGCCAAATATTTTTTCATATGGCTCATGACTTATAGAGGTGCCATAGAGAACATAAATTTAAAAAAAACAAAAGGAATTTTCGAGGGTATTCTGGTGATGTATATTTCTAGCACACACATAAATGAACAAGTTTCAGTTAGATGGAGAAGTTAACAGGAAAAAATTTAGTACGATACGTAACATCACGCGTATATTTCCGGAAGGGTTAGGCAGAGGTCTTGGGGACTTGGTCTGGATTTGTGGGGACTCCGGGCAGCTACAGAGAAATTCCATATGGAAACAACATATAAAACATTGCACGACTCGGAAATCGAACCCAGGAACGGTCAGCAGTAGCGCTTGCGACCACTAGACCAACGAAGCAGTCATTAGTAGAAAAAATATGCCTATAAATAGAAACCATTAACACATTGCATGCACGTCTAAGCTATTTATTCAGTTCAAGCAACGATTACAAATAGTCTGATAAGTTTTTATAGTAAACAGGAGTAATGTTTGAAACTAGTCATTTGAAGTTATATCTTATCGTATGGAAATAAGGATTTATATGTTCGGTTCATGACCATCACTAGTTTGTTATTGAGATAGTGGTATATTTGAATATCACAGTATCACTATTTTTTTACACGGAATTAGGTTACTATACTTTACTAGGCGTTACAATGACCCACTATAACTCGTTTGTTACGGCTAAAATGAAGTGAAAAATATAAATGTTGACGGATGGAGAGGAAGAGGGAGACTAAAGAAAAGATGGATGGATTGTGTGAGGAATGACATGAAAGAGAAGGGAGTGAATAATTGAATGAGTGATGAAATTAAATTCTTATACAATCACTTACTAAAAGGAATTAGCAACACATTCATCTGTATTTAGAATGGTTCTTGTTTTTTTTTTGTCATGTTTAATTATCGATACCCACGACATCTGCGGAGTTTGGCTAGCTAATTTAATTTGACTATTTATTAGTATAATAAGTAAAGAATTTTCTGAAACTTGTATTAAAGTTTCATTGATAAACAATATCTACGTAGGTACTATTTCATTATGTCAGTTGCCAGATAACAATATGTATCAAATTACTATAAAACCTGCAGATAACTTTTAGAACACAAAAAGTGGGAAAATAAATGATAGATAGATTGTGAGAATGTTGATATGGCTAGAAAAGGGTGGATACGGAGATGACGACTAATAGAAATGTATAGCAACAGAATACATACTGCACCAACCAAAAAGTAAATTTGGATGAAGGTAGAAAGAAGGATAAATCTTAACAAACAAAAACAAAACAACAAAATGATCTACTATTAGCTATATCTCATGCAAGACACGGATATTGAACAAAAAGCTTCAATGTCTTGCAACCGATGTTTTACGAAGTACTAAGAACATTACCTTCCTACCTACTATAAGAATTATTACGACACAGTCTTATTCGCAACGAAAAAACCAGTAATGCAGACCTTTTAAAAGATACACATAAGATTACAAAATGGGTTCAAGGAAAACAACGTAAATGAATTTAAAACAAAAACGCCTTTTGATGCGATGACTATAAAACTACGCCAAACAACAAAAATATTGAAAAAAAACAACACGATCAACAAATCTAATAAAAGCAACAATAATACTAGGCTATAACTGTTCCTATGCAGGACACAGGCCTCTTCTCGTATAAAGAATGCACGAGCATTGATCACCACGCTTGCTCAGGACGGGTTGGCGATTTCAGACTAATGTTTTCCTTCACCGATATATCGATACCGACCGGACCAGTTCAAGATAAACTCGGAAAGTACAAAAGCAATAAAATAAGTCGATTAAACACGCAACGAAAAGAAAATAAATAAAAATACATTTACCACGTGGTCTGAACTTCCGATGTCGGGAAAATAAACAGAGGTATATTATACTATCGATATAAGTAAATCTCGAACGGCTTGATTGAACACAAGCCGCACGAGATTTACTTGAAACGACAGTAGTAACATTATGTTGGCGACTTCCAGTTTTGAGTATTCGACTTCGATTTTGAAACGTAAGCGGGTGTTGTTGCCCGCTGCAGTGAGATGACTGCCAGTGGTTGGCTTGTGTTGCTAGGGTAGGGAATTGATTTAACCCAGAATGGGATGGTTTTTATTGTTCTAGTTAAGAGGGTGTTTTAGAATCGTTTTTCTATTACCCATTTATTATACTTAGAGATGTTGGAAGTATTTCCTCTGTACTGAGCCTTTTAAATTGATGTTTATCTTAATTTCACGGATTAATCAAAATGTTATTTTATGTTACTTCTCGTTTACTATATTTATCTTATCTATGAGGATGATAATTATTTCCGTTGATAAGAATTGCAAATTATGTAAAAGTTCATGAATAGTTATTACACAAACACATTATAGGAACAGATCACAAGCAAATCATCAAGAAATAAGCTATAAACACTAAATTAATTTACTAATAAAATCAGTCTCTACTAAAAACAACTTTCAAAAGTTAAAACCGGTATTTTTTTTCCCCCAATTTCCCTGCAATTTTTCCGTACCCTAGCAACACTGGCTTATATTAAAATGCGCGCAACCGAAGCAAATGGAACTAGAATGGAACACCGAAGGTCGGTGACGTATGCCTTCAGAACTTATTAAATTCCTTCATGTATCACTACACAAGCCATTGTAGACCTTATTTACATAACTATAAGATTCACAATGTCAATAGTGTGTATTTCCTTCACGTGGTATATGGAACACGGGATTTTAAACTCAATGAAGATTGCTTTGAAGTTGAAAATGTAATGGAGAGTGTTTTAGATAGGGTTGGCGATAAAACACTTGTGTCACTATTAAATATTTGGTATTTTAATTGGTTTGTAATCATTCTTATTATAAGTTTCAGTAAAGTTTCAGAAATGTTATAATTAAAACTAATGGAGATCAGTTTACGATAGTATTTATAAAATTAATAAAACCATACCTACCTAGAAATTATATCGTTTCATATGGCCATAATATAAAATGATATAGTACTGAAATGAACGAAAATGAAAACATTTTAAAAGTCATATTGGTATTTTCATTCCTTTATTTAAACATGCAACCCCTAGGCAATCGGCCATGCTACCACTTTGCTAACTTCATCATCATCAACATTTCAATCGAAAAACGACCACTGCGGGACGTATCATTCATGCATCCAGCGGATTTCTGCGACTTTCACCAGGTCACCGGTCCACCTCGTGGGAGGCCTCCCAATCCAATCCAACGCTACGTCTCCCGGTACGAGGTCGCCACTCCAGAACCTTTCGGCCCCATCGGCCATCTGCTCTGCGAGCAATGTGCCCTTCCCACTGCTGCCTTGCTCTCTTGCTAATATCTTATTCTATGTTTCGTGCCGATACGAGATAAAAAGAAACATACAATTTTTATTTCCATTCCTATTACCAATCCCCATGTATAAAAGGTTACTTAAAAAAAAAAAACAATACTCAGACATCGAACCCGCGACATCTCGCTCCGATACCGCACGAATACTAAGTTACGATGTATGACGTTACCATTCGTTATATCCACGTGGTTAACGGGGTCAAACACCTTTACACGTCTCGGTAGTAAGTTGTAGGTAGAATGAAAATATGGTGGTTTGGCAAAATTTTAGCTGTGGTTGGCGTTTTCGTAAATGTAAAAAAAATATCGCAATATAATTTTTTTTCCTGAATTACTTACTTAAAAAAAAAAGTTTTTCTTCTATTAAGAAAGTAAACCTTACAGACATTTATAATATTAAAAATTACAAAGTGTTATTGAAATATTTAACTAAAAACCTCTTACTCTTAGACCTCTTCATCTTATTCATTATGAATCAGTTCTGCAAAAAAAACCCAACATTTTGTCGCGTTATGTAAATATAAGTGTATGGCGCAGCATTTATTTTTCAAAATTTCAGGGTTGATCCCATAAAAAAAAAAACATATATTTTAGACCAAACCAAAATACCCCCTTGCATACATTTTATAAACCTGCCAAACTGCGTGACAGTTTGTCGGAAGGATTAGCGCTCGTTTGGTCTATAAAATCTAATTAAACATCTAAGTAGGTAGATACAGACGCAAATCAGTGTCCCTCAACCGATTAATTATTGTCGTGTTGTCATGTTGCGACCATTTCATTCAGCAGTTCAGTCTTTAATCTTTACTAAAAGTTATTCATAATGACGAGTAACTACAATAACCCTTTAGGAGGTTTTCAATTATTTCAATAACAATTTGTATTTATAAGTCACTAACAAACTAAACTCAGCACCGTAATTGCGTAACACACTTTCAATCACAATCTGAATGATTTTGAAGGATATTGCTAATCCATTGCTTCTTATTTATGTTCGAAAAAAAAATCTTTTCTACAACGTTCTTTTAAAAACGCAATGAATATTTTTGAAATGTCAAAATGAAAGCCATTGCTACTGTAACTGTGTTTCGAAATTAACCCGCTGGTTTTATGTGGGTATCTTGGAACTCTGACGGTGATGCAGTTTCCCAGTAAAGAGTAAACACTCAGAACGCAGAAGTATAATAAAATCTTGAACAATCATTGCTGACATAACGCTGATTCTGAAACGTTTGTAAACAACTGATTGTACCACCTATCTGCAACAAATTCATTATTCATGAAAATATTCTTCACTACTTTACGTACCTATGTTTTTGAATAAATTTGATTATTTTTATTATTTATTATGTTGTTTTTATTATTTTGTGAAGAATATTGGACATAATATGGCGAAAAAAACTAAAGATTTTAGGTAACAGAATTCCAGTTTTTTTATATTCCTAACTCGGTTCTAAGCTGCCTCATTGGTCTAATGGTCGCAAATGCGACTTCTGAGGTCCTGGGGTCAATTCCTTGGTCGAGCAAAGAGTTAATGGGATTTTCCATCTGGAATTTCTCAGTAGCATAGTAGCGTAGTATTCGTGGCTGGTTAATGGCAATAGGCTCGCTCCCTATTACATGGGACTTAAATATAACTTGCGAAATGTGGGTGTACTATAGTTACACCTCTGCCTAACCCTTCGGGGAAACCATTGTCTTTATAGCGCGGTTGAAGTTCTAACCGTATGACACAGATGGCGCTGTCAATAATTATTTACTCTAACCTACCCTAATAGCTATAACATTAATTTTATTTTTGTATAATTTTCTTTAATTAATGTAATTGATAACCGTTTCATTGTAAAGTAAAATTAATTAATTGAAGTTTTGTTGTGATAATTATTAGTTTTGTGGTTGTCTTTCCTATAAATACTTCATACTTTTTTGAAGTCGGACTGTTAATAATAAATTAATAAAACGACGAAAATATAAATAAACTAGAACTTTTTTCTTCTTTTTGTACAGCTCTGTCTAACCCTCCGGGGAATTCAGGCGTGATGTTGTTGTGTTGTGTTTTTATCTATTCTACAATAACTACGCCTTACATTTCTTAAATAAACTGCGGGTAAACCATTTTACTACACACGCGAGTTAATTTAAAAATAGTCTGCCCCACTTCCTTATCGCTACTGATAACGAATAAGCTATTAATTTGTGTTATGTGAACTGCTTTTATTTTTAGTTGAATGCCGTATTTGCATAGTCATGTTTGAATGAGGTTCAAACCACGCTATACTGTGATTAAATTGATGTTATCTTGACGAGTAAAATTGGCTGAATGGTGAGCATGAGAACATGGGTATGATTCTTAGATTTAGCATAGTTTTATTGAGATTTGGTAAACAGTGGGTATTTAATTCCGTCTTTGCTACTTCTGAAACAATAGAATCGTTAATCTATCATCAAATTATTGTCTTACTAATATCAGCTGAAACTTGAAAATTGAGTTTCTAAGTACCTCTAAGACCTGTTATTCAAGTATTCAGTACGAACTACGGCTCAAGCGGGCTTGACTTTGGAATATTCGTAAAAATGTCCTCATAAAAGTCTGTTGACTATTTCATTTTGCCTAGCCTTTTCCCAATCATGTTGGGGTCGGCTTCCAGTCTAATCGGATGCAGCTGAATACCAGTATTTTACAGTCCGATTTTACAGTTTTATAGTCTGTTGACTATTTGGGGTACTTAAAAACTTCAAAATGTTCTTCGAACATAACATAACTTGGAGGTGTACCTATAGAATACTCACATTTCGAAGTCCCATGTAATAGGCTCGACTCTATCGCCATCAATCGAGACTCCGTTCTGCTACTGAGAATTTCCAGATAAAAAAACCCAACAACACTTTGCCCGACCTAGGAATGGAAACCAGGACCTCATTCTCAGCAGTAGCGCTTGGGACCACTAAACCAACGACGCGATAAACAAAACTAAATAACATCATGTCCCAACTTCCCAGATTCATCAATCTACATGCAAGTCAAACCTTGAGCCCAATAGTTCGACGGGATATCATGACACACACTCCTGCCAGATCAATTCCCCCATTCCCCCATGGTTCCCACATAGGTGCATCTACATACATAACAGCGTAATGACGTATCATCATATATTATCTGCTTTCACTGACCCGACCTAAGCTTCGTGAGTTCAAACTCAATCCTTTAAATAGACTTTCTACGCAAGTGATTTACCTGATCGTTTGAATTTCTTTGCTATTAACTTTAATTATTGTTTCCCATCGATTTCTATCATTTATGGAGTAATTAACTTCATTTTTTCTTACCATTTCCGAGATTGGCTTCTAATCTTTCAACGTAGGACAGTCTCAATTGAGATTGTGAAAAATATTTTTGGGTTTTTCATCCGAAAACGATGTATAATTTGTGTCCTAGCTAACGCAGAAAACATGACCTAAAATGGCAGCTTTAAAACCTAAATATTGACAAAATTGTTAGTTACTTACAGGGGCAGTTTATAATTAGGTACATTCTAATTAAGTTTTTATTCCAAACTAGCTTCTGCACATGACTTCGTCCGCGTGTAATTTTGGCCCCCGACCCACCGCATCGCATCCCATCGCCCGCCCGCGCTATTACTTCGTTTTCGCTTAGCGTTCTTTCTGACTTTTTTTATTTTTACTCGGCTCCTAAGAGTCGTAGCGTGATGTTACATACAGCCTATAACCTTCCTCAAGAATTGGGCTATCCAATGCAAAAATATATTTTTAAATCCGGCTGCTAGTTCCAGAGATTAACCCCTACATACAGACAAATTTTACATCAGCCCTTGCTTCCCCGACGGGTTGGGTTGAAAGATATACCAAATAGTACACCCACATCACCAACAACAATTCAGTTTTAATCACCTTCCTACAATATACAACTCAATAAGGCCACAGTATTTACTAACATCATTAATAACTTTCAATGAGCACTAGAATCTTAGGTATTGCCCTCAGAATGCCCTAATCGTGTAGAAAGTTAACAGCTTGATTGCCTAGGTATACCGGTAGGAGAATGTACAAGGATGCAGTAAGAAATGGAGTGCTAATGTGTTGGGAAAATGACGCGACCGATATTTATATGAGCAGTACGTACAATATTGTTGTCACGATGTCAGTCAACAACATGAACTTAATAGATGAGATGTCGAACTAAGTGATCGGAAGGTCATGGAATAATTTTATGATGTATCTACTTGCACTGTAATAATATTTTAATACTTTTGGCTAAGTGAATTGGACATTTCAAGTATAACTAAGTACGCCTCTTAATAATCTTTCCAACTAAACTAGGTTTGTAACATCAATAATTTATAGTAAAATGTATGGATTATTACTTTTGACTCGCTCGTTTTACACCTTTTGGGTTAAGCGGTTTTCAATTGACGCATTGTCGGGTAACTAATCATATTACAAGCTAAATTAAAGTTCTACAGCCAATTATGAATATTAGTAAGTGACCAGGGTCTTCCTAGCTAACTACTTAGCTGATACAAAAAAATCTGTATGATTTGACGGACGTGGAAATATGAACGTATTCGCATTCCATTCTTTACATACTCTGTGATCGTGACCTACACTGAAAATGTTCTAGTTTAGAATAGCTTGAGCTGGAATATCTCAAACTTGATGACTTCTTGATTGCATATATTAGAGGTGTAGAAAAGGATAGCAATGATAAGTGTGAAAATAATTGAAATAGCTGTAGATGCCAAATCGTTACAGTTACTGGCGTGAAAGTTTAAAATTGATGCACTATCGCGAAAAGAACTATAGTTTTCAATCACTGCATTACGTATTACGACACTAAAATAAACGCCAATAAAAGAGATATTAAAATAAATTGATATTATAAAACATTACAAACGTGCAAAATCCGGTATTTAACATTTTGTTATAGTAATCGATTAGATATACGCATTTTTACTTTAGTAAAATTTTACAACAATAATAAGTGAAAGTGGTAATTATTATCATCGTAAAGTTTTCTAAACAAAAGTATCTATAAGAAAAACGTTATTTTAATTATTCGTAATTTTAATACGTAGTAACACTGCGAGCAAGCATCAATCATATTTTTATACAATGTATTATCATCATTTGCCTAGTCTTTTCCCAACTATGTTGGGGTCGGCTTCCAGTCTAACCGGATGCAGCTAAACACAAGTATTTTACATGGAGCGACTGCGAATCAGACCTCCACAACCCAGTTACTGGGTAACGATACACCTTGTTAAGACTGGTTGTCAGAGTTTCGGGCTTTTGACAGCGGACGACGATTTTTACAAAAAAAAAAGAAAAATGATAACCCAGTGTTTTTCTTGAGTTTTTCATAAAAGATGATAAATGTCAACGATGTTTAAGAAAATTAACATGACCAAGCAACGAACAATAAATACATAGATACATACATACGTTTTCCAAAAGATATTGTAAAAAAATAGCAACGGACACAATTATAAGTTCAGAGTTGTTAATAATGGATAAAACCCAGACTAAGACTATGAAACGGACGGACTTTTACGGACTAAGTACTTAGTCCGTAAACGAACAGAACATTAAAGAGAAAAAGAACAAGTCATAACGTAGAAGTTTTAAGACAAATAAAGAAAGTTCATTTATAGCTTTACTTTATGACCATTTCCCGAAGTAAAGAGAACAGAACGATTGCGATTATCTAAAGACATAATTGCTACTATTATGCGCAAAAACTTGCTATCAACGATCAGGCTAGCGAAATAGACATTGTAATAAATAACGAGAAAATAGTGGGGATGAATAGATAGTGCTTGGGGGAGGCCAATGTCCAGCAGTAGCAGAAATTAAATGCAATTGTTTATTCTGTAAATAGGACGTGGAAACACTTTTACACGTCATATTTTACGTTTCCTATCTGACTACTCTGAGAAGAAATGCCGAAACAAACTCAGAGGTCGCAGTCTCTTTTAAAGTCCAGACATAATCTTGGTCAGGAGAACGCCTTTCGGCTAAAAATGATGATGATCCATATGGAAGAATTGATGGTTAAAGCCAAAAACCCAAAATGTTTCTCGCACTAATTATTATCTTTTGACATGCATTCAGATTTAACACAAGTAGCATAAGCAGTCTATAACGGTCCTAATTAGCCAGTCTAAAGTATTAAGAGCATGAAATTGAGCTTCCATTACCATAAAACAGGATTTTATGCGAAAATAAAAACATTGCCGGTGGGTCACGCACTTAGATATAGTAAGCATTGCTTGCTATTAAAATTTATGAACCGAGTTATTAAAATTGTTATGCACATTGTACTAGCTAAGAATGCCCATTATTTTTGGGTAATTCTTATATTAATTTGTAACAATAGGTCTTTTTTAAACAGAAAGAACTGACTGAATTTGAATCAATACAAAAGAAGTTTATTGATAGATCGTTCGACGCACTTGATCTGATGCGATAGTAGCAAAATAAGAACATGGAATTTGTCGACTTAAAAAACTGGCCAAGTGCGTGTAGGACCACGCACAAAGAAGGGTTCCGTAGTTGGGATGAATTTATTCCAAAAACAAACTTATCATTGTAGTCTAAAAACATGTTCTCCCATACGATCGATATTTGCCACAGCCAAATTCTCCAACTGCAAATGTAAGTTTTTAGTCGCAGAAAAATATTGTTTTATGTGATTTTATTGCGTTAACTTGGAAGCTTGATTTTTTGTTTATAGACATATATTATTCTAAACTTGATACCTACGCGCATTCCTGGATAAAAGGGTTTTGACTAACAGACAGACAGACGGACAACAAAGTGATCCTATAAGGGTTCCGTTTTTTCTTTTTGAGGTACAGAACCCAAAAAATTAGATAAAGATGAAGAAAGATAAGGAGAAAAGAGAAAAATGCGAATTAGATAGATACATAAGGATCTCCAAAAAATACATCCTGTAGGTAACAGTGAAAGCATAATCAGTTGGAAAAACTAAGCATAATTTTAGATAATCTTCAGTAAAATGATGTTCAATAGTCTGCTTAGAACGTAAGATTTTATCTAAAATACCTGAAACAACGACCAAAGATCAACAAAGCATGAAAGTGTCAGCTGAGTGACGCTATGATGATGATGATGATAATGACACAGGATGGCATTAGACGTGACATTTGTACTGTAATTACTTTCTACGAATGATGATCTTAGATGTGGCACGTTTTGGACGTGTTAGTAGGAAAATCTATGACTGAAAACGGCTCATCAGTTTTAAGTTCTCACGGGTAGACATGAAGTAGTGGCTTATTCCCAGGAGCTCCAAAAATTGTATTAGTGAATAAGTCGTTGGCGTGCCATAATTAAATAAATAAATATTGCTTTTTTTATTTAGAGCCGCCGGGAATAAAATTATTTGGTGCTCCTGGGAATAAGCCGAAGCAGTGTCTAGAGGTATCCACTTATTATAATTATTTACAACACATATTATGGCTATAAGAGGAAGACCAAAGAAACGATGGATGGAGTGTGAGATAGATCATAAGGCTAGAAAGAGGGTGATAACAAGGATGACATCTATTAGAGCAGTATGTAAGAAAAATCCATTGTGCCGATAAGGCCAGGAGAATAATTATGTACACCACAATCATATTTCAACTCTAGCTACTGGTCTGTACAATTTTCAATCAAAAGACGATAAGCAATGTGTTTAACGGAATAATAAGGAAAAGAAAAGACATCAAACAGAAATACAGCCAAAAGAAAACGAATATTCTTTTCCACAGAAATTCTGTACAAACCAAAACGTAATGACCACAACAAGCCTGCAAAGATGCTACGTTTATTACAACTAAAGCTCAACTAGAAACAGAAATCCATGTCAAACAATACTTCCGCGTAATCATTGAGATCTTCACTACGATGATCACAGCGACATCGATCGTCCTCAATGACGCCGGCATTGATTCGCGACACAGTTTACATGTTATAAGAAACTACAATAATGTGAACTTAATCGATGTGATGCGTTCTCGTTGAGTAGATAGTTATGTTAGTAGTCTGTTTGATGGATCGGATTGGATTCCATTTGTATGACAGGGTGATGAAGATAGTAAAGCTCAAAAACTTGGAAAGCATTTTAATAAATGATAAGTTCATGATGTTTGTAGATTCAATGACGACGATGAGATGTGGAATTGGAAAATAATGTATTGTTTGAAAGAAAAAACACCGTTACGTTAGAAATCCCCTCTGGATTGCATGCATTATTTTCTGCGCCAATATTAAAACAGTAGTCAAACACTCATGAAAAACACAGGAATAGTGTACCTAGTAATTTACGGAAAATTTTGCTGTGGGATAACCTGTTGACTGTTGTTGATAGGACACAAAATAACACAAATATCCTTTATCTTAATTTCGTACAAAATATATGATGAAAATAAACTCTAGATCGTGACTCCGATGTACCAGAAATATTTCAAAGTGGAGTTCCTTTCTAACTATCGAGGAATTTTCTTAGTACCGATAGAAGCAAAAGTTATGAATTCATGTATTTGAAAGTAATTTATTTGAGCTGAAGGCAATGAAGTGTGTAAAGACTTGTTTATTAATAATTTTCACGCTCGTTTTTTAGCTTGACAGATATATGAGCTGTATGTTGTAAGCTGTACAACAGCCTATAAATATCCGTTGCATGAATTACCGTGTACCTGTAGCGACAAACAACATTTTGTCGGAACATTACAGAGAATGGGCATGCAAAATTTGATGAGCTAACTTATATTTTTTTTGGTTAAATTAGTCATGTGCATTTTATGTTACAGTCATACTCTTTCATCATTAGTTAATTTTATAATAGTATGACATATTTATTAGATACTTTTTGGCGCAGCCGTGAGGATTTTTTTTTGATAAAACATTTTAATACTTTTTTATTTTCTTGTATTTTGTGTTTAACGAACTGTGTCCAAAGAAACATTATTCTATTCTAAATATTTCATCTTTATCAGGTTCTTTACATTTTTTTTTAGAAAGTTGCAGTTTATATTCAGCACATATTTTTTCCAAAATGGCAATTGTAACAATAGTCTCCCGAATTTTGTGGCAATATTGCTGTTTTTATATTCATGACACAGTAACTCTTGGATTCAATAATATTATTGATATTCCTAAAATTCTGTAGCTTTTTTTGCAAACTTTACGGGACCGCTAACTTGCCAACCACAAATAACTAGTAAGCTATAAGTGTAAGTAAGCGCCTGTGGCCACAATGAAGTATCATTCTCTATTCGTGTCACAAGGTCTCTGCCGCGGGATCTGACTTTAGTTTCATAAAATAAACCTGAATATTGTAACTTAGAAATGTATCTGGAATATTATATTAGATACATTTACTAGAAACTGGGTGAAGTGGGACATGAGAAATGAAGTCAGGAAACATAGAACAAGTCTCATAGCAAAGTATTATGAGTTAGAGGAACGCAAAAGAAAGAAGCAGGACAAGATAGTAATGATGACATAAAACAGTCGTACGTAATCTTAGATGATAGCATTGAATATAATATGCGAATTTATACTAAACCACAAACGGTGAGTTACATTGCACAGCAGCAAGATGGCAACGCGGCGGCAATGTTTAAAATAATCTTGAAGAAGATGTGTGAAATATAGAAGAATTTTTCCTTAAATGATGAAGTAACCGAGATGCACATTTTTTTTTAAATGATTCAGAAGTCTGAAACCGCTTATAACCAAGAAAGTTTTTAAAAGTTTCTTGATATTAAAAGTGCTAGGTTAAACTCTCAAAGCACCCGAATAAACAACATGAAAAAAATGGAAATTATAATAATTAGCCAAAAATGTCAAAGCCAAGATAACTTTAATAACATACAAAGAAAAATTAAGTAGAGCGAGGGAACATTTTTCTTTGAAGCGACTGTCTATAGTGTTTATCTGATTCAAAAGAATTTATCAATGGAAGCTTAAACATGGAATTAAAATACTTTCTTTTGAACTGATGTAATCTTTTCTCAATGGAATGATTAGAACTCTGAACAGTTATATGAAGAACTAAATACTCAAGACATAGCAATTAATCGTCATTCCATTATAGTTATTAAGTTAGATCCTTAGGTAACAAGCAAGTCTTATTCAGGAACTCTATTATTTGAAGTCCTTAATGGATACCTTGATAGTTACAATACCCAATGGTAATATGCTTGTCATAACGTAAAATATACTTTGTTGTAATAGACTTCAAAATTTGGGTGTTACATAATCTTGACATATTCATACAGTCTGCTACGTTTGGGTGTTAGACAGTTTAGTTAACAGATCATCAATAGCCATTGCATTTTGATCAATGGTAATAACAACGACTGTAGGGATCGTAACGCAATAAAAAATTACAAAAATATCAACATTAATAATATTCTTATTCGAATCTACACAAATTTGACGTTTTAGAGCTATCCAAGTCACTACTTGTTGGTTAGCAAAAGAATATGAGCCATTGACACAAGAAAAGAAGAGGTTCTATTCACGACCCTCTTTTCAAGGGCTTAAACGAAATCCTCATACACCAAAGAATGTAGGTCACAGCACGATTACCGCCTACCTATTCTCACATTACGATCATACACTTCACTTCATTCCCACGACACTAAGCGACAATAGGGTGGGAAAAAGAAACGATTACTTCTAATTATCCGTTTTCTCTACTTGTATTATTGATGGTAGAAAAACAGATGCTGATACGCAAAATGGGAAGTGAGATGATTAATGGATTGAAAGTATTGAAAGTTCACATGCTTTGTCGTGTGGATTTATAGGCGAATGCGTGGTGTATGGCAATAACTTAACTCTTGAGCTTGTCACTTAAATAGGAGATAAGATTTATCACAGATGTGTGAAGTTTATAGACATAGAAAAAAATTTAAAGCGAAACTACCAATTTTACATTTTCTTAACCATTTCTAAGCAAAACTATGAATTGTTAATTGCTACTAGAACAATGGTTGCTTTGCCAATTAATTATTGAAGGATATGTTAGAGATTATTATGAAATTCGGCGTAAATGTGACTGACCACACAATTTATTCAGATTGTGGTTTGCGTAAAGTGGCAATGTCATTAACACGATAGAACAGTTTCATTGACCGTCAAAACCGAACGTTTTATTTATAAAAATATTTATTTTAATATTGTCCCTATATTCAGAGAAACAGAGCATAGCAATTGATACCTTTCACGTATGAATACGATATTATTATAAATTATTTTTAAGATTTGAAGAAACCATCCATAGATTTTGTTTTAATTATTTTGATACGTAACGAATGTTAGAAAAGGTTTATTAAAAAAATTTACTAACATTGAAGACTTTTTAGCCCATTTCTCATGTTAATAACAGACATGAATATTTCGAAATACGTGCCTACTGCAAAATAATGGTCTACACTGATTTAATTGTCCATATATGCTTAATTATTAACAAACTTTCTCCTACATGTGATGCATACGTAATAGTTAATAATTACTGGTCATTAAGAGAAGACAGTGTCTCTTTAAACAGTGCTTGCGTATCTAAGATCGACAATTATGCGATACATCTGTGAGTTTATGGGTGTAATGAATAAGCATTATCGCTAATTAGTAGGACAGTTCAAGATGGATGCGCTAATAGAATAGTTAAGAACGTTACGAACGAAGTATATGTGTAAGTTCAAACTCCTTTGAAATACATGTATTTCTTCATTCAACTCAATTTATATGTTTACAAAAGTAAAATATAACTTTGGAAGAAAACACTACAGTTGGCAATCCTGATGAGGAATCAAGATTTATTACGTCAGCCAAAAACAAATAAAAGTGTATATCAAAACAAATGTCTCGACAAACTTGCAAGATTTGTTAAAACCAAGTTCATAAAAAACTTGGTATAACAATCATAATAATTATTATCTTTGGTACCTTTGCCACTATGAGCGCCTTCCCTGCCAACACGAACAGGCCTGCTATCGCCAGCGGCATCATCGCCGCCATCTTCATTGCTGCTCCCATCATCATCATGCCCATCATCTTCTTCATCTTCCCTCGTCCTGGAATCAGTTGGGTCAGATATGAGCATTTTGTATTATAATAAATTTATAGCATTTAAAATTGACATCCTTGTTTATGGTTGTGCCAGTCGAAGCTTGAACTTGAACTCAATGAGTTCACGTTTCGTAGTTCAAGTTCGATAACGCAAATTTCAAGGTCACCCGGACATGAAACCTACACTATATGCTACTACATTCTATTCTTCACTGATGATTGGTATTTTGAAGATACAAGTTAACTTAGCTTATAGCTGATTGAAAATATAGCATTTCTGGTCAAAGAGCTTTGCGATCAATGATTGTGATGCTTACGACAAACCCCCAATTTGGAAGAGATCTAACTCTGTACTTAAAAATTACATTAATATTTAGTCACCTAATTGAAATGGTAAGTACATTGACCCAAACACAAAACAATTTAACTAATGCCAAGAAACGTAGACACAAAATCATATTTCATAATCAAATGAATTGATGGTCCGTGAAACATGATTTGGTATTCGGAACAAACACTTCCTAGTCCCAACCCTGAAAAGGATGGCATGAACATAACTATAGGTAATAATTTAAGTAAATCACGCAAACATAGCGATAATGAAAGCGTTGCATTTCTAACATTTCAACTATTAATTACTGAAGTGGATTTCCTGACAATTATATTTGAGCTCGCACTTTCTTGTTATATTAAACTGTACTTCCTTCTTTTTTTATTGATTCATAATTGTATAAAAAGGTAATGCACTTCACCATAAAATAATTATAGACAACTAGCTGCGCCCCGCGGTTTCACCCCCATAAGTCTCGACCCTTTAAGAATATCGGGTTACAAGGTATCCTATGTTTTTTTCCAGGTCATGGTCTACCCATGTGCCAAATTTCATTCAAATCCGTTTAGCCGTTTTAGCGTGACAAACAAACAAACTCACTTTTGCATTTATAATATTAGTTAGGATCTAACAATTTAACATAAGTCTAATGACCACAATGACAGATGAAAGGAGATGCGCTCATTTTCATTTCATTTATAAGTAACAATAAAAGGTCAGCAATTGCACGATAAAGAAAAGTAAATGGACATCACGCGGAAAAAGAAAGTAAATGAGACAAATAAAGATAATAAAGAAAATCGTGGTCATTATTGTAATTGTCTAGACTACAGAGGTTATTAAACATTTGCTAGATAGCTTGTGGACGCGAGAGAGTGCAGTAAAATTAATCATAAATACCTTATTAAATATTTAACTTCAACTCTTGAAGAATGGCTTTTGTTGAGAAGTTGAGCCATCAAATGAAGGGGTTTAATAGGATTAAACTGGCAATGGATTCATTTGAGTATAGTATTTTAATGATTTTATCAGTTATCACAAACAAAAGATGCTATCAACAATTAAAAATCATTCTTACCGTTCAACGTTTACTTAGGACGTTATACGTTATCCATCCTATGTTAAACATTTTTCTTCTATTATACACCCGCGTGCTTATTGCTAGCAACGCACTGTTGACTGGAAATCTTTCCCAAACAATCGTCATTTTCCGTGGCGTTTCAATTATTGAGCATGTATATATTAAAGCTTTAGATTATGCAATTTCTTGCATCATCTCCCATCGAACTATGCATCACAAATAAGTGATAGATGATTCCATATTCATTGTTTATTAGGCTACCTATCGAAGATCCATAAAAAGCCATGCATATAATATCAAAGCACATAACTGTTATTAGAAATCAGTGCATACCGGTTGACATCTAACCATATAGTTACAACAATCACCACACATTTGCCATATGAGCCAATGTAATGGCCATCGTATACCGAATGATGGTGATTTAAAATAATGCGATGGCAACGTTTAATATCGGTGAAAGAGGTAATTTTTGTTTTATCAGCTTATGAAAGCTCTCGCTTGTAAGATTTGAATTAGTTTTCGTTTTGAAATGCTGCTTTTATGCATCGAATAATAATACAACAATGATAAGATCAGATCAAAATAACATCAGATGTCATTTTTATCTTGAATCTATAAAACATATTATATACGTGCATGTGATTGCATGAAATGTTTGTTTGTATGAACGCACTAAACTTTAAAAATCTTTTTGCATTTGACAGCCTAATTATGGAGGAAGATTATAGGCTATTTCATATCACGCTACGACCCTAAGGAGCTGAGCAAAAAGAAAAAAGTTAGAGAAAGAACGCTAAACGAAAACGAAGTAGTAGCGCGGGCGAGCGATGCAATGCGACGGGGACGAAGTCGCGGGCAGACTAAAATGCTTAATTATTCTGTGCAACATCTTTTTCATCACTTACTTTAATATTAATAGTAAAAAAGTTCCTCTTTCTGAGGCTAATCATCGTTCCGTCTAATTTAATCAACTGCAGTTACAAAACAATACACCACACTTACTGCTGTTATTGGGACTGCACTAGTTTCAAATGCTTTAACAGATCCATACCTATTCCTTAAATATTAGCACATCTCCTTGAAGCAATCAAATGCAGCTTTAGGAACTTATTTTGAAAAGGAAATAAGTTATAGCCTTACACATTTATTCCAGCATAAGCTTGAGAAAACAATAAATATTTCATATTCTTAACAGCAACTCTAATCACGTTTTATCGTCCTTCAGATAGTATTCTACAGATAACGAATGAAGATTTTCTCAAGCCAGTTTGTCATGCACAAGAAACACGTATAAGGGTCAAAGGAAAGTTACAAGAAGCAGATAGGAACGACAGATTATTCATAATTTCTCGTTACGCCATTATGCAAATCTACATAATAGTATGCATCTTAAGGTAATTTTCTTGTATGATCCTTTATTTATTTATTTATAGTTAATTAAAACGGCACAGGTCCAATGATGATGATGATGATGATGATGATCTATTGTTTGAATCTAACCTAGTAGTATTATGCTAAGAGAACTGCTGATCTTGAAGCTGTTGATGGCTTGATTAGGTTGGTTGGATCGGTATCGATAATATGCCTCAAGCTTTCTGAACCAGAACTTATCAAGATTAACTTCTTGAATTTAGTTTCTCATGTAAAACTGGACAAGTTTATAAAGATTCTAAGACTATTTGGTTTGCTTTGATTTGCAAAGATGGCGGAATAAAGTCAGCTCATCTGGACTATGCATGGGAATACTATATGGACTCCAGAAAGACTATAAATACTGTCTATTCAAAATATTGGTCAAGATTAAAGTCCAGGTAGCAGACTCATGGTGTTTGTCTATAATGTCTTCAAGCTAATGTCTGTTTTAACTGGTATTATTGAATTCATGTTTGTTTGATAGGTGCCCCATTGTATGTAATTTACTTTCAGTGCTTGAAAGTGTTCTTTAATCTCAAACACATCCGTCTTAGAAACTTTGCGTTAAGATAAGGTTGTCTCAGGCTCTAATCAAATCAAGTCAAACGGTTAAAAAGTGGACATGCGATGAAAGACGCATTCAACTTCTAGTGTTGAATAAAGATGTCCTAATAAACGTGTTCAATAATGATATTACAGACATGTAAAGCATTTCAATGTCGTTTCAGTTGGAAATGCAACTCGTATAGTTATCGAAGACGATGAATATCATGTAAATGAGACTGACTATCATTCACGCAATTGCTTCTGACAAGTTCGCTATTAATTTATGATTGATCACTAAAGGTACACCTCTGTCCAACCCTTCGGGGAAACAAGGCGTGATGTTATGTTAAGTTAATGATATAGGATTCGAAGGATATAAGAAAAACTTTTAACGAGACTGACTTAAATAGAAGTTCGTAAGTAGGATCAGAGCGAAAGTAATAAATACTAATGCATTTAAAGCGATATTGCAAGTAAGTTCGTTATAATTGCAGTAACATACAAAGGCATAGCAGCTAGGTCATCAAGGTCATCCTAGATTATTACAAAAAAACTCTCGTGTACTCGGTGTTTTCGAATTCATGCGGTCAATGGTCAAATTACAAACATTAAAAAGCTATCATCAAGTTTCTGCATTTGTTAAGTTATTCTGAACCAAAGATAAAAAAGGTACCAGTAAAAAAAGGTACAGTATGAAGGCTACCATGTTAACATAAATCAACAGGTTCTTTGGTTCTTGTTTCATGTACAGAGCCAGCTTTTCATACAAATTAGTAAAGCTGAATCATACTACAATAGTGTGGTCTGCTGAGAGCCTTATTCATCCCCTTGCACTTTAGAATGATTCAGGAATCTAGGTCACAGTGATGTTTCAAAAGTTCATGATCTGTCAATTATAATATTGAAAATTTATAAATTAAGTTAAAATAAACTGATCATAATTGTGATTAGGCAGACCACTTAATATTATATCTGCTTTACAATGGAATTATAGACCTGTGAACTTTTGACCCTCAATCCAATTTAAACAACAGAACTTCCAAACTCAAAACTAATAAACAAACAACATAGTTACCTTCTTCAACTCCTTTATTCAGATCTTCACCAGAAACCTTCGGCAGTGACAGCTGCACTGTCCTAGAATTTGCAAACGCCGCGATCCGATCCCACAGCATCTCTGTCAATGCCTCATCTTTGCCCAGATTCCTCGGCAACACTGCATCTATATCATTCTCATTGATTGCTGGTAAATTACTTCCTGGTGTCTTGACTACATCCACTCCATCGACTAAAGGAATAACCTCCATCCTTGCTGCTCGGTCGAAGAATAGAATTGCTTTTTTCTTCAAACAGGGAACGAATCCATTTGAATTTTGACAGTCTTCATAAACTTTGCTGAAGTATCGTAATCCAAGTTCATCTCTGGCTAAGCTTAGAGTTAGGAAAAGAGATAGTAATAACACTTTTTGGTACATTTTGTTTGATGTTGGTTGCACGGTAGAGGGAATATGACTGTGGTGCGATGGGCTTCGGCGCGCATTTTATATGCTATGTTACGGGGGCATTTGAGAGGCTAGATTGTACGGCTTAGTTTTTAGTTAAATGGGTAAAGTTGGGTGTAGGGATGGTTTGTTATGGTGGGATGAGACATTAAAAGGGAGGTCATAAAATAAAATTCAAATAGGTTATCCTATTTTAATTTAATTTTATGACTGTTGTTTATGAATGAAAATTAGCATTGTTTGGGTGTCCCAAAGTTGTATAAGTGCTTTTGTAAGTATATATGTGATTTTATTTATACCTTAGGTCCAAGTTAACTTAAAGTTGAGAAACTCCTTTTCTTCCTTTAAAAAAAAACCTTATTTTATAGACGTAACAATTTCCACTTTAACACAACTTATTTGACAAGAACCAAACCTTACCCCTTGCGCAGAACACATGCGTTCCCATTACACTATAGGGCCGTTTTATTTGTTAGCTTTATAAAACCTTATCATAGATACTATATAATTATATGAATTAGTAAACTAATAAAAAAACCACAACGTAATGTTTTTGGGGCTCTATTAGTTAAAATAGTAACTTTAGTTTTATTGTAACTTAGAAATCTGCTAACCTCAAACGTAAAATGTGCGTGAAGATATATTACACATATTACTAGAACTAATCCTATTGTTACTCATGCAAAAGAACACAACGAAGAATTAGCATAATATCTTTTTTTTTTGCTTGAATTTTTAATATACATTTCATAAGTTATTAGCACGTAGTCGACATGCTTAGCTTATGTTATGCTTTGACGTAGGTTGTGTAGTTGAGTCCTCGTTTATGCCGTCTCACAATCACTGGATGAATGTTACATAATCGTGCTTATGTAATAATGTACTGTTATCTATGTTTCTTGCCCGTTCTTCTTCATAGGAACCTACTACGCTTTGGAATGGAATACTAGCTTCATCTTTTTGACTGACCGACCCCTTGACAATTATTTAAAAGTCCCTCTAATTGGTTTATTTGAAATAAATGCTTTGCGTTTGAGTTTATACATATTATAAATTAAAGTCTACTAAACCAAGCAACAGATTTTGATGAGGTTTTACCATCACTTAGTGAATTTATTCCCAAAGGTTTATGTGTTTAAAACGTTAATATTAAAGTTACACAATATATAGCTAAGAAATCTCGATGCTTTATCAATTCGTAAAAACCGTATGAACCAGGAGCGGGTCGGCTAGTTATGTATGCGTACATAAATAATGCAGAAGAATGCAGTTGTCAGATGGATGCAGATGTCAGGGCTGTCATCAGACGAAATTGTTGAACCACAAATAATATTCTTTGCCCAGAAGTTGTTGATATAAATTGTTAGGTCATTTGCGTCTCAATTTATAAAATAACTAGCTGTGCCCCGCGGCTTCACCCGCGTTTTTCTCGATCCCGTAGGAATATCGGGATAAGAGGTATCCTATGTCCTTCTCCAGGTCATGGTCTACCCATGCGTCAAATTTCATCCAAATGTGAAAGCGTAACAAACAAACAAACTCACTTTTGCATTTATAATATTAGTTAGGATAATTTTATTTACTCACTTTTTGCCACTATTGAGGCTATTCAAAGTCAGCTAAATTTATGGAGATTTTCAAACAAGACAGTTTAATTTGTTAACCTGAGAAGTCACCCAATCTACAATGTTTTTTTTTCAACAAATGCGTGATCTAGTCAACATTATTTAGTACCAAGACGTTTCTCTATCTACGATACATTCGCAATCCTCTAGTTTATGATTTGACATGTTTATTGTAACGTAAGCTAGATATAAACTAAATCTTTCAGTAATTCAGTTTAGAATCTAATGTGATGTTAGTAAAAGTTAGTGAAGAGTAGTCATTAGATGAGCTATGGATAGGTACTTTCACTAGCGTTTTTAGGGTTCCGTACCCAAAGGGTGCCAAATGGAACCCTATTACTAAGCCTCCGCTGTGCGTCCGTCCGTCGGTCTGTCTATCAGCGGGTTGTATCTCATAAATCGTAATAGGTAGACAGTTTAAATTTTCACAGATTGTGTATTTCTGTTGCCGCTATAACAATAAATAATAAATATAAAAGGGAATATTAAAGGGGATCTCCATACTAGAAACGTGCTTTTTTCGGCGTTTTTTGCTCGATATTAATACGGTACAGAACCCTCCGTGTGCGAGTCGACTCGCAATTGGCCGGTTTTTTTTTTCAATTAAATTTCTTTCGTTATATCAGAAAGATTTACAGTATTCATCGTTTTTTAATATTATGAAGATGCATCGTCGTGAAGAAATATATTTGCCCCCCTACAAGGTGGACCGTTGTCCTGTTGAATGTCACTGAACCCACTGGATGCGATGAAGCAGAGGCCCGGTGATTGTGGTGGCGCTTGGGGTTTATGTCCAGCAGTGAACGTCTTTTAGCTGAAGTGAGGATTATGATGACGAAGGAAGAGATCCCTGTAGCTTCTGTATGTCTAATCATTAAAACAATAATAACATATTATTCGTTTGTCAGTCAGGCCTGGTTATTAAGACAAACTTTTCCTTATGAACTTGACCAGTGCACGTTTACGCTTGCGGCTGATCTGTCGGAGAAATCTTAATTAGTTCATCACTTTCATAATTATTTTGTTCACACGAGGGAAAACCTCTTTTGCCCTGAATTGTATGTCGAATAAAAAGTGTAAAAGATCCCTTATCCCTTAAGGATCTTTTTCATGTGGGGTTCATAGTGATGAACCAGAACATAGCTACTATGCTGAACCTTTGTGTGAATCACCCACCCATCATTTCTACATCAAAACTAAGAAATTAATTTTCTATAAGTACATAAATATTATGTTCCAAATAGTAGAAATGGTCGCACGACCATTGCTACTATGTGGAACATAATATTTAGAATCCTTGAGAGAGACCTAAGAGACCTTGGGAGTATTACGCGGTAGAATGAATAATCTTCAAAAAGTAACTTTTCTTGTAAAAATTTTCGTGAATTGAATTGAGGAAGTTTTTTTTTTAACCACAACGGAGAAGCTCTTCGCCTGCATCTCACCTGAGGGTAAGTGATGATCAGGCCGAAGGTGGAAGACAGCTTCACCCGGAATCCTCAACCACAGAGGAACTGGCTATCTTACCTCTAACTGCCGAAACACAACAATGCTGCTAACATTGTTGTTATGGCGACAGATTTAGATAAGGTGGCGGTAAAAGAACAAGCCCTACCACCAATCAAACGGAGCAGAAAATTTTACCCACACTGGGGATCGTACCGGGGACGTCTGGGTCTAAGACAGACGGTCTAACCTCTAGACCACAGAGGTGGTTTAAGTGAAATTAGCATTCACCGATATCGCATGTCGGCTCTAGGAAATGGGTTACTATAATGTTTGTTCACGATGAGCAACCTTTCACGAATCGTGAGTTACGAGTGCGAGTTGATAGCTTCACGAGTGTTAGCAAGGCGGGGTGAGCAGTAGTCCAGTGAGAGTGATGAGCTTGATTGTTACGGGACTTTGATGACAGAAGATTTCGGAGAAAAATTAATACTATCCCCTCTTAGTTAGTTAATTGATTCAGGCGTGACTTGGCGGAACTCCATTATAAAATGCAAAAGACGTAGATATATTTAGTAAACTATTCCGCTTAACTATTCTTAAAGTATCTTAAAAAACCCTGTAAGAAATCGACACGTGTTTCACCTCTCAACGAGGCACCCACAGGATGACGATTGACTTGTCGCGAACCCGAACACGACGTGTTAATACGCTGAGCGCTGACTATCCCCTCTTACCTGAATAATTATTATCCAATGGAGTTTTTTTTTTTAAAGAAAAATTATTAGGTTACCAGGAAAAGTGGGTGTGTTCTTGTATTATTGTTAACTGTGTTAGGAAACCAAGAATACCTTTAGTACTTTGAGGCTCTCCATATTGGCCTTTTTCAATGAATTGTCCAAAGCCAGTTATATCGATGACCTTGAAGATTCAAGTGGGTATGACTTGATGCAGTAAGAGTTTGGATGTTTGTTACTCATTCATTACTCTATACACTAAAGTTGTTAGCACTATCCGGCTGCAGCAACAGCTGTCGACACTTGTTGTAGATACTTAAAACACTATCCAATATTTGGCATAGCAACACATTGACAGTTCTACTGGCTCCTCATATTATACACAACCAACTTTTCGCCTTTGCCCATCTTCCTAGTACGGCGGGCTGTTTCTGGTGCGGAAGACCTCAAACCGCGAAAATATTTCAATCTTTTTGGGGGTTATTTATTCTAGCCGTTTGGGATTGAAACACTAGGACCATGGGTTCCGAGGGAGAGATTCTTCACGTGACCAGAAGGCTGGCTTATTTTTTTCCCAAAGAATCAGCATTGCCATACAGAGTGGCAATGGTGCCAGCCTTTTGGGCACCTTTCCTGTTGACAGCAATGCGGACGTATTTTTTAATGCGTTATGAATCTTTCCCCTCCCTTTTTTATATACATGTAGATATTATTATTTAATGTCTGTTAGCGTGTATGTATATTATAATATAATATTTAATATACTTAATATTTTATTCAAAAATAATACAAGGTATAAAAATTAGTACAATTTTGCTTAAATGTAAATTATATTCCTAAGACTTACGTGCTTGAACTAGGTAAATCCTGTGTCTCAGGCAAGAAGAGCTAAAATAGACTTATAAAAGAAATAAATAATCAAGAGGTTGACAATAGATCACTAATATGTTGAGTAGTTTAAATCCTAGTTTCTAAATTTGTTATGTTAATACGATGAATATCGGTAGTTAACGACTTCTATAATATGGAAACTAATAATAATATAACTATTACAAAAATAAACATAAAAGAGAGAGAGTAAACGATTAAAATTCGTTATGCAGTTATTTCTGGTAATGATAATGACCGTAATAGTCAAACGAGTAATGTGTTGGCTACCGAGTGTCGTAAGGTCGTAAGTTCAACTGTTTATATAATTATCGTGGTGAACATTTTCGCGGAATTCAATAAACAAGAATTAATTTTGAACGATATTAGAGTACTGGTAACGACATTGACAGCGCCTTCATGCCTAGCAGTAAGCCCGCGGACGCGAAGTTAGCGGCAGCAGCGCAGTGGCGGCGCGGCGTTGGCAGCGGCGCATTTGAACGCGCCGCTCCCTGCGCCGCTGCCTTCAAGCACAGTTCCATGTAAATATATTATGCATTAGAACACGCCCGCGCCGCCGCGCCGCTGACTTTGTTTCCGCGGTCTAAGGGCAGTTTTGTAATGTAAGTGTTACCGCTTTTATGCTGTTGACTACTATTACTATAAAAGTATACTAGTAAGTACTTATTTTAAACCGACTTCCTTCAAAAAGGAGGAGGTTCTCGACTGTATGTTATTTTTTTGTGTGTTTGTTACGCGATTACTCCGCCAATAATGAATTGATTTTGATGATTATTTTACTGTCCGTGGATGGGTGACCATCTTTATATACCGAGACGCTCCTCCGTGCTTCGGAAAGAACGTTAAGCCGTTAGTCCCGGCTTTCATTCGTGGTTCTTTGACAGTCGTTACGAGTCGTCAGAAGCCCGAAAGTCTGACAACCAGTCTTACCAAGGGGTATCGTATTACCCAGTTACTGGGTTGTGGAGGTCAGAAAGGCAGTCGCTCCATGTAAAATACAGCTCCATCCGGTTAGAATCGAAGCCGACCCCAACATGATTCTTGTCAATGCGTTTGACTATTAGACACCGGGGTCATTAAATTCCAACTTCAAAGTGTTACAATAAGTCGTCATGCAAAATTCAGAAGTTAGCTTGACTAAATAAATATTACAAGAATGGAACCATCATCACATCATCTTCAAATCCGTCACGCACGCCATGACAGAGTTTTTAAGTGTTTGTACTTTCACCTTTTTTATTATATTGACCTATTGTTGATATGTTTTGAGTGTAGGTGCACATCAGGTGTCTTTAAGATGCAAGGTTATGATTATCACGTACACACTGATAAATAATTAGGAATGCATCTTAGATAACCTCCCAGTATGCATGTAAGAAAAAGTATGCATGCAAGAAATAATATGCACGGCTTCGGGGACGCATTAGCAACAGTGGATGCCTTTGGGCTGAAAAGATGATAATGCATGAAAGGCTTTTCATTGATATGGCAAACGAAAATTGTAAATTATAAGATGTTCTCTGGCTCTCGAGTTGAATGCTGTGAACGCATGTGTGTGTTAACAGCAATGGATAAAAAATAAACATTATATTGCTGTTTGAAGGAAGATTAAAAGGCAAGGAGGTTACTCACCTGCATGCTTATCTAATCTGCTGTCTGTACCACCGTAAATCAAGTGCATGACAAAAGGTTTCATTAAAGTGGTACTCAAACAACGGTATAAAGTCTTTCTTTGGTTGCTTAACCGTTTTCATGGTCGTTTTGGTCAGATATGATTTAGCAAGTAGGTTACTAATTAACATTTTTTGTAAAAAAGATTTATATTGGTATAGTCTCTTATAGCTTCTAGAAAGACCAGACTTGGACTTGCAAACTTACACTAAGGTCTAGTGTAAGTTTGCAAGTGAGTAAACATAACTATCGCGTTTGCGTTAAGATTTTTATTCTCACCCTTATATTCTTAGCACTATGATCTATCAGTCAAATTTTAACGCAAACGCGGTAGTTACTTTTACTCACTTGCAAAATTACTAAGCCCTCAGAGCTGATCGGACCACATCAGAACCAAGTCCAGACCTTATCTATATTATTTGTACGTTATGAAAATTCCAACCCATTATTTTTTTCAGATATTCTGATTGGTGACCTCTAGTAATATAGTCACTAAAGACAAGATCCCGTGTGAAATTTCAAAGGATAAACAAGGAATAGATAGATGGACTGTAAAGTTCCCAAAAACACAGTGAACAAGGAAAGTGAAGAAAAAATTATCCAAATAGGACTTATGACCATTTGATTCTAACATATTAAGAGACATTGGTTTATAGGTACCTGTTGTATGTTTAGTGTTTGAAGAGCTCGTGGCTAAGTAATAACAGCCGTACGGGTCGATCCATCAGGTCAAGCTACGCTTACCGGGGTTGGTCGTGGATGGGTGACCATCTTTACATATCAAAACTCCTTCGTGCCTCGGAAATCACGTTTAGCCGTTGCTCCCGGCTGTCATTCGTGGATCTTTGACGTCGTTACGGGTCGTCAGTAGCCCGAAAGTCTGACCACCAGTCGTATTACCCAGTTACTGGGTTATGGAGGTTAAATTAATAGGCAGGCGCTCCATGTAAAATACTGGTATTCAGCTGCATCCGATTAGACTGGAAGCCGACCCCAACATAGTTGGGAAAAGGTAGGCAGATATATTGCATGTTTAGTGTTTTAGTAAGTTTAGTATGAACTTATTTTCACGTCCATCTTTCCTCAAGAATTCAATTCAATACTAAATAACAATAATTCTCTTGTCCTTATCCCAATTCGTTTGTAGTCGGTGCTACCTACATGTGCCTTCCATACTTCTCTATTAGTCGTCATCTCGGTAGTCACCCCCTTACTAGCCATATCATCTTTCACAGATTCCATACATCGTTTATTTAGTCTTCCCCTACTCCCAAAACCCCCAATACTAAACAACCGATTTCATTTAACTTTCGTTCCTCCACATAATTATAGATTAAGCTTAAACAGTACTCTAAAGTATAGCTTTATGAAGTTTCCACACAATAAACTTTATGTATGGCTGTCCTAAGTGCACGATACTAACAAGTACTTGAATCACCCACTTTCATGGGAATTATGACGTACAGGTAGAGGTGATAGTGGATTTAGTTTTATTATTTTTTACTAGCTTTTGCCCGTGACTTCGTTCGCGTGGAACTCGTAAGACACCACAATATACTAATAGCTACATTTTTATAAAGCTTCCCTGTATAGTACATTTGTTGTTTTAGTCTCAGCAGCCAAAATATAAGGAGAATTAGGACAGGGGAATTAGGCAGAGTTTTTTTTAATCTGTGAATGCTGATCATGTTTTGTTCTCCTAAGACCGTTTTCTTGAAGCGACAACAGCCCAGCCAACCTGCCCTTATTGCCCCATTAAAAAAATGTGAAGTGACTATGTGAAGGCGAACACAACCAGCGAAGTCGCGGGAGCGTGCTTGGGGGAGGCCTATGTCCAGCAGTGGACGTCTTTCTGCTGAAATAATAATATCCGGTAGTATTTGTGTGATGCTGGAATATACATTCAGACTTTAGAATCGTTCCCAGACCTTGTAGAAATTAAAAAAAAAACAATGTAGGTACAGTGTTGTCTTTGCTACGATTTTATTATAATTATCTAGGTGTAAATAGTTTGTTGCAATTTATTTTTGTTTGAAAATAGTTTAAAGCGAAAAGTTCTGTAATACGGGTCTTACCCGTATTACAGAACCTCACTCAAGACTAAGGCTGCGGGCACGAAACCAGCGGCGAGGAGCGATGGACGAGCGGGATGGTGACGACGGTACAAAATTCCGGTACCGCCCCGCTCGGCCATCGCTTCCCGCCGCTAGTTCCGTGCCCGCAACCTCAAGCATTACTTAAAACTAATTTAAAGCAATTAGACTGGTTGAAACTAGTTTTAAGAACTTAAGTCTTCAAAACTACACCCTAACCTAAGCAAAAAAAATGGCTAACTAAAACCAGCAACTCCAGATAATTATTAATATACGAAGAGAAACCGATTATGATAAAGTTTCAATTTGTCACTTATTTGTTATGACAAACATAGTATTTTTGTTTAAGAACTTCTACATTAATTCTGGTTAAGTTATCTGACAGATATATAACATAACTCTTTTCCATTTTTTTTTAACTTGTCGATATAGTCTAATTTTATACTTGCAAAATAGGATCTTATTAAAATAGAATGATACTGCCTCGGGCCAATACTACCAGCGCCTGTACACCACTATTAACTGTGCGTACAGCTATATAAGATCCGTCACGTATATCACACGTCAGTCTGAACAGCACTCGCAAATTACACGCACTTTATGTAGGTATTATAAGGCTTTATGTAGCCATAGGATATTACAGATCACGAATCACTATGGTTGAGAACATGAATAGAGGAGCTCGTTACTAATAGTGATAACAGTCGCGCGGGTTGATTGAAGGTTAAACTACGCGGTTTGAGTACTTTATGCGGCCTACCCAAATGTCCTTTCTTTGGTATAGTTCGTCGATTCGTTGAGCTCCTTGAGTTCTGAGTTGAGCTGCACGATTACTGACAAATACGTGCACTGACCTGGACAGGTCCACTCAATCTGTGTGGTTCTTCCCTCAAAAGACCATTTCAGACACGAATCTACATATTCTTCACATGATCTGACCAAGATTATGTCTGGACTTTAAAAGAGACTGTGACCTCTGAGTTTGTTTCGGCCTTTCTTCTCAGAGTAGTCAGATAGGAAACGCCGACTTCATCTAGTTTTAAAACATGGATTGACGTGTAAAAGTGTTTGTACAAACCTACTTACAGAAAATAAATCATTTATCATTTATCATTTACACTTGCCGCGGTCGGTTCATGGATGAGTGACTATCCATTGCATATCGACACCCACACCCCTCCGTGCCTCGGAAAGCACGTTACCTCGTTAGTCCTGACTGACATACGAAGATCTTTGATAGTCGTTACGGTTAGTCAAAAGTCTGACTACCAGTCTTACCAAGGCTTGTCGTGTTACCCAGTACTGGATTGAGGAGGACAGATAGACAGTCGCTCCATTTAAAATACTGGTACAGCTGCATCTGGTTAGACTGGAAGCCGACCCCAATATACTTGGGAAAAGGCTAGGTAGGTTGATTTTGGTTGAGAACATGAATAAAAGGAGAATTTGTGGAGTTTGAGACACTATTAAATATCACAGATTAAATGATTATCGTTGCGAAAATTAATGAAAGGCGATCAGTTTAAGGCCTTTTGATTGCCATATTGATCAAATGGACATTGAGGTTCAAGGTTCGATCCCCAGGCTAAGCAAAGTTTGTTGGGTTTTTAATGGGTAAACTTACGTGCTATCTCACTATCACAATCACTCGTATTTATGTTAATTTAACTTATGAGTAGCTTTTTAGTCGATAAACACATATTTTATTATAAAATGTTCAGAAAAAGGGGTACTCGTAAAAGTAAACTACGACACCATAGCACGTACAGCACTGCAGGGTAAACCTAAACGGAGATACAAACATTTCATCGTGTCGAAACCTGCAAGCTAGATGTAATAGTTCAACGATTGAAAAATAGATGGCGCTGTTTCAGCTTTATGTTAGTACGTTCATAAATAAAAGTTTTTTTATGAATGAAAGGAAAAAATGTTAGAAGAAAATAGTAGCCTAGTTTAAGTAGGGAAAAGAATTTCCAAATCAATATCTACGTAAAGGGTGAATGTATATTTATATTTATTACGTAGTTGAAACAAATTCAAGTTCGAGCAGTGTTATAAATTGGATTGTTCGATCCACGCATCACAGGAATTTTTCAGGAACAGTCTGGATTTGTGCCCAGTTAATGTCAGTAGGCTCATTTCCTATTACAGTAATCCCAACTAATATTATAAATGCGACATGAGTTTGTTTGTTACTCTTTCACGCTAAAACGGCTGAACGGTTTCGGATAGAATTTGGCACGTTTAGGTAGATCATGACCTAGAGAACCACATAAGCTATTTTTCATCCTGGATCACAAACGAAGTCGCGGGCAACAGCTAGTCACCCATAAATGTCGATTTGCAGACTATTTTCTATTTTGTTAAGTATCTTGTTGACAGGCCTACACTGTCCTCTCATCCCTATTCACACTGTATATTTTTGAAAACATTGTAAAACCCATTTATTTTTAAAAGAGTAACCGTGGAGTTTCTTGCCGGCTCTTCTCCATATTAAACGACCAATTGGAACCGTGCACCTAGCTTCTGACGTTTCATAAGTGCCCATGTAGGTTTATGTGAAATAAAATATTTTGATTTTGAATACCAAGTGGTGAAATGGGAGTGTACCAAGTATGCACTTCCGGTCTTCCACCTATCCTTTCTGGTCACAGGTAATCAATGCTATGTCCTTGAGATAGGGTCACCATCTAGTACCTTCTCAAAACCTCACTCTAATCTGAGAACGTAAGCGTAACGTTTGAAAAGTATAGTTATATTTCCACTTCTGCCGACCCGAAAAAGCGAAACTGTCATAAAAGACAGAAAACGACAAACATTCATGTTCGCGTGCATAATATTATGTAATTTATTCGATAATTACTTGGATGTCGAGCGATAGGTTGTTGCTACCAATTAGTAAAGATAAATCATTTAGAGACATGTTGGTTTTCTAATGATTCAGAGGATTAACTTGAATACAAGGTATTGACTATGGGTTGATTTATAAGTTTTCATAGTTGTGAGTTTATGAGTCTTGTTTTCTAGATCACAACGTCTGGCAAACAATGTTTTATTGACTGCCTCGTCGATCTTTTGGAGGCAAGTGCTACTGCTGAGCATGAGGGGTTATTCATTTATTTATTTATTACTTCAAGCACATAAATTTACAGAGATGGACAGATGCCATAGGCATTTTCTACCAGTCAAACTTTGGGTGATGCAGAGACAAACAGTGGTAGGTGCAATCGCGAGAATTCAAGAGATAAATATTTATTTAAATATATGGATTTCATACCTATTAAAACTATGATTCCCAGATCGGGCAAATTTGTATTGGGTTTTCTATCAGAATTTTCTCAGTAGCACTGTGGAGCCTGGATTTGTGCCCAGTTGATCGGAATAGGCTCGCCCCCTATTACATGGGTTGCAGCTGCCTACCTAAACCTTTGGGAATAAAAGGTGGGATTTTGCTCAGTACTACGACTATTCATAACTGTAACTTCTAAAGAACAATCTATTTATTTATTTATTTGTCCAGAGCCATTTTCTTAAATAATTGCTACAACAAAATATATCTAGTTCTATAAAATGTCCGATATAAAATCATTTGGATATGGTGCATCCGAAATCTAGATATTTATAACACACTGCTTACGTATAACCAACTGTTGCTAAATGGCCTCCTCCCACCACTTAGACAATTCAAGTCTACTGCAGCGACAAATCGCATCTAGGTTGCGTTCTAAGTTACACTGCAGCTCTGCAGTAATCGATTTGAGCGTGCTAACACCCGTTCCGAATTAGCGTGAGCGCGATAACGACATCTTCGTGAATCGTCATGATATGCGCCATCTTGCGATAACGCCCACCATGCCCTAAATTAATATCACCGTGAGTTCTGCGCTAGATATAATCAGCTGTGACAACCATATCGTAAACTAAAAAACCTTCATATGGCTTATTACTATTTTTTTTTAACTTCAAACATCAACTATTTACTTATTATTAAGGCCCATCTAGCACACATAAAAACTACGTATATCATAATTTCCTATAAAGCTCACACTTTCATTTGTAATGTTTATAAATTTATGTTATCTACGTCACAATATAAAAGTAGACGTCTTTTTATTAAGGCTCTCGTTGGCTCGCTCCGCTATCCCCGCTGCACTTACAAACATCCCTAATGTAATTAATACATTTCCGATTGATATTTAGGAAATGTATAGATTTCCTATCCATCTTAGGAATTGTAGACATTTCCTAGGAATTAAATACAATGACATATTATGACATACTTTTCCGTTAACATGTACAAAGAAATAAGATATGTTATGATAAGTTTTAACGTTGAGCGAACACTGTGAGCGAGTTCACGAGTTTTTTGACAGCTCTCAGTTGTCAAAATCGTGATATCTAAATCAGAACGCAAATAATATTTGATGTGAGCGCTGTGAGCGATTGTGGCTTAAGAGGGTTTATTCTGAAAGTTGGCAACGTCGCAAATAGATGTCAAATATTTCGCTGTTTTGATTAATTTGATAATATTTCTGTATGGAAATAAAAAATGTGGCTAACTAGCGAACTAGAATATTGATTATGAAATGCAATAATTAATATCGTAACACCGAATAGTAAAAAAAGTATTTGGTAACTTTCCAAATGCCTTTTTTTCACCTAAAACGGGTACAACATCAAATTCAATGTTATAATTGCAATTCATTATTAATATTCTAGTCAATTGGTTAGCCACATTTCTTATTTCCATACAGTATTATTTCCAAATTAATCGAAACAGGTAAATATTTGACAGCTATTTACGACGTTGCCAACTTTTAGGATGCACCCTCTTAATTCGGAAACCGGCCTATAGTGGCTTTAGTGGGTTGGCATAATAATAATAAATACGATAATTTCTACATTCACTCTTTCTTAGCTAGACATAATCCTTTTAATTACCGTACATCTAAGGAAACATATTTTTTTGGGTTATACAAAACTATAATTTGGGTATCGTTCAAAAATAAAGCGGGTTTTTGAAAATTTTGATTCAATGCATAATTAATCTTTAAAGTGCGAATTTTTGTTAGAGTCAAATGAATAGCCCATGCCAGCTAAATGGTTGTTTCTGAATATGTGAAAAAAATCACGGCAGTTGGTATAAAAATAATGAACTTAAAAGGAAAACTATCACGGCTACCTAGGCTTTACAAGTTAACGAGTAATATTCTACCAACTTACAGTTGCAGTTGGAAGGTATGGGAGAACATATTTTATTGTTCTTGGGATAAATTCATCCCTACTATGGAACCCTTCATTGTGCGTGGTTCGACACGCATATTTTGGCTGGTTCTTTATGTTATCTGGATGGCTGATGCATTACTGACCATGGGCCAAAATATAAGCGTTGTGACAGTAATTATTCCTCAGACATTAATTTTTCATAAGAAGCGCTACTATTATGGAAATCTAACTAAAAATCAAAGGGAAAATGTCCCTCAGTAGTACATAATAATTATGTCGAGAAAACGACAGGATATTAAAGATTGTTCAAACTGTACACACATGTAGGTTGTGCCTGAACTGAGTTGATCGCAACGTAATTGAGATAGAATTAAATTGCCCTGCTCATGTTGTAGATCTAGTAAGTTTATGGTAGATGTCATAAAATACCAGGAACTGAACATTACCATGATACAACGTCACTCCTGTCCTCCCTGAAGGGTAGATAAGGTCGTCTGCTTTATCTACCGGAATGGACGGGAAGATTCCATGAAGTGAAGTCTCTGCTAATAAGTTACTGAAGTCCTGCTGAAGAGGTTAACGCCGAAGGTATTTTAGACCTTACAGCCAGAAGTACAAAATACTTTAAATAAAAATAAAAACAAACTAGAAATTCAGCTACCCAGTACCAAACATATACTGCTCGGTAACACACGTTACGTTATTTAAAAATGAAGAGAATATATTATATCCCCGAAACCGGCGAGATCCTCACAGGCTTGGGTTTATTAAGGGGTTTTTAGAAACGTTGCTTAAATTTAAGTAATGATTAGCGACTGTTTAACCATACAGTTTTGACGTTTGAACGTTAACTTTAAGCAGCGTTTATAAATAAACCCCTAAATGACTTACCAAGACAGGCTAAATATAGTAAAAGCTGTTTAGCCATTGTGTTCGGATATTTCACAAAATTTCATGTGATTTAAAAACTCTGGATCTACTAAATTGTTAAACACTAATAATTTTTACAGCATAAAATAATTATTAATTACTTACGAGAAATATTTTGTAATGAAACCTATAATATTTGCATGCGATGATATAAGCAAAACATGTATAATGTTTAATGTCTTTTGAATATAACTTTGTATACCTTGTTTAATGCAAATACATAATATTATTTATATTTCACGTTGATATTGCAGTAGAAATTAATAGACATAACTCTTACAAAAAGATAATATCTATTACAGCGCCTACTAAGATATTGACGTCTACTTTGTTACACTGGCTCCTCCATTTCCCATACCTTTCCAGAATTATCAGTACAAGTTTTATCTACTTACTGAAGTTAAAAACTTGCTATTATCATTCAAAATCTTGCTATTTATAAAATAAACAAAAACTGATTCGTGTTCCATATGCTCCAATGAGTTTGCCATCACTAACTAGACTATTAGATGTATTGGATCCAAACCTTCGGTTGATATCCTGTCAAGTAGAATTTTCCCATAAATCCTGAAGCTTGACAGTAACCTTGACTTTGACAATCCGCTTCGTCAGCATGAGAGCGATGACTGGTCACTCACACATACAAAACTAGACCCATACAAGTGTGGAACCGACGTGCATATGCACGCCTCAGTGCACGGCCATACGATGCAACGATTGCACGCTCTAAAAGATTTATAGATAAATGTAGTTCCCGGTGAAAATAGATAAATGCCAGTGCACATTTACACAGTGCACATTTCAATAGACGCAACCGCATCAGCCGGACATCGGTCCACATTGAGGGGACACCCGCGGTTTTCCAACAAGATGCAGTGCCGCGGTATTGTCCTTTTGTGTTTTTGTGTGCTCTCCGCTTCGGCTGACACCTTCGGAGCCAGCCTGAGGCTGTTGGGCAAGGTGTACGACAACTGTGAGAAGTCGCAGGAGATAGTTAAGTGTTTGAAGATCCAGGCGACGAAGTTGGCGGATAGGGCGGCGCGCATGGACACGCTGCCCATCCTCGATGGAATTGCGCTAGTGAAGCGAGCTGAAGCCGGCAGGGCGTCCCCGAACGCTCTCCCCGAAGATGAAGACCTCGAATCACTACCATCGGACAAAATCGACAAATACTTGCAGCTTGCAACTACAAAGTTGATGCAGACACATCGGGTATTCATATCTCCTATGGATGTCGGCGAAGATGTTGGACGGTCGCTAAGTGAAGCTAGGAGTAAACTCAAGAAGATGATGGGTCCCATTCTTGCCGGTGTGGCAATCAAAGGTGGATTCCTGATGATGGCATTCCACGCGATAGCACTGATTGCTGGAAAGGCTCTACTTATCGGTAAGATAGCTCTGCTGTTGTCGGCGATCATCGGCTTGAAGAAGCTGGTTTCTGGTGGAGAGTCTCATGAGAAGACTACGTATGAGATTGTGAAGCATCCTCAGGTGTCCCAGAGTCATACGTACTCGTCTTCTCACTACGGCAGCGACTTTGACACCACAGGACCTGGAGGTCACTACAGAAGGAGCGTGGAAGACGAAGCCGCTGCACAGGATAGGGCCTACAAAGCCTATGCCAAGAAGCAGTAGGTTTTAGAAAATACAGCAGGCTTACGACTCCATATTTTACAAAATTCACAACGACACGGCATTTTTTATTTGCACTATATTAGTCCGAACATCGTTTTGGACCTTTTGCAAAGGAATAATGTTTAACCAAAAAATGATTATTTACTATGCTTATTCAAACGACACTAGGTAGTTAATTTGATTAGTTATTTATTATTTATTCGCTAGTTTAGTCCCATGTTTATTATTATTTATTCAATGCATAATAATGATGATATAAAAGTTATAACTTATTATGTAAATAAGATTGCGTACGCGATTTTTGCATGTGTGTATGTATGTTCAGTACATTAGTTAGATAGGGTTATTTAATCGGACGCACCAAATAATAATGCTAATAAGTATATAATTATACAAATAATAAATATTGTTATAATCATGAATTAATCATAATTACATTAAGACTTTTAGGCTAGTCGACGGGTACTGTGCATTTCTGTTTTCTACGTTTGTCCAATTTTGTAAAAATAGCGGATAAGTTAAAGGAATAAGTTATCAATATTATTTTATTTATACGGTGCTGTTTAGAATAAGTAGTTAATTTATTTATTTATTGGCTACTCTTTATAAAATAACATCTTGATGTCGATCATCGGCAAGGTGGTTACGCGAGTACCTTTTATTTATTTATTTATAAAACAGAAATAATAATTGCGTACTGTATTAACCCTGTTATTATTAGAATAATAATTTATTTAATTATAAGTTTGTAATGATGATGAAAAATATTCTTAAAAGAAACCAACGAATGACGACTTAAAGAAAATTATAGAAACTGAATGTTTGTTTTATTTCTAAATTGATTGGGGCCGACAGGTTAAATAAATTCATTTTGAAATTTGTTACGGCTGTTTGTTATTTAACCCTAAGGATGATGTAATAAATTATGATGAAATATAAAATATTATCTCATAACTGGAATAATCCACATATTAAGTTTATCTCATAATTATCTCAAAGATCATAGACATCTCAAGCTACACATAATGTATCCATATAAAGAAAGTCTTACAGCGTAGCGACAGACAGAAGAACGGACTACCAAGCTAATTAAATGAATTTACCGAGGAAATTATTTTCAACAATCTTTACAACGGTATGCAGACATCTTTGCGTGACATGGAACTATCAAATGCTGAAGATAATTCTCCGGGTGCTGGAAACGAAGAAATATGTCTAGTTGAAGACGATCACACAGACCACACTGCTGAATAAACTCAACAAATACTTAAGTAAGTATGATTTAATAAAATCAATGAAGTAATCGATCAAGGATTTGATGATTTAATTATTATGCAACGCAAGCGCTTCGCCCCTGTGATCTAATGATGTGGCGACAACTCAAATCTTCAAGATTTCTGTGCTATGTCCATGGAATTAATACTATTATACTGTATATATAGGTAGATATAGAAGGAAAAACATATAATGAAAGCATTAAAAAGTCAACGAACAAGTGGTTTATCCAACATTACCCACAATTGTCGTGTCATGTAATTACAGGTGTAACGATCAATATAGCAATTTATTATTTTCTAGTGTCGCGGTCGACTGGCCGCTGTCATTTGCATGAACAATGTCGCTAACTACAGATAGTTCGTTTTCATAAATACTGACCACAGCTACGTTGTAATTGGTATTTCTATTTCCAACTGAATCGGATTTTCCTTGCATTTCATTAGTTGAATGAAGATATTTGATTTGCATAACATTTTGGTTAGATAAAAATCAAGATTTATAATCTCATGGAAGACTATAAACTTAAGGTAAGTACTCAAAAGGCAATGCGAGGAAGCGAGGAAAGAGATCAAAATCGTAATTTTATAGGCGCATATTAATTTTGAAGTGTTGCGCAGAAGTTTCTTCTTTGCATGATGAAAAAATCTAGGTAAGTACGCCATTTTTTCCTAACAGGGTAAAGGTGGATGCTAAAGCTCAACGCTTAATTTCAATGTCATATCGAGACATCTGAATGACATTAATTGGGATACTCATCTACTCATCATTCTTTTGGTATTCATTTTTTATCATTTGCGATGTGATAGAACTCATCATTCTTTTGTACCTAGTGTATTCATTTAGACACACCTCGTAGCAAATAGAAATAATAGTTTAATTTACAGAACTAAGTAATTATTCAGCAAACTATGTACATGTATATAGAAAAAGGGGAGGGGAAAGAATCATAAAATAGAAATAATACAATAATATTTATTAGAATTACTATTCATTATTATTCAGGTATGCTTGAAAAGAAAACACAGTAAATTTTTTAGTGTAATTGCATTCTGCCATGCAGTTACTATTACATGGAATTCATAAAATGTCATTAATAACGGTAATTTATTTGTTGAATATTTGTCGTATTGGTATAAAAATAAAGCTAAATACACCGTTTAGTTACACGAGATACCATCCAACAAGCATGCTATTAACATCATGTTACTAGTGATTATAATGATGAGCTGACAATTTGTTATCATCATAAATAAAGTAAAGAGTAACTACTACAAGAGAAAATTATTGGCATCATATAATAATGCGTGACACTGGTTAAGCCAAATGTTAGAGATTTGCAATGTATTTATAAAGTGCACTAAGACAGAAATTCAAACAAGAGTAAAAGATAAAGATATAAGATAAGTAAGATAAAGTTATGCCTTTAATAGACACAACTTTGACTTGCTAGACTGAATTTTATCTAAAACTCATTGAAATGACTGAAAATATATAAATCAACTATTTTGTAAGCATCTAAATAGATACTCATGAAATATCAGAAACAAGAATCCATTCAATAAGACAAAAAAAAGAAATCTAAGGAATGAACGACTAGGAAGGACTATGGGTGTTTTCACGTAGAAAGCTGGTAACCAGCGCCGATATGCCAGCGTTTGTCAGCGCTGATAAGCGCTGGTTGTAAACGCTGGTCGGCGCTGGCAGTTTACATACTTTTTGCAAAATCAGCGTGAACCGTCGCCAATTAGCGCCGACAATTTCTTATCTGAATTAGTCGGCGCCAGTTCACACTGGTTCACGGTGTTTTTTTGGTTCAGGCTAGGCCGACATGTTGAACTATGACCCACACCCTCTCGCAGAGAGGAGGGTTTTGCCCCAACAGTGGGGAAAATTATAGTCTAGTTATGCTATGCTAAAGAAGACTTAGTGTATCCCCAAGGAAATGGTTAAAAACCCAAAGATTCAAAACTCTGGCTACACAAAAAGCTCAAAATCGGAATAAAAATCTAGTGATTCTTGTTATAAAGAGCTAACTAGCTCATTAACAGCTTCGCAATTAACGATGTCAGTATAGTAAAAAACTGTGTGTCAGTATAACGGAAGCAGCTGATAATCAATTATATTCAATCCTAGAGACAGTTGGAGCAAGACTGGACCGCTATATAACCGTCTGCTCATATAGATGTGGAGATTTATATGGTATGTTTGTGTGTTGCAGGATTGGAAAAATTATGGGAACAATTTTTAACAGCTACAGTAAATCATGGAATTGGAATTGTACTGTGATGTGCTCTTTAAGGCATACATAAGTGACAATGTTTGTAATATGTCAGTTTCTATGAAGAAACGAATCATTGTTTAAGTTGGTTCTGACCTGATCAGTAAAATTGGGCAAGGAATGTTGCATGGTAGTAGAGAAACTTCAAATTACCAATATATTATTATTATTATTTAACTTCATTGAACTTCTAATTATGTTCTAGCAAAAAATGTGTAGCATCTAATACTAATGGACAGTTCACGAAGTTACCTATAAAATACACAAGAAGTAGGAAGCGACGACGAATTCTTACAACTTACTTACCCTACCATCCAAACAAATACAACAGCAAAACCTAGTCTAACGTCAGATATAACCCAAGAATTCTATCAAAGAAACCCGAGAAAGCTTTGAATGTACACGCAAAATGCATCGCACGCGATCCGAACGCATGGCTCACCGGCATTCAGATAAAAAACTAAGAAAGCAGCACAAGTAGAGGTGGTTTATAAATTAGTGTGCTCATCAGAGTTATATTATTGCAGGCTTGATTGTTTGGCGGTAATGTATTGTATTGGTTAAGGCAGAAGACTTGATACCACATTTGAGGTTGGTTGGGCAAAATTTGTAATTGCGTTACCCTTGTCATGTTGTTTCAAGATACAAATAACGTTACAGCATTACTGTATTTCTTGTAGGGCCTTTGGTACATACAGCATAACGAAGTGTATAATATACCACATCCTCATTTTGCCAGTTATGATGTTTAAGTACCATTCTACTAGGGGCGAGCCTCCGTAAATTAATGAAGCACAAATTCAGACTCCGTGCTGAATAATGCAAAACTTGTATTGCCATACGTTATTATTAAAGTTAAGCCGATTACAGATTGCAAAACTTTATTGTCGTTATTAAGCTCGTGTGCATTAAAAAAATCGATCAATCATCAAATCAATTTGACGATTTGTTTATCCGTTAAACTTAATACGGAAGACTTACATACGCATTAAATATATTGAGGATGTATTTTACATCAAGTAGCGTGTTCAATTTAACACTCCAACAGCTACTACTAATCATCAATTCAATCATTATCAGTAACCATTTGATCCACAGACTTCCTTACAAGAAAATTACGTGCTTCCTTCCCATTATAAGTTTTTAATACTCAAACAATTATAGTAACGGATACAGCTAGAACATATTGTCCACATTTATTTCCATTTGGGTCCGAATCGGAAACTCTTCCTACTTGTGCGGCCATTTTCTTAGCATTTAGAGCGTGTAATCGTGTAGAGGATGTTTCTAAAGATAGGTGTGGGCCGGAGACGGCGGAAAACTTATTTTCTTTAACCTAATTAGTTTTAACTGCTGTTAATGAGGAAGGCATTAATGCGCTATGTTCTTTGTTTAATTGAGAGTTTTATATTGATGTCTTGTCTACTGGTTGTTATTCCAACCAGTTAGCGAAAAAAACAATCTTCCTAACCTTTTCCCAATTATATTGGGTCGGCTTCCAGTCTGCATGCAGCTTACTATTAGTATTTTACATGGAGTGACTGCCTATCTGACCTCCACAAAGTGACTGGGGAATACGATACCCCTTGGTAAGACTGGTTGTCAGACTTTCGGGCTTCTGACGACTCGTAACGACTGCCAAAGATCCACAAATGACAGCCGGGACCAACGGTTTAATGTGCTTTCCGAGACACGTAGGAGTCTTGATATGTAAAGATGGTCACACATCCACGGACCAACCCCAGCAAGCATAACTGAATCTGATGGATCGACCCGTGCAGTTCTTATTTCTTAGCCACGAGCTCCTACCAATCAATTAGCCAATTCCTAATTTCTAATTTGGTTGGATGATATACATGTATATGATAAATCTTTACAGATATTAAAAGACGGATTTAATTATTTTCAGTATATTTTTATTTAGGAGTTGCAAAAACCAATTAGAAATAATATAAAGGACATCATTCAGGCTTCGAACATTTTGTACCCAAAAATCAAAGTGCCGGCCAGAAAAAAAAAAACCTGTTTTCATATGGGAAATAACATTTTGAACATTTTTTAATACTACAACGAAAGTCTACACTTAACCCCCTGGCTGCTATTTGAGTTTGAAAGTTCCAAAAATCATAAAATTATTTTAAATGGTTTGAAAAAATACCGAGTTTTAATTGAAAATAACATCGTTTTTTATAATAACAAAAAGCATTTCGGCTAGGCGAACTTAACCTAACCTAACCTTGCCTATCTAAACCAAACCTAACCTAACACTGATCTTAGATTTTGAAGGTCACATGGAACTTCTCAATGATGAAAAGCATTTGCATAATCTTGTGATTAGGTAATTGTACAAAAGATTAACAGAAAACAGCTAGTTAGGTTAGGCTAACCTAACTAAACCTAACAGTGTTTAACTGATCTTAGATTTTGAAGGACACATGGACCTCCTCAATGATAAACAGCATTTGCGTATTCTTGTGATGGGTAATTGTACAAAAGATTAAAAGAAAACAGCTAGTTAGGTTAGGCTAACCTAACCTAACAGTGTGCAATTGATCTTCGAAAAAGTATCTAACTTATCAGACATTTCAAATGACACTGGTTTTAAACTTGTTGGAGGGTGGGGACGTCCTCCAACAGTCTTAAGATACATGTCATTAATTATGTTAAAAAAAAGAAAAGACAGAAAAGATTTGCTGTCTTTTTCAATTGCAAAGTCGATAGGATTTTTTTGTGATAAAAAAAGCTTTTGGGCAAATATGTTTATTTTTTAACAAAAACTATTGTTCTTATACATAACCATAACTTAATCATAAAAAAATAATGATATGATAAAAAACTAGACTCTCGAACTGAAACATAACCACAACATTAATGAGAACGCCTCACCACGCTATCATACTAAGCTCGCCAGCAACCCAACACCTAGTCGTAACCGATGTCCCACAGGAGCGGGCCCAGGAACGAGCCCTGTGGAACACCGCACGACATTACGCGCCGGTCCCCGCCGCCGCGTCCCCTGTAAGTGACACATTTCCGAGAAAAGCTAACCTAACCTGAGCGAACCTAACCTTTCCTAAAAGCGCGGCGCGTAGATTTATTTGCAAACACAAACAAAAAATGGTTACAATACATCATTTCAGCCGAAAAACGTCCACGTCCTCCAAGCATCCTTACTTCAACCGGTTCTGTACTTCTCCCATCCAGCGGATTCCTCCGGCCTTCTCCAGGTCAACGATCCACCACCACCTTAATAGGCCTTTTCCAACGCTACGTCATCCGGTACGCGGTCACCACTCCAGAACCTCACTATTACCCTTTGTGTAACATTGAGTCTTCAAATGAGGCCCATTGTGGGCGACCACGTTTCAGTGCCATAGGTCATTACTGGCAAGGCACACTGGTCACGATAAATTAAAATGTAATGCTCTAAAATATTTTAGTCGAAGTATGTTTTTTTAGTATTTTTAAACTTAAATAGCGGCGGAAGGGTTAATTGTATTCTCTCGTTGTAATAGTAAAAAATGTTGAGGGTGTTATTTCCCATAAGAAAAACGTGTTTTTTTCTTCTGGCCGGCACTTTAATTTTTGGGTACAAAATGCTCTAAACCTGAATGATGATTATATCATACCTTAGTAGACCTAACGCATATTGTCCATTTCTACTTTGAACAATAGCTGTTTGCGTCTACGAATGTTCAAAACATTGTTGGCAAAATTATGATTTTTTTGGTACTTTCAAACTGAAATAGCAGCCAGGGGGTTAATTGCAGACTTTCATTGTAGTATAAAAAAATGTTCAGGATGTTATTTCGCATAAGAAAACAGCAATTTTTTTTTCTGGCCGGCACTTTTATTTTTGGGTACGAATTGAATGATGTCCTTTGCAATTTATTAATTAAGTGGCTTGAAAGACGGTAAAATGTGCTTAGTACACACGGCTACATGTCAAGCTATACATTTCCCGTATAAGCTGACCTCTCATTATACGGAAATCTTATACAATGCGAGATCAGCAACTGGAAATGTATAGCTTGATATGTAAATCCATGCTCTAATCCTACAAAACTATATACCTACCGATCGTGAATGGAATTGGCAAATCTTCCAATTCAAATGCTAGAAATCTGTCGGCAAATACAGCTTTATGCTATCGATGAAAAAGTGATGACTAGAAGTAAATAAATTAAGTGCTTTCTGTTAATACAAGTAAATGCAAACTATCAAGCAACTAGAAAACTGTGATATCTTACATTACAAAACGACCACTACTAACAATGTCATAAAAAATACATTGCAGGCTAAAATAATAACTGCAGAATCGGTGTTTTTTTTCGGATTGAATATAAGACCCAAATTATTACAAGATTAAACCTATCAATTCAATTAATTATAGCTATATGCTATCACAATTCAATAATCTAACCAGTATTTATAGGAGTCCAAGCAAAATTTCTGTTCCTTGCACTAACATCTTCTCTTTCATTAGCAGGATCTTTCTTAGTAACAAATAATCTTTCTAATCTACTTCTAAGTTCGTCTGGAGTAATAGGTGATGCTGTTGATGGTTCAGCTGACTTCTCTCTGTAGTAGTAGTCTGGGTGGGGTTGACGGCGATAATACCCTGGAAGAAAGAAGAATGGGTATTTTTTTAATAAGAAGAGATAAAACCTGGCTGTATGGTTAAGGTGAAAGCGTCAGGTATAGCCCACGAAATTGAAATATTCTTAGATTTTATGCAATTTGCAGGTCAGTAACAGGTTGTATGTTGATCATAATATGATTCGCGGCCTTATCAGATATTATTTATTTATTTAATTATAATCACACAAATCATCAATACAACTCTCTAAGTTCATAATTCCTATTGAATTACTATTTCATGAACTCATGACATTTGAGGGTTATTCTAACTTAAGGAGTTGTATTGCTGATTCATATGATTATAAATCTGTAAAGCCATATTTGTTCGATTATAAATGATATTTTAATCAACATAAATATAACCTGACCTGACCTGAAAATTGCAAAAAACGTAAGAAAGTTTGAATTTCGTGAGCTACCTTGGCGCATTACCCTTAAGGTAGTCGTTTGATAAAAGGGGGGAGTTCGGAAAAATAAGATAGTTACTTTATAATAAAAAAAAGATAAATGGTAGGTGAGATTAAAATACTATGAATCAGCGACCAAACCGTAACCAAATTGCGATATTGAAGACAACAACATTTCAAAATACCCACAACTTAAACAAACGCACTCATAAATATTAATCAGTTCTACTCAGAGTGAGCCGGGTCTGCTGCGCCATGTTTTAATGTTTTAAAAACATGAAACATCAAACACGAACCAATCAGGCATCCGCAAATCGCTTCGTGTTTGATGTTTCTTGTTTTTAAAACATGGCGCAGCAGACCCAGCTTAAGACATTAGACATCCATAAAATCACCAAATTCCCTAATTTACTGGCTTATCACAAGCAAGTAGATAATCAGCTAAATACTTATACATAATATTATACAGTTTAACAAGATGAATGAAACTAACAGGATCTACCACTCAAACCATAAGAAAAATATTGAAAGGTCTGCAGAGAACTACAACTACATAGAAGATAGTAAATCTACTGACGAAACTGCTCACCCTGCTAAAGCAACATCACAAAATACTTACGCAATCCAATCGGAGGCATTTTCAACTTTAACTGTAAGATACTAACGTCCAGAATAGTGAAATCCAAAGATATCATTGGAAGGCTTTTTGATTGTGCATCGGCAAGAGGTGAGCGTACCTATCGGAAACGGATACGTTGTAAATGTCTCCGAAAGTTTAAACTAGATGTCGCTATCCAAACTACAATTTCAATTCCTATCTTCCTTAGAATTTTGTTTGCGTATGTAAGTACCTATAAATTTTGTTTGTGATAAGAATAATAAGTCTTTAAAGTCATAAAAATGTAATGCCCGTTGACATTTGTCATCGCGACAATTTTTTTTTATTAAAACTGTTGTTTTAAAACACTTTATGTATTATTTATTATTTTATTGTTTCTTTCAGTTTCGTTTTAAGTTCACTATTAGTTACGTCGCGATGCCAAATGTCAACGAGCCTATATTACATTTTGACGACATCAGAAGTCTTTATTTTAGTGATAAGGTAAGGTGCATATGAAATCAATGTGTTGGATTTAAGATTAGAGTGCGTGCCACGAAAGATTAGAGTGTGGAGCTACATTTTTTTTAATGCAATGTGATGAAATGAAATAGACACTAGCACTGCGTCAAATGGACTTCAGTGATGGCGCGGATTCTAGTGCTAATAGTACAAGATCAATGATTATTGATATAATCAGAACTGCCAATTCGTTATTGGTTATAAGGCCAATAATAATGTTAAAACTTTGTGAATGTGCTAAACATTTGTGCTCTATTATATTTTGCATCCTCCTTATTAGTAAACGAGACAGACATGTTACTACTGCTTTTCAGTCTTAGATTAATGTTAAAAATAAATATCTTTACTAACCTGAAGTAGTATGATGGTCATGTTCGTGAAAATGTCCTGGGTTCTCATATGCATAGGATGAGAGGGAAGGTCCTCCAAAACCTCCAAATGACCCTGATCCACTTCCTCCAAATCCACTACCTCCAAATCCACCACCTCCAAATCCACTACTAAATACTGTGACAGCTAGAAGTGCTAACTTTGCAAGAAGGAACGCCTTTTTACTAGCAATCAATAGTAGCCCTAGTAATATAGGCAGTAAAGTTGAAAGTTGAAATTTGAAGCCGAGAAGGAATGGGACAAGGAGATTTCTTGCTAGGAGACGACCTGCAATAGAAGAAGGTGAGATTGTTGCTATAAATTAAAAAAAGAACAATGAAGTTATCATTTTTGCCAAACACATAATTATATTTAGACTGCTATGCTTATAATATCGTAGGTACCCATCGTAATAAATAATGTGAGCTAATCTTAGAAACGCTCAAATGCAACACTTAATTAATAATATTGTTTTAGATGGGAACAGAACTTGGCAATCCTGACTTGTTTTAGGTGGGAACAGAACTGTCCCAGACAAAAATACTATTCTATATACATAGAGGAAATACTATGAAAATAATCTTATTGATCAACCAAATTGACAGAAGTTTGTAGTTATGCCGTTAGACAGCGCTGTATCAAGTTCAGTGTCAAGTCAACGAACCTTGAATCGTGTTGTGTTAACTCATTTCAAGGTAAATGGATAGATGGCGGTATATACAAAGTCATCACACAGCAAAATATTAAGGTATGAGGATAAAGATTTGTTTTTTTTTCTTTCAAATTATGAATATAAGACAAGGTATAATAAAAAGGCATTGTTTTCCCACTTTTAATAGAAAGAAAGAAAATATGTTGGCTGCCGCGTTGGTCCAGTGGTCGCAAGCGCTACTGCTGAGCATGAGGTCCTGGGTTAGATTCCCAAGTCGGACAAAGTATTATTGGGTTTTTCTATCTGGAATTTCTCAGTAGCAACCCGGAGTCAGGATTTATGCCCGATTGATGGAAATAGGCTCGCCCCCTATTACATGGGACTTAAACGTAACTGGTGAAATGTGGGTGTTCTATAGGTATACCTCTGCTTAAATCTTCGGGGATTAGAGGCGTGATGTTATGTAATGATGATTATGTAAGGTAAGATAATTGTGTATAATTGGCACATGTTATAAATAAACACAACATAAAAAGAAAGAAAAAACTTTAATCTAAAGAAAGATAAGGAGGTAACTTTATTTTGTAAATCAAACTGAAAAACATATGAATGACATAACATACCTGTGGATACCTCAGCAGGCTGTTGGTATGAAGACCTGTCCTTAACCCTCGGATCCATAACAAACTCAAGTACTCCATTAGCCAACGTTGGGCCAATCCGCATCACCAACCCAGGATAGAATGTGCTGAGGTCCCAATGAAGAGATCTCTTGGAAATCAAGTTCCCCGCATCTTCGAGAATTGAACTGAAAATAAAAATAATATTAAGGTAGGCAGATAAAAAGCTAGATACAAAAAAAAACAATGCACAAAGGCACATTTAAATGATAACCAAGTATCCGAAAAAGAAATTAAATAGGTACATGGTGTTAATATACAAAACAAAACACATTTTAAAGGAAGAAAAAAATAGTACTGTGACTATCATCATTCTCTCGCCATACGGGCAAGATTTTTTTGGGGTCAGCACTGCATGTTTTCTATGACTATGACAGACAAAATTCAAATATAGAACAAACAAGTTAGTGGTCTTTATAGAATTTGAATAGACTATTTTAGGTCTACTACTGTTTATAAGGCATAATGAAATGCTTGTTAGAAAAGTGACCGATGGGACTTCATAATTGAATTCCCATTTTATTCGTTTTCACAAGCTATTACAATATTTTGAGATTTCTGGTATTGTGATGAATAAACCAGGCTTTCTGATTGTATTCTAAGTTATATTAATGAATTTAACCAAGTAATTAGAAATAACTATACCGGAAATCCATAGGATCTTTATCGAGAAAAGCGCTGATATCCCTCGGAGTCTTTTCATCTCTGACGAAAGAAACACCAGTAGCCAGACTGAACGCATCAGCTTCATCATACTTATTCAGTTTATTCAACAGCTCTTTGCCAAAACACACTCCAACATCAGTACTTCGTCTCACACTAATACATTCATTCAACTGACTATCATCGACATGATTGCCTTTGATTTCTTCACCTTCTTGCAGATCAATCTCTATAGGAATCACTTCAACAACTAGTATTAGCAGTAGCACACATCTCAATTTTTTCATTAGACACATTTTGGATTTGGTACTTATCAGCACATGCTACAGTTTCCACTGGCACAACTATCCTTGTTGCTACAATTGTAACTTTAAAAACAAAATCAAGTCCCAGTTCGTTATATAGACTTTCCATGTTCTGTTCCGGTGAACTTTGCCATTGTTTTGGTTGTTACGCCAACTTCTCACACAGACAATAGGTGAAAATTCGCCGAGGATAATTTGCGAGCTATCTTTGTGAACAATCTCTAATTCTGTTACGCCAATTGCATAATATGCGTAATTTTTGGTGGTAGCTGGTGAAATTACGTATATTCTATAAGGTGGGTTGGGTATAGAGATCAATGGAAATACGACTTAGTTGTTTGTTGGGTGTAACCATTGCATCAACTTACAAAGAAGTCAATGAAATGAGAGTAGTGGTTATTTAACATTTTTTAAGGCGTAGTAGAACGACGTACGACGTATAGTTGTCTACCTAACCTAGACATTAGGCTCTAATTGACAGTTCAATATTGGCTCAGTAGTTAGTGATTGGCTTTTGGACCAGTTTGTTTTTCTTTTATAATTATTCAATATAAAATACATTCTTCAAATACGGACTACATCTACATATATTAACATTCAGTTCCAAATTGTGTGACTCACTGCTCTAAATCAGCAAATTGATTGCTTGAAAGTGAAATTACGATTGGTGACTCATAGACGGAACTAAAAGGACTTATCCATTGTATTTATTGTTAGAATCTGACTTACCATTTTAACTCTACAAAATGTCTTATTTTCTGTCAACTCTGTAATGCATAAGCAGCTAAGAGTAATCCTGTCAAATAAAATGTAAACACAAACTTTTACTTTTCAAATGACATTGCACATAAGTCGCCAATACTTAGCGATACACATAAAGCCTTTGACCCCGCATTGTCTCACAGACTCCGACTCATTTCATACATCTTTGACACCATACATATTTACAGAATTTACAATCTTGTCACTCCAATGATAAAGGCTACATTTCTGTGCAAAAACGAAGGTCGTTATGTTAGTTTAAAAATTGAAGCGGTCAAAGAGTGAAAGTATTATTTTTCTTGTATGTCCGTCTCTTGAAGTAAAAGTTTCTGATGTAATATTTTCAAGTTTTAAATGTCTTTTTATAATATTATATATATTAGTAATAATTATTTTTTGGTGTCTGCGACCTCATTCATGACTTTGTTTACTATGGGTATGAATTTTATTTGCCGTTAATGACGTTTTAAAAATGTTGTTGTTTTTTTTTGTTTTTTGAGTAATATTGTGTTAGTTATTTTCTTATATATTTTTACCTTTGGGGTACAAAATTGTTTAAGGATTAAAGTACAAATTCGTTTTTACATTACTGTCCGAAGCTTTAAAAATATTAAATCGTTTAGTTACTTATAGCTTTGTAGTTTTACTTTTGTACCTGTTCTGTCATTACCTATTATTTCATCTGTATACAATGAATGTTCTTGCGTATCATTTTTTTTTTTTAAATATTATTACGGACTTTTCTAAAATATTTAATATGTATCTAGTTTTATCCTAGTCTGATATGCTTTAAACTAAGACTTTAAATCGATGTTTCATTGAGGTTCTAAAAAATCACAACAAATCAGTCAGGTGATTTAGGGTTACGCATTTTTTGGTGTCTGCGACCTCATTCATGACCTATGAGAGTTCCGTACATTATTCATCGACAAGTTGCTTTCGCTGCTGTCGCCCGAGGCCCATCGGCTTTCTGTATCTCATGTATTTTATGTAACCTCCCCCTCTTTATTCTCCCACATTTACTTACTTACATAGCCTTGCACTGGTTACTTACGTTTTCATTAATTACTTACTTTATGTCCATCGAAATAAGAATCAAAGTCGCTTAGCGTTAGGTGTTCGATATTCATATTAACTTTGTCGGAGTAAACCACGTCTAGAGTTCACACACCTTTATGAGCATGCTCGTTTCAAGTACAATCATACAGCTTTATGGCAATGCAGTAAAGTCCAAAATCGTATATCAATGAATACAGAAAACAGGTATTTGCCTTGTCCATCGAACAGATTTAAATTTACCGCTATGACATTCGTAATTCGATTACAACCACCCGTAACGTCGACAGCATAACGTTCAGAATAGCTCGATTGGAAGTTTTTGAGATGAATAATTACATTTGTAGTTTGCTTTAAAGGAAAAGCGTTGGATGTAAACCGGACACAGGAACGCGTGTGAAGTGAAATTTCTTTTTTTTTTCTCTTTTCGAAAAAGGATGCCGTAGGTGCGTCTGACACAAATATCTTTTGATGACGTATACTTAAATATGCGTATAATTTTATTAAAGAATGTGGTTCTAATGACATCCACGTGGGTTGTATTTGTCATAGGCTCGCCTTTTTGTATTTGTTAAAGGATTGGGGGGTCAAGAATTTTGTGGTTTTGCCGAAACTCTCGATTTTCTTGGTTAAATGATAGTTTATGGTTATCGTTGCTATATTTTACAGTTAGCGGTAGCTTTCTGTTTATGATTGTACTTATTGGAATAAATTGCTTGTTCGTTTTCCAGTTTTGCGTACTGATAAGATTAATTACTTTTATACTTGACTATAATTTAGATATTGCTCAAAGTCAAATGGGACTACCCTTTGACTTTTCATCTTGAAAAAAATATAGACGAATTATAGTCCTAAAGGCAAATAATAGGTATGCAAAAATGGAATGAATAAATCATCTTTCAAATTCTAACTCATCAAATGCGTCTTTTGGTTATTCCAAGAAAAATTATGGAAATACCAGCCTATTTTTCTCCCACTACAGGGCAAAGCCTCTTCTCATATAGAGAAGGCACGAGCATTGATCACCACGCTTGCTCAAGACGGGTTGGCGATTTCAGACTTATAGATCAATATTCATTTAAAATTCCTTCGTACAGCTGCAGGAGTTTCTTTGTCATCGTTATCATCATTCAGCTGAAAAACGTCATCTGCTGGAAATAGTCCTATCCTAAGCATCCGCACAAGTTTGGTCCTATTTTCCCGCAACCAGCAGACTACTGAGATATCCATCACGTCATCGAACCATCTTAACAGGAGGTTAGTCTGATCCATGATTTCATGTCGATGGCTGCAGTTTAAGCGGGCTTGTGGCTAAATGCTAACAGCCACATGGGTCGATAGACGGTTAAGCTACACTTGCCGCGGTCGGTTCATGGATGGGTGACCATCTAATACATATTGAGATTAGGTCCTTCCCTTGGAAAGAATTTTATGCATTTGGCCCCGGCTGTGATTCGTGGATCTTTGACATTTTTGTTACGGGTCGTCAGAAGCCCGAAAGTCTGACAACCAATCTTACCAAGGGCTATCGTGTTACCCATTAACGGGGATGTGGAGGTCAGATAGGCAGTCGCTCCATGTAAAATAATGGTATTCAGTTGCGCTCGGTTAGACTGGAAACCAACTCCAACATAATTATGTAGTTGGGAAAAGGCTAGGCAGATTGAATGTCTTCAAACGTTTTAAGCCCCATTTCGAAGCAGTCCTAAAAACGTGCATTATAGTCACACCTCTAACTTTCGCTGTCCATTGCGTACACAAAGGCCTTACACAACATGTTCTAATTAAATACACAATGAGATCCGCTTAGAAACTGGCGATGTACTGCGAATTCGCACTAACTTGGGTTCGTCATTCATTCATACATTTTATAGTAGTATCTTGGTTGTTTTACGGTTGTAAGTCGACTTGTTAATTTGCGGCGCACGAGTTTGTTTCAACATCTTATTTATCGCAGTAGCAGTAGATAAGATCAGTTAATGGTTAGAAATTGGTTTACAGGTTTATAAACCGTTTTACATAACATAACATGATCACGCCTGTAATCCCAAAAGAATTAGGCAAAGTTGTACCCATTAGTACACCCATATTTCGCTGAGGTCCCATGTTATAGGGGCCAAGCCTATTGCCGTCTACCGGATACAAATCCAGACTCCTGGCTGCTGCTGGGAAGTTCCTAAACAGTGAATAAACAGTTTTAATAGTTAACAAAAATAATAATCTTCAGAACTTAAATGGAAATCAAACGTAAATAGACTCTTCATATAAACTAGTAGCAAAAGTTGAATGACTCGTCAAAAAAAAGAAAATTATTATTTTAATAATTTGTTATTTATATCCAGTTAGTTAAACACCTATACACGCTTATTATAGGACAGCAGACGAATAATGTCGATCGAATAATACAAGTTCTGTTACTGTTAGCCTGTTTATAGACCTCTTGCGTAATGACTTCCAGTGCTTGCGATGCAGGGCTAACGTAAGACCATAAAGCATAAGCGAGGTAAATGGACCACGCTTAAGATAAATAAGTTCTACAAAATAAATTATTTATGGCAATGTATCGGTACATAGTAACAGTCATCAAGTATGACCAAAGAGAGGACGGGAACGCGGCGGCGCGGCGCGCTTTGCGGCGGTGGGGGCGGGTGAGTGTGTCATAATTATGAAGTATGACCTGCCAAGCGTCACATATGAAGTTGTGTAGCTACACATCGTATGCAAAACGAGAAAGTGTCAAGTGTTCAGGATGTGGCATTACGTGAAGTACTCTGTTTGCTAATTTTATTGCCTCATCAGTGACGCTAGTTGATTCGGATGTTTGTTTAAAGATGGTTGCGTGTATTGGTTTTTTCTTCTTATTATTTACCTAGAATTCAATCTGCAATGCCAGGCTTTTGGAATAAAATGGAATAGACGTAGATATATTTAGTAACCTATTCCGCTTAACTATTCTTAAAGAGACTTAAAAGAAAGAGAAAAAAAAAAGATAAAATTTATTCTTGTTTGGTCGAATCCGCCCTAAGTAAAGTATTTTTGCTTAATCATCAGTTTGATAAAAGATGTTTTGTTTGATTATATTTCCTTAAGAGTTTTATTCTTCACCGCAATAAAGGTATTGAGTTACCTACCAAGAAAAAAACTTTAACTACATTTTCTTCTTGTTTGAGTTGATTTGATGTCTCTTAAGATACAGGCCTCATAGTTTAAGAGACAGGGATTATTTTTTTGTTATTAGATTTTTTTTTAAATTGTGGCCTTTTCACTTTTTTATAAACAATTAAGTATGTATTTCTTTAGTATATCTACCACTGTGTTCAACCTGTATCTATGTTACTTTGAATAAATAATATTTATATTAATATTATTATATTGTCTTTGACATATTATTATCTCGGGTCCCGGACCTTTGAAAGACGTACGAGGGGCCGAAGCCAACTCGCAGATATTATTATTATTTGAGGTTTTTTCCTGTTTTTTCTAATTACCGATAACATAATTATGTTAATTTTTTTTTAAATTATATTGGCGAAATTATTATATTACTTACAAGAATATTCCCGAAATTTCGCGGATTTATGTATTTTTTAAAATTCATATTCTCTCTTTAGGTCATGAGCTATCCGAATATAGAAAATATTTGGCCTAGGTCTTAAGGGGGAAAATTGATTCGCTGTTACAATGTATAATTCATAGATATTTGTGACCTAGATAATGCTAGGAATTTAGGTAAGCCTGACCTTCAAAGCAGACGGACGTGAAATCGTATGCAAAGTGAAAAGTGTCATATTATAATATTCAGGATGTGTGTTTGTTAATGTTATTGTACATCAGTGACGCAGTTTCATTCGGAAGTGTGAGGTTCAGCCGTATTGTGTAAGAATTTGTTTAGGAAGAGTGAAGATTTTGAGGAAATATGCTTTTTTGGTCAATAATTATGTCTGTAGCTGAGAGTCTGTAGTTGAACTGGGTTTTAGAAATTAATAATGCAAAATTACATAATAACTTAATGGATACCCGATTGGAACAAACTTCCTTTCCTGTATATTTTCTATTGAAAAGGCACAAAAAAAATTAAAAAAAATAAACACATAATAAAGGTACTATAAGCTAAAGCGTCGTTACGGTCAAAATGTTACACTTTTTTGGTCTATCTTTCATTCACCAAGTATGCATAGTGTAACGTGCGATAAAGAAAGTAAGATATTATTGGGCACTAGCTTCCGCCCGCGGCTTCGCCCGCGTTGTATGTCGATAAAAGTATTCTATGTCCTTCCCCAGGGTTCAAAGTATTTCCGTACCAAATTTCATCAAAATCAGTTCAGCCGTTTTAACGTGATGTGCGATCAAATAAACAGACATACCGATAAACAGATAAATAGACAAAAAATCTAAAAAATGTTGGAACGTGTTCTGTTATCGATATCCCAACCAACTTTTTTTCGAATATCTTCCATGTACAGACTTTCGACTCTCTTTCCCTTCCCTTTAGGTTTATTATAGTTATTAGATCTAGTATATAGCTACCCATTGGGTAGAATCTATATATAGATTCTACCTAATGGGTAGAATGCCCACTAATATCCTACTAAAGAACTTGGTTCCAGTTTTCAATATCATAATATTCCCGCGATGAATAAACGACCACAAATAGAACTCTGGGTCATCATATAAACCTACTTTTATCGTTTTGTTATTATTTCCACAGAATATTTAAATTTCAGAGAGATAAATCTTTTTCATGAATCTGTAAATTCAGTGTTGGCTCCGTCTGGTACGATACAACAAAACGAATCCTTAATTCATAAACCGCGACAAAAATTTAAATTGGTTTCTTAAACCCGAATCAGCTTAATACACACCACTATAAATCATTTAACTACTGACGGTACCTACTACCTCACAGTGTAACCAATTACAGTGGTGCAACAAAAGTGGTTTCACAGAGAAATCGTGCTTAGGCTTCGACTATTTAACCTTGATAACTGGGCGGAACTTATGCCACAGGACATAGTCTAGTATTGATGATATAGAAATCTATTTTTTTGCGTAATTTCTCACGTCCTGTCAAATGTACAAGAATCTTTTGCCGCGTCGCAAAAATCGTTTGTAACACCGCCATCTTGTTTTTTTAAATCCATTTCACAACGATTACTAACAACGCCCCCTTGAAAATGTCAAATATATGGGCGATGAACTACTGAAAGTAAATACACTGTGCCCAGCCATAATCAAGCGGATTGCGTGTTTCTTTCATCTCATATAACTTGGTAATACGATCGTGCCCCACTTCCGACGAACGGCGAAGATCACGTTATTTTAAAGTAAATTGTGCGTTCAATTGAATTTACCCTGGATTTACTTCATTGAGATGTTCTGTAACGGAGTTGTTATGTCTGATATAAGCGTTCCCATACCTTGTGAGCATTGGGTGTTTATTATTATTTGCAAGTAACGAAACTGTATTTTTATGTTTTACGATGACGCTGAAGGCAATGTAGCTGGTGCTGACCGAAAAAATTGTCAATTTTCAAAGTGATTTTGTTAGTTTCAATTTTAGCCAACGTGTCCGATAAGCGAGCAAAGCACCGCCTCTTCGACAGGTTCTGTGCTCCCCGCATCCAGCAGATTCCTGCGTCCTTCACAAGGCCATCGGGCCACCTTCTGTGAGGCCTTCCAACGCTAAGTCTTCCGGTACGCGGTCGCCACTCCAGAACCTTTCGGCCCCATCGGCCATCCTTTCTGCGAACAATGTATCATGCCTTGGCCGCACATTTATTGCTATGTATAAGAAATTACTTGCACATTTTGCCTCAAATCACTGACTGATTGACATGCTATTATTGTATCACATTTTTGTATTAATTTGTTTATTTTGTATTTTTTTGTATAAATTTCCTAATTCTTATTTAAAATATTATATCTTTAAATGTAAATTAAATAAGATTTTCATGCCCATGTGACGGTAGAACATGGAGGACTTAATAAAGCATCTATGTACCCATGTTTGCAAAGTAATAAATGATTTGATTTGATTTGATCTAAAGAAAGTTGTAATCAACGATATTCTTAGAAACATAAATGACTATAATAAAGATAATTTGTTGAGCATTCTGGAAACATCAGTGTACTAAACGAATGTAACAAGATCATAGAATATGAAGAATACCATCTATTATATTCCACGCATGTAATTTGCGTGTCGCTAATCATGATGTAATTTGTCCAACAATCGATTTAACAGTTACAAACGCAATGAAAATGAGAGTTTTTGTATTCTATTGAAATTTCGCGTGATAGATGTGGACATTCCATTGCATCATATTCGAATGAAATGGAATTCTAGAGCTGTTCAGTCTATCTGTATGTTGGAACTTTAATATTTTCACTACCTACCTCCTATTGCTTTACATATTACATTAACAACAAGTGCTATGAATCTTACAAGCTATGTTATCATGATCATATTTCAATCTTTATCATCTCACTGTAGGGTAGAGACATCCTCATAGAACAAACAACACACTATTAATTTAGATGTGTGTGCTGTGTTTAATTAAGATAGTTTATTAAATACAATAGACGTAGATATATTTAGTAACCTATTCCGCCTCCTCCTGAAAGAAATCGACACGTGTTTCACCTCTCAACGAGGCATGACGATTGACTTGTCGCGAACCCGAACAAAATGTGTTGCCATGCCGAGCACTGGACGCAGAGTAATCCACACGTGTAGACTTCTTACGGGGTTTTTTTAAATTCTTCTTAGGAATAGCGGAATAGGTTACTAAATATATCTACGTCTATTGTGTTTTATAATAAATTTCCGCCAAGTCACGCCTGAATCTATTAACTATAGTTTATAAACTCAAACAGTCTGTCTACCTACTGAATCGATTTCAACAAATGATGTACTGCAGTATTCAGGGTATGTTTTGCTGAAGTTAGTCATCGTTTTATTTCAGACTAGCTGCTGCCCACGGCTTCGCTCGCGTGAGTGTCGGAAATTACCCCATACATCCCCATGGGTTTTAAGTATAAATATTGAGTTTCGAGTTAATCGGACAGCGCGTTAAAATTCTTCCATACAAAAATTGACACCCCCCAACCTTTTAGGGGGTAATTTAGAAAAACAAAAAACTACAAACTTTATAATTTATTTAGATAACTATTCGTGCGAAGTTTCATGTTTATTACCTCAAGGAATAAGATTTTTCATACAAACTTTCATCCCTTATTTTACCCCCTCAGGGGTTGAATTTCGAAAAATCCTGATACACGTTATTCTTAATTTTTGGGTTTAAGTATTAATATTGAGTTTCGAGTTAATCGGACAGCGCGTTAAAATTCTTCCATACAAACTTTGACACCCCCCGACCGTGGGATAGGATACTTTTCCGGGATAAAAAGTACCCAGTGTGGTGCCCAGGATATTAAAGAATAAATATACCAAGTTTCATCGTAATCGAACCGGTATCGTAATCGAACCGGTAGTTTTTGCGTGATGCCTGAACAAACAGACAGACAGACAAAAAAAAATTTAATCAAATTTTTGGGTGCGGTGTCGGTCTCGTAACACCCCCTGCCATTTATTTTTTTGATATCTTCAATGTACAGAATTTTCACTTCTACAGATTTATTATAAGTATAGAATAGATTACAGAAATGTTAAATTGCGACCGAAGTCACGTATAACAACATGTATTTTTACATTTCGTTTTGCATGTTCATTAATCATCAAATAAGTATATTTTCGTGTTTGAATAAAATTCGAAGCATGTTCCACAATTAACTTGTCGGAAAGTTCATTACGAAATAATATATTGGAACTGTTATAACTTTGTTTAACTTAGAATTTTTTTCATGTTTTCTTGCCATATGTTTCTCAATTAGTCAGCTCAAGGTGTCATAAAAGACACCAATGGATGTATGTCACATGAATCTCTAGGGCATCGTTATCCAAATTATGAATACCACAGGCGTCTAACTTGACCAGGGCCTTTTCGGTTTTTTGCTGATAGTTCAAATCGTACTCACTGGTTACATAACTTCCATTGGCATGATATTGCTATGACTAATCTGTTGCATACAATATCGAGTATCAATGTTCAGTAAATTTGATAAAGATGAATAAACAACAACCTTCCTTCATATGTGCGTGCGTGTAAAACGTATCAGATTAAATAATTGAATAAGTAAGATGAACTTATGAAGACGACTGTAGATTTTATGATGCTCGATTGCTCTGAGCACATGTTGGAGTTGATCAAGATTGACACGAGAAAGAAGTAACCAAGCATCTCTTATTGGTAAGGTTGGACAATACGACGAACACGATAAACGGAAATATGAAGAAATCCTTTTCCTATTCCTTAGTCTCTCAACCCAACAAAAAGTTAAATCTAAAGCACTATCAATAACTATCTTCACAGTTGCGATGAGAAAGCAATATCCCACAGAAAGTGATCCCAAAGTTATAACTAGTGATTGGTTCAATACATCAGATATCAGATCGAAAAGACGTCAATAATTTAAATCCTCAGTTGGCGAAGATGCACCTCATAACAGTTAAGTCATGATATCAAACTGTTTTAAATTGAACTAGTCTGGTGAAGTACAGTAGGGTAGAAAATATTTTTGTAAGATATTGGAAAGGTTTTTCGGTATAAATAAGATTTTGGAGAATAAGTACCTACTTACTAATATACTAAGGTTGAGACTCTTCTTTTAAATAAGTTGACGCACAAGCAATGACTATATTATGACAAAAGTCGTTGAACCTACAATTACTGCTATCAATATTACTGAAAAGCTAATCTTATGGTCGAAAACAAAACATTTCATATTTAGTGCACGAAATCCAAATTCATTGAAATCGATGTCTTTATGTAGCCCGTAATAATTTATCAACAACTGCATTTGGGGCTGGTTTGGAGCAACAGAATCATCTTGGTGACGTTATAGCCAGTTACAAAGTCATGTGTGTCGTCAGGTCTTCGTTATTTCACGTCACTGTGCACTGATGCATGAACTGCAGCATGACATTGAGATACAGGAAAGCTGTAGTAATGTGAACTTACCATCATTTCTTTGGTGTTTAGATCAATCAAAACATTTTTGCCTCGTTCAATTCAATATCATTCTATTCTTACTGTAGGTGACCATTGGATGATCTTCAAAGGATCAGGAGACAAAATATAAGAAAACTATTATCAAGTTTATGAAAATTTTAAATCAAATAATTATTTTATCAATCCTACGTCACAAAAATAAGTTCCCGACAGTACCCGACAACATAAATGCATCGCTGCATCCCTCTCGGCGATAGCCAGTGTACCGTGACACTAAGCGCATATAAACGCAACCATTGCGCTAGTTATACACAGTGCCCATATAGCCAACATAGTGCAAACAACAAACATGGTAAAGTACCTCCTGATATTGACCTTGGTCGCCGCAGCCACGGCCAGAACGGCGACCACGACACAGAATAAACTAGAAGCTCGAAGCTCAGACGATAATGTTCTAGGAGATCTAAAATTAGCATATGAGACCTACAAAGATTGCAGCGGGTCCGACATTTCGCACTGCCTCAAAAGAAAATTGGCGAAGACTTTGAGCAGGCTGACGAAAACTGAGGAGTTGGACATCCTGAATGGGGTGACGATAACCAAGGATAAGGATGTGAATATTGTGGAGAAGGAGGAAGCGATCCCCAGGGGAATGGACGAGGGGTCGCTCAACAACCTCATTTTTGACAAAGTCGTTAACTTTATGAGGTCCCATACGTTGCAGGTAAGAACTTTGATACCTATTTAAGATAGTTAATTGATATATTTAGTAAAAAGTAAAGTAAGTTAAAATTTAAGATAATACATTTGGTTTAATTGAATAACAGAATTCTAAATCAAGCAATTTAGATACTGAAATTGATGAAGATTTCAATAATTGAATTGATTTAAATTGTGTTAAAACTGTTAAAAAAAGTGCTGAGACCGCAGCATCGGTAAGGATTCTCACAGACATTGAGTTTTGTTTCTCAATTTTCTTTCGCTACAGTTACTGAATAAATATAACCTCTATTAATTATTTCCCTTATTCTATTCAAATCAAGGTTATCGCTCCTTCTTTGCACGATAACATTTATTTTAACTTTCAGTGACGTTGGGAGTAGCTGGTATTATAGTAAAGTAGTTTGGTGAATGGCTAATATAATAAAATAGCAACTAGATATTATTTTAAGCTTTTTAATTCATATTCTTAATAGCACCTGTTTAGGTTATGAGCTATCCGAATATCAAAAAATATTTGACCTATCCTAGGTCAAATATTTTTTCGACAATTAAATCAATTTTCACGCCTTAAGACCTAGGTCACCTAGCTCTTAAGGGGGAGGCGTGAAAATTGATTCGCTGTTACAATGTATAATAGGTACTGCTTTATCATGTTATCTGCAAATGATACTGCCAGTTGACACGGTTGATATAATTTTAAAAATTTCTTTTGTATTCGCATTCTAAAGTTTTACCACGTGTCAATAAAACTTTCCGCCGTTCCTTATAGAATCATTTCAGATCATCTTTATTCTGCAAATATGCATACATCAAATTTATTTTTAACCCCCGACGGAAACAGAGGGGTGATATAAGTTTAACGTGTGTATCTGTCTGTTCCCTCGTAGCTCCCAAACGGCTGATCCGATTTTGATTAGTATTTTTGGTGTCTTGATCAAGAGTGTTCTTAGCTACAATTCAAGAAAATCGGTTCAGCCGTTTGAAGATTATCAGCTCTTTTCTAGTTGATGAATGGATATGCGCATCTTCCACAGGTCGATCGATTCGAAATTTAGTATTCTGTTACTTCAATAATATTAGAAGAACATAGTAACCTTGAACTGATACTGCAGCATCACCTGGAATACGCAGGATATATCGTGTTTGGGCTCATTGGAATGGTCTCAACTCAGTAGATCGTGAACAAGATCTAATGATAGAGTAGGAAATAGCTAAACAAATTTCACTCGTTTAATTGTTTTTTTTTTAAATATAACTAATAGCATTAGCGACTTCAGTTTAACATTGTGTTTTTTTTTTAGAGGTCTTTGTTTGTGTCTGGGGTTATTTTTTTATTTTATTTTAACTTGTAGTTATTAATTTTGATTCATTTTGACCTACGGATTGGCTTGGATTAACCACATGTAATACAAATCACATTTTTCTGTTTAATACGCCTAAGTTAAGTAATAACATGATCTACCAGATAAATTCCATCAAACTCGACTCCGAATGAACGAGTTACTTCACATCCATTCATTGTTTGTATGACATAACACATAATGGTACTTCCATACAGAGATATAATAGGGTAATTATTATTCAAACGAAGCTCTTGATACACTGTAAGTAATCCAGGTATTATGAATGCATTTAGTCACCTCCGTGACTGTGGTAATAGTATTTGCTTCCGGGCTTGGCTCTAAAGGCTGTAGGTTTGATTTCAAGACATTTATTTCTTGGGTTTTCAATCAACAATGCACGGTGATGTGACTGTTATTTAAAATAGTTGATGATCTTACATCTTTTGACAGTTGATGAGGACAGTATTCTGACCCTTTGAAGAAATACCTGCTGCTACAGACTGTACATCTTTCTTTTTTTTACTATAACTGGGAAGCTCTTGGCCTGAATCTCACCTGATGGTAAGTGATGATCAGGCCGAAGGTGGAAGCGAGCTTCACCCGGAATCCTCAACCACAGAGGAAATGGCTATCTTACCTCTAACTGCCGGAACACAATAATGCTGCTTTCATTGTTGTTATGGCGACAGACTTAGATTCAGCATGATGCTGTGCTAAGGGGGGTTAAGGGAAATTTCGCCCACGCAAAAACTGGCTGACGGGCCAAATGTCAACTTTTTAAAATGTGCATGAGTAGATTCGCCCGGACCAGTTTAGTAGACCGGTCCAGATGCGGGACCCATAGGACAACGCTGATTTGCAGTGGCCACTCGAATATAACTTCAAAACATAACACCACGCCTGTATTCCCCAAAGGGTTTTTACTATTGTATCAAAATAAGCCAAATATCAGCCAATCAAAATATTCATGATCAAAAATACTAATTTGATGATCATCATGAAGAGAATCCAAAATAAAATCGTGATACAGTAATGTAGGTAGTGCAAAATAGTCCAAGTTCAACTGTTGTCTTGAAAAGCTTCTTTAGAATGATTACTTTCCCTTTGACCATAGTTGTGGCGATCATTAGGAGGTTATTCAAGAAATCCCTAAAATTGCGAGTGCGTGTGACATAGTTTGCAATACAATAGCACATTTGCAAAATTGTATAGAGAACACAATAAGCATAAAAGATTGCACAAAGCATCATCAGATAAAGAAATTAAGCTAAGAAATAAAGAAATTTTGCTAATGCCCTATGCTCGCTTTTTGCTGTCAATGGCAAAGTCACTCGAAGGTAACGAATTGAACTATGCCTGTCATTAATACGCCGACACTAATATTAACTTACGTCGCAAAGTAGCAAAGTAGTGGCTATCAACCCACCCACCATCCAACACCACCCATGTATAACGCACCCGCAATTAAAAAACTACTGCTTTAACTTAGTAGTTTGTTCATGTTTGTAGCACTTAACGGGTTAAGGTTACCTAACAATGTTACTCTTTTCGATCAATTTTAAACCTTCATTATCAGTCGATCTATCGTTATCGTAGTCTTGATTGTAATTTGTTGAAACTATCGTATCGGCCATACATGGTAAGTCCTCATCGCATATCGCTCTTCCTTCATATTTATGGATTGTATAGATTTTTTTTGCCTCTTTATGGATGCATCGCCAAAAGCACATCACATTGTGCGCACTCATATTAGTTCTACCATAGGTACCTACTTCTAAACTTCCTTTTCATTACTATCGCATGTTATATCTGATAACTAACCCTTATCGTTAATCAAAATACTTCCCAGGACAAATCTTATCCCATTTTACCTGGGGCCTAAGTCTACTAATTTATAAACGTTACAATGGTCTGCCAATGGTGAGTTTTTGACCATTTTTGTATGGCAAATGTGCCAAAAACTGCCATTGAGAGACCATTGTTACGTTTATTTAGTAGACTTAGTCCCTGAAATGTCACCACCTCACAATAAATCTATCTAAGTGTCGTTTTAGAATCATAAATGTATTTCTACTAACCTGTTTTTTTACCATTAATAAGCAACGTCAATTCTCCTAGGTTTTTGCAATCAAAACAAATAACCTGCCATCTCCTAAAAACTAAAGATGCTCTAATATAAATCAAACTGTACTGAAGTCTGTTCCGGCTGCAGCTAGATCCGGCTACCCCTGTAAAAGCGTGACGGCTCAATCTTACAGTTAATGCGTAAAAACAGCATACCACCCACCAACGCAGCGTGACAACTTTCCCGAAGCATCTTATAATTGCATTTAATTAGTCCATCTTCACTTTTTGCTGGCTACACTCTATTAAACTCTGCAGTTTCTTCTAATTGGTCCGTGCGTGATAATTGATATGCGTAGAGAAAATCTAATGTGTGCTAAATGGGGGGTTTGCACGGCAGTGCGTGTCGTGTCTAGTAGTGTCATTAGGGATAGGTGCGTGATTGGTTCTTGGTTGAATACGTTCGGTCTGTGAAGTTATTGACCGTTTGCTGCTAGCTTAAGTAGGCACTGCTAAATACGATATGTTTAGATGATTAGAAGTCTGATGAATTGGAACACTCACGTTGGAGTTAGACGGATAAAAAGTTTAACAATGTTGACACTGAGGATAAGTCCGCACAGGTCGAATGTCAGATAGTAGAAGCATCTGGAGTATGATTCGCAGAGATTTTTCTATGGGAACGTCAGAAAGCATTTTTAGACTTTGTTCAGTTAAGGGTCAAAGTTCACCAGTCGCAGTCCTCTGGTATTATCCTCTTCTTCTTTTTCCTACCCATCTTTTTTGTGCTTTCTTGGTCATCTTTCATTGGTTGGTCATTAACCTTGATTATGTTTCAGTAAGTTAGATTTGATTTAAGATTTGTGTTAATCTAGCTTAGGGTCCTCGAGGTTATGAGCACATTCGCGTCTGGTAACTGAACTGCTGCATAAATTATTATGCGTTTGTTAACCTGCTGAATTGTGTCATTAAACATAACTTTCTAGGCACCAGTCTCCCACAATATTAGAGTTTAATATAATTACTAAACAATATTTCCATGTAATCTCTTTAAATATTGTGGTGAGAAATAAATGAATTTATTATTATTTATTATTATTTCTTCTTGAAAGAAATAAATTGTGCTGATAATTTTAGCTAAGAGTGAAGTTTATTTTGAAGAATTCTTGTATCATAATAATATATCGGTCGTACAATTTTCACTGCTGAACGAGCTTTCCTTTTTTTTCTAACGATCGATTCTGGGTTGATTTCAAAGGTAGAATGTGTGAAGGGTTGTCCATATTTCACTTACAAGTTCTTGGTCACCATCCTGGAAATTTTCTATCCCAACTATGTTCGAACTTACCTCTATCTTTCAGGCTACTTACCAATTAGATAGGCTCATGCATGTTACGCATATTGGCCCGAACATTTCTCTTATTAATATTTAACAATTGTTTCATGTTCCATAATTTTAAAATCTTCCGCACTTTCTTATCGCGTGCTCTATTGTAGGAAGTTATTGAATATTTTCTTCAATTTATACGTTTGTTCGGTTCGGTTCGGAATCAATTCACTTTTTTGTAGAGTAATTAGTAACTTTAATCATGTATTGCTGGTAACTTGAAGGTAGTAAGCATTACATGCAAACACGGAATAAATACTGACATTAATTAATTTAGAAGTAACCGTTTTTGAGTGTCCGCTTGTGAAAAACGATTTCTCTTAAAAATAGCAAAAACCACGCATTTTTTTTAAGCGAAAGGATTTTAAGCTAGAGCAGCTTAATCTTGCTAAATAAACTTAAAATCTGAACAGGAATTGGTTACGCAACAGCCACGGTGGGTGCAAGGTGCCTTGTGACTTACAACAATACCATTAATTAACGGACTCCGTCACGTGTTTCATAATATTCCTCATCATAATAAATTAATAAATAGTTTCCCGTGGTATACCATTTTCTATACCTGAACCAGTAACTTACAGAACCTAACTCTAAATTCCAGGTCAAATTCCCCACCGAAGATGGCTCAGAATTATCAGAGGACCAGGGACGTAGTAGAAGAAAGAAGTTGGCGCCTCTTCTCGCAATCCCCCTGCTTATCGGAGGCATGATGGTACCACTAGCCTTCGGAGCGTTGGCACTCTTGGCTGGAAAGGCACTGATCGTGTCCAAGTTGGCATTGGTACTGGCTGGTATCATTGGGTTGAAGAAACTCTTGTCTCCAAGCGGGGGTGGACACGAGGCTCATGAAGTGGTGGTCTCGGCCGGACATGGTGGCTCTGGGTGGAGCAGGTGAGGTTTTTGCTGAAAATTATTGTGGTAGATGAAGATTATTATAGTAAATCCGCATTGGCATAATTTATTCACCATTATGAAGTGCGTCATCTCACGTAGGATCATGTTTGCACTGTGAGTCATCTTAAGTTTCTAATTTATTATTATTATAGAGTGAAGTTTTGGTTTCTGTACAATTGGGGCCTATAGTCACTCTGAATTATCATAGACAGCTTAGTAGTTTTTTGTGGAAAACTCACCAAGATTGGTTTTGTAGTTGGGTTGACGCGGTTCGTTTCATTAGGAAAGACACTGACTTGCTCATTGACGGGGAAAACAATATAACGGGTAGCACAAACGTATAGAGATGCACCAATTTTCAGTCATAAATTAGATCCTTTTTTGTTTTTAATTAGGGTATTAATTTTTTTTTTTAAACCCGGCTCGGTTTTTTTTGCATGCATTTCTAAAAGTATGTTTTTGAACTTAAAAATGTTTTTTCATGAAATAGTTTGTTACAGAAAGTTTGACATTTCTTTTTTCTAATTTGCCAGCGTTGCGCAAAGTGACCACCTCGAGAGAAATGCCGGGGGCAACCCAGGGTTAGGATCTTTTTATTATTTTGGATAATTTTTAAATATAAATTACGTTAAATTACATGATTATATCTTCTCTGGGCCGTAGGTTAGCACATGGGCAGAATTTTATAAATAATAATATTGTATATTTGGGAATTAAATTGCATGCACTTTGTGTAGATTGTAGCAAATAATTCGCGCATATCTCAAGCCTGAAATGTTTCATTGTAAGATTCAGGGTATTTCTTAGTAAACGCTTATTGTCGATAGGAACATTATTTATTTTTTGCATGTCCTATAGTGTTTTGGTAAATTATTATTTTCATGATTCCTTTGTCTTGTTTCCAGGTCGCTCGAGAAATCTCAAGACTTAGCGTACAACGCCTATGCCCAATAGCCAGCGAACCCACCGTTAATTAACATTAATTAATACGCGAATCTAAGGACCAATCGGTTTCACATAAATATACAACATATAATTAAATTATTTACAATTATAGAGTACATAGTTATGCAACATTTGAAGGAGCCTGTCGCAAGTTTTTATTCTAAAATCTAAATATAAAATAATATTTATTTGTTATTTACTCACTCTAAATAATCATTACAAAATAACAATGTTTATTGAATTCCGTAAATAAAGTAAAAAAAACAATACTGATGGATGAACGTTCGAATTGAATTCCTATAATTATGTGTGTGTCATATTTATTTATCTATTTTTTGTTTTTATTTATTAATTGTGTTCGGTAAAACATTACTGGTTCAAGTATAACAGGTTGAAAATGAATATTTTAGAGTGTAATATAATTTATTTTACTTCATGTGTCAGTAAACTGTAGTAGCTAATTTATTATGGGATATAGAAGGTCTTTTTATTATTATAATATAGAAAAGCGGAAAAATGAGTGAGAGAAAATTATTTTCTCTTAGCATTAAACGTTTTATTAAAGTACCTCGAATACTCTTTAAAGACTAAATAAAAATACATAACATATTGTATAGTTACAACGCTATTTACAACGTTTTTTTAGTTAGAACCAAAAATATATTAATTTATTTATATATTTTAAACTTATATATGACAAGACTTTGGAGTGTGCTTTAATTAATTTATGTATCAGCAGAATAGCGATGTTAATATTTTTTATTTCTCTTTTATATATTTTTGAACGTATATAAGTATTATGTGTATTGAATGAGCATATTTTTGTACGAATATATATTTATATATATGCTGTGAAACATTTTATATAATACAAAGACTGAAAATATATATGTATAATAATTATAAAAAGAATATAGTATCCACATGTACATATGTAAATAAATTATTGCATTTATTTAATATTTTTCTGCTTAAATATTTATAAATTGAAAGTATTATGGATTGCCAAATATTATAATTTTATTTTACAAATATATTTGTTAATCTACTTAGGTTACAGATCTCATATTTATTTTGATATTTTCCTATTAAAAGGTGCTCATTTTTATTTAAATGCAATGTAAATATTGAGGCGTTATTTATATATTTTCATTTATTTAATATTATGTTCCAGTCAGTTCATTAATTTATTAAATTAACTTAATAATTTATTGTCAAATGTTATTGATTAAACTGTTGGTACTCAATATTATTTGTTTTATTCATATCATTTGATTAGTATGTTTATATTTGTTTATTTTACAGCCATACCAATGTTTTCCATAATAGTGATTATCTCTGCGTATAGACATCAACGTTGCCAGACCAGAAACAAAGCTGAGATATAATTATCATCTGTTTTTAATTAAACAGCAGTCATTAAGATGAGTGTACACTTAAGCATTTACTTGTAACCGAACATCTAGCATTCGCTGTTTAATTTTTTTATCGAACCGCACTTCAAACACGAAGCTCGATGGTATGTAACAACCCGATTTTAAAAACCAACGAGTGTATTGGTATAACATTTAATGGAGGCACGAGCGCGGGTGAAGCGGAGTAAGGTGCGCGGGCCGAGGATAGGTCGTTATTTGTACATGATCATCGGTGATGTTACAAATAAATGTTACAGGTAAATGATCTCCATGAGCATTACGTCGAACGCAGCGTCGAGCATTCCCAGGAACGTTACATTACATGGAAATGCTCAATTTTAAACTTACGTTTATGGGTGTTTGTGTAAAAGTATGATATTTTTCAATGGAACATGAAACCCTGCTTAGCGCTGGAAATATGACTGGTGTAATAAGGCAGGTAAGTAAGATGCCAGACCCGGTATTTCTTATAGAGCTGTACTAACCATCTGATCCGTTGTCCCTTCTCCCCGTACATCTGCACCATAGAGAAACATTAAAATTGGTACTGGACTAAATAAATCAAGACAAGGAAGACTTACTAAATAAATCAAATCAAAGAGGTCAGATAGGCAGTCGCTCCATGAAAAATATTGGTATTTAGCTGCATCCGGTTATACTGGGAGCCGACCCTAACATTGAAAAAAGGCAGATAATTATGACTAAATAAATCAATTACTATACCATCAATCGGTATGATAAGAAGAAGTACTACAAATTCTACTAACCTACTAAACAATGAACTCTGAACCTGCCAAAATGATATTCACTTTCGCCACATGTAAATATCGCACAGTTACTCAATGCGAACTGGTCGATGTGACACAAAGAACACAATGGCATATCATGCATTATGCAGACAGGAGCGGCTGCCAAACTTTATATGAACTATGGTAAAGGAAATTGTGTCAATACGTGTTGGTTTTTGTGAAATAAATTCGCGATTATTTTTAGGAAAGTCGGAGGTTCTTAAAGCTTCCAGGTTTCTAATGCATCTCATGAACAAAAGTCAACTTACCATTTATTGATAAGTAGGCATAAGTGAGTCTAATCACATCGTATGAATTATCATACATGGTCCAATATGTAACATCTCTGCTATCCTTGGTGTTCACGATTCGATCCCCAAGTCTGGCAATGTGTGATTGGAACCATTAAATAAAGCATAGGACCAAAGTGACAAATCACATCAAGCTTTAACTCCAATAAATATCTCAGCAACGTGAGACTTCAGGGCACCATATCCCCGGTTTTTTTTTTGTTTATGGACGGTATTTGAAACTGGTGTTTATGGATAAAGTGTCCTTAACCTATAAACACCATTTTCATCGTATGCCACAACTTGCAGTAAAAATCAAAACGGCTATGGGGTGATTAAGCCAGCTCCCATAGAAAAAAGTTAGAAAAACAAAGAAAATATGTTTATTTGCGTTAAATATGATGCAAAGAAAGAACAAAAAACAAAAACTAACAAGTTGGGGTGGAAATATGCGTCACATCCTCGCAAAACGGCCATCGTTTAGCATAATGCTGCGACCCTATGCGGCATAAACCCCTTTCTAAATAGCAGGTCGGTGTATGGATTTGAGAACAGTTGTAAAAATAAACGAGCCTATTACATGGAACAACATAACTGTCGAAGGTGGTTGTTGTAATAAATAAAAAAATCGCAAATGCAGGATATACAGCAGTGATGTTATCAATATTCTACATAATTCCATGATTCAAGCAATTTCACAAAATAGGCACGGTTATTCGTTAGTATAGCCATAGACAAAGAGGCTGTATTATCAACAGGAAGTAGTGCAGATGTATTGAAATTGATACAATATTTCCGCCCGCAATAAAGTTTCACTTTCGTTGCTTCGTATCGACGTTGCAGTCTATAATTATTTGAAATGACTCTTTGGGCTGGTGTACTTATCTGGAGTTATCTAGGCCTTTCTTGGCGAGGGCGACATAGCTTGTTTTCTTTTAATTTATCAATCACTAGGTTTACGTCTCAAAGAGGTTGACGAAACGTTTCTCCGCGATATTGTTATAGGGAAATATTTAACTGATCCCCTAAAAATTGGTTGACCTTCTAATGATGGATACTTTTTAAATTAATGATCCTCTTACCACTTTTTGGGCTTCTAATGATGCACACTTTTTTACAATAAAAGAGCCTCTTTTTAACGATTTGGCTTGTTCACACGGTTGGTCGCAGTAACTATGCTAATACTAGGCCCCAAACAAATGGGTAAGGTTAGGTTAGAACTAGGGATCTTCCGGAGGTTGTTCTACCGGAACTGGAACCGGAGTCGGAGGTTTTAAATTTGATTGATCGGAGTCGGATCATATTGAAAGGAACTTATTACAACAATTAAAATACTTATTAAACCACTCTTAACTTAATTTAACAAATTGACGTGACACGTCTGACATCTATTATACAATGTAACAGCGAATCAATTATCACGCCTTCCCCGTAAGACAGTTGATATTCGGATAGCTCATGACCTAAAGAAGTGCCATTAACAATATGAAATAAAAATCTTTAATAAAAACACGCACTTTCGCGGGTTAAAGCTAGTATTATACAAAAGAATTAACTGAGACTTCGAGCACGAGCGTGTATAAAATTACCCGAGCGACAAGTTGTTTGTACGCGCTCTAGTCACGTGCATGGCTGCATTTCGATATTCGTGATAGCTCCGATTCAAAATAATCGAAGCCGAAGTCGTAATTCGACGTCTTGGAGTCGTGTTGGAGGTGTAATATTAATCGGAAGTTCCAGATTCGGAATCGAAGCTCCGTAACATTTCTGGATAGAGCTATGACCAACCCGAGTGAAGGAAGCGAGCGTATACGCGACCCTTGTCGCCCCCGCGATATCGCGCTAGCGTGTACGAGCCTTTATTTAGTATTTGTCGGACCCCAAAATGGGATTAAAATACATACCATTGCTATACTCCCAGAAATCCCTAGAAACTCTCCAACATCCAGGTTTAGTCAGCAGGGGGATACTCCTGTTTCGTACATCTTCAGAGTCTGATATTCTTCCAAGTTCTCTTGACACCCAGTCCACTCTTGGAGAGCATCAATTAGAATGTCCCCGTAAAAGAAAGTAATGATATAGCAAATGATGTCTTATTATCCCATAATAATTTTACCAATCAAGTGTGTGATCAACCAAGTAGGTACAAAACAACAGTGCAAATTACTTCAATTTACACCCAAATCACAGGTTCAAACAAACAATGTCTGATACACACCAAACAATGAACCTACTTAGAACAATCACGTGCAATAACACGTACCTATATACAATCTTAAGTCATCTCCGAGCCCTCAGGGCAATGACCCTTAAGGTGGAGAAAGTCGACGGACATAGATCATTCGAACTAATTATGTCCATCTCTTCTCTATGGGATGAGACTGGATGGAATTCCTATTAAAGGAAATTCTCAATCGATGGTGATTGAGCGTTTTTATTTTAAAGATGTTGTTGTCGGGAGTGGGAGAGAGCAAGACTTTCTATATTAGATGCTATTGAAATAGTTTTCATAATTTATTTTATAATATTAATAAACTCTCTTCCCTTTATGTTACCGGTGGGATACAATTTTTTGTATTTTTAAATGGTTTTATTATTTTTTTAATTCTATTTTTTAATATTTTCGGTCATTCGTGGATCATTGACAGTCATTACTTGTCGTCAGAAGGCCGAAAGTCTGACAACCAGTCTTAGCAAGGGGTATCGTATTACCCAGTTACTGGGTTGTGGAGGTAAGATAGGCAGTCGCTCCATGTAAAATACTGGTAGGTATTCAGCTGCATCCGTTTAGACTGGAAGCCGATATATATGAATAATCTCTAAAGTTCGAGATAGAGATAATTCTATTGTCATTTTCAGATAAAATGTTTTTTTTTTATATATTCTGATAACAGCCTGGATTGATTCTGAAATGGAATGGATTCTTTGCCTACTCATAAACATAAAAAGTGTGCCCTTATCAGCAATAGGTAATAGAGCGTGTATATACAGGGTGGCCGGTCGGTTGACGTCCAAAAATAAAATTTAGTTCCCTCGTATCGTGAGGTATCCGAATCACCCCCATGTATGTTCCGCGATTTTTGATAGTTTTCGAGTTATGATTTTTTTTCTGAATTTTTGAGAATTTTCGACCTGACAAATTGAAAAATTAAAAGAAACAAAAGTAGAAGACTTTTACGAGATTTTTTTTTTGCAACTGAATCTTCATTAGTAGTACTTTCATGCAAAAAATAATCAGCTTCGTAACTGTGATGAAAGTTATGAAAATGTTGGTCTAAAGTGAACAATTTACATTCGGTAAATTATGACTGAAATTTTCAACTTTAAATTAAAAATCTTAGCAAGTGACTTCATGGTTCCTAAGTAAGCTGCAAGAATGCGCCAGACTCTCAGCTTTCATAATCATTAAAAAAAAGTAGTACTTAATGGGGCAACTTTGGCTAAAATCGACCTTCAAAGACAGCGAGGTGGAAAGGACCATGGGGGATTTTATATGGACCCCGTTCCCACCCTCCAACAGTTATAATATGCATGTCAATATGTTTATAAGGATCCAGAAAAAGACTTACTGTCTGACGATTGCAAAATCGATGGGATTTTTTTGTAATAACAAAAAGCATTTTGTTAGGCAAACCTAACCTAACCTAACCTTGCCTATCCAAACCAAACCTAACCTAACATAACCTAACCTAATACTGATGAACTGATCTTGGATTTTGAAGGTCACATGGAACTCCTTAATGATGAACAGCATTTGTATAATCTTATGATTAGGCAATCGTACAAAAGATTAATAGAAAACAGCTAGTTAGGTTAGGCTAACCTAACCAAACCTAACAAAGTTCAATTGATCTTACATTTTGAAGGTCACATGGACCTCCTCAATGATGAACAGCATTAATTGCGTATTCTTGTGATTGGGTAATTATACAAAAGATTAAAAGAAAACAGCTAGTTAGGTTAGGCTAACCTAACCTAACAGTGTTCAATTGATCTTCGAAAAAGTATCTAACCTACCAGACACTTCAAATGACACTGGTTTCAAACTTGTTGGAGGGCCCCACCCTCCAACAGTCTTAAGATACATGTCAATAATTGCAAAGTTGATGGGATTTTTTAGAGATAAAGAAAAAAGAAAGCTTTTGGGCAATGATGTGTTTATTTTTTAACAAAAAACATATTTTTTGTACAAAACCACATAACCACATTTAAAAAAAATGATACTATAAAAAAACTAGACTCTGAAACTGAAACATAACCACAGTAATAATGCGAACGCCTCACCAAGAACGTCTCGAGAAATATCAGTGACAATAGTAATGTTCAACTTTAGTAGTAGCCGTAAATGTGCAGCTTATTTTTATTAACAACTATCTAACCTACCTACTTAAACCTACCAAATAATTAAGTATGTCGTTTTTTCGCTTGTGGATCCTTTGCGTGCTACAACCTCTGATGCGACAAATATCCAATTATTAATTAATGAAGAAAACCAATGCATTGGTTCAATTCAACAGTGGGGATGTTTTCATAGTAGCTAGGGGCTTTACCGATAGCATTAATGATATCGAATCGTGTGGCTATGGAGTCCCGTTCCACCTACAAATGACCGGAACGCTAGTCAGCTTACAACAGACCAAGCAAAGAAGTCCTGATTAATCACGATATTTAGGTGGGTTGTAGAGGCGGTGATGGCTGTTGTAACAAACATATTTTAACCGTGCACTACATCACATGTTTTGTCATTTTAAAATCGCCGCGGCCAGAATAAACGCCGTTTATCGTGTCGCTGTTGACAATAGACTCGGTCCTGAGATTGTGACCATAATTCATTCTAGAAAGAATACCCTCAACCTATTGCACTATAACGTGCATACGAAAAACGTTACCAGGCAGAGAGTGTCTTTTGTAGCCATGGAAGGAAAGCTTCCTCAATTCGTAGGGTTTCCACATTTGTCAGAAGAGGACGCATTTCTATTTGTGCTAGGGAACTATCATACTAAGCACGCCAGCAACCCAACACCTAGTCGTAGTCTTAGCCGATGTCCCACAGGAGCGGGCCCAGGACCAAGCCCTGTGGAACACCGCACGACATTTCGGGCCGGTCCACGCCGTCGCGTCCCCTGTAAGTGACACCTTTCCGAGAAAACCTAACCTAACCTAAGCGAACCTAACCTTTCCTAAAAGTGAGCAACTGATCTTGGATTTTCAAGGTAGGCTCATGGTACTGCTCAAAGATGAACAGCATCACCGTATTCTTGTGATTGGGTAATCATTTAAAATATCAAAGAAAACAGCTGGTTAAGTTAGGCTAACCTAACCGAACAAAGGTATTAGAGTAAAAAAATGGCCCCTGGTAAAAAAAAAATGCCATCATGAATGAGAACCATAGTGAGGTCGCTCTATTCTATTCCTTTTATGGTGGTGATTTCCGAGAGCAAATGCACAAGTTACTATAAAAAATATCCAAATCGCTATAGGTGTGCCAATAATATTTAAAGATTTCCCTCGATTTCTCCAGGGTTCCATGATCAGATTCTGACCTGATGACAATGGGACCACCTGGGACGTACACCTTTCAAACAAAATAAACATTTTTCAAATCGGTTCATAAATGACGGAGATATGAGGTAACACACATTAAAAAAAAATACAACCGAAATGATAACCTCCTCCTTTATGCTAAGTCGGTTAATGACGGCGCCCCGTGTCACTACGCAACGCAGGTAAGAAATTACTGAAATGAAAAATACCGCGACAGATGGACCAATTACCGGCAAGTGTTTAAATCTTAGCTTTTCTGCAGTCATTTTTGGTTAGTTAACAAGCTAAATAATCTTAGGAACGAGAAAATTGGGAAAAAAAATGTATTTATCAGATGACTAATTTTAAGAAGTTTCCACCTCGCTGTCTTTGAAGGCCGATTTTAGCCTAAGTTGCCCCATTAAGTACTACTTTTTTTTAATGATTATGAAAGCTGAGAGTCTGGCGCATTCTTACAGCTTACTTAGGAACCATGAAGTCACCTGTTTAGATTTTTAATTTAAAGTTGAAAATTTCAGTCATAATTTACCGAATGTAAATTTTTCACTTTAGACCAACATTTTCATAACTTTCATCACAGTTACGAAGCTGATTATTTTTTGCATGAAAGTACTACTAATGAAGACTCAGTTGCAAAAAAAAAATCTCGTAAAAGTCTTCTACTTTTTTTTCTTTTAATTTTTTAATTTATCGGGTCGAAAATTCTCAAAAATTCAGAAAAAAAATCATAACTCGAAAACTATCAAAAATCGCGGAACATACATGGGGGTGATTCGGATACCTCACGATACGAGGGAACTAAATTTTATTTTTGGACGTCAACCGACCGGCCACCCTGTATATAAATAATTTGACAGACTACAGGTTTTCATGGAAAATCGCTTTAATTTCACCCAACTAGATATTGGTGTTGTCAAGGCATCAAATATATGTGTGTCTAGAATGATAATATTATTATGTTCTGCAACGTCTCCGCCAGCTAAAAATAGCAATCTACGATTACCAATCCTACTGCTTTTTGGTTCTGGCGTTTATGGTTCAATTATCACCCATTTATATGCTCATATTCAGCAAGATGATGATGATTGACAACTCAGTCCATTTTCCTTTCATCCTACACAAATAAAAGTACACGGTCAAAGAGAAAACAAAACAAGATTTTCCAATGTCACTTGCAACTTATAAGTGAAGATTTGCCAGCGAAAGCGTATTATGGCCGTTGCCTGTAGTGTTAAATAAATTAGTTGAAATAACGCCTCTTGGACACTTTCTTGTCTTATGTTTCATTGCCTGCCTGACAGTGCCATAATCATTATGACATGCTCTTGTAAGACGGTTAAGAAAGCTGTTGATGTGTCGTCATGGGTCCGCAGTTGTCGTATAAGACCAGCCGTTCTGTTCTGTAAAAATCTCACCGTGAAAACTTAAGTGAAGTGAGCGTGAAGTGAGCTGCCAATAGTGTCATTGCCTAGCATCGGGTGGACTGACAGCTCACTTCACCTAAGTTTTCACGGTGAGATGGTTACAGAATAGCACTGCTGGAGTGGTTTTCTGTAAAAATCTCACCTTGATAACTTAGGTGAAGTGAGCTGCCAGTACTATATATAATTTATCCTAAACTTACTTTCTTCTGATTCTGTTATCAACTTTCTTCCTTCAGTGGTTTTCCTGATAATTGAAGTTTATTTGTCACTAAAAACACCCAAAGATTTTCTCTAACCAATTGCTTATTTATGCCGTGTTCAAACCGTATAATCATGATATTACGCCACTGACCGCGAAAATTGCGGTCAATTTTATTTGTCTGGATACTTTTTGTTCTTTTACATCGTTTTTGTTTTATTATGCTTGTTGGAAGGTGCCAGTTTAAGTTCAAAGTTAAACGGTGTTGACAGCTGTCAATGTCATAATGTCATTGTATTCAAGTTCTCGGCTACGTATAGTCACTTAGCTGCCGTCGCCACATGACGCTGGTAGAATAGTTGACTGAATAAAAAAAAAAACGGTCACTTCTCTCACTAACTATCAATCTCTAATAATCTCTTTAGTGCAGAGGATTCCTGCAATTTCTTACGGCCCGATCACCCGATCTCATCTACTTTTTCAAATAACATTATCTATTGACGTGAAAAAGTGGTGCAGAAATAAAATTCATTTTTCACCATCATCATCATCACCATTAATCATAACATACGCTAAGTGTGTGTAAAGAAAAATTATCCGTTTTAATCGTGGTTGGAGGACCAGTATTAATTAAGGCCAGCAGCAATGTTCAAAGTAAAGCCTGGACAAGTCAAAAAATTGTTTATAAAAAACTGAATGAGTACCCACTTTATAGAGCCGACTGTTAACCTCATGTTGTTCTCTCGATCTCGATCGTAACATCTAAAGAGAACACAAAAAAACCCTGTAAACTTACACTACCATACTGGAACAATAAAAGAATCAACTGCAAACACACATAAAAGTAGTAAATTACTTAAATATTATTATTCCAAAACCAAAAACAAAAACTCAGCTGAATACCGCACCATCATAGCGTTAACAAGTTACATAACAAAAAAAAAAGTGACTGAGTTCTTCAAATATCTAACATTGCTATTGACCTACAAAATGTATTACTCAACAGACAAAAAAGTAAAGAGTGAGCAATTTCAAAAGAAATAAACCACAATAGAGATTTGAGAAAAGAAAAAACTTTAGTTAAAAAATGTTGCATCATAAAATGTAATTCTGGTTTGGTTTTTTTTTTGAAAAAGAAAGCGGTGGTTGACCGGTTGCACCAGATATAGTGTCTGTCATAGAATAAATAAACGCAGAAGGAAAACTACTTACTGATTTTAATAAGCTCTGTAGCTTTTTTTCTGTGGGAAAATACTGGGAGATAACGGATAACGGTCACTGTTCCTTCTATTACCATGAGTCGGGGTCCAGGTGATAATTATACATTCGCCACACCCCCAACTGATATCAGCCCATCTTGCCTCATGCAAATGAGGATTGGCGGGCTCCAACACCAAGGGCGACAAATCAGTACATGATCAATCTTGCAATGTTACAAATTCCTGCACAAAACCCATAGGCAAAGAAACTATCTTCAGAGCGACTACAGATTGGGGTCATTAATGAACACTTCAAGATTGTACGGCTAGCAGGCTTAACATAACATAATACCACGCCTGTATTCCCCGCAAGGTTAAGCAGAGGTGAACATCCACATTTCACCAGTTATGTTGCAGTCTTATGTAATAGGAGGCGAGCCTATGGCCATCAACCGGTAACAAATCCAGACTCCGGGCTGCTACTGAGAAATTCCATAAGGAAAAACCTAATATGACTTTGCCTGACCCGGGGAATCTCATGCTCAGCAGTAGAACTTGTGTCCACTTCACACACACAAACAATTACCATAAAAGCCCCGAGCTTAGGTCAATGCAAAAGGTTTTAACGGTAAACTAACTGTCACTAAGTTGTTTTTAGTTCCAAGGAACATTGCAGTATTTTGGATTGAAGCCTTGAAGTATTTTGCATGAGAGCTCGTAAAAATATTTTAACTTGGTGTTATCGTTGCCAACGTAACAGAACACTCTTTGGTGTTTTAGGTGTCTGTACGTAGTCATAATAGCTACATTTTGGTAACCATTTCCAATCCACGTGGAGTTGAACTTCTGGACCTTTCTTTTATGTGAATGTGTTTGTAAGTTCACACGACGCATTTCTCGGGAACTGCTGGGCCGATTTGGGAAATCCTTTCACTTTTGAAAAACTTGTCCTCTAATTAGTTGATTGATCTGTTTGCGTTTTGGTTGATTTCTTTTGTTTTTATTTCACGGCTATTAGTGATAATTGGCTATGTTCCTTTTCTTCATTAAGGTTGGCGACCTAACAGTCACCTCTTTGGTTGCAATTTTTTAGTGCCTCGTAACAGGTTTGGGATTTGCTAAATATTAGGATTATCCCGTCATCTGGCAGACATCATTACCTTGTTAGTGGTTAGTATTGCGTTCAAATTAGAAATGATACCGGAGCCGGAGTCGCAATTTTTAAATTTGATTGATCGGAATCGGAACCGGAGCCGGAGTCGGAGGTGAAGGTAGAAGAAAGATGTTCTATATAACAGTTTTTTTATACTGAAATTAACTAACCTAAACAATTAAAATACTTAATACACCGCTCTAAAGTTAATTTAACTAATTAACGTGACGCGTCAGACATAATATACAAAAAAATATACTGAGACTTCGAGCACGAGTGTGTATAAAAATTACCCGAGCGACAAGTTTTTGTTTGTACGCGCTCTTGTCACGTGCATGGCTGATCTTCGGTATAACTCCGATTCAAAATTATCGGAACCGAAGTCGGAGTTGGAAGTGTAATATTAATCGGAAGTTCTGACCTTCCGAAGCCGGAATCGAATCTCCATAACTTGGTTCAAATGATGCGTACACACTAAATATTGCATCAGGTTGCCGGAACCGCTTTTGTAGTACGGTCATTACGTAACTGGTGAAATGTGGGTGTACTATTATATGTCTGTCTACCTTGCTGGGGAATATGTGTCGAAGATATGATCTATTCCATTTTGTAATTAAAAAACACCACAGAGGTACAGATCGTGAAGAAAAACATCATGAAGAAACCTTACTAAGTTAAGTGTTTCTTTAAGTGTTTCTTCATGATGTTTTTCTTCGTTAAGATTAATCCCAAATCACAAGTTATTAGGAGCCTTTGCCTTGCAGTGGCCCTGCAGGACGCTTTTAACGTTCTGCATCGTTCATACATGTATAATTTCAACATAAATGATGTAACCATTATTTTGATTTAAAATATTGTCCGTGGAGTTTCTTGCCCGTTCTTCTCCATAGATACTTACTACCTGAAAAATCCCTGTAATTGGTTATTTGAAATATATGCTTTGTGTTTGAGAGACACAGTCAATTTGTTCATAAAACGAAGTGTATTTTGAAGACAATGTATCAACCAATAAATATACTTCACCATGACTACTGAACAGCCGCCTGTCCAAACTTACACCAGAATCCACCTTAAATCAATCACAGCGACACAGCATTTTTTGTCTCCTTCATATTTGTAGTGATTAACGCTAAGCTTCGGCGCCACTCGTAAAAACACTGCGACAAGACACGCGTAACAGACGCACGATTATGCTGTTTCACATCACAATCGTGTGGTCACAGGTTCATTGTTTATCAACCTCTTTGCTTCATTGTTTTTGAATCTATTACTGGGGTGTACTAACTCAATATTTTCAGTGTAGAACTTTTTAAGAGTTCCGTATCCGAAGGGTGCCAAACGGAACCCTATTACTAAGCCTCCGCTGTCCATCTGTCTGTTTCAGCGGGCTGTATCTCATGAACCATATTAGGGAGAGTTGTTTTTTTTTTTCAGATTGTGTATTTCTATATTGCCGTTATAACAACTACAAAAAGAAATATTTTATAAAGTAAGTATTTAATTTTTATTGTTTATTATAACCCCCCTTAATTACCAAACAAGTGTTTTTTTGGCATTTTTTGCTCGATCTTGATACGGTACGGAACCCTTCATGTGCGAACCGCCCGCAATTGGCCGGTTTTTTTTAAATTTTTGGTCTTATTTACTTACAAAATACGTATACACGTATACGTAGATAGGTTAATAATCTCAGAAACTATTTTAACTTCGTTGCACTAGCTTTCATGGTACCTACTTACCTACGAGTGATTTGGTCGCATATGATAAAAACCCCAATTTTGATAAGGAATGTGCTTGGCAAAAACTGCCATCCATATAAGATTTCATCCTAAATTGCTTATTTTCTGTAAGGGTCTATAATAGTTAGTGGACTGGAGAAATCCTTGCACATGGCATATGTTTTGAATAGCCACACACCAGCACTAATAAGCCTAACTGTCCTAACTAACCTCTAACGAACAACACTTATACATATCTACACATACTAAGCTTTTGCAAATTCCTCACAAAACAACAAACTTTCTTCAATACTAGTAATGTATGAATATAAAGTTGTCTTATGACCAGCTTTCGTTCACTTACTGTCTGTAATGAATTTTCTTTACCCACTTCAAGCATTTTAATTATTATATACTGAGTTGTTTTACGTGGTTATACGAGGAGACAGTGATTTTGATACTTGTTATTATATTTTGTATTTATTTTGGGATAGTTTTAATTTAAATATTGAAAAGTCCTAGAATCTAATAAGTATTTACTTTCCTGTATTTTTTAATATTTCAAATATTTTCTCAGTGATGCTTTCCTTGTAGGTATAAAAAGAATTGGTTTATTTTGATTTTATTCATCAAACCTGTCAGTCATTCTCTTTTGCTGTCATGTTTATACTTAACCCTTGAAAAACACATTTTTTTAGATTCTATTTCCTCTTTTCACCGTATTCATTTTAATCAAGTGAATCTGAAAAGCGTATATTCATATTCTTTCAGGCGATATATTCAGTTACCTTCTGATCCAAGGACATCAGAGGGGCAATTCGCGCATTTAAAAAAAAGTTCTCATTCGCATGTCATTCGCAATTATGTCAATAAAACAATCAATCTTCTAACATTTTTGACAAGTTTGACAGATTGCAACTTGAATGTGAACGATTTTTAAATACGAGAATTGGCTTTCTGGATTGCAAAAACAGTCAAACTATTTCAGCAAATATTGACAAACCATTCGGTTGAAACTTAATAGTGTCTCACTTATAGCTACAACAGTCAATGAGTATTCTATCGGCTAATAGATAATCCGTCTATTAAAATTCAATTACCATTCCTAAACACATATTTCGTATTTGTATTCAGGTTAAACTTAGATCGACTTACTTTCTTTCGATTTACCTTTCGTTGGTATATTACAAGTGACATACTTAAGGAAATCTAAACATTTATATTCAAGTCATGGACAACAAGGGATAGAAGCCCTTCGAGCGTCGTCGGAAATGTTCGCTAATAAAAAAAAAATTCAAACATTTGTTTTGGACCAAACACTTGACCAAATTTAAATAACGCCCTTCATAATTCCAGGTGATGCTGCAGTATCGGTTCAAGGTTACTATGTTCTTCTAATATCATTGAAGTAACAGGATACTAAATTTCGAATCGATCAGACCTGTTGAAGATGCGCGCATCCAATCATCAACTAGAAAAGAGCTGATAATCTTCAAACGGCTGAACCGATTTTCTTGAATTGTAGATCTCACTCTCGATCAAGACATCTTTCAAACAAAAAAATAATAATCAAAATCGGTTCAGCCGTTTGGGAGTTACGAGGGAACAGACAGATACACAGATACGTTAAACTTATAACACCCCTCTTTTTCCGTCGGGGGTTAATAAACCTGCCAAACTGCGTGACAATTTGTTGGCAGGATTAGCGCTCGTCTTAAAACAACAAAACAATAAACAATCTAATCAAACATTTAAATTGTTAGATACCGATAATATAAATGGTCAGCCTTTAATTTACTTCCCAGTGCTCGCACTGAAATCGTTTTTGTTTTGTAGGTACTAAATCAATTTTTGATATGCAAATCAATATTCTACGAGGCATTAAAATTTTCCCAAATTAAAGTCACAAATGAAATCCTTCATATTAACTTCTCCAGAGAGCCTACACAAAGCGACATATCTACCTATACAAAGTCTAAAATGTATAGGAGTGGAAAACTATACAAAAACTTATATCACTCCTGTTGTCAGTCGTTTGAAAGCGATTGTCACTTGTTTTAGCGTCTCCGGTCCTGAAAAAGTTCATGTCATATGTCTACTTGACTAAAACACGCAGTCTAAACCTCCAATTTGCATACACAATCACTATCTATTGAAACTCTGGTCACATCTTTAAAGTATTTGTATCAGGGTCATTGCCAAACTGTCCACGTATAGCATGGTGACTACTGTTTGGCACATACCAGTGGCAAAATACCTGTTCGTCTAGTAGTGTAAGGAATTTTTTTAGGGTCGATTTCACTTTAGGCAATATCAGGATTTCTACTGGAGAGCTAAAAGTTACATGAAACTATTTGGGCGGTCAGCAGTTGGCGGACATTTTGATCAAAAAATCACCGTGAGAGAGGTCATCCAGCAATCATTGGCGGCGTTTATTTTACCCGCCGTGTATGTGCGCTATTGCATAGATTTCCAAACGTTCTATCGACGCGGACAAAATATCCGCGAACAAAATGTCCGCGGACAATTTGTAAGCGTATAAAAATCCCGTATGAAATGTTGTCCTAGGTACTGTTTTAAGGTTTGTGTGCCTTAGATTTCTAAACGATTCCAAATTATTTTCCACGGAAAAATTCTCCATCGTCTTCTCAGCACCTTATGGTCATAAACAGAGCATAGACCGACATGTAGTTGCTTTTTATAGGTTGCAGATTTGGTGCCTATGATTGTGAATGTTTATGAGTAACCAAATTATTGACATTCCTAACAATACTAGATTTTAGCTAAATATTTAAATGTTAAAGTGTTTGTAAGTGGTGTTAAGTTGTTGTTTAAGTGTTATAGGGTTTTTCCATCTGGAATTTCTCAGTAGCAGCCCGGAGTCTGAATTTGTGCCTCTCGAGTTTGATGGCAATAGGCTTGCTCCCTTTTATATGGGACTTAAACATACCTGGCGACCCTGCCCAACCCTTCGGGGAAACGAGGCGTGATCTTATGTTGTTATTTGAATGTACAGTGGCCAGCACATCAAGCTACTAAAATCTGTCAAATTTCTTTAGTAGATTTTAAACTTTATCGCTAAAGCATTAGGTTCAAGTTTGATTGGGAAAGTTTGTCAGTTTTGGGTAGCTTGATGTGCTGGCCACTGTACTTTACATTCACATAACAACACATCTAGTCACCTAATAAAGGAAAGCAGAGGCAAGGAAACTAGGTTACCAACAGATTATTGATGCAATTGCTGTCTGACTCACCCTCAAACCTGAAACGCTGCAGTATTACCACTTTGAAGCCAGCTAATAAGCTCAATAGCAGCACAATACTACACAAAATCATCAAAAGAGATGTTAACGCAAACCTTAAGACACCTAAATGACAAGAAAACAATATTGGTTCAAATCTAATCTCAACAGGTGAGAACTATGGTCTCTGATGAATATCTCCCAGCGAAGGCTACAAGTGTCAATAGAGAGAAATGGGTTACTATATCATCTGCAGGCGACAGTGATACACTTGGTGTACAATAGGAACATTAGATCTATATTTTATGAGCATATTGATGGCCATGGCTGAAATTGTTACCGATTCTTTATACTTAGATGTTTTAATCTTCAATGGAAATATGCATGACTCTCAAACCATGTTCCTAAAATTTTCACTATTGCACTGAATCTTTAGGCATTTAATCTTTGTTTTTTTTTACTCTTGTAGTTTACAGGCAGCAACAGCAAATAACTTACATTAGCTCAGTTGCACGTGAAAATCAAAATAAACATAAAACAAATATTGTCTACCTTTTATACCAAAACTGCTCAGTTTCACTCATTCACGGTCACATAATATTTTCGATAATTTATCAAAATAATGAGCTCATTGAAACTCAAGAGATTTTATAAAAAGGAAAGTAAGTAATCATATAAAGTTATCGCCGTCTGTTCATTGTTCCAACATTTTGTGCGAAGAAAAAGTTTTTAGGTTACCACCATTCTTTCGTTTTAATAACAACTAATTTTGTTGTAGATATGACGATAACCAATGCTGAGAATGAAAATATGGAGTACGCTTGGGAAACGTGAGAAAAGCGTAGTAATATTTGCAGTGGTGATAAAAATTGTAAGTTATTTGTGTCTTTGTCTTTATGGAGAGGTAAACTATGCTTCGACAATGAACTGGGAGTAGTAGAATACCTAGAACATAAACCTCGTATATCAGTGGAGGTAGTAAAAATAATATAATTGGTAGGACGAAGGAAATAGTAAGAAATAATAATGAGTGCGTAGTTTTAATACATTTAATGATACAATACATAATTATATTTTCGTTAAAATGATACAACACACAATTAAAAAAAATAAGGTTGGTTTACTTTTAAGGCTGTGTTTTTTAAAAGCTCTTGTAATGAAAGTGGTCAGAACAACCTACCTGTTGACCAAAAAAAACAAACTAATTAAAGGCTTCACGGATGTGAAAGAATGAGTCATAAGATCTGAATACAAACAAACACAAATGGTATCAAATATTTGCCCTACTAATCGAAAACTATTATTTCTAATATAATAAAAGATTCTGATTCACAAATCATCACCAGTTTTTGATGGAACACAAAAGAAAATACGCAGGATATTTTTATCACGAGTTAAACTAAAAACTAACAAAATCTCGCAATTTGGCAAACCTGACACATTTCAGCAACACAAAAGTATCAAGACCACAAACTCATCATAACAAGCACCACACTTATCAACTGTCACCAAGATCCACAACCACACCCACACAACCACAAAAAACCACGTGCGTTCCCCGAAAACTGTCCGTAGGTACAAAATAATTTCGTAGGTACCAGTTTAATCGGCCGACATCGAGTTCACTTTTCTTGACCGCCGCGAGGTAGTGGGGTAAGATGCTTAAAACAGGCCGTCATATACAACGTCGCTACACTTTGTGCCAAGCTTTCTGTAGGGGTAGTTTGATTCGCCGCCATGATACGATACATTACAGTCCTAGTTCTTTTCGCCGCGGCGCATTCGATGCCGGCGCTCGACAAAGAGCCAAACGAAATCGGAGTTTTTGGATCCATATTAGGAGTTGTTAAAGAGTGCGTCGATGGAGACACGTCCTTGTGCATAAAGGTGGGATCAGTGAAGTGATAACCGTGAAGTGCTATTAGTGATGTGTTACTAAGTTCTTATCTTTTGGTTGCAGGAGAAGACGTTGAAATATGTGGAGGCTGTGAACACTGCGCGGGAGTTGGACGTTGCTGATGGTGTGGCGATACTTAGCAATGGTTCCCCAAGGTCAGCTAGGGCTTTGGAGCCATTGTCTGAAGAGCCTAAGGCCAGGGAAGCTCAGATCGAGTCCAGACTGGTTGATTCAGCAGCTGACTTCTTGGAGAACCATGTGATCCAGTTCAAACTGCCTTCATCAGCTATTGAGGGCATGAAGAGGTCCCTTGAGGAAGGTAAGCATCCGAAAATCATCTCCACAAAATTAAACTTTATTCGGAATCATATAAGTAATAAAATTAAGTGAGCGTATATAATAGAGTGATTAATAGCGTAATTATATGTTTGATGCTAGATAAACGCGATTTGAATGAACGTAACAATTATTTAGATTCATTCAAACAAACATAGTTAGCATAATAAACTGCTTTCAATAAAAAAAAATCATATTAATGAAATATAACGTGCAAACGTAAATCAAATGTAAATCGATTGCCAAATGAATGACATAAAGTTATGCAAATGATGACGTGAATCGAACGAATTACGAAAAGCTTTCGTTATCAAAGACTTTGAACTTGCAAAGTTTAAATAAAAAGGAATACTAAGAAACAGGAAAATGAAATAAATAAAAGAGATTTGAATGAAGTGTATCATCGGTCCGTGACTAAAGTACTAGAACACTGCGGTTTTTAAGATGATGATTAAATAGAGCAAAACAATTGTTTTCTAAACTAGAGTTTTTGTCACGTTTTGTTTTTGAATTTCTCCACCTAATAATACTAATTAATTCTGATCTTACTTTTCCTGCAATATTTCAACAATTGCTTCTATTTTAAAGCTTACATTAATACATGTTTTAAAGAGTTATCGAATGTTGAATATATTACAAAATATTATAAAACAGGCTGTGTTGATGAATAATCAGCATTCTTCTAGAGAAAATATTTGGCATAATCATAGTGCCGTCGCGATTAATGTAGGTCAATTAAATAAACATGATTTCCATTTACTTACCATATATCAAACAAAAGATAAGAATGACGGTACATTAGTAAATTCGAACATAAATCGCTGAAATTCGATAACAGAGGCAAATAGCAGTATCGATTTGTAAGAGTGGCTATGCATTGTTTGCTTATGACCATAGCCAATTTAAACAGTTAAACTTACACCGTGAGCGGGGTGTATTATGATTTTGTTGAATATGATAGATATCCTTAATAGAGGTTTGTTCTTCACCATGGATAAAATTGCTAAAAACTTGGCATTAGTGTCATTTGCAAATGTATGTAAGAGTAATTGTGCATAAACTATTACCTAAATTAATTGGACAAATAGCGAGCCATAAAAAAGATTCGGTAGGTGATATGGGATTAACTAGAATATGAAATCAGTTCAATATTTTGTTTGTAATAGAATAATCAACTAAAGAACAAACAACAGCGGACGTAAACGAGCGCAAACATCACACTGCATTGCCAGAAAGTATTAACACATGCTCATAAAAAAAAAACAATGCAAATAATGCAAGTTTGTAAGTGTATAATGTAAGTAAATAAGTTACCAACATTTGTAGCCTAGTGAAAACAAAACATCATATTGGAAAGTTTGAAGTAATGCTTAAATTCCCATGAATATAAAGTATCCGAACACACAATGACGGCGACTGTACTTAATACTTGTCCAAGTTATAGCTTGACTGTACCGTTACATATTACAAATGCAAGGTGGCGGTACTAACAAGTAGCAGGGTTGTCACGGAATATAATTCTAATAGCAGCAATATTTTTTCAGTATAGTCTTCAATGAGGTGAACATTAATAAACATAGATTGTTCATCTTACGACGAGATATTAGGGTTACATATTCAAGGATACATTGCATTCTGTTATTTATTTGGCAATAGTTTCGTTAAAATTTTGTTCTGTATGGATGTAGGCTGACAAACAGGCCCTAAGTTTTTCATTTCTGAAATTAAAATACGTAACTTTGTAAAGAATCACGTACTACCTCTAAAATACACTGAATGGGAAAACAAATTTGAATTAGCTCTTGAAGGTAATCCACGTCAACTAAATGCAGCCGTAATCTATGCTAATCATAATTATATGTTATGTCTTTTAATGATACTTAATGTTTACTTACTTGATATCAAACTGGACATAAACGAGCAAGCTAATAATTATGCAACACCAATCAAATAAGGCGAATGAAATAAATTCTTCCAGTAGCATCAAATTAACAAATATAGCCAGCCCTAACCGTATGCATGTAACAGTTAAAATTTGTAGACCACAGTTAATCTAAGTTTTTGATATAAATAGAAAGGCTAACTGCCCCATTAGTTAGCGATGTACAATTTTCATGCTTTGAATTCTACGCATGAATAAATCTATTTAATTATAAACATGCAATATTGCGATTTCCTGATATACATACCAACTGTATGGAAAGATGTTCTACTTACGTTAGTTCCGATTGTGATTGTTATTCCTGATTAGGTAAGTAGAGTAACATTCGTACCGAAGCACTACCTGAAGCCATTTGAGTGAATACATGATGTTTTCTTCAAGCACGCTAGATTTATTTATCAAGATAGCGATAATAAGATCAGTGTGTTTGATAATATGTTTCAAACTGTTAAACCACTTGCTCAGAGATTTTATCTAGTTTTACTGACCTTGTTTATAGCCCTGTTTTAGTTGATAGATGCACTTACTGTAATTGTTATGCATAAAATATATTAATATACTTCTAGCTAGTCTTTTCATACCGTAAACTATCTTCTTCTACTCGTATAATGCTGTCACCATCAAGGTTTCCGTAGTTTTTGCAATAATGTAAAAATAATATTTATTCACTCCATCAACGTCATCATCCATCATCCAGAACTCCAATTTATTTACGCGGATTTTATCACTGTCATCAAAAGAAATAATTCATATTTTCGCAAAGTATATCTAAGGCCCTTTATATCTGACTACTCTCAAACTTATAAAAGCCATGAAGATAGGAAAGTCTTACAAGTGGCCTTCACGGATGTTACATGAATGCTAGCTTGCTACTTATTCTCGTGAATGAAGCTTGAAGCGGACGTGCACGTTAAGTTCCCTACACATCTTCTTACAAAATGTCACGATTTTATTCCGGTTTTGAGAAAAGCCACGATTTTCGGCAAATAGTTTTATATAATCTTTGCGAGTTACATAATCTCTTATAGTTGTTTTATGGAAATTGATGGCTCCATTGACCTATGTATATTTAGATCCAATCTTGGCCGATTAATTATACATCTTACATTCTTCATTATTATCTTATTTATTTTACAATAATGTTCTGTTGCTTTAAATTGAATAACAATTATTATTTCGTATAGATAATGGCGTGTCTTATCTTCCTGATTTAACTTTCCTGTGGAATATATTCCATTCTCCACTGTTGCCTAGACCAGTAAATCATTTGTGCCCACTCTTTTTACTATAGAAAACATACCCATATTTTTATATAAACTCAAAGTAAGAAGGCAGGGGCGAACACTCATTGCGAAATTAGGACATCTCTATCCACCACTTCCGTATTGCGAAAATGTCACTCCACAAAAAAGGCCTTCACATTGAGATTGTCAACTACATGTAGAAACTCGAAAGCGGCACATTCCCTCTACGGCATTAGTTCAGAGTCCTGCCTCTAAACCAGTTTAACAAGTCATCGAGAAATCGTGTAAACGGCACTCCTCGACTCTTCTCCGAAGAAAGTTGCCTTTCCAATATTATGATATGTGTTCGTGTTACAACTTCGATTGATACCAATTATTATGGTATTATGAGTCAGACTATTATTTTTAATCATCTTATTTTTCTCTGGAAATGTAGCGTCTGTTTTCCGTTTTACCACGGCCATGTTTTGGTTATTGCAATACAGATTGAATTAGTTCATCATCAGCTTAGCTCATAAGCTAGATGCTGGAAGCTTTATGGTGGAAGCACATACAAATCAAAAGTTTAAGCCAGCTATCAGAACCTTAAAGTCTTCGTCTCCTGTTGTGTTGTATGTTATAGGTTTTAGAGTATTTTCATTCGAATACGCACCAGTACCAAGATTATTACCGTGGCTATTCTTAACTTTGAACACCAAAATATCCTAGTAAACAAATATTCCGGATTCTTAAAGTGCTTATTATTTGGCCTATTAATTTTACCACTCTAGCTTTCTTTCTGGGTTACGCAGAACGTCAAACATAATATCCAAACGTTGCTCAAGGTAATTTTAAACACTTTTACTCTGTGGTTAACACTATCAATGTCAATACAATGAAGACGCATCCCACGAATTATACCATGTAAACATCCATCAAACTAGAACTTACCGTCATCAATAATAATCCTAGCATTTGTATTGGCAACGTCCAAAATAATAATAGCCAATGTCACACCATAAAACACTGATAGGCATAATATTATCCCAACACTCAAAACCAATTTGGAATGACAAAGATATAGCAATTTCACTGACAACCTCATTGTAGTAAGAATTTCTTCGATAATGGTGTAACATGGGAAACGCATTTAGGATCTCACACCCTTTCACCATGTTTAATGGTTTGTACTTAAATTGGTCAACAGGATGTAGAAGTAATAGGATCTTTTATTATAGCTAGCACTTTGTTACTCTCACTCACTTACTCACAGTATATGAACAATGCATTATGCAATGTTGGGCTTTCATATAATCATATTTTTTTGTATATCCATGTCCTTATTTTTTAAACTTTTAAACAGCCTATTTACCTACTTAAATGTTTGATTAAAGTAATACTGTCTCATTTTTGTATAAGTTTCTCTTTTATTATGTTTTATAAGCAGATTATCTCCATTCATTAAAATGTTAACCATGATATCAATAGGTGATTCAAATGAATTGCTTTGGGTCAAGGTCAATGAATATACTACAAGTATGTTTGAGTTCAACAAGTTCTGAGGTCAATGTGATAATGAACGTGAAGTCTTAGAAAGAGTCATTAAGATAAATGATAATGAAGAACGTCTTGTCATTATAATTATTCCTGTAGATAAAGGTGGTTTAGTGTGGGTTGCTAAAGTTTGAGGGAAACTGATAAATAAGTCGATGACTTAGATTTTCAAATGAGTAATAATTAACAGGATACAGTTTTACTTTCGGCCAAACTCATCCTTTCATGTTTCTTAGCCCTGCATAATAATTGAGAGAAGTATGTCATATAGGTGCTTGTGGGCAATGGGCCGGCAATGTTACTATGTCAATCATAAACCAGTTTTAGAACGGTGTCCATTTGTACCTGTCTGTCTGCCATGTGTTTTGATTTTTTTTCCACTCCATCATCATTGGATATTATTTTAGGCTTTATTTTAAAGTATATGGATACCTACTGCGCTTAGGTATATTATTTAGAAGTTCTAAAGTCGATTTAAGAACTACTACGATGTCAAAATAATTGGCCGATGAGTTAATCGAAACTCAATAGGCAAAAATGTAGATTTATTTATTTAGAGTTATTGGTCTCATCATCATCCTTATCGAAACTAATGACTGCAAGATAAGAGTTTACCAAAACAATCGATTATACAATTATTAGTCTAACTGAAACTAATTGTTCACCTACTTATTAATCTAAGTTCAAATTCACATTTATATTCACGCTACTTCATTTCATAAACCTACCTTAAGCGTTCTGACCCCAAACGATCTAAAACTGAAAACACATTTACATTCAACAAAATTCAAGCAAAACTTTATCGAACGGTGAAGTTCAAGGAAAGCACGAGACTTGGTAGTTCACAGTCAATGACATAGATGGCGACACTGCTCAAGGCAGTGGTTGCACTGGCAGTGAATGCGATGCAACGTTAACGACACAAGTTCACAAGCTCCTTGAACTTACGCGGTGGCTGAAGTTCACCATATGAAATTGGTTATAGTGATATAATTAGCCACAATTTTTATGACATATTTTTTTTGTTCGTTTTTTATAGCTTTTTCACACTCTTCAAAAATTGGTATCTACGTTTGAGTAAATAACTAATATAAAATACAACGTACAAGATAATATAATTAGTTTAAAATACTGAAATAGCTAATAAAAAGAGCTAATATTACAATTTCTAAAACAAATAAATCATACCTTACCCTCGATTAATAATCAACAACCTTAATGAACACAATAATGAAAAGAATAAAGCACGTACGTTTGAAATACATACTCATAGATTAAAATAACTATGTAGTTCACGAAAACTATTCCCATCCATTAAAATATAGGCATGTAGACATGTAGGCATTCTTAGCCAATGTTGACAAACCTTGTACCCATAGTTTGTTCGTAATGGACTTTGAAAACGATGTCAACAATCTATTTACAGTATTCTCTTAAAACAAAATGTGAAAGCTGTTGGTAGATAGTTTGTTTAATAGTTTGGTATACATAATGATTATAATAATATCTGATGCATTGGTTTGAAGTTAGCTTTAGATGCAAAATACATTAGTTAGCTTTAAAATAGTGTAATGGAGGAAAATATTTGAATATATATTAGAAGAATTATGATTGTTTTATTTTAATAGACATCAGATAGAATAAGAATAATCTTTGACATTACACACATTATTACTGTACTGTATTATTACTTACCTTTACTAATGTATCTGTCTAATGATTCCAGCCCGTGGCAAAAAGAAGAAGATCAAGCAGCTCCTGCCCCTTCTTGCCCTGGCCAAACTGAAAATCACCGCCCTCATCCCTCTGTTCCTCGGAATCATCGCGTTCGCCGCCGCCAAGGCCGTACTCCTCGCCAAGATCTCGCTCCTCGTCGCCGGTATCATTGCTTTGAAGAAGCTATTGGCAAGCAAGCACCATGAGACCAGCTATGAAGTAGTCGCACACCCTCATCATGAGGAACACTATCCCAGCAGCGGTCACGGATGGGGACGTTCCATCGATGATGGACAGGATTTAGCTTACTCCGGCCACGTCAAAACCGATTAAAGCCATGGAATTTCCAAGGAGCTGTTCTAAGTCCTCTAATTATTGTAACATAGTGTGAAACGGAATGTACTGAGTTTATTTATTATAGTTTTTAAGGCGTATTTATTTAATATTCAACGAAGAATTTTCCTTTGTAAGGAATTTTTACCGAAGACGCGATTTGTTACTGTTTTCCCATAAAATGTTGTTCTAAGTTTGTATGGTCTTTCATACTATACTATATTAGTATTTTCAAACTCTATACGGTATCCGTATTTGTGTATTTTGTACTTCAAAATGTTATATTTTTGATTTTACTGTTAACTTTCATAAATTTATTATCTAGTCCTTTCTTACTAAGTTTTTATAATAACTGTTTAGTTTTATTTGTATAATATTATTATTATGTGTATACTTTTATGCATATTAAATATGTATACGTTTATTTTGTGATATAATTAACTGTATGTTTATGCTATTATTACTTATCTATAAATATTTATTTATGTATTTATATATCTATCTGACATTCATATATATTTCACCTACATTTTCATAATAGTTTATTAATATCTACATAACTCATTATCGAACCACCTATATATTACTTACACTATAATTTACTATGGTATTATCTTCTATTATAATACAAGTATAATAATCACATGTATCTATGTGCCGCTTTGGGAGTACAAATATATTTTATATTTCGATACTTTCATTTACATATTTCTATGTTAACTATTTCTTAAATGATTCGTACAAATAAAGAACATAAAATATTATTGTTTCTGTTTATTTAACCCCGAACTCTGTGTGTGAATGTTTCGGTGAACTACTCGTATTATGATTGCCGTTCAAGATCAATCGAATTGGCTAGAGATTAACTGACTGGTGAATAAATAATAATGAAAACATGCAAAAGTTGATTAGGACTAAGAATTAAACAGCTTTTCAAAATTAAGGATCAACGCGGAAAATGAAAGAACAAACATGTAAACACAATCTATTACAAAATGTAAGTCAGCTGCAGAGAAATCTCACCCCCTAGCAATGTATGTTTTCATTGCTAGGGGGTGAGATTTCTCTGCAGCTGACCGTACATAATCTAAAGAAAATAAGAGAGAGAATTGAACAATTGGCAAGTGAAAATAATGCTCGCGAAGCAATTGATCGACCTACAACCTATCCCACTATTATTATTATCGTGAGATTATATCATAACGACTTACACTATCTAAAACTAAAAGAGAAATTACCAATACCCAGAAAATAATCTCACACAAATACACTATCAGAAAGCACATTAATTTCAATTTCATTAAACACAATATTAATTTCACCATTATCATTAACATTACCGTTAACTTGTTCAATAACAAAACGTTTTCTAAACCCATCATCGTGAAGATTGATATCACCATCATTTTAAAGAGTGAGTATTTCGAAACAATATAAGATTATGGTCAACACAACCATATCATGTCGCTAGTAACAAATTACTTAATATATAAACTTTCTCTAATAGTTGCGTAACTGCTGTAAGACGTTGAAGACGAAAGTTTGTTTGATGAACCGTGTTTTAATATTTCTTGAAGGATATTATTTCATTCCTGATTGGTGTCTCAATTTAGGCGGTGCTTTATCATGTGTCATGGTCGAGTTTTAATTCGATGAGATGCCGCAGAAGATATTGTTATGTTTTCGTTTTAGACCAATAATACTGTGAAGAATTATTGTTATTGATATTAGTATCAAAATCATAGGGTTATTAATAAATATTATGAACTTAGGTTGGGTTTCTTCGATTACGTCATTTGAGGTAAACTCCGAGTTTTGGCATGCACTATATTCGAGGAATGGAGTGAAACTTGCAAAGATTATCTTCAGTTATCCAAAACTGATGGAAAAAACTACTGACTGGCAATGCTAGTGACTTACTTGAAGTCAATGTTCTTCAGGTAAGTCACTAGCGTTAACGCACACAAAAAAAGCATAACTTATTTCGTGATTATAATTCACTTGAAAGGATTTCCTTATCATATCTTGAATTTATCAAACTTGCCTGTGCAAAATATTTTACGACATCCATTCTAGTTTACTTATCCTAGATTAAGACAATACAATACCTATTTCTTATCTTCAAGATTCGAAATTTAAAAAGCAGGCTTGCAGATCATGGTTCTTTCAGAGTATTATTGTCTATTCTTACTTAAAAATGACGATACTGTATGTAGCGATGACAATTTGCTAGAAGATAAGCCTCATCACTTCGAAATCACGCTGGCTTTTACCAATTATTATTCCGTCTAAATTACCCTGTTTGCATTAAATGCTCAAGTGAAAAAGAAAGTATGAATGATTACTTACATTATATTTATTTAAGCTAGCAGATACTATTTTGTTTGTTTAAGAGGGACATTACCATACAAAACATACTTGTTTAAGAGGTGTTAAATAACAATTCTATTATTGAGTTTATGTTTATATTTGACTAAGAAAATACAAGACCAGCTATAAAGGAATAGGTAATGTGACAGATGTTAACTAAATAAACGATACAAGTAGAAGATACAAAAGCCAAACCATGAACTACAGATTTTAAAAATAACGAAAATAAATTAAGAACAATTTAAGAGACAAACAAACTAAAATAAACCGAAACTAAAATATCGGAACAAAAAACAAAACAAAAATAAAAAACTAAGAAAAGCAACACACGTTAACAAACTGACACTATCGATTAACTACACACAGTAAACACGCAAAATCAATGAACCCAAACAATGCACAGTAATTCGCGTGAGAAAATTAACATCTTACATAAACAATTTTAACGATTACTAGAAATTTTGTAAAGTGGGTATTAATACAACATATTATATACTTTTACTTGGCTATCATAATAATGTAAATTTTGTTGCGTAATAGTTGGTTTTAATTTAATTTATGCGTATGGGGATCGAAAGCGGAGGTGGACGTGAAGTAGATGTGACTTGGTTATGTGAAGTCGATTTTAAGTTACATGACAGTAATGACGTCAATGGAATAATTAAAGCATTTGCAGAATCGTGTCACTATCTATTATGTGATAAATGATATTTATTTCTGTAAATTTGTTCAAAAACACTTTTACACGTCAAACTAAAATATAATGTATATTTTAAAAATAGATGAGTTCGGTGTTTCCTACCTGGAATACTCTGAGAAGAAATACTGAAAGTCAAAGTCACAGTCTATTTTGAAGTCCAAACATAATATTGGTCAGGCTATATGAGTACCATGCAGATTAATGTCTGAGATGTTCTTGTGAGGAAAAAAGAAACTTCTATTTAGTACACCCAGTGCTTCAGGAATTCCTTTTGTGGTAGTATCAGACGGGCAATAAACTTCAATAATACGACAATACTACTGCATGAGTAATGACGAAAAATTTAGACCTCTTGCTGTTTCATAACTTATGGCTTAAAATCATTTAAGTGTAAGTAGACTACTTATGATCAATATACATATTCTTGCAACATCATCAAAAGGTTTATATAACAGTATACTGCCAGACATTCAGGCGTCAAATGCAACCTCTATCTCGCGCCGCCCGCTCACCAAAACAGGTCCTATAAAGTTTAATTATCAAATATTCGGCATAACCGTTAGATTGTGACTAGAAACGCCCGCGGCATCGCGCGGTTTACGCACTAATATTATTTATTGCGAATATAAGTAATGATTAGAAAGAAAGTTTGGGAAAGACTTGATTTGAAACACGTGGGCTTAAGTCGTTGGTGAACAATTTTTTTTATGAATGAATGATGAAGTTTCTTAACGTAGTACAAGTAGTGGGTTGGGTAACAGTCACGTGGACGGAACGGCCAGAAACTTTTGCGTAATTTAAGTTTCGATTCGGTTAAACGTATGAGTCTCTAAAGTTAACATTAAATCAGAAGCACTAAAATTAATAAATGCAGTTAGAAAATGTATATGTATATAAATATTTTTCTTCTTTTATATTTTCTATAAAATTAATATTAAGTGACTTTCATTGCTCTCAGTCCGTCATACGGAACTTCAATACCTGCTTATCACCACAAACAATGGTTGTAGCAATAAAAAGTTTGAGAGAAAATGTTTTTATAACGTGTGAAACTAAACACTAGTCTAGCAGATTCATGATTTTCACACAAACTGCGTTTTTAGAATCCCGCAAGTGAAATGAATGTTGGTCTTTAAATGTTTGTGGTCGCATAAAGAATAATGGAATAGTTATGTATTATATATAATATGTAAGTAAACATCGGACTACATGCATATCGTTACGCCTTCTCTAGTGCTAGAAGTCCATCCAGAGGTTGTCTAATAAGACCGCCCGTTGTGATTATTATTATCACGTAATTATCAAATGTTTTAGCATGTTTCGTGATTTTGTCTAAAGAGTTTGGAAAATTGAAGATTCTGCAAAGATCGCTTTCCAAGGATAAAACTATAATAGACTGGAAAAAATATAGTAAAGCTTGACAGTAATTATATAAAAATAAGTTAAACTAAGCCAGACGTATTAATAGACTAACAAAAAAATATATTTTCAGAAGACTTTAATCATTTAGATTCATCTTATTCCTGTGACAGTCCAAAACCTGGTGTTTTCTAAAAAAAAACAACCTTAGGATATCAATACTGATCATTATCAATCATAAGTCGAGAAGGTCAGATGGCAAAGGCTTTTATTACCCAGTAATAGTGATGTTCACCACTATGTAAGACGCTGGTGAATATCAGCATTACTAAGTAGCTTATGGAAGCCAACCCTGACTTGGAAACAGCTTTGAAAATAATTCTTTTGAGATGACATATCAATACAGACATGAAAATAAATGTGCACATCCAAAGATATTATAAGATCTAAAGGTTCAATAGTTTGCTACGTGCTGCTAGATGCTAATAAATAATTCACTTTTACTTCCAAAGGTAATTAAAACCCCATGGAGTATCTTTGCTAGGCGCATCATAAATAGTGAATGCACATAGCCATGTATATGTAAAGCTAGCTAGAAATGTGACAGTTTTAGCAAAATGGTCGCTGGCAAAGCGCCAGGTAGGAAGGAAATGAACAAAGTGCATCTTTTGACTCAATGATGTGATTTAATTTCTCTTTGAATTTATTAGCATATTGCACGTTTACATACGGTACGGCACGCGCCATATACTATCAATATATGACGCGTACCATTCAGCATTATTAGGGGTTTCTTATAAAATGTTCTTTTATTAATGTGTGGAGTATTGTTTTTCCCTCAGTTACTCCTACCTCCGTGATAATATTTTACGAATACATAATAACATATAAGTTTTTATTTCGATGTGGGTTTGCTCTTGACCTCGAGCTCGCCTGATGGAAAGCGATGGATGAGGTCTATGATGGAACGAGCGTGCCCAAAAGATGCCTGTTCACTCTTGCTTTGAAGGAAGGGTTATACGTGGAAGGGAACACAGATGTTGGCAGAGAGTTCCACACTTTGGCCGTGCGCATAATAAATATGGAGGGGAAGCGACAAGAAGAACGACTAGTCGGTGTATCAACCAAGTGCGGATGGTTCCCAGCAGTACGTCTGGTAGTCCGGTAGTAACAGGGAGGCGGTGGGATGAGACCATGGAGCGACTCCCACTCTCCGAAGTACAGTCTGTAGAAGACCGACAAGCAAGCAACATTACGCCGATGAGCCAGGCTGTGAAGCCTAGCTCCCAACGCCTCATCGTTTAAGAGCCTTTTTAAGTTTTCCGTCGAGTCAAGGCAGCAAGCTGGTATTTTTCTCAGAAGCTGTCTAGATGTTAAGTACCGCCTCACCTTATTTAGGATACTAGGATAAGGTATGATGAGCCGAAGCTGAGATCTGCCGTTAACTTAAAGTCCAAAAGCTCCAGGCAGTCGGTAACTGGTACAGGTGCACCTCGGAAAGTAGGAGATAATTGAAACTGAACGAAACTTGTACGAACTTAATAATATGATTAAATATAAGAGGTAAGTGAACGAAATTATTTCATTTTGTATTCAATTAAATGAAATGATTAAAGATTAAACAAATTAAAAAGGAAAAAAATAAGGTATGTCTCCGATAGTTACTTATTGATAACAATTCCACATAAAACAGCTGCTAGCTACGGAACCAGACAATGTTGAGTAGGTACTAAGATGCACTTCAAACAATTTTTGCTCGATTCTAGTTCAGTTCCCACAAGATACAGTAAAGTAAGTTCATAGCATTGAAGCTATATTTAATACCACCTCTACACAAACGGTACATTTTGAGTGCAAAGAAAACAATGATGATGTTTAAAAAAATTATGATGATGATGATGACCCGTGGCATTTTGAAAAAGAAAAGCCAAATAACGGTTCTAATTTTACTCCAAACGATACGCCCTTAAATAAGGTTTTAATGATGTAAACATAATCTAGCTAGCAGGATTTTACAAAAATCTCTGAAGGAAATAAAAAGTAATGAAAGAAAATATTACTAGATAGGTACTTATAATGTGATAACTAGATAGAAACTGAATGACCTGCATATTATTATTAAACCATAGAAACGACTACGATACTATAAGATAAACAATGGAAAGGTCACAATATGAAATGAGTGTAACAATGAGAAATAATATAATCATTGTACTTGATGCCCTACTTGATTGAAAGAACACTTGTTCTTAAATTCTGTTAAGTCATCTTTCTGTACCCAAAGACATTTCTCTTACTAACTCTAATAAATCTTGTACACAATGGCCGACTTCACTCACACTTCTTGAACCATTACTTCGTTTGTATTGGTAAGGTCTATCAATGTGTTCAGTAATGCATCAATGGATGACAAAGTAGGTTCAACAACGACCATTACAACAGGCGTAGGATGACAAGCGTTTGATACACTTTCGTTTTTTGTAGACATTAGCTACAAGATAATATGACTTTGTGATTCAAGTCACTGTTGAAAATGCAGGTTGAAATGAACTTCAACTGTACTCAAATTAACAGATGTTCAATCTTTCTGTGAACAGCCCTAAAAACTTAGAGAAACCACAAACATCAAAGCTTACACCAAGGTAGTCAAAATGACGATGATAGTAAAGATTAAAATGTTAACATTGATTTTAAAGAAATAGATGATGGTATATTTAATGAACACAGTTTATCAAAAATCCTCTTTTCTAAGAAAGCTTCTCCTATGATGTTCTACAACACCTAAAAAATTATTTCTTTTAATATTTTCAGTGATCGAGGTGTTTAAGTTTATCTATTAGTAGCCACGACCGCACCACAAGCTAGCGAAGGCATTGATTGACGTACAGACTACAAAGTACTCGAACAGGACCCACCGTTCGACAAAAGCTCATACATCATTAACGTCACCTACAGCGCCGGAGAAATTTCCCTTTACACATTCAGTATACGACCAGAAGCGATTAACTCATTCATTGTCCTAGCCAAGATTGTACCTAGATAACAGTGAACCTTTGAGAAATAGGCTAACATCAATTTGAAATTTAATCCTCTCAAAATAAGAGTCAATTTTGATTGGAATTTGAAAAATGTCTCAATAGATCGGGACAAAAGACTCTCTCCGATTTGAATGTGATTGAATAGTTTGTCAATAGTTCCTTTGAGGTGGTAATGGAGGAATAATTATGCTACATTGTGTTTGAAGCAGATACAATACCCTAACACATGAGGAATGAAGATGCGGTATGAATAGCAGGCTAGTGTATGTTATGTTATAAATTTTTGATCATTATCATTTTGATTGGGGTCATAAAGTAGTAACCATAACCGTGCTTGAACATCATTTTAATTTACTAGGTACCTACCATAAACTATTACGTTGAAAACATAAAGTAAATAAAAGTGTACTTGAATATAACTGTGCAAACAAATATAACTGTCTAAACTAAAAACGTTTGCTCTTATTTTGTTTTATAAATACACAACGATTGAAAATATTATCACGATGATTATAGATAATCACTAAAGAAACAAAATCAATCTAAATGTTATTTCCAAAAATAAAACTATAGTAGTTGTCGTCAACGCGTCTCAACATCATATGAGCGAAAATGAAAGGAAGATCGAATTTGTAATGAATTAAAAAAATCACAATGTCGTAATTATTCATGAATCAAAGAAAGTCTACGCATTACGCAATGGACGCGAAGTTCAACTTTAATGAAATTAAAAGTGTTTTGAGCAAAAGACAGGTTGGCAACTGCTATGAATATAACAACATAATTCCGCACTTTATATTCCAAATAGACATATCACCTTTGTCTTTAAGTACCTCAGAAACTTTCGCTGTGTAAAGACAACTATGCTTATAAATGGACTATTAAACAATTTACTTTAGAATACAAATGGTCAAAAAATATAGAAATTCAGCCGATGATATAAGTATATTGATGGGTTTTAGAAAGCGATTTTGCGAAACCCTCCGCCGAAGAACCGGAAATAAGCGCGGTATTCCAAATATTTCGGACGAAGTAATTATTTCAACAAGATTTACGAATTATCCGCAACATGCGAAATTTCCTCACGCAGTTTACGTTTTCTTACTGTAAAAACTAAATATATATGATTCAAGTTAAATCAAAATATTATAGTATTTGCAAAATAAAAAAAACTTCACTGTTTCCGAAATAAATAAAAAATTACACTAAAGAAATACAACCCACAATAAATAAAACAAAATTAAGTATCATAAAAGATTAGAAACAACTGCAAAATATTATAAACATAGTTTATAATAAGTTCATTGGCAGCAATTTCAATTCACTTCTTTTCCCGCGCAAAATCCATAATTTTATTTTCTAAAGCCAACCCATAAAAATCAAATATCCAAAGAAATTAACGTTCAAATCCCTGACCGTATTATCATGCCACCATAACACACATTCCCAGCAAACCTGACAAATACCTGCTAAAATGCTTACCCCGTAGTAGGCATGTTTGTATTTCGTCATAGGCCTCACACTCGCTACGAAGACGCCGTGACATATGGAAAAACAGGGAGGGGGAACACAAAATAAAACTGACGCTCATACACTGATCTTTAGCAATTTGTGTTTAGCCATCGAGTAAGATGAAGGTTGTAGTGCTTTTGTGTGCTGTGGCAGTCGCTGGGGCATTGCCCATGGCAAAGGAGGATGGAGCAGCCGAGAGATTCATCTCGGCTCTAAAGGATTGTCTGGACACAGATACTTCTTTGTGTCTCAAGGTGTGTTGAAGTGCAGTGAAGTGAAATGTGACAGTGTTTTGTGATCCCTGGGGTTCTTCAGGCTTTTAGTCTGGCAGTGTTTAGTTTTGATGTTAAAACTCAAGGACTTTGAAAAATAATTGCGGTTTTATTCGTGTTGGAGCTTGCAAAAAATGCTGGAGATTTTATAATAGATTTTTAGTGACTTGATAATTGAATTGACGGATTAATTCGCCAATTCGCTGAATTAAAACAGTTACTAAAAGGCGTTTAAAAATATACGAGTTCACTAGTTTAAAATATGACTCATTTATTTTTCAAATAAACCTAAGTGATTTATCATCAAAAATAACAGTTCAAGTTTAACCAATTAAACTCAGTCCCAGTCAATCACGCTTTAACTTACTAGAATTAGGCCAATGACAAAAAACTAATAGTGATCCTTCTGTTTCACAGGAAAAGGCAATGAGATTCACAGACAAACTAGCAGCCTCTTCGAGCCTGGAAGTCCTCGATGGCGTTAGCTTCAAGAACACCGGTGGAAGCAGATCAGCTCGCAGTTACGAACCTCTACCTGAAGAACCTAAAGCCAGGGAGCTGAAGGTCGAAGAGAGAATCATGGAAAACGTCCTGGACTTCCTTGATAGCCATGTCTTGCAGCTGAGAATGCCTAAAGCTTTGGAAGATGATAACACCCTCGATGAGGAAGGTATGTAGAAGTCATTTGTTTTAACTTTACTCAATTCTCAATTTATTAATTACAATCTACAATGAACTTAAGCGTACCTAGGTGTTTCAAAGTCATGATCACTGTGGATCATATCGGGTACAGATAATTAGAAAACAGGAAAAGGGCTTTATTTGGGTCAAACTACAATTTGGATTCAATTCAGTTCATGATAATATTTACGAAAAATGATTTTGAGAGCAAAGTTCACAGCAGTTTAGTTATTTAAATTTGTGCAGTTAACAATCCCATTCAAAAAGTACATTTGACACAAAGTAAGAAATTAAATAATTATAAATCTCGTAAAGTAATACGTAGGTACGTGCAAACTGCTTTAAACTTGTAGTAAAAGTTTGCCATGCGCATAAATAATGAGCCATTAATAAACTATTGTAGGCTTTTAACCTAGAACATTATTACCATGTAGCAGTCGTTAGAAAAGTGCTTATGCTGTTAAAGAGAAGTAAGCATTCATTACTTAGCAACAGTTTATTTTCATTGCAAGCATGGAAGATAAAGTAACCAAAGTCAGTCAAGACATTGCTAATAAAAACAGCTTAAATTGTCAAAATTATGATTCACAATAAACTCTGAACAAATACAAGAACTTGGTTATATTAAACAGTACAGAAAATTCTCAAGATACAGTGCATGCCAACGATAAAAATATTAGTTACGGCACTAAGCATACAAAATCTAACCTGAAGCACAATGTATGAAATTTTTCCCACGTACCGAGATAAAATCACCGAGAAATGTGTTAATTTGATACAGTAGTTTATGCACTTTCTTGAGATCATAATTATTGGATTTCTTCGATAGTGATAGAGTCAGCAGAGTTGAAAGCGACTTTAATGTCAAAGGTTAGACCAGAATGAGTTATAAGATTCTAATCAAATTAACGCTGTTACTGACTCCTAATTTGTTAATCATTGAGGCAAAAGAAAAATAAATCTTTTTCCAATAAATTTAGAAGCTCCCAGTGGCAAATCGCAAAAGGACAAAAATAAAATGCTTTTCCGGAATAACCAAAACTGCCAACACTAACAAAGAAGTCGTATAGTATTGACACACGAGTTTACAGTCACACCAGAATGAGCGTTGAGTAAAATTAATAGCTAGCTTCTATATTTGGTTAAGCTTTGAATGTTTCTCAGACTGGTCTGTGTAGTGCATTGTCAATATTCATTGCTTTTCATTCGCACTTAGACGCGAGTGAATGTTTTAACAATATTTTGTTTGCACTTTCATAAAAATGTCATTTGAATGGTGCTTAGAATTAACCGGAACTAGAATTAAATTTTTATATTAAAATTTAAAACTTGTCGAGTCCAAAAATTGCATTTCTCCGTCAAAGTAAATTGTTTTTAAAAAAGATTGGTATCTACGAAAGTTCAAAAGCCAAGGAGCGTCTTGCTAAAAATAATTTCTAATTTTTATTTCTAATCTCATAATCGTTAAACTTTTAACGCCGGAAATCAGCCCCGACTTTTAAACTTTCACTTAAGATTTCAAGTTTACGTTAAGTTTTAAATCTCCTTCGGCAATGCGGTTTACATAAGTTAAAAAATTGCGGACACTCCCTGACCTGGCTTGCCTCACAAGTGATTACTTTGAAAACGTTTGTGTAGTCGCCGTTTAACAGACTCATCTTTTCCATTTAGAGTCTTTAATTTATTGTTATTACATTGTATTATGATTTCAATGTTATTCCAAAGCACTTTACGACATGAATATTTTTTTCTTGTACAGTAATATTCATATCATCTACATAATCAATTTAAGTCACATCCAAAATTCTAGAGATCATTTTAAATATTGCTACAACTATTTCTTACTAGTTTTACATATTCTCGAAAGGAAAAAAATGACATAACAGAATGATCACTCGGATTTCGTTTTCACTCCGACCCGTTTATTTATGTAAGAGCCTGCCAGACCAGTTTCTAGGTACTTTATAAGTTCAGTGTCTTAGATTTATATCTGTAAATCGGCGTGTAACTTAAGACCATTGATCTGTGTAAGCCTGTCACTAATAATGTTGTCAATAAACTTAGGCTTTGACTTTAACACATGCGTTAACTTGTTTTATAACATCATTAGTTTAACATTCGAAATTAACTTTATTGAATGTCGCTTCCACTGTATTTTCATCGATATGAAGATAATCTTAGCACGATCTTTTAATGCCAGCTTAAAAATAAATCAATTAGTATCTGTTAAAATGCTCACCAAAATTCCAACTTCTGCGAACCATCGAAATTATGGACATAATTCTCACTTTTGACCTTTTAGTTCGTGACATACATGCAGTGACTTTCTCAAAATTATAATTTTATTCAACTATGAATGCCAAAAGTTGAAGCAGCTTTCTTTTAATTGTCGTATCTACGTTTACAAAGGTATGCCTCTTATGTTGTGGGAAAAGTTTTTTGTGAACAACATTCTTCTGAGTTCGCTATGTGAAATTAAACGGTCTGAAATTCCTTTGTTAGGTGGATTCATTTTTGATCTAATTAGTGGCTTTAACGGGATTAGAGAATCGTCATTGTTTACTTCTTAGCTAGTTGCACTTACTGAGCTTATTGTTTTGTTTAGATCATTTAAGTTTATTTCCTACTAACGGATTAAGACCGTGAATCAGGATTCATATTTATAAACTTAGGGATTAATTTATTTTTAATGTATGGATGTTTTATATAACATGTTGTTCATATACGTTTTTAGTTATTTATCTTGATTCAACCTTAGTCTCCAATACAGATGTCACCATATCTTTTATTACAATTTAGAACCTTTTACTTAAAGTTCGATATCTCAATTCCAGGTCGTGGCAAGAAGAAGAAGAAGCTGAAGAAACTCCTTCCCATCCTTGCCCTCATCAAGCTGAAGCTGACTGCCCTCATTCCTCTGTTCCTCGGTATCATCGCTTTCGCCGTCTTCAAGGCCTACCTGCTCGGTAAAATCGCTTTCATTGCCGCTGCCTTTGGAGCCCTCAAGAAACTCCTTGAATCCAAAAAGAGCAGTGGTGGCGGTTGGTCAGAACCCGCTCATGAAGAGAGCCACGGTGGCTGGGAAAGCAGCGGTGGCTGGGGAAGGTCCCAAGACGCCCAAAACCTGGCGTACGGTGCCCACGTCAAACAGGCGTGAGATTAAATTATTAATTTATTTATTCTAGGTAAAGTTAACTTATTAATCTCTACGTAAATCTTCTTCTTCTTCCTTGTATATATTTTGACCACCGTTCGTACACATGCTAAGTTTTTTTTCTGTATATATCTATTTTGATTTTAAGTTTCATCATGACTGATATTATCAGTCTCTTCTCATATTGTATATAAGTATTTTTATTTATTATGTTTAAGTATACTTCACTTTCTTCTTAAGTGAGGGTTGATAGTATATTTTATTATTTTAAGTTTTCAGTTCCAAAGATATTTTATATATTTACTTTATTAATATTTTCAATTTTGTTTTTTTGTTGAGTCATTTTTTATTGTATGTGTATGGGTATGTTTTGAGTCATATTTATTACAAACCAATGTGTATTTAATGCGAAGAATGTTAACAGTTTGTTTGTTGCGATGTTTTAATTTATTATTTTACGATGGATCCTCGTAAAAATTAAATAAAGACGACTTTTATAAAAATATTTCTCCTCATTTTATTGATTTGTGTACCTGAAAATGCAAAATATGACCAAATCTAGCACAACCTGGCAAATAATAACTACCTACTAGAATGTGATCGTAAGTATAGCTCTTCTGTATTACACGGAGACATTCTATTGAGAGGTTCACATAAAAAAAAACATTTTAATGATGATTTAGTGGTATTTCTTAGATTTTTTTGCCGTTCTGAATTAAGTTTATAAAACCTCTAAAAGTTTTGAAAATAATTGTTAAATGTAGTAGATGTGCGAATGCTTAACATAGAATCGGGTTGAATATAGATAGATTATGATAAAATTAGCTTTGACATTATTTATTCTGAAAGCACGATCAAAAATAATAACGATATTACAGAGACTACACTATATTATTATAAGATTAGGATAATAATTATGTAAGTCATTAATTAGCGTTAGCATTTATGAAATCAAATTAGTTATTCTTAGTAGTGAATGATTGTCTTTTCAACATGAATTATGAACAGCACCAAAGTTAGCTCAAAAACATCTGGAGGTACTCAGCTGCTGCACTCCCTGCAAGCACCCCGCCGAAATGTTTATGCGTACCTAATTCTGGAGAACTTGTCCGGGAATACTTACTTAAAAAATGTCCTAGATTGGATATTGCACATTGGTAAAGGGGTTTTCACGAGACTATCCCGCTAAGATTATTGAAGAAAGATGTCCATAAAATCAAAATCAAATCATTATTATTATTAAGTTCGAGTTTGAAAACACTTTGCACAGAAGATGACCCAAGTTGCAAGTGTCACACCTGGCCTACCTCTCCACAAAATGCCTGAAAATGAAAGAATATACATACATCCTCTTCCTCTTCCTATCCTCTTCTATTATTATCATGACTTTTATCTATAACCACGGAAAGCAATTAATTAATGGAACTGCTTCTCATCTTCCAGTCTCCCTTCTCGAGTATATAACTTCAACCAGAGTTACAACAGTCATGTTCATAGTTTTTTTATTTTATTAATTTATTTGTGCTTACATTTGTTTTTTTAACTTTAAACATACCACACAAACCATCGCGGGTTTAACAACGGTATCGCCAGACACGGCAACTCGGTGCCACTACATAATATTACTTAATTATATTAATTTGTTATATCGTACTTGCGGAACCCTAAAATCTGAAGACAATGACTAATACCTACCACATTGACAATGACCTACCGCAGTGCGCCCGGCACCGTGAGATTCGCCTTCTCAGCAATCCGATGGCGTGGGATCGAAGATTGTGCATTAGCAGTGATTAATATTAATTTCGTGTATTAGTGAATCACTCTTGTTTCTCACATCGAACAATTGTCGCGCATCTTAGTTTTACCGATCTAATTGTAATAATTATATTAATTAAATTATTTAAGCAAATTATATCGGTTTCTTTTGCATCCTCGACTGCAGCCGAACGTAATTAATTCATGAACAATATAGTAGGTAAATAGAACTTTTTTTGTTTTTTTTTCCTGGATCGCACTGCAATCTAGGAAGGTATGATATGGTTAAACTATAGGTTTATAAGTAAAGTTAGTAAAGTTAAAGTCAAATATTTTATTTGAAATAGGCACTTTTGAACTTAAAAATATATAATTAATTCTAGTCGCCCCTTCCAAAAGGTACTTTTCGTATGAGAAGAATGGACAAGAAACTCTACCGTTAAAATGTTTTAAAATATTTTTGTGAAGCAATGACAGATTTAAATTAATTATGTGATTATGATAGATATTTACAAACTTGAAATTAAATTGTCCTATGTAGGAGGACCAGCATATTTCTAAGCATTTTTATCTTGAATATAATCCTCTAATTTATAATAATTATGCTTGTTCACGAGGTGTACTTTTAATATGAGTTTTAAATTTTCTTTCATTTTATTGCAATAGGTACATGTTATATTTTCTTGTAACATTTAACAGATGTACCTACTTTAGATAATTATGAAAAAAGATTGATCTATTTTATCTTTACTTCTAGTATTAAAATTATGTCATATTAGTAAGTTGTGAGGCCGACCACACAATGCACAATAGGACGACAGTTTAATCAATAATGTCTTTGACAACGCTTATAAGTCGTAGCAGATAATGGTCCCCGAAAATATAAATTGCAATTTTCTTATTTTACGTGATTGAATGCGCAAATTGATTTTTGAGGAGCTCGTGGCTAAGTAATAACAGCCGCAAGGGTTGATCCGTCAGGTTAAGCTGCGCTTGCCGGGGTTGGCCGTGGATGGGTGACCATCTTTACATGCCGAGACTCCACCGTCCTTCGGAAAGCACGTTAAGCCGTTGGCCCCGGCTGTCATTCGTAGATCTTTGACAGTCGTTACGAGTTGTCAGAAGCCCGAAAGTCTGACAACCAGTCTTACCAAGGGGTATCGTATTACCCAGTTACTGGGTTGTGGAGGTCAGATAGGCAGTCGCTCCATGTAAAATACTGGTATTCAGCTGCATCCGGTTAGACTGGAAGCCGACCCCAACATGATTGGGAAAAGGCTAGGCAGAATGATAATGAATGCGCAAATTGATCGTCTACCAAATGCATTGAAGCGATTGACAATATTGCTACAATTGCAATCGTTTAGGGCAGTTTTGGTAGTTCGCGTGTAACCATTGATTTATGGTTTACCGTACCTTCAGGCATATTGCACGTGAGCATAGTAACAGTTGGGTTTAATGAACCTTTAATAGCTCATTAAAAATCTTAGAAAGTGTAAAATTAATTTGATAAATAATTAATAAACGAACTTTCACACAGTGTGATAATTAAGTGAAAATGCATCGAAGCTATGAGAATTTGAACAATAATGGTGAGAATTTGTTACTATTGAACTCTATTCAAGGTACCCTTGAATTAATAATGACCTGTTTAAATAATTTATTGTTTCAAGACCACTTACGAGTACGATATTTCTCACGATAACAATACAATCACTTTAATGAATTACGGCATAATGTAGATAGCTATATTGAATTGTAAGAAATAATTTCAATTAAAGATCTTACCTATGGTATAGATAGGGATCCCTTTTTTTCGCATAATGTTTTTTTTCCTAATATTCTTTGGCATAACGATTTTGGCATAAGTATTTTTGGTCTAATAATTGTTTGCCATAAAAAAATTTTGGCCTAAATATTTTTTGTCATAATTATCTTGTTGCATAATTTGTTTTGCCATAATTTTAATTCGCATAATGTTACTAGGCGTAATGTTAGTTGGTTTAGGTTAGGTTAGGTTAGAACTGTGACCTCCTACGCACGAGCCGAGCGAGCGAAGCGAGCGGTGCCGCGGCAGCGGCCGGCGAAGTGCCAGAAACTACTAGAATGATGAAAATATATTTATGCTTTTGAATGTTATGCTTAAACACTATTATGACTGGAGAAATTATGCTTAAAATAGTTATGCGTTTGCTGATATGCGAAAGTAATATTATGCGTAAATATTGTTAGGGTAAACAAAAGTATGCCGTGTTATATTATGTCTTAAAATTTTATGCAAATGGATAGGGAACCGTATAGATAACATTAATAACCTTGTGATACCCTCCTATCTCATTGCGGAACACATGTTCGTAAACCATTAAGACTAATCTGTTTCCTTTTGACAGTTCAACAACATTCATTGCGTTATTTATATTCTTTGGCAGTTTTTTTTTCGAACTTATAAACCAATCTGTTTCAAAACGATTCAGATTATGATTGATCGTATAATAAGCAATTAGGGTGCTGATCATTCCCTTTAGGGTTCCAAATATTTGATACCGAAATGTTTGCTAATTCTGTTTTAAAACTGATGATGGATTTCTATTTTAAATTAAAAAATTACTAGGACCGGCTTCTATTTTAAGCTGATCAGGTTAAATCAAACATTTAAAAATATTTTAGTTGACATGACATTCAAATGGACTGAAGTTAATTAAATAATGGAGTCCCTACGTATGTTTTTTCTTCGTAACATATTGTTGTTGCCGATGCAATGTCGTAAACGTCTAAAAGATTATTATAGGTGTCCAAAAATTATTAAAAACTATCAAAGATAAGTAAATAAATAAAAAAATAATGTAAATAGTGTGTTGCTTCATGATTTTTTTTATCTGTGAATTAATTCGACGAGCCACTAGAATTTTCTGACCATTTAAACTACGTATAAATCTTCTACTCAATAATTAACATCATTACTACATCATCTGAACATAACTGCTATGTATTTAGTAGCGTTTATCTCGTCTGTCACTGCATGGTATGGGGGCAGTATGCCGATGTGCCGTTCAAATCTAATAACAAGGTAAGTATAGATGGGCGGATCAGAACTAAGAAGTGGTTTCATAGTAACCATCATAATGACGATTAGCAGATGAACGAAAGACTTTCATTAGAATATAATGATGGGTATTGTTTTGGCATTAGTGCAGCCATTTTAGTCAAACATTCATGACAGATACAAGACGGTCAAAAATAAATTAATAACATAACATCACCCCTGTATTCTCCAAAGGGTTAGGCAAAAGTGCATATATTATAAGTACACCCACATTTCGCCAGTTATGTTTAAGTCATTGCCACCAACCTGACCAGAGAAAATCTTAATAGAAAAACCCAATAACACTTTGCCCGACCTGGGATTCGACCTCGAATCCTAGCATTTGAGCTCAGCAGTAGCACTTGCGACCACTAGACCAACGAGGCGATAATAAATTAATGTTGAGACAGAAAAATATGTTATGGCTTGTACAGAAAGATACTAGATTTTTCTATTTTGATCAAATCTCAGCACCAGCAGTAATATAGCATTCATTTAGCATTCAATGTAAAAAAACTCGTCTTGCTATTGTCATAATATTTGGATACAATCATTGTGAAATTAAATAGAATAAGCTTAGTTTCTATGAAAAGTGACAAGTGATGAGGCAACTGTATGCCTGGAGGCCTGGATGAGGCAACATAATTTCTCTTAAAAAAAACTAACGAATCTTTTTAGTTACTATTTTAGCCACTTTTAACCTTTACGATACATTGGTAATTCTAAAAACCGCATCTAGCCTATTAAAGTCTTTGGTTGTGTATTACTGAGTGCGTAAATTACTGCATTCTATGCAGTCTGTCTGCGCTCACAGCCGGATGTCAAGAGCGTAGCTGTGCAGCTTGCAACTTATTTACCTTCTTAGCAAAAGGACTATTCTGTACTTCAATGCGATGTGACTACGAGAAGAACTGTTTGACGTAACTGCATGGTTCAGTAATTTATGTAAACTTATTGATTATACCTTGTGCAGTTGAAGATTTTTTGCTATGGCCTGAGCTCAGCGATGATTTTTAACTTTTAGGCCTTAGGTTGATAATGGCATGGTATAGTAGCATCCGTAATGAGAAAAAGGATCAATGTTAAACTACAATCCGCAAGCTTGCTTACACTGACTGGACAGGTCCACTCAAATCTGTGTGGTTCTTTCCTCAAAAGACCATTCCAGACACTAATCTACATGGTCTTCTTAAGGCTTCACCAAGATTATGTCTGGAATTTAAAAGAGACTGCGACCTGTGAGTTTGTTTCGGCCTTTCTTCTCAGAGTAGTCAGATAGGAAACGCTGACCTCATCTAGCTTATTATTAATATTTTTTCATATGACGTGTAAAACTGATTCTAGTATCCTATTTACAGAATAAACGATTTCATTTCATTTCTTAGCAATGACCAAGTTCTTGTCTTGTATGCAATGAACATGAAATGTTTTGAAAAAATTGTAGACATTTTATATGTATTATGAAATGCACAAAGAGTATAGTAGTTGTGACCAGAGACACCTGCTAATTTATACACAGTTTTTAATTTTTTGTTGTTACCTCATGATACTACACTGATTAGGACATCGTTACTTCAGTAATTTCTTTATTCATAAAGAAATGATTAAAATATATTTCGTACCGAACGAACTGTCAAATGATTGAAATGAAATGAAATTGTTTATTCTGTAAATAGGATATCGGAATCACTTTTACACGTCATGTTAAAAAAATATTAGAGCTAAGCTAGATGATTCTTTCTTTCTTTAGATGAGGTCGGCGTTTCCTATCTGACTACTCTGAGAAGAAAGGCCGAAACAAAGTGATCCACATAGTCACAATATTTAAAAAATAATATAATACTAATACAATATTATTCATCGAGTTATAAAAACTCAAATGATTCATCATGATAGTAGCTAGGTACTACTCGGGGCGCACAAGATAGGTACCTACTTTCGAATATCGTCCTTGTGGAAGCTATATTCTAAGTCATCCTAGACGGACAAATAAATCAATAAACATCATCAGAATAGGACCGCGACACACGTATACAACATGCGTTTAGGATGTTTGAATGGAAAGCCACGCGGATGTCTCGCTTGTAGAAATCCTTAGCTTTTCACACGTATCTAGAATAAATTGCTTGTCCGTTTGTGGTCGAATAACTTCTTTAGTTCTACATTTTCCCGCAGCATTACGTCTTTAAACTGTTGCTTATAGTTTTCCAATTTCAATAAACATAATTTTGTTGTTAAATTCTACGAGTTGGTTTTGTTACAACCAAATAGTAATTTCATCTTAGTACATAAAAATCACGTGTCATTATGTTCTTACACGCTAATCTCCGAAACCACTCAGCCGATTTCAATTTGGTTCCAGCTTGAAATATAGGATAGTTTTGGACCCGATAGGTGGCGATCCGTGCGAAGGAGTTAAAAAAAAAAAAAAATTGTTATTACCTAAGTTCTTAGAAACTGACCATAATTAACTTTTCATGTAATGTGGTATTTCGATAAACGTACGGACCTACTTATGCAAAATAATTTTATTGCATAGTTTGCGGAAATCTATGACGTACAGTATTATAATTAATTATGCACATTAATATTGTTATTACGAAGCTTTAAAAAAGTAAAAATCAATTAAGGTTAATTTTGTATATAAATTGTATAAATATAATAAGGCTGGATCAAGGTGACTCTAGAAAAGGATGTCGGAAGGATTTGGGGGAGGTATTTGCCCAGCAGTGGTAAAAAGCAGGCTTAAAAATAAAACATATTCTGTTTCCAAACAGCATTGATATCCAATAATAAAGTATACCTATAAAAGGTCTTTATTACCTCAAATTGCTGAGCATGATCCTCCGTGAGATGAGGTATTATGAGCTCTTAAGCTTCCGTTCAAGGGTGCAAGAACACATACAAACATTTCAATTTTACCGTTCAAGTTACTTAGTATCCAAAAAGTAGGACGCTGTCAACGTATCTATTACATAAAACTATGTTTAATGAATACGCATGTTATTATGTGATGACTATTACGTCCGTACATCCTGCGGACCACCGGCCATAGACCGTCATAAATATTCAGATATCTAATGACCATGGGAATTTAATTACATAACCAACTAGTCAAAAGTTGATTCCTAACCGAGAATCACACATGAGAAACATACAGGGTGGCTATTTAGTCACCTTCTTCCCTCAAAGGTGTGTTTTAGATTTGTGAGAGAGATGAGAGCTTTCCGAGGCACTTTTTGCCATTGGTCCAAACTGTCATTCGTAGATCTTTGACAGTCGTTAGGGGTGGTCAGAAGCCCAAAAGTCTGACAACCAATCTTATCAAGAGAGATCGGTTGTGGAGGTGAGAGGCAGTCGCTCCATGTAAAATACAGGTATTTAGCTGCATCCAGTTAGACTGGAAGCCGACCTCAACATAGTTGGGAAAAAACTAGGTAGATTGATCCGTCAATGGGGTGATCCTACCGAATTAAATATTCAATATATAAAAAAAAAACTTCATAAATCTAAATACTGGTATACAAGTTTTTTTTTTTTGTGGGTACCTATGTCGTTTAATAAGTAAAAACACCCCCTTGACGGATGCAGATGAATATATAAATCGCCACCCCGTACGTATATGTGTTAAACACGATTATGTACCTATGTATTCATATTTATTTTGTAGCCTCACGCATCACGCTTTCACTCTAAAATATAATTTATTACTCTAATAATGCGATGTAATTATACGATCCGAATTCAGTACCCATACATATTAATATATTTAGTTTTAATTAAGATTGTAAAAATATTAGAAACTCGATAGGAAATTCAGAAAGCGGCTAGATATGACTTTCTGTGGAGTTATGGTAGAATTAGATTTTGTTGCGTACCGAACGAGCAACTTTATAATAGAGTTAAAATATTAAGATAATGATTCTGTCCAGATACGAATTGTTTATCTTACATAAGGGTCTATAAAGTGATTCGTAGACTAGTTAACTGTGTTAAATCGTTTGCCAGAAACTATTATCTCGTTCTTCTTTTTTTAAATAATTTATTAATATTGTTAGTTTTAAATGCTCCTTTTTTACTGTTTATATTTCCTGTGCGTGAGTTAAATAAAATATTTTTCTTCTTTCTTTCTTTCTTTCCTTTCTTTCTTATTCTTCTTTGGATAATGATTAATATTGCCCTTCAACGTGGCAAAGCTGCCAGTTGTCTGGGTACGTTTCCAGATGACAGCGATGTGGACTTCGACGTCTAGGAGTCTTTTTGTTTGTTTTTAATTTATTTATTTGTACAGTAACTGAGTTAGTTATTTAATTTAGTACTTGATATAAATAGTAGTAACACGCACAACCCTTCGGTAAAACAAGGCATGATGTTGTGTTATAAATAGTTAGTTGTGTAATAATTTTATAGGTAGGTATGGTAAGTATATAAAGTTTTCAATAAAGAAAATAACAACTAATTTTGTAATGCTACGTTGAGTATGTCAATTTTCAAGATAAATAGATAACGCTTTATAATTGTATACAAAAATTAAACAAACCTCATTTACGATAAGAAATTATACATGTGAGAACAATGTAGAAAGACTTGCACGTTAAAAGCGTCCGTAATAAAAATATAAAAACAATTCAAAAATGAAAATAAGCCGTGGCAGCGAAGAGATGACCAGTCCCTTCTGACGGCGCCCGGTCACGATCATGACGCATGGATCAGCACCATTCAGCTCAACTATTTTGAAGGGAACTTAACGATCCAACACACACGCCACCACCACTGTAATACAAAGACGAAAACGTAACACGCAATAAAATAATGAATTCTACTTCCTCACACAAAAAAATCCTGATGCTCATCACGTGTACCTAGCTAGTATGTAATCGTTACAAAACTTCGGTATACAAGTTCATTTCCGGAGGCCGCCCAAGTCAGGTGGTACTTAAGGTGCGGTCCGCGAAAGTGCCTGCCGCGCCTCAATTTTGACGTCGACACTCACTGGTTGAAAGTTTTTATTCGAAAAACTTTAGGCAATTGGTTTTTTTTTTTAATTCACTTGAATATTATTTGCATGAGTACGATGGAAAGTTTTCAAAAACTTTTGGTTTTATTTCTTTGTGAATTGCCAAATATTCGAAATTCACTTGCATAAAATTTGCATTGACGTCTTTGATGCGTTATGCATGCAACTAATGAGGTGCTTTATTTAATCTAGATCTATTCGTTTAGTTTATTCATTCATTTATTCTGTGTTTTAAACATTATTAAGTCTTGATTTGGTTAATTTGAATAATTATATTATGACTATTTCGGAAAAAAGCATAATCTTAGAAATATTGCGACAGGTAAGGAAGATAAAAACAAGTTTAGTATGGCATAAAACCAAAAAACTTTACAGAGAAAGTGAGTTTTTTAAATCATTTACGTTTAATTATTATAATTTAATCAAATCAAGTTCCGGTCATCTCTAAAATTCATACACATGTAATCTAATCGTATATTCGTACGCAAATATTTTGTATGTCGTCCAGTTTCATTTACATTCATTGGTACTCAAATCACCGTTATGCACAAGGTTAAACTTTCCATAACTGGTAGTTAATTAGCAGTTTTTTTTTTTTTTTTAATTTTTTTTTTTAACGGACAAAAAATATTCTGCTAATTATCTACCAGTTATGGAAAGTTTAACCTTGTGCATAACGGTGATGCACAAGGTTAAACTTTCCATAACTGGTAGTTAATTAGCAGAATATTTTTTGTCCGTTGCTTGAACAGTAGACCTAGTGCAAACGTGCGTAGACCTCAAGTTAAATTAAACGCCTTTTAATCGAAAATACAAGTACTGTATTCCATTTTTGTTGAACTTTATGCGACAAGCACAATTAGGATCACCCACAGATATGAATAAAGTCTAATATTATTTGTGAAATGAGTAATTCCAACTCAAAAATCTTTTGAATTAATGTAACGTTTACATCGCGCATTCATCCTAGGCCCTTAGTTAAGTTCTTGTATATGACCACGGATAAAACTTATAACTCCTAAAACAATAATGTAATTTCAACAATTCGTCAATAGAAAGACCAGAAGCTTTTGTCTGACCAAACTGTCCGAATATTTTTCAATCGTTATAACGAACTTTCATATAAAGGTAGGTTTGATAATTCAAAAGTGCCTGTAATTGGTTTATTTAAAATAAATGGTTTGAGTTTGAGTATTAATAAATCACATGGCATCATCTTTTACATGGGACTTAACCTACACCTCTGCTTAACCCATCGGGGATTACCTACAGGCGTGGTATTATGTGTTATTAATAAATCGATTACACCTTCTTCCAGGCACTATAAATTACGGGCTTTGCAACCAACTTTTCAAAACTGTTTGATGACCTTCTCATCTCCTCTGCATAACTCAAAATCAAAAGTTCCATTCGGATAACTCGCATAAAAAATCCAACAAAAAAAACACCGTTATTCGAAAAGCTTCATCAAATATTCGCGCCGTGAGGTCCATCGAACACTCAAAGTACCGTTGCTCTCAAGGTCAGCTCCGCACGGGCCGCAAGTGTCTGACTCACAGTCACAGCACTTTCATCTTGGCAAACTGTTAGGTAAGGATTAACAGGAGTTTTGTGTTACGTGAGTTTATTGATAGGATTCCTTGGCTAGTAGGTCAATTACTTATTAATGGGTGCGTTTACGTATAGCATCGTTGTTTTTTCTTATAAGAAAGTGAGTTTGTTTTTCTTTTAGGTTTATGGTTTTGACAGAACTACATAGCCGCTTTTGTAAAGGGGACCTGAGACAGGATATAAGTAAAGAATTTTTCATGACATAACATCACGCCTGTAATCCCAAAAGGATTAGGTAGAGGTGTACCTTTAGTACACCCACATTTCGCCAGTTATGTTTAATTCCCATGTAATAGGGGGCGAGCCTATTACCATCAACCGGGAATAAAACAATACTCCGGGCTGTTTCCAAAATTTTTGATTTCGGCTGAAGAATATTTGAAACTATTGTACCTAATGATACAATAATTTGAAAATATTCTAAAAACCATTTAGTTTTAAAAGAGTAACCGTGGTTTCATGCCGGCTCTTCTCTATAGGAAACGACGTTCTGACGTTTCACAGTTGCCCATATAGGTATATGTGAAATGACAGATTTTAATTGATTTGGAAACTTTTTACGCAAACAGTTACGATGACAGTAAATTAGAACATGTCTCATCAACCATGTTGTTTCTACTTAATACTGAAATCTGAAAAGTAAATCTTAGCAATTCCTAATAGATCATCTCACACCTCTCTGGAGCAATATTTATTATAATACACAAAAATACATGTATGTGGCTGGAACTTAATAAATCCTATGATATTTATATCTGTGAAATCTCAATAAGTTTATGACTTCCTGAGGATGCTGTAAGAGATGACTGTAAGATTACATTAGGAATGTAAACGCAACCTGTACTTCAATATACTTAGTGATAAAATCATAATGTGATTTACAACATGCCTACGAGTGACATTAAGTAATACTGGAACTTATGCATCCTGTTCATTTTATACGTACCTACCATCTTTTATACAGTGAAACGTTTTCCAAAATAAAGAATTAATAAATAATATTCGAAAAAAAGTTCAGTCAACCCAGGCTTTAGAAATCGTCAGTTTTAATCATTGTCGTATTTAATCAAGACGTATCAGGAAATCAGAATTTCTAGTCGTTTTATCGAAAGCGCAATTCTTGTTATTAAAACTTTAAAAAATCTAGTCGTTATAATCATCCCAGTGTCAAAAAAGTAGGAATGGTATTTTTGACAGATTGTCATGATAATTACGTTCATAAAAATATGGTAATTATCACTCTGCTCACTGTTAAAAACAAAATACAATCGATCTACTGGAACTCATGGGAGAGGCTTTTATCTGGGTTTTTTGCCATAGGTACCTATTACGCTTTGGAATGGGCAACTATAGTTTCATATTTTCTGACTGACCGACTCCTTGACAATTATTCAAAAGTGCCTGTAAATGGTAAATGGTTTAATTGAAATAAATGCTTTGAGTTTGAGTTTGGAATGGAATGATGCAGACTAACAGTAATCGGTATACAGGAACAAAAGAATACTAAATACACAAGAAAGACTACAGACTACATACATTCAAAATTTTCTTTCGCAATTTAAAAGCATTGTCACCCAGTCACCCATCGTCCACGATCTTACGCATAAGCTTCGTCACACACATCAAATTATGTAGAAAGTGAGCCTATTGGAAGTATTGGACCTAAAGGGCGTTGGCACACATTCACACTGACCTCTTTACTAGTTCGGTACTGTGACGTCTTTATTGGCTATGTAGGTATGTGTCCAAAATAATGAGAAATTAAAAAGATAGAAGACAAAGAAATGATTGGAGAAGCTAAAAGGCTCAAGTTTTTAAATATTTGTCCGTCTCTCATTGCCATTGATTCCTTCTTTAAAAAGAAAAGTAAAAGAGTTAGTTATAGATTTTTATTCTATGAGACGGTGATGATTAATTATTAAAATGCCAATATTGAAGACTTTAAAATATAAATATTGAGCTGTTTCAATTATGTAATGGAAGATAGGTATCCTTATTCCTTGGATATATCATTCATCCTTTTAAACATAACATAACGCCTGTATTCCCCGAAGGGTTAGGCAGAGGTGCAACTATAGTACACTAACATTTACCTACTAGATACCACTTGCCCCCTACTTTGTACCCGGTTAATGGCAATAGGCTCGCACCACGAGGGACTTAAACATAACTGGCGAAATGTGTTCATCCTTTTTAATAAGTCTTAAGCCTCATTTACACGGTGCATGTTTCTTGCCTTTGGCATACATTACAAAATAATTGAGGTAACAAATGAATTGCTTTATATGATTGAATACAATAGACGTAGATATATGAAGTAACCTATTCCGCTTAACTAATACTAAAGTGTCATAAAAAACCCTGTAAGAAATCAACACGTGTTTCACCTCTACGAGGCTTCCTCAGGATGACGATTGAATTGTCGGTCGGCGTGGCAAGACGTCTTGTTCAGGTTCGCGATAAGTCAATCGTCATCCTGAGGATGCCTCGTTAAGCGGAATAGGTTACTAAATATATCTACGTCTGTTGTATTCTATAATGAATTTCCGCCAAGTCACGCCTGAATCAATTAACAATTTTACATGAATGTTTAAACGGTGCAACTTTTATTGTTGCTTCAACATAAGGTATGCAACACGGAATAAAGTTGCGCCATGTATATCTAGGATTTAGTCTAGAGTTCATGGAACACCTTATGTTGGTATATGGTTACATGATAATACATTTCATTCTGCCTAGCCTTTTTCCAATCATGTTGGGGTCGGCTTCCAGTCTAACCGGATGCAGCTCAATACCAGTATTTCACATGGAGCGACTGCCTATCTGACCTCCACAACCCAGTAACTGGATAATACGATAACCCTTGGTAAGGCTGGTTGTCAGACTTTCGGGCTTCTGACGACTCGTAACGACTGTCAAAGATCCACGAATGACAGCCAGGACCAACGGCTTAACGTGCTTTCCGAAGCGCGGAGGAGTCTCGGTATGTATAGATGGTCACCCATCCACGGAGCAACCTCGGCAAGCGCAGCTTAACGTGATGGATCGACCCGTGCGGCTGTCATTACTTAGCCACGAGCTCCTCCATGATAATACATTTATGTAAAGAAAATTCACCTAAAGTTGGTCTTGCTTCAACACATTCCTAATTTAACACTCTCCCTGCCGACAATATATAAAACTTTTTAGTTCAGTAGGCCATGGGGGCCACCGGCGGGTCCCAAAGTTTCCTCTGCTTGTGAACGCCGTGAGTCAATAGTCAAAATTATTAGAAGAGGCCGTGGGATACGCCGGCGGGTCCAAAAATAAAAATCTTTCAGGACGCCGTGAGATCCGCCCTGTCCTCACGAATTCAAATAGTTTTTACAACTACTGGCGTGCTGTTATGGAAAAAATGTGCTTTGGCCTGCGGAACAAAATTTCTGGGGGTCGCCGGCGGTTCCCATGGCAGGGACAGTGTTAAAGACTTCTTTGTACAACTTTTATTTGCTTAAGCTTTTTTATGGGCCCCGTTTGTCGTTAAAATTGTTCTTAGAAAACAAAACAAACATTCTTTGTAAAGTTTAAAGGAATGTGTAGGTACATAGCAGTTTATGACATGTATGATAATAGAAAGTGTCCTAAATTTTTCCTCGATTCGTAACTTGGGAGTGTCTCTTCACGCAACACTCCTAACTTTATGGGTTTTGAATAACAGCTAGAAGGAACTAACAGATCCTATTTCTTTTTGTTTCAACTGAGTCATATTATGGAAAAGTCTCGTTGCTATCATATGAGACATAGCATCATAGGCATGATTTTCCTGTTTCATCACCCATTTTGGGTAAACTTAACGGAATGTTAGGTGCATCTGTTCGGGAGATTTCAAGCGATTAGATTTTTTTTTTTAACTTGAAAGAGAAAAAAACACGATTGATTGACAAAAACAATAGCTTAGAATAAAAAACTTTAAAAAAAACAACTGATTTTATGCAGCTGCGTTATATTACTAAACAAAGGCCATTATGACTCCTTCAAAATTTGAGAAACAGACAGGCATTAAGATGATGGCAATTATTATTCTCGTGTTTTAGACCTTAAAGCAGTCTCTTCTAGTATTTTCAATGCTTTAGAAATCAATGAAGAAGATACAAAAAGTATGTACTATGCGCAAGTACAACAATCAATATGCATTCACAGCCAGTGGTTGAGGCCAGAACTAACATGTTTAACTGGTTTTTATTCCGAAGCTGGCCTCAAATGTCACCAACGGAACTCCGTGATAGTTCTCGAGATATTCTGTTTACCCCCATAAATTATATAGGTACTGACACAGAGAGGCTGGAGGAGAGGCTTAATGGTTTTATTCTACTTTAGTACTAATGAAGTACAAATAATTATTGTCTTTGAGCATATACTCTCTGCCAATAGAATTACTTAAAGTGATGTTGATTCGGGTTTTTGCAAGCATATAATTCTGTTATAATACTGCTATTTCTCTTAAATAGATTCGTTGCTAAAATCGATTTCGGAAACGGTATTTAGGGTTAAATAATATAATGTCATAGTTGTTTGGAACTGACATAAGCTTTCGATACGCTTATTCGTAGTTTTATCTTTTAATATAAATGCAGAGGTGGATACTACATGATTGTTTTCAGCATATTTATCGGTGTAGCTATATGTAGAAAAAAAAAATAGGACGGGACTAGAATAACCAGCTCTGGAGCTGAAATAAAAGTTGCATAATGTACGTATCCTTGCGGAGTTCCCCAAGGCACTCCTTTCATACCATTCCTAAAAGTAGAGACCGAAGTTTAAAAAAAAAAATTCTTTGTGACCAAAAAGATGATGTAGAATTCAATGTACTAAAAAAAAAAAAACTATAAAGGCTTAAATTTAAAAATGATGAACATACTGAAACCACACAAACAATCAAAAATATTCCCTCAAGCTTCAGACGCATCATCAACGTACATTTTACTATACAATTCATTCACCGCACATGACATACATACATCCACACATACATATTAGCAACTCGTAACACGACTTTTTCCCTGCAAGTCTTGCAGGCGTCTCGGTAAGTCGTGAATTTAAGAAGTCTATGAGGTATTCACGTGTACTTTCACTTGAGCAAAGCGAGGTGGTTACATCACTGGCACATTTTGTACACTTGAGCTCAATTATTTAATCGTTTTATAATAATTGTGACCTAGACATTTTGTTGCTATGCGTAGCTTCTTTTTTTAATTTTGTGGTTTTGTTTGTTTTATGAGAAAAACATAGACACTGATCTTTTTTATTTCGAATTTGCCCGTACATCGTTTGCAGGGATTTTTATCACTGTCATTTGTTTTAATTTATAGTAAAAATTGTAATATGCAGACATAGGTGCGGTCAAATTGATAAGTTGTTTTAATATTCTAATTTTATAAATTGTTTAGGTGCACTTAAGTGGTTTTAAAATAAACAATAGTGCTTGTTACCTAATAATACAAAATTGCTGTCAAGATATTATCACATCACACACTTAGTATTATTAAAATTTATTCGCACTCTATATGTGAATTAACTTAATAGTTTATCACTAAATTTTAACAACTTTTACCATTTCAATCTAATGCATAAAACTAATTAAAATTAATTTAAATATTGAAAAAGAAAGTGAATGTTTGATAATCGTTTTCCAAATTAAAAAAACACAATTTTCACAGTATTTTTGGTTTCAGTATGATCAACACTCCGAACGGTCAGCACGACTCCGATGCACGTATGAAAATAATAAAAAAGTAGCTACACATTATCAAAAAGAAATTAGAATACGAAAAAAGTAGAAAATTCGTTAAACTAAGGCCAGTAACCTATACGACAGAAAGTTTCGGGGCCGAGTCTCTAAGCTTTCCGGTTTTCGATACGACCTCGAAATCTAAAGTATTAAAAAAATAGCTACACATAAAATTAGACAGAGTTCATGAGAGAGCGAACAATGAATTTCACTTAAAACAATATTTTATTACAACATTATAAAATTTAACGTTACAACGTGTTTTTAGAAATTACGACATTCGTTTTCACCTCCGCTTATGGACGTACGAAAAATCAAACAATCACACTTTTTCTTTCATTTTAATTTACACTGCTCATAACGTATGAATGCCTATTTTAGATGTCGTAAACGCAAACTTCGCTTTCTAACATTCAATATTTATTTTTCTACTTATCCTGACGTCTGAGCTTAAACGATCTACGGTCGATCAGTTAGCACACGCCTTCAAACAGCGCGCACACACTTTACGTCATATTGTCAAAAAATTGTAGTGGGGAGGTGAAGGATAAAATCCATCAGTTTTTTGGGAAATCATCATAAGTTTGCCAACGTTGGCACTTGCAGTACAAGCATCCAGTGAAGTAGAGGAGTTTAATAAATTTAAAAATGTGGAAGAAAATAGCTTTGTTAGCCATTCTGGCTTCAGTGAAGTGTAACCCAGTGCAAGAAAACGGTGTTGCGGAAAACTTAGTGGGTGCAGTTAAAGAGTGCATAGAAACGGATACATCGTTATGTCTGAAGGTGAATATCGTGGATACCAAGTGTTGTGGAGTGCAGTGAACAGCATACCAATTGAGTGTAGTCGTAACAATGACGAAGTTCATTGAATTTTCAGTAAAAACCATTAACATAACGAGTGGCTACTTACTGAGGATTTGTAGTAAAATCATTTCTTAGCCATTCAAGAGTGTCTGGAGACAGTGTTGCTTAATGGATTTTTCATTGAATATTTTGGATGCCAAGTGGTTTAATAATTCAAGTGTCATAAAATCCAGTATTTTTACATTTTCAATTGCAAACTCCAGTGCATTTAACATTTTAAATCAGAATTAATTTCTTTAAAAACTTAAAATATTTCTAAATTACAAAGATAAAATTTAAAAAAATCTTCATTGGTTTAAGTAGCCTCGAAGCAAAATCATTAAACTTTGACTCTTCTTCCACAGGAAAAAGCCCTGAAATTCACCGAAAGGCTGTCCATCTTGAAAGACCTGGACATCTTCGAGGGGATGAGCCTAGTGAACACCGGAGGATCAGCTCGATCGGCTCGTAGCTACGAGCCATTGGCTGAAGAACCCAAGGCCAGGGAACTCCAGATAGACGAGAGGATCGCTGACAACGTTGGAGACTTCTTGGAGAATCACGTATTGCAGATGCGTCTGTCTTCTCCTGATGAGGAAGAATCTAGGGGACTTGACGAGGAAGGTAAGAAGAAACACTATACATATTTCAATATTAGGTTCAGAATAAAAATGATCTAATAAATACCCGAAAAAAAAAAAAAAAAAAAATTGGAGGAAATTATGACTTATAAAAAATAATGTGAAAAATTTACTGCTTCTGAAAATAAAACGAACAAAATTCCTGTTTCCCACGACAGCAGTAAGGGTTCAAGAGCTTACATAAACCCCAAACCGCCATTAGCAAGGCAATAAACAAATCCATTGTCGGAACTAGAAACTTTACCACTAAAGTGCCAAACGAGTTTCAAACAATGCATTGAAACCTAGGTACCTCACAGCTTTCTCTTCAACACATATTTACATACACAGTTGACAGACAAAGCCCTTTATGACTACAAGAAGGTGCTAAACGAAATGTTTTGTATTGACAATTTCATGGTTGTTTTTGACACTATTTTTACAACATTCTTTATTAATTTTATGTCAGTGTTATGCTGTAACACTCTTTTATCTACAGCTTTGAAAATATCTGCAATTTCATCAACAAATAATCAAAATTTTCATGTTTTAGTGCCGCCAAACATTTTTATTCTTACAAAAATACTTGAACATCTTTTTCATAAACAACTCCTTAATTTGAATTCAACAAAAAATTCCAAAGCAAAAAATTACGGACTAGGACATTAGAGTAATAAGCATCTATTAAATAGACTCAACATACAATTTTCGGACACTTAGCGGCTTAGCATTTATTACGTGTAATATTACTGATTATTATAGCATTCAACTCCTTTCAATCATCACGCCCTGGTACTTTCGATCTTAAATCAATGACGTCACAGCTCTCAAATTCTAATATTTTCTCTTTGTTTCCAGCCCGTGGCAAGAAGATCAAGAAGAAGAAGATCAAGAAGCTGTTGCCCCTTCTCCTGCTCTTGAAACTCAAGCTGGCCGCCCTCATTCCTCTCTTCCTCGGTATCATCGCTTTCGCCGCTGTCAAGGCCGTATTCTTAGGAAAGATCGCTTTCGCCATGAGCGCCTTCAGTCTCATCAAGAAACTCTTAGCCAAGAAGGGCGGCGGTTCTTCCTCCTCTAGCATCTCGTATGCAGCTCCCGCTCATCAGGAGGAACACCCAGGATACTCGTACGAGCCAGCTAGCCAAGGCTGGAGTCGGTCGGCCAAAGATGGAGCATCAATGGCCTACGCTGGACAAATCAGCAATTGAACTGACCTAGAATGATTGTTAATTTATTTGTGTGAATGTGTGCTATTTATTCATGTTTGTTGAAGCCATGTACAAGTACCTCAGTCTTAATTTATTTATTTAAATAAATATTTATGTTAAATTTTATTTGATTTGTTTTGTTTGAACTTCGCCTTATGAAACATTTCAACACACAAACTTACACAAGTCTCATGAAAAACTGATGAATATCAAAAACTCACTATTCAAAAACCTTAAAACCACCCTTAACCACAAGGAAATATTGTGAAATAAGTATATATAATAACACTTTCATGAACACACACTCTTCTTTAAAAAAAAACACTTCATCAGTCAGACAACCAAATTCTATCATATTATTATCTTCTGTTCTTTTGGGTATACAAAGGGTCTTGTATTAAAAAAAATCTGTTACACAAGGCAATTATAGTATAAGACAAATATACACATACTGATGAACAGAACAGAAAACATTTTTTGTTTAATCAATGCTCAAACTGCTGAAACATAGAACAATAAACATCTGAAAAAAGTTATTAAGAGGTACACTGCAAAAATTGTGTAAAAAATAGAAATGGCTCACTCCAATATCTGATATATCATCGATTAGTCCCTTACATGACATGATGGAGGTGGAAAGAATGAAAATTATTTAATTTGTGACACGCACAAGAAATCAACAAAAAGGAACATTTAAAACTAACAAAATAATGGAAAAAACCCGTGCGAGGCCAAAAAAGCTCTTATCTCAGCTTATTACTCCGATATTTAAAAAAAACAACACATAAAACATAACATCACGCCTTGTTTCCCCGAAGGGTATACCTACATATCTATTGTACATCCACATTTTGCCAGTTATATTTAAGTCCCATGTAATAAGCGGCGAGCCTATTGCCATCGACCGGGCACAAATCCGGACTCCGGGTTGCTACTGAGAAATCCCAGATAGAAAAACCCAATGACACTTTACCCGACCTGGGAACCGAACCCAAGACCTCATGTTCAGCAGTAGTACTTGCAACCACTAGTCTAGACCAACGAAGCAGTTGAGGGAGTAAAAAAAAAGTAAGTACAGAAGTTGACTGATTAGGCTGTTAATTATAGATGAGTATAATCACTGGTTATAGATAATCTGTTAGTATATAGATTTAGATCAACCAAGCAAGACATAGTATTGAGGATTCCTTGCAAACATACGGACAAATCAACGAACAAAAAGAAAATAAATAACTTCTTACTTTACGACGCAACAGAAGAAAGTAAGAAGTAAGTATCCAGAGATTTAAGCACTCAGATGGACGCAGTGTTGAAATAATGATTATGATAAATAAAACTAATAATAATTTCCGCCAAAGGAAATACTAGAAGTTGTAAATCAAAATATGCATAACTTTCCTTTAGTGCATGCTCGATAAATCCTTAATCGTTGGCAATAATAAAAATTGTACCTTCATCATAAGAATTCAATATACACCTACTGCACTGATTATAAAACTACATCTCTGCTGCATTAACTGCTCAACAGCTCAAATATAAATTAATTGGTTTTTTTTCCTCATACTGAAATTCAGTTATTATGTCTTGATAGACAGTCAAAGCTGTGAAATCGTCGAACAAAATAGCGTCCAACTGTTAGCCGTCAAATGCACGCACACTAGAAAAGCCCAATGACATGGCGCGAGTGTACGACGTAGCAGTCACGCACACCAGCTTATCAAAGTTGGCTTGTTTGTTTTAGTTCTTTTGCAGCGCGACACGTACAAGGATCTAGATTCTATTCAAAGCCGATGTCGACTTTTCTGCCACTCTATCTATAATAATCCAAGTAGTAGATGATGTAATTAAATCGAACAGCAATTCCTGTATTTTTAAGAATGTTCGCATTATCTGTGAAAAATACCTCACATTTTTCATACATTTTTGTCAATTTTTTTTACAGTGTCTGTCTATGAGATAACATTACGGCAAAAGATTCTTTACGTTTTAAAATACGAGAATTGGCCAATATACTATACTAATATATAAATATATTGTAAAGCGGAAACATTGTTTTTTTGTATGATTGCACCGAGTAATATCCTTAAGAGCTAATCCGATTACAGAAACTCTTTCATTGATAGAAAACTACACTATTTCTGATGCCAGAAATATACACAGTTTCCGTGAGAATCTTCATGCGGGTAAAACAGCGGGGTACAGCTAGTAAAATATGGAAAAGGAAATGAAAACTGCTACCATTACTTCGGCGGAAACTGTTGCATGAAAAAACCAGGTACAAAAATGACTAAAATTAAACTGTATCAAATGCACGTTCGTTCGGTAAATTCACGTTCCAAATGGTTGGGTTTTCAGCCGCACAATGATGTTCTCATCCACTACAATCATGAAAATCAAATGTCAACAATATCCAGCGACGATGGTTTGCTGGACATTGTTGACATTGTCTAGATGTAGGTGCAGGATATAAAACTATCCGAGAGGTATTGTATCAACAAATTTTATAATAAACCCTCAGATGAAGTGGACCAAGGAACCTGCAGGGTGACTAATAAAAGAAGGATGAGATGGAATTAGGAAGGAGCTCAGTGACGTGTACAAAAATGATTGAAACCTATTGGTGAATTGCTATAATGATCCACGTAATGAACAAAACTCCAAAGATAAAAGATCCAAAGACTGACAAAAGCACGGTAACAAAACGTAGAGGCGCCTGCAACGCGGGCCCTGTCCGGTCATTGCAAACTCTAACCGTTACATACTCATTTCACATTCCTTTGTAGAATTTAAAATAGTAAAGAACTGGTAAATTTTAATTTATGCAAACAAGCATAGTAAGGGATATAAAAATATTTATGAAGGTAGGTTACACAATGTATCTAAGAAAACATCTCACGACGGACCACAAACACGACTGCTTAGCGAAATTTCTCATAGAACCGTCCATTCCTAAGAAAACATACGGGAATCCGGAGAAAGTGCCCAGACGCACAATATTTCACTAAAGCAACCTTCAAAACATAAAATAAGAGACAAAAATCGAACGTGAATTCCAAATATATAAATATTAATGAAAACAAAGTATGCCACGCACTTTTGCATAGCATCGTCTAGTTTCCATATGGAAGAGATGACATTAAAATGTTAATTCTTTAAACATCTAAGTGGGGGGACTTTGGATAAAAAATACTGATCCAATCGAATTATGATCACAGTTCGAACGATCTTGGATTAGTATAGTCCGGAGCAAAAGCAAAAATGAAGACCTTCGTTGTGTTCTTAAGTGTTGTGGCGTATGTGTCCTGTGGACCTGTTAGTTCAGACGATTCAGTGCTAAAATCAGTCCTTGGAAATTTAGTTAACTGTAACAGTGATTTGGGTCTGTGCATGAAGGTGAGGACTGACAGTGAAGTGATTTTTGTTTTGACTTGACACATGGACTTGATCAAAACATAAAAGATTTGAAAGAGTGTAAACAGTCTTTGGGACGTAAAAGTGCATTTTACAATCTAGACGCTGTTAGTCAATGTGTCAATAAACTTTAGACCAGTTTTTCATCTATCATAAGTGTTAATAATAATTTAGACGGCCATGATGTTTTCAAGTCCAAGTGTCAAGTGCAAGTTTAAAATAAGTTATTTTAGGAATCTGTCTTTTACAAAGATGGATTTCAAGTAAAAGTTGGAAATACAAAAGGAAAGAAAATCCTTATTTGAATCGACCTCAAAGTTAAGAGAAAGGGAAAAGTGTCAAATCCTGCCCAATGAGGCTTTATGGTGAAAGTGATTTTTAATTTGTGGGACATATTAGATACGTCAATACATAATAACCGACAAGCACTATAGCTAGCAGATAATTGATCACTATAATTAAAATAAATAGTGTTTGTTACTTAATTGTCAACGTAAAGGTCATGGATGATCAAGTGCTTGGATTTGCACGCAAAGACAATTTTGGGATCAATTATAGATAATTGATAATCGTAAAATCGTACTCTCAGTTAGCTTGTTGGACTTCTCCCCTCTTTTGAGCTTTGGTAGCATTGGCTGTATAGACACAAAATCTCGACGATTTTAATTATTTGAAAACTTATTCTATAGGGCCAATCTAGAATCATAAGTCCTCATTAGGTACTATCCTATAATTCTAACGACCCTATTTTTCTACAGGAGCATGCCCTAAAAGCAAGCGAAAGAATCAGCTCAGCCCGCAAGCTCAAGATCATAGAAGGAATCACCCTTCTGAATAACAACCCCAAGGAAGGCAAGAGCTTGGAGACTCTTTCCACTGACCCTGCCCTGAGGAACAAGCAGGTTACTGAGAGGCTTTGGGACAGCGCTTCAGACCTCATCCAGTCTACTGAATTGGAGCTCAGCTACGGTGGAACTGATGATGATGAGGCTGAATCCAGGGCTATTGGTGATGAAGGTATGTTTAGAACTGTTAATCGTCAGACTAGGTTTATTATAGCGTCTCTGCTAGGTAAAATAGATTTGAAGGAAGTGGTGGTTCACTTAATGCAAGTGATAGAAGGTTTTGGTCATTGATAGAAGTGTTTTGTGGAGATTCTGGTTTTTAAAATTGTTCAATTAAGAACTAGTTTGAAAGTACAGACTATGAGATGTTTGGACTTGTATAATTACCAACTTGTTTATTAGTCGTTTCTATAAAAATAATCAATGGCGGTCTGAAATTAAAAGAAACAGTTAATACCAAAACAATCTATAGTCTAATAAATTGCTATCCAATTATAAGCAATTTATAAAGGTAAACATCTTCCAAAAAAATGAATTGATTGAATTGTAGAAAGATGCAAGAACATGTTTGTAAATTAATAGAAATCATTTATTTCTGTCCTGTCAACAAAAATGATTTATCAGTCTAATAAAATCTTTCATCGGTATAACTTTGATAGTAAGCTTTTTATAATTTGTTTCCACAAAATTTTAAGACATTAATTAAAATTTTATTTTTTATTCCAGTTGAGGAAAGCCGTGGCAAGAAGAAGAAGCAAATCAAGAAGAAACTGAAGGTCCTGATCCCTCTCCTCCTCCTCGCCAAAGCTAAAGCCGTTGCCATCGTAGTCCTCGCCCTGGTCGTCATCGCCGCTTCTCTCTTCAAACTGGCTCTCCTCGCCAAGATCGCGTTCATCATCAAGATTATCGCCATCATCAAGGCTCTGCTTGCCAAGAAGCATGCCCAAGAAGAGGTGACCTGGGAACAGCCTCATGGCTGGGAACCCCATGTGGAACATCACCCAGTCGCTGCCGAGCATGGCCACGGCTGGGAAGGTGGCTGGTCTCGCTCAGCAGCAGCCAACAACCTAGCCTACTCAGCATACAACAACTAATCTTGTTACCAAATATTACGTATAATCTGACCCCTTAACGATTTAAGAGTGAATGTATTTATTTAGGTATGTTTGTTGCTGTTTTTTATTTTTTAGTTCGTGTTTTGTTTTTGCTTTTTTTTCTACAGTTTTTCTTTTCAGTCATTTTATATTATTTGCTTATATTTGTGATTTTGTTAATCTGACTGAAAAGGATTCTTGCTTTTCTAGTGTATGTGATAGTATTATTAGTTATTTATAAATATCTAAGTACACGGGTATATTTTATACGTATTTATTTCGATATTGTAAGTATTTATTAGAGGCTAAAATGTCTATCTATTTGTGTATAATATTTATTTATTATTTTTACTTGAATTATATAATATTTTGTTTATTTATAAAGTACCTGTATGATTCTCATTATATATTTGATGTTTATATTTAAAATATGATCTCCTATATATTTATTATAATTTCAATATTGATATGATGTATATTTTATAGTGTATCACGAGTTGAGGCGTTATTTATTTCGTTTATATGGATGAGTGTGAATTGTTAATTTATTTTTATGTTTAATAAACCAAACAGCAGTTATTTAGTTATTCGTTTTAATGAACAACTTACCCTAGACCAACTAAAAACATGTTTTTATAATTATAATTTTTATTTCATATTATATCATAGTTACATAAAAATGCTACCAAATTATATAGTTATTTGCTTGACTAGTAAGGTGATTATCATAAAAATGAAACTCAATACTCAATACTTTATTGCATTCCATAATGTGTACATAATAGTTGACATCGAGACTTCTAATCAATTATGGACCCTGTCGGGCACAGTAAAAGTTGATTTTTAATAGGAGAGGAAGATGAAGGCGGTTTTTGTTATGAAAACACTCTTTGTCACTTAGTGAAATTCTGAAAAACTAAAATCTGTAGCCACTGAATAAATAGACACTGCTAAAAACTGCAGTTCTTCAGCAGCATTTAAGAAATACATCAGACACAGGCTAAAAACTTCCGACTTCCAGAAAAAAGTACTACAAAGTGAAAAATTGCTTTAATTTCGGAAGACAGTGTTTCTGGATCTGTATTTTAGTTTTTTGCCACCGACTTTTTTTTTCTTTGTACTTGTTTTTTTTGGAAATCTGTTTTTTTTTTGTTGTAAAAATTGTTCTTTATTTATCACTCTTTTAGTTATGGTACCTACTCCACACTTATTCTTATTCGTATTCCTACTTGCTATGTAAACACCAGTGACAGGAAGTATATAACATTATCAAGTGGATTAAATACGTATTTTCTAAGCTAACTCAAAAACCACCCTAGCAAGGTTACTAAAATGTATACGGGATCACCTTGCAAGCTTCCTCTCTTTCGCTTTTTCATTGTTTTTACATAAAAATGCAACAAGAATGATGTGCCCAGGATTTTGTAATAACTTGATTTAAAAGAGTGTCCTTGCAGTTTCTTGCCCGTTCTTCTCCAACTTCGCTTGCTTCAACTTTCTGACTAAACGACCGACTCTTTGACAATTGAAAAGTGCCTTTAAATGGTTTAATTGAAATAGATAGTTTGAGTTAGAGCTAATGATGTCCTAGCAAATAATTAAGAAAAAAAAGCAGCACTTGTTCATTTCATGAGCGTGGCTTATCCATATCGAACTATTACTTAGCTTAACAATCGAAAATTAATAATATTGTTAGTGTGGTAAACTATCGAATAATTTAACGAAAATTGATTAATGATCGATTAGTAAAATAAGACTGGTTTTATCATGCCAAAGCTCTCAAACAAAAGTTCCTAAATTCTTTGTAAATGAATTAGTATATATCTATTACAGCATATAAGAGAGTCCTTCTGCCCTTATCCCAATTTATTTGGTGTCGACACAACATGTCTTCTTCTTCCATACTTCTCTATTAGTCGTCATCTCGGTAGTCAGTCCCTTTCTTGCCATATCATCTTTCACACAGTCCATCTATCCTTTCTTTTGTCCCTATTATTATGTCCCTTTATTTCCGTGTATCGGCATACACGGAAATAAATAAGTCTAAGTTAGGACACAGCCTACAGTCGGCATATCAATGTTTGTTTTATTCATTAGCAATGCCACCGCGTAGGTACTCATAATATAAAATTATAACAGCGTAATAAATATGATAATGTATTACGCTACTTTGAATATTTATAAATATACTATACTGCAACTTAGTAAAAGCGTACTGTATAATTCGAAGTGACAAGGTGTAGGTAATCAATCATTTTAAACAGCATGAAATTACAAATGCATAATAAAATGGTATTAAGGGACAGTGTCTACCTTATAAGTGTTGAGAACAATAAAAATTATAGAGTTTACATTGGTTTGGCCCTTATTTAATGTTTTTTTTACTGAATATAACTAAACCAAGGTGAAATAGCAAGAGCAAACTGAACCAATTTCAAAAGTTGGCGATAACATAATTTAAAAAAAACAAAATTATTTACTTCACATTTTTTTTTTTACAATAAACGTGTTACAAAAACCTACGATAGTTTTTAGTACAACTGAGTTAAGCATCTGTAGCCGAACTAGGCAAAAACTTGAATTTCGGCTATCGGCGCCAATCCCCTCGGATAAATTTACATTTATCATAGCCATAATAAAAAATCAAAATAAATTATGAAGGTACAGGAAAATTGAACACGGTGTCAAAGTGATTTTGGTTTCAGTAACAACACTCCACGACGATTTTCTATGACACCTATCCCAGGACCAAGTTGCAGAATTGAGGACCAAAAACAAATGACGCCTACAGATATCATAAAAGCAAAGCATTCAATACGCGCGGTGGAGAAAGCTTTCACCGCTTTCTTGCTAGAGCATCCCAGTGTTTTGCAACATTGCTATTGAGCTATCCACAGGCTTACTAAATAACCTACTTACTAAGGACCAGATTATTCGTAACGAGTTTCCGCCAGCGCCATCTTTCTTTATTACAGCCTCTAAGTTACTCAGCGATAATATAGCATTCTACTGGTGAAAGAATTTTTTAAATCAGTCTAGTAGTTTTTTAGTTTATTCATTAGAAACAAAAAAATAGGTACAATTTTTTTTTTTTAATAATATTATTGTAGAAAATCTAACACTGACTACATCAACATCCATAAGTAATAAAATATATGGTGGCGAAAAAAATATTAATATTTATAAAAATATTCCATTTTTTTCCGCAGGCAAAAAGTGCAGCATTTTTTCTTTAGATGGCAGCAGTATTGACCAAGAATATTATGTAAATCTCTTTGCGAAATAGCACTGGCAATAAACTTGTAGCTGGTTATATTATGAATGAGTGAAGGTAACTACTACTAAGCCTTGCACTTGATAATGTAAGCTCGGCCGGTTGTTGCATTACGTTCGGAGTAAATCTTGACAGTGTATTTAAATGGCTCGGAAACTTTAGGTCGCAGTGAACGTAAATAAACACTAAACTGAATAGGTTCTATTCCCGGGTTGGGCAAAATGTTATCGGCTTTTCCCATCTGGAATTTCTCAGTAGCAGCCCGGAGACTGGATTTGTGCCCGGTTGACAATAGACTCGTCGCCTTAAACATAACGTAACGTTAAACAAACGTAAAAGCAATTACTAGTCGAACTAACTATAAAAAAGTTGAAGTATTTTTTTTTAAGCAAATGATTTGACCTTCAAGACACCGCCATCTATCTAACACAATGCGAACTTGAAGAAAGATGAGTTGCATCTTTCACATATTAGTTTCATAAACTTTCACCTCAGACTTGGCGTTGCTGTTGCAATTATAGAAAGTATACTCGTACCGTCGAAGGTAAGCAGAATTCTTGAAGTTACTTAAATTTACTCAGGTAGATTAAACATTGATTAGTTGTGATTTAATTAAGATAATTAAAAGACTTTAGAACCCCCATAGGTCACTGCGATACAAGGACCAGGTCCAGGTGGACGGCGAGTTGTGCTCCACGCGCCCCTCCAAGAGATGTCAGCACAACGGGGTCCACTATGATCGATACCTGCCAGGGTCGCGGGAAACTCCGATAGGGTTACCGGGGCCCCTGGCAACACACATGCGACTGAAGGAACACGGGTGGGTTTTAGTCAGTAAGAATCTTAAAGTCACCAGGGAGATATTGTGTGGTGTTAGGGACTACTCACACTTATTCAACTCTATTCAGGTAATGCCCATAAAAAACAACGATTTTGTATGGAGACGCTACGCATCCGTTCAGCTATCCGTGTCTATTCAGCTTTCGCGGCAAACAAGTATAAAATGAGGACAAATGTGTTGTTATCATGCGAGTGCTATAGATAGAGTTCAGCGCTGTTCTGCCACGTTCAGCGCTGTTCCGCCACGTTCAGCGCTGTTCCGCCGCATTCAGAGTTGAACATGGACGTAAAGAAACTTATATTGCTAGTGTAAATACAATCACAAGTGGTAATGACACACACTAAGATATTAAATATTTTAACTATTTAAGATGCCGCTTGTTTAAACTTGACGCTAGTTAACCATGTGGGTTAATGTGTCTCGTAACATTTTTGGAAAATCACTTTAGTAATTATTATTGTCACTCAGCATTTCACCAGTTATGTTTTTAAGTCCAATGTAATAGGGGGCCGAAAGTTTGACAACCAGTCTTACCAAAAGATATCGTATTACCCAGCTACTGGGTTGTGGAGGTCAGATAAGCAGTCGCTTCATGTAAAATACTGGTATCGAGATGCATCCGGTTAGACTGGAAATCGACCCCAACACAGTTGGGAAAAGGCTAGGCAGAATGATTGTAATAGGGGGCGAGCCTATTGCCTAAATCCTGACTCCGGGTTGCTATTGAGAAATTCCTGATGGAAAACCCGATAACATTTTATCCAACCAAGGAATCGAACCTAGGACCTCATGCTCAACACTTACAACCACTAGACCAACGAGGCAGTCTAACCAATAACTTAACTAATAAATAAATAAATATATTTTTATAAAACCCACAAAACCTCAGCTCATTCTCTCTCTCTAATCCCAGTTTTAGTAATAGGAAACACTTTATATTATGTACTTACACCATACAAATTATATTTCTGAATGGAAATTTTACATAGGGTGACAAAATGGGCGGCCTTATCGCTTTATGATTACATTGAGGATTCTCTTCTCATGCAAAAATTCAAATGTTTTTTTACACCAACCATGAGTGTTCGATGTTTAAAACCATTTTTGCTTTGCATTTTCCACGGATGAGTGCCTGTATTCCCACTGGCATCCACGATCTTCAAAGCTGAACACAGCAAGGTGTGAGCCGATGTCCTTGTGAGTACCACAGGAATCCACTGGATGCGAGAAGTACAGCACAGGGCGATGTAGCGATGCTTGGGGGAGGCCTTTGTCCAGCTGTGGACGTGTTTCGGCTGAAATGATGATGAAATATGTTAATTTTATTATCTCCGAATGATCTTTTCACCAGCATCATTACTTCAAATACTTCCCAGTTAATCAGTTCCGAAAAAAATCGCACCTAAACACTACTATAAAAATATTCACCAAAACAATAATTAAAACTATGACATAACTACTGCCTATAGCAATTGTGAGAGATGTTATAATAGCTATAAAAACATCAAATATACTATTAAATAGATAAAATCTATTGTGATGAGTATTGTAGTATTATTATTTTAATAATACGTCCATTATTTTAGTATTATCGTTATGGATATTACCGTGCGATTCTCTTACATTGCTTTTATTACCGTGTAATTTTTCTAATTACATTACATCTTTACGCACTTTACATTACATAACATAACGGGTGTCCGTTATGTTATGTAATGTTATGTGCGAAAAGAATTAAAGATGACGTTTACTTGGCGTAGTTCCTGGTTGACAATGGGTCTCAATCGTATAATATTATGCCCTGGTGGAGGGTTACGGCCAGCAACAAAAGTAGATTAATAAAGAAGATGTTTTTTTAACCACGATGGGGCATCTCTTGACCTCAATCTCACCTGATGGTAAGTGATGATCAGGCCGAAGGTGGAAGCGAGCTTCACCCGGAATCCTCAACCACAGAGGAACTGGCTATCCTATCTCTAACTGCCGCAAAACAACAATGCTGTTAACATTGTTGTTATGGCGACAGACTTAGATAAGATGGTGGTAGCTAGCCAGGTGGACTTAGAACAAGCCCTACCACCAACCAAACCGAGCAGAAAATTTTGCCCCCACTGGGAATCGAACCCGGGACCTCTAGGTCTGAGACAGGTGGTCTAACCACAAGACCACAGAGGCGTTTAACATCTTAATGATTGAACAAAATATTCATAAAAACATCTAAACTAATATATAATTTAAAGATTGCTTGGTAACTCTTAGCTATTAGGTACACGAAATACTGAAAAGCAATCATTTTGTAAAAGTGTTATTGACGTTTTTTGCTGTACCTAGTATCGCAGGGAAAAGATCTGCCAGGGATAGCTTTGACCAAGGTATGGCTGTATCTAAGATAATAAATAACTTTAACTGTATAACAATAACACTGTCACTGTTCACTGTTACTTGCGAAGCGAAGAGTCGGTAAGCATAGTACCTACTAGTCTTATTTCCATGCATGATGAATTTTGTGTCAACTTCCATCAATAGTTTATTTATCGTATTCTATAGGTCTTACATTGCACATGCGCCCCATTCTTGCACTTCCACTACCTACAAAATCTTTTCAAAACAGTATCATTAACAAGTAATCTTCTTATAAATAATTCAACCATAGATAGATAGTGTTGATAACAGACTCCTACCTACTTTGTACACTGATTGTTATCACGAGGTGTAAGCTACGAGCATCGTGGAATTAAAAAGCGTAACAGAACACGTCTTAGTAGATCTACAAGTATATTAATTAGGTTACATAATTTATGTAGGTCATCAAAAATTCTAAGTGGATGTATTTTTCAAACTCAGTTAACTTAGTTAGTCTGTATGGCCAGCCTTACTTACAAATAATGAATACATTTTATTGTCAAAGTAGGAGGAAGTACTGTACTTGCCTACCAAGTTAATAATTATTTCATTGAGTTAGGATTATTCAACTTAATGTCAAATATCGAGCAATTGTTGCAGTTTCTTAGTAAAAAGATATGTGTTGCTAGGGAGTTTGTTGCGCCACTTCATCTTAGCTCAAACCCTAGAAGTGTGTGTGTGTGTCTTTTAGTAACATTAGCCTTAAAAAAATGATTCTCAGCCAATGAATAATTTTTTTTTTGATATTCTTCACTTTTCCGGCCGAACTGTTTCAAACGGTGTTCACCACATTTCTAATGTCTTCGAAAAGCCAAGAGAGCGTGAAAACACACAATAATAATAATATGTAAAACAGTAACACAAAATACGTTTTTTAAAGTTTTCGCTTTCTGCGTGGGTGGGTAAGCAAGGAAAGTGTCGGTATTACAGACCGGCCGTCGAGAACGGCGTTCTTGACACCTGTCAATTTCATTCAAACGAATATTATGTGTTTTGCTAATTTGATCCTTATTACTAATAGAAATTGTCCAATTGACAGGTGTCAGGAACGTATTCTCTCGACCGACGGCCGGACTAAAGAGCCTAGTAATCGTACTCTTAGGTACAGTAAAGAGAAAAGCTTTTGTTTACATTTGTTGTTCGGCTGTCGTTTTAACGACATTTGAGCCTGCCTTAGCTTTTAGGGCGAATTTCACCAATACAAACTGAACGCGATCAGCACATAAACCAAGTTTAAGAGCTCAGTGTCATTATTTTCTTTGGAATATTGACACTGACAGTTCTTGAACTCGGTTTAGATGTGCTGATCGCGATTAGATTCATTGGTGAAATTCATACTTAATGAATTAAGTACCTTTTAAACTGTTTATCGTCGTGAGTTAATTTGTGTAACCCGTTCTGTAATATTTGATTTGGTTGGATCGAAAGCCTTGATCAACCTGGATTTACATTTGATGACAACAAAATGACCTTGCAGTGGCACCAAATTGACACAATAAGTGGTAAATAAATTGGGACACAATTTGACACTAATGAGACACATGACCGTAGAGTGACATGTCCTTACACGAATGACACTCTAGTGACAAATTTTGTTAACATTAGGGAGACACTTCGTTACACAAATGAAATGAGCCCAAAGTAACACATGTGACATTAGACGGACTAAGGTGACATCAGAGTGTCAGTGATTAGTTAGTTCTTTGGGCAAATAGTAAAACGGTGCACCTCATCTGGCAACCAGCTGACAATTAATATAGTTACAATCTATATAGGTGAATTATCTTGATTGCATGTTCAAGGTAACCTCAAACCATGTCGGTCCAGTGTTATTATACCACATTATACACAGAATTTCTATTTTATATCACTTTCTCGATACCGGCTATAGACATAATTATTGATACTTATGTATAATTAAGTGGGACTGGCCGGCTCGAGACAGTGTGGTAGAACCATTTTGTTTTAGACTGGTATTTAACAATACGCTTTCATGGAGATCGATTTTACTCAATAATATAAGCTCCTGTTTGGAAATGCAAGTCATGTAGCCTTTTTTTAATAAGGGTAAGCTTGGCTTTCATCTCATGTGATGGTAAGTGGTAATCAGTCAGAAGGTGCAAGTGAGCTTTACCGGGAATCCTCAACCACAGAGGAACTGGATATTATACTTCTAACTGCCGAAACTCAAAAATGCTGCTCAACAAACCTTGCCACCAACCAAACAGAGCAGAAAATTTTGCCCCCTACTGGGAATCGTCTGAGGCAGGTGGTTTTAATCTCCTCTGGGTCTGAGACAGGGGGTCTTATCAGTGTGAGAGTATCGTGATTTCACATACATAAACTCACGCCTTGTTCCCATGGGGGTAGGCAGAAACTACAGAACGCCACCTGCTACGATCCTTACAAACTACTTTTGCCGCGTTAACGTTCATACATCTGGTCATTCACGCACGCCGGTTGCGAGTATTACGCACCTGATCTTTCTGAAGAACATCCCCAATAAGGTCAGGTGGAAGATAAATGTCTTGTAAGTACTACACTGTCAAAACATCCCGTGGAAAACAAAGTACTTTTCGCTGCAATTTCAATTAAACTATTTACAGGCAGTTTTGAATTGGCAAGAAGTCGGTCAGTCAGAAATATGAAGCTAGTTGTCCATTCAAAGCGTAGTATGTACCTATGGAGAAGACTGGGCATGAAACTCCATGTTTGAGTCTAATGAGAGATGATACGTGCCCGTTCAGTCAAAATGCAATGATAGCCTAGTGGTATGAAAATCGAACTGCTTAGTCATGTCTCGAGTTCGAGCGCAAGCCACGCACCTGTAACCTGCAATATTTCTCGACGGCATGTGAAGCCAAGGTAGAGGCCCATGGACGGCATAGAAACTCTGACAACAAGTTAGTCATCATCACTAACTACACGAAAGAGAAAATAAATATTATGTCGCATTTTAGCATATAATTAGAGGATTCATCCATCAACGACACTTCAGCTGTTCCTAATATATATTTTTATAACCACAACGGGGAATCTCTTGGCGTGAATCTCAGCTGATGGTAAGTGATGATCAGGCCGAAGGTGAAGCCTACCACCAACCAAACTGAGTAGAAAATTTTGCCCCCACTGGGAATCGAACCCGGGACCTCTGGGTCTGAGACGGGTGGTCTGACCACTAGCCCACAGAGGCGGCTCATTTCAGTAGTGAACATATACGGGGTAATATTATCATGTTGAAGATCACGTTTTACAATAAAAATATACCTGTATTCATTAATCTTTATTAATGATTAAAAATGACGTCACTAGTAAAAGTGTTAGCTATTTATTAAAATTAATATTATGGTAATTTTATACGTTTGCCTCGAGTTTATGGAGATGTAGATATGCGTGCGTGTCAGTTTGTGTTACTTGAAAACTTGCTGGACGATTTCTGATGCTGTTTAAGATATCTTTGTTGATTGACTTTTACACAAGATTGTTGATGTTTTTTTTGTCTTGTTGTTGCAGTTGTGATGAACCACACCAAACCATCATCTCATCTGCCTAGCCTTTTCCTTCCTATGTTGGGGTCAGCTTCCAGTCTCACCTGATGCAGCTGAATACCAATAATTTACATAGAGCGACTGCCTATGACTTCTTCAGCCCAGTTACTAGTTAATACGATACCCTTTGGTAAGACTGGTTGTCAGACTTTCGGGCCATAACGACTGTCAAAGATCCACGAATGACAGCTGGAATCAACGACTTAACGTCTTTTGACAGCAGAAATAAGTAAAGCAGAAATATTCAACTGAATTTTGCAAAAGATAACTACTACACTCCACACAACACACGCACTAGGAACTAAATACTACAGACACACACACACACTTCACTACTAAAGATACTGTCATACCGTAATCTTTTTTGTAGGCACCCTTGCTCTGCAGTAACACAATGATCACAGTCTATGTAATTAACAACTACCTCTCAAAGAAAAAGCGAGAAGCTTCAAAACTAATATTAAAAGTGAAATCCATTAACAAACGGGTCACCCGGCTTCGCTTACAACCGGATATAATGTTTGAGTTTCCTCTCTTAAGTAAATATGAATTATTTATGGCGTTTTATGTTAATGTGAATCAACAAGATAAAAAACTTTTTGCGTCCGCTTCAGGACCTTACTCAATAACCTACTATTTATTTATGAACTGGTTTGTGATTTTGGACAAAGATTAAAAATAATACCCCACTTATTTTCTAGGTGTCTGCCGTTTTGTAAAATTGCAACGAAATCGGTTTGGTTTGCCTTAGTCGGTAATAATGTACATGTAAATTATAAAGACTGACTTTTTCTTTGGTAGTTTATATTGTGGATTTGGTAAAATTTTAACAATATCAGTTTAAAAACTCTATGAGAAATAAGATAATTGTCACCGGCGCACCTTTGCCACTAGTACTGTTGCATACAGGCAATGGTACCTTAGTGACAACACTGATTAGGAGTTATTCTTTTGACCAATTCCCCTATTAGGTCGTGGCAAAAACATTCGAATCATAACCTAAGTCAAGGGAAGCAGACTGGATGTTAAAAAACCAAAATAAAATCAAAAATTATTTGTTCTAGTTACGCTGAGGATCAGCACTTATTAAAAGTCAAATAAGTTTATATTTATTTATTATAGAGCCCCTTAAATCTATCTTTACATGCCATAATACGATAGTTAAGTTATATAGTTAAACTAGCAGCGCCCCGCGGTTTCACCCGCATAAGTCTCAATCCCGTGGTAATATCGGGATAAAAAGTATCCTATGTGTTAATCCAGGATATAAACTATATATTGTGTGCCAAATTTCATTCAAATCCATTCAGTTGTTTTTGCGTGAAAGAGTAACAAACATCCTCACAAAATTTCGCATTTATAATAAGAGTAGGATAATTACCCCAAAACGTTCGCCCTTTGACAGGATTTTGCCATGAAACAGTGGAGAAACTTTTACTCAGTTGTGGACTGTGAGAGGCTGTTATTACTTATAGCTTATCACAAGAGAGATTTGTGGTAATTGAATCATGGCACTGTTAGCACGCGTCAAATGTAGTTCACTCCGCACGTGAGAGGTCGCACTGCAATAGATCTTTTACAATTACAGGTATTAGAATTTTATTAGATACCTAAGTACTTATTAGTCCATGTTTTCTCGCAGCAAAGCAACATAAAACCAATTGATCGCAAAATGTTTGAATATGAACTGATCTACGGATATTTATTCCTGTTTGTACGAATCCGCCCTAAGTAGGTTTGTACAAAAACTTTTACAAGTCAATCATATTTAAAAAACTGAATGAGGTTTCCTAATATTGCTCTTCTTCCTTTCTACGACTATTCTGAGAAGAAAAGCCGAAATGATCCATGTCACAAGATTTTTGTTGTAACACAATCCTTCGAAAGCTTGATAAGGTTTGTCGAATTACCGATAGGCCATCAGCACCTAGACCACACCTTCAACATCACGACCCATTTCCCTAAATGCATAGATTTAGGGAAACGAACACTTTCCAACGAAGATTTATATACAAATAATGTCTAATGTCTAAACCAACGAGCCGGTTCGACTCGGCCCGCAGTGGGGCACACGGGCAATTAATAGTTGCTGACGATAAAGATGATTAGTGGCACTAAATTTGTTATTTATTAGACAGGCCTAGGAATGCTGATGACTAATAAAATGTTGCGAATATCATAAGCAATTTGATTTTATGCGTTGAATTTGATTTGTCGGTTTTCTTGCAATCGAGGGCACAAATCTTGTAGAAAAGTTATTATCTTTCAGATTACGTTTGGAAGTTAAAAACTGGCTGTACCTAAATAGAGGAGAAATAGACGCATGGAAGATTAATATTTACTAATTATTCTACATAAACATCATAACATCACGCCTGTAGTCCCCGAAGGGCTAGGCAGAGGCGCACCAATAGTACACCCACATTTCGCCAGTTATGTTTAAGTCCCATGTAATGGGGGCGAGCCTATTGCCATCAACCGAGCACAAATTCAGACTCCGGGCTACTACTGAGAAATTCCAGATGGCAAAAACCTAATAACACTTTGCCGGACCCGGGAATCGAACCCAGGACCAGGACCTCAAGCTCAGCAGTAGCGCTTGCGACCACTAGACCAACGAGGCAACGAGGCTAATTGTTCTGTCTTAACAAATCATAGCTTAAAGCATAACGCTAACATATTGCTAAGCTTTTCTTTCGATGGTTAAACATTTTTCATTACTGCTATCATCTAATATTGTCTTTAGTAACTCTTGATAAATATTAAAACTTTATAAACTGTTGAAAAAAAAAGTACTTTACTTGTCACAAGTTGACAGCTGAATATGAAACTTGTGGTAGACAGACACAAATCAAAGGAAAAGTTGTACAACAATAGCCACCAATTATAACACTGTTACTATCTCCAAAGTGTCTACCACAATCAACTAAGCAACTCCTTTCTTCGTCTATAATTATTACTGAACAAACAACCATTACTCTCCCTATCATTAAAAGCCATTTAAATAAAAAAGTTGAATGTTCTCCGACTCCGACGTAATGTTTGAAAGAAGCACTTATCTCATTGAGACACAAAGGTCTGAATAAATGAATGTCCATAATATCTGTTATACGGTACGAGACACACGCAAAAAATAAGCTTACTCACACTTGACGCAATGCAAGTCATAATTCATAAGCCATTACGTAGCAACTTTCGAATCTACACTAGTAAATCCTTCTTAGTAAAAGTTGCCTAGTTCTTGCAGGTTAATTGCAACGTCATAAGAATTATAAGAAGAATGATCCAGATAAAAAACCGGAACGTCACAGAAGTCGTGATCAAAAGACAGTAACAGTTACAAAATCGTGATTGGCGGCGACAAAAAAGTTGCACTGTCATGCAGATATTGATTCTATGCGCGACAAAAAGTGGCAGTGTCTGGACAGTGAGTCTCTCCAACCGGCTGTAATCTCGATGAAGATGAAATTGGACTAAAACACGTGAAACCTCATCTATAGAAAGTCGAGGCTTCAAAGTATTACATACATTATACTTTTAACCAGTTTACCAGTTTCGAGAATCAACTTCAGCTATGTTTATTCGCTTAAATATGTGGAACATAATTAAAATAAGAATATTAATATTATTATTGGAGAGAGTTGGAACTCTTCTTTTTATGTTGAATTAGAAATATTAGCAAATACCATAGTATCAATGGGAAATCATGACCTTGTCTTGTAATTTATGCATGACTATTTAAAGAATCAGTGATGATTGTATGTCGAAATTTAGAAATTGGGCAAGCTGCTATTCCGGAACTACCACACCTACGGATGTAATTAAATATTGCTCAAACTCAAACTCAAAGCATTTATTTAAAATAAACCAATTACAGGCACTTTTAAAATTGTCAAGTGGTCAGTCAGAAGGATGCAGCTAGTTGGGCATTTGAACGCAGAGGGATTCTTGTAATTCTAGCCGAAACGTACATAAGGTAGTTTTTACGGTTCAAGCCTGAGGCCAGCTGTCTGCTATAAATAATATCAATCATCAAATGAAAGTAACACGTAATAAACTCTTTCGGCATGTTCGTGAACTCATACTATCGAGCCAAAGATATGACTTCGAGTAATTTCGATTTCCGTTTCGAATCAATCGAAAACCACATCTCTAATGACACCTTCGGTACCAATAAAACGAACAAAATAATTGGTAATAATAAATAGTTTTTATTTTTATTCAACAATAAATTAATGGCAATAAATTAAGATAATAAATAAATTCTTTGTACAACAGAGGTTACTACGACGACCATCGATTTATGCTATAAAGTCTTTTGATTATGTTGAGTGTGAGTACGCGCTGTATGCTAGGTTCTGGGCTTCATCGAGGTTCTTGTTCCAGTCTTGGCCGTAGCTGGAGTATCCTCCATGGCCGCCGCCGTGTCCAGCGTCGTGAGACACATGCTCAACATGGACAGGGTGATGAGATTCATGGTGGTGAGCGTGAGGGACGACTTCATACGTCGTTTTCGTCTGTTCACCCTTCAAGCAGTAAGCGATAAAGAGGACGGCTGCGAGGAGAAGGGCGATCTTGGCAGTGGCAAGGGCCTTGATAGCGATGAGCTTGACGATGAAGAGTTTTCCGAGCAGCAGTTTGGCGCCAAGGAGACCGATGATGGCGCCCATACCGCCTCCCTTCTTTTTGCCACGACCTGGGAACAGGAAATTACATTGATAAGTTTCATGGCATTAAGTTTATTTACTTTTTTATAATGGCTACGATGATGTCAATGGATTTATCTACGTAAATTTCATTAGTTTTATTACTACTTACTACTATTTCTTTTCTAAACGCTAATGTTCGTTAGAAATAATTGATTAATTATCACATTCTCAGTAGTCTCAATTTGAATAATCTTCGCTATTATAAATACTCCAACAAAGCGTTACAAATTATCGTACTAATTAACCTTTTTCTCGATTCTATAATTACTGCATTCATTTAAAGTCACTGACTTAACGGATTCACTTTTCTATTTATATTCTACTACAGAATCTATTTTTAGATCTTCACTGATTATATGTTTGAGACTAACCTTCTTCGAGAGACCTCTGGATTGTGTCTTTGTCAGCTTTGTTCATTTTGACCTCGAGGGCGTGAGTTTCGAACAGGCTCACGACGCCATCCATCAGTCTGTAGTTGACCTCAGCGTCCCTAGTCAAGGGGTCAACAGGCAGAGCATCCATTTTCTTAGCTGATCTGGGTTCAGGTTCACCTTTGAAGACCACTCCATCTACAATTGTTATGCTTTTCGATGCTCTTAAGTTGTCAACAACTCTGAGCATTTTTTCCTGTGAAAGAAAAGTTAAAATTAGACTTTTGTTTTAGAATTTTTAAATTAATTGATTATTATGAATTGAGTTTTCGAGATCAAGTATTGGATTTTGAAAAAAGAATTGGGGTATTGAAGACGAAGCAGCAGCAAATTCTTATTTGGAAGGAATTTTCGGTCAAGCTTCGAAACTTTTGAGGCAAAATTGGAAATGTTAATTGTTTCAGCTGGCCGTTGTAATTTAGATCGTATGCACACTTGTTACAAGTGAAATGCGAAATCCTCAATATCAACCACTGCGAAACCTGATTCCACAACACACACTTCACTTTCACTTTTATTAATAAAATTATTATTAACCTTCACACATAAAATGTAGTCTCCTTTGCAGTCCTTAATGATGTTTATCGCCGATTCTAATGTGTTATCACTGTCCTGAGCTGACACAAAGGCCGTAGCCGCCAAAAATACTAAGAAAAGCTTCATTTTGTTTTGTTTTTTTTATTATTTAATTTTTTTTTAGATATATTTTTCCGACATCTAGGGATGTCAAGCAATGTTTGGCGTGGCGATTGGGCTGCTATACAGTTTTATCATATTCCCCCCCACCTGATTTCTGTATGAAGCACGTTGGACCATCTAGGTTAAGATGAGGATTTTGTGATTATGCACTCTAATGTGATCAGTGTTAAGACTGGTTTTTGGGTGAAAGTTTCTTACTAGGGTTTGTTGTGCATTCTTAAGGTCAGGTTTTTGAATGGTCGGTTGTAAAATATTTGTATATTTTGATAGTAATTTACGTGAAATGAATAATTTATCTATGTGGGTTATTGGAAGCATTATGATTGTGTGCATACCATTAAGGAATTATTATTTTTAGTTATCAGTTTTCGAAAGTAGTATTGATTATTTGTTAATGGTGTTGGAGGTCTTATTGGTGTTGAAGTTATGCGATTTTATGAATGAAATGAGAGGAAAGTGATAGTCTTCTAACTTTAAGATAGATAATTATACCCTTTTCTTTTTAAAACATAATAAATTTTTATAAGGAATAAGGATATCATTTAAGTGGATATTAACTTAGTTATACCTACATTTACAAAATACCACAGATCTAGTACAGAAAGTTAAATTATGCATTTTGCTCTTACCGCAGTAGTAACTTTGCGGCTATAAAAGTCTTCATATTATTACAATTATGTGATATTGGTAATTCTCTCTTGTCAATCAATTGGTCGATTATTGACTTTTTTATTTCTGGTAACTGCCTCATCAGTCTAGTCGCAAGCGCTACTGCTGAGCATGAGGTCCTGGGTTCGAGTCCCAGGTCGGGCAATGTGTTATTAGATTTTTCCATCTGGAATTTTTTAGTAGCAGCCCGGAGTTTGGATATGCCCGATGGTGGCAATAGGCTCGCCCCCTATTAGATGCGACTTAAACATAACTGGCGAAATGTGGGTGTACTATGTTATGTATGTTATTTCTGGTCATACATAATGATAACTATGCGTATAACCGCTCTGGTTCTGAAAACATTGAAATAAACAGATTGACGATCAAGTTCCTTATCACTTTGACTCAAATTCACTTTTTAGGACAACCTGAGTTCCTGAGAATATAATGCCTTTAAATAGGGTAATTATTTTATCATCGAAAAAAACTTTTGTAAAAAATTAAAAATAATTTAAACACCAAAATAGAAATCAGGCCGCACACAGAATTCAACACGTGCATTTCGCAGCACTATTTTACATTTATAAGTGTTAATACTTGTTTAATTTCTATTGCAATAATTCAACGTTCTCTATAGTACACAAGTAAACTAGTAGATCTTTCAGATTTATTTATTTAGTCTGGCTAAAGTGATGGTAATTTCTTGCCTAGCGGTATACCGCGGCTTCGCTCGGCTAGTCTTGTTCAATCTATCGTGTCTTCACTTACCGTGTTAACACATATCCTATATGTTTATTGGGGTAGTGAGGATTACCGTGAAGATTCCGTTAAAATACGTCTTCTTGAATTTATGTTAGAAACTTGGAAGTTAATATCAAATTGCTTCGTTCTTAATGGTCGTGATTTATCGGCAAAAATCGGTGGATTTAGGATTTCCGATTGGGTGGTCGGTTTTGATTTGGAATAGTTGTAGTTGTTGTTTTAACTCCTTTTGCGAGATCTGTTTTAATTGCCTGTTTAATTCATCATTATTTTGCCCTTACCCCAATATTTTTCCATACTTCTCTATTAGTCGTCAGCTCAGTAGTCACCTCCTTTCTAGCCATATCATCTTCCCTACTTTTGAATGCCAAGCATAATTCTGTGTTTATGGCATTAGGGCACGGATTTTGTCATTACTTATTTTTTAGAAACTTTGGAAGAATGGTCATATCCAATCAATCAACTCAGCCACTGCTGGAGATAGGCTTCTCCCAGGCTGCATCACGTCCTGTCCTCCGCATTTCGCATCCTGTCTGTCCCAGCCACCTTTTTAAGGTAGTTTGGGACGTAAGGCTAGCGGAGTGTGGGACACTCCCCAGCTAGATGTAACAGCTGGGGGGCATCCCACACAACGCTTGTCAATACGCGGTCTCCACTCAAGGACTTGTCTGCTCCATCAGCCCTAGGTCCTTCGAAAAACATGCCCAGCTCACTGCCACTTCAGCTTGCTTACTCTGCAAGCTATGTAGGTATCTCCGGTTCTTTTGCAGATAATTTCATTTATGTTTTTTTATTGAAAATAACAATAATAATATGATGAATTTAGCGAGGCCCCTAAATGTAATGAAGGTAAATAATGCATCAAATACTGCAGGGCAAAGAACTTGTTATAAATTTCCTAGAACCAATCATAAGCTGTCGAGTGTTAATATTATTAATGAGAACCAGACGGAAATACATCTAGACCATTTTTTGTCTAACTTCTAAATAAAAACTGTCTGTGTCATAGCATTATAAGTTATAAACGAGTCTTATTAATTTATTAACATTAATAATGTTATGTGTTAATTAATCCATTATGCACTTTACATAATCCGATATTATTGTATTTACATTTGATTCATTGTTTATTGTTTGTAGTCAATTGTTTTACATAATAGTTTTATTTCCAGTAAAGCTTGTTACCGCTCTCATATTATTATGTGTATTTTCTAGGATATAAAGAAGATACTTTATTTTATAGGCATCTTCTTTCCACCATCATCCTCAGTGTTCCGCCTTCACTTTTGATCCCCCTGTTTCTAACCAAGGCTGCATGGAGCAGAAAGATTATGGTCTTTAGTTTCTGCCTACCCTTATGGGAAGAAGTCGTGAATTTATCTATGTATGTTATCGCCCTAGATCTCAAAGATGGCCCACATTTTACAATCGATGATACGACTTCCATCTAAAATTCAAATTCTTAAAAAAAAATATCTATCCGATTTCGTATAAAATTAGAAAATGGCCCCCAAACACCTTCTTTTCCACTCAATACAGCATTAAGACAATAATAAGTATAGACGTAGAATTAGAAACTGCACAAAACCAGTTTTCAGTCTGTTATGGGGGATATAATTCTAAAATGCCTACTTTGAAACGTGCTTGCTTTAAGACTGTTCCTTCACAGATGCGATTTATAGAGCGATATTTTGGTATTCGCAGAAATAACTTCTAGATTAAATATCAGAATCTGTATAAAATTTTGATGAACTAGTGAAGGACAAGGGAGTCCACTGACAAGAAGCCTAGGACTGATTGGTGTGGCAATACTTGGGGAGCCCATGTCCAGTAGTGAACGTATTTCAGCTTAAATGATGATGAACGATATGATTTTGCTACAGAGCACTGGGGCTCTAGACTCTTAGCTTGTCATCGTCTTGTAATAACCGTGGAGAGAGCCAATGCCCACGACATACTACTGTCTGCTGATAACGACAAATAAAATCACTGAACCGTCCATTTAAAATGACATAGTCTTCTCTAGATTTGCCCTGAGGGAAAGAAATCCGCTCTTGCAGTCACTTGCAAAAAACAAAATTGACGATACCAACTTTTATAACGCGGTTTATCGAAGTGATTTTAAAATGATCTTCTTTGACTTTTTATAGTACTGGTAATAAGGTTGAAAATTGGCAGTGGACGTTTACAGGTGGATATGACAGTGAAAAGAAAAAAAAATTGTACCTATCTTTTTAATGGTTCAAAAATATAAGTTGTGAGTTTGCTACCCAGTTTGTTTATGTAGGTTTATGACAATGTCCACGCCTTGTTCTCATAATCACGAAATGTATCCCGCGTAATCGCATCAGACTCGTGTGGGGAGACCTTTACGTTTAACCTACTGCAACCAGGTACTAGTGCTATTATCTACTACAAATATCGGAGGAATAGATTGCGATAAGTACTGATTGTAAAAATAGAAAACGTTTTTATTTTTAACTAGCTGACCCGACACACGTTGTCTAGGCCAATCTTCATTAAAAGTTAGATATTTTTGTTTCTTCTGCTGTTTTCTATTTTTTTTGTCGAGACGAACGAAAAAAGAAATACAAATCGATCGAGCCCTTGCGCGACAATTTATTTTTATGTATATCGATTTGATATAATCATCATTATCCCAGATATCATTCTGTCTGCTGCTACTTTATTACTGCTTCTTTTCCAGATAAATTCATTTCTGATTTTATCCAAAGAACTTGGTGAAGGCAAACTTAATGCGGAAAGTGAAGAAGGTATTCATCTCAACTTTGAAAACGCATATCTCAAAAAGTATACTTCTCTTTTTTCATATCTAGCCAATGCTGAGTGTAAAGAGTGCAATGGAGGAGATTGCACTTTTTCATCTATCTTGGTCTTCTCGCATCCAACGCTTTCATTAAACCTTTGCAAGGTGATTGGTCGGCTTCATTTTTCTTCAGCCAATCTGTCTGTAAAAATCCTGCCGTGAACACTTACGGAAAGTGAGCTTGAAGTGAGCGGTCATTCCACCTGATGCTAGGGATTGACACTATTGACAACTCACTTAAAGCTCACTTCCCCTTTTTTTTTTTTTGGGTGGGAAATCATCAAACTAAAACCCACTAAAAAACAGACTAAAACCCACCCGTGTTCCTTCAGTTGCCTGAGTTGCCAGAGGCCACGGTATCCCTTTCGGACTTTCCCGCAACCCCAGCAGGCATCGGCCCTAGTGGGCCCCGCCAAGCTCACTACGCCTAAGTTTTCATGGTTTTAATTTTTACATAATAAACCGGCTGATATCTGACAATTTGACAGCTGTAAGCTTGCATTGTGATAATGCTGATCTCATAAACATTATTACCGTGTTAATTTCGAAAACGTACGATAAATTACTGTTCACATGCGTATGCGCATCGCTAAACACTAATCATTTTTCAGAATATGGATATTATGCAGTTTATCTCATGAATGCATAATAACTATTGACGCATTTAATGATGTCGTGCATTGCATAAGAGCTTTGTTTGATCAATCGATTTAGTGGAACAGTTGCTGTAAATGCTAATCATTTCTGTCTTTATACTACTAGGCGTCGCTCCATGTAAAATACGGATATGCTGCATCTGGTAAGACTGGAAGCCAACCCCAACATAGTTGAGAAAAGGCTAGACAGATGACGGTCATTTATTCTGCCTAGCCTTTTCCCAATCATGTTGGGGTCGGCTTCCAGTCTAACCGGATGCAGCTGAATACCAGTATTTTAGGCAGATGACGGTGTCTTTTATTATAAATATCGGGATTATTGTACGAGTGTTATCTAAGGCCCTTTTCTTATTTGTCGGTACAGCAGCGGTGCGACATCAGCATGCTCGGTATACGTGGTAATTTAAATATAGGCGCTTGGTAGGTGCTCGGTAAGCTTTCGGTACTGCGTATATCGAGCATGCTGATGTCGCACCGCTGCTGTACCGACAAATCAGAAAAAGGCCTTATGCCGTGACTCCAGGCGGTTTATTATAAACTTAGGCAAAAAGAGCTTGAAGTGAGATGTCATTTCACCTGATCCAAAGTCATATGACCACTATTGACAGCTCACTTCACCTAAGTCTGCACAGTGAAATTTTTACAGAATGCACCGGCTGTTCTTCTGATGAATAACAAAATCTTTAAATTTCTAGTAGGTATGTTATTATATATGACGCACGTACGATACGTTTTCTAATACTTTACTATTGGAACTAAATAAATCAGTAACGCTTTTATTTTCCCATTGATGGTAAAATTATTATTTACTGTGGGTTCGTATCTCGAAGTAAATTCACGTGTGAGATGAATTTCTCACTTACAAGCTCATAAATTAATTGATAACGTACCCTCAGTACCAAATAAATACCTTCCAAGTCTTCCGTTCCTTGCATGAATTACTACCAAAGAAGTTTTGGGGGATGCTCTATAACATTTGACTGAATTGGGAGTTTAGTCAGAATTATCGGTCCCTACCACAATGATGTGAAAGGGCTCCAAAATTGAAAGATCTTTCCTATTACTTAATATAACATTATCATCATCATATTCCAGGGATGGTTAGACAGAGGTACATTCACATTTCGCCAGTTACGTTTCAGTCTCATATAATAGGAGGCGAGCCTATTGCCATCAAGCACGCATAAATTCATACTCCGGGTTACTACTGAGAAATTCGTATTAGGAACTTCTCAAAACCAAAATCCTGCAAAACATAAGCCTTTATCTTTGCTGACACCACCGTGTCAGTTACCGCTTCAAAGTATCGAGTTATGCATTAATTTACAAGCGTAAAACGAGTTACCTAATCGATAATGTGACGGGGTAATCGATTTTACGCTTATTCCGTCTGACCTCTGTAAGACGCGGAACTAAATGCGCAGACTAGCCTTTAGACGCGTGTTTAGTTTAACTTTTAAATTATATTTGTTTAGACTAAAAATCTTGTCGTTTATATAGAAAGTGATTTCCTTTGGGCTATTATTTTCTCTTGACTATTGGGCTCTTAATTCTCGCTATTGCATCTACCACTGTTTGTCTCAGCATCACCCAAAGGTTGACTGGTAGAAAATGCCTATGGCATTAACCGTCTCTGCACATTTGTGTGCTAGAAGTATTAAATAAAAAAAATAAAAAAAATGCTTTTGACGGGTGACCTTCACTAAGGTTTTTCCAAAATAGAAGTGTTTATAATTTTTTTGTAATATGGGCTATAGGTACATCCTGGCTGCATCCGATTAAACTGTAAGCCGGCCCCAACAAAGTTGGTAAAGGATAATGATGACGGGCCACGCGTAATGTTTTTTACCTATTTTTATGTATCGATAAAATAGTAAAAATAGTCATTAAGGTATAATTAATTGTTATAATTATATCTAAGTCTAAAATATTTTATTAACTTTACTATAAATTTCAAATAACTTTAATACTACTACTACAATATAAATTAAATTAAATATGTTAGAAACAGATTATATATTATAATTATTACCTACTAATAATAATAAATGTTGTGATATTGATATCTAGTTGTAAAGCTATTATAATGTTAACTTAAATATTTAACCTAGTTATAAGTAAATTTAATAATACTAGCTGCGCCCTAACAGGGTCATGTACTCTTAGTTTTAGCCTAGCCTGTAACTGAGTGTACATTATGCAAATAAATAAATTAATTAATTAATGAATCTTCCAATATTGAATTGTACGTACAAGATGGGATTAAATTGAAAACCGACATTGATAATGAACGTCCTAATGAATATTATTACCTAGTGAATAGATCACTAGGTCGTATAGCTAGGATTCATCCGAAACCTACATGCAAATCGGAAAATATATGCTAATTTTGTAAACATGCTACCATAAAAATAGCTTATAAACTCTGCAATTCAATTTATAGGTAAACATTGTGAGAATTATGTCAGTAAGGTGCTCGCAGGCAATGATCGACTTGACTACAATGCATGATTATGCAAATTATAGTCTTTACTGGTTTACTTACCGATATAGTAACCGAGAACATGAATGTCTTTGCCTAGGTTAACAAAACATGACTTTGTTGAAAGGACTGTGTGCACAATAATATTATCAGAAGACTGGACTGAACTGAAGAAAATTATAAAGAAGAAGAGTAAAAGTACGAAGGAGGATAAAATGTTGAAAATGTCTTTTTTCGGAGGGTTTTCGGTTTTCAAACATTTGATAACATTTTCGTACTACTGCAGTAGAATTTTAGTTACAGGATAAGGTACGAGCATTAACCATGATATCCAACAGCGAGTTCAGTAATTAAGAATATATTTATAGTATTAAAAACGTCCAAAATCTAGGCGCAATATCAGTAGATCGCAGCGATAATTAATGTTAAAAACTTGACAAAAATGTAAGGAATTTAGAGGAATTGTTGATACATTGAGACTGATATTAGAATGTGAACGTTTTTAATTGTAGATTTAGCATCTGTCAAAAATTGTATGGCATCTGTCAAAAATTGTATAGCATTTACTTACATTTTTGACAATTTATTCTCACTGAGATGAGATTGCGTCTAGATTTTTAACCTTTTTAATTACGGGAATTGGCTTTCTGGTATCTTCGACTCTATACAAGTTATTTTAAAGTCGTATGTTTTAGATGATAACCGGTAAGTATAACAGGTGCGAACATGGTAACTAATTATACCAATTTTGCATCACTGCCTTGTGGGTCCGTATTTAGCAGTAACTATCTTTCTTTACCAGTTACCCAATCCCTCTCTTTCCAATCTGTCAAACACACTGCCGGAACTCAGATTTAAATATAGCGCCGAGCAATTACCAAATCAGCTGCCACTTTCCTTATTGACTGTCAAATATTGCGTGGGAAATAATAGCCCAGCCATCGATATATTTTTAACAACCTCTACACATGTTAGAAAGCTATTAAGAGAACAATTAGATGATCAGTGAAATACCGAATACTGTGGGAAAGGGATGGAGGAAAGTTGTTTTGTGTTGGAAAGGGACGGGAGATATTAATCGATAGATATCGAAAGTTAAGATGTAGATGACAGGGGACCGTTAGAAGATCTTTATTATATAGTACGATTTGTCGTATCGCGTCGGTGTTGGATTGCGGTCATCTTACGTAGATTCATTTTGAGTAGTTATTTGTAGGATATTATAGATTTTCCATACCAAGCGCTTTTGTTAAAAATGTTTACCCATCTACTGTGAGCATGGTTGTTTTAATTTTCTATTCTTGCGGGTATCTATTTTGGTGTGAACGATTAAATGTTATCCAGGACTTACAAAATACAAAAATAGAATGTTTATTTAGAACTACTATTAGATAATAATGATTCAATCGGATTTAATGCTGTTTTACTGCAAAAAAAACACAGTTTACCACACTCATTTAGATCCTAATGGTTCTATTAATAAAATGTAACGAGATAAGCCATTCCTAAACATAAGCAAGATCTTTCACAAATCGAAAAACAAAATATATAATATCATTATGCTCTAAGACACGCGATCATAACACGCATACCTTCACTTAATTTAAATATTTTTAGTTCTGTTAACTAGTAGTATTGAATTATGTAGTTACGTTGGTAATTCCACGTACGTTTCTTCATACGGCGGAGCTCGTGGCTAAGTAATAACAGCCGCACAGGTCGATCCATCAGGTTAAGCTACGCTTGCCGGGGTTGGTTCGAGGATGGGTGACCATCTTTACATATCGAGACGCCTCCGTGCCTCGGAAAGAACGTTAAGCCGTTGGTCCAGGCTGTCATATGTGGATCTTTGATAGTTGTTACCGGTCTTCAGAAACCTGAAAGTCTAACAACCAGTCTTACCAAGGGGTATCTTATTACCCAGTTACTGGGGTGTGGAGGTCAGATAGGCAGTCGCTCCATGTAAAATATTGTTATTCAGCTGCATCCGGTTAGTCGGGAAGCCGACCTCAACATAGTTTGGAAAAGGCAGGCAGATTGAATACGTTGGTAATTCGTTTTTCTTAATAAGCTGTAAATATTTAGAAACGGACTGCCAGAAATAGTAATGTGATTTAGTTTTTTGTTATAAGCTTAGAGTCTGAACGCAGTTCGTTTACCAACTTATTTTCAGTTAAGCTGCTTTAGCGATAACATGGTAAGTTACACCATAAGTCACCACAAAAGTTAGGTATATCATACGAGGTGTAACTTTAATAGTAAAGTGTCGATGTTCCATAAAAGACTTGCCTCAATTTGTTAATCGTAAAATTAAAAGAAAACCAAATAATTATGATGGTTTTTAAAAACATTACGACATCTCAAAGTGCTCAGATCGTACACTATAAACGTCTTGTGATCAATATGGTTAATTTTTGAAACTCATCGTGGACGACAGTGGAGCATCGTAACTTTCGATTTCTTCCACACCTCACTTTCTTAGTTTGAATGAATTCTTTGCATAGTTCACTTTCTACATGAGGTCAAAGATAGGGCTTTGTAGGGTGAGGGAAGTGACTGTTTTTGACCTCTCCATATTTACTGAATCTTTCAGTTCGCTATATTATATTTATAGATTATACAGAGTCTACAGTACAAAAAATTTCTGAACTGTTCAAAATATCGCAGCTTTAAATTTTTAATGATAGGTGGACCTGTTTACCTCATTTGCCTTTGGACCACTACGTTTGAGACACCCTGTATAAACTCACGCCTTCTTCTCATGAGGGTAGGCAGAAACGACAGAACGCGACCAGCTACGATCCTTACATAGGTATTCCTTTTTGCTTCTTTTACGTTCATACACTGGCCAATCCCGCACGACGCACCTGACCTTTCTGAAGAACATCACCAATAAGGTAACAATTTGTCATACTTTTATCTCTGTCTTCTCTATATGAGAACGGCCTTAGCCACCCGGTACATTAAAGGCAAAAAAGTATCGTAGGAGACCCTTCCTGTCCATTAGTATCATTTGCAGAGATTGTTACTTAATCCACAAATAATAATAAAGACTAGTGGTCAGAGCACGTCCAATTCTTCAAAACAAGAGTGAACAAGCATTTTCTGGGCTTGCTCGTTCCATCATAGACCTCATCCATCGCTTCCCACCAGGTCATATCGAGGTCAAGAGCTGGCCCATAACGCAATAAAATAAAATCATAATCATAATCATAATCTTTATAGCTCATTTTAAAATTCCTTTAGTAATTTATGTAGATCTAACGTGAAATACATGTGTATCTGTTAGGTGGGTTTGTAGATCACAAGTGAGTGACAACTTATTAGTTCAGTGCACTTGAGCAGTTTCATAAAACCTGTTTCCGTCAATCACTAAAAGCGATTTACGTGAGATGAGCTGCCAATCATAAACATATTATTTATTATTTTTATTTGTGACTCTCATGTGGCTTGTGGCTAAGTTATTTCAGCCACACGGGTCGATCGATCAGGTTAAGCTAAGCTTGCTGTTAGTCCAAGTAACATTTTGGGGGTTTTTGCGGTGTATATGGTATTTAAAGTTTAGTTACAACATTTAAAACTTGTTTTCGTAGGAACCTGGAAACATTCAGTTTCTTCATAACCAGATGGTTCCCAGGTTATAGTCCAATATTAAAAAGGGGAGAACAAGTGACCCTCACCTTCCTTAAGCGTCTTTAAACAACTGTTATAAGAATGATTCAGGTCAATAACCTTAACCTAAAAAAAACAATTTCTAAAAATAGATTCCTACACCATCAATGTACAGCGTGTTAGACACTGACTAATTATTATCTCATAAGGCATCTTCAATCAAATGTTTTCACCTATTACAATGAAAATCAATCTCGAACACAATGGGATGTTATGGGAATAAAATAGAATTGTTTGTTGGCAACATTATTTTCATTTAACATTCTCTCAAGATGTTTTTTGTACTTGTACAGTTACCCACACAAAATTAATCTGCCTAGCCTTTTCCCAACTATGTTGGGGTCGGCTTCCATTTCAACCGGATGCAGCTGAATACCCGTATTTTACATGGAGTGACTGCCTATCAGACCTCCACAAACCGGTAACTGGGTAATACCCGTTGGTAAGACTGGTTGTCAGAATTTCGGGCTTCTCACGACCCATACCAGTCCGTCAAAAATTCACGAATGACAGTCAGGACCAACGGCTTAACGTGCTTTCCGAGACAGGGAGGAGTATTGGTATGTGAAGATGGATCACCCATCCAAGGACCAACCCCGGCAAGCGTAGCTTAACCTGATGGATCGACCCGTGCAGTTTTTACTTACCCAGGAGCTCCTTACGATCAACCATATGTCATCAATAATAAAATTTGATCTACGAAAACCACCTTTAATGTAACGAAAAAAGGGTTTGTCAAAGTTGAATTTATTATCATGGACATGCCATTGACTATACAGTCTTTAGTGTTATTACAATTATTTTAGTATCAGCTTAGGAGCTTATTGTCTGGATTTGTGCCCAGTTTATGCCAATAGGCTCGTCCCGCAAAATTTAACATAATATGTAACATTGAGACGAAATGTGGGTGTAATGTAAGGCATACCTCAGGCTCGTCGAGCCTTCAGAAGAAGTTATTGTATTAAGCTATTGTTAAAAAATCCGTACGTATGCTTACCTTTATAAAGGTACTAAAGTTAACTATTTCACTCAAACTCAAACTCAAACTCAAAGCATTTATTTCAATTAAACCATTTACAGGCACTTTTGAATTGTCAAGGCGTCGGTCAGTCACGAAATAATAATAAAATGTTTGCTCTTTATTTTCAGCGTAACCTCACTATTTCGTTGACTGTACACAAAAAACCAACAGCTGTAGTAAATAACGTAGTATATTGTTTTTTTGTTTCAATTACGTCACACTGTGTGAATGACTTGTGTTGTAAGTGAAAACTGTTATTATATCATTTGCTATATGATGAGTGTTATAATCATCTGTAATCTTCACTGAACAAATTAGGTTTTGATTCTTCATGACAGAATTAATTCTAGTTAATTGATTCAGGCGTGACTTGGCGGAAATCCATTATAAAATACAATAGACGTCGATAAATTTAGTAACCTATTCCGCTCTATTCCTAAAGAGCCATAAAAAACCCTGTAAGGAATCGACACGTGTTTCACCTCCCAACAAGGCATGAATAGGAGTTGCCAAGAATCGAGTTGAATGGCGTGTAATTGGCGAGGCTTATGTCCAGCATTGGACTGCCGTAGACTGAATTCAATTTTATATGTCAATTTAATTTTAACTGTTATATTTTGTCAATTAATTTTATTCGCTACTTCATTTGTACCAATCATTTCGAAGACGGCATATACCTAGACATTACTTGCTGATTTACTGATCAACATTACTGTGACTGATTGAAAAAAAATGGCTGACACTGGGCAAGCCCTTTTCCTTCTTGGGCGGTAAAAAGGCTAGGGAAATTATTATTCCACCTTAAGGCTTAACAACACTATTCATGAGATGTCTTGTTTTGCCCATCCACAAAAATAAATTAATTTTAATAGTACCAAAGCTGTGCTACTAATTAAATCCCTCTCACGTACATACATACAAAACAATAACATTATACTGTGATATAACAATAGCTACTGATGTTAATATTTATAACTTATAATATTGCAAATTAGTAAGAGTTGCGCTTTCGGTAGTAGGTACGGTCAGCAACGCAAGTAGATGAAATCATAAATTATTATAATCATTACAATTTCCTTTATTTCATTTTTTAAACTTATTATTTATATTTTTAAATATTTTCATAAAAACAAACATTAAAAAAAAACATTTAAAAATATAAAAAATAGTAGCCCGCTGGTATCGGGAGCAGGGTCCAAGCTACCGGTGGTCAGGGCTCCAGAGAGAGGAACGAGAATTATAATCATTATAATTATTATTATTAATATTGAAAATTAAAATTACTCAAACTCAACTGTTCTATAAAATGCTGAAAAGCGGTTTTCATATATTTTTTTGTATCAATTTAGATGTTAAAGTTAACTGGTTTCGTTGCCGACCGTACCTACCTTAATAGTATATTTATTAATATGCATGTGCTGTGCAAACGGATACGATGCACTAATTAATAATTATGTAGTGTGACACTTAAGTCCTTTTGTGGTCGAGTTGATATTATATTCGTGTGTGTGAGAAGTGAAATTGATTTAGTTTCGTTTTCAGTATTCATATTCTATTAATTGAGAGTCTACTCTCGTAAATCACAACATGGGCGCAAAAATCTGCCATAATAACGATAATCAAGCTAGTACTTATAACATTTTTGTCTCTATTTTAGTTCAATCCCGGCCGGTTTTGTACTAGTTTCTTTATTGTTATTTGAAGCCAAAAAAAATAGGCACACTGTGGCCCTCAAAACTCAAACTCAAAGCATTTATTTCAATTAAACCATGTACAGGCACTTTTGAATTGTCAAGGAGTCGGTCAGTCAGAAAATGTGAAGCTAGTTGCCCATTCCAAAGCGTAGTAGGTACCTATGGAGAAGAACGGGCAAGAAACTCCACGGACACTCTTTTAAATCAAAAAAATTGTTACAAATCCATCCCCTTTTCCCAATCTCGAAGTTCACACTTACAATATTATCTCCGTTAAAGGAAATGAGTGATTGGGCCTGTGCACCTAGCTTCTGACCATAAATAAGTGCCCATTTGGTTTATGTGAAATTAAATATTTTGCAATTTCTCAGTAGCAGCCCGGAGCTTGGATTTGTGCCCGGTTGATGGCAATAGGCTCGCCCCCTATTACATAGGACATAAATATGACTGGCGAAATTTGGGTGTACCTACTATAGGGACACACCTGCCCAACCCTTCGGGGAAACAAGGCGTGATTTTATGTTACCTATGTTAAATATTTTGATTCGATTACTATGAGAGCAGTGGTAGCCCAGTGGTAATGGCAGCGACTTACGAGTTGTATGTCGTGGGTTTGAAGCCAAGCGGGCACTTTGTGCATTCATCACAACTGCTCACAAAACGGTGAAGAAAATCATCGTGAGGAAACCGACATGTCCTAGAACTTCGAAGGCATTTGACATCCACTAACTGGACCCGCCACAAGTAGAGATGGTATTGACCTTGCATAGCAGCGCCATCTATGAGAAAGACACGATGACATTTTGACAACTGTTATCGTCTAAAAACTTGTTTAAAAACCTTAATTCTTCGTCTTTCCAAAGATGGTTTTGTGCTAAAAGTAAAATACCAGTTTTGATATTATCAAGTTTGTCAAGTTCAGGTTTGGGTGTGATGTTCACGGTATTAGTTCCGATAGATTCCGTAAGAGAGCGCTTTTCTTAGTAGTATGAAAGAGAGGATAAGGATTACACAAAAATTGTACGTTGATAGAGATAACATCAGGCCTGTATTCCCCGAAGAGTTACGCAGATGTGTACCTATAGTACACCCATATTTTGCCAGTTATGTCTAACTTGGTTCTTGCGGTGAACCACTTTTCATAAGTCATAAGTAACAATAAATTGTATCTGAAATTACATAGTACAAAAAATAAAAATAAAATTAAATAAGGAAAAAAAACACGTTAAACATTACAACACTGCAATAAAAAATTATATAGGAATTTCGTTATAGATCTTTAACAGCATAAAGACACTTACTCCCATACACTTTCACCCTTATGACCTAAGTAATAAGATTGAAATGTGTTGCACCACCAGTATCCGCAGTGGAACATGTGTTTAGAAAATGGAAGTTGGATTCCAAAAATGAATGATTTTAACTTCTCCCATACAAAAGACATCAACGCGGCAACACTTTTACGCGTTATTAATCATAGCCTTGTATTCCTCGAAGGACTTCCACATTTCATCAGATATGGTTATATCCCATATATTAGGTCGAGCCTATTACCATCCAGACTCAGAGCTGCTAATGGAAAAACCCAATAACACTTTGATCAATCACACACACACACACACACACGAACCCACCCCTACATACTCATTGTTTCTTTTTGTTCTTAAAAATCAGTCATTAATTTTATAAAGTTTCAATATTGTTAAGAAAGAAAGAAAGAAAAGAAAGAAAGAAAATACATTTATTTGACACAGACTAAAAGGCACACAATATAAAATACAGCAGACAAAAGAGATAAAAATAAAACAAAATTAAATGAAAAAGGTTTAAAGTAAGAAAATTGTCAGGGGAGTGTGCCTCACGGCTGCGGAAAAAGGCTCAGTTCAGCAACAATAAGTGCCTAACACTAGTTTGCTGTTGGAAGGGAAGGAGACAACCCTAACACAAGTATTATTAATAACTTACTGGGGCTGTTTCATTCACATTTTTGTAATTGTAACCGTTTGAGACACAAAAAAACAATTTTAATTTTATTTAATCTGGGACTCAAAAGCTGGATCTCACGCTCAGCAGCCGCGCTTGCTACCACTAGACCGACAAAGCAGTAATGTTGCTTCCTATATTTTAATCAGTTCAATATATTAGGATGTCCGCAAACAAGCTGACAGTCGGAAGTAAATCTTTGACTAAAACCGTTCGATCATCGTATTATGAGTTATGTAAGAATGTCATGGTAAGTAAAGTGTAGTGACCGACAATAGGCGAGGGTGTAGGAATATATGGGTAAAATGTTGGGTAAGCATGCTCGGTAATATTGTTGGTCGAGCATGTTCGGGGACATTATTAGTCGAGCTTGTTGGGAAGGCTCAATATTTGCTAATAAGTAAGAAGACTAATCAGGCATGCTATATTGCATCCATTTCTGGGTAAAGGTTATTTTTAGAAAGCAGAAATGAATAAGTCTCTAAGCAACCTGGTAAGAAGCCAGTTGACTTGATTGTTCTTAAAAATGAAAAGTGAAGTCTGCCTTGGTATAAAAATGTATTTTAACTATTATTTTATTTCGTTTATTATTTTTCTTTCTTATTTTAAACATTTTTAAATATTTCTTAAAAAAATATGTAAAAAAAACATTTAAAAATATAAAAAATAGTGTTCCGCCGGTGTCGGGAGTTTATTTACTATTAATGAAATAAATAATTGTAGTTATTTATTTAACTTACACATTTAGGACTAAAAGATAAATTACAGATAAACAACTTTTAGAAAGATATAATAACTTTCCATTAACATACATACATACATAAACTCACGCCTTTTTCCCATTGGGGTAGGCAGAAACTACAGAACGCCACCTGCTACGATCCTTACAAACTTCTTTTGCCTCGTTAACGTTCATACTTCTGGTAATACACGCACGCCGGTTGCGAGTACTACGCACCTGACCTTTCTGAAGAACATCCCCAATAAGGTCACTATTATGTCCTCCTAGGGCGTCTGTCCCGGCGTTTCCACTCACACTTGCCTTGTAAATACATTTTGTTATTCGCCGTTCATTCATCCTCTCAATATGACCAAACCATCTAAGCATACTCTTTTCAATTTTTGTCACTACATCGTCTTTTAAATCGCACCGTTGTCAGAATAACTGAAACATGCATATTTATTTTTATCTGGGGTCGACTCAATTTAGGGGTTCAACATGGACGGGGGTAAAGATTGTGGTGGTTAAACGTGGACTAAACCCTCAGCATGACATGCTGAAAAAGACATTGTCTTTAAATTGGTTTTAACAAAAACTCAAACAGGTAAAAAAAAAAGAAAAAAACAAGATGAGATGATCTTTTCCTTTCGTACAGCCAATCAGTCATAATGTGAGTTTTAAAATAATTATCTATCAATATATTTTTATGTACCCAACAATGTCCGCCAATAAGTTGGTCTTACAACGCTCGACACAACAAACTCCCGTATGTGTTCACCAAAGCTTCACGCACGCGCCGAATCACGATCACTTTCACAAGACAAACGCATAACTTACTTTTGCGAACATGTGTATTAACTTAAAAGATAAATGGCAGAAGATAAAATTTGTAAAATGCTTCAAAAGTAACTTAAACAACCGTATTAACTCACACAGTATCACCAAAATCAACCTCTGTAAAATTTATACATTTAAGCCGAATTTACACGTTTGCGTAACTAGTGTCGTCATGTAAATTCGGTTTAGTTTTTCATTGATACGTGTAAATAGATAATTATTACGTGTAAATAGATTATTATTTACACGTCGAACTATCAATGTATAATTAAGTTTGCGACACTAGTTTCGTAATGTAAATTCAGCGACAATAAATAATCACGTTAAAAAAAAAACAACTCAACGGCTGAAGAGGTGTAACTTTTTCTAAATAATAAACAAATATTTTATAAAGTAAGCCTTCTGAATGACCTATTCCATTGCAACAATAGTGCACATAGAGGTCGTTGAAGATGGAAACAAGATAACATTGTTAACATTTACATTTAGTTAATTAAAAGTTATAATTTAAAAGGGTTTTAACCGGGTAGAAATGGAAAGTATTGTTTAAATGATTTTATCGGTAGTATGATGCTGATCCTTATCTTATTGTTGTGGGCCCTTCATTTAGATGCTTCTTACAAAAGCGAGCAACAAGACATTACTGAGGCCGTATTATGACGTATTAATGTCACCATTTTTCCAGTGTGATAGAGAGACGGAGCTATACAAGGCCGATAGCACCATCCTTTTTTCGCAGTGGAATAATGATGGCATTAATACTTCATAATAAGGCCCCTGGTCTTCAAAATGGATTATTATACATTGAATGTTCTGACACAGACACATTTCCATTATGTCCAGGAGGCCAATTCTCATACTTCTAAACCAAACTTGTCAAAAATGTTGGTAAATTGATTGTATTTTTGACAGATTCCAAATGACATTAATGCGAACGTTCTTAAAAATCAAGGGAATCGCCTCTCTAGGATAGTTATGACTTGATGTCGGAGGGGCCATGGGTGGTTGGCGGTATTGTCCCTATCCTCCTCCATGCTGAAGTGAGCAATGGTGTCCCGGTGATAACGGCCCCCACTTACGAGTTGTAGGTATCTAAGCAGGCGCTTTACTTTGTGTAAATAATTTTACCACCACTGTTCCAAAACGTTAAGGAAAAACATCGTGAGAATCGAGTGAAATTCAAAGACTTGTGACATCTTGCAAGCCGCACTGGGCCCGCGTGGTAGATTGTAGCCCATTACCTGTCACAGAGAGGTCTGAGGCCTTAGTGTAAGTTTGCAAGTTTGTAAACGTAACTTTCGCGTTTGCGATAAGATTTTTATTCTCACCTTTACATTCTTAGCATTAAGATCTATCAGTCAAATGATAACGCAAACGCGATAGTTACGTTTACTCACTTGCAAACTTACACTAAGGTCTCTGACTGACTATGTTTACGCTAATTTTGTGCAAGCCATATCCAACCTACATGATAGATGGACTAGCTGGCTTTAATTATAGTCTTGCTAGCTTTTATTAATTGATATAGTTAGTTTAACGACTATGTTAAATTGACTTTGAATACATAACAACTTAATTTACATGTTAATTTGAGAATTAGGGGAAATGGTTAGGTTATTAGGCTATTTTATGTTTCTAGATAAAAGATTACTCCAGTCCAAACATCGCTCGAATCGAAATGGATGTCGTCATTATTTTGGTGCTTTCATTATTTTTAACCCCCGACGGAAAAAGAGGGGTGTTATAAGTTTAACGTGTGTATCTGTGTATCTGTCTGTTCCCTCGTAGCTCCCAAACGGCTGAACCAATTTTGATTATTATTTTTTTGTTTGAAAGGTGTCTTGATCGAGAGTGTTCTTAGCTACAATTAAAAAAAATCGGTGCAGCCGTTTGAAGATTATCAGCTCTTTTCTAGTTGATGATTGGATGTGCGCATCTTCCACAGATCTAATCAATTCGAAATTTAGTATTCTGTTACCTACTTCAATGATATTAGAAGAACATAGTAACCCTGAACCGATACTGCAGCATCACCTGGAATTGTGACAGGGATTATTTAAATTTCTAATTTTAACAAATATGTTTGTAATATTTTGAGATTTTAAAGTCAGAACTGTGTAATAAATACTCTTCCTATGTGCTACATTTGAAACCAGTCTCATAAAACCTACTCTTAAACATAACATGATCATATTCAGTCTAAAATAATCCCACCGCTGGAGGAAGAGGCAGTGAGCCCTAATCCACCACGCGGGCCTAGTAATGGTTGCTTGATGTCACATGTCTTGGAAGTTTTTGGCTCTCGGACATGCCGGCTACCTCACGATGTTTTGAGAGTAGTGGTGATGAAATAATTTACACAAAGTAAAGCGCCTGTCAGGGTTCGTACCTGCGACTTCAACTCGTAAGCCGTGGCCGTTGCCACTGGGCCACCACTGCTTGCTAAACATTGGCGTCTCCCTAAGGGCTTGTACACAAAAGTGCGATGCGATGCGAATTCGCAACGCAGAAGCTTAATTCCTAAGAAAATGTTAGGGTGCCGTCGCAGATTTTTGCAATGCGACATCGCATCGCAGTTTTGTCTACAAGCCCTAATTCCGCCAATACATTCCTCAAGTCTATATCTACTTTAAAAACGAAAAGAAATAAAACGGTACCAAACGTCTAGCCACAGTTTTATTCGATTGCAATTCAAATCGATTCATTAAAGGCTATATCGATGTCGTCCGTCGAAAGTCGATATGCGAATAATCGCATGATATGTATTCGAGTTACGGATTTTAAGACGTGAGAGAAAATTTGTTACAATTATGTAATTAGACTTTGGAGTACTTCCGGTATTGCGAGATTTGTATTTTTGCGGTATTTCCGAACCTGTATCTTGGCATAAAGCCCTTTTCCCGGAAAACTCTCTGTTATAACATACTATGATTATGAAAGGGTCGGGTATGTAAAAACTATTGTTTCTTTAGAGGTATGAGGAACAGGGTGTAAAGTTCACTCATCCTCTATAGAAAAGGGAGGATCCTCCGACCAGACGGGTGTTGTGTCTGGCGGGCAATTGCCCAAGGATTGATGTCGGATAATCTTATATTATGTTAATCGCGCGGAAAACTCTTAGAGCGCGATTCAGGATTTGTGACGTCAGGTCATTGATGCGTAGTTCGCATGTGGCGATGTAGATGCCGCCACATTTCTATCAAGGAGAATGGATAAATTTTTTGCTCCAAATCGTTCGACATTTTTTACTTACTTATATAAAGGTCATAACACTGCATCATACTAATATAATAATAATGAGATAATAATAACGAGTGTCATAAGATTATATGTTAAAAGAAAACATTTCACGTGCACGAAGTGAAGAAAGTGAAGATTATAAATATGAGTTGAAACAAATACCACTGGTATTAGTTGTATGGCATTAGAACGGAATAAATCAACGAAGTCGCGCGAGGAACTTATGAATTCATTCTGCCTAGCCTTTTTTCCAATCATGTTGGGGTCGGCTTCCAGTCTAACCGGATGCAGCTGAATACCTTGTATTTCACATGGAGCGACTGCCTATCTGACCTCCACAACCCAGTAACGGTAATACGATACCCCTTGGTAAGACTGGTTGTCAGACTTTCGGGCTTCTGACGACTCGTAACGACTGTCAAAGACCCACGAATGACAGCCGGGACCAACGGCTTAACGTGCTTTCCGAAGCACGGAGGAGTCTCGGTATGTAAAGATGGTCACCCATCCACGGACCAACCCCGGCAAGCGCAGCTTAACCTGATGGATCGATCCGTGCGGCTGTTATTACTTAGCCACGAGCTCTTCCCGAGGAACTTATGAATATGGCTGAAAAAATGTACAACCAGCCAGTACCTACCTATTTACTGCAAAGAGGTTCAATATAACCGTAAACCAGTAGGTACCATACACACATAAAGATGCAGTTGAGTAAGAGCTGGCAAGTTATTTTTTAACTGAATTGGACCACGGAACTTTCAAAAAGTGCTGTGGTGCAACTATTTTTTAAGTTGGACAACTGTCCCTAGTAAAGAGCCATGGTCCAACTAGTTGTACAGAGCAGTTGGACCACTGCACCGGACTGGTCACAACAAACTAGGCAGACAACAGGCTATACCTAATTAGGAATTAGTCACCATGATTGCATCATCCATTTTATTAGTATAGTACTGCCCATCCTCTTTTCCAAAATCACTTTATATAACATCCACGCCAGTTAGCAACTAAGCTCTAAAAATTATATAAACTTCACTCAATATCATCCAAAGCTCTCATTTCTGTGCCAACCACACTTTCCTACTTCAAAATTATAGACATTACATCACTATCGACTATCGATGTCGATGAAAGTTTTATTATAGGGGATCGAATCTTCGATGTATCGATATTTTGCGTGACCATGCCCATTTGTAACACGTGCGCGTGTGAGTGGGAACTGAAGAGCTTTTTTTGAATGCGGCATTTTATAAATATTAATTATTTTGACTGACAAGGTATATATTAAGATCGAACTTTTGACTTTCAATCGTCCAACTTTACGTTCGGTAAATTATGACTGAACTTTCCAACTTTAGATTAAAAATCCTAGTAGTTCAATTTAAAGTTGAATATTTAAATTAAAAATTTAAATTAGAAAATTTAAACGTAAATTTTTCACTTTAGACCAACATTTTCATAAGGTTCATCACAGCTACGAAGTTGATTATTTTATGCATAAAAGTAGTACTCATGAAGATACAGTTGCAAAAACAAAAAAACTCGTAAGTCTTTTTAAATCGGTCAAATCTAAAAATTCTCAAAAATTCAGAAAAAAAATCATAACTCGAAAACTATCAAAAATCGCGGAACATACATGGGGGTGATTCGGATACCTCACGATACGAGGGAACTAAATTTTATTTTTGGACGTCAACTTTCCGGCCACCCTGTATAATGGAGTTAAAAGGAAAACAATCACAGCTAAGTAGGCTCTACAAGTTAACGAGTAATTATCGACCAACTTATATTTGCAGTTGCAAAAACATGTTTTTCGACTACAATGATAAATAAATAAATAAATATAATATAAAAAAATAAAAAAATAAAATTATAAGTTTGTTCTTGGGATAAATTCATCCCAGCTACGGAACCCTTCATTGTGCGTGGTCCGACACGCACTTGGTCGGTTTTTTGAATATGCCGCATCCATTCATGCGAACTGTGTTCTCACATTTCGACATCTCATTCGATATGAATGGAATAATAAGTAATAACTTTGTGATTTTCTTCGCTTATGTTAAACTTCATTCAATATTAAATGTCATTCACTCATCAATTATCATTCACTCTCTTTTTCCTTACATTGTGAGCAAGTTGCCCGTATGTAGATACTTTAGTGTCGTAAACTTTAAGATTTTATTGTAATATCTTCAGAGTCTGCCAGAGTGGCAGAACTTCGGCCAGAGCAGCCAGTCTTAACGACCCAAGTAACTACTAGGATAAAAGAGGGCAAGAGTTTATGCAAAAGCAAGAGTTTACGGTGCTTCCTGAGGCAGGAGGATCTCACACTGCCAACTTCCAAACTCAATTCTGCTACCAAGAAGTTCCTATTAAAAAATAAAAATTTGCCCGACCCGGGAATCTAATCCCACACTAAGACTCCAGCGTGCGACGCGGTCACCACATTTTATCTTCTTTTCAAACAAACGAAACCGCAAAAGGTATTGTAAAATAAACTTCTTAAGCTTTTATATATACCAAAGAATCTATTTAATAGACTGACACACTGAACTTGAACTACGTGATGCAACTAGAATACTAACGTTAGCTCTGATCTTTATTCAATATCTATAAATTACTTGCTAATCCTAACGCCGGCTAACAGTATAGTTTCCTGTACATGTCAACCTACCTTTTCCTTATAAATGTTCTTAAATAACCAGCATAGTATATAAGCAGAAAAGAGAGGGGAGGAGCTCGTGGCTAAGTAATAACAGCCGCACGGGTCGATCCATCAGGTTAAGCTGCGCTTGCCGGGGTTGGTCCGCGGATGGGTGACCATCTTTACATACCGAGACTCCTCCGTGCTTCGGAAAGCACGTTAAGTCGTTAGTCCCGGCTGTCATTCGTGGATCTTTGACAGTCGTTACGAGTCGTCAGAAGCCCGAAAGTCTGACAACCAGTCTTACCAAGGGGTATCGTATTACCCAGTTACTGGGTTGTAGAGGTCAGATAGGCAGTCGCTCCATGTAAAATACTGGTATTCAGCTGCAACCGGTTAGACTGGAAGCCGACCCCAACATGATTGGGAAAAGGCTAGGTAGAATGAATGAGTACCTATATTATCAAAAAAAAAAAAATGATTAGGCTAGAAAGCTGGCGACAACCGATGACGACTAATAGAGAAGTATGGAAGAAGAGAGAAAAATGTTGCGTCGACCCTAAATATCTTGGGATCAGGGCAGGAGTATGATGATGGGCATATAAGCATAATCATGCTTTACTGTTCCAACTGCTGCAATAGCCCCTTACGAGTTTGTAGGTCGTGGGCTCGAATCCAGGCAGGCACATTACTTTGTGTAATTTATTTTATCAACACTGCTCTCAAAACGGTGAAGGAAGACATTGTGAGGAAACCGACATGTCCTGGAACCAAAAATTCGAAGATATGACTGTAATATCCACCAAACCGCAGTGAGGGGCGCGGGGCGAGGGGGAACCTGTGTGGGAACGTTATCGGCTGATTATGATAATATTATTAACAAATATCTTATTATATCATAATATTATACATAATTTTAAACCACAGCTGGATAAGGTCAATGAACTGTCTCCACTCATGCCATAATATAAAATATAGCGCTATAAAACCACTTTTACTTTTTAGTTTTTGCTTTATAATTTGCACAACTAGTTTATAATGTACATAATATAAGAAAGTTGAATAATTCCATGATAATACGGAATTTGGAGAAAAAAAAAAATTGGAATGAAAAACTAGATTTATTTAAATTCGTTTTCACTTTACAGGTTTTAGTTTATTTTTTACGGTGGATGTCCTTGAGGAAGTAGGTTAAGTTTCCAAGCGGATAAAAAACTGCTGTGATCGAAAAAGTAGGTGATTATTAAATCTCATCGTGGAAACTTAGTTTGAAGTGAGCTGCCATTCCACCTGATGCTAAGGATTAAACGTACTTAGACGTATCGGTGGTACGCGGATTAAGAGCGTACATTTTTAAAGTTGGCAACGTCACAAATAGCTGTCAAATATTTAACTGTTTTATTAAATTTGTCAATATTACTTAATTAATATAAAAAGAAAATATTGAATATGAGCTGCAATAATAACACTGTTTTTTTTGCTCCTAACCTATTAATTATAAAGATATTAATAATTGTTATAAACCAAAACGATCTTCACCTTTTATATACTTGTACATAATATAATTTTGTTGTTAACTTTGTGTTAACTTGTATATTGTGTTTAAGATGATCAGCTATTCATTAAAAGATAATTGCAATTCATAATCAATATTTTGGTGCTACAGAGCTATATTGCATAATTTAATTTAGTAATAAAAATATTGACAAATTAATCATATCTTCGAAATGTTTGACAGCTCTGCGAAATGTTTGTTTTTGTAATTAATAGTTTGTTCAATTAATGTGGCCCGAAGAAGAAGGTAAAATAAAATAATTTTAATAACTTATTTCATTTCTTATTTCACTACACTATTGTACTGCAAAAAGATTTGAAAAACGAACATATTATTGTATAACTTTTTTTTTTTTTTTACGAAGTAACATTCATGGGATATTTTTTTTATCACCCTATTCATCCACCTAATCTTCTCTCTTAACACTAATTAAATGTTTAATAAACACATTGTATCAACTCTGAAAGTGAAGACAAAACCTTTTTGTTTAAAAACTCGTGCGTCGTTCACTCATTCCATTGTAGTGTGTGAATGAAAAACGTATTAGATATTGTTAGGCAATTACATCGCACGGGCCAATAGTAAGAGTAAATTGGAGCAAAAAGATTCGATAATGTGTGCACAACACTATTACTTACTGAAATAGACATGCACGTGTAAGATGTTCATTTGTTTTTGCGTGTGAAAATCTTAAGACCCTTCGTCTGGAAAAGGTGGTACCTTCTTAAACATAATACAGAATGACTTAGATTCGACGGATTCGGATTTCTTGGATTCCTGTTTTTTGTATTTGTATTTCACGAACTACATACATAAACTCACGCCTTTTTCCCATGGGGGTAGGCAGAAACTACAGAACGCCACCTGCTACGATCCTTACAAACTCCTTTTGCCTCGTTAACTATCATAACTCTGGTCATACACGCACGCCGGTTGCGAGTACTACGCACCTGACCTTTCCGAAGAACATCCCCAATAAGGTCACGCACTGGGCCCTAATAAACGTTATTCTTACTTTTTCTTTTATTTATTATCATCCCAACACCGAATTCTTTAATCAATGAAAACCAAAAAAATATTATGAAACAGATGACCTACATTGAACCAATTTTCCTCCTCACGTCTGTAATATTAACAGTCAACAACAAAGCTACATTGCGATCTTTAATTTAAAATTGGCACGTAATTGCTATGTATGCGTTTGTAATACCTAACTTGTTATTATCAATGGCGCTCGCGTTTCGGATCGGAATTTTATTCGCCTACTTTTTTGTAATGGTCTCCGGATGTTTATACTACCTCTTCCCTTTCAGATCAATCTACAGCTCAGCCTATCACAGTCCACTGCTGGACATAGGCCTGTCTCAGGCTGCGCCACCACATCCTGTCCACCGGTTTCCGCATCTAGTCTGTCCCAGCCACATTTTTTTAAGGTCATCTGTCTATCTAACCCTAGGCCTTTTAGTTGGCAATCCAAAAAGCAAATGTAGTGAAGAGGATGGACATTATGGCGTTTTGCAGGCTATTATCGTTATAATATGTTATCGCTATCGCTATGTTATCATCTTATAGCCCTTTTCCCAATTTGAGAACGTGACCTTAAAAAGTTTGGGTAACCCTATGTGGTCAGCCGTGGGCATTTTGGGGGACTGTCTTATGTAATTTTGACGTTCGAATATTGGTGATCTTTGCCAAGTTTAAATAAATGACTTTTGATTTTGTTATTCCAGTATTCACATTTTAGTCATAAGGTCTTCCTATCTGTGAATAAAAGGAAACTAAGATCTTCAAACTTTCTGCCAAGCTTGACTGGAGCAGTAATTGGAATGACAAAATTCAAGGTTTTACAAGCTTCTTTAATTGTAATTAGAAAGAAACAAAAAATAACATTCATTTGGAAAAAGTTCGTGGTCCACAAATAAAAAAATGAAAATAAAGTTTAACAACGTGTGTCACGTGTATATGCCTCACGGCAGCGCCAAAAGGTTCATTTCAGCATTAATCCCGTCTGACGCTGGTGCTTATCAGATTCAAAGATCAAAGAACCTGTAGAAGATTCTGGACTACGTGTTATGAGGAAGATAGAGATTATAAGTTCATGTCCAGGAGCAATATCTAGGTACGTTTGTTATCACCGTTTAAGTTGCATAAAACAAGCTGAAACTGATCAAAAATACAAATAAACAAACGCTCAATATAATACACTAAAACCAAAATAGCTCACAAACAAACGATAAACTAAAACTATCTCAGACAAAAACTAAAAATAGGAAATAATATTCGTAACTATACCGCACCGGACATTACATAAAAAGTGTTCACGTGCGAACATAGTACGAATTAAAATATACGCTCGAAACACCTGCACGATTATGCAATTTTAGAAATCATAAAAAGTATGTATTTCTATAACTTCACGGTTGTATAGCCTTAGGGGGTAATCAGAGTAATTTGAGTATTAAGTAGGCATCCGCTTTCTGTGCTTAGGGTCGCTTTTTTGGTGAGTCAGATAGGCTTTCTTTTGACCTTGGCCTCTAAGAGGAAGGAAGAAAGTTAATAGGCCTGCTTCTTAACCAGCATGATGTACAGAAATTATTCTTTATATTACACTAAAAGAAATTACACCAGGAACTACACTGTTATAAAGTAACAAAGTTGCGAGTCCAAAGTCTGACATTGACTTTTTAACGTGTAGGTAATTAACCACTGAATATCTTGACATTTTCTCATCGTTTATTGCTACAAACGTCAATGAATCTAGTAAATGTGTTCATTCAAACAAAACTCATTGAAAAGGTCCAATCAAGTCTATGAAAGACGACACAGTTAGCTTTTTCATTTTGTTTAATGAGTCTATTGGTATCAATTTATGTTCTCCAAGTTACTTAGACGAAAATAATGTTGTTGAAAACACTCTCTTAGGAATAGTAAAGTTACGTTGGGCCAACTTCGGACTAGCACTGTGAGAAGAAAGATAAAAGAAAAAATGTTTTTACATAGAACGACAAAATATAAATTGAAGAGGAGGGCAATGTAAATGATGACACTTGTAGTACACCCACATTTCTTCAGTTATGTTTTTTAAGTCCCGTCTAATAGAGGGCGAGCCTATTATCATCAACTGGGCACAAATCCAGACTCCGGGCTGCTGCTGAGAAATTTCTGTTCCAACAATACTTTGCCCGACCTGGTAATCAAACCGAGGACTTCATGCTTAGCAGTAGCGCTGGCGACCACTAGACCAACGAGGCAGTCGAGAGATGGTAGAGTGAAAAATAGAAGAGAGTCCTCTTCAAAAAGGGTAGGCAACACACATGGAACCCCGGATATTGAAGATGCCCAACGGCGGCGTTGACCATTTACCATCAGGTGGGCCGCCATGCCTGCTTGTTTGCCACTATATGGCATAAAAAAAAGAGAACCAAAAAGCCTTCTAAGCCCTCAAGAGTTCATTGCACTTGGAAAGCAAAGCAGCTGTTATTTAACAAGTCATTCATTAAAACCAAATTGAATTGCATGACGCAACACATCAGTAACTTCTATCATCATTTACACTATAATATCCAAGCCTACTGCTATTACCAAAACCACTCGTAATTCGACTAAAACCAACGCAATCATAACTATCACTCTTTTTTAGAAATTATCTACATAAACATGAATTTGGTGAAAAGTTCATTCAGAAACTTCGCAAAAAAAAAGAACGAATGTTGGATTAGTATGGAATCTGACGTTGCGGAAGATTTGTTCATTCCCGCGACCCCCGGCTTCGGTGTGAGATGGGACACCGGGGTGGTTTTTAGTCAGTAAGAGTCTGACAGACCCTTAGTCATAGACAGACCAAGAGTCAGACATCCATGAGGATTTTCCACCCCGTAAAAAAAAAAAAAAAAAAAAAAAAACAAAAAAAAAAAAAATATGGAATCTGACAGATCTTTGACAGATACACTAAGAAAGTGGCGCCCTCGTGAAATATCAAGATATAATGGACATTATACAATATCAATGAGTAGAAATGACGAATCAAGTAGCACCAAGAGCCCTCAATGCAAGTTGTACACAAATTACAAACGTTTAGACACGACGATACGCCCTACATACAGAAATGGAAGTTTCTAACTAGACAATTTACTCAAATATATGATAATTATCATGAATGGATATATTAATATGGATGTTGATTTTATAATACGGTTAATTTGATTTAGAATTTGTAATTTTCTAAAATACGATTCAATAGGCTTCCGTTATCACTAAGTTTAAGAATATTTTTATATTCTTTTCTAAATTATACCTCTGAAAAGAATAGTTATGTTTTTTTATGACAAAAGAAAGAGAGAATAGTTATATTTTTTTAATGAAATTTTTAAGATATTTTCTTATATAGTTTAAAAAAGTAATGCAATAAAACAAAAATATAGTGCAAGTAAACAGATACTTAAAATCATGACAAAACAATGGTGGGCATTTAGAACGGCCATAGCATATTGATGACAATATAATATTATATTGATGACAATATTATAGAAGCTTTGCATATATATTATGCAAAGCTTATAATATGATGTAAGTAGTAATTCAAACAATTAATCACTGTTAGTAGGTACAATTTTAAATCTTTACTTGACCCTTTGAAAGTTACCAGCGTAACGACTGCGTATAATAATACGCATACCAAAAGAGATATAATAATAAAAATTATACATATTTTAGTTTCACATTCGAGCCAAAAGAAAGTATATAATAATTATGCGTGTTAGTTACATTCACGCCTTTATTATTTTAAGTTATGGGCAGAATTTGTTAAAAAGTTTAGGTTATTTAGGCTTTTCGTTTTCTCTGCCCAGCTCCATCCTAGGTAGAAGTTTCCTGACCTAGTGTGGACCCGCTTTGCTTAAAGGAACTGGCTGTGCCCTCGATACATCGAACACTACGTGTGGCTTCATTGATAAAGCTAGAGAATCAGTCGATACTTATAAAATCGAATGATAGTGATAATGGTAATAATGAAGAATAATAAAATGAACCTTGTGTTTTTTTTAAGTTCCATTTCCAATTAACCTGGGTAATTATAAAGGTTTTGAAAATGATGATATAATTGACGAAACAAATCATAAGCAATCAATCACTTATAATAAGAAAACGTCCAAAAATAGAAAATGAATCCGGTTTTAAAATTCTAATCAGTCCCTATTAAAGCTTTATTATTTAAACATCGATACTTATGCATAATATTACATCACAGATAACGAATTTAATAATTTCCTGTATCACACCGACAATACAAAAATTTCTATTTGCCTACATTACACTTCGTAAGTGAAGCATTTACCGTCACGAAAATTTCACCTACAATTATAATAAAGTATGTTTCAATTCAAGACTTGGCTTAAAAACCCTTTTATTTTCTGCAGCCAGTGGCTTCATGGATAAAGTAACAAATAAAAAGAAAACCTTTAATGTTGTCCACTTCATAGAACAAGAACTCATAAAAAATCAATCCACCCTACAGCGTAATCATCACCATCATAAAAAAAAAGTATTCCACCTGTAGGCACTTCTATATCATTCGTAACACGCATCGAGTCGCGCATTTCGGCTTAAACCCCGCAGTGGGGGAACGGAGAATAAAACCGCTTTCTGACAGTCCCCTCACCACATTTCACTAACCACCGTGAAGGAGTGTAGGACCAAAAAAATGAAGATCTTCCTTGTATTCTTAGTGTGTGTGGCAGCAGTAAGCTGCAAGCCAGCCAGTTCCGATGATGATGTCATCGGTTCCGTCGTCGGGGTGGTCAAGAGTTGTGCCGAGGAAGATACTTGGATGTGCCTTAAGGTGTGTTGTGATCGTGTTTAAGTGGTGTCCCTTGGACTTGAGCTTTTCCGTCTTCAACTTCCCTCACATCATCAAAAAAAAAAATTATCTCTTTGGTTCTTCAATTCTTTCAATATTAAATTGTCACAAAGTCTTCCAAGCTTCTTTAATTTTGATCACCATTATTAGGTCATAATTATCTCAACATTTAATACTTTGAACTCCTTCCGTTTTAATTGTGCTACGTCCAAATTAATTACTAACGAAATCTATCCACTACAATTTTATTAACATCTACTCAACTATAATTTCCCAACCAAGTAAACTTTTTCAGAAGTCCCTAAATGCACAGTTAAAAGTCCAAGTTAAACTTATTCAACCATTTCAAATTCAATTAACACTTTATTTAACACTTCTTCAAACAACACTGTATGATTTATTAACAACTCAATTGTTATAATCAAATTAATTAAAATTATCTCTGCTTCATCACAAACTAAACTTGCATTTAATATTGACTTGCAAATCATTTCACATAATGCTCTAACAGCATAACAAGTTAATGATTTGGCAGTTTGTGTTGGTGACTAGACTAAACAGCAAATGTTTGTAAAGCTATTTGCCGCCAACTTACTGTTTGAGTCAGCACAAATACTTGCTTACTTGTCTAACCAGCTTTCAAGTTCATTGCAATTAAAATATTTGCTTTGAAACCTTGAAACCTAAAAGCATGAAATTGTAGATATTTTCAGCTCAATATTTTATCAATGAAACCGTATGACTGAATGTTTTTTTGCAAAAGCTTTATTAAAAAAAGCCTTATGTTAAGTCCCCAATGGTTTGTGATAGATATAATTTCTCCAATAATCAACAAAAATTCTAACCCACCATTTCTCTTCCCTCAGGAAAAATCGATGAGATTCCTAGAGAACGCGGCATCAGCGCGGGAGTTGAAACTCGCTGATGGCCTCGCGATCTACAACCTCGGCACCTCTCGCTCCGCCCGGTCCTACGAGCCCCTTCCTGAAGAACCTCAAGCTAGGGAGAACACGGTGGAGGCCAGGCTAGTGGATGCTGCTGCTGACTTCATGGAGAACCATGTCGTCCAGCTGCGCATGCCTAAGAGTACTGTTGAAGATATGAAGAGGTCCCTTGAGGAAGGTCAGTATCCCAAAATAATACAGTAATCTGCGAAATTCACTCAAGTTAGTCTCCTAATCAAAGTAATAGTTCCCTAATCGATTATGGGTACACAAAAAATTATCAATTCAAATATAGTTAAAACACTTGCTTATTTCTGTGATGCAAAAGCTAACATAACATCTCCTGTAGATCAATCAATCTTATACCCACGAAGTTCTTGCTATAAGTAGCTGATCAACATGAAATCATCGGAAACGTTTGTTCTAACTTCATAACACACTTCTCATAAAAATAACTCATGCATCATTTTTTCCCACATAACAAAAATAATTACACGTGTCACGTCCAATAACTATGCTCACGCAAAAAAAGCACAGATTTATCACCACGGAACCTGTATTTAACATCTACTATATCATTAAGGTGCAATTCTCGTAAGTGATCAAATTATTTCAACGAAACAAGTGAAAGTATTATGAGAAACATAATCATGAACAGTTCCCAAAAAGATGGACAGCATACAATGCTACCTTGTTATAAGGGCAAGTTATTTTCTCAAGAGTTCAATCAAAATCTCATCATCATCGTAAAACAAAAGTTCCTTTATTAGCTTATTAACAAAAGTATGACCAAACAATTTCACGGCTCATTGTCGGTTGTTTAAAACGGTTGGTTCTGCCAATTCGTTACAGACCATTATGAAACTGAATATTTTGTAACACAAGGAGTGTTATAAAATATTTAAAATATTCAATCGCACTCGTAAAACTAGTCTTCCGTAAATTTTGATATCGATAAAAAGTGATGGACTCTCGAAATGCAAGTCACTGTGGTAGAGAAAACTATCCACGGAGCTCTCAATTATATTTCGTATCAAACAAGTCACGACATAGACTCGCGTGGTAACATCATAAAAGTAAAAAGTAGTTATATAAAACCTTGCAGTCATGTTCATATATAATTCCCTGCATAACTCTCGCCAAATAAATTAAAACACGTCAAAACCTGTTCGGCGCGCTTGAGAATTTTAAAAATAGAAAGTACGATCAAAAATTAATCTGATATTACACATGACGAGACGATTAATACCGAAACTAAAACAGGTACATTACGAAATATAGAAAATTTGAAACGGACATCCGGAACAAACCATGAGAAGCTAGAAAACGTCCGAACAAGTCTCGAGAGGGTTTCTCTAACCTATTAACAAGGTTGATTATCGTGGAAAGCGGACGAACTGATTCTGGTTTTTGCTAGATGTCCATAGTACACGTTGACTATGTAGGCTCGACTTGTTCTAAAGTTCCGCTAAGACGGTCCGCGATTGAAATCTCTATCAAGAAACGAGTAAAAGTAACGCTCCAGGCATAATCTTGCTAACGAAATATGGATGTAGGCTTGAAGCTTTCGAATTGGTACCAGCAAAACACTTTCTAGGTGAATGGGGTTATGCAAACTTGATGTTACATGGTGAATTTCAATTTCAGTTGGTAAGGACATTGAATCTCAATGAAGTTTCCATACCCGATTAACATTTGAACCTAAATAGTAAATTATCTAAACTGAGCACGAGGCTATTTTAAATTCAACTAACGACTTTGCCTACAAACACCTTTTCTTATTTGTACATATAATTTACAGTAACTTTAACTAGAAAGTGTATTGCGTTAATTAAAATTTATAAGCTTCTGCTAGTAATGTTAACTGGACGTTGAATGCTTTTCAGATAATTTTATCTCATTACATACCATGCCTACTGGCATTGAGTTGTGCTTATTTATTTTAATCATTTAACTACAGTTTACCTATTTACATGTAAAAGCTTTCAAGCAGCGGTTTATTTTCCGTATTATGTGTTGAATTCTCTTAGAAATATTACTTGCTCCAATGTAGTTCAATACAACGAAAGTTTTTTTCTATGAGAATCTGTATAACCGCATATTGTAGCCAAAGTTCAAAAATCGTATCCTTAAAACGCTTTAACACCAATGCTCAATCATCAGCAACCCTCTATAAAACATGTTCATCCTTACAGGCCGTGGAAAGAAGAAGAAGCTGAAGCAGCTCCTCCCCATCCTCGCCCTCCTCCAGTTGAAGATCCAGTCCCTCATTCCTCTGTTCCTCGGAATCATCGCCTTCGCCGCTATCAAGGGTCTGATGCTCGCCAAGGCTGCTCTTCTCGCCTCCGCTCTGGTCCTCCTCAAGAAACTCCTCTCCAAGAGCGAACACCATGAGAGCTACGAGGTCGTAGCTCACCCACACCACGAAGAACACTTCAGCCACGGAGGTGGTGGCGGCGGTCACGGCGGTTGGGGCCGGTCCTCGGACGCCCAAAACCTGGCCTACAGCGCCTACTCCAACTAATACCGAAGATAAAATCTAAGTCCCAAGGGCCATGGTTAATCTTCATGTAACTTAGTTTGGACCTCAAAGTAACGATTTTAATTTATTATTTAATAATTTATTTAAATTATTTTATTGTTAATTGTTGAACGAGTGAATCTTGTCTCGAATTTTTATCAGCATCGCCGATTTCTTTTTAAATCTACATCGTCTTTCTTTACTTTATTATTACTACTACATTGTACCTGTTTTTATTAGTTTAATTTTCTTAAAGTACAAATGTATTTACGATATCAATAGCTTTAATTATTATTTTTGTTCACCTCTAACCGACTGGCAAAGCCAAGGAGGGTAATATTTTTATTTTAGTATCATTTTTTATGTGTTCATTTCTTACTAGTCGATCTATTTTCCCTTTCCTTGATAATATATAGCTTTTGTAAATATTTTTCGTATTGAATTATATAAGTAAAATATTATTGTTTGCATCTTCGTTTGTTGTTATATCATTTATATATAATTATATTTTATGGTAGCGTATATATTTTCTTAGGTGCTGTCTTCGTGTGTACAAATCTTTACTCTTTCTTGTAGCTGTTATAATTTATTATGAACCACCCAAATAAACTAAATATAACAGTTGTTTTTATATTACTTGTATTATTTGTTTTCCAACATCATGTTACTTATTACCAAAAGTCTTAAAATGATCTCCTTCAGAACAGTATTAATCTGAGACTATAAAAAAAAATCAAACTTCCTCATTCATTTTAAATCTAAAAATCATGTTAAACAATCATGTCTCAATACATTCAATACTTTCTATTGCGTAAGAAATTAATGGTCAAGAAGGATTTGAAATACTTCCTTTAACAGCAACTCATGAATAAATTTAGAAAACAAAATCTACCTACACAGGTACATGATAAGCATAGAACCAACATGGATCATCTTGCTTACCTACATCCCTAATATGCGGTTTGTACAGTACTAACGTTGGTCATTCAGTGAGTTTTCTAATATACCTAATTAGATTTTCTTCCGGTTTATAACTATCAACGTTAGTCATTAAGTAAATTGACTAAACCACATCAAGAATTACTCATTTTTAGTTTTCTATTGTATTCATTTAAGACATTGAGCTTGACTCAAAGAAAAGGCCACCCACAAATTTTCCAACTGATTATAAATTCCAATCAAGACTCTCAGTACATGAAAACAATATGCTTATCAAGTCTACTCCTCAATGGGTCACAGACATTCTTTAGCAATGACCTAGCAGTTTTGCGACCAGTCGCTACTACTGCAGCTAGAGACATAGTAGCATTCTTGATGACCTAAATGGTGGTTAAACGTCCGTGTGAGAGAATCGTGAGTTTGATGCCAAAAAGATAGTAATAGTATGCTTATTGTTTTACCTGTTTGTTGCTAAAAGTTGAAGTTGAATTTTCATTTTTTGTTTAATAAGGAAATTCGACGGGGAATGTAAAATCTGGGGTGACTTGCTTCCCTACAGTTTTCTTGGCTCTGTCAGTAATTATTTTTATAGTTGTTTCTGTAACTTCAACATTAGCAAAAACCGACGTTAAAACAGTCTTTAGGACTAAATATTATATTACCTATTACCATTTTTTGGTAGCACGGAAAATAACTTTTCATCTTACCCTAAAGTATAAAGCTGTTCTAAAGTATTTGTTTATTTGTAATTTATGAGAGAAAGCCCAAAGAGACTTAATTAATTAGAAGGAAAGAGTTTACAACGCAATTTGAAGTTTAACATAACCTACAATTTAAAAAGCGTAACGACGTTTGTGATTTTGCTTCAAACAAGAACAACAGATACATAATTATTATTATTATTTTGTGTGAGGAAATTTTGAAGATTATTTAAGTGCTGAGTTTTGAAGCGTAGAACTTTTATGAAGAGACGCTTCTATGGACTGTGCCAATGTCAGTAAGCGATGAAGAAATGATAATTAGAAGATTCTATCCCTACTAATGTAGTATTAACAGTAACTCCATGTCAATCAATCTGCCTAGCCTTTTCCTAACTATGTTGGGGTCGGCTTCCAGTCTAACCGGATGCAGCTGAATACAAGTATTTTACATGTAGCGACTGCTTATCTGACATCCACAACCCAGTAACCGGGTAATACGATAAACCTTTGGTAAGACTGGTTGTCAGCCTTTCGGGCTTCTGACTACTCGTAACGACTGTCAATGGTCCACGAATGACAGCCGGGACCAACGGCTTAGCGTGTTTCCCGAGGCACAAAGGAATCGCGGTATCTAAAGATGGTCCCCCATCCAAGTACCGACCCTGGCAAGTGTAGCTTTACCTGATGGGTCGACCCGTGCGGCTGTTATTACTTAGCCATTAGTTCCTCAACAGTCACTCGATGTAAATACTGGTTTTCAGTTACATCCAGTTATACTGGAAACCGATCCCAACGATCGTAGTTGAGAAAAGACTTGGCGGATGATGTTGTTGTATCCATCTTGAATATTAATAACAAATTAATGTGATTTGAATCACTGTAGTGATCATTATTGGGTTTGTATACGAGTTAACACCAACACAAACAGCAACACAGCAACAACAATTCACCTACACAAACTACAATCACGACGATTACAATATTTGCATATCAGTTCTTTAATTCTCAAGTTGTATACTTTAAACACGCGTGGGCAATATCTTCATGCGTTATTTTAGTATCGTTTGGTAAGTACCAGGAATACTAACGCTATTAGGACTTTAGCAAGTCGTAATGCAAAAGGTACTGAAGCTTTCCATGAGAAGGATGAAAGTTGCCCGTTAGCAAATAATCACATGGATCAACATGACCTATCACAACAATTCTTTTATCGTTTCTGAGTTCAATCTACTCGAAGCCACATACTGCTTATCAGTTGACTTCACATCACCAATTACCTATAAAATTCCCACACCATACGCTATAACAACCACATCATTTAATAGTATTTACTACAGAAGCTAAACAGAAAGTATACAAGCCAAACAATGGTTCGTAAAACAATAGCTTTCAATTTCTAAAAGCGTGCGCCTTTTGGCAAGACAAGACACAAATACTTAATGCAGTCACGTCTTTGATAGTACACAGGTATTCCAATTTACACGTATCGTGTCACGGTGGTCTAGATTTCGGAGTCGTAGAGGACATAAACGGAAAAGATGAAATTACTTTTATGCTTTCCGGAGATCGTGGGAAAAACATTTTTTTTTGGCAAGGATGTAGATGATAAAGAAGATCCTGAAGATGAAAAAAACTAGATTAGGAAGTTAGAGACAGTATTTAGAAACAATACATATAAAGTTAATATACGGGATCCATGAGGACAAGACAAAAATAATTAATGCAGTCACGCCTCTGATACTACACTGATATTCCAATTTACACATACCGTAGCAGAGTGGTCTAGATTTCGGAGTTGTAGAGGAAATAAACGCTACACAAAATACTTTTTCTTCTTCCGGGGATTTTGATGGAGACTTTATCGCAGAAGATACTAATACTGGACTGGTTGAGGAAGTGAATGATTAGTCAGATTCGAGGATGATAATAAACTATTTTGGAAATTGCGGACGCTGGTAGTATAGAAGCTATAAGGCGGTATTCCATTTTACACATACCGTGGTCTAGATTATGAAACTGTAGGTAGTAGAGGAACTAAAAAAATGTTGAGAAATCACTTCTTCCGGAGATTTTGATGAAGATATTTTGGCAAAAGCAATAAAATTTTGGCTGATTAAAGAAATGGGTGATTAATAAATTAGATCTTGAAGATGATAAAAAACTTGGCATGGACGCAGGAAACGTCGAAAAGGAAATCGTAAACTTAATAGATAGCCATATTTTAAGAAAAGATGCAAATAACAATAATGACAAAAGATGCCATAAATGTATTTGAATTTTAGGTTTAGATTTTGGAGTTGTAAAGGACTGGATGAAATAAACGAAATCCCTTGTACCCTTTCTGGTTTTTTTAAGTTAAGCTTTAAAATATTTTAGCCGATTCTATATTTGTTTCAATGTAAAATAACAACACCAGCTCATTCACTTAATTGACTCATTACAAACTAACACTTCCAATACACTTCATGCATTAAACTGCACTCATGGTAGCAATCAATTACCAACAATATTAACCTACCTACTAATCCGTGACTCAATAATAGTTCTGAGCACTACCACCAGCTATTCCTGACCTCCATCCGCAACTTCCTGATGATGCACAGAATCGCGTGCATAAATTGTATGTAAGTCATCATTCGTTACCATTTCCTTCGCGTTTCCTCTACGGTAATGAAGAGGAAATCACGCACGTTGCATACATAGTAACATGCTAGCTGGGTCACGGCTGAATATAGGGCTTTTCCCATTGACATTACCAACGATTATTGTCTGCCTCGTTGGTGTTGAAACGCCACTGCTGAGTGTGAGGTCCTGGGTCAATTTCCAGCTCGGAAAACGTGTTATTGGATTTTTCTCAGTAGCTTTCTTCCTGTTTGATGGCAATAGGCTCGCCTCTTATTACATGGGACTTAAACATAATACGCCAATTGTGGGTGTACTATTTAGGTACACCTCTCATGTTATGTTAATACCACGATTAAAAATTTCTTTAACATTACAAGCAATGTTGGTTTGGTTCCACTTTACTATTATACCATTGAATTGACTTCACGTAAACATTAAAGTGAAGCTTCGAACCACAAAGTGTTTATTAGCTTTAGCCTAGTTTGAATTATTGTTATTTGATCTTGAATGGGTTTTGAAATCACAAGTTCTCGCTCAACAGTCATGGACTTATTGCCTCTTTTTGATCATGCAATCATACATCCAAAAATCATTATTTTAATTCCACAGAAAAAGTAATAAAAACGGAATTCTTATTTCTTATTTTAGCTTCAAGAGACTCCATCTTTATAAGTAGCTAGGATCACCATAGACATGCCATAGACAGTAGTTATATCTAATTGTCTACGTATCCATGACTCGGTAAGTTTCTAGTTAGTAGCGAAGAGCTGGCGTGTGACCTCTGCAACCCTTAGGGAAATCGTGGTTTCTCAATGTGATGTAATTGCTGAGATGCTGCATCCATTCATTTAATATGGCTGAATCCCACGAGCTATAGATGGTATTATTATATTTTTTTAAACAGACGACACGATACTGATACCATGGAGAGCTTTAGGTAAAAAAATCATCATTAATTAATCCTTCTGAGGGCCTAGGGAAAGTGACAATATCAGTGATAATGATGAGAGAAATTAAAAACAAAAGGATTGACATAAACTACCAAAAAGCTTATGTCAATCCTCTTGAAAGTTCTTGTAGAAATACGTAACGCTGAGAAAGCGATTGTGACTTGTTTAGGCCCTCTGGCCTCTGCCCAATTCGTCGCTGTCATTCCAAAAAGTCGTATGTAAAAACAGACTGTTTCGGGAAACACAAAAAAGATATTTTTTTCCATAGTTTTTTGTTGCCTGAAACATTCTGTTTTATATGTGACTTTTTGGAATGACAACGACGAATTTATTTGTGGTTATCGCAGCATGGCTACAGAAACGATGCTCAATATCGTTTTTTTTTATTTAAAAGAGTGTCCTTGGAGTTTCTTGTCGCCTTAGAATGGGCTAGGCTTCATATTTCTGCCTGACCGACTCCTTGACAATTCAAAAGAGCCTGTTAGTGGTTTAATTGAAATAAATGCTTTAAGTTTGAGTTTAACTTGACATATGCCACTTTTTCTTGAAATGTTAGGTACCGATAGGCGTAAGTTTTTGGATTCTGTCTTTCATTAATTTGGCATGCAGAAAGTAGATAATATTTGGCATTGGTCAATAATCGACAATAGGTACACTATAGTAACTAAACTAACTTAAAATGTACTGTTGAAGTTGACTTCTTGTTGATTTGTCTTACTAAACTTCACCATGAATGTAAAACCATTAATTTTCGAATCATCGAATACGATTTATGACCATCAAAGCTAACGGTTTTTACGTTCGATTAAAAATGATTCTTGTTTGTAATATCAAATTTCTTAAGGCCTGTCAAACGACAGTTTAAAAACATAGTGACCTACTACATTCAGAAGTTTTCGGGTCACATACACATACTTTTTTGATATAAGTCCAAAATAAATTACTGCTTCTTAAGGGCCTTGGGCAAAGGTGTTGGACTTTGTTTCATTAATTTTACGTTGGCCCCTGTAGGCTTTCTGTACATGACGCGGCGCATGGCTGATATTGATCCGTCCGTGGAGCTCCGTCTTCATGTACAGGAAGCCTATGATTGGACAGAGGAACAGCCGTCGCTCTTTTCTCTAAAGAAAAACTAGAAAAACATCGTTATTATCAATGACAGACTTGTTCAACCCTTTGTTGAGTGCCATATTTATTTTTTATGCTTCTATTATCTGTGCTTATTAAGGGTGCGTGCATGACGAATGTCAAACATAACTTACAATGTAGGCAAAGCATAGAAAAAAATTAACTGTTTATTTTGCAGCACATTAATTATTTAGAACATAATGCCATCTAGCAAAAACGGCTGATATTTAAATGAAAGGCTTTCTTTGTGAATGCCTAGTAGTTTCGCAACTTCAACCATACTCCTAGAAATCAAACCTAAAGGTTTTAATTTATGAACCGTAGTTTATTTTTAAATCTATAACACAATATTATTTATGGTGAAACCTTATTACAGCAAAAATATGATTAAAAATAAATCTTACTCTACAAACAGTATGTTATTTATGTTGCAAGTTGTATTTAAAACAGCGCCATCTGTTATCGCCATACAGAAGTATTTTCACGGCCACATTTGTTTACATCGGCAAGCTTGCAAAGAAAACAAAAGTTCAAGGTTCCACCGCAGCGCGGGCGCAATCATAAGTCGACGAACTCAACGTGAATAAAATTATTTTATTTGTATGTTTTAAAAATAGATTACTGCACTTTTGTTTGTTTTTTGCTAGTATTGTAGTGAATTAATTTCGTGTAGGTAATTCTTATTAAGTACCTAGTTTCAGTGCTTAATAGTTTTATGAATTAATGTAATGTGCTAGATCAGTTGATTTCATAGTTTTCAGAGCCCATAATATAATAATTACTTACGGTAATCTGACGTGATATCTATCGTTATAAAGGTCTGCTGTTAACCATGGTTACCAAGAGGTCAATATTGACCATCTTGAACCCCATGTGATACCAGCAAAACTATTTCAACCTAATTGTCAATCAAATCCTATTCAAATAATAGGTATGCCGAAAGAAAATAAAACTACAGAAAAATCTTGTTTTACTTTTTTATAAGAAAATTGTATCTGGTTTTATCAATAAACTACGTTTGCATTCATAAAACCGTCTTTACCAAGGTTACGCGCACGCGCAACAATGAATGAAATAGTCGGCCATGATTGCCATCGTCTTTTTGTTGTAACCGTCGTCGACTAGATGGCGTTGTTTTTTATTTTTTTCTTTGTAAAACTCGGTTACCGAGGCATTGCATTTACAGTGCTTGTCGTCTTATTTTTATGTTGTGAGGTAAGCAGTTATTTAATAGTTAGTGTTTCTTGTCTTGTTTTGTTCGTTGTAACGTCTTTTCTTTTATTATTATTTTGTGTGGTTTGGATAACGACATATAAAAGTGATTCTGATTATCATTATAATGAGTAAGTAGGTTCGTGAGAGCAGAGTGATCAACTCAAATAACAACTGATTGATGCATTTTTTTGTTATTTTATTGCAAGATAACTGATTGATGCAGTTTGGAAGCAATATTTCTAAGAGCGTCCCCGTTTAAAAATATACATGTTAATGGCTGTGCTGTTGGTATGATGTTAGAAAACCTTAATATACCTTTGAATTGTTATTTACCATTGTATAAAAAGCCTGACTTACTATTTCAGAATGGCTGTTCCTTTAGAATAATAATCAACGTAATCCTTGGGTGGACACCCACAATGCTATTCTTTGCAAGGAAACTCTGTGTTCTGCGTTTTCTGTGAAACGAAATCTAAATTTCTGTGAAAGAAAGAAAAAATAAGGTAAATCACTGAACAATTATAAGAAATAATACCAGCGCAAATAAGAAGCCCCCTAAAATTAAAATTAAACCTCATCATCTGCCCACCCACACACGGTATGAATATAATTTCTCTGTATGCGTCGTCCGTTTTTCTTACACGCACAGAACTTGTTTACAACCGGCTAGTTCCTGCTTTTCCAACCTAGTTTACAAATATCAGGTATTTTCTCTCTATATTAGTCGTGTCCTATAGATTGGAAAGATTGTGTCTTGTTTATAAATATCGCTTTTTATATTGTTACTTGACAATTGACCATTGAAGTACGCCCGTTTGAATGTTCTTAAATTGGCATCGTCCTTCTTTGCGGGGTTAAAAACATATTGAACACATAAAAGGTACTATACAACCACTAATTCCTTTGTCTAGGGTGAATGATAATCGTCTAGGAACTTGTTATCGGGTTGCATACACTTCATATATTTTAATGTTGAAAGCCCCTGATACAATTAAGGTTCATAAGTAGTCACAACTTTATTTGACATGCAATATTTGTTACATAGTACTATACAACTAGTTCTGCTCTTGAACTCTAACTGTGGAGTGCCTTGCCGTCTCTTTTCTATAGGAAACGACCAACTGGAACCGTGCACCTAGCTTCTGACGTTTCATATGTGCCCATGTAGGTTTATGTGAAACTAGGTGCTGCCCGCGGCTTCGCCCGCGTGAGTGTCGGAAATTACCCCATACATCCCCATGGGTTTTAAGTATAAATATTGAGTTTCGAGTTAATCGGACAGCACGTTAAAATTCTTCCATACAAACATTGACACCCCCCAACCTTTTAGGGGGTAATTTAGAAAAACAAAAAACTACAAACTTTATAATTTATTTAGATAACTATTCGTGCGAAGTTTCATGTTTATTACCTCAAGGAATAAGATTTTTCATACAAACTTTAATCCCTTATTTTACCCTCTTAGGGGTTGAATTTCGAAAAATCCTGATACACGTTATTCTTAATTTTTGGGTTTAAGTATAAATATTGAGTTTCGAGTTAATCGGACAGCGCGTTAAAATTCTTCCATACAAACTTTGACACCCCCCAACCCTAGGATAGGGTACTTTTCCGGGATAAAAAGTACCCAGTGTGGTGCCCAGGATATTAAAGAATAATTATACCAAGTTTCATCGTAATCGAACCGGTAGTTTTTGCGTGATGCCTGAACAAACAGACAGACAGACAGACAGACAGACAGACAAAAAAATTTTTAATCAAATTTTTGGGTTCGGTGTCGGTCTAGTAACACCCCCTGCTATTTATTTTTTTGATATCTTCAATGTACAGAATTTTCACTTCTACAGATTTATTATAAGTATAGATATAGATAAAACATTTTGATTTGATTTAAATACAATACAACTAAAGTCCAGTAAGCCAAATGCACTAATCGAGCCATAATCATAAGTAACTCTTTACAACTAAAAAGTTAAGTACTCAGTTTTCCTCCCAAATTAGCATAGATTTAATAACAGTACTGTACAGCCCAATATAATTGCTAAGAGAAAGTTCATGAACGTGAGCATAAAGGTACTCAAGCTGATGCATTTTTTAGAAATTAATGCGTTATAATTAAATTAAGAGAGTTATATTTATGGGTTCCTCTTTGAATTACGGACTGTGCGTGCGTTTAAGTACATAAGCAGCGTTCGCAGACCAACAGCCAGCCAGATGAGTGGACAACCTACAAAACATTGCAGGTAAGCCCTGGATGAGACTTGCTCGACCAGGGAAGCATGGCACACAAGGAACGAGGCCTGTATTCAGCAATGGGTAGAACAACGATGGCAATGATGATGTTCATATACATTTTATACTCGACTTCGCCAAAGTCAACGGCATACTAAGGATAATTCTAGACGAGAAGAAACTCAGCAATAGATGAACAAGACTGTCACTGACGATAATGATGACTGCAAAGCCAAGCCATGAACGATTGAACGATGTATTATTGATTTCCGAATTACTGTATCGGAAAAACCTTGTTACTCGTTCTAAACCAAACATTGAACCAATCTAAATGAAATAGGTGTTGTTGGATTATAACAGGAAAATTAGTGATAGGGAACATAATGGGTTTACAGAAAGCATTGCAGTCATGTGTCTGGAGATTTTTATGGAAATCCTCAGAGAAATTTCTCAGTCCTGGGAAAATGGAGGATGAGACTCAAACTACGCAGGTCAGTTATCTTGGATCCTATATCCTATGTAGGACATCTAGAAGCTTGTGGACTGCAATTTTGTTTAAATAGTTGTTTTATGCGCAGAAAAATAAATAAATAAGAATAACTGCAGCCCATTTCGGTACTATTCATTGTAAACGCATTAATTTTAGTGTATGCATCTGCACGATTTTTTATCCTAGTCCGATTAAAAGAATAAAAGCAATCTATGTTAACTTTCCTCATATTCACATTCTGCCTAGCCTTTTCCCAATCATGTTGGGGTCGGCTTCCAGTGTAACCGGATGCAGCTGAATACCAGTATTTTACATGGAGCGACTGCCTATCTGACCTCCACAACCCAGTAACTGGGTAATACGATACCCCTTGGTAAGACTGGCTGTCAGACTTTCGGGCTTCTGACGACTCGTAACGACTGCCAAAGATCCACGAATGACAGCCGGGACCAACGGCTTAACGGGCTTTCCGAAGCACGGAGGAGTCTCGGTATGTAAAGATGGTCACCCATCCACGGACCAACCCCGGCAAGCGCAGCTTAATCTGATGGATTGACCCTTGCGGCTGTTATTACTTAGCCACGAGCTCCTCCGAGCGATGTTAACCTTCATAAACATACTATAAACAAGATGATACAAGTAAATTTTACTTTTATCTCAATACGAACGTGCGCGATGAGTGATTTCACCGTAGCCAGTACACCTTTCTCTGTTAGGGGCAAATGTCCGACCTGGATATAAGGAAAGCTGTGTGGTGCGTGTTATAAGCGGTAGCGGGAAAGGCATAAGAGGTAGCGAGCATTCTAAAACTTACGTGACACGACTATAATTATCTTCTATTGCTTATAATATTATCTTTGTTTTTATTGGCACTCATTATTTCTGTCTTGATTGAATCTGTTAATCTTTGACATCATTTCTTAGATTCGACTTTTAACACAGTCACATCTTTAGTAAAAACAAAAATCCAGAGACATTTAGTTTTATTCTAGTAAAATAATGTACAGTTTTTTATCGTTAATCAATTTTGAATAGCAAGTTCGAAATGTGAGTTAGGTATTTAATTCAAGTTTAATTTTTTTGCTAGATTGATAAGTTCCAACTAACAACCAACCAACTAACACACAACTGAACTTAGAATACCTTTTAATGACCTCAGAAATTTCAGACACGTTGTGTTCAAAACTAAACTCCCTTATTTACCTTTTATTGAAGTAAACACCATAGTACAAATATTATATCTTTACCTATAATGAAGAGTCTCAAGTACTCACCACAAACACCACAGAAGTGTTATAAATTCATTCGCTCACCGCGACCATTAGTCTAAATCACCTCGTTCACAAGTGGCTAGTTATATTTATAAAGCGTGCCTGCGGGTGAGGCATTAAGTTTCTAGGATCATTTGTCAAGTGTAATTGGCTTTCTTATTTGAAGGAAAAGAAATATAGTGTTGCCAGTGTTGACAAAACAAAATTATTTAAAAAAATCGAGAATTCTTGCCCCATTTAGGTAAAGAGAGTAGAAAATTTAAAAAAAGAGCAAATTTATGGTTACACTACATAAATATGACAGGAAATTGTACATTTAATCATAACGGATCTAAATTTTCTCTTAATTTTTAGAGTACTTACCGATAATTTCTAGATTTCCTACATTAAGTTGGTAATACAACAGTTATTGCTCAAATCATATAACTTGGACCACGTCAATTAAAGTTAACACATAATATTTGTACAAGAAGATTATAATAGCGCACTGTCTCCGTACGTGGAAAAATAATACAAATACTTATCTGTAAGTATACTTCAGTTACTTTTGGCTAGTTATTAGAATTACTTATCTGTAAGTATAGGTACTTCAGTTTAAGATACTTTTGGCCAGTTAGTTCTAGAGTATGGTAAATAACAACTTGAATCCTGGCGTAGGCTTTAATTTATTATGAAAAGCATGGTAGAACACAAAATAATAATGACTGTATAGTAGCCAATATGACCTTCTTTCGTGTTTTGTATCATTCTTGATTGGTAAAGCGTTTATTATTATTATTTATTATTGCAGTACCTACACAATTTATGTGCTAAGGTGGTAAACATTGGCTTAGGAACAATTGTGCGACACAGCAAACAAAATAAAGTATTTAGAGATGAATACTTCTGAATTTGTTTGTTATAAGTAGGTAAATAAAGTTTATTATGCATAATTTGATGACTGTAACTTGCATTATGGACATAAGTAGTCAAAGCAAGTAAGTTGTATTGTTGCCAGTTTCACCAACAAAAGCTTATTTGTTAAAAAAGTTATTTGTTATAAAACACACATAGCACCATTTCCTATAGCCAACCCGGCTATAGGAAATGTGTGTTTTGGATAAGTTTATATAGAAAACTGAAAGTAGTAACCACGAAAAAAAACGTCTGGCTAGCCAAAGAGTTCCACCAATGAGTGAAAAAATCGGATTCTGGACAAACCTTGCAAAAGGTTGTTAAAAAAAAATTCAATATCACTAAAAGCGTGCAAAAAGAACTGTCGTATTTTGATAACGTTAGTAAGAAGTCACATAATTAATAAAATAAAGACAAAAAAGAACAGTGAATACAGATTTTTTTCTGTTTGAAACTCAGCAGACGTTTTTTTCGTGACTACTTAAGTTTTCCGTATAAACTTATCCAAAACCCATAACAAGATTTTCCGTAATCGAACCTTAGTGGGAAACAAGCCGTGGTTATTATTACGTATTAATAACTATTTTGGTTGTAAAAATCTCTTTCGCTGATCAAAAGTTTGAGTATAATTCAAAAATAAATGTGGGAAAAAAAACACATTAATGGAAGGAATACCAAAATTGTGTAGTGAAATAATTCTAACAATGATGGAGACTTGATAAAATCTAATTACTTTCTAATTAGAATCAAATCTCAGGATTCCCATGAATTTGGTGAGAATGCTCGAAATCTGAATGAAATTAAAGTGAAATTTTTAATGTAGGTATGGGCTTCCTCTGGCAAACTTTGCCCAGTGTTTGTCGAGAATGACGTCGAAGTCAGAGCTTAGACGTTACCGGATTTGGGATCAATCAATCCCTCTACAAGCTCTGTGCCCTGTAAGACAAGTTAACTTGAAATATCTAAATATATATTATGTCTTGACTTATCATACGAATATTTAAGGGCCCAAAACAAAATGATTAGGCGACGTTTTTTGATGAATTCAATCTAATAATGGAAATGTCTCTCAAGGTAGTTTAGACACGACGCAATTAACATAGCCCACCGCAGTCATTTGCAGAACTTATGCCAAGACGCGTTGTATATCATTGTCCATGTGATAGTTAGATAGTTTCCACCTTTAGTGTAGTTTACTGTTCAAAAGTTACGAAATCGACCATACTATGCAGGATACCGTTTTTAGATCCACGTATTACTATCAATCTGCCTAGCTTTTTCCCAACTCTGTTGGGGACGGCTTCTAGTCTCACCGGATACAGCTGAATACCAGTATCTTACATGGAGAGACTGCCTAACTGACCTCCATAGATACCCCTTGGTAAGACTGGTTGTCAGACTTTCGGGCTTCTGACGACCCGTAACGACTGTCAAAGATCCACAAATGACAGCCGGGACCAACGGCTTAACGCGCTTTCCGAGGCACGGAGGATTCTCGATATATTTATAAAGATGACATTACATTACATTACATTGGCTGAAAACTTGTTATTGATTCCTTACAATGCGTTGATGCTGATGCTTGCAAAGTCAACAAGCCGAATCATGCAGCAGTCATGTCTGCAAACAGATAAATAGATTGTAGTCGGTCTAGATGAGTCCTGCATGATAAGAAGTGTCATTGAATTGACAATATATTGACCTGTCAAGCTGGAAGATGCTTTCTTCCCATGAGGGTAGACAGAAACGACAAAGCATGTTTGTAATCTACTAGCTTTTGCTCATGGCAGGCCTGCGTGGAGGTCGGAAAATATCCCACGGGCACTCACTTTCGCATAGGATAATTATTGTCAATCTTTTCTTATGCATAGTGTTAAATCTAAACGCAGTCATATTTTAATATAGGAACTTATATACTACTATGACAATCAACATCTGAGATTATTCAGCTTGTTTATTTTATTTGATTACTGTTTCTGTCTCGACAATACTATAGTTCATTTTTGGTTCACCATGGTAATGATAGAAAGATCGAAACTATTCTCACTCTTAAGAGCGTTTGTTCTTAAAGTTGGCAACGTCGCAAATAGCTGTCAAATATTTACCTGTTTTGATTAATTTCGCAATATTATTGTATGGAAATATAAAATATCGCTAACTAGTGAACTAGAATATTTATATTGAATTGCAATTATAGCACTGAATTTGACGTTTAAGTATAAAAAAAACATTTGGAAAGTTGCCAAATACTTTTTTTACATCTAAAACGAAATATTCGGTGTTATGATATTAATTATTGCATTTCATAGTCAATATTCTAGTTCACTAGTTAGCCATATTTCATATTTTCATACAGTAATTTTGCCAAATTAATCAAAACAGCGAGATATTTGACATCTATTTACGACGTTGCCCACTTTCAGAACGCACGCTCTTAAAGGGTACATAACATACGCAACCGTCTGGCCAAACACTGTTTCTTAAGATGCCCCTCCTAGTCAAATCAAATCAAATCAAATCAAAGTAAGTAGTATAAGTTAATTTTTGGTAGCTTTTTAACACCTGTACAAACAATTATGTATCATTTTAGCATATCCACCACTGGGCTCAACCTGTATCTATGTATTACTTTGGATAATTAAACAGTATTTATTATATTTTGTTTATTTTACCATACCTACTTAATACCAGTTCCTTATAAGTGGTGCAATCGTTTTTACATCCATGCACAGTGGTTTCAGTTTGAGCAGTAATTATATATTTTTTGTTCATTCACGATATTATCATTGAGCCCAATTTAAATTCTCTTTTTTCATACCTTTAAAAGTAATACAGTTTTTATACCAACTAAATAACATACATACAAAATCTAGAAAATAATGAAGTTGCCTAGATCTCTCTAACGAGAAATAGATGGTACAGTCATACATAATATGACTTTTATGTGCACAATTATTTATAAGTATCATTTCTATTTCCTTTATGAGCACATTACATTTAAATAGCGATACCATTAAGGGCAAACACCATTATAAATCTGAGATAGAAAAGTTATGGCGTCAACTTTTAGGTAAGTGCACGTTCTAGGTGCACGAGACGTGCGTTTTATCAGCACGGCCTTGACTTGTCTGGAAGTTTAAATAAAACTCTGGACCCAGGTAGGCCGAAGCAATCCTGCTCTAGTGGAGATTCAATTATGACTTTGCCCAAGTGTGTAAAAGGTGGTAGCGAGGCGAGGGTGAATGTGTAACCGTTCTCCGGACGTACGTTTCAGTCTCGGCATTCGAGGACTCAATTGTAATGGAACCTAGTTTATAAATATTTCAGAAGTAATAGTACCGGTTACCGCTGAAAGATAACAGTCATCTGCCAATTACGTCACTAATCCCTAGTTTCTGAAATTCTGATCAAGGCTGGGATCCATTGTCACATCTCATCTCGTTATTTAGTAATCATTACGGCTCGTGCAGACCGGCGCTATATTGCGGGCGCAACAGGCAGCGTGACCCTTATCTCGCCCGCGATGTTGCGCCAGTCTGCACGAGCCTTTACTTATTCTTTCGGATACCTTTGGTTGGCATTCACAGAAGTGTAGGTTCCACCACGATGTTTCTGGTTGGTATATTGGCGTGTGCTAGCTGGTATTATGGCTAATAATTTAATTGATGTTTTGTGTTGCGTAATGGTAATGATTTTGCATACTATTGTACAAAAATAAAAATAAACTAACTGTACAGACAGCTGTGCTGTTGGGCAGTTTGTTGCGCCACATCTTCTTCCCAGCTAAAGCACTAGGAAGTGGTGAAGAGTCGGCGTTTTGGGGGACTGTCTTATGTAATTTTGACGTTCAAAAAGTGCTGATTCTCAGCCTAGTTTGAATAAATGACTTTTGATTTTATTTTATAAAATGAAAATAAAAGAGTCAAGTAAAGTAACGTTCCTGAATTTACAATAAACGCAGAGGAATGCAGTAATGATAGCTTCAGATAGTTTATCAGAACAAAACAATGTTAGAATTAAATAATAATGCAGTTCAAGTGGAGCAACTTTCATAATTGCCTTACCGACAGGATACAAAACGCGATGATAATTACGAATAATGGAAAAAAAAAAATGGAAAAAGGAGTTAGGAACTCTTCCTATTAATCTAGCTTATGAAGCTTTGCCTCATTTTTGGTCTCTCACCTTAGTAACATTGATTTTACGGGGACAATCGCCTTAAATTTAAAAAGATCAAAAGGTCAAAAAGTCAAAAAAATAAGTGAATAGGAGGATACTTAGATTTTTTTAAAATTAAGCAATGCTTTCTTAAACTATTCATTAAATTATTTTTACACAGAATATTAATAATAATAATACATCCCATGCCAATTTCAGCTCCGGTGACCGACAAACACTATTACGTCAATAAAACACAGAACAAAATTGCATATTTTTATTTGTAATAATAATTATAACAATTAAACATCTTTGTATCGTTAAGTACATTATTACAACGATAATTATTTAATTTAAATTATGAGTATTTAGGAAGAATTAGCTACATAACAATACATACGAAATAAATAAAACCTTTGATACCTAACATACTCGTGGGGAAATATACATAAAATAATTAAATACATACACAGTCTTACATAATTATTACTTAAAAATATTAAAGCCAGGTACTGAGTTTTAAATAAAAATATAGTACATTACCAACTAAAATACTAAAATAAACGAAGTATATACAAATAAATAAATAGAGAAACATTTCGAAAAAAATAACAATATGACTTGAAGTGACTAAGAAATAAAACGGCAAAAAACGTCATCAAATAACAATTCACGAGTCATGGCATGACATTGATAAATTAAAAATAAATCACACAATAAATAACAGGCACACACACATCCGTACAAGATAAATAATACTTAAATACATTGAAGATCGGAGAAATCAGTGGAAAACGTGCCACGGAACCGGGTCGCTAAGGCTTCTGCGCGGAATACGCTAAGTTTTGAGCTTCGAGCGAGCGACCCCAGCCGCCTCCGCCACCGTGGCCACCGCTGCCTCCACTACCGCTGCTACTATACGAAGAGCCTCCAGAGTCACCACCGTACCCACTCGTCCCTCCACTGCTGCTGCTGTAATCATGGCTCGATGAATGATGAGGGTGAGCTATCACTTCATACGTCACATGCTTCTGCTGACCCAGCAACTTTTTCAACCCTATTATCGCCGATAAAACTAGGGCAAGCTTTCCGATCAGCAACGCCTTTCCTGCAATCAATGCTATTGCTCCAATTGCTAACGGCATCAACGCCATCAGCTTCAAAGCCACTGCTGCTATCAAAGGTCCCAGGATTTTAGCAGCCTTCTTCTTCTTCCCACGTCCTTCACTAATTTCATTATCTTCGGTAAACGATGACACTGTATCTTCGAACGCGCGCCCTGCACTTGACACTGCGTCAATCACATCGGAACCTTTCACTTCTACTCTCAAGGAATGCGTTTCGAAGTAGTTCTTTAACCGCGAAACAGGATCTAAGGCCCTCGGTGCTCCGGTGTCGGTCGGTACGTCACCGGATTTGACGACGGTTACTCCATCAGTGAGGGAGAACGATTCCTTTTGTCCAATCATCTTGTCGACGAATGAGAAGAATTTGTATTTGAGGCATGTTGTTGATTCTTTTCTGAGGCAGTCTGTTAGGCCGTCTATGTCGTTGTCTGTGTGGCCGGAGTCTTGGGCGGGAAGTGCGTGTGCGACCGCGAATAAGAGCAAGACTATCGACCGCTTCATTGTGAGAGTTAGCTACGTCTGCGCGCCGGCTGTCGCGACGCTCCTATATAGCCTCCCTCAAGTGTGGCAACCACCGAATTGGACTTTCTCAGCCTGGAAGTAAAAGTAACGTCCAGGTTTCATAACGAAAGGTTTGTGCGGTCATTACGGAGGTCATGAACTTGGGTTGGGTTGTGCGTATGTTTTGGGTTTGTAAGTAGGTGAGGTTTTAGTTCGGACTAGTTTTCAGTAGGTTAGTGTAGTGCGAAAGTTCATTGCGTTTTTAATTGTTATTGTTTTAATGGGAATTGGTTTATGGATAACTGTTTATGTTTATGCTTTGGCTGGTGGTTGTGTGATGTGATTATCATGTTTACTTGCATTACGAAGCTTTATGATTTTAATAGAAGTTGTTTCACTTTATAGTCTCAAGAATTCACTTATTGATTTATTCTATTAGATGTTAATTTTAACACGACTATAATTTACTCTTTAATTAAAAGCTTTTTCATTTCTTTATCCCGAACGTGTGTTACCTCAACATGAATAACTGATAATTTTAAGTTTGATCCAAATATTTTCAGCATTCAATAAAATTAAAACCTTTTTTGCTGTTGTATGTTTTTCTTAATTAGTCATTGCGTGAATGACTTTATTGGAGTCCATATTTTATCTAAACTAATAAAATAAAACTGAAAAGTTTGTTTGTTTGAACGCGCTAATGTCTGAATCTACCAGTCAGATTTGAAAAAAAAAAATTGCATTTGGTAGTCCAATTCTTGAGGAAGGTTTTTTAAGGCTTATCACATCACGCTACGACCCTTAGGAGCCAAGTGAGGCGGGTTAAACTGCGAGGTACAGCTAGTTTTGTTAAAAAGGACCACATTGATAATAAACTTAGAAGATTTTCCTCAAATCAGTAAAATAAATCATGGGAAAAAAATCACTAATGACAAATTATTATGAACGTTAATGTTGGCATACGACTTTTCAAAATGACGTAATAGCCTTTTGGAATATTGAATACTTTTGTTACATATTACATAAGATAATTACATATTACATAAAGAGCTTAACTATCTTTCAATTGAAGCTAGACTTCTAAACTTTCTGTCTGATTGACTGGTATTTCAATAAATTATAATAATTCATCTTTATAGATATTCATAATTATGATTGCATTCACTTAATTTGATACTCGTTCTGAATTTATGATAATTGAAAACTAAAAAACTAAGTTTCCTGCCATTTTAAGAATCACTGTGACTTTATCCCAGATTCAAATTGATTTGTTGGACAGAGAAAATCATAACACGTAATTTTTTTTTTGTGTTTTTTTTTTTGTCGTAATCAGCCAAAAATGTGTCCTAAGTGGTACCTAATCTAACTCAAATTGAATTATTTTATAAACTTATTGATAAAACCCTTTGGTTAACCCTTCGGGGAATACAGGCGTGATGTTATGTTATACATAAAACTTTTACAATAAAGTTAGCAAACAACATCAAACCGGTTACCATTTATTATCATAATGTTTATTTTTTATAAACTTGATTTTCCGGTTTCAAGGTCGAATGGTAGGCGGTCATTGTAAACCCAACAAGAAGAAACTAAACAACAAAGATTCTATGGGACATGTGCACTGACAGGAAACTGGTTCGACAATGATAATATTGATATTACTAAGGGATTATGGTATCCTATTTATTATTATATAAATATTATAAATGCGAAAGTTTGTGAGGATGGATGGATGTTTGTTACTCTTTCACGCAAAAACAACTGAACGGATTTGAATGAAATTTGGCACACATATAGTTAATAGCCCGGATTAACACATAGGATAATTTTTATCCCGATATTCCCTCGGGCTCGAGACTTATGCGGGTGAAACCGCGGGGCGCTGCTAGTACTCCATATAGCTATCTTGACTGTCTCGTTGGTCTAGTGGTCCCAAGCGCTACTGCTGAGCATCAGGTCCTGAGTTCGATTCCCAGGTCGGGCAAAGTGTTATTGGGATTTTCTATCTGGAATTTCTCAGTAGCAGCCCGAAATCCGGATTTGAGCCCGAGTCATGGCAATAGGCTCGCCCCCTATTACATGGGGTTTAAAACATAACTGGCGAAATGTTGGTGTACTATAGGTACACCTCTGCCTGACCCTTCGGGGAAACAAGTCGTAATCGCACAGAAAAACGTACTCAGAATTAGACTTTATCGAAAAGAAGTCTGGGCATTTTTTTTTTTTTTGCCTATAGATTGGGATTCTATAAAAATATTTCGTTAAAAAACAGGATCGAGTGCGAATCGGATTCCTCGTACCACCATACAATATTTAGTAAAAAACGCCGAAAAAAACACGTTTCTTGTTTTAATTTTTTTACTTTAATATTTTACTTTATTTTATTTTTCTTATTGGTTGTAGCGGCAATTGAAATACACAATGTGTGAAAATTTCAACTGTTTTAGGGTACCGTTTGGCAGAACCCTAAAACCTCTGCGACAAACAGGGGTCAACACCATAAAGCTCAGATATTTATCCTGCATATTTATAATAAATAAATGTCTTAGAACACACAGTCGAAAAGTCATTAGTTCATTACATATGAAAGTGGCTAATGTTCGCAAGTACTTACACAAACTGCAAAAAAAGATTTTCCCATAGATACGCCAGGAATCTCATAAAACGTGTTTCTTGAGCTATTGGCCTGTCTTGAAAGTTAGAAAGCTTTGATTTAGACAAAACAGTTAAATTACTTAACTGCAGTAAGTCATCCCGATGACACCTACAGTATTTAGTGATTTATAAATGTGAATAAAGTCATTTGTACCTTGATTAGTTTGGCTACTTTCAAAGCTAAGGACAATGCCATAACAATAATGTTAGCAGCATTGTGTTTCGGCAGTTAGAGGTAAGATAGCCAGTTCATCTATGGTTGAGGATTCCTGGTGTAACTCGCTTCCACGTTCAGCCTGATCATCACTTACCATCAGTTGAGATTCAGGCCAAGAGCTTACAAGGTGGGATTTAAAAAAAAATAGGCTAATCTGGCTAAAGACAGCATAACTAGTAGTGCGGTAGAGGAAGATATCGTGCAGAAAATCGGGCTTCATCATCCTAGCCTTTTCCCAACTATGTTGGGGTTAGCTTCGCAAATCGAATGCAGCTGAATACCTGCTGCTTGTTGCTGTATTTTACATGGAGCGACTGCCTATCTGACCTTTACAACCCCGCCACTGGGTTACATGATATGGTAAGACTGGTTGCTAGACTTTCGGGCTTCTGACTTCCCGTTACGACTGTCAAAGATCTCCAAATGGCTACCAGGACCAATGGCCAAGCATGCTTTCCGAGGCACGGAGGAGTATGTAATCGATAGTCACCCATCCACGGACTGACCTCGGTAAGTGTTGCTTAGCTTTGAAGACCGACCCATGTGTCTGTTATTATTTAGGCACGAGCCCCTCGGCCTTCAGAAACTCGAACTTAATGGCATTAAATTGCGGACACGCAGCTAGAGAAATGATAAATCAAATGGTCATCATTCATCACTCCAGCTTACTGAGTTACCCTTTCTGTACTATTAGCAAGTCAGGCCTATTATAATATAGGAACAATATTCGAAGGGATTGGAAGAACTGTTCAGTAGCATCCCAGGGTCTGGATTTGTGTCCATTTGATGACAATGGGCTCATCTCCTATTATATGGAACTTAAACATAACTGGCGAAATGTAAGATGTAAACCTCTGTATAACCCTTTGCGGAAATATAGACGTGATCTAATGTTATGTTAAAAAACTTTTTACAAAAAAGGACAACCGACTTCCAAAAAAAAACACTTCAAAGTGAAAAATTCGGAAGTTGGTGGCAAAAAACGAAAAGTCAAAACCAAAGATACCGAATATCACGACCTGCTATGTAAATAACAATGACTGGAAGTTATTAGAACATCATCCACATAGGCTAAGTGGGAAAAATACGTATTAATGAGGCTAACTCAAAAAGTACCTAAGCAAAGTTAATACAATTTACTTGGGACCAACTTCGAGGTAGGAGGGTATACCTCGAAGTTAAATCAATCAGCCAATAAAAACGATCATTCAAATCGGTCTTCTCTGTAAAAAGATATGCGTGGTCATATATTTAAAAAAAAATACTGTCAACTTGAGAACCTCCTCGTTGTCTTTTCGGCGGTTAAAAATTAAAGCAAATTATCATTTCCTGAACATCAATTTGTCAGTCAAACAAAACAGCGCAACCTTCACTGACCTTCGAAAGTCATTAACAGGAAAGTATGAAAATATAGATACACAAAGCTCACGAGCTCATTGCCTGAGTCACAGAATCATTCTACTTTCATGATTAGGTAATCTTGGTCATCAGGATATAACTTTCTTCAAGCTTAGTCATAAAAATATCTGCACGAACCAAAACGGATGAAAATTCCGATACCCGCGCGCTACACTACGCGGGACAAATTATATTACCCTTCTTGATGATGATGATAAACATAACGGGTGTTAAAAAGAGACAAGTATTCCCCGTCATTATTGATATTTTTTCTGGTCACGGAAAAAAATACAAGAATTTAAAATTACGAAAACAAGTTTTAAATTAACTTTAAGAGCCCATAGTACCTCAGCTCAAATTCACTTTTTAGCTCGCAGAGCTATACTGAGCTGGTGGCTCCACGGCGCCGATAGTTTAGGATTCTTTTTTACGGTGAAAATAATGGTAATTTATGTAAAATAAAAAATATAGTAGCTGCTTTGTATTTAGTTCAGTTAATATGCAAAGTTTCATGATCCAATTTGAAGTTTTTTTAAAAAAATAATACTGAAATTACCAAGAATGGTCATTACGAATCTATAATACTTACCTGTTTTTCATTTTGTTAGTATTATTTTAACCAGCCTTAGTCCTGAATTTGTAAACCACTGTAATGTGCAAACAGCCTGGTAAAATAAGTGTTGGAAACAGACATAACTTATTTTAGGTAATTGCAATATTTATTTTAAAAGCTCCCAAAAAATCAAGACGTTTTCCAGCTTCGTAATTTACTTAATCCCAAGCTCATATTGCTCGTATCATAACAAATAACAAGCCATTTAAACCAGTATTTCACCCACATCACGCAATCACGAACCTCCAATTAAGTATTTATTTTTGTATCCGGAACCCGAATTGTGCATCTCGAATACTCGAGAACCCTTTCACTTTTTTTAAAGAGGTTCGTCGACTTCGCGTAGGTATATTTATATTTTTACTTTTGTATTTTGTAAAGTAAGACTGCTTTTGAAATGAATGAATGTGATTATGATTATGCTTTGCGTATGCGATTGTGTGGCTGTGACATGTGCGTTTAAATACAGGCTGTATAATTTTAGAGGTAGAATTTTAGAAGATGTTTTTTTTAGCTTGTGTTTATAAGTTCGTGGATCGTCTGCGGTCAGTTGTGAGTAGATAGATGGTGGACCATATTCCATATACCTACAGCCAAAAATTCAGACCAACCTAAGTGGGTGTACTAACTCGATCGCGTTAACGTTAACTTACGTCAATTTGTATGAAATACTTATGTTTCCTATTATAGTCACCGAACTGCGCTTATTCAGTTTCAGTACAAATGGAAGTTTACGTTATCGTGATCGAGTAATAAAAAACACCAGACCCTCATAGGACCTAAAAGTATACGAACGTTGTTAAAGTCAAGCTGGATAGGTTGAGGAGGAGAGGAGTTTTAGGGGTATGAGGAACAGGGTGTAAATTTCACTCATCCACTATAGAAAAGGGTGGATCCTCCGACCAGACGGGTGTTGTGTCTGGCGGGCAATTGCCCAAGGATTGATGTTAGATAGTCTTATATATGTTAATCGCGCGGTAAACTTAAATAGCGCGATGCAGGATTTGTGACGTCAGGTCTTTGATGCGTAGTTTGCATGTGGCGATGTAGATGCCGCCACAAAGTCAGCTGTAAAAATGACCGCAAAAATTTCAGATCACAGTAAAAAAAAGTTACTATGCTTGACAAACTGTTCGATGGCGCTGCAGTTCGGTAACCTCGCATTTTAATCACCCACGTGTTACTTACTTACTATTCTAGTATTTGCCAATGTAACCACACGGAAAAGTCATTACAATTGGCAACTTCACCTACCTACTTGATTTTAAACGCAAACATCATTCGCTTATTCTGGCTTTATTCCAACCCTGCTGACCCAACAGACGCTGTCCTATCCTTTCAATAATTCATACAAAATTTGAATCCATAGAAAATAGGATGTTCAGTTTTTCTTGACTTTCAACGTTTTCCGGAAAACTTTTCAAATTTTTCTTTCAATAAAACGTAATTTAAAAAAGGCTATTTGGTCCACCCGTTCTCAAAATATGCGCTTACCAATGAACAGCATTTCATTTTTATTTATAAATCAATTGAACAGCCTGTATATTGTATGTATGTTATTCTAATTCGTACGAGCTTGTATGTGATCTATGAATTGCTTGTCATAGTGATGTGAAGGGTCATACAAGAGAAATGCTATAAAAATGTGCTTGACATGTTACTGCTTAAGTTTTGGTATTTGTTATCCGACTACGGCGAAGCAAAAAGTAGTTGGGTTTTAGTACTGATTTGAGAGATGGGTGGATAATTATGTGGTTGGTAGGTATTTTTAAGGGTCTAAACATTTAACAGAATCAGGTGCTTCCTTGCTCGATGTCCCATCTCCCATCAGGGGTAGCATATAGGAACGCTTTGGAATGGACAACTAGCTTCATATTTTTAACTGAACGACTTTTTGACAATTGAAAAGTGGTTGATAATGGTTTAATTGAAATAAATGTTTTAGTTTGAAGTTATCGAGAGGTTTAAAATCAATCTTTTTGTGTCGGACGTGCGTGATCGCTGGATGCTAAGTCAGGGTAGGTTGTAAGGCTATTCGTTATCGCGTTCAAGTATGATTCTATACAGTGTATACCTATTTCCCCGCCTTTTGCGAAGACAAAAATAATATCGTAAAATATTTAAACTATAAAAAGTAAACCAAATTAAAATTATGATTTTACATTTCGTTTTTTGGTGACGCTCCGTCGCGAACACTTTTTGTGCAACTGTAAATACCGAATTAACATGTTCACTCACAACAACATTTGGGAAAGAAAATAAACAAATTTTAATTGAGGAAAATTATTGACAGTGGCATTATCTTACCTTTCTTAACCACGCAATAAAACGAAACAGTGCGTTACTTCACCATAAAGCCCATAAGAATGCTTTCAGAATTAAATCGTATGGGAGAAAGTGAAGTGTTTTGTATCATAAACAATTATAGTCGAAATACTATTGTGAAGAGCGAAAAGTGGTCATACTTATAGCGGTTGTGGTGGTTTATGCAAAATTCACATCCAATAAATCAACTCAGTCTAACGCAGTCCACTGCTGGGCATAGGCCTCCCCCAGGCTGCACAACACCCTGTCCTCCGCATCCAGTCTGTCCCAGGCACTTTCTTAAGGTCATCGGTCCCATCTAGCTGGAGGGCGTCCCGGGCTACGCGGTAACATTCACATAATTTAAATTAATTCTTTCCTGTAAAATATTTTCTCATTCTTTCATTTTTAATTATTAATTTGATTATTGAAGTGACTGCCTATCTGACCTCCACAACCCGGTTACCGGTTACACCACCATCATCTAGTCACGACAAATAACATATACCTCCCATAAGATGAGTACAAGCTTGAAGCTACCTATTAAGTTAATCTCAAGGCATACAAGTCATCATCATCAGCCTAGCATTTCCCAAATATGTTGGGGTCAGCTTCCAGTCTAACCGGATAAAGCTGAATACCAGAATTTTAAATGAAGTGACTGCCTATCTGACCTCCACAACGGTCATTGGGTAATACGATACCCCTTGGTAAGACTGGTTGTCAGACTTTAGGGCTTCTAACGATCCGTAACGACTGTGAAAGATTCACGAATGACAGCCGGGACCAACGGCTTAACGTGCTTTCCGAGACACCGCCGTGCCTCGGTATGTAAAGACGGTCACCCATCAACGTACCAACCCTGGCAAGTGATTTGATTTTTATTTCAAATCGCTAATCGCTGGCACTGACGCCTGACGTTCAAAACCACAGATATTCACGACGTTCATCAACTCGTAATAATTACGTCGATAAAAATTAAATCTGACTACCATCATTATAGTGCTTTACATTTTTTACCATTTTACTGAATTTTATTGATATCTCGCGTCGGAAGTACTTTACTTTCATTTTTGATCAATATTTTTCAGAATCAACTTTCGTAGAAGCATTATTGAGAAAATCACGTTTGACGAGATTTCTTTTTTAATAATATGTTATTGGATTCTTAGTGCTTACCGAATTGCCAAGCCGAAGTGGCAATGCACAATGAAGGGCAGGTCATATTGCTCGTAGAACGGATGGCCAATCACCAAAGGTCCTAGAGTGGCGAGCGCGTACCTCCTCCGCGAAGGCCTCCTGCGACCTTCTCAAGGTAGACCGATGACCTTGTGAAAGCCGCAGGAATCCGTTGGATGGGGGAAGCACAAAACCGGTCGAAGCGGTGGTGCTTGTGGGAAGCCTATGTTCAGCAGTGGATGTCTTTCGGCTGCTGGTTGCGGGTTCGGGTGACAGGTAGGCCAAAGTGTTCATTATTTAGTTTTTCAATACAAACATTTTATATTTTAAGGAGCAGCTCGTAGTCTCGATATGTGGCCAGAGTAATGGTCAAATGTGGATTTACTTCACCCTTTAGAATATACAGGTTGATTAAGAAACAACCGCATTTATTTCAATTAAACTGATTACTGGCAGTTTTGAGTTGTCAAGGAGTCGGTCAGTCAGAAAGATGAAGCTATTTGCTCATCCCATAGCGTGTCAAGTGCTTAAGCGAAGTGCCAAAGCGGGTAGGTAGGAAATAGTTTATTAACCAAGTAATACAGTAAGCAGGGACATAATGTCGAACATAGTTTGAGACAACATGAGTAGCTCACAAGTTAAAATTAAACATTTAAATAACCCCCGACACAATTTCAAGTGATTCTGCAGTATCAGTTAAAGGTTACTTTGTTCTTTTAGTATCATTGAAGTAACAGAATACTAAATTTCGAATCGACCAGACCTGTGGAAGATGCGCACATCTAATCATCAACTAGAAAAGAGCTGTTAATCTTCAAACGGCTTAACCGATTTTCTTGAATTGTAACTAAGAACACTCTCGATCAAGACACCTATCAAACAAAAAAATAATAATCGAAATCGGTTCCGCCGTTTCGGAGCTACGAGGGAATAGATAGATACACACGTTAAACTTATAGCACCCCTCTTTTTCCGTCGGGGGTTAAAAATAAATATTACCTACAGCTAGGTTATAAGTCTATAAATCAAATATTCCACAAAATGAAAATAAATCAGCTTGAACTTACCTCACCATTATTATCTTTTGTTTGAAATTTAAGCCAGATAAAATTAGCACCTCTTCCTAACAAAATTAACACCTCAATGCTAACGGCAAAAGAATCTCTCAAACTGTTTATCATACGTTGACCCTCACCATTACGCATTACTACGTAATATTTAACAGTTAGTTTGGCAAGTTATACTGCTTTGACGAGTATCTGCGTAAAACCAGTGATGACGACATTGTCGGTGTTTGATTCTGTTTTGTTTATTTCATTCGATCGGTTCGTTGAAGTTAAGTGATGGTGCGTGGGTAAATTATGGAAGAGTTAATTGTTTCATCTGTGAGGTTAAGAGCAAGCTACTGTGGTAAGAATGTTGATTGGTGACTATTTTACAATTTCGATAGGGTTCCGTAACCAGAGGGACTCTAATACTAAGTCTTCGTTGTCCGTCTGTCTGTCAGCAGGTTGTATCTCGTGAACCGTAATAGGTAGACAGTTGAAATTTTTCACAGATTATGTATTTCTTTTGCTGCTATAACAACAAACAATAAAAAGAAAACAAATTAAACCCCCTTTAATTTTTAAGTTTATTATTTTTATAAACAAGAAACGTGTATTTAAGCGTTTTTTGCTAAATATTGAAGGTAACGTAGGGTAGACATGTTCTTGAATGGAGACCGCGAGTCGGCAAACGTAAGATAGGACGCCCTCAGACTAGGTGGGGCGACGATCTTCGCAGGGTGGCTGCAGCTGGATGAGAGCTACTGAAAATCTGCGCATGAGTAGAATGGCGTGCAATTGGAGAAGCCTATGCCTAGCAATGGACTGCTGTAGGCGGAATAAGTTACCCTATGTAAAATTTCTACATTTATGTCTGTAATTTTTATAGTGTACATAAATTATATAGAGTAGTTAATTTATTCAGGCGTGACTTGGTGAAAATACAATAGGCGTAGATTTATTTAGTAACCTATTCCGCTTGCCTATTCATAAAGAGCAGCGTCCAGAGCTCGGCGTGTTAACACGTCGTGTACGGGTTCGCGACAAGTCAATCGTCATCCTGAGGATGCCTCGTTGAAAGGTGAAACACGTGTCGATTTCTTACAGGGTTTTTTAAGATTCTTTAAGAATAGTTAAGCGGAATAGGTTACTAAATATATCTACGTCTATTGTATTTTATACAGAGTATTCTATCCATCTTCTATCCAAGTGAAGAGCTGATGTCCTAGATACATTTCAGATTTTAAACTTGATTAGGCACCTTTTTAAATCATTAAGATTTGGGTCGTTCAGACTAAATGCCCATAAAAACACCCTAGTTTACCCATCGTCTGCTCTACTGTAGAGTTCACACGACAACAATATAGCGCCATCATAATTACGTGCTCTATGTTAGTAGAGCGCTTACGGTAGAGTCTGTGCTTGCTGCTTACCTACTTCTGTGTAATGAGGTATGTGGTACGTACTACGGGGTGTGGTGAGTAGTTTTATGTGAAGTGGATGATACTAGTTTTGGACGTGGAGTCGTCCGTGGAATGGAAAAAGCAAAAATGGAAGTGGAATGAAAAAACGGAACCCATAGAGGATCACTCCCAACTATGTTAGGGTCGGCTTCCAGTCTAACCGGATGCTTTTCAATACAAGTATTTTACATGGAGCGACTGCCTATCTGACCTCCACAAACCAGTAATTGGGTAATACGATACCCTTTGGTAAGACTGGTTGTCAGACTTTCGGGCTTCTGATGACTCATAACGACTGTCAAAGATCCACGAAATGAAGAGGCACGGAGGAGTCTCTGTATGTAAAGATGGCCACCCATCCTCGGACCAACCTCGGCAAGCGTAGCTTAACCTGATGGACCGACCCGTGCGGCTTTTATTACTTAGCCACGAGCTCCTCTGTCTGTCTGTCCGTCTGTCACAGCAAATTTCCTCCGAATCCAATGGACCGACTAAGTTGAAACTTGATACAATTATTAATTACTGTGACCAAACACGGGCGTGTTACGTAAATAAATAAATTATGAATAAGGGGGCAAACAAAAAAATAAAAAAAATAATTGCTAACTGTACCGTGTGTTATATCAAATGAAAGGGCTTACTGTGAGGGTCTCAATTTTTTTTTTGTAAATATATAAAATAATATTTTTAAAGTTATTTAAGAAAACAGATAAGAGAATAGACCGAATTATTCATTGTGCGTGGTCTAACACGCACTTGGCCGGTTTTCCTCGTTTTTTTTTTGTTGAAAAATATGAAAAGACTGTCCATAGTATAGTAACGACAGTGAACCCATTTCTCACAAGCTTTCCTATCAATAACTTTTCAACATTAGTCTAAAAGCTCACGAACAGATATCTAACCCTCGCCTCATTTTCACACATTAAAACAAGTGGCGGTCAGCCGAGCAAAGAAGCGAGAGTGGGTGAAAGCACGCACGGGTTAAATAATACACAAGTAGGGACCGGATTGTGTTAATGTGTCAGTTCTGTGTATTGTTCGAGTGACATTGAAGCAAAGTACTTGGAAGGGTTATAACTTACTAGAATACCTACTGACAAGAGACTTCTATATCCTTTAAATCTATAGATATTATGTCTTTGTATACTATAAATATATAATTCTTCTATACGTGTGTATGTCATTGAACTCTTCCAAAACAGCTGGACCGATTTTGATGTTTTTTTTTTTGTATGTTTCATTGGGTCTCTGGGTGGTTTAGATTTACAAGTGGACCTGGTAGGTGGCGCTGTTGAGGTAGGACAACGTCGGTCAGTTCCGTTATTATAAATTAAAGTTGCTTTTCGTGTCTCTGTGTGACCGGGTTGTTATTTTATACTCTGCAACGGACTTTGATGCAGTTTTCATCATCATTAAGAGAATTTATGCCGGATGATTTATGTTTATTGCATTAATATTAACCTTGCACATAATACAGAAATCTCGATGTTTTGTCAAGTCGTAAAACCCGTGCGAAGCAGGGGCGGAATGCTAGTATATATCTATAAAGATTTTAAATTAAGATAATGATAATGAATTAGTTTGACTGGTAGAAAATTCCTATGGCATTAAGTCCGCCTCTGTACATTTGTGTGCTTGAAGTATTAAATAAATAAATAATATCCGGAAGGTAAAATATTAATAATATTTATATACAAAATATTAATATATATTCTATAAAATATTAATATATATTCTATAAAATATTAATATTTAACTAACATAATATTGGAGAAATCTCGATGTTTTGTCATATCGTCTAAACCAGGCGAAGCAGGGGCGGGTCGGTAGTGTATTACAAATTAAACTCACTTTTCGTGTCTGTCTGTGTGACCGCATTGTTCTTCTAAACAACGGAACGGATTTTGATACGGTTTTCACCATGATTTAGAGAATTCATTCATGAAAGTTATGTGTATAACAATACATTTATTATTAAGCTTACATACAACAAAGAAATCTTGATGTTTTGTTTATAAGTAGAAACCATATGAAGCAGGAGCGAATGTGTTAGATAATTATCTTGCTTTACGAGTCAATGGCCTAGGTCCTAAAGGTTAGGGTGTGGCACGGTTTAGCTAGGGGCAGGGACCATTTTGGTTACCCATTCAAAGGGTTTTCGATAGGGTTTTTCTAAGCAGTTCATGAAAAACTCATACGATGTGGGTAACCCTTTCAATGGGTTTCAAACGAAGAACCCATTCAATGGGTTATCCATATGGAAGAGATAACCCTTTTACTGGGTTTCAAGCATAGAACCCATTCAAGGAGTTACATCATGATAAAGGTAACTTCATTAACGGCTTAGCCCTTCAAGAAGCTTAACTCTTAACCGGTGTTGTACGATCCCTGGCTAGAGGTCGTCAGTTTGAACCCATCTCTTGTATTCTCATCAGTTTGACACAAACTTTTGGGATAATACCATCACTTAGTTTAGAAAAAGTCAGCTGTAAAAGTTAAAGGTGTAAGACACAAACTGAAACACAGAATTCAGACCAGAAAATAATAAATTCTCCGATATTTGTATTCTCGGATATTTTTATTAGGAAATGTAGAATTCAAAATATTACATTATTAACTTTCAAGCATCTTATTTTGAAAGCTTCTTTAACACTTAATAAAACATATTTTAAACATTTTTTTTTTGCGTCCTGTGTCTAGTGGTCGCACGCGCTACTGCTGAGCACGAGGTCCTGGGTTCAATTCCCAGGCCGGGAAAAGCGATATTATTGGGTTTTTCCATTCGGAATTTCTCAGTAGCATCCTGGAGTCTGGATTTGTGCCCGGTTGATAGCATTAGCCTCGCCCCCTAAATGTGGGTGTGTACCTACTAAGGCTACACCGCTGCCTAACCCTTCGGGGAAACAATGCGTGATGTTATGTTATTTAAATCATATTATTTTGATTTTTATTCTGAACTTTCCACTTTGAACTTTTATTTTTTTATTTTCTTGTGCTAAAGGGCATCCACTATCAGCATCTAAGCCTCGGTTCAACTTTGCTCCTCGCTCTCACTAAGACACGCCCCATTGATCAAGTAGATTATGTGACTTTATAAACTTGACATGACCATCACGCTTATATTTCTCAAAGAATTGGGCAGAGGTGTAATTATTAAGTAGCACCCGCATTTCAATAGCTAAGTTTAAGCCCCATAGAGACAAGCCTATTGCCACTAACTTGGCACAAATCCAGACTTCCAACTGCACCTAATAAAACACCAATTGGAAAAGCTCAATAATACTGCTTTTGAATCGATTCCAGGAACTCGGGCTCAGTGCCACATTTGTAGCCACTGGACCAACGAGGTAATAATGTAAAAACATCCTTAATTTTTAAAGAAATCATCAATAGTCACTTTCTGAGATGATACCTCGGTTGTACAAAAATTAGAATTCAGAGCTGCCAAAGAATCAGTTTTTAGAGTTCCGTACCTATCCCACCCAACGGAATCCTTTTAATATACCTCCGCTGTCCGTCTATCTGTCAGCGGGCTGTATCTCATGAACTGTAATAGGTAGACAGTAAATTTTTTCACAAATTCTGTATTTCTATTACAGCTTTACCAACAAATAATAAAAATTAAATTAAAGGAATTGCAAAGTGTTTTTTTCAACTAAAATATTTAAAAAGTGTTAAATATTGTACAGTGTTATGGAACCCTCCGTGTCCGGTTTTCTTTGTTATCACATGAGCATCCTGCTTCCTGCATAACGCCCAAGACATGTTCCGCCGACCCCAAAAAAAGTGAGTTATGGACAAGAGGATGATACGAACATCGTTACCCCAGCTTGATGCCCCTACAGTTACTGTTGTGGACGAGGTCAGTACCTCGGTTGAACTCCGCTCCCCGCTCTCACTGCCTCACGCCCCATCGATCAAGCAGATTACGTGACATTACGAACTAGAAAGTTATATTTTTACAAACAAATTCACACGCAACATGTTGAAACTCATCTCTAACTCAGAGATGAAATTTCATGATATCGTAGTAATTTGCCGTGGAACGAAGTTTTTTGGTGCGTTTACAAGTCATTGTACTGTTTTGTTTGAAAGGAACTTCATTTTTTGCAATAATAAGTTGGAGCAAGATTTTCGTAGTTTGATAACACTCAATTTTTATTCCTATGGATGTTTTCTGACGATTGATTGAAATATAGAATAGGACTGTGTTCATAATAAGTAGTAGAGAGACAACTAAACCTCTCCGGGCGACACCAGTCCGGTAATCGGTATACTAATCTATAGGTACATAATAAAGCTGAAGAGGTTCGAAAGTCTGTACATGGAAGATTGGCTGGGGATGCTTAGAAGCGATAACAGAACACGTTCCAACAGTTTTTAGATATTTGTCTGTTTGTCTGTTTATCTGTGTATTTGATCGCGCATCACGTTAAAAAGGTTGAACGGATTTGATGAAATTAGGTACGGGAATACAATGAACCCTGGGGAAGGACATAGGATACTTTTATCGACATACAACGCAGGCGAAGCCGTGGACGGAAGCTAGTATCTTAATAATCTCTATTTAGCTAAGAACACTTTCCGTGCCTTGGGCTCTGAACCGTGAACGTTTAAACTTGACATGCGCCTGAGCCTATTAGAGCAATAACGAAGCGTGCAAAATAGAATCAACCTGTAGATCTAGCTAACCCATTCGTACCGAGAAGAAATGAGTAATTAATCATTATCACTACGCCTCATCACTGCAAAGAGATGTTGTTTGAGACATTTTTTTGGAACGGAGTTCTTTAGCGCTGCTTACGATAAGAGTGAACTGGTAGAAACCGTCACGTAACGAAAAAGCGTTATGCCCCCTCCATAAGACTTTATCCCTCTCTCTGCCTCTTTATGCTATAATAATATAATAGAAAGAGATAAAAAGAGACAGAAAGTGTGAATTTGGTCAAACAAAAATCCAAGATACTGCGGAAAATTTACAAAAATCATTATAGGTGTCGTTTTCATAGTTTTCGAGGGTGTTAAAGTGGATAGTGAAGTCAAAACTGTAAATCCAAGATGCCAGCTGCGATAATGTTGTTTTTGTTTTTAAATCATACGTGAGAAGGAACTGCGTTCCTCACGGGGGCCCCCCGAGCGCACATATTTTTTTAAGTACAACCGAGTGCCCCATGTGTCCCTTAAGGTTCATTAGAAAACCAGCGTCAGACTGCATTTGTCTGGCATTAATGCTGAAATGAACCTTTTTGGCGCAGCCGTGAGGCACTCACTATTGTTGCATTATTTTCACTTTTTTTATGATTGTTTTTTGTATATGTGTTTCACGAACTGTGTCCAAATAAACATTATTCTTTCTTTCTTTCTTTCTTTTTCTTTCATGTGATTTCCAATCAGCAAAAGTGGACAAATTTCAAAAACTAAACGATGGTGAATTAAAAATAAAAAGGTGTTTACAGAAAATAGTTTCAGAATGACCTTTTAAAAATGTTGCTTGAGTGCTCACCTGCGTTATTTACGGTCCTCTAAATTCGTCCGTTGCCTGTCAGATAAGTTTCCTTTACGGGTTAAGAAGTTCGTTTATACCTTTACAAATTATACCATTCCAAGTTTAAAATTAAAATAATAAAAAATATAAACATCCGAATTGACAACCTCTTCCTTTTTAAAGTCGATTAAAAACAAAAAAAAAAAAAAACAAAAAAAAAATGTGTTTATTATCTTAAATCTATACAATTAAGTTGCCGGGGCTTCCCAGAAAGTAATCCGAAGATACTTGTGATGGGATAAACCTCGCTCTTCCTCGATTAATTAGGTAACAATTGTTTTGTTGTGCTAATTAGGTATCAGTTACACATTTTTTTATAAAACCAATAAAAATAAAAGTAAAGCCAATAAAAATAAAAAGTGAAAGTCGTCTTTATGGCAGAATGGTGTAAATGTGTGTGAATGTATATTTTGTGTGTGTGTGTGTGTGTGTGTGTGTGTGTGTGTGTGTGTGTGTGTGTGTGTGTGTGTGTGTGTGTGTGTGTGTGTGTGTGTGTGTGTGTGTGTGTGTGTGTGTGTGTGTGTGTGTGTGTGTGTGTGTGAATGTGTGAATGCATGACGTTCAACCCTGTGTAGCCAAAATGTCCTCTACGGCATCATAATTAAGTGTGAAGAGCCATTCCTTCAATATCTTTTTACACTCGTTCAGCTGACACACAGGTGCATAGGAAGCTACATTTATAAACCACACCACCATAACCACACAATAAACCGAGAAATCGACATGACAAATAAATACCTGACTAACTTTTCATCTATACATCATTTGAAGAGTATCTACAAATGAAAGTGTTACCTATTGTAATGTCATCTTCTAGCTCGTTATATACTTATTTCACTTCATAATTAACCACTCTTGTTTGAAAGCGATTAATAGAAATTGAAACTGTAAATGTATTTATGAAAGTGTTGAATTATATCGATGGAGTAGGAAAAACTTGGGAAATAATTTTTTTTTTTTTTTTTTTATCCACAACGGGGAAGCTCTTGGACTGAATCTCACCTGACGGTATGTGATGATCAGGCCGAAGGTGTATGCGAGCTACACCCGGAATCCTCTACCACAGAGGAACAGGCTATCTTACCTCTTACTGCCGGAACACAACAATGCTGGTAACATTGTTGTTATGGCGACAGACTTAGATAAGATGGTGGTAGCTAGCCAGGCGGAAACTACTAGACTAGTAAAAAATAGTGATAAGTAAGTCATGCTATTAAGGAATCATTAGCAGAAGTAGATCTTAATAGTAAGTATGCATAATGCATAGTCACAATATAATGTGTCCAGTGCTGGTATACAGGCCTCCTCTCTGTGAGAGAGTGGGCCGTAATCCACCACGCGGGCCCAGTGCGGGTTGGTAGATGTCACATGAATGCGAATTTTTGGTTCTCGGAGTGACAGATTTTTAAAAGCCTATAATTATTTCTGCCACAAATGTTGTTTGTAACAATACTTAATTAAAGAAAAAAGAAAAATATACACATGCATAACATCTATATACTTCATTAGTTGATCAAAATTACAACCAACAGTCAGAAACGAAGACATGACATTTTACAATCGATGCATACTTTTTCAGAAACCGTATTTTATCTGTAAATGTATGTAGGGGTGTGTGGATGACCGAAATCACAACTCTTGTCGTCTTAAATACTTCTTTAATTATCTTATATCTTCTTACAAAAATTAAACGTCTGCACATCTTTTAGCTCACTCGCCATCTTCCTTTTTCCATTCTCTCCCTCCCATTCACTCATGGCTGCGTCCATTTTATTATTCCTTAAAATTATGGTGCGTTCCGAATTAACATCCCACATGTATGGTCATAAAACAAATAAAAAAGAAAATAAAGTACGAATAATAACTAAGAAAAAAAAAAAAAAAAAAAAAAAAGTAGCAAAAAAGGTTGATGTATATTTGTATGTGTAAAATTTGGATTTTTTATTTGTCTGTCTGTAATGTCTTGTTTATACCTTTTTAGTAGACTTCTTGGACGTAGTGGGGTTTTTTTTTTAATATGTAGATATTCCTTATTTACAGTTTAGTTAATTTACAAAAATTTAATTTACAGAACCAAGTAATTATCCAGCAAACTATGGGTCGGGTTTTAATTTTTGTAACTTATATATTTAATGGTACATTGTACACCTTTTAAATTTTTGGGATGAACAGCAAAGCTTACGCGAAGCTTAAGAAAACAAGATAAAATGCGGACTTTGTAACGGATGCCAAGGCCAAGATACAATGTCTAACCACAGACAAGCTAACGGTAACTTATTGCATAACCTTAGCTTTGTTTAGTAAACTATTTTCTTTCGTTGCGTACTTAGTTCTTCTTTTGTCTTTTACCACGATCTTTTTGAACCTTGAAAAAAAAACTGAGGTAATATGATGACAGCCAAAAACCATCAGATCGAAAGGTATTTCTACGGTATTGTAGGTAAGTTTGTGTTGAGTTTTACTGAAAGAAATAAATATGAAATAATTAATTAATTATCTAAGGTTTTATCTGGGTTTTTATTCATTATATTTTGTATAAGACACAAAATATAATGAATCATTAGAATCTACTACAAGAAATCCCCTCCACCTCACGTGCAAAATTTCTCACACTCAATTAAACCTAGACCGTGTCACGGGAACTGGACTGTCAATAATTAGGACAGATAAAAAGTAAAACAATAGACGCTGTTGATGTTATAGTTCATTTGAATGAGAGCGATGGCATCGGGTTCTCTTGAACTTGTATCATGTCATCTGTATATTATTCTCTGTATATAAACAACTGCTATCTCTTTCCATCTGTTCTGTGAATGAAAACTGAAATCAGCTGACTAGTTCGTCACTTGCTTTATACGTACAATTTTTTGTATGAAAAAAAATATGACACATGATCAATAATTTATCTTTACTATTGTAATCTATAAACACAATACTATCTCCCATTGCAGCCGTGGCAGATATTTTTATAGCACCTTATATACATATTCTCACGCCTGTAATCCCCAAAGGGTTAGGCAGAGGTATTATTATTACACCCGCATGTCGCCTGTTGTATTCAAATTCTATGTAATATGGAGCGAATCTATTGTCATCAACCTTTCTATGCCTACAACTATGCAGCCTCTATTTTCCCACTTTAAACAAGTTTAAGACGACAACACAACAGTAAATTAAACTGCGTATATCCAATGAGGTTCCCAGTCTACATACAAAAATTCAATCAAAATCTCCATTCGTTTAGCCACTATAGCTAGTCAAAGATTGACAAAACTCATAGTCGGCCCATCACTACTATTTAATTGGTTAGAAAAAAGCACTTTTAATTTCTTGATAGTTCCTAAATGCTTCTATGCATTAATATTGCCAGTGTTTTAATGTATTGTTGTATTGTCGTCTCCACATTGTATAGGGCAAAGGCCTTCTTTTCCCAAGTCCACACAATCATTATTCCGTTCTCTGCTAACATGGGCCAGACCTTTTGGTAGGTGACGTCCCGTCATCTTCTCCTTGGTCTGCCACGGTGTCACCTAGCGTCAATGGGATCCACTCTGTGTACGCATGTCAGATGAGCTGTGGACTTAATAGTCTGACATGCGTCACACATTGGATAGTTTTTTTCCCTTTATTTCAATAAAGCTTTCCTGATGCCGTACTGAGAATTGTTTATTTTAACATGTGTCATATTAGGAATTAGTCACGTATTATCTATGAATGTTGCTTCTGCACAATATACTAATCTATGTAGTTTTTCTTCTGCTCCAATGATATTAGTCAGTAAGCTGACTGCTCGAGGTGCTCCGTACATTTAAGTATCACCTCTCGTAAATGTTATTTTAATGTATGCAATTGCATACAGTGAAAGCGAACTTACGAACAAAATGGGGCTTAACTTCAACCTGCAGCACATTGCTTACTTTTGCTTCGAACTTGACCTGCATTCTTCCATACGTTGTCAATGTTACCGTGTAAGAATAAAATCTATGTCAAATTACATCTACTTGATATGGTCGTCACGAGTGTCTCCGAACACAATGTGTTTACGCTCCATTCACTTGTTTTTGAAAGTATAATATGTGTAAGTATTTGTTTATTGCACTTTCGTTGTTCGTTTGTTTTTTATGAAGATTTGGCACAAAGGGTGGATGTGCGGTTGTGGAATGTGAGTTTGTTAGTTCGATTCTCAAGTCGAAATTGATGATTGGGTACATAAATAAATAGTATTCAAGTAAAGAACATCAAAATATTTGATATTGTTGTAGATTTTCTGAGTCTGAAAAAGACATGATTTAAAAAAAAGCATAGTACATAGTAGTTCGAGACATTTTGAAAACGAATCACCACAACGCCCACCGACAACCAAAATGTATGTAAAATCATACATTTGCGTAAATGGAACCCAAAAGAAAGATAAGTAGTTCAAACTCTCATACACCATGTTCCATTCCAAATTCAAAAATTAAACTTTTGAATTTGGAATGCAACATGGTGTAAAACTACAAATGCTATAATAAACTCGTATAAATATCCGCGAGCGCGCTCAGTGTCCGGTTTCTATGTTTCGAGGTAAATCGCTCTGCGACGCACTTTCCAAGTAAATTACCTACACATTTATATCGTGTGTGTGATGGTGCATCAAATGGGGTGCCATGATGAGTGTTAGATGTCGGTTTGATTTCATTTCTTATTTTTTTCTGAAGCTATTGAAAAATTTGGGACCGTGTAAAATAAATGTAAAAGTGTAACCACATTATGGTAACGAATTTATGTTACGCATGGTTGTTACACTCAAAAAATTATTAAGATGGAATTTGTTTGGTTTCTTCCTACAAAAAACAATTTTTTTTAAACAGATGAGATAAACTATGATACGAAGATAATAATCTTTAGTATTGTCAAAGAGGCGAAGTATCTGATAATATCACTGGTGATTTTTTCAAGAAAAATCGTCTTTGAATGATACAAAGTGAAAACATTATTCATTTACTCAGCATTCTTTTGTAAACAAAAAATGACATGATAACATAGTACCGCTTTTTGATACCGATAAACTGTCAAAATCGCGTTAAGCTACAGCAAAGCTTTTTCTACAGCAAAACTCAGAGCATTTATTTTGAACAATAAAATTATCTAGGCACTTTTGAATAATTGTCAAGAAATCGGTCAATCAGAAAGATGAAGTTAGTTGCCCATTCCATAGCGTAGATTCCTATGAAGAAGAACGGGCAAGAAACTCCATGGACACTCTTTTATTTTGTCTACTTAGCCTCAAATCTCTATTTTCAGATGTGATGGTATGCTGCCTTTGGATAAGCCAATTTACATTCAATAGATCGAACTAAACGCGGCACTTATTTTGGATAGGAAACGATTGTAGAATAATGATTTTCGGATTTGTGGAAAGTGATATCCGAATTTTAAATACGCGATTATTACGCGTGTGCTGTGCAATGATAGGGTTACAATAAGGGTTGCGTTCTTAGTTAGTTTCCTATTTAGTTTAGTCACATAATTAACATTAGAAAAATAATACTACAATTAATGTTGCAGTATTTTTGTTTACCTGAGATACAAGCACTGCTTAGTTTCGGTGTCAGCGGTAAAACAAAACATTGCGATTGTTAAGAATTTACATTATTTACTATTTATAAAGGGGTTTATTTATAAACTTTCTTTAAAGTTAAATGACGTTCAAACGTCAAAAATATATGGTTAAACAGTCGCTAATCATTACTTAACTTTAAGCAACGTTTTTAAATAAACCTCTAAATGTTTATGTAACTATTGTGTTAATTCATATCGACTATGCTAAGTGAGTCGATTACTAAACGAATAATATTTTTGTAAGTTGGCAACATGGTTGAACAACGGGGTCTATGGTGGACGCCCGATGAAGTGGATGGGCATTAATTTAAAAAAAGGATCGTTGTAAAATATAAGTAATTTGCGGGAACACCGTTCAATTCAATATAGTGCGTTTTATTTTAAAACGATGTACATACAATTTTAAAAATGAAAGCTTACTGTGAGTTTGATCATCACCTTTTCCTTTTTGCCAATAAACCATTTTGTATTGTACGTCTGACCGATCGAAATATTATTATGTTTGCGCATAAAATAAGTTCACGATTTATAGCGAAGTGTGGTTCAAACTCATGACCTCTTTTTAACCGACTTCCAAAAAGGAGAAGGTTCTATTTTCGTAGTGTATGTAACTTTTTTTAAATTTATTTTTTGAACTAGATTTTTTGCAATGTGGACGGATTTTAATTTTTTTTTTTTTTCATTCGAACACGCTTGCGCGGTCGTCCAGTATAAATTTTATTAACTTTGCTTGGGTAGTTTTTGAGTTAGCTTCATTATTAAGTATTTTTCCCACTATGTGGATGATGTTATGATAAGTTCCTGTCACTGTTATTTACATAGCAGGTCGTGTTATTCGAATTTGTGTGGGGCAGGTACCACTACTAAAAGTGAAAAAAAAAAAAACGACTTCCAAAAAATAAAACTACAATGTGTAAAATAAATTTAATTTCAGAAGTCGGTGACAAAAGACAAAAATTCAAAACCAAAACCACCGACTTCCGAAATTAAAATTATTTTACACTTAGTAGTGTTTTTTGTGGAAGTCGGTGGTTTTTTTATTGGAGAAAGGTTACAGTTACTCGCACTCCATGCAATCAATCATAATAGACCTCCTAATGTACTATTAAAATCACTTACTTGATTCACGGAGACTTGCCTTGTAATAAAGCTACAAAGCCTACAGGCTAGGAAATCGACATTCCAGCTAAGTTTATGACTACTATGTAGGAGCTATAGCCACCACAAGTAGTCTAGCATCTTAGACTAAGTATATAGAGCTGGGTTTCTAACATGACAAGGCCAGTGATTATACTAGCTTGGTACAGTCGTGATAAGAGCAAAACGCAGAAAACCAGATTCAAGAAAATATCTCTCCTCTAAGAAGGTCTATTGGTCTGTTGGTCCGTGGATTTGTGACCATCTTTACGTACTAAGACCTCTCCGTGTTTCGGAAAGCGTTGATACCGGCTGTCATTTGTAGATCTCTGACAGTTTTCGGGTCGTCAGAACCCCGAAAGTCTGACAACCATTCTTACCAAGGGTTACCCAGTAACTAGTTATGGAGGTCAGATAGGTAGTCGCTCCATGTAAAATACTGGTAGACAGCTGCATCCGGTTAGATTGCAAGCCGACCCCAACATAGTTGGTAAAAGGCTAGGCAGATGATGACATGTAAAGCTTTTTTTTTTTTGATCGGGCAATAATCCACCAAGAATTACGTAATAACTGAAAAGACAGTAACTTAAAAATATGTTCTAGGTCTCATAGAGATAAACTCGGATGTCACACCTGGACCAAAGAAAATTTTATGCTGTTGAGTGCTACTCTTGACAAACACTTTGCCTTATTCTATATTTCATCACTTCTGGTTTACTTTTTTTTAATAATAAACCTCATAATCATAAACGCAATAAATTCACTTCACATCGATTTCAAAAATAATATTCTCTTATACCGTATTCTTTCTAGAATTTATTTATACATAACATCACGCCTTGTTTCCCCGAAGGGTTAGGCCCTATGGGCGAGCCTCTTAATTTATTTTTCTTTCCTCTCCCAAGAATAGACAACCGATACTGTACTATTTACATTTTCCTTACAATTTGAGTATTTTCTCGCCGCCAGTACCCACCAGTCCCGATCGCCCGCAGCCGCGTGCGCCGCTTCTCACATAATAGCCGCTTCCTCTGCCCACCTCAGGATGTCCGGTCATCGGGAAATCTTAGTTCTATAGATGATATCTAGACCTAGTTTATTGAGGAAAAGCGAGATTTAATCCGGAAAAAGTTTATATATGAGAAGAAAATTGGGCAATTTTTGGATTAAGAATCGAAACCCGACTGTTGGCAACGTTGCAAATATTTTGCTGTTTTGATTAATTTGTCAATATTACTAAATGATGCTCTGTTGTGCGCTAAAATATTGATGATAGCATAAGCATAATCAGCGTATAATTTTCTCACAGCCACAATTTATTTAAAAAAAAAATTGGTTGGCATAATATTGTTAATGAATTGCAATAATTAATATCGTATCTAAAAGCAACCTTAAATTTAAAAAACAGTAAAAGTGAACATAACACAGGATAATGTCATGTTTTTTTTTTAATCCATTTATATTATAGACGATTATGTAACAAACTTTATAGCATAACGCATATTTGGTGAGCTTTATACAATTTTTTTTCGTTTGTTATGTAGAAATTTAAGAGAAAATTTTGTTGTTGGAATCAAATCAGTAAAGAACGACAAAATACAAGTGAAAATCATATCGGTATGTACATGTTTTGTTGTGGATGATGTACAGGATGTGTACAGGTATGTAAATAATGTACATTTTTTGTTGACAATGCCTTCAGATCTCATCTGTCACCTTGTGACATAGTTTTACATATTGTAGCTATGCCTACTTCCTGTATTATCTAGTGATGTGCTGTGAGAAACTCTTGGAATATCGAAACAAGACTTTTATTCCTAGTTACTTCCCTATCTTTCTGCTGACAGCTAAATTACTTCATGAGAGTGAACTATACGGCCTAAGATGTCTCAATAACTTTTTGGAAATTCATTTATTTATTTTATATTACAGAATGGGCCTGCTGCCTGCGAGATAGTGGTCTAACCACTATCTCGCCTGATGGAAGCCATGGATGAGGTCTATGATGGAACGAGCATTGCCCAGAAGATGCCTGTTCACTCTTGCTTACTAAGAATCATTGTACAACATAACACATACCTTGGGTTTATTATATTAGTGATGTTAGTTAGATCACAGTGTGTCTATCTAGAATTCTCGACAAAAGTAGAACATCGTTAGATATTTATAGATATAAAGCTATATTATAAATACATACATACATACATAAACTTACGCCTTCATTATGAATCAAAATCAAGTCATTTATTCAAACTTGTATCGTCAAAATTACATAAGACAGTCCCCCAAAACGCCAGCCCTTCACTACTTCCTAGTGCTTTAGCTGGGAAGAAGAAGTATAAATAAGCCGTGCGCCCAATTGGATATACCATCGGCTAAAATGCCATACTTCCATACAAACCTTCATCCTATCCTATTTAACCCTTTAAGGAATGTTTTTTTGAATCCTTTCGTAGTGCTCACCTTCATTACAAAAGAAACTGTTGTATAAAATTTCCTGGTCCTAAATCCAGCCAGCGGCTTAGTCCCTACGCTGTCTCTCAGTAAATAAATAAATTAATGAATTTAAGATTTTTTATTGAATAAGTACCTAGTTGTTTTTTTAAGGACACCGTTCATAGCAATTTTTTTCTTACCAAACATTTGCAGGCATAACAAGTTTAATCTCCGGGTCTATCGATATATCGCGTAAAACGCATCACTACACATCAGTAACCTGCTTTACGACATAAACAGTATGTGGGATGAATGTAAACTTCACTTTAGTTGTCAGGCGGGGCTGAACGCGTGCTGTACGTGTACGAATTCTTTAGACTAGATGTTTTTAGAAAAACCAAATATAAGTTGTTGGGTTATACATGGTCTAATTAAATTAGCTAGCAAAACTCTGCAGAAGTGACGGGTATCGGTATCAAAACAAGATACTTACAATAAAAATTTGAGGTTTTTTTGGGGTGTCAACGACCGCTGGTAGTGTTGTTACTTGACGCATGAGTTGCGAAAATTTGGTTTCTTTTGTTTTATAGTATTTCGGAGTTTCGCTAGCTAATTTCATTTGACCCTGTATTTAAGGAGCATAATAATATGTAACAGCTTCTGTAAATCATTAAGTCTGTTGCTCCCGTGATGAAAAACGAATACTTTTAACAAGCCAAATCGTGGGTTAAATAAGAAATAAAAGAATAAGAATAATAAATAAGATTGAGCAATAAAAAATCCGGGATTTCGCAATTCGGGAAAGTGGTAGCGCAAATGGACTTAAATCTTCAAGATAACATTAAAGTTCTATCAATGCTGTAGTGAACTTAAAAAAAGGTCAGGGTGTGCCCTCGACATAACAGGAAGCTAGTTAATTAAATAAATAAATGAAGCTAGTAAAATACAGTTATCTATAACTGTATTTTACTAGCTTCATTTATTACTACTTAGTACTTAGTACTATCTCGTCTATAGACGAGATAGTACTAAGCACTAAAGCACTGCCACCTACCGGAACGTTCAGAATGTACGTGAACAGAGTACAGAGTTGATAGTTTCCTCGACCGTGTCTAGATGGCAGCATTATAAAATAAAGATTATAGTGAAAGTAAAGAGAAAGTTTGTAGTAAGACGGTAACAGCGCCATCTGTGAAATTTAATGTAAACTGCAGTTGAATAGTGAGGGAAAGTATCTTAAAGTTACAGTTGTTTTAAAAGATTCATTCAAACGCTACTAGATGGCGTTTAACTTTTTTGTTCCCGGTTTTTGAGGAAGTTTTTTTTTTTTTTGCAATTTTTGTTATTATTTCAAATTTGATTCACAATAGGTTGATTGTTTGCTGCTGCCCGTGGCTTCGCCCGCGTGGACCCTATATAATTCTTTTTCTAAAATATAGCTTAATGTAAGTTATTTCTTATAACATCAGTTATCTGCCAGTGAAAGTACCTCCAAAATTGGTCTAGCCGTTTCGGAGATTAGCTGGAACAAACAGACAGGCTAGTAAAAAAATTTTTTATAGGCAATAGTCTTAGGAGACTGTCCTTAACTTTTGAGAAATTTTGATCTGATTTTGAAAAAAATGTGCACTCAGCAGGAAAATGGGCAATTTTCATAAAAACTATTTTTTGTGCCAATCGATCCTGTTTCTTATAGGTAAGGATCAAAAACTCCTACTGGACCAACTGAGGTTTGAGTACTAGACAAGTCAGAAATCGCAAAAAACTTTTCCCATACATTTAATATGAAGAGAAAATCTGACTTACATTTTATACCATCGATAAACTGGCCGCTACATAAAACTGATCGAAAACCAAATTAAAAACAATAACTTCTTCTTTGGATATTATTTCAGCTCAAAATTATAAAAACTTTTTACAAAAAAAAAAACAACCAAATTCCAAAAAAGACACTACAAAGTGAAAAATAACTTTAATTTCGGAAGTCGGTGTCTCTGTTGGTTTTGAATTTTCGTTTTTTCGTCGCTACCGACTGCCGAAATTAGCCGTTTTTATTTCGTGGTTTCACATTACGTGGTTAAACAACTGACTTCGTTTTCATTATTTCCTTTTTTATATTATTTAAAGTGTCATCTACTATGTAAGATAAATGGAAGAAATAAAGGTTTATTTATTTATTATTACCTACCATAAACGACGACAGGAAAAAATCTCAAAAAAAGAGTGAAAGTGTTATTGGGATTTTCTATCTGGAATTTCTCAATAGGAGCCCGGAGTCTGGATTTGTGCCCGGGACATGGGAGTTAAACATAACTGGCAAAATGTGGGTGTCCAATAGTTACACCTCTGCGCAACCCCTCGGGGAAACAAGGCGTGATGTTATGAAAAAATCTTAGTGCGTATCTTAAAATTCATCATCATCACAAAAGTATTGCATCAATTTATTATTATGTTCCCAAAATGTCACAGCGCCATTGACATAACACAGTCTTGTTCATTTTGCACCAATTTCCTGGTGAAAGGTTTTAAAAAAATCGTTCAAAGCAAGTGAAAGTGTAGGCTGTACGTATCGGCCGTTCAAGAGAAAAGTAGATTTCAGTCTTTTTGGTTGATTTATTTAGTTTTAGTTTTTTGTGTGGCTTATTATAAAATTCTTTAGAGAGAAACGAGCTAGTCTTTAATTCTTTTTTTTTTCTTTTTCATTACTCGGTTTCTGACTCAACTAGCCAGTGGGGTAATTACGTAACAAACTAACAGTAGCAATGGCTTTATTTGGACAGTTCAACAACATTCATTGCGTTATTTACGTTGTTGAGCAGACAAATTTTTCGAATATATGACGCAAATGGGTTAGCAAATCCTTCAAAATCATTCATATTTTGAAAGTGATTGATTGAAAGTGTGTTACGCAATTAGGGTGCAGGTTCTTCATGAACTCGACTGATTCTAGACATTTTTGACTATGGTAGTAATACACTAATAGTATGCTTTTGAAAGACGATATTAACGTCAACTCTGGTCGCAAAGGTTGTGACTCAAGTATCACTTTTTTATCTTCTTAATTACCATAGTAATCTTATTCTCAATCATTTTGTGACTGCTACGCACATAGTGCACAAGATTGAGTTGTACCTATTATAAAAAGTGGCAAACAATAATTCCGATAATATTTAAGACTACCTACTCCTTTTCTGCTTTCCCTATCACCCATAGGTAGGTACCCAAACTAAATATTTTTCTCAAACATGCTTGGAAATTCGAGCATTATATTGACTACCTTCTTCGAGATAAATCGAAAATACTGTATTGGTCAAATACATGCGAGCAGGTGGCCGGCAATTTTAATATTAAAATCCATATCTCGTGTTTAGCGGCCGAATAAATTACTTTGAAAACTCCACCCACCCTCCCCTTCGGCCCACATTTTCACGGTCGGCCACCAGTGCCCCTTTTGCAGCAGTACTTTATAATTTTGAGATCACATGGCAGTTTCATACTCCATTTGTTTTTCAATACGAACATGGCATGGCATATAAAAGTAAGATCCCAACAGACTTTTTACCATAGAATATCTTACTGATTGCCTTGTGAACCTGTGGGGCCTAATGAATCAAAACATCACTCCAATTGTGAACCCCAGCACATCCATCGCTTTGTTTTTTTCCAACCAAATTACCCCCAATGGGTGTTAGCAATCGTGACTACATTCCATGGTAAAGGTGGGTAGTTCGTTACTTGAATACAGAGCGTTTTAGGGCCTGTGCATACCACGTTTTTTAAACGCGCCATTGACGCGCGTTTGTAGCGATACAGACGCGATACGCACGCAAGTCAGACCTTTTCTGTAGGATAAAAGCGTGCCGTCGACGCGCGTTTCTTGTGCCCTTATTGGTGTGAGATGCGGTGGAAATGAAGACAGTCCTTCAGTTTAGTCAGTTTTGTTTAATAAAACTGTCTTTTTGTCTGTTTACATAATAGAGAGAAAAAATGTAGTGTTGTTTTTATTTTTTCCTAAACGTCATGACAGTAATTAAATAGTATTTAACAATTAAAACAATATACGATGATAATAAATTAGATAGGTACCATGATGTCATTGTTCTGTTCCGATTTCGTTTTTTCCGGCCTATTTTGTAAAAATCTCACCATCTAAACTTAGGTAAAGTAAACTTGTGAGCTGTATTTCCAGCCGATACTAGGGATTGACTGCTTACCTCAAGTTCACTTCACTTAAGTATTCAGCAGGAGATTTTTACAGAATAGGTCGGCTGGTGTTGAAGTCATTATTCGTATCTACAATATACATGAGTTATTTCATAAGCCAATATAGTTAATTCTCTAGTCTAAACCTACACTAAAAACAAGTACAAATATAAAACACCAAAAATTAAAAAAACAATAATTTAATAAATAATTTCAATAAATTATACACCCACAAATAAATAACTTATCTACCCTACGAACTACCCTCGTACTGCCTCCACCCCCTATAAGGGAGAGGTGTGACGTCACTGACATCCCTCCTTCGTCTATGGTGACCGTGATGACCTGCGTAGATGACCTGGTGGTCTTCTCCTCCTTCGTGTGAGGTCAGCTTCTTGACTCCGACGATGGCTGCCAGCATGAGGGCGAGGGCTGACGCGGCTAGAGCCTGGGGATGGGGAGAAAAGTGTTATCTTACAACTGTTAGAAGGTTCGTTCTATTTTTGTGGGTGATATTTCAAGGTTTCAGGATTATGCTTGAAATGCAATCACCACGCGTAGCATTACCACAATACAAAAGGGGTTTTAGATATAAACGGGAAAGAATAGACAAAATGACAGATAAACAATAACAATCTGTCAGTTTGTCTATTCTTCCGTCGACAAAACCGGTTTCTAAGGTGGTCGTGCTATGCGTGCAAAGCAGGCAGAACTAGGTTTTGACCTATGAATTTCTAAATAGCAATGATGACGTTAATGGAAATCTGATACCCTCAGAGTTAAGACCCACGCTACAAAGGGTACAGCCTGGCTATTTAAGGTGTATGTTTCATCCCTTATTAACGTCGACATGTCGGCACGTCATAGGTTTTTCACGAAATTGAAAGGTGAAGGCGGATACTGTAAGTATAAACAAGACAGTAATTACTTTCCTAGATACATTGGTACTGATTCCCTTGTACACAAACTTAATTAAATTTAAGTTCAGTGCATCTTTTTCTTTCTATATCATTAAGAAAAGGACAGAAGATAAATTTTAGTTTAATCCTGTCAAATTAATCAGCGCCTGACGTAAATTGACGTAATTTTAGTAGGCAAGTTTTTAATCACGTCTAAACTTGAATGGAGTAGTGACAGGCGCTGATTAATTTGACAGGACTAAACTAAAATTTATCTTCTGTCCTTTTCTCATTGACATACAAAGAAAAAGATGCTCTGAACTTAAATTTAGTTTAGTTTGTGAACAAGGGAATCGGCACAATTATCTGATTGTTAAGTCAGGGAAATTAATTGCTAAGCAAATTTACTGTCAAATATCCCGTTTATTCAAATCACAACTGTCATTCTTGACAGTTGAATGAAATGGCTTTAACACGACAAGTTGACGTAAGGTGTCAGTTTAACAATTAATTTCCTTGACTTTACAATCGGATAATGTATATTATCTATTAAAGTAATCATAGTGTTGTTTATACTCTCAGTATCCGCCTTCACCTGTACGAAAAAGCAATCTTGAGAAAGTTGATGAAACGACGGATTAGCACGAGGTAATTATGACGACAAGAATCAGCCATATTGAATTTTCTGAACAAATTCGATTGTACATTGTTCTGCTTAAAATCAGTTTAATTCAATCAAATTGTCACCCATTCTTAACATAGTATTTTTTCATTGAATGTTACGTACATTTTTAATGTGTTCATTGGCAGTTATACTTTTCTACAGTTAGGTACTGGTAACTGTTGCATTTATTCGTATTTTTTTATTAAATATATTTAAATAATCATCAGTATTAGGTATCATACCCAGCCTTTTCCCAACTATGCTAATACCCCAAGATATATGAAATATAATATTATTGTATCTGTAATTTAACACCCTCCCTGCTGACAATATATAAAACTTTTTAAGTTCAGGAGGCCATGGAGACCGCCGCCGGGTCCCAAAGTTTCTGCTTGGGAACTCCGCGAGTCAAAAGTCAAAATGTTTACAAGAGGCCGTGGGATACACTGGCGGGTCAAAAATTAAAATCTTCAGGTCCGCCCTGAATTCAAATAGTTTTTACAACTACTGGCGTGCTGTTATGGAAAACGTGACACTTCTCTTAAAAATGTGCTTTGGCTTGCTGAACAAAATTTTTGGGGGGTTCGCTGGCGGTTCCCTTTGCAGGGAGAGTGTTAATCATTCTTATAATTTTTACTAGTCTCTTTTGAACAACAAACCCTCATAAAGATGTTCATTATAAACATAAATTCACACACAACATACACACAACAAACAAAACAAAAAAAAAAAAAAAAAAAAAACAATCAATCAATCAGATACAGAATATTTTAAAAACAGAAAATTACCTATAGTTTTTTAGATGCAATGTACAAATTGTTAGTGCACGGTAGAAAGTACATACTTATTATTTTATTTTTATAGTCTCCTTCAATCATAACATCCACTCAAAGATTTTCATAGAAATGTCGTGTGTTTATAAGTGTAACAAAATACAATGATTGCACAGTGATTTTAATTGGGAAAAGTGTGTAATTACTACGGGCAAGCGGCCAGACCGCGCGGCGTGACGAAGAAACCCGACGGTCCGTGTGCTAGATACTATACGTGCTTGGTGGTACAGGAGGAGGTAGACGACAGAGACTGAGCTTCTTACTGTGGGTAGAATGCACACTTCTACAAGATATGGCTGTAACTATGTGCGTCAGTTTCACAAACGCGTTCAAGTCAGTTCACGTCTAACAGACCAGAAGACTAACATTCTCGTACTTAATAAACGTTTGAAATCAAATCGCAATGTCATAAGCCATCTCAGCGACAAATGAATGTCAAAAATTTGTCAAAAAAAAGTAATTAAAAGTATTTTTTTATCGGTTGAGACCAAGATTAGAATGCGAAAGTTCCTCAGCTTTCTCATTGCGTAACACAGTCTTGATCACAATAGATTTTAGGGTGCAGTTCAGTAATTGAACAGTTCTAGATCTTTATCATCGTCATGACAAAAGACTGCTTTAACATTATTTCATATAACCGTGGCTCAATTTTAGTTAAAAAGGTCTCGTCAGAATATGAGCATAGCTGCATTGTTTATACTGTTGCAGCTTGTGCAGAGATTGGGTTAATTAGCATCTAAGAAAAGCAGTTTTGAAATTAAATTAAATGTTTTTTTTTGTAAGTGGTCTACTGAGATAATTTTACAAGTCCATTTGTTCAAAACTTAAAAACTATCTCGCTGATCCCTAAGAAGAAATGCCGAAACAACTCAGAAATCTATATAAGTGTGTGTACCTTGTAAGGACACTCCCTTAGAACGTACACACACTTATATAGATTTCTGAGTTGTTTAAAAAACAAAGCTTGGTCTCTGTTGTATTATCTACTCTTGTGCTTATGTCTTGTGATTTATTAGTAGTGTGAGGTGCTCGTTATTAAGTAGGAACTGTTCATATGAAATTAATATTTACTGGTTTTAGATACGGGGACAAAATGTTCTGACCTCTGGTTGTTATTTGATACTAGACAAGATGTTAGGTAAAAATATTTTTCGTGTCGACAATTTTAGACTATCACGATGAAACAAATAAAAACTTATTTCTGTCTAAAATTAAAATAGTCAAAACTCCATTGGTATTTTCCAACACCCTGAGGGCGCGTTAATGTGACACGAAAATTACCGCGCGGCTGTGCGAAAGTTTTCGCATCGTTTAACTGCAGTTTAATTTAGTAACACACTCGTGTAGGCAAACGCTTTCATATCGGAAATACAAAAAAAAACACTGTTTTAAAAATTGGTCTGTTTACCGACTCGACCAGCTGCTACACAATGAATATCGAATTTAATGAAAGCTTACTCAATACAAGTGTTAGAGTGAGGCCTCATTAGTGCGTTGCGTTACGTCGTCGCAATGGATCCACGCATTGTATGCCACACCTGCGTTGCGATAACGCACGATATCGCAACGCAAGAGGACGACGCACGTCTATTTTCTCCTGCAGCAGTGGAACACTGTCCGTCATCGCACTAGGAGCTCAGATAGCGCAGCGCATCACCCATCCCTTCGTCTCTCATTCGTCGAACCGTTAAAACGTCGCGTGCGACGACGCAACGCATCATGCGGCATGTCACTAAAAATATAATGTAAAACGACGCAGCGTTGACGCTGCGACATGCGTGTGTGAGGCCACATCGACGGACAAGAGACGAAGCGGGAGGGAGGGTGATGCGCTGCGTTGTCGGAACTCCGCTGCGCCGACAGATAGTCAGTGGTAAGTGATCCACTGTTAGAGGAGGAAGCTAGACGACGTAACGCCATTTTTTTTTACCATGAGTGAGCAGGATATTGGTATAGATTTTCTCATATATTTGGTCCAAGAAAGACCTAGCTGCGACGGCGTGCATACCCTCTTGCGTTGCGTTGGCGCACCGTCAACGCAACGCAGGTGTGGCATACAATGCGTTGTTCCGTTGTGACAATGCGACGCAACGCAGCGCAACGCACTAATGGGGCCTCACTCTTACTCTTACGCTTGTTTGTGAACTCGCTCTCTTGGTATACTTTTCCCCTAATACGTATTTTTCTTGTATTGCTTTTATACGCAAATACAGTATGGCACTCGTGTGTCGGAACTGAAAATCAGCGTCAGATGGTACCTACACTTTGTGTTGTCATCTGACATTGTCCTGAGCTGAGGCATTATGGGATTACATTCATTGTTTTCTGTTTTTTATAGTTTTAGGGAGTATTTTTCTGCTGTAATGTCAATAAACGCAAATTTCTTTCTTTTTCTTTCAACACATAAAAAATAATATGACAAACACAACAGACAGACTATAAAAATAACTTTAATTTCGGAAGTTCTTGCGGACTTCCGAAATTAAAGTTATTTTTCACTTTCTAGTGTTTTTTTTGGAAGTCGGTTGGTTTTTTTTGTAAAAAGTTTTTATTTTTCACTTTTTAGTTGTGGTACCTACCCCCTACTAGTTCGAATATCACGACCTGCTATGTAAATGACAGTGACAGGAAAATGTTAAAAGATCATCCATATAGGCTAAGAGGGAAAAGTACGTATTAATGAAGCTAACTCAAAAAGTATTCAAGCTAAGTTAATAAAATTTATATGGGACCACCTTGAGAGCATACCCTTTCAAACAAAAAAAGAATTTTCAAAATCCGTCCACAATTGACGGAAATATCGTAGGACATACACAAAAAAAAAACATACATACGCTACGAACATATAACCTCCTCCTTTTTGGAAGTCTGTTAAAAATGATCTGTAGGACATACAAATATAATGCTCCGTGATGTAATCGAACCCACAATATGCAACGTAATCCAATCGCGTAGCTACTGCGCCAACAGTGCCGTCTATGCTTGACAACCGTATCAGTAAAATATCCAGGTCATCACGACAACCTCTCACAAGGAGTCAACAGGGTGTAAACTTCACTGGGTGTTGTGTCTGGCGGGCAATTGCCCAAGGATTGATGTCGGATAGTCTTATATATGTTAATCGCTCGGTAAACTCTTATACCGCGATGTAGGATTTGTGACGTCAGGTCTTTCATGCGTAGTTCGTATGTGGCGGTGTAGATGCCGCCACATACCTATAAGAATCTTACCTTCATAGTCAGAAGTCCCAGACCACCGATACCAATGGCTCCGAGAGCCTTGGCGAACATGAGACCAAGCAGGGCTACGCCTCCGCCGCCGCCGCCGCCCTTGCCTCTTCCAGTCACTGTGGGAAAGAAAAGTCATAATGTACAATTGTTGATCATTGGTTTCAAATATCATAACTGGCCTATTTCTAGCAGATCAGAGGTACTAACAAAATTAACGTTTTAAAAAACCAACTCTGCTTAGCATACTTTTGAAAAAACTCAATGTCGTAAATACCTCATACAAGATCGTTTTTTATCACCACATTTGGCTAACAGATTGAATATAATATTGTTCTCAATAAACCAGGAGCCTAAGTCTCAATGGTAAATAGCAAAGCAGATTTTTTATTTATAAGTATATTATGTAAACCGTATCTTATATCAACCCTCATACTTGAAGCCCTATAGTTTAGGTTGCCAAGTTTCTGCTATCCTATATTCATTAATAATTATTATTTCCATCTACTGCTGTACTTGCCACGAGTCAATCGATCAGGTTAAGCTATGCTTGCCGCGGTTGGTCCGTGGATTGTTGACCATCTTTACATACCAAGACCTGCCTTGGTCTGGCTGTCATTTGTAGATCTTTGGTAGTTGTTATGGTTCGTCAAAATGAAGTGAGGAATGAAAGTAGAATACTAGTTCGTCGTATTAAGAAGTGGGTACGTCCAGCGCATCCTGGGAAGCCAGGTTCGCTACAATTCGCACTCTTGCTAACTGGCGAATCTCATGGTTGTCTTGCTGTTCCTTAGAAGCTAAAGTTATACTTTTTCGAACTGGGCCTTTAGTCTACTAATTTATAAACGTTACAATGGACTCTCAATGGTGAGTTTTTGACAGTTTGTGTATGGCAAATCTGTCAAAAACAGACCATTGTGAGACCATTGTACCGTTCATAAATCAGTAGACTTAGCCCCCTGAACTGTCAGTGATACCACCATATTGTCATCTCCAGTTGCTCCTGTCAGCAATGGCATAATAACTATATTATCTACTTCCAAAAAGTCAATCAGTTAGTACAACGCACGTAGGACATGTTCATCTTAACTAATATTATAAATGCGAAAGTAAGTTCGTTTGTTACGCTTTTACGCTAAAACGGCTGAACAGATTTGGATGAAATTTAGCACATGGATAGACCATGACTTGGGTTAGGACATAGAATCTTTTTATCCCGATATTCCTCCAGGATCGAGACTTATGCGGGTGAAACTGCGGGGCACAGCTAGTTCTCAATATGGTCCACTATCTTTTCCAGGCAGAGAATGCCTCGTGCCCCATCAATCGGGCAGTTTTAGTCCCTCATAAAGAAAAAAAAAACAATATTTTCTTACCGCAATCTACCCATTATAAAAGTACAATAATCACTTTAGTGGCAGCCCGCCTGAGTGAACGTTGATGGAAAGCGGAAATTGCGTTCCACCGGAAATTGGTTCAGCTATACTTTGCTGACATTTTAAGTGACAGGTTGCTGTTTGAAGTTTTATGTTTGGGGAAGATAAATAATTATGATGAAGAAAAATGGACGCGTCACAATACTGCCTCGTTGGGCTAGTGGTCGCAAGCGCTACTGCTGAGTTTCAGGTCCTGGGTTCAATTCCACGGTCGGGCAGTGTTATTGAGTCTTATCATCTGGAATTACTCAGTTAAGTAGCAGCCCGGAGTCTGGATTTCCGCCCGGTTGATGGCAATAGGCTCGCCCCCTATTACATGGGACATAAACATAACTGGCGAAATGTGGGTGTACCTACTAATGGGTGCGCTTCTGCCTAGCCCTTCGGAGAATACAGGTGTGATGTTATGTTAAAAATGGACGCGGGTTTTGTTTTGGTCCCGAATATAAGTCTCTTATTGAACCAAAAATAAAGTGCTGCTGCAGCAGACATGGTAGTGAATTACTTTAAAATAAATCTTATATTTGATGAAATCAATGTATATGAATGGTGAAAAAATCAATCTGCCTAGCCTTTCCCCCAGGTCAGCCAGGTCGGCTCCCAGTCTAACCGGATGCACCCGGACCGAATGTTTACTGGTAAATGGCTAATAAAACTGCCTCGGTGGTCTAGTGGTCCCAAGCGCTGAACATGAGGTCCTGGGTTCGGTTCCAGTTCCATTGTGGTTTCCAGTTCCCTATGGGAATCATTATAAATGTGAAAGTGAGTTTGTTTGTTACGCTTTCACGCTAAAACGGCTGAACGTATTTGGATGAAATTCTGCACATAAGTAGACCATGACCTGGAGAAGGACATAGGATATCTATAATATTTTCATCCCATTTCGTTACTAATAATTATCACTAAGAAAGTTTGCTACTGTCAGTGGCACTTTTCAATTGAATTAGTCACTTAATTTCTATCGCACCAAATGATCGAATGACAGTTACCATACGATTGCTATTTTCACCACAAAAAAAGGAAAACTTACACATACAACGCAAGACGACGAGAAAAACTAGAATCAAGACAACCTAGAACTAACTAAGGAAGAAAAAATATACTGTACGAGGGAGCAAAACTGTATAATCAACTACCTGATGATGTTACCAATAGTGACACCATATAATACATTAAAAAAGCCCTCGAAGAACACGTTAAAAAACTACACTAACAATACCGATTGTCACCCTCTTTAATTTTATATTGTGAACACAGAGAATCGCACTAACTTTTGTTTTTATTTTACTTTTCTCAATTATGTTAAGTGAACTGTAACGTTCTTTTTCTCAAACATGCTTGGAAATTCGAGCATTATTTTGACAACCTTCTTCGAGATAAATCGAAATTGCTGTACTGATCAAAAACAAACGACGATGCGGCCAGCAATGTTATTATGAAAATCCATATCTGTCCTGTGTAGCGGCCAAATAAATTACTATCAAAACTCATATCTGTCGTGTTATTTAAAAATGGAACTACCTTTTTTTTTATCAAAGATTTTATTTCAATTTAAACTAAAGAAGAAACAAATGAACACATTGGCGCGTGAAAAATTATCGCTGTCCGTCAATGACGGACAGCGATATTTTTTTTTTCTGGAATTTATAATTAATTTTCTTGTTTGAATTTCCGCGCATTATTTGAGAAAAGTACTATTGAAGCCTTGGCCGCAACCTTGAGTTGCTGGCCTGGACAGAAATGTACTATTTTTTTGAGAAATAAATGTCTTTAAACCGAAAAAACACTTGAAACAAAACACAGAACTCACCAGAATTCTCCTTGTAGCTATCATCAACGAGCTTCAACGAGTCAGCCAGAAACTGCGTCACACGATCCTTCTCGATCAAATTCGGTAACTTCACATGCAGTTCATGTCCTTGCAAGAACTTCGCCATTCGGAATAAAGGAGAATTCTCTCCAAACGATCTCCCTTCATCTTCCAAAGAATTTGTCACTGGTATTCTAGCTAACCGCACTCCATCTAACAAGTCGATATCACCGTCTAGTAATGAAGCGAAGGTAACTCCGAATAGGGCTACTAAAACCGACACTTCTCGATACATTTCCGCTGATGGTGATTCGCGCAATAAGCAAGAAAGGGAGACTGTGAGCCTTATATAGTTGGTTATAAAAAATAAGAAGTAAGACCGAACGATTTCTTTGAAGCTATCACTGTGAGTGGTAAAAAAGTGTGGCGATTCTGCAATTTGTTGTAAGAAAGTTTTGGTTTTGTTTGTCTGTTTGTTTTCGTGTTTATTTAGTTATTTTGTGTGGTAAGGAAGTTATGTGGAGGTAATTTAAGATATGTATGCTAAACTTTTTTTCTTTTTTATCTCGCATGGTTTATGAGTGAATTACAAATAACTTTAAAAAGATGAAAGTTTTCATAATTTTTTTACAATTTGCAGATTATAAAATCATTAGAATCATTAACACAATTCTCTCAGTTAGACTTGAGCTCAAATGCCATGATTTCATGAAATAGTCATTCAATAGGATAATTTGAACCTAGAGAGTTGTATTGATGATTTTAATTATTATAATTTTGTAAATACATACTTCTTACGGCCCCAAATCATATTTTGATCCACATTAAACCTGATACTGACCTACAATAAATTGCAACCAATGTATAGAAATATGAATTTTGCAGGCTACCCTGGTGCATTCGCCATATGGGCGTATGCGCAATTTGTTTACACCGGTTTGTATTCATGTTCGTTTGATCTAAGCTCTGATCCGGTTTGGCCATCGTAGTAATAATTTGTATGGACGTTTATGCACTCATGCTTATACGGTTCGTATTCGATTCGTAAATTCTCATTTCGAATCTTTTTTTGACGGAACTGACTAAACCGAGAATATCAAACAAAACGAACCAAATACGGATAAGTGTGCACATGCTAGGACGTACATATATTGCCCATCCGCCTTTTTTACGTATCGAACACGAATCGAATACGAACTGGATAAGTGAGCAAACGCCTTAGTCTGTTTTTTGTCGTATTTTTTGCCATAAATAAACTTATTGTAATTATACGGTTATCATCATTATTTTTTTATCTTGCCAGAATTCTTCTATTTTTGTGCGTATATATTTATTACCTGAAAAAAAAACAAGTAAAGTCAGTATATTGCACTAGTTCACATGAAGTTACACACTCTGTTTGTTTATAAAATTATAGTTATTATAATGTCTCCCGTAGTGTTAAATTGCTTGGCTCTTGACACTTTTCAAGTGACAACTTGATTTTATTTCAGATTAAACTTGGAACTTTTGTATTGTTATTGTCATTATAATGGTATTATGTAGAAGGTAGATAATACGTATAATAGATTTGTTTAGAATTATTAAGTAAAGAATTAATAACTTCTTTGTTAAATTAAGTTTTGTTGAAAATTACTAGACTATGACTAATGAATTTATGATATTTAAATATATTTTTTAGTTTGACTGGATTATTTCGATTTATAATATTAGTATTTTTTAAATTTAGAATATTTTAGTGCCTTCTTTATTAATCTTGTCGCGTCGTAATTAAAAATAATTAAATTTAAAAAAATATTAAATTATTTCAGAATAACTCTATTATAAAGAGCGAGACATTGAATGTTGTTGAATAAAAATAAAACAATAGTTTAAACTTGAAGAAAAAGCTGTAGAGGTGCTAGATGTGGCAGCCGAATTGAATATTGATCGCACCCATAATGAGAAATTGAGACGATAATGTCCATAGACCAGCTTCTTAAGTTAAAACCCGATCCTAGAGTCACAGCACATTACTTAGGTAATTATATATTAGAAAAGAGCGAAATTATAAGCTCTATATTTTATACTATGTAGGTATAAAGTATGAAATATTGAGCTTTTAAAATTAAGTTTTTTGAGCGTTTAGTTTCAGTCATATTACATAAGAAAAGAAATAGACAATTGCTAGGCACACCAAACTATAAAACAACGTATCAACTTTATGTTTTTATATAAACGTAGCTGACCCGACAGACGTTGTCATGTCCAAAGAATAGTTCATACAAAAATCCCAGAGTATGGACGTTCCGCTTTTCCCATAGCATAAGCCTATTATAGTCAGCCTATAATGTTCACGCGGGCCCAGTGCGGGTTGGTAAATGCCACATGTTTTCAAATTTTTGGTTCTAGGACATGCCGGTTTCCTCACGATTTTTTCCTACACTGTTTTGAGAGCAGTGGTGATGAAATAATTTAAACAGAGTAAAGCACCTGGCCTGGCTGTGTTCGAACCTACGAACTATAACTCGCAAGTCGCGGTTGTTACCACTCTTCACAGTTTTTTTATGGATGCTTTTCCAATTTTTCCTTTCTTAAAATCGGTCCAGCCGTTCTCAATTGATAAGGTTACCGACAAACAGCATTTCATTTTTATTTATATAGATAGACTAGATGACCCGGTGAACTGCGTACTACGTAAGACAAAATTTAGATTTTTTCGATTTTTCTTTTACCTAATTTTCTTTTTACCTAAACGACCTCAGTATTGAGGCAAAAAAGAAAACATTCAAATTGGTTGAGCCATTTTCGAGTTTCTGCGAGACTTATGCACGGCATTTGATATTTATATAGACAGTTAAATAAAAGAAGAAGAAGATATTCATTACGTACAAAGCGTAGTCACTGGCCAATTTATTCTAGAACCATAACACTTTCTAATGCCATATCTAGGCTCTATACGTCTATGTTATAGTTAGTGAAATAACATTACATTTTCTTTGGACGACTTCCATTTTCCACTATTTTTTATGCGGTGAGAGTGTTGGCCATTGAATAAGGGCTTCGGAGAAATGTTATCGATGAAGGGCTATGCGCTAGACAATAATAGGACTAAGAAAAAAAAAAAAGGAAAAAAAAACTTTTTACCTTTTGCACCCGAATGTACTCGGTGTAGTTTATAACATTGAAATTGTTTATATATTTTTATCACCGGTCCTTTTTGATGTAGACGATTTTTGTTTGGGCCGTTCTGACTGAATTCCCGGACACTTATAGGTTAAGAGGAGCCACGATGTGCCGGTGGCAAGTAAAAGCTGGATGAGAGTTGCCGAGATTCAAGCTGAATGTCGTGCAATTTTAGAGGCCATGTCCAGCAGTGGACTGCTGAAAGCTGATGATGATGATGATGACGATACTACCTGACTCTGAGCCTCTTACTTTCCGACTATCAATGGTTTTAGGGTAAATTGGTGATAAGACCAATGTGGGGAAATGTTGCCCCATGATCTATGTTCAGCAGGGGATGTCCTTCGGCTGAAATGATGATGAATGATGGAGCAATGTTTGGAATAAAGAGTCAAGCAGTTTTTCTTCCTGTCCCTTCAGTAAGTAAGCAATATTTTGCATATACATTATTGGCTCATATCTTAAAAAATAATAAATAATTAAGAGACATAGGTACATATTATCATCACACCTTGTTTCCACTGCTGGGCATAGGCCTCCCCCAGGCTGCGCAACACCCTGTCCTGCATCCAGTCTGTCCCAGCCACTTTCTTAAGGTCGTCGGCCATCTAGCTGGAGGGCGTCCCGCGCTACGCGGTAACATTCATAATTTTGATTAATTCATAAATAAACAGCACGCCCGTATTCCCCGAAGGGTTGGGCAGAGGCGTACCTATAGTACACCCACATTTCGCCAGTTATGTTTAAGTCCCATGTAATAGGGGCGAGCCTATTGCCATCAACCGGGCATAAATCCAATATATTAAGATATGAGGTTAAATAAACATAAAATAAGATAAAACGATAAAATATTATTCGTTACCTGTCCAAAAATTCTCGTAGATATCACGTTGTCTAAATATCAAACTGGAACCTTTGTTTATATTGGTGTATCGTGTTTGCCTAAGCTGTCAGTCTGTGTAAACCAGTTATACGTATTTTATTTTTGGGACTATTCTGTGTGTTTTGTCTCAAGAGACGGTTAGATTGAGGGTTGGGGTAGAACCTTCCCCTTTACCTAACCCAAAAATATATAATTTATTTTTGGAGCATCATTAATTGTAGTATAATATACATAATAATTAACAGATAACATCACGCCTGTATTCCCCGAAGGGTTAGGCAGAGGTGACCTTTAGTACACCCACATTTCGCTAGTTATGTTTAAGTCCCATGTAGTAGGGGGCGAGCCTATTGTTATCAACCAGACTGTTACTGAGAAATAATTTATGAAAAAACCATTTTTTTACCGATTTTTATGATTAGGCCGAAGGTGGAAGCGAGCTTCACCCGGAACTGGCTATCTTAACTTTAACTGCCAAAACACAACAATGCTGTTAACATGATTGTTATGGCGATAGACTTAGATAAGATGGTGGTGGCTACCCAGGCGGACTTAGAACAAGCCCTACCATCAATCAAATCGACCAGAAAATGTTGTACCCATTGGGAATCGAACTCGGGACCTCTGGGTCTGAGAAGGTGGTGTTACCACTAGACCACAGTGGCGGTTAAAATATAACTTTGCCTCACCTGGAAATCGAACCCAGGACCTCATGCTCAGCAGTAGGGCTTGCGACCACTAGACCAATGAGGCTGTCATAACTTTTTTTATACTCGCGAGGTAATAGCTATTAGAATATTTAAGGGCATCACCTGACTACGTTCGTGTTAGGCATTGGGTCAAGGACTAAACAAATTCTTGTCTAAAAGTTTTGATTGCAGACAAAAAGTAGTTCAAGTAGTAGTGTACAAGTCTCGCAGTATTGGGATGTTTCTCTCTCGGGCCCGACCACTGGTTTCCTCTCAATTAACTCATCCTATATTTATAAGATAATATAATACAATAATAATAAAATATAATACAATATTAATATAATGTTTATTTATAAGAAACTTAGACATAAATTAGGTACAAAATATTGTAACAGGCTAATTTAAGTAGTGTAGTAGTCATCTGTAGCCGAACTAGGCACAACTTGTATTTCGGCTATCAGCGCCAAGCCCCTGGAGTATTACACATAAATAATAGCCATTAACATTTCATAAGTATCTTGTACTTACATAAACATTTTAACAATTTATAATGTTTATACTTTGCTTAGGTAATTAGAGAAGGAAAAAAGTATAAAAAGAAAAAAAATCGTGTAGTGTTTGAATCCTATTGAGTACACTGCTGGACATAGGCCTCCCTCAGGCTGCGTCACAACACCTAGTCCTCCACCTTCCTCATCCAGTCTGCCCCAGTCACCTGTTCATCTAGCCGGGGGATGCCCCATACTACGTGTGCCAGTACGCGGTCTCCACTCCAGGACTCATCTGTTCCACCAGCCACCGATTTTTCGACAACAATCTTTTTTTTTCCGTACTGGCAAATGAGAATTTTTTATCCAACTTGCCCAGAAGGAGGGTAATGTTTTGATGTGTGTATGTATGTACGTCTATTTCTTTGGCACGCTCTGTAGCTTAAACGGTTGGATTTTTAGCATATGAGGTGTTGTAAGACTCGTCCTAATTGTGATGTAATGACATAGGCTATGTAATATTTTTATATTCCTTCTGCAAAATAAAGAGAGGGGAATCTTTTTTTTTTTCAATAAATGACTACAGTAATTGGTATCAATTAAAGGCTAGTGACGGGTTAATTCAAAATATGAAAAGCTTGAAATGAAGAAAATTATTTAAAAAAATCAAAAAACCCGACCGCAAAAACAATCAGGCGTGGACAAACCAATAACATGAAATATGGTGTAACGTTTTTTTGTCCCCCCTGCGATACAAAAACAATTATATGTTTTTGTAGTCAGGTTTATTTTTTGTATAAATAACTACCTACTGGATTTTCGGGACGGGTTGTGAAATGAAATGAAATGAAAATGAAATGAAATGAAATTTATTTGCAAGAATTACATAGTACATTACAGATGGTCGGGTTTTTTAATAGTTTCTAAAACAATTCGCTAAAACTAGCATGCAAAATTACAGTAAATAAATAAATCAATGAAGCTAATAAATGTGTTATTTTCAAGTCAGTTTCTAAGAGGATGTGGCGCATGAAATATCAAAGAAATACCCGTCTGTGTTTCTAGAAGTCTAGTAACAGAATTCATAATTAACATTAAATAAATAAATAAATAAACAATTTGTTGTACAGTTTAATTACAAGCTATCCTCCTGTTGATGGTTTAGGCTCAACCCTTTAATTATTAATTTGGCTAAAACAACAACTTCATATTTTATGCAGACGGCTTTTCATTTAGACCCTTGTTCAGGATTAAGTTGTCGGGCATTTGGCGTAACAACTATTTCACCTGTTGCGATAAACAAGGGTTTATTATGTGGGAGCTTTGGAAACTTTCATTCTTATATGTTTTTGTTTATCCTATAATTATATAGATCCTTTATATTTTTTGAATGTGAGAACGTTGTATGCTCAAAAAACTGTCGATTTGCAGACGGTTTTTTATTTTGTTAAGTATCTTGATGACAGGCCTACACTATCCATTCCTAACTATATTTCAAACATTGTAAAACCCATTTATTTTTAAAAGAGTAACCGTGGAGTTTCTTCCCGTCTCTTCTCCATAGGAAACCACCAATTGGAACCGTGCACCAAGCTTCTGACGTTTCATAAGTGCCCATGTAGCTTTATGCTTATATAAATCTTAAATTCATACAATCAAAATCAAAAGTCATTTATTCAAACTAGGCTGAGAATCAGCACTTTTCGAACATCAAAATTACTTAAGACAGTCCCTCAAAACGCCCATCCTTCATCACTTCCTAGTGCTTTAGCTGGGAAGAAGTGGCGCAACTCACTCCCCAGCGGCTCAGAGCTGTCTGTCTGTTCAGTTAGAAAAAAATATTCTATACAATAGTAGGTACGCAAAATTTCAAGCCTAGAAGAAGTCCAATGGATGAATTGTGTGAAACATAATTTGGCTGCCTCATTGGTCTAGTGGTCGCAAGCGCTACTACAGAGTAATAAGCTCCTGGGTTCTGAATTCCCGGGTCGGTCAAACTGATATTGGATTTTGCCATCTAGAATTTTTCAGTAGCAGCCCGGAGCCTGGATTTATGCCCGGTAGATGGCTTTAGGCTCGCCCCCTATTACATGGTACTTAGCTTATCTGGTAAAATGTGAGTGTTCTATAGGTACACCTCAGCCTACCCCTTTCCCGAATACAATCATGATAGTATGATGTTAAAATTCTCTTGTAACATACTCAGCTGGACAAAAGACCAATTCTTAGTAACTTGTACGTCACAATTTACGTCAAATAGTTTTTAACTTGTGACTCACGCCACATTATTCAAAACTGTCTCAGCCGACGTAACCGATCGCTAATAACTTTCGTTTTTGATAAATAAACTAAAAAACCCAATCATTCTTACTATTGTGCTGCCAAAAAAAGGAAAAAAGAAGAAAATTAAACTATTTTAGGCTTTCTACATGCGCTTGAGTTGATTACACTTTCACTGTTAAGCGCAAGACTGACGAAATCTATCTATCTCAGTCTCACGCATGCGTTTGTGTTGCTATCTCTGTCTTGCTTGGATAGGTTTTCTATTGTTGTTCGGGCGACGTTTTTCTTTTGTTGTAAGTATTGTTGGAATATTATTGTTAATTACGTTCCTAGATTAAATATCACTGGGTTTTGATGTTTGTAGGACAGATATTATGTGTTTTTCATTTGTTTTTTCATTGTGCTTGATGTGTTAATATGGGTCTGAAATGAAAGGGATCGTAAATTAATTAATTAATTAAAATGTTTTATTTATAATCGAGAAATCATAATATACTTAACCAGAAAGTAAGTTAAAGAAACAGTATTTATTAGAACTCGCGCAGAAAAAACTTAATATTATGACAGAAACATAGAAAAGAACCAGCCAAGTGCGAGTTTGCCCACGCACAATGAAGGATTCCGTAGTTAGGATGAATTTATCCCAAGAACAAACTTAACATTGTAGTTGAAAAACATATTCTCCCATACATTCTAACTGCAAATGTAAGATGGTTGACTCTTACTCGTTAACTTGTAACTTACTTAGCTGTGATAGTTTTCCATTTAAAATTATCTACAACTGGTTTTTACTGAATGATTTTTTTACTACTAGGCGCCGCTGCATGATTTTGTTACGACTTCCGCGTTTTGACTGTTACTTTTTGTTCACATTTTTAAAAACTACACCTCAGTGAAGACAAAACAAAAGTGGTTTATTCATAAACGTTGCTTAAAGTTTAAACGTCAAAATTTTAAGTAACGTTTATAAATTAACTATTATTACATTTTGTTTCTTTTGTTTATCATTTAAAATTTGTTTATTTACAGCCAGATACTTTCAGACTACATACCCAGCCGCTCTAAAATACACTAACGATTCAATAGTCTAAGTGAAAGACATACTTAACTCCTTCTTACACGTCCGTATCTGTTATTGTTAATATTAGGTAACTGTTATAAAACCCGAAACATAAATTAATAGAATTTACTTTGAGTAACGTTATAATTTATTTTTGTGGATTTTTGTTACATAAATGCGCTCGAAATTACGCTCGTGGTAGTTGGTTAGTAGGTAGTCTGTTCAGACATTTCAAATCGCTTTCGACTGTAGTAGTTGATCATAAAATCGAACCGTGTGAACCCGGTATTATTTATCAACATTATACCTTTAATTTACTCACAAAGTATTATTTCCTTCAAATTTGAGAAGGTTTATTGTAGTAAGTAGGTATAAATGCAGTAATAAATTATGTAGATAGTTTAGAAACAGAATGTGAAGCAGGAAGGAAGGAGGATCATCACGACATCGCGTTTCTGAACGATTCGATACACCGTATTGTTTCACGTTCGGTAGGTAGCTTTTATCGATGCGATGTGTCGGTGTGATTCTCTTTATAAAGTATGTAAGATTATACAAGTTAATGACAGTTAATCATCCATACTTCACTCAAAGGGGTCTCAAATAGAATGGTTCAGTGTTCACAAGTTTTCAGTAGCAGGTTTAAAAAAGCAAGAGTGATTTTAAGACATATTTTAAGGCATGAAAAAATGCCAAAACGAGATAAAAAGGTATGTACTGTACTGACATCCAGTTTTGGAATAAAAAAGGGGTACGGCACTTTTAGACCTTATTCTTTCACCATCGGTGAAGCTGCATTTTCCTGAAAATGTACCCTAAGTACCGCCAGCAGCTCAGCCTATTAAATGAAAACACTTACAGTTTGAAAAGGTGACTACATTTACAAAAACACATGGCTAATCGGCACCAAAAAGGTTTCCGGAAAGGGAAGAGAGTGTAAGCTACTCGGAAAGGAATACATTTCGAAATTGACTCCTACCTATTCGTTTCACGAGTACCTTCATAGTTCAATGATGGTACATGCTCTTGATTTCTCAATGAAATGATAATTCATGTTTAGAATAGATGCTTATAATCCCGGCATGTCATACAGGACATCTACCAACGCGCACTGCCAGGCCCAGTCCCTCTAAGCGAGAGGGGGCCTGCGTCCCAGCAGGGGGGAAGATTATAGGCGTTTAAACGTCAAAAATGACAGTTTTTAAATAATAGGGTTTATGTATAAACAATTAAACATACATATTTAAGAACCGATAAAACTTAGAATGTTTGGTTATGAAATTGAATGTGGATAGTTTCCTGGTGATAACGGAAACGTTCGGCCAGACGGCGCAATTAAAAGCGTGAAGCCCGTGCCACGTGTCGACCGTTACCGACACAGAGTAACGTCAACACAGAGGCAACGCTATGTTAGTAGTAGCATATCAGAATAAGCGGAGCGTAAGGAAGATGAGTCAGGGTAAATTCCTGATTGGTGGCTAAAAATGAAACAAGAAGGAAATGGTTACATGTTGGCAGGACTGTACATAAAACATAAGTTCCAGGTGATAACGGAAACGTTCGGTCAGGCGGCGCAATTACAAGCGCGAGGCCCGTGCCACATGTCGACCGTTACCGACACAGAGTAGTGTGAATACAGAAGCGACCATTCTTCGGAACTATAGTAGTAACAAATAAAAAATGGTCGTTTTTCACTCCAACATTGGTCTGTGCGAGTGAAACGGCATGATGAATTCCGTTGTTTGGCTGCCATTTTTAAATCATTTCTTTAATAGCGCAATATAAAGTTACAAAATATAAAACAAGATAAGAGAGTGGAGCAATATCAACAGACACTCAAGGACATATTATGGAGAAAAAATATCAAAAAATTTAGTTTCTAACAGATTTGCCTCGCTGTCATGCATTGATAATGATATTTCTGTATTTATTCTGTTAGTGAAGGTAGCAGGGCTGAAAACGCAGGCTAATCTGCATGGAGGTAATTTCAACACTTCAGTATGGATAAAGTTATTCAATGACATCAGAAACTGATTGAATAAATAATAAGTTTTAATTGTCAGAATCAGAATCAGAATACTTTATTTGCTGTGAGTGTAGTACACTTTATGAAGAAGCACACACACACACACAGCCACTGCACAGCACACACTCACTGTAGGCAGAATACTTCATATGCATCTTTTTACCACTCTGTATTTCATAATCTTTGTGAACAGGAAATTAATCATTATGCGTCGACTCTGTCCATGCGTGCGTTGATGTTATTCCTATTCTTCATAAATTACCACTTCCTAATTACCAGCGAATTCACACCTTAAATCATAATACGAAAATAATACGATTTAAATAAAAATGGAACGAAAATAATGTTGAACTTTTTTGAACTTTGTCAAATTAAGTGTTATCAATCACTTTAATTAATGGTTTCGTGTGTCCCTCCATAAAAAATGTGGTTACACAAATCAAAAGTGTTTTTTTACTTTGTCTTGGTATTTTAGAAATCGAGAATCTAAAAAATGAAGTAGGTAAGTCTAGATAAGTCTAGTAACACCGGTCTCCTTGTGAATGTATTTAAATCAACTTAACAGTATCTTGGCAGTTCTCTTGTCCAGGACAGCCAAAAAATGATACAAAATCAAATTAGTAATTTATTCAAACTAGGCTCAGAATTAGAATTTTTCGTACGTCAAAATTACATAAGACAGTCCCCCAAAACGCCCACCCTTCACCACTTTCTAGTGCTTTAGCTGGGAAGAAGAAGTGGCGCAACAAAGTCCCCAGCAGCACAGCTGTCTGATCAGTTAGAAAAAATTGAATCTATACAATAGTATGCATAATAATTAACAATATGCAACATTTAAACAATAACAAAACATACATTTAATTAATAGCCATATGTCAACTAGCACACGGCATTATAACAAACAAAAACATCGAGAAACTAATAATCAAGCAGAAATAAAAACTGAAAAGTAAAAAGAACTTAATATCTAGATAAGCAGTAAATAAAAATATACAAAATTGTAAACTAAGCTATTAAGCGAAGATATACATACGCGCTACTGCCGAGCATGTGGTTCTGGGTTCGATCGGTATCGATACCCAGGTCGGGTAAAGAGTTATTGGGTTTCCATCTAGAATTTCTCAGAAGTAGCCCGGAGTCTGTATTTGTGCCCGGTTGAAGGCAATAGGCTTCCCCCCCACCCCTACCCCTCCTCCCTTTTACATGGGACTTAAACATAGCTGGCGAAATGTGGGTGTTCTTAAGGTACACCTTTGCTATCTGTGCGTGGAATACGGACGTTATGTTATTATTTATTTATTAAAATCTCTCTTACAACTATCATGACAGGTATATACCTAATGCCATAGCGCGGTCTTAAAATTAACTTACAATTTAAAACTATGAAAAACGTAAAAACTACTAGTAATTATTATAAAATTAATAAAAACTAAAAATATTAAAAAAAACAATATCTATACCTACTTATAATAAATCTGTAGAAGTGAAAATTCTGTACATTGGAAATATCAAAAAAATAAATGGCAGAGGGTGTTACTAGACCGACACCGACCCCAAAAATTTGATTAAAATTTTTTTTGTCTGTCTGTCTGTCTGTTTGTTCAGGCATCACGCAAAAACTACCGGTTAGATTACGATGAAACTTATTATAATTATTCTTTGATATCCTGGGCACCACACTGGGTACTTTTTATCCCGGAAAAGTATCCTATCCTACGGTTCGGGGGTGTCAAAATTTGTATGGAAGAATTTTAACGCGCTGTCTGATTAACTCGAAACTCAATATTTATACTTAAACCCAAAAATTAAGAATAACGTGTATCAGGATTTTTCAAAATTCAACCCCTAAGGGGGTAAAATAAGGGATGAAAGTTTGTATGAAAAATCTTGTTCCTTGAGGTAATAAACATGAACTTCGCACGAATAGTTATCTAAATAAATTATAAAGTTTGAAGTTTTTGGTTTTTCTAAATTACCCCCTAAAGGGGGGTTGGGGGGTGTCAGTGTTTGTATAGAAGAATTTTAACGCGCTCTCCGATTAACTCGAAACTCAATATTTATACTTAAAACCTATGGGGATGTATGGGGTAATTTCCGACACTCACGCGGGCGAAGCCGCGGGCAGCAGCTAGTTTAGAATATAAAAAAACAAAAACACATAGCCTACTCTAATCTACACTGTAACATAAAATAAACAACAGTATTTTTGCAAGTTCACTCAAATAGCATGTAAAATTGCGCGGGTCAATGGTGTTATGTTCCATTATGTAAAGTTGTTAGCACATATTAAGCCATTTCAAGTTTAGGATCAATAATAGCCCAAAGTAATGCTCGCATGTTTTCACTTTGCATTCGTTATACTGTTCAACGAATTATTTTTCTACTTTTATTTACTTCAGTCAAATTGAATTTTAATTTTACATAAATCATTTGAAACAATCATTAAAATAAACGTAGGTATATAATTATCATGATTGATTGATAATAATGTGTTGATAGCGTGGTAAGTGATTGACAACGGACATCGAATACGTTATTTATTATTTTTCATAAACTATCCAATATTTTACATAATTATACACAATAACATCACGCCTGTGTTCCCCGAAGGATAAGGCAGTGGGGTACTTGTTGCCATCAACCACAATTCTAGACTCCGGGCTTCTACTGAGAAGTTCGCATGACATATTATTTATATATGTAAATATAGACATAAAAGTGCCTCATTGGTGTACTGGTCGCAAGCGCTAAAGTCTGTCAAAAATCCAGGAATATGACAGCCGGGACCAATGGCTTTACGTGCTTACCAAGGATTTACCTGCATATCGAAATCTCCGCAGTTTCTGTATGCAGGTGTGGATGTTCACCCACCCACGGACCGACCTGCATAACTATTCACAACCATTCGATACGCTTAAGTGCATTATTATGTTCATTATTAGAGGTGTATGTTATAGTAAATATGTATGTATGTATGAATAAACATAAACACATTATAATTATTCATATGGTTGAAGTTTCTAACCTATTTATGTAATGTTGTACCTATTTTATTTATAATTTTATAGGTATTTAAACTAGCAAAGCTTTTTAATCAGTAGAGATTTTTAATTTATACTCTTTATGGCACCTCTTTAGGTCATGAGCTATCCGAATATCAAAATATATTTGGCCTGAGTCTGAAGGCGTGAAAATTAATTCACTGATACAATAATAGAAGATAACTTGCTTGTAACAGCTGTTTTGCTGTCTGTCAATTCATCATCCTACTACCTTTATTCCAATCCGCCCGCCGCTGTTGGCCGTGCCGGTTGCCAGGACCAACCTTCTAGCCAAAGCGCCATTGACCCACGCAATTCGGGTTATTAACGACCTTCACGTGATGATCGATGTATTTACATGCAGTTTGAGTGAATTCGCAAAAATACTGTTGTTTATTTTATGATATATAGTGTATATTAGAGTAGGCTATGTGTTGTTTTTTATTTTATTTTAAATATTTTTTTTTTTTTTTTTTTTTTTTCATTATTTTAATTAAATAATTGTAAGTAAATTTTAAGACCGCGCTATCGCATTAGGTATAGGTACCTGTAATGCTAATGGTAAGGGAGATAAATAAAAATAAAAATGGTGGAGTTCGACGCAGCATGTATTTTTCTTCCATAAATCTCTATCAGTACTGGTATTGTCAGAAAGGACCACGGCATCCATCGGTCCATCGTTTGTTTGGTCATCCCCTTTTCTTTGTTTGAAAGATTGTTATAGATAGCGAATCGGCCAATTATATGACTCATAAATGTATCACTAGATATTTAAAACTCAAAAGACACTACCAATAGATTGATAAGTCTGATACTTTCAAGATATTGTTTATAATATTTCAAGATGTTTCATTCCAACAATCAACTAGTCAACCCGTAATTTACAACCTTATAAGCATCAATCATTATTGAACATTAATCGATTATCAACGATGATTATTAAAAAAGAAACATGAAGTATAATAAAAAACTGACGTGTTGTTAAACGTTCGATATTTATATCTAGCTGTCATTTTCATTTATTATGAAAAGAAGACAGCGATAAACTAGTTTATACTGACATACATATAAACACACTTATAAAAAGATGGTCTACCAAAGCAACTTCAAAGAGAATCCCTATAAAAAAAAAAAAAAAACAATTACAAAGAAAGAAAAAATGTTTTTCTGCACAAACTAAACGGACATTTCAAAATTAGCCAAAAGCGTCACATTCAACAGCAGCAATGTAATAAAAAATTGAAAAAAAAATTGTCCATTGCTTGATATCAGGGCCAGAGACCAAAGACAATTTTCATAACATCGCATAATGTGTTCCGACAATAACAAATGAAAACAAACAAACAATTAAAACATATACAAAAGCCCGATTGCAGAGTGGAAAAATAAATAGTTTTGTAACAAGTTAACAACAATAACAAGAACAATTAAGCTGTGCGTCGCATTTGTGCAAGAATAGGTCATTGCTCAGCAAAATCTATAACCTATCGTCAACAGCGCTCAATTTCAGCAAAAACCTCGCGAATGACGTAATGACGTCCCCGTGTGATAATAGTAAATCGGGTAAGCCAAAATTCTTACGGAATCATGAAGAGTGATTAACTGAACATAGTGTGTACATAAAAATTTATTTGCTTCAGTTTAAAAAATAAATAAACAAATAAACTGAGAGACTTACAATGAGGATAAAAATGGACTACTTACTAAATAATGACTGTGGTGTGTTTCCTAAATACCATTACCATTTCAGTAGGAAAATATGAAATTTCTTTTTAGCACCACGGGAATTGCGATGGCGTGGCGACAATTCGATACATGTTATATGAGAAGAACCTTTTAAGCATGGAATTTGTTGTGTTACGAGACTCCGCGCTTCCACTTATTATCTTTTGCACTTGAAATATCAATGTAAACTACTAATAAAATTATATAAACAGATCATAACTTAATGAGCGCTATGCATAAATAAGGGCCAAATCGCGCGTATAAGTGTGATATATGTATGGGTGAGAGTGTGAAGTATGAGGGTGTGTAGTGTGTGAGTTATAGTTAGCATATTTTTATTTCTCGTATCCTAAAGGAAACAAACTCAGAGGTCGCAGTCTCTTTTAAAGTCCAGACATAATCTTGGTCAGGCCGTATGAGGAACATGTAGATTATAGACGTATATGGAAGATTAACCGGAGAAGGCAAAAACTATGTACCTAATAGTAATTTTAAATTACCTACCAATAATGTTTTTCTTTCGTGACAAAAATAATGAATTTACGATTATAACTAACAGAGAACTGACCAGGACTGCCGAAAATAGACAGAAGTGCGTGGTTCCGGACACAAAATGTGATATATTGTTTTTTGTCACTGGAGCAGTGATTGCGTGCAATAATACGCAGGCGATTAAACAAAATAAGTTTCATTTGTAAGTACCGATAGCAAATCAAGTGTAGATTGTCTAGTAACTAATGTGTTTGGTATAAGATTGATTGAGTAGAAAGAGAGACTGAGTGTGAGTTTGTGTTTAGTATAAGAGTTGTCAGAAGAGAGCAAGAAATTTATGGGGAAGTGAAAATTGATGAGGAAAACGAAAGACGAATGCAAAAAGACGAATGAGCTGCCAGCTGTTAGAATATAAATGAAAGGGTTCGCTCGAGAGGGGCGAATTCGAAGGGGCTATTGGCTAAATAATAACAGCCACAGGGGTTGATTGATGGTTAACCTACGCCTATTGCAGGGGATCCCTTTTTTTCGCATAATGTTTTTTTTCCTAATATTCTTTGGCATAACGATTTTGGCATAAGTATTTTTGGTCTAATAATTGTTTGCCATAAATTTTTTTTGGCCTAAATATTTTTTGTCATAATTATCTTGTTGCATAATTTGTTTTGCCATAATTTTAATTCGCATAATGTTACTAGGCGTAATGTTAGTTGGTTTAGGTTAGGTTAGGTTAGAACTGTGACCTCCTACGCACGAGCCGAGCGAGCGTAGCGAGCGGTGCCGCGGCAGCGGCCGGCGAAGTGCCAGAAACTAAAAATATAAATGAAAATATATTTATGCTTTTGAATATTATGCTTAATCATTATTATGGTTAGAGAAATTATGCTTAAAAAAATTATGCGTAAGCTGTTATGCGTATTTATAATTATGCGGAAATATAATTATGCCAAACAAAATTATGCTAAGCTATATTAGGTCTTAAAATTTTATGCAAATGGATAGGGAACCCTATTGCAGTCGGTTCCGTACCTCGGAGAGCACGTTAAGCCGTTGGTCCCGGCTGTCATTTGTAGATCTTTGGCAGGCGTTACGGATTTATTTATTGGATCTCCAACAGAGGCTACATAATTTCACAGTCATACCCATTGGAAATCTCTTTGCTTTCATAATGCGACGAAAACCTCTTTCCATGGGCTTCTTGCTCAATTGACAGTTAAAAGTATTAAATCTTTCCATATTCTACGTTTGATATCTTGATTCCCATGAAATGCTTTGCATTCAAACGTTCTCGATGCTAAACCTCCTGCCCCATTATTCCATTTTCTAGGGAGCATTTCTTGAAATTAAGTAAAACTACTTTATTGAAATAATATTATCGCCTTTTCTACAACTGCTTTACATTTTAATTTGTTCGTCGCCAGTTCAAGAAGTTAACTTCGTTCGTGGTCAGAAAACTCATTTTCTTTTGCGAGGATATATATATTTTTATTCCGGTCACTAACGCTTGCTCTGGAGAGCTATATTTTTTGTTGAAGACTGACTTTATTCCCACTTGTTCACGTCTTTAATTGCCTTAATCGTTTTATTACTTAGATCATTATTTTGGTTTTGTATTTAATTCGTCTTTGATATCATTTTAGTATCGTCGCAGTTTGATGGTTGATTTCTAGAAGTCTATGGAGAAAAATCAAGACAAAGTATATACACGAGAAAAACAAAACTTAAAATTAAACAATAAAAGATATGAAACCAAAGCCCTAATAACTTAGCGTTCGTCGACAACGTTAGCAAACACAAAACCAACTACTGATAGGAGACAACGTTCAAGATGAAACGCAACTAGAGATTCGAAGTACAACTCTCAAACTAAAAGAGCCAAACATTTCAAACTTCTGTTAGTCAGGTTTTCAACCATCTCAGAATCAACTTAAAACAGAACTTCAACTGGTAACACTTCACAACCAAGTAACGTCACGCCTTGGTAATGATATGCGTAATTACTAAAACTTAGAGTTTCAAACTCGTGCCAGATGTCGGTACACTATGTCAGTCATGTTGGAATTTTGATTTTAAAGTGAATTTTGTGCCACGGGGGATTTTCTGATCATCACGCCTATATTCCCCGAAGGGTTAGGCAGAGGTGTAGTTAAATCATACAGTACTCTGACTTGACATGGTAGTTGAAAAACATGTTCTCCCATACATTCCAACTGCAAATGTAAGTTTGTACGCACAATATTGAGAGATTTACCATGTTATTTTAAGACCATAGACTTTTTATAGGTTTTCCTGTAATCTATGAGTAAAGAACCATAATTTGTATTTTTTTTCTAAATTTCAGGCTCTATAGTTTCGAAGAAAAGGGGGTACTGGTCAATTCTTATCTATTTTATTAAATATCTATAAAAGTATTCTTCATAAAATTATTTAAGAAATATCCTCACAACAAGCCCTTTCATTTGATATTTCATACTTTTTACAGTTTGCATAACTGTTTCTAAAATGTTCCTGTTGACCCCCGAAATCAAAATTCATTTATTTATGTTACTCGTCTCTCTTTTTGGTCCCAGAAATTCACGAGTGTACCAAATTTCAACAAAATTGGTCCAGTAGATTCGGAGCAAAGTGGCTGTGACAGACGGACAGACAAATAATTATACGAGTGATCCTATAAGGGTTCAGTTTTTCCTTTTGAGGTACGGAACCCTAAAAATACTGGCTACTTTGCTTTGAAAAGGCTATCAAATGAAAAGTTCTGATTTAACTTTGACGTACGTACTCATCGCATTTTGAGTGAAGAAAAACATTCCATTAACATTTTGTAAATTGAGAACCTTTTAAAGCTTCAATCAAACCCTCTTATCTCCCGGCCCTTTTAATATTTTTCTAATAAACCCATAAACTCGGAAAGGCTTTTTCATACTCTTCCATGAAAACAGCCAAATTCATTTATTTTATTTTTATTTCAGGAGCAATTTAGGTTCTCCGAAATTAAAAAGCTGCAATGAAATTACTCAGAATCTACTATTTGTTTTAAAATTGACAATGCCTATCAAATCTCATGTCAAACTCAGTTGAACGAAATTGTATAAAAGTTCAATCCCAAATGAATTTGCTAACCATACATATGAAAGTAAAATATTGATTCACTATTAGCGACGTATACCAAAGCGAAACTAAAACATTTTTTATGTCACACATCAATAATTCGCGATAAAGCACCTTAAATGTGCGGATCACGGAAAATTCTTGAATAAAAACGTGTACGGTAGAAAGAAAAGTGGTGTAGCGTATACATGCAAGTGAAGAACTCAATGAAAAAAATATTGCACACGCCGTCCGCGGTGGCCAGTGCAGCGTGACGGCAGATAAAAATGATCAGGCAGGCATAGAGGGACTCATTAACCAAGTAGCCATCGATGTAGATGGTCCGGGAAGGCGTGACCCACAAATGGATTGGTGAAAACCTGTGACACAGTGTTTGTGAAAAAGACATAGGTGAAAATGAATCCCCTTGCCCTTTTGGTCGCTTTTATGCTGATGGGGGATGTTAGGGCCATTGTTGAACTGAACTGTAGTGATAATGCTACGTGTATCGATCATATGGCGAAAGAGATTCTGAGGAGTTTGAAGCAGCAGAAATCTGTGAAGGTGTTCAATGTGCTTACGATAGAACCGTTGAAGACGAGACAGGCGAGGTCGAAGGACTGGTGGCTGACAAACTTCCTGGAAAGTAACGCGTTCAGCTTCGATTGGCGTGACTACACCTTCAGAGTCTCGCAGGCGGATGGAAACGACGCCTTGGATTTGGAGATATATGACGGAAGAACTGCTAAAGGTAGGTGTTAGATCCTATCACAATGTTATTAAGTATTAAAATTGTATAAAGAAAAATAAAGAGCTAGTTTAAAATGTAATAAAAGTTTCGCGTAGAATTTATTTATACATTAAAACGATACAGATTTTGTATTTTAATCTCGACGAAATAAAAAAGCTTTTAATTTAATGTTATTACGTGAACAAAAGTACTTTTAAAAACTTAATTAACCTCAGCCTTATAATTACCGTTTTTATTATAAACGTGATTAAAAAAAACACATTGGCAGACTTCTTTAATATAATTAATGTAAAGCGCTAACAGTTTTAAAATATTTATTCAGTTCTTTCGTTTCTTAAAAATCTTTTCTAAAAACAATATCTGTTTTTTCTTTTTGCGTATCTTTAGACCAATTCTTACAGTCTCATAGCGAAATGCAAAACCCTTACTGCGTTAGAATTTATTCTGTTTCTATTTTATGTTAACCATGTAAAATTCCTCATCTTTAACTATAATATCTTCAATAACGTCCCATCCCTTACTTCGGTAGCAACATTATAATCGTATTTAATATCAAAAAGAAAGTTAGAAACAGCCAATAAATTATCAAGTGCAATCAGATTAACGTATATAGTGTGCTAATTCACATCTGTAATCACGCTTTGATGCATCAGACCGTTACCATTTAAGGCAATATGTACAAGACACGGTTCCATTACAATTGTTTTTGTTACCGTTATTATAAGTTCTCGTTTATGATTAGGTTTTGTGATTCGTACGTCATGTGCTGTTTTTCTAAGTAGTAGGTAGTAGTGGTAATTACTGTATCAAGAGAAAGTAATAGGGAAGAGGGTGCAGTAGTATTGCTAACGTTTCCTGCCTTAATTTTTTCTAGTCTTTCTAAAATGCCGTCAGTTTTGGCACCTTATCATTATTGTCTTCAAGACGTGCAGTAGTATTCTGTTTATTCATCATGATGTAGTATATTTTAATTACTTGTTACAACGCAACAGATTTTTTTGTTTCTACTGTTTTTTATCGTCATTAATGACTACAAAAGCGTTCATGTTTGTACGTTACAATATTGATAATAGCTCCTTATTAACCTTTTTCATTGCATTGGTACTATACCCATGTTTGCAAAGAAATAAATGATTTGATTTGATTTGGTCAGCACTGCTAATTTGAAATTATTAATGCTGACGGTAAGTATTATCAGCAGCAGACAATTATTTTACTAGTTATTTAAATAAAATCTTGTTATCGTATCCATACAAGAGCTTATTGTGAATAAAGCCTAAGTCCCCTACATTGTCATAATGCACGGTAATTATCTCGTTAGTACAAAATCGTGTTCCGGCTTTTCTCAACAAGAATTTATTCAGCTTGAAAATTTTCTTTCACGATACTCTTTAGATGTTCAATGAATAATTCATAACATTCACAAATATGTGCTTTTTTGTGTTAAATTTTAACTGACCTGCTTCAGCATTTTTAGAATAGTTAGAGGTTACTTTTCTTCCGCGTTTATATTACTTTAAATAATGTAAAAATATTCTTTTGATGCTCTTGAATTTTATTGAAAATAACCTGTTAAGTAAGTAAATCCAACAACATATAGATAGAAAGACGACGTGGCAATGTGCTGCTCAAATTAGCCGTTAAACCGATAACTGTTAGAGCACACGTACAATTGATTATAGGTATGTAACTTTTGCCTGCGGCTTCCCCCGCGTGGAGATCGGAAATTATGCCACGGGAACGGTGAGTATGGATAGTGTTCAATTTAGAACAAGCAACGTTAGACAGAACGCTTGCGGCAGATGACGTCACAAATACGCTGATAGTATATAAATGAGAGTAGCCTAGGATCGATAGGGCGTGCAACTGAAGAGAATATTCAGCAGCTGAATATTCTGTGCTTTAGCCGAGCGCCGAATATTCGGCCAAATCACTATTCGTGGCATCTTCGTACTATCCCACATAGAATTTACGTAACCTCCTACTGTGTGAAAGTTAATATGACAAGAAAGAGGGTAAATACTGAGATGACGAATAATAGAAAAGAAGTATGGAAAAAGAAGAAATGGTGCGCTAACTCCAAATAAATTCAAATTCATTTGTTTTTACTAGGCTATCCGTGGACCCTAAATCTTTTTCTAAATTAAAGTAGCATAATTATGTAACTCCTTTTAATATCCTCTATCTGCCAGTGAAAGTCCCGTCAAAATACGGTTCAGTCCTTTCGGAGATAAGCCAGAACAAACAGACGGACAAGGATTTTTTGTTTTAAGTACCGTTATACAACGTGTAACAGAATAAGCGCAAGACCTGAAAGTAGTTTGCTCAGAATCGGCTTCTGAATCGATTTCCGTCATTATTTATATGTGTTAATTTTTAATGAAAAAATCTTTTATTTAACTGAAATTAGAACCACCGCGTCATAACAAGGTAATAAAATATTTTAATCAAGGAAATTTAAGTCTTATCTCAAAGGAATAGGCAGGAATATTCAAATGCATGAACGAATTTGTAATTCGCTCATTCTTTACACACACATAAACATTTCTTTTTATTACATTTGAGCTAGTAGTATTAAAAAAAAAATATGGAAATTTAGACCTAATAACAAAGTAATAAAGCTTTTTTAAATACACGACCGAATGTGTAGACCGCATTTCATATTCTTTTGTTGAGAAATGCCAAAATATTAGGAATTTTGTGTTTCGTTTTTTGCAAATGGAACATTAATGTAAAAGAGCGAGATGCATCGATTTGTTTGATGTGCCGACGCAAACGCCGCCACCGCGAAAAAAAAAACAATGAAGTCAATTGTCATTTGTCAAATATGCAATGTCAATCAATCAATTGTCATTTGTCAAATATGTCAACAACAATTTAGTTAGTTATTCGCCGGCAGCGACAATTAGTGTTCCCGAATTTTATTTGTTTACGCGCGCGATGGCATTCCAGTACACCAGTATTCAGTACACGGAGATGGTGAGGACACTGGCTCGTTGCTACGACAATGTCGAGTTAGCGTGTCGAGAGTTCAACGCAAGATATGGTACTAGAGTGAGCGCCAGGACAATGTTAAGTGCAACTCAGCGTCTGAGGGACTCCGGTACCTTTCGTCCTAACACGGCAATAGATAGAGGGGCGAATGTGCGCAATACCCGCTTACAAGCAAATATTCTCGATTATTTTGACGAACACCCAGAGAGCAGCACGAGAGAAGCAGCGCCATTGTTTGACTGCAGCCACATGTACGTGTGGCGAACGTTACGCGCTGATGGTGAACACCCGTTTCACTTACGACGTTGTCAGGAGCTGATACCAAACGACTACTTACCACGAAGTCTGGAATTTAGTAGATGGTTGTTGGACAACTGGCAAGGAAACATCATCTGGACAGACGAGAGCACCTTCACGCGAGTTGGCATTTACAACCAGCATAACCAGCATTTGTGGAGGCATGAGAATCCACATGCATGCCGTGTTGATTCGTTTCAGCACAGGTTCTCCGTGAACGTGTGGGCGGGCGTCATAGGTACACGCGTACTCGGCCCTGTCTTTCTACCGAGGTTGACTGGAGATACCTACCTACAGTTCTTGCAGGAAACATTGCCCGAGTTATTAGAGGACGTCCCTCTCATCTTTTTAAGACGTCACGTGTTTTACCAACACGACGGTGCTCCCGCGCATTTCACATGGAACGTTCGGCGGCATCTTGATGCGGAATATGGCCCCCATTGGATTGGTCGTGGAGGACCAGTGTAGTGGCCTCCCACGTCAGCTGATCTAACGCCGTTAGCCTTTTTTTTGTGGGGTCGAATAAAATCGCTCGTATACGTAAACGAAGCAACAAGTGTCGAAGACCTCAAACAAAAAATTTATCATGCATTTAGTGTTGTGCAAAGTGACACCGAAGTGCTAAATAAACTTAAATTTAACCTGAGAAAGCGTGCAATAAAGTGCATTGAGCAAGGCGGTGGACATTTCGAAAGTTTGTTAAAAAGGGGAAGAAGAAATAGTGTAGTGTAAATATTTCAGTTCTGTAAGTACCTACCTTTATCTTTACCGATTTTAATTACTGTAAATATTATGATTCAAATCTTTTAAACACGCAGAGTTTGTGATATCGCGACAGTTAGGTACGCATCAGAGATAATAAAATAATAAGTGAGTCGGTCTCCGGGGCGGCGCGGGCGGCGCTGTGGCGGCGGCGGCGGGGCGCGGGCGCTCGCCGGAAAGACCACCCTACCTACGTTTTCGGATAGATCGTAGACGGGCGAAAAGTTGCTTGATTTAAAAATGCGTCCGCTTTATTAAACCTAATATCTGAATTAAACAACAATTTTCGAAGCCGTCCAAAGATTGAAAGTGTGATGGAAAGATGGAATCATAATTTTACTAGCTAGATAACTATCAATAATAGTCAAATTACGTGTGATATTATGTACGTAATAACTCGGCCCCTAAGACGACCCACTGACCACGCATGTGTGCGGCGCGCTATTAGTGTGCGTGGAGATCGAGTAGTGTGCTCAAACGTTTTATGTTTAGTTGGGACGTCTATTTTATAAAAAATGACTAGGTGTGGTTTAATTAAATTAAATTACAGATGTTATTTTAGTCTTATAATTTAATATTCTAATTGGGGTGTATTAGCTCTTGCGTTTATTCCGTTACACGTTGTATACTTTAACATAATATGCACTTAGTAAAAAGCTATTATTTTGACATTACGAACATATACTTTAATTGAATGCATTTGAATAGATAAGGGCAAAAGAATGATGATTCAATTCAATTTATTTATTCACCATCAATTCACCTTGCATTCGAATATAATCCAGCATGAAACATAATACACAAAATATTACATAAAGATATTGTCAAATAGGTCCTCGATTCTTATTTTTATGTGCACTGTCTGTGCACCCATTTTCAATATGGGATTCTTCACAAAGATGTAGATTCCTTTGTCCGTGGTATAACAAGTTTTCCATTAGCATATTCATAGCAAGTTTACTTTGATTAAAATGATAATAGTGCATTTATGGAACTTTGCAAGGAACGTTTATTTTACGACCGGAAGTTATTTATTCTGAAAAATTCCTATAATGTAGCAAACATTTAGTTGTGCCCTCAGCTTCGCTCACGTCTATAACTATTGTATTCTATTGGCATTATACCTATTTCACTAATTCCCCGTTCGTCTTTGATTACATCAATTTCTATATTATTATTATTTATTACTTCAAGCACAGAAATGTTCAGAAGCGGACATAATAATGCAGAGACAATAAAATATAATATAATATAATTATATTGTAACTTGACTGTTGACAGTTATTTGAGCTATCCTCTAAACTACCCATATTATTCTAAGATAATGGTGCCGATTCCCTTGTTCACAAACGTAAACTTTTAAGTTCAGTGCATCTTTTTCTTTGTATTTCATTAAGAAGAGGACAGAAGATAAATATTTTAATTTAGTTCTGTCAAATTAACCGGCGCCTGTCACTACTCCATACAAGTTTAGACGTGATTAAAAACTTCCCTCTTAAAATTACGTCAATTTACGTCAGGCGCTGATATGTAGGTACCTTTATGGTAAACAATTTAAATGGACCTTTATTCAATTTTAAATGGAGTGAGGCACCAACCGACGATTATCCTTGTAGGTATGCGCTATGGTTTCACGACCAAGGACATGGCCCGGTATTTAAGACCCGACTATTGCAGAAGATGGAAACAAAACATACCTATTGGGCTATGTATGTATTTGATCATCAATGCTTTTAACGTTATTTCTGAATTCATTATTATAAATAAGCGATTTTGAATGTTTCTTACTCAATCACGCCGAAGTGGTTGAAAGGTTTGAGATGAAAAGTGATGTTTCATTTTGGCGATGAAAAATAAATAATGACCAAAATGATCAAACATTGAAGAAATATATTATTATTTTCTCAAGACAGATTTTTAAGTTTTGAAAGTAAAAAGGGAGGCCTTTACCCAGCAGTGGGATAAAACATAGGATATCAAAAAAATTGGTTACCACGTGCGCACAAGAAAAAATGTATTTTGCGTACGTTTTTCCATTGTCCAAGCAAAGGACCGAAATAATTCAAAAACAAACATATTAACACGAAAACTTACCCTCGAAAGGGATTTTGTGATTATGTTTGTAAGTCTCAACTCGCTTCTGCTTTGCATAAGGTCCCAAGTATGATTCCCGGGTCGAGCAAAGTATTATTAGGTTTTTTCCATCCGGTATTTCTCAGTAGCAGCCCGGGGGCTGGATCACTGGGTGTGCCCGGTGACTTAGACGTAACTGAAGGTGGAAGTGTGGGTGTACTAGAAAGAATAAAGAAAGAAAGAAAATGCGTTTATTGGCAAAATACACCGTAAAACTAAAAAAAAACAGAAAATAATGATTATAATGCCAAAAGGGCCTCAGCTCAGCATAATGTCAGATGACAACACAAAGACCCTGATTCTGACCTGACGCTGATTTTCAGCTGGTGTTGCAGCCTCCGCCCAACCATTCGCGGAATACAAGCGCAATGCGATGTTAAATATTATGTTTCTAAATAAACTAAAGGACCACTCGGTCTGCGTCGAGGGCAAGTCTTGAATAAATAAACCAATTCCCCCAGTATCAAAGTCATCATATAATCGTAACTAATATTATAAATGCGACAGTGAGTTTGTTTGTTACGCTTTCACGCTAAAACGGCTGAACGGATATGGATGAAATTCGGCACATGAGTAGACTATGACCTGTGTTAGAACACAGTTTATTCTTTTCCTGTTATTCTCATGGGATCGAGACTTATGCGGGTGGAACCGCGGGGCGCAACTAGTCTCAAATAAGACATTATTATATTATATAATAAGCTCTTCATAATCCATACTGTTTATGCGGAGAAATCATTTAATCTTGAGTATCGTGTCAATCTCACGCTCATGAATTTATAATAATGTTTTGGAACTGTTATAGCTACACAAGATATCATATACGTAGTTCAATTAATAAGTGATACAGACTAATGTGTTACTTAGCTTGAGAAGGTTAGCGTGGAATTAAGGCCAATACTATTTATTTATTTATATATACTTACTTTATTGTACACCAGAAAATACATAATAAGCAAAAAACAATTATAACAAGAACAACTGTAACAATTATTACTACAATTAGATGACCCGGTGAACTTCGTACCACGTGAGATCGATAATATTGGCCGATTTTTTCGATTTTTTGGCATGGATTTAAATCGTAGATTGGCCCTCACCGTGCGTTTTTCCTGTCTCGCACGAAAAAGTGTCCATACTGAGGAGAGCGAGCTCATACATTAAAAATGACGTTTCCATGACAATCAAGTCGAAGTCTCTGCGACACAGTGTGTTAGAGGTGTCAAAATGGAACATAATCGCGACCATCTTTTGACTGGACAGGGCAAATCTACGATTTAAATCTTTATTTTTTGGCTGTTCTTTTGAGTTTTTCCTAATTTTCTTTTCTCCTAAACTACCCCAGTATTGAGGTGAACACAACAAAAGAAAAACTAATTAGTCGAGCCATTTACGAGTTTTTGCGAGACTAACGCTGGGTAATTGATTTTTATGTATACCTATAGTTATATAGGTACAGTCCTTTCACAGTTATTATACTCTGATAGTAGCAACCCAATAGCAACCTTGTAGCTACTGAAATAAAGATCTTTTATTTTTTATTTATGATTTTGACAGACTTGTCAATTGCAACAATAGTCATATAGCAACGACGGTCACACACAAACACACACGCACTGATACAATTGATCAAATTTTCCTTTTTTTTGACTTTCTTCTTGTTATTAACCTATTTGTATGTTTATTATGTAAGGGAAAAGCGAAGCCTTCAACTACAATCATTTGCTATGCCTAAATGGAGACTCCTCGACATGCAATGTAAGCCAAAATGATAAGAAATTAACTTTTTTTTTTTTAGGATCTCTGATTTCGAAAGTGTACCAATAGTTTGCTACCCCTGGCCCAGACTGCACTATATCAACCCTAACTACTCCATAGATTTGATCAAATGGCACCTCGTTAGTTTCACATTATTCCGAAGAGCATCGTAAAGCACTTAGTAACTGGTGCTACATTAAATATAATCCAATATGGCTGCCACTCCCTGGTGTAATTTAAAATGTCATTAGCTGAAACTGGTGTTTAGAAACTTACCTTAGTAAACAATTTGTAAGTTGAAGATTTAGTAAAGTAATTTAGGAACTTAATACAGTGTAAATAGTTGTCGCAGCTTATGACCGTGTTGAGACTTTGTAGACGCCACATCAATTGCGTAAAAGCGTAGACGCTTAGATTCTTCGCAAGTTTTGCGTGGAGGCCTAGTATATGTCGCGACAAACAAAAAAACCGGCGGAGTGCGTGTCGGACCATGCACAATGAACGGTTCCGTCGTTTGGATGAATTTATCCCAACAAACTTATCATTGTAGTTGAAAAACATGTTCTCCCATACATGGTTATACGTTACCATCTATTCTCCAACAGCAAATGTAAGTTTGTAACCACAAAAAAAAAAGTGATAAATCTACATATTAACGATTTAAAGCCTTTTTCAGTCTTTGGTTTCCTCCTTAACTATCTTAAAATATTGAACATGAATGTGTAATATAATTCGGATATATTAGATGGGACTAAGCCCAAAATAAATACTCGTGTGAAAATCGAAACACATTTTCAGAGAGGTTTTAAATATCAGCAGGTTTTAAATATCAGCAGAGTGCAAGTAAAATCATTATCAATAATTTTAACATTCTGCATAAACAAATATTAAATTAAAATACATCATCGGCGTATGTAGCTGTCCACTGCTAGAATTATCTATGCCTCTTAATATTCCAAGCAATTTTCCTTGATATCATTGATGGCCAGCATCATCCCACTGTTACCAGCAACCCTTGGAAGCTCGTTGCTCCCTGTAGCTTGAGAGCGTCCCACCCGTCATAGGCTCTGCAGTCTTCACTCACGTCGGTCATCAGTTCTATGGCTAAAATTGCCATTGCCTTCATAGCTTGATTATTCTATGGAGTATTACATCGACTCACACACCGACCACATTGACATCGAACTCAAGTGACCTTATTAGTGATGTTCAAAGGTCAGGTGCGTAGCAGGTACTCGCAATCGGCGTGCGTGTATGACCAGGGCCCTATTTAATAAACGTTACAAATTGTAAATGTATTTTACAAGTTACAAATCTACAAGTTTAATAAAGAATACAAATTACAAATTTACCATGGTGGAAAACTGACTAAATTGTAACATTGTACGTAAACAATAAACATTTTCCCTTTACAGGTGACAATTTACATATTTGTAAGGAAAAGTGTGTTATTGAATTGTAATTTTACTTGTTTTGCAAATTGTAGAACAATTCTGACAGGTGGCCTCGCCTTTATATAATTTGTAACTTACAATTACTTGCCCTATAATTTTGAGGATGATACTTTCAGACTTTCTTGGAGGAGCTCGTGGCTAAGTAGTAACAGCCGCACGGGTCCATCCATCAGGTAGATACAATATTGTCATCGAAATCTACAGGTCGTTGCTGCACATGTAAACGTTTATTAAACAGCATTTATAATGTTAATATTTGTAATATTTTTACTTGTAAAATTCCTTCCTTCCTTCCATATTTGTAAGGTTTATTAAACAGCACTTGTCATACAACTTTACAAATAATTATGTTACTTATTTACGAAATTGTCGGATTGTAACGTTTATTAAACAGGACCCTGATGTATGAACGTAAACGAAGCGAAAACAGAATGTAAGGATCGAAAAAGATGGTGTTCTGTATTTTTTTTAAATGCGTGAGTTTATTATTATGTATGTGTGTTATCGTCTTCTCTGCTTCTCTATCGGATCATCTCATTTCTGTTTTAAAGTCTCTCAGAGAGGCCTCTCTATGGCTCGCCTAATGTTGTAATTTTACTAAAAAAGCATGTTGCATCAAAAAACAGTACATAAATTGCCTCCACAATTAGATTCTTATTTTCTTTTTCTTGTCAAAAATAAACGTAAATTAACTACATAGGCCGTCCCACATGGGATTTCCCGTCTACCGCACATTTTCTGAATATTTAAACATCAGTTGCCTGCAGACTCGAATTTAGTGCTATTCCAGGCTAATAGATGGCAGACATCTTTTAAGACGTCCTTAGGGAGCATTGTGAATGTATCTTAAGTGGAGCGTAGGGCTATTAATCCAGATTCTTGTATAATATGTATAACTTTTGCTCTCGTGCCAAGACGTGTTATGTAATATTTGAACAAGGCAATTTGAGATCCCTTGAGAGCTCGATTTGAAGGTGAAATTGAACAATGGATGAAATGCTTTGAGGCTTTTGCCCAGCCATTACACGTGACATATTTTGGAATTAGGGATATTCCGATCGTTGTGTTGTCACTGAGGTACGTCCTTTTTGGTTCAGAAAACGACTGTCACAAAGTTAGGCCTGCAGTTAAAGATCTCTCTTCAACACGCGTAGCATAACCACTGTAGAAACGGGTTTTTGTCGACAGAAGAATAGACAAAATGACAGATAATCACAATCTGTCATTTTGTCTATTTTCCCGTTTCTATGGTAGTCATGCTATGCATGCTGGAAATCTTTACAAAGTCACTGCTGAACAACTACTATCGTGACTGTAGATATAATGATTAGAAACCAAAGAGCACGTTTTTATTGGTGTAATGTATAAATTATATTGCGTCTTACCTTCTAATACCAGTGTGATTGTGAACAGTATCATAAAATCCTCTTCCCAAATAAAATAAACACAGTCAATAAAGAAACCGAATTAAGACTGAGTAGGTACGAAAGAGCGAGATTTGACGGCAGAGTTACTGAATTACGTGAGTTACATGGCAATGATGTTTATAAAGCCAGAATCTAGGTATTTCGACCTTGACCTTGACATCAATAATTATCTAAGGTCAAAAATTATTTGACCTTTAGTGTTATATCGTGACTACCATGATATCAATTAAATAAGCAGAAAATAATACTTTATTCGTAATGCATAAAAACCAAAAATAAGGCACCGAAGCAAGCAAACTCAAAAAGTAAAAACAGAAAATGAAAAGTACTGCTAACATTATAAAATACGGTAACCTAAAAACTGGAGTTCGGGAAGATATGGGAATTTTATTTGGCGTTCTTTCTCAGGAAATACATAACTAGCCACAAAATGTTTAAATATTCAGAAATAAAAGTGTCTGAAGATCCAATTTATGGCATCGGCTGTATCGCATCGTGAGCAACTTAAAAGGGCGGACTGAAGAAGCTATTTTGTCTGGGGCGTATCAAAAGCTTTTGAACGAAAATATTATTTCTCTAAGTATATACTTTATTTGTATGTACAGTTAACAAAACTATTTGGTATAGGTACAGGCAAAATTATCCATCCCTAGACTACACCGCCAATATTCATTTTTATTGTGTGCGTAATCACTTTTTAAGCATATGGCATAGGTACTTAAAGCGAGTAAAAGAATTGACTACCCAGCATACTCACAACATTTTTAAATAAAGTAGTTTAAAGTTAGCTGCCTGTATACCAAATAGCTTTGTTGACTGTATATATTACCTACATGTTTATGTAACCACAGAATACGTGCGATATTGTCTCTCCTTCTCCTTTTAATTCATCCAAAGCTTGTCTTTGAAAGATTGCTCTTAGTGACAAGGTCGCCCATTCTGTCACCCTGTGTGTGATTTATTTAATTGCGAAATAGTCCACCTCTTGGAGGAAAGCGATGGATGAGGTCTATGATTGAACGAGCGTGCCCAGAAGACACACACTCTCACTCTTGCTTTGACAGACGGATTATACGTGGAAGGAAACATAGACGCTGGCAGAGGGTTCCACACTTTGGCCGTGCGCATAATAAATGTGGTTATATTTGCAATGTATATGGTGTACATAATAAAGAGTATTATATTCTATTATTTTATCTGTTACTATAGTGCAGGCAGTTCGTTTTCGCTTAGCGTTCTTTTTGACTTTTTTTCTTTATGCTCGACTCCTCAGGGTCGTAGCGCGATATTACATAGCCTATAACCTTCCTCAAGAATTGGGCTATCCAATGCAAAAATATATTTTCAATTCCGACTGGTAGTTCGAGAGATTACAACCTATATACAAACTTACAAAAAAACATATACCTCTATATAATACTCTCTTTATAAGTATAGATAGGCCGCATAGATTGAATCAGGTTATCCGTAAAGCAATCTAAGGCCGTATACAGAAAGAAAGCTGGAAGCCGGCGCCGATCTACCAGCGCTTATCGGCGCTGGTTCATTCTGGTAACAGTTACATAAAGCAAGAAGATTGAAGCAGAGCGAGCAAAATGTCGTACTCATCGGACGATGATTTGGACGGGCGGTGCAGGCGCTGACAGGCGCGTGTCGAAGATTCTCGGAACTTGTCGGCAACGTTCGGTGCTTATCGGCGTTTGTTCATATAAATGCCTGCGCCGGTTACCTGCATGGACCGGTTCCTATAAGCGCTGGTAGGCCAGCTTTCTTTCTGCATACGGCCTAACAATGGACCACTTTGTGTACAACACTGAAATGGTTCCAGGTATCCGTGGTCCAACACAGTCCATTTATACCTACAATTCCCTTCTGTATTTTCAATTGTAATTCCAGTTTATTCATTGGGAACACTCCTATTCCTATTGTTGAGAAATTGGTCCCAGAAGGCGGCATATTCTTCTGTATTTGCTCTTCTCTCCAGTGGCTTATAATGTATTTTGTTATGCTATTGGATGTTCTGTTATAATAATTTATAAGATCCATGGGTTTTATTTTTAACCCCCGACGGAAAAAGAGGGGTATTATAAGTTTAACGTGTGTATCTGTGTATCTGTCTGTTCTCCCGTAGCTCCTAAACGGCTGAACCACCGTTTGGGAGCTATTTTTTTGTTTGAAAGGTGTCTTGATCGATAGTGTTCTTAGCTACAATTCAAGAAAATCGGTTCAGCCGTTTGAAGATTATCAGCTCTTTTCTAGTTGATAATTGGATTTGCGCATCTTCCTTAGGTCTGATCGATTCGTAGTATTCTGTTACTTCAATGAAAATCAGTATGGGTTAGCGGGTTAGGATCGGAAACTTTCATCGTTTGGAAACATGTACCTTTGTAGGTTAATAAAACTTTTTTGATGTCGACCAAAACCAACAGATTTTAGACAAATGGTCGCTTGTTGGTAGACTAGCTTTTGCCCGCAGCTTCGCCCAGTGGCGTGTGAGTGGATCTCGGAAAATATCCCGGGGTTAAAAGTAACTTTACTTACTTTTAATCCCGGGATATTTTTTTGTAGGTATACTATGTATTATTTCATTTAATACATTGTTGGGGGGTGATAAAGTTTGTATGGAAGAATTTTAACGCGCTGCCCGATTGACTTGAAACTCAGTATTTATACTTACAACCGAAAATAAAGCGTAACGTGTATCAGGGTTTTTCAAAAATCTACCCCTAACGGGGTGAAAAGGGGTAACCAGATTTTACTGCGTGGTTTAATTAACTTGAAAATTGGCATATAACCTCTACCATAAAAGTCAAATAAAGGAAAAGTCCCCTTAGGATATTAAACACACAAGAACACAAAGGGTAGTTTTAATCCCGGTAGGTACGTTCCCGTGAGATATTTTCCTACAACCACGCGGCCAAACCGCGGGCAAAAGGTAGTCTGAACATAAAATTTCAATTCAAGTTCGAGTATCAAACTATGATGTATTAATTAAACTCGCTATTGATTTGAAACAAATATTAATTATTGTCTACCGAAGGGTCAAAGGTTGTAGGTATCGTATTGTTCTCTATTTCATTATGTTCCTAAACATTGTTGCGTAGTTCCGAGATTATTTTCCTTTGTTTACATGTGTGTACTTATTTTACTTAGGGCGGATTCGACCAAACAGGAATAAAATAATATGCGGAATAAGCCTTCTCTTCCGAGTAAATTTTGAATTTTTGAAAGTTTGTCCATACGAAAACTGTCACAAGTTTTATTCCTGTTTGGTCGAATCCACCCTTAAACACATAACTTATTGTACATAAACACATAGTCTCTTGTACGAGTCGAAATAATTTATTTTATTCATAATTTTCTACTTATTTGTTCCAACATCGTAATTGTTCTAAATAAACCCCCGGAACCCTAAAACGGAAAAGGCAAAAAAAAACAGAAAGAAAAGAAAATGATAGGTTGGGGACTCATATTTAGCCATCAACACTGAAGTTTATTTTTAACTGAGATATACAATCCAATCCAAAAAAAATTGGAAGAGGTAAGAATAGACAAGGAAAATTTTGTGATCATTTAACGAAACTGAGTCAATCAGCATATATTTTTTTTGACAATTTTGCTTATCTTTTTGGACAGCCTGCAGTTGAACAAAATATTAAATATATGCCAAAATTGTATACATGAACAAAAAACCTAATGGGTCAATAGGACAGTTTTCCCACATGGATTCGGAATTCCTCAAAATGTGCCGTCACAGTTAAAAAAACACTGTATAATATTATGATAGTATGTATTCATTACTTTATTATTTGATTGCTATATTACCCATTTCTCTATTAAGCAGGGATAGCAATATAATTATTGGGTTTTTTTCATTTTATTCAAAAGGCTACAAACAGCTACAATATCAAACATAGAAACAAGAAATACATAAAAGTTGAAGACAATATTGCAGCCTACAACGCTGTTCACAGATTAGCTACATGATACATAACAGTGAAAATAATAGAGAGAATAGAATAGAAATACTCTTTATTATGTACAACATAAAAATTACAGACATTTTACATAGGGTGACACAATGGGTGATATTATCGCTAAAAGCGATCTTTTACAGACAACCTGTGGATGGATTAAAGGATTCAATAATCATGATGGCATTTCATGTATATTCAGACACGTGCCACATCTCCTTCGTTCTATATTCTATGTGATCGTAAAAGAGTGTAATATTTATGAAAATGTTACTTTCAAAGTTGCGGTTCTAACGTTGTTTCGTACGCAATTTCCTTTTAAGAAATTAATGACTCTGTATTTGAACATAATTTATTTATTTTCAAATTATGTTTTTGCCAAGATTTATTTATGCTTTGTGGCCTGAAATATTAAAATATGTGATGACTGGAATTCTCAGAAGAGAAGGCACAATTTGCTGAACATAATTAAAAAAATGTCATAGCTGCATTATTCCAAGATACAAAACATATTATTTATTTTAGTCACAATTTACTGTTTTGTACTAAAATTGGATGTACCAATTATTAGTTGTCCTTCCAGAAGGTCACATTAATCACTATGACAGTTCACTAAACAAGCATTATTTGTGAACTACGTGATTTATGTAGTTAGAACAATTTGTCTTTGTCCTGCGACATTCTTTGGAGAGAAGAAGAATTGCTTTATGATTAAGGTCTATATCCATCTTCTTCTTCCCAGTACTCTTGCCAGAGCGGTCGTGGTCTTCATGTACATTCTTGTCTAGGGGCTGATGTTATTGTCCTCACGATTTCTCGTCATCTATTCCGATTTTCGGTATTTTTTTTAAAGCACGTTAAGCCGTTATTCCCGGCTGTCATTAACAGTAGTTCCGAAGATAGAATTTTACCTCTATTATAATTAATATTATAAGTAGGTATAGAATAAAAACTACAAAAAAAAATACTAGTGATGAATAGTGATGATGGGTGGAGCAGGAGAGGAAGGCCAAAGACAAGATGTATGGATTGTGTGAGGAATGATATGAAAGAGAAGGGAGTAATTGATACAGTGGCGGTTGATAGAGGAGAATGGAAGAAAACGTGTTGCGCCGACCCACCCGTAACGTGGGACAAGGGCAGGGTGATGATGATAAGGAGAATTATAATAACATAACATCACGCCTGTATTCCCCGAAGGGTTAGTAGTTATGTATAAGTCCCATGTAATAGGGCTATTGCCATCAACCGGGCACAAATCCAGACTCCAGGCTGCTACTGAGCAATTCCAGATGGAAAAACCCAATAACACTTATAAAATGAGAATTATAATTCCACATTAATTAAATTTAGGAGCAATGGTGGCCCAGTCGTAACGGCCGTGACTTACGAGTTTTAGGTTCGAACCCAGACAGGCGCTTTACTTTGGGTAAATTATTTCATCACCACTGCTCTCTAAACGTTGAAGGAAAACATCGTGAGGAAACCAGCATGTCCTAGAACCAAAAATTCAAAGACATGACATCTACCAACCCGCACTGGACCCGCGTGGTGCATTACGGCCCACTCCTTCTTACCGAGAAGAGGCCTTTATCCCAGCAGTACCATTATAGGTTGAGATTATCTGCCTGCCTGCCGAATACGAGCGGTTTACATGGAGTGACTACCTATCTGACCTCCACAACCCAGTTACTGGGTAATACGATTACTGACTCAAAAGACATTTTTTGTGTCATTGGTAGCTAAACCAAATAAATCTCTAATGGTTTATATTTAAATCATTTCGTATATGGTGGAAATAAAAAGGAAAAATTCTTATCATTATAACACTCCATTACACGTTTACTGACGCAAATTTTAGATAAATGTGAATTTATTTATCAACTTTTGAAGATACTTCATTATTTACTTAATTTGATATTTTTTCATTAAAAAAAAAAGAAGGAAAAGCTTGATCGTCGTTCAAAAAAATATGTTCTAACTTACAACTATGTTTTTTCCAGATGTTTCGGACCCGAATGCGAAAAAATCAAGCAGCAAAAACGAAGAGGAAAAGGAAGATGATAAGAAAGCAAATAAGTTGGGTCTACGTAAGTGTTTAAACCTATTCATACTTTTTTATGACAGTGATTTTTTTCCAAATTCGGTTTGCATTTGGCTACTATAACACCTGAATGCCAATGAGGACTATATCGCTTAAATTCACCGCTAGAGGCGCTAGTGTAGATTGAGGTCTCTAGAAATGTCAAATGTCATTGAACGTTCACCGTTGCGGGATTTTTATTTTTTTACTTTTACTTCATAATTTTTGTAAAGAGTATACCAGTCCTATTAAGTACCTATAGCGATTTTAATAAACAACTCAAGATCAAATTTGGGTAACACTTGGAGTAAGAATGACGATCAAACTTTTCCTCCTTTTTTTGAAAATGAAAAAAAATAAAATTAAGTAAATAATGAAATCGAAACGAATATTGAAATCTTCAAAATTTGTCTGCTTCAATCTCAGGAACATTATAATGTAAACATTAATAATAAAGTTGAAATTATTTATTGGAAATTTAAATCTGCCTCGTTGGTCTAGTGGTCGCAAAGGCTACTGCTGAGCTTGAGGTCCTGGGTTCGATTCCCGGGTCGGGCAAAGTGTTATTGGGTTTTTCCATCTGGAATTGCTCAGTAACAGCCCCGAGTCTGGATTTGTGCCCGGATGATGGCAATAGGCTCGCCCCCTATTACATGGGACTTAAACATAACTGGCGAAATGTGGGTGTACCTACTATAGGTACACATCTGCGACCCTTTGGGGAAACAAGGCGTGATGTTATGATTTACATAAATATTTACAAAATATGATGAATGTGAACGTTCTTAAAAATATAGGAATTGCCCCTCAGATGCTAAGTGATATTGTGATCAGCGATGGTCAATAGAGACCTATTCACTCATGACGTCATGCTCAGATTAACAATCTGCCTGCTGCGGTTTTTCCATCGGATTATAATTTGGGTGTCTTCAAGGCTAGACTGAATAGGCTCTTAATAAACTAGTGCGCCTCACCATCGACGATTGCATCACTGCTTACCATCAGGTGGGATCGCAGTCAAGCGCTAGTTTATAACCATTAAAAAAAAAAAAAAAAAAAACTTCATACTTCCTAAAACCCTATTTGAATCTTTCAAACAAAATAGCCCTAGGGCATAAGATGTAGGTGTGAAGCTTCTTCTTAGCGTATCGATTGCAAATAAGAAAATTGTTGTGAAAATTCAAATATTTGACCTGAATCCAGCCACGCGAATGGATTCGCTGATGCAGTCATAAGATCCGAAAATATATAGTCAACCCGCCCCAAAAGCCACGCTTCAATCAGCCTCTATTTCCTTCAAAACCCCTCCTTACTCTTGAAAAACATTTTTCTTCTGAAAAATGAACAACAATAAAAGCTATGAATTGGAAAATTCTCAAAAGCTTGACATAAACCGAAGCCCTAGCAACTCAAACGAGATGGAAATCATAACCACCTGAACAAAAAAAAAAGAAAAATCAATGTATCTAGTTTATGCGATAAAAGAAAAAGAAATAAAGACATCTTTTATTCACTTCTCACGTATTACAAGAAAAAGATTCGGAAAATCTTTGAGAAAATTTTATTTCGCCAATGTAGCAATAAATATGGTTTTATGCTCCATTAGCTATTTTAGGATGATCAATGTTTTAGGACTATTTCATGTTACATATAAAAATTCTATAGAATTATGTTCACTGAAAGTTAAAATTGTTCTAGTTTACGTATGTAACCGACTCATTCTGTCAAAGGAAGTCTAAAATATTTTTATCATTTTCCGAGCCTAGAACTACGACTTTAGAAATACTTCTAAAGTCATCATCTCGGTAGTCACCCAACACCATATCATTACCATACGGTTGATTATTATTTTATGATGATGATGATGGAAATCTTGGACTTTTATTTCCTCTGCTTACCGTGACTTAATTTTTCATAATTTCTCGATAGAAAAAAAATCCAAAGTTACCTCCAAACCGAACATTAAACCGCTGCTATTCAAAAAATACTTCAAATTAGACCATGGATCTTAGAACTCTAACTGAACTAACTATAAAGCAGCGACTATGTTTTTTTTTTTTTAAACACCATTATTTTCGCCGTAATTTACCTAAACTTTTGCCGATTTGGAGCCGCCTCCGTCGTGCTCGCACTCGGTCCGCGAGTAGTATGTTGCGAGCGAGATAAAAACCTGAGGTTGTGTGGGCTCTTAACTGATATATGCAAAATTGTGCCAAAGTTGCTGGTTCAAATTTCAAAATACAATTTAGGCAACTCTAGACGAAGACTCTAGAAGTAAGCAAGCAATAAAGCAAGCAAAATATTCTTCTACCTGTCAATTCCATACATATTTACATAATATAAGTAACGTAACCGAACGTCTGTGTAAACTTTATTTACCATTTCCTTACAATGAAAGTGATCCATTAGCATCAATAAAATGGAGTCTCCCAGCCAATCAAATCATCGATTAAATTGAAATAATTGCCCAATCAAATTGTAATAGCACTTTAATAAATCCCATTTACACAAATGCCACTTACATCAACGTCAAAATAACGGTCAATTTTATATAAGGAATGACACACAGCTGTCATTAATCGACCAATCAGCGAATAGAAATGTAAAAAAAAAACAGAGCAAAGGAATCTTCATATATCGCCAAGTTTTCATTGAATAAGTTTCTAATATAGCGTGTGAAGAAGAGGCGTGCAGTTATTTTAATTAGAGCATTTTACTTTTCTCTCAAGCGATTTGAAGTACTTTTATTGTATGTCACACGATATTTCAATATGTTTTATCTTCGACGGTCCGTTTCGGATGACTAGGACGGACTTTCCTCCGCTTTTTTCTAATTTCCATTCAGTATTAACAAATTCAACTGTTCCATATTCAAATGTCCGTTTATGCGATCACTCGAGCAAGAAGGTTGCATGTGCGCATACGCTGATTTTGTCGTACATTTACATAAAATTAATTGGTGATCGGCGAAAGAAAGTCGGATGTTTACTAATTCCATTTTTTCCAGACACGCAAGGAAATTGTTACAGGAACTTTGTTTGGTTATGTGATAAATTATCAAAGCTGTCAGATTAGGCAATAAATAATTGCTATGTATTGTATTGTTGTCGGACAGAATATATCAACACCGTTAAATATCGGGAAACGTAAAGTGAATTATGATTGAAAATTAATTATATTTCGCTATTTGACGTTGCACGAATAAACGTGTTAGTTTAAATTATTATTTAAAGCTGTTTAAAATAATATTATTATGTTTATTTGTTAAATACAAATAAAACAGTCGGTATTCGTTATACGTACGTCACTTATATACAAGTCTCATGTAATGGGGGCAAACCAATTGCCAGTAACCTGCTGTTTGAGAAATTCGTCATGGAAAAATCCAATAACACTTTGCCCGACCTGGGAATCGAACCCTCGACCTCGTGCTCCAGACCAACGAGGCAGTACTTCCGAAAACAGCCTTGGACAAAAGTTAAAAAGAGTTAAAAATAAAACTTAACTTCTCAACATTGTGCAGCGGAAGGCATAAATAACTCAGGAACAGTCGGTAGACATGTAAGGTTCATATTTTTACTCGGGAATTTTCAAATTAACCAAAACTTGATCGTGATTTATGACTCGACCGTTAATTTATGACTTTATTCTGTTCCTTTTTCAGGAAAGTTTATTTTTTTCAGTGTAGGTTTTTTGTGACTTCCTCGTCTGCTTGCAAAGTAAGCTTATTGGATGAGATTTGCAAGTTTGGAAAAAAAAAGTTTTTTTTTTTTTGCTATAAACTTGACGCATAAAAAAAAGAAAATAAACTTAAACAATCTTAACGGATGATCTGCGATCATTGACAAACTATTTTACATCCTTAAAATGACGTTGCGATTCCAGCCGATGTTTTCTGTAAAAATCTCACCAAACTTAGGTGAAGTGAGCTGTCAACAGTGTCAATCCCAAGCATCACATGGAATGATGGCTCACTTCTACTAAGTTTTCACGGTGGGATTTTGACAAAATAGACCAGCTGCTCGCTAACTTTGTCAGTAGGTAAATGAAATATTGCTGAGTTTAGCTAATATTGGTCTGGAGAAGCAGTTGAATTGGCACTATCCTATTCTTTCCAATCAATCTGCTGGATGCAGCTTCCAGACTAACCGGATGCAGCTGAATACCAGTATTTTACAAGGAGCGACTGCCTATCTGACCTCCACAACCCAGATAATACGATAAAACTATTATTTCCAACTTCACTGATAATCATCAACGTCAAAGATTGGTAGTCGTAATAATAAAACAAACTTAATTACACAGACTGATATACTCGTTTTCGCTAAAAATAATTTTGTGTAGATTTTTCTTCTTAAACATTAAATTCTTACGTGACTTTTAAAATCCTAAATCTTAAATATTGTCCTCGGGAAATATAATAAAACGTCCCTTCGTTTTTGTATTTTGTTGTATATCTAGTTAGTTAGTCATTTATAAATTTTAAGAACAAAACTGGCATCTATATATTCAGTTATTTACATATTTATAAATCTAAATTATATTAAATTCAAGAACTAAGTAATTATCCGGCAAACTATGTACCTGTATATAGAAAAAGGGGAGGGGAAAGAGTCATAGGGCATCGAAGAATTCGTCCGCGTCGCTGTCAATAGGAAAGGTGCCCAGAAGGCTGGCAGCATTGCCACGTTGTATGGCAATGCTGATTCTTTGGCCAAAATATAAGCCAGCCCTCTGGTCATGTGAAGAGTCGACCAACCGCTTGGCGATCTCTTGGAAAACCAAGTGGGCACTCGGACCCCATGAGCCTAATGTTTCAACCCGAAACGGCTCGAACAAATAACCCCCAATAAGATTGGAATATTTTCGCCGTTTGAGGTTTTCCGCACCTGCAGCAGCCGCCCCAGCACAGCCAGTTAGTCATTTAATTTAGTGTTAGATTGTATAATGTATTAATGATAAAACAAAAAAGAAACAAAATTAATATCTTTACAATAATATTTCTGAGTTAAAACAGAGAACTTTTTATGCCTTTTCATTCAATTTCACATTATTCCTCACGTCAAAACCAGCAAGAAAATCAAACTTGTTTTTCGGGTCGAAAATATAGAATTTACAAGATCATAAATAACATTTTATTATGGTACAACGATTCCTTTATATTCTTTGATTGTAAAACTATAAATCTTACATAGGTACCCAAGAATTTATTATTTTATTCCTTGGCGTGAGAGAACAATTCACAACTAATATTCAGCCGATCTATTCTGTAAATATCTCACCGTCAAATGTTAGGTGAAGTGAGCTTAGTTAGGTCAGGTGAAAAGACAGCTCTCACTTCAAACTCACTTCACCGACGTTTTCACCGTGAGATTTTTACAGAATAGCCCGGTTGGTACAGTTGTCAAATCCAGAATGCCTGAAAACTTGTTCCGAGAGCCAAAGGCACAAATATTTTGCTGTCGAATACTCGAATATTTTAAAACGTCGTAAATAAATATTGGAAGGTAAAACGATATTTTGTTACATTTCTGTTTGTGTTCAATCTGATTAGGTTTCGTCATAAATTTTCATACCGTATACTACCTACCTGAAATATGTGTAAACAAGGTTGATATAGATCCGTCTGATTTGTGACCTAGATTTCAGTTTTGATTCTGACAATGGAAGTCTTACTCCGGCCAATTTGCACTAAACCTAAGTAATGTCTCAACCTATACTTAACTAGCGACCCGCCCCTGCTTTGCACGGTTTTTATGACTTGAGAAAACATCAATATTAACATAGTAATTGTAAGTTTAATATGTATGTATTAAACACGTATAACTTTCTATATAAATTCTCTAAATGTAAGTGAAAACCGTATCAAAATTCTTGGCGTAGTATAGAAGAACAACGCGGACACACAGACAGACACGACAACTGACTTTGTTTTATACTATGTAAGTTAAGATTAGAAGATAAGATATTTTACTAAGGCCTAGTATTATTTTCTTTTTACTTCAGCTGACAAAGGCTTCCCAAAACTTGATAAAAAGTCCACACAATTTTGCACCCACTATATAATAATCAATACAAAAATAATTACTAGCAGTCACCCCATAGAAAGTAAAAACCTTTAAATGATGATAAAGTGAAAACACTTAATTATCACTACAAATAATTTATTAAGCTCTACAGGATGTACCAATAAAATCGACAGCTAATAAATATTCAGTTGTGAGTAAACCAACGTCGATATTTCATTGTTTTACGATTCTATAGCTGATCGTAAAAGTATAAATATTTGTTGCTGTCATAAACGAAATGGTGTTCGATTACTGAGTGCCCACTTGTCTTTATGATAGGTCTGAAGTAGGTAGCCACCGTAAATTATGAAAATCTGGATAGAAAAAGATAGATATTATTTTTTATTACTTTATGTTAGTTATAATAGTTTATGGGCTCAGTTAGAATTTAGATCTAGTGTTATGAGTTATGTGACTGTTCTGAGTCTTCTCAAAATTAAAGAATTTATTTCAATTTCAATTAAACCATTTACAGATACTTTTTAATGTTAAGGAACTGGTCAGTTAGTCATACTTTGAAGTTAGTTTTCCGTCTAGTAATCAAAGTAATCTAAATCCTAACAAATCTTTAACTTATATGTATTATAAATTCGAAAGTAAGTTTGTTTGTTGTTTCGCTTCCACGCTAAAACGGCTGAACGGATTTGGATGAAATTTAGCGCATGGGTAGAGCATGACAAGGGTTGGGACATAGACTACTTTTCATCCTGGCTCGCAAACGAAGTCGCGGGCTAAAGCTAGTCAAAAGAAAGATAAGAAGAAAATAATCTATTACCGCCCATTGTGTCACCCTATGTCAACTTAATAAAATATTAATTTGTAATGTATTTATTATTAAATATGGCTATCACAGAAATTATTTACCGCCCTTTCAGATTAAGTTAGGTGCAACTGAATGATATAAATAATTCACTATTATGGTGTACATAATACCTAATGTATTAAAATATTCTATTTCACTTGACAGTGCACGAAGCTATACGCTACGCCGTAAGAAGTAGTCTTTTAACACATAATATTATCACTAATATTCCTTCCTGATGACGGCTGCTATTATCATAATCCGTGTTAAATATCCCCTCATATTCTTAACACGCGTTTACTTCTCACATCACTTATTACTCGAGATAATAGAAAATCGCTCGATTGTTCTCCGAATCGATACGGATTCAACTTTCTTTATAACCGGACGTGAATCGATTTGACACTGATCGCAATCCGAGCAGCACTAACGACATTATAAATCAACGTGGGGTGAATTACGTGCTTTGATTTTCAACTTTAAAAGTAGCAGCATAAAGTGTAATTTTGTTTATTGGATTTATGTATTGTGTTTTTTTGCGAATTTGTTTCGAATTCAAGTTTTTGAAGGCCGAGGAATGTAAGTTGTTGAAAATATTTGAAATAAAAAAATGTGGGAATAACGTGTTATAATGTTTGTGGAAAAAACAACATCATGTAGGTACCTTTAGAGCTCAGTAAAAGTATAATTCTTAGGGCTAGGAAACCCGGAGATAAATCCATACTAATTTTATAAATGCGCCTAAACCACTCAATCAGTCGTTATGAAATTTTCCAGCTAGATAGCCTGGAACCGCGGACATAGGCTTCTTTTCATGCTGGAATTTTTTATTAAAATTTTGCCAAAACAGGAAGGGTTCCGTACAATATTTAATACTACGTTTTTTACTTTATTTTATTTCTTGTTATAGCGGTAATAGAAATACACAATCTGTGAAAATTTCGACTGTTTACCTTTTACGGTTCATGACATACAGCCCGGTGACAGAGAGATAGACGGATGGACGGACGGACAGCTGAGGCTTAGTAATAGGGTTTCGTTTGGCACTCTTCGGATACGGAACCCTAAAAATTACGAAATACAAAATACACGCAGACGAGGTCACAGACAACAGCTAGTCTAGTATAAACTACAAATGTGATACCTTAGCAAGAGGAATATCTTAGCTTTATTCAAGAGGCAAACTGCTCTGTACGAGCCACTTACAGCAAAATTAACATCTCTGGGTGTCACCATACCACACTGCTGGGGAGTTTGTTGCACCACCTCTTCTTCCCAGCTAAAGCACCAGGAAGTGGTGAAGGGTGGGCGTTTTGGGGGACTGTCTTATGTAATTTTGACGTTCGAAAAGTGCTGCTTCCCAGCCTAGATTGAATAAATGACTTCTGATTTTTTGATCTTTGACTACTCTATTGAAATGCACCGAAATATATTGGTGAAATTATTAACAAAATTACATGAGGTAAAATATTATTAAATACCGTTGGAGCTTGAGCCAATTGTTGAGTCCCATCTTGAAGTGTCATACCACAGTAAAGTGAAAATTTAAAAGTTTTAATTTTTCACTTTTTAGTTCTGGTACCTACCTCCTACAAGTTCGAATATCACGACTTGCTATGTAAATAACAGTGACAGGAATATGTTAAAACATCGTCCATATAGGCTAAGTGGGAAAAATACGTATTAATGAAGCTAACTCAAAAAGTACTCAAGCAAAGTCTTTGGTTTTGAATTTTCGTTTTTTGTCACCGACTTCCGAAATTAAAGTTATTTTTCACTTTGTAGTGTTTTTTTTTCGTTGGTCGGTTGGTTTTTTTTGTAAAAAGTTTTTGTATAACTATATTTACGACTTTCCTAGTAGTGGAAGAATTTTCGGAATCGAATCACTAGGTTTGAAGAATGACCCATACATACAAACTCTAAATTACCTACCTCTCTTTATATAGATAGAGTTTATATAGATATGAAAAATATGTAATATAAAAATTCAGTAACTAGAACCGACTACTACGGTAATAATATCACTTACACTTAGTAACGTAACTAAAGAACTTTCTGAGAAGAATATTCAAGTTTCATACAACGTTATCTCATTCCTACAGTTACAACGTGAGATAACTCACTTGGTACAGAAATTATGTAAAACACTTTTCCAAAGGTTTTATCAAAAGTATTCTCTTGTTGTTTAAGAGAAACTTTGCCTCTGTATCATCAAAAATATGAAATATTAGATATACTTTTTAGTTTTTTTTTGGTATCCAGCATGTATTAGAAAGGTGTGGTCAAATGTAAGGGTGTGGTTCAGACCATGATACTGGACAACTTTCTCCATAAGACCAACATCATATTTGCGACAAAAAAAATGGTATGTTCCCACTTGTTTACTTTAAACCTGATGTTTGTGAGGTAAAACTAGTACATTTGGTAATAAATTTCTTAAGTAGAACTACTTGGAAGTAAAATTTTCACTAGTTCTATCATTCGCGAATAAATCAAAACGTAGTACTAGTGAGAACCAATACTCCCATTAGTTCATAAAACATTTTATAAAAACATCGTAGAACTGTAGAATAGAACAGGTAGAACAAACAAGTGGGAATAAAGGCTCCCATATTTTGTGACACCTAATATCGTAGGACTATTGATAAAAATCCCATTCGTTCTACCACAGAACTGTTTAGAACCAGAATTATCAGCCGCCTTAGGGACTACTCACACTTATTCAGCTCTATTTAGCGTTTGCCCATAGAAAACGCGTGAGACGCGTACGCATCTCATACAAAATCGTAGTTTTCTATGGGCAAACGCTGAATAGAGCTGAATAAGTGTGAGTAGTCCCTTATACATTTGGGGTCGAGTAGAAATTTAAGTTTTGTAAGGGACAGTTGATAATTTTCATGACTACGATGGTACTCCCATGGAGACAGTTGTTCAGTTTGAAGGTCTCTACCACAGACCTATAAATATAACCACACCTTTCTAATATATGTTTAGAATCGATTTAAGTATGAATGTATTCTGTTCATTATCATCTTTCTGCCTTAATTTCAATTATGTATTTGGGTTCATCCATTATTGAAATAGTTCCATTGAATATTCAAATAACTATTGTGTCCCCTTGTTACAGAAAACAAAGATTCGGGGTTCGTGTTAAATGAACCCTATTGGTGGGTACCAATAGGGTACCATAGAAGGGTTTTCTATGGTACGGAGGATGGGGTTTAGAGACACAATATTATACCCTGTTAAAATTAAATGATACAGACCCAAGCCTTCTATTCACTGGGGCATCTTAAGTTCAGTTACCTACTCCAATAATTAATTGATTCAAGCGTGACGTGGCGGAAATCCATTATAAAATACATATTATATAACTATTCCTAAAGAGTTATAAAAAACCCTGTAAGAAATCGTAATGATTTCTTACAGGGTTACTAAATTAATTACTTATAGGTTACTAAATATATCTACGTCTATTGTACCTACTCCAATCATCCAAATTATTGTGTATACTAGCAGCGCCCCGCGGTTTCACCCGTGGGAATATCGGGATAAAAAGTATCATATGTGTTAATCCAGGTTAGAAACTATATGTGTGCCAAATTTCATTCAAATCCGTTTAGTCGTTTTTGCGTGAAAGAGTAACAAATTATCTACCTAACTAACTAACTACCATCTATCCATCCATCCTCACAAACTTTCGCATTTATAATATTAGTAGCATGATTATAAAACACAGCCCCTCTCTCCGTGTGTGCTTACAACTGGAGAATCGCAGAATCACTTGTCTGAATAACGTTATTATTTTTATTTTATTTCATTCATAGGATTTTTTCCGGCTTGGTTCTACATAAAGCCAGTTTTATTCGATGTTATTAGGTCCAATAATCGAGGTCCTAGTTATTCACTTAAACCTATTTGGATCGAAATCGTATGCCTATTGAATACGATATATGAACATAACATAAAATCACGCCTGTAATCTCCGAAGGGTTGGGCAGAGGTGTACCTATAGTAGGTACGTACCCACACTTCGCCAGTAATGCTTAAGTCCGATGTAATAGGGGGCGAGCCTATTGCCAAATTGCCATCCACCAGGCATAAATCTAGACTCCGGGCTGCTACAGTTCGATTCAAACTTAATGGCGGCTCGGAACATGAGTCGAGTGGCTGCGCAGTAACAATTTCATGTGTCAGCGGGGGTGCGGGGTGGGGTACTGCGCAGCGAGTAGCTAACTTCCGAGCCACCATTAAGTTTGAATCGCACTGTACTGGGAAATTTCTGATGGAAAAGCTCAATAACTCATGCTTGACCTCAAGCCTGGGCTGGCTTTCGAGCCTGGGACCTCATGCTCAGCAGTACCTAACGCTCGCGAACACTAAAGCAACGAGATCAATGAATATCGTCCACGAATACGACCCTCATTTAACTAGGCAACCTTACATAATATATTTATTACTTATTATATTTATCATTCTTCTCAAATTGCAGGCAGAAGACAGAAGAAGAAGGTGATGCAGGTGATAATCCCCCTGCTTTTCGGCATGAAGTCAGCAGGCATGGCAATGTTTGCCATGGCAATAGTAACTACGCTTACGCTGAAAGCATTCTTTGCGAGCAAAGTGGCACTTTTAGTGACAGCAGGCATGGCTGTCAAGAAACTTTATGAGACATATGGAAGTGGGTGAGTAATGGGAGTTTTGATACTTTTTATGACTTTGTGTTTTTTTTTGGGGAGATTTTATATGCCAAGTGTAAAGTAAATATGGCCATTGATTTAAATTATATGGCCTCAAGGATTGAAATTAAAATATTACAAAGATATATCATGTAGAGTAGGTACCACACTACTTTCTGCATACACACTGCATCTAATTGGTTCAATTTGGTCATAAAAAACAGAACCTATTCTTATGCTTCTTAAACTTTTACTAGTTAAATTCTTATGATATTAATTAGTAAATGTTTCGGAACTGAAAAGTGGAATTAATACTATCCAGTTTAAAACTTATGGATAAAGCAAAAGTAGTTAGCACGTGGCTGCCTCGAGTTTCTGCGGTTAGTTCTATATTCTAGAGAATGTGTGAGAAATAACCACGTGTAAGGAAGTTCTAGTGATCTCAGAAGTTGCTTGGCACATAATATCTTAAGAAGTTTTAAATCGATTCTTGTTGTTGTAGCTTTGTTTTTCTGTCTCCTTTTTCTAAATCTTTAATTGTCTCTCCTTCTCCCTTTAGTCCATCCAAAGGTTGTCTTAAAAATATCACTTTTAGCGATAAAACCGCCCATTGTGTCACCCTATGTAAAATTTCTACAACTTTATACAATATAGAGTCACAATTATTTTCGTATTTCTATAGTTGTCAAGTATGTAGGTATAAGTTATGATTTCTAAAAAAGGTACTTTCTATCGATGATTGTGCTACTTACAACTATCTTATTGTGCACTAAAAGTTATCAAAATCCACGGGTGCATTAAAGAATTTAATTTTTTTCTTGTAGTTGTAGCATCTGTGTCGTTTATGACACTACTTCTTTATGCTGTAAATGTAATGTCTGTAAAAATGTTGTCACTGTTTTTTTTTCCAATAAAGAATTAATAATTAATTTAGAGAAACTTTTGTTAAATATCTACTAAAATAGATATAAAAGCACATGACTTTGACAAGATATTTTTAGGAAATGACGCAGTTTCCAATTTCCTCTTCCATCCCAATTTAGGAATTTTGATTTGACTTACTCCACACATCCATGCATTTAATGGAAACTGTCACTGGACTCCTTTTTCACGGTCCGGTGTCAAGTTATCCGCAATAAGGGCATGTAAAGGGACAAACAATTAAATAAAGGTTTCTATTTTCAAATAGATTGAAGCCATTACGATTTTTTTGCCGACTACGGCAAAGCCAAAGGAGGCTTAAGATTATGTTTGTAAGTAGGTGACGATAAATGACTCAATCAATGTAATACAATAAATTACTCAAACTTTGATAAAAGTATATTCATTGTGGTTAGTTATTTTAATGGAAATGATGAATGACGCCTCTATAAAATTCAACTAGCTTCCTCCTGCGACTTTGTCCACTTAGAAGTCAAGTATTGTAACTCGTCAATAGAGTAGGTTTTTAACAGTGAAAGAAATTTAGTCTTCGGAACAGTACTTCCAGAAATTACCTGTTACAAACAAACAGACAATTTTACCCCTGTATAATATTATTTTAGAAAATAATAGGATCTTGGTAATTAGCAGTTTTTGATCACATTTGAAAATATCTTCTTTACATTCAATTTTAATTCAATTGAAACCCAAGAATATAATAATATTTTACCTAAAATAACTCATAGCTGAGCTTAAATTCTTTCTTCTAACGAATTTTTTCCATCCATTTCTTTATTAATCTTCGCAATTTTCCATATTATTTGCCAGGCTTTTAATACCCTTAATAAAATTGGCTTTCTAGTATTTAATTTAAACATAATTGCAAATCGTAACAAGAATTGATTTTAAGACTCGCAATATTTTTATTGAAATGAAAATATTTTTTTAGAATATTCACTGAATTATTTTATTTTACTCCTAATCTATCTGAATAATTTCCATGTTCAATATTTGTCTTGAAATCTCGAAAATAATTTTCATTCCAATGATATTCTAGTTTCTACTTTAATATTTATTAGTGTTAAATGATGTTTAATATGATTTACTAAGCATGACTGGAATGACTGTTGACTGACGTGCACATGATGAAATATTACTTGAAAAAAGTTCCGTTGTAGCTAGCAACGTTGTTTGTGATACATAAGATGAAATAGCTGTCCATACAATGTATGATGTTACTCCTACCGTGACCACAGAAATGTAGGTGGTTGTAGAATACTCGGTTAGACAAGAATAAAAGAATAAAGAAATAATAATTTTCTGTATAAATGCCACCGTGAAGACTTAGGTGAAGTGAGCTTGAAGTGAGCTGTCATTCCACCACATGCCAGGGATTGACGCTATTGACAAATTCAAAATCAAAAGTCATTTATTCAAACGAAGCTAAGAATCAGCTCTTTTTGAACGTCAAAATTACACAACCGCTCAAGCGTCGAAAACTTGAATCTAGCAAAAATAATTAACATTACGCAACACAAAGCATAAAATTAAATTATTTGCCATATCTCAGCTAGCACACGCCAATATACCAACAAAAACATCAAAATCTATACTCAAGCAACTTCACCTAAAATTTCACGGTGAGATTCTTACAGAATAGCACGGAATAGGTACATTATCATGACTGTTTTTTTTTAAGAAATGAAGGGTGAATGTTATTTCTGATAGCAGAGACTTTATTATTTTTATACAAATTAAAGAATCTGTCTGATCAAGATTCCTATTCAAATAGCTGTATGTTTTAAAATAATATATTATCCTAGAAAATTCTAGCAAGTTTGAAGACAAACTTACACAACGACTAATGAATAACGACTTCCATTTCTTATTTATTATTTGTTTACAAAATTTACACCATCATTTATATCGGCTATATATAATATTTAATACAGTATCAGCTCTTTTCTAGTAAACATAGGAAATTATTATTTAACCGATGAACATTCTTCCCCCACGGCACTCACATTTTTCCTTCACTTTACATACAAAATGTTAAATTACTATACTGAATGGATAGCATTCATTCGTAATATCTGACAAGATATCAATAAGCCTTTTATAGCATTTTGGATCGAATATTGTCTGTATTGTATTTTAGAGTAAAAATAGAAGCAATAGAAGGGCGGTGCACACAATTTTCGATTCAGTATTTGGTCATACATTATTGACAGACGAGCGAGTAATAGTTGCCTATTTTGATCAAAATCATATTTATCAAATATTTGTCGGAATATGGAAAAAAATTAGTACAATGGTCTCATCACATTCCGTCACGTGTGGTGTGCAAATATTAGGTACATAATAATTATTACAAGATAGAGATTGATTGATGGCAATGTTAATAAGTTCCTGTTAGAAGTATATTAAACATGATAAAAAATACGAGAAAAGACAATGTGGAACCAGTTGTGTAATCTGATGCATCCAGAATATGAGTATTAAATGGTTCAGTGGCTCAGAGTTCAAGATTTATTCTGAATGTCGATGCAGCTTTTACACATGAGCACACACAAAAAATGTATGCTCTGGGTATGGTACTGTAGAGCTCATACGTGTCCTGGTGCCGGAATAGTTATGGCGTTACCGTGAAATAAGAAGTAATACTGAATTTTAGCTATTTATTCCAAGAGGTTGTGAGCTTTAACGCGCCACAACAATTTTACTAATTTTACAACGCACTTTTTCGAAGAAGTGGCGCAACAAATTCCCTAGCAGATTGCGAGCTTGAGTGATTTTAGTGAGCAAGCAATCAGAATATTTTTTCTGCCAGCCTGCATAATGTAATGTTCCCTTTTGTAGACAACCTTAACAGTACCGGATTCCTGCCTCATCAAACATTTACTCCAGTTGCCAGCTAAAGCAACAAAAAGTGGCTCGTCTGTTAATTGGTCTTATAAAACGACTCCGACTGAATTGCTTTGATGTCTTGTTAGTTTCTTTGAAATATCGAGTTTCCATGAAATATGTAACGTTTGTTATACGTTTGTATAGACTGAATTGTGGCGGAACTTACTTCAAGGGTATTATATTTTGTATCAATGGTTTATTTATGTTTCTGAAAAGGATTTTTTCAGAAATAATCTCTTCATACATTCGTGGAGGAAAAGTTTCGCTTAAAAAATGTCACACTTAATGCAATGTTTTCCACAAACATGTTTTCCTTCCGAGTGCAGTCCCTGCAGTAGAAAAGTAATATAATGTAAATGAACCATTTATATGCAAATTGAGCACTGTAGTGAAAAATGCACAGACTTGACGAAATCGCACTGAATATGTTAAAGGTCGGAGAAATACTTTAGATAAAGATAGTTATGACATTTACTTAATAATAGATACAGACACTGGTACAACCTCTTGAATATATAGATTTAATGACGGACTGGTATTTGTTTTTTTACTGAATTTTTAAGATTTAAAAGGCATTAAAAAGCTTTTATAGGAATGGAATTGACAAAACCGTTGCTGGAATATGAATGACTATTTTTTACTGACATTAAAGACTTGAGTTGCAATAACTGACATACGTTTTAATATTTCGATTTGATTGACTAGAAACATAAATTATTACAATAAAAATAAAATAAAAATGATTAAACTACGGAAAATTATACAGGGGACATTGATGCGCAATCTGTTACCATAGATTCAGTACATGATTCTGGACCTCTGCTTATCAATTTTGACGTCGGCTATTAAAAAAAAAAGCTGTTGCATACATTTTGACCACTTAGGTATTACACTTTTGTAGGAAACAGCAGATTGTTTTTAAAACTTGTTGAAAATCATGGTCCGAATCCAGGGTGTGTGTCAATGAACCTGTACACTTGTTTAGCTTATAATTATGAAAACAAGGGTAACCACCAAGTTTAAAAAATGTAATAAGGTAAACTTTAAAGTGAGTTGAGAGTAAAAACCCTAAATTAAAAATGTTGATAAAATTACGGAGAAAATGTTGAATCACTCTTTAGCAATTCAAATGAGAAATTAAAGTCTTACCTACCCTTTTTAAATTGAAGTACTAAACTTCAAGCTCAAGCTCTTGTTACTAAGTCCATAATTTGTTTTGTTGTGGACTTTTAAATTGTTGACAGGCCTATAATAAACTTACATTTTGAGGTCGTAAGGAATATAAAATTAGATCATTTTAGACAAAAAGCAAGCTATTTACTTAAGTATGATGCATAGGTAGATCTAAACGGGTGTCAGTCAATGTACCTTTAAAATAACTGACGTTTAAGTAGACCTTCTAAACTCCACAAAATGATAAGAAGACAGACTTGAATGAGAAAAGACTAAATGACTTACATTATAGACAATACATCTGAAGATCATAAAATGAATATCGAATAAGGTAAGTCAACCATCGATAACAATATAAAATTGTTTATTCCAGCGTCGGTTTACAAAACCACCCGTATCTTTACTCGCAATATCCGATCGATTTTCCGAGCGCCTCCTCGCACGCATACTCCGTTAGCGGAGTGAGCCCACAATTCGCGTCCCCGGAGATGTATAGCCCCACCGCGATGGGTGCCCATGGGCAGACCAATGAGATCATACACCAAAGCGACGCGACAGCTCAGCAGTCGCAACAGGCGCCCACATTACTCGTAAACTCAACGAGAGCGGCTGAAAGATGGGATGGTAAGTCAAAACTGCTCAAATTTCTCGAACCAATCGTCGACGGCGTCAAATCCATTCTAGACCCAATAGCGAACGTTTTCTACGGAGCCATGCCCGCTACCTTCCGAGGTCTCAACTCCAATGTTCCCAAACCGACTAGCGTTAAAACTGTCGATGATGATCTGGATGAGTTGGAAATTGTGAAAAAACCTAGACAGATACTAATCCCGCAACCTAGGAATATTGCTCAGAGGAAAATGACTCATAGAAAGAATAGAAATAAGCCCAAGAAATACGCGGATTTAAAAGTTAGTTTAGATAGGCTGAAACAAAATAAAGATTTGTACGAGTATTTCAAAACTAAAAAGTATAAATATAACTATCCAAACACTTATTTTTATCCTAGGGTCAAATATTTTGTTAATCCTAATATTTTTTATAAACCCAACAACAGTAGACTCATGCCATACAAGAAAGAAGCATCAGAAGTAACAAGCACCACAGTTCTAAGTGAATCTGACTGGAAACCCATAGTCGTTTTAAATAATACTAATTCCTTCTCAGAAAATGTAACTAAAAGTCCACGCAGGAGAAGATTTCGTAGAAAACATACTAAGAAACGTCGCGTTAGGTCAAAAAGGAGTTTAGATTTCAGTCCAGACTATCGTAATGGCAGTGCAAAAGACCTTGAAAGCGAATCACACAGTACAGGTAGAGGATTTTTTGATTTCTTACAATTATTTTTCGCATCAGATCCAGTAGGGCATTTAATTCAAAAATCTAATGAGTATGCTAAATCAGTTCTAAAAGAATCATTGAAATCTAAAGAACCAGGTTATTATACAGCAGCATATAACATGGTTATGATGACCCTAGATATCTTTGACGGTCTCCTGAATGTAAACGAAGCTTTAGAAAATCATTTTTTTAAAGACGATCTTAAAATGAGACGAAGAAAGAGGAGAAAGTATAAAAAGAAAATGGATAAAGCCAATGTTGTATCTAACTGTACACGTATTGTTGGAACTACAACAGAAAATATAATAGAAAATACAACTAAATCTACAACTCAATTAACTACAGAGGAAATAAAACCTTTACTTTGAAATTATATAGAATTATGAGTAGTCATGTTATTTGCATTTGTAGAAGCATTTATTGTTATTACAATAATATTTTTGTTGGTGATGGTATTTATTACAGGATACTATGTACTATAGTAGATAATGTCCCACTGAATGATGTTTAGATTCTAAGAGGGTTTTTTTTTTGTAAATATCAATGAAAATCGTACATTTAACAAAAACGGAATTTAACTCGATGAGTTTCCTTATATATTTCCATATTTCTGCCTGACGGAGTCAATCTTATAAATTAGAGAAAGATTTTTCTGTAAAAGATTGAAATATCGAGTTAATTTCTTAGTTATGCTCAGTTACTGAAACATATTATAGGCAGTTATTAAATACTGTTTTATTAATCTTTGAATTTACACTGTATGCTTTCTATAATAATTTTAGAAACTGAGCGCCTAAAATCAACTATAAAACCAGAATTTTAATTGATATTTGCACTGTACTGTAATACAATCATTATGTTATAGGCTACCGGAGACGTCCAATGTTTTATGGACAGTCGCGCGCTACTTCAGAATCCTATTCGGCATTCCAACACCGCCATTGAATCCAGCCCAGACCATGACTATGCCCATGTACGTAATGCCACAGATGTATGGTCCCCCCGTCACTATGCCGCCGTCCCCGTAAACAAAATTGGACACCCATGGATCAAGTTTAGTGGCGATAATTTAATGCCAAGCATAATGCCAAGCTAAATGCCAGTCTGTCACGTGGCTTGATCCGATTTTTGTGATAAACGTGGCAGTCTGGCATTTAGCTTAAAAATAACAGCAGTGTCTTATTACCCTGGACCTTGAAATTTTCTTTTTGCTTCCATTTGGTCATTATCCTGTCCAGATTTTAAGACATTGCAACTCCCCCACCCTAAAGACTGAACACTTATTATTTGAAATGCGCGAGCCCGTCGACTTTATTTTAATTATTTGTATTGTAATTTATTCTAATTTAAGTTGTTAAGACTTATTTATTCAGCACTTAGTTAAATAAAATAATGTTAACGAAGTCATTGATAGTTTGATTTGATTTTATCCCTTAGATCTATAGAAAATTAAAGATAAACCTTTAACTCAAACAATAATAAAAAGGTTACGAATTTTGAGTATCAAGTAACTGAAGGCAAAAAGTAAAAGGAACTTGAGAGAGACATATTGTCCAACAGAATACTGTGACAGATTTATTTGTATTAATTATAACAGCAACAAAACATCAACAAGGAGCTCGTAGCTAAGTAATAACAACCACACAGGTTGATCCATCAGGTTAAGCTACGCTTGCCGGGGTTGGTCCGTGGAACATATCGAGACTCCTCCGTGCCTCGGAAAGCACGGTAAGCCGTTGGTCCCGGCTGTCATTCATGGATCTTTAACAGTCGTTACATATCGTCTGACAACCATTATATTACCAAGAGCTATCGGATTACCCAGTAACTAGGTTGTGGAGGTCAGATAGGCAGTCGCTCCATGTAAAATACTGGTATTCAGCTGCCTCCGGTTAGATTGGAAGCTGACCCCAATAGTTGGGAAAAGGCTACAGATGTTTTATAACAGCAAAAAGAAATTGAAGTAATCAAGCTTAGTCTCTTTCATATGTCACATTATTAGCAAAACTAGTTAAGAAACCTTCAAAGTTAGTTTACTCACATCAGCTGGAAACGACGGAAAACACGATAAAATATATCACAAAGAAGTTACAGGAAAAGTTTCCTTTGAAGAACGCAGAGTTTCATCTCCAGGGAGTGTCAAGTTTTGAAACCTATTATCAAACGCCTTTGAATGTGAAAATACTCAAAGAATACTTAGTTGGCTCTGATGTTGGAAGGCCACTCTTCAGTTCTTATCCAATCAAGATTAGATTGAAAGTTGTTGAAGAACTTTCAACTTATGTTCAATTGTTCATAAGATTTTAACTTGTAGTAAGTGTAGGGCTTGCTGAAGTTACAGAGAAAGTAATTTTCTTGTATCCTTGAAGAGAACAAAGGATTAATTTGAACGTAAACTGGGATATTACTGCCCTGTAGGGCGAAGGTCTTTTATCATTCAGAAAAGCATCCATTAAGACTCGAGCAGACCTGATGCGTATGCGTAGACGTAAACGTATCCGTGCACGTAACTTCAAGAGTTGTATTGCTGATTCGCACGTCTACGTTACGCAAGCGGTGTGTCCTGTCTCATACAGTTCCTTACATTACAACTCAGTGGTACGTGCACGTCTACGCTTACGTCTACGCATACGCATCCGGTCTGCTCGAGCCTTTATACTCACTTCGCTTAAACTTACGGTATGATGCTGATCTCAGACTTGAAACACACTGATGTATTTTTTTAGTCGCTGAAGCACCCTAATTCATTGTAATCTAAGATGAACATACATAATATATAAAGAGTGTGGTACTAACAAAATTGTGACATAATAGTTATTAACTTAACTGTTGTATACTACCTCATTATATACAGTTGCATACAAGACTTTATCTACACCCATGATATGAATTCTCTATAAAAGTTTCTAAAACATTTAGCTATTGCCAACATTAAACCGACCATAGCCCGTACCCGTCAAACGTGTCAGATGTGTCGGCGTGGGGGTCTGCAGCACCTGCTGACCGCAAGGAATCGAATCGAAATTTAGTACAACATTATAACACTCGTTTGGATGTTTTAGTTACTATGACACTGGTCGTTTTAATGTTGGCAATAAGCTAATTGTTTCAGAAACTTTTATAGAGGATTTATAGCATGGGTGTAGATAAAAGAACAAATTAGTATAAGTTTGAAAAGAAGGTTTTTATACGTAAGAACTACATAAATAAGGACTTCAAGAAAGGCATAATCCACAATTTATCAAGTTCTTAAATGAAGCTTGAAATTACGGATATATTGAACTGTAATTCAAGCTGGCCTGCATTTTATTTGAACATAATCTTGAAAAGTTAAGAGATGAAACTTATTAAACATTCAGTGATTCTCCGAGTATTAATTGCTTCAGTCTAATTACGTTCTGTGGCTCAGTTCTCTATTTATTTAATTAATATTATCCAGTTACAAAGTTAGGTAATTAAAATTTTCTGCTTGCTTTATTCGGTTTAAGTTTCTGGGTTGAAAACTAATAAAACATCACGCCTTATTTCCCCGAAGGGTTAGGCAGAGGCGTAACTATAGTACACCCACATTTCGTCAGTTATGTTTTAGTCCCATGTAATAAGGGGCGAGCCTATTGCCATTAACCGGGCACATTACGCTTCATGAGATACAGCCCGCTGACGGACAGACGGACGGACTGACGGACGGATAGTGGAGGCGTAGTAATAGCAGCAGTTCCGATTGGCACCCTGAAAATCAAGAAACCTACCGCTTTTTTTCTGTAAAGCATCAAAAAGTCCAATGTCAATTTAATATTTAACAATCAGAATGATAGCTACAATGAAGATCATAGAGATCGTTGCCAAGATCGCTAGATTGAGTAGGATTTATGACAACAGTTAGTTATTACTAGCACAAAATAACATATTCTTTGTCCTTTAATCGTCTCTAACTCCCAGCAGAACAGAAAGGTTCTTTAGTGACGTCACTACAGTAACGAGATAGAAATCAATGGGAAATATAAATCACCAATATCCACATGTACCTAATGGACTGATTATGATAAGGATATGGTTACAGATAGGAACTCTGTGGAGTAGTCTAATAAATGTTTCCATCTTCCTACGGGGTCGGAGGCGGTTCAGAGATCTCCAAGTGGACCACGGAATGTTGGAACCTGCGGGAAAATGCTCGCTCAATGGTAGGTACTAAGCGGGTAGAGGGATAGTGACCTACCGGATTTTGCAACAGGCGTCGCCGTCGGCCGGATTTCCGGCAGCTATAGTGACCTCTGCGCTGCCACCGACAATGCTGTGGAAGTGGGCGAATTTTTGGGTCGAAGAAAAATACACAGTCGTGCCATCGACTCGATGAAGAAGAAGTAATTTGTTATTGCATAGTCAGTCTATAATGTTTCCACTGTTGGGTTACGGGCATCCTCTTAATGAGCGGGAGTGGGCCGTGATCCTCCACGCGGGCCCGGAGGCGAGTTGGTAGAATTTTTAGTTCTAGGATATGCCGGTTTCCTCACGATGTTTTCATTCATGATGTAATAATTTACACAAAGTAAAACGCATGTTAGGATTCAATGGTTATTCATTGACTAGCTATATTGGTGGTATTTAAAGAAAACAACATCTGAAATTCATGGCAATGATTTTATTGTCGTGTAAAAGGACTTCTTTTCACTAGTAGCAGGGAAATATTGCCACGCCGAGCGATATTTTTTGTGACAGGCATTAGCTAAAATACAATAGACGTAAATATATTTATTATGAAGATATTCACGCAGAGAGTCTCCGCTTCCAGCGCTCGGCGTGGCAACACGTCGTGTTCGGGTTCGCGAAAAGTCAATCGTTATCCTGAGGATACCTTATTGAGAGGTGAAACAGTTGTCGATTTCTTACAGGGTTTTTTTTTGACTCTTTAGCTGGTAGTAAAGCGGAATAGGTTTAGTAACCTATTCCGTTACGTCTATTGTATTTTAGTCTTGCAAAGAAACGAAAAACACCGATGGCATAATTCTGTATTCTATATATAATTATGCATTGCTATCAATAAAATCTCCTTACTTTGGTTTACAGCTGCATTCATACAGCCATGTCAAAAATCAGACAAATAAATAATTTGATAACTTTGAACTAACTTCCATCATCAAGAACAACATCCAATCTTATTTTAAGCTCCAAGGAGATTATCTGGCAGTCTCAAGTTTTTTACGATGTTTCTTTTCCAGTTGTTCCAGTTGTAGTATAGACTCGGATCCGTGAATACTTCGTAAGTCACGTTCTTCTTCTGTAAAAAGCAGCAAATTATAAAAACAGTCTCCCAAGATATAGGCGCCTCATAAACAACGTGTTCCTTTTGATGTCCCATAAGTCTAAGAGTTATGCTGAAGTAAAAATAATACAAAAAGTCGTAGGACAAGTGTTCATAAAATACATAATACAGGTTAAAATACAGTTTCGAAGATAACATAACACTAGACACTCGATGGGTATTTAGTCAGAATGGCCCAAAACGAATGGACCGCGGGCCATTCGACCGTAAACAAAAGTCGTCTACGTTCCAAAGGACCGTTGATCTTGTTGGTGATGTTCTTCAGAAAGGTCAGTTGCATGGTACTCGCAGCCGACGAGCATTTATGACCAGATGGCGACGAAGCAAAAGAAGTTTACATGGATCGTAATAACAAAGTTTTTCGTCTGTTCAACTGTTGTTCAGGTAAAGTCCGGCCGTTGAGAGAATGCGTTCTTGACACCTGTTAGTTTCATACTAACGAATACGTGTTTTGCGAACTTGATCCTTATTGTCCCTGGTGCGCAGAGTGAGAGGCAGCTCCAACAGTGTACTGTCAATGTTAGGGGATAGACTGGACTGCAGATATGTGAATCACTGCTATGATATCTCATGGAATGGCGCAGTAGTGATTTCCTTAGTTAAAATTTTTGTGTTTATTTCTATGTAAGTGTTGATAGTGCGGTGGCTTCTTGTTTTGTATTGTACTGTTAGGTTAATGGATATTGTCTGTTTTGTGTGTAATGTATTAAATATTTGTGTATGAGTTTTGTTACTTGAATAAATAAATAAATTACTAGTAGACATTGTCCAACTGACAGGTGTCAGGAACGCATTCTCTCGATGGCTGATCTGTAATTAAAATGGCAGGCGCTGAACCTAAAACTATCTTTGTTACACATATCACATTGAATCTCTTGCACACAACCTGAAGGTCTAAAGTTATAATTTCGATATCATTTTCATTTAAGCATTTCGCAGAGATTATTCTGTCGCCGGGAGCAGCAAACACTGAGGCCTTAGTGTAAGTTTGCAAGTCAGTAAACGTAACTTTCGCGTTTGCGTTAAGATTTTTATTCTCACCCTTATATTCTTAGCATTATGATCTAACAGTCAAATTTTAACGCAAACGCGATAGTTACGTTTACTCACTTGTAAACTACACTAAGCCCTCTGGTGTCACGTGCACATATGAGGACCTAGGCTGCATCAGCAAACAGTAATAGCATTGCTAGATTTAGTAGCACACAAATAAAAAAAATAGGTACATTTTATGTGTTATTTTGACAAATACGCGCTAAGATGAATAAAAGTCTTATTTAATTTTACAAATAATGCAAAATCCCACAAGTCAATTCCCAATTCATAAATCCTATTTTGCGTGCCTGTCAATCAAATAGTCCTCACATAGCATCAGACTAGTATATGTTCCATCCATATCAATATTGCCGTCAAACTGAGCCTTTTCTCGCTCACTGCTTCCACATTTCATCAAGAATCCAATAAATCGTTTTGACACATTGAACCGTTGTGGAACGAAATTGAATTTATTTTCAATCAAACCTCCTCGCTATTGTCTTGGATATCACATATTATATTGAAAGAAATAGAAAAATATACAGTGTCAATGTTATTCTAGACTACACTTTTTTTGCACATAATTAACCCCGACGGAAAAAGAGTAGTGTTATAAGTTATCTGTCTGTTCCCTCGTAGCTCCCAAACAACTGAACAGATTTTGATTATAATTTTTTGTTTGAAAGGTGTCTGATCGAGACTGTTCTTATCTACAAATCAAGAAAATCGGTTCAGCCGTTTGAAGATTAGATTAAAAACTATTGCAGTTTACAACTTACGTTACCTTACATTACAGTACATAATTAATAAACTCACGCCACTGTTCAATCTGGGTAAGTTGCAGAAAATACAGAGCGGCACTTGTTACATAAAACCTTGTACATTATTAATTATGTTCAATAGGTTATTGTAGATACGTAAGAGCGTATAGGTGGTCTATGATTATTATTATATATCTAGGAGACAAAGTTTAAAATTTTGATGTGCCTGTTGATTGCTACATAGCAATGCTGCTTGACAGTACCTCAATATGTAGGTAAAGCGGTAGGAATTACTTGCCCGAACGCTTTCGGAAGCATTCTTCCAGCCTAGTTAAAATTAGATAAATTATGGTTTTTAATTTGCTAGATTAAAATTACATTGGTGTCAACATAAAAATAACCTATTAAATAATCTAGTAACCGAGTGACTCCCACCAAGGACCACTGCAGGGGGACCTTCACTGTTATCACGTTGTTTCTGTAATATTAATACTTTATCGTGTTATTCATAAAAAAAGGTCATTCGCAGCTGTCATTTTGGTCTAGCAAATAAAAAACAGAGTTCAGGTGTGAAGCTTATAGAATTAATTTGTTTGAAACAATATTGTCATTCATATAAACAAAGGAAGAATCAGCCTGTTTCTATCCCATTCTACGACGCGCAAACGCTTCACCAAGATAATGTCATATTCTGTGCTTACATCTAACCATTACCTACTTATCTACACTAATGTTACTGCCTTGGAGCATATGTTGAACGGATTAACAGAGCCCTTTCGTGTTACTGCAGCCTTCGAAAGTATGACAGGACAAAGACAGTAAAGTCAAATGTTCACTAAGCATGAGTTCATTTGAGTTACTTTCAAATTATAGAAAAATCTGAAACATTAATCGACTGATTGGCAAGAAACTTTAAGGTGGATCCTGCAAGGTAGCCGCGAAATTCAAATTTTCTTACGTTTTTTGTAATTTGCAGGTCAGTATCAGGTTGTATGTTGATCTAAATATGATTCGCGGCCTTATCAGATATTGATTTATAGAATTATAGTCATATAAATCATCAATACAACTCTCTGGGTTCATAAAATCCTATTTGAATGACTATTTCATGAAATCATTACATTTGAGTATTATTCTAACTTAAGGAGTTGTATTGCTGATTCTAATGATTATAATTCTGTAAAGCCATTTTTTTTACGGTCACGAATCATATTTCAATCAACATACAACCTGACACTGACCTGCAAATTGCGAAAAACGTAAGAAAATTCCCGGGCTACATTGGAGCATCCACCTTAATACCTTTTTTCCAATTATACCTTTACAAATAAATGATTCCCTCAATTTAGTCACATCTATCACACATCTCAAATCTATCAAACAGATAGATTTGAGCTTCTTCCCAACAACATGATTATTATGTAGGTTTTGGCTGCAGCTGAGTACCAGTATTTTACATGGAAGCGCGGATACATCGTGTCCGCGCGTTACATCAGCATTTTTGACGGCGGACACATCGTGTCCGCGCCGTCGCACAAGCGAAGGTAACACGATAACCCTTGGTAAAACTGGTTGTCAGAATTTTGGGCTTCTGACTACTCATGACGACTGTCAAAGATCTACAAATGACAGCCGGGACGAATGGCTTAACGTGCTTTCCGAGGTAGCTCAAATAATCTCTGCTACCTAAATATACATCTCATTTTAATTGAGTGTTCCCGGGATCTCCATATCTTTGATATAAATGACCTGACACAGGACAATGGCAGACCCTTATTCTAAAACAATAGAATTTGAAAGGGATTTCTGCTGTGTGAGTTTGACTTCAATGTTGTAAAACATTTGATCTAGGTTATTGGTACTTACTTGGTTTTGCTTGTTCAATAGTAATAGTAATAGTAATCTTTATTTTCCCTCTTCACAAAGGTTCACATAGTTATAAACATAGAGACAAGAAATATAGTTTTATGACAAAAATGCATAAAATATGATCCTTTGTCAGAGACTGGCGTCCATACTAGGATACCCTGTGTGACGGATCACCAGGCTCTCATCCTGAATTTAGTCATCTTCTTTTAAATCGCACAGTTGTCTTATCACATCATTCCTCAGCCTATCATTCATAGCCACACCACACATGATTCACAAGGAACGCATTTTCACAGCATTTATTCTACTTTCATGTTTCTTTTGCCACACCAAGCATTCACTTCCATACATAAGCGTAAAATATATTATGGTTGATGATAACGAAGAGACACCTACCCTTCCCCGTCTTAAAGATGGTGCATCGGTAGCAAAAGTGGACGAAGAAGTGAAGATCACCTGATTTTATATTCTAAACGCAATACCTATTGCACTAACATTTGTACTTGAAGATTGTACGTGGTCCAACATACAAAATGGTTGTCCGTGCAAAGAAATTGTAACTTATAAGTTACAATTTCTTTTCTCGTTGCTATTTTCTTAGTTCTAGCTAGAATTTAGCTGGTTATTTATGAAGCATGAAGGACACAATGTGGACATCATACAGTTTTATCCTTCCACAAGAACACAAGCTGAAGTGTCCTACAGTTTGCTAATCATATCAGCTGGCATTGAGCATAGAGGCTAGCCTTCCAGCAGAGTTACACGTGTTGTTTAGTAAATAAAAACTAGACTGGTGTCTGTTGTTTGCTTACACAGGATCAAATTAAATTAGCTAGCGAAACTTATACATTATCAAAGAAAAATAAATAAATTTGATTTGAGTTTTTTTTTGGGTCTACAACCGCTGTTATTGTAATCACTTGAATTATCAGTTAAAAAAATTATATATCGATACCATCACGTCTGTGGAGTTTCGATACCAGCATTTTACATGGAGCAACTGCCTATCGAAGTTGTTTGTTGTGTTTTATTTGATTTTGTGTTCAGTATCGCACAAATGTTTAATTTTATTTTATTTTATTTTCACTCATCTTTTATTCATAAAAAATATGTGTAAAAATGTGTAATCATTATTTTAAATCCTCAAACTGTAATGTAACATTTATAACTTTGTAAATTTCGCACTCCAGAGCCACAAGATACAAGCGACGCTTAGTTTGTGGCTCACCGAATCGTCACACTGTATTGTTACTTTTTGATGAATAAACTTATTACTTACTTAAACTTATTACTTACTTACTATCTGACCTCCACAACCCAGTTACCGGGTAATACAATACCAGACGTAGATATATTTAGTAACCTATCCTGTTCCTGTTCGCTTAGTTAAGCGGAATAGGTTACTAAATATACCGTCTATTGTATTTTATAATGGATTTTCGCCAAGTCACGCCTGAATCAATTAACTAATACCCAAAGTACATAACAAGATACTATTACGGGACTGTCTTTTGTAATTTAGAATTTCGAAAAGTGCTGATTCAGAGCCTAGTTTGAATAATTGACTTTTGATATTATTTTGATTCATCAACCTGTTATGTATGCGTGATATCTCGGTTTTTTTGATAACAAGTGAATACTCTACTCCGATTACACTGTAACAGTTATACAGCCAGGCAGCTGTGCTAGTTATTCGGAACTTCCAGCCTTACCTCTCTGGATTATAGGTACATTTTCGTATTTTATTTTCAATTTATTTCAGTTAACAAATTATGTAAGTACTTCATTGAATATTCTACAAGATTACTATTCAACAGATAGGTACAGATTTCTTGTAAAAGAATCCTTCTGCGAAGAGATAAGTTTCATGTAATTTAACTAAATTCAAATTGTTTTCAAAGTTTTATTTTGAAATCTGGGAGTAATTGAACCGTAGAAACCACAGGAATTTCGTCTAGACGTTGTTAAGTTCATTGTTAACCTTTTATCTTGTGTAAAAATACACTTTTACATTGAACCTAAAACAGTTAGGCCACATAGATGTTTGAATGGGTATTTCTAATAATAGTTCCATAATAGGAATTGTTTTAGGAAGGAATTGTCTATAGTCTTCTTGCTAGAATAAAGTCTGATTTGTCCAACCTGTGTCAGTAATGTCGAAATTTAACAATTGAACGAGTTGCCAATTTCGCTTCGGCATTTTGCATGAGTGCGAGCGAGCGAGCGATAGTAAACGCATGGCGCCGATGGTATAATGATGAATCATACAATCTGCTCGAGACAAATGGATCACTATGGAAGTTTGTTGACAGACACGTTTTTTCTACGGTGCGGCTTATACGCTGTACCGTAAAGAAACCGTACAGTGTACAATAGGCCGTAGGGTTAGGTACACATAAAAACAAAAGTGTTAGTATTCATTACGTTTATTCCACAATAAATAATTAGTACAATTAATGCAATTTTAATAAATTAATATTTTAATTAAGGCAAATGCTTAGTTATTTAAATGCGAAATTAGCATCATTGTACAAGTTAGTAAGTATATCTAAAGTTAACATGTTATAAATAAATAAATAGTTTTATTTACATTAATAATACGTGTACACTAAATTAATTGAAAAATAATATAATAAAAGTTGACAAAAAAACGAGCTGTATTTTATATCTGTTAAAAAATATGCAGATGGAAATATTTAGCTCATTGTGTTTGACCTATTTTGCTTTCTTTTTTTTTTTACTTTTTTAATAAGTCATGATTATTTGTTTTTATTTTCTTTGGTACTTTTTGCCAACTTTTACATAAACAAAACCTATTACACTTTTCCGATGCTTCTCTTTGCTTTTTGGTGGGTTAGTATCATTCCCAGTTTTGGTCACATTTTGGTACCTTTTATTTTGACTCGCGTACCAAAACCATAACAATTACAACAATAACTAAAAATATTGCCGTTTGCTAAAGATGTTACAAAAGACTAACTTCATAAAAGGACGTTTTCTTTTTGTATCTTTGGTGTATTTACCCGATTGCTGCGGAACCAAAGTAAGTAATATTTTTCATGCACATTTTTTACTGTACAATCACACACACAAGTCTTTGGATGATTTTTTTGTTGTACTCTCCATTTTTTGTCCCGTATTTTTGAAGTCATCTTTTTCAATATTTTATCTTTCCTAGCAATTAGATTGTGTAATAAGCCTCATTTTATGGTTATTTGTTGAGGTAAGTATCGCCGTTAACTCCATTCAGTGTCATTGATCCAATTGATTTAATCCTTTTTGACAATAGCCTGAAAAGTATTCGTACTTTAATTTCTTTTAATTTAAGTATATTTATGTACTTTTATTAAAAGATTGGTTTACTCAGTTCCAAACGATTGTCTTGAATCGATTGACTGAAAAGAAAGGGTACATTGATATTATTAGTTATGAAATTATTTACAAAAGCATTTATTTTGGGACTTGTTAGAAAACATTTGTCAGTAACATTTTATGTATAATTAATGAAAAAGGTTTATTGGTGACTCGCATGAATTTACTCTCCCGAAACGGGTGAATCGACAATCTACGAATAAATCAAAATGTTCCAATTGTCTAATACGTTTTTCTGGAATTGTCGATTCGCCCACAAATAAACTGATTTCGTAGGAACCACCTAAAGAAAAAATAATAATTCAAAAGTATCAGCCGTTTCGAGCGAGTCACCAAAATAGGCTGACCACACAGGGTTGTTACAAAATTCATGTACTGCTGTTTTAAGAAATTATCATTGTAATATAGAATCTCATACAACTTGTTACTATTACACAAAATGAGTACCAGGTACCTACATGAATTCAGAAACAGCCTTTTTTCCAGCCCAACTTTATTAATATTTGTAGTTACACAACTACAAATAATAATAAAGTCTCAACAAAGAGCAAAATTATTTGAGGTCCATTTACAACGTGATAACACAATAGGTAAATAAAATAAAAATGTATCAGAAAGCAGAATTATCTTTGATAAAAAATGGCTCGAATAAATAAACAATGATTTACTGATATTGCCTTTAAAAAGCGAATAAACTTAACGACATGCATACTAATAAATAATTAACTACCAAAACTTAATTAAATATAATAAACTAATATTCTAGACTACTAAAGAAAAGCAAATAAATTCCTATTTCATTTAAAAGTGCCAGGTGTTAGCAACATACAAATTGTGCCTTAAATAAAGTGAAACAATTTATAAAAATAATACATGCAAATTGTAATGTACAGCTATTTACAAAAAGGTTAAGTGTTATCCTACTATAAATAATATTAATAGGTATTATAAAGGTGAAAGTTTTTTTGTTTGGTTGATTTGATGATTAGACGTCTAGATGTTTGTTACTCAATCACACAAAAACGGCTGTTCGGATTTGGATGAAATTTGGCACACAGATAGTTTATAACTTGGATTAGTACATAGCGTACTTTTTATTCCGGTAGTACGTTCCCGTGAGATAATTTCGGGCGAAGCCGCTGGCAAAAGCTAGTTTAAAATAGGTGGAGGGTAAATTGATTTACAAAAATCCGTGAATCCATTAAAAATGTTTTATGAGTATTTCAGAATCGTTTCTTAAAAGCTAAATTTAATGTAAAAAACGTAAGCCCATGATTTCTTAATGCTCTCCTTATTAAAAAGAAATACAAGCTGTGACAAAATAAACTTAGTTTAAAATTCTATAAATACTTAAATTCATCCAACATAACGTATGATATAACGTATTTCAAACAGGATTTTGATTAAAAACCCCTGAAAATGATCCATTAACTTTCACAATCACGTGCAACAAGACGGATGGTTTCGTTGAACGATGAAAATGAAATGCCAAGAAAATTGTAAATGAGTATGTGTTGTTATAAAAATGTTTGAGCAAAGGGGTGTTGCTTATTATTACAAGATTATTTTCGTGACATTTTCACGAAATTTTGCAACGAAAATAATCTTGCAGTTTATGGGTCGGAAAAAATGATTTAAAAAGCAGTGGATAGAGGTCAGTAGATGCCTAGTTTGTTCTGAAAGATCTTAAACCAGAAGATATAGGTATTATCTAATTTTTTACCGACGTCCAAAAACCCTTGTCCTTTTTCGCAAAAGTAGTCGATGGCAAAAAAAGAAAATTCAAAACCAAAAACACCGACTTCCGAAATTAAAGTACTTTTTTACTTTTTAGTGTTTTTTGTAAATCGGTAGTAAAAAGTAAAAAGGTTTTAATTTTTGTTGTCTTGAATAAAATAAAAAATAATAAAGTTACTATAATTTTATTTTATTACGGTGCCAAAACCAAAATCTAATGAAAAAAGAGTTTAGTAAAGCGCTTAAAAAAAATGAAGCGCGAAGTTAAGATGAAACGTAATCACGTGGTGGGTGTCCATTTCATACTAACATTATTAGGTACTCTGTTTTCTTCCTGGATAATGTTTCATACTAGTCCAAGTAATAATATATTATACGATATAATGTATATACACTGCCATATAATTATGATGTTTTCTGGCGTAATTAAATTATTTTTAGAAAAAAATATACATGTAATAAATAAACAAAGGATAACCGGTGGCGTCTCGTAATTAGCAGCTGTTAAGTCAAGAACACTAATTGAAATAGGTTACCGTCATTTAACATAAAGTATTGAGGTCAAACAAACTCTTACTTTAGGTACTAATGTGGGGAATTAATCCCCGGGACTCCTAACAAAGTATTTAATTACTTATTAAGGCTCCCGTAGTAAGGCGCGACGCGACTCTGGTTGAACAATTTCTATGAAAAGGTCACGGAAATTGTTCTACCGGTGTCGCTTCGCGCCGTCACGTCGCGCCAGTCTGCGAAAGCCTTCATTTTTAATACAACCCTACTCATAAATGTACGTAAAATTATTGCCCGAGGGAAGTAAAAAATTTACAATTCAACCCAGAAATTGACTTCGTAAACAAAACGAAGTTCAAACAAATTAATAATACTGGGAAAAAGGTTTTTATCCCAGAAAATACTCATTAAATAAAATAAATAAATATAAAGAATAATACTTAATGCTTTAATCCAGGTCCAGAATAAATATTATTATTCTATTTGTCGTTGTGGTCTATTGGGACAATGGGAGACCTTTCAATAAGAATTATTATTCTTAAGCGATGACAAAAACATTTGGTACTTATGTAAAACATTAAATAAAGGAAACAATCATGTATTGCTTAGGTTTGCTTAGGTTCGTAGTAAAATATTAAAAAAATCACTGTTCTGTGTAACATTACTGCCTACTTTTTATATCGAAAAAAATATCAGGCAGCCATAATCTACATAAACGAGTAAAACTGTGCACCATCCTGTGTGTGGTATTCCAAACAGTGTGTTCCGTTGTTTACAATAATATTTATAAAAAAGTTTACAGGAAGGTTGAAAATGTTGAGGAGGGATGAAACGCATTAAGTAAGTAACTAAAAGAGTGTTGAACAGGTATTAAATGTTGATGGATGGACAGTGTGAGTATTCCTCACACAGCCCATCCATTAAAATGAATCCATAAATATCTCTACGAATATTATAAAGAGGTAAAATTTGTTTGTTTGTAATTTTGTAAATTATGTTTCGTTTGTATAATTTACTTGTATTAGTTTTAAGGAAATGTATGAATATTTTAATAAGTTATAGATATATAAACCATTTTATTATTATTAATATGTAGGGGTAATCTCCGGTTCTACCAGCCGGATTTGAAAAATTCTGCATTAGATCTTCTTTAGGAAGATTAAAGACTATGTAACTTCACGTGGATATTCTAGAGGAAGATTATAGACTATGTAACATGTTACGATCCTTAGGAACCGAGCTAAAAGAAAAAAAGAACGCTAAGCGAAAGCGAAGTAATAGCGCGGGTGGGCGATGGGATGCGACGCGGTGGATCGGGGGCTGAATTTCTCGCGGACGAAGTCGTGGACAATGGAAAGAGAAAACGTGTTGCACTGACCCCAAGTAACATGCGACAAGGACAGAAAGATAATGATGATGTTATGACTAAATAAAGTATTTATTTTATTTCTTATTTCTTAAAATTGTTAATTTTATCTCATTATATGCTACCACTGATTGACGTCATCACAACAACACCGGCTGTCGCTGAAAACCAGCGCTGTGGCTCTGTCTCGCATAGGATCGCAGCATTATGCTGAGCGATGGCCGTTTTGCGTAGATGCGGCGCATATTTTCCCCCAATTTGTTATTTTCGTGTATTTTTTTTTAAATAAACTTATTTACTTAATTTCTTTCTTCTTTTAATTCTATGATGTCTTCTACTATTGTTTTAAAAATTACGTGGCAAATCACGATTTAAAAATCTCAACTTAACAGTTGACAGATTTGCCAACCAATTTAATTTATCAAAAGGCCGGCTGCCCGTGAAACCTCCATCTTACCCTTCAGATTTATGCCTTCCCTTTTAACTTGTATGCTCAGGCTAAAATATTACTGAAATGAATAGGGCTTTTAAGCTTTACTTATGCTAATAAAACTTCAAAAAGGTCTACCGTTACGTGATAAGTATTGCGTACCTTTTTCTAAAGTACTTAGTTTTCTTTGCAAGAAAGAGTTTTGTTCAAGGATCGGTAAGATATTTACATAATACTATGGAGTTTAATAAAACTTCTGCGTCAATGTCAAAAAGGTAAACTAACTTAAACGATAGCCCCTTTTTGTTTGCAAGAAAACTTAGAAGTAGGTATTTTTTTGTCAGTCGCCTTAAGGCTCCCACAGACAGGCGCGACGCGACGGTGCAACGCGACTCTTGTAGAAAAATTTCCACGAATTTTTTGTAGAAATTGCAGTCGCATCGCGCCTGTCTGCGGCAGCCTTTAATTTTATAATTTAAGGGAACATATAGATACCTACATTATGCTTATGTCATTCCTTTATGTTCAAAGTAAGTACTAAAATTAAATTTAAATTCCATTTTCTGAACTAATTAAGTTTATGAGAAGATGAAATACAGACACTTTTCTTAGCAACTGTACTTAATAAAATCGTTAAAAGAGTTTATGAAGTTATTTTATTCCCTGACCTAAGAACTGGTTGAATAATAATCCAAACTTTGTGACTAGCAGCTGAGAATCACATAGGTACCTATGCAAACATAGAAAAAAAAAAAAAAACTTCACTCAAAAATGGATTATATGGCGCTTGAATGACTTTGACAGGGTGGCGCTGTTGGTAGACATTTGTGGAATTTCTTTGTGAAATTGTATTGAAAAACGATGGCGGTGCTAGTTCCCATTTTGGCCACTCGCCAAAGGATTATTATTGCACAGCTAGGTATATAAATTAATGTAACTATGAGTTCCATCCTATGAAAATATTTTATAAGCTGTATCGGACACTGCAGTCCTAGTTAAAAGCTGCTAAATGCTCAGTCACGTCTAGCTTTTATAAATGACGTTCGACGCCATTTTAATATCGTGAAGTCTGGACTCTCTGAGAATTCAATTTAAATTCCTGTTTTATTTTCATGGACAATTTCCCAGGCGAGGAATGCAAACTTTTTGCCATATCGAGAAAATTATTGTGGATCGATATATCCGGAAAACAGAAAAAAACACTTAGGTAAAATTTTACTGTCTAAAGTCACAGTATTATTGACGTGAAACTATTCCTAATGTTCAAGAGAAGCTATTCATTCAGATTGCCAGTTTTGTTAAAACTTGATCGGATTCCAAAGGCTGGAACCCTTTCTAATGGCAATATTTCGTTACTATCTGGTACACAGACAGTCTATGGCAAGTATAAAAATACGCGGACAGATTTACAGAATTAAGAATTTTCTCAGTAGTATTATTTCAATTTATTCCCGTATTTTTTTAAACTTTCGCATTCTAATATCAGTTTTAATATGTCAAAAAACCCTCATAATGACTACAATTATTTTGACAAGTTTTTGTCAATAATAATTTGTTGAAAATTAGACGTTTAATTACCCGAATTGCTCTTTAGAGTCGTGGCTCATCTCATCAAGTTCAAAATTATGATAATTACGTTGAGCTGATGTTATTTCTCCCTACAGTTCTACTTATCCGTTTCAAAAGTCACATACCCTCATTTTAAGCAAAAAATAAAAACCAACGATGTTTTAATTTCTACATTAAATTTTTCCGCTTCCCGACGTTAAATTACATTTAGGCAGCTTAGTATAATCTATCTAATATTTAAAAATACATCAATCTACCCTTTTTTAACAGAAATTAAAAATGGCAAACATTTTTTTTAACTTGCGGCACGTTATTTCCGTAACATATGGCAAATTACTTCGTTTTAAACTTTTAAGCCCCATTTACATGATGCAAGTTGCCTGTGGTTTACAATAACATTGAAGCAACAAAATATGACCTTATGCATTGTTTAGACGGTGCAATTTTTATTGTTTCTTCAACTTATGGTATGCGACGGGCAATTGAACTGCACCGTGTAATTCAGACTTTATGGTCAACTCAGTAAACTCCTGTGATATGATTGATAATTTTCGTAAATTCTGTTCTTTTTGTTAAGAGTTACATTAATGTGCACCTATAACCAATAAGCTCAGTTGGTCAGTCAGTTGCTTTTTCTTGCAACCATTGTATTGGTAAAACCACAGAGCACGCAATCGCCGCGCCAGCAGCGTCTAGAGATGGCAGTACTATAATAATCAAATTCGTGGCGCAGAAAGTGTGTTGACATCTGTCACGCACCCTTTTAAACCCATCAGTAGTTTATTTTTATTTATTTATTTATTTATTTATTTATTTATTTATTTATTTATTTATTTATTTATTTATTTATTTATTTATTTATTTATTTATTTATTTATTTATTTATTTATTTATTTATTTATTTATTTATTTATTTATTTATTTTGTTAACATAGGTAAAGAAATACAGATCTTGATGAACAGAGCGCTATGTTATGCCAATATGTGTTCATAGTGCGAGCAAACGGTGTGACATGCTTGGCTAATTATTCGTTGACTAAAGCGTCTCTTGCAGCGTCTCCGTGTTCCGTGGTAAAAACAGTACCTAACTAAAAGCACAGTGATTTGTTTTTGGTGAAAATCTATTAGAAATTCTCTTGTCAGTTTTCCAACATTATTTGAGGATTCTTCCCAGAATATAGAAAATAAATCGATAGGGAGCAGCAGCCAATTTCTGTAGAAATATTCTATACGGTGAAAACAATGCATGCAATATGATTGAATTTCTTACAGAGGTACTGTTTTTCTAGTAAATCACGATGGGATAAAATAGGAAAACCACTGGAATTGCCCGACAAATCCATTGTTTGCTTCCAGTTTTGCATCTCAAGAACTTTAATATAGAGCATGATTTCTTTCTTTTAAACTATAAATAAAACTTTTGCCTTAACTTTTATGAATTTGTGATGTTTAACATCGTAAAAAAAATAACCTGTACCTACGTAATTTACCAATAAACTCGAGCTTGTGTAATATACATACAAGTTTAAAATACCTAAATACAAAACACATGCAATTTCAAAATGACTAAAACATGCAAGAACGCACATGCAGTGATCACAATCAAATTTCCGATCAAAACAAATGAAAATCTCATCGAAAAACGTTCCCAAGAAGTCAACAAAGTTATAGAGTAAAGAAAAACAATAGAGACACGTTTGAAAAATTTAATCATGCAACATGCTTTAAGATCAGTCGTTCACCTGAGAAGAGAATAGCTTCTTCAGTCCAATGATGGTTGACAATAATAAGGCTATCTTGGAAATCAGCAGGGCCTTCCCGACCATAAGGGCCAGGACTTTGAAGGTCAGGGCCCCGAAAAGGCCGAACTTCAACGCGGCTAGGGCCAGCACGGGCCCAAATGGCTTCTGACGGCCTCTGCCGCTCTCATATACTTTTGGTGGCTTCATTGATACACCTGGAATTCACAAAACAAAATAGTTGAATAACGTGCTAAGAATTGAAAGTATGACTTTCATAAAATATTTATTTTAGAAGTAGGTATTAAGGATTTATTCAAAAGACGTGGTAAGGTGACACAAGTCGATTATAATAACACTTATTAACATAACATCACGCCTTGTTTCCCCGAAGGGTTAGGCAGAAGTGTACCCACTATTAGTACACCCACATTTCGCCAGTTAAATATAATTGACGAAATATGGAAGTCCCATGTAAGCGAGCCCATTGCCACCATCGGGCACAAATTCTATACTCCGGGCTGTCTAAAAACCCAATAACACTTTGCCCGACCTGGATCTAACCTATGATCTCATGCTCACCAGTACCGCGCTTGGGACCACTAGACCAACGAGGTAGTCAGTTATTCGTTACGTTTCGTTTTATTGCAGAATTTCATATAATAGCTAAGAATTAATATTCTTTTATGTTTACATCTGTTCCCATTTTAATTATATTTAATATTTAGCTCAATTATTGAGATTACAAAAACTGAAGTGTCAATCAACTTTTGACGCTGACTGTACTAATGGATTTAAAATGACAAAGTGTTGTTATTAGTTTGATAAGCATAATTATTTTGATAGTTAACAAAAACAAAGGCATTAAACCTGCAGTGGAAGCCAGGAGTAAAATTATTTCATAAGCCCACTTATTTATCTATGCATTCAGTCCAATCTAGAAAATGCATAAAAAAAAGAATTCTGATGGCAAATTGTAAACCTACTTCTCTTTTAGAAGTCGGTAAAAAATTACAATCCTGCTTAATCATTACGTAAATACAGTAATTTATCATGGCATTCATAATTTAAGCAATAATAAGCCTTAGTTGCTTAGTGCAACAAACAAGCTTTGATATTCCAATCATGCCCACAGATTCTCCTCCCTAATTAATCCTTAGGGATGTGCTCCAGTAACTGAGTTACGTCGAATCGATTATTACACCTGACTAAGCTTGAAAGGTACCTATCGTCATAAGAACAGGCTTTCCGGGGAAAAAAATAATTGATAGGTCATTTGAGATAGTTCTGCTAAAATGGACCAATTTATCTCAACCTGAAACGGCGCAAAAAACAGCTGTTTCAGCCGTTTGGGGTTCAATTGTGGTCCGAGTGCTAATCAAGTATTTCGGGATATCGCCAAACGGTTGGTCGACTCTTCACGTGACCAACCAACTGTGGCCGTGAGCTGGCCAATTTTTAGGTCAAAGAATCTGCACTACCATCTAACGTGGCAACTCTGCCAGCCTTTTGGGCACTTTTCCCACTAACAGCGATGCGGATGATTTTTTTGATTCCCAATGAGCTCTTGCCTTTATTTTTTTCCTTTTTAAACTTGTACATAATAATTATATATATGTTTGTGTTAGATTGTATATTAAAATTGATTCGTATGATATCTCTCGATCATTCAATGAATTTACCCAAACTATTGCAAATGTGATATATTAATATGCGAAAAAAAAGTCCAAATGCAAACCGTATGCTAAGAATAGATTTAAAATTAACTAGCATTAATTATCCGAAATTCAATACTACTAATAGGTACTTAATTTTTATGTGAGCTGTTTCATTTTGGCAGAACTAGACTCATTTCAAAACCATGTTCTAAAGATCTACCATAATATATTAAAATTAATTTTCATTCTAATTGAAATGCCGAATTGGCTTATAGAATCGCCAAGTTATAACATACTTTAATGGTAAGAATGGGTGGGGTTGAAAAGTAAAAAAAAAAATATTGTCGAACTGAATCTGAAAATGGGAAAAAATACCATCAAAATATTTTTTCAAATTTCGCGTGCAACTCACCAACACCAAGGCTTCCATCCTTCTCCTGTTTGCCGGAGATGACCAGGTCTGCATCATTAAGCAGCCTGTACCTCAAGGACCTGGAGCTGACAAAGTGCCACAGCTTATCCATGATGAACTGCTGAGCCTGATCTTCGAGTGATGTACCGGCTCTCGCTAAGGTTTCTGATTTGACTGGGATTTCTGCTGCGGCACCTTGGCTGTAACGTATAATTTTGGAATATTAGAATTTTGCAGATTTGTCTATGAGGTTATAAGTTCAAATCTCGTCCCGTCGACCAGGATGTATGCGCCTTTTTTTTGTCTCGGAAATTATCAAATAACTTCTCCTGCTCTGGGCAGAGCGGGAGGGCGTGTCAGACTCTTACTGACCCGTGTTCCTTTATGCCGGTGTTGCCAGGACGGTATACCTTTCGGAATTTCCCGATTAACGCCGGATTTTTGCGCCTGCAGATGAAATTGAATAATCGCTCAAGTCTTGGGGCTCTTCTTGTATTTTAGGAGTACCTACGTAATTAACCTACCCTAAGGCCCACGTCCACCACAAATTACTAAATGTGTTTTGAGGTAAATGTTTACCTCTCTAATACTATAAATAGGTACCAATGTAAACAAACCATTACACTGAAAAGTATGAAAGATTCAAGATCAGTAAGTAACAAATCTTGTACAACAAAAAACTTTTGATCCAAATACAAATCTGTCTTGACATAATGTTTGAACAGAATTCGGGCGCGTTCCCATTATGTCGTAACGATTAATTTATCGTTGGATGACTGTCGTCTCTAGCGGTTCCCATTAATACGATTGTTTGTCGTCAATTTTTTTTAATCGTTTAGCGACTATCGTATCTAGCTGTTCCCATTGGATTGCGAAGACATTTTATCGTTTCACGGCAGTCACTTTGTCGTTTACACATCATTAGCAGGCTACAAATCTACAGTCAGGTGCGAGGGGGAAGGGAAAACACGAACGTATAAACGACGAGACGATATTTTTATCGTGGCTACGATAGATTTGTGGTCACGATTTAGTCGTAATGATTTTTTATCGTTATACGGCTGTCGTGCTAGCCGTTCCCACTGTCATGACAATCTGTTGTCACTGCAAAACATGTTGTAGACGACAGTAAGTCGTGTCGTTCTATATGTGAACACCTCCATTTAAATACATAAGCCACGACACTTAAAACTACACGATTAACTGTCGTCACGACATAGTGGGAACGCGCCCTTACGTGAATCCCGGAACAATTTGATGGAGTATAACATAAAAAAGTTTTTCATTAATGACGGTACATATTTTAGGGTTGTGTACTTTTGAAAGCTTTCGGGGAAGTACGCCAAGTTTTAGGGATTGTAGATGTTTCTCGTTAATTCTTTATTTATGTTCAACTACCCTTTTAATTTATGAGATTTGGAACGTCTTCCTCATTCGTAGAGTTTCCTCCTGGTTGAATGGATAGAAATAGCACTCGTATCGTAGAGACGGTTGTTGTTTTTTTGGGAATGCTCTCTCGCAGGTCAACCTAGAACCTTATGAATGAATGAATGAATGATATATTTATTTGCAAAAATACAGGGTGTAAGGGACAGCCCTCCGCAGACTGATGGGGTGAATTCAATTTAACATACTAAGATGACCGGTACATTAAATTATTTTAGGAACGTTATGGGAATCCAATAAACCTGATTTGTTTAATTACCTCACACGCAATGTATCGTTACGGTGGCAAAACGCACGTAGCGAACGGCAGCGCACGTAGAGTATTTCAACATCAATTGCTGTTTATTTTTATTTTAGCTGTTTCATTTACATAAATTGAGTGCTGCGTACAGATAATGTAATTTTGTAACAGAAAAAAGTACAAAAAATAATCAAATTTTTCGGAGATTTTTTCCGGTGGAATATGATTCAAAATAAGGAGCTGAATGCACCCTGTAAGTTTGCGAAGGACTGTCCCTTACACCCTGTATAAGTAGCTAATATAAAGGTTTCACTCGGCATTTCAGCCGTGCAAATATTTAGATTTACATCTTGGTTATATTTATAGCTTGCAGTACACTTTTAGTAATAAGCAATTACATAAAATATAATATTAATAATATCATGATTTAGATTACAATGCAATTTAACCGGACTATTAAATGACCTTAATAAATTAAGGCCTCCAGCCAGGGCATAAAACTTATAACCCAAGCGACTACACGCTAAGGACGCCCCCTGTGGGGTACGGACCTCGGCTTAGGGCGTCGCTGGGGGGCTGGCAGTAAGGGACAGGCTGGATCAGATCGACAAAACCGATTTTTTTGTAAGAAAACGAAATACTAAAGGCCAAAATCAATCATCATTTATTACAACTAGACTGAGAATCAACACTTTTCGAACGTCAAAATTACATAAGACAGTCCCCCAAAACGCTCACCCTTCACCACTTCCTAGTGCTTTAGCTGGGAAGACGATATGGCGCAACAAAGTCTCCAGCAGATCAACGTTCGAGTCAAGAATATTATATTACGAAGTTCGTAATACAATATTCTTGACTGGTGAAGAAACTATCAAGTAAGAAACTGTAAAAATATAGTCGAGGCACTATCAAAACATTTTATCTCTTTGTAATACAACAAGAACGTTTTAACTTAGTAAAAGATTATGTATTTACATTGATAGTTTACACTGTCTGTTAAGAATTAATACATCCATCCTCTTGGTATTAACAACCTAAGGTACTACAGAATGATACTCAAACTTAAAAGTAGCTTCAAGCAAAGAATCTATGCTCAAGCTGAGGTCTTTGCTCGAAGTAACGTTCCATAATACTGGCCTAAGACTCCAGCAAGTGATATTTTTTTGTTGATAGCTTACCTCTCATCAACAATCATGACATCTTCGCCGAGCTGGAAGGATGCTGTCCTGAGCATCCTGTCAACATAGCCCACCAACTCGATGGCTATGCATGAGGACGTCTCCCGCTGCACACATTTGTTGGTCAGCCCTCGCTTCAGCGTTTCTTCTGGGGACTTTGTCTGGAAAGGAAGAATTAAATGTAAGACAAAGTAATCGTTTTCAAAATTGAGGATCCACCTCCAGAGATGAAAGTTTCTATACTGTTGAAATTGGCCAAATCAAGTAAGTCAGGGGAGTTCAAAGCATTAATTTGACAAGTTACCGTAAGATAGTTAATTGATTCAGGCGTGACTTGGCGGAAATCCATTATAAAATACAATAGGCGTAGATATATGTTTAGTAACCTATTCCGCTTAACTATTCCTAAAGAGTCTTCTTACATAGACAGAGAGGGATTTCTTACAGAGTTTTTTATAATTTTTAGGTTACTAAATATATCTACGTCTATTGTATTTTTTAAGTTATTATAATACCTATGCATAACTAAAAGTACATCTTTAATCACCCAAGGGGTTGAAAGAAGTGTATAGTACAATTACACAGTTTTACAAGGGCTGGTCTCGTGGTCGCAAGCGCGACTGCTGAGCGTGGAGTCCTGGGTTCGATTCCCGGGTCGGGCAAAGTGTTAATGGGTTTTTCAATTAGAAATTCTCAATAGCAGCCCAGAGTTGGTGGTCTGAAGTTCCCGTGACTCCGACAGCACGTAACGTCGTGTGGTGTGCCGAAATTCGGTCCGGAGAATATTTATTTACACAGTTTTACAAGTCTCTTGATATAGCAACGGAATGGGGAATGTTGCCATTCGAAATATTACATTAATTTTAAACTTTTAGGACTTATAGTATTTATTTTATTGTTTATTTCTGTTTATTGCTATCTCATTGTATGCTGCACCGATTGACGTCATCACGTCAACGCCGGCTGTCTCTGAAAACCAGCGCTGGACTCTGTCTCGCATAGGATCGCAGCATTATGCTGAGCGATAGCCGCTTTGCGGGGATGTGATGCATATTTTCCCCCATCTTGTTATTTTTTGTGTACTTTTTTTTCATTGCGTCATGTTTGCCGCAAATAAACGTATTTTCTTTCTATAGCCTTCTGCCTTTTGACAAGTTAACCGGTCACAAATTCAGACTCCGTGGTGTTTTTCTTTCCAACTGCCATAGTAACTTATAGTGTACGATAAAGTAGCTCATCATTGCAATGATCATTTATTTCTGTTTGTTGGGTTCGAATGTATCATTCAGTTTTCTTATTTTCGAACAGCTTGGTTTTTCACGATATTTTCCTTCACAGCTTTGGTTCACAATAAGTAAAGTGAGTCCAGAAGGACAACATGAATGGACGCAAGTGAGTGCGTTTGAATGACGCATGAAGGACATTTTGTTGTACATATCACACAAATCAAAAAGATGTGACGAACATGTGCGATATGGAAAAGTTTTACCATACCGAAAGAACTGAGCCAAAGAATTAAAAAAAATACAGAAAATAGTTCTATACTTAAAGATTACAGGAAAATAAGAAGTCTACGGTATTTTTTTTTATTTATTTTTTTATTACATTATGGGGTAGCTCCTGACCTCGATCTCGCCTGATGGAAAGCGATGGGTGAAGTCTATGATGGAACGAGCGTGCCCAGAAGATGCCTGTTCACTCTTGCTTTAAAGGCCGACGGGTTATACGTTGAAGGGAACACAGACGCTGGCAGAGAGTTCCACACTTTGGCCGTGCGCATAATAAACGTGGATGAGAAGCGCTTAGTACGGCTTGTCGGTGTATCGACCAAGTGTGGAAGGTACCCTGCAGTCCGTCTGGTCCGTATGATGGCAAATCTTTCAATATTGTGCGAGTTTTTTTTCAACTACCTACAATGATAAATTTGTTTTTGGCATAAATTCACCCCAACTACGGGAACCCTTCATTGACACGCAGTTGGTCCGGTTTATTTTCAGTTTGTCACTACTGTAAAGAGTGATACTTTTAAACTTTCTTGTGTTGTGGTGGTCTGCGGTGATAAATTGTGTGGAACCCACATAAGGGTCTCTGGCAAACACATTAATCTATCAGTTTTCTCTATCAATAAGGTATTTTTTTTTTGCTTCCCTCTTTATTTTGATTTCAAAAGGAAAACAGCTAAATAAAATAAAAGGAATGATAGTATTTCGACTATTTTGTTGTAAGTGGCACTAAAGAAGGTTTATCCTCTTATCAAGTGGATACAGATAAATTTATTTATTTTGATGCGTTTGTGCGTGTTGATAATAGCTGGGTTTGCGTTTAGATCCTCGATGAGTAACGGCAGATACATGGAAAATAATAAGGATGTAGGAGATATAAAATTTACAAAGTTAGAAAACTGAAGACCAGAAGAAAAAGAGAAAAGTAGGAAGCACATGATAAGGCCATGATTGGGCTGAATATGTTATTATTGTAATTAGGCAATGATAGGTGAAATCTTCACCAATGATAGGTGAAGATTAGGTCAAAAAACAATGAATAAACAAACGCTAATAAGGCAATTAGTTGCGGAGATTGGGAACAAAAACATTGTATCTTGTTGACAGGCCTACATTGTCCTCTCATACCTATTCAAACTGAACATTTTTGAAAACATTGTAAAACCCATTTATTTTTAAAAGAGTAACCGTGGAGTTCCTTGCCGGCTCTTCTCCATAGGAAACGACCAATTGGAACCGTGCACCTAGATTCTGACGTTTCATAAGTGCCCATGTAGGTTTATGTGAAATAAAATATTTTGATTTTGATGATGATTTTGATTTTATCTGACCAAAATATAGAATGCTGCATCGCCTTCCAAATCATGTGTTACCTCTTAGAATGCAATAATATCGGACATGTCTTGTGTTATAAATATGTGTAGTAATAAATGTGTGTAATTTATTAACGATACATGTATAGGGCACATTATATTGTGGCACATTTAATGGAACTTTTAAAATTAAACCATCTACTAGTCAAATTGTTATCTTTGAGTTTTGGATTTAAACAATAACATTTTCATCCCTAGAGTAAATTACAAAGGTCAAAGTAATCACAACGGGTGAACAACTAAAAGGTAATCCAGATTTAACCATTAAAGGCTTTAACGGGACGTAATCTGTTAAAATTGTTAGACTGTGACTTTGAAGTTAGAGAGTAGTAAAGGCTCGCTTTTTATAGAAATTGTTCTACTAGAGTCGCTTCGTGCCTGTCTACGAGAGTCTTAACGGGAACCGGTGTGATTGGATACAAAGCCTTCTAGGGCATAGCTTATTTATTTCCAATATTAAACATACAATCATACACAAAACACACAAACACAAAAACACACAATCAATTAAAACTGTAAATCAAAATAAAAGTTACATGATTGTCTATGAAATATAATTATAGTCTTTGAAAGCGAGCCTGTGATGTTTTATGTTATTTTTCCAAAATATTATAAGAAAAGGTCACTGTAGTTAAAATAGTTATCAAAAAACCGAATAAATGTTTCCTTTAATCTATGCCATTTCAATATTCTGAAATAATGGTACTCAGAATTTGTGATCTAATTTGTAAAATAAATAGGATAGTGTGTTCCAGTTCATCTTCTCGTGATTACGGTCCAGAAAAGTCTTTTGTAGATTATTTAATGGTCAACCAACAATAATAAACTTAAACTCAAAACTTTATTTGTCAAGGGTGTAAAAGTTGTTCAAAATAAAACAGACATCACGAGAGACAGATCAATAATGTACACTTTCAAATTCTGTTTCCCTTATCTAAAACATCCACTCTTCCTTCCTGAGAAATGTGTTACAATGTATCAACAAGAAGTTACTACAATACGTAGTGAGATGATCAATTGTTACGTTCTTATTTAAATACATAAAACTGAATGGTGGTATAATTAAAAAGCAAATCGCTGCCTGATGAACACTAAAGTAGAATTTACATTACGAAACTAGTTGCGAAAACTTAGTTATTCATAGAAAGTTTGTGAATAATTCTCTATTTACACGTGAAACTAAATTCGGCTTGATGTTTAGAACAGATAGCTTTTTTTAATTAAAACAGAAGATTTGCAAAAAATAAACAAACGTTTGGGTCACCATTACTGTCATCTTACCGTTATCCGTATCCCTGTTTATTTGGGGTCTACTTCTATTCATGTCTTTCAGCTGGTATCTTATTATTCACCCTCTTTCTAACCTTGTATACTTTGGTAATAATAACAATAACCATTCAATAATAAAATCATAACACATAGGCGCGTCACAATTTTTTTGTTTTTTTATTTGGGTTTTTTCTTTTAATATTTGTCTAGATCTAATCCGCTTCTACAATTATCCATTCCGATCACACGTTTTACTATAAACATTTAGATAACAAAACAACGAAAAAAACAAAATGGCTAAGTATTATCGCTTTACAAATATGACGTATGCGCAATCACACAGAGTCATGGTCGCTACGATAAAACGGGATCTATAGGAACTAAACGTTCTGAAATGTTTCACTAGATGTCGCTACTGATGTCAAGTTTTAGTAGGTTTAATATACATAGGCCAACTCAAAATGTTTTACAGGGCCGTTTAGTGTTACTCATTGTTGATTTCAATTGATTGTTTATCAATATTCATTAAATTGTTTATACATTTTATCACTGTATTAAGTGTTGTTTGACATTCAGATAACAACGACTTACTTATTTGTATTAATGCAGCCGTCATTATTCAAAGATTTAATATCACACAGACTCATCTACAATAGGATTTTAGGTGTTTTATAACATGTTGTTTTATTGTTTATACAGCGGCTATTTCATTTTACCCATAATCATATTGATATGATAATACAATAATTTTAGTCGGAAACTTAATCACTAGATGTCGCTGTGCCGATGACGCGTTTTTCTAAATCGCGGTGTTAAGAGTCTCCGCGAATGAATGACTTGAATGGGTTTTTGTAATTCGAATCAAGACCTTACTTCATAGGATCATTTCTATAGTAAGCTCTTCTCGAGACTTTCACACTATGTGAGTCCTCACAAGTCACGTTGATGAGACGTGGCGCGGTGCCCTGAGCGTGAGGCGGGCGGTGGTAGACCTACCACCAGCCCTCGATGATCGTTCACTCCCTTCGCAAGAGGGGAGCGTGGGGTGCTGTCGCTGTCTGAGTGGCTTTTTAAACATTATAATTCCCTATAAAATATGTCTATGCTAAAATCAGGTACGCATTTATAACTTGAGTCTCGTGTGATTACCCTTATTGATTGAAACAAAATGTGATGGTAAGGCGAAGCTGCATACAAGAAGCAATTTCAAAGACCTTTTTTAAAAAAGAAAAAGTATTTTAACGACAGAGAGAGAGTTTTTAAAAGTATTTCCTTCCATAACATATTACTAACTAGGTAGAGATTGCGTTCTTGACTCCTACCAGTTACCTATACAGTCTTTGCACAGTCATTTTACATCTGACAGCTATCTTATAGGAATGATAATAAAGATTACTTTATTTTTTACTTTTGATATTGACAGACTTGTAAATTGGAGTAACCCAAAAATAGCCATAGAGCAACGAGAATAAAGATCACTGTAATTTTGACAGTTAAGCAAAATCAAAGGTCAAATAGCTGTAAAATGACTATATGAATCTGTTCATCTAACTGGTGGTGATTCGGATTGAAAAACATTTCTATCCTATTATATCTTATCTATCCCACCCACTTTTTAAGACTGTCAGTAACTGATAGACTCGACACGGAAGATGTTTTTAGTGCCTCGCCTCGGCCCACATGTTCACGGCCCATCAATGCCCGTATTGCAGGCCGCGACAGTATTGTACTAGACTTCGAAAACGAAGCCTGGGCAGGAAGGCTGTGACAGCCACACTTATATGTAGTTATGTGTAGGTTAAGCTAAGCGTATTATTAACAAAAATGTTAGATTAAGATTAGTAGCAGTGACCTGTAGTGTGTTCTTTCTTTAGTATGATTAAATAGTTCGTAGTGTAAAGACGGTCCTTTTTATTTAACTTGAGACCCCTTCTGTAGGGTCAAAAAAAAGACCTTTTTTTAAATGTTTTCGACCGTGGGCTTAAATTTCCAATCCTAAAATTCTACAGTAACGTAAAATAGGCGTGTCCTTAGCCCAATGCTACATTATACCAAGAAAATTACGGTCGGGGGTCCAGAATTATATCCTTTGTCTGGTTTTTATGGACCCTAGTAATTCAAGTTGTACAAATTAAATGGTACGAGTGCAACGCTTTGCATAATTTCTCTTTTCATAATTTCAGAGAATTCAAGTTGTATTTAAATACCTACATTACTTTGCAGAATCGCGTAACTCCATCCAAAATGAGCTGATTAATGGATGAAAACTTTTTAATGATTTACTCTCTGATACAATTATGAATATATTTTAGTACTTACCTAACTATGCAATATAACAGTTGCTATAATTTTATATCTATATTATTAAACTAGCATGTCCATCTATCAACTTTACTTCAAGTTGCTCCTCCACAGGAGAGGGAGAGAAATTAGGGGTGAATTAGCCGCTTACTGACACAGACCGAATTCCACGCGGGCGGAGCCGCGGGCACAGCTACAATATCTATTTATATTAAATTATCTGAGAAAATCAAATGTTGAAATATCAACAATTTTTGAAACCGAATAGGTTGACATTGACCCCAACCAATGTATGAAAAAAAGCCGACTAAACAGACAAAACCATTTATAATTTTAACAGTCATCATTAATGAACCAAAAACATACTCAACGTGATTTAACCTTATTACATTAATGCAAAAAAAAAAACTAAAAAAAAAACAATCGATAATCTAAATATCTAATAAATTATCTATAATCCACGCATACACCCCCTTACACTGACGATACGATTCACACGCCTCACGTATCACTGGCCTACTTTCCAGACAATTGATACCTCGTATTGAGTGACAACGCCCAAGCCATAGGAGAAAGCGGAAACTTTCATAAAGAGAGTGATTTTGTACTAATTATAGGAAATACTGATTAATAGAGCTTGTGCATGCAAAACCTGTTGTGTGGTGAAGTTTTTGCGAGTTTTATTGTGTTTATAATTGTTATGATTTATTGAGAGTGATTGATAAATGAGATAATTATAAGCAGGTAAATCCATCAATTAATCATGTGAGTTTGTGATTCGACTGCATAAATAAATCAATAAAAAAGGAGGTATTAAAGGGTTTTTTCTGGAATTTCTCATTATTAGCCCGGAATCTGTAATGTGCCCGGTTGATGGCAATAGTCTCGCCACCTTTACATGGAACTTAAACATAACTGGCGAAATATACTATAAGTACACCTCTGCCTAACCCTTTGGGGAATACAGGCGTGATGTTATGTTAAATAAATCGATCTAGCATGTCGCAGTTCGATATTTATTTAGTTTTGGTCTTGAAAAAGTAGGACATAAAAGTGGTATGAACTCACACACACACACACACTCACACTTTCATCTTTATGAATGAATGAATGAATGATTTATTCACTTAAAATTTATTAACGGTAGGTACATTGCCCCACACTGTTTTAGTAAGTAGCTTCTCAAATTGGTTTTAGTATTTAACGCCGACCTCATCTAGTTTAAAAAAATATGATTGACGTATTGACAAACCTACTTAATTTACAGAAATCAAATCATTAACCCCTAGAACCCCTAGTTTTTCTTGGGGAGTTTCTGTTAAGTAAATGCAGTGTCAAATGACATGATACTGTTGTTCAACAGCTAATTTGCCATTTGACATTCTGAGCATGATAAAATTCGTTCTTGACAAATCTCGGGCATGATTTAAAAAAAATCTCATGTTCTGATACTTCAATTTAAAATTGGAAAACAAATATTTTTAGGAAATCGCTCGTCGCTTCTAACTTTTATCCCATACAACAATGTTAATGAAACTTTGGTATCGACTGGAGTTGTTAATTATTATAGCGACAAGTGAAAACGTAATTATAAAGTTCCGATGTTTAGACACGATAGTTGCCGTGAACAGTTATCGAGGGGTGAGCAGTGGATACAACTGTACGCTTTCGTTTTAATTTTAGCTGGCATTGGTAAAGCAGCATATTGAGTTTAAAAACTCTTACAATGTATTGGGCACAACTTATGACGGTTGTAGTTCTATGAAAAACTTTTTACAAAAAACATAACTTCAATTTCGGTAGGCCCGTTTTGTATTTTCGGTTATTGTAACCGATTTCCGAAATTAAAGTTATGTTTCACTTTGTAGTGTTTTTTTTGGAAGTCGATGGTTTTTTTTTTCATAATGAATTGTGTAACTTAATCTAGAATAGTGAAAATTGGGCTCGTTCTCGATTTTTTATACTTACATATTTTTGCCTTTTGTCATAATTGTCGTCAAAAACAGTCAGAGAAATGAATGATTTATCAATTGACTACCAATTTAAATTGTTCGTATACCTATTCGAATCACAAACTATCGTTCTTATACAGCACAAAGCATGATAAACAACGTGCCCCTACAATGGCGACATTAATTTAACACACGATAGGGCTGGTGGCCAGTTATCATAAAAAATAAAATAAAAGAATTCATAAGTACACATGGTTAAGCAATAAAGTTATTGAGTATTGAGTTATTATCCTTGACCCCGGCAAATGACCTCTGCGTTACAGTTCTTAGGGGACTCCAAGATGGTATTTCAGAAAATTATTAATAAATCAATAAATAATAACATGCTATGAGACTCAAATATCTTCATAAAATGAAAACGCGAAACCGTATTGTGTATTAAATTAATGTCGCCATTAAGGTCTGTAGTAAGGTGCTGTATGAAATGGCTTTATTGCGGCAATTTGATGTATTTTGTCAATTTGTTAAACAATTTAATATGTTCCTGACTTTACATTGACTGAACTTTATACTTATCACTTTAGTCACATTATAAAACAAGTGAGATGAAAGATGCAGTAGAAAATAGCAGTCGTAAAACTAGGTTCTTCTGAAACTTTCATACAACTTAAGACGAGACTGCAGCTGCACGCTAAAGTTTCAAATACGTATGGTACGTGCTAGTTCACAGCTTTTAACTTTTAACGTCTTTCTTGTTTCGCCTGTAAGTTGAAAATTAGTTATTTTAGTTGCCGTGTAGGAATACAACAATTTTGATTGAAAAATTTCCTGTCTTTATATGTGAAACAAAGAGTAATCGTGACCCAGTCGTAACGACTTACAGTCATAGGTTAAAACGTAAAAAAAACGTAAATTTTGTATTAGTATTGTGGTCAAATTACCAGTTATTGCTTCGTGTTAGGAAACGAGGCTTTTAAAATAATAACGCATTATTCCCACCTGGAAATTGCTAATAAACGTAAGAAAATTGAGAATTTCGCGGACTACCTGAACGCATTCTATAAAACTGGGGATTTCTTTCAAACAGCATTTTCATTTACACTAAACATTTTGATGGTACTGTGGGCCGGACGTCGTTGCTTACAAAATCATATTCTATTGAAACTGGTACGTAATGTTCGCAGCAGTGGGAACATTAAACGCTGAACAGCTCAAGATCAAAGTGTTACCACTGACATGCGGGCGACTGTACTGTCTGGGCTTTCTTTTGACTAATTTAAAATACCTAAACGTCTGATCCAATTTTCGTATTTACAAATCAAAATAAGCTATAGTGATGTGCCTGTGAGTATTTGGAAAGTACATTATAGTAATATAAATAATTCCAACAGGGCCTAAATGAAAGTAGGCAGTGAAGTTCCAATTTTTCATTAATCAATTTAAAAATTACCGGCCAAATGCGAGTCGGATTCGCGCACCGAGTTCCGTACAAACCTGTAGGTATAATATAAGTAAAAGTTCACCTATCACGACAATCGAGTTATAGTTATGTTTTTTTTTTGTTTTTTTATTGTATGATGTAGGTAACTAAAAAATTACGGTATTCGCAATTTTTCCTTTATCTGTGCTATAAGACGTTGCTTCGTATCAAATTTCAAGATTCTGAGTTCGCGGGAAGTACCCTGTAGGTTTTGATTCACTTTGAAATTGTATCTTTTGATGTCGTTGGCTTAGAAGTTTGATTTTTTCACAGCTCCAAGGGACAGTAGACTTGAGTATTTTATATAAATTTCAGCTTGATACCTCCACGCGTTCCTGAGAGCAAAAGTGTCTTGACAGACGGACGGACGGACGGACAACAAAGTGATCCTATAAGGGTTCCGTTTTTTCCTTTCGAGGTACGGAACCCTAAAAATCAACAAAAAAAAACATTACTTATTAAATTGTTTTGAAAACTTTATAAACATAACATCACGCCTGTATTACCTGAAGGGCGAAAGGCGTTATTGAACTGTACTTAATTCCCTAACCTTTAAATAACAAACTAAATTGACTACCAACCTAATCTATGATTAACTGATAATTATAACATTAATTATTACCGTCTACCAGAACTTGTTGTTACTTTGTTCCTCCCACACAAAGGAGGCTCATTAATACTAATAAATCTATCAGCGTCAAACTTTGTTCAGAACGGATTAATAATAATATTTCCGTTTAAAGATTTGGTTTCTAAATTATATCCTGTATTTTTACATTTTAAATATTATTCTTGCCACTATTACTGCCAATACATCCACTTGAGGCATTCATCTACAAAATCAACGGGGATTAGGAGAGGATGGAGCTTTCTTATCCTCTTTATTTCCTTTGTAATTAATTTCGTAGCTTATAGATGTAATTAATATGGTACTTTGGGAGTCAGATTATTATATTTAAGCACACAAAGTACAGAGCTGGACTGAATTCCATAGGCTGTGGAATAAATATTTGTTTAAATATATGGATATACATTCTTATATTATTAAAATTATAAATTTAATACGTATTTGTTTTTTGGGTGGGAAATTATGTACCTATCAAATAATTTCTCCAACACTAGGCGGAGCGGGAGGGCGTGTCAGACTCTTACTGACTAAAACCCACCCGTGCTCCTTCATTTGCCTGTGGTTGCCGGAGGCCACGGAAACCCTGAAACCCTTTCAGACTTTCCCGCGATCCTGGCAGGCAACGACCTTAGCGGGCCCGGTCAGAATATAATATACCTAAATTCATGCTGTTATTGAAGGTCTTATTATGAATGGAAGATGAATTTGATAAGAGAAGGCAAAGAATGTGACAAAAAAGCACTAGAAACATATGCCTGCTAAGTCGTGAAAATACGATTTTTTATGCGTGGGGTAATTGTAGGCTATTTAGTTACGCTTAATTTTAAATTAATTATTGTAAGTTTATTTTTTTATTTTTTTGTATCTTATTTATATATCATTGTATGCTGCACCGGTCGACGTCATCACGTCAACGACAGCTGTCACTGAAAACCAGCGCTGGGGCTCTGTATCGCATAGGGTCGCAGCATTATGCTGAGCGAAATTTTCCCGCAGCTTGTTCTTTTTTGTTTGGTGTTCTTTCTTAGCGTCATATTTAGGTACCGCAAATAAACATATTTTCCTTCTTTCAAATATAACGTCATATCACGGTGTCTCCTGAAGTAACTTTTCATAGTAATTCACTAATGCAATTTACAGCTGTACCAACACTACTTACTGATAAATTAGATACAAGAACGATAAACAAATTCCTTAAGTAATTACAATAATTGCTAGTGCCGTTAGTAATGATGGTGCCACTAATATAATAACACTAAGTACTTTTAGTGACCATAAAATGTCACTAAGTACTTATCTAGTCATTAGAATAAGAGCAATGTGTAATCAACATTAATTTGTATTACTGAAATTGATGTGTCATACAATTTATGTCCTGTAATTCAGTGATTATGTCTGAATTATGGTATGTAATAATTATCTTTCAGTATTATTTTAGGGTTCCATACACAAAAGGTTCAGACAGCACAATAATTCTTAAAAATCCTGATTTCAGTCGGTTCGTTTGTCTACCAAAAGATTCAATCTTAAGAAATTTCATTCTTTATTAATTATTTTGTTTATTTTTGTAATCACTTATTACAGAACCTGAATGACAGCTAAACTGCGTCCTGCATTTTGAATTGCTGCCAAAAACTATATAAAAAAAGAAAAACATGAAAAGGAGATACTAGTACGAGAATGTAGAAGAATAAATCACACTCAGAATAAAGTTCGTGAAAGAAAAAACAACTTGTGAAAGATGCACACTAACTGTCCTTTTTTTTTTAAATCCTCATGGTTACCCTCCACCTGGGAAGAACGGAGGGTTATGTCGGACTCCTACCGACTAAACACCTCACTGTTTCTTCTACCACCCCCGATTGGACACTTACTGTCCAACCTACTTTTATAAAGAAATATTTAGTGTTTTTTTTGTCAAAAAACGTATAATTTTAATACAATTTTCATAGGAGAATTTGTTAAGTACGACGATCACTCCAATAAGGGGAGATAAAATCAAGAGCCTTTAGAACATAATTTTATTATGTCCCTGCAAGGGTTGGAGTGCCTTCTTAGAACGATGGCGTCTCATACTAATTACCAGAGCGAAACTGATTCACTTCATATTTCCTTGAATATTAGGCTTGGTTCCCATTGTACAATGACGACAGATATCCTGGGTCCTAAGTCTACTAATTTATAAACGTTACAATGGTCTCTCAATGGTGAGTTTTTGACAGTTTTTGTATGGCAAATCTGTCAAAAACTCACCATTGAGAGACCATTGTAACGTTTATAAATTAGTAGACTTAGGCCCCTGTCCAAAAAACTGTCGTTAATTTCACTTCATGGTTTCAATTATTATTTTCTATCATCACCAACAAACAATAAACAGAAAGAAACAACAGTCAGAAAATAATAATTGAAACCATGAAGTGAACTTCATGGTTTCAATTATTATTTTCTATCATCACCAACAAACAATAAACAGAAAGAAACAACAGTCATTCAATAACGTTTTTATGCTATTGGGAAGTAAATCATCAAGCGGCACACCTGATGATGAGTGATCAGCACCACCTTTTGACAATTTCAATACCAAATACATCGCAAGTGTGTTGCAGTTGCAATCCCATAGACCAAAACCGAATAGTAATTTATGTGTCTATTTACGCCATTAACCACCAACATTGGAACCTAAACAAAGCAATGACAGAAGTAGTTATGGTAGTGCAAACAGCCCCTTACATTTGAGCAAATACTCAAGCTTCCCAGAATGCGTTGTGGTAATTAAAATGTACCCACAGACATTTGCCATCGCTTATTACATAGTAATAAAATATTATAGTTACATACTTTACTCTAAAGTTTGGTTTTTGGGGTTCCGTACCCAAAGGTTGCTAAATGGTACCCTAAGACTCTGCATGTCCGTCCGTCTGGTCGCCTGTTTGTCAACGGGCTGTATCTCAGGAACCGTAATAGGGTTGAATTTTCACAGATTGTATTTCTATTACCGCTATACAAATATACAAGAAACGTGTTTTTTAGGCGTTTTTTTGTTAAATATTGTACGGTGGTACGGAACCCGTGTGCGAGTCCGACTCGCACTTGGCTGGTTTTATTTATTGTTGTCATTTAAGAGCTTCGTCATAAAAGCTAAACAAGATTTACAATACTAAATATTTAGATAATTATACTTTAACATAGATTTTTGTACCAGATAATTTAAATGTACTGTCAGTTGCGATGGCAAGAGGTTATAATCTGCCCCTTTCCCACCTATGCTGGGTTCAGCTTCTAGTCTAACTAGACGTAGCTGAATATCAGTATTGTAAGAAACTACTCTGTTTTCACTCCATGTAAATGGAGCGAATCTGACCTCTAACAACCCAGTAATACGATACCCTCCCTTAGTAAGACTGGTAGTCGAAACTTTCAAGCTTCAAACTACCCGTAAGGTTGCGGACACGACTTCAGCGGGTGCGGGGCGACGACGGCGGCGGTGCGGGGAGCGGGGAACTGCTATCTAATTGTGTATCACATTTTCATAAACGATTAAGACTAATCTGTTTCATTTTGACAGTTCAACAACATTCATTGGGTTATTTACGTTGTTGAGCAGATATTTTTTTTCGAACTTATGGAGCAATGGATTAGCAATCTGTTTCAAAACTATTCAGATTGTGATTGATCGTGTATTGCGCAATTAGGTTGCTGCCTCGAAGGCAACGACACGGGGAGCGACGACAGTTCCATATAAAACTATGCATTTGAACGCGCCGCTCTCGCACCGTTGCCACCGCCCGCGCCTCCCGCACCCGCTGACTTCGTGTCTGCTGTCTAACGACCGGCAAAGATCTACGAATGACTGCAATGGCTAGAGATGTGATACATTATTAATTTATTCATTGGACTTAACTGTGATATTTAATTAGGATACGCATAGCTTGCGTTCGCTTGGACTATCCGTTATGATACACACGGCTGTTGCGGTTAGCTGCTGTTAATGACGCTATGCAAAAAAAAAACAGTCAAGTGTGTACCGGATTCGTACCGCAAACTATTTTATTACCTTTTGTTTTATTATTTGCTAAAATAAAGGCCATAATAACTGGCTCTGGATACCATAAAAAATAATGCCCTGTGATAGACAAACAGACTACATAGCCTAAGATATGGATAAGAAGAAATGAGACCCCATCCCATTTCTTCCCTTTGGGTTCAGATATCTAAATAAAAATAAGACCTATTGAATAAAACCGACAAGTGAAAGGTGGCAGATAACAATCCGAGAAAATATTACAAGTTTCTTTCATAGATTTTCTGTCGTGAAAATGGTGTTGATTTTGTAAAAAAATAGGTCAAGTATTATTTAGAAAAGAAAATGAAAATACTTTAAGATGCTGAAGACCGCTGACTACTATAAGAAAATTTAAACACATGCTAACTTCCGCAACTTTCACCGTATATCAAGTCGACTTCTGGAAGTTACTACTTAAAACTTTTACAGAATCACTTGAAACTTAGAACAGGTGCATCAGCTTTAGCGTAGTTTAGATATTGGCCAACATCAATAAAATGCAAACTTTTTAGATTTCCACAAATAATTTTCTCATGAAAGTATTCCAGTGGAAAACCATACTAATAATGTAAACACGAAATCTAGGTTTGACAGGTTTTTAAACAGGTTTGAACAGGGTTAAATTTCACAGGACCAGTCACCTGAAGAAGGACGTATCCTACGTTTCATTCTGGATATTTTAATTATTTTAATAGCGATATAAAAAATACACGTAGACGAAGCCACGGGCAGCAGCTAGCATTATATCACTATACTAATTTATTAAAGCTGAACAGTTTGTTTTTTGTATGAACGCGCTTATCTCCGGAACTTCCAGTTGGACTTCAATTCTTTTGCATTTGATACCCCAATTCTTGAGGAAGGTTATAACATCACATTACGACCCTTTAGAGCTGAGCAAAAAAGAAAACAGAAATAACTCTAAGTGAAAACGAAGTAATAGCGGGGGCGGGCGATGCGATGCGTTGCGATGGGTTGGAGACCGAGGGCGGCTGCTCGACGAGAACCGAGCATTACCGAGAAGAGCCGAACTGTGCATGCCTCTAACATGGGGTCAGACAATGCAGAGCACTGACTAGCACCCCGCGCAGCAGTAATAGGGTAGTATTATTTTTAGAGGATACATTTTTATCGTGTTTATTTCATTTGTGTACCTAAATTATGTGCTAAATTAATAAACATTTATTATTATTTTAATTAAAATTGTCTTCATTCTTTACTTCAATGTTGATCAAACTAACTACCTGTGTGTCTCAACACAATGCACCATAACAATTCAAAGAAAATTCATTAGTAGTTGCGTTGCGTGCACGCACTCAAGTGTAGCAGAGAACCGCTTTCAGTCAAATACCGATAATCGTAATGTCTGGCATTTGTTTTAATGTGATAATTAGCTGGCTATTAGCTTTCCACGCTTAGTCTTAATGAGATTTTTGTCTCTTAATTAATGATGATTTATTGGTTTAGTTTGGATTCTGTAAAAGATTTTTTAGTGTAATCGAAACTTTTCGGGAAATTCTTTCGTGTTATTAATTTTTACTATTTTTGAACGACACTATTGACGAAGGAAACCCGAATAAGCAAAAGGAAAACTTTAGAAAAATCGTTAGCTTGGTGTTAAATCAATGTTATTTTGATCATTGTTTACTAATCTAATAATAAAGAGAAAATAAAGAAAACTACTTATTTTATTTAAGTTTTTAACCTTGAACAATTAAGACCACTTCTACGTTTTTATTTTAGGTACCTATTACGATTGTTAAGATACAAAATTCTTATTTTGGAGCAGTGCCATGATCAATCGAAAGTTGTTTATTCAATGATTGTTTTTTTTTTTAAATAAATTATTATTGTTGATCTTGCTTTTAAAGTTGTGGAAACGATAAATGAAAAAAACGTAAATAAATATTTATGTATGTGTCATAATATCAACAATAAATGAAAATTTCTCGTCAGCCTTTTCCCAACTTTGTTGGGATCGACTTCCAATCTAACTAGATGACAGTAATTTTAACCCCCGACGGAAACAGAGGGGTGATAATATAAGTTTAACATTTGTGTATCTGTGTAACTGTCTGTGTTATCATAGCTCCCAAACGGCTGAACCGACTTAGATTTTTGTTTTGTTTCATTTGAAAAGCGACTAGTTAATAACTCTCTGTGTTCTTAGCTATGATTCAAGAAAATTTATTCAGCCGTTTGAAGATTATCAGTACTTTTCTATTTGATGAATGGATGAGAGCATATTCCACAGCTGAGCGAGTCCAAATTTAATATTCTGTTACTTCAATGATATTAGAATAACATAGTAACCTTGAACTGATGTTGCAGGATCACCTGGAATTTGTAGGATACCCTACTCCCTCACCAATTTAAGGCAGAGGTATCTTGTATGTGCTCATTGGAATGGTCTCAATGAATAGGTTATAGATAGGTAGATGGTAATCAGGGTCTGAGGATAATATAGCAAAAGAAATGAGGGTAATATAGGAACTATCTCTGTTGTGGGAAAAATACGTACCTACAGGTGGGCAGATGCGAGAGACGTTTCAGCCGTAGCATGTCTATTAGTAATAAGTATAATATCAAGTTTAAAAAGGAAGAAATAAAGATATTACAAAATTAAAAAACCTCGGACGCAAACAAAATCAAAAATAAATAAAATATGAATTTAATAAGTTGTTCTTATTAATATTAAACTTAAAGGGGATTTTATTTGTGTGGGGTTTTTAGATAGAGCGACTGACATGTCGATGAGCTGACCTCCACAACCCAGTTACTGGGTAACATGATAAACTTTAAAAAGACTACCAGTAACAGCGGAATAAATTCAACAATAACATGATTAATTCCTGGCACGTTTTTAATATCAAACAGACAAACCATACATAAACATTTTCTGATATTGACGGATAAAAAACTCTTCAATAAAAACCGACTTCACATAAAGAGGTGATTATACCATCCTAAAGTTGAACAAAAGCACATATTTTCCGATAATCTTCCAATAATTGAATATTATCCCCGCTTAAGTTATGAAAAACCTTCGTTCCGTTGCCTGCGAAGGGATTACGTATGTGAGCGATCAAAAAAATGAGATAAAAATTCAAGGATGTATGGAGTGATACTATAAATAGCTTTTATTAGATTCAAGGCTTCGTAATGATAATAATCTGACGATTGATCGCAGTTTGTTAAGAAATGGAAGTTTTATGAAACAATTTTTTTTTTTTTACTTCAGAAATCAAAAAGTTTTACTTCGTCATTTGTAATGACATAAACTTTAATTATGTTTTTATTTTATTTTAAAAGGATGGCTCAAATATTTTAAAAATTATCGAATTTTTTATAACCGACCCGCTTTCTTTGCGGCCCAGTGCCGGTATTTAATAAAAGTTATCTGCCAAGGGTCATGTTAACACGATACTCTCAGCATCAATGAACAGCAATTTTCGGAAGTTCGACACAGCGACTGATAAAAAACGATTGATAGGATGCAATTTTGATACTGCTCAAAGCCAACGAACGTAGAGAGTCGCCAAAACGCGATGTAGTATCGATGTCGCCGAATTATCGATCGTCGATGCTAAAAATATCGTGTCTGATAAAGCCCTAATATTACACGTTTACACGGGGCTAGTTTTTGAAGCCAGAATAGCAAGCAATTAATGTTCTGACTTGATATCCTGGCTTAGCACATGCTAGAACTGTTTACACGATGCTAGGAAATTTCAAACGAGTAACATGCAGTCCGTCAGGTATAATGATCCGATAGGATACTAGCTTTGCTGGTCACACGAGGCTAGTATAAAAGTCGGGATAGTAAAATCAGTGGTTTAGTAGCTCATAAATAGAACCCTATCTTATTAAACTAGCTTACTAGCACAATCTTTATAATATCCTAGCTTGAAAATCTAGCCTCGTGTAACCCGGGAGGGGTATGAATTAGTTCAGAAATGCAATGTGTTAAGACACCGAACCGATAACAATATATAATCGCACGAAAGTCTCAGATTTCGGGAAATATAAAATATTTATTAATTATTTTTATTAGTAGTGCAGTGTGCAGAAGAAATTTTTGACATCCTACATTTTCCATCCCTTTTCATATCATTGTGCTGTGACTCTTTCCAGTAACTGTTGATTGTCGATAAAAAGATCGGTGAAAGATAAACATTGTAAATACATCATGATAGAATCATTGATGTGTTTTTGCCATTTTGCTAAAAATAATAAATTAATAAATGTCTATTCAAAAGGCTGAAAACATTTTAAGAAATAACGATATTGATTAATTATAGTACAATTTTAATTAGTTTAATTTTCTTTGTAACAGTCGGAATCTGTTTTAATTGACAGAGTAATTAATTGGTTTCTTTAGTTAAATACGACTTCTTATAATTTGTAAAACCCAATCAAAGAAAAACGTAGGCAGTGATTACTTCCAGCTGAGAAGTAATTCGTTTAATTAAATATGAATTGATTTCAGACTAGTCAACTCATAATTTTGTTTAAAGAACGTTGAATACAAAATTTATTTCATTCTTTATTATTTTAAATCTAATTAGATTTAAATGAAAATGATATTTATTATAAATATTTAATTATAGTAGATTAAAATGATACCTTCTTAGCTCTAAAGATAAACATCTTTTGGTTAACAATATCATTTAAAAAAACTTTTCTCACTCGTAAATCAATCATTAAAAAAACACAAAATTATCGATAAAAACGACGAAGACCACACAAAAAAAAACAATAATTCTCTCACCTCTTTATCGATTTCACTCGCTCTCACGATACCGAAAATCAGGACCGCTAATAGATACGCGCTCTTCATTTTTATCGATATAATTGTCTTTTCACTTCACTAACACAAATTCAGTCGATGATTCAATTGGCTCACGCGTGTATACCAAATGCTTGAAAGTGCGATAGTATAGTTTTATATATGAAGACGCTTCACTGATTCGCTGCAGTGGGGTTTAGGTGCAGTAGGAAGAAATTGTGCATTTGTGTTTGTGTGTTTGTAAATGCATTTTGAGTCAATAATACCTACGTTATTATTTCAATGAGACACAAGTGCTATAATACCACTGATACCAATTTGTCAACACAAATATTGCGAACCCAAGTTGTCTTAATAAATAAAAAACCCTGTGCCATATAAAGGGACCGTCAACAATGTGTAATAATGTGTTTAGGGTGCATTCAATGGATGCGATCCAACAGCCAATAGATTCCATTGATAACATCGAATAAACAAGATAGTAGTCAAACCCAATTGTCTAATATAAAAAAAAAACATTTTCAGAGTATGACCTATTTACCAGTAATGAAATACTTCCATTACCCAATTTGACAAGTAATCTAGAGGACTGATCTATTAGAATCCCTTCAAATGGAGACAGCCGTCGGTAATTGGTTTTCTGTCATAGGACGTCGGCGGGAGCTGGATGTGCTCAAACTAATCATATTATATTGAATGAACGTTTTGGATATAGTTAATGCTAAACTAAGTTATCGATAGGACATTAAGGGTTGGATTTATATAGTATTAAAGTACAAATAAAAAAAATAAAAAAAAGTGGGTGTATCTACTATAGGTACTCCTCTGCCCTACCCTTCGGGGAAACAAGGCGTGATGTTATGTTATGTTAATAAAAAAATATAATAATTATTATTTGTTTTGCGATCGCATAGTATTATTTTGTACAAAATCAAGGTCCAATACTTGACACAGACTTGACACACCACGTGGTTTGACTTGTGCAGACGATTTATAGGTCTCTTTAGCGGTATGAGGTCTGAGGGCGGGAAGGGACCGGGCGTCATCGGGGTGGCGGGGGGACGTGGGACGAGTGGTACTGCGCTCGTCAAGTCTCATCTTTCGTGGCGCGTATTTTATTGTGCATTTTTCGGCAGAAATTTTGATCGACACCCCCTAAAAAACTCTAGGTACTATTTTTTTGCTTGAACCATTGTGACATTCTTTACGATTTTTTGTGTTTTTATTTACGATGCCTTGCCAATCTCTTATAAATACTGTGCTGGTACTTTACGCACATAGAATAAAGTTTTTTTTAACCTACATCAAAAAAGGAGGAAGTTATGTTCGTCTGTATGTTTTTTTTGTATTTTTATCGATAATATCGTAAATTTATTGTGGACTTATTTTTAATCTTTAATATTAAATCGACAGATTTATTTGACAGAGGAAGCTTGCGCGATAGTCCCATAGAAATTTTATTTACTTTGCTTAGGTAGTTTTTGAGTAAGCTTCGATAATACGTATTTCATCCAGTTTATATGTATCTTAATGATGTTATAATACTTCCACAGTTATTTACATAGCAAGTAGTGGTATACGAATTGGTGTTGGTGTGCCACAACTAAAAAGTGAAAAATAAAAACTTACTTACAAAAAGAAACCGGTTTCCAAAAAAAACACTTAGTACTTAGTAAGTCAGGTCGCTTGTAAAAAACTACTAACTAAATACAAATCCAAAGACACCGACTTCCGAAATTAAAGTTACCTTTCACTTTGTTTTTTTTTTAACTCGTTTGTTTTTTGTGTTCATAAGATTCACTATCAATAAGGAATGTAATCAAATCACCCTAATATCTTTTCCAAATCCCACTAAAAGCACGTTGTATTAAATATAAAACTATACAGACAACACCGCAGGACAGACTTAACGCATGCGTAGCTAAAGGTATGTAATTATGTATTCCACTTATTGGCGGAACAGAATGCATCAGCTGTTTCTTATCTGGCGCCATTTTGTAAAAGTCAGCTGAGATACACGGATAACGTTATCAGTGCAAGAGGACTAAACTTGGTTCAATTCATCAGGTAGTTGCATTGTCTTAAAAATATTTTTTAGGAAGAAATAATCGAACTTTGACCGTTTTTTTATCTACCCTCACAATTATGATTTTACAAATGTAAATTATTTGCAATACGCTCAATAATATTAATAAAATTTATGCTAAGTTTTTAATATTCACATGTAAGTGAATGAAAAATATTATATCTTACGAGAATAAAGTTATCTCAAGTTATCTCAAATCTCAATTTAATGTAAAAAAAAAGACTTTTAAACTTTTATTTGACAGACGATAGATAAACTATAGCAATGCAATCGTATTAAATTTATCGAGCATAATATTCGAAGTCTGGCATAACATGCGCTGAGCATCTTTTTCGTTCGTATCCCAACCTAGTATTGAAGAAATCTTTCTTTTTCTTCTAACCTGTATTAAAAAAAAAAAGTCCAACCATATTTCCCGTTTTTCAATATTTTTATTTCAGTAATCATTAGCTTCGTTCTATATGTTCTGTCGACTAACTTCAAAGAAGCTACAAGTATGTACTGCATAATTAATACTGCTGTATCTTCTTCGTTAAATTTATACGAATATGAAGTATTCCAATTGTGATTATTTTATACCAGAAAGTTATACATAACTGGATATTATGTTATGTACACCCAGAGGTGTACATATTATAATTTTCATCATGCCTTGTTTCCTCGAGGAAACAAGGCATGATGTTATGTTTTGTTATGTTATACCAGATAATACTATAAGACTGCTCAGAAATTAAAAAAAAAATGTTTTTTCCCAAATTGTGTTAGGAAAACTCTCGGGCAATGATGTTTTTCTTCGTAGGAAAGGACAAAATAGGTGCTTCTACTTGCCCAAAATTATATAGGTATCAGTCAAACATGAAGATCTTATTTCATTGCTGTAGGTTATAGTAAAAATGTAGTCAGTAACGTAAAAAATACTGAATGGATAAAAGCAAAAGTTTTACTCTCATGTCTGTGATTTGACTGAATTGAGGCAGCGATCGTCAACATTTGCATAATGTGATAAGTTTTTTACCATTTTCAAAAATGTGACACTAAAATATTATGAGACCATTAATACTTTATATTATTTGGAAGTAAATATAATAATGCCCCATTCACAGAGAGAAGGCATGTGTCTCAACAATGGGCTATATGGGGATATGATAGGCTGATTGTGCATGTAGCTAACGGAATTAAAAAAATAAAACCAGCATGTTCCTTCGACTTGTTTGTCTTACATCGCGCTCTCAAAGATCAGCATCATAATATTAAGGATTCAGGTCGCTAGGTTTAAACGAACACTGATACTTTCAAAACTACTACCTACCACAAGAACAAAACTAGTAGGTCTGAGTGAAAACCAAAGTTGAATTTTCAAATGGCCCGAGAAATGCCACGAAAACACTTACATACTAATAAAACTTATCTCAAACTTATACTTTTCTCTGTACTCTGTGTAATACATTGCTAGTATTGGAAAATGCGTTTGGCAAAGTTTTGCCCGGGTACAACTTTTATTATAACATGGTATCACATTTTATTGGCTCTTCCACATACAGAGTTACCAAAAACTTCGTACTTTTCTGGAATCCCGCCAGCAATTGTCGTGATGGACGACATTAGGACAAATTCTAAGCTAGATTGAAAATACTTTGACTTCAATATGAAAGATAATTTAAATATTTAAAAGTTGGCGTCAGGAGAACTTGAGATTTTAAGTTATTTCAGACTAAGCGAAATGCATTTGAAAATTGCTCAAGACAATTTTTACTTAGCAAATAACCGTTTTATAAAATTTCACATAAGACGTTATTCGATATTCAACTGAATATTGTGAGAAAAATACCACTCCTAAACCGTATTCTAATTAATTGCCACCACCGCACGTCAAAGCAATCAAGTATTTTTTTTTCAACAAACGCTCAAAATGATATACTACTTAAGCACTTAGAAATATAGTGAAGATCGCTTAAAGCGTGACAATTCATAGTAAATTGCAGTATAGCTGGAAAAGTCATAAGACGTCGCTTTTTTCTAGGCATTGCGTGACAAAGTTATTAATGATTTAAATTATTTGTTTTTGTTGCCACAGGTTGGTCACCTCTGGCGTGTAGACTGCAGGCAGACGTTAATGTTGTCAACTTTTTTGGTGAAAATAATTAAGTCGTTCGGTGGAATAATAGTTGTGTGTGTTTTTTTTAAGGTTATTGATTCAATAATATTCTCATAAAAACAGCTAGACAAACAGCGTTGTACTGCTTAGCTCAATTAATTTATTATTTTACCTGATGGTACAAATATTAGCCAGTCAGGAAAATCAATAGCATCAGCGGGATTTAGAACCTTAAAATATTAAATATATCCGGCTCGAAGGATCACGTAGAAGGTTGGGTATAGTTAATGATACTGCTGCGTGTAAGGTAAAATAAATATTTATATATAGGTATTTAACGGACTAAAGGTCATATTATAAAGGAGCGAGGGAGCACACGCGATGACCGATAATCATGTACTAAAGACTCAATTAATATTAATGATTGAAGTTATATGTAAAAATGCTTAGTCGTTGGTAGGTACCTAGTATGGTTTCACCGTACATTTTGAATACATTAAACAAGTAACTTTCTGTAGTGGTTAGGAAAAGGAAACAAAAAAGCAATCAATTTCAAGAGGATGATAGCTTTGCTCTCTTTAATAAACATTTATTCCAAGATTCTAAAATCCTTGACCTATTTAATAAAAATATGTTATTAGGAATTAATTTAAAATGTTCATTATCTCTGATGGAGGATAACATAATGAGTCACTCTTCCTTCCCCTATTATTATAGCATTAGGCGCAAATTTTCAGTTCATCAGTCATCGCTTTGTGAATTTCATGACAAAGACTTCTTTAACATCTTTACTTAATTATCAATTCGGTTGATGGTACCTTTAGTCTCTAAATTGGGCGAGAAATTTCCCAAAATGTTGGAATGTTTCAAACTTTTCATTGATCAAAATAATTTTTGAGTTAACTAACATGTTGAGTAAACCGGAAGGGCCCTGCCTTAATGATAAAAGCCGATAATTAGCGGGTCGATTGAAGGTACACCACGCTTGCCAGCGTCAGTTCGAGACCCTTACTTGCCTCAGAAAACACTTTAAGCCATTGGTCCCGGCTGTCATTCGTAGATCTTTGTTAGTCATCCAGGATAGTCAGAAGTCCACGAGTCCCCAACCAGTCTTACCAAAGAGTCTCGTGTTTCCCAGTAACAGGGTTATGGAGGTCAGATAGACGGTGGCTCCATGTAAAATATAAGTATTTAGCTGCATCCTGTAGACTGGAAGCTGACCCCAACATAGTTGGGAAAAGGCTAGGCTAATATTGATTTTTACTCTGCTGACAACCATTTTCTGAAAACTATCAGCACTAATATATCTGACCTCCATAATGTCAAACTCTTGTTAACTGCAGTGATTGATTCACTGAAATAACATTAGCCAATTCAATCTTGGAATATTAGTTGAGCAGTTAACAAACTCCTCATAATTATCCACTGAGATTTAAAGAGTAACCGTGGAGTTTCTTGCCGGCTCTTCTCCACACGAAACGACCAATTGGAACCGTGCACCTATCTTCTAACGTTTTATAAGTGTCCATTTAGTTCTACGTGAAATAGTTTTTTTGACCTTGATTGGCTGACTTCAATAATAAATAACATTATAGCCGATCAAATTACTTGGCATAAGTTGGACAGACAGACACAAATACAAATTGCCAGATTTAATTGAATAACTATTCTATGCATATTACCAGTTATGAAAGTAAATAATCATACAAAACTGCAATATGATTACTAATAGTTTAATTTTATTTTCTGAACCATAAAGTGCATTAACTGTAAAGATCGAAGATTATTTGTTTATTATTTTATACAAAGAACAATATTAGTTTACGATATGTTTATAAACGAAGAAGATATACGACAAGCCCATTAATTGACACTTTCTTGAAAGTTTTAATCTATGTATTGCATGCGATACAAAAAATACCTTTCAATTAGAATAATAAAGGATAAAAACAATTTTCATTGGTGTCTTCTCAAAAAAAAAAACCATTTGATTTTAAGCTACAATAAATTACGAACAGCAAATCAGAAAGTAAAATAAAAGATGTAATTGGTATAGACGTATTCCATTTCAGAAATCCATAATAATCAATTATCACGGACTGTTATTTACATTCGTAATATAAAGCGATTTAAAACAATGTAAATAAATTAATGAAGAGCAAACGAACATCCGTTTGCTCAGCATTAATTTATTTGCATCTCTCGTAGTTTGCTGAAATTGCGTTCAATCATTTTTATTGAAATTAATCTTTCAGCATGTTTGATGAAATGAAATGAAATTGTTTATTCTGTAAAAAGAATATTAGTGCTAGGCTAGATGAGGTCGGCGTTTCCTATCTGACTACTCTGAGAAGAAAGGCCGAAACAAACTCAGAGGTCACAGTCTCTTTAAAAGTCCAGACATAATCTTGGTCAGGTCATATGAGGACCGTGTCTGTTTTTACATTATTTCGGCATATGACTGTGTTGTCGGTATAATATCATGATTAAGGGGTTTATTTATAAAAGTTGCTTAAAGTTAAGTGACGTTCAAACGTCAAAAATGTATGGTTAAACAGTCGCTTATCATTACTTAACTTTAAGCAACGTTTATAAATAAACCTCTAAAACTGTTGCCCAGTCATTAAATTTCTATCCAAGCCAACATGAACGTCGCTACAAACCAGACCCACAAAAATAGACCTCCAAATTGGAAATCAGCAAACCCAACTACAAATTGCATCTTCCAACAATTTTCCATCGCTCATATATATTCCGTATACATAATAGATAGATAATCACGATACTGGTATTCGATCGCGTGTGTGACTGTCGTGACGTACTTTCCACGCGAGACATTTACAAGATCATTGCAGCTCGAAAGTATTTTTTTTAGAGTTCCTTGTTAGTTAAGATTGAGCTTGTTTACTGGTTAAAGATGGGTGTAAATCATAACTGCGAAGTTCATTACCGCGATGTACGTTACAGCGAAAGTTTACTATCGCGAAGTTCGTTATAGCGAAAGTTCATTACCGCGATGTACGTTATAGCGAAAGTTTACTATGGCGAAGTTCGTTGTTGCGAAAGTTCATTACCGCGATGTACGTTATAGCGAAAGTTTACTATGGCGAAGTTCGTTGTTGCGAAAGTTCATTACCGCGATGTACGTTATAGCGAAAGTTTACTATGGCGAAGTTCGTTGTTGCGAAAGTTCATTACCGCGATGTATGTTACAGCGAAAGTTTACTATCGCGAAGTACGTTGTTGCGAAAGTTCTTTACTGCGATGTATAAAGATGTTGACATAGCTCACAGAATAAGCAAGCTGAAGTGGCAAAGGGCGGCCATATTATCCGTAGAACCGATGACCTTTCGGGTAGACGTATTCTTGAGTGGAGACCGCGAATCGGTAAACGTAATCAATCGGCAATCTTCGCAGGTTGGCTCGTATATCAGTTGGATTAGCAGCATTCGAGAAGAGATATTATGCAGTTTCAGTGGAGTTCCCTATGACAGACCTGGAGTCAGAACCTTTTTGTCGGAATTAATCGAAGAATTGGTGTTTTTACATTAAGGAGCTAGGTTAAGTAATAACAGCCGCACGGGTCGATCCATCAGGTCGGCTCGGTCTACGCTTACCGAGGTTGGACCATGGATGGGTGACCATCTTTATACACCTAGACTCCTCTGTGCCTCGGAAAGCACGTTAAGCTGTTGGCCCCGGCTGTCATTTGTGGATCTTTGACAGTCGTTACTTTGTTTGAATTTCGCGCATTATTTGAGAAAAGTACTATTATACAAACCTTTGCCGCAACCAGGCTTTGATGGACTCACGTATGTGTGCCTCGGCCACGATCGTCCATCAATGCCCGAATTGCTGGCCGCGACAGTAATGTACTATCTCTTAGACCTGAAAATCTAAAAAAGTCTAGGTCAGAAAAGCAATTAGAAGTCTAGGTCAGGTTACTTATAAAATAAAGACGCTGATCATGTTCAGTATTATACTGAAACTTGATTGCGACTACACAATATCTTGTAGTTCGACGGCCCCTGAAAGTTTATTCCAAGTCGACGATCTTTAGAATTTCAGTTTAATAACTTTTTATGAAAGAAATCTCCAGCTGTTACCTTAGGTAGGTACTTTCTTTTTAATATTCTGTCCTGTCTTCGGAGCGACTTTTTCGGTCTGAATATTGATCTTTATTTAAGTAGTCTGACCGTTTCTTCTAGGTACCTATATAAGACCTCTTAGTATCGGGAGATACTTAAAGGTTTTATACCGGATGCCTCTTTTTACCGTCTCGAAAAAAAATGGGTATATTAGGTGAACGGAGTAGAAACTCATAGCATATCTAGTCTTTTGTATTTTTTTTCCACAGCTTAGAAAAAAATTGATCTATCATCAAAAAACACTACAATTTTAAAGTAAACTTTTCATATTAGGACAAAGAAACGAAAATTTTGAAAAAAAAAAAAAATCGTAAAAAATATCGAATTTTAAATCTTATTGCAAGTCGCGTATGATTTTAATTTCGATTCAATCTAAAAAAATCGAACTAAGTATGCCATGTGCTTTTACTCAGTTCACCTATTTATACCCATTTTTTTTCGAGATGGTAAAAAATGTCATCCGGTATATCTAGAAGTCGAGAAGTTATACAGTATCGATTACCTATTATACATGACTTTTCGGCGTTTTAATCGTAGGGTACAGCCGTTCTATTCTGTAAAAAACAATTTGACAGCTCCCCTCAAGCTCACTTCACCTTGATTTCACGGTGAGATGATTACAGAATAGACCGGCAGGTCCCATATACATGGCATCGGGCGAGGACACGGCACGGACCACGGAGACCGTGGAGATAACCAAGTTCGAGCAACGACATACCATGTGTCCTAAATCGCACTTTATTTCCATGCATTTTGTATGAAATTTGAATAGAATAGGAAGCCGCCCGTGCCATGTCCGTGCCCGACGCTATTTATACGTGGCTTGTGCACAGGTTCATCATAATGTAATTTTGTCTTCCAAACTTTTTAATTGAATCTAAGAAGACTCTGATTCATGGTATTGAAAATTGTTTTTACTGTTTTAAACCGCTAACTTGCAGGGAGTAAACTTTACGATCAATGCTTGATCTAATCAAAGAACGAAGTACATCTTAATTACCCAGAAATAGCCATTGTAGGATTAAAATATTTTAAGGATTAATATAAGTATCTTACTTTATTTACAGTTACACCTCTGCCCAATCCTTCGGGGAAACAAGGCGTGATGTTATATTATAATTATCTTAGCTAAACAGTACCTACTTATCATCTTTTATCTCTATACAAGTACAGCTCTAGAATAGAATACAATGCTCCTGGTAACTCCAAAGAATCTTCCCAGCAAAAATAACTAAAGAGAAAAGCGACGGAACCCGTCCACCATCAACTCGTTCTTGGTCAGTTTTTCACACGATTTTCCCCGATGTAATGTTGCGTTGATTATTCATACCGTCGGTAGAGGACTCTCATTCTTTTTCAGCAATTCTATGTTTATTTATGGATATCATAATTAGATTCCAATGGATTTGACGAAGATCTTGAAAAAAAAGGGGGTGTAATGGGAAATTATATAGATAATATTTCAAAAAGTTGCCTTGTTAGTCTGGTGGTAGTAAGTGCTATTGCTGAGGTCAGGGTCGGTTCTATTCCCAGGTTGAGCAAAATTAGTGATATTGGGTTACTCCATCTGGAATTTCAGTAACAACCTGGAGTTTGGATTTTGTACCTGGTTGATAGTATTAACTTTTTCCTTTATTCATATTTATACTTTTTTTGTTTAGTTTTTAACTATATTTGTGCATCAAAAACTCAAACTCAAACTCAAAGCATTTATTTCAAATAAACCAATTACAGGCACTTTTGAATTGTCAAGGGGTCGGTCAGTCAGAAAGATGAAGCTAGTTGCCCATTCCAAAGCGTAGTAGGTACCTATGGAGAAGAACGGGCAAGAAACTCCACGGACACTCTTTTAAATCAAAAATATATGATACAAAATATTTGTTACATCATTCATGTTGAAATTATACATGTGAGAACAATGTAGAAAGACGTGCACGTTAAAAGCGTCCGTAATAAAAATAACAATTCAAAAATTAAAATAAGCCGTGGCAGCTAAGAGATGACCAGTCCCTACTGACGGCGCCCGTTCACGAACATGACGCATGGATCAGCACCATTTAGCTCAACCATTTTGAAGGGAACTTAATGATCCAACACACACGCCACCACCAGCGAGACATTTGACATGTGTGGTCTCTTATAAATGAAGGAGTACACCTACTTAATACCTACCTGTTGTTGTCCTTTAGTTATGTGTCATGTACTGTGTACATCTTTTGTTGGAGATCCTAAATGAATAGCAATAGGCTCGACCCCTATTACATGACGCAGGCGAATTAGGTAGGCACAACCTCTGCCTGAATCTTCGGGTATTACACGTGATTATTACGTGATGTTATGTTATTGATTGATATTTCAAAAATAGCTATATATTTTACAGTTTTATTTATTTTAATGCCCAAACAAACACAGATTAAAATAGATTAGTTTATGTACATAGTTCAAACATGACATTTCCACTGACATGACGTAAAAGGATTGGAGCTTGGCCAAAACATTGATGAAAGTAAGAAAACAACTTTTGACGAGGCTCAATTGCTTTGAACTGTAGTGACCCCTAGGAAGTGACTTTACGACGTCCAACGTTTCCTGGTTAGTTCGTGGCAAATTTAATATAAATGTAACCTAAAGAAAGAAAGAATAACGTTTATTTGAACATAGTTCATGAAACACAAAATACAAAATAAAAAAGTGAAAATAATGTATAACAACAATAGTGTGTGCCTCACGGCTGCGCCAAAAAGATTCATTTCAGCATTAATGACAGACAAATGCAGTCTTTATTCCTAGCAACACCTACTTTCCTAGGTCACTCATACAGTCGCCGTCAGATTTAATTGTAGCAGACAAGGTGACAAATACTTCTGAACAATTTAAAATGTCAATAAGATCCAAACATTCATTACTTCATTAATTCAGAACTTTTTTGGTTAATTGTGTGTATGTAAATTATTGACAAGCATCTCCTCTGATATTAATGAAGTAATGAATATCAACCGGGCACAAATCCAGATTCCGGGCAAATCTCTGATGGAAAAACCCAATCACACTTTACCCGACCTGGATATCGAACCCTTTGCGACTATTAGACCAACGAGATCCATTTATCTTAATTTTAAAAATCTTAGCGGATAATGCTATTTATTTCTGGCATCTTTTTCTGTTCCATTAGCCCGGGAGATGCAACTACCACAGTATAAATATGCACTACGTTGCATGCAGTGGGTATTAGAGTTTCTTTGACATAATTGACTTGGAACGTGTGGTTGGTTATTTTAATTGGGTGTTAGCTGTTCAATACCTACTCGTAATTATGTAATTGATCAAAAACGATAAATAAGTGCTCACTTATCAGCTTTTTACTCAAGAATCAATACGTGTGAATAAAAACCAAACCACGTTTTAGTCATTCCGTGTTGAGGCTCAGTTATAAATACTCATGAAACATTTTTATTAGTCAATTTTAAATAGCTGTGGTCAGATTTAAGCGTGTGGTACACACGATTAAACTGAACAACTTTCTCAATGGGACCAACATTTTATCCGCGAAGAAATTGTCAGCTATCCCATACAAAACTTCAATCCCTATTCGACCCAAATGTATGGGACGACTGATTATTATTTCGCGATTACGATAGTGTTTCCCTGGAGTTCTGTACCACATCCTGTTTATCCACACTTTTCTGATGCACGCTGTTTATTTATATTAATTTTATCCCAGGCCCTAAGTAGCTAAATAAGGTTTCAGTTTGAGGTTTAGAAGAGTTTTAAAACTCACATGGTCACTATAATGGTAAAGTTGACTTTCTTTAGGTAATAAACATTAGAACAAAATCAAGAGTCAGTATTTTTTGTAATCGAATAAACCGGCCAAGTGCGTGTCGGACCACGCATAATGAAGGGTTCCGTAGATGGGATGAACTTATCCCAAGAACAACGTAGCTGGGATGAACTTATCCTAAGAACAAACTTAACATTGTAGTTGAAAAACATGTTCTCCCATACAAAACGTATGGTAGAACATGTTTTTGCAACTGCAAATTTAAGTTGGTCGATAATTACTCGTTAACTAGTAGAGCCTACTTAGCTGTGATAGTTTTCCTTTTAATTTAGTTATACAGGGTTACTTGTAATTCGACGTATATCCGTCAGGAGCTGATAGGGGGGCCAGAATGCAACAAATAGAACACCCCATATGTATGGCCGAAATTCAATAGTTTTCGAGATATTTGAATTTTACGGGTTTTTCGATATTTACCCAAAATTTGACATTTAATTCCAAATTAAAAAAGAACTACGTATTGAATGCGTACCATTAAAGAACGATATCGTAGCTGGCATTTCAATCTAGCTATGAACCTAATTAAAAGTACTTATTTCAACGAAATAATTAAAATTATGAGTGATTTAAGAATAATATCTTACCAATATTTTCATTTTACGCTTCAAAAATGTTGTCTCGTCAAAAAAATTACTATGACGTTAGTCGTACAAATAACTAAAATAACTTGCCTATTCTGTAAGCTTTCCAAAAAGTATAAAAGTTAAATTTAAGATACGTAATTCGTGGCATGGCATGTGTTTGAATCAGCACGTGGACAGAAATCATCTGTGTTTTCAGTTTAGTATCCTCCCTAAAACTACCGATTTTACTGGCGAAATTCTTCGTGATGGGGCACGGTGTGCGGGCGGGGAAATAAAAGGCTTCTGCTGCGCTAGCGTCCCCTTCCTTAGTAACTTTCGACCGCCCCGAGGGATTGAAACTACTAAAAGAGAACAGCTATTCAGTTCAGAACGTAATCCCAGTAGCGGCTTGGAGCCTACGATCTCTCGTCGTTCTTCGCTGAGTAGTTGAATTTTCAGTGGCCTGGCATTCTGCTTCAACTATTTGATGTTCTCCAGCTGGAGAATACAAATAAAATTCTACAGATCTGCCTTGCCAGGTCCAATCTTGATAAAAGCTACTTCACCTATGGAGAGATAAAGTATTGATTTTAAAGGTCCAGACATTTGAGTATTCATCAATCACAGTTATTATGTACCTTCCAATACAAGAAATAAGTACAATAGTACATAATAACTGTGATCGATGAATACTCACGTTTCCCATTGGGTTCCCATGTGCCGATATAAGTTCTGCAACGGTTATAAAACAGCCCGCACACCCCGACCCATCACGAAGAATTTCACCAGTAAACTCGGTAGTTTTAGGAGGATCCTAAACTAAAAACACAGATGATTTCTGTCCCCGCGCTGATTCAAACACATGCCATGCCACGAATTACGTATCAATAATATAACTTTTATAGCTTTTTGGAAAGCTTACAGAATAGGCAAGTTGTTTTAGTTATTTGTACGATTAACGTCATAGTATTTTTTTTGACGAGACAACATTTTTGAAGCATAAAATGAAAATATTGGTAAGATATTATTCTTAAATCGATCATAATTTTAATTATTTCGTTGAAATAAGTACTTTTAATTAGGTTTATAGCTAGATTGAAGTGCCAGCTACGATATTGTTCTTTAATGGTACGCATTCAATACGTAGTTCTTTTTTAATTTGGAATTAAATGTCAAATTTTGGGTAAATATCGAAAAACTCTTAAAGTTCAAATATCTCGAAAACTACTGAATTTCGGCCATACATATGGGGTGTTCAATCTGTTGTATTCTGGCCCCCTATCAGCTCCTGACGGATATACGTCGAATTACAAGTAACCCTGTATATACTACTGCTGTGAATTTTTCCACATATCCAGAACTTACCGTTTAGCTGGCAGGGGGGGGGGACACTTGACTCTGACAAAAATTAGCACTTTAAAGCTTAATATTTCGCAGACGAATCCTTCAATCCAAAAATGGATTTAACAAGCTCAATATTTTTGAACGAGCTTTCTAACGATACCCCACACTATGGGATAGACGAAATTTTATTTTACCACTTTGTCGGCGTCATAGTATGTATACTCATGCCAAATTACAGCTTTCTAGTACTAACAGTCTCTGCGCTAAGCGGGGGACAGACAGACAGACGGACATGGCGAAACTATAAGGGTTCCTTTTTTACTACGGAACCCTAAAAATCATACTTGGGTTCGATTTTAGTGTGAGTCTTTACGAGCGCCAGCCGTTGAGGCTGATTCCACAAAAACTAACAATAATTATCCTGATCTAATAACAAAGTATAGTACGATTCTCTACACAATACCCAAGACTTTTCTGAAACTTGTGTCTCTCAACCTTGACCTCCCTGCGTTGAAATTTTTCATCGGCAATCTAAAAAAAAATGTTGTTCCTTAAATTTTGACCATAATTATAGGTGTTGCATTTTTGTAGAAAACAAACGATTTATGGTCCAGAATCATGTACTGAATCGATGGTAACAGGTTATTCATTTATGAATTGACTGTAGAAATTATTCCATTTTGTTCTTATTTTGCATGCAACCATATTTGTTTGCCTCTTGGCATAACATGATGACCTATGAAATTTAATTTAAGAACTATATTCACTACCTATGTTACACAAATTAAAAAAGCTTATGATTATTATGGCTGTGCGTCGATAGTCCCTTGTATAGATTCAGCTTAAAATTTGAATGCGAGTTTGGCGCCTTCAGTAGCGTCCATCAGCTTCTGCATCGTGCCGGCAACAGGACACACTGGACACGATATTATGTGCCCCATTGTTTGTGGGACAGCACCGAGATCTGTCACCCGAAGCACGGTAACGCAGAGTTTACTGCTTCTGACGTAAGCATACTATCCACCAAGTGCTCCCATTAATATACTGTAATGACTATTCCACCCACTAAAGGCAGGTAAGTGAGAGCTCAGAAAGTCATATCATCGTAAAAAATTATCTGCAGTTAGAGGGAGGTAGGTTTTGAGATTGCCACACATTGCCAGAATTGCTCAACATTTACGTCCTACGATGAAAACACGTAGCCTCATCAGAAATCTGTGAGTACGTGTAATGGCCGCTTAAACAAGGCAACACGCAACAGAAGGCTATTACTGTTGTGAGCTCAGTGACAATGGAAGCTGAACAATGTACGCATTGAAAGCTTTTACCTGGTCGCAGTCGTAGCTGACATACGGATGCAACTGCTGGGAAACCTTTTGTTTTTTAGGGTTCCGTACCTCAAACGGAAAAAACGGAACCGTTATAGGATCACTTTATCGTCCGTCTGTCCGTCTGTCTGTCTTTCTGTCAAGGCCCTTTTTCTCAGGAACACGTAGAGGTATCAAGTTGAAATTAATACCAAATACGTTGGTCTGTGATACCTTGGTGCTCTAAACATATCAAGCTTCTAAGTCAACGCAATAAAAAAATACGGTAATTTATGCGACAAAAAATACGGTAATTTTGATACTCGCAAATAAATCAAAAACTATAGGGCACTTTCCGTTGACCTAGAATCATGAAATTAGGCAAGATGCATGGTTTCACAGAAAAATAAAGGAAAAATCCTAAAATCGTTAATTTGTTGTTTTATCTTTTTTTTTGTGATTTTAAACTTATATTTGGTTGGAGAATTGATCGTGAATACGTCACCTAACACAAATATCGATGTATGGAAGAACATGTTTTTCAACTACAATGTTTAGTTTGTTTTTGGGATAAATAGATCCCAACTGAGGAACCCTTCATTGTGCGTGGTCCGACACACACTTGGTCGGTTTTTTATATAATTTTAAGATTTTTTTTCTCTTAATTAGGCTCTCTTCTAGGAGTTCCTGTGTTACACGAGCCAGAAACGAAAGATTAAAACGAGAGGATCGCTTTTTGTAGTTTGTTCATGTTCATTTTAGTTTAAGTTATTCGGAAAACTATGAGCTTAGCCTCCTTGGGGGCGATACTTAAATAGAGTGCTTGTGGCGTCTCAATGACATTGACACGGAAGCATTGTTGGTGAACATTGTGACATTACAGAAAAACAAGATGGCGATGTTAGTTCCGATTTTGGCCACATGCTAAAAGATCCTTGTACCGTTGTAAATGTCCGTCACACCCTGAGCTACGCTACTAGCTTTATAATTAGCTATTTATTTAACCACGGCGTGAGCTACTTTCATAGTTCTCTGGTTTGAGAAGTTATTTTTTTTTTGACTGAGGAAATGGTAAATTGATAAACCTTTCGTTACATGTGTAATTCTTTCAAGAAAGGGTAACATGGATCTCTTCTTTTTATTCATACTAGCCTATTGGATAACGGATGATTAAAATACATGATTAGGAATCATGATTTTGTATTGGATTGGATACCGGATAATACAACCAACATAGGGTACAATGGGTTCCCAAAGAAATGTTCACCGAGCTAAAACCCTGTATATAACACGCCGTTCCCCATTCAAACAAGAAACAAAATTTTAAGGAATTTGCAATCACAGTCTCAAAGCCTTATCGTCTATGTCTTTAGAATCTGGAGATAAAGGATTCCATCTAGACTCTAGGTGGAGCTCGGGTGCATTGTGACTTTGTGTAGTGTAAGAATGACGTGGAAGCGAAACCACCTTCACGGGATAATATTACCTGCAATCTATACAGGACTTTATCTATGAATAGGCCAAAGGATATAATAATTTCTATGTCGACAAATATGAATGGAAACTCGAGATGACAATCTCTGCACAACATATTTATGAGGTTGAGAGCATATAAATAATGAATTTTATAGAAATATAGACCACTACAATAAACTATTACAAGTTAAAATTAAAAATTTAAATAACCCCTGACACAATTCCGGGTGATGCTGCAGTATCGGTTCAAGGTTACTATGTTCTTCTAATATCATTGAAGTAACAGAATACGAAATTTCGAATCGAACAGACCTGTGGAAGATGCAGCATATCCAATCATCAACTAGAAAAGAGACGATAATCTTCAAACTGCTGAACCGATTTTCTTGATTATGGTACCTTTCAAACAAAAAAATAATAATCAAAATCGGTTCAGCCGTGTCGGAGCTACGAGGGAACAGACAGATACACACGTTAAACTTATAACACCCCTCTTTTTCCGTCGGGGGTTAAAAACAGACTTTCATAAAAGCTAGTACGAAGGCCGACAGCCCAAAGAATTGCATAACTTTGGTGGCGGTGGGCAGGGCAGACTGGGCGCAGAACTGATGGCCTATGGGGCTGAAAGGTTCTGGAGTGGCGACCGCATACTGGAAGACGTAGCGTTGGAAGGCTTCCCACGAGATGGACCGATGACCTGATGAAGACCGCAGGATTCCGCTGGATTACAGAACCAGTCGATGTGGCGAAGCTTGGGTGAAGTCTATGTCCTGAAGTGGACGTCCTTCGGCTGAAATTATTATACAACAGTACAAAGGAAAACGCTTAAAGGTGAAGTTTAAATTGATACAAACGCCTGACAAAATAAAGAGTGCAAAATGTTGAATGAATTACTATTTTCAAGCTACAGGCGATTTACTCAGGTCTCTCTTACGTTCAAAACCATTTTTATGTATCTCAGACCATAACGCCATTTCTTTCAATATTTTATTAAAACTTTAGTATGAGAGGCTCCGAAATATAAAATTTGAGTTTCCTCAAAGCACAATCACGTTGTAGATCGTATAAAACTTATAAAAGTCACGGGTCGCTTGAGTAAAGTCGTAAAATAACAGAAGTACTGAAATAGTGTTGTCCTGTTTTTTTTTGTCCCGGTTTTTTTGTGAGTAACGTGGACTGGATTAATTTAACTTCAGAAATAAGACCTAAAATCTACTAGTCCCATTTTTTATTACGGTGGACAGCGATTTTAATATTTTTAATACCACATGAAACAACATCTGCTACGTACTTTCTGAAAAGGTAGTGATTTGTGTAAAATATTGCTGAACTTAAAGAATAAGTAGGTAATTTGTAGCAGCCTAAGTAACAAAAACCTCAGAACCTCATGTGCTACGTTTTTTTTTTGCATAACAGTTTTTGCTTGAAAATAAATGACTGCACCTAGTATTCAATCAGAAGTAGAGACTGCACCTAGCTATCAACATATATTATTCATCAAACAAAATATACTAAAAATTGCTATTGTGGGTGTACTATAAATGCTCCTTTGCCTAACCCTTAGGGGAATACGAGCGTGATTATGTCATTGTTATGTAATCAAATAATAATCGTAGTACTATCAACCTATTAGTGACATAATATTATTATAACTATACATCTAAGTACATGTTACTACCAACTGACTCCCACAACATACTACATCATCACAGTCGATTAGCTCTCATAGTAATTAGCGCGTGTTGCCAATTCTGCTGTTTTATTGTATGCAGAAATCATCACATTTGCTGGTTGGCAACTTTAATTAAGCTTACGAGTAGCTGTGGGTTAAGCGGCCGTGAAATTGAATGAACCTGTTTGTTATTTTAATATCTAAATAAAATAGCATACAAATTATCGTCGTGATCCATGTGTGTTGGTGACTTTTACACTAACGAGATTACTGACCTAAAGTGATCTGACATTTTGACCAGCATTTGGATTTTTGAACTGTGTTCGGGATTTCCAAATTTTGGTACAAAATGTGAAATCGCTTTAGAACAGTAATCTTGTTAGTGTCATATTCATGAACAAACCCTTTACCTTTTGTTCAACAATTTACTACATGATATCCTCTACATTCATAAAAGCGTTACAGTGTTACATTGAAAAATGAATTCCCGCATATCCAGAAATCTCGTGTCCCGGGAATTTGTGTCACATCACTAAACTCCCTAGTGGTCACTCGAGACACATTTTGATGTTCTTATAGGGTGATAAACATCACTATATTTTTATTTCCACAAACTTTATTTTCTTTAGCACTTTGCGAGTAAAATTCTAAGTTTCGTTTCAGGATTTAAAGTCTGTCGCAGCTGTGATGTGAAAATAAAGTTTTCTCAAACATGCTTGGATATTCGAGCATTATTTTGACAACTTTCTTCGAGATAAATCGCAATTGCGGTTTGTATGAAAATCCTTATCTGTCGTGTTTAGCGGCCAAATAAATTACTATGCAAACTCATATCTGTCGTATTAGTTATAAATGGAACGAACACTTGCCAACCAAGGAGGTAACGTATCAAATGTTTTATTTAAATTCCGATTTGGCTTGCAAATAAAGCTGTAAAGAAGAAACAAATGAACATGAAAAACGGCACGTGAAAAATTGTCGTTTTTCGTCATTGATTCTGGAATGTACAATTAATTTACTTATTGATTTTCCGCGCTTTATTTGAGAAAAATACTATACAAGCCTTGGCCACAACCAGGCATTGATGGACTCACGTATGTGTGACTTGGCTTGGCCTCGGCCCACATTTTCATGATTGTCCAGCAATGCCCATGTTGCAGGCCGCGACAGTAATGTCCTATAACATAAATAAAAATAAAGCTTTCAAAAGAATCTTGTTGTTTGCTTCTACGTTCCCAAGTAAGTCGCTCAAAGATTTTCTTTTCTTGGAATTTTAAAGTATTTCTGTCCTAAGTAGATAGTTTGCAAAGGCGACTCCATTTTGATTCCTACCAAGTCGTGAACAATGTTATAAAGTTGTATCTAGACCGCTCCGTAAGTCTAGTATTTGCGACTGTTTATCTTGATTTCCTGGGTTCGAATCCTAGGCCGCACAAAGTGTAAATTTTTCCAATATGAAATTCTCAATAGCTCAGAGTCTGTTGTTTGACCTGTTGGATGGGGAAATAGCCTCGTCCTAATAGGACTTTTAACATAAATGGAAAGCTTAGTGCGAAATAATAAGAGGAGCCGACGCTCTCGCAGCCGAATAGCTCTGTTCGTATGCTCTTTCGCGCTCGCGCGGCCGACCGGCTCCGATTGCGTGCTCTTTCACGCTGCCGCGGCCGACGGGTTCCGATTGCGTCCTCTCTAACATATCGAAAACATAACTTGGACTGCGCGGAACTAGAGGTATACCGCCCTTGTACAGCATCCGTCCGGCTCCGAGCGCATCCGTCCAGCTCCGAGTTTATCCGCTCAAAACTAGTGCTCTTCAAGCCGGTCTATGTGAAACGGCTGTCGGCTCCGCCTAGTTCCAACTATATATCACGCGCCGGTCTGTATGAACTATGTCGTCTGTTGACAATGCGTGGAATAAGAGTATTTCACATTATTGTATTACTTCACTGGTACTGAACAAAAGTATTTCTGTAGCAAAACTGATTTATAGAGTAATTTCCGTATGTTAACTTTTACAGCCTGCATTCAGTTTTTCTTCATTACCAACAAAAGTCAAGTCGTGGAAGGCCGGAGGGTCTGAGTCGAGGGAGATGAATTATTGTACATTTTACGGCTCAAATTGAAACAGAAGTGGCTGTTGAAATAAACCTTTCAGTATTTTATGTTGAGTCTTTAATTATGGGAGTGAAGAGTTAGAATTAATTTTACAGTTTGATATTACTCAGGATGATAATTAATATTTTAACGCCTTTCTGTTGCAGTCACGATAAAGTAATTTAAAAAGTAATACAGATCCTGTTGCGCACTTTTTTAATTTCTTACGTGACGATATTATTGTGGACGTTTACGTCACGTCGTCACGAAAACACAGGGAAGTAAAAAGTATGGAAAAATATAAGAAGATGGTTTTAAATTTCCGTCCACGATAACGATATAACGTGCACGTATTTCCTAAATCTCTTGCGACTCTGTCAGCGTAACTATACCTACTCAGCTCACCTTTTTATTATTCTTCTCACAATTAACACTCTCACCGCCACCCATATACAGAATTTTTCATTGCAGCAGGCCATACGGTCTGCTGCCTACCCGTGCAGGCCGAGGTGAAAAATCTATAAGGAGTTTAGCATGCCGTACGGGCGGCTGGCGGGGTCACTCTTTGTTTTTACTAGCAGGCCATGCGGTCACAATTTCATATAAATTTTGTAGTGCGTGGCCTGCTGCTAGAGAAACATGAAGCTGCCAGATGCAAAGTTTACTTAGGTGGCGTGCCTTACTTGAAAAGATACGCCCCGCCGGCGGCGGCTCGTATGGCGGTGAGAGTGTTAAAAAATACCTATACGCTGTCAAATCAATCAATAAAGTGTATTTCTGCTCATAGTAGATGGATAATAAACACAGACCTCATCTAGATTTAAAAATATTATTGACGTGTTAGTTCTAATTTGTATATCCGTCCTTTCAGAATGAATAGTCCCACTCCGTAGAAGACCTTCTCATACAGGGTACGAGCATTGATCGCCTCACTTGCTCAAGATACATTGGCGGTTTCAGAATTATATCGATTATAATTTATCATTTAGGGTTGACTGCCAAGGGTTTCACCCCTGATTCCTATTTGGCTCTTTTTTCCTAGGATGCCATGTCTGTATCCGGACAAATGTGACTATTTGTTTGTTCCGTTCCTCCGAGCGCGAATCTTGACAAATGTTTACTGGGAACCTTCCTGATAATGTTGTAACTGTCTATGTAGTTACGACACTCGTGTAAAATGTTTATTTATTTATTTATATTTTTTTAGTAACGAGCAAAGATACTTCATTGGCTTTCTTTTAGCGTCATAATTCGGTGTAGTCATTTGTAATTCGGGGGTGGTGAGGGGGATAAATGATAACAGCCGCACGGTTTGATCGAAGGTTAAGCTGCACTTGCCGCGGTTGGGTCATGGATGGGTGACCATCCATTTATATATCGGTAGTCCTCCGCTCGTTGGAAATCATGAAGTTGTTTGCCCCGGCTTTGATTTGTAGATCTTTGACAGTCGGAAGCCCAAAAGCCTTGCGAGCCCCACTTATTTAGGAAAACGGTTCGCAGATTTATGAAATTGAACTTGATTATTTCTCGACTTAGGTTAGGTGCCTGCTTAAATATTTTCGGTTCCAATTCTTCAGCACGGGATTGGATATTAAATATGGGTACGTACAATTATTGCTTTTCAGTAATTCGTTTTTATTTTGGGATCAGACTCGACTGCAATTCTCTTTTGGCTCAATGTTTTCTTCCTCCTTAAAAACGGTTATATTAGACAAGTAAGCCATCATGTTTACACAATTCATTTACCAGAAGTATCTTACCAAGTTGGACAGTTACTGGTATTCAGCTGCATTCGGTAAGACTGAAAGCCGAGCCCAGCATAGTTAGGAAAATGCTGGGCTGATTTGATTTACCAAAAGTATCTTAGAGTGTCTTATAATGTAATACAAAACTTATAGCAGTAATTCCTGTAAAATGCAGAGCAGAACTTGTTAACGCTTCCAACAATACTTAAAGAAATATATCCTGAAGCTACCAGGTATTCATAAAACAGAGCAAATGGTGCTTAACGTGAGGACACTTCATTTTATTTATTGGTTGTCAATAAAAAGTTTGAGAATGTGCAGTAAATGTTTATGACTCTGAACTGGAGATGTAAATCGATGAGAGGAGCCCATTGAGGAATAGGAGGAAACTAGTGTACCTATGTGGGAGCCGCTGTCGTATCACCTCCATGAAGAACTGTTATATTCCGACGCAATCCAGATGATTCAAGCTGCTGAACCATTTATACGTAACCAATTCCTAAACGTTATCCTGCGCCGTTATGTATAACACTTTTTAATATAAAACCACTCTGAAGTTCTTGGTTCTGATCGAACTATTGGATACAGTATTTTCCCTAACTTCACTTTAATCAAACTATAAAACGGGTAGGGAACGTATCAAATTGCTTTTAAAGATCAAGGGACTCTTTCGACATGTAATAAAAGTTTTTACTGCTCGGTAAACGCTTTGGGCCCTCATGGTTTCCTGTACAGCTGGATAACAGGAAAAGTTTTCATATTATTTGTTTGTTTTCAGAACTATGATTATGAAGCTGTTTGTTTATCGACCCGTCCCACCGCCTACGTGGAAGTGACTAAACTCCATTTACAATAAGATTAAACATTTAAACAAAACTTTTTACAGTCTGTTCAACCGATTTTGGCTTCTTTTCCGTAGGCATAATGATGGTATTAAAAAAGCAAAAACATGATTATAATACCAACTGTTTACCTACTGCAGCTGCCATTTATGACGCTACCAACGCAATAGAAGTCAAAATCGGTTGAACAGACTGTAAAAAAGGTTTGTTAATGTCTAATCTTATTGTGAATGGGGTATAGCTATCAATGATTTTCTCGCTGAGAAACCTTACAAAAGTAAGTGTAAGTGAAAGAAATACATAAATGTTTATTAATTGTTGATTGCTAACTGTTCGAAATGAAAATCAAATCAATCAAAAGTTATTTATTGCCACGTTGTATGGCAATGCTGATTCTTTGAGCTAAAAATAAGCCAGCCCTTCTGGTCAAGTGGAGAGTCGACCAACCGCTTGGCGATGTCCCGAAATACTGATGAACTTTATTAAATAAAATCTCGCACATTTTTCATAATCAATTATCGTAGAAGGAAATTAAATAAATATAATACATATATTTTTACGTATTATTATTATTTATTAAGAAAAAACTTTTGTACACTTTTTGTAATAAATTATTATTCTAACTTAAATTAACAGTCATTATGATCTGAAATAAATAAATGCAATAATAGACAGTGCTTAAATAATTATTCAAATATAATTTACCTTAAAAATATATTCAGCATTCTAATGGACCTTTAATCAGGGAAATTAATTATTACGCTAATTGACAACCCCGTCTATTTGCCATTTCATGCCTTTATCAAATAAAAACAATTGTGATTTAAATACACGGACAATTTGAAGTTGGTAGTCATTTGCTAATCAATTAATTTTCCTGACTGTAGTAGGTACTTACGATAATATCATGAAAGTGACTTTATTGGAACTTTCTATAGGTACTATAAGGCCCTAGTTATAACAGGTGCCGGAAGCGCGCGTTTTGTACGTTGCGTTTTTGGGCGCTCAATAAAATTGTATGAATTTCTATGTAACGAATTAGGTATATCAGGCGCTGCCGTAAAAGGGCGCGTGGACGCGTTCATTGTTCCTTTGAAGTTCCTTTTTTACTATTTTTTCCTTGCATCAGTAATAAACTTAAAAGAAAAAACATACTGAGCATATTTAGGGTTCAAAATTTACAGCAAAATGTGGAAATCTTGTTGCTTTTGACGAGCGTCCAACGCGTATTCGGCGCGCGCCCGACGAGCGCCTAAAACGCAGCGTACTGAGCGCTCGCCTAGGGCGCTTCTTATAACTAGTCCCTAAGGGTTATTTTTATGTATAGATGTTGATGCTTGTCATTATGAATATACGAGAGAATAATTTTATTCATATACAAAAATACATTTTCGAAATAAAAAGAGACGTATTACATGAGTGTACCGCATGCTGGGTTAACGCGCACGTGTGAACGTGGTCCATAATGATGTAATCATAAAATTGTGCAAAATAAATATACATTACAGAGCGATGTTGTGGCAGCCAACTGAAGCCAATTATTGTTGGATGATCGGCTTCGGAGGTTTTAATATGCCGTGTGAATCCTAGATAAAAATTAATAATCAAATGTGGCAGTTTGATTATAATTTTTTAATGTCTGCTTCGTTAAAAAACTACCTTTGTACTTCAAGTTTGAGAGTTTATGTCAAAATCCGGTCATTAGGGATAGAAATGGATGATAGATTACATTGCTGTGTACTTATCGTGAAATAACGGGGTTTATAATACGTTTATATTGAAATAACGAAAGGGTGATAACCGTAATTCGTCTAATGTTATAATAATACTCACAAATACTCCATGTATAGTGGTGGTGGTCTTTCCACATGATGCTAGTGATGGACACTTTGACAGCTCACTCGTTTATGCTCATTTCACCTACGTTTTCACGGTGAGATTTTTACAGCAACTCGAATACTGTCGTGTACTTGTACATCGTGAATAATTTATTTATTGCACTTGGATGAATAATGACGGCACGTATAATCCTTGGTGAATAATGATATCCATTGAACCGAAATAAAATATTACGTGTGAGGATTTTGTAAGTGGAAAAAAGACACGAATTGTAGTGACCACATAGCGGGCGACAACTAAAAATCAGCTCTGTGCTATGGGTCCCCCATAGCATCGATATGTTTGGGCCCCTCAACGAGCACGATCCGTCCACGCCCCGGACATCGGCTCTGATATATTATGTGGACTACTCTATTACTCTCTCTATTACTCTTCACTTCTTTTCCAAATTACAAGCCACATACAAAAACAATAACATAAAATAAATTAAAATACAAAATAAAAAATGGCCGCTACGCCCTACGCCACAGCACCGGGTGCAGTAATATAACTCGGTGAAGGAGTGGGCCTGTGCTTCATCAGGTTATAGGCCCTGTTAGAAGCCCAGTCCTTGCCGTAGCCCCCACTGGCTGAGTAGGCATAATTGTTGTTGTAGTCTGCTGCTGAGTAGTCGGTGCTGTCACTGGCACCGAAGTACGAGTAGGACATCGGGTGGTGGTGCTGCTGGAAAGTTGAAAAAAAAATATGAATGATTATCCAGCGTCAGCAGATGAGCTGCGGGTTGGGTCCCGTTGAATGACAGACGACATTGGGGCAGATCAAGACGAAAAAGAGTTAGAGAGGGATGAAGAGAGAAGGCCAATCTTCGTTGTCGTGCAGTAAAAACCTCGTCAAGAAAAATTCAATGGTTTTTAAATACATAAACTTACGCCTTCATCCTATTGTTTTTTTTTGTGTTTATTTCTTAGATAGAAACCTCGTAATGCATATTTGGAACAAACGATCAGAGCTTGAAGATGCTTCTAACGGCTCGGCTGTGTACGAGCCTTCATGCCATCTGTTCATTATAATGAGAACCTCGGGAAACGTCAATGACTGCCATTTCTTATCTTCCACTTTAAACTAAAGTTTATTGCAATCAGCAGGCTTTCACTGTATGGCGACGTTATGAGGGTTTTCATTATAAGTACTTTTAACATTATTCCGAAAATTCAGCCAAGAATAATTGAATATCCAATCGCCCACAATCAAAATATTTCGGTGCCCTTTCGGACTAATTATTCACACGACATGTGTGGTTTTAAAACGTCAATGTTATTCTCTCTCTATATATTTTTTATGCCGAACGTGTCAGTGCGTGGGTGACGTCAAAAATGCCATCCGCACAGAAAAAAAGAAAGGAGTAAAATGTAGATTTCTGCGAAGCAATGCAATGAGCTTTGTCACCACGTGGCACGTTTTAGTGAAGAGCAAAGAAATGTTTTTTTTTTTTTGAGATTATCCATTAAACCGTATTCCTATTTCAATTTTTAATTTTGGTACAAGTTTAAATTAATTCAGTTTTGTAGCAGAAATTAAAGTTTTTTTGTTAAAAAAGGCCCACCGAACGCCATCCTAACAAATTGGTAAGTATAAACATAGCTTTTTATCCTATAACTGACCATCTAAATGCCAGATGCTGTGTAGATTTAAGATTTATAAGATTTTTCGTACATCTGGCAGACGTTACGGGTAGTCAGAAGCTGAAAGTCTGACACCCAGTCTTACCAAGGGGTATCGTGTTACACAGTAACTAGTTTGTGAAGGTGTAATAGGAAGTTGCTCCATGTAAAAAACTGGTATAAAGCTGCCTTTAGTTAGACTGGAAGCCGACCCCAACATAGTTGAGAAAAAGCTAGAGAGATGATGATGATCTGGCAAGACTAGAATCTAACTCTTAACGCCCAGAAAATCTCTTACCGATGATTTTATTTGAAACTTTGCCGTAGTCAGTGTATCAAATGCTTTGATGACTCACAATAATGATAAACCATAGTTGCACAATGCATACAAACTACTTGGAAATATGTAAAACATGAATATAAGTTACTTATCATTGAATTGACAAGTGCTGAGCTCAATAAATAAAGTTTTATATGAAAATAGCATCGTTATGCGGGTTTGCTTTGTGTAGAATGCATTTTAATTAAACTATCAGGATTGACTCAGATTTTACACTAAAACACGTTGTAAGGGCGATACCCATACACACAAAACATGTCAAAAATGTCAAAAAGATGGACAAAATATTAGAAACTACAGCATCAGTTTGATACAAGCGAATATTAACATATTAGCATTTTCCCAATCATGTTGGGGTCGGCTTCTAGTCTAACCGGATGCAGCTGTATACCGGTATTTTACATGGAGCGACTGCCTATCTGACCTCCACAACCCAGTAACTAGGTAATACGATACCCCTTGGTAAGACTGGTTGTCAGATTTTCGGGCTTCTGACGACTCGTAACGACTGTCAACCGGGACCAACGGCTTAATGTGCTTTCCGAAGTACGCAAAATTAACATATTAGCATGCAACTAAATAAATAATAGATAAGCTGCCAATGAGTATTTTCTTATATCAAGAAGATTCTCAATCGAATCGGACAAACAAACATCATTATTCAGCTGAAAGACGTCGACTGCTGGACGAACGCCTCCCCCAAACATCCCCACTTTGACCGGGTCTGTGTTCCTCGCAACCATCGGATTCCTGCGGTCTACAAACAAACATACTCTCCGACAATGATCCATGGTACTTGATAAACAATTTCGTACCAAGGCCATTGGTATCTGTAAAAGCTCTTATCAAGTGGATACAGATAAATTTATTTATTTTGATGCGTTTGTGCGACGAGTGTTGATAATAGCTGGGATTGCGTTTAGATCCTCGATGAGTAACGGCAGATACATGGAAAATAATAAGGATGTAGGAGATATAAAATTTACAAAGTTAGAAAACTGAAGACCAGAAGAAAAAGAGAAAAGTAGGAAGCACATGATAAGGCCATGATTGGGCTGAATATGTTATTATTGTAATTAGGCAATGATAGGTGAAATCTTCACCAATGATAGGTGAAGATTAGGTCAAAAAACAATGAATAAACAAACGCTAATAAGCCAATTAGTTGCGGAGATTGGGAACAAAAACATTGTATCTTGTTGACAGGCCTACATTGTCCTCTCATACCTATTCAAACTGAACATTTTTGAAAACATTGTAAAACCCATTTATTTTTAAAAGAGTAACCGTGGAGTTTCTTGCCGGCTCTTCTCCATAGGAAACGACCAATTGGAACCGTGCACCTAGCTTCTGACGTTTCATAAGTGCCCATGTAGGTTTATGTGAAATAAAATATTTTGATTCTTGATTGATTGGGAAGAAAAACAATGAGTGCAAGAAGAAAACTGCGCAAACATTGGGCAGATAAACAACGATTGGGAAATAGTATTTATTAATAAGAAAGAAAGATACCATTCATGTCTTTGGAGGAAAACACAAAAGGCAAAAAAGCATGTTCTAGCCTGAGTAAATTATAATGAATATCTTAGAGAAATATAATAACGAATTTCCAATATTCCACAAGATCTAAGGCAAATTTTGAAACAATTAAACAAAGCAATCCGATCATTATAATAACAACTTGAAATCCCAAAATAATTTTAATCAATACAATATCTGGGAGCACGGTCGTGCCTCCGCCAAGACGAGCCAAAAACAAAAATCAGCACAACCTACCTTTTTGCGAAGCGTTTTGTCGTATTTTCAAACCCTCATTGGTACGGCCTGGGTCGGAAAAAAACCCAAAGAGTAGATGAGGTTGAGATTCATATCAGATTTATTATAAAGCCAAGCCCCTACCTCTACAAGGCCTAACTTACATCTTGGTCAAAATGTATGGCTTGGCTATTTGTTATGCAATAGTTCAATGAAAGGGTGAACTATTGCATGACACAACATTAAAGACCATTGACTTTATTTCTTACCATATGCCCATAGGAGTGGAGTGTCTGCGTGACGGCCGCGAAGCGGCCAAGCCGTTTATTTTGACCATGATAAAATATACGGTTCGTACGGTTAGGCTTTTTAGAGTTAACCACAACGGGGAAGCAATTGGCCTGAATCTTACCTGATGGTAAGTGATGATCAGGCCGAAGGTGGAAGCGAGCTACACCCGGAATCCTCTACCTAGAGGAACTGGCTATCTTACCTCTTACTGCCGGAACACAACAATGCTGGTAACATTGTTATTATGACGACAGACTTAGATAAGATGGTGGCAGCTAGCCAGGCGGACTTAAGCCCTACCACGAACTAAACCGAGCAAAAAATTTTGCCACCACTGGGAATCGAACCCGGGACCTCTGGGTCTGCCGCAGGTGGTCTAACCACTAGACCACAGAGGCGATTAAAAACTTTTTAACAGTGAATGCGTTATGTAAGTCTTGGCAACATACTTTAGATGAAAATGTTTTTGGTGGGATATTATATTACTAATAATCCCTTTCAGTACAAAATTGCTTTCAATAAAGATTGATTAAATCGGCAATAAGCTTTCATAATGGGTTCCATTGCTAATTGCTTTGGACGAAACCGCGAACCTCAATAAACGAGGCAACATTATTAATCCGCATTTCGGTTAAATTGATTTCTGATTAAACGCATTTTGGTCGATGCTTCAACGCTGAAAACAACGTATGAACATTATCAGTTTTATAGTCATTGTTGGGAAAGAGGAGCTCGTGGCTAAATAATAACAGCCGCACGGGTCAATACATCAGGTTAAGCTACGCTTGCCGAGGTTGGTCCGTGGATGGGTGACCATCTTTACATACCGAGACTCCTCCGTGCCTCGGAAAGCACGTTAAGCCGTTGGTCCCGGCTGTCATTCGTGGATCTTTGACAGTCGTTACGAGTCGTCAGAAGCCCGAAAGTCTGACAACCAGTCTTACCAAAGGGTATCGTATTACCCAATTCCTGGGTTGTGGAGGTCAGATAGGCAGTCGCTCCATGTAAAATACTGGTATTCAGCTGCATCCGGTTAGACTGGAAGCTGACCCCAACATAGTTGGGAAAAGGCTAGGCAGATTGAGTCATTGTTGTGAAAATCATGCGTCCCAAATTGATGCGATTTTAAGGATGCCGTACCTAAAACGCCTCCGCTCACTGTCTATCAGTGGGCTGTATCTCATGAACCGTATTTCTATTGCTGCTATAAGAAAAGCCTTTTTTTGCAAAAAAAAATACAGTGGTACGGAACCGTTCGTGTGCGACTCTGCCTCGCACTTGGCCGATTTTTTATGTCCACTAATGTTTGATTTTCTTATTGTGATGCCTGTGCTTTATCATGCCTCCATACTAATACTCACACATACACACATCTATTCTATTCTAATATAAAAATGGGAAAGTAACTCAAATTTTTACGCCTAAATCATTAAATTGATAGTAAGTTTTTTTTTTCCAAGTTTCCCCCTTATCGTGGCTCCCAGTAGATTTGGAGCAAATTGGCTGTGACAGACGAACAGACAGTCACACGCACGAATGCGATAAGGGTTTTGTTTTTTCGTTCAGACATACGGAACCCTAAACACGTGCACCACACGAAAACGTATTTTCCTTCTTTATTCTACATTTCCTATCTACAACCCATATTTTTTAAGTGACCCAAAGATAAACCCGTACAATCTCGTTTATAATGACCACAATTGCCTACCCACGTGATGTCGTCCTACATTTTGCGGTCGGACACCATTTTGTGGTCACGGTATGTCATAGCTCTTGTTTTATAAATTAAAGATTATGTTTTCAGATGAATTGTTAGTTTAATGAAGAAAACGAAACACACACATTACAAGAGCAACTATTGATCCTTCGGTAGCCATATTAAAAAGGAAACCGGAAACATGACAAAAAAACAAAAGAACTAAACTTATCCATAATGTTACCAACACACATATTACATTGTAAACTTTATTACCAACACCCCCTGTCAATGTAATATTATAGCTAAACTTAACATTTTTAACTCTTTTTAACTAATATTTTTAACTTAACATTTTTAACACTTTTTAAATAATATTTTTAACTTAAACCACACATTCTAACAAATTTTAACAACAAATTAGCATTCAATGGCTTAGTCAATGCATCTGCTATCTGATCCTCTGTTTTAATATATTTAACAACAATTTTTTCTTTATTAATTAATTCTCTTATATAATGGTATCTTATATCAATGTGTTTCAACCTTTTGACACTATCTGTCATGGCTACTTTCATAGCAGATTGATTATCACATAATATTGTTACTGGACACATGTTTTCATCAGGCAAGAAATCTTTCAGTATATTTATTAACCAGCATGCCTCGCTAGCAGCCATACTCATAGAAATATATTCTGATTCTGTTGAGGACAGACTAACAGAACATTGTTTTTTAGAACACCATGCAATCAAGCAGTTTTTAAACATAAAACAAAAACCAGATGTGGACTTTCTGTCCAACAAATCTCCACCCCAGTTTGCATCACAATATCCTATCAACTTAGTGCTATCATCACATTTATAAACAAGTTTGTAATCCAATGTATGTTTAACATATCTTAAAACTCTCTTTAACGCTGACAGTAATGCATCATTAGCTTTGTTCTGATACCTACTTAATATAGATACAGCTACAGACAAATCTGGCCTTGTACCACATACTGCATACATAAGACAACCTATTATTCTTCTACACAAGTTTTCAAGAGTTTTATCTGACTTTTCATTACAATTTTTAAAAATGTTAATATCAACATTTTGATCCATAGGGGATGATACTGGTTTACAGTTTTCCATCTGAAATCGTTTCAAAATATTTTCTAAATACTTCTTTTGAGATAATTCAGTTACTCCTGTCTTTAAATTCTGTTTTACATTAATGCCAATGAAATCTGATATAAAACCTAAATTTTTCATTTTAAATTCTCTACATAGCATTTCTTTAAATACATTTACAAAGTTTTCATTTGTTCCAAAAGTTAAAATATCATCGACATACAATAACACAAATATTTTATCTTTACCATGACATTTCACATAAAGGCACGAATCACACTTTGATTTCACAAAATTTTCTCTCATCATTATTGAATTAAACTTGTCATTCCAGTACTTAGGGGATTTTTTTAAGCCATATAAAGATTTGTTTAATTTTACAATATTACTATTCTCTTTATACAATCCCTCTGGTAATTCTAGGTATACATTTTCTTTTATTTCCCCATAAAGAAAAGCTCCAGTGACATCCATTTGATGAATAGGTAAGTTTAACATAGTTGCAATAGAAACAAACAATCTGAAAGTGGTCAACTTAGCTACAGGTGCATAAATATCATTTAAATCTATATCATCATTTTGCTCAAAACCTCTTGCCACTAACCTAGCCTTGTATTGCTTTATACCATTAGAATTTTTAATTTTAAACACCCATTTACTAGAAATTAACTTACAGTTATCTGGCTTGTCACAATATTCCCATGTCCTATTTTCCATCAAAGTGTTCACCTCTCTTTCAACTGCTTCTTTCCATTCTGAAGCATCTTCTCTTTCCATAGCTTCCTGGTATGTCTTAGGTTCATCCTCATCCAAGAATACATTGTTACACTGGAAATAGATTTGCTTTTTAATACGCTTACTAGGCTCTCTTTTCTCAAGTTGTCCATCTGATTCATCACTGCTGCACTCTTCACATACACTTGGTTCATACAAACTACCATGGTCAGAAGATGAGTCAGAACTTATCACACTCAAATCTTGACAGTTTTCCTCCATACTCTGATTTGGCATTTCTCTCTCTTCTTGCTTATCTTCCAACAATGTAAGAAGTGGTGCATTGTCATTCACTTCTTTTGGCTTTTCTAAAAATACTATGTCTCTCTTTATCTGGACTATGTTTTTCTTTTCAAAATATACCCTGTATCCTTTGGTTTCCTCTCCATACCCAACCATTATTCCATTTTCACCTTTAGAATCCCATTTTGTTCTCTTCTGCTGCGGAGTATGTACAAACACAGGTATACCAAAGACCTTCAAGTCTTGTATATCAAAACTTTTACCCGTCCAGGCCTCATATGGAGTTTTGACTTTATCTGAACTTATCCCTGTTCTATTCAGTACATAACAGGCAGTGTTTGTAGCTTCCGCCCATAATTTCTTTGGTAGACTTTTGGCATACAATAGAGATCTAGCCGCTTCAACTAATGTCCGATTTTCACGTTCGGCTTTTCCATTTTGTTCTGGAGTATAGGTTACCGTAGTCTGATGCAAAATTCCACTGTAGGAAAACAGTTTTTTTATATCATTGTTAACAAACTCTAAACCATTGTCACTCCGGAAGTACACAATCTTATTACCAGTTATATTTTCACTCATCTTAATAAACTTTTCAACATATGTCTTGACTTCATGTTTCCCTTTCATAAAATAGACACTTCGATAATTTGAAAAATCATCCTTCAATAGCAGGAAATACCTCGCTCCTCCAATGGAGGTCTCCTCCATGGGACCGCAAACATCGGCGTGAATTAATTCGCCCGTCCTTGAGGTCTTCGTTTCACTCGACTTAAAGGGCAAACGGTGTGCTTTTCCCTTCAAACATCCCTGACAATGACCAACGAAGTCGTCATTTGCCTCAATCTTATTGTTTGCAAGCACCTTTTTCACATATTGAATATTTTGATGCGCGAGTTTTGCGTGCCATTCGCTAAGATTAGACTTCACTTGAGTTGTATTTGCAGCACTACATTTGAGACGAAAGTCCATTATGTACATGTTTCCGCAACGATTTGCAACCGCACAAAGTCTTTTGTTTTTGTAGAAATTACATTCGTTTTGATTTGTCTCCATATTATAACCTTTTTCTGTCACACGGTTCACAGATAATAAATTCGTTTTCAGTTCCGGCACAAACAATACGTTTTCTAATGTAGTTTCGATCCACGCATGTCCATTGAATACCATCGTTGCCACCTGTCCGCAACCTAATGCACTAATTGTCGTTCCGTTTCCTACGATAACTGACTTGTTATCGAGAGACGAATATGAGGTAAACAATTGTCTTTCAAAGCACATATGTTCGCTTGCACCTGTGTCTACCACCCACTTTGAATGCGTATAATTTTCGACCGAATTATCAACTGATTCTAACATCACAAATGCATTGCTGTCTTTGTTTAACCGAAATCTACACTCACTTTTTAGATGACCGGGTTTATTACAGTAAAAACACCTTTTACCAAACCTATTTGCCGTGTCACTGTCTTTAACTTTACTTCTACACTCCGATTGATAGTGTCCGAATTTATTACATTTATAGCACTTGACATTCTTCTTGTTCACTGTTCTCTTCGCAAGAAACGCGGATGCTTCCGGTATTTGATCACCTCTTTCCTTCATGCGTTCTTCTTCGATTGACAACCTTGCCACCAAGTTGTCATACGTCTGTTTTTCATCAGGGGCCGACTCCCAGGCAGATACGAAGTGCTTATAGCGATCAGGCAATGACATCAAAACCTTAGTGATAACAAACTTTTCAGATATATCCTCTCCCAATTGCTGCAACTGGTTTTGCATTTCTTTTATTTTTGATAAGAATATAGACATCTGAATTCCTTCTTCGTATTTAAACTGAAAGAAACGTTGCTGGATGATATGAATGTTTGTTTCACTTCGTTGTTCATACACAGCTATTAACTTATTCCACATTTCAGTAGACGTGTTGCATGAAATGATGTGTATCATAACTTCGTCACTAATACGTGTGACTATTAACGTTTGCGCTTTAGCATCTTTCGTTTTCCATGCTTTTTCATTTTCTTCTGTCTTTCTTCCTTCGACCACATCTAATAAATCCTGGCCTTTTAAGACAACTCTTATTTGAAATTTCCAAACATTCCAGTTTTTGGATCCCTCCAACTTAGTGATGCTAAGATTTCCATCCATCGTTGCTCTTGCCTTCCTTCCTGCTTGTGATCAACAATTCCTTGTCCTTTTACACCTTCCCGGCCGCAATTTTCATAACCTCTAAAACAGCGCGTGCCGGTAATTTCACTTGCAGTATTTTTCTGACTATTTACCTCGTTTTCTTCTTATTTACATGCCTGGGCCCATAACCTCTTGTTTTATAAATTAAAGATTATGTTTTCAGATGAATTGTTAGTTTAATGAAGAAAACGAAACACACACATTACAAGAGCAACTATTGATCCTTCGGTAGCCATATTAAAAAGGAAACCGGAAACATGACAAAAAAACAAAAGAACTAAACTTATCCATAATGTTACCAACACACATATTACATTGTAAACTTTATTACCAACAATAGCATTTGGCGATAAGCCACGATTTTAGTGAAGAACTGCTTCAATACGCAAACACTTTTTGCGACATTTTTTTTTTTGCAGCCAGTTCCTACTTATAAGACATAGTATACTGTTTTGGTACGGTTTAAAAAATGTGATAAAAATGTTCGTCATCTTTTCGTTATTTTTTAAATAGTTTGAAATTTTCTGAAAATAGAAAGGTCAAATATGCGCGAACACGGTTTAATTAATTGATGATTTTCCCGGAACACTGCAAATGAATCGTAGACCTTTGTCAGGAAGATTTTGAAAAGGGTGCGGATGAAATGTCCGAAGGAGGATTTATTTTTACTTCAATTAGTAAATCCCGCAGGAAAAAAGAAACTCGTTAATTATTTGAAGTGGGCCATAAATCAATCGGCACGCTGGACAGTCAGGAGACGATAACCAGAAGGCCAATTCTCGTACTTAAAAAACGTTCACGTTCAAGTCGCAGTCTGTCAAACTTGTCAAACTTCTCTTTCTGTCTGTTACCTTTTTACGCCTTAACGGCTAAACGGAATTCGACGTCTAGCACACATAGAGACCATGACCTGGGAAAACAGTGTCGCAGGTCCTAACCTAGGATACCTATTTTCCCTTGTAGTACATTTCCATGGGATAATTTCCATCCCGCGGGTGCAAAAGCTAGTGTAAAACTTTAGACCATCCCAAAATTGTTCATAGAATAAGGAATTACCTTCTTATATCAATAAAACAATTTATATTCATACCTTGCAAGCCTTCAAAGTGCTCAGCACACTCGGCAGCAGCAAGGCAGCGATTAGCAGCACCTTCTTGATCAGCAGCACTGACAGCAGGATTGGTATTAGCAGCAGCTTCAACTTGAGTACTGCAAATAGCGTCAGGAGTGGCACTATCACTGCTAACTTCTTCTTCTTGCCTCGTGCTGAAATTTTATTATTTTTGGTGAATTTAATTATATTTCTGAGAATGAGAACTGAACATCTACTACGTCTTCAAGTAGTAGATGAATATTTTCGTAATCAGAACGTTTGACTAGCTGAACGATTGGTGAAAGCAGGAAGTTACATTCATACCTATTCAAACTGTACATTTTTGAAAACATTATAAAATCCATTTATTTTTAAAAGAGTAACCGTGGAGTTTCTTGCCGACTCTTATATAGGAAACGACCAATTGGAACCGTGCACCTAGCTTCTGACGTTTCATAAGTGCCCATGTAGAAACGTTTATGTGAAATAAAATATTTTGATTTTGATTTTGATATGGACATAATTTTAAAGTAATTACGTTGGCAACTATAGAACCCACGTATAAGCCTGATGAAATTAGTCAGAGTGAAAGTGCTGGCTAAATAAATAATTACAGCTATTGATTGGTTTGATTTAAAAGCATTTGTAACACTTTCATTAACTTTTACGTTCTCACCATTGCGTATTCATCATTGATCCATAAAGATTCCTAATTAATTATGGTCACAATCGTGCGACACAAATCAAAAAATTATAAAACCCAAACATTTAACTACTAATCGCTTAGCATTTACATCTATAACTTTACGCCCCAAATTCAACCAAATCGTAGAAATTCAATTACACAGTCATTTAGTTCGAGCCACAACATCTGTCAGAACGGGTCAAATCCCACGTTTTGACCCCAATACTTATGACCCCGACGATCTATGGTAATTACCATGATATGGTCATTATTTACGACTGTTAATTGCTCTTCTTTATGGTCTAGTTTCATTGATAGGTCAATTTGTGTTTGTGGAAATGGGTTATGGAAGTGATAACTATTAGTTTTATGGGTAGATAAGATGATTAATTTATTGGAGATATTACTGAACTTTGTGATCTTTCTTAGCTTACTTGATCTACAAAAATAATTTGTGTATTTTGGCATACAAAGTATAATTTAAATAACTGTACTCATCATTATGAACAAATTTTACTATGGAACCAACCGTGACTGCGAAAAAATATCTACCGTTCCGTACATTTTGCTACTTATGCGAACATAAGTATGTGCGCAGAGGCGCGTGTGTGTTTTTGTGTATGTTTAGGGGCAGCTGTTTTTGTTCATGATTTCAGATTTTGTCCCACTGTGTTGACCACTCATGGTATGAGGTGATGTAGTCGATGATGGTGCTCGGTTGTCTACCAGGAACCTTATCACTCGAGACTTGAAGAGTTCCAGCTTATTTACTTACCATTTAAGTCTGACCTATAATCTGATACCTAGGTTAGAGGTTGTAACAAGACCCATCACATAGCCTGTAACTACACATTCTGAACATGAAACTAAGTAGCATTGAGCAAAAATTATATATTCTTGTGAAAAATCCAGGTTTAAGGCAGCGTTTAATGCAACGCACGGGAAAACATTTTGTACTTATTGATGCAGGAGGAGCTCGTGGCTAAGTAATAACAGCCGCACGGGTCGATCCATCAGGTTAAGCTGCGCTTGCCGGGGTTGGTTCGTGGATGGGTGACCATCTTTAAATACCGAGACTCCTCCGTGCTTTGGAAAGCACGTTAAGCCGTTGGTCCCGGCTGTCATTCGTGGATCTTTGACAGTCGTTACGAGTCGTCAGAAGCCGACAAGTCTGACAACCAGTCTTACCAAGGGGTATCGTATTACCCAGTTACTGGGTTGTGGAGGTCAGATAGGCAGTCGCTCCATGTTAAATACTGGTATTCAGCTGCATCCGGTTAGACTGGAAGCCGACCCCAACATGATTGGGAAAAGGCTAGGCAGAATGATGATGCAGGAGTTGTCCCGATATTTATTTTAAAACTTGTTTTCGTGAATATTTTTTTTCAAGTTGGATTTTTGACCTTATTTATGTCCGTAACCAGAAGGTTTGTGATTATGGTCACGTATGAAAACAATATATTACCTACAGATGACTCTTGGCTTCGTTATGCGTCTTTTTTATACCCGTTAGTATGGAATATCTTTATTTCTCACTAGCTTGTGCCCGCGACTTCGAACGCGTGAAATTTCCTCGACCGATCCTCGACCCACCGCGTCGCATCTTATTACTTTGTGTACACTTAGCGTACACACGAAGCTCGAATCCCAAGGGCCGTAGCATGATATTACATAGTCTATTCCTAAAGAATTGGGCTATCAAATGCAAAAATATTTTTTCAAATCCAATTAGTAGTTCCGGAAATTACCCCTTCGTACAAACTAACAAACAAATCTCAACATAACAATAACATCACGCCTTGTTTCCCCGAAGGGTTAGGCACAGGTGTACATAAACTACAGCCACATTTCGCCAGTTATGTTTAACTCCCATGTAATAGGGGGCGACCCTAATGCCATCAACCATAAATACATACATTTATATTATAAATGGTTCAACATAATTATTTTGCTTACTTACTTCAGCATTTCAAAAACTGATTCATGTTTTTACTGTCCTTTTACTCCTTACCAGTTTGATTTATACAACACTTAAGGCCAAATTTTACATTCCGCAGTAATACTTAGTTTAAGCAATATTCCTTGCCAAAAGTACAAACATGAACCTTTTTGTATTCCTCGCAGATATAAAGTTAAGAAATAGCTGACACCTACTTGGCTAAGATACAAACGAATAATGTGCCAAATGTTAAAAAAACTCTGTCTTGATGTATGATTGCTGTGTTAAAAAAACGCAATAAAAACAAGCACTGTAAACGAGATAAAAACTTTTTTTTTAAACTTAATTTCTGTTTAGAAGACTTTAAAACCATGGGGTTTACTTATAAATGTTGCTTGAAGTTAAGTAATTATTAGCGACTGTTAAGTAATTATTTTCTAAGTGCAGCGGCAGCTGTGCTGCTGGGGAGTTTGTTGCGCCACTTCTTCTTCCCAGCTAAAGCACTAGGAAGTTGTGAAGGGCGGGCGTTTTGGGGAACTGTCTTATGTAATTTTGACGTTCGAAAAGCGCTGATTCTCAGCCTAGTTTGAATAAATTACTTTTATTTTCTATTTTTGAAGAAGGTTACAACCGAACAATACAATGGCAAAAACTAATATTTTTATAAGTGAAGAAAAATATAAGAACACTTCGTAAAAGTTTCCATATTTTTTTAAAGTTCGTTTCAGTCAAAGTTCGGAAAAGTCAAGACATTTTCTTCATTTTAGTTCTATGCTAGTTACTTCATTTCTAAGTTTTCAGCATTTTAACGAATGGTTAGTACACACCTGATTTTGAACTGATTTCACGTTTCTGGATACTTTTAGCCTTAGATTTATCACCGTCATTGTTTTCAATATCTGGGAATCAAAGAAAAACAAAGATTTTATGAGCAGTTTTTGTGTTCGAAACTTTAAGGCAATTTAAATAAATTATAATTTTCAGGTTATTTTAATTTTTATTTAAAGAAAATGTAAACTTTTCACCATTCATATGATTTTCAGTAGGTGTACTTAGTAATTATTATAATTATTTTTAAACGTGTTGGCGTTGATTTAAATTTATTTCAAAAGCTAAAATGTTATACAATCTAACAACATGACAAACCACAGTTAAACAAAATTAACATACTAATTACGTACACAACCCTTTATGTAAACAACATTTCCCTCCTTAACAGCCGCAATCGGCTAAACTCAAACAATGTAACTACGCCAAATCTAAATACTGCCAAGAAGGGTGAATAACATCATTATCGGCCGTGGTTACTTTGTTCTGTTTGTCTTTGTGGGCGACCGCAAATTGTACTTTCACCCTATATCGTTCGAGGTGGGAAATTGTTCGACCTTTATAAATAAAAAATGTTTCTAATTTTATCTTATTCTTTATACATTTATTTTATTTTTATAAATTTATTTTTTGATGATTTATGATTTGTCATTACTGACGTATTCAACTTCAAATAGCATTAGCTTTCCTTATAAGACTGTGCGCAGACTGAGCAACGGTCTGGTCGCTCATTTTCTGAGTAGCTGCCTACAACTTTAGAGTTCTAACTTTTGTGCAAGCCTTCGCCTGCGTGGAGGTCGAAAATTATCCCACGGGAACGTATTACCGGGATAAAAAGTAACCTATGTTCTCACCCAGGTTATGGGTCTACCCGTTTGCTAATCCGTTCAGCTGTTAAGACATGTAAAGGTAAAAGACAGGCAGAAAGAGTTACTTCATTATTCTTCACACATAATGTAAGTCAGTAAAGTAAAAAAAAACCCATAGACTCGTATATATTTATAAATACAGAAAAACAATAAAAAAGTAGTTGAAATTGCAGTCCCATCATTAACTACAAAAAATAAATTAACCAAGTCATGAGAAATGCTGACATACATATTATACAATATTATCACAAAATAAATCGTTAAACACACAACCTCTGTCTGTATTATCGGTAAAAATCTTTCAAGCAACGACTTATTAACTAATATCTCTGAGAAGGGATTACTTGATGTAAGTAACTTAGTTTAAAAGGAATTTAACTTCCTTTATCTAATAACTCAGGCCGTTCTTGTAGCAGAAGGGATAGGACTATTTGTTTTATAAAGATATTATAAGCGTTTATTACATTTTAGCTATTTCATTTTAGCGACTGCCTCAGCGTGTATTTTTTATTTATTCACAAATATTCAGGATGCAGAGTAGTCTATGTCCGGATTATTGGTTGTGGATGGGATATTTTTTACAAAATAATAATAATGATTAGTTGTCATTAATTTCCAAGGTCACCCGTGCTGTTACCCAACACTTATCATAAAAATCTACAGAACTATAATTCAAAAGAAAAGTACCAAATAATAATAAATAATATTCCACGATGTAATAAAATAACGAATCATGACGACGATACTCATTTCAACAAACAAAATAATGAAGTATAATTTTCGTCGTAGTCGGCCATTTTGATAAGGTCATTGGTCATGACTACGACAGGACAAAGAAGGTAACTCTTAGCTTGTCTATCAAATCTTTTGTGACACTAATAAATGTTTAATGTGTTTAATGGACTCATTTTGATGGTTATCATTAATGTCATTAACGTCTGTTTTCTTTTTTTACTTCAGTTTTTTGTTGTTTTTTGGATTAAGATGATTAATGCCCGCGGCTTCGCTCGTGTGGATTCTAATTCTTTTTCAAAAATACAATCTAAAGACCTACGTTACTCTTTATAATATCAGCTATCTGCCAGTTAAAGTCCCGTCAAAATCGGTACAGCTCTTTCGGAGATTAGTAGGAACAAACAGACAGACAGACAAACAAAAATTTAAAAAAAAAGTTGTTTGTTATAAAAGTACCGTATCTAAGTGACGCATTTAGTAAAAAGCTGTTATTTGGACATTACAATCAGACACTTCAATTTTATTTATTTGTATGTGGATAGATTAAAGTAGCTTTTCATGTCTGTCTCTATGACCGCGTTGTTCTTCTAAACAACGCAACAGATTTTGATGCGGTTTTCACCACCATTTAGAGAAATTATTCCGGAAGATTTATGTATGTAATACATTCATATTAAACTTTCATATAATAAAGAAATTGATTGTTTTGTCTTGTCGTAAAAGCCGTGCGAAGCAGGGACGGGTAACTAATTTAGAATATAAAGAATAAGCTATCTATCATTCACAACAGAGCTAGTTTATTAATGTTTTAATTGCAACTTTTGCAACGAGAAAGTAGAATACATTATTTTATTGTAACTTTAGTTTGCGATTTAAATTCAAAGAGATTTTGCAATTAACACGAACAAAGTACCAAGTTGTTTGTTTCTTCATGTTCAAGAGAAGACTACAATGTTTCAACAACTTCTTAGATTACGAATGATGAAACAGTCTTCATGACTTCTACAAAGCTTGGTTTGTTAATTTAATTAACAAAGAGTTAACAAACTAAGCTTTGTAAATAACAAAAATTCCAACTTACCATTATCATCTTCTTCTTCAACAGTTCTCGCTCCTTCAGGTAGATTCACTTTAAGTCCTTTCACCTTGAAGAACTCCTGAACCAGCTTCATAAAGTACTTCGCTAATTCAGCCCACTCAGACAAAAAACTCCTTGTTTCATTTGTTGGTACTAGATTAGCTTCCTTAGTCTCCTTAATTCCTAATCTTTCTATAGTCTCATCATCTAAAGGTACTAAGCTGACAATGTTGTTAGCTTTGATAGTCTCGTTTTTGTTTAGACTGTCTCCAAATATAGCTTTCTTGGCTATTTTTACGGCTTTGTATTTAACACAGGATAGTGCTTCTCCTCTTAGAAAGCAGCCATCTTTGACGTAGCGGAGGTACCCGTCTTCTATTGTGTTGATGCTTTGTAGTGTGGCTAGTAGAAGGTAGGTTTGGAGAAGAAGTGCTGGCTTGAGTGAGGTCATCGTGGGATCTGGATAAAAAAACATGCATGAAGAAATAAATACATAAACATTTTATCCTGAGTTATAGACTAAAGCTAAGGTTGTCTGTAAAAGATCGCTTTTAGCGAAAAGACCACCCATTGTGTCACCCTATGTAAAATGTCCAAAATATCTGTAATTTTTATGGTGTACATAATAAAGAGTATCTATTCTATTCTAAAGCAAAAAAAAGAGAATAGGTATAGAAATAACGTTCGCCATTATGACGAAGAATTTCAATGCATTGGTTAGATTCTACAGAATAAGCATAGCATAATCAGCCTATAGCATTCCCACTGTTGGGCCACATCCCTCCTCTCTGTGAGAGGGAATGGACCATAATCCACCACCCGGGCCCATTGCGAGTTGGTGGATCACATCTGTTTTAGTTTTTTTTGTTTCTAGGACATGTAGGTGTCCTCACGATGTTTTCCTTCACCATGACGAAGAAATTACACAAATTAAAGTGCCTGCCTGAGCCACGCCAGCACTAGTCCAATTTCTAAAGAAAGTGGATAAATATTTTCATAGAAGCACAATCATTTATTATGTCTGTCTGAACAATGAATTAACTTTTGTTTTGTTGCGACTTTTAATCACTGTGAAATCTGGTGAGTTCTTTCTTGTAAAACAGTAACACAACTTTTCTAAAGGGATTTATCGATACACCTAATTATCAACAGCATATTCTTTTACTACTTTTACTAAGACTAGGTACCTTTACTTCGAAGAAGGCAGCTTCAGTTTATCTTTATTCACAGACCATTAAACAGACTGAAAGTTTTAGACATTGTAAAGTTAAACGATAAGCGAATGTGCGTTCACCGTTCATTCATACAAAGTTAACTTTGTGTTTCATTTAAAATATTAGTAAAGAAATAAATTTTGTTAATTTTATGATAATTGATGGCATACTGGTATGTCCTAGAACTAAAAATTCGAAGACATTGTGACATCTACCAACCCGCGTAGTATTGTATGGCAATAGATTCGCCCCCTATGACTTTAGGTGTACTATAGGTAGGTACACCTCTGTCTAACCTTTCAGGGAATACAGGCGTGATGTTATGTGTAAAATATTTACTTTCATCTACACATAGAACCTTGTAAAAGAAATTGTATAGGTACTATTTCATGTCTCAAATTAATTAACGGCTTTCAAGGCAGCTTTGTGTTTCCTTAAGTCCTGAATGAAACCTGAGAAGAAGCTTTCATGCCTTCAGTAAAGTCTAGATTTACCTGCAAGGTAAAACAGTTAATGAATATTTAAAGGTAGGTAGCGTGTTTAAAACTGAATACTGCTGTTTTTTTATTTGATTTTGCCAGCACCAAAGGTTTTTAATCAATTGTGATTCTAGTAATACATAATTTGGTCTTCAATTTAAACTTCGTTATTATTTGTTAATTAATAATTATGGTTACCTACTTTATAACAATCAAAATCTAGGACAATTAAGAAAAATTTTGAGAATTTTGTTCTAAGTCTATAGAAGAAAAATGTTTTTCGTCAAAATCTAGGACAATTAAGAAAAATTTTGAGAATTTTGTTCTAAGTCTATAGAAGAAAAATGTTTTTCGTGGAAATTTTTTGTAAAAATATATTTCTTTATAAATTATCCCAGTAGCTAACTCACAAACTACTACAATTTCAGTAGATTTACCCATGATTACGAAAGGCATGAAACGGAAATAATAAAAATTAACCTCATGCAAAATCATACTGTGAAAAACCCCATGTGTAAGTTCCAGCGTCACGAAAAACTTTAATGAAAAATTTACATATTTTTTTTAAAAACGAACCACCTTTTTCGTTTGCATTTATCATAATTCCACTCTTCAAAATTTTTTAATCAAAAACTCATTAAAACTAGCTTCACATTTCGGCTATTAATTTAGCAAACTGTCTTTATGTGGGGTCAACAGCGATCAATTAGGAACTTTCACTTGAAACATATGTTTTATAATGACTTATATTAATCTAATATAAAATACCCTTGTGGTAAAGTTAAGGCCACATTGCTCATTTTAAACAAATGACGGTGTAAATAAACATATCGCTTTTAAGTTTTAATACTAAAATAATAAAGCTGAAGAGTTTGTTTGTTTCAAAGCGCTAATCTCTAGAACTACCAGTTGGATTTGAAAAAATATTTTTACATTAAATAGCCCAATTCTTGAGGAAGGTTTTAAGATATTTAATATCACGCTATGACCCTAAAGGGCCGAGCAAAAAGAAAAAAAGTCAGAAAGAACGCTAAGCGCAAACGAACTAAAAGCGCGGGCGGGCGATGCGATGCAACGCGGTGCGTCGGCCAAGGGCATTTTATAAAAAGGCTGTTATTTAAGTGTATTGTGTATCTTACGACTTCCTAGTGACAAAATAAAATAAAAGTTTTTTTTAATAGAAAATTATTTATGTAGGTACTAATGAATCGTATAGCCCGAACTCAAATAACCGCAAATATAATTCAATTTATCATATTATCAGTCTCGCCAAATTCCAACAATCCGCTTACAGGATCTAATGATTAATTTATAAGTACGACAAATATTTATTTAAAAATCCACTTTCTGTTGTGTGGAATTACTGGAAGTGAAATGTACTGAACTAATAAAACTGTAACTGTAATGAACTATGGAATCCAATACATGAAATTTAGTAAGTTTTCAATGCTTTTAAATCCATGAAATAATAACTTTTTAGCAATCAAATCCGCCTAGCCGTGTCACAATCACAGAATCCGTACTTGACACCATACATTTTCATTTTCACATCAAATTATCACACAATCCGTTTAGGGTCATCATCTTCCATAATGAGATTATTATTTTAATTAGCGATTTATTTTTTATTAAAAACTATTACATAATTTTCTCGCCCTAGTGTAAAAGTTATTACGTTCCTTCCTGACTTTAATGTTTCATGTAACATGGCATACTAATCTCAAAATTAACAACCATTTTAATGAGACGAAGCTCTATTCTTTAACGTAATATCGTTACATAGAAACAAAGGAATACTGTGAACGACATTATTAGAACAATGTTAATAATTACAAAGTAATAAATAAGTTAGTGTTTCGTAATAGCCTGAAGGTTAAATACCCGCTTTATAAACACTTGATTGTGATCCGAAATCCTACAAAATAGTACGTTTACAAAGGAAGGCAATTTTGGCATTATAATATCTGAAATGAGAAACGAAAGAGCAAGGCTGATCAGTATTTTTTGTCTTATATATGACAAAAACATAGTCATGCTGAAACATAGTCAGACCGCCGATTGGAGTGAAAACTTAAAACTGCTAGCCAGCACAACACGCCATGCTTATAGCTACAGATATATTGTTTACGCCACGTTGTCGGTGACGCGAACCCATAAGATTTTCCCCTACCAAAAATCGCTGACCGCGCTTAATATTGAATTGCAATTATAACACTGAATTTGATGTTGTAACCGTTTCAGGTGTAAAAAAGTCATTTGGAAAGTTTCTAAATACTTTTTTTACATCTAAAACTAAATATTTGGTGTTAAGATATTTATTATTGCATTTCATAGTCAATATTCTAGTTCTCTAGTTAGCCATATTTCATATTCTCATACAGTATTGTCAAATTAATCAAAACAGCGATTATTTGTCATCTATTTGCGACGTTGCCCACTTTCCGAATGCACCCTCTTAAAGAACACTTGACTTCAAAAAAGACTTATATTACTGAGGCAGTCAGCTGGTCATAATTTTTCAATCCAACGTTACTAACGTCCCTTCTATAAGAAATCATATTTAGATTGCAAGATCCACAATGCATTAATCAACTATTTATCTTAAAGGTGCAGAGAAAACGAGGATTGATTACCACACTCGTTCAATAATAAATGATATGAATTTTATTGCGGCTATTATTTCTGTAACTTTTTTTATAACAAGGCAATGTTATCTAAAACTAATTTATAAACCCCATTAAAGTCACACAGGATGTCAGGGAAAGATGTCAAGGATGTCACCAAAAAAAACTGCTGTTTCCTACAAAAAAGCAATAACCACGCGGTGAAAATGGCACAGCAATTTTTTTTTTAAATACGTGTTCAAAAATTTCAAACCAAGGGGTCCAGAATCATGTAATGTATCCATGGTAACAGGTTGCGCGTCTATGGCCCTGTCACCCTGAATGCTTTTGAATTCTTAATACGATAAATCTATTATCGATTTTATATATTGTAGTGATATTTATAAAGCTATTTATGTAGTACCTATATTCTCATATTGTATGTTTATATATTAGTGAATTGTTTTTAATTTTTTTTTTCTTTTTAAATTTATGTACTCTGTGTTCTCTTCTACAGTTACACAAGTTATCTACATCTCTTTTTATGTACTTTCCTATCGCAGGTATGCTGGAAGAGATTTCTTTAGAAATAAGCATGGCCTTTGTACGTATTTTTCTGTTCCTTTCTTCTTGTCTGTTTATATGTGTGTGCATAAATGGTTAAATAAAATAAATAAATAAATAATTAATCAACTCAGTCTATCACAGTCCACTACTGAAAAAATACAACACTCTGTTTTCCACATCCCATTACCAGTCTATACCAGTCACCTTTCTAAGGTCATCGATCGATCTAAAGCCGGTACACAATCATACTCAAAACTAATACGAATTGGACCCATAACAACTATTGCAACCAAGTAAATAAGCACTTAGTATAGAAATACACCACAATTTTCTTGAAAGTACTTAAAATGCTCCCATACTTTCAACCGCAGCGCAAATTATAGAAATTATTTTTACAAACACGCGAACTACCTACGCCATGCAATTTGAAAGAAAATGTGTCTTTGAATGAAGTGAAATTATAATTACATACGTTTTGCTAGTGGTCTAGAAATAGTATTATCTGTGATGACAAGAAATAAAATTACAAATTATATTTTGTCAATTAGCTCTAATGTTCTGCGTAACAAGTGTAGCGTTTTGACTGCCTCGTTGTTCTAGTGGTCGCAAGCGCTACTGCTGAGCATGAGGTCCTGGGTTCGATTCCCGGGTCGGCCAAAGTGTTATCTAGAATTTCTCAGTAACAGCCGGGAGTCTGGATTTATGCCTGGTTGGTGGCAATAGGCTCGCCTCCCGTTACACATATTATCTGGTGAAATGTGGGTGTACTTTAGGTAGATACACCTCTGCCTAACTCTTTGGGGACTACAGGCGTGATATTTATGTAAATGTAGCATATTCATAGAATCGAAAGAAAAGAATGCAAAATCTTTATGGATGCCCAAATATCCAAAGGTTTTTTTTTTTCTGGCCATTGAGCGGAATTTTGGCTTGGAGGTTGTCAGCCCGCTACGACCTTACTAACAATATATTTTATCAACAGCATGAGTTTTTCTAATATTTTGTGACAAGCAGTCTTACCAAAGGGTACCTTGATACCCAATAACTCGGTTGTGGAAGTTAGATGGGTATTCGCTCCATGATGATCGCCCATAATGAGCGACCCATTATTATGGGCGGCCGAATACTAAATCAACTGCATCTTTACAGCGGTTACAGCGAAAGTCCACCCCAACAATTGGAAAAAGGCTTGGCAGCTGCTGATGATGTGTTTTTCCCATTTCATGTTGACGAAAATGCTAATGACACACTGTAAATCAGGGGTACCATAAAAATCCAGGCTTGTCGCAATTAAATTATTCTAAATTCAAATTTTAATCCGAATTTTTTTTTTGGTTAACCTTAGTTGTCCCGCTGTTGGGCAAAGGTCTCCCCCATATGTTTCCAGTTCTCTTTACGTTTTGCAGTCTCCAGCTAATCTGGCAAGAACGAGTTCATATCGTCACGCCAGCCTTTCCTACTTTCTGCATCGGCGACGTAACCAGGCACCATACTAATAATCATTTATTATTTGTATTTCCTTTATAAAACACAATTACTATACTTGACAGATTTCCGAGTTTCCCCATCAGTCTAATATGCTAGTTTTCATAATTACAAAGAGATTGCGATTTGGCTGCAGCAACCGTGAAACTAAACGGAGTTTAACTTGTCACCTGGCGAAACGAGGCATTTAGTAATTATGTGGTCGGTGATGGTAATCACTGCTTTACACTGTGGTGATGCGTCTTTACACTATGGTCCATGTTTTGCAGAGTTATCCTGTGTCTATTTAATATTGAAGAGCCAAAAAATAAGACGTTTTTAATAGACGCTAATCATTAGACTTCTTTAGCGTCCAGCGCTCGGCGTGTTAGCACGTCGTGTACGGGTTCGCGACAAGTCAATCGTCATCCTGCGGATGCTTCGTTGAGAACTGAAACACGTGTCGATTTCTTACAGGGTTTTTTAAGACTCTTTAAGAATAGTTGGGCGGAATAGGTTACTAAATAATATATCTACGTCTATTGTATTTAATTAAACTTCGTTTATACCTATTTTGCAGCCAGTTTTGAGCAGTGGTGGCCCCGTCATAACGGCCCCGATTTACGAGTTGTAGGTCTTGGGTTTGAACCCAGACAGGCACATTACTTCGTGTAATTTATTTCATCACCACTGCTCTCAAAACGGTGAAGGAAAACATCATGAGGAAACTGGCATGTCCTAAGACCTAAAATTCGAAGACATGTGATATCTACCAACCCGCACTGGGCCCGCGTGGTGGATCACAGCCCACTCCCTGAGACCTGGGTCCCAGCAGTGGGGACGTTATGGGCTGATTATGCTATATCTATTTTATTGGGTTTTGCACTTAGTCTAACCAAATAACATGGATTATAAGTCTTGTACTCGGGGTGACTGAGATCAGAAGCCTTAGTGTAAGTTTGCAAGCGAGTAAACGTAACTATCGCGTTTGCGTTAAGATTTTATTGTCAGCCTTATATTTTTAGCATTATGATCTATCAGTCAATTTTTAACGCAAACTTTTTACTCACTTGCAAACTTACACTAAGGTCTTTGGACACTAGGCAGTTTTACGGTTAAGGCTGGACTGGCTGTTAGACTCGCAGTCTCCTAATCAAATATAACGAGTGCCAAAGCTACCTTAATTGCAAGCGAATTTGCCAGTTTCGGAGGCTCTCCGAGGCAAAACAGGGTCTTCATCTGTAAAATGTATATCCCTTCAAAAATATAATTACTTAAGAGCCTACACAACCTCAGGTTTATCTCGCTCGCACCATACTACTCGCGGGCTGAGTGCGAGCGAGACGGAGGCGGCTCCAAATCGGTAAAAGTTTAGGTAATTGCTTTTTACGGCGAAAATAATGATAATTTAAAAAATAAAAAACATAATCGCTGCTTTATAGTTAGTTCATGTAGTGTGCCAAGTTTCATGATCTAATTTGAAGTATTTTTTGAATAGCAGCGGTTTATTGTTCGTATTGTAGTTGCGGCTGACATAGTCGCTAACATTAATCCTCAACTTTAACATATATTTATTTCAAAATTAATGCTGCAGTAGTTTCGATATAACGGCGGATCTTTCTAAGCAATTTGACGACCTATAGGCCCTTGAGGCTGAGTATCTAAAAATATTGCGTCTTTGATTAACCTTTCTTTTTAAAACATGGATGTATCATTCTTACATCCCCATGCACCGATCAATCAAAAAACAAAATAAGAACTGTGTTGCCATGACAACAAGTTATCGGTCATGCTCCAACGCCTGCCTGTTATTGGAACCAATTGTGTGTGCAGATGTCTGTTTGTCATCAATCTAACTGTAGATTGATAGAAATTCGGCTGTGGGTCCTTTTACCTGAATTGGTTTTATAAAAAATGTTTAGGTACCGTCAATTAACGGCAAATTGACAGATTTTTTCAATTTACCGTGATATATTCAACTCATTATATTCAACTGATATATTCAAGTGTTATTGGGCTTATCCATCTGAAATTGCTCAGTAGCAGCCTGGAATCTGGATTTGTGCCCGATTGATGGCAATAGGCTCGCCCCGTATTACATGGGACTTAAGAGGGTGCATCCTAAAAGTTGGCAACGTCGTAAATAGCTGTCAAATATTTACCTGTTTCGATTAATTTGGAAATAATACTGTATGGAAATAAGAAATGTGGCTAACCAATTGACTAGAATATTAATAATTAATTGCAATTATAACATTGAATTTGATGTTGTACCCGTTTTAGGTGAAAAAAAGGCATTTGGAAAGTTACCAAATACTTTTTTTACATCTAAAACTAACTATTCGGTGTTACGATATTAATTATTGCATTTCATAATCAATATTCTAGTTCGCTAGTTAGCCACATTTTGTATTTCCATACAGAAATATTATCAAATTAATCAAAACAGCGAAATATTTGACATCTATTTGCGACGTTGCCAACTTTCAGAATAAACCCTCTTAAACATAACTGGCGAAATGTGGGTGTACTATACGTACACCTGCCTAACCCTTCGGGGAATACAGGCGCGATGTTATGTTTATGTTATGTTAAGACCAAATGTTATGATCAAACAAAATAAAATCTATGAAAACAATAATGTTTCAGTTTGCTAGTATTTTTAACACATTTTATCTATATTTTTGCTTTTTATAATGTACACCATATATAATATCACTCATGTTGTTCTGCTATAAGCCGGATCTGCTCAAGTTAGAATGCGGTGTATTTCGGAACAGGGCGCACATAAATTGTGTGATCATATTCGTAGGCGTACTTAGGGCTGGCAATCAGTGGAAATGAGTTTGAAAAATATTCCAAGTGATTCTTCTTTTTCTATGGTTATGACAAGAATCATTAAGGTGGATTCTTAGTGGTAGCCCGCGCAATTCTTCTTAAGTTATTTGCAATTTGCAGATCAGTGTTAGGTTGTATCAAGTGATCAAAATAGTAAATGATTCACGACCATAATACGTGTATTTACAGAATTTTAATCATTGACGACCGACCTCTGTACATTTGTGTGCTTGAAGTATTAAATAAATAAATAAATACATAATTTGTTAAGGTCGCATAATAATCAAACATAAATAAAAAATATGGACATTTCCATAATTGTTTTTTCAATTTTCTAAAGCAGTCGCCAGCCCTAGTACAAAACGAAGCGTCTCAAGTCATACTCAGATTGAAATTCAATTTCTGCTTATACCGCAATACCGCGAACATATTAAAACGAAACACACAGTTTGAAATGCGAAGGCTTTAATTATTCCACACCTTAGATTTCAGAAATTCAATGGATGTGTAAAAAGAGATTATTTTCCAAATCTTCTTTTAAGAGATTACTGATTACGAAATGGATTTAAAAGGCATGATTTTCTTTTTTCGCATGTGTGATGAAAAGCTGTTAATGTTTTTCATTCAATTTTGAAAAGAAGCTTTTATAATGGATAAATCTTTAAAATAATGTAGGTACATAATTATAAACATTTGTTATTACCCTGTAAACAGCCTTATTTTTTATTTAACACATAAAAAGACACAGAAATCTTTGACTTTTCAATGATTTACAAAAAACAGAACTAAGTACTTACTTTTAATTTAAAAATCACGTTAACTCCACAACAAACACAACACTTCACTTTTACAACAAGAAAAATATGAAATAAATAAATAAATATGAATGTCAGTTTACGTTGCGCGTGCGACGGAAGCCACAAGATCAATGTCAACCGAACGCTCCTGATTCGCTATTTAAATGATCTAGAATCAAAGGTATAATACGATCTGCGCAAATTGAAACCGAATAGCAGGGATTGTAAACCTTTGACCTCACGATCTAATAAAATCTGTAAAAATCTCACCGTGAAAACTTAGGTGAAGTGAGCTGTCAATAGTGGCAATCCCTAGCAGCAGGTGGAATGACAGCCCACTTCAAGCTCACTTCACCTCATTCTTCAGGGTGGGATTTTTACAGAATAGACAGGCTGTCAGACAGAAAATTGATTGATTGCCTTGATTTTTTTGCCATGATTTGATTACTTTTTTCCCATAACTTTAAAATAAAAACATACTGTGCCTCTCATAATTTTAGTCACAAAGTGAAATAAGCTAACCGGGGTTCTCGCAACAATAGCTTATTAAACATACCGTAACAACACGCCTTGATACCCCGAAGGGTAGGGCAAAGGTGTACTTATTGTACAACCATATTTCGCCAGTACAATAGCTTATTAATGTTCTCTAATAGACGCATGATATGTTTCATAAGCTTCAAATTCTATGGAATTCTAAGTTTCTACACCTTGTTTTGTGTTGAGAATAAAATAGTGTATTTTATATTTTGCCTAGCTTTTCATTGCTATTGGAAAACGTGTTGGACAGTTTTAAGGGTTTCGTACCCTAAAGGTAACAATGGCATCCTAAGCTTACGCCGCTAGTCTGTATATCACAAACAGGGCTGTAACTTTTTGATTGTAAAAGGTAGCCAGTTGAAAACGTATTGCGCTGAACCCAAGTAATACGGGACAAGGGTAGGAAGATCATAATTATGATGATGCGGCAGCCAGTTGAAATGATCACAAAACAAGTACCGCAAAAATAAAAATAAAGATAACTACGTTTAGTAATTAATTCCGTGGAACAGAGCCCTCACTGCGCAAGTCCGGCTAGCACGTGGTTTGTCTTTTTATTTTTCCTCGCATGAATATTTGTGAAAAGGTTCACCACCCCTGCCGGATAACTTACAGATCTACGGCTCGTGGTTTCGCTCACTTTTTCTTTTGATTTTATTAACATTGTGTAATGTTTGAAATTGATGGTTTCCCTTCGGATTGAGCGTAAGTAAAAGTGAGCTTATGGGGTGTGAAATGGAGCATTTAGGCCTAGTGAATGAAGGTTGTGGTTAACCATAATATTGATGAATTTCTTTTTATAGGTATATCGAAAAAATCTTATTACATATACGTGTTTTTTTTGATATCCCATAACTCTAGGGTTATATTATATAAGTAAAAATAATACAAAAAGTCCTAGAATATGTGGTCCAAAAACGCGTAGTTTTGAAGATAACATAACGATCGATGTGTGTATCTAAGTTTCATTGATAAGTACGAGTAAATCATTTTCATTCAAACCAATCATTCATATTTAAAGGTAAGAAAATGCGACGTTGTCATATTTCACGTCGGTAGGGTTTTTACATTAATAATCGTGACTTTGTCGTATTATTTTGTATGAAAAATGAAAAAAAAAAAGATTTTTGAAAAATAATTCTTGAGCCAGTTGATTCTTTGATATGGTCGCATTCATACCCAAGAGTTATGGGATATCAAAAAACACCTTGTTTAATTAATGAAAAAATGTCATTCGCTCTTTTTTGACTGAACACAGCCCAAGCTACTGGGTCTGCATGAAATTTTGCTCCAGCGTTCCTTATAATAACGAAAGTGAAATTTATCACCTAAAGCGGTTAAATAGGGGACGACAGTAGAGATTCTTCCGTGCGTCGGAAAACACGTTAAGCCGTTGGTCCCGGCTGTCATTCGTGGATCTTTGACAGTCGTTACGAGTCGTCAGAAACCCGAAAGTCTGACAACCAGTCTTCAGAGGGGTATCGTATTACCCAGTTACTGGGTTGTGGAGGTCATAGGTAGTAATCCATGTAAAATACTGGTATTCTGCTGCATCCGGTTAGACTGGAAGCCGACGTTTGATTGATCAGTATGAAAAAGTTCAAATCTATAGATATGTGATTTTTCCATTTTACTCTGTAAATAGAAAACAAAATCAGGTCAACGAACTAACGGAAGCTCTTTTGACGGATGACCCGATTTTGTACTGACAAAGAGATCAATTTCCGGAATAAGGGACACATTCTGTCAGTCAGATAATAGGTGTCAGTCAGTGGGTGATTTCACCTAGATAATTGTATTTTCTTTAATGCGTTGGAAATCCGTACATAAAATAAGTTGTTTTTCAAAATAATTACAGCGTTTTAGATGAATTGGTAGGACAAAGGATTAACTAAGTGGGACACTCGTCACATACTTTTTATTTTATCTTTTTATCTGCTGTCTAATATATTCTGTGCCTTTTAGTCCGTGTTAAATAAATGTATTTTCTTTATGTCTTTTCTTCTCTCTTTCTTAAACTCGAAGGGTAGGCCATGGTCGTAATGAACTGTTACTTAATTTTAGCTAAAAAAACAACTAGGTACAACAATCCCAGAATCCAACAACAATCACATCATTCGAAGACGAGACATTTTTATTATATAAATTAATGTTAACTGATGACTTTTTTTTTTTTATCTGAAGTTATTTAGCGGCTTTTAGTCACAAACAAGACGATGCCGGCCCCATCGTAACCTAAACATGTACTTAAGGCTCGTTCACACCGGCGCGACTCGTCGCGCGACGCGACTTTAAGAATACAATTTCTAATAAAACTTCACGATTGAACAATTGCCGGTGTCGCGTCGCGCGACAAGTCGCGCCGGTGTGAACGAGCCTTTATTCTAAACTATCAACTATTTTATAAACTAAAATGGCTGCTTCCGACAGAGGCGCTGACAAAATACTTTGAAAAATACCTAGATCTATCAAACTTATATTTATTCGATGACTTAAATCCTATATATCCTATCAGTTTACAAAATTCTGTTCAAGCTCAACCACGAATATTCGAAAATCCGAATTTAACTGGAAACTACTTTTACTAGCTCACTGCACGTTGCAACCTAATCCGTAGATTTTCCCCGTATCATGTTGCACTTACATTTTCTACGTTAAACGCACTGAAAGGTCAATGTACGGAGGTCATTGGCAAGCCACCGGGTCAGAGAGTATGAATTAGCTATAGATAGCTCGCTTATTGGAAGTTGCTTCTGTTAGGGGGTCTGTATGGCGCGAAAACTAGTAGGTAATTAATAAACATGAATTTTCCTGACGTAAGATGGTGCTGCCTTCAAAATGAGTACAATCTGAGTAAGTTCCCGTATTTGGAGTTTTATGTGTTCATCATTCTCTTATCCCAATTTATTTGGTGTCGGCGTAAAATGTATTTTTCTTCCATACTTCTCTATTAGTCGTCGTCATCTCGGTAGTCACCCCCTTTCTAGCCATATCATCTTACACGCAGTTCATTCATCCCTTCTTTGATCTTCCCCTACTCATATAGCCCATACACAAAATTTCCTCACGACATTTTCAGTTCACAACTGATTTCCACTTTTCAAATTCAAAATCATTGAATTTCTGAATTTGATTTTTCAGTCACCGAATCCGTACTCTCAGTTTTCTTCTCCTAAAAATGGTTTTACGAATACCTTATTTGATAAACGAAGGGCACACTTAAAGTGGATTGGGTTGTATTTGGAGTCGTGACAATTTTACATACGTATCGGTCTGGACTGGAATGGAATTGGGTCTAGATAGAAATGGTAAATAGAAATTATATGAGTTTGTTGTCGTTCCAAGAAGTCGTAAAAATTGGGTTAGGGACAGCTAGGTCATGGAGAAATGAGATGAAAATATAATATTTTAGCTATGTAATAATAAACTTTGGAAAACAAACCCACGAACATGAATCGTTGAATAGCTCACTAAAATGGTAATAAATAACAATAGTAACCTTTGTATAAATACGTTTTGAACCTCAACGGGGAAGTTCGTGGCCTGAATCTCACCTGATGGTAAGTGATGATCAGGCCGAAGGTGGAAGCGAGCTTCACCCGGAATCCTCAACCACAGAGGAACTGGCTATCTTACCTCTAATTGCCGAAACACAACAATGCTGCTAACATTGTTGTTATGGCGACAGACTTAGATAAGATGGTGGTAGCTAGCCAGGGGGACTTAGAACGAGCCCTACCACCAACCAAACCGAGCAGAAAACTTTGCCCCCGCTGGGAATCGAACCTCTGGGTCGGAGACAGGTGGTCTAACTACTAGACCACAGGCGGTATATTCGCCGTGTGTAGGCACGGTCGGCATTGTTGTTTGGATCACTAAGGAAGTTTGTTGATAGACACGATTTTTGTACGGTGTATGGTGCGTGGTTTATGCGCCGTACCGTAAAGAAAACCAGCCTTGTACAAAGGGCCTAAATCTCATTCAGAGGAAGAACATTCGTTTATCGCCTCGTTAAGTTTGCTTACGATAGTTAATTGATTCAGGCACGATTTGGCGGAAATCCATTATAAAATACAATAGACGTAAATATATTTAGTAACCTATTCCGATTAACTATTCCTAAAGAGTCACTAAAATTCTCCCTCTATTATTCTTTAGGAATAGTTATTTAAAGTTTGCTAACTGAATATTGGAGATTTTCAGACCATATCATTAAAGATACATAACATCATGCATCTGTATACTCTGAAGGGGTAAGCAAAGGTGCACCTAAAGTACACCATTTCGCCAGTTATGTTTGCAGTCCTGACTGCGGGCTACTGAGAAATTCCTAATGAAAAAACCCAATAACACTTTGCCCAGCCCAGGAATGGAACCCAGGACCTTATGCTCGGCAGTTGCGCGTGCGACCACAAGACCAGCGACGCAAATATTGTCAACATATAAAAAGGCAAGCCCAAGGACACATATATTCTTATTTTGTTGTAATCAGTTGAGTAGGCTATCTGAGGCACTAATAAAAAAATAAGAAATCAGACAACCAAGGCCCATAGTGCTAGTTACAAAAAAAAACTAAACATACTAGCACAATCATATATATTACTAGCTTCCGCCCGCGGCTTCGACCGCGTTGTATGTCGATAAAAAGTATCCTTTGTCCTTCCCCAGGGTTCAAAGTATTCCCGTACCTTTAATCAAATTTGGTTCAGCCGTTTTAACGTGATGCGCGATCAAATAAATAAACAAACAGACACAAATTCTAAAAACTGTTGGAACGTGTTCTGTTATCGATTCTAAGTATCGCCAGCAATTTTTTTTTCGAATATCTTCCATGTACAGACTTTCAACCCTGTTTGTTATAATGTATATATTATCAATTTATTCGCCATTTTGTTTTATAGGCACCTAGTTTTTCCCCCCTGGCGTTAATGGGTATAAAGGTTTTCATATTCTCGGATATCCATAATACTAGCACTGCGGTGTTTTTTTAAAATATCGCATCATTATACTGAGATAGGAGCCGTTTTGGCCTCGCACAGTTTCTTTTAAAATTAATTTTGTACTATAATTATTTCTTTTTTATAATTTGTTAGTTTTAAATGCTCCTTTTTTTACTGTTTGCATTTCCTGTGTGTGTCCCAAATAAGATATTTTTCTTTCTTTACATGTTTGGTACTCTGTCGACCTGTCATGTCTACAAAGTATTACCATAATTATGTCTCTTTCATCATAAACATGAAAGAAACCAATCTTACTTTGGGACCAGGAAAATATTCTAACAAAATTAGTAAAAGTGAAAAAATATGTTACGCTTATTACAAACATAACTTCGATAGGTATAATTGCACAGTTTTCCTTATGACGTAAGCAATTTTACCAAGAATCAAATTACTAGGAACCATATTGCTAGCTAATAAATTCCTCTGTGTTTGCCTTGGTGGCCATATAAAAATACTAAGGGATTTCTTAACAAAATCAGTATGTAATGTTCTCAGTGCTGGGAGTCAGACCCTCTCTCTTCAAGAGGTAGTAGGTAGTATTTTTGGTTCTAGTGGATTCTGATGTTTTTCTTAATCGATTTTCAATGTTAATTAATGAGCGGTCGGGGCAGCCCCGTCCGAAACGAAGTTCCTTTTCATGTATGGTTTAAAACAAAAAAAATCGCAGCCGCCATCTTGGATTTATATTTTGACCTCCGTATCGACTTTAGCACCTTCAAAAACTATGAAAACGATAGGTACCCATGATGAAAAATTTGATCATTTTCTAAGCTGCTATCTTGGATTTGCAGTTTAACGTCACTATCGGCTTTAATACCCTCGAAAACCACGACCCAACCAGTCTACTTCTACCGTAAGCCGCATCAAAGAACTTTGTTCCAAAAAAACAAAGTAATTTGAACGCCTACTTGTTATTTTTTCTCACGATAGTTTAACCTTAGTTCTTCTTAGATATCGACTGGAAACTGACATCCAAATCCGCTATTCCAATAGCTTCTGCGTATCGTCAAAACACAAAATAAATCTTTGATTCACACTTTACCAACAAGTGATTATTTAGTAAAAACAAGACTATATAAATATTTCCGTCTCCCATCACTATCTTGCCCTCATTTTGTACGCTTCTCCGCAAATCAGTTTCAACGTGGTTTCAACACTAACCTTGAATTTAGAGGCAAACCCAACGCGGTAAACGGTAAACAAAATCTAAATATAATTCACATTTCAGATGGTACAACTCTAAATTATACATTCAGTAATGTGGGTAAGTGAAAAATGTGTGTAAGCTCAGGTAAAAACGGGCGCTTTTTTACGGTTAATGGCACACTGGATTTCCAACTATCAGTATTAAGCCGAGCATTGAAAATCCAATAGCGGGCATCTCAGGATGCCAAAAAACAGACTGTTAGATTTTCAACTTTCGTCGCTAAGCAGTGCGTTGAAAATCCATTGAGTGGAAAGAAACGCCGCGTTAAAAAACGCCCGTGAGTACGTGGGCTTACTGAAACGGAATGAGAGGTTTTTAGAGTACATATAAACAGAAGGAGGATCGGTATAGTGATGGGCTGTGATTGATGTGCGGATATTTTCGAATAGAAATACAGCTCAATATTGTACACGGATATTTGGGTGTTAGCTGATCGTGAATATTTTTGATGATACGTGAAGATAATATTTTTTTATATTTTTTTTTATGTCAAGTTAAATACCTAAATTGTTATTTTATAAGTAAATAAGAATTTGACTATACAAGCTTGGCTAATCTTGTATAGTAATTCTAACATTCAGTATGCACTTATCAATGTACTAAAACATTTCAAACATTTACGCATGAAGAAGTAACAATTATTCTGAAAGTGAAAATAGAGCATAAAATACACATTATTTCCAACTCGTTGTAAAAGTCAGCTAGGAAATGGGAACGGAAATAATTACAAAGACATGCTGAGTCGTTCGCAGGCGATGTTCCGCTAGAAATAAGAGTTAAAGCAATATTTATCATTGCTTAAGTCCTGACTCATTACTTAGCTCTGCTGTCATAAAAATACTTGTTCTTGAAATTAAAGAAAATTTCCATGTCTTCTTTGCAGATGTTATGAAAGGTCTTCAGTGTTTAATGGAAATAGTTCAGTAGAGCAATCTTGAGAAATTAAATACGGATTAAACTTTCATATAAAAAAATAAACCTAGTAGTCTATTAAATTTGCATAAAAATAGCATTACTCAATTGGTGGTCAAACAAAATTCAAAACAGTCTCAATTGACTTCTACATAAAATACTACTTTTTATTTGATTAAAGGTTTTAAATTAAGTTTGTCTCAATAAAGAATATGTGCCAACTCACATAATACTATTTAGGTACCTATAAAAGCAAATCACATTCAATACTTCAATATTGAATTTCTTTATTCAATGTTCAGATACCTACCTCTGCAAAATTTACGAGTTTCGGATATTAAACAACTTTCTATGCACCGTTTTCGGATATTTTATTGTATAGTTTGCGGATATTAAACTGAGCACATCACTAGCAATTGCATTATCGTATCAACACGTTATGATTCAATATACGGGTTTCACGAGAATTTTGTTATTTTTTATTATTATTGGACTTATCCATGTGGGAAAACTAGGAAATGTTGTACAGGATATCATAACAATAAATTGTGTAGATACGGCGTTCTGAAATGATTTATATTGACCACGTTCTTGCTGGTGTCGCTAGATTTTGTAATCAGTAAATATGAGCTAGCTGGATAATTTTTTGTATTGTTTCCATACATTTTACTTTCTTCCATACAAATTATAAAAGCGCACAGTGTTTCAATCGTTAGGAATAAACGAATGACAGTAAAATATGAAACGACAAAGCAAGTTCGTAATGCTTAATTTTTAACCGACTCCAAAAAAGGATATTTATAGCATAATATTCGTCTGTATGTTTTTTTTTTTAGCCTTTGTTATGTTCGTCAATTATTGTGAACTGATTTTATTTTTTTCATTTGGTAGAGCAAGTTTGCGCGGTGGTCCCTTATAAATTATACAGGGTTACTTGTAATTCGACGTATATCCGTCAGGAGCTGATAGGGAGGCCAGAATGCAACAAATTGAACACCCCCTATGTATGGCCGAAATTCAATAGTTCTCGAGATATTTGAATTTTACGGGTTTTTCGATATTTACCCAAAATTTGACATTTAATTCCAAATAAAAAAAGAACTACATATTGAATGCGTACCTTTAAAGAATGATATCGTAGCTGGCACTTCAATCAAGCTATGAACCTAATTAAAAGTACTTAATTCAATGAAATAATTAAAATTAAGAGCGATTTAAGAATAATATCTTACCAATATTTTCATTTTACGCTTCAAAAATGTTGTCTCGTCAAAAAAATTACTATGACGTTAATCGTACAAATAACTAAAACAACTTGCCTATTCTGTAAGCTTTCCAAAAAGGTATAAAAGTTAAATTTAAGATACGTAATTCGTGGCATGGCATGTGTTTGAATCAGCGCGGGGACAGAAATCATCTGTGTTTTCAGTTTAGGATCATCCCTAAAACTACCGATTTTACTGGCGAAATTCTTCGTGATGGGTCGGGGTGTGCGGGCTGTTTTATAACCGTTGAAGAACTTATATCGGCCACATGGGAACGCAATGGGAAACGTGAGTATTCATCGATCACAGTTATTATGTACTTATTTCTTGTATTGCAAGGTACATAATAACTGTGATCGATGAATACTCAAATGTCTGGACCTTTAAAATCAATACTTTATCTCTCCATAGGTGAAGTAGCTTTTATCAAGAACAGCTATTCAGTTCAAACGTAATCCCAGTAGCGGCTTGGAAGCCTACGATCTGTCGTCGTTCTTCGCTGAGTAGTTGCATTTTCAGTGGCCTGGCGTTCTGCTTCGACTATTTGATGTTCTCCAGCTGGAGAACATTGTTCTGAAATACAACTAAAATTCTACAGATCTGCCTTGCCAGATCCAATCTTGATAAAAGCTACTTCACCTATGGAGAGATAAAGTATTGATTTTAAAGGTCCAGACATTTGAGTATTCATCGATCACAGTTATTATGTACCTTGCAATACAAGAAATAAGTACATAATAACTGTGATCGATGAATACTCACGTTTCCCATTGCGTTCCCATGTGGCCGATATAAGTTCTTCAACGGTTATAAAACAGCCCGCACACCCCGACCCATCACGAAGAATTTCGCCAGTAAAATCGGTAGTTTTAGGGATGATCCTAAACTGAAAACACAGATGATTTCTGTCCCCGCGCTGATTCAAACACATGCCATGCCACGAATTACGTATCTTAAATTTAACTTTTATACCTTTTTGGAAAGCTTACAGAATAGGCAAGTTGTTTTAGTTATTTGTACGATTAACGTCATAGTAATTTTTTTGACGAGACAACATTTTTGAAGCGTAAAATGAAAATATTGGTAAGATATTATTCTTAAATCGCTCATAATTTTAATTATTTCGTTGAATTAAGTACTTTTAATTAGGTTCATAGCTTGATTGAAGTGCCAGCTACGATATCATTCTTTAAAGGTACGCATTCAATATGTAGTTCTTTTTTTATTTGGAATTAAATGTCAAATTTTGGGTAAATATCGAAAAACCCGTAAAATTCAAATATCTCGAGAACTATTGAATTTCGGCCATACATAGGGGGTGTTCAATTTGTTGCATTCTGGCCCCCCTATCAGCTCCTAACGGATATACGTCGAATTACAAGTAACCCTGTATATTAACTTTGCTTGGGTAGTTTTTGAGTTGGCTTCGATATTTAATACACTTTATATAATCTTGATGATGATATAATACTTCCTGTCACTGTTCACATAGCAAGTAGCAAAAAACTTTTTACAAAAACACTGAAAAGTGAAAATTCACTTTAATTTCGGAAGTCGGTCGGAAAAAACTAAAATACAGATCCAAAGACACTGACTCCCGGACCGTTGTTTTTTTTTGTAAAAAAGTTATCATACTTATCAAGTCATTGTCTTCGGGTGGAATCCTGTGAATCAAAAGTTCGGCTGAGCATGAAACTGTACATTCTCGAGATTTTTTATCATATTTATAAAATATAATTAACTTTCTTATTAAGCATTTCCATGATTAAGATAATCATAATAGCTTTCTGTTATTAGAAAACGTAATTAAAGAGATTTGAGTATTTCATGTACATATCTCACAATAGTTAATACATAGGAGCTTTGTCAAACTATTATAAAGATGAATCTTCTTCTTTCATTCTTTCTAAAGATTATACTTCTTATAAATAAAGATACGTATCGAGTCTTCGCATTGTACCTTAATTGTTGTTTTGTTTTTCTCATAAATACTACAAATTAAAGCATTTATCTTTTAATGATAATTACGAACGAGAAATCTGCGTTGTTGGTCTAGTGGTCGCAAGCGCTACTGTTAAGAATGAGGTCCTGGTTTCGATTCCCGGGTCAGGCAGTGTTATTGGGTTTTTTAAATTAGGAATTTGTCCTGATTTGTGTCCGGTTGATGGCAATAACTAGCAAAATGTGGGTGTACCTCTGCCTAACACTTCGGGGAAAACGCGCGAGATGGTATATTTGTATGTATTGTGTTATGTAATTACCTGTACAGGCTGACTTTGAAAACATGCAACAGAATTTAAGGGGGTGTTCTACCCATCAATATGAACAACTTTTATTATGGGAAGAATTAAGCACTCGTAAAAAAAAATTGACCTTCTTATACAAAATGGTCCAATCGAGCATATTACTTTATACAGGAAAGTCTTTTTTTTTGCGAATTCAAGTTGGTCCTAGTGTAAAAGTTGTTCACATTGATGGATCCAACACCCCCTTAAATTTTGTAGCATGTTTTCAAAGTCAGCCTGTATAATCATACTGTTTTCAGTGGGATTACGAAGAATGAACATTTACACAAACGTTCATCAACGTTGATGGCATTAATTAAAATTTTGATTACTTAAAGCTGAGCAATGTTTTCAAAACCTGACAGCGCTGTTTATAAATATAACTTCTTTCACGTCAACGTTAGCAGTCGCTATGCGAGAGTAGGGGAGGGGAGGGGTCTCGATATGAAATCGATGGTCACCCATCCAAAAACTGACCGCGGCAAGTATAGCTTAACCTTCGATCGATTCGTGCGGCTGTTATTATTTACCCGCGAGCCCCTCTGGACGCATAAAATAATTGTCATACGCAATTACGCAGTGTCATTCATTCTGCCTAGCTTTTTCCCAATCATGTTGGGGTCGGCTTCCAGTGTAACCGGATGCAGCTGAATACCAGTATTTTACATGGAGCGACTGCCTATCTGACCTCCATAACCCAGTAACTGGGTAATACGAGACCCCTTGGTAAGACTGGTTGTCAGACTTTCGGGCTTCTGACCACTCGTAACGACTGTCAAAGATCCACGAATGACAGCCAGGACCAACGGCTTAACGTGTTTTCCGAAGCACGGAGGAGTCTCGGTATTTAAAGATGGTCACCCATCCACGGACCAACCCCGGCAAGCGCAGCTTAACCTGATGGATCGACCTGTGCGGCTGTTATAACTTAGCCACGAGCTCCTCTCACGCAATTACGCAGTGTAGTATACTATAATTTATTAAAATTAAAGATCTACTTCTTAAGTGCAAAAGGGCATGATAATAGTCATGGCATGGCATGCAAAACGCGATTAGAACATTAACCGTTTAACCATTTATAACCGACAGTTAAATATAAAGCTGTGCGTGAAAAATGACCGACATTGTCGCGTGACCTTGCCAAAGAAATATTTGGTATAAACCGTGATGACCTAAATTATAGGATGACCTTTTGCACGTGGATCCTGCTTTTTAGGGTTTCGTCTATGGGTGCCAACGAAAAAATCTACTGTTCCCTACATTTTGACGAGCTATGCGAACGTATAATGTAGGGAACAGCTGTTTTTTTTTCGCGATTTCAGGATTGATCCCATAATGAAAGTTGTTCATAATGATGAGTACAATGACCCCTTAAGAGATTTCGCGTATGAAAAGATACACCTTATATAGGTAAATACTTGAAATTTTCAGACTGTTACAAAGGAGAGTCAGTTTGTTGATTTAGGCGTGACTTGGCGGAAATCCATTTTATAATACAATAGACGTAGATATATTTAATAACCTATTCCACTTAAATATTCCTTAAGAGTCATAAAACACCCTGTAAGAAATCGACACGTGTTTCACCTCTCAACGAGGCATCATCAGGAGGACGATTGACATGTCGCGAACCCGAACACGACGTGTTGCCACGCCGAGCGCCGGACGCAGAGTACAAAACACGTGCCGATTTCATACAGGGTTTTTTTAATGACTCTTTAGAAATAGTTAAGCGGAATAGGTTACTTAATATATCTACGTCTACTGTATTTTATAATGGATTTCCGCCAAGTCACGCCTAAATCAACAAACTGTCTTTGCTTTGGTTATTAATAGGTATGGTTACCTACCAAGCCTCTTTACCCCATAAAACAGAAAAACAACATAAAACATATTTTTATCTCGTTTATATTGATTTACTACTCGTATAGTAAGCACATTTATTTGGAAAATGTTCTATTTCCGTGATAACGGAAATAAAGCATATTTTTGTGAAGAATGGTAAGGATTTGCATTTTATTGTGACGAATGAGATAGCTACGATTTGTTTGGAAAAGGAAAATGATAACAGTTGGTAAATTTTGTTTTTTTTAAATCGCATCGTAAAAACTTCTAGGTGAAGTGAGCTTGAAGTGAGCTGTCATTCCACTTGATGCTGGAATGACACTATTCACAGCTCACTTTACCTGAATTTTTACGGTGATGTTTTTACAGAATAAACGGCAAATGTTTTTGAAAATTAATGAAACAAATAATCGGTGGAAAAATGTTATTCGATGAGCATGCAGTTGTGGAATAGTTACATTTTTAAGTGAACGATGGTTGCTGGTACTAAAAAAATAGGCAAATTAAGAATTAAACGCCCGGCTAAAGATATTTAGAAACTGGTAGGTATGAATTTAGCCGATTTAGAATTGAATCGATCTTAACCATAGCAATGTCATTTGACCATTAATTTTATTGGCTGTTATCCGTGGATGTGACGCACATTTTCTTTTTCGTGTTTTTGTTCTTTCATTGCGTCATTTTTACAGCAATTTTTTTTTTTTTTAAATTTGATTTCCATATTGTAGCATCAGCTCTACTACAGAAGATTCACAATCCGATGATTCAACCCAGTAGGTAACTACAGCTTTCTCCTCTGCAACCAAATCCGGAATTAAATTTAAATCTCAAAACCGCAGGGCACTTAAAAACACAACATTGCCCCACTTTAGGTACCAACCTAAGATCAATATAGAAAACCAATTCATCATAATTCATAAAAACTTAAAAATTTCTCCCACTTTAACCATAGCTTTCTACTGTCTCCAACCAAGTCTTGGATTTCATCAAATGGTTGCAGATCACGTATCGACTGAGATACGTAAATACAGCAATTTCGTTGATAATCGCTTATCTACGTGAGATCTTTATGGAGGAGTTTAGAAAAGTATGAGTTTCGATTTCTACGTACCGTTTGATATTTTAGTATAATATCTATATACGATTGTGGATTTTAAAAACTGCAGAGTGGTTTTGGGCTGCCTTACAATACCGAGTATTTTTTTGAATTAATAATATTAAGTCTAATAATCATCAGCCGTCCCATACATTTGGGTCAAGTAGGTATTGAAGTTTTGTATGGGTTAGTTGATAATTTGTTCGCGATTTCGATGTTGGTCCCACGGAGAAAGTTATTCAGTTTGATTGTCTGTACCACAGGTCTGTACCATAGGTCTATACCACAGGTCTCTACCACAGGTCTGTATCACAGGTCTGAACCACAGGTGTGTACCACAGTTTTATACCACAGGTCTGTACCACAGGTCTGTACCACAGGTCTGTACCACAGGTCTGTACCACAGGTCTATACCATAGGTCTGTACTACAGGTCTGTACCACAAGTCTATACCACAGGTCTGTACCACAGGTCTGTACCACAGTTCTGTACCACAGGTCTGTACCACAGGTCTGTACCACAGGTCTGTACCACAGGTCTGTACCACAGGTCTGTACGACTACGTTAATAGATGTTAAACGTATATTAGAATTTGGTCACAGATTAATGATTGACTATACTGACAACAAATATGGATATGTTTTTATAATAGTAGAACCGTCGTGAACTAAATTGAGGGTAGCACTAAAAAATCATTACATACGTATAATAATATGCAAAGTTTATAGTTAAAAGTCTAAAATCGCCAAACCGTCTTGACCAAGCGTGGTGATCAATACTCGTGCCTTCTCTGTTTGAGAAGAGGCCTTTGCCCTGCTGTGGGTATAGCTGTGGTATAATAACAGGCTGGTATTATTACTATTATGCAAAGTTTTCTCATACGTAGTTCTAAACATTTTATATTTTCAGATTTTATTATGTTTCACTTAGTGCCCCCGGGTACTAAAGAAACATTTTCATAAACGGAGAATAGGTATTGCTTATAATAGATTTTTACGTACCTAAGGTATGTTCTGGTTTATTATTTTTCTTTTGATTATGAAATATCGTTTCGATAAACTGGTGAATTTGATTTAGAACCAAGTTTATTTTATTAAAATAGTAAAATTTATAGCCAAGGCTTAGGTGGGTGGCACACTTTTAAATAAAGCGATAGTTAGATATAAAAATGTTTTGATATTATTTTTACAACACCGAGGCGAAGCCAAAAAAGGGGGAATGAATGTATGTCCATCTCCATGTTTCTTCGTAAGTACTAAATGTCACCGTTTAAACTTCAGTAAAGTGAGCTGTCATTAGTGTCAATCCCTAATATCAAGTGGAATGACAGCTCACTTCACAATAATTTTCACGGTGAGATTTATTAGAGAATAGACCGGCTGAAATGTGAAATGCCGCCAAAACTATGTTTCAGTATTACCTAAGTGGATTAAGAGTAGAATTCGAGTAGAATCTTAAAAGTTACAAGAACTATGATGACGTTATGAAATTCTGTTGTCTTTCCAGAGTACGATACGAAATTTCGACGCATAAAATATCAATCAATCTGCTTAGCCTTTTCCCAACTATGTTGAGGTCGGCTGTCAGTCTAACTGGATGCAGCTGAATACCAGTATTTTACATGGAGCGACTGCCTATCTGACCTCCACAACCCAGTAACCGGGTAATACGATACACTTGGTAAGACTGGTTGTCAGACTTTCGGGCTTCTGACGACTCGTAACATAAATTACAGATTTTATGATTTTACGACGACGCACAAAATATCGATAAATACCGTCTCTGCGAAACCACTCATCACCCACCCTCAGTAAAAATCTGCTTTAAAGCTTCACAAATCTATCGCCCAGCACATCATTACACCACAAACCTAAAATTACCTCACCGATTTAAAACAAGCTCAGTGAAATTTATGTTTCCCTTCAAACAGTATTATTTTAAAATTACAGTACTACTAAGAACATTATGTTTGGCCGGTTGGTGGGTAATGTATTAACATAATACTTTTTTAAATGAACTCATTATTAACTGATGCTCGCGGCTTCGACCTTGTGGACGTCAGAAATTATCCCACGGGAACGAACTATTGGAATAAAAAGTATTCTATGTCCTAACCCTGGTCATGGTCTACCTGTGTACCAGATTTTGTCGTAAACCATTCGGCTGAAAAGGCGAAAAAAGGAAACAAACGGACAGAAAGAGTAACGTTCGCATTTGTAATAATACTAGCTGCACTTCGCGGTTTCACCCATATAAGTCTCGATTTCGTGGAAATATCAGGATATAAAGAATAGTATTTCCTAAACCAGGTCATGGTCCACCCATGTGCCAAATTTCATCCAAATTCGTTCAGCCGTTTTAGCGTAAAAGCGTAACAAACAAAGAAACTCACTTTCACATTTAGGATATTAGTTAGGATTTGTAAGGTTTCTTATAGTTAGAATTAACTCGAGCGTTTTAGTGAGGGTAGTTTTTTTGTGTTCCAATTCAAACTGGTCCCAAGGGAACCTAATGGGGTTCTAAAAGCCTGTACCGCCTGTCTGTCTGCAACTCTGCATGTAACAGGATCGTTTAGGTACCTACTAGAAGGCTAAGTAGTATAAACAGTTTTGGTTTATAGAGCCTTTAGCGTGAGTCCAGTTCGTACTTGGCCGATTTTTATTACTTTAATAATGTTCAAAGGCATGAGGGATTTTGTTGAATAACAAATGTAAATTATGTACTCTTGATTGCACTTTTATCTTGTTTTAATACAACATAACATCACGCCTGTAATACCCCAAGGGTTAGACAGAGGTGTCCATTTTATACAAGTACATTTCGCCAGTTGTGTTAAAATCCTATTTAATAGGGGGCGAGCTTAAAGTCATCAACCGGACATAAATAAAAAAATTCGGGCTGCTATTGAGAAATTCCTGATGAAAAAACCCAATAACACTTTGCTCGACGTGAGCATCGTACTCACTATCGACCATCCATCAGCCAACCAGCCAGCCAGCCATCATTCCATTTTGAAAGAAAAACAGAGATAAAAATACATCCTTGTACACGAATATCTTTATAGATAAGAATTCTCTCTATTTTCGATAGTTTTTTATACGTAAACAATTTCGGTTTCGCGTCTCAGTATAATAACTATCAAGTTTTCGCGCAGATACCGCTATTTTTCGTAGGGCCTAATAAAAATATGTAGGTATAGTGAAAATCTATTGTAACCAAGTCACACGTATTCTATGAAATATTCTTTTTTTCGGCGGCCATTTAACGAACTTCGTAGAAAATAGAATAGAATAGAATTTATTTACTCGAGTAACCAAGTCTGAACAAGATTGTTAGAAAAAATAACATATGACATAAAAACAATGTACTTAATGTAATAGAGCTCAAAAATCAGTCTGAGCTGCGATATAAGAAGTAGAAGAAATTAAAGTAGGTACACAAAAAATAACAAGTTGGGGGAAAATATGCGTCACATCCACGCAAAACGGCCATCGCACAGCATAATGCTGCGACCCTATGCGAGACAGAGCCCCAGCGCTGGTTTTCAGCGATAGCCGCTATAACTACCACTACTTCAAAATTAATCAATCTGCCTAACCTTTTCTCTATTATGTTGCGGTCAGCTTCCAGGCTAATCGGATGCAAATTGCTTGTTAGCTGAATAGCAGTATTAACATGGAGCGACTGCCTATCTGACCCCCACCTCAGTTCCTGGCTAAGACGATACCCCTTGGTAAGACTGGTTGTCAGACTTTCGGGCTTCTGACTGCCCGTAACGATTGTCAAAGATTTACGAAGGACAGCCGGGACCAACGGCTTAACGTGTTTTCCGAGGCACGCAGCAGAGGTCTCGATATGTAATGGATTGTCACCCCATCCAATCTACCACCTTCGATCGACCCGAGTGGCTGTTATTATTTAGCCATGAGCCCCTTTACTGATTTCCTTCTAGACAATTTTTTAACCTACTTGCTAACTGACATATTATGGCTAATAAGTTAATATTATGTTGTGTGTTGCGTAATGTTAATGATTTTGCGTACTTAGGTATTGTATAGAATCTTTTTTTTTTCCATTGAACAGACAGCCGTGCTGCTGGGGAGTTTGTTCCGCCACTTCTTCTTCCCAGCTTTGACGTTCGAAAAGTGCTGATTCCCAGCCTAGTTTGAATAAATGACTTTTGATTTTGATTTACTGTTAATAATTATACAGATAAACGAACGAACAGACAGATAGATGGCGTAGGCTTGCAGAAATAATGGTCCCATTTTCACGTACCTATTGGTATAAGAACCATACAAGCTGTGCTATTCTGTAACCATCTCACCGTGAAAACTTAGGTGAAGTGAGCTGTCAGTCCACATGATGCAAGGAATTGACACTATTGGCAGCTCACTTCACGCTCACTTCACTTAAGTTTTCACGGTGAGATTTTAACAGAATAGACCGGCAGTTGTTGTTTATTTTTTCATTTTTACTTTCTAATTTTTTCTCATCATACTTTTTTTATTTTTCTTAGGTTTTTTTTTCAGTATCTCCATACTACTACATGCCACCGAAGCTAAGTACAGGAAGGAAGTCATCCATTATCCTCAAGATACACAGTTCTTCGCAACAGACTTCTTTGTGAAAGGATGCAAAAACTTCATAGATAAATGTCCTAAGGCTTACAAGTAGGCACATTGCTTTAATATTTATTACATATTGCATACATAACATATAGGTTCAAGGTGGAGACGACAATACAACAGTAAATTAAACTGTGTACCTATATCTAATGACGTACCCAGTCTCCATACGAAAATTCAATCAAAGATCTCCAATAGTTTAGTCACTATAGCTAGTCAAAGTTTGGCAAAACCTATAGTCGGCGCATCACTACTATTTACATTGTTAGAAAAAAACACTTTTTTAATTTCAATGTTATGATTTATTTGATAGTTCCTAAAATAATACTCCTATGCATTAATATTGCCAGTGTTTTCATTTATTGTTGTATTGTCGTGTCCACATTGAATTTTTACGATTATGTATAAAATATTGTTTTTTTTTTAAATTAGTATAGGTAAATTTCTTTTTACAATATTTAACCTAACTAACTAAATGATTTTAGTTTTTATTACTTTTATTTTGTTAAGTTTAATTTATATAAATAAAATATAATAATAATAAATTAAACTAACTAAATAGTTAGGTTAGGTTAGCTTTTTTAAAGTACCATCATTTAATTTAGTAGGTACCTTGCGTAATACACAGGGTACCTACTAAATTAAATGATGGTACTATAAAAATAAATACAAATATTTTTTTTTTATAAATTATTTAGTAACTATAAACTGTTGATATTTTTCAGAGAACAACTAATCTGCGCCCGTAGCTATGATGGGGACTTCAAGAACTTCGGAAATTACTGCGAGATGCAATATGAGAATTGTAACACTTGGAGGAGTAAGTTTTATCAATCATATTATTATACAATAGGTACTTAATATTATTATCCACACCAACTGTGCTTAGCTAAACGACTGCAGTAAATCATGCTTCGATTAATCTGTTAGGTTAAGCACTTGCTGCGGGTTTTTTTTGATGGGTCACTGTTTTTTGGCTATTGAGACCACTCTGAGCGTCATATCATATAAATATTACGAGTACAGGTAAGCTGGCCTTCTTTTCTAGTCAGTTAGTGGTCGGTTATAAGTAATGTAAAAGTATACATTCTCACATCTACTCTCAAATTGTAAAATTCGAATTATAAAGTTCAAAACGAGTTCATATTAGCATACTTTATAAACATAATACCGAAATTTAACGACCTTTCCAATGACACCCGAAACCATGGTATAGACGAGAAAAAAAAACATCCCCACTTTACGTGTAGCGGAGGTACCCTAAAAAAAACACTGTTTTACCACTTTGTCGGCGTGATTAATATAATTATTATGTATACACCTGCCAAATTACAGCTTTCTAGTACTCAGAGTCTCTGAGCTAAGCCGCAGACATACAGATAGACAAACGGACTTGGCGAAACTATAAGGGTTCCTTGTTGACTAAGGAATCCTAAAAACCCATCCAAGTTACGCCATTTTCCAAGATAATGGAAATAAAAATAATTTCCCATTTGTTACAATAATAGACCCTTCAAATAAATATGAATTTACTTGAAATTGGAGCAGGAAACAAACATTAGAATGGATTTACACGGTGCGCTTCGATAATGTTACGATACGGACGTTGCGACTGTTGCGAGGCTAACAATCGTAATGTGTAAATAGGCTTGTTTTCGTCGTGATGTTTTTTCAAATGAAAAGATTCAGTCACTTTTGGAACCCAGGGATTCCATCTCTCTGCCGGGGTTGCGAGAAAACCAACCGAAAGGGATACCGTGACCCCTGGCAACATAGGCAACTGAAGGAACACGGGTGGGTTTTAGTCAGTAAGATAAACCCCTCTGCTCCGCCCAGAGCGGGAGAAGTTATTTGATGATTTCCGACCCAAAAAAAAAAAGGGATCCCATCTTCGAAGTGAATAGTCCCCGAAATATGCTTGGAGGGGACTAAGACTAAAAGCTTAACACCAACCTGCATTGGGCCCGCGTGGTTGATTACAGTCCAGTCCCTCTCACAGAGAGGACGCCTGTGACCCAGCACTGGGAACGTTATAAGCTGGTTATACTTTTATACAAGATACAATCATAACAATATATCTGTCTGCTAGCGTCTGCATCCAGAATTTCGTTCTCTCATCTGCTAAGTCATATCATAAAACTAATAGAATTGCTTAAATTGACTTCTCAAGAAAACAGATTTTCTCTCTTAGAGTTTAACAACAATATTATTCTTCAATTTCCATTACTAATACCAAAATCTTAATCTAAAATCTCAGACTTTCAACTTAAGTTTCAGAACTTGTAACAACATTGATATAAATTATAAATAATAGGTTCTGATTTGCTTTTTTTCGCACAAACGTCTCCATACTCCAAGAACTTGGCATCAAACAGCGTCTAACAGCACAAGTACAGTCTCGAATACTGAAGTTCTTTAGTCATGTCTCTAGGCGGAATAATGACTCCATAGAGCGTCTGGTGGAGCAGGGCAGAGTGGAAGGTAACAGATGAGGTGGACCGATCAAATAAAATCCGTGGTTAGAGGCCCTGTTAATGAATGCGCCAGACTGTCATGTAACAGAACCAGATGGAGAGAGATCGTGAGGCGGGCAACGACTACACTTGCGATTGGACAAAATTCATCGTGACCACGACCGCTCTGTCAAGAGCGAAGAAGAAGAGAATGTATTCCAGAGGTTTATGAGTAAATACATGAATACTTAGCTAAAGCACAGGAGGAGGAGGAGCTCGTGGCTAAGTTATAACAGCCGCACGGGTCGATCCATCAGGTTAAGCTGCGCTTGCCGGGGTTGGTCCGAGGATGGGTGACCATCTTTACATACCGAGACTCCTCCGTGCTTCGGAAAGCACGTTAAGCCGTTGGTCCCGGCTGTCATTCGTGGATCTTTAACAGTCGTTACGAGTCTTCAGAAGCACGAAAGTCTGACAACCAGTCTTACCAAGGGGTATCATATTACCCAGTTACTGGGTTGTGGAGGTCAGATAGGCAGTCGCTCCATGTAAAATACTGGTATTCAGCTGTATCCGGTTAGACTGGCAGCCGACCCCAACATGATTTGGAAAAAGCTAGGCGGAATGAATGACTTAGCTAAAGCACAGAAATCTCAATGTTTTGAAAACAAGACGCCACATCGGATAAGGATCATTTCCACCAGACGGCTCGCATCGCATCGGATCGGAACGGATTTTACAATCTTTAAACGATATGAAATCGTGTACACAGTATTTAAAGTCTATATTACCAAGCCGCGCACAGCAGCTTGACCGCGGGCGTCTTCCGCGACACGCGATTGTTGCCGAAAGTATGCTGCGACGCGCGATCGGCTCCGTTCGGCTGTTGTCGTTGTCGGCGGTAGGAATGAAACTATTTGACTAGGCGCAGAAACGCATACGTTCACAAGCGACGGTTCGGAGCTGATCGTATGTGTCGACATCCTGCCGGACGCGATCGGCTGTCGCCGCAGCAGCGGCGGTGTGTATCCTTTCCAGAAGGGTCCTTGCTTGCTTCGCTCGATTGCTATCTCTAGTAAATTCCTAAAACAGAAATTAAATTAGTAGACGAATATAACGAACGTGACAATACAGTTATTTCAATAGTCATAACAATAAACTGTAATGGTCCAGTCTAGACGAAAATGGACAATAGTGTGGAATAATGACCCTATATTGCTTATAAAAGGACGATAAAAATGATTGAAGATTCTGCTAGTGTACTAGTATGTTTAACATTATTTATTTGTAACGAAATAACCCTATGCAAATCAAATGTAGCCCAATCACCCCTATGCAAATGTCAACAATGTATCGACCAATTAGACAGTTTATATTTTTCTTTCATTCATTTTCAAATAATAGAATATAAAATATCAAATTACTCGAAATAAGATTAATACATCCTCTTAATAGATTGCCACACATTTAATCCTGTACACGTGTTCTATGTTATGCGTTTTGTTTGTGCTTGCAGAATAAACAATTTTTCTTTCTTTTTTCTCTCTCTATTTATTCTCATGCCGGTTTCAGCTACGATGACTATTTCTGTTTTTGACGGCTATGGATTACGAGAGTGTATTGCGCGTGTGTGTGTGTAGCGTGATATGTCGCTAATATAGCCTATCTTGGCTGGGAAGTTACGTGCACAGTGTGAATATGTTACAATACCATTTTGGTAATGGTGTGGCGGCGCATATACGTGCGAACTAAGCATGACAATTGCGTCACGCAAAATTTGGCATCGCGCAAGTGGAGTTTACCGCGTGAACAGCATTATACAAGGTGGAGACGACAATACAACAGTAAATTAAACTGCATATATGTAATGACGTACCTAGTCTACATACGAAAATTCAATCAAAGATCTCCAATAGTTTAGTCACTATAGCTAGTCAAAGATTGGGAAAACCCATAATCGGCCCAACACTACTGTTTAGTTTGAAAATCACTTTTTTATTTTCTATGTTAGAATTTATTTGAAAGTTCCTAAATACCTACTCCTATGCTTTGATATTGCCAGTGTTTTCATTTATTGGTGTATTATCGTCTCCACTATATAGACAACGTTCCAACAACAATTGTCAGGCAATGAGCAACTAACTTCAACTTTCTAACTGACTGACCGACACCTTGAAAATTCAAAAGTGCCTGTAAATGGTTTAATTGAAATAAATCCTTTGAGTTCATTAATTAATACATGATAAAGAAATGTAAAAATATTTACATCTTAGTGCCTTTTGACTTGTTTATATGCGGCCAATTATGAAAAACATGACCGCCACTGTATTGCCTGGGGTGGCCATGTTTTTCATAAATTGGCTTACTATAAATTTTACTACGGTTTTATGAAATAACAATATTTACCTATGGCAGTGTTTCTAAGATGTTTTTGTAAAAAAAAAAGGTAGTTTATGCTATTTCCTGAAACAAATATCCTTTTGCTGTTATCCCCTCTTACATTTTGTCAATTACCTCATGATTTATCACTATCAGACATATTAAGTTATCAGGGAACTGAAAAGTGTTCAGAAACTTAGAATTACTTGGTTATTGGTTTCGACGTTCTTGTCTCAGCGAAGTATGTGTGGGCCTCCCTCAAACGCGCGTAGTAAACGTAACTTAAATTCAACTGATTTTAAATTTAGAATACTCGTTTTGCATTATTATTATATTAAGTTAGTTTAAGAACTCAAACTCAACTCAACTCAAAACTCAAAGCATTTATTTCAAATATACCAATCACAGGCACTTTTGAATTGTCAAAGGGTTCGGTCAGTCAGAAAGATGAAGCTAGTTGCCCACCCCAAAGCGAGGTACCTATGGAAAAGAACAGACTATTCAAATGTAAGGGTAGGTTAGGTTAGGTTAGGTTAAAACTCTTAAAAAAAAAAAAAAAAAAAAAAAAGGTTAGGTTAAAACTAAAAAGCTAAATGATAGTCTGTTATAATAAATTATCTTCTTTTCAAAAATCGATAGAATTATATTACGTATAGTTTACGTCGCGTGTTCCCGCTAGGGCCTCAGGACTCCTATCACAACTCGTCAAAATTACAAAAAAAAGTTGGAACTTTGACCGCCAATAACTCAGTAGGTACCCAGAAGGCTCCCAGGTATAGTCCAGTACAAAAAGTGTCATGTTCACAAGTTTAGTGACTCTCGGCTACGTTACGAATATATTCTTAACACCCGTTATAATGCTATAACTTCACCTAAACAATTATTTCCTTTTCAGATTGGCACGTGTTCAAACGAGAAAGGTGTTAAATAAAATGAAGAAACTAAATTAAAAGAAAACTATGATAACTTGAGTTTTATTTCACGGGAATATCTCGTTTTATCCTATTCAGTTGAAATATAGTGCTAATTATAAATCTTGTTTCATAAGAGGTCTATTCTAAATGTATTATTGTCAGCCTATATGCACGTCCAATAAAGGTAGCTTCAATAATGGAAACCCTCAGAGTCAGTGTTCTCCTGTTACATCGAATGTTCCAATAGACCTTTCTGTGTTTGTTGTTTATGATGAAGAACCTAATTACACAATTGGGGTAATAACAATTAACAAAAAGCTATCAATGTGAGGTATGGTTATGTAGAGTTGAATATGTGAGTATTTTGTGTTTTATTTATTTATAATTAATTTTTTTGTGTGTGTGTGGGTGGGGTGTGAATGTATGCATGTTTTTGTTACGCAAATTGACAGCCTAGATTAGTTGGTCGAGTTATAGTTATTTCATACAACTGCCAAAGAATTTCAGTTGTGATTTGAATATACAGACAAGTTATGATCACTTTGTCTAATAATTAATTTACCCACACATGGCAGCTGGTAAATTCTGTTTGTTTTCTAAAATAGTGGTTAATTCGATAAAATATAAATTTAAAAACAAACATCGCATTTTGACAGATTCGTAACTTATCGCAGCTTTTTTATTGAAAGAAACTGGGTAGGATTAACTCTTTCTTTGACATAGTTCAAAGAGGATGTTAATCCTACCGAGTTTCTTTCATATGCTGTAAATCTGTTCTTGTAAACTTGCATGTATTTATTTAGCCTCTGTTGGAGATCCAATAAATAAATAAATAATTCCTTAGGTATACATTAAATGCTTATATACACAACTAACTATTAACACTACCTACTAAATTAAATTAACTTTAAAAATACGAAACCAAAGTACACTTAGTGCGAATTTCACCAATGAAACTGAACGCGATCAGCACATCTAAACCGAGTTCAAGAGCTGTCAGCGTCAATATTCCAAAGAAAATAATGACACTGACAGCACTTAAATGTGGTTTAGGTGCTGATCGCGTTCAGTTTTTATTGGTGAAATTCACCCTTAGACGTCGAAGAATACTCGTCCGCATCGCTATCATCTGGAAACGTGCCTAGAGAACTGGCAGTATTGCCACGTTGAATGGCAATGCTGATTCTTTGCCCAAAGAACGAGCCAGTCCTGTGGTCATGTGAAGTACCGACCAGTTGGAAAGAAAATCTTTAGCAAGGAGACGCGTACTCTGGCCCTATGACCCGAGCGTTTCGCCTCTTATAATTTCCACGGGAATATTACAAAAATTTTACTGGCAACAACAAAATCCTTTATACAATGGAATCTGAATTTTCCGCTGCATTCAATTAATGCAATGCTGCATGAAACAATAGTAACTCATGTTATAATCAAATCAAATCAAACCATTTATTAAAGAGATCATAAAATCCAATTTGTTAGTAATACATACACAACTTAAACACTAGTATTAGTAGATACATTATATTTGGCAAATTTCTGATAATAATCAATAATAATGTCAAAATAATAAATAATAATAATAATAATATAATAATAATGTCAAAATCATTCCACCGCGAATTTCTGACTGAAAAAACCCCACTTCCGAAAGTTAATATTATGCATTATTATTATTATTTAACATCACGCTACGGACCTTAGGAGCCGAGTAAAAAGATAAAAAATAAGAACGCTAAGCGAAAACGAAGTAACAGAAATACCTCGCTCAAACATGAGGTAATCATAAATTCAGAGCTTGTGCAGTTTTTGAATACGAACGCTTGCATACCCGTCACGTAGTGGGCTTCACGTACTTTATTGGTGTCGTTTGTGGTTTTAGGAAGTTTTTACATCCATCAATCCGGTTATTTTGCCGGTATCCGGTAAGGTTATGTTGTACCTATCTGATAAAGAAATAATTTAAAAAAATAAGCTCGTTACAGCCAAATTAAATAATAATAATGTAGGTATGTCGTTCGTAAAACTCAGGCGAAATTGTTATGGGAGAATAAAATTATTACTAAGTTCTGATATTCCTGTTTTTCCAAGATGTGGTTATCTAAGATCAGTTTTTGATGCCGACTTTCCAAGTAAACTTGTGTTTATCGTACCAAGTTTGGAAATTATTAAAGACTAGGTTGAGGAAGTTGACAGAGAAAAACTTTTAAACTCCACTAAAACCTAATGTGAAATTGGTTCCACTTCAAATCCATTATGATTAATTATTACATTAAATTTTACTATTATCTTTGGCGGCCTGATAGAACCGGATGCCGGATGGATAATGTGCACGAGTCTTAAGATTTTCAAGCGTATTCAGGTATAAAATAAAAATATGCGTACACCGCTCAATGGTTATAAATATGAAATAAAACAAATATTACGTTATTTTTATACCGTGATACATGGAAAGTTTGTTTTGTCGAATAGACAGCTAGATGAAGAATTGACAAATAAATTGCAACAGTTTCTGTTCTGTTCTTGTATCAGAAATACATAAAGCTATGAAGGAATGGTGACGCGGCATGCAAAAGAAAAAACTAATACATAATTAGGTAGGTACAGTAAAGAAAGGAAAATATTTTATTGGGGACACGCACAAACAGAAAAAAAGAAGCATTTAAAACTAAGAAAATTAACAAACAAATAAATACCACCTGTGTGAGGCCAAAAAGGCCCACAAAATCACATCACATCATTTTCTATTCAACCTGACCGTTTTGAAGGACATCATCAAAATTATTGGTGCGTTTGTTCTTAAAGAATATCTAGAGGGAAGGTACCTACTGACATTCGCATTTTTTTGTACAATGACAGGTGAGGTTTTTCTGGCTTTTACTTGATATTAATGGTTCGTCGTGCTTACGTACTTTTTTAGCCGTACTGTTTTAGGAAACTGTTAGCCTCTATGTGCACCAAATACATGTTTCTAAAACGATTATCAACACAAACAAACACGCTGACAAACTGTGATTTGATTGTCTGGGGCCTAAGTCTACTAATTTATAAACGTTATAATGGTCTCTCAACGGTGAGTTTTTGACAGATTTGCCATACAAAAACTGTCAAAAACTCACCATTGAGAGATCATTGTAACGTTTATAAATTAGTAGACTTAGGGCCCTGATGTCATTTCAGTCAGACATTCACAATGCGTCCATTATAACTTGACCCGTGCCGCGATTAGTAGCACTGTTTTGTCAGACGCTATTTTGAACTCTATTAGTATTGAAACTAAGCTTGACAAGCAATGGTGTCAATATGACAGCAAGGGACAAGTTATAGTGAACGCTCGCTACATGAGTTTGACAGTATGAAGCCGGGTATCATGAACCAGATCCATCTTTTTTGTTTTTTATAACCTAATAATTTATTCCTTTTACCTTCAGGCAAAACAGGTCCCTCTAAAGCACTCACTTTTTCTATAAAACGCTAGTCTAGACATCACATCGCTGTTACACTTTTTATTGGTCCATAAATTATATGTCTGGAACCCTGGACTTTAAAAGGAAAGTGACCTCTAAGTTTATCTCACAATTTCTTAGTACAGGTTAAAAAAAGTCGAAATTACCCAGTGGTTCAGGTCTCGCCTCTCATTCACAAGGTTGTGGGTTTAAATCCGGCAAGAATAAATGTGACTTTTTCAATTCATAATGTACTTTGCTGAGTTTTTCTTGGGCATTACTTATTCGGTGAAGGAAAACATAATTCATCTCATATTTTCCGTATAGATCGTGGCTAAGCAATAACAGCCGCACGGGTCGATCCATCAGGTTAAGCTGCGCTTGCCGGGGTTGGTCCGTGGATGGGTCTTCTTTAGGTATCTTTACATACCGAGACTCCTCCGTGCTTCGGAAATCACGTGAATCCGTTAGTCATTCGTGGATCTTTGACAGTCGTTTTGAGTCGTCAGAAGCCCGAAAGTCTGACAACCAGTCTTACCAAGGGGTATCGTTTTACCCAGTTATTGCGTTGTGGAGGTCAGATAGGCAGTCACTCCATGTAAAATACTGGTATTCAGCTGCATCCGGTTAGACTGGAAACTGACCCCAACATGATTAGGAAAAGGCTACGCAGAAATTTGCCTTCACTTTTTTGTATTATAAGTCTTAAATCACCAACCCGTCTTGACAAAGCGTGGTGAACAATGCTCATGCCTTCTCTGTATGAGAAGAGGCCTTTGCCTTGGTATGGAATAATAATAGGCTGGAATTAACAATTATTTTCACTCATGAGGGTGAACAGAATGGCATCAGGCATATTTTATCAAATTCTGACTCACCCAAATGGTCATTCTGCGAGGACTACATTCAGGTTCATGGCCCAAATATAATCCGAAGTGATTAAAAAAGTCCCTAACTAATATATAAAAAAAAAATTACACGCTATACAAAAAACGACTGCCTCGTAGGCGCAAATACGACTGCTGAGGGTGGGGTCCTGGATTCGATTCTCAGGTCGAGCAGTGTTAATGGGTTTTTCTATCTGAAATTTCTCAGTAGCAGCCCGGAGTCTGGATTTGTGTCCGGTTACGTGCAATAGGCTCGCCCCCTATTACATGGGACTAAAACATATCTGGCGAAATATGGATGTACTAAAGGTACACCTCTGCCTTACCCTTCAGGGAATACAGGCGTGATATTATGTTATATTATACAAAAAATATAAACACTTTACCTATCTACCATAACACAAACAACTGGCAAAAGGTAAGGTTAAATGAAATTGAATGCAAAACACATTTTTTTTTTGTTTTTAAAAGCTATGCTTTTAAAAACGACCTTTCGTCCTCTACCACAAAAAACCATTGACCACATACAACCTTCCCAAACAGAGGGCAGGCGACAGAACATCCATTTTCACTTAATGTTATTACAAAGTAACTTAATACTTTTACAAACATTCACTGAATTACTAAAACCAGACGGATATTTTATAGCTGCAACGCTCTTATATCAAGAGGCGTGAACCAGTGGACAAGAGTATAAAACTTTTATGTTCGGACAAAAATAAAATAAAAAAATGTTTTAGCGACATGTGAATAAGCAAATTGATCAGTCTAGAGTTTGTTATGGTAAGGTATTTCAAAATGTTTGTCGTAAATTGGCCAGTGCGCTGAAACTCGGTAACGCATACCTGCGTTCAATTCAACATTTTTTATTGCGTACCATAACGTATAATTATAGTAGGTAGGGAAATAATAATTATATTATCACAATATTACGGACCCTGTAGCGCACAGCATATCAGGAGGAATAACACTGGGTGTTTAATGTGATAAATTGTATTACTTATTAGATAGGTAATCTAGTAAGTTATACTGTTTTATTAATACAGTTCTATAAATTATTATACATTTATTTATTTAGTAACATCGCAAGAAAACAGTTATTTTTTAAATGATTCATTATTGTTTTATTTACTTATTTTTATTTATTACGTCATTAATATTTATTATCCCTAAGGTATTTATTGGATGCTTCATATTTATTTAACAAAATATTTTTCGTATTATGAGTATCTTTAATAGTGCTTATATTAATAGAGATAACATTCACAACAGCGCAAGAAAATTTAATGGCGGTACGGAGTAAGTTACTAGCCATCCTTCATTATCATTTTCAGCTTATAGTACTCCTCTGCTGCAAATTATCATCTGCGTAGCCATTTCCCGACTATGTTGAGGTCAGCTTCCAGTCTAACCGGATGCAGCTGAATACCATTATTTTACCAGGAACGAATACCTATCTGAGCTCCACAGCCCAGTTACTGGGTAACAGAATACCCCTTGGTAAGACTGGTTGTCAGACTTTCGGGCTTCTGACGACCCGTAACAACTGTCAAAGATCTACAAATGAACGCCGGGACCAACAGCTTAACTTGGTTTTTGAGGCAAGGAGGGACTTCATATGTAAATATGTCACCCATCCACGGAATAACCGTAGCAGGCGTAGCTTAACCTGATGAATCGACCCGTGCGGCTGTTATTTAGCCACGAGCTCCTCCACATTAGAAATGAAATAAAATACATTTTAAGATCTCATACTAGTGAAAATCCTATAGTTGTTTTTCGACAATATTACGTTATATTTTGAAGATTACTCCTCCATTCAAGAACATCAATAAGTTAATTATGCAATGTTATAAAAAACAACAATGTCTACAGACTGCTCCAGGTGTTCCCTTAAGAAAACTTAAGAAGGTAGTTTCAGCTTAAATTCTCTCTAAAAACAAAACTTTAGTAAAACTACGCCTACGCCTTGTATGAAGAAGAAATTTCTAGAATACCGTGTAAACAAACCCACAGGAAAAGAGAGTGCAAAATAAATCTAATTTTGCCTAAAACGGAGGACGGCGGTCCAGTTGTAAAAAAAAAAAACCGTTTTTAATTAAACCTTTGTAGGGAGGACAGTCTGCAAAATAAAAACAAAAGGCCAATGTGACCATGTAAAAAGTTTTTAGATCAAAATCCATGAGCAAATAAGTGCAAAAAAGAACTATTCTGTGTCACCAAATTGAGGTCATACATCGTTTCCAGTCATCTTATTGGGTCAATGGACGCTATTTATGTACATCCAATTTATTCCCACTAGTGACCTCGGAATCCCTATGTATAATGTGAAAGTGAACCGATAAACATTGAATGTATTGTCGATCTCGTAAATGTTTATCAGTTTTGACAACAATTCCCAGTCAATTTAAACTTCCACAAATCTGCTAGCGGCTAGCATCAAGTCGGCTATTGGAAAAAAAAACACGCCTTTATACCCAGCAATATTGATGAATGACGGATTCAGCTGAATACCAGTAGTTTACAAAGAGCGGCTGCTTGTCTGACCTCCACAACCTAGTTACTGGATTACAGCATCGTCTATCTTATGATAAAAATTATCTTGTCCTTATCCTAATTAATTGAGGCTTGGCGAAGCATGTCTTCTTCCATACTTCTCTATTAGTGCTAATTTCACCAACGCAACTGAACGCGATCAGCACATAAACCAAGTTTAAGAGCTGTCAGTGTCGTAGTTTCCCATAGAATATTGGCACTGACAGCTCTTGAACTCGTTTTAGATGTGCTGATCGCGTTCAGTTGCATTGGTGAAATTCGCCCTCAGTCGTCATCTCAGTAATGACCCCATTTCTAGCCATATCATCTTTGACCCACACTGTTCATCGTTTCTTTGCCTTCCCCACTCTCATAGCCACCCACACTCATAGTCCAAACATTTTCCTCATTTCTTCACACCCCATGCCCATACTATGACAACCGCTACCCACACAAATTTTGGGTTATTGTAAACTCACCACAACGAAAATTCGCCACATTTAAAAATATTAGTTAACTTGCCACAGTGACAAAATAATTCACAACAGGTATAGTAAACTCGTCACAGGTACGTCAAACTTGTTTTGAATGTACCGACAGCAAGTAAAAGTAATGTAGTTTCAGAATAAAGAAAAAGAAGAAAACGATTTTATGTAACAATCAGTTTAATGGAAAGTAAGAGGCGTGATTATATAGATAGATAGATCAGTTTAATTGGATAAATAATAGATAAAAAGGTTTAACTATGTTTTAAAATAGGAATTACTAACAAAATAACTATCTTTGGCTTAATTACAAATCACAGCATTTTGTATTACACAATCAAACTTACAACTACATTGGTACATAATATAAAATGTAGAGACGTTTATCTTTAAACACAGTTAAAATATAAGGTAAAATCATTATATATTTTAAAAAAAATCACAGTATTATTTAACAGGTCCACATATAAGTTTAAAATATCTAACTTTGGCTTAATTACAAATCACAGTCAAACTTACAATTACAATTGGTACATAATATAAAATACATATAGAGACGTTTATCCTTTAAACACAGATAAAATATAAGGTAAAATCATTACATATTTAAAAAAAATCAACAGTATTTATTTATCTTAAATAATTTAACAGGTACGACATATAAGTTTAAAATATTTAACTTTGGCTTAATTAAAAATCACAGTCAAACATACTATTACAATAGGAAGAAAACACACTATTTAGTTTAAGATCACAGTATTGATAAAATTGTACATCAGTATTAAGGCTCGTTCACACCGGCGCGACTTGTCGCGCGACGCGACACCGGCAATTGTTCAATCGTGAAGTTTTATTACAAATTGTATTGTTAAAGTCGCGTCGCGCGACAAGTCGCGCCGGTGTGAACGAGCCTTTATGTAATCAATTGGCATATTATTACAATTGTTGCAATGCAGCTATTTTTGCTATTACTTCTGCTAGAGGTATATTATCATAATTGTCAGCGATGGCTTTTAATTTTTTATCGTATGCAATTGACCGACACGTTCTCAAATTAAGCGGTATTTTAAAACTTATTCTTTTTAATTTCCAATCCATATACTCGGCTTCTTTTTTTAGGACGTCAAGAAAATGAAGTAAATTAGGTTTCTTTTTTCCCATGTTATTAATGTTCCAAAGATAGTTATTTTGTTAGTAATTCCTATTTTAAAACATAGTTAAACCTTTTTATCTATTATTTATCCAATTAAACTGATCTATCTATCTATATAATCACGCCTCTTACTTTCCATTAAACTGATTGTTACATAAAATCGTTTTCTTCTTTTTCTTTATTCTGAAACTACATTACTTTTACTTGCTGTCGGTACATTCAAAACAAGTTTGACGTACCTGTGACGAGTTTACTATACCTGTTGTGAATTATTTTGTCACTGTGGCAAGTTAACTAATATTTTTAAATGTGGCGAATTTTCGTTGTGGTGAGTTTACAATAACCCCAAATTTTCAGTCACCGGAGCCACTTTTAGCTTACCTCTTATAGGTATGTAAATATAATCAGCCTGTATTAACCCTCTGCAGGGCGAAGGCCTCCCTTTCCTTTTTCCACTCAACTCGACCCTGAACCAATACGGACCAATCCCTCCTATAAGCGTCAAGTTCGTCCCTTCATCTACGCCGGCAATGCCATTGGACGTTTTCGGGAACCCATGTTGTGTTGGTCTTAGCACACAATGCATCCGACATGTCTGTCCGACAATATTTGTGTAAATAGGTTTATACAAACACTTTTACACGTCAATAAATTTAAGCTTGGCTGCTTTTTGGGTTCCTCATATATAATTATTTCTTATTACTTTCGATGGGAGTGATTTCTGAGCACTATTTGGACTGAACCCTCTGGTGCCGTTTATATAGCTGTTCAATAAAACAGGCCTAAGTCAGTGCCTCGTAAACTCATTTAATCACAGCTTCTGTTATCACTTTCGGGGTAAATTAAGTACCTACTGGTGTTACTTGCCTACTGTATTGAGTATTATGTTCACTTCTTGGGAAACAGTTCGTGTTTATTTCTTGAAAAGCACCTTCTTCCACAAATAAATCTTCTTCATTAATTCAAACAATAACACTGTTCTTCGTAAATGGTATTCGGTCTTATTTTCTTACAATTTCAAATCACAATACAAGAAGATAGTCTTCTGGAAAAACAATACTTATAGTCTATTGTCTCTGCTATTTCCAGCATTCTGAGAACAATGTGGAATAAATTGCAGTTCCAGTAAAGAAAGGAAAGGTAATGTTTCTTATAATTTATACTCAAGATCTACAGCATTTAAAGGAAATGGCTGAAATATATTAACAGATGGTCTCAAATAAGAATTAGATTAATTATTGAACATTGTATTAATACTTCTTTGATACAAACAAATCATGCATACAAATGATTATTTATTTAGTATTCTTCTGCAATGGATAAAATAAATTAACTAACAAACTTTTAATCTAAAAATATAAGAACCTATCGTAACTAATTTTTCGACGCCATATTTTATTTTTTTAACCAAACTAAGTTTTTAACGTAACTAACTATTCTATTCTAAGATATGGCGTCGAAAAATTAATCTGCAATTATTCTGTAGTTAAAGAAAACTGTTTTGATGCACTAAACTAAAAAAAGCTTCACTTTGTTATAGAAAGAAGAAAGAAAAAGAGAAAGAAAAATGCATTTATTGGCAAAATACACCTTAAAACTAAAAAAAACAGAAAATAATGATTATAATGCCAAAAAGGCCTCAGCTCAGAATAATGTCAGATGACAACACAAAGTCTGATGATGTCCATGATATGATAGAAGAATGGGTGAGACCAGAGCACCCAAACGTTTACTTATGACAGTAAACCTAATGGTCGGAGAAGTCGAGGCCAGTCCAAGGTAAGATGGGTGGGCGGCGCAAATCAAGATCTAAAAACTAATGGAGAGAAAAAGCCGGAAATAGGTCAATATACTCAGCCAAGCTAATGCCTACATAACCTGAGATTTTGATGATGATATTAAATACCTTATTGAACGTTATTTATCATTTATCCTTGCTCCTAGCTCTTCACTCTGAATCATGTATCATTCATATTTCGTCAAGGACCACTCATTCATTATTCGTCACTCGTCTATTCTTAAGTAATCTATATATATAAAATGATAAACTGACTGACTGACTGACTGACTGACTGGGTGATATATCAACACACAGCCCAAACCGCTGGTCCTAGAGACATGAAACTTGGAGGGTGTGTTCCTTCTGAAGAGCAAGTATCCACTAAGAAAGGATATTTGGAAATTCCACCCCTAAAGGGGTAAAATAGGGGATGGAAGTTTATATGAAAGTCCGCGAGTTTTGAAGATAGGATGTTCAAATTTTGGGTTTAGGCTAACGATTGAAAATTAATGTATACGTGTCTCAGCGTTTTTGATAATTCCACCCTCGAAGGGTTAAAAAGGGGAATGAAGTTGAAAAGTCCTTAATTTTCGAAGAAAAATCACTAAGTGTACTATCTATACTTATGGTTGGAAGCTAACGCACCGGTGTTGTTAGAATTTCAACCCTTAAGGGGGTGAAAAGGGGGATGAAATTTTGTTTATTTTTAAGTTAAAATTACTAATCTTTCGGCATCAAACAACAAATCCTAATCTATAGTATCTATATCGATTCTCCCGGAGAAGGAGATGGGGGTGTTCTCCGGGGGAGGGTCCCGTGGCTAAATAATAACAGCCGCACAGGTCGATCGATCAGGTTTAGCTACACTCCCGAAAGTCTGACAACCATTCTTACCAAGGGGTATCGTATTACCCAGTAACTGCGTTGTGGAGGTCAGATAGGCAGTCGCTCCATGTAAAATATTGTAAAGTTAGAAACAGTACACGTGTATTTATATTATTTTTACTTGAATACAATATTTAGCGAATAAACAACTTCAATACAAAACTTCATCGCCCTTTTCAGACCCTTGTGGGTTGAAATTAAAAAAAAACAACGATTTACGTTGTGTTAGTATCCAACCATAAGCCTAGATAGTAAATTTTGTGATTTTTCTTCGAAAATTAAATACTTTTCAACTGCATCCCCCATTTTAACCCTTCGGGGGTGGAATTACCAAAAAAGTTGAGACGTATAAATTCATTTTCAATCGTCATCCTAAACACAAAATTTGTACGGAACGCAAAACGGACTTTCATATAAACTTCCATCCACTATTACCATACTCTATTATATTATGACGTTACCCCTTTAGGGGTAGAATTCCCAAAAATCCTTTCTTAGTGGATACTTACTCTTCACAAAGAACACACCCTCCGAGTTTCATGTCTCTAAGTCCAGCGGTTTGGGCTGTGTGTTAACATATCACCCAGTCTGTCAGTCAGTCAGTCAGTTTACCATTTTATATATAAGTAGATTTATCCTGATGTTAAAAATATTAAAGATAAAGATGGAGTAGTTATGCGACAGAGCCATTTTGACTCCAAAAAACGAATAAATTAATGCATTCGAAGGTGAAGAAATGATTAATAATTCTGTTGACACCATGGTCGATATGGACGAGTCGGTTAATTATCCTGTAGAATTTTTGAACTCTCTTAATCCGCCGGGTCTTCTTTGTCACAGACTTATGTTGCGTGTAGGTCCTCCTGTCATATTGCTTCGAAATATACGGCCTCCAAAATTGTGCAATGGAACTAGACTCCAAGTAACAGGTCTCCGCCACAATGTTATTGAGGCCAAAATACTAACTAGATCTGCCAGAGGAGAAACAATCTTCGTGCCACGTATACCATTGATACCAAATGATCTTCCGTTTGAGTTTAAAAGTTTGCAGTTCTCAATCAAGGTTTGTTTCGCAATGACTATTAATAAGTCGCTGCGGGGACAAACTCTGAAAGCTGGAGTTGATTTGCGGCAAGACTGTTTCTCCCACGGCCAATTTTATGTGGCTTGCTCCCGTGTTAGCTCTCTCCAACTAGCCTGGTTGTTTTAGTGCCCGCTTCCGAATCAGTGAAAATGATTGTATATAGAGAAATACTGTGAAGAATTTAGGTAGATACCGGTCTTTTACAGTAGGTATTTCTTTACAGTATTCCTCAAGTATCACACGTAATGGAGGACAATTAGCCATGAACAAAGCTCTATATTGTTTTTGTTATAATAATTCATAATTATCTAGAAAAAAAAATCTACGCAGACGAAGTAACATAAAATAGTAACGAAGTCAAACCTTACATTGAATATTCGAGTCCAATGCCGCAAATATAGTTTTTAGAATTTTGGTCTATTTGTTTGTTATGTTCCGGTTTGCACAAAAACAAATGCACTGATTTGAATTCTATTTATCACACAGATAGTTTGTAACCTGGATTAACCTATAGGTTATTTTTTAATCCCGGTAGTATGTTCACGTCGGATATTTTTCGACATCCACGCGGGCGAAGCCGCGGGCAAAAGCTAGTTACATATAAATTAGCTTGTAGATCTGTATTAGCTACCAAATAATTAGTTTATTTTGCTTAAATCAACTCAGCTCAGCACTAGGGGGCGGATTGTGAACGACGCACGCCTTAAATATCGTTTTGTAGATACTTTTAGTGCCATATCTGTCGGAAATACGTGAAACTAATTTAAAAATAAATATTACAATTTTGCAAGGTGCGTGTGGTCCCGGCATAAGTCGTTGTTGGCAACCTTGTCTCTTTAGTCTTTGGCCTCTGTGAGAATTTTGAACAGGTAACGTCGTCGCTTACAAATTCTTAAAATCTTGTTAGTAGCTGTTAGTTTTTCGAAGCCCTGGAACCACCTACAAATTGAGTCTATAACGCAACCATCCGTGCCATTTCAAACAGTCTCCGATACATCCCGGATAATTTTGTCATCTGGCAGCTTGTTGAGAGCATTATCCATAGTATTACAAACACGTCGATCGACCTCGCAAACAACATTGGCACAATCTGCGGTAACAATTTACCTAAGACAACCATTAAATAGTAAACAGGATTGATTAAACGTCAGCTGCTTGCATTTATGGTTTTGTCTATCAGGCGAACATGAATGACGAGTGTGTCACAATATGGAATAGCATGGATTTGTATATATTTTTATTCGATAGTTTAGATTGATATATAATAGTAAAAAAAAAAACAACGCCAAATAAGCAATATTAAGTACTAAAAAAAATATAGCCAACCGACTCGAGCACCTTAAACGCCCTCCACTTTAACGCGCTTGCTGTGACGACTTAGTATATGACAACGATGACAACAAACTTTACCCCATATTTAATCACATGCATATTGCATATTCCCTATTATCATCATTAATCATTTTTTATTGACCACTTATCGTCGTACGTAAATAACTTTATTAACAAGATTTTTGCCCGTTCTTCTCCATAGGAACCTAGGTTTTGAAACGGCTACAGCTTTAGCTTTTCAACTCACCGGCTCCTTGAAAAATCAAAAGTACATTGTTTTGAGTTACAGGCTTATCTAAAAATGCACAACCCGAACGGTCAAACAATCTGCGGCTACGATTTACTGAGACTGACACAATAAACACGACCGATTAAACGTCATCTCCTAAAATGTATTTATTATTAAGTCTTGACATAAAGAACATTATTATAATAACATAATACATGTATCATAACATCACGCCTGTAATAGCAGAGGTGTACCGATAGTACCACCCACATTTCACAAGTTATATTTAAGTTCGAGCCTATGGCTATCAACTGGGCTTAAACCTAAACTCCGGGCTGCTACTGAGAAGTTCCTGATAGAAAAACCCAACAACACATAGGAATTGAACTCAGGACCATATATGCTCGCAGGTAGCGCTAGCGACCACTAGTCCACCCAATAATGTTCTCCCTGCTGTAATGTTGTTTCACAGGCGTCCTGTCAGCGAGGGTCGGGCTATCATCTACCACGGGTGCCCAGTACAGGATGAAACATTATTTTCCAATTTTTCGTTCTTCGGTCATGCCGATTTCGTAATGATTTTTCCTCATCATGCATCACTTATCGTTTAGAGTCATCACTGTCACAAGTCAGGATTATTATGTCTACCTTCCGCCCGCGGCTTCGCCCACGTTGTGTGTCGATAAAAAGTATCCTTTGTCCCCAGGGTTCAAAGTACTCCCGTACCAAATTTCATCAAAATCGGTTCAGCCGTTTTAACGTGATGCACGATAAACAGATAAACATTCAAAAATTCTAAAAACGGGTTGATACGTGTTCTGTTATCAATTCTAAGTATACCCAGCCAACTTTTCGAATATCTTCCATGTTCAACCCTCTTCAGCTTTATTATATGTTTAGAAGAAGCCAAATAACCATCGTTCTCAATGCACAACCCAAACGGTCGACAACGTTGGCACAATCTGCGGCAACTATTTAGCTGAGACTACAACAATAAACACAACTGCTTATACGCCAGCTATGAACATGTTTATGTGTAAGCATTGTTTTTATTGCACCGCTCAACCCGTTTTATTGTTGAGTCTATTATCTCGGAAATTGGGTTAGCCAAGAATGTAGTTGTGAATATTATAAAAATATGATTGTATCTGCGACTGTTCAAGAGCGATTCCGATGAAACTATTAAACCTAAGTCATCGTCCATGCCGCTACGAAAAAATAACGTCTTTCTAACAATGAATACCTAGTCAAATCGACACAGGGATTATATTGCGAAAATTTAAATTGACAGATTTGCCCCACAAAAACTGTCAGACGTCAACTTTGAGAGAGATGCTCCTTGTTATTTTGAACTGGTGGTTGTTAATTGGCTTACAATGATAGCACAGTTTTCCTTCTAAATTCGTTTACAAGATCAGACCTTACACAGAGACGTATGTGTTAACTTTTATAACTACGAATGGTGGCAAAAATAACAGGATACGATGCTGTAAAAACTTATTACAATGTAACGTTTACAAGGACATTAGGTATGCACGTATGTAATGAGAACACGTCTTTGAGTTATTCCCCACTCAGATTCGGGAATTAACAATCTGAAAGCGCTATTATGAGCAAAGATGGTCATGCGTTTATCCCATACAAACGTATTCATCTGTTTTCTTCCTTGTAAATAATGCTGTATAGTCATTACACTATACGTACAGGCTTTTTTTACGGTTGAATCACTGCCTTTTTTTTTTTTTTTTATGGGAAATCATCAAATAACTTCTCCCGCCCTGGGCGGAGCGGGAGGGCGTGTCAGACTCTTACTGACTAAAACCCATCCGTGTTCCTTCAGTTGGCTGTGTTGCCAGGGGCCACAGTATCCCTTTCAGACTTTCCCGCAACCCCGGCAGGTATCGGCCCTAGTGGGCCCCGCCATTGGTGCTGACATCTCTTTGAGGCGCGCGTGTTGATTTACTGCCTACCGCGGTCATGTTCATATTTTTGGTTTCTTTGTAATATTTTTTATTTAAAAAAAACTAGCGGCTTCGCCCGTGCATACCATAATTATTTTTCTATAGTAAAAGTAGCTTACAAAGTTAAGTAATAACATCAGCTATCTGCCAGTGAAAGTCCCGTCAAAAGTTGTTCAGCCCTTTTGGAGATAAGCCGGACCAAATAGACGGATAGACAAAAACTAAAATAATACATACTTAAGTACTATTTAAATAAGTCACAAATAGACACTTTAATTTCATTTATTTGTGTGTATAATAGTAATAATATAATAATACATTTTTTTATCAAAAAGAACAACATTATAAAAACTTTTTACAAAAAATTCAATCGACTTCCAAAATTGAAATAATTTTTCACTTTGTAGTGTTTTTTTTTGTTTTTATTTGTTTACCTACTCCACAGAAATTCGAATATAAACAACATGCTATGTAAATAACAGGGACAGGAAGTTATAACATCATCCACATATACTAAGCGGGAAAAATACGTATTAATGCTAACTCAAAAACTACCCAAGCAAAGTTAATAAAATTTATTTGAAACCCCCGCGCAAGCTTCCTCTACCAAATGAACAAAGAATTTTCAAAATCGGTTCACAATTGACGAGATTATCGTTATGTGTACTCATGGGCCTGGCAATCTATTGGCCCGTGTATACCCAGTTTTATCCGTCCAGTTTTGAAGCCTATTTTTTTACACCAAAGTCAAACTTATTTATTTTCCAATCCGTTTTCAGTTATATTCGCTACTAACGGACGTACGTCAATCTCGTGAGTATACTAATGGTATTACTCACGTTGCGTAGTTAATAGTAAGTTTGCTATATTTATTTTTACAGCGAATACCTACCGAGCGGCTTTCAGAACGAATTAAAAGTTATGGCTACGCGTTATGTTTTATATTTGAGGTAAGAATTTTATGCCTGTCTTGTATGCCTGTCTAAATTCTTTATTTAAAAATAAAAAATAAATCAAAATGCGTCATAAAATTCTTACTGGGTTACAAATGACAGGCTTTTGATTTATTGGTAAAAATGCTTTATTGGTAAATAAAGAAATTCAAAATCAAAACGCGTCATAAAATTCTATCAGGTTTACAAAATAAACTATAATGTAATGAGGTTTTTCCATACAAAATTTTCTAGTTTTCCCATACAAACGTTTCACGAATTATAAAAATGATCTTTACATAAAATAAAAAATTTCGGGAACTATGTAATTCGCTTTAACAGTGTTTTATAAATGTTTCATAATATTTCAAGCAAGAAAATAAATTATTTCACAGATATCGTTAAAAGAAAAATGAAATTTGAATGTTTGTTCAATTTCCTCAAACAATGATTGGAAACACTTGATTCTGTTTCTTCCGAAGAAATGGTATTTATATTGAAAATTCAATTTTACCTGTCCTAATCTGATTTGTTGCAGGGTCTAGGCTACGACTGTGTATTACGTCATTCCATCACGCTGTTTTCCTCGAAGTGTTAAGCACAGGTGACCTATCAGGGGGCGAGCCTATTGTCATCATTGTATGTGTTCAATGGTTTTTTTGGTAGAGGGCGAAAGGTCTTTTTTAAAAGCATTGAAATTGAATGTTAAACATTCAAAGTAAAAGCTTTAAAAAAAAAATGTTTTTGGCATTCAATTTCATTTAACCTTATGTTTCGTAAAGTGTTTAACTATATTTTTTGTATAACATAACATCACGCCTGTATTCCCGACGGGTTAGGTATAGGTGACCTATAATAGTACACTCACATTTCGCCTGTTATGTTTAAGTCCCATGAAACAGGGGGCGAGCCTATTGTCATCAACCGGGCACAAATCCGGACTCCGGGCTGCTACTGGATTACGTCACTTCGGTATTTATAAATCCTTTATCTTTATTTGGGAGTATTTTCGGCTTAGCGTGCATTTTTATCGGGATTGAAAGATTAAATATAAACAATGGCCGAAAATAATAATTATTGAAAAGGCTAAAGATAGAAAGGGTAAGCAAGGAATGTCCTGCTGTTTGTATAAAGGTGAAACCTCAAAAAGATAAACGTTTCACAGGTTGGCCGACCTATTGTCACAGAAATGATACAATTAATTACTTATTTGCCGGTGAGCCATTCCACGAATAAAAGGTTTTTACTGATTTGGAATTTTGAGTTGTTAAAGCTACAATATTATGTACATACGTTTTTTATTTCAGATTACAGAAGTGTTTTTTTTTAACTATGTTATTAAGTCCCATTTCTTTTTTGGCAGAACTGTAAAAGAAATTACCCTAGAACAATACAATCCCATTTACACCACATCTCTACTACGTCCATGTATTACAAACTAATCAGATTTTACAACCCACAAGAATTGGATCGTGCCAAGACTGTCCTCGTCTGCTGGACAACCTCTACAGACACTTGACCTTTTCACTACAGCCGTTTGCATAATATCCAGCAGTTTAGTACCTTGTATATCGTTAATTTAGATTTTGTGTGGACTAGACACTGTGTCTACAGAAGTGACATGATTAGGTCTTAGCATTTGTTCAATTTAGTACAGGCCGCACGGTAGGGGTATTACTTTGACCTTGAGCTGGCTTAGAGTAGTACGGAGTTTCACAAGAATAAGAGGCCAGGTTATACTGGTTTAGTGACTATTGACGTGCGGGTTACCGTACATAGGATATCGTTAATTTTGATTATGTGTGGTCTAGACACTGTGTCTACAGAGATGACATTCGGACATGGCTTTTTCTCAGTTTAGTTCCACCGCACGTTAGGGGTATTACTTTGACCTTCAGCTAGCCTAGCGTAGTACAGTGTAGTGTCTACAGAAGTGACATGATTTGGTGATAGCTTTTGTTCAGTTTAGTACAGGCCGCACGGCAGGGGTATTCGCGTAGCGGGCTTGTAGTACGGAGTTTCAAAAGAATAAAAAGCCAGTTTTTACCTACTGGTTTTGTTGACTCTTAACGTGCGGCGTGACGTACCTAGTAGTATATCATTAATATAGATTGTGTGTGCGGTCGTGAGATCGGCCGCACTGGGTGATGGGGCCCGCTTGGTATGGCGGGCTGATACCAGTCGGTGGTGCAGTGAATGAACAAGTATAAAGAGTAAGACATGTTCAAGAGCAAGACACATGGAACAGTTGGGTTTAGTCGGTAGAAGTCTGACACAACCCTCCGTTCTCGCATGACAGAGTGTATCCATGAGGATTTCCCCACGAAAAAAAAAGGTGTTGTATAAAGATGAACCCTCAGAACTGTGTTATTGGGTTTGCCTTCTGGAATTTCTCAGTAACAGCCCGGAGTCTGAATTTATGCCCGATTGATGGCATTAGGCTCGCCCCCTATTACAGGCGAAATGTGGGTGTACTATAGGTACACCTCTGCCTAACCCTTCGGGGAAATACAAGCGTAATGTTATGTTATTTTATGTAAAATACTGGTATTCAGCTGCATCTGGTTAGACTCGAAGCCAACCCCAACAAAGTTGGGAAAAGGCTAGGCAGATTAAAATTCTTATAATATGTAACTTTATCTTTCAACATATTATTTATAAGCGATTTGGTATTCTGCTTATTATTTTTTTGCTTTTTAATATTTTATTCTAACAGAATTAAAATAATAATAGTATTAAATTAAATAATAAATATAGGATGTACAAGTATTCATAGAAACTTAAAAAAGGGGGGAAGAGCTCATTGGGCATACTTATTTAACTTACTTACAATATTTCCTTGACAACACCTGTCCTAATGTTATGATGATTATACATACTCAATATACTCACTCAGAATCTGTTTACTTTATATTTTAATTAATGAGCTTACGTTAAAAGCCCCACATCAAACAAGTTAACTAACAAATCAGCTAATCAGCGCTCATGCTCTACAACCCGCCATGTTGTTACAGCTGTGAGGATTATCGTAAATATAGGACATGGAACAAAGAAACAACGGTAATTAGAGTCAATTTTGCTTAAATAAGACATGAATCCGTAAATGTTAAATTGGCTAGTAGAGAGTGACTGATGTAGAAGTCAATAGGGGAGACGGCAAGCAGTAGAATAATACAAGGGCTTTGTGCCCTCCCGTGGGAGTCATAGCATTATACAAAGGGATTGTGTAGGTGGTTGATAATTGCCATCCTACATCCACCTGCAATGTAATTAAGCCATTGTGCTCGAAACGTATTTCTTATGGAACAGTCAGGATGATGACTCAGGGCAGCGGCGCCCCAAGACCCAGTTGCTATGCCAAAGTAATGTGGACAAGCTCTCAACTTCGAATTCCAAATTTCTAAACTGAGTGTAAGTCACAAGTTTGGCACAACCCAGAGAAGACCAAGTCAAGACTTTTTCTTCTATACCTTCCTGCGAATCATCCACTTCTTTTCTAAGCTTTCATCACACCCTAGGCAGTCAGCATTGCTACCAACATCGTAGACTGATTTTTTTTCCCAGCACTCTTGTCTCAGCTCACAAACTGATACAAAAATAGCCAGTACTTTACGGCTGCCGATATAATGCGCTCCTGACACCTGTCTGTTAGGTTCAAACGAATATTATGTATTTTACGAATTTAGCCGTTATTAGTTACCAATAATGTCTAACTGAAAAGCTTTCAGGAATGCATTCCCTCGGCGGCTGAACTGACTGAACGACTGATTATTTGATCGTAATTACGATGTTGGTCCCATGCAGGTAGTTGTACAGTTTGATGGTCCGTACCACACTCTTAAAATATGACCACACCTTTTTGATACATGCTCTAGATGATTAGAGCAAAACCATCTTATACCACATCCATAATTTCGTACCTCCATAACATCAAACGCTGTATTATGTTTACAGACGGACATCGCTCGGGTCTGTTTAGTGTTCTTCACAATTTGAGAACAAGATGGCTAGAAACACATTGATCTTGGTTTTTGAAGTAAAATATAGGAGTAAAGTGTTATGAGTATCTTTCAAGGTTTCTATTTGAAGAATAATATGAATTGGATTTCTTGTTAATTGACCTTGTATGCTTTTTCTCCGAAGAAAACTCGTAGCTAGGTATTATAGGAGGTACAACCAGGTTTCCCCAGTTTAGCTTTAAAACTAAACTAGTTAATTAGTACTATTGTTATTAGTAGTACTATAGTTTGACCGAGACTACTGTACCGTGCCTTAGGTATGTGCGCGGCGAGACGGGGGGGGCAATGCAGGCTGCTCATTTTTCAACGATCACGTCCCGCCGCTCATTCGTCAACGCTGCTCCCGCCTCGCCGCGCATTCCTAAGTTGCGGTTCAGCGTTCTCGGTCAAACTATAGTATTTACTTCATAAATTAAGGCAAAGTTTATTGCCAATAACTAGAAAAAATCCATACATCGGGCTGCTTCTGAGAATTTTGAATTACTGTTGAACCAACAATAATCAATTGATCCTAGAACTCGACCACAGAATAGTAACACATTCATCAGCATCAGCGCTGGCTGACAATAGGGATCACAGACAATTGAAACCTAACATCTGTACAATCCACAGTGATCTGTGGGCTGTACAGATGTTCTGTGTTAGTAAGTGCTTTGAAAGCACAATTTCTGTCATGGACCGCCGTTGAAAGCCGTCAGTTTCTATACGTTATTTGTGTCGCAGTGGAAGTAAATGGTGATACGATTGATTTGTATGGAAGTGTTAACAGTGCCGCATCTAGCAGCGGACGCCGAGGCGTCTCCATGCTCTGTGGTTCATCCTTAGTTGAATCCACCTTGCTGGATTGTTAATAATAAATTAATTAATTAACTTTCTAATAATTCATATAGGATAAGATTTTTTTAAAGAAAAGACAGGCGAGGCGTAGGCGACGTTATTTTTAATCCAGAATTTATAAAAGATTATTTCGAGTTCATCGTCCAACTCACAAACAGACCTAGCAATATCGTAGCGTAGTAAAAGTTAAAACTGTTTACAAAAAAATATCTAAAAGTAGTTTTCAGATCTTTTTGATAGCAATTAAATCTTCTTATTCGAGAAGTGAAGAAAAACATACGAAGAATGTAACGACTGTTTCACCTTCATGAAGTTTTAGATTCATTAGGATATTTGGGTCAGGAGAGTCATCTTCTGTGGTCAAATGCATGAGACGTATACCAGAAAAGCATTACTCTTTTTTAGGGTTACTTAGGTGAACACAGACACAACTTAGCTTACACGTTTCGATACGAAGGGGTACCGTATTACCCTGGGTTGTGGAGGTCAGATAGGCAGTCGCTCCATGTAAAATACTGGTATTCACTTGCATCCGGTTAGACTGGAAGCCAACTCCAACATAGTTGGGAAAAGGCTTGGCACGTTGATTAGCACGTTTTGATCCGAATGACAACAAAATAATGAGCTTATTACAATGTCGTGCTACACAGGTTGCCAGGTAACAAGGTCGGTAGGTAGACTGCCCAGGTTCCGAATGACGCATTTTTATATCCGAATTCTTTTAAAGGATCTAGTGCCTCATCTTTTTGCCTCTTCGCCTCTTGCTAGCAATTAATAGATCCAGATGAACTACAGAATGTCTTTGATCAGTGATAATCATTCTGCCTAGCCTTTTCCCTATCATGTTGGGGTCGGCTTCTAAATAAAAGTTACCCAGCGGTAACGGCCGCGACTTACGAGTTGTAGGTCGTAGGTCTGGGTTCAAACCTACGACCTACGACCCGCAGAAACTTTCAAACCGTGTCCAACAAATTGATAAGCACTGAAAAAACGGAAACGTATGTTTGTATGGTTAATAGCATTCTCGGAAACGGGGGAATAACGAAGGAAAAAAATACGCGCGTTTGTTATTTTAAAACCAATTGAACTTCAACTAATAACGGGTATAGTTTGTTTAGTTCGATGGAAACATTCAACTCAAGGAATACGGATTCGTTCGTGTGGGTTATTGGCACAAGACTTTTTTAACAAAAATCTTCCATAATCCCGCATGATATTAGACTAAGGGCGGATTCGACCAAACAGGAATAAACTTTATCCAACTTTTTTCTTTTTCAATTATTTTTTTTGTTACTTTATCTTTATCCTTCACTTCCGAATAAATTTTGAATTTTTGACAGTTTCTCAATACGAAAACTGTCAGAAGTAAATCTTATTCCGCGGATAAAATGTATTCCTCTTTGGTCGAATCCGCCCTGAGTAACTTTGGAGGTGTACGAAAGAACAAGACACGCCGACCCCAAATGAATTGGGACAAGGGGAGGATAGCATGATCAGCCTATAATGTCCCCACTGGTGGGACACAGGCCTCCTCTCTGTGAGAGGGAGTAGGCCATAATACTCCACGCCGGCCCAGTGCGGGTTGAGAGACGTCACACGTTTTCAAATTTTTGGTTCTAGGATATGTCTTTTCCCTCAAGATGTTTTCGTTCACCATTTTGAGAGCAGTGGTGATTATATAATTTATACAAAGTAAAGTGCTTGCCTGGGATTGAACCTACGACCTACTCGAAAAGATCGGCTGTTCCTACTGGGCCACCATTGCTCACTCTTGGGACTTGATTGATCGCGTGAAAATATTATATTCATAATTATATACTCGCCCGATAATCGCATAGTCGTGCAGCAATCGCTTTCGGTCCGTACGCGGCCTTAGTTAATACAATCGCGCTTCAGTTTGGCCCGGGTTTTAATTCTAGTTTACATACATACATAAACTCACGCCTTTTTCCCATGGGGATAGGCAGAAACTACAGTTCTAGTTCAATTCAAGTTTATTTTTACTAACTAATAAACAAAAAAAAAACATGACTGTGTAGAAAAGGGGTAGGTACCTCTGTTCTACCCATGTCCATTTACTCTGCCATAGTTTTAAAAGCTTTGCTTAGAATTTTAATGGTACCTACGCTCGAAACTAATTTTGGCGAGTACGGTTACACAACATATTTTAAAGAGCCCGGATATTAGGTATCCTTATGTTTAGTTTTAACCGCAACCCTACTACATTATTGCGAGCTCTATTTGCTTGGTAGACTGTAAAGCTACGGTTTAATAAAGGAGCGGTGGCTGCCACATAACAGCCGCAGTGACAGCTATCATGAATATGATAGATAGATAGATAAATCGTTTTTGGTGCACACAAAAGAAAATCAAATCATTTATTTGCTTGAACATGGGTACATAAGGTGATACACACAACAGAAGATCTTTAGCCATATCCTACCTTAATAGGTGTGCAAATATTTATTTTTATTACCTACAATAAAATAAAAAAATCTCATGCATTTAAATAAAGCAAATATTATTATTAGGGTATTTATAACATTAATGAATTATATAATTCTATTATTATCACTTATTTAAAAAAATTAATTACGTTTATCATTTAAATAACATACAAAAGCACGATAAAATAATAATACAGTAACAATAACAGTACATTAGGAAATAGCTACCTACAAGGCGCTATAGTATCCAAAAAAAAAAACCAGAAAGTAGACAGCATTGGCTATGACACAAGTGCGGTGTGCGTCTCAAGGTTGCACCAAATGGGAGTCCAACTCAGCATGTGTCAAGCAAATATACCTGACGCTGATATTCTGCTGGATCCCTGTTTTCTTTCGGAATTTCTCTCTTGCAAAACACATCAACAACGTTTAAGTGACGTCATTCGCCAGTAAATTGCGGACGCTATGTGACGGCCCCTGCTATTCTAAGAAACCGTGTATTAAGTGGCTGTGTGGCAGTGTACCAATCCCGGCTGTCATTCGTGGATCTTTGACCGTCCGTCGTCACGGGTCGTCAGGAGCCCGAAAGTCTGACAACCAGTCTTCCCAAGGGGTATCGTGTTACCCAGTTACTGGGTTCATGGGTTGTGGAGCTCAGGTAGGCAGTCGCTCCATGTAAAATGGTATTCAGCTGCATTCGGTTAGACTGGAAGCGGACCCCAACATAATTCGGAAAAAGGCTAGGCTGATTTGAAAAATAAAGTATTTAAAAAAAAATATAAAGACATGATAAACCTTCTTCCATATAAAAATAAATCGTCGTCACGTACTCTGTGAATATTTAATTTAATAATATTGTAGACGTAAAATTCTCTCTAAAAATATCAAATATTAAAATATTCCAAGCATCACCTCAATTTACAGTCGAGGACTGAAAGAATTTAATTGCATTTATAAGCTTAACATTGTTGAAATATTAAGTGGAAAATATTTTAATGGCAACCGCTGCAACTTTCCAACTTCGTGGCTTACGTGCCAGATTTCATTGTGGTTGCACAAGTTTTGTTTTCGGTATTTAATTTTATAGGCTGTTTTAAGTGGTTCATTAAATTTTTTATTATTTATTATTAAGTTGTGGAGCATTTAAATAATTGGAGCGAGAATACCATCAAACTTATTTGGACCTCCAAGAATATTGCTGTGCTTACAAAGGCCATTAAAAAAGTTTATAAGTATAAAAAATGACAGGGAATAATGACGGATTTTATCCAAAGCTGTAGAATTGTGTTTCAGAAATAAAACGTGTACAATTCTATAAAAAACGTCAACTTATATCTAAAACTAGCTGCGCCCAGCTGTTTCACCCGCATAAGTCTAGTTCCCTTAAGACTATTGGAATAAAGTCCTAGCCCAGGTCATGGTCTACTCACATGCCAAATTTCATCCAAATCCGTTCAGCCCTTTTAACGTAAAAGCGGAACAAGTTAGGTCTGTCGCCATAATAACAATGTTACCACCATTGTTGTGTTCCGGCAGTAAGAGGTAAGATAGCCAGTTCCTCTGTGGTAGAGGATTGCTGGTGAAGCTCGCTTCCACCTTCGGCCTGATCATCACTTACCATCAGGTGAGATTCAGGCCAAGAGCTTCCCCGTTGTGGTAAAAAAAAAAACAAACTACAAACAAACTCAATTTCGCATTTATAATATTTGATAGGATTAGGATTTTACAAAGAGTAAATAGCCTAGTGGCGATTTCTACTCAAATAATACAAGGTACTTGAAACAACTAAAACCATTAAAGGGTTTAAATAAATCTGCTCCATGTTTACATAACTCGATAAATGTAGGGAACAGCAAATTTATTTTCCACGATTTCAGTACGTGTTCGTCCCACAGTAAAAGTTGTTCATGATATAAGTATAATGACCCCTTTCGAGGTTTTCATTTATTTCAATTACACCTTGTTTAAGTTACTGTATAATTATGAACTTCGTTGGTTTATAATCTATCGGTATTATTTCCATTAGATTAAAAAGGGAAATAATAAAGCTTCCGAAAAAAATTATTAACTTCCAGCGATCTGTTGCTAGCTGAAATACTAACTATGCTGTGTTAAAATGAATTTCCGAAAAATTAATACAAAATTGTCCGACAAAAAATATTTACTTTTATTACTACCCAATGAAAAAGTGTGAACAACCATTGCAACAAATCATTTACAATTTACCATATTCAATTCACCATTTCAATCTATCCATAGGAAATCGCCAAATTGTGAACTGGCATCAAACTTGCTTGCCATAAAACGCATCTTGCGCTAATACTAAAATAAATAGCCTGCCTAGCTGCGGGCAACTTGGAAATAGCGCCCGCGGGCCGCTCCCGCAACATTGCTCGCTACGCTCGCTCGGCTCGCGCGCCGTTGTTTACAGTTCTTACCTAAAACACATTCCAATTGAACGGAAATAATACCGATAGATTATAAATTAACGGATCTCACAATCTTACGGTAACAAACACGTCTGAACCTGATTGAATCTCAATGTAAATGGTTTGTTAGACCTACCAAATTGTCATGATATAAGATTTATTTAACTTCAAGTAAAAAATTAATACCGTTGAAAGGCGGACTTACTATCTAAGGCATATATTCTCATAGCTACCATCATAAGTAATTAGTAAGTTCATCCAACGACCCAAATTCAATGGTGTGAGGGTCCGACCTCAAACATCATGTCAATATATTAATGTAATGTCAATGGGATCCCCATTGTCAGTATAATGGCTACCTTAATTTGACACCTCAGTTGAGCGTTGTGTTTCTTCTTATCTTCACGCTCTATTTCTTTTACGGGACGAGCAGGGACTAATGTGATATTTTGGCAAAATAAATGGGTATTTTCACGTTATATGACCTGTTTATAGAAGTAACTACCTAATAAAGGGGAATTTTTATTTTTTTTAATTGCTACTTGCCTATATTTCAAGGAACCTTGTGAAGTCAATTTTCTAATAGAAAATCTAATATCGATCTGGACTCTTTGTTGAACCTAGACTGCCTCGTTGGTCGAGTGGTCGCCAGTGCTAATGCTGAGCATGAGCTTCTGGGTTCGATTCCCAGTTCGGGCAAAGTGTTATCGGGTTTTTCTATCTAGAATTTCTCAGTAGCAGTCCGGAATCTGGATTTGTACCCGGTTAATGGCAGTAGGCTCGCCCCGTATTACATGGGATCTAACATAACTGGCGAAATGTGGGTGTATTAAAGGTACTCCTCTGCCTAACCCTTCGGGGAACCAAGGTTCACGACTTGTTTTCCCGATGTTATGAACTCTGTGCGTCTAGCTCTCGCTTTTAATATGAAATGCAGATTTTTGTTAAGCCACATGGTGCCTATGTAAAGTATTTACGTTTAACCGCCTCTGTGGTCTAGTGGTTAGACCACCTGTTTCAGACCCAGAGGTCCTAGGTTCGATCCCAGTGGGGGCAAAATTTTCTGCTCGGTTTGATTGTTTGGTGGTAGGGCTTGTTTTAAGTCCGCCTGGCTAGCTACCACCATCTTATCTAAGTCTGTCGCCATAACAACAATGTTACCAGCATTGTTGTGTTCCGGCAGTAAGAGGTAAGATAGCCAGTTCCTCTGTGGTTGAGGATTCCTGGTGAAGCTCGCTTCCACCTTCGCTCTGATCATCCCATAACATCAGGTGAGATTCAGGCCAAGAGCTTCCCCGTAGTGGTTAAAAAAAGAAAACACTATTAAATATTTATATTTATTAAGTCAGCTACCAAGATAGATGTGGGGGGTGCATGCTAGATGGACAGATGACCTTAGAAAGGTGGTTGGGACAGACTGCATGCGGAAGGACAGGGTGTCCTGGCCCAACCTGGGAAACGCCGATGATCAGCAGTGGACTACGTAAGGCTGAGTTGATTTGATTGATTGAGATATTACAAAATAATAATTCAACTCTATCGCTGTTATCTAACTATAATTTGATAAATCGAAGACAAGGCTAATCCTTTAGTATTCCAGGTCAGCGCTCAGAGAAGGCAATTTTCCATTAAATTAATAATACAAACTTATATAACGATAAATCTGACAGTTACATTTGTCACTGTTTAGTATTTCAAACTTTGGATATTTAATAATACAGCTGAATTTAATAACAGCGATGAAACAATACAGATATTGGCAGAAACTCCATTCTGTAGAATCCTGTAAAAAATACGACCAAAACCTGGTCAACAGAAAATATTATGATAATACCATCAGATCTCACGTTATCATAATCAATCGACTATCTAAGTCGATTACTAGATAAATAAGTATTTGACGATTTCAGCTAAAAGACGTCCACCGCTGGCGAGGCCCAAGGCCTCCCCCAAGCACCGCCACTTTGACCGGTTCTGTGCGTCTTGCATACAGCGGATTCCTGCGGGCCTTCACAAGGTCACATCGGTCTACCTTGTTGGAGGCCATCCAACGCTACGTCTTCCGGTACGCGGACGCCACTCCAGAACCGTAAAATACGCAGCTACGCAGTAAATTCTTTTATAAAAATTCCCCACTTAAGGCTGCCTGTCCACTGGAGCAGAGAAGAGAGAACCTCTTCTCTTTTCTCCGCTCCAACCATTAAATCGAAACTTTGAAGCGGAGTTTAGATTTTATTGGTTATTTACAGGCACAGCTCCGCTCCTCTTCTCTCTTCTCCGCTTCAGTGGACAGGCAGCCTTAGTACACGGTTTAGACCGACACATTGAGTTAGATTAGGCGCACAAACCGCCATCCGCGCCCCTCTTAGAAGTCGCGGGGGAGTCAAACACCTCACTCCCCCCGCTTGACCAGACGGAGCCCGCAGAGGCGGGTGGCACCAGTCAGGGGCGGCGTTGAAGAATGCTTAAAGTGCCCCCTAAGCCCCCGGTGCAAGTGTGCGACACGGGGTGGTGTTAGTCAGTAGAAGTCTGACAGACCCCTCCATCCGCCCCAGGATGGAGGACATCCATGAGGATTTAAACCCGATAGAAAAAAAAAAGGCGCCTAAACCGCAGTTCTTTTTCAACATTTTAATAATGCCTACTCCTACTTACTTAATGCCTACTCACTTAGCTAGCATTACAAGAATCAAGGAAATAGTGAGTTATCTCCTCGTGGCTGTTAAGAAATTCAAATTTTTAAGACAGGACAGACCAAAAGAATTAGCAATTTACGCTAGCTTGCAACTATGACGCGATCTTATGTATATCCTTATATACCTTTCATTAAAAAAATGAATTGCTGCTAGTCTCGCTAAAATCGAGAACGGCTGGACCGATTTGACAAATTATAGTTTTGAAAAAAATTTAAAGTCCAGGGAAGGTTTATATGGTGAGAATGGTTTAAACGATATGTAGGTAGGTAGCTAGGTAGGTAGGTAGGGTAGGTAGGTAGCTAGTACATAATAAATATAATATCGCGTCACAATTAAGCCTGAAATTGTTCTTCTGCCTTTAATTTTACGGTTACATAATCCGACCTTTCCCGAATTTGACCTCGTAAATTTAGTAACATTTTGTATTGGTAGGACTTCCAAGAAGGTTCTTATTGTAACCCTTTTATGAACATTCTGAAAATTGCTCTCGTTACACAATTCGTGCGATCTACTACCAGGTTACCTCACCTCTATCGGAACATAACCAATTAACATTTAAGAAGTTTTCGACGTTCAAGTATACCAGACGTATTGTTGACTATAAATTAATAATCTGTTCTAATAGTATCTGATGTAAGTGTAAACAAAACCCTGTTTACAATCCAATTGTTAGGTGTGGTGTTGTGTTTAGGTTAAATTCCTACGCAATCACTCTCTAAAGAGAAATTGTGACACATTCATTATGTATTTAGAAGGTTTCAACTTTATATCTCAATACCACTATAATCATCAACGAAAATTGAGGTTTTAAAATTAATCTTAATATTGTCAAATGAAAAACATCTTTAAGGTGATTCAAAATAAAATTGCGGGCTTAGGGCAAATCAAAGCACTTAAGTTGTAAGTGGAGCTATAATTTGGCATCCACAGTTAAGTTTTCTGATCCATTTGTGTACATTTTCATCGGATACTTTTAGAACTGCAGACCATAGAGGTTACTTACTACTATGCTGATGTTTGTGTGGGAGTAAATAGTTCTACAGAGGACGCTCACTATGTGGGCTTGGTAGTTGTTCCACCCACATACTCTTCCTCGACAACCACACCCACATTCACCAGTAATTGTTCTTAGTATACCATGCAATGGATCTATATTTAGATATCCGATACATTCTATGAAATTGTATGACCATTGGGAGTCGCTCTCTGCACCTCAACGTCTGCAGCAACATTTTCCATTATTATAACGTGAGATTTTCCTTTTCCCCGTCTTATTCTGGTACATTCAATTCTGTGAATAAAGTACTCTAGCGTTATGTAAAAGTACACTAATCTAGGATAAGCTTCGAAGCGTTTCGGGATAGAATGACAGAGGTTCAGAACAAAACTATTGTAGTGAAGCTATGTACAACTGCTGCTGTTTACTTGTTTTAAATTAAATAATTCAGAGCTAAAGCATCTACTTATAAGGAGAAGAAACAAGTATTCCTCACCACGATTGCTCGTTGCCAAAATTGTTTGCGGATTCAGGCTGTCAGGTAAAGTTTGGCAGTATCTAAATAATATAAAAGGAGAAACTGACTGACTGGCATATCAACACACAGCCGAAACTATTGGGACTATGGGAACGTGAGCGCACTAAGAAAGGGTTTTTGGAAATTCAACCTCTAAGGGGGTAAAAAGGGGGATTTTGTGTGCATTGCTCTCACACATCCAGCGCATGGATCAAACCTACGGTCTCCCGGTCCCCAACCTCCGTCAGAGATACACGCGCATCGCGCACCCACGGACTGCTTGAGTTGCCTCAAGGGACACCGATTTCTACCGGGCTATGACTACGTAATAACTACTGGTAAGGTCGTACATAGCAATCGCATTGCTCTCATGCATCCAGCGCATGGATTCAAACAACGGTCTCTCCAAAATCTAACCTTCGCCAAGTTCATTTAGGTTTTAAGGCGTTGAAAGTTAACAGACAGACAGACAGGCAGACAGAGTTTCTTTCATATTTATAATATTTGAAAAGATGACTTCATCATCATTTTCATACACACCTTTTTTGTTTCAATGAATAATTTATAAGACAATGGGTCTCATTCCAACGTTACACACTCATTTTCCTTCAGGTGGGCCTTCGTCCTGTTTAGCTACACACAAAACGTAATTTTACCCAAAACACTCACTTTCTTAAAATTAAAACTTCTATGAGCACTTTGCGCTCTTTCTAAAGAGTGAACGTAACAGAACTGTCACACTTGCGTCGATGACGTAAAATAGGATAAACTCGACTCGAGTCGTCATCACCTGTCATCAACTACATTTACTATAAGTTTTTTCGATTACGCCGCTGTTGCACTCAATGCTTCAAATCAAAAGTACATCCCAAAATATTTGAAAGAAAGTTCAAATACTTTTTACCAACCTTTTTCTAATTTCCATATTTAAAACCATCCAAAACTATGAAAGAGCTCATGAGCTACAAATTATTCTTTTCTTTTTCATTCGACCCGGCCGTGATTACCAGCCAGACATCCACTATTCAAGTTGGGCAACAAACATTCCTTTTTATTAAAAGAGCTTGAAATGTTTTGAATTCAAAACATTCCATTTTGAGATTTTGTGGAGTGAAATTATTTGTTTTTCACCTTTTTTGGTAGAGGTGGGACGTATAATAAATTCTTTTTTAATTTCTTCAAAGAAATATTCAAAATACCGATTATCTATGTGGTTGATACATTAAAACGCCTACATAATGACATCTATTATACTTACATTATAACAGGGAATCAATTTTCACGCCGCCCCCATAAGACTTAGGCCAAATATTTTTGGATATTCGGATAGCTCATGACTGAAAGAGGTAAGTAACATAAAGAATATGAATTAAAAATGTGAAGGGAGGGCGTTTTGGAGGACTGTCTTATGTAATTTTGACGTTCGAAAAGTGCTGATTCTCAGCCTAATTTGAATTTGACAGACTTTTGATTTTGATTTTGAAATATCGACTAATTAAATTTCGCGGGTACTCTGGTTGACAACAAAATAATACTTATGTGAATATAACTTAGTATTTTCATAAAAAATCGTGACCGCTTTTAAATGGTTTTCCCTTTGAATGTGGGACTTCTGCGAAAAATCTTATACAACAAAGACCACGGTAGATATGAAATACCCCAACATAAAGTATGTTTATTATAATAAAGATAAACAAAGGAACGCTTTTAACTTTGCTTTTAAAAGCAATGTCCCCAACATAACAATATAATACTTCTTTTTTCCTCAATTAAGACCAGCTGATGCACTTTTCCGCCATTTTAATTTTTCTTCATAATACGTCGGTAGTAAGCTGATAAGCTTACATTACATTAATGTAGTATTATAAACGCAGCAGCTGTACTTTGTATTTTATTTTAGTTTTCAGTGCCCGACTTATCTACTGTCGGGTTTAATTATAAAGTTATAAGGTTTTGTCGCAAATAGTACTTTTTATTTTATTTTTATTTTATTCTTAACTGGGATTTTATTCTTAAGGAGTCTTACAGACTTGATTTTATAAAATATATAAAAAAATATATATTTTATAATACAACTAGCTTTTGCCCGCGGCTTCGCCCGCGTGGATGTCGAAAAATATCCGACGTGAACATACTACCGGGATTAAATAATAACCTATAGGTTTGTCCAGGTTACAAACTATCTGTGTGATAAATAGAATTCAAATCAGTGCATTTGTTTTTGTGCAAACCGGAACATAACAAACAAATAGACCAAAATTCTAAAAACTATATTTGCGGCATTGGACTCGAATATTCAATGTAAGGTTTGACTTCGTTACTATTTTATGTTACTTCGTCTGCGTAGATTTTTTTTTTTTTTTTCTAGATAATTATGAATTATTATAACAAAAACAATATAGAGCTTTGTTCATGGCTAATTGTCCTCCATTACGTGTGATACTTGAGGAATACTGTAAAGAAATACCTACTGTAAAAGACCGGTATCTACCTAAATTCTTCACAGTATTTCTCTATATACAATCATTTTCACTGATTCGGAAGCGGGCACTAAAACAACCAGGCTAGTTGGAGAGAGCTAACACGGGAGCAAGCCACATAAAATTGGCCGTGGGAGAAACAGTCTTGCCGCAAATCAACTCCAGCTTTCAGAGTTTGTCCCCGCAGCGACTTATTAATAGTCATTGCGAAACAAACCTTGATTGAGAACTGCAATATTTTAAACTCAAACGGAAGATCATTTGGTATCAATGGTATACGTGGCACGAAGATTGTTTCTCCTCTGGCAGATCTAGTTAGTATTTTGGCCTCAATAACATAGAATAGAATAGAATAGAAATAGGAATACTCTTTATTATGTACACCAAAAAATTACAGACATAAATTTGGACATTTTACATAGGGTGACACAATGGGCGGTCTTATCGCTAAAAGCGATCTTTTACAGACAACCTTTGGATGGATTCAAGGGAGAAGGAGAGACAATACTGCAGGTAGTCAGTGGTGTACCATTTACATATACAATAAATACACACATACATAAAACATAAAAATAGTTATCTGTATAAATATATATATATATATAAATAAATACATACATAACATAGAAACATGAAACAAAAGCAAGGAAATATGTGCAATGTTGATAATTACGGAGAGAGGAAGTGTTTTTTCACCAAAATTTTAAAAGTGGACAAAGATTGAGCACGCCTAATCGACACGGGCAAGGCATTCCATAACCGTACTGCTTGAACTGTAAACGATTTGTCATAAAAGCTGGTGGAATGCATCGGCATCTCTAGTCTCAAGTTTTCCGATGACCTTAGATATCTATTATGTGTGTCATGAAGGAACTTGAAACGTTCTTTAAGATAAGAGGGGGTTGTAGGATTAAACAGAATACTGTAGAGCTGAAATAAGATATGAGAATTCCGGCGAAGACGTATAGGAAGCCACTTGAGCTTTGTACGAAATTCAGAAACGTGATCATATTTGCGCAGGCCAAATATAAATCTTATGCAGAAGTTTTGAAGTCGCTCAAGTTTATCTAGTTGTGCCTCAGTGAGATCGAGATAACTGACATCAGCGTAGTCATGGATGGGAAGTAAAATGGATTGTGCAAGCGCAGTTTTAGTGGCAGTTGGAAGAAAGTTCCGCTATCGTCTCAGGGACCTACCAGATGCAAAGATTTTGCGACTTACGTCCTGTAGCTGGGGACCCCAAGAAAGATGTTTGTCGATCCAAACTCCAAGGTTCTTCACCTTTTCGCTTATTGGAATAGCAGTTCCGTTAAATTGAACTTGGGGAAGCTGCGACCAGTTTATCTTGGGGGTCATCCTTGAGCTGCCAACAACAATGACCTGAGTCTTAGATGGATTAACCTGCAACCCATGTGCCTCACTCCACTCGCAAATTGAACCCAAATCCTTGTTTATTATATTTATTGCATCAGGCAAATCCGAAAGAGCTGCTTGTTTATAAATTTGCAAATCATCTGCATAAAGGTGGTAGGAAGAAAGAAGTTTTTTGGAATAGAGTGCATTGTGGCGGAGACCTGTTACTTGGAGTCTAGTTCCATTGCACAATTTTGGAGGCCGTATATTTCGAAGCAATATGACAGGAGGACCTACACGCAACATAAGTCTGTGACAAAGAAGACCCGGCGGATTAAGAGAGTTCAAAAATTCTACAGGATAATTAACCGACTCGTCCATATCGACCATGGTGTCAACAGAATTATTAATCATTTCTTCACCTTCGAATGCATTTATTCGTTTTTTGGAGTCAAAATGGCTCTGTCGCATAACTACTCCATCTTTATCTTTAATATTTTTAACATCAGGATAAATCTACTTATATATAAAATGGTAAACTGACTGACTGACTGACAGACTGGGTGATATGTTAACACACAGCCCAAACTGCTGGACTTAGAGACATGAAACTCGGAGGGTGTGTTCTTTGTGAAGAGTAAGTATCCACTAAGAAAGGATTTTTGGGAATTCTACCCCTAAAGGGGTAACGTCATAATATAATAGAGTATGGTAATAGTGGATGGAAGTTTATATGAAAGTTCGTTTTGCGTTCCGTACAAATTTTGTGTTTAGGATGACGATTGAAAATGAATTTATACGTCTCAACTTTTTGGTAATTCCACCCCCGAAGGGTTAAAATGGGGGATGCAGTTGAAAAGTATTTAATTTTTCCCCCCTCACCCCTCCCCTTTTCACCCCCTTAAGGGTTGAAATTCTAACAACACCGGTGCGTTAGCTTCCAAACATAAGTATAGATAGTACACTTAGTGATTTTTCTTCGAAAATTAAGGACTTTTCAACTTCATTCCCCTTTTTAACCCTTCGAGGGTGGAATTATCGAAAACGCTGAGACACGTATACATTAATTTTCAATCGTTAGCCTAAACCCAAAATTTGAACATCCTAACTTCAAAACTCGCGGACTTTCATATAAACTTCCATCCCCTATTTTACCCCTTTAGGGGTGGAATTTCCAAAAATCCTTTCTTAGTGGATACTTGCTCTTCAGAAGGAACACACCCTCCAAGTTTCATGTCTCTAGGACCAGCGGTTTGGGCTGTGTGTTGATATATCACCCAGTCAGTCAGTCAGTCAGTCAGTCAGTTTATCATTTTATATATATAGATTATTGACCCACTTTTCATACATTCAGAGAAATTAATGGTAATAACCAGTTCATACAAGTATCAAGGAATATCAGTTGTGATTTCAATTTAAGTAGTCAAATTGATTAGCAATTAATTTCCCTGCCTTAATTTAACTTTAGCGCAATTCGCGCCTTTCTCAATCCTGCTGGTTTCCTCAAAGATTCAACTTACTGTTTATTTTTTACGTACTGACGAATATTACAGGCTGAAATCTAGGCTGAAGGCATTGACCTAGGTTACGATCTAGTTTATCTCTATACCTACTTATTTCAGTAGATATCGTAAAACTGATAGGGTGTTATTGACATCCCACAGATAAAATAGATCCTTTTGTGTGAAAACTAGGACTCAAGGGATATTTTTGTACATTAAGTTATTTTTGGGTCTTATCCGATGTTAGGCCCTGTTCACGGCCTCGAGCGACGCTGCTTGCGTCAAGCGGCCATCATTAACGAAGTCATTGATTGTTGGATTTGGTTTTATCCCTTAGATTTATAGAAAATTAAAGATAAACCTTTAACTCAAACAACGTATAAAAAGGTTACGAATTTTGAGTATCAAGTAACTGAAGGCAAAAAGTAAAAGAAACATGAGAGATACATACATATGTTCAGCAAAATAATACGACAGATTTATTTGTATTGATTATAACAGCAACAAAACATGAACAAGGAGCTCGTGGCTAAGTAATAACAGCCACACAGGTCGTTCCATCAGGTTAAGGTACGTAATCTTTACGTATCGAGGCTCCTCCGTGCCTCGGAAAGCACATTAAGCCGTTGGTCCGTGGCTGTCATTCGTGGATCTTTGACAGTCGTTACGGGTCGTCCTCGGTCAACCTAGGTATCGTATTACCCAGTTACTGGGATGTAGAGGTCAGGTCGGCAGTAGCTCCATGTAAAATACTGGTATTTAGCTGCATTCGGTTAGACTGAAACCCAACCTCAACATAGTTGAGAAAAGGCTTCGCAGATTGATTTTTGTCGTTGCAGTAACGGCAATTTTCGTAGTGCATAATATGTTACCGCTGATGCGCAATTTATTTGAGAAATGCATCATGTAAAGATCCCGTTTACAAATATCTGCTAAGTATGTAGTTATTCTATGATTCATAGGTTCCATAAGTGCGGTGATAAGAAACAGCTGGCATCTCAGTGCAACCGCACACGAGGACTAGAGAAGACAGCGCACCACAAGGAGCAGTCAAACATATGACCTCTCCTATTAGTAGCTACTCCCAAGACATAAGCTAGTGAGTGCAATTTCAATTTGCAATTTAATGTGACGTCACATAGCCAATAACGAGCGGACGATCAAGACGCTTCCAAAAATACCTCATTTGTCAAAGTATTATGAGTAGTTTAGAAGTTATGACGGAACAGATGAACATACATACATACATACCATCAAAATAATAACCCTATTTTTAGCTTCGCCGTTGTTGGGTGGAAAACATTTACCCATAGCACGTATAGATGGCAGCGCAAGTCCTTAGTTTTGAGACAACTATAACAGTATTGAATCAGTGTAAAAGCGTTATCACACTGCAGATTTGCCAGCGTGTTTTCGGAGAGGCGATTTGTGAACGTACTCTCCGTGGGTGCGAAGCGAGCTAACCGTGACTACGCGATATATACGCAGCGTTTTCACAATATTGTATACTCGCTTGTCTCGCTCTCTTTTGTATACGCACGGCAATCACTCTCGTTACACAAATGCGGCGAACACGTTTCACACGCGTGGCGTGCGCGCTATGCACACGCAGCAAGCACATTGAACAATCGCCTCGCTGATAACGCGCTCGTAAACCACCAGTGTATTAAGGCCCTTATATTACAGTCCAACTGCGGGACTAAGGTTTCAAACTGTTTGTTTTTCAGTCAATCAAAGATCATAAGCTTACAGACATAAAATTTCTAACATACGGAACGTACAAACGCTTTGCAACATTCCGCACAAATTCATCATGTCAGCCTGCAAACGGTCTCTGTCAAACACTTGAATAACGAATAAACGAGCCTTGGAAAAACAATTGAGGATCGCAGCATAACGTAGCTAAAGTATTTTATAGATTAGCTGTCCGCGTATACCTTACAAGCGTCTGCCCGTGACTTTTTCCGCGTAAAATTTCTTGTTTAAGAGCGTGCATTCTGAAAGTGGGCAACGTCGCAAATAGATGTCAAATATCTCGCTGTTTTCATTAATTTGGCAAAATTATTGTATGAAAATATGAAATATGGCTAACTAGTGAACTAGAATATTGACTATGAAATGCAATAATTAATATCGTAACACCGAATATTTAGTTTTAGATGTGAAAAGTATTTGGAAACTTTCCAAATGACTTTTTTACACCTAAAACGGTTACAACATCAAATTCAGTGCTATAATTGCATTTCAATATTAATATTCTAGTTCACTAATTAGCGATATTTTATATTTCTATACAATAATATTGCGAAATTAATCAAAACAGGTAAATATTTAACAGCTATTTGCGACGTTGCCAATTTTAAGAACACACGCTCTTAACATAAAATATATCCAACGATACTTAGCATTACTGTAGCCTTCTTTTCATTAGCTAAAGATCTTTTTGAATCGAATCCGGAGTCCCGAACATTACCCTTTTATACAAACTCTCAAATTGTAACTCTTTAAAATAATAATTGAGATAGCCATAGTCTTTGACAGACACTGATGCCGATCCCCTTGTTCACAAACTAAACTAAATTTAAGTTTAGTGCATCTTTTTCTTTCTATTTCATTATAAAAGGACAAAATATACATTTAAGTTTAGTCCTGTCAAATCTGTCACTACTACATACAAGTTTAGACGTGATTAAAAACTTGCCTACTAAAATTACGTCAATTTACGTCAGACGCTGATTAATTTGACAGGACTAAACTAAAATATATCTTCTGTCCTTTTCTTAATGAAATAGAAAGAAAAAGATGCACCTAACTTAAATTTAGTTTAGTTTGTGAACAAGGGAATCAGCACCGCTGTCTTGTAAACTATATCTTTACTTTTTAAAGAAATCGTTCCGTGACAGCTGGTGGCAGCCATTGTTTGGTGGGCCTCTGTTTATGGCTAACAACTGGGACCAGGCAAAAAGTGTACATATGCTAGGACATAGACAAAATATATTGCTCTCTTTTACTCTTACTACTGGATCTCATAAGTGTGTCCTTGTCTATCATTAATTTTAGTGCCTTGTCTCAGCAGGTATATTGATATTAGCGCATATACAAGCTCCTCAAGCCTTGTTTCCATGACAACGCAAACTTACTTCCGAACCCTGCCACCTGCCTATAAATCCTCCTGACAGCCGTATACCCGGGGCCCTCGCACGAACGCGCGATTATAACGTACAGTAAATTAACTTAGTTTACAACAACTTGAAGTTGAAGGAGCACAACTATATAATAGAATACCGTCTAGTATAAGGAATTTACACTCTATCAATGCATTAAAAACTCAACTAAGTCAGTATGTAACTGCAGATCGATCCCTTTTAAGAGAAATAAACAGGCCAAGTGCGTATCGGACCACGCACAATGAAGGGTTCCGTAGCTGGGATGAATTTCTCCCATACATTTTGTATGGGAGAATATGGGTTTCAACTGCAAATGTAAGTTGGTCGATAATTACTTGTTAACTTGCTGTGATAGTTTTCCTTTTAATTTCGTTATTATATACTACTGCTGTGAATTTGCTGGTAGCATTCGGTTGTTTCTAGTCACATAAACATTTGTCCCAATATAGGGGATTGGGATAAATGCAATTTATGTATGTATGTTAGATACGAGTACATGACCCGGTGGATACATGCCACATCACAAAAGCCACGGTCATTTATAACGAAGTAAATATTCAGGTCACCTAAATTGAGAATAACTGCCTCTTTGGTCTAATGGTCGCAAGCGCTACTGCTGACCATGAATTCCTGGATTCGATACCCGGGTCGGGCAGTGTTATTGGGTTTTTCTATCTGGAATTTCTCAGAAGCAGCCTGGAGTCTGGATTTGTGCCCGGTTGATGGCAATAGGCTCGCCCCGTATTACATGAGACCTAAACATAACTGGCGAAATGTGGGTGTACCATAGGTACACCTCTGTCCAACCTTTCGGGGAATACAGGCGTGATGTTATGTGTAAAATGAAAATGTAAGTCGTTAAAATGAGCATGATATTTATCCTCTAGCTAAACATAATCCTATAGAATTATAGATCCTTACGACTCCAACTAATCTGCTTAGCCTTTTCCCAACTATGTTGGGGTCGGCTTCCAGTCTAACCAGATGCAGCTGAACGCCAGTATTTTACATGGAGCGACTGCCTAGCTGACCTCCACAACCCAGTAACTGGGTAGCAGGAATGCACTATTCGGCGGCGGGCTTCTTACTACCCGTAACGACTGTCAAAGATCTACGAATGACAGCCGGGACCAACGGCTTAACATGCTTTCCGAGGTACGAAGTTGTCTCAATATTATGTAAAGATGGTCACCCATCCACTGACCAACCCCGGCAAGGGGAGCTTAACCTTTGGTCGACCCGTGCGGCTGTTATTATTTAGAGACGACTCCCTCAGAAATAAATGCGTGGAGTTACATTACATACCAGAAATTCACACGACCATCTTTAATGACGCCATAAAAGGTACACTCAACAAGCAATAACCCTCAGGTATAATGGCTCAGTACACAATAGAACGCACGGTATTCATTGCTTCATTTGTATACGGGTACCACGACAAAGTAGGAAGTAATACATTAATGGATCACGCTCGGCCATTGTGGACAGAAGGAGGAAGAAGTAAGTTGTGTGAGCGCGGCCATTTTTTTATATTCGGGTCATTAGTATAATGACTGAAGTATATCGAAAATGATGAGAGAAAATGATGAGAGAAAATGATGAGAGAAAATGATGAGAGAAAATGAGGAATATTATCTTCCGCCTCGAGATATAAAACAGTTACTTTCTCTTAATTACTAACTTGTTGCTACTTTTGCATATTTAATTTTGTTTACCTTTTTTTTCCAACATACATCGGCCTACACACATTGTCAATACGCTGTCTCATTTTAAACGGAGGGCCCTGTCTCCTCATTCTGCCTAGCCTTTTCCCAATCATGTTGGGGTCGGCTTCAAGTCTAACCGGATGCAGCTGAATATCAGTATTTTACATGGAGCGACTGCCTATCTGACCTCCACAACCCAGTAACAACTGGGTAATACGATATCCCTTGGTAAGACTGGTTGTCAGACTTTCGGGCTTCTGACGACTCGTAACGACTGTCAAAGATCCACGAATGACAGCCGGGACCAAAGGCTTAACGTGCTTTCCGATGCACGGAGGAGTCCCGGTATGTAAAGATGGTCACCCATCCACGGACCAACCCCGGCAAGCGCAGCTTAACCTGATGGATCGACCCGTGCGGCTATTGGGCCGAGGGCCCTGTCTCCTGTGATACAGTTTCTTTTAACTAGTACAGGAAACAGGTGATCTTTTCCATTAAGGTTAAGGTGCTGTACCTATTGTATTGCATAGTTTCTGCTTATCAATAACTGGTGAAAAATTAAATTGTAACACTGTTTTTTTGGAACAATAACAATTATGTTTCTAATTCTATAAACAAAAAGAAACATTACCTTACTTCTGGGCCAGTCGGGTAAAAGAAAAACAGATATGAAATGGTTTTATTAATTACCATCCAATATCCGTAACTGTATCTACTGACGAGGTGGACGCAAAATAAAATTCAAAAGAAAATTCCGATACTACAGATTAGGTATAGATAAGTAAAATAAACCTAAGTCAAAAGTCAAGAGAGTCCAAAATATTTAGATAACCTAAGATAATGATCTAAAACAACAAATAAATAATCCTACTCTGAAAGAATAACAAATGATACAAACGTACTACTGACACAATAGCAGTAACTTCCACTGAAACAAAAAAAAAACACGGATTTCAGTAAATAAAAACAGAATAGCCCAAAACGACAAGCAAGATTAATTACACAAATATTTCAAAACAACTCAACAGCCAAAAATATGAACGAGACAATAATTTATTTTACAAAAAATCAATGAGCTGTTCTGAATAAAACACGAAACTATTTGAAAAAAAAAATGTGTTGTTTAATAATCATAACGAAAAAATAAATAAACAATAACATTCCAAGCAGTCGGATTAATACATTGGGAACGTATTCTACTCCGTCTCAGATAATTTTCAGGTTGGCTCCGTCCCTTCAGTTTCGTTTCAGCAGCCGTAGCGAGCTCACGTTCATTCAGCGCGCCGACTTTACGAAACTTTCAGTTTGCAATTCTACTACCTTCGTCAATTCCAAGTGCTAACTAAATAAACTTTAAAAAATCCGTGCGAATTTTAACTATCAAAATCAAATTTCGAATAAATTGAAAATTGATATTTTACTTTTCGAATTTTAATTTTAGTTTTGAAAGTTGTATTTTTTTTGTGTATTTCAAAGTTAAGTGCAGTGTTATTTTCAATGGTTGTGGTGACATGTTAATCGGTCAAAATAGGTGAAAAACATGTTTTTGGGCCTGCGCAGCCTCTGTGCGGTGGATTGGAAGTGAACTGGACGTTATGTTATTACCACATCAAGCGCATACTAACTATCCTGATGCCTTTTTATGATGACATTGTAAGTATACTTTTTTAATTTTAGTTGATTTACTTAATTGATATATTTTTTTAAATAATTATTTTTGTTAGGTGATATTGACTTTTTGGGAACTATTTGAGGAATTCCGATTTGATATTAAATTAATTCATATAATGATATTTAAATAATGAGCATCGATATCAAGTTTTTACTAGTTTTTTAGACGGTTTCATATCAGTTGATCTTATTTGGGCATACATTTTATTTATTTATTCAATACTTCAAGTTATTTTGCTCATCGTATTTAATGAGTAAAATGTGTCTCTCATGTTTTCCTAAAAATGTTCATTAATTTCCTTTTAGCATTAAAATTTTCTTAGAATATAAAAATTCAACAGCTGCTCCGAAAAATATCTAGTTAAGTATCTTTAAAATGTGATTTATTTCTCTGTTCCACGAAATGCATTGAATACTCTCGGTATTCAATCATAATAATAATTAATGTAGAAAGTTTTGTTTTTTTGCCAATTGTATTTATTTTATTTATTTACATAATATTGAAATACATTATACAATCTAACACTAAAATATTTATATTATGTTTATTTTTTTGTTATTTTTTTATACCTACTTAAAAAATACATCCATAGAAATAAAAGCTAAAGTAGGTTACGAGCATCGATGGACCAATCGTTGTATGCCGATTTTTGGTCGAGGCCTATATCCAGCATTAGACGTATTTAGGCTGAGAAATATAATACAAGTCGTCATCATTATAACAACTTACCGAACAAAGGCTCCAGAGCCTGAGCCTTTAAGACTCCTTTCATCTGCTCAGAGTCTAGGCATCAGCCTATTTATCTATACTATTTTTGAGGTCTTTTTTTGAGAAATTTTCCATAGAAGTCGCCCCTAACATTACATTGGGGCTCTACAAGTAGTCTTTACAAGAATAGCTTTCTCGATAAAGGCTAGGAGTTCCATAAGAGAGGCCTCTCCTATGGAACTACTAGGAAGTACGACCCACACGCAATATTAATAGCTCACGCACGTAGCCCAACTTTAGCATACAAATGGCACCACAACACCATGAATGATAAATTATTATGAATAATAAATTGAATATTATATCTAACGCGAAAGTTATTAAATTATATAACTTTATTGCATCTTTATCGATCCGGGGTACAGAGTAAAAATGTTTATTCATAATTATTCAAATGAAATGTTACTATTATATAAACAACTTTTTTTTTTATGAACCTAGTTTTTCTCACTGCTGGGCAAACAGGTCCCCCATACTTTTCCATTCCACCTTATGTTGTGCCTTCTCCGGTCAATCGGTTAGGAACGAGTCTAAATCGTCACGCCAGCGATTTTTAGGCCTGCCGCGCCGACGACGCCCGACGCCCAAACGACTAATAACTTTTAATAAAATAAAAATATTATATATTCATGTAGGTATATGACTGACGAGATATTATAATTCATATCTATATTTAATTGTATCCTTTCTACTTTTATTTTAGAAACAAAAAAAAAACGGTTTTTGACAGGACAACGTAAATAAATACGTTTCATAAAATTTTGCTTGGCTTGAATAGTGCTTTTCTCAAATAATGCGCGGAAATTCAAACAAAGTAAATTAATTATAAATTCCAGAATCAATGACGGACAACGATAATTTGTCACGCGCCAATATGTTCATTTGTTTCTTCTTTACTTAAAATCGCATTTTAAATAAAATCTTTGATAAGTATCTCCTTGGTTGTCTCCATGTGTTGAAGTAAAAAGTTAGTTCCATTTTTAAATAACACGACGGATAATTATGAGTTTTCATAGTAATTTATTTGGCCGCTACACAAGACAGATTTGGATTTTCATAGTAACATTGCTGGTCACATCGTCACTTATTTTTGACCAGTACAGCAATTTCGATTTACCTCGAAGAAGGTTGTCAAAATAATGCTCGAATTTCCAAGCATGTTTGAGAAAAAATAGAATTTTAAATGTCAATTTTTATTTTCAGTCACTGCAAGGGTCGCAACCTTTTTTTTTTCCAATGTAATGGGTTTTTGTAGTAAGATCGAATAAATAATTATTGATTGCACGTAGGTTATCATTGAAATACGTCAAATAATAAATTATATTTTTATACGGTTGATAAAAGCCAGTTTACTAAGTGAAACAGAATTAATAAAGTGATTGCAATCAGCATTGATTAATTAATCTGTTTATAGATTGAAATGTGTAGCCAACAATAATACTAACTAGCTACTGCCCGCGACTTTGCCCGCGTTATAGTCAAGTATACTATAAAACATACCCTATGGCACTCGGCAATAGGGTTGATTTCTGCCAGTGAAAGAATTTTCTTTTACTACCTTGTTGGTTTTTTTTTTTACCCCTACGGGTAATCTCTTAGCCCGAATCTCGCCCGTTGGTAAACGATGATCAGGCCGAAGGAGGAAGCGAGCTTCACCCGGAGTCCTCTACCACAGAGAAACTGGCTATCTTACCTCCTACTGCCGGGAACACAAATGCTGGTAACATTGTTGTTATGGCGACAGACTTAGATAAGATGGTGGTAGCTAGCCAGGCGGACTTATAACAAGCCCTACCACCAACCAAACCGAGCAGAAAATTTTGCCCCCACTGGGAATCGAACCCGGGACCTCTGGGTCTGAGACAGGTGGTTTAACCACTAGACCACAGAGTCGGTCAACTGGTTGAAACCGTGACTGCTAAACCTTTCTTGGGCAAGATCCCCAAGTTGGATTTTTCTATCAGGAATTTCTCAGCTCGGAGTCTCAGTGCCCGGTATGGCAACAGACTCCTCCCCGATCCCATGGGACTTAAACAAAACTGACGAAATCTGGTGTTACTGACGAAAACTGATGAAAGTTAGACAGTTTAGCTGTTAGTAATTAACAGCTAAACTGTCTAACTTTGCAGTACCAACTTGTCTCATTGATTTAGCCCCATACTTTAACTAATAGTACAAGGATAATAATCATACCTCTCAACTAATAATTCCGAGTAAATTCATTGTTATTCAATCCTAAGTAGTAAATACTTGGCACTCCACTCTATCTACGATACTGGTCAAGATACACGATACTAGTGCCACTTATCTGAATCCTCTGGGAATTTGATATGTAGGTAGGTACTCACATTCTGTTGAGAAAGTGCTACGTACGATTCATATTGTTCAGTAAAGAATGGAATAAAGTCTCCAGGCTCCTACAAACAGGCGCGACGCGACAGCACGACGCGACTTTAAAGGCTCGTACACGCCACTTTAAAGGCGCACTGGCGCGATATCGCGGGCGCGACACGCAGCGCGACCCTTGTCGCGCCAGTGTGTACGAGCCTTTATAATACAATTTCTAAGAAAACTTCACGGTAGAACAATTTCCAAATTACCGAAAGCGCATAACCGGTCGAATTGGGGGGCTATTTCCAGCTGCAGCTGACGTCTTTTGGCTGAAATGATGATGATAATGACGCGTACGTATTTTTCTGTTCTTATGTTCTTGTCTGTTTATTTATGTGTGTAATATAGTTAAATAAATAAATACATATTTGAAACCTTTACATTAAATTGATTCCTACATAATAAAATGTACAAATACTTATAGAAAGAAAGAAAATATATTTATTTAGCACACACCAAAATGCACACAATACAATATATAGCAGATAGAAAATAAAAGTGTAAACTGCGATGTAAGATATTAGCAAGTGTCCTTCACAGCTGCGCCAAAAAGTCCCAGTTCAGCAAAAATGCCAGACAACTATAAGTGCCTGACGCTGGTTTTCAACTGGATATGATTTTAGCTTATCAGAAAGTAGCGAATAAAAATAAGATTTATATACATTGGGACGAAGGTCGTAGGTTAGAACCCAGACAGGTGATTTAATTTGTATAAATTATTTAATCACCACTGTTCTCAAAACTGTGAAGGAAAACATCGTGAGGAAACCGGCATGTCCTAGAACCAGAAAATCAAAAACATGTGACGTCATCAACCAACCCGCACCGTGCCCGCATGGTTGATTACGGCACACTCCCTCTCACGGAGACCAGGCCTGTGTTCCAGCAGTGGGAACTATAAAGAAAGAAAGAAAGAAAAATATTTTATAAAGGCATTATGCTTATGCTATATAAATTGACTGCTGAGTTACTTCTGCCCTTCTCAATTTATTTGGTCGGCGCAGTATATCTCCTTTGATAAATATCTTTGTATCAGCTATTATCTTAGTATTCAAATTCATCCCCCTTTTTACCATATTTTTATGGGAAATTATGAGCGCAACATGCGTAGACGTATCACAAATTTAGTTGCTTAAGATTATCAGCATGCTGAGTCCTATTTACAGTAGCTTGTTTTACTATTTATGGTCGCTTGAAAAGCATTTATTAGACGCTAAAAGTTTGTCGCTGACCTATTAATTCATTAAGCAACTAAATATATTTGAAGACGAGAATGACAATAGAAAGAAGCTGCGTTAATTAGCACCCTATTTTTATCATGTATTTAATAACATATCTATGGTAGGTACTGGGTGGGTCAAGATTAGAATTTGCATCACATCAAAAATTAAACACATAATTGTCTCAGGTTTAAAGTCCAAAAACATTGCGTATCCATCTGTCTGTAGATAGCAAATGTCAAACAATGTAACGGTTATTGACAGTGGATTAGATGACAAGATTTTTGTTCATACTCACATTGTAGTATTATGTACATAGGTATCTTTACCTACCAACACGGTACGTAGACTAGTAACAAATGAGTATAGTTTAGTGAGAATCTTATCCTGGCTTAAAATGAGCCCAGTTATCTCTAATGTACCATTCAATCAGGAATATATTCGGAATACTTGCGCTACTTCTTCGAATTTATGAGATATCAAGTCTAAATATTATGATGGGAGGTTTCGTTCCAATTCGTGTTATTTACAATTTATTGGTTGAACAATTTTGTAGCGTTATCTTGTGATGTTCTTGATTTATTTTTGTCGCTTTTATCTAATATTATAAATAAGTAAAATTTGTGGGTTTGTATATAGGGGGTGAGCAGTGGTGGCGAAGTGGTAATAGCCCTGACTTACGAGTTGTAGGTCGTGGGTTCGATCCCAGGCAGGCGCTTTACTTTGTATGACTAATCAACTTTACTTTTACCGCCTCTGTGGTCTAGTGTTTAGACCACCTGTCTCATACCCGGAGGTCCCGGGTTCAGTTCCCAGTGGGGGCAAAATTTTCGGCTCGGTTTGGTTGGTCGTAGATCTTGTTCTTAGTCCGCCTGGCTAGCTACCACCATCTTATCTAAGTCTGTCGCCATAACAACAATGTGAACAGCATCGTTGTGTAGTTAGAGGTAAGATAGCCAGTTCCTCTGTGGTTGAGGATTCCAGGTGAAGCTCGCTTCCACCTTCGGCCTGATCATCACTTACCATCAGGTGAGATTCCGGCCAAGAGCTTCCCCGTTGTGGGAAGAAAAAAACTCTTTACTATGTAATCAAAAATTAAATGTCCATACGTTTAATTTGATTACATAGTAAAGAGCTGTTTCAAGCAGCTCTTTGCTGTGTTTCTGTTTTAAAGACTAAGATTTGTCCCTGGTTTGGCATGGCCCCTTCATCTTCTCTGTCATAGCTAATATCTAGAAGCAGCGGTGATGACTTAAGCTACGTAGAAGAGCGGTGGGCGCCACATAGCGTCCGTAACATTATTTATGAAAGTAAGTTGGTGTGTTTTGCTAGAAAGTGTTTTTTGACATCGTATAGTCAAACCCTGGTGCGATTATTTTTATGACGGCCGTCAACGTGGTTGTTATGTGGCGGCCACCACTGTCTTACCACTGAAGTGGGCCATTTTTTGGTGAACCACCCAATATTAAAAAAGGTGGTGTTCCAGAACACCCCAAAACTGGTCAAACAGTGGTTGAATTTTGTACGCAAACGAATTTAAGTCAATTCATGCAAGAAACGACCTTTTCTAAATTAACATACGTTTCAAAATTCTACCTTCTGCCCGATCCCTGTGCCCTCCATCATACCTTAGTTTTAATAACATTACTGCGGTTGTCCTGATTTGGGTCTGACAGTCACATGCCTCTTCTGCACACTTTTGGTGCCAACTGTCCTCATCATAAAACGTAACAGAAGGTAGAAGGATTATACTTTACAATTAAGTTAGTAAAATGGTCCGGATAATAAATGTTTTTGTCTGAAAAAGAATTCTAAATGTCTCTAAAGCATTCCCATGCAAGTTCTGATACTTGTTTTCAATGATACTTATATGAATACATATGATAAAACATGTTATGAATGTGATACTTATAGAATACATATGATAAAACATGTAATTTCTACTATTTTGGTTTAGTTACACCTAAAATAAGTAGAAGGTACCTATAGACTAGTTGTATGCAAAACTTGTAAAAAAAAATAAACTAAGTCTGTAGAATTTATTGAATAATTTCGGGTTCTTGACTGTAACAAACACACACACACACACATACCCACACTTACACCATCATTCTATCTCTCCTTACACTTCACCTGCACACTACACACGCAATTACACTTTATCTGTTTTAATTTTTGGTTATTTAAACATGACTATTTTGTTCCCTTCATTAATAAATAATTTGTCTAGAGTTTCAAAAGTAACCACATTATTATGTTATTAGACTAAATTCGAGGTGAGAGTCTACGGATCCATCACACGGCGTATGGACGCCAGTTTCTCATAAAGGATAATATTTAATGCATTTTTTGTCAAAACGCTATAATTCTTGTCTGTATTTTTATAACTATGTGAACATTTGTGAAGAGAGAAAAATAAAGATTACCTACTACTTTTCAATACATGTACCTATAACATGTAAAATACTCATTAATTAAACATTGGTGTAAGCGCCGGGTGAGAAGAATTGTTTATGTAGAACTTTAGCAAACTTTACTGACTGCCGAGTTCCCAAAAGATTGCCAACCTTAAATAACCCGCGACTGCGATATCGCGCCAGTCTGCACGAGCCATGAATCTATTAAATCATGACCAATACCTAACAGACACATATTAGACGTTGCCCCGAAGGTGATCATTAGACGATCAATCTAGTATCACTTCAATCCGGTCAATTTGCTGTCAATTAAACGATGAATCTGGTGTCAATTGCACAAAGGCCACGAATTGAATGATGACAGTTATGGGCACAATCTCATGAGCTTGTAATTCAGCAGTCATGCAGCAGTCAACAACAGAAATATTAATAAAATAGAATACAATAGATTCTATTCTACAGCAAAAATAGGGCCTATCACGAAGGCGCGGAGTAATCCGCCCCTATGGTCTAGTGGTTAGACTACCTATCTCAGGGGGCATAATTATTAACCTACATTGACTGAACACTAGTATTACCCATATAATGATTATAATCAATGTTAGCCACACTGTGAGTAATATTTATAACATTATTGACGCAGCGTTATAAAATAGAAATACAATATTTATCTTTATAGTAACTGTATCTATTTATTGCCTTGATAAGTTTCTAGATACGTGCCACTACATGGATAATTATGCTGTCGTCAAAACTAGGAAAATCGACCGTCCCAATTCAGTAAGCAAACAGGCAAATACCTCTTCTAGCATGCATCATCACGTTAATTTGCTCATCGCATTTCGGCCATAATAGGGTATTAAGAGGAAATGCGGTGGCGATCATTCCATACAAACATGTTCCTCTGTTTTCGCCCTAGGTAAACAAAACGCAGGTACATAATAGAGGTAAAGATTGTAAAAATAAAACGCACACTATGCAGTCAAGCATATTATAAGTTGGGGGATTACATCGCTGATAAAAATGCGTGGCTTAATGCTGGTCCTGCAACACAAGGGCGCATAAACTAATTGATTAGCATTTCAAAATACCTACTGTTGGAGCTGCTGAAGATTTTAAAAACAATTTGTGCACTGTAGAAATTCGATACAATTGCAAAAAAACGTAAGAAAATTTGAATTTCGCGGGCTGCCTTGGAGCATCCACCTTAATTGAAGCTTTTACACATTACATTATTAATATTAATTATTTCAGTACATTTTGAAGTCTTCAGTAAGTTTATATGCATTTTCCACGATGACGAGAAATGTCTGCAGAAAGTGCTGTATTTTCAATTCAATGAAGTGCTTCAAATATGCTGACTGAAGATTTTTCGATAACAAGATAAAAATGTCAGAGATGGCAGACGATAAATAGATAAGGTTGGATGGGAACCAAACGGTGTAATTTCTACTTTATGCTTTTGTTATACAGTCTATTCTTATGTAGTTTATTCGCTTTGTTTATAATCATTTTATGAGTAGTGTTTCGCGTAGGTATATGATATTATAATCCATTCCAATTATGAGCATTGCCAAAACAAAATAGACCCAGAACTATTTTTAGAAATGATGAAAGACAAATGGGTAAACTACATTGGGATTTTCTATCTGGAATTTCTCAGTAGCAGCCCGGAGTTTGGATTTGTGCCTGGTTGATGGCAATAGGCTCGCTCCCTATTACATAGGACTTAAACATAACTGGCGAAATGTGGGTGTAATATAGGTACCTCTGCCTAATCCTTCGGGACACAAGGCCTGATGTTATGAAACGCAAACTTTCTTAAAATAAAGATAAACAATAATTTATGAATCTAGGGTATTCCGTAACCACAACAAACGATAAGATAAGGTACATATTTGGCACAGTACACCCATAATATATATAATAAATACAGTCAATTTGGGAATTTCTAATACAATAGTATCTTGATATAGAAATCTTAATAAGGTTTTGAGATACATGCACATAAACGGTCTTTCTCGCCAAATGGTTATGGGATTTCTGCTTATTTCAAACTAATAGCTGTCGTCACCTCAATCAATCAACTCTGCCTATCCTAGTCCACTCCTGGACATAGATCTCTTCCAAGTTGCGCGTCTTTAGTCCGTCTTGCTGGCCTGAATATAGTTTTGCAAGACGTTATCTAGGTCAGGTCCAGCTTCAGTCCTTTACCACGTCCTGTCACCCAGAGATTAAAATTGAATTATCTCATCAATATCATCACACTACAGCCTACAGCAGTCCAATGCTGGACATAGGCTTCTCCACTCGCACGCCATTGAACTCGATTCTCGACAGCTGTTACCAGACACCCGGCGAAGATCGTCACTCCACATAACTTGAAAGCGCGTTTGCCGAATATTCTCATGTTTTTGCATTTTATTGACATCACTCCATACCCAGCAATGCTGCTTGACGCCAGGAATTATGTTTTTTGCTCACAAAAGCACTTTGAAATCAAAATATTTCCACCAAAATTGATGTCACACCGTTTTATGGATGCGGAAAGAATGATAAGGGTGGGCTTTCATCTCTATCCAAATGGTTTCAGAATCTGTCATGGCGGATTATTGAAGAAAAAACAAAGGAAAATTTTACGCAGTTTTTCCTTAAGAAGTGAAATATTGAAGTGGGTAGATTATGATAATAGCCAGCTTCTAATTGTCTCACTGCACAGCAAAGGCTTTTGAACATAAAAAACAGGATTAGGGGGGATTACGGGGAATTTAATTTTATTGTATTTGATCTTTTGGCTAAAATGATGATGAAAATAATTTTTGGTTTTGATAATTTTCAAAGTCAAAGTCAAAGATTTAGGTTCTTAGTATTATTCATAGTATAGTTTTGTAGGTTCTTAGTATTTTTGCTATAAGCTACTGTATTATTTAAAATATAGCATAAGTTTGTTGATTTTTGAAAATACTGTGGTGACGCTTGTGGTAATGATTATAGAACGTATAGTATTGTTGTCTTCTAGTGACAAACAACTGGTAGATTGACTAAGTGACCAAAAGTCACTCAAAAACGACTTCCTTCAGGTGTTTCAAAATGAACCTGTTTGTAAGCCCTGGTCATTTTGAAAGAATTTCTTAGACTATTTTCAACCGTGCTATCTATCGTCCACGATGGAACTCAAAAGTAACGTGTTAGTAACTCAAATCACTAATTAGTAGCCAGAATCAATACACATATGCACACACCGCACTAATTCGGTCCATAAGAACTTTTCCATAAGATACGGAACAAATGTAATGATTGTAATGATTGTAATGATTATAATTCTGTTAATACACATTCTGACTGGCTGGCTGGCTACCACTGCGGATCCTCCATCTGCGTTATTATCTTCGTATAAAATCGAGAATAAATACTTAGATACTGACAGATGCAATGTTCCAAAGATACACAAAACCACTAACTACTAGAGCGATTAATTAAACTGTCACATTTGCCTATGGAACTGTGCCAACACTTCAAGTAAAAGTGGATTCGTTATAACTGTTTCGACGTTTTAACTAACATGCTGACAAGGATGAACAAAGCTTGAGTTGTTTAAAAAAATACTGGGATTTTGTTAGTTTTACTAGGATATTTTATCATCTTTACATAATTACCTTATCTTTAACTTTTTTTTTCAAGTAAGTGTACTATAGGTACACTTCTGCCTAACCCTTCAGGGAAACAAGGCGTGATTTTATGTTATGTGTGGTACATACCGAGACCCTCCGTGCCTCGAGAAGCATGCTAAGCCGTTGGTCTCGGCTGTCAGTCGTGGACCTTTGGCAGTCGTTACGGGTCACCAGAAGCCGAAAAGTCTGGCAACCAGTTTATCCAAGGGGATCGTATTACCCAGTAACTGATTTGTGTAGGTCAGATAGGCAGTCACTCCATGTAATTACTGGTATTCAGCTGCATCCGGTTAGACTGGAAGCTGACTCCAACATAGTTGAGAACAGGCTACGCAGATGATAAAAATACAAAAAAACTGACTCCAAAAACACAACTGAAAAAAGAATAACAAACATTTTAAACGGCGGTTTTTTTTTTTTTAATTTTCTTTTTTTTATGACATAGTTATCTAATATTTATTAATAAGACTGTCCAACAAATTAGATAAGCTTGCGTCTATACTTGATTCACTAGTAAGTAAGCAACGAAGATAATTCAATTTCTTAAAAGAAAGTTACAAATAAGAGATGGAAAGTTCCAAAACAAAGTTTTGCAATACTGTTAATCAGAACTCCTCAGTAAGTTATGATAAAATTATAGGGTTGAACAAAACTTATAATAAAATACAGGACCATAACGTAGTAGCCATCCATATATATTCTGTTAGCCAAAAACAATATAATTTATGGAGCTTTGAATGTATAGTCAAAGACAAAAATAAGTGCACCTACATTTTCCGAATTTCTTAAGTGGTCTCAAACTCTCTGTCTGTCTAATTAAAACAGATGGAGTTTTGTTTAATGTGATGCCACTTGGCAGAGTACTAAGACAAAATATAAAAAACATTTGTTCTAATTAGGCTGAGAATCAGCACTTTTTGAACGTCAGAATCAAAGATTTATAACGGTCGCGCGAAAAAGTGTCCTTACTGAGAACAGTGAACTCACACATTCCGGATCGATGGATACGATCTTCAGTCAAGCTTTAGCAGCCAACACAGGGATTGGCTTCCAGTCTAACTGGATGCAGCTGAATATCAGTACTTTACAAGGAAAAACTGCCTACCTAACCTCCACAACCCGATAGACGGTAATACCTTAGGTAATGCCCTTGGTAAGACTGGTTGTCAGACTTTCCGGCTTCTGGCGACCCGTAACAACTGTCAAAGATCTACGAATGGCAGCTTGGGCGTACGGCTTAACGTGCTTTCCAAGGCACGGAGGTGTTTTGGTATGTAAAGATGGTCACCCCATCCACGGACTAACTGTGGCAAGCGTAACTTAACCTAATCAATCGACCCATGCGGACAGTTATTACTTAGCCACAAACTTCTGTTTAGATTTTCAGTCGAGACAATAGTATTTAAATGTCACTGTCAAAGAAACAGAAACGTGGCCATCGTTTGACGCGCTCGGTCGGGCGAATCTAACGATTTAAATCTTTGGTCAAAATTACATAAGACCGACCCCCAAACCTCTCGCCCTTCACTAAACTTATCCAAGAAGTAGGCTGCAATTGGCTGCATTGATTTATTAAACAAGAGTCGTAATAATTTGGGAAAAGGGCAGAAAAACCATTGACATTGAAAATGTCGATTTAATCAGATTTTATTACAATAGTTGCCTAACAATTACTAACACGCAACGCTAGAATTAGAGGTTGACATTATAATAAGGGTGCCGTTTTGGAATATCGTGATTAATTTAGTGAAATTCGTGGTTATAATGATAATTTGAGTAGTAAATATAGTAATGAAACGCACCGCATTTAATAATTTATTATAGGAACTTAGTTTGAGCTTTGAAATTCTAGTGAAATTATTGTGTTATAATAGGTGGAGAGCACGAAAGTGGTGTTTTAGTGTAGTAGGTACCTATGAATTTTTATTGGCATTATAATTTTTGGAAGTGGGTATTTTTTTGTCACGAGTAGGTACTGACGTTAACTGAGCACTGTATTTGTAATATTAGTATTATATATACCCGAGACTTCACCAACATAGCAGCAGTTAGGGTTCTGTATGACGCACTAGTTAGGAGTCATATGGAACATAGTGCAGTCATATGGGCTCCACATGAAGCCAAGTACTCTGTTATGTTGGAGCGAGTTCAGAACAAATTTACGCGACACTTGTACAGGAAGCTTTACGGGTTATATCCGTTTTACCCGTTGATGTATCCCACTCTATTTGTACTGGGTATAGTCGGGTACAATGAATTGAGGGTGCGACGGGAGTTTACACTTGTCGCTTACTTAGTTAAGTTTCTCCGGGGCATTGAGCATAATCCGGGGGTGCTGCACTTGAGTCTTACCGGACCGCTATGTGTGGAGGAGGCGGCGCCCGCCACTGCTGGCCGTGTTTTTATTTTTAGTATAGTTTAATTTTATTATATAAAGATAGTATCATTATAAAAGACCGTACTATCGCATTAGGTGATGAACCTATAATGATAGTAGTTATGAGCGAGAAATAAATAAATAAATAATTATATTGAGTCATTAACGTTAATTGACGTCTGTGAGAACGATGGTTATTAAGTCATAAATTAGACCCAACTTATACTGAAACACGTAGCGCAATCATTGCTGTATCGTTGCGCTGCCAAAAAATGTATGCTTGGTTGCGCCACCAATGGGACGCCTGGAGAGATGCCCGCCACAAAACTGTAAAATGTTTTGCTAAAACCTATTTATCTTATTGTTATTATTGTAATCATAAAAAGAAAAACAAAGGTTCCATTTTTGGCACCGTAACCGTTAAACCTTGAGCATCTAACTGCTTACAGTTCTTTAAGAAAAATCTGCCAAAACCAACGTCTACTAATACTTCTTTCAACACCAAAAATCATGTTTGTAAATAAAGTTAACCCAGGCATTTACTTAAAATACCTCCGCTCTGAATAGAATTCTTCCACAAATTATGTCAAAATGTTTACATGAACATTTCAAACATGCACACGTAAATATTATTGTAAACGTTAATAATTCATTATTAAAGATAATAGCGTTAGCTGCTTATTATAACGTCATATTACTGGTTAATTTCAGGCGCAGATAATCAGTCTTTATAAAAAGAAAATTAGGTAATCTTTCAGCTTAGGTAGTGGACTCTGAAAAAATACTCGTTGACCGATCCCTTCACCAATTGAACCGTTTTCACGATCAGGGACTAGACAAACTATAGAGCAGTTGTGGCCCAGTGCTAACGGCCATGACTTACGATTTCTAGGTCATAGGCGTGAATTATACAGAGAAGGCGTAAGGTAAAGGCGCGGCACAGGCGTGGGACGGATAAGGCACGGACGCCATTTTAATTATATAGAAGAGGCGAAGAGACGTTACGATGCGTCATTATACAGGCTGACTTTGTTGCGATAGCATGTCTCCTCTCCACGTGGTTATAATCATTTAGGATGCTCGAGTAGTTTTGAAGTTTCAGTGCACGCGGCGTGGCGGAGGCCCGCGCCTCCGCCAAGCCGCTTTAGTTTCAACTGTTTCTAGACACGTGGCCTACGTACATTTTGTAGGAAAACTTTTTGAAACGGCATCATGCCTGCACCACGCCGTTTCTGTATAATTCACGCCATATTATGTTCGAATCCAGCCAGGCGCTTTACTTTGTATAAATTATTTCATCACCACTGCTCTAATAACGGTGACGGATGACATTGTGAGGAAACCGGAATGTCCTAGAAACAAAAATTCATAGACATGTGACACCGACCAACCGCATTAGGCCCGCGTGGTGGATTACGGCCTATTCCCTCTCACAGAGAGGATACCTGCGTCTCAGCAGTGTGAACGTTATATTCTGATTATACTTATGCTAGATAAACTGACACTCTATCAGCAGTAACGATGATGATGATGAGCGACTGCCTATGTGACCTCCACAACCCAGTTACTGGGTAACGACTTTTGGGCTTCTGACTGTAACGACTGTCAAATAGCTATGAATGGCAGCCACGATTAATGTGCTCACCAAGGACGAAGGGTTCTTGATAGGTAATGGATGGTCACCCATCCACGAACCGACCGCGTCAAGCGTAGCTTAACTTTCGATTGATCCGTATGGCTCATTAGCCACGAGCCCCTTCCGAGGTAATTCCAAAACATATTTTTTTTCTGCCTAGTCTTTTCCCAATCATGTTGGGGTCGGCTTCCAGTCTAACCGGATGCAGCTGAAATCCAAAGCATAATAAACAGTTTAATAAAGTGGACATAAACAACTAGTCTGGCCGATTAAAGGCCTGTATCAAAGCCAACGGTGGCCATTTCGAGTAGAATATTCTTTTTATATTTTTCTGTGACTTCCAGTAATATGTACAGTGGCCAGCACATCAAGCTACCCAAAACTGTCAAACTTTCCCAATCAAACTTGAACCTAATGCTTTAGCGATAAAGTTTAAAATCTACTAAAGAAATTTGACAGATTTTAGTAGCTTGATGTGCTGGCCACTGTACATTTATAAGTTTTATAAAGATTACATTGCTTTATTAAAAAAATATTGCATTTTCATTTGTAACAGAACTATGTTCTACCTACCTACTAGACGTAACTTCTAAAATTGGCTGTCTCATATCTCACATTGTTTCAATAATTTCAAGTTTGTCTGCGCCAGACAGATGCCCGACGCAAGTTGTCGTGTTGTGTTGTTATTATGTAACGTATACATTGTATAATTGATTGTTTCGGTGTTACCTTACTCTAAATAACGTCAGTCAGTAAGTGGAAGTTTCTTGTGTGTTTCGTGTGGAGTTTCTTGCCGGCTCTTCTGCATTGGGCATGACAAGTCGGTCGGGTCAGCTAGTTAAAATTAATTACTTAAGATATTATGTTCATAATAGATTTCTACATTTTAATCTGCTACAAAATAAAACACAAGAACTGCCTCATTGGTCTAGTGGTCGCTAGTTCAGCTTCTATGACCGGGCAATCCTATATTTCAATTCCCAGCTTTTTAAAATATTTTTGTTATGAGTTTGGATATTCGATAGCAGCCCTTACCTATTCTGTATGTATTTACGCAGCGTAAATTACTGGCAACAGACGCAACAACAATAGCTGGTGACATGAATGTGTCACACTTCTCTGCTACCTCCTTCGAGAAAAAGGCGAGAAGCTATCGATAATACATTGACAGCAACCCTTTTTAATATAAGCAAAGATCGCTAGGTACTTAAAATTCAGTACCTACAAGTTTACCACCAATATGATTCCCGTGAATTGTGACAGAGGGCGCTACGTGGCCATTTTCAGGGCATTACAAATTACTAGGTACAAGCTGATCGTAAATCCTACAACTCAAATATCCTGATCTATTTTTGAACAAACCATTATGTGATCCTCTTTTTAAGAGGACCTCTACGCATGGATGGATATCATTTTCATTGTGCTTTGTACAGTCCAAATTAAATAAAAACCTTTTAAAGCCTTTGTGGGACACAAAACGGTTTTATATAACTACGGTTATGCGAAGAATATAAAAGATGTATTGTATGAATATGTGGGTTAGGAAATTGTGGAGGAATTCAATGAGTTTGGCGAGATAAAGCTGTTTTCTGTAAACTGGGTGAAATTGAATTTAAGGAAACTATTTCGATATGATGGACTTATCGTGAGGAAAGTTTTGGGTATTTATAGCTATGAGTATGTGAACATTTGATAGATGGGTTGTGGGAAGGATGATGGGGCTAGAATTCACAGTAATTTTTAATCGATAATTCATATGAAAGGCGTTACTCAAAAGACATTGTGTAAATTTAAGCTTAAAAACAACCCGGTTTACTTTCTTGCGCAAATTGTAACGATTCCGAGTTTTCCTTGATATTAGTTTTTAATAACAGTGTAATCTAAGTACCCTTACATTTTTTTTTTTTTTTTCAAAATAATAAGTTGCATTTCATTTCGTTCCTCGATTTACCTCGCCAATTTCAAACTTAACCCCACGAAAAAAATGGCTACAAAACCAAAATTAAACAGACCAGTAATAAAACCGTGTAGCCAGAATCTAGATAGTTTCAGTTTAAAGTTAGGAATCCAATAAAGCCGGGTCGGATTGTAAAACAAACCAATAAAGTTAGTGGCAGATCAACAGAAGCCCCTCGTGGCTGAGTTCGTTCTCTATCCGTAGGGATAAACGTGGCACGTGGCAAATCCTAAGTTGGGTAACATGAATAAAACGATGCCTTATATTTTTATTTTCAAACAAGATACTATTTACATAACTGTATATAAGCTTAATAATTGTTATTTAGACATGTATACAGGCTGAGTTTGAAAACATGCAACAAAATTTAAGGGGGTGTTCTACCCATCAATATGAACAACTTTTACCAAATAAGAATTCGCAACAAAAAAAATAGATCTTATACAAAATGGTCCAATGGGGTATATTATCGGATATACCTTTATAACAGGAAGGGCGAATTCAGGTTTCAACCACAAATGGCTCGAATATAATAAATCCCAACAAGTTTGGATAATTTTCGCCGTTTGAGGTATTCCGTAAACAGCCCGCCGTGCTAGAAAGATGGGAAGTGAAATTGTAGGCTTGATCATCTTGAATCCACAGGGGTAAGCAAAGATTTGTCACTTGTTATACACTAAGTCCCATGTAATAGTGTCGCGCCTTTTACCATTTACAGGTTACAAACTCCGAAACGGGGTTTTTACTGACAGTTCCCTAAAAGAAAAAACATATTTGCCTGCCTCTGGTATCGAACCCAGAAGCCCAATAGCATTCAACAATAGCGAGAGCACTAGTCTAAACCAACCCAAAAAGGCAATAGTAACACAAATGTATCTCTAGAGATAACGTGGCACGTGGCAAATTCTGAGTTGAATAACATGGAAGCCCCTCTGTTTCTTGGAACTTAGGAAAATAGTTAGACCTTTGTTCTAGGCATTACATAAATGTATAACAATAGCAACACAGTTTTCAGTAAACCCAGCCAGAAACTCGGAAAATAATTTCGATAATATTCTCAGCAGCTTACCAAATTGAAATCTCGAGGTTTTCGTGCGAATGGCAGCTCTTTTACAAATAAAATAAAAATACTTTAATTCAGGCCTTGATCCATACGTTATTAATAGTACATAATTATATATAGCTATGTTAGTAACAAATGTAATACCTCAATCCATACAATGTCTGCACTCACCTGACGGATCGGGTACATGCACATGTACACATGTACCCAATGCGCCATAATGGCGGAACATTACTTATCACCTTCAGAATGCTGTTGACGCTCCCACGCACTCTGCGCATCATGGACGCAAACCCTTTTCGCAGGATGGTATTGAAACCATCAGCATGTGCTTCGGCAAACATTCCTGATGCACTGCAGTAACATGGAAGCCCCAACAACACTCTGAAGGCATTATTATATTAACCTCTGAGGGCTTTTGTCGTGGCATATACAAGATATACGCTGACCAATTCATTTACTTCTTAAGAGTACGAATTCATAATGAGGAATTTTAACGATAATTCATTAAAAATATCGGGGCTTTATAGCCCTTTGCTATATATAATAATGTCAGATAAAGACACTAGGGCATAAAATTCTTAACCGCTTCATAAAATACATCGTCAGTACAATATTTATACTGAGGTACCTACCTACTACAATTTTCACTAAACATTTTTTTATTACAAGAAGGCGACTGTTATAAAAGTTTTAGTTTAACAACAAAATCTTAACAAAGTTAAGAAAATTTCTAATTGATTTGGAAAGTCGTTTGTCATCTTTTTTTTAAAAGAATGTTTACAAGAAACTGTAAAACAACAGTACTTAGAGAAATGATTGGATGGATAACTTTATGAAAAATCGTCTTTTAACTTCTTTAATTACTTGTAACATTGAAATGAGACTATGTAAAGATATAAAATATAAGTATAAAAATGTAATTGAAAATGATTTATTCCGTTCTAATACCTTATGATACAACTAATACCACTGGTATTCGTTTGAAGTCATATTGGTTTTCTATTCCGAACGGATACCATTGTTTAAACTAATACCAAAACAAGTTCAAAGATTGATAAAGTACAGTCAATAAAAATGCTGTATTTGTACCTAACATTTTTTAAGTCACAATTCATTTAGACATTCCGTTGATTGTACTCAAATATTAATCAATAGTTACGACTTGACAAAATAAAAACCAAAATGCATTCATTCAAACTATAATGAGAATCAGTACTTGTAGAACGTCACGATTACTTAGACATTTCTTGATTATAATTATGTGATTTAAATATGAATACACTATACACATAAATCAATAAATTCCCTAAATGATGGTGAAACTCGCACCAAAATCCGTCGAGTAGTTCAGAAGAAAAATGCAGTCAGACAGATAAACACTAAAATCGACTTCATTTTAGAATATATGAAGAAAAATAGATAAAATAATATTATGCATAGACATAAATGACTGGCCATATTGTTGTATATCTAGACAGCATCTTAGCAATTCTAGCATGTCAAATAATTTGACAACCCTGCCAGGATTATCTTAGTCTAGATATATTATTATCTGTGTCTAAACTAACTACGCCAAGAAATAGCTCTAGGAATCGGACGTAACATAGACAATGTAAATACCTACTAGTTTAGATGTAATAAAGACGTCAAGTTCAAATGTCTAGATAGCCGAAAATACTTGAGCAGGTAAAATTACAGAGACAATAAAACCGGATCGAAATACGAATTTGACGATTGATATTAGAATTAGATTTGAAATTGGATTGATTACTCAGGAGCCAATCACACGTATACCACAACCACACCACCATAACTACAACCACACCACAACGACAACACGTGGACGGGCGCTAATTTGTATGAAAGTGAGGTTTATTCACATCTGGTCGTCAAACTTAAACGTGTGGGCGATACTGACCACTTCACTGCCACAACGCAACCACCAGCGAGACCGCAACCACATGGAAATTTTGTATTTACCAAAACGCAAGAGGCTGCAGCGACGTTCACACGTAACCACTGTTTGCCCACATTTTGTCTCTGCGATGTGGTATGTTTGGGGTACGTGTGATCGGGCCCTTAATTTTTATACGATTTTTTTGTTGTAAAATTTAATAAGTAGTAAAATTTGTTAGTTTTTGGTTCTGTACCTACCTCAAAAGGAAAAACGGAACCCTTATAGGATCACTTCGTTGCCCATCCGACTGTCGGGCAAGACCCTGTTTCTCAGAAACGCGTGGTATCAAGTTGAAATTAATATCGAATACGTAAGTCTACGGTCCCTTGGAGATCTATAAAAATAGTAATAGGATTTCCCATCCTATCAGTCAGTTATTACACGCCATTGAGAACAACTTAGAGCTTTTTCTCTAAAGTTGGTAACGTATTGGAAAAGCCATTAAGTCTTTCAAGATTCAAAACTAGAATGAACTAGAATTTGCAACAACTTTTTTGTTATAAAAACAAAAGATAACGTCACTTATTTTGAGTTGACGTTAAATAAACATTAATATCTGGACCCCGACAGCAGATAAACATGACTGTGATATTTTTATCAAAATACTTCTAATAATAGGTACTTGTTACGGTCACGAGCTTGACGACCTCTGAGGGGGTCAGATAATAACATCACGCCTGGAAGAGGTAGGCAGAAGTATTTAATAAAAAAACGTTTTGCCAGTCCGGAGTGTACGCTATTGAACGCGGGTAAGCTTGCAGGAGCAATCGAGAGTGATTGTTTTTATCAATTTTTATGTGCATTGACTTCTTCGCGCGCTATTACTCCTGTATTTTGCGTACAGGAAACTTCCGCGACCTGGAGTGGAAGAAAATCACGCAGTTTTGTTAAACGCGCGTTATGAAGACTAGTGTTAGAAACAAATGGACAAAACGGTTAGAAGGAATATTACAAAAGCAGTTACGTTCGCTGGTCTAAACGTGGTTAAAGTAAGAAAAAGGACAACGGTATGGGTATCTAAATATAGAGAAAAACAAAATCTCTTTTCGTTTGAGGCATTCCGTTATCCTTGCAAAACTTGACTAATTTTTCGTACGAACTTTCCAGTATTTGTTTTCGCCTCGGATTTACTTTTCGACAGGCGTGGCTGAGACTTGTACCTTTATTGCCAAGACCTCTGTAATAAAATCCTTGGTCCATAATCAAATGTCCGCCATTTTACGACGACAATCGTTTTCACAAAAACGAGCGTGTAAAATTATGTTCGAAGCGCGCAGACTTGAGCGCATGAGAGGTACGAACGACGCACGAGCGGGCTGTGCGCGCGTGTATTCTTCTCGTTTTCTATCTTTACTTGCTGGCTCTTTCCCGCACGAAAGCCGATTCACGCGTTAAAGAGCGTATGTGTAAAGACGGCTTTAAAAAGTTCCAAAAAGGCTGGTATTGCCATGTCTGATCCTTTGGTCAAAAAATATTCCAGCCCTCTACTCACGTGAAGAATCACAAAAAAAAACAATTAAGTAACAATCATTTTACGGAATTAAACCAAAAATCATAATAATTCACTCGAAAATCATAAAAAACGTCGAAAAATAACCAAATGGAAGTATTTTCTGGAAACACGCGATACACTCATTACCTACCGGTTTTTTTTTTCGATTTATTTAAAATAATCGTTTAGAAAACGTATGAAGTGAAATATTTGAAAGAAACTATAATTGTTTCTGCATGCATTTCAGAACTGAGGGAAATGAAAGGCTAACAAATGGTATTTACAAGGCTGATGTGAGTTGAAACACCGCCGGACATACTTAATGACAATGTATGAACGTAAACGAAGCAGAAGGAGTATGAGCCGATTTTTCAATCATTAGATAACTTTTAACTGAAGAATAAATGTGACGTTTTGACAAATTGTCCATTTCAAAACTGTCAAAATGACAAACTTATTCGTCGGATAAAAGTTAATTGGCGATTAAAAAACGGACCCGTGGCGTTCTTTAGTTTCTGCCGACCCCCATGAGAAGATGGCGAGAGTAATTTCCACCTTCTTTCTTATGTATTTAAAAAATATATACCTAATAAAGAAGCTAAAAACACACCCAGGTTGTTGTGATGAAGTACGACGCAGCATGAGGAAGCTCGTTTCATTACTAAGCTATGTGGAAATAATTTCCTGAGAATTATTATCAATACTGTGGTTGTGGTGTGTTATTATCAATACAACACTACATCGCCACATGCGAACTCCGCATCAAAGATCTGACATGACAAAATCCTGCATCGCGATTAACATACAAGACTATCCGACATCAATCCTTGGGCAGTTACCCGCCTGGTCGGAGGATCCTCCCTTTCCATTAGAGGATGAGTGAACTTTAGACCCTGTTCCTCATACCTATAAAATACCACAAAATATTTATACGATGTCATTATGTTCTACAAAAACATTGCATGGTTTTTTCAATTTATTTACTGGGTGTAAATAAATTGAAAAAACCATGCAATGTTTTTGTAGAACATAATTCCACTTTGTAAAAAAAATCTGCCATGACATGCAGCTTTCAATACTACCCAATCGGGTTTAACAATCGTTTGAATCAGTTTGATATCGATTTCAGCAGATTACGTAAGATAGCTTAAAAACTACTTATTGGCCTCGATCTATCTCGATGGGAGGCTTTTGATACTACAATAACTTAGGCTTATTATCAAAAGTAGCAACTGCTTAATGGTCAGCGCACACCGAACTGCAAAATGCTCGCGTATGGTTTTGACGTGTATTTAATTTTGCAATCTATGGAATTGACTTAGGATTCATTTTTCAGTAGTCTCAGAAAATGCTCTGCTCTGCTCTGGTCTTGGTATGCGCTGACCCTAAGATAGGAATAGTTTTAGTGGAGGTATGGAATCCGTAACTTGTTGAAACAATGCGATATTTTTACTTAATTCAAGAAAACACTTGGCTCTCTAATAACCAAGTATTTTTTTAAATTATCTCTTGTATGTTGGTTTTAAATCCAGTCCTCCAAGTTTTACAATAAGTTTGATAAAATTATATTTTTTTCTTTTATTTCAGCCCCAGAACAAGATGGATAATAATTCCTTTGAGGCATGGGTCAGTACACTTTATTTTTAATAATCACGTAATTTAATAAACTAAAGTGCACATAACATTAAATTATAACACATTGTAATAAATACACTAACACTTATTTAAACGTTAAAGTCAATATAAATAAAACCAGTATTTGCTTCGGAGACCACTTCAGGAAATACCTACTCATTATGCTCCTTGTAAACACGGCTAAAAATTCCAGAGTACTTAATCTGACCTCTCATTGTACGGAAATCCTATACAATGTGAGATCAACTTATACTGGAAATGTATAGCCTGATATTATGTAGCGAGTACAGTACAGTTCGATTGAAACTTAATGGCGGCTCGGAAGTTAGCTACTCGCTGCGCAGTACCCCACCCGTCACCCCCGCTGACATATGAAATTATTAATGCGCAGCGACTTGCCTCATGTTCCGAGCGGTCATTACGTATGAATCGAACTGTACTTTTGCTTTATTTACACTACACAGCGTCAAATTAAATTAGCTTCCGAAACTCTGCAGATTTTGTCAGTTCAACTGCATTCATTGCGTCATTTACGCTGTGGAGCAGACAAATTTTTTGAACATAATATGAAGCAAATTGTGTAGGTGACATAGTACCAAGCGTGTTACACAATTAGGGAGCTGACCATGCGGTCTGTTTGATGACATTTTTAATACGAAGTTTAAAACTGAATAGGTACTAGACAAGTATGACCTATAATAAAATGCTAAAGATATTAAGGCTGGCATGAGACGCCTCATAAACGAATACTCACATCTTTTCACGCTCGATTACAATACGAAGCGCCACTTATAAATTCTTAGTCTATCTACTTAAGTGTTAAGAATATTATGTTCAAGTGGTCCTTACGTAAAAGATATGGGACGACCTTTTTGTCTTTGTAAAATCGTACTGAAAAAAAATGTAGTTATAGGAAAAAAAAAACTATTATTGGAACAAAAAAACATCTATAGATGATTATGTGAATCATAATATAATTATCATTGACTGCCTCGTTGGTCTAGTGGTCGCAAGCGCTATTGCTGAGCACGTGGTCCTTGACTCGATTCTGGTAAAATCGATCGGGCAAAGTGTTATTTAGTTTTTCCATCTGGAATTTCTCAGTAGCAGCCCGGAGTCCGAATTTGTGCCCGGTTGCTGGCAATAGGCTCGCCGACTATTACATGGGACTCAAACATAACTGGCGTAATGTCGGTATACTATAGGTACACCTCTACCTAACCCGTCGGGGAATACAGGCGTGATGTTGTGTTATGTTTAAATGCCTCATCATAATAATACTCGTTTTTTTTAATGAAATAATGCCAGAGTTTGTTCCTGCAGTATTTTCAATTTCCTGTTCAATAATTATGTACAAACTGGAACTCGTAAAACGAATCGGTATTCGTTTGTATGTAATATTACATGAAATATCGGTATTGTGAAATATTCTAACCTCGATAACTTTACGTGAAACATAATCCACGTAGCTGCAGACAATAGAACGCTAACTGCACTTACATGCACTCGTGAATAATTATAATTGGCCAATGCATCTGAGCTGAGCTCCACGATTAACTGTCAAATGCTTTCACTGACTGGACGGGCCCACTCAAATCAGTGTGGTTCTTTCCTCAAAAGACCAATTCAAACACTAATCTACATGGTCCTCCGCTCGGTATGACCACGATTATGTCTGGACTAAGAGACGTTGACCCCTGAGTTTGTTTCACCATTTCTTTTCAAAGGTATTCAGATAGGAAATCTCCATCTAGCCTTTTTTCATAAGACGTATAATAGGGATTCTATTTACAGAATAGACAATTTCATTTCATTATGGCTTTTTGTTTTACAAACTATAACGCTTGTACTCCCTTATGAGGTAATTAGAACTTTATTTGAATCATTTTTTTTTTTTAAAGAAAACTGAACTTAACCAATTCTCTATCTGATTATGTCAATTTTGCATCAAGAAAGAAACGTCAAACTCGACCGTGGTTTTCAGTAGCATTTTCTGAGAAGACATCTAAACTTCCGTGCAAGTTTTAGTTCAGTTGCAACTGACGGCTCAAACATTCCACATTCTGATATATCCATGTGGTAAATAATGGCATGAATCGGTAAAAGCTTTTCGACAAATTCGACCACAAAACCGGCCGCCATTTTGCTTATTTCGCACAATAGATAATCTCTGTGTTCCGCCCTTTCCACTCCAAATACACGAGAGGTCCTTTACGAATCTTCACCCATCTTTTCACGTGACCGACTCTTTGAGGGTTATCTTTTTATCCCTTGTCAGAACATAATAGATAATAAGAATAGGTAGCTTTAGCCCGCGGCTTCGCCCACTAGGATATCGTAAAATATTACACGGGAATGTACTACCGGGATTAAAAGTACCCTATGTGTTAATCCAGGTAAACAATGTTTTAATTCCGTAATACATTTTGTTCATATAACTCTATTGGTTTACGCGGCGCACGCCTATAAAGCTCCCAGTCGCCAAGATTTTTTCCGAAATCTTCAACAATCATCGTCTTATTTCAGCCAATTTACACAAAACTTTAATGAATTATACACCTAAACCTTTCTCATGAGTCACTCCGTTCATTGGTGAAAACCGTATGAAAATTCGTTCGGTAGTTTTTGAGTTTATCGCGTTCAGACAGACAGACACGGCGAGGTGACTTTGCTTTTTATTAATTGATGACCTTTTTTGGGACTGTCTATTGTTTCTTTGCTAAAATAAAATAAAATAAGTTGTATTGCTGTGAAGATATTTTAGTATATTATAGTAGGTACCTACTTCACGTAGTAGCTATTATGATTAATTATTAAACCATTAAAAGTTATCTATTATTAATGCCTTTTCCTCTACGTGGTATGTTCGGGTTGTATCCCTTATCTATGTATAATTAACAAGAACTTGGAACAGAAACATTAACGTTATTGCTTCAGGAACAACAAGCGATCGCTTGGATCCGAACAATGTAGGCACTAAGTTAATAATGGCTGTGGTAACCTATAAGAAATTGTTTCACTACTAACCTAAGATTTAAGTAAAACATTATTTTATCATTTTAATAGTGTAAACAATTGTAGGTTGGCCATTTAAGAAAAATAAATAAAAATCGTAGAATTTGTAAAATTCCACGCCTTAGGGTCAGCGCACACCGAACTGCAAAATGCTCGCGTATATTCAAAATTCAAATTCTTTATTGCGCAATTTTAATTTGGCAATCTATGGAATTGTCATAAGATTCATTTTTCAGTACACTCAAAAAATGCTCTGCTCTGTTCTTGGTGTGCGCTGACCCTTAAGCCCTAGAAATAAATCAAACAGATTACGATTGAGTCCAGATTTTTTATTGGTTCATGACTTTATGAACCAATAAAGGGCGCCATAGGGGGCTCTAGAGGGCGCCATATTCAATTTAATGTGACGTCACATAGCTATAACCAGCAGACAACCAAGACGCTTTCAACGATACCCCAATTGTTAGATTATGATGAGAAGTTTAGAAGTTACGAGGTAACAGATGAACATACATATAAGGTGCTATAAAAATATCTGCCACGGCTTTAATGAGAGGTAGTATTGTGTTTAAAGATAACAATAGTGAAGAAATTTCGTACCCCGGCACAGTTAAATCAATTTGAGAAAATAAAGTAGTTAAATAAACATTGACTCTACTCTGCATAACGTGGTTCACAAATTACGCGCGAAGTGCACTTCGTCAATGAAAACAACTGCTATCTCTTTCCATCTGTTCTGTGAATGAAAACTGAAATCAGCTGACTAGTACGTCACTTGCAAATTTATACGTACAATTTTTTGTATGAAAAAAAATATGACACATTATCAATAATTTATCTTTACTATTGTAATCTATAAACACAATACTATCTCCCATTGCAGCCGTGGCAGATATTTTTATAGCACCTTATATACATACATGCCAGTCAAAATCATAACCCTCCTTTTTGCTTCGCAGTAGTCCGGTAATAAGCATTTAAAATGTAAGCAACAAGCAGTGGAGGGGCGTGCAGTTTTAAATTAGACTATCTCCAGTTTGATACCATAGTACAAAAATCTTTGCAATCCTTGCATTGCTGACGGTACCTTAGTATAATTTCGAAGGCCATCTCTTAACGTTATGATCGTCATAACAAAACACGTTCATAATGTCAAATTTGAGATCCTGAACAGCCTATCCTCAGTAATGGTCACTACAGGAAGCACATTATGAGTTCAGTAAACAAAGAAAGATCCACTTTATGGGCTATAAAACACCAGTAATTCAATAACGACCCACTTTAGGTGATAACTGAATGATAATGGAGATACGGAAGTATTGGCATGGGTACAAATATACCTGTCAGCGTACCCTGGTTGGTAATAATACAGGCCGACTTTGAAAACATGCTACAAAATTTAAAGAGGTTTTCTACCCATCAATGTGAACAACTTTTACTACAGGACCCAACTTGAATTCGCAACAAAAATATATACCCGATAATATACCATTTTGTATAAGGTCGATTTAAATTTTGCGAATTTTTTGTTGGTCCCATAGTAAAAGTTGTTTATATTGATGGGTAAAACACCCCCTTAAATTTTTTAGCATGTTTTCAAAGTCAGCCTGTATAATATCACACACCACAGCGCAAGCCCAACGTTAACCATTGCTGTTTTATTTGATTTTGTGTTCAGTTTCGCACAATTGTTTTATTTTATTTTATTTTACTTTCACTCATCTTTTATTCATAAAAAATATGTGTAATAATTATTTTCAAATCATCAAACTGTAATGTAACATTTATAACTTTGTAAATTTCGCACTCCAGAGCCACGAGGTAATGTAGTTTGTTTATTTAGTATTTTTGGGAGGTCATTTATATATATTAGAAATAGTATGCATCCCAGAACGCTGCCTTGAGGAATGGAGCATGTCAGATTTCTCATCTGGGACCGCACGGTTATTGTCTCCCTATCTTTAATATTGTGGTGTTCAACCTGGACTATTTGTTTTCTGTTGGTTAAATATGATTTGAACCAATTGTAAGCCGGACCACGTATACCAGAACCGTGAAGTTTTGTTAGTAATATACTATATGATACTTTATCATAGGCTTTTGACATATCGAGTAGCAGGCCTAATGCATACCTTTTATCATTTATTTCTTGGAGAGCTGTTTGAACATATTTGTAAACTGCACATGTTGTGGATCTTGTCTTCCTAAAACCATTTTGACAGTCATCAAGAATATTGTATTTTTCTAAGAAAAAGTTTAGTCTGTTACACATAGCCTTTTCAAAAATCTTCGAAAAGGTCGGCAACAACGCTATTGGTCTATAATTACTAGGGGTGTGGATATCATCTTTTTTATGTATCGGTTTTACTAGGGAAATTTTTAGTAAGTCGGGAAATTCTCCAAACTCAAAGCTCTGGTTTATTAAGAATGTGAGTGGGGCTGACAATTCTTCTGCACATTGTTTTATTAAAATAGGGGGTATGTCATCTATTCCAAAGCTATGCTTATTTTTTGTTTGTTTAATTATATTATATATTTCTTTTTGGTTTACTGGGCGAAGGTACATTGATGTAGTTGGTGGGTACATAACTGGACGTCCAGTTTTTATGAGATTAATTGTATTTGTATCTGTTGTTGTTTCACCTACTGTAGCAAAAAAGTCGTTAAATATATTGGATACCTTGTTAGGGCATGAAATAGTTTTACTGTTTAATTTTAGTGATATATTATCATACTGCCTTGTCTTAGTTTTGCCAGTTTTGTTATTTATAATATTCCACATGGTTTTAGTTTTATTATCTGACTTTTTCATTTGTCTAATATATTCTATTTTCCTTGAAAGTGTTATACTACGTTTTAATATTTTGCTAAATTTGCTATGATATGTTTTTATGATATTGGATTTAGATTCGTTTAGTAAAATTCTTAGTACTCTTTTGTGTTTGCATGATATTTTTAGCCCTGTTGTCATCCATCCTTTAACTTTTTTAGATTTTAATTTCACTCTTTGTTTTGGTATTATATTATCTAAGAGCTGTGTTATAGTTGTGATGAATTTATAGTAGTTTTCGTTAACGTTTTTATTTATATTTATAGTTTTTTCCCAATCAATTTCTCTTAATGCATTTTTAAAGTTTATCATGTTTTTATCGGTAAATAATCTTTTTTGTTTAAACCATATTCTGTTGTTATTTGTATATAAGCAGATTGTATTTAATTTTAAGTTAATAGCTTTGTGGTCGGAGAGTCCGTAATCTTCGACATATTCTTTCTTTATTATGGGTTTATAATTAGTAAAAAGTAAATCAATGCAAGTGGAAGTAGTTTTTGTAGGTTCGCGAATTATTTGCTTAAAATTATGTGAGCGCATTAAGGTAAGAAGGTTCTGTGTTTCTTTGTTTTTTTCGAGTATATTAATATTGAAATCACCGCCAAATATGATATATTTATTTTTATCTCTAGTATTTAATCTATTTAAAAGCTTTTCCATTTGTTCGTAAAATATATTAATATGGCGATCTGGTCTGTATAATCCTATGAATATACAGTTTAACTCAGGAACTTCAATTGCACAAATTTCTATTGTAAATTCTTTGGAATAGTTTACTATATCTATTCTTTCTATAAATTTTACATCTTTTCTTATAATTAGGCAAACACCTCCACCCTCTCTAGCTTTTCTACAGAATTGGGATGCAATTTTATAACCTTGAAGCGATACAGAGTTACAAAAATGCTCATTTCGCCATACTTCTGATAAGGATAATATATAAATATTTTTTTCTAGTAACAAATGTTCAATTAAATCTATCTTATTTCCTAGACTTTGTATGTTTTGAAAAGTTATTGTAATATCATTAACGAAATGTCTTATTTATTACATTTTTTGGTTTTTTTACTATTTGCGGTGAGATGCTGGGGTTTGGTTGTGAGTGCGAATGTGGAGTCGGTGTATTTTCTGTCTCTATAACGGGTGGTATATCTTCTATGATTTTATTTTGCGTAAGGTTTTGGTTTTGCGGTATTTCCGTTTTAGTTCCATTTGGACTGAAAAATTCTTTCCCATTTATGAATAATTTGTTGTTTCTGATAATAGCAAAATCTCCATTTTTCCGTGCCTTTATTAAGTTTTGTCTTAGTTCATTTCTTTCCTCAAGTGTTTTCCTGTCCATATATTTTTAACTTTCTTTAACTTTCTTTCTATTTTTAACTTTCCTGTCCATAAATTACCTACATAATATATTTATGAACACAACATTTTGAAAAGTATTCCAACTTCATTTTTGCTATTACTTTTAAAATGGTTAAAAAAAAACGATCGTTGTTTTAGTATTCGCAAGCCAGACTGCACAGTAATCAATGGATATGCCCCAAAAAAAAGTAGAGTATAGAAGGTTCGAGTAAAAATGGAGTAACGTTTGAGTATTCAGCCGTTTAAAACAACAACTTTGTTATAAAAACACTGTATAAAGTTAATTCGTAATTGCAAAATGTTTGAATAATCTAGTAGCTATACACCGCACAGTTTGTTCAAGCTTGATTTCATTTACTTTGCAAAGCTGTTTTAACTAAAGCATACTTCTGTTTTAAATTGTTCTGCATGTCTGGCATTTTGCAGACAAAAGTCCCTAAAATTCGTTTTTCTCTTTGCATTTGTTGATAATGTTAATATTGAAACGCCGAAGTCTCCCTTCTCCGAGGTAAACACAATGTTAAGGCGAATTTTGCTGCTAACGAACATTTTTTTTTTTGTGAACCTGGTTTTGTTCCAATGAAATACATACATACATAAACTCACGCCTTTTTCCCCTGGGGGTAGGCAGAAACTACAGAACGCCACCTGCTACGATCCTTACAAACTCCTTTTGCCTCGTTAATGTTCATACATCTGGTCATACACCCACGCCGGTTGCGAGTACTACGCACCTGACCTTTCTGAAGAACATCCCCAATAAAGTACATTATTATGTTCTCCTAGTTTTGAGATCATATTGAACGTATTACAATTACACATTCCAAACATGTTCAATATCCCGCTTAACATGCTGGGTGTAGCAACTCCTTGTATCCTCCTGCCCAGTATTTTCCCTACTATGTTGGAGTAGGGTTCCAGTCTAATTCGATGCAGCTGAATACCACTACCTTACATGAAGCGGCTGCCTATCTGATCTACACAACCTAGTAATTAGTTAATACTCGTGATTATTTCCAAATCCATTCTACTGAATCCAGATTAAAAAAAAACAAAAAATAACTTTAATCTTTTTTTACTGTAAAGATGTCTTTTTAAAGGGAATTTTCAATGCCCAAGGTTTGGCCTCCAGAGGTTCATTTCTTACGATTTTATATTGTGATAGTCTCCTACGCTACCCACTTATTTATTTACGCCATTCTTTCCCTTAAAAGAAGCTCTAAGGGGCTTTAAGATAGTCTGTTGACAGTCCCTTATGGCTTTTGCGAGACAAATGCTGACAAAAAGGCTGCCTATCTGACCTACACATTTACTCGGTAACACGATGCTCCTTGGTAAAACTTCGATTTCCTAGAAGAGTAGTGGCCACCCCATAATCGCCGCTGTGACGCCCGTCATGAAAATTCAGGATTTGACGGTGTCAAATACCACTCTCTAGGAAAAAAATAAACAACTTACTTTCTTAGGGTTATTAGTTGTAATATGTCGGCAATCCGTTGAGTGCATGTAGGAGAGGTAATTTGCAAACAATTGACCCCTCATGAACCCTATGCTAATGTCAAACATTTTTGAGTAATTTCACATTTTATATTTTAAAATGTATGAAAAAAAAGAAAGAAAATGATCATGACGTAAATGTATGTTGTGTCTGAAATAAAAATATAAAATGTCAAATGAATTGAAAATTATTGGCATTTTCAAAGGAAAGGCAAAGGCCATTTTGTTGTAAATGACCTCTCCTATATTCCTTTTAATGGATTGCCGACATATAACTAATAACCCTGTATAACGTTTCAGTGACGTCATTCGCTGGTAAATTGCGGATGCTATGTGGCGGCCACCGCTCTTCAAAGAAACAGTAGCTTTAGAGTGGTTATTAGACTATCGGGCTAGTCGCATCAATATCTTCAAAAAAAAATGGTGGAGCGGTATTTACTAGTCAGCCAGTCTTCCATTTAACTAAAAATATCTACCTTCCTAGAAACTTATTGTTGTAAACCTATTCAAATGTTAATCCAATCTTTCTTCCATTTAACTTAAAATATTATGCTCAAAGATATTATTTTCTTGTTTCCAAGAAGCAGAAATACCCGTTTCACTAACAGTTGGCGACACCTAAACAATAAAAGCGCGCTGATGTATGTTCAACTTTCGGCTCTTATCCGAGCATTGAAAATCCAACAGCTTTTATCCAGGCTCTTGTTAGCAAGAAACAGTAAGTTCTCAAGACACCAACACTTAGGTTATTTAAGAATTTCCTAGTTCGTTTATGTTACAAGAAAGTGATTTTAAATTGTTTTCCGTTGTCTAAGCATCTGTGAGATCTACTTAGGAAAGTGAATTACAATGGGCTCTTGGATATAATGAGATAGAAATGAGTGCTTACGGAGTGATGCTGGAATTATAATGAAGAGAGTTAAAACGTACGTAAGTGTTTCTCAAATACGTGTTTGATAATTTGTTTTTAGATTTGTGATGATTGGTTTGAGGTGGTTTAATGGGATTTCCTTGTTTTTATGAGATAAGTACGTGTTGGGAACATTACAGGAAAACCGGCCATCATTGCCCTTACCGGATATCTTTGCCAGAACACAAAAAATAAATAAAATCTTGAATTGCAAATAAAATGTACAATTCAAGATTTTATTTATTAGGTACTTGATTTTTATTGACGATATAGAACTCAAACGTTTTGCGAGTCTAATAACCTATTTATTAATTGAATATGAAGCTAAAAACTTAACAAACTGAGATACTTTAGCACTATTTCAGGTGAAAGCCCGCGATTTTTTTTATTTTAATTTTATTGTCCTACATATTGTGTCCCACTGCTAGGCAAAGGCTTCCCCTTTTTCCTTCCAAATCTGTCTATTTCTGGCCATGTTGGCCCCGCAAACAACACCTTATGGGTTTTCGACATACATAAAACGATAGTCAATTGATTCAGGTGTGACTAGGCACCCACTCTGCACTCGGCGTGGCAACACGTCGTGTTCGGGTTCGCGCCAAGTCAATCGTCATCCTGAGGATGCCTCGTTGAGAGGTGCAACACGTATCGATTTCTTACAGGGTTTTTTATGACTTTTTAAGACTAGTTAAGTGGAATAGGTTACAAAATATATCTAATTCTACTGTATTTTACATAAACCGACACTAAAACTTTACTATTACAATTCTTTTTCCAAGCTTTACCGAACAAGATAATATCCTAGTCTTGAATCGAATCCATATTCCGTAGTTTGCATCAAATATTTAAAACGTATTCACTGGGGGTCGGAAACTACCGAGCGATACTAAAAAGAGATAGAGTTGTACACACATAACCTGTAGGGTTAAACCACCGTTAAAGTCAAACTGAACTCGAGTTAACGTACGTGGATATGTAGTTACTTCATGTGGCTGTTCAGTTTAGAATTCTCATTAAGATGTGAGTGAAATTGTTTTAAAACTGGCGTACACTGGGCAACTGATAGTGGCTATAGAAAAAGTGAAAAGTTGGTTGATTCAGGGATCAGGCACTTTTAAACTGTTAAGCAGCCTGTTAGTTAATTAGTCAAGCAATTGGGTTGTTTATTTCGAAAGCATAAACTCGTAGAAGAACGATCAATTTCCAAATAATTATATTCTATAGAATCATAAGCAGAGGCAATGGTATCTTGTTGTCTTCCCACGCGACATCCAGCCACAAACGCTGGCAACTTTTTCACTGTGTTTCTGAGGCGAAATGCAAAGTTGGAATATTTTTGAAGCTAGTAGGTAGTGGCCGATACTAGTCACTACTAATCTTGGTCCCCACTAGTCTTGGCCTCTACTTGTCCTGGCCTCTTCTACTTTTTCCCACTAACTAGTCTTACTAGTCTGAGTGTGTTGGCCACTACTAGTGTAGTTGGTCTCTTATAGCCTTGGCCACTACTAGTTTTGGCTCTTTCTAGTCTTGTTCACTACTAGTGTTGGCCACTACTAGTGTTGGCCTCTTCAAGTCTGAGCCACTACTAGTGTTGGCCATTAGTAGTGTTGGCCACTACTAGTGTTGGCCTCTTCTAGTCTTGGTCACTACTAGTCTTGGCCACTACTTGTCTTGGCTACTACTTGTCTTGGCTTCTTCTAGTCTTGGCCAGTACTAGTGTTGGCCACTGCTTGTGTTGGCCTCTATTAGTCTTGGCCTCTTCTAGTCTTGGCCACTACTAGTGTTAGCCACTTCTAGTTTTGACGTCTTCTAGTCTTGCCACTACTAGTGTTGGCTACTACTAGTGTTGGCCTGTTCTAGTCTTGGCTACTACTAGTGTTGGCCACTACTAGTTTTGGCCTCTTCTAATCTTGACCAAAACTAAAGTTGGCCGCTACTAGTGTTGGTCTAAGCTATGACTAACCGTCGAAAAATTAGACTATTAGTAATTTCGCGATTGAAAGTCTTAAAACAATAAAGAACAAAACTCACTTAAATATTTCTCCCAGAAAAACTCCTAATATCAGACTATTATCAAATCTATTTCCTATCTACGAATACCCAGAACCACCTTCTTTATTGGTATATTTACTCGCACCATTACCCAAATAGACGTTTACCAATAACCTACCAATAGAACTGGAATATTTCCAACTTACTGAAAAATGATTACCTATTACCCAGTTACCTCCTATATTTGCTGACAAGTCTAATGGAGCGTTTTTGCGCAAATATTGAATAATATAATAATAAATGTTATATGACATGCTTACTTACGTCTGAGCCAACGAGTCGTAATTTCAGAAGGTGATAATGTATTCAAGCGTGCGCTGGTTTATGAATGAAATTGGCTGTTAGGATATATCGTTCTGCTACGATTTACGCGTTTAGCGTTAAGAAGTAGGTATAGAGTACCTACTTACACAATTAAATGTATCTTTAACATTTTTGTTCCATTTCTGATACGTATGTAGAATATAAATATCGTGTTAAAATCACGTGCCGATAGGTCTGTCGTGAAATAAAAGAATAGGAAGAATTTTAATTGAAAAATTTCCGAATTAAAAAAAAACAATTTTAAAAATATATTATAAAATCCAGTTCTTTCAGTCTAGGCCATGAATCGAAAGATGTTAATAAACCTAAAACGAAAGGGAATAATTCCACCGTAGGTGCTATAATATGGAAGGATTTGTAACATGTATGTAAAATGTACAAGGATTATATGTAACGACTTTCAGCAACGCTATGTTATCGTGTAATGTGTAAATACATAATGAAGGCACTGTATTTTTTATTCAGGATTTGAACTGAAATATATTCTGTCTTTTATCATATGTTTTCATTGAATTTGAATAACGAAACACTCTGACTGAAGTGAATATGGTAGGCATTTGAAATACTGACATCTACATACCGAAATCTAGGTGTATACTATAGATACACCTCTGCCTAATCCTTACGGGCTTACAGGCGTGATGTTATGTTATGTTTATTTGTTTATTTGGGTCAATGGTTTCAGAGGCCAGATATAAACGGCTTGGAAGTCTAAACTAGTTATTAAAAAGCTGTCTAAACTTCACCACTTAAACCACGCCTTTTAATTACATCTGTGATCGATTTTAAACTTGAGACTGGCATTAAAATGGCGTTGGCGCTTCTAAAGAGGGCTTTGACGTAGTTGAGTAGTTATAAATGTTATAATGGAGGGATTAAATATGCTCTGTGATAAACCTTATAAACTGGTTTGTTGAAAATTAAATTATAATTCCATCAGAGAAACATGACGGCACGGTTGGCGTAGTGGTTAAGCGATTGACTGCTGCGCTGCGTGTCGCGGGTTCGATTCCCGCACGGAACAAATATTTGTATGACCTACATGTAGTTGTTCCGGGTCTGGCTGTTTGTGTATGTCAGTTTAAATGTTTGTAAACGAACCCACGATACAGGAGAAATTCCTAGTGTGGGGCAATGTTTTTTATAAAAAATAAATAAATAAATCTCGATTTGTAAGTACACAAGATAACAAATAAATCGAAATAGAAAAATAGTCCAAAAATTATCACTTTTGACGTGTACGGAATACAATTGTGTACCAAAAGCCTTAATGGTCGAGAGTGACCATTTTATCTCAGAATAATATTATTTTTTAGACGTGGCCGTGTAGTGCGCAAACTTAGTTATTAACTATCAACTAAGTTTGCGCAACTAGTTTCCTAATGTAAATCCGGCTGTAAATATGTAGATTAATCTAACAAAATTTGAATGTACTAACCACGTCTGCCTTACCCTTTGAGAAATACAGGCGGGACGTTTTGTTTTTAGAGTTTTCATGTCGCCATAGACCACAGAGTACGGAGACGCGGCTGTTGTTAGAGACGGTCTGTCAGCACTTTTCAAACAAACCAAGCGTGTCAGTATGCCTCACCAATTAGGGATCTCGCGCACTAGACGGCCACCACTCCAGCCCGTCGTGGTTGTGGTCGTGGTCGTGGTCGTGGTCATGGTCATAGTCGCGGTCGTAGTCGTGGTCGTGGTCATGGTCGTGGTCGTAGTCGTGGTCGTGGTCATGGTCGTGGTCGTGGTCATGGTCGTAGTCGTGGTCGTAGTCGTGGTTGTGGTCGTGGTCGTGGTCGTGGTCATGGTCATAGTCGCGGTCGTAGTCGTGGTCGTGGTCCTGGTCGTGGTCGTAGTCGTGGTCGTGGTCATGGTCGTGGTCGTGGTCATGGTCGTAGTCGTGGTCGTAGTCGTGGTCGTGGTCGTAGTCGTGTTCGTGGTCGTGGTTGTAGTCGTGGTCGTAGTCGTGTTCGTGGTCGTGGTCGTGGTCATGGTTATGGTGGTGGTCGTAGTCGTGTCCGTGGTAGTGGTCGTGGTCGTGGTCGTCGAGTGCGTGAGATCCCTTGAAACTGACGGCCAATGGCAATTCTAAGCACTGTGACAGCTAGCTTGAGCTCAGTTGCGCCATATTTCGGTTTCAGTCTAGTCAGCCGGATGCAGCTGAATATCAGTATTTTAAATGGATAGACTACCTATTTGACCGCCACAACCCAGTTACTGTGTAACACGATACCCCTTGGTAAAAATATGACGTGTAAAAGTTTCTTAAAAGATCCACTTACAGAAATAAACATTTTATTTCATTGTGGACGATTTAATAAATCCCCGATGAGACTTTGATGGGCCGTGATGAGACAGAAATATACCAATTTTATAGATGCACTGATTGCTTTCAACGAAGATATATAGAAGGCCAGACCAATCAAAATATCAGAATAGAAATAATAAATAACGAAGTTGATGAGCTTTTGAAGAAAAACAAAGTATATTTATACGTTTTATATTGCTTTTATTTTTATAACCTGTCAACCTACAAAGTCCCTTGTTAGTTTTAAATGAAGTCACCCACAATTCTTCCGTGGGTGTCTTCAAGCGTAGGTTGGAATGAACAATGAATTGGATAGGATTAAGGAATTGCTTAACTTCCAGGATATGATTAAATCGTAAATCGGATCGATTTACGATTTAATCATATCCTGGAAGGACAACAAAATTAATGCTTTTTTGTGAAATTCAAAGCATTTATTTCAATTAAACCAATAACAGGCACCTTTGAATTGACAAAGGGTTAGTCAGGCAGAAAGATGAAGATAGTTGCCCATTCTAAAGCGTAGTAGTTTCTGGAGAAGAACGGACAAGAAACTCCACGGACTCTTTTAAACAATAAATGTGACTAAAAATAACGCGACACCGGTAATTGTTCAATCGTGAAGTTTTATTAGAAATTGTATTGTTAAAGTCGCGTCGCGCGACAAGTCGTGCCAGTGTGAACGAGCCTTAATTCTGTCAAAAAAGAAAACTCGATATGATAAAAAAAACTAGTAAAAAGGACTAAAAACCAAAACGTCATGTTGAAATAATACGTTACACAAACTCGTTTGGTCCACTTCGTAACTGCCACTCAATCAAGCCTTAACAACTGAAAATCACGAGAATCCACCGTCCTCAATCACACCGATTTAGTACAGTCGTTTGAATTAAAAGGCAGCCGTAAATTGACAACGCTGTATACACTGTAACTTTTAGACATGGCGCATATTATGGGACATGCGACTGCGACACGACGTCGGCGGAGTAACGACAGGCTGCGGCTACAGCCGACAATTATCATATTTTGGCGCACGATAAAAGGTCAGCGACATTAAAAAATAAATACAAAAAATAATAAATTAATTAATAAAAGTGGAAGTGAGTAGTAGAAAAACATTTATATTTTACTTTTTTCATAATATTAGCCCTCTTCCTCTATCCTATCTTGCTGTGCCCGGCAGGGTCCACAATGATCTAAAATATATTTTATAATGTACCTACCACCTATGTTAACATGTTGTGAAACGCAAATAAATATATTGAGTATTGACATGTCATTGAGCTATCGCAGTCGAATGCCGCTTAGTGTTCGAGGTGGTTTAGAAAATACTCAAGTATAGGTACATACAAAACTTCATCTTTTTGGTAGCGTTTCTGTTTTTCTGCTTAAGTACCGCAGGCAGAAACTACAGAACGCCATGTGATAAGATCTTTACATCCTTTATTATGATTCTGAATGTTCTAATAAATCGATTAGAACCATCGGATCCATGTAATTGCACCAGAATTTGATGACTTCTATCTACAGTAGGTATCGTAAAAGCTGCCGAAGAAATTATCACTTAAGCATGAGCAACAGTTCAATGTTCTTTTATCGAACTTTCAACGCAGCTGTATTTTATTTATTGGCTAAGTGAATCTTAAAATAAATAACAAATTCAGACCTTAATCCATACGATGTCACACACTGCTTAATACGCTATATTAGTAACAAATGTAATACAATGCACCGGGTATATGTACCCAATGCGCCTTAGGGACTACTCACACTTATTTAAATATTCAGCTCTATTCAGCGTTTGCCCATAGAAAACGCGCGAAAATCGTAGTTTTCTATGGGCAAACGCTGAATAGAGCTGAATAAGTGTGGGTAGTCCCGTGAAACATGGTGTATCACTGATGACCGAATGCCATTGATGCTCCCCCGCACTTTGATCATCGTGGACGCAATACTTTTGCATGGGATGGTATTGAAACCATCAGTATGTGCTTCGTCAAACATTTCTGATGCACTGCAGTAACGTGGAAGCCCCAACAACATTCTGAAGGCATTATTATTTAGTCACATACCTATTCATTGAATTTGAATAAAACCATTCCAAGTTATAGACTTCATAACCATAAACTCGCCCCTATTCTATGGGATCATAGCCAAAAGCGGGTGCAATTTACACCCCTTGCCAAATCCGTTGGGAATCACAGGCCTTACTGCTATGAAATAGGTACAGAACCATTTTACGAGCAATACGTCTGCAACGAATAAATACAAAGTTCCGAATGTTCTTTTAACGTTACGATACGGTGTGATAGGCGGATTTATGTGTCGGTACAGTCGCACACACTGGATTTTATGTACGTTGTTTTTTTATTTTATTGTTGGCGTGTAATCGGTGTGGGTAGTACAAAGTGTTACAATATTTTTCTTTTCGTGGTTGCAACAGTTACATACAATCGATGTACGCACAACTATAATATTCTGCTGACTATTCTTAAGTTTTAGTCGTAACTATGTATAAAAAATTCATTAGGGATCTAAAAAGTGACACAGAAAGAATAATTATATTTATTTGGCAACGTGAAACACAAAATAAAAATGAAACGTTTTCTAATGAACGTTTAGGGACTAGAATTGACATAAATTTGTGTAAGCATGAGTAATAAGCAGTTTCAACATAATACATAATTTTTTATTATACTTATTTTTGGTATCACTTTTTATGCAGTCGGGTTTTTTGTTTTTTTTTAATTTACTTTTTTATTTTACTCTTCTTAGTCAGGATTTTTTTTATCACTCATTCCAAATTACATTTTAACCATAATATTTGTATATATTTTTGGAATCACTATAAAATACTCTTCTTTATTTTATTTTTTTAAACTTATATTTTAGCGCCAAAAATCAGCCATACTGTTTTTTTTATATACCCAGTGACACCCGCGCAATAAAATTAAAAATTCATTTTGATACCCCATTCGATAGGATTGATAGTTTTTTTTTCTAAACATGCAGTTTGGCGCCAAAAATTTGCCATTTGGATTTTTCTAAATTGTATTTATACCCAATGATACTCGCGCCTTTAACCACATCTCATTCATCCAAATCGGTTCAGCCGTTTACTAGTTACGAGGGAACATAGAGACGGACATACATACATACATACGTACATCAGTAGACAAACTAATAGACACCCATCTCAAACTTTACAATATTATAAAAGTTTTTACAGTTTCTGCCCGTAAAATGTTATCTCATAATTTTTAATCAAGCTTCAAAATATTGTAAGTGTATTTCACGTGACTGAACAAAAAATCTAATCATAATATTTTGATACAGAACAGATGCCCTATGTTTTAGTAAAACGTGTCTTAATTTATTATTAATTGCCCTGTTAATATTTAAAGCTTGATTATGTAGACTTGAAACCTACGAGTATTTGTTGATTAAACCAAGTGTTGAAATCTGACATAATATTTTTGAGGTTATGTTTATGTTTTGATTGGAATTTTGACGTGAGTGGGTTTAAAATGAGAAGATCACGAGAAGATTAGTTAACTAGTCTAATGGCAATAATCTGTGTTTTACAATTAATTCTTCTTCATTGCTAAGCGATTTTACTCTAATAATTCTTTAATATATTTTTCTCAAACATGCGTGGAAATCCGATCATTATTTTGACAACCTTCATCGAGATAAATCGAAATTGCTGTACCGGTCAAAAACAAGTGACGATGGGGCCAGCAATGTTACTATGAAAATCGATATCTGTCCTGTGTAGCGGCCAAATAAATTACTATGAAAACTCATATCTGTCGTGTTATTTAAAAATGGAACGAACTTTTTACTTCAACACATGACAACCAAGAAGAAACAAATGAACACATTGACACGCATTGGCGCGTGAAAAATGATCGTTGTCCGTCATTGATTCTGGAATTTATAATAATTTACTTTGTTTGAATTTCCGCGCATTATTTGAGAAAAGCACTATTCAAGCCTTGGCCGCAACCAGGCATTGATGGACTCCCGTATTTGAGTTGCTGGCCTCGACAGAAATGTACTATTATGAGATGTGGTATATTATCATAGATTAAATGCTGCTGGCTGTTCGGTAATTTATTATTTTAAAGAACATAGTTATTTTCTAAGTGCGCGTATAAACTATGTTGTACTACACTAAACACCATCCTATATTATAACTAGGTACAGATCTATTTCCCCCCATATAACATCACAACATCCCGAAAAAACCCTTGACCCCGTTTCTCGGACGGGTCTCGAAACCGTTATCTCCCTCGCATCGGTTAAGGGTCGAATAGACGAGATTACCAGAACAGGCGGAATCCATGTTTGTACAAATAACATCACACTTGCGATCTTCTGTGGAAAGCCTTTGTCACATTAAATACGTGACTGAAGCTGTGTTGGTGTGTGTTTGTTTGGGATGGTTTAAGAGATGTTAAATGGAAGATTGGTCGTACGAGGTTTCATTGTTCAGTCAAGTGAGTGTGTGGAAAGCTTGAGTTTTGAAGAGAAAATTTCTTTAGGCCCACGAAACTTAACCGTCATGCAAATAAAAAGAATTCTAATAGAAATTACTTTGCAAAGCCCTATCTACTCTGACTGACTGGTTGCAGTTTAAAATTGAGAAAAAAATATGGAAAATCCAAAAGTACCAAACATGCCATTCAAAAACAGAATGATTGGTAAAAACAAAAAAAAAATGTTTTTTTTATTAATATCAATTAAACCACATTGAATTAAACAGCCATTTTCAATAAAAATCAATAGGAAGCAACTCTTAAGTGAATTTGAAACAAAAATACTCGATATGGTACCTATTACAGTTCATGACATACAGCCCGCTGACAGACAGGCGGACAGCGGTTGCTTAATAATAGGGTTCCATTACTACTCTTTGGGTACGGAATCCTAAACATGGACAATCTTCCAACATCATCCTTCTGTCATCCGCAAAACCATAAAGTATACAAAGCTTTATCTACGACAAACGCTTCTTATAGAAGTCGCAAATGTTTAGATATCGAAAACTATGTATTTAAATATGTGCCTACCTACATTCTACCTTTTTTGACTAAAGAAAACATTATCAGTTGAAATTGAATTTACTTAGAAAAGGGTTAAAGGACATCGGAGTCTGGAATATAAATGGATTTAAGACTAGGTTTTCTAAACATTTATTTAGGACTGAACAGTAAACTATTCTGACAAATTGCTTTTTAATACAAAAATATCACATAAAGTCGTATTGTAATGTAAATAGATTTTCAATTCAATTCTTTGTGAATACAAAATTTTCTAAAAATGTCATTCTGCCTAGCCTTTTCCCAATCATGTTAGGGTCGGCTTCCAGTCTAACCGGATGCAGCTGAATACCAGTATTTTACATGGAGCGACTGTCTATCTGACCTCCACAAACCAGTAACTGGGTATTACGATACCCCTTGTTAAGACTGGTTATCAGACTTTCGGGCCTCTGACGACTCGTAACGACTGTCAAAGATCCACGAATGACAGCCGGGACCAACGGCATTACGTGCTTTCCGAAGCACGGAGGAGTCTCGGTATGTAAAGATGGTCACCCGTCTACGAACCAACCCTGGCAAGCGCGTTCTATACAATTCTAGTTCATAAGTAGCGCAGGACCTACATAACTTACATTATACATAATAAAAAAACATAGGTACATACTAGCCTTAAAAGAGCAACCTTGGTTTACATCTATCTAAACATTAACTATCTACATAATTATTATTAAATAAATTCGTGTCTGTCTGTGTGACCGCGTTGTTCTCATAAATTACGCAACGGATTTTGACGCGGGTTTCACCATCAGTTAGAGAATTTATTCGCCAATGTTTATGTGTTTTATACATTAATATTTTTACAAAAAGAAATATCGGTCTTATATCAAGTCGTAAAAACCGTGCGAAGCAGGGTGGGTGCTAGATTATTTTAAAATAAAGTCATATTTCGTGTCCGTCTGCGTGACCGCGTTTTTCTTCTAAACTACGCAATGGATTTTGATGCGGGTTTCACCATTATGTACAGAATTTATTCCGAAAGGTGTATGCGTAATACAATAATATTAAACCTCCATAATAATAAAGAAATCACAAAGTTTTGTCAAGTCGTAAAAACCGTGCGAAGGAAGGGCGGGTCGCTAGTTACATTATAAAAACATCGACACTTACCTTAATGAGGGAATACGTTTTCCCCACGAACCACTAAGATCGTCGATACCAACCTTTATTTACGATAATAGAAAATAAAAAAGACCTTTAAGTGACAGGATGCATGTGTCGTCTTTGACGCAAAACGGAAACTTATGTAGGTCACAGTAATGATCAATTTCCTTTCACTGTCAGGTCAGGGCAACTTTTAAAAGTGTGGTGATAGTAAATATTGCTTGAGGGATGGTATATTTTTACCCCTATCTTGAAGTGTGTGTGTTTAAAATCCATTATCCAACCATAAATATTTAACCCAGATTTCAACAAATTGATTTAAAAGGTTACTTAAATCAATGTGTGGAAATCCAGGTTAAATATTTGTGGTTGGATAATGGAAAATGTGCATTCTGAAAGTGGGCAACGTTGCAAATAGCTGTCAAATATATATAAAGAAATATAATATGTTTTGATTAATATGGCAATATTACTGTACGTAAATATCGCTCTAACAAGTGAACTGAAATATTGATTATGAAATGCAATAATTAATAACGAACCGAATATAATTTAGTTTTACTCGTAAAAACAGTATTTGGAAACTTTCCAAAAGCCCTTTTATATTAAATTATTGTAATCCATTATTATTATTTTAGTTCACTAGTTAGCGTTAATTCATAATTCCATTACCGTATGGAATTATGAATTAACGCTAACGAATGAACTACAATTAATCAAAACAGGTAAATAAATGACAGCTTTTTGCGACGACGTTGCAAACTTTTAGCCTGAATGCCTACCTTATAATTGAAAAGCTATGTAGCAACCATAAGATATTTGCTAAAAACATGTTGTGTGGTACCTACCTATGGTTGCTATGCATGCCTTTGATGTGAAATATTTTATTATGTTTATAGTTCAACTATTCATTTACTGCCCTCTACGTACTCTCCCAATTTGAAAGAATACTTTTGAGGAAACCCTGGTTTCGCATCCTGTATACGGACCAGACAAAATAATGTTATTGGGATTTTCCTGAACGGGTTGTAGTAGATTACTCAGTTCACCGATTTTTCGTGAAGGTATGTAAGTTGAGTAAGTATAGAGAAACACGTTCCACTAAGACGCACTAAGTAGTTATGTTTATTTAAGTTAAGAGTAAGTACAATAGACATAAATATATTTAGTAAACTATTCCGCTATTCTTAAAGAGTCTTAAAAAACCCTGTAAGAAATCGACACGTGTTTCACCTCTCAACGAGGCATCCTCAAGATGACGATTGATTTGTCGCGAACATACACGACGGAAACAACGGCGACGGCGGAATAGTTTACTAAATATATCTACGTCTATTGTATTTTATAATGGATTTCCGCCAAGTCACGCCTGAATCAATTAACTATCTTAAGAGTAAGTAACATTATTACAGTGGAAGACGATTATTTCTCTCAGTTGTTGATAGCTACATAGTTATAAGTTCACTATATTTAAATTGGATAATAATGTTATTTTATTATACTAAATTATGACACGCATTGTTGGCCTAAAGTAGGTTACAGAGTAAGCAGAAAGAACGTACGACGATGAGACCGTACAATACTAAACAGCAAAGACAATAGAATAAATGTTCAAGTTATTTTGGATTGTTAACAACAATATTTTATCTTAAACACGTAATATGTTTCGACTTGTAAATTATTTGGTATCGATATTGCGTTGTCTGATAAGATACGGGATTTGAATGACACTTCCATTGAAGAATATTGATAACAATCTCTGCCATTAGCACCAATACTTGTAATGTTTGGCACGGACTTAACAAACAATTTAGAAGTACATTTCAAATAAAAATCATAATCAAAAGTCATTTATTCAAACTAGCCTGAGAATCAGCATTTTTCAACGTCAAAATTACATAAGACAGTCCTCCAAAACGCCCACCCTTCACCACTTCCTAGTGCTTAGCTGGGAAGAAGAAGTAGCGCAACAAACTCCCCAGCAGCACAGCTGTCTGTTCAGTTAGAAAAAAAATGATTCTACACAATAGTGCGCAAAATCATTTACATTACGCAACGCAAAACATATAGGTAATATAACAAGTCAAATCAGAAGTGAATATCATGTTCGTGAACAGGCACCGCCCGTTGAGACTTTAGAGGCATGAGGAACAGCGTGTAAAGTTCACTCATACTCTATAGAAAAGGGAGGTGTCGCGTCTGGCGAGCAACTGCCCAACGATTGATGTCGGAAAGTTATATATGCTGTTCGCGCGGTAAACCCTAATTGCGCGATTCAGGATATGTGTGACGTCAAGTCTTTGATGCGTAGTTAACATTGTGGCGTTGTACCTTAGTTTCCATATCTAGTTTAATAATTTTGTTTTGAATTGTCACTATGGACGCTTTTAACGTGCACCTCTTTCTATATGAACATGTATAATTTCAACTTGAATGATGTGACCAATATTCTGTAACAACTTTAGTATATGGAGTAGACTTTCTTGCCCGTTCTTTTTCATTGGTACCTACAACGACTTAAAATGGGCAACTAGCTTCATCTTTCTGACTGAACCAATTACAGGCACTTTGGAATTGTCAAAGGGCCTTTGACAATTCCAAAGTGCCTGTAATTGGTTTAATTGTCATAAATGCTTTGAGTTTGAGTGTGAATAATACTTGAATATATTAATATGTCGGAAATACGTCGGTGATTTGACTAATCGGGGCGCCAGCGCCGCCTAGCGGCGTTCGACAGAGTCTAGCCTGACGTCAGTGCGAGTCGACGAGAGGGCTACAGCAGCGTGGAGCAGCCTCTCTTGGCCATCGGACATCGTACGGACAACAAGTGCCTAGAAACTGTCTCGCGTTCCATAGTCGTTTTTTGTGTGAATTGCTAGTGTGATTCATTTGATCTGAAATTATAATTTGATTTGAACTGCAAACGGTTTTTCTATTGCGCAATAACCAACACTACCCATAGTACGCCCTCAGTAGTCAAAATATGGCTGATAATAATGAACACACACCTACCCATCTCCGACAAATACAATATGTTCTCACATTTCACTAGATATGTCTAATTCTCATGCAATAAGAAAGGGGCCTATATAAATACAAACCGTCATCAACTGCAGACTCCAGGGTGCTATCGACAAATTCTTACAGGAAAAAGTCAATAATACTTTGCTAGACCTAGAGATCGAACCTAAAACCCTATGTTCGGCAATCGGCAGTCACACTTGTGACCACTAGACTTCATTAGACCAATGAGGCATACATCTGTTTAGTTAATTTATTTTTTAGACAAATGCTAAAATGTTAAAATTACTTTTTGAAATACACAAAAATGATTTTAATTCTATCAGTGATTATCGGATTTAAAGTAGAAGTAGAAAAAAATAAAAAAACATAATTTATCTGATGTTGTTAACATACAATCATTTTTCGTCATAAAAGTAATCCTAAGATTTCCGGTATCTTGAGATTGAATTGCCATGCACAAACATCTACGGATTTTGTAGCTCATGTTAATAGCTAACAATGACAAAAACATTCCCGTTTAACTTTTTCATATTCCGGAGTACATACTTTGTATATACTTATCCTGGGTTCGATTCCCACGTCGAGTAAAATGTTAACGGAGTCTAGATTTGTGCCCGGTTAATAGCCATAGGCTCACCCCCTATTACATGTGACTTAAACATAACTGGCGAAATGTGGGTGTACTATAGGCACACCTCTGCCTAACTCTTTGGGGAATATAGGCGTGATGTTATATTATAACATAACCTATCAATAGCCAAACATACATTTTTAAAACACCAAATTTTGCCGCTCGCTTTTCTCTTCACACTTCAAAAAATATTCTGTACACAATTTTTTTGAATGAAGTGGTTTGAATAGGACTCGTAATGGCTCGGGACTCGGGAATTCGGAGGGTCCTATGACCCAGTTCGGGTGGAATGGCTGTAAGTAACAATAGTACTTGTGGTATTGTATAAGTTACTCTTTTGGCCGTCACAGGGTAGTCGGTATTCAATCGTTGAAAGATTTTTGACAATGTCTAGGTTGAATTGTTTATTTTATTTAGACACGTTGGCAATCACTTCATGTTAAATACTGATATTTAGCTGCTTCCGGTTAGACTGAAAGCCGACCCCTTTTAACAGAATCTATTTAGTAGTTTTTGCGTCAATCCGGAATAAACATCCAGACAAACGGACAAAAATTATAAAAACTATATTTTCAGCATCAGAATCGGTTCCACATCTCTTCGTTTTTTTTTTTTTTATATACATAGAACAGGTTTGAATTCGTTTCAATTTTACTTATATAAAATCCTCAACTTCTGAGACTAGTAGGTTTAAAAGAAAGTTACTCTACTGATCATAATATAAACCTCACTGCTAAGTTATGTACTGACACAAGATTACTAAGGATAAAAAGGGTTTCCCGTTAAACGTTTTTCTCATCCATAATGATTTTCTGCCATTTCCGACAAATACGAATCTCACACGATTATTTTACGAACGAACACGGAAAATATATTTATTGTAGGTATTTCTGATATCCGAGTGTAACTCGAAACTGCAGTTGTTAGCACTTAGCCACTATGCTGACCTTTTACTAATGTTTTGGAGCATGAGATGTTCTCCTGTGGAAATGGTCTGACAGCATTTCAACTGCACGTCAGCTGCAGAATTGCAGTTTGAATACCAAACTACAATATTGCAGCTGGCTATTCTAAAGGTTGTCTTTCAAAGATTGCTTTTACCGATAAGACCGCTTGGGTCGCGCCTTGTAAAATGTCTATATTTATATCTGTTGTTTTGATGGTGTGGGTATTTATAATAAAGAGTATTCTATGTATCTGGCTTGCAGTACAAGGCAGTCCGTCGCTAAGACTCTTGCGTGTCGAACGTTTTTATCTTTACTTTGTGCAATTTGTTGAACTGTTGCCAAATAACTGTTTAGCAGCAGTTTAAAGATTCGAGATAAAACCACGATCTTCTTTAATCAAAATTTTGGACCCACACGTAAAGAGTGGTACCTAGCCTGAGAAATACTCAGCGCAGTGAGAACATTACAGGCTGATTATTCATTTATTGCCCTGTACAACAACCTTGAGGAGCTCGTGGCTAAGTAATAACAGCCGCACGTTTTGATCCATCAGGTTAAGCTGCGCTTGCCGGGGTTGGTCCATGGATGGGTGACCATCTTTACTTACCGAGACTCCTCCGTGCTTCGGAAAGCACGCTAAACCGTTGGTCCCGGCTGTCATTCGTGGATCTTTGACAGTCGTTACGAGTCGTCAGTACCCGAAAGTCTGACAACCAGTCTTACCAAGGGGTATCTTATTCCCAGTTACTGGGTTGTGGAGGTCAGATAGGCAGTTGCTCTATGTAAAATACTGGTATTCAGCTGCATCCGGTTAGGCTGGAAGCCAATCCCAACATGATTGGAAAAAGGTTAGGCAGAATGAATGAATGACCCTGTACAACAACCTCGTAAAACATTTATCTACTTTTTATGCCTTTTACAAACATTTAACTCAATGAAAATTAAACATCACAATTTTAACAAAAGAAGGTTTTATTACACTCTTTTTTTTTCAGTTAGAACCGTTGACCGCCTGTTCTTCAAGTGAGGGTCGATTGACCTATTTCCTAAGGGTCTGGGCCGTACTACTGATGTTGGAAAGACGTGGAGGCCTTCTTAAGCGGCTAAATTAAAAAGTAAGAGGCTTACATGGAAGTGAGACAGATGTTTCGATATTTGTTTTGGTTAGGTTGTTTTTTGTGCAAGAATCCTTACGTAGGTATCAATATCTACATAACATTACGCGTGTATTCCCCGAAGGGTTAGGCAGAGGTGTACCTATAGCACACTCTCATTTCGCTAGTTATGTTTAAGTCACATGTAATAGGGGGCAAGCCTATTGCCATCAACTGCGCACAAATCCAGACTCCGGGCTGCTACTGAGAAATTCCAGATGGAAAAACCCAATAACACTTTGACAGACCCGGGAATCGAACCCAGGACCTCATGCTCAGTAGTATAGGTACTTTTGCTCATTATACTGATTCTTTTTATGAAGAATTGAAAAATTTTAGGTACTCATATTTTGTCTTTTTAATTGTTAGCAAAAAAACTATCCCATATTTTACACAAAATATGGTCAAAATACATTTAAGTTTTAAACTGTCAACTAAGCGAATTTTAGTTCCAATTTTTTTCCAAAAACAAGTTTCCCGTTACCTCGAACGAAAAACGAGATATTTGAAACAAAACTGGTATAACTTTGTTTTTCGGACGGCGCAACGACCATGCTTGAATGCTCCAAATCCTGAAAACTCAATTTCAAACTCCGAACGAAACTATCTACATATAAAAAGTAAAACAAGCCTGAAAAACGTATGGCTGACTAAAAGAGGTGAGGTGTTATAGCGGCTATACTAAAGTTTATTATAAAAAAAACTAACGTAGGGCATTCTTTGGAGAAAAAAACCTTAATATAGATGAAAAACTCTCTAATGACGTATAATTGAGTAAATAACAACTCTTTGAAAGATAAAATATAGGTATAACGTGTAAATGAAAAACTTTTCAGCGCCATATTTTAGTTTGTTAATAGTTTTAGTTAAGTTAGGATATTAAATTTTTATTTTATTAATAATTTGGTTTAAGTTGTTGTTTATGTACATTTTACAGTTCATTTTGATTCTTAATAATTATATTATTTTTGTATCTCCAAATGAAAAAAAATTGACGAAAGCATGTCAAGCCGCTGATCCCGGGTGTCATTCGTAGATCTTTGGCAGTCGTTACAAGTCAAAAGCCCAAAAAGTCTTGACAAGATGTACCATCGTGTTTCCCAGTAACTGGGTTGTGGATGTCAGATAGGCAGTCGCTCCATGTAAAATACTGCTATTCAGCTGCATCCAGTTAGAATGGAAACCGACCCTAACATAGTTGGGAAAAGGCTAGGCAAATTGATTGATTGAACGACATTATAAGGCTGTATATTTGATAAGGTATTACGTCCGGACTATAACCGCTGTATCGACTAGAAAACTAAACACAAATGGAAACTGCCACATTTGTGCGGGGACTTTAAACAAGAAATATGTTTTTATCATCATCATCATTTAAGTCATAATACCTTTACTCTTTTCTTGCGGCCTTCACAGGTCATCGGTCCACCTTGCGGGAGGCTTTCCAATGCTACGTCTTTAGGTAACATTGGTAGTTACAAAACAAAATTACTTAGTTATTAAAAGCACAAGAGCGCCCCACAAAACGTCCGCAAAGATATAAATGGGTTCAAAGTCGGTCTTCACAAGGATTTGCACGCAGAAGCAGACGTTGTAAATCCACCCGCTCGCCGCACATATCCTAACATCGCTTATCCGTGCATTATTGATAAGTCAGAACTCGAGGTCGAGAAGTAACTTTAATGGCTTGTTCAATTATTTAATGACGCGAAATTTCTAACTTTAGGAAACTTCTAACAAAGGGTTTTCGGAAAAATCAAGATTCTTTCAGTCAATTTCCAATCAATCTGCCTATCCTATACCCAACTGTTTTCTGGTTGGATGAAGCGGAATACCAGTATTTTACATGGAGCGACTGCTTATATGACCTCCACAACCCAGTTACTGGGAAACACGATACATCTTGGCAAGACTGGTTGTCACTTTTTGGGCTTCTGACTTGTTACGACTGTCAAAAATCCACGAATGACAGCCAACGGCTTAACGTGCTTTCCGAGGCACGGAGGAGTCTCGATATTTAAAGATGGTCACCCATCCACGGACCAACCCCGGCAAGTGTAGCTTAACCTGATGGATCGGGTCGACCCGTGCGGCTGTTATAACTTAGCCACGAGCTCCTCTTCAGCATAATGTCGTTACATAGAGAGTAATGTATTTATATTCTGTCACGTTAAAACTCAGGACAAATTGCTTAAATTGTGATATTTTTTCTACATCTTCTGTGCATGAAACGAGTATATTCTCTCTGCAAAATTTTATGAAAAGCCAGTAAAGTTTATTTTACAGCTAGATAACCTTATCGGTTTTTGCTTATTCGAATATCAAATATTTTCCACAATTTTTTATTGAGTTTGATTTGACGGGCGCAAGTCAATTAAAACAAATCTGAAAGCCTGTTTCTAAATCGGTATTTGCTTATTCAAATATCAAATTTTTTCTACAATTTTATATCGAATTTGATTTAACGCTAATTTAAATAAATCTAAAAGCGTGTTTCTGTATTTTTCCTCCTCCTCCTCAAAATAATTACAGAGTCCACAGATTTTCGTTGCAAATGTCAGGAATGTCTTTTTCACTGACAACCGATCAATCGGTAAAATGCCTCTGATTTGCGAGATCTTTTTCTGTGGATAACGTGCGCTAAAGAATGAAATGTCATAACATCGTCTGGTTTCACCTGTAAACAATTTTCTAGCAATTTATCTATTGTTAGTCTGCATTTTACCTCAGCAAGACAGATTACCATAACACATCTATTTCAGTGTCTAAACAGTGTTTCATAAAAAAGTGAAAGCAATGTGTTATGTTGAAGCTAGATAAATCAGATTGGATCATGAGAAATAGTCTGCTATCCACTAAAAGCAAGAAATATCTCTGTTCAAAGTCACGAGCATTATGGAACAACATTATTATGTAAGACGAAAACAAAATCATTTTCTTCCATTTCGTGTCGGAGCAAGTTATTTTATGACAAAAACATATGCAAAAGAAAACATTTGCCAGCGTCTAACTTACTTCCTAGGGTGCGCTGTTTGCAAGTACTAACCTGTTTTTAAGTGATTTTTAATGTTCCCCAAATAAATGACAAATAATTTCTTTAATAAAAACAAAAAGTATCGATTTGACCAGCACGAACACTGTATTACTATATGCAATTGTGCACAGGTCAGAAATGAGTTACACCACTATTCTAGAATGGCTTATTATTTTCCAGGTGACTAACAACTTAAAGGGCGACTAACAATACTGCTACTAAAAATATACTTGGCAGCGATTAAATATTTTAGCAATAATTATATTAGATAAGCTTCCAAAGCAAGGAATTATAAAAACTAAATAATGGCTGTTACTTTAAGGTATCGAACATATTAAACAGGACCAATTGAAATCATAGGCGAGATTTTTTTAATAATGACATTGCGACTAATATTATTTTATGTCGAAGGGATCGGTACAAAATGCAATATTACTGTACTAGGAGAATATAGTATGCAAGAGCGAGCGAAGCGAGCTCGGGACTTGGGGCACCCCGACTCGGACAGGCTAGGTTAAAAGGAGATCCACCACCTAGAAGTAGGAACCCCGCGAAACGGGGCGCCGTCGACTACGCCTAAATAATGTTGAAAGACCTTTACCTTATTGACAGCCGCATGCAAGCTTTGACTTAGCCGAATTTCAGACGATGCTAGTCAGTAGTAGCACATCACTGCAGGGATCCAGCAGAATATCAGCGTCAGGTATATTTGCCTGACACATGCTGAGTTGGACTCCCATTTGGTGCAACCTTGAGACGCACACCGCACTTGTGTCATAGCCAATGCCACAGAGCATCATTATAATACTGGTACCCAATGCTGTCATCACAACTATGTCATGTTTTCTACTTTCTGTTTTTTTTTTTGGATGCACCTTGCACCTTGTAGGTAGCTATTTCCTAATATTTATGTACTGTTATTGTTACTGTATTATTATTTTATCGTTCTTTTGTATGTTAAGCTGTGTCTTTTGTGTGCACCAAATAAACGATTTATCTAACGACGACGACGAAGTTTATGAATTAGTCAAATCACTGACGTATTTCCGAGATGAATTCATTCATGAAGGGAATCATAATTATATATGATTCCCTTCATGAATGAGAAATCTCACGCGTTACCAAGCACACAACACATACTTACATACAAAGCTCCAAGTACATTCACAATCATACGAAGCCTGTAATTTCATGCTCTTTGTAGTGAGACCTTGGACCCATTACGTTCTTTTGTCGGGACGCGGAACTAAATTATTACAAACATGCTTGGAAACCATGCGAGTTATACCACACATGTTGTGGGACATTGTTGACATACTTGAGGTAACTATTTGGTGCGGTATATACACATAATATCACGCGTAAATGGCTCCTGTAGAGGTAGGCAGAGGGTATAGATGTAGTAAGAGAGAAATAAAGAAGGAGAAATTGTATATTCTGCACAAATCAGGGCGTACATTATCACACTGTCACTAACATACTTGTTTTTATTTGATATTTTTAAAAGATTATATGCTGTACTATAGAAGAGCGGTGTCTCCTAACACAGGCATTGTTTGCTTAAATGGAGGGTCCAAACACGAAACTCTTTTCTAGTAAACTGAAGCATAGATAAAAAAAGATATTTTTGTATTTTTTTTTAACATGTAATTTTAAACATAAAATAAAACAAAGTAGCCAAAAGCTTCATATACCTATTAGTCTCATAACATAGCCCTTTTGTTAAAGACCAATGTAATAACGGACAAAAATAATGATTCCTATCTTCTGATGAAGTTTTTCTAATGGAAGAACACTTTGCCCAACCCGTGGATCGATCCCAGGATCTCACGCTCAACTGTTGCGTTCTCGACCACTAGACCAACAAAACACGTTGAAAACTTTTTAATGGTAGGAAAAGCTTAGTGGGTTAAAATTTCCATTATGGACCATCGATTTAGGGGGCGGTGGGGGGGGGGGAGGGGGAAGGGGGGAGGTAGGCTACCCCACTGTACCATTCCCACCTGACGGAACCCCATGGTTATGGAGATATCCAAAGTTAAAGTTTTTTAGGTTAGGTTAGGTTACATCGATTTATGGCGTGGGGAGGGGAAGGGGGGTGAAAGGGGATAACCCCTGTACCATCCCCACTCCGTGGAACCCTATGGTTATGGAGATAACCAAGGTTAAAGTGTTTTAGGTTAGAACAAAAATTCCCCCCAGTTTGACTCCGCCTTATCTCCGGCGCTGCGGGAAGAGTAGCCCTTCCGCCCTTGCGTGCCGAAGCACGGTCACTCATGCTCGGCTCCGCAGCTTCGGCTAGTTGGTCGCCTTCGGCGACCAGCCTCAGCCGCTCCACCTCGCATGGTTCCCGCGCTTCGTCACAGCGGGCGAGGGCTGCTCTCCCTCCGCGCCTCCGGTTTTTTAAATACACTCTAGGGGTAGGGCAGACAAGAACACGTGGAAAGTGGGGTGCTCTGATTCGGTTTTGGGTATTTTTCGGATATTCATAGAGTGAGAATAAATAAAACACGAGAATGACTGACACTGACGGCTAATAAATAAAAACAAGACGCAAAATGGCGTCGCTTCACGTTCCGTTCCACATTGTAAACAAAAATTCGTAATTTTTTGTGTAAAAAAGTCAATGTAATTGCTTAATACAGCACGGTTATTGTGCACCTTAATTACACACCAAATTTAATATGTGAATAAGTGAAAATAATATTTTATTAAGTAAAAAATATGACATAAAATTGAATAAAATACACCTCTACGGTCAACGGAACGTGAAATGTCAACTTTGACGTCTACTATGACAATTTATCCAACCTAAAAATATGCAAATGGCGTGCTATTTTCCAATTTGAATAGAAACTTTAAAAAATTATATCTCGTAAACCGTGAATTTCCGTCACTTGAAAATTGGTAAAAAGCTTTCTATTTATGAGTACTATCTACATAAAAAATATGAACTTCCAAATCGATGGTCCATAATGGAAATTTTATCCAGGTCGGCTTCCAGTCTTACCGGAAGCAGCTGAATAAGAGTATTTGATAACGATGATATTGATATGTGATTACAACCCTTCAGGGGTCCATTCCTAAGAGGCCCATTTCGTAAATGGTGACATATAAAATAACAATTTCCTTAAAAGGGTGGTTTCCTTAAAACTCTATTTCCCATAAAGGTCTCTCTCTTCCACCAAACGGCTCGCATCGCTTCAGATCGGAAAGGAGACGAACAGATGCGGCGACAGCCGAACGCGTCCGGCAGGACGACGACGCATACGATCGGCTCGGTACCGTCGCTTGGGTACATTCATAAGGACTTATCCGCAGTATTTGTGGTTAAATATCCTTATTACTTAAATTAATTTAAAAAAAATATCGCTTTGTTTTGCATCATAACATAACGGCTGTCATAAAAATCTGCAATATTCACCAGTATTTGACATTAAAAATTAAATTAATATTAAATAAGACATTTTTTCAGACTAAGGTCCATAATTTTGTTAGTATTTTGGTGTTTGTAAAATGGTGCTTAGAAAAAAAACCCTTATTTAATAAATAGGAAATTTCACATAGCATAATCGTTTATAATCATCAACAGTTTCCCTTTCAAGAATATTAAGTTTAAGTGTGAAAGCATCTTTTTAGCTACAAAGTGTGCATAGGTCTTACAAGTAGACGTGACTTTAAGTGAATCCTGAGCACTTACTGCTGATGCCACTTAGTCCTCTCTCGAGCTTTATGGCGAGAAGTATCAAGTACTCGCTGCTCAGTATAATGGGTGATTTTGGCGTCCTTTTTAAAAGTGATTTTGGCATCCCTTTTAAAAGCTATCTGCGTTGCTACCTCGAAATTGGGGACATCTCTACGACCAAAACTTCCTTTGGCAGTGAAGTTCGAATCAGTAGAGAAACTGATGTTTTTTTAAACTTTGCCCCACATTAGGAAATACAATAGACGTAGATATATTGAGTAACCTATTCTAAAACTTTCAAAAAAGAGTCTTAAAAAGCCCTGTAAGAAATCGACACGTGTTCACCTCTCAACGAGGCATCCTCAGGATGACGATTGACTTGTCGCGAATCCGAACACGACGTGTTAACATGCCGAGCGCAGGACACTGAGTGACGCGTCTCAGTTATATGCACATCGTGGCTTCTTCCTGCTCTTAGTCGCAATACTTTTACAAACAGGACTTCAAGTTGACTTCACTTGAGCTTTCAAAGAGTATTTTTACGCTCCATAAATATGTTTTAACTATCGAGCACCATGTCTGCCCATCTAATGGCAATGTAACAGACCATGTGAAACTACTGCACGCGTTACACCACAAAAGCATTTTTGAACGCGAATGCTTAGCTCTTCAGTGGTGAACATTGAGGAACTAAAGGAAATCGGATATAACATTAAAAGGCCGGTGATATCGCCTGATGGAGGTAACGCAAACTTTAGTGGTGACCTAATTACGGGCAAGCACTTGATACTTGATATTTTTACTTGGTGTAATGGTGACAATTTTGTACCTACTTATAAGTTTTATTATAAATGTCACTACTACATCACTAACATCGGTGAAGGAAAATATTGTGAGTAAATATGGACTTTTTATCAATATAAGTCCGAAGTCTCCTCGACTGCCTCGTCAGTTTACTGATTGAAAGCGCTACTGCTGAGAATGTGGTCCTGGGATCGATTCCCAGGTCGGGCAAAGTGTTATTGGGTTTTTCGATCACAAATTTCTCAGTAGCAGCCTGGTATCTGGATCTGTGCCCGGTTGATGGCAATAGGCTGGCCCCTATTACACGGGATTAAACATAACTGGCGAAATGTGGGTGTTTACTATAGGTACATCTCTGCCTAACCCTTTGGAAAATCCAGGCAAAGTTTATTTTAATTCTCTATGAAAATAAGTCACCTACATCGCTTGATTTTCTCACCATTTTAATAGCGTGTCGAAGTCAACCTTGAAAAATAATTAATGTCCAGATTACAGAAGCCATTTTGAACCCAGGAAACTAATAAAGTTCCTTCAGTAAGTCTTCTAAAGGCAGGCCAGGATTGAGCACGACCAGAGTTAATAAAGCATTTTGTAGGCACGAACCTTCGTGAATTTCAATAGCTGCGTTTACATAAACTTGTGGGAATTTTTCATTATCCCCTTTCGTTTGTTTTTCGTTGTTTTCCTGCTCAGTTTACGGTTTTGTTTTCATAGTGAGTGACCTTAATTGCCACTGTAAGTTGGCTCTGTTTGTGTATTTAGATTTGTAGTACCGTTTCTTTGTCCTACTTATGTTTAATTAATAATGTTTATTGTATCATATTTATTACTGTTTGCATTGGATTTCTTGGGTTTGGTTGTAGGTCTTATTGGTGATTCGCAAGAATTTACTTGTCCGAAACGGGTGATTGAATTGTCGATTCGTCTTTGAATAAATTAACTTAGGGCGAATCGCCTCAAGAAAAAATTATAAAATTTAAAAGTGTCGATTCACCCGTTTCGGGCGAGTAAATTCGGGCGAATCATTAATAAGCCGGTTTTAGTCTGCTCGCTATGGGTCATTGGTATTATTCGAGTGCAAATGTTGTCTTCTAGACTTTTGATAGTCTGCGATATTGGTTGTATTATTTCGTTGGTGCTACCATAATCATTTACATATTTTTCATTCGAATAAGCTCTAATATACGGGCAAAAATAACAATGTTTCCACAGCACTGCCAAAATTCATTATTATTGTGAACCTTTTATAACTTTTTAAGTGTTTGACAAAGGCCTTGCGGCCTAGAAAATCTTAGGGTGCTCTTGCAGATGTTCGCAATGCGACATCGCAACGCAGTTGTGTGTACAAGCCCATAAACTTAAGAGGTTAAATCACTAGTGATTTAAAACAATTGACTACTCAGCACAGGCACAACATTCACTTTAAAACTAGTTTCAAGTTTCCATTTCATTGAACTTTTGATCGGGTTGAAGGTATTGAAAACTGCAGTACCTACTGAACTTAAAACTTACTTGAGCAAAAGGAATTTGATTTTCGTATTGGTGCCATATTCGATTCGACACTATTTGTTGAACAACAACGCCGATACGAAGCAATTTTCACCTACACATTATTCGGCTATTTACATCTACAAAAAATGAGTAACAATTTACCAATCAAAAAATCTACCTAGCCTTTTCCCAACTATGTTGGGGTCGGCTTCCAGTCTAACTGGATGCAGCTGATACCAGTATTTCACATGGAGCGACTGCCTATCTGACCTCCACAACCCAGTAACAGGGTAATACGATACCCCTTGGTAAGAGTGGTTGTCAGACTTTCGGGCTTCTGACGACTCGTAACGACTCTCAAAGATCCACGAATGACAGCCGGGACCAACGACTTAACGGGCTTTCCGAGGCACGGAGGAGTCTCGGTATGTAAAGATGATCACCCATCCAGGGCCCAACCCCAGCAAGCGCAGCTTAACCTGACGGATCGACCCGTGCTGCTGTTATTACTTAGCCACGAGCCTACAATTTGCCAATGTATGCTTATTACATTTTTGAGAAATTCTTTCTTTCAAGATTTTTTTTCCTGGTAAGGAAACAGACAAAACTTGCTTACAAAAGTTTGAAAACCTTCAAATTACCTTCTTTGAAACCTTTATAAAGACATCCGTTTAATCAGGTAAACTTTTTTTTTGGATTCTTCTTCGTTTTCTTTCACTTTGATTGTTAAGTTCTTGAAGAGTCTTTTATGTTTCGAAATGATTTGTTCTTGGGGTTATTAGAGAGGTAAAAAGAATTGTTTTTTGGATAAACTTGTTAAATTGATTGAAAGAAATCAGTAAAGTATCGTCTCAAAAACATTTCGACTTCTTTCATGTAAATTATATAAAATAAATGTAAAATAGTTAGCGAGTGTAAAAATAAATAAAAATAAATTACCTTTAACAAATCTTTCTTAGTTTTGTTAAAGGTAATTTATTTATATTTTGCCTCGGGTGATTGTAGTAGGTCGTTAAAATCAATGAGGACTAATAAAATAATCGTTCACGGCCATCGTTTTTTGTATATTTTGTATCCTTCATGTGACCTTTGATACTATCTAGAATTTTAACTTAATATTTTATATTATAAATGCGAAAGTGTGTTTGTTTGTTACGCTTTCACGCTAAAACGGCTGGACAGATTTGGATGAAATTTAGTACATGGGTAGACCATGACCTAGGTTGTGACATAGGATACTTTTTATATATATATTCCCAAAGACTTGAGACATATGGGTGTGAAACCGTGGGGCGCGGCTAGTATCATAAAAACATTTTAATATGAAAATATTCAAACATTGCGAAAAGGGTAAAAGGGTGAAAGCAGTAAAAAGTTTATTTATACACCCCATTTTGTACAATATAAAAAATCCGAAAGCAGGCTAATATCGATAAAAAAACACGGCGTTAAAAGTGCCTACGCACGTAAGGGAAAACACGTTCGAATTTTAAAATAGCATGAGGAAAGGTCGGCGTGAAAATAAAACCTCTTTTAAATACAAACATAATTATTAAAAAACAAAGTCGCTTTTCGTCTCTGTCTGTGTGAATTCATCCTTCTGCTAAATAACGTAAAGGATTTTGATGTTGCTTTCATGATCATTTAGAGAATTTAATTCTGTAAATGATGGCTGAAACCGCATAAACATCCAAAAATAAATTGTAAACATTAATACAATTCATTCATAAAAATAAAAATAAAATATATGAAATCTCAATCTCAATCCTGTTGAAAGTCATTGTAGAATACGAAACGCTTTGAAAGCGATTGACATTTGTCTTTAAGCCAGTGGCCGCCACATAGTGTCTGCAATCGAATGACGTTACTGAAACGTATTTTTATGAAACTAAGTTGGTGTGTTTCCCTCCTGGGAAACGACTTTTGAAGTTTTGAAAATACCATTTGGTTTTGACTAATACGTTTTGGTTTTGTTTTGTAAAGTCAAACCTGTTTGCTGCCCTAATTTTCATGGCTGCCGTCACTCCAGCCGTTATGTGGCAGCCGTTATATAGCAAACACCACTATCATACGAAACGCAAGCTTTACACTAGTAAAAACATAATTAACATAGACTTTTACGTTACCCTTTCAACGCAATCTAGAAAAGTGTAGCATGTTTCTATACGATTGGAATAAGCTGTATCGCTATTTGAATTTCTACTACGATCTTTGAATTTATTCCCGTTCTTGTAGCGAAGAATACACGCCACCTCATTACTTTTTACCTAGAAATTTAGTTATTGAATTTATTTTCATGTCTGAGAGAAACTTTTTTGTCATTTTATGAACCGGTATATTTTGAACAGAGGTCTAAGTTCACATTTTAATGGCGTGAAATTTCCAAGAAATAGTTAGTTGGCCTAGCCAAGTGACAATCACTTTAAAAGTTTTTGGTTATTTCTACAGCCACTTATAGCATGATTCGACCACCTCGTTAGGTACTGTAGTGGTCGCAAACGTTACTGCTGAGTATGAGGTCCTGGGATTCCCAGGTCGGACAACCCCAAGTAGCACAAAAGCGCTGTATATCAGCAATCAGCTGAATTACTGTCTACGATAGAATCATAAGCTGTACAAGCCTGCTGAATAAGAGCGTTAGCAGCGCTGTTTCAGCTGATATAACTCTGATTTGGGCAAAAATTAAAAAGCTATTAGCTGAATAACAACAACATTAGCAAAGTGTTGGAATTTCTCAGTAGCAGCCTGGACTCTGGCCCGGTTGATCGCAATAGGCTCGCCTCCTATCATATGGGACTGAAGCATAACTGGCAAAAGGTGGGTGTACTATTATGGTACACCTCTGCCTAACTCTTCGGGGAATACAGGCGTGATGTTATGTTATTTTAGACTTTTTCATCACCATTATCGCTGATAAAATGTTACTTGGTTTATACCCTCTTGCCTGTGTGTCTATAGGGCGACCTTGAATTTGTTCGTACAATCGTGGAATTGTAGTTTCCTTAAACATTTACGAGTTTTATAGCGTTCCAAGCTTGCAATTCTGCTCATCCCTTAGGCTGCGGACACAAATTCAGCGGGTGCGTTGTCGCTCCCCGCGCCGCTGCCTTCAAGGCCAGTTCTATATAAATATTATTATATGCATTGAACGCGCCGCTCCCCGCGCCGCAGCCCCGCGCCCGCTGGCTTTGTGTCCGCAGCCTTAAACGTAAAACGTTTCAGAGATAAACTACAAAGTAAACATGTAACAAAGACATTATCCTTTTAACTTTCAGCAGTTAGCAGTTCCTTAACTGCCTGGACTCGCTCCCTGGTACTTAAAACTCCAACAATTATGGCGTTTTCACTTTAATTTAAACTTTAGTCTTACTTAGTTCTTCGGCTTCTAGGTTTCTTTAAACTTACTGTCCGTTATCGGTTAGAATAAAGATTAAGAATTCATGAAAGTGTCCGCTGGTAGAAGCGTATGTGTCTGTGTTATGGTGGTGGTTGTATTGAAGTGTCAAATCTCCGCTATTTTTGATATCATCATCTTCTCAGTCGAAAGACGCCTGACTGCTGAACATAGATTTCCCCTAAGTGTCCCCAAACAGGCTATGAGCTTCACAAAAACAGTGGATTTTCGCGACCTTCATAAGATCGCAGTCATGGAACCATGTAATCCATGCGTCACGTTCGGGAACGGGCGCCGTCAGTTGGGGCTGGTCATCTCTTAGCTGGCATGGTTTATTTTTAATTTTTGAATTGTTTTTTTAATACAATTTATATCTACGGACGCTTTTATCATGCACTTTCTACATTGTTCTCACATGTATAAGTAATTTCAACATGAATGATGTAACCAATTTTTGTAACAATTTTTTGATTTAAAACAGTGTCCGTGGATTTTCTTGCCCGTTCTTCTCCATAGGTACCTACTTTGGAATGGGCAACTACCTTCATATTTTCTGACTGACCGACTCCTTGACAATTCAAAAGTGCCTGTAAATTGTTTAATTGAAATAAATGCTTTGAGTTTGAGTTTGAACTATTTTGCTTGTGGTCAAAATTAACCGCAGCTGTGGTCTAGTGGTTAGACCACCTGTCTCAATCACAGACGTCCCGGGTTCAAGTCCCAGTGGGAGCAAATTATCTACTCGGTTTGGTTGGTGGCTCATAATAAGTCCGCCTGGATAGCTACCACCATCTTATCTAAGTCTGTCGCCATAACAACAATGTTAGCAGCATTGTTGTGTTTCGGCAGTTAGAGGTAAGATACCCAGTTCCTCTGTGGTTGAGGATTCCGGGTGTAGCTCGCTTCCACCTTCTGCCTGATCATCACTTACCATCAGGTGAGATTCAGGCCAAGACCAACCCTGAAATGGATTTAAAAAAAAATGCGTTACCTTTAGACTCTAAAGGTAGTCCTAAGGCATTTTTTTTTTAAATTTAGAGGTACATGCTGTGCTTTATCTTTCAGTCCCGAAACACATATACTAAAGAAATGTAAATAACTCTTTATAGAAGACTCTCTGATAATCCCTCATTCATAAACTTAGTATAAAACTCCATACCAAATCATCCTATAATCTCTTCCTACAGATATTACTACTAACATCCGCAAATCTTTCGACACATGCACGTGCCGTATGTATCATTCGTTAGTAAGCCGTCACGTACATGTCCGTATGGGCACGTGGGACGTCCCACAGCTCTTACACAGGACAGATCTTCGTAATACGATATTATCTACTTTCGATTTGCAAGGTATTAGATCTAGGTTATCTCAAAAGATGCTTTTTTGTTTTATTTATTTGGGACAAAAAACCCAACTACGGCAAAAGTAAACTAAAAAGGTATAAACAAGTCATCATAGACAGACAAATTAAAAATCCGGAGTCACCCGTGTTTAGGGGATAAATCAAATAGATTACGTGACTAGTTCATGACTTTTTATACTCTCTTATACTAGTCATAAATATATACATACATACATACCGGTCAAAAAAGCATAACCGTCCTTTTTGCTTCGCCGTAGTCGGGTAAAAAACAGTTATACATTACAGAATTTACAAAAATTTGTTACATAGCAGTCGAAAAAACGTACAACCCACACTGTTGTCGACGAAGTGAAATCGAAGTATGAAACCGATCGCAAGTTAAATGAAAAAAAAAACATATTTCGAAGAAAAACACTATAAACATAAGGGAAGGGAGGTTTGATTAAATATTATGCCCTTTGCAACACTAGCAACTTATACGATAGATACCTATTTAATAAATAAACTGCAGCAGTAGCGTCCATAATCCCAACTTGATGAATATGCATGATGTATAATAACTGGGCGATATTGGCAAAGTTTTATAAAGAGCTCTCTGTCGCGATATTGAGTCGGGGCCGCCATTTTGTTTTATAGAAACGTTTGGGTGTAATAAATGAAGAATTTTTATGACAAATTACAATAAAATATTTGCAAAAATAGTGCAAACTTTATTTTATTAAAAAAACACACGAAACAACACCACTTAAAACAAAAAAAAAAGTTATTATGTTGTTTTTTTTTCTCTTTCTTTTATCGGTCTTTTGGTTATAATTTTTAGAGTTCCGTGCCCAAAGGTTGTCGGACCTATTTTTATTAAGACTACATCGTTTTTCTGCCGGGCGGTCTGCCTGTCAGCTGATTTTTAACAGATTTTGGAAACATTTTCTTCAAGACGCAAACTGTTATTGTGTTATAGTCGTATAGACAACTATTTTCTTTTAGTGTATCAGAATATTATCTTACTTGAGATTACTATTTGTAAAGTATATACTATCGTCCATTTATTTTACAAATTATGAATTGAACATGATTTTATTAACTAATTTTCCATCACTATCCACTATTAGGTATTGCAATCATAGCAGTGAGGCATCCACAATATTATTACGCATTTATAAAATGCAGCATAACGTCATCTCCAACGGATATTTCCACTGTTCCTAGAACGTTCAGTCTTGTGCTTACGGATATTACTACAAACATCCGCAAATCTTTTGACACAACATACACGTGTCGTCCGTATCATCCTTAGTAAGTATGTACATGCCGTCCCATTGTGGCAAACATGTGTTTGCTACGTGGGTCCATGTAATGCAAACAAGATATTTTTACCAGCACGCGTAGCGGGTTTTGTCGACGGAAGAATAGACAAAATGTCAGATAAACAATCACAATCTGTCATTTTGTCTATTCTCCCGTCGACAAACCCGTTTCTACGGTGATCATGCTACGCGTGCAGGTTGTTATTGTCCTCCCCACTATAAAGGAAGGGGTTCTTTTTATACGTATACAGAGTGATAATTCTTGTTATGATGTCAGTAAATGAGGGCGTATCGTTTTCGTGCTCGTATCGTTTTGTGCTCACCAGATGGTGTCACTGGCAAGTAAGATCGCGTCAACCCTGTCGCCGCTGATCATCAGGGATCCATTTTAAAATAATTCATACCAAATAGACATCAACAAAAAAAAAACAAAATGTCAACTATAAAAACAAAACCACCAAACCAAAAAAAATATAACATTGATTATGCCTCTAGTGTGAGTACACTCGTTTTGTTCCGAAAAAATATGAGGACATTCGTTTCCAATTCGCTGAGATAAATACACTCACTAAAATCATTTGCGTGTACATATAAAACAATGACTGTAACGCATAGTCGTTGGTTTTTAGGGTTCCGTACCCAAAGGGTGCCAGTGAAGTTAATGGGAAACTCGATACACCTTGTTATGACTACAAGGTGAATCGAGTGTCCCATTAACTGGGTTTTTGCCTTCAGAAAGGCAGTCGATCTATGTAAAATACTTACTAGTATTTTTTTGCATTCGGTTAGACTGCAAGCCGATCCCATCATAGTTGGGAAAAGGCTAGACAGGATGATTTTTAATGGGGACTTTACTAGCACTAGCGCCTCTAGCGGCGATTTCAAGCGCAATACCCTTTAGTCTAGTTATCACTCGAATATTTTTCTTTATCTAAAGGAAATCTAATCTAACCTAAACTTTTCTCCCACTTCAGCTGCCGGATCGTCAGTGGCGAAATGTTTGGGTCAGTATGATAGCTTTTACCCTTCCTACAATCTCATATATATACCTAGCATGCTGATACATTTGGTGATGGCCCACATGGTAATGGCCCCGAACCTCGACGTAAGTGGTGGGTCGAACCCAGGCATGCGCTTTACTTTGTGTAAATAATTTCATCACCACTGCTCTCAAAACGGTGATGGAAAACATCGTGAGGAAACCGGCATGTCCTAGAACAAAAAATTCGAAGACATGACATGTGACATCTACCAACACGCACTGGGCTCGCGTGGTAGATTACAGCGACTCCCTCTCGAAGAGAAGAGGCTTGTGTCCCATTTTCCACCATTTTATTTAATAAAACTTTATGCACACGTCAAAAATACTGTACAAAGGAGACTACGCACGACGACACATCAAGCTGAGCATTTACAGTATAATTTAACCTTGCATTTTATAGGCTTTCCGCGCAATAAGAGATGAGCTATGTGTACCAGAGGAACATTTCTCGTATCTTTACGAACGTGTTTATTCTACTCTCAGTCTCAATTTTTCAAATCTTTAATTTACTTACATTTTTGACATTGATTGCCGCTGAAATGAGTTTGCGACTTGCGAAATATTAGGCTTTAAAGTGTTAATTTTTGTTAGAGTCAAGTGTGTGTGTCCCCGCCAGCTTAATGGTAAGGTCTGGATATTATGTGGAAAAATTCACAGCAGTAGTATATATGTATAACGAAATTAAAAGGAAAACTATCACATCCAATTAGGCTCTACAAGTTATCGAGTAATTATCGAACAACTTATATTTGCAGTTGCAAAAACATGTTCTCCCATGAACGAGTGCGAGACAATTGTTATTCAAACGTTCAAATTCAAAGTTAATCCAGTGCCTTCTGGTATCCGTTGGCCGAAGAATATCAAAAGGGGCCAAGTCAGTGGTGTTTAGGTTCAAAAATAACATATTTGTATTTAAACCTTGAAATAGTCTTATTGCTAGTTAGGTACTACTGTACTACTGGAAAAGCAAATTTAACATCGCCTTGTCAAACTTTCAAACCGCAAAATAAATCGGTTTTCCGATAGTCTTAATAGCAATATTGGAAAGTTGGTTATTTTAGACTTATTCTGCGTTTTGTCAAAGTATTTTTAGCTCACTTTGTAAGCAAAATGGTTGCATTAAGAGATTTCGTTACATAAATACTTTTATGTGGTTAGGTCGACAATTTTTTTTCTTTTCAAATAGCATTTCAGCATAAGCAGCTTATATTGTTCCCATTGGTAGGGGCAGGCCTGGGCTACACAATCTACCGCGCGGGCCCAGTTGGTATATGTCACATATCTTTGATAATTTGGTTCTAAGAAAGGCTGGTATTCTCGCGATGTTTTAATGCATCGTTTTGAGACCATATTTTCACAAGGCTGCATTAAAGACCCACTTGTTAGGCAAAAATATGAGTTTTTAGTATAGAACCTTGTCTACATTTTATCTTATTAATTTTTAACCGGCGAAAAAATGAAACAGGTATTTACAGCTATTAATGGTCATATCGTAATTTCCTATAAGTACCCAAATGATGCACAGAAATCCACCAGAAACACAAACTTTTATTTCATAAAGTTTCAGTATTGCAATTTAAACTCAATAATAAAGTGGTTTAGACGAGATCGTTTGACCTACTTATCGACTCAGATCAGAAAGTGATGTCACAACAAAATAGAGTCACGAGGGTTTGAATACGTTTTTGTTAGATAGGAAAGGAGACCGGTTTGAAGATCTGTGTTATAATTTAATTATTTTTAGCTTTTAATTAGGATTTCAAGGTACCTACCTACTTTGTATTTATAGATAATAGATTTATTAAATAAATGTAGTTGACATGACACACATATTGGGAATTTATTTTAGTTTCTCATTTTATGCCACGACGTTTTTTTTTACTGTATATTATGACTTTTTTTTAAATTTATCCTATGATAAAGTACCTTTAATTATTAAAAGTAAAAGTACAGTAAGTAAAATTATATATATTTCTCGTCCATCTTAACAAACTAAAAGCTCTCAGAAGCTCTAAACAACAATAGTTTCCCCGCCATAATTTTATTATTCTGGTCCTCGTTTCCTTAAGAAATAATTGTATTTTTAGTGTAATTACTTAAGGAAAAGTTGTAAGAAAACATAGTTAATCTCCATTAGAACCGCCGGGTCTTTAATTAGTCCCATTTCACAGTACTTGTCACTATCGTTCTGCGGCTAGTAGCTATTACTAAGGAAGTATTTACTTTTAGGGTTCCGTACTCAAACGATCTCAAAATGGCTCTATTAGTAAGTAGTTAATGCTACGGCGTCTGTTCAGCTATCTGTCTGTCCATCTGTCTAGCCACCTGTCTGTCGGTCTGTTTTTCACAAGTATGAAGAATGTCTGAATCTTTCCAACCGTGATAGCTACCTACCTAGCCAGTTTTGTCACTGAATACGTGGTACTAAAGCCTTTGTCTAAGCATTACTATAAACTCTTCTAATTGTTTTTTTTTTTTATGGCTACTTGCAATGTCACATACCTAGGGCAAGGACGTGACCTGAAACTAGAGCAGTTGTAAAAGGCAAATGTCGGTATTCTGAGCTTAACAAAACGACTTGGGATAAAATCTTTTAATTTAACCGCCTCTGTGGTCTAGTGGTTAGACCACCTGTCTCAGACCAAGAGGTCCCGGGTTCGATTCCCAGTGGGGGCAAAATTTTCTGCTCGGTTTGGTTGGTGGTAGGGCTTGTTTTAAGTCCGCCTGGCTAGCTACCACCATCTTATCTAAGTCTGTCGCCATAACAACAATGTTAAAAGCATTGTTGTGTTCCGGCAGTTAGAGATAAGATAGCCAGTTCCTCTGTGGTAGAGGATTCCGGGTGAAGCTCGCTTCCACCTTCGGCCTGATCATCACTTTCCATCAGGTGAGATTCTGGCCAAGAGCTTCCCCGTTGTGGATAAAAAAAAAAAAAAAAAAATCGAGATTCCTTAATTAATTATAGGTATGTAAAATAATATATTAATGCTGCCAGCCTCTGGGGCACTTTTCCCATGGACAGCGACGTGGACGAATTTTTTGATGCCCAATGAGCTCTTCGATACTTGTACATACTATAAATAAAATAAATAATAATAAACACTTTTATTTATTTTACTTTATGAATATTTTAATGTTAGCTTTCAATTAAGATTTTTAGCGAAATAATTTATGACATATAATTATGCAAGTAAATATGAAATAAATATAAAAAAACCTTATTTATAATAGTCATTACCTTCCGAAATTATTTGTCTATACATGATGGTGCAAACCGCATCAAAATCCATTGCGTAGTTTAGAAGAAAAACGCGATCATAGAGACAGATATGAAAAGCTACTTTTATAATAGGTATATACAGGATGTCTCAAATGTAGTGGTCCAAAGGCAAATGAAAAATACTACTACGTTTGAGACATCCTGTATATTTAACGCTCCAAAAAATCCTTGATTTCTCCATCAATGACAGAACTAAATTTCAACATTTAAACGTCGAAAAGTGTCAAAGCAGGAATAACAATAAAATCATATTCGGAGCCATTACAAAAACCTTTTAATAAATGACTTTTTCCTCATCTTTAACAATCCACTTTCCAAATATTATAACAAGAAATGGTTGATTTGGGCTTCGATGAATTTTCAATGTAAAAATATTTTTTGTGAATGAAAGCGGAATTTTCTGAAGTGTTAATTGTATAGGTATTGTTCATTTGGTGGTTTGGTGATCCAGTTACTGGGTTGTGGAGGTCGGATAGGCAGTCGCTCCATTTAAAACAACATTCAGTTAGACTGGAAGCCGATCCCCACATAGTAAGGAAAAGGCAGATAAGGATCTAGGCAGATCGATTTTTGTTACTTTGGTGGTTTGGGGTTATAGAAAATATGCTAATTACACAATGGTGGTGGTAGAGGAGCCCGTGGCTAAGTAATAACAGCCACACGGGTCGATCTACCAGGTTAAGCTACGCTTGCCGGGGTTGATCCGTGGATAGGTGATCATCTTTACATACCGAGACTCCTCCGTGCCTTGGAAAGCACATTAAGCTGTTGGTCCCGGCTGTCATTGGATCTTTGACAGTTGTTACGAGTCGTCAGAAGCCCGAAAGTCTGACAACCAGTCTTACCAAGGGGTATCGTATTATGGTTTAAGAACTTTATTTCTCAAAAAGAATTACATTCACTTATATGAGAAAAAACTTATTTCAAATTACCCGGTACTACCCGGTTACTGGGTTGTGGAGGTCAGATAGGCAGTCGCTCCATGTAAAATACTGGTATTCAGCTGCATCGATTAGACTGGAACTCTATACGACATGATATGTAAAGAACAGAGGCAGAAAGTTATTAGAACATCATCCACATAGGCTAAGTGGGAAAAATACGTATTATTGAAGCCAATTTAAAAACTACCCAAGCACAAGGGGCAAACCGCGCAAGCTTCTTCTATCAAATGAAAAAAAAAAAACAAAGTTCGTCCACAATTGACGAAAATATCATATAAAAAAAAAACATACAGACGCTATGAACATAGAACCTCCTTTTTTGGAATTCGGTTAAATATCAATGGCGTCTTTTAGTCAGCATTATATCTCTTTTACTGTGCTTTTAATGTTAACATCAAAACTTGCTTCTGCTTGAAGTCAAATACATACATATAAAAGATACAGGAAGACATAATAAAAACTACATAAAACAGTATATTGTAAGTCGGGGGTTTATTATCTAGAAAAATACAGGTATTCCAAAAAGGTACAGGGAACAACATAAAATAGCGATAAACAATAAAATAAAATATTTATGAGGCTGCGAACAGGAAGAAATAATACTTTTATACTGTCATGAATATCTCTTGATATGAATATCTTGGTCTAACTTGCGTTTCTTGCATGTTTATAACACACATAACATAACATCAAGCCTGTATTCCCCGAAGGGTTAGGCAGAGGTGTACCTATAGTACACCCACATTTCGCCAGTTATGTTTAAGTCCCATGTAATAGGGGGCGACCCTATTGCCATCAACCGGGCACAAATCCAGGCTCCAGGCTGCTACTGATTAATTCCAGATGGAAAAACTCATTGATAATACTTTGCCCGACCCGGGAATCGAACCCTGACCTCAAGCTCAGCAGTAGCGCTTGCGACCATTAGACCAACGAGGCAGTCATATTTTTTATATTTTCCGGATAATAATTATATTTGAATGTGGTTGTGTACTACAAATTTTCTCAATCTCTGCCCTTCTCATACATACTCATCTTCATCTCATTCTCATCTCATTCTCATCTCATTCTCATCTCATTCTCATCTCATTCCCATCTCATTCTCATCTCATTCTCATCTCATTCTCATCTCATTCTCATCTCATTCTCATCTCATTCTCATCTCATTCTCATCTCATTCTCATCTCATTCTCATCTCATTCTCATCTCATTCGCATCTCATTCTCATCTTCTCATGCATACTTATCTTCTACTGTTTCCTGCGACTTCCTCTGCATATTTTTCTATGTCCTTCACCAGGGCTATTATTTCATAACGATAGGTACAGTGGTTTAGGCGTAAAAAAGTAACATACACAGACAGACATAAACTAACTACCTAACTAAAAAAACATAAACTAACATAAACATAAACTAAAATTTTTATCCATTATTCTTTTTTCTAAATATAATAATCATTCACACATTTTATTCTTCTTTATAATATTCCATCCTTTTCCTTAAAGGAATACAAAAGTATGAAAGGGATTAATGAAAAACCACAACACGTAGACTTCCTTTTTTGAAGGATCTCTTTCGGAAAAGTAGAACACCCTAAAGTTTTGTCCCATTGGGACATCCTGTGACATCTGTGAGCGACGTGACCACTGCGAACAGTTTATTATGAAAGTTGAATATTTAGGGAGCCATCTTTTTTTTTTCGACGTTTTTTCGAAAGACGATTCCGAAAAACGTTGCACGCAGCAGTGCTGCCGCGTCACTACTGGTTCCAATACATTTTCTGTAGGCTTATATGAGAATAGCTTTTGCCCGCGGCTTCGCCCGCGTGATTGTAGGAAAATATCTCACGGGAACGTACTTCATACAAACTTTCATCCCCTATTTGACCCCTTTAGGGATTGAATTTCCAAAAATGCTTACTTATTCCTTGCCTACATTTTAAAGGAAACCTCTGTGCAAAATTTCAGCTTCTTAGATCCAAGGGTTTGGGCTAGGCGTTGATGAGTCAGTCAGTCAGTCAGTCAGGACTTTTCTTTTTATTAATATAGAATACATTCCGAGCACGGCAGTAATGCTACGCAGCATTGCTGCGTCACATGAGTAGTGACGCGGCAGCACTGCCGTGTGCAGCGTTGTTCCGGATCAAGGCTCGTACACACTGGCGCAATATCGCGGGCACGACAAGGGTAGCGCTGCCTGTCGCACCCGCGATATCGCGCTAGTGTGTACGAGTCATCATGAACCTTTAGCTACGATCAGATTGCACGCTTGCCACGATCGGTCCGTGAACGGGTGACCATCTTTACATACCTAAGACTGCCTCAAAAACCACGCTCATCCGTTGCCGCTTTGGTTCCAGATGTCATTCGTGGATCTCAGACAGTAGTCAGAAGCCTGAATGTTTGACAACCAGTTTTACCAAGGAGTATCGTGTTACCCATTACCTGGGTTGTGGTCTTGATTGCTGTCTGAAATATTTTCTTGTTTCGTACTTTTTAGAGCAGTTTTATTTTTCCTTAGTGGGGTTACAGAAAAATATTTTATTTGGGACACGCACAGGAATACAAACAGTAAAAAAGGAGCATTTAAAACTATAAAAAAAGACAGTGATTATCAAAATAAAAATAATTTAAAAAAAAAACATCACGACCTGTGCGAGGCCAAAAAGGCTCCTATCTCAGCTTGATGCTGCGATTTTTTAAAGTTTTTTTTTTTTTTTCTGTCATTCTTACATACTTCTCTATTAGTCGTCATCTAGGTAGTCATATATTTCACATAGTCCATCCATAGTTTTTTTGTCTTCTCCTTCTCTTATAGCCATTCACATTCAAAATCAAAATATTTTATTTCACATAAACCTACATGGGCACTTATGAAAAGTCAGAAGCTAAGTGCACGGTTCCAATTGGTCGTTTCCTATGGAAAAGAGCCGGCAAGAAACTCCACGGTTACTCTTTTCAAAATAAATGGGTTTTACAATGTTTTCAAAAATTTACAGTGTGAATAGGTATGAGAGGCCAGTTTTGACATTCATACTCAAAACTTACCTCACGAATTTTTACTCATTCCTCCGCAGCACCTCCCGTACCATGACAACCGAATTCCGCATAACTTTTCCAACCCCGGGGCCACTTTCAGACGTCCTCTTACGTGCTGAGCCTAAACCATATCAACCAATAAATGTCGGCATTCTATAAACCGACAATGTTCCACATAGCCGGCCAAGTGCGCGTGGAGTGGGGCTTTATCATACAAGTTATGGCGTCGAACATCGCGTCAAATATTGTGCAATAAACTTTATGAGGCGGGCGTTTTAATTAATTAATGTGTCTGGTTGTTAGTGTTGAAGTAATGGGTGGACAAATTCATAGCGATGTGGTGGTGAAGTATTATGAATAAAATGTATTCTTGTGGTAGTAGAAAATGAGCGCCATTGCCACTGGTACTGTATTTGTCATAACAGACTTACGGAGCTGAAGCAGCCCGCGCGGGATTCACCTCAATGTGGTCAGAGTTTTTTTTTTGCCTTGTTAAAGGAACAGAAGTTCTCTTAGATGGCTTTCCGGGAGATCAGCCCGAGAAGGCAACACACAAGAACAGTGGGAAGCTACGAGGCCTTTACCCAGCAGTAGTACACTACAAGTTGATATAAGAAAAGTCTATCATCGGATTTTGTACAAAATTGCTTAGTTAATCGATTCAGGCATGACTTTGTGGAAATCCATTATAAAATACAATAGACGTAGATATATTTAGTTGTTACCTATGATAAATGATTTATTTTCTGTAAGTAGGTTCATACAAACACTTTTACACGTCAATCATATGTTTTAAAACTAGATGAGGTCGGCGTTTCCTATCTGACTACTCTGAGAAGAAAGGCCGAAACAAACTCAGAGGTCACAGTCTCTTTTAAAGTCCAGACATAATCTTGGTCAGATCATGGGAAGAATATGTAGATTTGTGTCTGAAATGGTCTTTTGAGGAAAGAACCACACAGATTGAGTGGACCTGTCCAGTCAGTGCACGCATTTATCGGTAATCGTGCAGCTCAACTCAGAAGTCAAGGAGCTCAACGATTCGACGAACAATACCAAAGAAAGGACATTTGGGTAGGCCGCATATAGTACTCAAACTGCCAGACCATGGTTAAAACTAACTAAGAAAAGAAAAAGAAAAAAGCAATGACCCACATAGTCTTCACATTCACAATAATAAACAAAATAAAAAAAAATACTTTACATAGATATTTATATAAAATACTTTATATAAATATTCATGTCATTGTATATAAAAAAGTTCATTAATGTCAATATGTATATAAAGTCCAGAGATGATCTTGGTCAGATCATTGGAGGACCATGTAGATTTGTGTCTGAAATGGCCTTTTGAAGAAACAACCATACAGATTTGAGTAGACCTGTCCAGTCAGTGCACGCATTTGTCAGTAATCGTGTAGCTCAACTACTCTACTATTATCTACTATTCCGCTTAACTATATAAGTGAGCAATAATCCTTTATAAGTGAGGTTGTCGGGCGGTGTGGCTCACTCTGCGTCCAGCGCTCGGCGTGGCAACACGTCGTGTTCGGGTTCGCGACAAGTTAATCGTTATTCTGAGGATGCCTCGTTGAGAGGTGAAACACGTGTCGATTTCTTACAGGGTTTTTTATGACTCTTTAGGAATAGTTAAGCGGTTACTAAATAATTATGTCTACATTTATAGTAATTTTTTAAATTGCATAAACCTACTGTGGCTTGAAAATGAACAGATTGATAATATTCTGACATCAATTTTGATCTCACTGTGGTTATTCGCGAATAAATTTTCTTAGGACATAAATAATAAGCCTTATTAAAATTCTATTTGAATCCAACCATGATAAAATTATCAACTAAAATCTTCTGCCCCGTTCACTGACCCCAATAAATGAAAAATAAAAAGAAATCTCGCCAATAAAAGTAATTCTATTCAACATAGAACATTTAGACAGTTTGCATACCAATGTAAACGTTTAGCTAGAGAGGATAACCGCATAATGAAGATAAAAGATACGATAATAAAAAGAAAAAAAGATAGCTTTCCTTTCTTTTCTGGTTTTTTAGCGAATTACTTCAGCGGTTTTGTCTTTATTTGTTAGGGAGTTTCTTTCTGATAATGATCTCTAATAAGGTATGAACATTTAAAAAGAATCGTTTTTTGAGTTTCAATTCAATATAAAATCCTTTCCAAATTGTTATAAGGACTAACTTAGGCATTCATTTTAGAAAAAAAGAATAAACGGCTCGTACACACTGGCGCGATATCATGGGCATGACAGGCAGCGCTAACCTTGTCGCACCCGCGATATCGTGCCAGTGTGTACGAGCCTTACCCCCACGCGGGCGAATATAAAAGCCGCTTTAAAAATCTTACTCTTTTACAGAGAGCTGTTCTATACGAGATAATAAAATACAATAGACGTAACCGACGATATTTATTAACCTTTTCCGCTTAACTATTCCTAAAGAGTCATAAAAAACCCTGTAATAAATCGACACGTGTTTCACCTCTCATTTTATAATGGATTTCCGCCAAGTCACGAGTGAATCAATTTAATACGAAATAAATAAAACACTGGAACTAAGTAAATGCCTTGCTGTATGTAATCCTCTTCTCATTAATATAAGTCTAGAAAGGCAAAGAGTAACTTACCTTCTTATTCTTTTTCTGCTACTTACAAACTAAGAACTTGCCGTAAAAATCGGCCAAGTGCAGTCGGTCTATGGGGGTTCTGTACCACCGTACAATATTTAACACTAGATTTAAAAAAAACACTCGTTTCTTGTATCGGGGACCGCCTATAATCTTTTAATTTATTTTTATTATTTATTGTTATAGCGGCAATTGAAACACACAATCTGTGAAAATATCAACCGTCTACATATATACGGCTCTTGACGTACAGCCCGCTGACAAATAGACGGACGGGCAGCTGGGGCTTAGTAATAGGATTGCGTTCGGCACCCTTCGGGTGCGGAACCCCAAAAAGGATCTTAATAGTTAAGCCAGGCACGTGCAAAACTAACCCAAGGATTTTCTGGCTTTGCCTAGGATAAAAGTTGTTGTTAAATTAGTTGGTCATCACTCAGGACCAAATAATTTTCCTTAGGCTCGAACCGGTTGTTTCTAATACGCGTTGGAAGAACAAGTTAGGCCTAAGATAACTAGTTTGCCCTTAGTTAAATCGTTGAAGTCTGCAATAGCCATAATTAGCTCTAGAACCGAATTCTTTGAATATAATAATATGATACTAGTAGCCGCGGCTTCGCCCGCGTGGATGTCGAAAAATATCCCACGGGAACGTACTAGCGGGATTAAAAGTACTCTATCTTTTAACCCAGGTTATAAACTATCAGTGTGCCAAATTAAATCCAATTCCGTTCAGCCGTTTTTGCGCCAATCGAGATCATACATCCTGGACAAAAAATTATGAAAACTATATCAGACTCGTCCACCTTGTAGGAATAACTTTTTCAAAATTATTCAATGTATCGTTTTGATTTTCACGAACCCACTATGGGTTCAAGTGGCGGATAACGACCTTCTCGTAACATGGAGGAAGCGTTCTTTTTGCCTTTTTTATTTTTGCTTGGCTCCTAATGGTCGTAGCGTGATCTTACATAGCCTATAATTTATTCCTCAATAATTGGGCTATCCAATGCAAAAATATTGTTTCAAATCCGACCAGTAGTTTCGGAAATTACCCCCTACATACAAAACAAACAAATTTTACCTCTTCATAATATTGAATAATAGTACTTATAGATAAAATTAATAATAAAAATAAAAAAATGATTTAGAAGCTGAATATCACTGTCATAATTTTGTCAATTATCCTTAATAACTTTATTAAGGATATTAGACACATATGATAGGTGACATTAAAGATTTATGTTAGAAACGTGTTTGAATTTTATAAAAGAATCTATCTTTTCCAGCTCTCGAAGCTAACACCTGCGTTCAATAAATAAAGACCTTGGAGCTACCGTGTCTCGATTTATAGACTTATATTTTGTGGCCAATTGACACTTATTGTAGCCTAGAGCCTTTTCTGAACTTACATCACATTGCTTTTTACTTGACTTGAATATCTGATGATCTGGTATTGGGAAATAGTTTTTTGGAATAGGGCATAGTTTATTTCCATAGTAATGTCAAACTAAATCATAAAAGTATTTTTCAATACGACGTGAAATTCATTTTGGAAAAGCCCTTTTTCTTCCTAACAACAATATTATACTCAATTAAAATTATTAATAACTTGCTGGCTCCAATCCGGCTCAAAGGACCATATTAAGATAATTACTCTTTCCGATTCCAATTTACCTTCCATTCCAGTAAAATCTATAGAGGCAAAGAAAAGATAAATGGTCTTTGTTTGAACGAAAAAAGAGTGAATAGTAGAGAGATTGACAGGAAAGAATGGAAGAGAAAAACATGTTCTGCCGATACTAATGACCATGGAACAAGGATAATAGAAAATCTCCTAAACCATTTATAACCGAGAATGAACCTTGAAAATTGCTTCCCACCAGTCACTTACTACTATTACTACTAACTATAACTATTAACCTAACCTAACCTAACCATATAACCTAACAGACTTGGAATGAGAATCTGAATTAGATAAGTCAGATTCTCATTTCAAGTCAATTTTCATTTACTTTCGAGACCTAACTTGGTTACTTACAAATTCTGCTAGTCAATTTATCCAAATTGATTGATTTAGCGAGCCTTTTCATTCAAGTAGGTATTTGGGAGAATTTCTTGATAAATATATTGCTATTTCGCTTCGTAGAAGAAGATGAAACTTTGTGTCGCGAGTAAATAATTTGAGTATCATCGTGGAATTTAAATTCGATGAATTCGACTGTTATTGTTAGATAGGGATTAAGAAGAAATTAATTTACAGTACATTTTACCTTAATTAAATAAGCTGTCTCCTTGGTAGTAAAGCTGCCCACCCGACTCGTCTGGTTCTCCCTTTCCTTTAGAGGATGAGTCAACTTTACACCTGTTCCTCATACCTCTATACTATCAACCGGGCACAAGTCCCCATTTACACTTGCCCGACCTAGGAATCGAACCCAGGACCTCATGCCCAGCAGTTGCGTTTGCGACCAACGAGGCAGACATCATCAGCGAGGCTCATGTTAACACATTTTTTATACACGTTTCATAACTTGTACGTGGGAGTAAACGCAGGCTAAGATGTAATCGATATCACGAACTATGTTTCATAATTAATCTTAGCAAATTATACACTACTGATCTGCCTCTAGTAAATGAGAAAGCATTAAATACACTTCACAGTGATGTAGCTATACCTGCCAGCATGACCTTAATACGCTCACCTGAGGAATTGATTATAATTAATATACCTACTTGGCGCATTAACTCGGTACAGCGTCAGTATTTACAGCTCAACAAAATTCCGAGTAAATCCAATGCTTTACTTCCTATGAAAATCTATATCTATACTTATAATAAATCTGTAGAAGTGAAAATTCTGTACATTGAAAATATCAAAAAAATAAATGGCAGGGGGTGTTACTAGACCGACACCGAACCCAAAAATTTGATTAAAATTTTTTTTGTCTGTCTGTCTGTCGGTCTGTCTGTCTGTCTGTTTGTTCAGGCATCACGCAAAAACTACCGGTTCGATTACGATGAAACTTGGTATAATTATTCTTTAATATCCTGGGCACCACACTGGGTACTTTTTATCCCGGAAAAGTATCCTATCCTACTATCTATATCTATACCTATTAATAAAAATAAGTCCTGACTGACTGACTCATCAACGCCCAGCCCAAACCCTTGGACCTAGAAAGCTGAAATTTTGCACAGAGGTTCCCTTTATAATGTTGGCAAGGAATAAGGAAGCATTTTTCGAAATTCAACCCCTAAGGGGGTCAAATAGGGGATGAAAGTTTGTATGAAAAATCTTATTCCTTGAGGTAATAAACATGAAACTCCGCACGAATAATTATCAAAATAAATGAAAAAGTTTGTAATTTGTTGTTTTTCTAAATTACCCCCTAAAGGGGGGCTGGGGGGTGTCAAAGTGTGTATGGAAGAATTTTAACGCGCTGTCCGATTAACTCGAAACTCAATATTTATACTTAAACCCAAAAAATAAGAATAACGTGTATCAGGATTTTTCGAAATTCAACCCCTAAGGGGGTAAAATAAGGGATGAAAGTTTGTATGCAAATTCTTATTCCTTGAGGTAATAAACATGAAACTTCGCACGAATAGTTTTTTGTTTTTCTAAATTACCCCCTAAAGGGGGGTTGGGTGGTGTCAGTGTTTGTATAGAAGAATTTTAACACGCTGTCCGATTAACTCGAAACTCAATATTTATACTTAAAACCCATGGGGATGTATGGGGTAATTTCCGACACTCACGCGGGTGAAGCCGCGGGCAGCAGCTAGTCCCTAATAATAATTTACATAAATCCCTCCATTTACGGGATCTTACAAATCTCAACTACCCAATTTTTTCACCTGACGTTCTCATAATTATGAGATCAACCACACTCGGCCGTTTTTCATCGGAACCGTTTACTGGCTGGGACGTAACTCAATGTAACTTAGGTCGTCAGGGGACGCATTAAATATAATGATCGCCATTTTTTTTTCCTGGAGTCTGCGTGATTATGTTTTTTGTTGCTTTTAAGTTCCAGGTTTGAATAATAATTTTCATCGTTAGCAGGTGAGGAGTTTTTTTATTGGTGATAATGTTGTAAAGAGCTTTTGTTTGTGGTCCATAAATTATATGAATGAATTTATTGCGAATGTTTGAGGTTTTATTTTTGCTGTCAGCGTTAATTCTAAAATAAGTTTGATGAAATTGGCTGAAGTTGAGAGGTAGATGGAAGGAATTAATTATATATTTTTCGCTAGAGAAGAGCCACGGGACACAGATAAGAAGTACCAATTAAGAACACACATTTGGAAAATTCTTAAATAAGAAATATTATAGTTTTATCAAGGATACCAATTTTTTTTATATTTTTAAATATCTTTAAAAAATATTTAAAAATGTACCTATTTAATGTGTATATAGACTTAATAAACGAAATAATAATAAAAAGTCATATAGGTATAATGAAAATCGAAATCAAACTACATAGACGTAATCAAAAAGCATAGAAAGAAAATGTCAAAACTCACAGTTAAAGCCCCATCAGAAGGATCTGACAGGCTAACAGTAAAGAATAAATAGAACATAAATTGAATTCCATTCTTTTCCCATTTTAAAGGAAACTTTTCTACAATCAACAATCCCCTACGCAAAGAAATGTCAGTTCAAAGCATTACGATTTTTATCTCGCAAGTTGTGGGTGGAATAAGAAGTTAAATATAAACTGAAGACGTATTACTGGTCGTCCGTGACACTAAGGTCTCGGCAAGTAATAAACCGCTCTTTGAAACTTAAAAGGAATACTCGATTACAGTGTGAAAGGAATGAATTGCTTTTTTTAATAGGAAATGTGAGACTGGCAGCGGCTTCCTTTATTGAAGTTTTTTTTCTATATTGTGAGATATGCCCTGTGTGGAGGCTATGCTTATTGATCATGATTTTGACTACAGTCCTAACCTCTGACAACAGCAATGTCATTGTAACTTGAATAAAGATTTTGACAAACTTATCAGTAGCAGCAATCCTACAGCAACCTTATTACAAGGAAATGAGATTCATTGTGCTTTGACAATGCTGAAAAATCAGTGGTAAAAATAACTGGTTTAGACGCTGAATGCTTCAAAATGAGAAGTGACTTTATAATGAAATGGCGAAGTCAAAAATAATAGTTCTTGTGATTGATCGTTCAGTGTTTTTAATTGAATAAAAAGCTTAGTTTTGTCATCATCGCAAGTAACCTCTTTTGTTTTATCGTCATCATTACTGTTTCTTTCAATTAAGGATCCTAGTTTAGCTTCTGTAAAACGAAATTCTAAACTTGCAAAGTAAATTCCGCCAGGCACGGCTAAATTTGCATCTCCTAGAGACTTTGCCCGTATCATATACATTTATTTAGATTAGGGACACAATGTGTATTCTTATAAAAAGTTGCCTTTAAGCAATATTCAAAACAGCTTTGGGATACAAAATGACTCCAAATAATCCCATGTTTGGGGTCATTTTGTATCCCATAGCGGCATCATAATATTGTTATTGCGGGACGGGTCTTCGATCCGCTTATGTGAATAGATATTCAAATTATAGGTACTTAGGTATCCTTTGTTTGCAAATATTATGTTATACAAATTGAGTATACGTTTATACTAAGCTGCTACATAGTAAGTAGCGAATAATGTAAAACATAATAACGATTAAATTTATAATTATGTTCACACTAGAAACTAAGTTTGAAATTTTCTTATAATGATATAAATATTAACGCCTTATTTTCTCTTGTTCCAGGGGCTGGAGCCCAACCAGAACCTGACTCTAAACGCATCAGCAAGATGGTTGATAGAAGCTTCCAGAGGCATTCAGGACCCGAACATTCTTCTAGAAAAGTTTGCACAGAACAAAAAAGTGGATGATCCGACGAGGGCGTTACTCCTCACATTCTATGGCATCCTGGTCGTCATCGGCGGTGTTGGCAATGCACTTGTTGTTATTTCTGTGAGTTTTTCATGTTTGCCTGTGTGTGGTTTCATTGGTTCTAGTAATTCTGTGTTGCTTAGGAATACGCTGATTTATTACTTTTAGAAATTCGGTAACAACAGTATCAATGGAGGTCGGGCTACAGCCAATAACAGAACCTAGTCTGATTTACAATTTCATGAATACTTAATTATAATTATTGTGAATGGACTATGTGGGCCATTTTTTATTTTTTCCTTATTTAATTTTAATGATAGTTTAGCAATTTGAGAACTTTATGCGGCCTACCCAATTATCGTAGGTAGGTACTGTTAGCTCCTTAAGTTCTGAGTTTAGCTGCACGAGTACTGATAAATGCGTGCACTGACTGGACAGGTCCAGTCAAATCTGTGTGGTTCTTTCCTCAAAAGACCATTTCAGACACCAATCTTGATGGTCCTCATATGATCTGACCAGGATTATGTTTGGGCTTTAAAAGAATCTGTGACTTCTGAATTTATTTTGATTTTTCATCTCAGAGTAGAATGAGAAACACTGACTTCTTCTAGTTGAATAATATGATTTACTTGTAAATGTGTATGTACGAACCCACTTACAAAAAAAAAATCTACTACTTAGTTATTATAATAATTCATGTATCATTTATGGATATTAGGTGACTCCTATCTAATAAGTTCTAGCCAAACAACATTTTTGGAAATAGGCCAAGCAAGAATCATGTACATTATAGGACCATAACTTCGCCATTTTCTACCATTACTCAATACTTTTCTAGCAAATGATAGATAGTTAATCATAATTCTTCCATTACCTATTTCTATCATATTCTCACTAAAGAGAAAACAACTGTTTTTGCTGACCCGGAACGCGAACTTACAGAAACATTCCAAATGTCATTTGGGTTTTTCCAATAGCGGATTTATTATTTATCTATTTAACCATTTATGCACAGCACACACGTAGAGAAAAAGAGATGTAGATAACGTGTAGAAGAGAACACAGAACACATAAATTAAAAAATATATAAAAAACAATTCATATGAGAATATACTACATAAATACTTCTATAAATATCACTACAATATATATAATTATAATTTAATTTAAAATAACTATACGTATATTCTTATTTTGTTACCAATCTGATCCAGGCAGGGTAAGGAAACATAAATATTGAAGTATTGGGGTTCTTGTTTATTGAGAGTAAACCGTTTCGGACTCAGTGAAAGGACGTAATGCTATTAGAGTATTAGTGAAAGATTGTTTTATTAAGTAGGAATTTTGTTAATTTCGGGTTTGTTTACGATGGACTTTTGTACTTAAATTACGTTTGAATTAAGTTAAAATCTGAGCACAAAACCGGGAGCATAAAATAATGCTTCTGAAAATATAACTAGGTAATGTCGTAGGCGTGTATGGAAAAATACTTCAGGAATAAAAATAAAAAGGTTTAAAACAATTTTGTAAACTTCTAAACAATTATTAAGCCTTTAACGATACTGAAAATTGTAATTAAAATCATAATGAGAGGGAAATTATTCGGTAGTGAAGCTTTATCGTCCCAACTTCCGATTAATTTAAAAACTCTAAAGTTGGAGCACTTGTGTTTCCTCGATAATTCAGGAGATTTAAATATTGTAGAGAAAAACAGCGATGCGAGAAATATTTCCATATTTTTATCATGTCTGTCTGTGTGTGTGCGCGTAGTTCTTAAACTACATTATGAATTTTGTTGTAAATCATCAACATTTAGAGATTCTGGAAGGTTTATGTGTATGGTAAATTAATAAATTACACACATCAATCTTGATGTTTTGACCTGTCATAAGAATATTGCACTCGTGCGAAGCTGCAAAGGCAGGTCGCTAGATTAGTAAGGCCAGATTTGACCAAATTCAGATAATCTTTTATCCGTGGAATAAAATTGACGTGATAATTTGACATAACTGTCAAAAATTCAAAATTTATTCGGAAGAGAAGGCTTATACTTGGTATAAAATTTTGCTCGAATTCACCCTAAATATTATACACTTATAAACAAAACAATTGTGTTAACATTAGCATTTATATCAACGGCAAGAATTTCAAGTACTTACAATTCGTTTGAAATTCAATACAACCTTTCCGAATACGTAAGTAACCTGTCTCGTTACAAAAAAAATCTAGACACAAAACAATTCTCTTTTCATATTTTTTGATATAACCTAACATGTATATTAGCTACCCTTATATTTCACAATATTGTTACTGAAATAGATACCGAAGAGAATACACAAATGTACATGACATTGCTATATCAGTAGATGTAACAATATCTAATAGACACTATAGGGTATTAGGTAGTCGAATTTATAATGCAGTTAACAAACAATGCAATATTTATGGTTTAAATAAATTCGAGTGTAAAAAGAAAGTGAGTCAGTGGCTCACGACTCTTACCTACGAGGAGATAGAAAGGTTACTTGGAAAGCTTTTTTAACAGTTCCTGCTTATTCAGACAACTCAAACATACAACACACACAGACAACTCAAACGTTCACCACACACACAACTCAAACGTACAACACACACACGACACCCACACGACACACACACACGACACACACACACGACACACCCACACGACACACACACACGACACATACACTTACTAAACTCCCACTAGAGAGAGGATATACATTTTTAAATTAAAAGTAATTTTTTTATTGTTTTCTTTTCTTTTTCATTAACTTTGTTTTCTTTATCTTTTGTACTCAAAGATAGCCACTTACGTAATGTAACTCCGTCCTTGTTTGTTTAAATTGGAAAAAGTATTAATAGAGAGAGCCCTGGTACCCATAACACAAGTTTAATCTTAGCTTGGGTGCCAGTGGAGATAATCAGTGATTCATGCAATTTAAATACAATATTGTCATAATACTAAAACCTACGATATGAAAATTGTAAAATTGGAAATAAAGTTATTATTTATTTATTTATTTAATAGAGTTTTCAAAGCGGCTGATAGAGAGACATATCTTCACAAAGCTTGATTGACAAAAACAGATTCGTAACAACATTAATAGGGATTACTCTACATCAACAGTTGTAAGTGACACTGATAAAATAGCTATGTTTTATCAACAGTTTTCTATTGCCAGAACATGAATATAATACTGATAACATTGAAATGTTTTACGATAGCCACGTATTGATTTTGGTATGGTCATGATAATTTTATTAAAAATGCCAGACCACAGATGATTTAATCTGATGGAATTTTTGTGGAAGAATTATGAAAGCTTGTAAATATTTCGGTCGTTATGGAATTTCTACGAAGCAATTTATATTTAACTTGATGTTATAAGTTGTTGTCAGGTTTATGTTGATATCCTAGTGATTTTTTGTCACATTGTAAGGATCATAATTATTATAATAATATTTGAAAATCGGGCAACCAAGTAACCAATAGTGGATCATTGCACCCATTGTTAATATTGAAAACTGCTTAAATATGTATGTATTTAATTTATATTTTTTCACTAAGTGACTGTCGCCTGATCTCTATATTGTTCGAATATTGTAAGAATTTCCATGTCAGTAAATCAAAAAGTTAAGATTCATTCGTTAAAAAAATATAATTATCATCGATATGTACATCTTGATTTCGACTCCCTAATAAGACCAAAAATCTCTCCAACATCTTCCTCCGGCTTATTGGTGGATTCGCACCAAGTTAACTTATCTGAATTTTATGCAATAAAGTTAAACAATTCTTTAACTTTACTGTATACAAATTCAAAATGTGCAATGGTCTAATACGTATTTCTTAAGTAGTCGAGTCGCCCACAAATAAATTAACTTCGTGCGAATCACCTCAACAAAAGAGTCAATCCTCTCAAGACTCGATTCGCCCCTTTCGGTCGAGTAAACTCGTGCGAATTAACCAATTAGCCCTCCATTCATGCCTTATGAGAATTTTACTAATTAATACTCATTTAATTTTCCAGGTAGTTAGAAAACCAGTGATGAGGACAGCCAGAAACATGTTCATCGTAAACCTGGCTGTATCTGATGCGTTAGTCTGCTGCGTTGGGACACCGTTGACCTTGATGGAACTTTTGACAAAACATTGGCCATTACCAGATTGGCCAAGCCTGTGCAAGGCATGTGGTGCGATACAGGCGATATCAATATTTGTGTCAACTATATCCATTACTGCGATTGCATTGGACAGATATCAGGTTGGTACTGATTTATGCGTGTTTTGTTATTTTGGGTTAGTCTGTTTTTTCATTGCTTGCATCTGTTTTGAAGGTTGTAGAAGTATGTCCGACATATTTGTAGGACATCAACATTACGTTTTAATTTACAATGCATATAAGTATTTGTTTGTTGAAAATGTGTATTAGAATGATTTACTACAACTACTAAGTATTTGGAAAAGTACATATTTTGTCCTTCTTTTTTAGTTGATTGTTAAATGGGAATTATTAGAGTATCGGTGAAAAACATTTCTTTATATGTAATGAAATGTTTTTCAGGGAGAAATCATACAAAAATGGTCTCTAAGATTATGTTCGTTGAGACCATTTTTGTAGGTTTTTGAGTATGGTAATGATCTTAGTATACGATAAATGAAAAGAGTATGTAAGCATCATAATTATCAGGTGGAGTTCTGTAGTTTCTGCCTACCCCCATGGGAAAGAGGCATGAGTTTATGTATGAATGTATGAAAAAAACTTGTCACAGATTAAATTCTATGATTTTATTCCCAAGAGTTCATTTTCTCTCCCTCTATCTCTTCATTTATAACCTTTTAGGTGCATCTAACAAATCTTCCACTTGGATCTACAAATCAATAGATATCTCACTTCTGGCTATGCAAGTGACGTCATAATGGGAGCCCATAACGCTATTTCCATCGAGTCCGATTTACGTAAACCGTTTATATCATTATTTCAACCGCTTTTAGATCCGGGTGTTCGGAATGATAGTCAATTGAGTTAGAACAAAAATATCTAAGTTCGTGTTTGAAGGTAATATTGGAATTTACAACGTGTTTTATGTGTAGGAATTCACGAGATCAAATAAGACGTTTTCAATATTTTGATACACCTTACTGAACAACATACCAATAGCACATAATATCTATCTAAATATTCACAAAAGGAATCTACAGGACATATAGAATGAAAGGAAAAAAACTAAAAATGTTTATTTGCGGTAAACATGAACCAAAGAGAGAGAAAGAGAGAGAGAGAGGGAGAGCGTTTAACGTAAACTAAAACAATATTTGGCTTCGATAAAACCATACATACATAGAATAACCACGCTCTGCTACCATGTTGGAAATTTGGGCAGAAAAAGAAAGGTTCATAGAGATTTTTATGGGATTTTTTATTTATACGAAATAAACACAGTTGTACAAAATCGGACGGAAGGGTCGCCTGTCAGAATCTAAAGACAGAATTCTGATGTCATTATAGGTTGCGTTTAGAATAGGTTTTAATTCTAACACCTAACATATTTCATCTAGATTCTAGATGATATAGTTGTTAAAATTAAAACCTATTCTAATAGTAAGTACTTCTAGATTCTAGAACTACTTACAATTCGCGTCACGTAAAAAGACCGCTGGCCAACCGCACAACTGAAACGTTGTATAGATCGTGTCACGTAAAAAGCGCGCTGGCCAACCGCAAAACCATGCGTTGCATTAGTTCGCGTCACGTAAAATTGGTATGGTATAGTTGTGCGGTTGGCCAGCGCTCTTATTACATGACACGATCTATACAACGTTATCGTTGTCCACTGGCCTGCGGTCTTTTTACGTGACGCGAACTATACTATTAAATCAGAAATAGAGCACTTCATTTATTTCATAATATACTTTCGTCATTTACGTTCACTATAGGTACGTTCTGTATCATTTTATTCCATAATCGAGCATTTTTGCTTAAAAATTCTGCATGTTCTTATTCTTATGCTATTGTACGCCATACACAATAGAAAATATATTGTGGCCTCGTCCACTGTTACTGCATTATATCGGTCGACGTGAACAAACAATTTCGAAGACTCTCGTGCAATAATAACTATTAAACTTAGGCAGGTCAAAAAATGAAGCCATCATTAATATTTGGTAACAATGTTAATAGGGATTATATAAAAAAGGATAAAAAATAAGCAAAACCAAAGACACTATGGAGAGACATGTTGTGAAAGATGATAATTAAGTATGGTTAGCAATAGCATAAAATAAAAGGTGTGGCTACTGAAAGTCATCTCATTGCTTGCTAATCAGCCTATAATGTTTCCATTGGTGGGACACAGGTCACCTCTCAGAGAGAGGATGTGAAGCGTAATCCACCACGCGGGCCCAGTGCGGGTTCGTAGATGTAATTATATCTTCGAATTTTTGGTTCTAGAACATGCGAGTATCGTCACGATGTTTTCTTTCACCGTTTTGAGAATTCGTAAGTTTCAGCCGTTACCACTGGGCCAACACTGCTCTCATTCTTTGGTTGATAGAAACTATGATGATCTTCTTACCCTTATAAGTAGTATTGTAATAAAATATGAGATGAAATGTAACATAAACGAATCTGTTCTAAATTGAATACTGTAAAAGTTTTCCATTGTTAGAGCACTAATATTATTTCGTAGTAAAATCCAAAATGAAATCGTTTATAATCTACAATCTATTAACTGTTCAAAAGCTATACGGGAAAGTAAACGTACATGTAATTGAATCCAAGGATACTTCAAAGGGGCTTTTGTATAACATGACTGTATTCGAATCTGAAATGTATAACAAATATTATCTGTTCGTGATATCATATACCTTAAGTCACATAAATATCATTATTTGGATCAAACAGTATTTCACAGTCGACTGTGAAATACTGTTTGATCCAAGTAACCACATCTGGACTGCCTCTTTCAAATTTACCTCAAAAATCGGTTCTCAGAACACTTACATTCCGTATATCATTTGAATTCTGTATGAGAATCTTTAACGTATGCTGCTTTTGAAATTGATCATCAAAAGTAAGTAGATAACTAGTTAAACAGTAACACTCAGTGACTGTAAATTAAACTCTCTTCAAGCGTTTCATTATTACTCTGTTTTATCTTGCAGTAAGGCTTATCATTCATACTCAAGCTAGCTTCGTGTTTATACAGAGAAAACTTTTTCACAATATAAACAGATGCATGAGGAAACCTTGATAGTAAAGCAATGTATACATGAAAGCATACATTTGTATCATGCATCTGTTGATTATATTGATTTCTCGTGAACTAGCATTATCAATAACTTTATCTGTTGAGAGTAGTAATGAACCCAGCCTGCACACTCCATAGATAAGACCTAATATACTTGATATAATATCTAAATATCTATAAAACACAACATGTAACATGTCATGTTCAAGAAAATGTTAGGTAATGTTGTCAATAAAGAACAATTTAAAGCCTGCTATCAATCTTTTAATCTATTGGAAGAGATACTGTGAGATGTCTGCATGTAATTCTGACAATTTGAATTCAATAGGTGTACGACATTATGTTTATATGTTAAAGTTGACATATATAGTGAATATTGTCTTGGTGACATGTATTGTATAATCTTCAAAGTGTGTGAAATCTCTTCCACGCTGTACAAAATATTATTGTGATCTTGAAATTCGTCAAAGACTTATTTTCTGTTTTGTCCACAGCTCATCGTGTACCCAACTCGACCTGGCCTCCAAACGATGGGTGCCCTCATCACAATGCTCTGTATTTGGATCACGGCGTTCACTCTCGCTTCACCGCTTTTCGTCTTCAGAAGTCTCAAGACTCACTACCTTGGCCTCATCGGCATGGACTCTCTAAGTTTCTGCATAGAAGACTGGCCTATCAAGGATGGGCGAGCAATCTACTCCGTATTTAGTTTAATCTTCCAATACTTACTGCCGGTTTTAGTTGTAGTCCTTGCGCATGTCCAAATACATAGAAGGTTAAGAGGGAGAAGACGGACGACGAGGAAAACTCCAGCAATTCTCATAGCCATAGCTGTTACTTACGTCATAAGTTGGCTGCCGTTGAACGTGTTCAATTTAGTAGCAGACTTCAGTGCTCAGCCTTTCATGGAAGAGAAGACAATGACAATAACTTATGCGGTCTGCCATATGTTTGGAATGTCCAGCGCAGTTTCAAATCCTTTACTATACGGCTGGTTGAACGACAATTTCCGTAAAGAATTCGAGGAGATACTGTGTTGCTGTAAAAAGAGACCATTGAACAAGAGCACTAGGATGAAAAGCAGGAAAATGGACACAGAGTTGACGGCACTGGCGCAGTTGGAACACACAGTCACCGCCAATACGAAAACGTCACAGTGCTCCCAAATTTTCTGACTAAAGGCCTGTTGTAAATAGCATGAACCAAACAGTGTTGAGATGCAAAGCATTTGAACTTTTTAGTGTCAATTTTTTAATCGTAACGGTGTAAAAAGTTCCTTTATTTTCGAGTTGTTAGAGGATAATTTCTCTTGTAAATACCTGTAGATATATCTATTATATTGTACTTAATTATAATATTGTACTATACGTTTTCTTGAGCCCAAAACGTACAGTGCTAATATTTGATATGAAGCCTTATTTCGATTACATAGTTGTAAGAATCTTTTTTTATTAATTATAAACGTTGATAATTAAATATTTGATCGTTTTTGTTCACTCCTAAAAGAAAACGCCATGTGTTTATCTTCGGAAATTGAATGTCAGCTGTTTTTGATATTATGTCCATAATCTTTATAATAAACTAGCTGCCGCCCTGGCTTCGCACGGCACTAAAAACAATAGCAACTCTAGTTTTTTTTATTTTTTATTTCCTACACCAAAAACAGTACATACAAAAAAAGAAACTGAACAATAATCTATACTTATAATAAATCTGTAGAAGTGAAAATTCTGTACATTGAAAATATCAAAAAAATAAATGGCAGGGGGTGTTACTAGACCGACACCGGACCCAAAAGTGTGATTAAATTTTTTTTTGTCTGTCTGTCTGTCTGTCTGTCTGTCTGTCTGTCTGTTTGTTCAAGTATCACGCAAAAACTACCGGTTCGATTACGATGAAACTTGGTATAATTATTCTTTAATATCCTGGGCACCACACTGGGTACTTTTTATCCCGGAAAAGTATCCTATCCTACGGTTGGGGGGTGTCAAAGTTTGTATGGAAGAATTTTAACGCGCTGTCCGATTAACTCGAAACTCAATATTTATACTTAAACCCAAAAATTAAGAATAACGTGTATCAGGATTTTTCGAAATTCAACCCCTAAGGGGGTAAAATAAGGGATGAAAGTTTGTATGAAAAATCTTATTCCTTGAGGTAATAAACACGAAACTTCGCACGAATAGTTATCTAAATAAATTATAAAGTTTGTAGTTTTTTGTTTTTCTAAATTACCCCCTTTTTTTTTTTTTTTTTTTTTCTTTTTTTTTTTTTTGGGTTGGATATCATCCAATGACTTCTCCCGCTCTGGGCGGAGCGGGAGGGCGTGTCAGACTTTTACTGACTAAAACCCACCCGTGTTCCTTCCCTTGCCATGCCAGGGGCCACGGTTTCCCCTTAGGACTACCCGCAACCCCGGCGGGCAACGGTCCTAGCGGACCCCGTCAGTTTTGCTGACATCTCTTTGAGGCGCGCGTGGAACACGACGCGCCGTCGACCCGGGCCTGGTCCTTATCGGGGGCGAGCTACCCATTGCTCACCGCCCGCAAGACCGCGCCTACGGTGGCCGGGAATCCTCCAAGGAGTCCCGACGCCCAGGGCGTTTCCTACGGCGGCTAGGCGCGTGAGGGCGCGAACTTTGCCTCTCCCTCACGCGCTCCGCCTCCTCCTTCGTCTAAATTACCCCCTAAAGGGGGATTGGGGGGTGTCAGTGTTTGTATGGAAGAATTTTAACGCGCTGTCCGATTAACTCGAAACTCAATATTTATACTTAAAACCCATGGGGATGTATGGGGTATTTTCCGACACTCACGCGGGCGAAGCCGCGGGCAGCAGCTAGTCTATACTTATAATAAATCTGTAGAAGTGAAAATTCTGTACATTGAAAATATCAAAAAAATAAATGGCAGGGGGTGTTACTAGACCGACACCGAAACCAAAAATTTGATTTAAAAAATTTTTGTCTGTCTGTCTGTCTGTCTGTCTGTCTGTCTGTTTGTTCAGGCATCACGCAAAAACTACCGGTTCGATTACGATGAAACTTGGTATAATTATTCTTTGATATCCTGGGCACCACACTGGGTACTTTTTATCCCGGAAAAGTATCCTATCCTACGGTTGGGGGGTGTCAAAATTTGTATGGAAGAATTTTAACGCGCTGTCCGATTAACTCGAAACTCAATATTTATACTTAAACCCAAAAATTAAGAATAACGTGTATCAGGATTTTTCGAAATTCAACCCCTAAGGGGGTAAAATAAGGGATGAAAGTTTGTATGAAAAATCTTATTCCTTGAGGTAATAAACATGAAACTTCGCACGAATAGTTATCTAAATAAATTATAAAGTTTGTAGTTTTTTGTTTTTCTACATTACCCCCTAAAGGGGGGTTGGGGGGTGTCAGTGTTTGTATAGGAGAATTTTAACGCGCTGTCCGATTAACTCGAAACTCAATATTTATACTTAAAACCTATGGGGATGTATGGGGTAATTTCCGACACACACGCGGGCGAAGCCGCGGGCAGCAGCTAGTAACAAAATAAAAGTACTGGTTTTTAGGCCTATTATGTATACACAGCATTCACCACAAAACAACATCATAATAATTAAAAAAAAACCTTATGGAAACATAAAATACAATTAGTAAACAAAATTCAAAATGCGAAGTAGATACACAATTACAATATACAATTATACAAAAGTTAAATGCAGCGCCATTAAAAAAGCGTAAAAATTTATGAGTCATTAAGTAGTGACTACTAATGACTAATTAATTTTTACCTAATTGCACTTAGATTAGGAAATAGTTCCAGTCAATTGTGGAGTTGTATTACTGATTCTAAATGATGTTAAATTATCTTTTGGTTATGAAAATGAATAGTTTAGCTGCAATCATTTTTTTGATAGGTAAGTGCATTTAAAATAAAATATTATATTTATAGGGTAAGACGATCTTTTACCAGAAATGATGATAATGATTAAGTTCTTTCAATAAAAATATCAGCAAAATAACAAAGTTTAAAATTCTTGAATTCTAATGGCATCGTTTTTTAAAGAACTTGTAAGTTAATTAGTTATTTGATTCAGGCGTGAAATCCATTATAAAATATAATAGATGTAGATATATTTAGTAACCTATTCTGCTTAACTATTCCTAAAGAGTTATAAAAAAACCCTGTTAAAAATCGACACGTGTTTCACCTCTCAACAAGGCATCCGTCCAGCGCTCGGCGTGGCAACACGTCGTGTTCCGGTTCGCGACAAGTCAATCGTCATCCCGAACTTTGACTATGTTGTCTGTTCTACTCCAAGACCAAGGACAATATCATTATGTTGCGTAATGACTAAAATGTGACACTGGCCAAAGTCAACAAACAAACTTTGACCACAGCTTCACCCTGTATTAATTATAAGTGTTCCTTCATTGGTATATAAAAAGTGTATATTAGTGTCACTCCCTTGCCTACTGTAAATATCGTTGACATAGTGTGGATGAGGAATTTAGAGGTATGAGGAACAGGGTGTAAAGTTCACTCATCCTCTATTGAAAAGGGAACATCCTCCGACCAGACTGGACCAGGTGTTGTGTCTGGCGGGCAATTGCCCAACGATTAATGTCGGATAGTCTTATTTAAGGTAATCGCGCGGTAAACTCTAATAGCGCGATGCAGGATATTGTGACATCAGGTCTTTGATGCGTAGTTCGCATGTGGTGTTGTAGATGCCGCCACAGATTTGGATTTATGATGTTATCCAAGCAATATTTAAATTTTCAGCCTCCACGCTAATAGCGGGTCAAATTGTGGAATACCAAGAGAGGAAATTACCTGACTACATTAAACAATGGTATGAAAACAAGACGGACACGGAACTTGCTTATGAAGATTGCATGTCATCATACATCTTGTGTACGACTTTTCAAAGAGTTTCGTAAGGAGAGTTTGTTTAAAAGGTCAAACTAAATTACCTAGTGAAACTCCACAGCATACTTAGCATGACCACAATAGAAACGGGTTTTGTCGACGGAAGAATAGACAAAATGACAAATAAAAATCACAATCTGTAATTTTGTCTATTCTACCGTCGACAAAACCCGTAGAAAACACATTTAAAGAAAAGAAAGAAATAATCATTAATATTTAACACAGACTAAAAGGCACACAATAAAACATACAGCAGACAAAAAAAAGGGTGTAAGGTACGATGATTTCTATGGTTGTCACGCTACGCGTGCAAATGTGACGGGTATGGGATAACTATACCGGATGACTTTTTTTACCGTCTCGAAAAAAAAAGGGTATGTAAAGCCGCGTACGCACGTACGAAAAAATTTGTTGCGTTACATGATACGCAACAACTTGGTTCGCACGTGCGTACCACTATCGAACATCGAACACTCTGTTCGTCAAACATGTTCGCGGCGATCCTTGTAGTGTGTTCTGTATGGACGGTGTTCGAAGAGTTCAAAAAATTCTCCGCTACTTCACAATCGACCACTTCCAACGGCGCCGTCATGGCTACTAAGATAGAGTTCACGACTGTTGTTCGCGAACTCGACTCGAACTATGTGCGTTCGTGTTCGAATATGCCGTCCATACGTACGAACCAAATGTTCGGGTCTGGTGTTTGTGTTCGCTATGTTCGTGTTCGTACGTGCGTACGCGCCTTAGGTGAACGGAGTAGAAGCTTATGGCATACGTCTAGTTTTATTTTTCTTTTTTCACAGCTTAGAAAAAAAAAAACTATCCTCAAAAAACACTACAAAAAGGTAAACTTTTCATATTAGAACAAAGAAAGTCATCCAGCATAATATTAGTAACGTATAGTATGGGACTATAAAACAAAAATATCATGGTGGACTTTAGAACGGACTATCATAAATTAATACGTATATAAAAAAAGCATCTTCAACGCTGAACCAGCATGTAAACTTTCAACTCCGTAGGACAAGAGGTAGTGGTATTAATTCAGCTTGCAAGATTTGACCGACACACCCCTGTCCAACCCTTTGAAAGAATACAGGCGTGGTGTTATTAAGAAATCTCATTACCGCAACTTTTTCGCATAACTGTCCTTTCGCGCAAGTGGATTCACGCAAGTGGATTCGGGCAAGTGTCCTTTGCGCAACTGTCCCAGGTACCAAGAAGTCGCGGGCGTATGTCTCTCGAAGCAAATCACGTTGCGAGCCGCATCACCCGAGTTTCTGAGCCCTAATACGGCTTATAAGTTGCAGCGATGCTTGGGATAGGCCCAATAGGTCCGGCAGTCTTCCAGCTAAGATGATGTTGTAGTTCCTGAATAACTGCTCAATAATCCATGAGGAAAATAATTTGATTTCAGAAAAACTGCGCTTGATCATCAAATATGCGCATTACACAAAACGACTACAGCAACTAAAACGTTTAAATCCCTCTGTGACATGATTTATGAAAACTGCAAAAATGATTTAGGTAAAATACTTTATATATTATAACTACCTAATCTTTTTCCATCCTTACAAAACAGAATCATTATACGGAATAACAGAATTCTATACAGGTGGCCGGAACATTGACGTCCAAAAATGTTTGAGAATTAATGACCTGACCAATTTAAAAAGACTTTTACGAGATTTTTTTTGCAGCTGAATCTTCATAAGTAGTTCTATGATGCATAAAATAATCAGCTTCGAAACTGTGATGAAAGTTATGAAAAGGTCATAAATTCTGAAAAATTCAGAAAAAAAAATCATAACTCGAAAACTATCAAAAGTCGCGGAACATACATGGGGGTGATTCGGATACCCCACGATACGAGGGAACAAAATTTTATTTTTGGACGTCAATGTTCCGGCCAGCCTGTATGTGTATATAGGATTATTGGTTATATGTCGGCAATCCGTAAAGGGGACGTAGGAGAGGTCATTTGCAACCAAAAGACCCGTCATGACCCCTATGCCAATGTCAACCATTTTCGAGTAATTTGACATTTTAAATTTTAAAATGTATGAAATAAAAATATAAAATGTCGAATGACTCGAAAATTGTCGACAATTTTTAGTTCAGCCTTCCCGTTTCCAAGGAGATTAGAACTACATATTAAATGAACTAAGATGCTTAATGTAACTAGTTGTGCCCTTGACACCGCCTGTGTGTACAGCTTTAATACTTACAGCAACATAAGGCTGTGCATTCTGAAAGTTGGCAACATTGCACATAGCTGTCAAGTACTTACAGTCCGCGAGGTCTAAGCTGAGCTTTGCATTTGTGTAAGTGACTTCCAAAAGTGGAAAGTGCGCGGCGGAGTAAGCCGGTTATTAACCAGTTTAAACCAAGCAAAGAATGCGTCACGCGCTAGGCTGACGCTACACCTACACTATCTATGTGCACTCACACAAATGCAAAGCTCGGCTTAGACCTCGCGGAATGTAGGTACCTGTTTTCATTAATAAGTTAATTTTACTGTATATACATATTAATTATGAACTGCAGTAATTACACTGAATAAGACAAACAGAGTCAAAAGAAACTTTTCAAATTCCCTTTTTACACCTAAAACTGTTGAAATACCCAATTCAATGTTATTATTGCAATTCATAATAATGTTTTAGTGTACTATTACTAGAGCGATTATAATATAATATTTTACATTATCTATTACCCAAGACTTCATCCGCGTCAAATTTCGGCCCAGACCCACTGCGTCGCATCGCATCGCCCGCCCGCGCTATTACTTCGTTTTCGCTTAGCGTTCTTTCTGCCTTTTTTTTCATTTTGCTCGGCTCCTAAGGGTTGTAGCGTGACATTACATTCATAGCCTAACCTTCCTCAAGAATTGGGCTCTCCAAAACAAAAATATTTTTTCAATTCCGACTGGTAGTTCCGGAGATTACCCCATAAATACAAACTTACGAACAAACAAACTTTTACCTCTTTATAATATTAAGATAGTTTGCATATTAAAAATAACAGGTTAATGTTTGACAGATATTTGCAACGTTGCCAACTTTTTATACAGGAACTTGTTGCAACCTACCTACACGCACCGCACTACAAAAGAAATATGAAATTATATCATTTTTTTCAGCAAACTGGGGATATTTCCAAGATGGTTCATGCAAAGCCCCGGGTAAAGCCTAACCGGATGCAGCTGAATACCAGTATTTTACATGGAGGGAATGCCTATATGACCTCCACAGCTCAGTTACTGGGTAATACGATACCACTTGGTAAGACTCAGAATTTCGGGTTTCTGACGACGAAAAATAAAAAACAGTTAATATTAAACTTAGAAATGTAGTTATTAATTAAATTAAATATACGATCATATCCGTGTAAAATCTCATGTACGTCTAATACTTCACCTTAATAATGCATTGCTATGTTCAAAACAATCTGCCTAGCCCTTTCACAACTATGTTGGGGTCGGCTTCCATTCTAACCAGATGCAGCTGCATACCAGTATTTTTCATGGAGCGACTGCCTATCTGACGTCCACAACCCAATAGCTGAGTGATACGATACCCCTTGGTAAGACTGGTTGTCAGACTTTCGGGCTTCTGACGACCCGTAACGATTGTCAAAGATTCACGAATGACAGCCGGGACCAACGGCTTAACGTGCTATTCGAGGCACGGAGGAGTCTCGGTAGGTATGTAAAGATGGTCACCACCAACCCCAGCAAGCGTAGCTTAACCTGTTGGATCGACACGTACGGCTGTTATTATTTAGCCACGAGCGTCATTGCATTGCTATGTTATTGGTTAATAAATTGTGATAGGATCCCATACCGTAATGTACTATTACCATTTGATTAGTTACCTCCTTGGTTGTCATTGTGTTGAAGTAAAAAGTTCGTTCCATTTTTAAATAACACGACAGATATGAGTTTTCATAGTAAGAGGGTGCATCCTAAAAGTTGGCAACGTCGTAAATAGCTGTCAAATATTTACCTGTTTCGATTAATTTGGAAATAATACTGTATGGAAATAAGAAATGTGGCTAACCAATTGACTAGAATATTAATAATGAATTGCAATTATAACATTGAATTTGATGTTGTACCCGTTTTAGGTGAAAAAAAGGCATTTGGAAAGTTACCAAATACTTTTTTTACATCTAAAACTAACTATTCGGTGTTACGATATTAATTATTGCATTTCATAATCAATATTCTAGTTCGCTAGTTAGCCACATTTTTTATTTCCATACAGAAATATTATCAAATTAATCAAAACAGCGAAATATTTGACATCTATTTGCGACGTTGCCAACTTTCAGAATAAACCCTCTTTGTTGTTAACCAGTCCAGCAATTTCGATTTATCTCGAAAAAGGTCGTCAAAATAATGCTCGAATTTCCAAGCATGTTTGAGAGAAATGATTAACAAAGTGAAAATTTCATGCAAGAACCCTTTTCTAATCCCTGAATCTTTGACCCTCTTTTGTTCATTGACTGGCTGAAAGTATTCTCTTTGATGGTAACAAGATCAAAGAGAAAATTCCACATTAGCCCTTACAGTTTAAGTTTAAGTTAAAGATGCACTACTAATCTCATCATACGCCCAGTCTTCTTCCAACCATTTTAGGGTAACCAGTCTAACCGGATGCAGCTGAATACCAGTATTTTACATGGGGCGACTGCTTACCTATCTGCCCTCCACAACCCAGTTACCACGTAACACGAATGAAATCTAATCAATAATAATTTAATGTAATTTATAGCGTCATATAATTAATTTGCAGCAATATTGTATTTCTTCAACATCTCACGTGCTTGAACAAACTCCATTCTGAAAAAAATAAAATATAAATAACTAAGACATTTGTAAATGATGGAGTATTCAGTAGCATAGCATACTCCCGTGGGACTCAAACATAACTGGCGAAATGTGGGTAAACTAATAGATCGATTTTCACTGCTATTTTTACTGCAGGGGAATTTAATCCGAACGGAACATTGAAGAAACCAGATAATGTAATATTATGATATTGTTATTATGTTGTTACTAACATAAAATAATGGTTTCAAGCCACTATTTAGACCCTCGACTACTCTCATCCAGGTTCTACCAGCCATCCTGCGAGGATCGTCACTCCACCTGCCTGAGTGACCTTACGTTTCGCGATTTCCATTTAAGAATACGTCCACTCCAACCTACGGTTATCAGTCCAATAATAATGGCAGTCCATTGCCACTATGACGTGGTAAAGGCTATCATTTTTCCAATGTGAAAAAGGGATAGGGCTATTCGTCCCATATAACTCCATCTCTCTCTGATACTGGAACAATTATGGCTTTAACACGTCATATTAGGTACTTTTGTTATTATGAAACACACACATAAACATGACGACTGTATTCCCCGAAAGGTCAGGCAGACTGCAGAGCTGTACTATTAGCACTCCCACATTTGGCCAGTTATGTTTTAAGTCCCATGTAATAGGGAGCGAGCTTATTGCCATCAACCGGGCTCAAATGCAGACTCTGGGCTGCTACTGAGAAATTCCTGATATAAAAACCCAGTAACACTTTGCTAGACCCGGGAATCGAACACAGGACCAGAAGTAGCACTTGTGGCAGTGATTATTATAATAATTAGGTAATATTAAAAGACATAAACTTTACTTACGTCGCCAACTATTACAGTTCTCGTATTCCATTTCGCAGAAATTATCAAAAGTTTTATAGTACCCATCATAGTGACGGGCGCAAATCCTGTTACGTCTGAAATTATGGCATAATCATTATCAAAAAAGATTTAAAAAAATTAAAAAGCTTTTATCATGCATTGTCACGAGAATCAAACACGTATGCCAAACAGCCCGATAGCTTCAGTGGAAGTGGGTGAATTATTGATTGCAATATTCCATAGGACATACCTAATACACCAAAGAAGTTTTTTTTTTACTTTTTTAATGTAATCATGCATTGTCACGAGAACCTAACACGTAAGCCAAACAGCCCGATAGCTTCTGTGGAAGTGGGTGAAATATTGATTGCAATATTCCAGGACATACATACTTTTTTTTAAAGTTTTATAATGAAATCATGCATTGTCACGAGAACTAAACACGTATGCCAAATTTCAGCCCGATAGCTTCAGTGGAAGTGGGTGAAATACTGATTGCAATATTCCAGGACATACATATTCTAGGACATACATACAAGTGAAGTTAAATAAAAGCTTTTAAAAATACCCTAATCTGTTATAAGATACACGAGAAATTACTAGTACAATTCTTGACAATATTACGTTTCGACAATACCAGGCAATTTAGGGCAACACCAAGACTGTATAAATGGTTAAGGCGTATGTTAAGTCACCTTTGTAAGTGCTTCATTAGACAGGTTGCAGTTTGCATTCAATAATAAAAATCTCAGTGGTCGCTATCGCTAGATAAAAAGAAGAAGATTGGTCCTACAATGAACTTTAGTTGATTAATTTTCCAGTAGGTAAGCTACCTGACAATAGTTTACTTGTATCAATAGTTAACTTACTTGTAAAACCTAGGACATTTCTTGATAAAAGTGACACATCCAATGTCGATCAGATCAGCTTTTTGAAATACTGTTTTCTTAGGATAGTATATGACTTTCCATGGTCTAGGATGGCTGATGTTCACATAGCTACGTAAGCTTTCACAATATATCGCCATCAGTACTGGAATAAAAATCAGAAACATCATCATTACTGACAAGTGCATGGACAGCTTAACTCAAATCTGTGCGTTTCTTTCCTCAAAACATCATTTCAGACACTAATCTGCATTGTCGTCATATGTCGGAGGGGAGTGATGTGGTGATCTACATCGCCACATGCGAACTACGCATTAAAGACCTGACGTCACAAATCCTGTATCGCGGGTATTCAAGTTTACCGCGCGATTAACATATTTAAAAGACTATCCGACATCAATCCTTGGGCAATTGCCCGCCAGACACAACCCCCGTCTGGTCGGAGGATCCTCCCTTTCATATAGAGGATGAGAGAACTTTAAACCCTGTTCCTCATACCCCTAAAGCCTGACCAAGATTACGTCGAGCCTTTAAAAGATACCGAGTTTGTTTCGATATTATTTTCTTCTAAAGAAATTTCGTTTTCATACCCACGCAGGCGATGCGCCCTTTGACTATAAATGCCGACGGCACGTGTAAGATAGAGGACATTTTTATTTCGGTAACCGGTATTAATACTGGTTGTATTTATTAAATTTAAGGTAACCCTTAAAAATACCTGTAAATAATATAAAAAGGCTGAAATGACGATGATTTTGAGATAGAATAAAATCGATTTTCCAACCAATCCTAATCAAAATAGCAAATAGCAAAGTAGCATTATAAAAAATAAGCTTTAATGCCATAGCCTACTTACTAAAAAATATTTCGCATATCTCTTGTAAACAAAGAAATATGCAAAAATTACTTACGTAGTAAAAATAATACTGAAGTGTATTGTAACATTATTTTGCACACGACTTGTTCAACCAATATTTCTTAGTACTATTATTTCCTGTCAAGAAATTGAAACCATAAAAGTAAAGGGTGCTAGTACACTTGATTCGGCACATTTGATTCGGCAGTATTTCTTTAACAACTAATCCGACCCGAGGTGATGACTACACATATAATTTGGCTTACATTTGGCTCTTGCCGATCGGCAAACTCCGTTCTGCGTTTACCCTCCCTGAATGATATTTTGAAAAGAGTAACCGTGGAGTTTCTTGCCGGCTCTTCTTCATAGGAAACGACCAATTGGAACCGTGCACCTAGCTTCTGATGTTTCATAAGTGCCCATGTAGGTTTATGTGAAATAAAATATTTTGATTTTGATTTTAAATCATGTACAGCTCGGTTCGGCACAATAGAAAAGGCGCGTCGATGGCCCGGCATCCCGCCAGCCGGGCTTACCACCAAGTTCATTAAAAAAAGAAAAGCTGTCCGACTTGCACAGACTTGCAACATTCTGAAGCTAAACGCCGGCACTAAGTCGCTGCTTTGGTGTGTAGACACCTTTAGCCGAGCGGCTCTTCCCGAACAATATCTACATACATAAATTTTGCCACCCAGCTGTGCTATCATGTCAAGCCAAACAAGTGTGTAGCACCTCCTAGGTAAGTACAATTCCTTATCTTTACAATGTTACGTCATAATTATTCGTATTCCAAGATTACCTCCTGCGTGCAATTACTTTTGAGATTATAAAATTGCCTTTTTCATTCCTTAGTAGTGAACGATCTTTTTTATCGGTAGAACAGGGGCCTGAGTCTACTAATTTATAACGTCACAATGGTTAGTTTTTGACAGTGTTTGTATGGCAAATCTGTCAAAAACTAACCATTATGACACCATTGTGACGTTTATAAATTAGTAGACTTAGGCCCCTGGTAGGAATAAAATAAACAAGTGTTAAGAGCTATGAGTAAAAATATTTTATTTCTAATAGGCTGTGTTGTAAATGCTTGATTTTATAAACTAATATTAAGTGAATAGCAATTATAATTAGTACTTAGATATCCTAACAGAAAATAAAAATAACAGTGCTGAGAATTTTGCTACTAAACAAGAAATGTAATAAAAACATTGCGAACGTGATGAACCCAAAAAATACTGACACGATTTATTTAGTACTCAATACTCAATACTTCATTGTATTCTACAATGTATGTGCGTAGGTGGTAAACATTTGCTAAGGAACAATCGTCCCTGTCGGGCACACCAAAAGAAATATAGTAGAGATGAGGATTTATCTTTTAATCCAAGTTATTTTTTTTTTGTGTATTTTAAATGTAGGGTCAGTGTTCTGCATTACCTGACCCCCTTACAAAGAAGAATAAGGTAAGAGGGGTCGAGGTCTGCAAATTACTAAATGTATTTATTAATGAGTCATTTTAAAAGTATAGGCCAAATGTGACCATAAAAATACTTGATGAAAATGTACACAATATGTAGGTATGAAAGTTTAAAGGTAGGTTACATCTATCTTATAACGTAGCCTTTCATCTAATATCTAATCTTCTTCGCTCGAGCTAACGACCAATCCCTTGGCTTTGGTCAGCACATCCACTGCCGGGCCAGCACTGATGACAGCGTCGCGAACTCTTTGGCCAACTCCCTCCTGAAATCACAAAGATTTTCAACGATCTCACCTAGGTTAATTTATGTTTTTATGACTAAGTATACGAGTATCGCTTGCCGGGGTGATACGTGGATGTGTGTGTAGACATACGTATATAAGGTGCTATAAAAATATCTGCCACGGCTGCAATGGGAGATAGTATTGTAATTATAGATTACAATAGTAAAGATAAATTTATTGATCATGTGTCATATTTTTTTTCATACAAAAAATTGTACGTATAAATTTGCAAGTGTCGAACTAGTCAGCTGATTTCAGTTTTCATTCACAGAACAGATGGAAAGAGATAGCAGTTGTTTTCATTGACGAAGTGCACTTCGCGCGTAATTTGTGAACCACGTTATGCAGAGTAGAGTCAATGTTTATTTAACTACTTTATTTTCTCAAATTGATTTAACTGTGCCGCGGTACGAAATTTCTTCACTATTGTTATCTTTAAACACAATACTACCTCTCATTAAAGCCGTGGCAGATATTTTTATAGCACCTTATATATATCGAGACTCCTCCGTGCCTCGGAATCACGTTAAGCTGTCATTCGTGGATCTTTAACAGTTGTTACGGGTAGTCAGAAGCCCGCAAGTCTGACAACCAGTCTTACCAAGGGGTATTGTATTACCCAGTTACTGGGTTCTGGAGGTCAGATAGACAGTCGCTCCATGTAAAATACTGGTATTCAGCTGCATCTGGTTAGACTGAAAGCCGATCCCAACATAGTTGGGAAAAGGCTAGGCAGATTGATTGATGTCTAAGTATACGAGTGCGTCTTTAAAATGGTCGTGATGGCCCATTGGGTAAAGCTTCAACTCTCATGCACGCGTGGTTCTAGGTTCAAATCTGGGTAAGTACCAATGTGACTATTTCAATTCATAAATTATGTTTTTTCTGAGTCTATCTTGGACATTACTGCCATCGGTAAAGGAAAAACATCGTGAGGAAACCTGAACTTATAGTGGATGTTTTAGTCTGAAATCGCCAGCCCGTATTGAGTGGTGATCAATGCTCATGCATTATCCGTATGAGAAGATTCCTTTGCCCTGAAGAAGAACAATAATAGGCTGGTATTCGTAAACGAGTGTAAAAGAGTAAACGAGTGTTCTGACCGATATTGCCGTCCAGTCACACTTTTAAAGTGTTACTACGTGTCTTCTACAAGTAAGGAACAATGATCTTTGGGAGGGATACGCTGTAAAATTCTTAACTACATTTATTGACGCCTGTTGTCTCCGAAGGTTTAGGCAGAGGTGTATGTATGGCACACATTTTCCTAGTTATTTTTAGTCCAAGACTACCAATTAATGACCCGGAGTGAGGCAGCGGAGCGGAGCGAGAGAGTATTGCGGAGCGGAGTTGCGTACTGTGTCTGTCCATTGCTGCGGAGCGAGGTAGTGCGGAGCGGAGTTGTGGACTGAGCGGAGCTAGGCCGAGTTCAAGCGACGAGGAATTTGTGTTTCTTTCTGCTTCACTGCTCCGCTTCCCAGTACTAGTTTAAAAATGCATAAACAGCATTTTTAAACTAGTTCACAAATCACTGTCCACTGAAGTGGAGCGGAGATTTTATGTAATTCCATTGGTTAATATTGATACAGCTCTACTACGCTCCTCTCCTCTCCGCTCCAGTGGACAGTCAGCCTAAAGGGGCCACTATTCCAGGTTTCTATTATTGGATAAACCCAATAACACTAAGGTTACGAGCACAAAATCAGCGGCGAGAAGCTATGGCCGAGCGGGGCGGTAGCGATGGAACAATTTTGTACCGTCGCCACCGCCCGGTTCAGCCCTTGTTTCTCGCCGCTGGTTTCGTTCCCGCAGCTTTAGCCAGAACTGGGGACTGAATCCAAGACCACATGCCCAAAAGTTGCCTTGCTTTAAACGGATAAACGAGGCAATAAAATGATAAAAACAATTAAGAATCAAATTAAAAAAAACTTGAACATAAGTTAGGTATCTTATAAATTATAACAAATCTTAAAAAAACTTACAATTTCTTTGAAGAAATCCCATGCTGATGCTGTTGACATGATGACTAAACAAACGCACAAAAATATTACAATCTTGGAATTCATTTTTGAGACTGTTTTTAACTTGGCTAGCAACACTGCCGTGCACCTTTTGTAGTGACTTGGTTAAAGAGTGTAAGGAGAATGATGTCCCGAAACTGAAGTTCTTCGTATTTATACTTAATTAAGTAAATCCCCGTCTTTAAAAGAAACATACACTGCCATTCAAAAATGATTCTTACACACAAACGATACGACGGATTTTCCTGTTTCTAACTTTCTTTACCCACAGCAATAGAAAATGGTCTTTAGTTGTACAGTCGTAAGAAGTATTTTCGAACGTTCCTTTTATAATGCAACCCGATAATAAGTTCATAAGGTGAGTAACCATTTCAGAAAACCGATATATTGTAAAGTCCCTGTGACATTCGCTAGACATTATCTGTGATACCATAAATTATTTCCGGGAAAGAACCAACGCGATAATATAACTATTGACACGCTCCTGCTTCGCATGGTTATTAGGAATTGACAAAACATCGAGATTTCATAGATATATGTAACTTTTATATTAACGTATTATACACAAAAAATCCGGAATAAATTCTCTACACGATGGTGAAAACCTTATCAAAATCTGTTGCGTGGTTTAGAAGAACAACGCGGTCATACAGACACGAAAATTGACTTTAATTTATGTATAGATTATGTGTATGTTTAGATTATCAGGAACAGGGTTGTTTGGCTTATTAGTTGGTGATGCCTGATGAGGTGCTGGTAGCGTTATTGTTGAGGAAATTACATATAAATGGCGGACAAGAAATCTTCACACGTTTATTGGACCAGTGTCACAGTAGGAAGGAAAGTGTTGCCACAACTATCGTACTAAATTACATTTAATATTGGTGTTGCATTAATATATATGCTTATTACTAAAATACCCAACAAGGGTATCGGGCGTCAACTCAATGATAAAAGTTGTATCTAAAATATCAACCTAGAAACGTGATAAGGAATAAAATGGATTAGTATAGTACCATCGTCTTGTGATCCATGTTGGCTTGGATGAGCTCGTGGCTAAGTAATAACAACCACACGGCTCGATTCATCAGGTTAAACTACGCTTGCCGGGGTTGGTCCGTGGATGGGGGACCATCTTTACATACCTCGTGCAACGTGCTCGTGCCAGATGTGTAAACGAAAATGAAGAAAAATGACTATGTAAGTATCGTAGCAGGTTTTTTTTTTTTTTTTTTTTTTTTTTTTTTTTTATCCGCAACGGGGTAGCTCTTGGCCAGAATCTCACCTGATGGAAAGTGATGATCAGGCCGAAGGTGGAAGCGAGCTTCACCCGGAATCCTCTACCACAAAGGAACTGGCTATCTTATCTCTAACTGCCGGAACACAACAATGTGGTGTGGTGTGGTGTTATATGGTTTCTGCCTCGGGAAGAAGGCGTGAGGATATTTGTTTAAGTAATCAGACTAAATAATTAGGCTTCTATCCATATAGCCGACATGAACCAAGTTGCATCTTAAGACAATGGCAGGAAAAACATTCATTTCTTTGTTGCTTTGCTCGGGACTTTACTTCTATACTGACGGGAATTCCTTGTATCCAAAGCCTTTGCGGTTATTATTGTAATGTTCTTTTAATCAGTAAATATTATGCGTAAACAGTTTGATAAATTTAACATTTTTTGCTTTACAATTCATTACCAATAACAGAGAAAAAAGTGAAGAAAATGTTTTATGACTCAACTACGTTGAAGGCAATCGGGGTCTCGGGGAGTTAAACATAACTGGCGAAATGTGGTTGACTACATGTATACCTCTGCATAATTGAAGATATCCCACCAAAAAAAAGGGTAAGTAAGTACAGAAATAGGTGTCGTGATGGCCTCGCTCTCATGTACGAGATTGAGGGTTCGAATCCGGGCAAGTCCAATGTGACTTTTAAAATTCATAATATCCATTTTCTAAATTATTACATATTTTTATTTTGGACATCACTGATATCAGTGAACGAAAACATCGTGAGGAACCCTGGGTTTGTCGCCAACCCTTCTTAAGCAATCGTCGTGGGCTTGCCTTCTCTGTTGCCGTGGAACAATAATACGCTGGTATTATTATAAGTACAGGATCCTGCCGCGGTTGGTCTCGTGGACGCAAACAAGACTGATGAGCGTGGGGTCCTATGTTGGAACCCAAGACCTCATACTCAGCAGTACCTATAGATGTACTGAGAGTGTAGATAACCTACTCAGCCTAAATTACTGAAGATAAAAACTTGCAGAAATAAAACTCAGCGGCTATTAGGATGCAGAGAAAAAATAATAGTTTGATCTTTTGTAAAGGGATGTAATCGGGCAAAAGAAGTTTTTTATTTTTATTATTAGTAAGAAATTGTACATTCAGTGAAATTAATTGTTAAGCAAATTGATACCCTACATCATTAAAGTTTTCCCTGACTTTACCTAGATGTTTCAAGATCAAATAAAGTCTCGTGCAGACTGGCGGCATGACGCGACACCGGTAATTGCTCTACCGTGAAGTTTTCTAGGAAATTGTATTGTTAGTCGCGTAGCGCCGTCGCGTCGCGCCTTTCCGCACCAGGCTTTAATTGGGATAAATGACGAACGACGAAAATATTAAAACATCGAAACTGAGCACTATTTCTTACTAGCAAGCATAATAAATTGGCTTTACTCGACTGAAATATTAAACAATCAAGGCAAAAACGACACAGGACTTTTTCAGAAAATCTGACGACTTTCCCTTTGAACCTTCTTCCAAAACTTCTTTCAGCGTTACATGGACCTGTCAGAAAAATACGCTGAAATTAAAATTCGTATTTTCTTGGAAAAATTATAATATTATTCTCTCTTACGTGTATCAGTGACAGTTCTGTTAACTGTCCCGTAAAATAAATGTGGTTTTTTGATCGACGCCTACCTTTAATTTGACAGTTTTAATTACTTACTTTCTTTGATTTGTGAAAAAATGTAATATTTTTAGATTTTTCTTACCTTTTTCGAGAGAGCTGAAGCAAACCTGTCATAATAATATCAATGCCAGGTATTTTGAACTGACTTCAAAAAAAGGAAGGGGAAGAACCGCTTCCTTGTTGGTTGGCGGATTTTTTTATGTATGTTCCCCAATTGATTGGAAACGGCTGGACCGTTTTAGACAATTCTGGTAGTTTTTTTACCCACAGCTTTCGATTATTTCCTGTGTGTTGCCTTCTCCGGCCAATTTCCCATAAACCCCTATAAGCCAACACCCTAGGGTTTCCAAGGCCTCCCTCGGTGACGACGCTGGCTCCCACTGCACGACGACCCTGGCCCATCGGTCCCGATGCATCCTACTTCAATCGCCAGCCCAATCCCACTACAGCCTAGCAGATTTGATAACCACATCGGCGATTACCGTTTTGGAGCGTATCGTGGTATTATTATAAGACTTGTGGAATACGGGGTTTTCATTCGGATTGGTTAAAGTTGTAGTGACAATCATTTGGTTTAAATAGGTTTTTATTATTTTATTTAACCTTTATAGGATATACGTAGATTCCTTATATTTTGTGAATGTGAGAACGTAGTAAGCGCAACAGACTGTCGATTTGCAGACTATTTTCTATTTTGTTAAGTATCTTATTGACAGGCACGGTCCTCTCATACCTATTCAAACTGTACATTTTTGAAAGCATTGTAAAACCCATTTATTTTTAAAAGAGTAACCGTGGAGTTTCTTGCTGGCTCTTCTCCATAGGAAACGATCAATTGGAACCGTGCACCTAGCTTCTGACGTTTCATAAGTGCCCATGTAGGTTTATGTGAAATAAAATATTTTTATTTTGATTTTAGACTAGAGATTATACGGTACTATAGGTACACTTCTGCTAAACCCTTCGGGGAAATACAGGCGTGATGTTGCGGTTTATGTCTTTAACACCTTATTTATGTGGTCACTCTGGGTACTGTCTAGATGAGAATGATTCTAACTAGGCATTATTATGGTAGCCAGAAAGAGATAACAACATGTTTTTTTCAATACAATTTTATTGATTAGATTTACACAATTATGGCACTGATAACATGCTTAAGGTTTATTAAATGCAGTAATTATTCTGTACATAGAATAAGATCTATTTTCCTTTGGACAAGAGTGCTGCCTTTCCAACTACATCAACCGCTGGTCCAGCACTTATGACCGCGTCACGAACTCTCTGGCCCATCTTTTCCTGAAAAAAGAAAACAAAATGTCAATAAACCCATTTTTGATAGGCTTGTTCGTATTCCTATTAACGATTTTCTCACTAAAGAAACTTACAAGATTGTAGATCCTGTGTAAGCAAAAGAGATACATATATTACCATAAAAGCAATTTAAAAGTGATGAATTTATGAAAGGATAATAATAAGTTACAATAAGATATCGCTGTCCCTCATGACGAGAATCTCGTGAAAGCTGAGAAAGATAAAAAAATTAAGTATCTTGACCATAATTTTTTATATTTTTGAATGTTTTTTTAATGAAAATATTTAGAAATGTAAAGAATAAAAATAAAAGTTACAATATTACTGACTTTAAAAAATATAGCTTTAGCATAGTGAAAATTCATAGGGGCATGAAACTACAAAAATACCCTTGAAATATTGTTCTCCAAAAACAAAATATTTTAAATTATTTAACTTACCAAATCCTTAAAGAAATTCCCGGGCGCTGCTGAAACCGTTGCCAAAGCCATGAAACAGGTGCACACAAAGAACAAAATCTTGGTGAAATTCATTATTATTGAATATTCAGTATTTTCCTCTGATTTACTCAAAATAGGACTGTCCTGCGATTTCTTACAGAATGCTTTATTGAGTTACATGCGGAATATTTATATATAAAACGGTGAAGTTTAGGGTCGGCACTCATTTGTTTTTTTTCGGTTTTTTTCCATTTGTTTTTAGCCAGTAAGAAGAAGAAAAAAAAAAAAAAAAAAAGAATTTAAGAATTTTTGGATATTTCCAAAATGAATTAAGTAATCAAGTTTTTACGGGAGGATATAAAGTTATAATAATTTCTGAAGTCAAATAATGAAAAACACCAAACGATTTTTCAAAATTCAACCTGCAAAGTCAAGGGCCAACAAGATCTGTAATACAGTCAAGCCAGCGACTAAAAGAAGTAGAAGTTATTTTTATGTGTTTTTTCCATAGAAATACAATGAGAAGACGAGATTGACTGAAAATGTTTAAACTTCTGCATTTCAATTTTATCATAACTCAACATCGAGGTAGCAAACTCGTTTTCTTACTTGAACTAAAAAAAAAACGCTGTTTTAATATGGTATTTATTTCTTATAATTATGTTATTGGATGATTGATTATTTTGAATAAATTGTTTATGTAACTCTTTATGGTTTCGTCTTTTCAATTTATTTTATAAAAATCGATTCTGTATTTATTTGTCGTTTTTCTAATTTTTTCGTGATTTGACTTTTGTTTACAGATTGGTTTATCTTAATGTTTACTCTTTGTGCATCACGAACTCAGTCCCTCGAAAGTTATGGTTAGCTTATCTTTTTTAATAGAATATTTTTCAGATATTTGCAACAATAGAAACCCTCGAAGGATACATTTAACTATACCTCCACGTGAAAACCTTGCAGTGTTTTTTTTCTAAAATTATTGTGAAATGAAACTCAATACTTTTCATAGAAATATTTTCATGATGAGGGTGAATTTGAATTTCAAATGAATTAACCGATCCTCTAAAGTTGTTGCTGCTGTAGTTGTAAAGCGAATACATTCCCAAATGATGTATGTGGTATCTAGTAGTTGTAAATAAATTCATACTAATTTCAACCAATTCGGTTCTTGGATACGTTCCAAATATTCCCTACTAATCATTAATTCAATTCCCCAATAGAAACTCAGTGAGAATTCGGTTACCATAAATATCTACTCGAACAACGGCTAAAACAAAATGGATGGTTCTCGCTTACTAAATACGGTCCGAAAAGCCGAAGTATTAATTGCTGGAATGTTCAACATTCAACATTAATCTTGATGGTAGAAATATATTCGAGGTGTGACGTGGGTATTGGGGTAGGTATTGAGTTATTGGGCAGCTTCATTTTTGTCTGGAGTTAGAGAAAAAAAGAAATAAAATTTCTTTAGAAGTAAAAAAATCAAAAATCATTCATTCAAACTAGTTTGAAAATCAGCCATTATTTGAGCGTCAAAATTTCATAAGACAGTCCCCCAAAACGCCTGAACTTCCTCTTATAGGGCTCTAGCTGGGAACAAGAAGTGGCGCATCGAACTCCTTAGTAGCAGAGCGGTCTATTAAGTTAGAAACCGATATTAAAGAAGAAGACGTCATGAAGTAATCCAAATTATCCATAGTCAACAAGAGTCAGTAACGTTGGTAGTGAGGTTGACCAGGACGTTCCATTTCTAATATCACGAAAAGGTAAGTTAACATACAAGGCTACCTTATATTCTGCTTAACAAGTCTGATAATGATACTCTGGTACTCTGCAACCTATGTTGGAGATACTGCCATAGGTCGCGGAGTAAGCAAACTGAAGTGGCAGTGGGCTGGCCATGTTTGATGATCGAGTCCTTTTTTTTTTGGCTTGGAAATCATCAAATAACTTCTCCCGCTCTGGGCGGAGCGGGAGGGTGTGTCAGACTCTTACTGACTAAAACCCACCCGTGTTCCTTCAGTTGCCTGTGTTGCCAGGGGCCACGGTATCCCTTTCGGACTTTCCCGCAACCCCGGCAGGCATCGGCCCTAGTGGGCCCCGTGATGAAGGATTCCTGGAGTGGAGACCACGTATCTACAAACGAAGTGTGGGACGTCTCCAGCAAGATGGATGGGAGAAGCTGGGATAGTTTGGATGTGAAAGGCGGAGGATACGGTGCATATTTATAGGCTGATTTGGGTGTTAGAGAACGATGATGCTCAACACTGTTTCTAACTTCTGTATACACTGTCATTCATTCATCATACTGCCTAGCCTTTTCCCAATCATTTTGGGGTCGGCTTCCAGTCTAATCGGATGCAGCTGAATACTAGTATTTTACATGGAGCGACTGCCTCGATCTCGACAACTCAGTAACTGGGTAATACGATACCCCTTGGTAAGACTGGTTGTCAGACTTTCGGGCTTCTGACGACTCGTAACAACTGTCAAAGATCCACGAATGACAGCCGAGACCAACGGCTTAACGTGCTTTCCGAAGCGCGGAGGGGTCTCGGTATGTAACGATGGTCACCCATCCACGGACCAACCCCGGCAAGCTTAGCTTAACCTGATGGACCGACCCGTGCGGCTGTTATTACTTAGTCACGAGCTCCTAATATATCCTATCCTATAATTATATAATTATGATATCATTATGATATTCATACGAGCACAGTTACTAACAGAGTAAACATTATAGGTATCAATTTAAAATAAGTCCACTTAATTGTTGTGATTTGTAATGGTTACGAATCGAACTCATCTTTCAAAGATTTGAATAGATTCGGCGTAATAATGCTCGATTTTCTCATCTATCTAATTGATTGATTCAACCATTGGATTTGAATAATAGGATTAATTTACTTGCTACTGGATCGTTATTTTATTCTCATGAATTTCTCACGAGGTATTGAAACCTTTAATTTTAATCTAATCTTAAAATCAGTGGTATGGATAGTAGTAAAAATATAACAATAAATAAAAAAATACCAATATCCATAAACAACATAACATCACGCCTGCAATCCTCACAGGGTTAGGCAGAGGTGAACCATAGACCCACATTCCTTCTGTTATATTTAAGTTCCATGTAATAGGAGGCGAGTTTATTGCCATCAACCGGACACAAATCCAGTCTCCGGCTTGCTACTGAGAAATCCCTAACGGAAAAACCCAGTAGGTAACACTTTGCCTGGCCTGGAAATCGAACAACCAGGGACCTAAGTCTACTAATTTATGAACGTTACAATGGTCTCTCAATGGTGAGTTTTTGACAGTTTTTGTATGACAAATCTGTCAAAAACTCACCATTGAGAGACTACGCTACTACACCCAACAAGGTAGGTAGTTACTGCAACTAGGTAATATAATCAGCCTATAATGTGCCCACTGCTAGGACACAACCCTCCTCTCTGTGAGAAGGAGGCCGTAATTCACAATCGTGATCCACCGTATCAGTCAGCAAGGCACGAAGAAAAAAATGGCGTAAAATAAATTAACCCCAGACTTCGCTAAGTCAGTGACAACCCTTACTATTTATTATGTCATGTAAAAGGGGACTTTCCTTTACATTTTCCTCAAGGAGATAAAAACCTCAGTATGGTAAATGATTAATAAATTAACTGGTAGGTATAGCCCCGTTTTCTTGAAGCTTGAACAAGACTATAAATAAGGAAATCTGTTTTCAAATATTATCATGTTAGCTTTTTAGGGTTCCGTAGTCAAGAACCCTTATAGTTTCGCCATGTCCGTCTGTATGTCTGTCTGTCTGTCACCGGCTTAGCTCTGAGACGGTTAGTACTAGAAAGCTGTAACTTGGCATGAGTATTTACGTGGACAAATTGTTTTTTTTTTTTTTGTTGATTTGTGGATATCTATTATAATATTATTAGCTACTTACAAAGTCGTAAGCTGTATTTACTTATGACTAGATTAAGGTATTTTTGTATGGACCTGTGTCACCTGAAATAAATGGTACTTATTATTATTTTTCTTATCTTTTTTTCTTCTCCGGCTAGCCGGGAAATCCTGATGGCACGGGCCTAAGCTAAGTGTTCATCAGTTGGGTTAAGTATTGGGGGAATTACGATATATTATTATAATAATATAATTATTCGAGGCACCCTGTGCTTCGGAATGCAAGTTAAGCCATTGGTCCCGTTTGCATTCGAAGTCATTATTAGGTGTTGTTAATCAATGAGTAAACAGTTTTTTTTTTTTTATCCTTTATTTGAAAAGAACCAGTTCCTTCATTATTAATTTCAATCAAGCCTTTAAGCAATTTTAATCTAACTTAATTTGTTACGTGATAATTATTTTGACTTCCACTTTCTTAGAGTCTGATATAAAACTACACTTTCTTCATGTTACATGTGTGTCATTGTCACTATTATTTCTACACTTTTTATACCACACTTAGTCTTCGCACCAGTAACTTTGAGCTGAATTGCCTCGATGTTCACATGTCGGTGGAGTCGGTGTTCATGGGCATCACCCAGAATGTCACAGACTTGAGACAGAGTTAAGACAATTAAAACGTTTACAGTTTACGCACCAAGAAGTCATTATCATGTAGAAATAATCACAGTCTAGTGCATACTAAAGTAGTATAATAAGTACTTAGAACTCTGAGCCTACAATCTTATAATAGTGTCTGACTTATAAGAGCAATATTGCTATGAGTTCTACCGTAGGAGTCATACAACACAATAGTGTAATATTCCTTGGAGTGTGTGCTATTTTAGTACTACCTATTATTCTATTACAATACCCAGGAATACAGACCTTTGGAAAGAAACTTTCTAACAAGTATCAGGGACAGATGACTCTCTACAAAGTCGACCTTGTTATAGAATTCGGTCTGTGTGTGGCTTATGATAGGACACACGCAGCGACTTGTCGCTGGCGATTTCAAACACGTCTGACACAGATTTTTGCCGCCGGTTTGTTGCTAACGATCGATTAAAACCGTGTGTGTGGACGTGATTTTGAAATTGCCAGCGAGTTGCCGGCGACTGAGCGTGTTGCCGGCGACTAAAGTCACTGCGTGTTTACCTAGTTTTTTTTCAGTTAGGGAACTCTTTTCTACTGTTGGGCAATTCTTCCTAGTCTTCCAAGTATCCTTTTCCTGAACCACCTTGGACCAACCCTTGCGGTACCTAGCTTGAGATTAATTCCAATGTAGACTCTTAACTCCCAATTTTTTTTTACAGCTTACAATAATTAAAATCAAAGTGGCGGGCATCCAAATAATATATTTTTAGATTAAATTGCATAAATAATGAATTTATTATTATAACTCAAAGTGTATTAAATATTATGTATCATTTATAATTTAAAGAAATAAAGCCAAAATATTTACTAAAATAATAACTATTCAAATATTTATATATTATTATTAGACGAAGAAAAAAAGAAGTATATTTACACGAATTAAAACAGTACACAATACAGAGTAATAATGGCTACGATCGTACGACGGCAGCCATTACTCTATATTTTGTTAACCTAGTGTAAATTCGTGTAATTATCAATGTAATATCTACTGACTCCGTGATTAGTTCATTTTCCTCGAGAATACCCCTTATAGTAGTAATAAAATAAAAATACAAATTACCCAGAATAATATAATATAATAATAAATAATAAACACAAATAATATGAGCTCTTCCTCCTCTCTCCTACTATGGCCCGACAGGGTTCATAATTGGTTCATTAATTTTAAGCCTACCAACTTTTTTTTACCAACAATATGGAATGCAATAAAGAATTCAGAATTTCCTTCTTAATATTAAAAAAATCCTCATTTATTTTATTAATCGCACGGCATCTATTTGAAATGTAATATTTTGATACAGGGAAAGTAATTAAACTAAACGAAGCGAATGCGGTGCCATATTGCCGATTAAATTAATAAAGATGGCGTACTTTCCCTATAGCAGCTAGATATAGTGATATTCATGTAAATATGATACCAAGAATATGACACGTAGTAAATTGCGTAACACACTATTGAGGTACGTTTTTAGGGTGCCAAACGAAACCCTATTACTAAGCCTCCGTTGTCCGTCTGACATGTCTCATAAACATAAGCAGACAGTTGAAATTTTCACAGATTATGTATTTATATTGCCGCTATAACAACAGATAATAAAAATAAAGTAAAAAATTTAAGGGGGTCCTCATCAAGAAACGTTTTTAAGCGTTTTATATAAAATATAGAATATAGTTATATCCCTAGGGATATAGCTATGTACCGTATTAAAGTTATAATTATGAAAGCATCATGACTTGTGACGCAGTGCGAATTCGCGCGATTAGACGCGATTAATTACAAATTCTTACGACGAGAATTTGCAATTAATCGCGTCATCTGAGTCCAATTGATAAAATTTTACTCTTACACCATACGCGCGAACAGTGACCTCAAACTATTTACTCGATTATCAACTCTATCTCCCATAAGACACTACTTTACCCCACCACAACAACGTCATACTAGATTACAGTATAATTATTATTATAAACATTAATATGATTCAGGTCAAAACTCTGATAACAGTGATAACAGTACTTTCCCGGCTCCCAAAAGATACGTAAGATGTGACCTATCCACCTTATTAAGATAACTACAATAATTAATTTATTAAACTTTAATGATATTATAACTTTAATAATTAATTTTACGATAATGTATTTATATAATTATTACAGATAACAATGTTTATGTTATTAATAATGTAGTTATTATAACAGGGAATAGGGGAAGAACATGTGTGTTTTATCAGACAATTAATGTTTTAATTAAGGAAAATAAGGTGGAGGAATAGTTGCTGTCATAGTTATAATAATTAATTTATATCCTCGTGGCTAAAATGATAACAGCCGCACGTGTCGATTGAAGGTTAAGCCACTCTTGCTGCAGTCGGTTTGTGAGTGACCATCCGTTAACCCCTCCGTGCCTCGGAAAGCACGTAAAGCCGTTAGTCCCGGCTGTTATTCGTAGATCTTTGACAGACGGGTAGTCAGAAGCCCAAAAGTCTGACAACCAGTCTTATCGTGTTACCTAGTATATGGGTTGTGGAGGTCAGATAGGCAGTCACTCCATGTAAAATAATGGTATTCAGCTGCATTCGGTTAGAGCGTAAGCCGACCCCAACAAAGTTAGGAAAAGGCAGTTTCTTTATATAGCTGAAGTGGGTAAAACTGTAGGCTAATCTGACATACAGGGTGGAATTTTTGAGTGGGGGGGGCAATAAAGGCAGGTCCCATAACCGTTGTAACTACCTTAAAACGCTCTTAGAAGACTATTCTTAACTTTTTGAGTAATTGCTAACTGTATTCACAGATTTTGGCTGCGTTCCGAGTTACGATGTTATCGATTTGAGCGTGCTAACACCCGTTCCGAATAAGCGTTAGCGCGATAACGCCGACCCATGAAACGTCATAGATGACGTCATGACGTGCGCCATCTTGCGATAACGCCGACCATGCCTTTTACTAATATCACCGTGATCTCTGTCAAAAATGACAGTCGACTGAACTGTCATTTTGGCAGCGCTGTAGTTTTGAGTCGCAAATATGTATAAACTAACGTGGCTTTTTTCTAAATTGTGCTTCTGGCTACCGTCGCCACTTAACCAAAGCAGAAAAAGAAATTTCTAATGTTTATACAAAGAATTAAGTAATGTTATAAGTTTTGACGTTGAGCAAGCACTGTACGCGCGTTCACGAGCGTTCCGAATTGATGACAGACCTCAGCTGTCATAATCGTAATATCTAAATCGGAACGCAAAATATTGATGTCAGCGCTGTGAGCGATTATGGCCTAACTCGGAACGCGGCCTTTGTAAAAATGGTCGTTAGCAAGAACATGTGTGGCAGAATATGTTTTAAATAAGTCATTTTAATGTGTGCTAAATAATTTTCATTTTATCTACACATGAAGTCAGCAATTGATTGCTTATCAAATTGACTGTCAAATTATAATGTCCGTATAGTAAAACACACAGCTTTAATTCTTTGACAGTTGACGTATTGTGTCAATTTAATAAACAATTGAATTCCCTCCCTCACACCTTGTGCCTCTCCTTTACATGTCGGGTTGTGTGTAGGAAATTAAGAAGTTATGGAAAATAATAAAACCTTCAGTCATTAAATTATTAATTATGATTTAATTATCAAACAAATAAATACATATTTAACAAACGCAGCCTCTATCAATTTCAGTCTTCATTTTGTGTCGTTGCTTCTCTTCTCATAAGGGTTACTTTCCCGCGATGGATGCTGCTTGGCCTACCACGGCGACTGCAGGTCCGGTTTTGATGATGCCATCGCGAATGTGTTGACCAAGCCTTTCCTGAAAAGAAGGAAATAATAAAATTAAGGCAAGGGTCTCCTCCACGGGAGGCAAGGGCGATCCTCTGTGGCTCGCAGAGAATCGCTTTCCAATATGGAAGTACAGTGCGGCCCACCTGTTGTTATTCAAAAAGTTATGTAATCAAACTAGAATGAAAATCAGCACTTTTTGAACGTCAAAATTACATAAGACATTCCCCCATATCGCCAGCCCTTCACCACTTCCTAGTGCTTTTTTTTAACCATAACAGCGAAGCTCTTGGCCTGAATCTCACCTGATGATAAGTGATGATCAGGCCGAAGGTGGAAGGGAGCTTCACCCGGAATCCTAAACCACAGAGGAACTGGCTATCTATCTGGTTATTTAGCTGGGAAGAAGAAGTGGAGCAAGAAAACCTTGATTCTATACAATATTATGAAAAGTATAAGCAAAGTAATTAACGTTACGAAATGCAAATCATTAAATTAAATTATTTGCTAGTCATAGCTTGCATACGCCAATATACCAACAAAAATATTCAGTAAGTTTTAGTTTAAAAGTAAAAAAAAAAATACGAAAATTAACAAGAGCTTTAGCAGCGTTAACTGATCAGTGTCGTGATCTTCAGACTTCATCATAAAATTGGAAGTCATGAACTATTTCAAAATGCAAGTTCAATACGCTATCATCTCTTTCAAAAGACTCGTTAAATGATGGAGCGCACTTGCAGCAAGATGACTTGCAGTGCGGAATCATTTGGTTAAGGACGTTTACTTGCGCAATTAATCTTGTCAATGCCCATGGAAAGCCAGAGTAAGCTTCTGATTAGTAAATCTATGTACCTAGTCCAGTGACTAAACTACAAATGCCAACAATAATCCTTAATCGTTTACTAACTTCACTTTTTTCCAAAGGAATGATTTCCCAACATAGTTAGGAAAGGGTGAGCCTAATGCCATCAACAGGACACAAACCCAGACTCTGGGCTGCTACTGAGAAATTCCCGATGTAAAATCCAATATCACTTTTTATCCGACTTGGGAATCGAACCCAAGATCTCATGCTCAGCAGTAGCGCTTGTGACCACTAGACCAACGGACAATAGATACTAAACTTGAACCAATGTTTAGAAAATACGTTTTTAGAAGGTGTATAGAGGATATCCATTAAAACGTTAAAATTGCAGAGTTATGATTGATAAGCAAAATTGGATGCTTATCAATCATAACTCTGATAGGAGGTCAAGATTGACCTGAAATAGGGCTTCCCCTGTGACAGAGAAAATAGGGTATTAGAACACGTTTTCATTATTTATTTGGAGATAGTAAGATCTCTTTTTCTTGAAGAGTTAGTTAAACTTTTTTAGAGTCGCGATTTACAAAGCTATTAGAACGGCTGAAATTTTCTCAGATAAAAATAGGTCGTAAAAAACTTAGTAGTAGGCACCATAATTACTCGGTAAACTACCTTAATTGCACATTGAAGTTTTTATCATAATATCTAATATTTATGTTATATTGATTCAATAGTCATGATTCAATAGTCTTTATTTCAATAAAAAGAAAATCATCACTATTCATTTACCTAATTTTTTTTTTTCTTGGACGATAATTGGCGCCTCTACCCTGTAGGTACCGATTGGGAATACGTTCAATTTCTAGAGTTGCAACAGTTACTTTCCTAACATGAAACCAATTGGTTGTCGTGGAAACAATAATTAACAAATACGCTACCTACGTCACGAGCACAAATACAATATACGCTAGATTCAAAACCGGTTTTTATCCTAGAGTATTTTGAAATATATAATTATTAATATTGCAATAGGTCGATTTGTCTTTTTGTTCAAAGTTTGGCATGTTTTTTCAAGAGAAAATCCCTTTTTAATTTTGCGTAATTGTATAATATATTTTATGCTCGGTAGATTAAAGGACCTAGTTTAAAGGTAGTTCTGATACTGAAAATTTTAATACCGTTATATGACAACAAGGAATTCACCGACTCATATGGACTACAAGCTTGGCAGCTGAACTACAAACTAGCCTCATTGATCGTAAGTAGAACTAAATATAAGTCTGAAATCGCCAACGCATCTTGAGCAAGCGTTGTGATAAATGCCAGTGCCTTCTCTGTATGAGAAGAGGCCTTTGCCCTGCCTAGGGACAATAATAGGCTGGTGTAATAAATAGAACTTTTAAAAGAACTTACAACTTTCTTGAAGAACTTCCACCTGGGTTCTGGCGCCGCTGAAACAGTTGACATGGCCACCAAACAAGCGAAAACGAACAAAAGAATCTTTGTGAAATTCATTTTTCAAAATAAGAATTTATATTTTCAAAATGATTTTTCGAATTTTGTATTTCGAACTCAGGTGATACGACTCGAATGATACTCTACGTGGATAAATGTGCGATTAAATACTTTCTTTATTTCTGAAGTGGTTTAGCTATCTCCTTGTAAGTTTAAACATGTTTCGAACTTTATTTTTATATAGTTATGAGTCATATTGGAATGTTAGCTATTTCTAATAGTAAGTGCATATACGATGCACCTTGGCATGGGGACTCCCTCGGTCCGGGCGAACTCGCAATACCACCAACTGTCAACAATTATTTTTATTTTTGGACTTGTGGTTTCAGAATGTTGATTGATTTTATTGGAAGACTAATTTTCCTGTTAAGGAACCATTAAAGGTTAGTAATTATTAGCATACACAATATTGATGATAAGGAGTTTATCGTGTGCTATTAGCTTTGTCGTAAAAACTATCTTTATTTCAACATGAATGATGTAACCAATTTTTTGTAACAATTTATTTGATTTAAAAGAGTGTCCGTGGAGTTTCTTGCCCGTTCTTCTCCATAGGTACCTACTACGCTTTGGAATGGGCAACTAGCTTCATATTTTCTGACTGATTGACTTCTTGACAATTCAAAAGTGCCTGTAATTGGTTTAATTGAAATAAATGCTTTTTGTTTGAGTTTGAGTTTGACTACGTTTTAAAACAAGTTTTAGAACCCGTACATAGAGTACTTTTTTGGTAAAGCCTTTTGTTGCTTTTATTGGTAAGTTTTTTGTACATACATGTACAACAGTCACGAGCAAATACCTAAAACTTACGCAGCATTCAAAAGCGAGTTTCTCGTGAAATGATGATTACAACTTTTAGAAAAGACCTATCTCATCGTAGAATGGTTTCGACCTATGGACCTATGTATGTGACGCCATATCAATTATTTAGGAGAAAATTGTGAAAGTAAGTGAAAGGTATTTATGATCGTGAGTGTACCAAATCCCCCGAAAAATCGTGTAATAATATACTGAACTCGCAATTTCATATGTAAAACGAATGAAGAATTATATTAAATTAGTTATACTAGTGCCCTTTGTCACTACAACTAAGCGACCGTTAAATGTAATGCCTAAATATAAGCGCACTATTAGATTTTCAACGTTCGGCCAAGCACCGAGAGTTCAAAATCGAACAATGCAGTAATATTTATGCATCAGGCAATTAGGTTGTTGCCTAATGTTCCTGAAAATGGGCATTAAAGTCAACAAATTAATAACAAAAGCCAATTATGATGTAAATTCAACTAGATACATAACTAAAACACAATTAGTGTTTATCGATGATTCATTGTTGTGTTTAAAACGGACAGAAAACAGTGATCGAGTATGGTTATGACCTACTAAATACAACTGGAGCAAAATACGGAGAGCTGGGGCCTAAGTCTACTAATTTATAAACGTTACAATGGTCTCTCAATGGTGAGTTTTTGACAGTTTGTGTATGGCAAATCTGTCAAAAACTCATCATTGAGAGACCATTGTAACGTTTATAAATTGGTAGACTTAGGCCCCTGGTATCTTTGTAATTAAACAAATTAAACCAATGAACTACAATTGGTTCTAAGTTAACCAGTTATAACTTCAAACAGTATTTTAAAGGCTCCCGTAGACAGGCGTGATGTGACTCTTGTGGAACAATTTTTATAAAAAACTTCACGGAAATTGTTCTACCGCAGTCGCGTCGCGCGATGGTTGCGCCGCGGTTGTCTGCGGGAGCCTTTTCACAATGATGTAGCAAAATTGGTAGGATCATTAATGTAAGTTAATCCGTGTACTGTGTGTCCGGGACTGTTAAACATCATGCCTGTATTCCCCGAAGGGATAGGCAGAGGTGAACCTATAGTACCTACACCCACATTTTACCAGTTATGCTTAAGTCTCATATAATAATAGGAACGAGCCTATTGCCATCCACCGGACACAAATCCTAACTCCGGGCTGCTACTGAGAAATTCTAGAGCATCATTATCATCATCATCAGCAAAATCCATATAGAAAAACCCAATAACACTTTGTGGGAATCGAACCCAGGGCTTCATGTTCAGCAGTAGCGCTTGTGACCAATGGACCAACGAGGCATCCTCCATGCAAATAAACAACAAACCATTGACATCATTATTGAAACAATAAAATAATGCAATAATTACAGTAGTTATTAACCTAGATCTTAAAAGATAAAAGTATAGCTGAGTGGAAACTGAAGAATCTGTAATCTTGGCACACTTTTACAAGTGTTTAGGTAAATATTTCGTAAATAAATAATCATTATTTATAGATAAAAAATGTTTTATAAGGGTCTAGTGGGTACTGTTATACTTTGTAGATTTAGATAAGTATATCATTTATCAAACGAGGCATTCAGTAGCTCAGACGTTTCCATTGTTAACTTTATTCATGTTAACATGAGCACAAAAAGGGAAAAGATAAGTGTTTTCCATTTATTTCATACATTTGTAGCCCTTATTTAGATTTTGAAAATCTTTTTCTGTTACTAAAATGTTTCTCTCAAGCGTCGTTACATAAACTTCTTGATGGTGGCTAAATTATTTGTATTTTCTTCTTTCTTATAGATAGTTGAAGGCGGAATAATGCCTCCTTAGAGCATCTAGTGGTGCAGGGCAGAATGGAAGGGGGTCACCGATGAGATGGACAAATCAAATAAAATCCGCGGTTGGAGGCCCTGTTAATGAACGCGCCAAACCATCATGTAATAGAACCAGCTTGGTAGACGTGAGGGAACACCTCCGATTGGACACAGTTGATCGTGACCATGACCGCTCTGTCGTACGTATTAGACAGTAAGTAAACAAGACATTAATCTTGTGTGACAAGAACAAAGGATGTGACTGATAAGAAAGCTCAAATAGAAATGGACAGTACATACAATCAGAGGAAAGGAAAAATGGTCAAAAATAGTAATGTACTGGTTTACTAGTGACAAGAAGCGGAAACGGTAGGCCATTAAGAAGATGGGAAGGCTGTAGCAGGTGCTGCATGGACGAGTGTCTTTAAGGATAGGGAGATGTGGTAGTTCATTCCTATCCTTGTCCTATAGTCCGAGGGTTGGTGCACAGGACCATTCTCCCCCTTTCTCTTTCCATTCTCCCCTACCATCCACTCCCTTCTTTTTCATATCATTCTTCACATAATCCAAACATCTTTTCTTTTTACCAATCAAAACAAACGTGAATATTAAAAATCATCAATTTTCAAGGAATTTTGTTAATATTTGCAGCAGCTGAATTAATTTATTAAGAAAAAAATGTGGTCTTTGTCTTGTAGCTAATCAATTAAAAGAAATATGAAATAGCTATCTAAACATTTAGCGTAACTAGAAGCCGACCCCAACATAGTAGAGAAAAGACTAGTCAGATTGATAAACCAAATAGTTAAATACGTAATCATTCATAACAGAAATAATAATTATAAACAACCGACAGTAAATAAGTGATAAAACAGCTGCTGGATAAGGGAATTCACATGGCACATCCCGGACTCCCCCTCACCACTAATTAACTGAGAATTTCTTATCACAGACATTTTGCCGTTACAAAAACTGCAAAACCAACAAATTAAACTCTTATTCCTCAATACCTAAAGACCAAATTAAAACGAGATAAATCACTTAACAACGGTAAAACTAAAATTGTCTGGTTTTGTGAACTGTGTATAAATATGTTTTAATGCTTGATAGAGCATCATTCGAAGCGTTTGAACACTTCAGTGTGATTTTAAAATTGTTGTAATAGAATCATTTTATTAAAATAAATAAACATGAACTTCTCAAGGATCTTCTTGTTCGTGTTCGCTTGTTTGGTTGCATTGTGCGCTGTTTCAGCGGCGCCTGAGCCCCGGTGGAAGGTATTCAAGAAAATTGTAAGTATTTTTTTGTTATAAAAGCTCTTATATTAGAATATATTGTCTGCAGGTTAGCTTTAAATGCGATTCAACGGGTAACGGGTTGGAGCCCCATACAATACAAATTCAGTTATTTTGTCCAATAAACGCGTCGCTTTTCCATCTGCAGACTATTGCCGCGTCTGAGTCGTCTCACGTACCATCTGAGTTGCCCGCGCCTAGTGTAGCCATTTAGATGTCGCTGCAAATCGCTCTCTATTAATATTGCCAAATCTTGGCTATCAGTTGTTTCTCTAATGCCAACTTACTGTCTTTACTTTTCATTTTAAAGTTGAATACATTTTATTTTTACGTGAGCAGTAATTTCACTGACCTTTTTATTACTTCAGCAGTGAAAGGCAATAAAATATAGCGAGTGCAAGTAGCTCACATGTGTTTAAGATAAACTCGTAAACTATTCTAATAAACTGCGCAGATGTGACAAGCCTGCTAGTTACTTACATTAGTCACTGTTTACTGGTCGACTTGGCAAATTCAAGCCAATTCAATTCAAATTTTCTTACGTTTTTTGCAATTTGCAAGTCAGTATCAGGTTGTATGTTGATCTAAATATGATTCGCTGCCGTATCAGATATTTATTTATATAATTATAGTCATAAAAATCATCAATACAAATCTCTAAGTTCATAATTATAATCCCATTGAATGACTATTTCATGAAATCATGACATAAGAGGCTTATTCTAACTTGAGGAGTTGTATTGCTAATTCTAATGATTATAATTCTGTAAAACCTTATTTGTTACGGTCGCGAATTATATTTTAAACAACATACAACCTGACACTGACCTGCAAATTGCAAAAAACGTAAGAAAATTTAAATTTCGCGGGCTACCTTGGAGCATCCACCTTAAATGATGCATTTTGCTGTAGTTCCTAATATTAGATTTCTTTACCATTATTATCAGCCGTTTGTGTTCCACTGCAGGGTAAGGTCTGCCTTCCCTATTTCCACCTATTCCTTAATTTACTGCCTTTTCTTGCTTCTTTAATCCTTGTGAAAAAAGTCGCGGTCGTTCCACCATCTCCTCTTGGGCCTGCCGCGGTGCCGTTTCCTCCTGTTTGGGATCTATACCATAAATTATATAACATCGAGCCTTTTTGCTTATTTAGCAGAGGGTCCTCGAAATATTTTGCCATCTATTTTACTGGTAAAATATATTTAAGTTTGAAAGGTTTGATTATATGTAATATGCAAAGTTCAAAAATAGAACTTTCAAGCTACATGGAAGTTTTTTATATTTTCGAATATTTTCAAATCATCATTAGGTAGTCTCATACAGTTTATTAGATATTTCATAGTAAATTAAACATTTTCTTTTCTTTATTTTTCCAGGAGAAAATGGGCCGCAATATCAGGGATGGCATCATCAAGGCTGGACCAGCGATAGCCGTCCTGGGAGATGCCAAAGCCTTAGGATAAACTTCTGTGATAATATAGTAAATTAAGAATTATTTATAAGTTCCACTTAATACTCAAGTCTGCCATAAAATAAATATTTTTAAGTATTTAATTTTGTGTTAATTTTTCACACCCATTAGTTAAAAGTCACCAGAACATTTGCATTAGGTACCTACCTATACGAATGATCAACATATTTCAGCACATCTTCATAATTTCAAATAAGTACTTAGATAGATTTCAGATCCACTTTTGGTACAGAATGCCTATATTGATACTTGAAACAGGCCCCTTATTTTAATGAATCAGTTAATAAACGACCAAACGTTCAAATAAACGTCATTCTTTATTTATTTCTAATGGAGGACACTGATAGCCAAAACCGTCAATGAAAAGCCAGTTTATTTACACTAAGGGCGGATTCGACCACACAGGAATAAATTTTACTCGCGGAATAGGCCTTCTCTTCCGAATAAATTTTGCATTTTTGACAGTTTCTCCATACGAAAACTGTCAAAAGTGAATCTTATTCCGCGGACATAACTTATTCCTGTTTGGTCAAATCCGCTCTTAGGCTTACAAAAATATTCAAAACATTGTAACTCAACATTTCATTTAATAGCTAAGAGTTATTGTTCTTTAAATGTTCTGTTCCGATTTTAATTTATTTAGCTCAATACGTTTTAAAACACAACAATAAGTAACATAGCAACTTAAAAGGCCTTTTTCTGATTTGTCGGTATAGCAGCGGTGCGATTGAATCTTCCTGATTAGGTCGGTATGTGCGAGAGTGCGACACATACCGAGCTAATCAGAAAGGCTCTATTGAAATATAGGGGCTCGGTAAGAGCTCGGTAAGCTTTCGGTACCGCGGTCGCACCGCTGCTGTACCGACAAATCAGAAAAGGGCCTAATTGGTGAAATGTGTGTGTAATAGGTTCAACTCAGTCTAATCCTTTGGGGAAACAAGGCGTGAAAAACTTAGTGTTCAGCGATTTTAGTCGCTGACCGTACCACCAACCCAGACGTTAAAGGCTCATGCAGATGGGAGCGCCGCCGGTGATTGTTTTCACAGAAATTGTTCCGCCAGAGTCTAGTCGCGCCGTCGCCACACGCCTGTCTACGGGAGCCTTAAATATATTGTCTTCATAATCAGTTTGAAGGAAGTTAATGTTATTAGGTGCCTAATTTTAAAAACTTTTTTACAATAAACAAGAAAACAACAGACTTCTAAAAAAAACACTACAAAGTGTAAAATAACTTTAATTTTAGAAGTCGGTGTACTTGGATCTGTATTTAAGTTTTTTGCCACCAACTTCCGAAAGGAGACTGAAACGATTACCTACATACAATCTTGGGCCTGAGTGTAAAAAGATGACAGTGGTGTCAATTAATAGCTTATACCGCAGAATTTTCAGTGAAAGTGTTGATAATATAGGTATATTATCAACACTTTCACTGAAAATTCTGCGGATTTTGTCAATCTGAGAACAGAGATATAAGAAGTTAAGTAAAAGTGAGGTTATATTTAATAGGACAGTACAGTTTTTAAAGAAGAAAAGAATATAGTAAAGTGACAACAATAGAGTAAAGAGTACAAACCATAACTTTTTGTACTAATACGTATGAATATTCAAAAATTACTCAATCGATAATCTCACGAAAACTATCTTTCTCATATTTCTCCGCTTCCAGATTGAGTATTGAGGTGATTTTTCATAATATGTATGTTTAGGTTAAGGTATTTTTCTATGCACCAGTGTCGCCTGAAATAACTGGTATTTATTATTAAATTCTGGTTTCCTCACAATGTCTTCCTTCTTCTTTACTTATTAACCCTAAAAAAGCAGCCAGAAGCCTGTAATTTTAGTCACCAGGGTATCTTCATTTTTTTTTTCAAACCACGTTACAAAACATTGTATCGTGGCAATATTAAACCATTAAATTGCGTTTAGTGACTAATCTGGCCAATAAATCAATTATATTTATGTAATGTTGGTAAATTAAGAAATGAACACAATAAATTAGAATAAATTAATATAATTTATTTACACAAATTATAACGCAGTTCATGATAAATAATCAGTATTTTAAGAATAACATACCATAATACTAATAATAACTAAAATAAGTACCTAAATACTGAGAAAACAACCATTCGATTCGTTGAAGTTAGGACTAGAAAAGGATGCCAATGGAATACCCTTGTTGGAAGACAAGTATTTGACAACTATCAAAAATATGCATGAATTAATACAGTTTAAAGATATTTAAAGACGATTTTTGAATAATGTCATAAAATCGGTGGAAAAATGGAGAAGCTCTTTTGAAATTATTCTGGTCTCCTTTTCACGGAAAACGATCGTTTTATGGGTTCCTGGGTTGTGACATCAGATCGTAGCAGTGCTATTTCTGCCTAGAATACTCTTTAAAACGCGTACAACTTTGCCATTATTTGAGATTATAACCAATTTATTTTCAAGGTTTCGAAATCGAATGAAAAAAAATCCAGTCAAATATCCTATTAAGAGTCTGTTTTATCTATAAATCAACCGGTACATTATTTTCCAATAGCAGCAGCCTGACCGAGTATCACAACAGCTGGTGCAGCCTTGATGGCACCATCCCGAATCCGACGACCCATCTTTTCCTGAAAACAAGAAATTGCATAAGTATTGACAAATAAATGCCGCGTAAATGTTTTTTATTTTGATTTTAATTTTTGGGTGTAATTTATTTTTATTATTATAATTTATTTTTATTTTTTATTATTATTTCTTTCTTTCTTTCTTTATTGTGTTTTTTGTTTTAGGTATATAATTATGGGTCTGCAATAAAGATTTTTATTATTATTTTTGTTGAGTGTTTTCTCTTCTCAGCTCTTATGCTGGGTTTTGCAACATTTACGGACCGAAGCCAAGTAAATGCAACTTGTGGTGTGTTATATTACAGATGTGTTGTGATGAGGACCTATTTCGTTTTCATCTATTTGCATGAACTTTCTGACGATTCGACATGTATTTAAAATTGCAGCTTTTTGTAGGGTGATAGGGTTTCTTTTAAGTTTAGTAATGGCTATGGAGAAGGTGATTTATTAATTATTATTATTACCTATTAAATAACTGTAGTAATAAAAGAACAGACGGTTTATTTTGTAAAAATCATACCGTGAACTTAGGCGAACTGAGCTTCCATACCTTCTGATGGAATGGATTATTATGGGGATAATGAATGATGGGATGGATTAGCACTATTATTTAAGAGCTTATTTCAATCTTATTTCAGCTAAGTTTTCACGGTGATATTTTTACAGAATAGATGAGCTGAAATATTTGGAAAAAAAAGACTAACACATCATGGTACTGGGATGGCCAACTTCGTCCTAAAGGCACCATTCCGTAGCCGACCAAAGCGGTGACTATGTGAGCGGTGAAACTGGTGTCTATGTATGTCTATGATATACCTTGCGTAGCTAGCGACACGTCGGTTTCAAACCAGTCGTGTCGTGGCGACAAGTCGCCTGCTACGGTCGCCTACAGTCGGCTATAGAATGGTAGCTTTAAGGTGGATGCTCCAAGGTAGCCCGCAAAATTCAAATTTTCTTGCGTTTTTTGCAATTTGCAGGTCAGTGTCCGGTTGTATGTTGATTAAAATATGATTTGCGGTCGTAACAAATATGTCTTTATAGAATTATAATCATTAGAATCAGCAGTGCAACTCCTTAAGTTAGAATAATCCTCAAATATCATGATTTCATGAAATAAGTCATTCAATAGGATTGTATGAACTTGGAGAGTTGTATTGATGATTTTTATGACTATAATTCTATAAACAAATATCTGATACAGCTGCAAATCATATTTAGATCAACATACAACCTGATACTGACATGCAAATGGCAAAAAACGTAAGAAAATTTGAATTTTGCGGGCTTCCTTGGAGCATCCACCTTACCGAATTCGTGCCCTCTGATGCAAGTTTGGAGAATGGTGATAATAAATGCCCATCCTAATGAAATAAAAAACTTGTCATCCTTGGGCGAATGCAAACGAATGACAATGAAAACTTACCCAAATAAAATAATCGTTATTAAAAAATTATGTCCAAGTTAAACTCAAAAAAAAAAAACTTACAATTTTCTTGAACAGCTTCCACCGGGGCTCAGGCGCCGCCGACACAGCGCACAGTGCAACCAAACAAGCGCACGTGAAGAAAAATATGCGAGAGAAATTCATTTTTAATAATATTATTAAAATCAAAATATAACACTTAATTCAATATCGTACAAAAATCGGAGGCTGTCCGTTCAAATTTATGCTTGTAATGATGCTCTTCTTCCTGAAATCTGGTTTTAATACTATTAAAATTACTAAGATATAATTTGCAGTTGTAACATGCAATACCACGCTAATATCACCTCTATTAATTCAAACTGAATATCAGTTTATTTTGTAAACTTTTATCTGCCCGCAAATGTCAGTTTGTAATAGTTTGCATTGATAAATCACGCGCCTGTAATGATCGCAGGGAAGTCCCAATACCGTGGTTATTCGGTGCAAAATACTAACAATCACGCATGATAGTGCATATTAAATAGCGGTAAATAAAATGTATGGTAGAATAGGCAAGCCCGTATATACAAATATCATACATACGCCTATATAAAATCAAAATAATGTATATCAAGTATCAATAAACGGTAGTAACACTTATTCAAAATCAAATTCTTTATTGCGAACTAAGTGTACTTACATAATTTTGAAGATGTTTTAACAATAGGTAGGTTCTTCGAACTTAGTTGCCTGTTATGGCGTTGCAAGTTAAATGGTTATAATTACTAAAAAAATATATACATACTCTAATATCAGTTATACAGATTATATTATATTAATTAACATTATTCATACATTTTATATTAAATCATACTATTCATTTAAATCACATTATATTAGTTATCACAATAGTTTTAATATTTAAATCATTAGTTCTCTTCAAGGAATTCTTTTACAGAATATAAAAAAAATGCCTTTTAAAAAAAATAAAATTATCATTGTTTTATCTTCATTAAAATAGGTTTATAATTTGAACTAATTATTTTGTCTGTGTGCACTTCCTTAAATTTTTTTATTACATTGCACTAAACTGTTGTTTTTAATTCAATTGTTTGCGTTACGCTTAGTATTATCAGAGAACGACCGCTGACATTTTTCCGGGTTCTTTTATCAGAATGGTCTTGTCGTAGCTTCAACTAGTTCATACCACAACATGTTAAACGTAAACTAATCTTTTCTACAGCTGCAGAAGTTTTACTGCAGTATAATTTACTTGTTTATTTTTCTTTATTTTCCCCCACACTAAGGATTTGTCTTTATATAGGGATTTGGATAACATCCGCATGGATCGATCCATCAGGTTAAGCTACGCATGGCCAGGGTTGATCTGTGGATGGGTTAGACCATCTTTACACATCGAGACTCCTCCGTGCCTCGGAAAGCACGTTAAGCCGTTGGTCCCGGCTGTCATTCGTGGATCGTTGACAGTAGTTACGGATCGTCAGAAGCCCAAAACTCTGAGAACCAGTCTTACCAAGGGTATATTCACCCAGTTAGGTACTGGGTTATGGAGGTTAGATAGGCAGTCGCTCCATGTAAAATACTGGTATTCAGCTGCATCCGATTATACTGGAACCCGACCCAACATAGCTGGGAAAAGGCTAGGCAGATTGATTGCACCGGGCATAGGACGCTAGCTGAACAGAAACAAAAAGATAGGCTAAGACTGGGAACATACACACACACAAACATACATAAGTTCACGCCTTTTCTTGTGGTGGTAGGCAGAAACTACAGAACGCGACTTGCTACTATCCTATGCAAATGCACTCAAGGACATTTATCTCCGGTTGGTGCAAGACTATTGCAGAACATGGAAACATAACATATTGGGCTATGGGTTTGGGTCGTTAATAACTGCAATGTAAACATTAAAAAAAAACAACAAAAATTAGTATCTTAATGAAAACAATCGATTGATATGGGGGATAACATTTATCATCCATGAAACGGGGCTTTTCTGGATTCATCTGAATGAGAAGCGTTATCAGCACAAACATTACATTTACAGTCACAATAAACGCTGATAAAACGAAACGGTCTCTAAGTAGAGGACATAAAGTCGATATTTAGTTTGTTTACAAGTTTTCCAACAGCAAACAATATTTTGGTTAAGTCATAGTATATAAAACGAGATTTATGCAAGTAAAGCATCATTCAACTCGAAGAAGTCTTCGTGAATTCAATATAAAATAATAATTTGAATTAAAACAATAATTCTAAAAATGAATTTCTCTCGCATATTGTTGTTCGTGTTCGCTTGTTTGGTTGCACTGTGCGCTGTGTCGGCGGCGCCCGAGCCCCGGTGGAAGGTGTTCAAGAAAATTGTAAGTTATTTGTTTTGCTAATGAGATTAATTTTCCAGAAAGAAACTGCGGCCAGTTAGATTATATTTCTTAACAAAATTATTCTCCTTGGTATTTTACTCCAATAAACTCACCTTTTGGAAGTAATGTTTAAGTTCGATTAAATACATGCTATGTAAAAGGAGCCAAGCTTATTCATCTTTCACCAGCTAAAAATCTAGACTGTCACTTATAATTTCCTAAGTAAAACTTTGCCTGACCCAGGCATTGACCCCCGGACGTCACACAGTCATAGTCGCTAGCTAACCCAGGTCTTCGAGTTTAGTTGTTGCACTAACTGAAGCATTGGGCTGTTATAAAAAATAAATAAGTGAATCATCCCTTTACATATTGTTAATTTATTAATAATCAATAATTTCATTCATTAATTAATTTGCTCGATCCACACGATGGACGATTGGCGTTAGCGTTGGGGCCAACATTGAGACCAACTTTTGGAACTGGTGTTATCATTTCTTTCCCTATTGAGCTAGGTATATGTATAATATAAGATTTGTTAACATTTTTTTTTTTTCCAGGAGAAAATGGGCCGCAACATCAGGGATGGCATCATCAAGGCTGGACCAGCTATTGGAGTCTTGGGTGACGCTAAAGCCTTAGGAAAATAGTTTTTATTCAGGTCCTATCAAAATTGTCAAAGTATTTGTAATTTGTAGAGTGTCTGTTAAGTAAAACACAATGCCAAAGTATTTATTAAATTATGTTAAGTACTACTTATATTGTAACTTAAAGTGCCATAAAATAAACATATTTTTAAGTTATTTCTCTTCTTTTTTTTCTATTCACACATAACATAACATATAACCTGTAATCGCCGAAGGGCTATGCAGAGGTGTACATAGTACACCCTCATATTGCCAGTTATGTTTAAGTCCCATGTAATAGGGGGCGAGCCTGTTACCTACACCAAGTACGAATCGACTCCAGGCTGCTTCTGAGTTTTTTTTTTTAAATTCATTTAATTGATACTCAGGGTGGCTAGGTCAATACCAATTTTTACAGTAGCAATGGCTTTCATTTTGACTGTTTAACAAGATTAATTGCGTTATTTATGCATTTTTTTGAACATTTATGATGCAATGGGTTAGCAATACTTAATTGATTCAGGCGTGACTTTGCGGAAATCCATTATAAAATACAATAGACGTAGATATATTTAGTAACCTATTTCGCTTAACTATTCTTAATGAGTCTTATAAAACCATGTAAGAAATCGACACGTGTTCACCTCTCAACGAGGCATCCTCAGGATGACGATTGACTTGTCGCGAACCCGTATACGACGTGTTAAGCGGAATAGGTTACTAAATATATGTACGTCTATTGTATTTTTTTAGGGTTAGCAATATCAAGGGATATTGCTAATTGATAATTCCAGTTTCCCCATTTTTCCACTTTTGTTAGAATTATGAAATACCTAATAGGCGAGTAAATTCATATTCATTCATAATAATATTCAAAGATAAGTAAAAAAAATATTAAAACTTAAATACCTACACTTTTTAGAACTGAAAGCAAAGAGTTATTTTTACCCGACTACGGCTAAGCAAAAAGGAGGGTTATGAATTTGATCGGTATTTATGTATGTATGTTCATCTGTTTCCTCTTAAGTTCTAAACTACTCATCATAATTTCACAAATGTTATCGAAATAGTTTCGTTGGAAGCGTCTTGATCGTCCGCTGGTTTAGGCTATGTTACGTCACGTTAACTTGATTATGGCGCCCTCTAGAGGAAGACATGAATAAAAACAAATTTTTTTATGATGTGTGTTGGATATCAAATGAAAGGGTTTAATTCCCACATTAAAAAATATAATATAATATATTATTATATAACCCCAAACTAATTAAAAAAAGAAAGATATAAAATTAAATACTCCGGATTTTTAATTTATCTGTCTGTGCTGTCTCATTTAAACCTGTTGGCATTTTTGTCGTTGTTGCGTTTTATCCCGGTTCAAATTAATCCAACTCAATTGTTATTGATTTAGGAGTGTTCTGCTTTAAAATAATATGTATGATGTATAAAAAACCTTCAGGTGTTATTGGCTGCTCCAGTGATAAAAGCAGGCGCAATGTTAAACCGTGTGGGCCAGTTGAAAATGCGACATAACCCTGCACCTTACCCAGATATTATAGTACATCCTTGCCTAACCGAGTTAACTGGACAGATTAAATATCTCCAAGCTAATTGGAACACGCGCATAATCAATTTTTTAATTTCATAATCCTCTTCATCATCATCATTTCAGCCCGGAATCACCCACTACGGGGTATAGGCCTCCCCTTTTTTCTGCCATACTTCCCGGTGCGTCCCTCATCCAGGTGTTTCCCGCGACTTTGACGATATCATCAACCCAACGCGCTTTTGGACGGCCCTGGTTTTTCTAATCCTCTTAATTGCATTAAAATATTTCTATTTAAAACATAATATTACATAACGCCTGTATTACACATATCATACTTCAAGGGGGTAAGTTGAGGTATGATATAGTAATAATCATATATTTCGCGACAAATGTTGGAGTTTTCGAAAAGGGCGAAACTTATCATGAAACGGCTACAAATCCGCATTCCGAGCTCCTGGATCATCGTGAAATAGTTTAACCTCTTTTTCGAAGTATTACCTAAGTAATAGCTTTGTAGGTTGATAGTTTGTGCAGTGATTAATCAATTGATATTTTGATGATGTTTTTTTAGGTCAATGACCGCTGGTATTATTACTACTTTATAATATTATAAAGATAAAGACGTAAAATTAGTTGAAGAGGTGTAATTTGGGTAACAGAAGAAAGGAAAAACAGACATAGGTAACTTAAAAAATAATTTATTTTCACAGCAGCTTTATCAATAATATTTACATAATTTAATCCTATTTAAAAATAATGCTACAGAAGTTTATCCTAAAGCTTTGGCTTGTCCTAGGACACCGATGGCTGGTCCAGCCTTGATGATGCCATCTCTGACGTTACGGCCGACTTTCTCCTGAAAAAAGAAAACAAAATAATGTTAGCAATAGTTACGTTTTTTGTTGTGTTTGATCTCTCAAGTCCGACTTCCCGACCAGACTTCCCTGACCAGACTCCAGACTTTCCTGTGAGTGCGTCAATAAATTAATACTTCCAGCTAAACGACTACATGCTCAGGGCTTCCAGGATGCGGACCTCAGCTTTGGGCGTCGCTGGGGGAACACAGCACGGGACAGGCTGGATCGAATAAAGTAATAGTTCAGTATTACTCATTCCATATGTGTAAGGGGCAGCTTCTGAAGATAGGCCTCATATTTTGATTTCTGTTACTCCACATAAATAGGTAGGTACTATAAGTACATCATCGATCCACGGCCTTTATATTCTAGATAATCGTTTAGTATCTGGTATCGTTTTTTGAAAGAACAGAGCTTGGTAATCCATCTTCGTTTATTTTGCTTACTGAGCTAAGTTATCATAACAGGCTGGCAATTAAATTGAACTACCTGGATAAAATTAGGTATCCAATATAAACTATGACAATTTACTAATTAGAACTGTTTACCTAACCTACCTCCTTACTATTAAATTTTGCCTGGCCTGGGCATCGAACCCAAAACTGTTTATTCAGTAGCCACACTTGCAACCACTAGATAAAAGGAACATCACTGGCTTACACTTTGTCTAGGATAGATTTTTACAGTACTAGTTGGAATAAGTACTAAGGAACAAGAAAAATATAAAGTATTTAAATACTTACAATTTTCTTGAACACCTTCCACCTGGGTTCAGGCGCCGCCGACACAGCGCACAGTGCAACCAAACAAGCGAACACGAACAAGAATATGCGAGAGAAATTCATTTTTAGAATTATTATTTTTAATTCAAATTATTATTTTATTTGAATTCACGAAGACTTCTTCGAGTTGAATGATGTTCGAGTTTCAAAACTATCATTTTATATACTCCTACTACTAAAGTAACCAAGATATTGTTTGCTGTCAACAAACTCGATATCAAAGAAACATAGACTTTATTGTGTTCACTGAGAGATTATTTTGTTTTGACAGATGTTTCCCGGTGTGTTAAAGTCAGTTTGTATTGATAACGGTCCGTGGCCGCGGTGTGTTGACTCCAGGGAACTCCCGATTCTGTAAGCTTAATGAAGTCCCACACTTATATGGAAGTTATAGTACGGATCAGTAATTCCGGGTACGTAGTGACGATGTTTCTTACCGTTCTTGTATTCCCTCTGCATGCAAGTCAGGCCTCGTCTCACACAACTAACAATAGTAAAATTTACCAATTTGCTTAATGCTGATTGGCATTTTTTAAATGATAATATTGTTTTTACTGCCGCATGTCTTTTTGTACACTGAAAAAAAATGAAAACTTAGTAAAACGGGCTTCAATTCTTCAAAAATTTTAAAATTAAATAACTACTATTCTATTACAAAACAATTCCCTTCATTACCATAGTGATATTTATAAACATCAACGCTCAAAGAGTCATGATTTCGAGGGAATATTGTCATAATATTTCCCTGTGGTTGACACAATATTATAATCTTGTTATTGCCATTAGTACATTACTGTCGCGGCCTGCAAAAGGGGCATTAGAACTGAGGGAAATGAAAGGCATAACAATAGTGCATTTCTATCGAGGCCAGCAACTCAAGCATTGATTGGACGATCGTAAAAATTTAGGCCGAGACGAAGCCGAAGCACACATACGTGAGTCAATCAATGCCTGGTTGCGGCCAAGGCTTGTATTGTATTACTTTTCTCAAACAATGCGTGGAAATTAAAACTAAGTAAATTAATATATTTAATCATTTTTCACGCGCCAATAATTATGTTCATTTGTTTATTTTTTACTATAATTATACAGTTTTATTGGCAAGCCGAATGGAAATTTAAAACTTACCTCCTTGGTTACCATGTGTTGAAATAAAAAGTTCGTTCCATTTTACACGACAGATAATTATGATTTTTCATAGTAATTTATTCGGGCGCTAAACACGACAGATATGGATTTCCATACAAACATTGCCGGCCCGACGCTCGCATGTATTTAATCAGTACAGCATTTTCGAGTTATCTCGAAGAAGGTTGTCAAAATAATGCTCGAATTTCCAAGCATGTTTGAGAAAAAGATCATGTATATGGTCATCATAATCATGCTAAACGTTTTTTTTTTGTGTGACGTACCGAAATGCAATAGGTATCTCAATCTAAAAGTATGAAATAGGTTCTTTTTTGCGCTATTTCAGTGTTGCTAAGTAAAAGTTGTTTATTTTTTGTGTTATCGGATGGCAGACAAGCCATTAATTAATCAGAGCGAGGTTTTGAATCACTACAAGGTATAAAATTGTATATAATTACTGATCACGGGCAATAATATGCATAAGTACATGGTCCATGTAATTGCCAAACATACAGGATCAAATTGAATTAGCTAGCGAAATACAGACACGAGATGGCTTTCGATATCTCGTGTTCGGGTTGCGTTTTGACTAGCAGGTACCAGGGGCCTAAGTCTACTAATTTATAAACGTTACAATGGTCTCTCAAAGGCGAGTTTTTGACAGATTTGCCATACAAAAACTGTCAAAAACTTACCATTGAGAGACCATTGTAACGTTTATAAATTAGTAGACTTAGGCCCCTGGCCTTCTTGCCACAGTCAAGACGTGCAGCTACCGAGTACTTATTTTCCGTGCTTTGTGTTTTTAGGGTTCCGAATGAAAAAACGGAACCATTATAGGATCACTTGTGTGCCTGTCTGTCCGTTTGTCACAGCCAATTTGGACGGATCTAATGGACCGATTAAATTTAAATTTCTTACGTACCTACATAAATTAATTTTAAATGTAGGGTTCACTTTTGGGAGACAAATAAATGTATATTGTTTTAAAGTTTTGCCCACTGTACCGTATGAAATATCAAATGAAAGGACTTACTGTGAGGGACTAAAGTTTTTTTAATAAAATAATTTTAAAAAATTGTTTAAAGTTACCTAAGAAAATACTGAAAATACCTTTCTTATCTCCGAGACTACTGACCCTAAAATGTCGAATATAAAATACAGAAAATTGTTCTATACATAAAGATTACAGGAAAAACGTATAAGTAGGTAAGAAGACTTCGGTCTTACTACAATATTGTTAATCACCCAATATTGTACGTACAAACATAGATTTGCAGTTGGAATGTATGGGAGAACATATTGTTTTTAAGTTTGTCCTTGAGATAAATAAATTCATCACAATAATCCCAACTACGGAGCCCTTCATTGTGAGTGGTCGGACACACTCTTGGCCATTTTTTTTATTTCTTTCAGGTACTATCTATTCTTGTATGGAAAATTAATATTTATATAGTCTAAATTCCAGGAAAATGTATGTACTTATAGTACTTCTTCTAATATGGGTTTGTTTGTGCAAGTGAGTTTTGCATAGTAGGCAGGTATTTTCAAAAATTTGTAAGGAAAAACAGACATAAGATTAAAAATAATTTATTTTCACAGCATTTTATGTACAGATATTAAAATTAACTTATTAATAATCATCAACATAACATTACGCCTGTATTCCCCGAAGGGTTAGGCAGAGGTGTACTTACAGCACATCCACATTTCACCAGTTATGTTTGAGTCCCATGTAATAGGGGGCGAGCCTATTGCCATCAACCGGAACTAATTAATAACTACAATAATTAATAATACTGTTACAGAAGTTTATCCTAAAGCTTTGGCTTGTCCTAGGACGCCGATGGCTGGTCCAGCCTTGATGAGGCCATCTCTGACGTTGCGTCCGACTTTTTCCTGAAAAAGAAACAAATAGAAGATATTAGCAAAATCAATCATATGTATGCCACTGCTGAAAAAAGGCTTTATTGAATGGTTCAAAATGGATCTCGAAAAGTAAAAAAAATATGGGCTAGGAATCGAACCAAGATTTTCAAGTGTACGCTTCCACTGATCCGAAGGAGAAGTAACCTGTTACTACCACGCACCTTCTTAAGAAGATCACAACTGTTTACAATGTACCAATAATTATTGGAATACTGCGGAAACAAAAATACTTACAATTTTCTTGAACACCTTCCACCTGGGTTCAGGCGCCGCCGACACAGCGCACAGTGCAACCAAACAAGCGAACACGAACAAGAATATGCGAGAGAAATTCATCTTTAGAATTATTATTTTTAATTCAAATTATTGTTTTACTGCATTCACGAAGACTTCTTCGAGTTGAATGATGTTCCATTTTCAAAACTCTCATTTTATATACTACTAAACTGACCAAGATATTGTTTGCAGTCCACGTACTCAAAATCACACAAACATAGACTTTACCGTGTTGTCATAAAGATTATGTTATTGTGTCACATGTGTTTATGAGTGTTAATTTCAGTTTGCATCGATAACGGTGCGCGGTGTGTTGGCTCCCGGGAACTCCCAATTCAGTGAGCTTAATGAAGTCCCCCATACTTTAATATCGTTGGAAACCATTTAGTAAAATACTCCAGCTACAAAAAGATGTATTTAATCGTCATAAAATAATTATGGCTCACAATTTTGCGAAATCGATTGGCGCTTACCTAGGCACCCAAAAAAGCATGACATGTAATTTAAAGTCATAATTTTCCTTTATTTGTTGTACAATAAAGAATATCTATTCTACCTATCCATCATCAAATACTTTTTATCTTAAAAAAGAGGTGTCAATATGACCTAACAGCGTGACTTGTATTCAATAACGCAAAAGCGTCATATTTAATAATAAACATCATGCATTATCTCTATGTGCGTTCGGATCAGAAAATTATGTTTCAGAACTTGGAACTCTAAAACTGCGCGTCAGTTTGATGACCTAGTGAACTCAGTCGGATAACGGCTTCACAGCTGTCACGGCATAAGCTACTTGATTCTACCAAAGAAACAATGGATGATTTTATTGAGATAAATAAAATAACTTCTGTAAATTGGTTTTACAAAAAGGTACTTTTCATCAACATCATCATCATCATCAGCCTATAGCAGTCCACTGCTGGGCAAAGGCCTCTCAAATTGCACAGATCATCCAGCTGCTACCAGCCACCTTGCAAATATCGTCGCTCCACCAGCCTGAGGGCGTCCTTATAGTATATTAATTGACAGCAAACCGGAAGATTACTTTACAAAGAACAACGTGTATTTTTTTTATAGAATTAATACTAGTTTCTGCCCGTGACTTCAGCCGCGTGAAAGTTGCTATAAGTAACATAAGATTATATCCTAAAACACTCTGAAATACTGTTGCTTTCCATTAGTGAGAGAATTTTCGGAATTGGGTCAGTAGTTCCGAAGTTTACCGCCCACATAAAAACTTTACCTCTTCATAATACATAATTATTAATATATACATTGCATTTATAAACACGCATAGAAGCATGTCCTTGAAATTCAGATTTTCCATAATCAATATTTTGTGTTTCTTAGAAATTGACGCCATTACATTTTTCTAGGGAAATAACCTCCTAACTCCACTAATTAAACGAATTTGTTATATACAGCAGTTAACAGCTGTTGACACAGATGCTTGCAGAAATAGTTTTCCTTATCTTTAAAACCTCTTTGTTTAATTTCAGAAACATGATTCATCTGTGAGTTTCGGTAATGTACCTTGGAGAGGAATTCTGCGTTTTTATTTGCATTTAGATTTGTACTCATGCTAATTTTGTTTGTAATGTTCTATGTATTGTTACATTTACAGAGTACACTGCTAGACTGCTCGCAAGATAAGTCTGCACGCAGTTGAAATCGGAACTAATAAGTATGCCGCTTTGTTGTAGTTTATTCAGGGTGAATTAATTAAATATAGAATTATTTATTTAATTAATATTAATATAAGATTAATAATACCTATTAAGATTAGTTATCAATATGGATTTAATATTTTAAATATTACAGTTTATAATATTCTTGCGCGTACTCTACGAGGATCTTTTGACGGTCAAATGACGTTCATGGGGGCTGTTGGTCAACATTTTTTATTTTTTATTTAAGAAATTTCACTTGAAATGTATTCAAAACACAAGATGACAGCGTTAGTTCGGATATTATTGGCCACGTGCCAAAATAATCTTGCAGCGCTAGCAACATTGGTAATTGGTAATTCAATGTTAACAAAATTCTGAGTATTGCGTCTAGACATTAGGTTTTAGTTCTACAGTCCGACCGTTGAGAGAATGCGTTCCTAACACCTTTCAGTTGGACAATTTCTAGTAACTATAAGGATCAAATTCGCATAAAATATATTCGTTAGTATGAAACTGACAGGTGTCAAAAACGCATTCTCTCGACGGCCGGACTCTACGTTGTTGATTCAAACCTGCCTACTATGTAACACTTGTAGGTAGTTATTTTTTATGGTCACACATTTATTGAAAACCTAGACTTGTAATTTCGGCTTATTCATGATTTTAGTAGAGAGAATATTACAGGGTTATTCACATAGGTAGATGCTAAATGATAAAAGCCGCACGGGTCAATTGAAGGTTAAGCTACACTTGCCGCGGTCGGTTCGTGGATGGGTGATCATCCATTACATATTGAGAACCCTCCGTAGTCAGATGTTGAAAAGTCTGACAACCAGTCTTACCAAAGGGTATCGTGATACCCAGTAACTGGGTTGCAGTGGTCAGATAGGCAGTCGCTCCATGTAAAATACTGGTATTCAACTGCATCCCGTTACACATAGTTGGGAAAAGGCTAGGCAGATTGATTCTCGTAGGTATACCAAACTGCTAATACTGGAATAAAACGAATAAATGAAATGAAATGAAATCGTTTATTCTGTAAATACCAGAAATTCTTTTACACGTCATATTAAAAAAATATTAAAAATAAGCTAGATGAAGGTCGGCGTTTCCTATCTGACTACTCTGAGAAGAAAGGCCGAAACAAACTCAGAGGTCACAGTTTCTTTTAAACTCCAGACATAATCTTGGTCAGGCCATATGAGGACCATGTAGATTAGTGTCTGAAATGGTCTTTTGAGGAAAGAACCACAAAGATTTGAGTGGACCTATCCAGTCAATGGAAGCATTTATATATGTAGCTGAACAGAACAGTAACATAACATTCTATATTGGTTACAGTTACACACGCACAAACACACACGTATACAAATCATTGACTACCTGCATTACTCATACAATTAATAATAATTATTACAACTTACTACGATTCCACAAACAGTAGTAAAGTCTTTATGAGTGACTAAATCTGATGTCTAATAACGTTTTCTTATAATACCGAGCATGGCGGAATGACCTGAAATGACTCAGTTCGTGAACTTCCTAGTTCTGCGAGGTATTGAGGAAAAACATGGCTTGTTAAGATAAATTGGTTGATTGGTGTTGATCATTGACTTGTTGCAGACTGGTGCGACGTAACTCTAATAATAGAAAACTTCACTCTAGAACAATTACCCTTGTCGCGTCGTGCCAGTCTGCACGAGGCTTAAGAGGCCACACAACCTCAGGTTTTTATCTCGCTCGCGCAGTACTACTCGTGGACTGAGTGCGAGCGAGACGGAGGCGGCAGCAATAGTTTAGGTAATTGCTTTTTACGGCGAAAATAATGGTAATTAAAAAAAAATCGAAAACATAGCCACTGCTTTATAGTTAGTTCAGTTAGTATGCAAAGTTTCATGATCTAATTTGAAGTATTTTTTTAATAGCAGCAGTTTATTGTTTGCTTTGGAGGTAACTTTGGATTTTTTTTCTATAGAGAAAATGTTATGAAATCGTGTTTTCGGCTAACATAGTACTTAACATTAATCCTCAACTTTAACTTTATTTCAAAATGAATGCTGCAGTAGTTTCGAAATAACGGCGGATCTTGCTAAGCAATTTGACGTCTTATAGGCCCTTAATGTTGAATCATTCAATTCAAGGTATTACTGGCTGTCTCCTTGCCAAAGTCACAAGTTCAACTTCTAAACCCCGTCCTATGGTTCGATTCCTGGGTCGGGCCAAGTGTTATTGGATTTTCCACTAGATTTTTTTTTCAGTAGCAGCGCGGAGTCTGGATAGTACCGGGTTGTTGGTAATAGGCTCGCCCTCCATTACAGGACTTTAATTGGCTATGATTTTATGTTTCGTCAGTTATGTGTTTCGAAAGGTAATTGTTAAAATCCCATTAGCTGAAGTAAAATAAACAAAGTTACTACAAAAAGTTAGAAAAAAAGAAAAAAGAAAAAAAAAGGAAAAACGGAAGAAAAAAGTTAGTTAGTTAGTTTTTACTTTTGCGACTTAACGGTAGCCGACTATGTTTTAAAGAAATCACACACATCGTAGTTCGCTTATCTCCAAAATCCAGTTTTGACAATACAATGTTTTTTATTGATAGATCTAGGAGATAGAATCTACAGTATCACTATATGCTACAATTCTTGACTATACAACCTCTACTTGTCATGGTTTCGGCTACGCAATCCTTTCGGATCTTAAGGCTCCCGCAGAAAGCCGCGACGCAACTCTGGTGGAACAATTTCTATGAAAACTTCGCGGAAATTGTTCAACCGGTGTCGGGTCGCGTCTGTCTGTGGGAAGCCTTATTCTTGTAACTCTTTCGACACGGTACACTGGTATGAGTCATACCACATGATCATCTGACTAACCTTTTCCCAACTATATCGGGATTAGATAACCGTGTGGTTGTTCTTTATTACTTAACACAGCCACGAGCCCCTCACGGGCAGGCCACATGATGAGTATCAAACAGTAACTTAACGGATGGGATTTTTTTTAATCCGCTTGGTACAATAATAGAGGCATCGGGTACACGGGAAGAACCTTCATCGTGCGATACCTCTGCCGTTTATTTCAAAGAAGCCATTAACGTACTCATTAGAAATAAATTTCATAGAATTTAAATACATAACATCACGCCTTGTTTCCCCGAAGGGTTGGGCAGAGGTGTACCTATAGTATGTACACCCACATTTCGCCAGTTATGTTTACGTCCCATGTAATAGGGGGCGAGCCTATTGCCATCAACCGGGCACAGAATAGAATAGAATAGAATTTAAATCTTTCTATAATTTTGTCGTTGATTATCGGATCTTTAATATTAGCCTAGGAACTCTTGATCCTTGTTTAAAATATCATTAGTTTTATTTTAATCATCATCATTTTAGCCCAAAGATGTCCACTGTTTGACATGATATTCTCAACGGAAATGATTATTGTAGCGTTTGCCGAGGCTTCGCCAGCGTGGAAGTCGGAAAATATCCCACGGGAACGTACTACAGGGATTAAAAGTATAGTTAATCCTATGTATTAATCAGTTAAACTTATGGAACTATTTAGTTGGATAAGGATTAATGATGCGAATGTCAAATCTTTCGATTCTACCCGTCTTTTGATTGACTAATTTGAACAAAAACCGTTATTGTGACTTAACTATGATAGTTAGGCCTCGCGGACTTTTTTGTGGCTAATGATGTAAACATGTAGTACATTATGTATCATCAATAGTTTTCCCAGCGCACGCCATATAATGACTTTTATAGGCAAATTTTTGATACCTTGGGTTACATTGTTGCAATTTTCGTAGAAATATCAATAAAACTGTCCATGTTACTAACTGATAATGTCGCTTTCTATAAGTGAAATAATTATTTAAATTGTTTTTATTTTATTTTATCCATTACAAAAAAAAAAATGCAAATCTTTTCTCTTTATAATAATAGTTTACATAACTTACGATCACGCCTTTTTTCCCCGAAGGGATAGGTAGAGGTGTACCTATAGTACAAACGCATTTAGCGAGTTAAATACAAGTCCCATTATAATAGGGGGCGAGCCTATTGCCAGCAACCGGGCACAAATCCAGAAGAAAAACCCAATAGCACTTTGCCCGCAAACTGATGTTCCCAAATCATACTTCAAGTGCAACTACACGGCCGGCGGTCGTTGACCCCAAAAAAATCAACATGTTTCGATATCGAAACCTATCATGTCTGTCGAGTTTCGCTACAATAAAAAAATAAAAACTGATGTAGGAGGGACTTCATTAAGCTCACTGAATCGGGAGTTCCCTTGAGTCAAAACACCGGGGACCGTTATCAAGGCAAACTGACATTTACACTCGGGCAAAACTAAAATGATCTTAATGCCAACACGATAAAGTCTATGTTTGTGTTATTTTGAGTTTGTTGACAGCAAACGATATCTTGGTCAGTTTGGTAGTATATAAGATGAGAGTTTTGAAACTGGAATATCATTCAACTCGAAGGAGTCTTCGTGATTACAATAAAACAATAATTTGAATTAAAAATAATAATTCTAAAAATGAATTTCTCTCGCATATTGTTGTTCGTGTTCGCTTGTTTGGTTGCACTGTGCGCTGTGTCGGCGGCGCCTGAACCCCGGTGGAAGGTGTTCAAGAAAATTGTAAGTTATTTTTTATTCTATTTTTTTTTTCGGGTATTAACCGTCTAGACATTGTGGAAGCTAGTAATAGAAAACCCTTTGGTAAAGTGTTTGCAAGTTTGGCTACTAGAATTAGTCTTTTGGTTCGATTCTCAGGCCAGCCACAAAGAAATGTTGTACCTTGATTTTGAAGAACTTAATATTAAATAAAATAAAAAACAGAGTGACATACATAGTTAGTTAAAAAAAAACAACAAACAGCAGTGAATAGTTAGCTGTGTGAATAAACCGCACTTAGTTTCCGCAGTCTGTCGAATCCCGATTTATGATAAAGGAAAGACAATCAGTCAATGTAATGACCTCAGAATCGTTTAAAATACTAAGCAACTATTAGAATGTCTCTTTTCAGCAGTGAAGTACTTTTAATAGTTTTCAGACTTTTGCTAACACTATCTCCTATGTATCTTTTCAGGAGAAAATCGGACGCAACGTAAGAAATGGCATCATCAAGGCTGGACCAGCGATAGCCGTCCTGGGAGACGCCAAAGCTTTAGGATAAACTTCTGCAACCATATTGTTAATTAAGGATTATTTATAAGTAAGAGTGAGGGTGTGTTCTGTGCGTGAGTTTATGTTTATTTTTAAATACCTGTACATAAATGCTGTGAAAATAAATTATTTTTAAAGTTATGTCCGTTTTGCCTTACTTATAGCCCAATACCCTAGTTCCCCAATAAACAAAAAAGTAGACCCCCTTCATCATCTGCCAAGCCTTTTTTAACTATGTTGATGTCAGCTTCCAGTCTAACCAAACGAATGCAGCTGAATACCTATTTATATAGTTTTTTTTAACCACTACGGGGAAGCTCTTGGCTGGAATCACACCTGATTGTAAGGGATGATCAGGCCGAAGGTGGAAGCGAGTTTCACCCGGAATCCTCAACCACAGAGGAACTGGCTGTCTTACCTCTGCTTTACTTGGGGAGACTGCCTATCTGTCCTCCACAAATCAGTTACTGGATAACACGATACCCCTTAGTAAAACTAGTTGTTACGTTTAATAATATCGAGCTCCTATTTCATTTTTTTTTAATTCTGCCTATCCTTTTCCCAATCATGTTGGGATCGGCTTCCAGTCTAACCGGATGCAGCTGAATACCAGTATTTTACATGGAGCGACTGCCTATCTGACCTCCTCAACCCAGTAACTGGGTAATACGATACCCCTTGGTAAGACTGGTTGTCAGACTTTCGGGCTTCTGACGACTCGTAACGACTGTCAAAGATCCACGAATGACAGCCGGGACCGACGGCTTAACGTGCTTTCCGAAGCACGGAGGAGTCGTATGTAAAGATGGTCACCCATCCACGGACCAACCCCGGCAAGTGCAGCTTAACCTGATGGATCGACCCGTGCGGCTGTTATTGCTTAGCAACGAGCTCCAATTTATTAATATTTATTATAATCATCAGCTATACCGAAATGTCCAAAATCCATGTAAATCTGACCGAAACCACTAAATTGTGGAAATTAATAGCATATTAATGGTCAGTATGACGTCACACATAATATTATAAAGTGATCCCAAGCGGAATGAGTTTTCCTGATAACCCCGATCCAATGAGGGTTAAAAGGCTAGCAGTTTAAATGAACAATCATACATGTTGACTCGTTTATGAGAATACGGATGAAATTGGAAACAATGCTAGTGAAAACAGTCTTGCTCAAGCAAAATAATTGAAGTAGTGGTAAGTTTGCTTGTACACACGGCTACATATCAAGCTATACATTTCCAGTATAAGCTGATCTCGAATTGTATAGGATTTCCGTACTTTGAGAGTTCAGCTTATACTGGATTTGTATAGCTTGATATGTAGCCGTGTGTACCAGAAATCCAATTAAAGTAGTGAACATTTATTTATTTAGCTGTCAGTGTAATCAATAAATAAACATAACATAACATCACGTATTGTTTCCCCGAAGGGTTGGGCAGAGGTGTACCTATAGTACACCATCATTTCGCCAGTTATGTTTAAGTCCCATGTAATAGGGGGCGAGCCTATTGCCATCAACCGGGCACAGAAAAATAAATAAATAAATGTTCGTTGTATTTCAATGATGGGAGTTACTAAACAAATCCTGAATTCGATTTATCATCCAAATGAAAGAAATGGGACATTAACGATTGATCCGATGATCTTACTAAGTCATTTCATATTATGCGAAATCAATCGTCAATAAGTGCGTCCTAAATAATTTCTAAGGAAATTACATAAACAAAAGTCCTATTTTTCTGGTTTTTTATACCTAGATATTTCGTTTGAATTGGCCCCGACACAGGGTCGATTGAAACATTTTCTGAAGGTTATTAAATAGCTTCTACAATTTCTTGTTTATTCTATTATTATTTCTTTTTTTTCTATTTATGTGTTTATTTTAAGTAACTCTTCTGTTTCTAGAAGTGAAGACTATTAATTGACTCTCAGTCTCACATACTACTTTTTTATTCTGTTAATTTTAGCTCTAAGTCATTCATGATTAATAAATAAATAAAGTTATTAGTTATATCATTTAGCCAGATGGTCTAGCTTCATTCAAAACCCATTACCAAGTAGATAGGAGCACAAATGAAAGACTAACGCACATACGCACAATTTTCTCAAAAACGTTTCAATTGACCCCAGTCCCTACCTATCTATACAAAAAGGTTTATAACCTCCCAAAATATCGCATTTTTTCTTACAAAATCTAGCAAAACAAGATTGTTTCACCACAATAATGTTACCAAAGATTGTATACTAAAGATACCACTTTGATAGTACTCGTAAAATACGATGGCAAGTTCCATTGGCGGTGAAGATACGACATCTAGAACCATTTCGCTCCCTAGGTTGTGATGTAGAATGAGATAGTACCTACACTTTAATAATGGAATATTATGTGTTTATGTGATGCAATGTAATCAAGTCAGGGAAAAATATACTTAATGTAGTTTGAAATAAGTATCCCCACTGCTACAAGAATGTTTTGGCGCTTGACGGCTCCTGCAGACCGGTACGATCGTCGCGCTGCCTTGTCGCGCCCGCGATATCGCGCCAGTCTGCACGAGCCTTGAATGACGTTAACGGGAGGCGCTGTTGGTAAACATTTGTGCAATTGCAAACAAAGAAAATAGTTGCGCGCTAAACGCACTTTCGGCTGCCGCACGAATTTTATTAGTACTGCCGTCTCTAGATGCTGCCGGGGCGCGGCGACTCCATGCTCTGTGGTATTGGAAGATCATTTTCATCATCAACGCAACGTGCAACATGCAGCAATGGACCGTCGGCGCGGCATGCAACAATTGCTTCCAACATTCAAATAGAATTTTCTAAGAAACCTCAAATAACATAAAGAAGAAAACATTTTCTCATTTCACTTCAAATCCTAGCGAATCAATAAGACTAGAAAGTTTAAATCTTTTCTGGCATTTTGCATGTTTACGACCTGAGTCGAGCGGTTACTGGTACATGTTGTTGATAGGAATAACTTTCAGAGGCCCTGGCACAAACACGCAATGTCGCATATGGATTGTCGAATCCGCTGTTCTACATAACCGCTAGCTGTTTTACAAAACAGTCTCGTTATGTAAAACAGCTGAACGTGGTTCAAATCTAGATTGTGGATTGCTATTTCGTTACGTTTAACAAAACTGCTGCCCACGTTATGACGTAATGCAGAATGGCTTATTTGCGGTTAATAAGCGTTTAGTGTGGTTTACTTCTAATGCCGAATCCGTCGCAGTAAGTAAGATAGGGCAGCACCTTGAGCAATTGGTTTACGTTAGGTTGGAAATGTGAACAACAAAGAACGCGCGAGCCGAGCGAGCATAGCGAGCGGTGCTCGGCAGCGGCCGGCGAGCGCTACTTCCTAGTTGGTCGCAGTTACTTGGCTACTTAGTCTTTTTACTTAGACTCATAAAACTTTATATTTAAACTGTCCTTAAACTCACTATTTTCACTTGAGTCAGGGTAATTTCAGAGTATTTTCAGGAGTCAGGGTCACTCATATCTTTGTTTTATTTATTTCTGTTATTGTGAAATTTTTATTTTTGGTGAATTCTTAGGCATGAATAAAATTGTTTTGAGATTTTCCAATTTTCTTTTTAATGTATTTAGTAGGTAGAGGTAGTTTTGAAAATCCAGGTGTTGGATACATTTTGAATGATATATTGTACACCTAAGCGCTATATTGAAAATAGATTTTACCTGCTTTGGTGATACATAATACCTTAGAAAATTCAATTTCCTTGTGTACTTAAGGTAACATGATATTTTCTCATACCAAGGGAGCGTCGCATCAAAATTTGCAATCTATTAAATAGTCTATGGGAAATAAACTGTTATTTTACACTCTTTATAGAGCATTTGTATCAGAAAGGTGTGTTCCTTTATGGCTATGGTACAGAGGCCTTAGTGTAAGTTTGCAAGTGAGTAAACGTAACTATCGCGTTTGCGTTAAGATTTGACTGTTAGATCATAATGCTAATAACATAAAGGTGAGAATAAAAATCTTAACGCAAACGCGATAGTTTCGTTTACTCACTTGCAAACCTACACTAAGGCCTCAGACCATCAAACTTAACAACTTTCTTCATGGAACCAACAGTAACCGCGAAAAAAAAACACCGTCGAACACATATAATAGGTCGAGCAGATATTAAAGTTTTGTATGGAACAGTTGATAATTTGTCAGCTGGCAGTTATTTTAGTTCAATCTCAGATACACCAAAAGGTTAAAAATAAAAATTTATTTTGTAATATAAAAACCGGATTGTAATTAAAAAGTTCAGTAATAAGCCACATGAACTGAGAGAATGGAAGTAGAATCGTGTTGCGGCGACTCCAAGTAACATGGGACAAGGGCAGGAAGATGATAATGATGTTTATAAGCTCTAATGACCAAAACGGTGTTAAGACAATGTATTTTGACATGGTTTTTAAACCAGCGAGTCAGTTTTTGTAATAAGAAAATAACTAAAATACAATAGACGTAGACGTAGATATATTTAGTAACCTAATCCGCCTAACTATTCCTAAAGAGTCATAAAAAACCCTGTAAGAAATCGACACGTGTTTCACCTCTCAACGAGGCATCCTCAGGAGGACTATTAACTTGTCGCGAACCAGGTTTAAAAACCATGTCCTTGTCATAGACGTAGTTAAACGTCCAATGTATTTTACGAAATATATCTGCGTCTATCGTATTTCATAATGGATTTCCGCCAAGTCACGCCTGAATCAATGAACTATCTTAGAAACGTAACTCTAATTGCAATTACAGTTATTTCAACAAAATTGAATGTGCGATATTATAATTTCTAATGTGGTGATATTATCGTTGACGTCTACGTCCACGGTACGACATCACGATAATTATACCGTGCACGTATAACCATACATTGTATGGACATCAAAAAGCTCACAATGCGATATAAATAATTGTCAGTTTTGTTTATTTATTTTTTCCTTATTCGGAATAAAGTTCAAAATAAAAAAAATTGCTCCACGTTTAAGCCTGGGATTGAAGATAATAATTGTTTCGGAAACAATTATGGAAAGTCCAAAACTTTAGTTTACAACGTCACTAAAAAAATATGACAAAGTTACAGAAAGCAATGAAATAAACAGATGAAAGCCTTATTTTCTTATCGTTTGACTATTCCCTAGATAACAGAAACAAAGACCTTCTATGTAAAACTATAAAAAGCCGTATTTATTTCCCCTGATATCGTCCTGTTACTCGAAATGACAGATGTTTGTTGTTTACAACCGGAATAAAATCTATGCCGTGGCATTATCCGGCCCGGATATTTCGAGCTGCGCAAAATTGTTTTAGACCCATCTTCCACGACTATTGCTGTATTTGATTTTGTAGCTGGCTAAGCTACGGTTTCCTAAGACTGTTGGCCACCACATACCGTCATCAATTTAACGGTGAATGACGTCACAGAAACGTTATTTATGAAGATAAAAATAAGTGTGTTTCCCTAGGCAGCGTTTTTTGACATCGTAAAGTCAAACTTCCCGTCATTTTCATGACGGCTACCCCTGGGACCGGTATATGGTGGCCATAGCATTACATATTATATCGATCGCTCAATTAACTGATCAGACAGCTGTGCTGGTGGGCAGTTTGTCCCGCCACTTCTTCTTCCCAGCTAAAGCACTAGGAAGTGGTGGAGGGAGGGCGTTTTGGGGGACTGTTTTATGTAATTTTGTCGTTCGAAAATTTCTGATTCTCAGCCTCGTTTGAATAAATAACTTTTGATTTTGAAATTGTTAGGTGGCCGCGGTAGGTACGTGAATGGAACCACAGCCTACATATGAGACAGTCCTATCACACGCCGATTAATTAATTGTGTTACCGTGTGTGTTTGATTGCTTCATATTTATGATATTTGTATATTTTATTACGTTACCTAGGTACCTATGTATATTTATGTATATGTTGCAAGTTGTATGTAGATGTTTATCTGGAAATAAAATATTTCATTTAATTACTTTGCAGTAAGAAAGAAAGAAAGTAAATATGTGGCAAACATGACGCAATGAAAAAAAAAGTACACGATAATAACAATAACAACAGTAACGTCGTGGACGACGGGCCTAAGAATAACATACTTACACCAGTTTATCAAAAAGGTAGGACGTATCTCGCGTCAGCAGACTTGGAAGGTTGACATAAATGAAAAGTAGGCAAAATTAATCATTTAGAAGAGAGAGAGAGAGAAGAGAGTTTAAAAGTCATATTAGTTACTTTATGATGGATGGAGGAGATAGATTGATAGATCGTAGATCTACGAAAAGGAGCTCCTGGATAAGTAATAACAGCCGCACGGGTCGATCTATCATGTTAAGCTACGCTTGCTGGGGTTGGTCCGTGGATGGGTGACCATCTTTATATATCGAGACTCCTTCGTTCTTCGAAAAGCACGTTAAGCCGTTGGTCCCGGCTGTCATTCGTGGACCTTTGACAGTCGTCACGGGTCGTGAGAAGCCCGAAAGTCTGACAACCGGTCTTACCAAGGAGTATCGTATTACCCGGTTACTGTGTTGTGGAGGTCAGACAGGCAGTCGCTCCATGTAAAATACTGGTATTCAGCTGCAGTTGGTTGGACTGGAAGCCGACCCCAACATAATTGGGAAAAGGCTAGGCAGATTGAGTTACTTTAAGATGGATCTAAAATGTAATGAGAATTTAGACGCAAAGCTAATTATGGCTAAATTAGAATCTAATCCAATTATGTTTTTGCTGATCGTTATTATTAGTTTATGTTAATGGAGTCTGCCCTTGTACAATTATCTTTTTAAACAGAAACTAAACGTCTATGTGGTAAAAAAAATATATAGGTACAGTCGAATTGTGAACCTCCTCTTTTTTTGAAGTCGGTTAAAAATAACGTTGAATATACGCTATTTTTAACTGTTGCGTGCTGCGTGCTGTTTAATTGTTTTGTCACTACTAACCCCACCGTAACCCACCACGCCAGTGGGACGAACGGGAATATACGAAAAATACACATTGCTACAACGTTATATCCTTTAGAACATAGGTGAAAATAAGGCTGCGGACACGAAGTCAGCGGGCGCGGGGCGGTGGCGGCAGCGGCACTTTCAAATATGGAACTGTCGTAGCTCGCCGCGCCGCCGCGCCCCACCGCTGCCTTCCATATAAAAATATGTCTTGAAACGCGCAACTCCCCGCGCCACCGCCGCCCCCGCCCCGCGCCCGCTGACTTCGCGTCCGCAGCCTTATAAGCAAGATTTCACTGTGATAAGGTTTATCTCAACCTATATAATATTCTGTTATAACATTACCTTCGTCTACCGTTACATCCCGGCACGTCTACAATAATGTCTGCTGCTATCAAGTCAATGAACTCGCCAACTTTTTGCTTTTTTCTCAGCTATACCTAAAGGTGCTCGTAGATGTTATCTTGTACTTATATTAAAGTTATATGGTTTTTATATTTATTGTAAAATAGCTGTGCCCCGCGGTTTCACCTGCATAAGCTTCGTTCCCGTAAGGACATTGGGATAAAAAGTAGTTATCCTACGTCCTAATCAAGGTCATGTTATACCCTTGTGCCAATTTTTTTTTTAAATCTGTTCAGGCGTTTAAGACCAGGCACTCTAAAATAATTTCTACGCAAGCTCCGCCACTGAGAGACCGGTTAGACCGCTATGGTGTTAGACGCTAACATACACGCTAACATAGCGGTAATAAGGTTGAATACCGCGTGCGCTCTTTGATCGCGTTCGAGCTCGAAACTAAATGTCGTAAGTCTCAATTCTTATTTTGTTTATAACTAAAGTAATAATTGATCTAGAGAAAAAATATCTTGTGGCTGGATAGTAAACTATATTTTCTTACTGTTAACATTTATTTTAGACATAAAGGCCAAGCAATCTTGAAAAAAAAAGTAATAATCTTTAAAAAAGACACGATTTTTCAATAAAAAATGAATCGAGCGAAAATGTTACAATTACGTAACTGTCTTGTACATGGAAAGAAAAAGATCCAATGAATCATATACTAGAGTTCCATTTTGATTGTATGTGTGACTGTTTCAGAATATTAATGCAAATTAACATCAAATTTAGGGAGCCTCCCCTTAAGCGTAAAAGCGTAACAAACAAAAAAATCAAGGCATAATTAATAATAAACAATCTGATATTATGGGCGAGATTTTTCCTGAACTTTCTTATTTTACATTTTAAATAAATAAATAAATTACGTTTAAACTATTTATTACTGAACTTCTAAATTAGTGATCAAAACGCACCTTTACTTAAGAATCGGGTCGTCACGTCCACTCGAGACTTATTATAACTTATCAAAGTTTGTTTGAACCACTGAGCCGTAAGAAATATGCTAAGTTTTCGAACTAACTTTAACAGTTTCGAAGTGAAGATTTTACTAACAATCTGACAGATTCAAAGGGGTGTAAAAACTTCAGATATTTATTTTTAACTTTTAGCATTTTTATCCTTCAAAAATTATATGCACAGCCTACCGCACGTCATTGTTAACGCAACCAGTATAAACTGGCATATACTATTTACTCCGTACTACGCTAGGCCACCAGGTTATTGTTATTTATTTATTTATTATTCACAAAATCCACAGCTCTTTGAAATTTTATCCTGAAATACATAGACTAGTCTTACAGCCAATTACGGATTTACAATTTAATAACTATACATACATGCAGCAGAAACAAACATACAGAGTAAATAGTGAAATGCTAGCACCATCTAAGCATTGCAAAGTGTACAGTGTGGAGTGTGCATGAGGAGTTGGAAACAAGTGTGTGAATGTGTCATAGTGGTATGTGGCGATTATATTCAATGTCAATTTACTTTAATTTTATTTAGATTTATTTGTCAGTTCATCACATACTGATGTTATTAATTGTTTCTTGAATATAGCTTTTTTGGTATATCAATATGAGAGAATCTTTTGTTAAAATTACTTAGCGTCCTGCCAATGGTTGAGTTTTGAGCGTAGTTTGTACCACTGTGTGGTATATCGAATAACTGCGTATGCCTAGTCCGTCGAGACGGAGCACTTATTCTTATAACTAAGTTATTTAAACCGGTACTGTCAATGTTCCCACTGCAGACATTATAAAGGAATAGCATGTCCAGAATCATGCGTCTTTCCTCCAGTGGTAGCATATTATGGTGTTTGCATGATGGCAGATAATCTGTAGATCCGAAGCCAGTGCGATAGTTTATGTATTTAACGAATTTAGATTGTATTGATTCTATTTGCTGTATAAAATATAAACCAAGTAGGGTGGATTCCAGATATTACTGCAGTATTCTAAAATACTGCGTATGTACGCAAAATAAAGTACCTTGATGCAATTTATATCAGTAAATAGTTTACATGTACGCATAATAAATCCCAGGTTTTTGTTAGCCTTGCCGACGACATAGGACATATTATGCTCCGAACACAGAAGTTTTGAGTCCAGGACGACAAAAAGATCCCTAATAACATTGCAACGCGTAATATTACCACCACTGGGGTAGTAGCTGTAGGTAATGAGATTTCGCTTTCTAGTACCTAAAGGTTATAGTCTGACCTTTGTTTACGTTTACATTGATTCTATTGATAATATACAGTAATTAGATAATCTATTTAAGTCGTTTTGTGGCTTCTCACAGTAATGCTTATTTCTTATAGATGTGGCGGCATCTACACCGCCACATACGAACTAAGCATCAAAGACCTGACGTCACAAGTCCTAGATCGCGGTATAAGAGTTTACCGACCGATTAACATATATAAGACTATCCGACATCAATCCTTGGGCAATTGCCCGCCAGACACAACACCCGTCTGGTATAAGGATCCTCCCTTTTCTATGGGGGATGAGTGAACTTTACACCCTGTTCCTCATACCCCTAAATTGGTGACCCCGAATATGAACGTCAACGCAGCCTTCGTGCAACTACTTCAGCGTGACGTCATCATCATCACTCCCACAAGCTTTCGTGAAGCGAGTCACACAGCCAGCCAACACCCACGGCTTCATCGGGTATCCTGACCACCAGCATGCAGCGAACGCGCATTCCTGGTCACCACCCTCAGCCTCATCAGCAACCCGGCGCTGTACCACATCCGACGCACTGGATCACAACGCAGCGCCACCCCGACTCACTGGGGAATCAAACTCAAAAACTCAAACTCAAAGCACCACCAATCACCGCAGACAGTTCTTAATGAATGCTGCCAATAGGAACGCGTAACACACACTCCGGGACGCCAATTTAGATCGGCACGAGTTTAAAAAAAATCACTATTTGAGCGAACAACGTAGGGTCACATCCCCCCATAGAAATTATGAGGATGCGGAGCTTTTAACATGAAAAGTTGAGGAAGCGGATATGTTGCAGATATCAAAATTTATGCGGATGCTCCTCAGTTGCACATGTGACACCCCTAGCCTAAACCACTGGAGATAGAGGCAATTCACCCGGGTGACGCCGGACACGAACAGCTAGTGATTAATCAATTTTATTTGAGAATAATGTGGTTGATTTGGCCTTCAAGTATTATCTAAATAAAACCGCATTTGTTCATTTATTTATAAATAATAAAAGGAACAATAAGAAAAGCCTTTGTTTTAATAAATACAAAATCATTTACCAGTACGTAATGTTGTTTCTTGTGTCAGTGGTTCTCAAATACTCGATTTTAATTTACAACAAAATTTCAAAAAATTAACAACATTTAAAGACTTAAAGAGTACCTAGTTTATGTTGGGACCTTATGAGTATCGTGGTTGGAGAAGAAGATAAATGAAATCCCGGTGTACAAGATAAAGTCTATTCAGATGATGACGATGATGATGATTCTAAAGCAATGACGCTTCTTTCATTCGTTACACAGTACACAAGTTATTGCCACGGAAAACGACTGGCCGCTAAACTTAATATGTATTTATTTAAAACCCGCTCAATGCCCGGGGAACATTGCATTTTGCACCGCTAGCATTACTGCTACCTGGTAGTCCCTGCAGTTTCTTTATAGGCTGAGGCGACATTAAGCCGCGACGCGACCTGCGACATATGAGCGATTAAAACAAATAAATAAATGCTCATGTATATGGCTACCCCGTACATCAAATATTACAAGCGATCTTTGATTTCTTTATGCGATAGGAACAACATTACTGTAATCACGGCATCGGCTACATCAACATATCAGCGAAATTGAAGCGAATTTATTAGATAATTTCTCACTTGCACGACTACTTCAAATATGCGTGTGGCTACATTATGCGTATAGTACCTAAACCGCGAAGGATGATGTGTACTGTAGCCATGTTATCGCCGAATATACGCCGGATCGTTCACTTAAAATGTAGCCATACCATTATGTTTATCTCGTTTCACTCTTCCAGTCGCATCGCAAATCACTGCCTACTGTAGCCTCAGCCAACGTCCTGCAAGCAGAAGTGAAATGTTTGTAAATGAAGTTGGGATGCATCAAGGCTCCATAATCAGCCCAGTGCAAAATGGTAAATGATTTTTCGAGGTGGCGATGGCGTGGGAAAAGAGTACCTGGTGGCTAAGGCGAGGTGGTTGCCCAACAGTTGGACAGTAAAATAAAATACAAAAAAAAAAGATTTTCATCTCTTTAAGTAGGCTTTGACACATCAATAATATTTTAAAAACTAGTTGAGGTCGGTGCTTCCTATGCGACTACTTTGAGAAAAAACATGTAAACAAAGTCAGATAGTAGGTAGACTAGTGTGTGAAATTGTCTCTTTTGTAGAAAGAACTACATAGATTTGTGTGATACCTGTTCAGTCAGTGTACGTATTTGTCAGCAATCGTAATATAGTTATATGACAGCGATTTATAACTGCCGCAGTGCCCTAATTACCCGACTACGGCGAAGCAAAAAGGAGGGTTTTGATTTTGACCGGTATGTATGTATCTATGTAAGTATGTATGTACGTATGTTCATTTTTTCTCTCATAACTTCTAAACTAACTACTCATCATAATTTGACGAAAATGGGGTGTCGTTGGGAGCGTCTCGGTCGTCCGCTGGTTATAGGCTATGTGACGTCACATTAAATTGGCGCCCTCTAGAGGACAAAAAGTCATGAACTAAAAAATAAAGTTTTTTTAATGGTGCCATGTTGGGTATCAAATAATTTAAATAATAATAAAAGTATAAAAACTAAAACCCAACTACGGCAAAAAAGTCAACTAAAAAGGTATAAACAAGTCATCTCAGACACACAAATTAAAAATCCGGAGTCACACGTAATCTATTCGATTTATCCCCTAACACGTGACTCCGACAAAAAAAAAGGCAATAAATGAAAACACTGATAAGTGTTTTCATTTATTGCCCTTTTTTTGTCTCCACGTTGTATTTATTGTTTCATAACAATTGGGAACCACTGACTCAAAGAATCATGTCTGCCAATAATCATATTCGCAGACATGATTCAAATTGGACAAATTAGAATTGCCTATAAATAATAGTTGTAATAATTGTGTCGCCGTCATTTGCATTTCAGTTCTTAAAAAATGAAGTCTTGTTTTAAATATTTTGTGTTACTATTATGTCTGATTTTTATTGGTACGTAAGCTGTTGTGGTTTGTGCTTGAGAGGTTACATCGAACTGTTTGATTTTAACTATTATTTGATCAGATCTAGTAGCTAAACGGCTGTTATTAAACAGCCGTGCGAGGTGATCGAAGATTAAAATTACGCTATACTTGCCGCGGTCAGTTCGTGGATGGGTGACCATCCATTACGTATGTCCCTCCGTGCCTCGGAAAGCACGTTAATCCGTTGGTCCCGGCTGTCATTCGTAGATCTTTGTCAGTATTTACGGTTAGACAGATTCTCAAAAAGTCTGACAACCAGTCTTACCAAGGGGTATCGTGTTACTCAGTAATTGGGTTGTCGAGGTCAGATAGTCATTAGCTCCATGTAAAATACGGGTATTCAGCTGCATCCGATTAGATTGGAAGCCGACCTCAAAATTGGGAAAAGGCTAGGCAGATTGATTTTATCAGAATGCCATTTATTATATTTTACTTCGTCAAATTATTTTGCTTGTATTTTAGAGGGATCATTCAGGTGTGACTACAAGTACAGTATAAAAGCCCAAGGATGGTTCAAACACTTTGTAGTACCAGCGACTTGGTTCGATGCCCGGCTGCGATGCTCACTGGAAGGTAATACCTATTTTATAATAATTATCTTATGCCAAGAGAAATGACAAGTGGAAAATCGGTTGGTCGAGTGATCGCAAGCGTGATTGTTGATCGTGGGATACACTAGTAAGTTGGGGTAGGTAAAGTGTTTTTAGGTTTGTTTATCAGATTTTTTTCAGTAGCAGTCTTCTGCAATGACATTTGACTTTAACAATTATCAAGTGTGCACACTACCTACCGCTTTGAGATCTATAGTCGTGATGTTTTTTTGTTGTTATCAGGTGCTGTTCTAGCTTCTCCAACCACACCAGAAATACAAGCTGAAATGAGAAACATCATAAACAACTCCAATCCGGAATATATATATTTTACCGGGATTCATGCCACCTTCTCACAAGGAGATTATTATACGATTGAAGGTTAGTCAATTTTTACATTACTAAGAATGTACTGATACAGTGTATCCATTTTTTTATGACTGTACTTAGCAACGACTAATGACGGAGTGCCGAGATGGGAATTTTTCGTAAAGATGATAAATTAATTCATGGGTGCCGAGATGGGAAGGTGCCGAGATGGGACTAAACCGAAACAATCACAGTTGATATAGAAAATGTTCCAAAATAACATTAAATCGTAATTATCTATCTTGCTGCGCTTAACCGATTTAAGTTTATAAATCTTTGAACATGCAATGAGTTCTCTCCTTCCCAATTAAAATAGAAGGATTAAAGAGTTTTAATCAAGAGCATCAAGGGAAGCGTCTTTTGATTTCCTAAACACATAATGGGGATCGCAAATAATTACTTCGCATTGAAATAATGCGCATATTGAATTTACTCGCCCGAAACGGTAGAATCGAATATTTTATTGTGGTGATTCGTAGGAACTTAATTTATTTGTAGGCGAATCGACAAATCTTGAAATTGATTCGCCTGCAAGTGAATTAACGTTTCGGGCGAATCACCAATACGCCTTATGATCTTATTGAAATTTTTAACTAAATGTAATGTAGTAAAAAAAATAACAATAATGATGTCAATATAATTACAGGCACACCGCTCTCGAACATTCCAGTATCTTGGGCTAAAAATGAGCCAGATAATAAGGATAATAAAGAAAGCTGTATCACTTTTAATGGTAATGGAGAATTAGCAGATCATCGCTGTGATGTGACTCGCCCTTACATCTGTTACCGCTCCGAGAGCTTGCAAGCAGGAGCCAGGGAGTGCGGCACTGATCCAGGTGAATATACTAGGAAGGATGGGCTGACAGTCTTTTGAATTTGCTGAAGTAGCTTTTCAGCTGAAAAATAATAACCAGTGCTGAATATTATAAAACAAAATTTATTTTAATGTGTATGATCATCGCAATGATGCAAACAAAATAATAATATATAACATTTTCTTTTCAGAATACAACTTGGATAAAAGAACTAACAAATGCTACAAGTTTCATACATCGCCACGAAATTTCTCCCGAGCCTTCCTCGCATGTTCAGCTGAAGGCGGCCATCTTGCTATTATAAACAGCGACACCGAATTCACAGTGCTGAGGGACCTCTACGCCAAATATCCAGATTCGAAGATTTTCGGAAGTTTCCGGAAAGATTTAGCTTTTATCGGTTTTCACGATTGGGGCGAAAATGGCGATTGGAGGACAATTCATGGTATTTTTTCAAAACAGTTCCATCTATTCAAAAATAGGTAGTTTATTCTTCGAAAACATGGAATAAAATAGCTCTTTGATCTCTAGGGACTAAAAGTGATTTGAATTTGGAATGTGGATATTGTTAGTAAAAGTTCCAATGACCAAAGAGATCAATCACGAACGTTGTATGAATTTCTCTTATTTATTTCATTATGCCTTCATTCGTTTACTCAAATTCGAATTTTACTTAATTTTATAAAAATGAGCGTGTCTGCATCAAGTAATGGGAATGAAATAAATAATAGTACTATTGTTATTCTTACTTATGTTCTCATATAGAGTGTTAAAAAGTAGAGTCATCACCACGGGAGCAACACTATTTTAAGCTCGAGTGACGTACTTTCAATCTCTTGCTGCGCTCCGGATTCAAAGAAACACTCTCGCCTTTAAAATAACTGCTTGCTCCCCAAGCAAACAATCTACTATTTTATAATCTCGTAGGAGGTGTGCAAAGTAGAGTATTCTCCTCGGCAATGAAGGTGTCTATGTCTTGAGAGTTTTAGAATCCCTCTCTGCTTTCTGGATTCAATTTAGTGCCCCTGACATAAGAAACTGCTTTATCCCCTTGACGAATAATCTGCTACATATTGCTATTTCAGGCCAACTATTAACTGAAGCAGGATTCAGCAAATTTGCTCCAGGGGAGCCAAATAACGTAGCGCCAGGTGAATCCTGTGGTTCGATAGCCCGTACGGGGCTCCTCAACGACCTGTGGTGTGACAAACTATTCCTATTTATCTGTGAAAAGAGTCCAGGTTATCCTGTCGCGTGTCGTGCTTAATTTGAAAATGCATAATATAATTAATCAATAATATAATCAATAAGTAAAATGTATGATTATAGCAATAAACGTCTACGATGTGATGATTCTTATTTTTACTATTATCCTGATTTTTTATATGTCATGACAGCTGTCACCCAGTGATACTTCCACTTTGTAACAACCATGACGATCAGTAATATTGATGTTACACTGATATTAGTTAAGTCCTCTAGACAACTGAAGGTTATTGTAACTTTTGAAAAGAGCTGTTGTTGAAAGGAAAAAATATATTTATTTAAACATTTATGCACACCCATATAAACGGACAAGAAGAAGGGAACAGAAAAATAATAATGTACAAAGATAATGCATCGCTCGGCATCCAATACCGCTAATGCAACTGAGACAAAAAAAACTTTATAAAATGTACTGCATACGTACCTATACCTATACCTATTATTTTGAAATAATATATTTTAAACTAATTTAATGTGTTTTGATTGTATTAAACACTTTTTTTCTGCTTTAAGTTAATATTGGTAAAGGTAAGTCACATTCGCGGTTTTTACCTATTATTATTGGTCACATTTCATCACATTGGCGGTTATGCTCTAGAAAATGAAACAATTTTCTTTTGTTGACAGTTTTTTTGGAATAATGTCATTATTTTTAAACCAGGTAGGTAATTAAAAATATATTTGGTTTTGACGCGCGTTTGCATATTACCTTCAAGTGGTATTTTCTGGAATTTGTGGATAAATTACCCATAAGTCTACGTTTTGGTGGCATGACATCAACCATGGATGTGACAAAGACCTTTTTGAAGTCACAATCCATTTCAGTCCAGAAGCATTCAATCTTTCCGATCTTCTTCTGACATATCCCGGCAATTAAACACTCCTTTTATCTAAGCATATATCTGATGTACACCGCGGTCCTGTGTCTGTTTTGCTTTTAATATCCTGTATCCACTTATCATTGTTTTCGAACTCCTTAAAAAGATTCGCCATTCATTCTTTTTACTTTTTACCCCCGACGGAAAAAGAGGGGTGTGTATAAGTTTAACGTGTGTATCTGTGTATCTGTCTGTTCCCTCGTAGCTCGCAAACGGCTGAACCGATTTTGATTATTATTTTTTTGTTTGAAAGGTGTCTTGATCGAGAGTGCTCTGAGGTACAATTCAAGAAAATCGGTTCAGCCGTTTGAATATTATCAGCTCTTTTCTAGTTGATGAGCGCATCTTCCACAGGTCTGATCGATTCGTAATTTAGTATTCTGTTATTTCAATGATATTAGAAGAACATAGTAACCATGAACCGATACTGTAGCATCACCTGGAATTGAGTCGGGGGTTATATAATTTTTTAATTTTAACTTGTTCACATACACCTTGAGTTTGAATGACTAAATCGTTAGGCTGAGGCGAGACTGGGTCAGCCGGGTCAACAGGCTGCGACTGAGGCTGCACTGATTGAATCTCAATGACAGAATTCATCGTCTTGTTCGACAAAAAAAAAACGACAGTCATAATATAATGTCATATCATATAATACATTCTTTGAGCCGACTAGAATAATTGCCACTAGTGCTACCTGTATCCTACTAATATTATAAAGGCGAAAGTTTGTGAGGATGGATGGATGGATGGATGTTTGTTACTCTTTCACGCAAAAATGTCTGAACGGATTTAAATGTGGCACACACATATAGTTTATAACCTGGATTAACACATAGGATACTTTTTATCCCGATATTCCCACTTGATCAAGACTTATGCGGGTGAAACCGCGGGGCACTGCTAGTTTAATTATAAATGAGTTGGACTCTGATCACTGTGGCCAGTTAGTCACTTTCCCTCAGAAAATAGTCAGAGCTCTAAAGAAAACTTGTGAGTTTTATTCCTGTAAACAAAAGTCACTTAGGACAATTTAGAAATAATTTAATGGAAAAGCTACCGGGTTTGCCTTATCACAATGACCCGAATCAAGCTTATACTTTACTATTTAACCTCATCAATATTGTGAGTTTAGGAAGGTTTTCACCTCAAAAACATTACCTGTTTGTGACCGCGTTATATTTAGGGACTGAGCAACACCAGGTATTTACAAAAGTAGACAAAGGTTATTTCAATTGTATCATGAAAAAACATATAACCATGATGAAACTTTTAAAGAATTTGTAAAAAAATATTCTCATACTTTTAAAAAAACCTGTTCCTCAGCAAAAGCCATAAACATTAAAAATAAAATAAAATCATCTGGAAATAAAATTAAAACAACTTGGAATATAATTAATTCAGAAACGGGAAGAACGACAGTACGGAATCGTGACTGTCATCTAAAAATAAATGATGTAGATATTAAGGCAGACGGGGAGGTGGTAACTGAGTTTGAAAATTTCTTCACTAATATTCCAATTTTAACAACCAAAACTCTGTCATCGTCGTCCTTCACTTCGGTTTACTCAATTCTAAAAGAATGTGTACCAGAATGTGACAAACTCTTTAAATTCACTGTTATTACTGCTAAAGACATTATAGAATCTTTTAAAAATCTTGATGTAAAAAAAAACTGCTGACCTTTGGGGATTATCAGTACATACTATGTCTTCGATAATTGATGTTATTTCACCCTTTTTGACAATTGTTTTTAACTCCTGTATTGCATCTGGTGTATTTCCTGATCTGATGAAACTTAGCAAAGTCATTCCACATTTCAAATCTGGCAGTACAACAGACTGATCCTACGAATTTTCGGCCTATTTCGATATTACCTACATTGAGCAAAATCTTTGAAAAATTAATTTTAAAACAAATGTTAGGACATTTCAATGCACATAATTTACTGCATCTGAAAAGCTTTAATTCAGCATATAACTGGCTGCTTTCGCATACTCTGACATTAAATACATACAATACAAAGCTCATAACCTTTTCCTTATCATCTAAATCACAACCCGAAATTCCTACCTTGTCAGTGTCCTCTCATTACCCCTATTGACAACATAAGATATCTAGGCGTAATCATAGATAAATTCCTTAACTTCAAAACCCATGTTAGTCTCCTTACAAGTAGGGTTAGACAACTCATTTATATTTTTTTAATCTACGACACGACGCCCCGTCAACTCTAATACGTACTGTCTATCATGCCTTGTGCTTATCTATTATAACATATTACATTACATGTTGGGGTGGCAATGGCGGCAGCATATCCACGATAAAACCGCTAGAAATAGCCCATAGAGCAATATTGAAAGTAGCTATATTTAAACCCATCCTTTTCCCAACAACTACTCTCTACAAGAATTGGAATGTCCTTAACGTCAGACAACACTTTATTTTGCAGACCGTCCTACTACAACACCAAAAGACCCCTTTCACTATAATCAGGAAACGACGAGACGACAGGATATGCACTATTCCACGGCCGTCCTACGCTTTCACTAAAAGATTATTTTACTATCTTGGTCCCTATCTGTACAACCATCTCAACGCAAGCTTACTAATATATGGCCTACCATATTCAAAATGCAAAATTACTGTTCGTTCGTTCCTTCTTTCCAAAACTTATGATGAGACTGAGGAACTTTTGAAAACACTCTCTTGATTTTTTACTATCGCTACATCCACAAACCAATTCTTCAATAGCCCAATAGTCGGTAACTCTCTTCGTATCCAAACACACACACGCGCACATACCCATCCAACACTCACATCCCCCTCACAATTATATACCTACACACATTCCTTATCACAATCACACACACCCACACTCCCCCCACATACCCATCCAACACTCACATCCCTCTCATAATTACATACCTACACACCCCTGTTTGGACAAACACCCTTACGAGGACCTTGTTAGTTCTTGAACGAACCGAGGACCCTCCAAAAAACTGGTTTAAATACCTCGTTGGCCCTTTAGAATAAGATAGAAAGAGACAGGAGAGTTAATCTATAGTGATGAGCTTACTGGGATAATGATATCTCAAAATTTTTCTGTATGAATTTCGGCTATCACACTGAGGACCTGACATACACAGCTAAATGTGACCAGCGATGCACATACGAGGACTTTGTGTAAGCCAACCGAGGACCTCTTACGTAAGCCCTGCGACGTCCTTCCGAGGACGTATTTTTACACAATATTTCTTAAAGCTTGTATGAAGTGCGGACGTTGTGTTAGACTTTATATCACTAAACCCAGGACTAAAAAAATATTGTCTAGCATCGGTATTTAGCCGTATTATTCATAAAAAAATTACAGTGAAGCATTGTGGTGTGGTTGTTTAGTTCTAAAAAGACCTTCAGTCAGAGCACACGCAATTTTGATGATATTGTGTTAAACCTAGGTACGTGCAGAACTGCGGACCGCGAATAAAAAGGGTGTTATCACTGTGGAGGAAAGGTAAGTTTTAAATTTTATATAAACAACTTTAAAATGAGTATATTATTATAATTATAGTATCAGATGCTGCAGCCAGGGTCATCTCTTCATGACGGTAATCCTCAGTACTTGATAGCATCGTCTTCAAAATTGGCACACTTGTTAGGTTTATCTGGCAAAACTAAAATAATTACCAGTTTGTGCTGATGCTGCAGCCAGGGTCGTTTCTTCGTGAGGGAACTCCTCAACAGTTGATAGCACCGTCTTCAAATTTAGTATACGCGTTAGGTTTATGTAGTAACGCCAAAATAAGTACCAGTGTGTGCTGATTCTGCAGCCGCGGTCGTTTCTATATGAGGGAACTCCTTAACAGTTGATAGCACCGTCTTCAAATTTGGTATACGCATTAAGTTTATGTAGTAACACCAAAATAAGTACCAGTTTGTGCTGATGCTGCAGACAGGGTCGTTTCTTCGTGAGGGAACTCCTCAACCGTTGATAGCATCATCTTCAAATTTAGTATACGCGTTAGGTTTATGTAGTCAAACTAAACGAATTACCAGTTTGTGCTGACGCTGCAGCCAGGGTCGTTTTTTCGTGAGGGAACTCCTCAACAGTTGATAGTATCATCTTCAAATTTGGTATACGCGTTAGGTTTATGTAGTAAACTAAAATAATTACCTGTGTTTGCTGATGCTGCAGCCAGGGTCGTTTCTTTATGAGGGAACACCTCAACAGTTGATAGCACCGTCTTCAAATTTAGTAAACGCGTTAGGTTTATGTAGTAACGCCAAAATAAGTACCAGTGTGTGCTGATTCTGCAGCCACGGTCGTTTCTATATGAGGGAACTCCTCAACAGTTGATAGCACCGTCTTCAAATTTGGTATACGCATTAGGTTTATGTAGTAACACCAAAATAAGTACCAGTTTGTGCTGATGCTGCAGCCAGGGTCGTTTCTTCGTGAGGGAACTCCTCAACAGTTGATAGCATCAACTTCAAATTTGGCATACGCGTTATTTTTATGTGGTCAAACTAAAATAATTACCAGTGTGTGCTGATGCTGCAGCCAGGGTCGTTTCTTTATGAGGGAACTCCTCTACAGTTGATAGCACCATCTTCAAATTTGGTATACGCATTAGGTTTATGTAGTAACACCAAAATAAGTACCAGTTTGTGCTGATGCTGCAGCCAGGGTCGTTTCTTCGTGAGGGAACTCCTCAACAGTTGATAGCATCATCTTCAAATTTGGCATACGCGTTATTTTTATGTGGTCAAACTAAAATAATTACCAGTGTGTGCTGATGCTGCAGCCAGGGTCGTTTCTTTATGAGGGAACTCCTCTACAGATGATAGCACCGTCTTCAAATTTGGTATACGCATTAGGTTTATGTAGTAACACCAAAATAAGTACCAGTATGTGCTGATGCTGCAGCCAGGGTCGTTTCTTCGTGAGGGAACTCCTCAACAGTTGATAGCATCATCTTCAAATTTGGCATACGCGTTAGGTTTATGTAGTAAAACTAAAATAATTACCAGTTTGTGCTGATGCTGCAGCCATAGTCGTTTCTTTATGAGGGAACTCCTCAACAGTTGATAGCACCGTCTTCAAATTTGGTATACGCATTAGGTTTATGGAGTAAAACTAAAATAATTACCATTTTGTGCTGATGCTGTAGCCAGGGTTGTTTCTTCGTGAGGGGACTCCTCAACAGTTGATAGCACCGTCTTCAAATTTGGCATACGCGTGTTGTTTAATACCAAAAATAATTACCAGTTTGTGCTGATGATGCAGCTAGGTTGTTTCACTTGTTTCTTCATGAAGAAACTCCTCAACAGTCTATAGCATCATCTACAAATTTGGCATACAGATCAGGTTTACATATTAAAGCTGAGATAATAACCAGTTTGAGCTAATGTCACAGCCAGTATCGTCTCTTTATGAAGGAAGTCCTTAAATTTTAACAGATTGATTTTGTTTTATATTTTCGGGTCTGTCAAGAAACCACGAAGACATATATTGTGTGATAATAATAGTATTAGTAACGCAAGTTCTGTTATTACAGTTAATTTGACACCTAATGTCTGAAGATGAAAATTCTCCAATACTTAAAATACAGCCCCAGATCCAAGTTTCAAGAAACGAATTGAAAAACAATGTTAGAAAACATTTATATTTCCGTAATATTGATAAGGATTTCTACGAATCGTCCGAAGAACTATCAATGACATCTGAAATTAGTTCTTCTGATGATGATGAAACAACGACGAAAAAAGACGTATGTCTTAATCAGATTAAACGGAAAAGTAGACACTCAACGGACTCTTACAGACCATCGAGTGCGAGTGACACAGAAAAAGAAAACCTAGCTAGTAATAGTCAAAAAACAGAATTCGGAATAAGAAAAGAAAAACATTGTAAAAAAAAACAGAAGAAACAAATACGTAGATGTACACAACAAAAACCAAAAATTACTATAAAAGATCAACAGAGACGATCACTTAGTTTGTGTGACCAAGATCAAAAAGAAATAGATTATTTCTTGAGCAGAAGCATCATTAGTTATGACAGCGAAGTTTTTAATAATATTCCTACCTCAGAGTCTGACATTGGAAAACTTGCCAACATAAACATCAGCAATGACAATGTTTCAACAACATCTGAAAATTCAACGTTAGAATGTCAAAAAGAAATTGATTATATCTTGAGCAAAAGCATCATTAGTTATGACAGCGACGTTTTTAATAATATTCCTACCTTAGAGTCTGACATTGGAAAACTTGCCAACATAAACATCAGCAATGACAATGTTTCAACAACATCTGAAAATTCAACGTTAGAAGGTCAAAAAGAAAACCAAGTCAATAAGAAAACCACTGAAAAAAACTGCCCTGAAAACGAAAACCAGAAAAAAGAAAACGAAAGTGTTGTTGTGGCAAAAACTTCAAACGATGGATTAGTGAGAAAATGGGATAAAAAACAAGCATGTTTATATTGTTCCAAATTATGCGCGAAATTGCCAAGACATCTTGCAGCAAAACACAGTAAAGAAACGGAAGTTATAAAATTGTTAAGTTTTCCAATCGGATCTGAAGAAAGAAAGTTGAGAATAGAAGAGTTGAGGAAAAAGGGAAACTTTTTCCATAATACGAATGTATTAAAATCTGGGACTGGCATAATTATTCCCGAGCGGCGTAGCAAATCTACTAATTCTGCAAATTTAATTCCATGCCCATCATGCTACGGGTTTTACACGAAAACTAAACTATCGCGCCATTATAATGTCTGCGATAAAAAAAATGACAAAATTGCAAAATCTGTTCAAAGGGAAGGGTCAATGCTTTTACCGATCTCGACAGGTGCTTCAGAGAAGTTGCGTCACAATGTCCTAGCGAAAATGAATAATGATCAAATTACCCTCGTAGTCCGGCAAGATGATCTGATTCTCAAACTAGGTAGCAAACTATTGACCAAACATGACCAAGATCCACATTTGAATCACTACATAAGTCAAAAAATGAGAGAAATGGCAAGATTTTTAATAGAAATACGAACAATTTACCCAACCTTACAAACTTTGACAGAATGTATCAACCCAATGTTCTTTACAAAAGTTATTGAGGCTGTTAGAATTGTGTCATCATATAACACACAGACTGGAAAATATGGAACTCCGAGCCTTGCATTAAAAATCGGACATTCACTTAAGAAGTGCTGTAACATAATAATTTCTGAATCTCTGATAAATAACCTACCACTGAAAAGAGAAATGGCTGAAAATTTTATTAAGCTGTGTGAAAATGAATGGTCCACCAATATTTCATCTGGAGCATTAACGACGATACACCGGAACAAATGGAACAAGCCGGATAGGCTACCACTGACAGAAGATATTAAATTGCTCAATACCTATCTAACAGACAAAAAAGAAGAATACGTAACATTGTTAAAAAATGCAGAAGTAACCATTTTTAATTGGTCTAGTTTGGCTAAAGTAGTTCTTGCACAAACTTTGCTATTCAACAGGAGAAGATCAGGTGAAGTCGAAAGAATACCGGTTGAAATTTACGCAAATAAACTAACAGCCGATAAAAATGTGGATAAAAGTATTTCTGAAACTTTATCAGAATTCGAGCAAGCCATCAGCCGAACGTTTGTTCGATTTCAAATACGCGGTAAAAAAGGAAGAGGGGTACCAATACTATTGTACCCAAAACTAATAGAAGCATACGACATTTTGTTACTTTACAGATACCAAGTCGGGATACCAAAAGAAAATATTCATTTCTTCGCATCAGGTCCAGGTTCTCACTTCCGTGGCAGCGATGTTTTAAGAACGTTTGCAATACAAAGTGGTACTAAACAGCCAGAAGCGCTTACTTCCACAAAACTTCGTAAAAATGTTGCTACGATGTCTCAAATTCTCAATTTGAGCAACCACGAGTTGGATCAGTTGGCCACATTTATGGGTCACGATATAAGAGTGCACAGGGAATACTACAGACTACCTGAATCTACAATACAACTGGCTAAAATCAGCAAAATTTTGATTGCTGCCGAAAGAGGAAAACTACATCACTTTAAAGGGAAGAATTTAGATGAGATTAATGTAAACGTAAATAGAATTTCCGACGATGATGAAAGTTCAGACAGTGGAAACGAAAGCGTAGTTGTTACATCAACAACTGATATCACTAATATTCGTCAAGAAATAAATACACCTGGCATGCCTGATCAACATGATGATGAAACAGTTATATCTGACAATAATGTTACAAAGCCGAGAAAGAGAAGGTCGACAAAAAAGGAAACGGCAACAACGAAAAAAAAGTTATGGACATCGGCAGAAAAAAAAGTTGTAGAAGACTACTTTTCTAAAGCAATAATAAGACGAAAGGTTCCTGGCAAAGATGAGTGTGAAGACTGCGTCCAAAAGAATGAAAATATTCTAAAAGATAGAAACTGGAAAGTAGTAAAGTATTACGTATATAACATAATTCAACGAAACAAAAAAAAGGACAGGTAATTTTCATCTAATATTATCAATTTTCTTATACTGTTACCACAGGCCTTTAGTTTTTCAGTTTTCGTTTTTGTTTTAAAAATCCTTTACTACTTTAAGACACCGAAATTAAAACTCAAAATAAAGTACTAGAATTCAGGTTTAAAATGAGTAGAAAAATCAGAATTCAGAAACTTGAATTTCATGATTTTCAATACATTACATTAATATCAAGTCATTATTTTCTTTCAGATAAGCCGGGATAAAGAAGAGAAAACTGAAGTCTAGATCTCAAAGACGCTCGTATTGATTATGCCAAAGAATGTTTGCTATTTTTTTTAATTAATATTTTTAATAGTGTTCATTAGGTATACCAAAGCTCATTATTTCTTTAAGGTACAGTCACCAAAGGAGATAAGTAACTAGGGTTGTCGGATATAGTTGAAAAGTAAGAAGCCGATGGATGTTTTCAAATCAAAGATTTAGTTAATAGAAAACAAACAGTTCATCTATCAAATTAAAGGACATCATTCAGGCTTCGAACATTTTGTACCCAAAAATCAAAGTGCCGGCCAGAAAAAAAAAAAGCTGTTTTCATATGGGAATTAACATTTTGAACATTTTTTAATACTACAACGAAAGTCTACACTTAACCCCCAGGCTGCTATTTGAGTTTGAAAGTACCAAAAATCATAAAATTATTTTAAATGTTTTAGATATAACGTTTGAAAAAATACCGAGTTTTAATTGAAAATAACATCGTTTTTTGTAATAACAAAAAGCATTTTGGCTAGGCGAACCTTTTTTTTTTTTTTTTTTTTTTTTCCGGGGTTGAAAATCCTCATGGATGTCCCCCGCCCTGGGGCGGGCGGAGGGGTCTGTCAGACTCTTACTGACTAAAAACCACCCCGGTGTCCCATCTCACACCGAAGCCGGGGGTCGCGGGAATGAACAAATCTTCCGCAATCCCCGATTGGTGCCGGCCCGCGAACGCGGGCCTCTTCCTCGGGTCAGGGGGGAGTGAGGTGTTAAACTCCCCCCGCGCCGTCTAAGAGGGGGGCTAGGCGAACCTAACCTAACCTTACCTTGCCTATCTAAACCAAACCTAACCTAACATAATCTAACCTAACACTGATAAACTGATCTTAGATTTTGAAGGTCACATGGAACTTCTCAATCATAAAAAGCATTTGCATAATCTTGTGATTAGGTAATTGTACAAAAGATTAACAAAAAACAGCTAGTTAGGTTAGGCTAACCTAACTAAACCTAACAGTGTTCAACTGATCTTAGATTTTGAAGGACACATGGACCTCCTCAATGATGAACAGCATTTGCGTATTCTTGTGATTGGGTAATTATTGTACAAAAGATTAAAAGAAAAAAGCTAGTTAGGTTAGGCTAACCTAACCTAACAGTGTTCAATTGATCTTCGAAAAAGTATCTAACTTATCAGACATTTCAAATGACACCGGTTTCAAACTTGTTGGAGGGTGGGGACGTCCTCCAACAGTCTTAAGATACATTAATTATGTTAAAAAAAAAGAAAAGACAGAAAAGATTTGCTGTCTTTTTCAATTACAAAGTCGATAGGATTTTTTTGTGATAAAAAAAGCTTTTCGGCAAATATGTGTTTATTTTTTAACAAAAACCATTGTTTATACATATATAGATATGGTTATCTTAATCATAAAAAAATAATGATACGATACAAAAAACTAGACTCTCGAACTGATACATAACCACAACAATAATGAGAACGCCTCACCAAGAACGTCTCGAGAAATATCAGTGACAATAGTAATGTTCAACTTAATAGTGAACGTAAATGTACAACTTATTTTTATTAACAACCTAGCTACCTATACGTATGTCTTTCTTTCTTCTTTCTTCAATCATTGATGAATGAAGAAAATCCATTGTATTGGTTATTGAACAGTGGGGATGTTTTCATAGTAGCTATGTGCTTTACTGATAGCATGAATGATATCGAATCGTGTGGCTATGAAGTCCACATTCCAACTACTTACCGGAACGCTAGTCAGCTTACAACAGACCAGGCAAATAAGTCTTGATTGATCACGATATTTAGGTGGGTTGTAGAAGCAGTGAAGGTTTAGGCTGTTGTGACAAACATATTTTAACCGTGCACTACATCACATGTTTTATCATTCTAAAATCGCAGCGGCCATAATAAACGCCGTTTATCGTGTCGCTGTTGACAACAGACTCGCTCCTGAGATTGTTACCATAATTCATTCTAGAAAGAATACCTCCAAGCTTTTGCACGATAACGTACATACGAAAAACGTTAACAGGCAGAGAGTGCCTTTTGTAGCCATGAAAGGAAATCTTCCTTAATTCATAGGGTTTCCACATTTTTCAGAGGAGGACGTATTTCTGTTTGTGCTAGGGAGCTATCATACTAAGCTCACCAGCAACCCAACACCTAGTCGTAACCGATGTCCTAAAGGAGCGGGCCCAGGAACGAGCCCTGTGGAACACCGCACGACATTTCGCGCCGGTCCCCGCCCCTGTAAGTGACACATTTCCGAGAAAACCTAACCTAACCTGAGCGAACCTAACCTTTCCTAAAAGTGCCCCATACGGGCGCGAGATGCGCCGCGGCGTGGCGCGTAGATTTATTTGCAAACACAATGCAATAAATGGTTACAATACATCATTTCAGCCGAAAAACGTCCACTGCTGGACATAGGCCTCCTCGAAGCATCGCTACTTCAACCGGTTCTGTACTTCTCCCATTCAGCGGATTCCTCCGGCCTTCTCCAGGTCAACGATCCACCACCACCTTAATAGGCCTTTTCCAACGTTACGTCTTCCGGTACGCGGTCACCACTCCAGACCCCCCCCTTCCCTCCCTTTGTGTAACATTGAGTCTTCAAATGAGGCCCACTGTGGGCGACCACGTTTCAGTGCCATAGGTCATTACTGGCAAGGCACACTGGTCACGATACATTAAAATGTAATGCTCTAAAATATTTAAGTCGAAGTATGTTTTTTAGTATTTTTAAACTTAAATAGCGGCGGAAGGGTTAATTGTATTCTCTCGTTGTAATAGTAAAAAATGTTGAGGGTGTTATTTCCCATAAGAAAACCGTGTTTTTGTCTTCTGGCCGGCACTTTAATTTTTGGGTACAAAATACTCTAAACCTGAATGATGATTATATCATTAGTACCCTTTACACCTTAGTAGACCTAACGCATATTGTCCATTTCTACTTTGAACAATAGCTGTTTGCGTCTACGAATGTTCAAAATATTGTTGGCAAAATTATGATTTTTTTGGTACTTTCAAACTGAAATAGCAGCCAGGGGGTTAATTGTAGACTTTTATTGTAGTATAAAAAAATGTTCAGGATGTTATTTCCCATAAGAAAACAGCAATTTTTTTTTCTGGCCGGCACTTTTATTTTTGGGTACGATTTGAATGATGTCCTTTCATTCGAAAACATCCATCGGTTACTTACTGTTGAACCATATCCGACGATCCTGGCTACTTATCTCCTGTGTGGTAACCGTACATGTCAGCTCGCCTGCCTTTTTTTCTTTTCTTGCGTTTTTCGCTACTTATAACTAACTAGCTGCCCGCCCCGATAATATTTCTTTTTTATTTTCGAATTAAACATTGTGTTAAGTAATGTTAAGTTAAGTTTTTAGCCCAAATTATGTCAATCTCTTTTAATTAAGGTTTCTTTAAGTCATTTTGTTTCTCAAAGATGTTGCTGCAAATTATTCGATTCTATAAGTAGGTAGGTAGGTAGGTTTAAGATCGAAGTTTTTTAAATAATTTGTTTAATTTTATAATAAACCTACTTTTATTTCATTAAAGTTCTGTATTTCTTTGTACTTTTTGTTTGCTTCAAATCTTGCTGCCGACAACCTAAACGAAAGATTCTTTAGAGCACAGCCAGCTTCTATGAAAATACAATATTTTATGGTGCAAATCATAATGTTGTATAATCTAACACATACTGCAGAAGAAGCCTGATTATTCCTCGTACACCTAGTAGCTGCTAACTATTTGTTTAAGGATTCAGTCTACCTTCGATTTTCTGCTTCATAATTTTATTTAAATGATAGCACATAACTCGTCTTCTACACACGAGGAAAACTGTCGAAACGAGGACTAGAATACACACTGTTCGGAAAATATAGCAAACCGAGGTCTTAAATACACATTGTTCGGAAAAGCTACCCAACCGAGGTCTTTTGTGTTAAAACTAACACATAGGTCCTCGGATATTACAACAAACGTGAAATGAGTGTAAAGAGGCTGTGTATGGGGCGTCAGTGGCACCATCTGGTGGATACACAATTTTTGTGTAAGATTATGAATATTCTTGATCAAACCGAGGTTCAGACAACTTTTTTGTGTTAAGTATACAGAAAGACTCAAAATTGCTTGCAGAATACGAATCTTTGGTCAAGTCAAACCGAGGACCCTCGAAAAGGTCCTCGGTCGTGCCTTGTGTATTCATACGCACGTCCTCGGATGGTACTTAAAACAAACACACTCTCCATATCACAATCACACACACACACACGTTTCTCCTTGTTTGTTTAAATTCAATTTTATTCAATTATAACTTCTTTTAATATTAGTAATTGTATAGACTCATGTTTAACCTAATAAGGTGTAGACAATAATGTAACTAGCAACTCAATTATATTGTATCGACTACGTGTCGATACAATATAATTGAGTACCAAATAAGAATTCGCAAAAAAAAATGACTTTTCTGTATACAGGTATATCCGATTGGACCATTTTGTATAAGAAGGTCGATTTTTTTTTGCGAATTCTTATTTGGTCCCATAGTAAAAGTTGTTCATATTGATGGGTAGAACACCCCCTTAAATTTTGTTGCATGTTTTCAAAGTCACCTGTATTATAAAGTACAGAGTCGTGCGGATGTGATCCTGGCACGCCGCACTGCGCCCGCCGCCGCCGTCTTGAATTCTTGATACCTACTCGGGGCTACTCGTCTCGACGTCGCGTCGTAATCGGATTCGCGTATCGGACTTATTTTGAAATAGGTTTTCGTAACGAAGTTTTACTAGGTACCTACGTGGTGAACATTTGATTTGATTTTTTACTAGCTTTTGCCCGCGGCTTCGCCCGCGTGGTTGAAGGAAAATATCTCACAGGAACGTACTACCGGAATTAAAAGTACCCTATGTGTTAACAGGTAATATCTCCTAAGGGACTTTTCCTTTACTTGATTTTCAAGTTAATTAAACCACGCAGTAAAATCCTCTCCTATAAAATTGGTTACCCTTTTTCACCCCGTTAGGGGTAGGTTTTCGAAAAACCCTGATAAGTACACACTATTCTTTATTTTCGATTTGAAGTATAAATACTGAATTTCGAGTTAATCGGCCAGCGCGTTAAAATTCTTCCATACAAACTTTGATACCTACCCCCTAACCTTTAGGGGGTAATATAGAAAAACTCACGATTGCAAACTTCATAATTTATTTGGATTAGTTTTCGTGCGAAGTTTCATGTTTATTACCTCAGGGAATAGGATTTTTCATATAAACTTTCATACCCTATTTGACTCCCTTAGGGGTTGAATTTCGAAAAATCCTTCCTTATTCCTTGCCTACATTATAAAGAGAACCTTTGTGCAAAATATCAGCTTTCTAGGTCCAAGGGTTTGGGCTGGGTGTTGATGAGTCAGTCAGTCAGTCAGGACTTTTCTTTTTATAATATAGATTGACATGACATTTTTTATTAAGCGATTATTGTTTTACAAGCGGCCAAGTGCGAGTCGGATCACGCACAATGAAGGTCTAATCTAAGGTTCTACACTAAGGATACAAAGGGCCAAGGAAAATATTAAGAACGCAAAAACAGCCTTGTAGAATGTTCATAGCAAGTACTTGCCTGATATTTAATTGCGTAACACATTTTCGTACACGATTAAGACTATTTTTTTACGGTTTCATTTTGACAGCTCAACAACATTAACTGCGTTATTTACGTTGTTGAGCAGATTCTTTTTTTCAAACATATGAAGCAATGGTTTAGCAATCTGTTTCAAAACGATTCTGATTGATCATGTATTTCGCAATTAGGGTGCTGAAACATATCTATAGATATAATAAAGCACGGAAGATATTCGAAAAAAAGTAATTGGCAGGGGATACTTAGAATCGATAACAGAACACGTTCCAACAGTTTTTAGAATGTTTGTCCTGTTTGTCTGTTTATCTGTATGTCTGTTTATTTTATCGCGCATCAAATTAAAACGACTGAACCGATTTTGATGAAATTCGGTACGAGAATACTTTGAACTCTGGGGAAGGACATAGGAAACTTTTTATCGACATACAACGTGGGCAAAGCCGCTGGCGGAAGCTAGTTTATAATAAACGTTTGAGATATATTAATAATAATATATCATGTTTTTTTACCCGACTACGACAGAGCCAAAAGGAAGGGTTATCATAGATGTAAGTAAGCTTAAAGATAACATGTGCTTTGATATATTTTATGGTTAATAAATAGTATTCAATTTTAACCGCCTCTGTGGTCTAGTGGTTAGACCACCTGTTTCAGACCCAGAGGTCCCGGGTTCGATTCCCAGTGGGGGCAAAATTTTCTCCTCGGTTTGGTTGGTGGTAGGGCTTGTTTTAAGTCCGCCTGGCTAGCTACCACCATCTTATCTAAGTCTGTCGCCATAACAACAATGTTACCAGCATTGTCGTGTTCCGGCAGTAAGAGGTAAGATAGCCAGTTCCTCTGTGGTAGAGGATTCCGGGTGAAGCTCGCTACCACCTTCGGCCTGATCATCACTTACCATCAGGAGAGGAGAGGAGATTCAGGCCAAGAGCTTCCACGTTGTGGTGAAAAAATAAAATTCAAACTACTGAATGTCCATTATTTTTTTCTTCCGAAGGCATTTATTTTAAGCTTTTGTGTTATAAATATGGTTTTTACTTCAGTATCTATTACATAATTTCCTGTGTCAGTGGTTTTCAAACACATTGCTGATTGAATATAAGATTATTTTACTTGTATTCCTGTATGGATCATAACGGCCGCACGCGTCGATCCATCAGGTTAAGCTACGCTTGCCGGAGTTTATCCGTGAATGGGTGACCATATTTTTGAGACTCCTCCGTGCCTCGGAAAGCACTTTAAGCCGTTGGCCCCGACCATCATTGGTGCATCTTTGACAGTCGCTACAACTCGTCAGAAGCGTGAAAGTCTGACAACCAGTCTTACCGAGGTATCGTATTACCCAGTTACTGGGTTGTGGAGGTCAGATAGGCAGTCGCTCCACGAAAATACAATTCAGCTGCATCTGGTTAGACTGGAAGCCGACCCAATAGTTGGGAAAAAGATAGGCAGATTGATTTTATTTATTTTGCCCGACATTCTATGGATCATCTTAAGACATCTACGTCAAATTTTTCCAACGAAAAAAAGAAACGATTTTTTTTTTTTTTCTAAACTTTCGTCATCTTATTAGTTAGATTATTTTCTAAATATTATCGAACACTTTGTCACTTGTCGATAAAAATTTCAAATATGTTTTGTGTTACCATATTTGGGAACCACTGACTGAACAGGATACACTTATATCCGCCGATAAAAAAAAACTGAAATCTGGTATTATAATATACTCGTTAAAACACATATATCACCAAAAGCCGCATCGTCATCACAAAATGAAGTCTTGTTTAAAATATTTTGTGTTACTATTCTCGCTGACTTTCATTGGTAAGATGTTTCAATTTAAAAAGTGGCATCGACTTTACTTAATTTTTTAATTACCATGAGTTTAAAAAATATAAGTGTTTTTGTCCTGGTCATCCTAAAGTACCAAGATGAAACCATTACAAGATTATAACTAATAATCAAACAAAAATGCTTAGCTTTGATCTGAGTTATTCTTCGATCAGAGTTACTTGTTTGAATTTAACTTTTTTATATCTTTAGAAGGATCGTTCAGATGTGATTACAAGTATAGTGATGTGGCCGAAGGATGGTTCAAACACTTTGTTGTACCAGCGACTTGGTTCGATGCTCGGCTACGATGTGCACTGGAAGGTAAGACCTTTTATGTCCAGAAGTGACTGATTTTGGCGGAAGTGAGCTTGAAACCAACCTTATTGATGTAGAGGTATTTGGAAGAAAGATTTGCCCCAGACCCCAGACTTGAGAATTTCTTAAAAGCAGCCCAGCGGCAGCGTCTGGAATTCCAGTTACAATAATGGAGATTTAACATTTACTAAGCGTAAATCCAGAACCTGGGGCAACCCTACTTCCATCTACATTATATCATTTTTAAATTCCATGGAATAACCGGCGAGCCTATTGCCATCATATGAATAGCAATGGAATAATGTGGAATTATATACCCCTTTAGAGAATACAGACTTTATGTATATTTTGTTATCAGGTGCTGTATTAGCTTCTCCAACCACACCAGGAATAAAAGCTGAAATGACAAACATCATTAACTCCATTGAAACCCTTCAGCAATATGAAATCTTCACTGGGATTCACGCCACTTTTTCAAAAGGAGCTTATCATACGGTTGAAGGTACGCTCAGTTTGTTTTTTAAGCCTACATTGTGTACCACTACTGGATAAAACCTTCCCCCGCTCATAATACCGTAGATTTCAGTCCAATAATTAAGAATAATAGAGATTTAAAAATTACAGGTATACCGCTTTCGAAAATTCCTCAAATGTGGGCACCAAATGAGCCAGATAATAAGGACAATAAAGAAAGATGTCTCACTTTGAATAATAATGGAAACTTAGCAGATCTTTCCTGTGAAGAAATTCGTCCTTTTATCTGTTACCGTTCTGCAAGCACTGAAGTGAAGATCAATGAGTGTGGCACTGTAGATCCAGGTAAATATCTATTATACATTATAACAGCGAATCAACTTTCAAGCCTCCCCCTTAAGACCTAGGCCAAATATGTTTTGATATTCGGATAGCATATGAACTAAAGAGGTGCCATAAGGAATGTGAATAAAAAATCTGGACTAATTAAAAAGTTATGCAACAACGCGTAATTTCGCGGGTATTTTCATGAAACAATTTTCACGCCTCCTCCCTATGACCTAGGGCAAATATTTTTTTAATATTGATAAATGATAAATGATAAATGATAAATGATTTATTTTCTGTAAGTAGGTTTGTAAAAACACTTTTACACGTCAATCAAATTGTTTTAAAACTAGATGAGGTCGGCGTTTCCTATCTGACTACTCTGAGAAGAAAGGCCGAAACAAACTCAGAGGTCACAGTCTCTTTTAAAGTCCAGACATAATCTTGGTCAGATCATGTGAAGAATATGTAGATTCGTATCTGAAATGGTCTTTTGAGGAAAGAACCACACAGATTGAGTGGACCTGTCCAGTCAGTGCACGCATTTGTCAGTAATCGTGCAGCTCAACTCAGAACTCAAGGAGCTCAACGATTCGACGAACAATACCAAAGAAAGGACATTTGGGTAGGCCGCATATAGTACTCAAACTGCCAGACCATGGTTAAAACTAACTAAGAAAAGAAAAAAGAAAAAAAAGAAAAATCAATGACCCACATAGTCTTCACATTCACAATAATAAACAAAAATAAAAAAATACTTTACATAGTAAATATTCATGTCATTGTATATAAAAAAAAGTTCATTAATGTCAATTTGATATGTATATAAAAACCACAGATAATATTAGTCAGATCATTAGAGGACCATGTAGATTTGTGTCTGAAATGGCCTTTTGAAGAAACAACCATACAGATTTGAGTGGACCTGTCCAGTCAGTGCACGCATTTGTCAGTAATCGTGAAGCTCAACTCAGCACTTAAGGAGCTCAACGAATCGACGAACAATACCAAAGAAAGGACATTTGGGTAGGCCGCATAAAGTACTCAAACCGCCAGATTATCATTAAAAGTAACTGAGAAAGAGAGAAAATATATTTGACCCACATAGTCCTTACATTCTCAATAATTAAAATAATAATAATATTATACTTCATAAAGTAAATATGGCTGTCATTGTGTTTATAATAAAAAATTTAAAAAAAAATCAGTAAAAGAAGTTAAAATAAATGAATTGGAGCAGCTCACTCCCAAGCCTTTTTATCATCAATATATATTCGGATAGCTCATCACCGAGAGAGATTTTTAATTCATAAAGAATATGAATCAAAAACATAAAAAAACGCGATATTTCGCGGGTTAAAGCTAGTACTATACACCAAGCTAGCATCTTGTTTCCACACAGGGGAGAATCAAATCTTTCTAGCAATATTACTGCCGCTTAAAAACCAGTTCTGTTTATAACCATAGAAACCATTTACACAATTCCCAACATTGTTCTCTGCGTATTTTATATGCAAGAGATTTACCAGTAATTTTCTATTCAGAATACCGCTTGGATAAGAGAATTAACAAATGCTATAAGTTCCACTCAGTTCCACGAAATTTCTCCCGAGCCTTCCTCGCATGTGCAGCAGAAGGCGGCCATCTTGCTATAATAAACAGTGACATCGAAGCTAAAGTACTCAGTGAACTCTTCTCTAAATACCCTGAAAGCAGTATGGTAGGAATAAGTTGGAAAGAAGCAGCTCTTATCGGTTTTCACGATTGGAACGAACATGGGGATTGGAGGACTATTCATGGTAATGTATATTGTCTTTAATAATAATACATATTATTTTAATTGATAGGTCTTGGCTGCCCATGGTAGATCTTTGACAGTTCAACTACTGAAGCTTGAAATCAAGTAACTCGACGTGTGAAAAAATATTTGTTTTTTATGCGCGTTTTTTTTATTTTAATTTTAATTCACCCAGGTGAATTAAAATAGACCTCATACATCGCTTTCCATCAGGCGCAATCGAGGTCAAAGACAGGCATAATATTCATAAATAAATAGTAAAATAACAGCAATATAAAAATAGGTACAGACGCCAGCACATTCAGCTACCCAAATCAGTCAAATTTCTTTTATAGATTTTTAACTTTATTACATAAGCATAAGGTTCACTTTCAATTGGGGAAATTTGACAGATTGGGGTAGCTTGATGTGCTGGCGTCTGTACGTATGATGTGAAAAATTGTAAAGATGAATACACACAACTGCCATAAGTAGCTTGTATGCCTTTGTTATGTTATAGAATGAAGATCAATTTTATTTGATACCAAGACTGAAATCAAGTATGTCACGAGATGCTTTTTTTTCCGACTACGGAAAAGTCAGAGGTGGATTATACCAGGCTATGGTTGTAGTACGTATTTATGTTCATCTGTTCCCTCATAACACCTAACTTCTTGTCAAATGAGGTATCGTTGGAAGCGTCATATTGTTCCGCAGGTTATAGGGACTACTCACACTTATTCAGCTCTATTGAGCGTTTCCCCATAGAAAACTACGATTTTGTAAGCGAAACGCATTTCGCGCGTTTTCTATGGGCAAACGCTGAATAGAGCTGAATAAGTGTGAGTAGTCCCATATGCTGCATTACAGATATCGGCACGGTTCTTGAGCGCTCGGCGGAAGAGTTGGGATCGCTTTGCGCATCGTACACTTATGACAAAATACGTAAAGGGACCCAATAACTCACTTCTGCGCAGGTGAAGGTCAGCGCTCAAGAATCGTGCCGATGATTGTACCGAATTGTTTTTAATAACTCGCAGAAGGTGTGAAAAGTAGAGAACCTATTCTCCTCGGAGATAAAGGTGTGCTTCAAGCTCGACCAAGACGCGTCTTGCTTGAAGCAAGACGCGTCTCCTTGTCCCCTTGATGAATAATCTGCTAAATAATTATTCCCTTTTCAGGTCAAACTCTAATGGAAGCAGGATACAGCAAATTTGCTCCAGGGGAACCAAACAATGCAGCACCAGGTGAATCCTGTGGTGCGATATTCCGTTCGGGGCTCTTGGATGACATGTGGTGTGACAGAACAGCCGCATTTATCTGTGAGAAGAGTCCAGATTATTTTATCGCTTGTCGTGATTTACCTGAAAAGGCACAATACAATTAATAAATAATAATTCAAACAATCAATCTGCCTAGCGTTTTCCTAATTATGTCGGGGTCGGCTTCCAGTCTAATTGGATGGAGCTGAATACCAGTATTTTACATGGAGCGACTGCCTATCTGACCTCCACAACCCAGTAACTGGATATTTTTATTAATTTTTTATTTCAGAATTACATTCCTTAAATTGTTAGTAAAAAGTACTTACGTATAACTATGTTAGTATATTATTCATTACTATTATTACTTATTTATAATTGAGCTATTGAATAATATAAAGGGCACCGAGAGAACCGTGGATGGTATTCCAGTTCCTCACAACCGGGCAATCAACCCTACCCAATGGTATTCAGAAAGCTATTGGTGCCGCCCCGCACGTGGCGCATCAGGGAGGCCACTCTTTTTCGTACTATGCCCTAAAGTAGTACGTGCTGGCCTCAGCAAACATACCTGTTACTCTGCAAAAACGAGGCAAATATTACGATACCCCTTGGTAAGACTGGTTGTCAGACCCATAACGACTGTCAAAGATACAAGAATGAAAGCTGGGACCAACGGCTTAACGTGCTTTCCGTGGCACAGAGGAGTCTCGGTTAGTAAAGATGGCCATCCCATCCATGGACCAACTCTGGCAAGCGTAGCTTAACCTGATGGATGGATCCGTGCGGCTGTATTATTACTTAGCCACGAGCTCCTCTTCATAGATCTCCTCCATCCATCTTCAAGTAACTTATTAGTAGTGTCTTTTTAGAAGTCGGTTGTTTCTTTGTAAAAAAAACAAAAAAATTATCGCTTTTTAGTGGGAGGGTTTGTAATTTATCTAAGTTACAATAGCCTAATGGCAACTGCTCATCACCTTTTTACAAAATATTGCTTTACTCGATGCAGGGATGTTACTCGTTGAGGAGTTCTCCTGGTACTTCACCATAAGCACGGCGCATTGGGACGAGCATAAATTGCTTGCCAACCATATTAAAGTAATCGAATCGCAACCCGTGAAATACTTTTTATTGAAGAGTTCCGGTGGCCATCTGCGGTCTTCATCATCAGTTTCACTTCACCAAATGGTGCTTTCCGAGCTTTTTGATACTATTAAAGATACCCAAATCACTTTATTTCAAGAGTTCTCTCGATTTCCCGATCTGATGACAATGGGACCACCTGGAAAGTATACCCTTTCAAACAAAAAAAGAATTTTCCAAATCGGTCTTCCAGTAATCGGTGAACATACATAAAAATAAGAAAATAAATAAAAAGGACATTCCGATGAATTGAGAACCTCCTCCTTTTTTTGAAGTCGGTTAAAAAGAAGGTTAATTGATTAACTGTTATTATTTTATTCAAAGTAAATGTATGGCGGTTACAATTCCATTACAACTTTATAAGACGGCTGCAGTACGTCAGCCAGCCATTTTTAGTATTGTAAGAAGTGCAATCCTGGAATAGATAAACAAGAAAAAAACACAAAACCTTAATTTAAAACAATATTATTACACTTAGCGCTCATGGGTTTTACCCATAGAAAGAAAGCTTAACAGATATCAGGGCTGCGCTGGCTGCGCGGACTGTGCCGTCTGCGCTGGCTGCACGGGCTGTGCCGGCTGCGCGGGCTGTGCTGGCTGCGCGGGCTGCGCGGGCTGTGTCGGCTGCGCGGGCTGCGCGGGCTGCGCGGGCTGCGCGGGCTGCGCGGGCTGCGCGGGCTGTGCCGGCTGCGCCTGCTGCGCTGGCTGCTCCGGCTTCTTCGGCTGCGTGGGCAGCGCTGGCTGCGCGGGCAGCTCTGGTTGCGCTGGCTGCACGGTCTGTGCCGGCTGCGCGGGCTGTGCCAGCTGCGCTGGCTGCACGGGCTGTGCCGGCTGCGCGGGCTGTGCCGGCTGCGCGGGCTGCGCGGGCTGCGTAGGCTGTGCCGGCTGCGCGGGCTGCGCGGGCTGTGCCGGCTGCGCCTGCTGCGCTGGCTGCTCTGGCTGCTTCGGCTGCGCTGGCTGCGCTGGATGCGCGGACTGCGCGGGCTGCTCCGGCTGCGCCGGATGCGCGGGCTGCGCCGTCTGTGCCGGCTGAGCGGGCTGCGCCGGCTGTGAAGGCTGCGCCGGCTGTGTTGGTGGCATCCGCTGGAACGTGCCCATTGGTTGCAGCATGTAAGCAATGGGGCACTGAGGGAAAAGACATTTTTTTTTGTATAAAAACATTATTTTCGCAAATCGTTGGTTTCTTTATTCTATCGTTTAAGACGCCTAAATACAAGGTTAAAAACGTCTCGGTGTTTTTTTTGTCTCCAACCAGCCGTTTGTCGTAAAAATTATGTCGAAGGGATCGGTACAAAATGTATTATTACTGTACTAGAAGAATTTTGGGATGCAAAAGCGAGCGAAACGAGCTCGGAACTTGGGGCACTCTGACTCGGACAGGTTAGGTAAGAAGGGAATGGCGGGGTTTGGAAGACCCCGCCATCCTCTTCGTGGTTATTATTTTTTTCAACCACCCAAAAGTAGGAGCCCCGTGGCCGTCGACTACATTCAGAATTAAGAGGCCTCGCCTTGAGTTCCTAGCGGCAGGATCGGCACCAGCAATTGACAAGCCCGATACCAAGTCTGCCACGCCCAGAGTGTTGAATATTGAAATTCATTGTCTGTCTGTCATTCACCACCATGAATTCATAATTTTTTATTACCTAAATGTTGATAATTACGCGGCAATGGCTTACTAAGGGGGGCAAATTTTTCATTATTATTGTGACATGATTTTGGTACACGGTTTTCCAGATAATATGCAAAGGAGATTGATCAAAATCAATACCGCATTATAGTGACAGAGTATGGCCATCAAAATATACTCATAAATTATAATATATTTATTTAACTGTCCTTAGTTCATTTGATCGAAATCGTATGTGGGGTTAATATTTTGTATTAAATTAGTTCTTTATTCGATATAATTGCATACTTTTTTAAATGGCGTATTTTAGTGATAGCAGTGTTGCCAATTTTAGGAACCTCCCCCTAGTCGGTCTTAACGGATAGTCAGGGCAAACGCTGAGTTTAAAAAATAATTTGAACTATGACATTTTTCCTCGTTATTAATATTTTTAATAACCATAATACATAGGTAATATAAAGTAAAAATCACGGGTGTTTAAAACACTGCATTATGAACTTAAAAGCGATTCAATAATAGCCCATTTTACGAGCAAGTGTGTTGAAAAAATAATATTACCTTACTAATTAAAATCTTTCTTCAATAATTTCCAAACAAATCACTTATGGTCAGGGTGATTTAGATTACTTGTTGGTAACACTATCACGGACAAGGTGAACTGTCAAAAGTGCCACTGCCAAACCAATCATCAGGTTGTTGCCATGCAACTAGGTGAAAATAATTATACCAAATTGAAAGTGTACTTTATTGTACTAACAGGTCCTTCTCATAATGCCTTTTTAATTTTAACGTATTCTTAAATCATGTACTTCTTGTTTGTCGACACAGATGTCGCTTGCTGACGTTAACCGACTAAATTAAAAGATTCAGTCGGTTATTATTATTAGCTTAAAATACACTACAGCTTCACTGACCAAATGACTATTATAATCCTGTATCATAAACTCCATCAGGTGAATGCCAAATGTTACCATTAATAAAAAATAAAAACGATTTTAAGAGTTTATTCAAATAACCTAGACTACCAAACTATAAAAAGTAAATACGTAATCTATAAATAATAAAATGTGTTTTTTAGCAAATAAATCATTACTAAAGCATACATTTATACGCAAATGATACGTCTCGACCTGTATTAAACATGTAACTACTTTCGTATCGTAGTAGTTATTTTGTACTTTTCAGCAGCAATGAAGCAAGCTTTCAATAAATCTGTCAGTCATTAGCCCATAAACATTTATTAGTCTATGATTACCGCCGGTCGTTTTGGTTGATAATTTCAACAAATTATAACTTATAGTAATCTGTGTTATAACTCATCGAGTTGAGACCCTGCTCCTCGGGTTTACGTCGAGTGTTTTCATCAACCTAGTGCGTGTAAAAGTGGTTCAGATATCCTATCTACAGAATAAACAATTTCATTTCATTTCATCTCTATACATAAGATTGATGACAGCAAAATAAACGATTACAATTACTTGTATTATGGGTTTTATTTTATTTCTGTAGCCCTAAATAATCTCATAAAGTGAATCAGAAAATTCCATGCCTTCAAGGGATTTCTCAATACCTACACCACCACTACAACCCCATCCAGCAAGTGCATTGTTTTTATTTTAGGTAGGGGGCCTAGGGCTTCAGCGATGTAATTGGCGAATTGAACAACCAATAAAGCGTTTATGCCCGAGTCTATTTTGGAAGGCAAAAATCAGTTAACCACAGAGCAGGCAAATCAACAAGACGTATTACAATGTGTCGTTGGGTGGTTACTGGAGTAGTAGGAAGGGTAATCAAATTAACGGTATTACAACTGGTAGTAAGATTGGTAGTAACTAGGGCAACAAACGTGAAGTAGTAATGGGCTCAACAGTTCTTGGAAATAGCTAAAACTAGATTAAATTCAAGAAATTATTTGGGAGAGTACATACAAAATGAAAATATTAATAGAAGGAGAACTATTTTCTTAACTAAATATTTCCAAGACTGTCATTACCTACATGATCTGATGCCAGTAGCTCTAGGTTCCTATCAAATAAAACAGGCTCGGTTGTATTAAAATTGAACTAGCAAACGACATTTAGGATGACTTGCCATTGGTACTGGGAATGGACAAGTATTTAGTAAGGGTCACGACATGATAACAGCAAGGTGTACTTACTACCCCTACATTTTGGTAAATAGGGCTACATGTAACGATAGCTGATATTACTGACTATTATTGCAATTGTTTGGTGAGTAATCGGACAGTGGGGTGCTGTGCTCACGTAATGACCATTTTGTGGTACCTTAGTTGGGCTCGATTTAGGTCTGTTGAGCAGCCGGCTTCGTTTTTAGACGATATACTATATTTTATGAATATGATGATAATATGGACCAATAAAACTATTTCATTCCAATAAGTATTCAAGCATTTTTATTTTCTACTTCCTATAGGTACAAACCTACATTTAGCATGCCCTACCTATGTAATATTATTTATTCGGATTCATTCTTTGGTTTGTTGGAACTATTTTTGTTGCATATTATGTGAATTTAAATCATATTGTTGTAAAGGACTGCTTTTTATGGTGGAAGGTTTGTTACAAAACTAACCTCAAAACTTATCAAAAAATGAAAATTACAAAAAAACCCCACAGTACAAATGGTTAAATTTTATTTCCTTTGAAAGTATGACATCAACCCTCTTTTATATCCAATTTATGCTATCATACAACAAAATTTGATGCGCAACGGCGGTCCATAGAAAAATGGGCATTTTCCTTTAGAAAAACAATACTGTTTTAGCACTTGAAGTCAAGGGTTTATCAAACCCTTGACTTCAGGGCACTGGAATTCCAAAGACACTCCCAAGGTCCCTTCACCATGACCCCCTCAAGGTCACCTGACCATGATCTCCAACGTCATCTGACCTTGACCTCGAAGGTGTCATGACCTCCCAGATCACTTGATCTTGACGTCAAACTGTCCTCTCACTTGTCAGTACCCTGAGGTTACCACGATCACTGCGTTACGAGATCTAATGGTTCTCGTACGAGTTTTCGATTCAGTGCGGAGGTGAAATTGTACGTCTATCCCGTTCCGGCGAATGAATTTTCTTTAGGTTCTTTTTGTGTTAGAGTGAAATGCTTTAGCCCACCATTCATAAGTATCCTTAATGTAGTATTTTAATCAATGAAAACGTACGAGATCTTATAGGTCTCGTAGCGACCAGATAGTAAAAATTTGCATTTAGTGCGATACGAGACTCATTGGACCTCGTAAAAATCTCGTACGAAGTTTGGTCATAAATCAGTTAGTGTTGTGTCAACTATTAAAGAGTGCAACTGCTTTTGCTTACTATCATGGATAAAAAATACCCGAAAAATGTCACGTAGAATTTTAGAACTTTCATTTTCCAATTATTGTGATGATAATGATAAGTCAAAATCGCTTTATCGAAAAGTATTGCATCGTGTTCCAAGCCGTGCATGTGAAAATATTACTATTACTAGCCCCAGTTCTGAACTAACTTATCAAGAACTTACTAATGTAACACCACCTGACCTTGAGGTCAATGCCCTCAAGGTGTCCTATGGTGTTACCACCATCCTACTACTCCCACATCCCACCGGGTCCCGAAGGCTCGATTAGGCGTTGGTTTTTGGTGAAATCTAAATAAAAGTCTTTTTTTCATAGAGCTCCGTTTTGTATCCACTGACCTGCAGCAGCAGCGGCGGCGGCGGCGGTGGCGGCAGCAGCGGCGGCAGCGGCGGCAGTGGCGGCAGCGGAGGCAGCGGCGGCAGTAGCGGCAGGAACATCGTTGGGCGGCACACAACTACACGTACACAGGTACGCTAGAACACTAAGGTGAGCTGTATTGTTTTGTTTACGATTCTGGTGCTGAATGCTCGTGAGTAAAAGAGTAATCGTGCAAATGTACAGCCAAGTTAAAGATAAAGTGAAAAATTAGTCAAATAAAGAAGAAGTTGTGTCACCTTTGATTAGACTTATTTGTACGTTTTGAACAAGTTAAAATTAAAAATTTAAATAACCTCCGACACAATTCCAGGTGATGCTGCAGTATCGGTTCAAGGTTACTATGTTCTTCTAATATAATTGAAGTAACAGAATACTAAATATCGAATCGATCAGACCTGTGGAAGATGTGCACGTCCAATCATCATCTAGAAAGGAGCTGATAATCTTCAAACGGCTGAACCGATTTTCTTGAATTGTAGCTAAGAACACTCTCGATCAAGATACCTTTCAAACAACACAGATACACTGATAGACAGATACACACGTTAAACTTATAACACCCCTCTTTTTCCGTCGGGGGTTAAAAATGAAGTTAATGATGACATGTACTTGTTCAAATGATTAAACCAGTAACAAAACGTTCTATAAACAATTGAAAAAGTTTTGTACCTGTTTACGAGATGACAATGCAAGTTACACGTAAGCCGGTAACTGTCACGCTGTCACCAAACCACAATAGTTTTATAGGGATCGAAGCGAGACAGCAAGTCTGCTTTGCCGCCCACTCGTATTTTCCATCATTTGAATTTAAACCATATTTCAATGCACATAAAGGAAATGCAAAGCGCTTTCGTGTTTGCCTAAATCATTCGTGTGTCACGCATTTGAACTCATTTGAATTTGAACCATAATTCAATAGACAAAAGTAACGCAACGCGCACTCGTGTTGTCTGAGGATATCTTCGGATCAGAAGTTAACTCGCCAATCTGTCAATATCAAATTGGTGAGGAGATCATCTATATTAATAAAAAAGAAAAGTCCTGACTGACTGACTGACTCGTCAAGGCCCAGCCCAAACCCTTGGAACTAGAAAGCCGAAATTTTGCACAGAGATTTCCTTTGTAACGTAGACAAGGAATAAGGAAGGATGAAAGTTTGTATGAAAAATCTTATTCCTTGAGTTAATAAACTTGAAACTTGGCACGAATACTTATTAAATAAATGATAAAGTTGTAATTTTTTGTTTTTCTTTCTTTCAGGGAGATTGCAGGGTGTCAAAGTTTGTACCTACGGAAGAATTTTAACGCGCTGTCCGATTAACTCGAAACTCAGTATTTGTACTTTAAACCGGAAATAAGGAATAATGTGTATCAGGGTTTTTCGAAAATCTACGCATAATATTTCTTTCAGAATGAAAAATATTGTTTTGTAAAAATATTTTTTACTTGGGCATCTTGTCCACGCTTAGCCGAAACCGGTGATTCCCTTTATTTTGTGATTTTGATGCAAGGCCTGGAACAAAATGACCTACCTACCTACCTACTACAGTAGTTTTTCCATATTTTCCCATCATTTAAACTTTCCCTGGACTTCCACAAATATTTCAAAACGAAAATTAGCCAAATCGGGTCAGCGTTTCTCGAGTTTTAGCGAGACTAACGAACAGCAATTCATTTATATAAAAAATATATACTTAAAAAACCAATATTTAACGTAAATACGTAAATTAGTATTTTGTTAATAGACTAAACGTAGCCCAGTTACAGTTTGTTCAAACCGCGACATTTTTCTTACTAAGAGAATTTTTATACCCGTCAGAACTTTGAATGAAAACTCCGATCCGAGTAATTTAAAGTGGGATTTACACGTACATAATCAACCTTAATATTATAAAACCATTTAAATGGATAAGGATTAATATCATGATAACAATATCACCACTATTCGATTCCACCCGTAATTGAACGAACATTAAACAAAAACTTATTGTCGGCATATACCATCGCAGACTTTTTTGTGAGAAATCATGAGTACTATTAATATATAGAACACTATTTTATATATCGTCAATAGTTTTCGCAGCGCACGCAAAATAATGACTTTTATATGCAACATTTTGATACCTTGGGTTACATTGTTCCATTTTAGGTAGGGATCTCTATTTTTTTTTGAATAAATAAGAAAATTAGAATTTTTTAAATCAGTCCAGTAGTTTCGGAGCTTATTCGGTACAAACAAACAATCAAATCTTTCCTCTTTATAATATTAGTAAGTATAGATTATTATTATGTATTATATTAGTATAGATAGTATAACAGAAGCTTTATTAACGATAAAATTCAGTCAGAATATGAATACAAAATATTTTAACCGCGACTTTATCTTGTGAGGTCTAAGTGAGACTGTTTGTGCCTATTTTTTATCATCTTATTAATTCAGTGGGAGTTGTTTAGTCAGTGGGAATACCAAAACATAATCAGTAATTGAGCTCAATTGACGCTGATTATATTGGGCTCAGACGTGATTCCCCAGATAGGGTTACCAGATGAACAAATCAAAAGTCCAGAGAAAAGACCTGATTGCCATCGAAAAATCCTGTTTTTTTTTTACAGTTTCAGAATGTTCTCTCAAACGTACTTAACCATTTAAAAAGTCGTAATATTATCGTTTTATCGTTTATATACACTGCGGATGTCCCTCACGCGTTGCACATCGCACTCAAAGCGCGGGTGGGGGGGGGGGGGGGTACCAAAGGAAGATTATTTTTAATTTGTTTAACTTTTTATTAAAGAGATCTATAAAATGTATTTCATTGAAAATTCAAAAAATCTTGAGATTTCATGAGATTTGCAAAATCAAGCCGCAATCCTGAAAAGAGTCTGTAGGCACCTGTGCCTATGCCTACTAGCTTGCCACAGGGATTACGACACTCATTAAATAAAGACTGATTAATTTGGTACTGTAAAATAAACTTATTATTACTGAAACACCAAAATTAGTACACAAGCAATGGATCGGCTAGCGCGCAGTAACTAGCGATCGCTGCACACACACATCCCTTTCACACTACAAACAGCTGACGCTTAACATTAAGAACCCACAAAACCTCAGGTTTTTATCACGCTCCCACCATACTACTCGCGGACTGAGTGCGAACGAGACGGAGGCGGCTCCAAATCGGTAAAAGTTTAGGTAATTGTTTTTACGGCGAAAATAATGGTAATTAAAAAAAAAAAAAACATAGTCGCTGCTTTATAGTTAGTTTTTTTTTCTATCAAGAAAATTTTATGAAATCGTGTTTTCGGCTAACATAGTCGCTAACATTAATCCTCCACTGTAACATATATTTATTTCAAAATTAATGCTGCAGTAGTTTCGATATAACGGTGGATCTTGCTAAGTAATTTGACGACCTATAGGCCCTTAATACTTACACCCTACACTACTCCCCCCAGATTTTACATTATCATATCATAATTATAAAGTTAAAAATGTTAAAACTAACATGTTTTATTTCTATAATAATTGTACCATGGTCACCCTATCATACACGGTTCACTACTTAATCATAATCCTGCATGAGTCATAAATTCATGCTATGTATTACACTGTTCTACAGAATAAACATTCTGTGACTGTTCCTTGAATTGTTATTGTACCTATTTTTACTTCTTCGATCAACAATGACAAATAGTTATCGGGTCACGTAACAATGGTATTGATGAAGGTTTACTGTTATATGTAAGCCATTATTTCACAATATTTACACACTATCTTTCCACTTCGTCATAGTTGCATAGTTATTGTAAATTACATTATAATTAAGTATTTAAATACGTATAATTATATTATAGTGATAATTATTTTAGAAGTATTTATGTAAGAATTCCCATAGCCTATTGTGATATGTTAAGGTATAAATCTAAACTAAATTTAATAAAAAAATTAAATGGCTCAAACATATAACTCTCGATAAGGTGCGCTGTTTGAGGTTTTCTGCTCCTGCAGTAGCCGCTCCAGCACAGCATATCTTTTAAAAGCTTGGTTGAATCTGACTAACTTCTTGTTTTAAAGTTTCAAGCATATCGATAATCGACTCGTTATGTTATCGACTTGTTATGTTAAAGAAGCGGGTCTTAAAGCGCGGTTCTTTTAGCGGTCGGCAACATGCGGATGTTGGCGACCCTGCCTTTTGGTCCTTAGAATATTTGTAGAAAGTGCCAGCTCGATTCTCATACAATACAATACAATACAATACATCTTTCATTATTTATTACGATAATGTGTCGAACTGTCAGACCATATAATAGAGATTTGTTGTATTTCTAAGTAGCCCGGACCATGTGCTAGTTTGAATATAAATGTTATATTTTGTTATTTAGTTAAATGTTAGGTGACAGACAGTCACAGAACCAAAATATTTTTTTAATTTCTAAAACTACGTACCTATCTGATAGATGTATACAAACAACATCCCCAAGAGTATACCTGAAAGATATAATAGAAGTAGGTATGTTTCCAAAGAAAAAAATACGACATCTTATATTTATATAAGATGGAAGTATATGATCCTAATTATAAAGTTTTACGATTCATGACCGATAGATATTTAAAACACACGGATGTTTTAAACCCAGATTTTAAAAGTGTACCAAAATGTATCGACAAAGCTAGAAAAGACGCAGTCATCAACGCGTTAAAAGATATTAGCGTCCCCAAATGTGTGGATCGTGTAATTACGGCTAAAGGAAACAGATCTAATTTGTAATATTGAAGCTAGAAGGCTGTTTAAAAAAAAATCCTAGGTAGGATATGGTTTACAAGCTGGTAAACACAATAATATTAAGTCATTATTGATCTCATTGGAATAAGTTAGTCATCAATTCTATCATAAATAAAATATGTACATTTTTTTAAATACGATTTTAATTGTTTTTTGTTTTTATGTACTTACCACAAAGGTTTGTCAGACCTTTTTAAATTTAATAATTATTTTAATTTCTTTATTTGATTATACTTAAAAAAATGAAATAATTATGTACTTACTTTTTATTTTAATTACCGAACTGTCACACTTTACACCCGCGCAAATTTAAAAGGACAAAAAGCTCCATTTGACTTTAGAGCAATATGGGTTAGCCAGTAATTCCTAAACTAAAAGACAGTTATTGTGCACATTATTATTCAGAAACTATATTTTAGATCATAAATCTGTATAGTATCTCTAAAATAACATAGACAGTCAAAGTCTAATAACATTTTTTCACAAATGCAGTTCATTGGGTTTCAATTCGCTTCGCTTCGAAATCGCTTTTTAGTGGGAGGGTTTGTAATTTATTTAAGTTACAATAGCCTAATGGCAACTGCTCATCACCTTTTTACAAAATATTGCTTTTCTCGATGCAGGGACGTTAATCGTTGAGGATTTCTCCTGGTACTTCACCATCAGCACCACTTCACCATAATAATATGCATTGGGATGAGCATTAATTGCTTGCCAACCATATTAAAGTAATCGAATCGCAACCCGTGAAATACTTTTTATTAAATAGTTCCGGTGGCCATCTGTGGTCTTCATCATCAGTTCCACTTCACCAAACAAAAAAATACCCGATTCGCTATATTTGAAGAGTTCCCTCGAATTCTCCAGGATCCCATGATCAGATCCTTACCTGATGACAATGGAACCAACCGGGTAGTATACTTTTTCAAACAAAAAAGACTTTTCCAAATCAGTCCAGCCGTCTTCGAGTAATCGGTGAAGATAAATAAAAATAAAAAAAGATTCCGATGAATTGAGAACCTCCTCCTTTTTTTGAAGTCGGTTAAAAAGAAGGTTAATTGATTCAACTGTTATTATTTTAGCTTTGAAATTGCATTAAACTGTGACTCAAAGTAAATGTATGGCCGTTACAATTCCATTACAACTTTAAAAGACGGCTGTACGTCAGCCAGCTATTTTTAGTATTGTAAGAGGTCTAATACTGGAGTAGATAAACAAGAAAAAAACAAAAAACCTTAATTTAAAACAATATTATTTCACTTAGCACACATGGGGTGAGCTTTACCCACAGAAAGAAAGCTTAACAGATATAAAATATTTTGCTCTTTAAATATAGCTGTATGTCTAATAACAGCCTTTTAGTAATAAATGGTCGGCTGTGACGCCGGCTGCGTCGGCTGCGACGGTGGCGCCGGCTGCATCGGCTGCGACGGTGGCGCCGGCTGGATCGGCTGCATCGGCTGCGACGGTGGCGCCGGCTGGATCGCCTGCATCGGCTGCGACGGTGGCGCCGGCTGGATCGGCTGCATCGGCGGCGGCGGTGGTGGCGGTTGCTGCATTTGATGCAGCATGAAAGCAATGGGGCACTGAGGAAAAATACAATTTTTTTGCCAAAAAATTATTTTCGCAAAACGTTGGTTTCTTGATTTTATCGTATATAACACCTAAATATAAGGCTAAAAACGTCTTGGTATTTTTTGTCTCCGACCAGCCGTTTGTCGTAAAAATTATGTCGAAGGGATCGGTACAAAATGTATTATTACTGTACTAGAAAAATTTAGAGGATGCAAGAGCGAGCGAAGCGAGCTCGGTACTTGGAGCACCCCGACTCGGAGAGGTAAGGTTTTTTTTTTTTGAGGGCACTTGAATTCCAAAGACACTCCCAAGGTCACTTCACCATGACCTCCATGGTCACCTGATCATGATCTCCAACGTCATCGTGACCCTGACCTCGAAGGTGTCATGACATCCCAGATCACTTGACCTTGACATCAAACTATCCTCTCACTTGTCCTTGACCTTAAGATCAGTTGACCTAGACATCAAGGTCAATAACCATGAATATTAACCTGTTACTCCTTCTGAGAATCACGGATCACGGATTGGTCATCAACCCGGATGTCAAGGTCAGTGTCCTTAGGCGAATCGCAGATCCTGACATTAGATTTTTTGATCTTGCCCTCAAGGTGTCCTATGGTGTTACCACCACCCGTATGGCGTTGGTTTTTGGTGAAATTTAATTAAATAAAAGCTCCGTTTTGTATCCACTGACCGGCAGCAGCAGCGGTGGCGGCGGCAGTGGCGGCAGCATCGGCAGCGGCGGCAGGGGCGGCAGCGGCGGCAGGGGCGGCAGCGGCGGCAGGAACACCATTGGGAGTCACACAACTACACGTAAACAGGCACGTTAGAACACAAAGGTGAGGTGTATTGTTTTGTTTACGATTCTGGTGCTGAATGCTCGTCAGTAAAAGAGTAATTTATTGTGCAAATGTACAGCTAAATTAAGTGGCAAACGAGTTAATAACGTTGTTGCGTTGACTGGTATTGGTCAAACACGTGTATTCAGCACAGAACAAATCTTAAGTTGCGTAACGATTAGTGAACACCAACGTGAGGTTTTGTTTGTTTTGATTTTTTGATGTAGCTCTCGACACTTCTTGCAAACCAATATTATGATAGGACACTGATAGACACAGGCGGCTATAACAAATTTTTGGTTGGCGATTTCATGGTATTAGAAACGAAGAGAGAAAGTAACTTAGATCGGAAGTTCAAAGGTCCGTTTAAGGGAGTCCGGGGCAGTGGTCCAACTGCTCTGTCCAACTAGTTGGACCATGGGTCTTTAATAGGGGCAGTTGTCCAACTTTAAAAATAGCTGGACCACAGCACCTATTGAGAGTTCCGTGGTCCAATTAATTTAAAAAATAATTTGCCAATTACTCTAAGGCCGCTAACACACGTCAGATTTTCATAACATGATCTTTCTGTAAAAAAATATGTGACAGATTTGGTAGTCAACTTATCTGATTTGTGGTCAGAAACAATTTTTATTAATATCTCGAAAAATATGTATAATTACCTTTTATCAAGAGTGGTAGCGTTTTAATCGTGGACCCAACCCCTACCAACTTTTATCCCTTTTACCTCCATACAACTGCCAAACGATACCAGAGGCCTTAGTATAAGTTTGCAAGTGAGTAAACGTAACTATCGCGTTTGATTTCGTTAAGATTTTTATTCTCACCTTTATATTCTTAGCAATAAGAACTATCAGGCAAATTTTAACGCAAACGCGATAGTTACGTTTACTCACTTGCAAACTTACACTAAGCCCTTAGATCCTACCACCGAAGACTACCGAATCCCGTTGCATCCCGAGAGCGCCCGAGGTTTGACAAAAATTTTCTAACACCTGTGCCGGATAAGTGCCGGCCAAATTAGATGACCTCTCGTTACAGTGTCGCCGCGATGTTTTGTTTACGTGATTATTGGTGTTTGTTTCGTTTTTCTACTTGTTTAGATTCTAAAAGCATATTTAGTGTGAGACAGTGTAGGTGTGTGTATCTAAATAGCTGTGAAATTGAGCATTAACGTTATCATTGACTTGACTTTAAACAATAACAAGTCTTTCCGAAACAAAGTTGACATCAAATTGGCTGGATGATTAGGCAAATTGCCAATTTCTTAATTTAAAACAAGAATGCAACGCGAAAAATAAAGCATTTACGCGAAGTTTTAAAATAAATGGTTGTGTCAATGCACTCTTTTGTTTTCCCAGCATTACATTGTTTGAGCAGTAAAGTAAAGTGCACCACCAGTTCCATGACCCACCAGCCGCCAATAATTATACGACTGAAATATTTTATTAAGTTTTAGGCACATCTAGTTAGACGCGGAAATGGCCGATGGAGTACAGCTGTGACCGAATGGCGTCCAAGATTAGGTCAAAGAAACCAGGGACGTCCAAAAGCGCGTTGGGTTGATGATATCGTCAAAGTCGCGGGAAACACCTGGATAAGGGACGCACGGAACCGGGAAGTATGGCAGAAAAAAGGGGAGGCCTATACCCTGCAGTGGGTGATTCCGGGCTGAAATGATGGATGAGCCCTATAATTAATTATTAACATTAAAATCGTCACATACGGACAATTATATATTTTTTTCCTAATTTACCAAGTTTTTGTAACACATCATCCATGATACTCTCAAAGCAATCATAAATAGATGATGGAGGCCGGTACACGCTCAATACAACAAGCTGCTCCAACTCCACACAAGCTATTTCTATAGTCCGCTCAACAGAGAGGCTTACAATATCCTTACGTTCTTTGGTTTTTTTTTTTTTAGTTAATAGTATCAATGAGCCACCATGTATTGCATTTTCTCTGCTGAATTAACTACCAACCTGGTGATTACTGAAATTAAACATGAACTGATGGCTTTTTAACCAATGTTCTGCAATACATAAAATATCAATGTTGTTACAGTTCATGAATAATTCAATTTCAAGGTGTTTTCTCAACGTACCTTGAATATTTTCGTGCAGCAGGATAAGTTATTCTGACATTTTGATGATTAGTACTAATAGGTATTTAAATTTAAATTATTTCCATTAATATGCAAGAGGATGGATGGATGGGAGATTCTCTTTTGTCTCAATTTCTAATTTAAATTAATGTCAGTTTGTGTAGCCAAGTTATTGTCTGAATCCATGAAAATTTCAGATAATTGCTCAATAGAAGTAACAGTTTTATTAGCCAATTTCTTGGCTGATAAATCATTAAAAAAAAGTATAGCGATAAAGCTATTTGTCTTTTTAAACAATTAGGTAAATACAATTTGTATTTTGTCACATATAAATATTTACTAACATACTTGTCAGTGTCAAGGACATGAAAATTATTATTGTTTAATGTCAAATGATTTAAATTATATTTCATTTGTGCCTAAAATTATTTTCTTTCTGTGGCAAACTTTACTATAAGTAAGGTAATGTAAACATAACAATCTGTCTTAAGTCTAGCTGAAATAGTTTGTTAATGAAATGGAGCAGACTGTCCTGATTCACATTTCCTCTGTTACTAATTAATATTTTTAATGTTGGAAATTCAAACTAATAATCTTTGTCTCTATATCAACATAACTTAAGCCAGGCATATAATAATTCTTGCGGCTGCGCCTTGCAAATATTTGATAATAACTGTCCCATGTCTTTCCCAATGTCATCACTAAATATCACAATTTCACTATTTATTTGGGTTTTTACACAGTTAGGCACCAACAGAGATATAACTTTGTAGCAATGAATGTGATACTTACAAACTTATATCTCTCGAAAGAGAAAAATTATAGCTAGAATATAGGTTTAACAGCGATAAAGTAAAAAATTAGTCAAATAAAGAAGAAGTTGTGTTACATTTGATTAGACTTGTTTACGTTTGAAATAAAAGCTTTTATTTTTTTATTTTTTTCTTTTATCATGCATTGTTTAACCAAACACGTACCTATGCCAAATTTCAGCCCGATAGCTTCAGTGGAAGTGGGTGAAATATTGATTGCAATATTTCAGGACATACATACAAGTGAAGTTAAATAAAAGCTTTTAATAATAAAAATGAAGTTAATGATGACTTGTACTTGTTATAATATAATATATGAGTGGGATAATTGTAGGAAAACGTTCTATAAACAATTGAAAAAGTTTTGTTCCTGTTTACGAGATGACAATGCAAGTTACACGTAAGCCGGTAACTGTCACGCTGTCACCGAACCACAATAGTTTTATAGGTTTTATCGAAGCGAGACAGCAAGTCTGCTTTGCGGCCCACACGTATTTTCCTTTTTCAGATCATTCGTGTGTCAGTCATTTGAATTTAAACCATATTTCAATGCACATAAAGGAAATGCAAAGCGCTTTTGTGTTTGCCTAAATCATTTGTGTCAGCCATTTGAATTTGAACCATAATTCAATAGACATAAAAGTAACGCAACGCGCACTCGTGTTGTCTGAGGATAACGTCGGGTCAAAAGTCAACTCGCCAATCTGTCAATATCAAATTGTTGAAGTCATCATCTTTAAAAACTAATGCTAGTACTAGTAATAATATTATAAAGAGGAAAGATTTTTTGTTTGTTTGTTTGTACCGAATAAGCTCCGAAACTACTGGACTGATTTAAAAAATTGTCATTATTTTGCGTGCGCTGCGAAAATTATTGACAATATATAAAATAGTGTTCTATATATTAATAGTACTCATGATTGCTGACAAAAAAGTCCGCGATGGTATATGCCTACCTAATACAGTTAAGCCACAATAACAGTTTTTGTTTAAACTATTACGTTGAATTACGGGTGGAATCGAATAGTGGTGATATTGTTATCATGATATTAATCCTTATCCAATTAAATGGTTTGATAATTAAGGTTGATTATGTACGTGTAAATCCCACTTTAAATTACTCGGATCGGAGTTTTCATTCAAAGACGGGTATAAACATTCTCTTAGTTAGAAAAATGTCGCGGTTTGGACAAACGGTAACTGTGCCCTCTAGTAGCAGAAGTTCGGTTGTTAGTCCGGTTGACCGAATTACTGAAACTTAATGCTACGTTTAGTCTAATAACATATTACGGATAATATGGAAAAATTGCTGTAGATAGAGTAGGTGGGTAGGTAAATTGGTGACCCCGTGTATGAACGAACGTCAGCGCAGCCTTCATGCTTCAGCGTGACGTATCGGGTATCCTGACTACCTGCATGCAGCGAACGCGCATTCCTGGTCACCACCCTCAGCCTCATCAGCAACCTTGGCACAGCATACTGCACCTTCGGCTGCTCCACAAGCAGAGTTCTTCAAACCTCTTCTGGTCGACGCCAGCAGTCAGCCACAACCCGGTGCTGTACCACAGGAGGATGAGTGAACTTTACACCCTGTTCCGCATACCCCTAAAAATGAATCTAGGTAGGTAGGTATGTATGTAGGGTAGGGTAGGTAGGTACACCGTAGATAAGTATTTAGAACTACCCGTGCGAAGCCGGGGCGGGCAGCTAGTTTTGTATAAATATATGCCATCTGAAGAAAAAAAAAAGACCTTTTAGTAGTTTGAATACTATTTATGAACCATAAAATATACTTATCAAAGCACATATTGTTATCTTTAAGCTAACTTACATCTATGATAACCCTTCCTTTTGGCTCTGTCGTAGTCGGGTAAAACGACATCATAATAATTATGTGTCAAACGTTTATTATAAACTAGCTAGCAGATAGTATATTAATATACCAGATAGTATATTAATACAAGATACAAGACTCCACTGCGAACTACGCATCAAAGACCTGACGTCACAAATCCTACATCGCGCTATTAAAGTTTACTGCGCGATTAACATAATATAAGACTATCCGACATCCATCCTCGGGCAATTGCCCGTCAGACACAACAGTACAACACCCGTCTGGTCAGATGATCCTTCCTTTTCAGTAGAAGATGAGTAACTTTACACCCTGTTCCTCATACGGTGCGGTTACAATTCCATTAAACTTTATAAGACGGCTATACGTCAGCCAGCCATTTTTAGTATTGTAAGAAGTCCAATCCTGGAATAGATAAACAAGAAAAAAACACAAAACCTTAATTTAAAACAATATTATTACACTTAGCGCTCATTGGGTGGGTTTTACCCACAGATAGAAAGCTTAATATATATAAAATATTTTCCTCTATACAACAAAGCGTTCAAAAACGGCCTTTTCGGGCCTGGCGGGCTGCGCGGGCTGGGCGGGCTGCGCCGGCTGTGCCGGTTGCGCCGGCTGTGGCGGCTGTGGCGGTTGCGCGGGTTGCGCGGGCTGTGCGGGCTGCGCCGGCTGTGCGGGCTGCGGGGGCTGCGCCGGCTGCGGGGGCTGCGCCGGCTGCGCAGGCTGCGCCGGCTGTGCGGGCTGCGCCGGCTGCGCGGGCTGCGGGGGCTGCGCCGGCTGCGCGGGCTGCGCGGGCTGTGCGGGTTGTGCGGGCTGCTCCGGCTGTGCCGGTTGCGCGGGCTGCGCTGGCTGTGTCGGCTGCGTGGGCTGCGCCGGCTGTGTCGGCCGCGCTGCCTGCGCCGGCTGCTCAGGGTGGCATGGCTGTGCGGGTTGCACTGGCTGCGCCGGCTGCGCGGGCTGCTCCGGCTGCGCGGGCTGCGCCGGCTGTTCCGGCTGCTCCGGCTGCGCCGGCTGCTCCGGATGGCATGGCTGCGCCGGCTGCTCCGGCTGCGGCGGCTGCGGCGGCTGCTCCGGATGGCATGGCTGCGCCGGCTGCTCCGGCTGCGGCGGCTGCTCCGGATGGCATGGCTGCGCCGGCTGCTCCGGCTGCGGCGGCTGCTCCGGATGGCACGGCTGCGCTGGCGGTGACGACGGCGACGGCGGCGCCGGCTGCGACGGCAGCGCCGGCTGCTCCGGCTGCGCCGGCTGCTCCGGATGGCATGGCTGCGCCGGCTGCTCCGGCTGCGGCGGCTGCTCCGGATGGCATGGCTGCGCCGGCTGCTCCGGCTGCGGCGGCTGCTCCGGATGGCATGGCTGCGCCGGCTGCTCCGGCTGCGGCGGCTGCTCCGGATGGCATGGCTGCGCCGGCTGCTCCGGCTGCGGCGGCTGCTCCGGATGGCACGGCTGCGCTGGCGGCGCCGGCTGCGACGGCGGCGCCGGCTGCCACGGCGGCGCCCGCTGCCACGACGGCGCCGGCTGCCACGGCTGCGCCTGAGGGAAAAGATAATTTTTTTTCAAAAAAAAAAACGCAAATCGTTGGTTTCTTGATTGTATCGTTTTAACACCTACTTAAACCCCAGTCAGTACCTTATGTGAATCTCAGATCCTGACTTTCGATATTTTGATCTTGACCTGAATGTCAATGACCCTGAGGTCGATGTCAATGCCCTCAAGGTGTCCTATAGTGCTACCACCATCCTACTATTCCCACAACCCAGCACCGGGTCCCAAAGGCTTGATTGGGTGTTGGTTTTTGATGAGATTTTTCCAAGCCTTTTTTTTATAGAACTCCGTTTTGTATCCACTGACCACTGGTGGCGGCTGCAGGCGCCGCAGCAGGCACGGCAGCAGCCGCAGGCGCGGCCGACAGCACGGCGACCGTAGGAACACCATTGGGAGTCACACAACTACACATAAACAGGCACGTTAGAACACAAAGGTGAGGTGTATTGTTTTATTTACGATTCTGGTGCTGAATGCTCGTTAGTAAAAGAGTAATTTATTGTGCAAATGTACAGCTAAATTAAGTGGCAAACGAGTTAATAACGTTGTTGCGTTGACTGGTATTGGTCAACCACTTGTATTCAGCACAGAACAAATCTTACGTTGCGTAACGATTAGTGATGAGATAACTTGGTATCATGGATACACAATTTTTATTATACTTAGCTAGTCTCGGAAGGATATTCAGTGCTAGCCTGTGGGGGTTCTCTGCGGTTACGAGTATATAAAATAATCAACTGCAGTACTTAATAATTCCTTATGCTTTCTCACAAACATCCATGTTTCGTATATTTAAAGAGACGGTAGCGGCAACAAGCTAAGCTTTTTAAATATCGGCCTACAAGATTCGTCAGGTCGAAGCCGGATATTGCTCTCATGCATTTTTTTTGTGCAATAAATAAATGCTCTATTTTGATCTGTGCTGTTACCCCACATTATCAAGGCATAGCGGAGCACCCATTCAACGTATGCATGGTACGACGTTATTGCCGTTTTAAGATTCGTTATATTTCTGACTTTTTTAATATACGAACTTATTAATTTGTTTGGAGACGGTATCAATATGTGTTTTCCAGTTTAACTTTAGACCAAGACAGGTCTAAAGTTATCTTTAGAAATTTAGTTTGCGTTACTTCGTCGATTTTATGTCATTTTAAACTTGTATTTAGCATTATTTGATTTATTATATTGTATAAAAACTGATTTTATAAGATTTATTGATAAATTATTTCTATTTACATATTCAATTAGACTTTTAATAGTGTCATTAATATCAGTCTCATGATCGGCAATTGTGTTATTTTTCTTATCAGTTGTTACAATAATAGAAATATGATCAGCAAATAAAATACATTTATGGTTAGTTATTTATTAATTATAGAATTTATGTACAAAAGGAATAAAATTGGTCCTAACACACTTCCTTGTGTGATGCCATATCTGTTGTACTTGAGTTCGGATGAGTGTGGTATAATGTCGTTATAGAGACTAATATAAAAAATATATACTTAGTAATTAATTAAAGTTTCTAAAACTATGTATTATTTAACGTAAATACGTAAATTAGTATGTATTTGTTAAAAGAGTAAACGTAGGACAGTTACAGTTTGTTCAAACCGTGATATTTTTCTTAATTAGATAATTTTTATACCCGTCGTAGCTTCTGAACTATGTATAAAAGTAGGACAGTATATATAAATATGTACGCGTAAATTCCACTTTAAACGATTTAAAGTGGAAATTACGCGTAAATTCCACTTTAAATGATTTAAAGTGGAAATTACACGTACATAATCAACCTTAATTATCAAACCATGTAGATGGACAAGGATTTATAATAACATGATAACAATATCACCACTTTTCGATTCCACCCGTATTTGAACCCTTTAAAACTCCAGTGGCGCCCCAAGTTGCCGGTTTCCGCGCGTCACAGTCAAACAGAACGTAGTTATTAAATCGTTGTAGATAATATTTTCACTAAATAACATCATAATTTACTTATTTTTGGACCAACAAAGATTATGTAAACAAACCGTTAGTGAAGAAAGTGAAAGTTGTTATATTTTGAGTTTTTCTGTGTGTAAGTGGATAATATTCATTAATAAGTAGATAAACAATCATTTTTAGATAATATTTTCGATATAAAACATCTTACAAAGTTATTTTGGGACCAAGTAAAATTACGTAAAAAGCCGTTAGTACAATACCTACTTGAAAGTCGTAATTTTTGGTGATTTTTAATTTCTGTTAAAAACGCTGTTATTAGATAACTTATCTATTCATAATGTAACCTGCAAAATTTGGTGTTAATTGATACAGTAGTTTTATCAGAAATCGACATACTAAAAGACCATTTTTTGTAGTTCTGATCATTCTGTTCATGTGTTTAAAAATATAGCTCACGTCATACGAGTATTGTTAACATTTAATTACTGGTTTATTTAAGAAGCTAACGATAAGGGACTTGAGTCGAAAGAAACAGCAGGCGAGCAGTTTTTATGCGCAGGTTATAAATCTGTCGCGTGTCACATGGTCGCTTCGCTCGGAACTCTCCAGATGTTGACGTCATCGCGGCGCGGAACTTTAAAGGTTAAACTGTTATTGTGGCTTAACTACAATAGTTAGGCATATACAGTACGATTCTTACTGGCGAACTTAATGGCGGCTCGGAAGTTAGCTGTTCGCTGCCAAGTACCCCACCCTTCACCCCCGCTGACACATGAAATTATTACTGCGCAGCGACTTGCCTCATGTTCATAGCCGCCATTAAGTTTGAATCGAACTGTACCATCGCGGACTTTTTTGTGAGCAATCATCTAGAGAACACTATCATGAATATCTACAGAACACTATTTTATATATCATCAATACTTTTCGCAGCGCACGCGATGTAAACAATATTTTAGGTAATTTTTTTACTATTTATTGGAGTTTTAGTAAGGATCCCTAATTTTTTTAAATTTACCTATCCAAGTCGGATCCTAAATCACTCAATAAATATCCTAATTATTAAATGAAGCAAAAGGGTCAATATCAACAAAGTGCATTTTTTGTCAATTTTGGTGGCAAAATTTCGCCACCAAAATTCTTCTTTTTTCGTGAAATGTATGGAAAAACCGCCACCAAAGCCACCAAAATTGAGGCACCTAAATTGGAACCAGGCATACAAAAAATCTTTAAAAATAGGGGTTTTAAGTTACAACTAAATTAATATCACTGATTTATTTGTAACCCAAATCACTACCTATATCGTGTAGCTTACTATTAAAACACTTTAAAATCAACAGCAAATCGATCCACCAAAATTGAACAATTCTTGTCCCCCGTGCCACCCAAGATGATATTTACGTTTTTGGCGGAAAATCACAGCACTAATCACACACCTGTGACGCGCAAATGCTGTTGCAAGACTGTGACATACTAAATAATAAAACGGGATTGAACGCACACGCACGAAACTTTATGTTATAGTAAGTTGAACAAGTGCCACCAACATTTTGATTTTTGCTTGGACAAACTTTGATCGAGTATCCTGTGCTTTTAAATTAGATTTTCTAATAAGGTTTAATTGTTTTTAGATAATGTATCTTATGCATATACTAACGAAATTGTTTATTTTTTATTGTACTTTAAATTGTTACTTTGGTGAACGCAGTTATATCAAAAAATGGAGCTGGGACAAGCCACCCAACTTGAATTTTAAGGCGATTTTTTTTCCCCCATGTTATTTACTTACATATATGTAAAAAAAAATGTGGCCCTAATTGAACCAAGTTACGTAGTACACTACAAAAAAAATTAAGAAACATCCTATCATTTAACACCTCGATTCTCAACGTGGACACGTATAATTTGCCGCTGGGATATTCACCCAAAACATTTTAGTGCGTTGACATACGTAAAACGAAATCAAGACAAAATGTCAAAAGTGTCAAATTATTGCAATTTTTTTATGGTAAGTGCCGGTCAGCCGGCCAAATTAGATGACCTCTCGTTACAGAGTCGCCGCGATGTTTTGTTTACGTAGTGTTTGTTTAGTTATTCTACTTGTTTAGATTCTAAAAGAATATTTAGTGTGAGATAGTGTAGATGTGTGTGTGTAAAAATAGCTGTGAAATTGAGCATTAACGTTATCACTGACTTGACTTTGAACAATAACAAATCTTTCCGAAACAAAGTTGACATACATTTTGCTGGACGATTAGGCAAAAAGCCAATTTCTTAATTTAACATATGAGTGCAAAACGAAAAATAAAGCATTAGTACTTTCGCGAAGTTTTAAAACAAATGGTTGTGTCGATGTGAGCGCCTCAATGCATTCTTTTGTTTTCCTAGCATTACATTGTTTGAGCAGATGGTGGCAGTGACGAATAAAAATAAATATTTTTAACATGAACAACTCCTTTTATCTTTACTGTACTCACCTATCATATAAAAAAACAAAAGAATAGCAGGGGATCGGTTCGGGTTTTTCAGTTTTTCTAATATATTTGTTGATTCTTACATAATTTTTCAATTTATTTCTGCTACATTTGACCTTTTTGAGTTGATAGACTTATTGTTACCTTTGCATGTCAGATTTATAGGTAGTGACTGTGGGTTGAATGTCAATTGCAGCAGAAACTATACTTGGGGCAATGACCACCACAGCTCATCGAACAGAGTTTGCTTCAACGAGACAGTCTTATGTTGAGTGCATTCTAAATAATGATATAGGTTTAACAGCAATAAGTAAAGTAAAAAAATAGTCAAATAAAGAAGAAGTTGTGTCACCTTTGATTACGTTTAAAGTAGATAGTACTTGTACTTTTTCAAATATGATTAAACCAGTAACAAGTGGGATAATTGTAGAGAAACGTTTTATAACATTATTTCAGACACAATGCGAATTGTTATATGAATAAATAAATAAATAAAATAATAAAATAATCAATTGAAAAAGTTTTGTACTAGCCTGTTTACGAGATGAAAATGCAAGTGTCACGTAAGCCGGTTACTGTCGCGGACGTCTGTCACCGAACCACCGATTACAATGTTCTGTGCCGATTACCGAAGTACCGAACCACAATACTTTTATAGGGATCAAAGCGAGATAGCAAGTCTGCTTTGCTGCTCACGCGTATTTGCTTATTTTAGATCATTCGTGTGTTAGTCATTATTTTACCATAATTTCAATGCAAATAAAAGTATTGCAAAGCGCATTTGTTTTTGCCAAAAACATTCGTATTTCAGTCACCATTACACATTACATTCCGCCGTCCCCAGAGAATAAAATGATAACTACAAAAACGCAACTTTTCAGGAAAAATAAAAAACATGTTTTCGTCGATTGCTCCTTAAATACTGGATGTAGACAGATGATTGTCAGATTTTAAAAAAGCTTATTTTTTGTTTGTTCCAAATGTTTTTGTGAAATACGCCTAAGTATCAAAATACAGATATTATTTAAAAAATAAGAAGTTAGCCAAAATTAATTATCTAAATTGTATAATGTCGATTATCATTTTATTCTCCGTACAGCCTGACCAGAATCAAATATTGCACTCTTCACTTATCATTTTATTCTACGGGTCGGGAAGGGACGACTGGATGGTTTTGAAAGAGAATAAAATGATAATTGCATTTATCATTATCTAGTCGAATATTTTTTCACGAGAACATAATTCTATAACTGTTTGTCATACTAACAAGTGGGGATACATTTTGATAATATTATAATAACAGTTTATTCTCGTAATTTATGACCTGTTTTAAATCTTTGAATACTATTGTAATATATTGTAACTTCGTAAATAACTGTATAAAAATAACGAAAAAAATTGAGAACATGTATTAGCACCCACAGATCCCAAAAATGAGATCCCAGATCACTAAAACTAAGTTAATGGCAGTTATCATTTTATTCTTCGGGGACGGCGATTCGTATTTCACCATTTTGTGTAATCTTAGTTTAAGAAAAATTGTGTTGTTTACATTCCCTTATAGTAGCAGTTTGCCACAGGAAGAAAATAACCTTAGTTTTGAATTAAATTTGACATTACATAACTGGTCATTCAATAATAATCTATTTCATCTTGTTGATACTAACAATTAAGGCGCGATTCCATTAGGCAAGTTACTTGTATGCAAGTTGCAAATTGCATACAACTTGAACAAACTTGCATACAAGCTTCAACTTGTGAGGTAGTTTGATCTTTAAATTTCATACATAACATTACATATCTCAAAAACATGTTTCCAATGCAAGCAACTTGTACGCAAATGTGACGTCATACTTGCATACAAGACTTGCCTAAATGGAATCGCGGCTTTATGTTGGTAATAATTTCTATTTGACAAAAGATAGATATAACATTGTTATGTACTATCTTTCTAATTATTACAAAAGACAGATAGTTATTGTCGCTATCTTATTTTTTTTCTGTTACAGCCAAAAATTTGGCTAAACAACTTGCTTCTTTTGAGCAATGCACTGACATATTAAATAATTCTGCCAATAATTTGGCAACAACTAATGACATTGATTGTAATTTAAATTGGAAATTAGGACCATAGAGGAAACGTCTTGATAAATGAAGAAAATTTAAATACTGGTTTAAATCATCTGAATGTTACAAAAAGTTCTTTAATATGTCACCCATCAAATTGTAGTAATGGAAATAAATGTATTAATAATACTCTAAAAATTGTTCATCAAAATATACAGGGTGTGTTAGGTAAGGAATTAGAATTGGAGCTGTTCATGAACTGTAGTTATATTGATATCCTATGTGTAACTGAACACTGGTTAAAAGTCCACCAGTTCATGTTCAGCTTTAACAACCACCAGGTTGCCAGCTCATTCAGCAGAGTTAATATGATACATGGTGGCTCTCTAATAATGACTCGTAACAATATGAAATTTAAAGAACATATAAGGATATTGTGAGCCTCTCTGTTGAGCGAGTTATTGAAATAGCACGCATTGAGCTTGAGCAGTTCATTGTAATGAGCGGGTACAGGCCCCCATGTGCTTTATATAATATTTTTGAGAAATATATCGAAGAAGTATTATTAAAGGCTTGTAACAGTAATAAAACAGTTGTTGTCTGTGGAGACTTCAACATTAATATACTAGAAAAATCTGCTACAGTAAATAAATTCATATCTCTATTTAAGTCATATAATTTGTATAATACATTCTTTGAGCCGACTAGAATAATTGCCACTAGTGCTACCTGTATCCTACTAATATTATAAAGGCGAAAGTTTGTGAGGATGGATGGATGGATGGATGTTTGTTACTCTTTCACGCAAAAATGACTGAACGGATTAAATGAAATTTGGCACACATAATATAGTTTATAACCTGGATTAACACATAGGATACTTTTTATCCCGATATTCCCACTTGATCAAGACTTATGCGGGTGAAACCGCGGGGCGCTGCTATTTTAATTATAAATGAGTTGGACTCTGATCACTGTGGCCAGTTAGTCACTTTCCCTCAGAAAATAGTCCGAGCTCTAAAGAAAACTTGTGAGTTTTATTCCTGTAAACAAAAGTCACTTAGGACAATTTAGAAATAATTTAATGGAAAAGCTACCGGGTTTGCCTTATCACAATGACCCGGATCAAGCTTATACTTTACTATTTAACCTCATCAATAATTGTGAGTTTAGGAAGGTTTTCACCTCAAAAACATTACCTGTTTGTGACCGCGTTATATTTAGTGACTGAGCAACACCAGGTATTTACAAAAGTAGACAAAGGTTTGGTATTTGAATTGTATCATGAAAAAACATATATAAATAAATGATGTAGATATTAAGGCAGACGGGGAGGTGGCAACTGAGTTTGAAAATTTCTTCACTAATATTCCAATTTAACAACCAAAACTCTGTCATCGACGTCCTCCACTTCGACTTACTCAATTCTAAAAGAATGTGTACCAGAATGTGACAAACTCTTTAAATTCACTGTTATTACTGATAAAGACATTTTAGAATCTTTTAAAAATCTTGATGTAAAAAAACTGCTGACCTTTGGGGATTATCAGTACATACTATGTCTTCGATAGAAAAACGTTTTATAACATGATTTCAGACACAATGCGAATTGTTATATGAATAAATAAATAAATAAAATAATCAATTGAAAAAGTTTTGTACTAACCTGTTTACGAGATGAAAATGCAAGTGTCACGTAAGCCGGTTACTGTCGCGGACTGTCACGTCTGTCACCGAACCACCGATACAATGTTCTGTGCCGATTATCGAAGTACCGAACCACAATACTTTTATAGGGATCAAAGCGAGATAGCAAGTCTGCTTTGCTGCTCACGCGTATTTATTATTGTTCTGAGTATTCGCCTATGTTAGATCATTCGTGTGTTAGTCATTACCTATTTCACCATATTTTAATGCAAGTAAAAGTATTGCAAAGCGCATTCGTTTTTGCCTAAATCATTCGTATTTCAGTCATTATTTCACCATTTTGTGTAATCTTAGTTTAAAAAAAAAATTGTTGTTTACATTCCCATAAAGTAGCAGTTTGCCACAGGAAGAAAATAACCTTAGATTTGAATTAAATTTGACATTACATATGTTAGAGAATTAAGGTTACGTTTTATTACTTTTCCACAAGAAGTACATTTAGTTTAAATTTTATTAAAATCATATTGGCTGATTGACATTTCCTTTGCCTGTCACGTGACATAGATTGTTTGTAATTTTTGTCTGTGGACTCAACGCTCACAAGAGGTTGAGAACAGCAGAACTCGGGGGCATTCCAGCAAGGACCACCGAGAGAACAAGAAGTATAGTATCAAGTGAAGGACCTACTGTAAGTCAATCTGATTTAATAACTATTCTAAAAATATCATACCAAGTTATAAACTGTGGCCGTTATTTTGTTTTAAATGTTAGGATCTATTTCGTAACTATTGCTGGTTGTGGAATTTATGTAGCAAGTATACCTATACAATGTTCAAAAATACTAAATAGTGTGTGTAATCTAAACGTAAATGTTATGAGAAATCCTGATTTATGATAATAAATAATTATGTGATTTGTTCAACCTACCTACAACACGTTTTATTTACTCTGTTCCCTCAGACTTAGAATACCTAATCTAAATACTAAACAGATAAATACAGTCAATATCTAGTTGAAGCCTAACTTCTGATTTATCTAATAGTAGCTACCTATCTATATAGACGTATACAAACAACATTCCCAAGAGTATACCTGAAAGATATAATAGAAATACGTTTCCAAAGAAAAAATTACGACATCTTACATTTATATAAGATGGAAGTAGATGATCCTAATTATAAAGATTTACGATTTATGATATGACCGACAGATATTTAAAACACACGGATGTTTTAAAACCAGAGTTTAAAAGTGTACCAAAAGGTATCGACAAAGCAAGAAAAGACGCAGTCATCAACGCGTTAATAGATAAATAAGCAACTGTTGTATAATATAGGGTATTAAAACACGAATGTGGGTATATCACATGAGTGTTTTAATACCTAATTATATAAAGTTGCATACAAGACGTTATCTACACCCATGATATGAATCCTCTATAAAAGTTTCTGAAACAGTTAGCTATTGCCAACATTAAATCGACCATACTAGCCCGTACCCGCCAAACGTGACGTATCGTATTTTGGAAAATGTGTCAGATGTGTCGGCGTGGGGGTCTGCACCTGCTGATCGCAAGGAATCGAAGGAGCAAACGGGTTGCATTATGAAATTTAGTACAACATTATAACACTCGTTTGGATGATATAATGGTTACTATGACACTGGTCGTTTTAAAGTTGGCAATAAGCTAACTGTTTCAGAAACTTTTATAGAGGATTTATAGCTGCATGGGTGTAGATAAAAGATATTAGCACGCCCGAGTGTGTGTAACGTGTAAGCACTGTTAAAGGAAACAGCTATCTAATTGCGTAAAACCTTTTCGTAAACGATTCCGATGAATTTGTTTCATTTTGACAGTTCAACAACATTCATTGCGTTTGTTTTTGTATTTACGTTGTTGGGCAGATTTTATTTCCAACTTATGAAGCAATGGATTAGCAATTTGTTTCAAACCGATACAAATTGTGATAGATCGTGTATTACGCAATTAGGGTGCTGGGGGCTTACCACAATCTTTTACGAAACAATCTTATTTCAAGAGAGTTTTGTTTCAAGCTTACAATAACATTACTCCTATTCGTACCATGACCTTCATCATTCAATATTGTTTTATTCCTGCTTAGTGCTGGGAAAGAATGAACAATTTGTAAGATTTGTCGATTCCCTGCTGATAGTCGAAGAGAAACAACGCTATACGAACTGTATAGCGCTGTCCCTTTCACACGTTGGTCCGAATCGCTATTACGAAGTACGTCGAAATAAGTCTTGAAGCTAAATATTATATATTTTTATTTACAAAATGTTACTTTGCATTACAATCTAATTTTTATGAGTAATTTCCATGAAATGAACGCAAATATTAAAGATTTTGCTTTGCAAACTGAGAAAAACAATTGAAACAATTAAAAATAAGCTATGACTAAGTTGTGACATTATATGATTCGGAACAAAATGTGTTTATAGCAGAATGAAATTTGAAACTCGATGTAGTGATATTTTTTGTTTTCAAGTACTATACTCTAAGTGGTTGAACTTATTTTATTATAATGGAATAAGATTTAACTGGCTACAAAGTCGACATGGAATCAAGGTAAGGTTAAACACGGTTACTCAGTGAATAAGTTTTAAAACAAAGAAACATTTTTTTTGTAATGTTTTGACGAAGATAGTTCAAAACAAAATGTATGGTCAGACTCAGTGATTAGTGTTTTGAAATCAAATTGAAGGGGTTGCTTCCTGACGTAGCTGCATACGACGCCGCTTTCTTGTACTGTTGGGTTCTGCGTTTTTTACAAAACATTTCGTATACATATTTGCCATCTACAATCAAACACGAAATGAATTACCCATGGACTAAAATCACTCGGTACACAATTCATTCGGCAAGTTTCCGTAAATAAATACATTTGACTTACTTTAAAGGACACGATAATGATTTCTTAATTATAAATTTGCAAAATAATAATATTTCCGTCGAGTCCGAGGAACTTTTTTATGATGGCTAAATTTGACGTAAAAACATTCCTGCTAGCTGTCAAAAGACACTTCGTGGTACGAATTGAATGAAGTTTTAGAGCTGACGTCACCGAAACCGCTAAGAAAACAACATTAATTCAATATCATAATAAGCTTATTTTAAGGACGTCATGGTACGAAAAGTCAAAGTAAGATTGTAATAATACTGCTTTAAGAGCTTGTGGTAGGCCCCCTGATCTAATTTGTAATATTGAAGCTAGAAGACTGTTTAAAAAAAATCCTAGATTGCTAAATATATAATATTTAGTTATATGGTTTACAAGCTGGTTAACACAATAATATTAAGTCATTATGGATCTCATTGGAATAAGTTAATCATCAATTCTAACATAAATAAAATAAGTACAAAAAACACTTTACGTAGGTACTTTTTTTTAAATACGATTTTAATTGTTTTTTGTTTTTATGTACCACAAAGGTTTGTGAGCCCTTTTTTTTAATAATTATTTTAATTTCTTTATTTGATTATACTTAAAAGAAAAAATATGTACGTTTTATTTTAATTACCGAACTGTCACACTTTATACGCACGCAAATTCAAAAAGCATAAAAAGTTGTTATTTTTTTATAATTTTTTATTTTTATTTATCGCTTTTTAGTGGGAGGGTTTGTAATTTATCTAAGTTACAATAGCCTAATGGCAACTTTCACGTTTTTACAAAATATTGGTTTTCTCGATGAAGGGACGTTAATCGTTGAGGAGTTCTCCTGGTACTTCACCATCAGCACCACTTCACCATAATAATATGCATTGGGATGAGCATAAATTGCATGCCAACCATATTAAAGTAATCGAATCGTAACCCGAGAAATACTTTTTATTGAATAGTTCCGGTGGCCATCTGCGGTCTTCATCATCAGTTCCACTTCACCAAATGTTGCTTTCCGAGAGCAAATGCACGAGTTACTATAAAAATACCCAATTTCTCCAGGATCCCATGATCAAACCTAACCTGATGACAATGGGACCATCTGGGAAGTACCTATACCCTTTCAAACAAAAAAAGAATTTTCCAGATCGGTCCAGTGGTCTTCGAGTAATCGGTGAACATACATAAAAATAAGAAAATAAATAAAAAGATCATTCCGATGAATTGAGAACCTCCTCCTTTTTTTGAAGTCGGTTATAAAGAAGGTTAATTTATTTATTTATTTCAATCAACATAGGATCATAGAATTAAAATTACAAATTACAAATTAAATTAAATTGAGAAATTATACATTCTTACGAATTAAAACAATATCTTAACATTGGTCAGTAAGTGAACCATGCAGCAGTGGTTCACGTACTGGCAGTCAAAACGTTCAGCAAAAGCGCTCAGGATACTGTTGCGGCTGGCCCGCACCCTACGCACCAGGGATGTGCATCGTTTGCGCAGGATTGTGTGAAAACAATCCACACGAGCCTCAGCAAACATCCCCGATGCGCTACAGAAGCGAGGCAGCCCCAACAGCACCCTGAACGCGTTGTTGTATTGGACGCGAAGAGCGCTGTACTGTTTCTGCGTGTAATCCACCCACAGACTGCTAGTGTAAAAGGACGCACAAAATGCCCTAAATAGGGCTATTTTGACGCCCCTCGAACATCGAGCAAATCTACGAGCTATCATATTCGCACGAACAGACACCGCCCTACGTTCCCTTTCAATGTCTGCATCGTCTTTCAGGTCAGAGGTTAACAAATGTCCAAGATACTTAAAATATCAACTCTATTGAGTGGGCATCCGTTGAGCTTAATTGCCGGCAAGTAATCAGGACACCCCCTCTTGGCCCGAAAGACCATGCACTCGCTTTTGTTCGTGTTATACAACAAACCATGTTCTTCAGCATTCTTTTCACAGATGCCAATCAGCCTTGACACACCTCAGACAGAGGCGCTCAGCAGCACCATGTCGTCAGCGTAACTGACATTGTTTAGGCACACACCTCCAATATGGCAACCGACATGCGTGCTGCTGAGCCTCTCTATCAGCGCATTAACATACAGGTTGAAGAGCTTCGGTGAGGTTAGCCCCCCCTGCCTCACACCGCACTCCAACCTATATGGGGTCGAGTAAGCCCCCGACCATCGAACAACATTGACCTGATTGTTGTACCAGTATTGGAAAATACGGATCAGTTGACCAGGCACTGACGCTTGCTGCAGTTTTTTCCACAGCAGATCATAGCAAACCAAGTCAAATGCCTTCGACAAGTCGAGGAAGCAAGCAAAGACGGGTGTACTTCTGTCAGTGTAGTACTTGACAGTCTGCTTTAAACACAATATAGCTGTTTCTGTAGAGAGACCAGCTTTGAATCCAAACTGGTTATCATGCAAGTTCAGGTGTTTATACAGCTGTGTGCATTCATTTAACTGTTATTTAGCTTTGAAATCGCATTAAACTGTGACTGAAAGTAAATGTATGGCGGTTACAATTCCATTACAACTTTATAAGACGGCTATACGTCAGCCAGCCATTTTTAGTATTGTAAGAGGTCTAATACTGGAGTGGCACCAGGTTCCGAGCCACTGGAACCTCAACTGGCACTGTGAAGCATCGCATGATACAAGACTCAGCCCACTATCAACTTCCGGTCTCCGGAGGGAAGTGATGTGGAGGCATCTACATCGCCACATGCGAACTACGCATCACCTGACGTTACAAATCCTGCATCTCGCTATTAAAGTTTACCGCGTGACATCAATATCCGACATCAATCCTCGGGCAATTGCCCACCAGACACAACAGGTCTGGTCAGAGGATCCTTCCTTTTCAGTAGAAGATGAGTAACTTTACACCCTGTTCCTCATACGGTGCGGTTACAATTCCATTAAACTTTATAAGACGGCTATACGTCAGCCAGCCATTTTTAGTATTGTAAGAAGTCCAATCCTGGAATAGATAAACAAGAAAAAAACACAAAACCTTAATTTAAAACAATATTATTACACTTAGCGCTCATTGGGTGGGTTTTACCCACAGATAGAAAGCTTAATATATATAAAATATTTTCCTCTATTGAACATAGCTGTGTCTACAAAAGGCCTTCTAAAAATAAATGGTCGTCTGTGACTCCAGCTGCGTGGGTTGCGCCGACTGCTCCAGCTGCGCCTGCTGCTCCGGCTGCGTGGGCTGCGCGGGCTGCGCGGGCTGCGCGGGCTGCGCGGGCTGCGCGGGCTGGGCGGGCTGCGCGGGCTGGGCGGGCTGCGCCGGCTGCGCCGGCTGTGCCGGTTGCGCGGGCTGAGCTGGCTGCGGGGGCTGCGCCGGCTGCGCGGGCTGCGGGGGCTGCGCCGGCTGCGCGGGCTGCGGGGGCTGCGCCGGCTGCGCGGGCTGCGGGGGCTGCGCCGGCTGCGCGGGCTGCGTGGGCTGCGCGGGCTGTGCGGGCTGTGCGGGCTGCTCCTGCTGTGCCGGTTGCGCGGGCTGCGCTGGATGCGCCGGCTGCTCCGGCTGCGCTGGCTGCGAAGACGGCGCTGGATGGCACGGCTGCGCTGGATGCGCCGGCTGCTCCGGCTGCGCTGGCTGCGACGACGGCGCTGAATGGCACGGCTGCGACGACGGCGCTGGATGGCACGGCTGCGCCGGCTGTGTCAGCTGCGCTGCCTGCGCCGGCTGCTCCGGACGGTACGGCTGCGCCGGCTGCAACGACGGCGCCGGTTGGCACGGCTGCGCCTGCTCCGGCTGCGCGGGTTGCGCCGGCTGGGCAGGCTGCGTGGGCTGCGCGGGCTGCGCCGGCTGCGGGGGCTGCGCCGGCTGCGCAGGCTGCGCCGGCTGTGCGGGCTGCGCCGGCTGTGCGGGCTGCGGGGGCTGCGCCGGCTGCGCCGGCTGCGCCGGCTGCGCCGGCTGCGCCGGCTGCGCGGGCTGCGCGGGCTGTGCGGGCTGTGCGGGCTGCGCCGGCTGCGCCGGCTGTTCCGGCTGCGGCGGCTGCTCCGGATGGCATGGCTGCGCCGGCTGCTCCGGATGGCACGGCTGCGCCGGAGGTGACGACGGCGACGGCGGCGCCGGCGGTGACGATGGCGACGGCGGCGCCGGATGGCCCGGCTGCGCCGGCTGTTCCGGCTGCGCCGGTTGCTCCGGCTTCGGCGGCTGCTCCGGATGGCATGGCTGCGCCGGCTGCTCCGGCTGCTCCGGCTGCGGCGGCTGCTCCGGATGGCATGGCTGCGACGGCTGCGGCGGCTGCTCCGGATGGCACGGCTGCGCCGGAGGTGACGACGGCGACGTCGGCGCCGGCGGTGACGATGGCGACGGCGGCGCCGGATGGCCCGGCGGCGCAGGATGGCCCGGCTGCGGCGGCTGCTCCGGATGGCATGGCTGCGCCGGCTGCTCCGGCTGCGCCGGAGGTGACGACGGCGACGGCGGCGCCGGCGTCGACGACTGCGGCGGCTGCTCCGGATGGCATGGCTGCGCCGGCTGCTCCGGCTGCGGCGGCTGCTCCGGATGGCACGGCTGCGCCGGAGGTGACGACGGCGACGGCGGTGACGACGGCGACGGCGGCGCCGGATGGCCCGGCTGCGCCGGCTGTTCCGGCTGCGCCGGCTGCTCCGGCTGGCATGGCTGCGACGGCTGCTCCGGCTGAGGCGGCTGCTCCGGATGGCACGGCTGCGCCGGAGGTGACGACGGCGACGTCGGCGCCGGCGGTGACGATGGCGACGGCGGCGCCGGATGGCCCGGCGGCGCAGGATGGCCCGGCTGCGCCGGCTGCTCCGGCTGCTCCGGCTGCGGCGGCTGCTCCGGATGGCACGGCTGCGCCGGAGGTGACGACGGCGACGGCGGCGCCGGCGGTGACGATGGCGACGGCGGCGCCGGATGGCCCGGCTGCGCCGGCTGTTCCGGCTGCGCCGGCTGCTCCGGCTGGCATGGCTGCGACGGCTGCTCCGGCTGCGGCGGCTGCTCCGGATGGCACGGCTGCGCCGGAGGTGACGACGGCGACGGCGGCGCCGGCGGTGACGACTGAGGCGGCTGCTCCGGATGGCATGGCTGCGCCGGCTGCTCCGGCTGCGGCGGCTGCTCCGGATGGCACGGCTGCGCCGGAGGTGACGACGGCGACGGCGGCGCCGGCGGTGACGACGGCGACGGCGGCGCCGGATGGCCCGGCTGCGCCGGCTGTTCCGGCTGCGCCGGCTGCTCCGGCTGGCATGGCTGCGACGGCTGCTCCGGCTGCGGCGGCTGCTCCGGATGGCACGGCTGCGCCGGAGGTGACGACGGCGACGTCGGCGCCGGCGGTGACGATGGCGACGGCGGCGCCGGATGGCCCGGCGGCGCAGGATGGCCCGGCTGCGCCGGCTGCTCCGGCTGCGGCGGCTGCTCCGGATGGCATGGCTGCGCCGGAGGTGACGACGGCGACGGCGGCGCCGGCGGTGACGACTGCGGCGGCTGCTCCGGATGGCATGGCTGCGCCGGCTGCTCCGGCTGCGGCGGCTGCTCCGGATGGCACGGCTGCGCCGGAGGTGACGACGGCGACGGCGGCGCCGGCGGTGACGATGGCGACGGCGGCGCCGGATGGCCCGGCTGCGCCGGCTGTTCCGGCTGCGGCGGCTGCTCCGGATGGCATGGCTGCGCCGGAGGTGACGACGGCGACGGCGGCGCCGGCGGTGACGACTGCGGCGGCTGCTCCGGATGGCATGGCTGCGCCGGCTGCTCCGGCTGCGGCGGCTGCTCCGGATGGCACGGCTGCGCCGGAGGTGACGACGGCGACGGCGGCGCCGGCGGTGACGATGGCGACGGCGGCGCCGGATGGCCCGGCTGCGCCGGCTGTTCCGGCTGCGACGGCTGCTCCGGATGGCACGGCTGCGCTGGCGGCGCCGGCTGCGACGGCGGCGCCGGCTGTGCGGGCTGCGCGGGCTGCTCCGGCTGCGCGGGCTGCGGCGGCTGCGCGGGCTGCTCAGGGTGGCATGGCTGTGCGGGCTGCTCCGGCTGCGTGGGTTGCACTGGCTGCTCCGGCTGCGCGGGCTGCGGCGGCTGCGCGGGCTGCGCGGGCTGTGCGGGCTGCACCGGCTGCGCGGGTTGCACTGGCTGCTCCGGCTGTTCCGGCTGCTCCGGCTGCGGCGGCTGCTCCGGATGGCATGGCTGCGCCGGAGGTGACGACGGCGACGGCGGCGCCGGCGGTGACGACGGCGACGGCGGCGCCGGATGGCCCGGCTGCGCCGGCTGTTCCGGCTGCGCCGGCTGCTCCGGCTGGCATGGCTGCGACGGCTGCTCCGGCTGCGGCGGCTGCTCCGGATGGCACGGCTGCGCCGGAGGTGACGACGGCGACGTCGGCGCCGGCGGTGACGATGGCGAGTGCGGCGCCGGATGGCCCGGCGGTGCAGGATGGTCCGGCTGCGCCGGCTGCTCCGGCTGCGGCGGCTGCTCCGGATGGCATGGCTGCGCCGGAGGTGACGACGGCGACGGCGGCGCCGGCGGTGACGACTGCGGCGGCTGCTCCGGATGGCATGGCTGCGCCGGCTGCTCCGGCTGCGGCGGCTGCGCCGGAGGTGACGACGGCGACGGCGGCGCCGGCGGTGACGATGGCGACGGCGGCGCCGGATGGCCCGGCTGCGCCGGCTGTTCCGGCTGCGGCGGCTGCTCCGGATGGCATGGCTGCGCCGGCTGCTCCGGCTGCGGCGGCTGCTCCGGATGGCACGGCTGCGCTGGCGGCGCCGGCTGCGACGGCGGCGCCGGCTGTGCGGGCTGCGCGGGCTGCTCCGGCTGCGCGGGCTGCGGCGGCTGCGCGGGCTGCTCAGGGTGGCATGGCTGTGCGGGCTGCTCCGGCTGCGTGGGTTGCACTGGCTGCTCCGGCTGCGCGGGCTGCGGCGGCTGCGCGGGCTGTGCGGGCTGCACCGGCTGCGCGGGTTGCACTGGCTGCTCCGGCTGTTCCGGCTGCTCCGGCTGCGGCGGCTGCTCCGGATGGCATGGCTGCGCCGGCTGCTCCGGCTGCGGCGGCTGCTCCGGATGGCACGGCTGCGCTGGCGGCGCCGGCTGCGACGGCGGCGCCGGCTGTGCGGGCTGCGGGGGCCGCGCCGGCTGCGCGGGCTGCACGGGCTGCGCGGGCTGCACGGGCTGCGGGGGCTGCGCAGGCTGCGCCGGCTGCGCGGGCTGCGCCGGCTGTGCGGGCTGCGGGGGCTGCGCAGGCTGCGCCGGCTGCGCGGGCTGCGCCGGCTGTGCGGGCTGCGGGGGCTGCGCCGGCTGCGCTGGCTGCGCCGGCTGCTCCGGCTGCTCCGGCTGCGCTGGCTGCGACGATGGCGCTAGATGGCACGGCTGCGCCTGCTCCGGCTGCGCCGGCTGTGTCGCCCGCTCCGGCTGCTCCAACTGCTCCAGCTGCGCGGACTGCTCCGGACGGCATGGCTGCGCCGGCTGCGGCGACGGCGCCGGATAGCACAGCTGCGCCTGCTGCTCCGGCTGCGCGGGCTGCATCGGCTGTGCCGGCTGTGACATACATTTTGCTGGACGATTAGGCAAATAGCCAATTTCTTAATTTAACATTATGAGTGCAAAACTAAAAATAAAGCATTAGTACTTTCGCGAAGTTTTAAAACAAATGGTTGTGTCGATGTGAGCACCTCAATGCATTCTTTTGTTTTCCTAGCATTACATTGTTTGAGCAGATGGTGGCAGTGACGAATAAAAATAAATATTTTTAACATGAAGAACACTTTTTATCTTTACTGTACTCACCTATCATATAAAAAACAAAAGAATAGCAGGGGATCGGTTCGGGGGATCCGACCGGAATAAATCGCCGGTACACATTCAATACAACAAGCTGCTCCAACTCCTCACAAGCGATTTCTATAGTCCGCTTCTTTGAATATATATTTTTTTAAGTTAATAGTATCAATGAGCCACCATGTATTGCATTTTCTCTGCTGAATCAACTAACAACCTGGTGATTACTGAAGTTAAACATGAACTGATGGCATATTTTTTTGCAGGCTAGCACTCACTGTCAACTCATTCATCGCCAGCACGTATTCCCTCGTTTGCTTTTCTGAGATTTTGTATTTATTTGTAATAGATATTAATTTTTGGTTATGATTTTCTATATCAAAATTTAAATTTTGTGTCATTTTCATATTGTAAAGTATTGTTTTTATCCAGTTTATCTAGCAATGAAAGGCATTCCCTATTTAATTTGACATTTTTTATGAAGAATTTTTGTCTATAAATTAGTTTTTCAGTTTTTCTAATATATTTGTTGATTCTTACATAATTTTTCAATTTATTTCTGCTACATTTGACCTTTTTGAGTTGATAGACATCGTTGAATGTCAATTGCAGCAGAAACTATACTTGAGGCAATGACCACCCCAGCTCATCGAATAGAGTTTGCGAGACAGTCTTATGTTGAGTGCATTCTTATAGTGAAATAATGATATAGGTTTAACAGCGATAAGTAAAGTAAAAAAATAGTCAAATAAAGAAGAAGTTGTGTCACCTTTGATTACGTTTAAAGTAGATAGTACTTGTACTTTTTCAAATATGATTAAACCAGTAACAAGTGGGATAATTGTAGAAAAACGTTTTATAACATTATTTCAGACACAAAATCAGACAAATAAATAAATAAAATAATAAAATATATAATTGAAAAAGTTTTGTACTAACCTGTTTACGAGATGAAAATGCAAGTGTCACGTAAGCCGGTTACTGTCGCGGACTGTCACGTCTGTCACCGAACCACCGATTACAATGTTCTGTGCCGATTACCGAAGTACCGAACCACAATACTTTTATAGGGATCAAAGCGAGATGGCAAGTCTGCTTTGCTGCTCGCTCACGCGTATTTGCCTAGTTTAGATCATTCGTGTGTTAGTCATTATTTCACCATAATTTAAATGCAAAGAAAAGTATTGCAAAGCGCATTCGTTTTTGCCTAAATCATTCGTATTTCAGTCATTATTTCACCATTTTGTGTAATCTTAGTTTAAGAAAAATTGTGTTGTTTACATTCCCTTATAGTAGCAGTTTGCCACAGGAAGAAAATAACCTTAGATTTGAATTAAATTTGACATTACATAACTGGTCATTCAATAATAATCTATTTCATCTTGTTGATACTAATTGTTAGTATTGACAATATTTTTACAAACTTAAGACCTTCCACCCATTTAATTATAAATGAGTTGGACTCTGATCACTGTGGCCAGTTAGTCACTTTCCCTAAGAAAATAGTCAGAGCTCTAAAGAAAACTTTTAGTTTTATTCCTGTAAACAAAAGTCACTTAGGACAATTTAGAAATAATTTAATGGAAAAGCTACCGGGTTTGCCTTATCACAATGACCCGGATCAAGCTTATACTTTACTATTTAACCTCATCAATTGTGAGTTTAGGAAGGTTTACACCTCAAAAACATTACCTGTTTGTGACCGCGTTATATTTAGTGACTGGGCAACACCAGGTATTTACAAAAGTAGACAAAGGTTATTTGAATTGTATCATGAAAAAACATATAACCATGATGAAACTTTTAAAGAATTTGTAAAAAAATATTCTCATACTTTAAAAAAAACCTGTTCCTCAGCAAAAGCCATAAACATTAAAAATAAAATAAAGTCATCTGGAAATAAAATTAAAACAACTTGGAATATAATTAATTCAGAAACGGGAAGAACGACAGTACGGAATCGTGACTTTCATCTAAAAATAAATGATGTAGATATTAAGGCAGACGGAGAGGTGGTAACTGAGTTTGAAAATTTCTTTACTAATACCTATTCCAATTTTAACAACCAAAACTCTGTCATCGTCGTCCTCCACTTCGGCTTACTCAATTCTAAAAGAATGTGTACCAGAATGTGACACACTCTTTAAATTCACTGTTATTACTGCTAAAGACATTTTAGAATCTTTTAAAAATCTTGATATAAAAAAAAACTGCTGACCTTTGGGGATTATCAGTACATACTATGTCTTCGATAATTGATGTTATTTCACCCTTTTTGACAATTGTTTTTAACTCCTGTATTGCATCTGGTGTATTTCCTGATCTGATGAAACTTAGCAAAGTCATTCCACTGTTCAAATCTGGCAGCACAACAGACTGATCCCACGAATTTTCGGCCTATTTGGATATTACCTACATTGAGCAAAATCTTTGAAAAATTAATTTTAAAACAAATGTTAGGACATTTCAATGCACATCATTTACTGCATCTGAAAAGCTTTAATTCAGCATATAACTGGCTGCTTTTGCATACGCTGACATTAAATACATACAAGACAAAGCTCATAACCTTTTCCTTATCATCTAAATCACAACCCGAAATTCCAATTATCATAAAAGCTCACTCATGTCACACACAATCTCAGATATCTCTACCTTGTCAGTGTCCTCTCATTACCCCTATTGACAACATAAGATAATAATATATCTAGGCGTAATCATAGATACATTCCTTAACTTCAAAACCCATGTTAGTCTCCTTACAAGTAGGGTTAGAAAACTCCTTAATACAGTTTGCTCTGCAACCTAGCTAGGAAAACAGCAGCTCACCCAAAAATTTGCTACAAATACCCTTTTTATGCAAATAAAGTATATTATTATTTCCTTTATTCCATTAAATACATATATTTTACATTTTTAAATATTAGAATATAAAAATTATAAAAACATTTAAAAATATAAAAAATAGTAGCCCACCGGTATCGGTATATTATTATTATTATTATACAGGGTGACTTTGAAAACATGCAAAAAAATTTAAGGGGGTGTTCTACTCATCAATATGAACAACTTATACTATGGGACCAAATAAGAATTCGCAAAAAAAAAAACGACTTTTCTGTATACAGGTATATCCGATTGGACCATTTTGTATAAGGTCGATTTTTTTTTTGCGAATTCTTATTTGGTCCCATAGTAAAGGTTGTTCATATTGATGGGTAGAACACCCCCTTAAATTTTGTTGCATGTTTTCAAAGTCACCCTGTATTATAAAGTACAGAGTCGTGCGGATGTGATCCTGGCACGCCGCGCCGCGCCCGCCGCCGCCGTCTTGAATTCTTGATACCTACTCGGGGCTACTCGTCTCGACGTCGCGTCGTAATTGGATACGCGTATCGGACTTATTTTGAAATAGGTTTTCGTAACGAAGTTTTACTAGGTACAGTAACGGTCATAAGTGGAGTAGCAATTTTTCAAAGCAATAGATTGACGCTTCGGTTTAACTTACGACCTTCTTATAATAAGTCATAGACACACACACACTCTCATTAGTTTAACAATTATAGTATTTCATAAATTCAACTCGTTACGCATATGATGTCATGATAGCTTAGTGGTTACTGTATTTGGGTTGACGCGTTCATGCGTAGAGAGTCGTGGGTTCAAATCTCACGCGCGGTGATAGTTTTTTAATGTTTTAAAAATCACTCGAATAATCACGCTATTGACTATATCCTTGTTATGTTCGTCGTGTTCACTAAACTCGCCAAAACTTTATGATTATACCCACGAAAACCTAAATAAAGTTAAATGTTAAGGTAGACAAACGCAGTTAACTTACGACTCATTCACCGCGAATAAATAGAACGATGCTTGTTATTGTGGGTTAATGACGTGTGTTCAATATATTAGCGGTGTCTAAAGTTCATTTTGAAATGCAAGCAAAGAATATAGAAATGAAAGCGAATATTATTGCGCTGCGTAAAAGCAGACTTAATATTTATCACAAATATCTGATAAAACCGGACTGAGTGTGAGTAATATGATTTAATTATTTTATCAAACATTTATCTAATTAAATTATAACTGCTGATCCTGGTAATTGTTTTTTGAAACGTTTTATTTTTACCTTATTAATATTATTTATTTATTGCATAATTTAAGTAAATGAAATTGTTTCTGATCTGATTTGGTTTTGTAGCTATAGCTAACTTTATAATAACTTACTTATTTATTTCAAAACATTTGTTAACTTTAATAATGCTCGTCTAGTTACAACCACTGATCTTTAAATGTCTCATCTGTGGATAAAGTCTAAATAGAAGAAGAAATATACAATTTCAAAGTAAATTTATTTACTTAGATTTTTGAACGATGAAAATAACATTTTAATTATTTATGTGAAATTTCTATTGACAATAATTACTTACTACAAATAATTACTGAGATAAAAGAGACGCAGCGACAACACATGGTCAGCGAATACGGAACAAGTGGTTTCATACCAACAAGACGTTTGAAGAATTATTCAACACGTCTTTACGAACCGTGCGCCGTGCAGTCCGCGCAGAAGGTTTGCATTACATGTTACCCACTGTGTGCAATGTTTACGTGCGTGAGTGGTTAAACACCCGGAGATAATAGTTATTTCACGGCCAGCACGATCTCCTGACCTCCACCCTATAGAACACCTATGGGGTTTGATGATACAGCGATGGGAAGCACGGAATGAGCGGTCTGATGAGCAGTTGAAGTTGCATTGTATAGAAACATGGGAAAATTTAAGGGGAACAGATACAGATAAATGCTTCAATATATGAATTAAAATCTAAAATAATAATAATTATATTATAAAATTTATATTATAATAATTATAATAAAATAATAATAATTATTATTATTATAATCACGAAATAACATCTAATATTTAAAAATGTAAAATATATGTATTTAATTAAATAAAGGAAATAATTATAATTATATTGTGTCATATCCGTAATAAGGATTATTTTGAGGTTTAGTTTCAATCTTCTTTTCGTAATGAAAATGAACACTTAAGCTATAACCTCAATAAGTCAATACGATTTGTTAACTATTCGTTACACGAACGTGAGGTCTCAAACTTACTCGTAGTAAAATAAAAGTAGTAATACTGAGTAATTTATTTGTATTGTGACAACGATTCCGCATTTGTTATATTTACGTGGGTAGATTTGCGTAGATTTGCGAGTTGGTTTGTTACATTACCCACATACGAAAGTAATTAAAGGACATTGATTTTATTATTAAGATACAATATATTAAGCCTGATTGTCAAGGTTCACGGTACTTTATCTCAATAAATTGTTATTTATTGGAAAATAAACTGTTTTAATTCTAGAAATTTATTTATTAAACTTCATAAAATGATAACGAATAAACATTTTGTAATCACTTATTAAACATTTTTATTCTTAACCCCTTATTTCAATAACAATATAAGTAATAATAAAATTAGTTATTAATTAATAATCTTGTTTATTAATTTATTGAATAATAAAAGAACAGATGAAGATGATTGTTCAAAAAAAAAAAAAGTTTGATTTCGTGATTTGAACCCAGACCTATGTGTTTCACCATACACTTCGATACGCTACCAGCTATCGGAACTTGATACCAATATATGAATTTTTAGCACTAGTATGAACCGACCAAGGTCACGAGTAATTACGTACTCTGCGAAAAAGTGACGGTATGCTTTTTGTTTCATTCGACGCCAGTGAGAGTTCTGAGGTGTATTCTGTGTTGATACATCACTTACACACACAGATATAGGTTCGGCCTGTCGCTCGTTCACAGCAATACAATCCTAAGCGTGATAATGCACTTATGACTGCTTACTGTACCTACGTGGTGAACTTTTGATTTGATTTTTTACTAGCTTTTGCCCGCGGCTTCGCCCGCGTGGTTGAAGGAAAATATCTCACGGGAACGTACTACCGGGATTAAAAGTACCCTGTGTATTAATTCAGGTGATATCTCCTAAGGGACTTTTCCTATACTTCATTTTCAAGTTAACTAAACCATGCAGTAAAATAGTCTCCTATAAAATTGGTTACCCTTTTTCACCCCGTTAGGGGTAGGTTTTCGAAAAACCCTGATAAGTACACACTATTCTTTATTTTCGATTTGAAGTATAAATACTGAGTTTCGAGTTAATCGGCCAGCGCGTTGAAATTCTTCCATACAAACTTTGATACCCCCCAACCTTTAGGGGGTAATATAGAAAAACTCAAAAATGCAAACTTCATAAATTATTTGGATAAGTTTTCGTGCGAAGTTTCATGTTTATTACCTCAAGGAATAGGATTTTTCATATAAACTTTCATACCCCATTTGACTCCCTTAGGGGTTGAATTTCGAAAAATCCTTCCTTATTCCTTGCCTACATTATAAAGAGAACCTTTGTGCAAAATATCAGCTTTCTAGGTCCAAGGGTTTGGGCTGGGTGTTGATGAGTCAGTCAGTCAGTCAGGACTTTTCTTTTTATAATATAGATTGACATGACATTTTTTATTAAGTGATTATTGTTTTAAAAGCGGCCAAGTGCGAGTCGGATCACGCACAATGAAGGGTTCCGTAGCTGGTATGAAGTTATCCTAGTGCTAATGTCACTCGTCGCTTTAGAAATAATATCTAAACATATCACTTACTAAACGACACTACAATGTCAATTGACGATGCTCAAGATGATGAACCTCATACAAATATTACTACTTATGGCGAGTGTAAAACCCCCATCCAAAATAACCAAACCACCACCAAAACACAAGAAATGGTAACAGAAGGCCTTTCGATTACCTTAGACAGTCTCAGTAAATTGCTTGATTCGAAACTAGAAAAGAATAATCAATCCCTACTCCATATACTAAAGAACACAATCCAAAATGAAATACTAAAAATGTTTATATTTCATGTATATGTATGTATTTATATATATATATTTACATCGATAACATATGCTTTATGTATGTATGTATTGTATATGTAAATGGTACACCACTGACTACCTGCAGTATTGTTTCTCCTTCTCCCTTGAATCCATCCAAAGGTTGTCTGTAAAAGATCGCTTTTAGCGATAAGACCGCCCATTGCGTCACCCTATGTAAAATGTCCAAATTTATGTTTGTAATTTTTATGGTGTACATAATAAAGAGTATCTATTCTATTCTATTCTACAAGAAAACTTACGCTTAGCAAGACAAAAAGGACACCACGCAATCATTAGACATAATAAATTAATCATAGACGGACGACAACAAGAACTTACGACAATGACAAAACTGACTTCACCTAACATATTGAAAACAACATGTCTCATGAAAGAACAAATAACACAAACGAACGCGACACTGATTTCTCACAGGCTAACACAAGAAAAACATGAAGTTAGATCCAAGTAATCACCGTCCTATTGCACTATTTCCGACATCATCAAATTTTTTCGAAAAAGCAATGTGCAAACGGGTTTATAACTTTTGTTATAAACCCTATAATGTTTTCGATGAATGTCAAGGTGGTTTTCGGAAAAAAAGATCCACGATTTTAGCGATTTATAAATTTACGAAACATATACTTGACATTTTAAAAAATACGCTATCGGAATTTTACTTGACATGACCAAGGCATATGATAAGGTGCTGTATAAAATATTACTAGACAAATTACACGGTATCGGCGTTAGAGGAGTAACTCACGAGTGGTTCGCATCCTGCCTACAAAACCGAGAACAATAATTTGAAGAAATTGAATATCGGGATCATGAAACTGGGGAATTCAGCCGAATACGATCAAATAGGCTTTGCGTAAAAAAATCCATTCCGCAAGGTAGTGTTGTCGGGTGTTTGCTCTTTTTAATTTACATCAATGACGTCACTAAAATTATGACAGAGTCGTGCATACTGTTTACCGATGATATTTCTTTAATAACTTCCTGTAATGACTCTCTACACCTACATGAGAACCTAAATAATATAATGTTTAATATACAAAATTGGATGAATGACCACAATTTAGAAATTAATTTCTCCAAAACAAAAATTATGCAATTCAGGCCTTACTAAAAAATCCCTTGACTATAAACTTTACGTTTGACGGTATCAAATTGGAATGCGTAGATACTTTTACTTTGTTAGGTCGACTAGATTATCGAGGGTAGACTTAGATATCCACATGACCTGGAAAGCGCACATACAAACAATTAAATCAAAACTATCTAGTTTTACATATGCATTACGTGAACTCAAAAAAACTAAAGATTTAAACACTGCCATATCTACTACTTACTATGCATATGCATATATGCATGGCTTAAGTATGATATCATTCTTTGGGGAAATAGTGTGGATAGCAACGACTTGTTTATTCTACAGAAAAAATGTATTAGGATAATGGTTTATATTGACAATTACCGTATTTTAGGAAACTGGACATTTTAACTTTGGCATCAATTTATATTCTAGAAATCTGCAAATTCGTTAGACAATATCCACAATTCTACCTTAAAGTTACAGACCAACCTCGCCGATATGCACCACGTTCACGGTTTAAAAATACGCTCGTAATACCACAGTCTAAGTTAAAATTACACAGCACAACTCCTCACATAACATCAATTAAAATATTTAATAAAATACCAAATGATATAAGTAAAAATGGAACCAAAATGTTTTTTTTTTTTTAAACCACTCAGAAAACTACTGGTGGAGAAATGTTATTATTCCATAAATGATTTTTTTAATGATGACAAAACTTAATGATTTTTTATATAATTTTAATCTTGAATTTAATTTTAATGATTCCTAATTATTATTATTTTAATTTCTATTTATGGTATGAATTGTTATGTAATTTGTTTTATTTTAAATAAGAATAAGAATAATTATTGGTCCATTGTTACAAAATAATTTCCAAAAATAAAAATATTGTATGCTTACTGTAACTAGGGTTGAGTATTAATATTTAACGTTATTAAAAACAGTGGTCCCCAAACTAGGCAGCGCCTGTATCTTGGGGGCCTGAGTTGCGTTATCTTAAATTTTAGATGATGATGATTAAATGATGCTACTACTCATATTGTATGTAATTGACGGACCCTCCATGTAAACTAGAATATTATTATTAAGACCTTGTAAACACATGTCATACGCAATAAAGATTTGAATTTGAATTTATCCTAAGAACAAACTTAACATTGTAGTTGAAAAACATGTTCTCCCATACGAAATGTATAAGAGAACATGTTTTTGCAAGTGCAAATGTAAGTTGGTCGATAATTACTCGTTAACTTGTAGAACCTACTTAGCTGTGATAGTTTTCCTTTTAATTTCGTTATATATAGGTACTACAGGCTTTGAATTTTTCCACATATCCAGAACTTACGATATAGCTGTCAGGGCCCGGGGGACACTTGACTCTAATAAAAATTAGGACTTTAATATTGTGTGTGTGCGACCGTATTTCGGTATTGTTCATAGGCTAGCCGCACACACACAATAATATTGCCACAATAATATAGTCTATACGATAAATACCGAAATACGGGTCGCACACGCACACAATATTATTGACAATATGTTCTTTATTGACAATCTTATTATTGTGTGTGTGCGGCTAGCCATAACAAACCACTGGTTTAGACAATAAGGTACCATAAGGATCATTATAAGGTAGCGTTTCGTTGCATCGCGCATAGTCTGACTCCCGCTAGCTGATGAATTGAAGCGAAGCAGCTGGGTAATAAATCTAGTCACGATTTATTTCGGTCTGATTTTTATTCAAATCAGAATGACCTCATTCTGATTGCCAGTGACGAATAAAAATAAATATTTTTAACATGAACAACTCTTTATCTCTTTACTGTACTCACCTATCATATAAAAAACAAAAGAATAGCAGGGGATCGGTTCGCGGGATCCGACCGGAATAAATCTTATTCACTGCTTGTTTACTCGCGACGACGATGACTCACAAAAAAGTAATTGGCAGAATGATAAAGGACAGTTGATATCGGTATGAAACATGCAGTGACTCAAAGATGTATGGTTTAATTTAAAGGATGATTATAGGTCTTTCAAACGTAATTTACTATTTTATTATCATCCTCCGCATTTTTACACAGTAGGTAATTAGGTCTCAAAATCTAGGTATAGAATCGAATCTCGGTGACTTTTTGTCACAATGTTTAATGGTACCTAAATTCAAAATACTAATTAGTCAAAATGACGTTTGAGCATTTTCAATGCTCGTCAATTCCGACAGTAAAAGGTTGATGTAGAGGCTTTAGAGGTAAGTAAAAACTCGAGAATGCACAACATGTAACAGATCATCGAACATTTAGCAATTTGAACATTTTGAAAGGGACATTGAAAATATCAAAGCATGGTTTCCATGAAAATATAGTCTGATAAGAAATAAGTCGCTTTTCACGACGCTTACCGTTGTGTTCAGCTTAATTTATAAACTATTGTATATTACATAAATATTCATATAACGTTCACGTAAAATGGTATCTACCTATTAAAGGCTCATACACACTGGCGCGATATCGCGGGCGCGACAAGGGTAGCGCTGCCTGTCGCGCACGCGATATCGCGCCAGTGTGTACGAGCCGTAATACGTTACAACAATAAGATCAAAGTGCTGAACATTTTTGAAATAATAAATATTCAGAAAAACAAAAGGTACGATAGCAAATAAATAATCACGCGACAAAAGTATTTAATTAAAACTGCATTACCATTAACACCCTTTTCTTAAGTAGATGGAAATCCTCAAGTTTCTACTCACCTTTAATATGGAGGTTTCTTTTGAGTTATTCTAGGATAGCTTAATGCAGATTACAATACATTCGTTATATCATTCATGTTGAAATTATACATGTGAGAAATGTGCAGAATGTTAAAAGCGTCAGAAATAAAAAGATTAAAAAGCAATAAATAAAATATGCCGTGGCAGCAAAGAGATGACCAGTCCCTACTGACGGCGGCGGCGGCGGCGGGCGGCACGGCGCGCGGCGCCCGTTCACAAACACAAGGCATGGATCATTATCATTCAGCCGAACCATTTTGAAGGTAACTTAATGATCGAACACACACGCCACCATCAGCGAGACATTAGAGTGAGCATGACATACTCTACGCTGCCAGGGCACATTCAAGACAATGAAACATGTTACATAAAAAAATAACATTAGTTTATAGTTCCACCCTATAATATTGAGGTTTGTAACTATGTAGGTTCCTCGAAGAAATGATGGTTGATGATTAATGATTGAATTAATAATACTGTATTAGTAAAATTTAACATTACTGTTTTGTCGAGCTCGTTGAGATCGCAAGCGCGACTGCTCCCGCAGACAGGCGCAACTACTCCCGCAGACAGGCGTGACTGGACACCGGTAGAACCATTTCCATGAAGTTTAAGTATTTCCGTTCCAACTACTGCAGTGGCCCGCTACTTTTAATGTCTTACCGGTGTTGGAGAAATCCAAGAAGCCAAAGTATTGTACACTTTTCATTTCACTAACTTCTCTCCACGAATACCCACGTAAATACTGCAGTGGAATCGAACAGTTAATACACCGACGAACTAAGTCTTGCTTGTAATGAACAACTTACTAATGTAACGCAATTAAAATGTTATTATTACTCGGGAAAAGGAAATTACTCAAAAAATCAAAATATTCCCAAAAAAACAACAAGAACACAATCGGTGGAAAGAATACAAGAAGTGGTCTTCGAGAAATCGGTGAACATACATAAAAATAAGAAAATAAATAAAAAGAACATTCCGATGAATTGAGAACCTCCTCCTTTTTTTGAAGTCGGTTAAAAAGAAGGTTAATTGATTAACTGTTATTATTTTATTCAAAGTAAATGTATGGCGGTTACAATTCCATAACAACTTTATAAGACGGCTATACGTCAGCCAGCCATTTTTAGTATTGTAAGAAGTGCAATCCTGGAATAGATAAACAAGAAAAAAACACAAAACCTTAATTTAAAACAATATTGGAATTCCAAAGACACTCCCAAGGTCTCTTCACCATGACCCCCTCAAGGTCACCTGACCATGATCTCTAACGTCATCTGACCTTGACCTCGAAGGTGTCATGACCTCCCAGATCACTTGATCTTGACATCAAACTGTCCTCTCACTTGTCAGTACCCTGAGGTTACCACGATCACTGCGTTACGAGATCTAATGGTTCTCGCACGAGTTTTCGATTCAGTGCGGAGGTGAAATTGTACGTCTATCCCGTTCCGGCGAATGAATTTTCTTTAGGTTCTTTTTATTTATTTATTTATTTAGTACAAAGAAAACCATAGTCACCAGAAAGCCAATTACAAATCCTCACGTGTAGACATATAATATAGTTTATGGTGTGAGCACAAAAACAGAAAACACATCGCTTTCATTAAATTGAAAAGTAAAACAAAAACTTGGTTTGCAATTAAATGGCTAAATGATAAAGAAAATAATAAAAACAAATAATATACCCTACCGCTACTTGAAAAATTTGAGGCTTAAGCACCTTTTGGCCGAATTCACACTAATTGTGAATGGATCTTTTGTGTTAGAGTGAAATGCTTTAGCCCACCATTCATAAGTATCCTTAATGTAGTATTTTAATCAATGAAAACAAAAACTTTTATTGTCGTTTAACTGTAATAGGTAGGCATATACCATCGCAGACTTTTTTGTGAGAAATCATGAGTACTATTAATAATATGTAGAACACTATTTTATATATCGTCAATAGTTTTCGCAGCGCACGCAAAATAATGACTTTTATATGCAACATTTTGATACCTTGGGTTACATTGTTCCATTTTAGGTAGGGATCTTTATTTTTTTTTTAATAAATAAGATAATTAGAATTTTTTAAATCAGTCCAGTAGTTTCGGAGCTTATTCGGTACAAACAAACAATCAAATCTTTCCTCCTTATAATATTAGTATAGATTATTATTATGTATTATATTAGTATAAATAGTATAACAGAAGCTTTATTAACGATAAAATTCAGTCAGAATATGAATACAAAATATTTTAACCGCGACTTTATCTTGTGAGGTCTAAGTGAGACTGTTGTGCCTATTTTTTATCATCTTATTAATTCAGTGGGAGTTGTTTAGTCAGTGGGAATACCAAAACATAATCAGTAATTGAGCTCAATTGACGCTGATTATATTGGGCTCAGACGTGATTCCCCAGATAGGGTTACCAGATGAACAAATCAAAAGTCCAGAGAAAAGACCTGATTGCCATCGAAAAATCCTGTTTTTTTTTACAGTTTCAGAATGTTCTCTCAAACGTACTTAACCATTTAAAAAGTCGTAATATTATCGTTTTATCGTTTATATACACTGCGGATGTCACTCACGCGTTGCACATCGCACTCAAAGCGCGGGTGGGGGGGGGGGGGGTACCAAAGGAAGATTATTTTTAATTTGTTTAACTTTTTATTAAAGAGATCTATAAAATGTATTTCATTGAAAATTCAAAAAATCTTGAGATTTCACGAGATTTGCAAAATCAAGCCGCAATCCTGAGAAGAGTCTGAGGCACCTGTGCCTATGCCTACTAGCTTGCCACAGGGATTACGACACTCATTAAGTAAAGACTGATTAATTTGGTACTGTAGAATAAACTTATTATTACTGAAACACCAAAATTAGTACACAAGCACACGCCGGATCGGCTAGCGCGCAGTAACTGGCGATAGCTGCACACACACATCCCTTTCACACTACAAACAGCTGACGCTTAACATTAAGAGCCCACACAACCTCAGGTTTTTATCTCGCTCCCACCATACTACTCGCGGATTGAGTGCGAACGAGACGGAGGCGGCTCCAAATCGGTAAAAGTTTAGGTAATTGTTTTTATGGCGAAAATAATGGTAATTAAAAAAAAAAAAACATAGTCGCTGCTTTATACTTAGTTCAGTTAGTGTGCCAAGTTTCATGTTCTAATTTGAAGTATTTTTTTAATAGCAGCGGTTTATTGTTCGGTTAGGAGGTAACTTTGGTTTTTTTTTCTATCAAGAAATTTTTATGAAATCGTGTTTTCGGCTAACATAGTCGCTAACATTAATCCTCAACTTTAACATATATTTATTTCAAAATTAATGCTGCAGTAGTTTCGATAAAACGGCGGATCTTGCTAAGCTATTTGACGAGCTATAGGCCCTTAATACTTACACGCTACACTACTCCCCCCAAATTTTACATTCATCATAATTATAAAGTTAAAAATGTTCAAACTAACATGTTTTATTTCTGTAATAATTGTACCATGGTCAGCCTATCAAACACGGTTCACTACTTAATCATAATCATGCATGGGTCATAAATTCATGCTATGTATTACACTGTTCTACAGAATAAACATTCTGTGACTGTTCCTTGAATTGTTATTGTACCTATTTTTACTTCTTCGATCAACAATGACAAATAGTTATCGGGTCACGTACAATGGTATTGATGATCGAAGGTTTACTGTTATATGTAAACCATTATTTCACAATACTTACACACTATCTTTCCACTTCGTCATAGTTGCATAGTTATTTTAAATTACATTATAATTAAGTACATAGTATACAGACTGACATGGAAAACATGCGACAAAATTTAAGGGGGTGTTCTACCCATCAATTTGAACAACTTTTACTACGGGACCAAATAAGAATTCGCAAAAAAAAAAACGATTTTCTTATACAAGGTTGGTTCAATATACAGAAAGGTCGATTTTTTTTGCGAATTCCTATTTGATCCCATGGTAAAAGTTATTCATGTTGATGAGAAGAACAACCCTTTGAATTTTGTCGCATGTTTTCAAAGTCAGCCTGTATGTATTTATTAAAGTGATATTTATTTTAGAAGTATATTCTCATATTGTATGTTTATAAATGAATTAGTGAATTGGTTTTTTCTCTTCTACCGTTACACACGTTGTCTACATCTCTTTTTATGTACTTTCCTATCGCAGGTATGCTGGAAGAGATTTCTTTAAAAATAAATAAAATAAAATAATCTTTAATTCGGATAAGCAACATCCATATGGGTTAGTAAAAACAAAAAGATAACTTATACCTATGTTAGTAAACTTATACGTATTATCTATTTGACAACAAGGCTGTTATTCACAATGATGTATAAAACTATAGATACGTTGTCCGCACTCTAAAATGGCAACATGAAATGAAGCCAATTGGCCACATTGCGCTCAGTCACGCACCAACCTGTCGCGCGACGCTACGTTTGTTTTTAATTTATATCGTGTGTGAAAACGATAAAAATAAATTATATATTACATATTTCCCTATTATAATAATAATTATAATTATATATACGTAATATTACGTATTTCCCTTTCTTTACGCGTATAAGTAGGTATCTAGTATTTTCGCCGTTTTTAAGCGCCGAGATGTTTGTTGATAACGTGTCTATATATAATACGTCATTGGTTATTCAAAATGCATCTTTGAACAACATCACCTAACAAAGGAGAATCCCACCTCCCCGCTATGGTCTTCAGGATGGAGTTGGAGCTGTCCCGCACTCTGCAGAGCAAAGAGGCAGATTTCTGTCTGACTATGGCGTGGAAGCCATCGACGTGTGCTTGTGCAAACATACCTGATGCACTGCAGAAACGGGGTAGCCCCATCAACATCCTGAACCCATTATTATATTGGACCCGTAGGGCGCTGATAGCCCGCTGAGTATAGTTGGTCCACAGGCTGCACGTGTAAAACACTTGGCAATAAGCTTTAAAAAGCGTTATTTTTACTACCCTGCTACATCGTGCAAACCTGCGAACCAACATGTTACATCGGACGGCCAGCGCCCTACGTTCCCTCTCAATATCCACTCGGTCATTAAGGTCGTCGGTTACATAATGCCCCAGGTACTTGAACTGGTACACTCGCAATATTTCATTCCCATTTAGTTTGATCGGGGGCACATACTCAGGACATTTAACACCGCCAGCCTTAAAGACTAAGAACTCGCTTTTATTGACATTATATATTAGGCCATGCTCTCGAGCATAGCCCTCACAACAAAGAAGCAATTCTCTAAGTGCCCTAACCGTAGGGCTCAGCAGCACCATATCGTCAGCGTAGCTGATGTTGTTGACACTAACGTCATCAATGCGACATCCTATTTTCTTGCTGCTGAGCTCAACGATTAGATCATTTATATATAGGTTAAACAATTTTGGTGACGTAATCCCTCCTTGTCTCACCCCACACTCGAGCCCATACGACACAGACAGCCCATCCGCCCATCTCACACTGTTCGTTTGATTATAATACCAATACTGGAAGATACCTACGCAACAGCTCCGCTGGCACTTTTCTCTCCCGCAGCTTTTCCCACAAAATCTCGTAAGATACAAGGTCAAAGGCACGGGAGAGATCTAGAAAGCAAGCATACACTGGTGTTCGACGTTTTGTGTAGTATTGCACCGTATGCTTGAGGCCGAGAATCGCACTTTCAGTGCCAAGATCATTCCGAAACCCAAACTGTGCGTCGTGTAATTTTAAAAAGCTATCCAATCGCGCGTCCAGCTGACTGTCGAGTACCTTCGCGATAATAGTTGCCAGGGAGATGGGTCGATAGTTAGACTTATCAGCAACGTCACCTGTTTTATTCTTAACAATAGGCACGACAATAGTTTTCAAAAGATCACAGGGAAGGTACGAGAGACACATATATAGCGAGTAAAACATAGCGAGCACTCTCGCCATGTGTGGACCAGCATGCTGCAAGTGCTCAATGCTTAAACCATCGTGACCCGGGGACTTCCCTCTCGTCATTTTCTTAATGGTGCTTGACACCTGCTTGGCCGAGAAACGAACCAGATCAGAGTCACGACAGCATCCGTCATCGAGCTCTCGCAACGAAGTGCCCAGCGGTGACTCCACTTTAAAGTGGTCCATAAACATGTTGGCGATGCTATCCGGCTGATCAGCACCGTTGACACTCACAGGAAGGCCAGGCTTAATATCAAACTTTTTAGTAGCCTTCCAAAACTTCCGAAAATTATTGGCTTTACGGAGAGAAGCTACAATATCAAGCTTAATTTGTTCTTGATGCGTCTGACACCACACTAGTTTACTTTTAAACACCTTTCGAGTCAGGCACATGTCGTTATAGACATCGCCAGAAGTAGGTTTATTGTGCCATACCCATAGCTGATACTTAAGCCTCGCCGTCGCGTGGGCCTCACGCACGTGCTTGTTCCACCCAATAACACGGCCAACATGTCTATGAGTCCGTGTTTCCACTTGGCTCTGTACTGCGGCCTCTGACAAGGTAGTAACAATACTTTCATACATCTTGTCAAGAATCACCCTATGCTCATTATTATTACAGTGGCTATTACTGCACAAACCAAATTCCTGAGGGTAATCAATCAGTTTTAACTTACTATTACATAAATTATAGTACATGCTTATTTGATCGCTATCCCTCTCGCCCCAAATTACGCTACTACGTAATGTTTTATGGTTTACTATCTTAGGTTTAATCTTATCTAACCTACACTCAACAAATATGGGACAGTGATCAGACCAAAACACATCATGCACAATACCTATCTCAGTAACCGTCAACCAAGCAGACTGTGTGACGACACAATGGTCAAGCCATCGCCTACAACCATGCGCGTCACTGACAAAGGTATAGCTGCTCGCCCCTAAGCCTAGTTTCTCAATGTCCGCACACCTCCAATTTTGTTCGTTACAGAATTCTAAGAGTTCACAACAGAATGACTTACCGGGGTGTGCGTTGAAATCGCCGAGTATGTAAACTGTTTCAACATTACTAGCTTCACAATCGCACTCACTTCACTTAGACACTCTGTGAATTCTGTCAGATTTTCACTTGAGTCTGTCGGCATGTAAACACTGAACACTATTATGCATCTGTCCCCGAGTGAAACTTTAATCGCCGTTAAACGCGCACTGATACAGCTGATTACCGTTACTGATTCAAAGACTCGCTTACGCCACAGAATCGCCACACCACCAAACGGTCGCCCTCTTAATAATCCATCTGAGGTGTCAACAGCTGACTTACCGGTGTACTCGAGATCACTATGAATTTTTCCAAGATAGGGTATATCATGAGGAAGTAGCCATGTTTCCTGGAGGGCAACTATGTCAGCTGACTGACACAGAGAATGAACTGCCTCAACAGATCGCTTCACCGATTTGCAAACTTACAAATTTACACGTCTGATTGCTATTTTCCATTATTTATTGTGTCAATGTTTGCTTAATTATGCCCGCCTTCGTCTTGTAGGCTTCATTTACAAAACGTCTAAAAGTAATTCCGTCAGGCCATAACGTATTATCTAGAAATCGTTCTAGTTTCGTTTTGGGGACATACAGCTTAAAGGAGTTGTACCTCTTTTCTGTTCTTCTATTGATTTTAAACAAAGTTACATCCTCCTGTGTGCTGTCTTTAATATAAGCAATAATATCACTCTCATTCGTGGTTTTGCACACATTTGAAATGAACAATGGTACCTTGATGATAGCTGCTTTGAACTTCCCATCTGGACCTACGTACGCTTTTCCCATCTTTCCATGAGATGAGGGCTTCTTGTGTTTCTTATATTTAACAACATTCCATTTTTTCCCTACTATTTCCTTGCACTCGTTACTCGCCTTCAGTACATCTGCCATCGACTTACGCGTATTACATTGCGGTGCAGGCGAGCTATCAGTGGGAACGTTCAAGTTAATGAGATTAGAGCTCGCGGTAGGGGTACTGCATTGTTCATTCGATCGCCGCCGGTCGTCGACGGAGACTCGTTTTTGTGAGTCATCAATGTGGTCCGGCCGGTGCGCGAGCGAGACAGCCTCGCACGGATTTACGTTAACCGTCAAACTCGCAGTTGATTGCTTCGCCTCGTTGACGGTCTCTGGAGTAGACACTAGTTTTCCCTGTTCACCCACATATTTTGGAAAATAATCACTAATTATAAGATTGTGACCTGGATTTCGGAGATTTATCGTTGCATTTTGAAATTGAATGCTGTTGTAAAGCCATTGGACCACTGTCAAAGTTGTGTATGTCTTCAATAAATGCGCCTCGCCTTCTATTGACAAAGTCAAAGTTATTGTGTACAATTGAGGCACTCTTTAGATTTTTCTAAATCAGTTCTTAACTCCCGTAGTTGAGATGCTGTCGCACAGTCATTCTTTAAGACTTTGATATCTGCTTGCAGCACGAGAATATCCTTTAATAGTTTCGTCGCGTCTATATGGTCAAACGTAACCGGTGGTAGTTTTTGAAGATCACGCGCAACGAAGATGGGTACTATCTCTGGCTCAGTGACCTTCAGAAGACATATAATATCCTCGATGTCCCGTGCACTTTTCCTTTACTTTTCTTCTTCAGTCAAAAAGAAGTGTCTTCGCCGCCACTATTTCACTGTCTGCAAAAGTGTCACTGCATATCCGGGTGAGAGAAACCTCATCCATCACATCCGCCTTGTTTTGTATAAACGCTAATAGCTCATTAATTACTATATTACAATTTGCACATTTGACAATATCTGACGCCATTCCACCGACAATAAGACAGTACCGGTACGCTAGTAGTACGTACGCTCACATTCGCGCGCGAACGACGAATAAGCATTGCCTTTGTACGTATTTTTCTGTTCCTTTCTTCTTGTCTGTTTGTGTGTGCATAAATGGTTAAATAAATAAATAAATGGTTCTATCAAAACCGTTACAATCTAAATACTTCCTATATCTTAATGCTATAATGTCATTATTGTCTTAATTATGTAATTAGGTACATAGTTCAGTAGCTGAAATACTTTATTTTTAACAATTATATTTCGTCGCTTCATTCTTCAGATATTTTTATCCATGTAGTCCCCTTCCCATTACGCTAGCAACTACGCACGTCTTTTTAGATTTATTTCATACAAAAAAAAAAAAAAGTCTGGCAACACTGTACCCTTAACCCTACCTAGTTGTCTCGATCAGTTCTAACCGTTATTCCCAGGGGGTATCAACTTTGTATGGATCAATGACCCTTGTATGGGACAGACAGCCACAGAACCAAAATATTTTTTTAATTTCCAAAACTACGTAGGTACCTATCTATATAGACGTATACAAACAACATCCCCAAGAGTATACCTGAAAGATATAATAGAAGTACGTTTCCAAAGAAAAAATTACGACATCTTACATTTATATAAGACTAGCTTTTGCCCGCGGCTTCGCCCGCGTGGAGGTCGGAAATTATCCCACGGGAATGTACTACCGGGATCAAAATATATCCCAGATCCCATAACCCATGTCATGGTCTATCTAGGCGTTACAGAAAGGTTACAGACATGAGAACTTTCGTACGCATAATATTAGTGTGGATAGTATGGACGGAAGTATGAAACTGTGTGAAAGTCTTATGAAAAAAACATGACACATTTGCCTGTGGAAGGTGAACAACGTCTAACCCAATCTGTAAAGTAATATGAATAAAACTGGAATATCATACGTTAAAACATTTCTGTAAACAACATTTTTGGTTTCCCCATTTTTTGCTAAAACATGTAGGTAGATTTTGTGGGCTGGATACTCGTGAGCACGCCACATTCAATGGCTGCACTCTTTAAATTGGAAAGGTAAATCTTTAGGAGTATGAGGAACAGGGTGTAAAGTTCACTCATACTCTTTGGAAAAGGGAGGATCCTCCGACCAGACGGGTGTTGTGTCTGGCGGGCAATTGCCCAAGGATTGATGTTGGATAGTCTTATATATGTTAATCGCCCGGTAAACTCTTATACCGTGATGTAGGACTTGTGGCGTCAGGTATTTGATGCGTAGTTCGTATGTGGCCGTGTAGATGCCGCCACATCACTCCCCTCCGGAGACCGGAGGTCGATAGTTGGCTGAGTCTTGTATCTTGCGATGCTTGCCAGTGCCAGTTGAGGTTCCAGTGAGTTGGAACCGGGTGCCGCATAGTTCACAGTGGGTCGAAACTGTCTGCGGTGATTCCCCAGTGCGTCGGATGTGGTACAGTGCCGGGTTGCTGATGAGGCTGAGGGTGGTGACCAAGAATGCGCGTTCGTAGCATGCTGGTGGTCAGGATACCCGTTGAAGCTGTGGGTGCTGGCTGGCTGTGTGACTCGCCTCACGAAAGCTTGCGGGAATGATGTTGATGACGTCACGCTGAAGTAGTTGCACGAAGGCTGCGTTGACGTTCATATTCGGGGTCACCAATTTAGGGGTATGAGGAACAGGGTGTAAAGTTCACTCATCCTCTATAGAAAAGAGAGGATCCTCTGACCAGACGGGTGTTGTGTCTGGCGGGCAACTGCCCAAGAATTGATGTCGGATAGTCTTATATATGTTAATCGCTCGGTAAACTCTTATACCGCGATGTAGGACTTGTGACGTTAGGTCTTTGATGCGTAGTTCGTATGTGGCGGTGTAGATGCCGCCACAAATCTGTCGGAATTATTGGAATATTTAATTATTTTTGAACTATTCCGGACTGATGATGCTTTCATCATCGTTTTTTTTTATTATTGCTTTTACAATATTCCGCCTCAGGTGAGTAATTTGTAACCGTGTGTCATTACATTATCTTGGGGAATCAAGATTACGCATTAACAGAATTGGAACACCCACTTTCAGCCTCAGCTTATGCGAAGGCACTCCTGATAACTCTAAAGAGTTGAGAAATTCAACAGGGTGATGATGCTTGTTCGGTGACTATGACATCGTGTAGGTGTACCGAGAGATACTCCACAACGTCACCTTCCACATGTGACATAATGTTTTCATTAATCTTTCCCACAGTTTCATTCGCCGGTGCCAAAATTGTCCTTTCACACAACCATTCTCTATTCTCCATTAGTTTGCAGATCGCTCAGATTATCTGAAATACAACGTCTATCCACGTTGTTGATATGAACAATATTACAGAATTTTTGGATTAATGTAATCATGCCATACGGTCTTCGCCAATTTTCAGAAGTGCTGCCGCATATTGCCCCGATTCTATATCATTGTGCAGTTGTACTCGCATAATTGTAATCAAACAAAACTTTTTTATATGCCCCCATAATGTCGACGTCTTTAGACGTGCAATTATTTCATCTGCCGATGATCCCCTAGTTATTACCGGCAGAGTCTGTCTAAAATCTCCGGCTATCAATACCACTATCCCTCCGATGCGTAATAACTTTTGACCGGGTGGACCGATTTTAATGAAATAAACACTAAATGTAACCTCAAGATACGGACTATGACTATATTCTCGAACCCTTAAATATCTTGAAAAGAGTCACTGAAAAATGTCAATATTACATGTGAATTTTAAAATCATCCCCCATTCTACCCTCTTGAGGCATGATTTTATAAAAACGGTGAAATACGTAATTCTTTATTTGTTACCAAAAGCATAAATTTAAATTTTCATAGCCCTAACTTAAGAAATGATAGATTTCCCATACAAACTTTCATCCCCTATATCCGCCCCCTTAGGGTTATTTTTGAGACAAAAAGTAGCCTATGTTCTTCCCCGGGATGCCATCTTTCTCCTTGCCAAATTTTATTGAAATCCGTCCAGTGGTTTAGGCGTGAAAAGGTAACATACAGACAGACAGACAGACAGACAGAGTTACTTTCGAATTTATAATATTAGTATGGATGGAAGTAGATGATCCTAATTATAAAGATTTACGATTTATGATATGACCGACAGATATTTAAAACACACGGATGTTTTAAAACCAGAGTTTAAAAGTGTACCAAAAGGTATCGACAAAGCAAGAAAAGATAATAAAAAATAAAAAATAAGAAATAAAATAAAAATTTATTAATGTAAAAAAAGGTAAAACAATAAATACACATTTGCTTATATCTACGAAAAAAATCTGCTGTGTTTCAGGCGAGGTAAGGCATACTATTTCTAAATAATCACATTACTTAATTATACAAATCTAGTCATCTAATAGGTATGTAAAAAGGTGTAAATAGTACAATAAATCCTACTTGCTAAAATCTTTGTATCTATCTTAACTTAGCTACTTAACTACTTAAATACAATTTTTATTTAAGTACAACTAATAGTTCCTCTGTATCCTCATATGACATACATTGCAGAGCTTCCTTCAGAGTTCTTTTGCAATTTTTATAATCTAGAGAATAAATGTTGGCTCTCGCATTTAGTCTGTTATACAGTAAAGGTCCTAGGTAGACAAAAAATTTGGCTGCGAAAGCATGTTTTGTACTTTTTGTAGGGCAAACTATATCTTTCCGTCTCTTTTTAGTAAATTCTGTGCTATAGGGGAGGGTTGCGTGTTGTTTTAATACGATGCTCATTATGAATAACTGTCGAGCTGTTAGTACTTCACAGGATTTATAGAGTAGGTTAGTGGGAAAAAGGTAAGGGCGGCAAGTAGACACCTTAAGAATCGCTCTTTGAGCTCTCTCAATAGGTAATAACAAACTTTTACCTACCCCACCCCAAGAGGTAATGCAGTAAGTCAAAATTGACTGACAGAGAGCAAGGTAAACTCGCCTAATTAATTTTGGGTCTGCAATATAACGTAGTTTTTTGAAAACAAATATTAGTTTACGCATTCTATTATTTAAAGCTTCTATGTGTTGTTTAAAAGATAGCGTTTCATCTATTATAATTCCCAGATATTTTATTTTATTAGTTATATTAATATTAGGACACGTAAGCTGGCAATCTGCAGGGACCATACAGCAATGAGCATACATTGTTGAGGACAAAACAGATGGTTGTTTCCGCATTGAAAACTTAATATAATTTGTCTTAGCCGCATTTAATGTTAGTGAGTTACTTTGAAGCCACTTATTTACAATATTAAAACCGTGTTGCGCAAACTTGTAGACTTCATGTTCCGATTCAGCAGAAAAAAGGAGGCAGTGTCGTCAGCGTAAGATATTATAGTGCCGTGCTCTAGGTTTAGATTACAAAGGTCATTTATATATATCAAAAATAGAGTAGGCCCTAAAATACTTCCTTGGGGTACTCCGAAGGATGTGTTTTTTTCATCTGCGCTGAGAACATTGTCAATTTTAACGCACTGGGTTCGGTCTTCTAAGTAACTTTTGAGAAGTTTCAGTTGAATGCCTCTTATACCCACTGTCTCAAGCTTGCGCAACAGTATAGGAATGGAGACTGTGTCAAAAGCCTTGGCGAGGTCCAGGAAAACTCCTACTGTATGGTTACCCTTGTCAAGTTCTTGGGCTAAATAGTCAGTCAGATGATGTACGGCATCGGCAGTTGAAACTTTAGGTCTAAACCCATATTGCCGCTCCGACAAAATTGATTTAGCCTCCAGATAATTAAACAATCTATTATTAATAATTTTTTCCAAAATTTTTGACATAGCAGGCAGTAAAGAAATTGGTCTATAATTTGTTACTTGCTGTTTACTGCCTGATTTGTATACGGGGACAACAACTGCTTTTTTGAGGCACTCTGGAAAAATACCCAAAGATGCAGTCATCAACGCGTTAATAGATAAATAAGCAACTGTTGTATAATATAGGGTATTAAAACACGAATGTGGGTATATCACATGAGTGTTTTAATACCTAATTATATAAAGTTGCATACAAGACGTTATCTATACCCATGATATGAATCCTCTATAAAAGTTTCTGAAACAGTTAGCTATTGCCAACATTAAACCGACCATACTAGCCCATACCCGCCAAACGTGACGTATCGTATTTTGGAAAATGTGTCAGATGTGTCGGCGTGGGGAGACCCCCACGCCGACACAGAAATGAGTTTTAAAAAATCATCGATATAATTTATTACGTTAACTTCATGCTCTTCCCTATTTTTAAACGTGGGTGCGCTTCAAGGAATAAAATTTTAATATTTTTAATTGCTATCGGGAGCGCTACTAAAAGGTGCGCTCCGAGGAATAAAAAAGGAGCGCTTCATTAGGTGCGCCTCAAAATGGTAGCGCTTCGAGGAATACCTCGATTTTATTTCCAACTTATGAAGCAATGGATTAGCAATTTGTTTCAAACCGATACAAATTGTGATAGATCGTGTATTACGCAATTAGGGTGCTGATCTAATTTGTAATATTGAAGCTAGAAGACTGTGTAAAAAAAATCCTAGATTGCTAAATATATAATATTTAGTTATATGGTTTACAAGCTGGTTAACACAATAATATTAAGTCATTATGGATCTCATGGAATAAGTTAATCATCAATTCTAACATAAATAAAATAAGTACAAAAAACACTTTACGTAGGTACTTTTTTTTAAATACGATTTTAATTGTTTTTTGTTTTTATGCACCACAAAGGTTTGTGAGCCCTTTTTAAATTTAATAATTATTTTAATTTCTTTATTTGATTATACTTAAAAGAAAAAATATGTACGTTTTATTTTAATTACCGAACTGTCACACTTTATACGCACGCAAATTCAAAAAGCATAAAAAGCTAGCCAAAAATTTAACACACACTTTGTCCATTTGACTTTACAGCATTATGGGTTAGCCAGTAATTCCTTAACTAAAAGACAGTTATTAAGAGGGATCCCTTTTTTTCGCATAATGTTTTTTTTCCTAATATTCTTTGGCATAACGATTTTGGCATAAGTATTTTTGGTCTAATAATTGTTTGCCATAAATTTTTTTTGGCCTAAATATTTTTTGTCATAATTATCTTGTTGCATAATTTGTTTTGCCATAATTTTAATTCGCATAATGTTACGAGGCGTAATGTTAGTTGGTTTAGGTTAGGTTAGGTTAGAACTGTGACCTCCTACGCACGAGCCGAGCGAGCGCAGCGAGCGGTGCCGCGGCAGCGGCCGGCGAAGTGCCAGAAACTACTAGAATGATGAAAATATATTTATGCTTTTGAATGTTATGCTTAAACACTATTATGACTGGAGAAATTATGCTTAAAATAGTTATGCGTTTGCTGATATGCGAAAGTAATATTATGCGTAAATATTGTTAGGGTAAACAAAAGTATGCCGTGTTATATTATGTCTTAAAATTTTATGCAAATGGATAGGGAACCTAAGACTTCCATTTACTGCGATATGTGGGCGGGCACGCCCTTTATGCCTGGAGGCTTTTATCTAGATATTAAGTTCGGTTTACCTTTAGTTTTTTTTATTTCTGCTTGAGTATTAGTTCTCGATGTTTTGGTTGGTATATTGGCGTGTGCTAGCTGACATAATATGGCTGTTCATTAAATGTATGTTTTGCGAAACTATTTTATAGAATCAATTTTTCTAACTGAACAGACAGCTGTGCTGCTGGGGAGTTTGTTGCGCCACTTCTTCTTCCCAGATAAAGCACTAGGAAGTGGTGACGGGTGGGCGTTTTGGGGGACTGTCTTATGTAATTTTGACGTTCAAAAAGTGCTGATTCTCAGCCTAATTTGAATAAATGAATTTTGATTTTAAGCACATATTATTCAGAAACTATATTTTAGATCATAAATCTGTAATTAGTATCTCTAAAATAACATAGACAATTAAAGTCTAATAACGTTTTTTCACAAGTGCAGTTTATTGAGTTTCAATGAATTAACAATTAACAACCAAAAAGCCGCTTAAAAGGTGAAAAATAACTTCAATTTCGGAAGTCGGCGACTTTGGTTCTGTTTTGTCATTATTTGTCACCTACTTCCGGAATCAAAGTATTTTTTCACAGCGTCTTTTTAAAGGTCGGTTGTTATTTTTTTATAATTTTTTATTTTTATTTATCGCTTTTTAGTGGGAGGGTTTGTAATTTATCTAAGTTAAACACAATAACAGTTTATCGAAGCGAGACAGCAAGTCTGCTTGGCGGCCCACTCGTATTTTCCTTTTTCAGATCATTCGTGTGTCAGTCATTTGAATTTAAACCATATTTCAATGCACATAAAGGAAATGAAAAGCGCTTTCGTGTTTGCCTAAATCATTTGTGTCAGCCATTTGAATATAAACCATATTTAAATGCGCATTCGTGTTTGGCTAAATCATTCGTATGTAAGTCATTTGAATTTGAACCATAATTCAATAGACATAAAAGTAACGCAACGCGCACTCGTGTTGTCTGAGGATATCGTCGGGTCAGAAGTCAACTCGCCAATCTGTCAATATCAAATTGTTGAAGTCATCATCTTTAAAAAGTAATGCTAGTACTAGTAATAATATTATAAAGAGGAAAGATTTTTTGTTTGTTTGTTTGTACCGAATAGGCTCCGAAACTACTGGACTGATTTAAAAAAATGTCAATATTTTGCGTGCGCTGCGAAAACGATTGACGATATATAAAATAGTGTTCTATATATTAATACATAGTACTCATAATTGCTGACAAAAAAGTCCGCGATGGTATATGCCTACCTAATATAGTTAAGCCACAATAACAGTTTTTGTTTAAACTATTACGTTCAATTACGGGTGGAATCGAATAGTGGTGATATTGTTATCATGATATTAATCCTTATCCAATTAAATGGTTTGATAATTAAGGTTGATTATGTACATGTAAATCCCACTTTAAATTACTCGGATCGGAGTTTTCATTCAAAGTTCTGACGGGTATAAAAATTCTCTTAGTTAGAAAAATGTCGCGGTTTGGACAAACGGTAACTGTGCCCTCTAGTAGCAGTAGTTCGGTTGTTAGTCCGGTTGACCGAATTACTGAAACTTAATGCTACGTTTAGTCTAATAACATATTACGGAAAATATGGAAAAATTGCTGTAGATAGAGTAGGTAGTTAGGTAAATTGGTGACCCCGAGTATGAACGAACGTCAGCGCAGCCTTCATGCAACTACTTCAGCGTGACGTCATCAGCATCACTCCCGCAAGCATTCGTGAGGCGAGTCACACAGCCAGCCAGCACCCACGGCTTCAACGGGTATCCTGACCACCAGCATGCAGCGAACGCGCATTCCTGGTCACCACCCTCAGCCTCATCAGCAACCTTGGCACAGCACACTGCACCTTCGGGTACTCCACAAGCAGAGTGTTTCAAACCTCTCCTGCTCGACGCCAGCAGTCAGCCACAACCCGGTGCTGTACCACATCCGACTCACTGGATCACAATTACGCAGCGCCACCCCGACTCACTGGGAAATCACCGCAGACAGTTCCGACCCACTGTGAACTATGTGGCACCTGGTTCCGAGCCACTGGAACCTCAACTGGCACTGTGAAGCATCGCATGATACAAAACTCAGCCCACTATCAACTTCCGGTCTCCGGAGGGAAGTGAGAGGCATCTACATCGCCACATGCGAACTATGCATCACCTGACGTCACAAATCCTGCATCTCGCTATTAAAGTTTACCGCGTGACATCAATATCCGACATCAATCCTCGGGCAATTGCCCACCAGACACAACAGGTCTGGTCGGAGGATCCTCCTTTTTCAATGGAGGATGAGTGAACTTTACACCCTGTTCCGCATACCCCTAAAAATGAATCTAGGTAGGTAGGTATGTATGTAGGGTAGGGTAGGTAGGTACGCCGTAGATAAGTATTTAGATCTACCCGTGCGAAGCCGGGGCGGGCAGCTAGTTTTGTATAAATATATGCCATCTGAAGAAAAAAAAAAGACCTTTTAGTAGTTTGAATACTATTTATTAACCATATAATATACTTATCAAAGCACATATTGTTATCTTTAAGCTAACTTACATCTATGATAACCCTTCCTTTTGGCTCTGTCCTAGTCGGGTAAAACGACATCATAATAATTATGTGTCAAAAGTTTATTATAAACTAGCTAGCAGATAGAGTATATTAATATACCAGATAGATATTAATACAAGATACAAGACTCCACTGCGAACTACGCATCAAAGACCTGACGTCACAAATCCTGCATCGCGCTATTAAAGTTTACTGCGCGATTAACATAATATAAGACTATCCGACATCCATCCTCGGGCAATTGCCCGTCAGACACAACACCCGTCTGGTCAGAGGATCCTTCCTTTTCAATAGAGGGTAAGTGAACTTTACACCCTGTTCCTCATACGGTGCGGTTACAATTCCATTAAACTTTATAAGACGGCTATACGTCAGCCAGCCATTTTTATAAGCTTAATATATATTAAGCTTTCTATCTGTGGGTAAAACCCACCCAATGAGCGCTAAGTGTAATAATATTGTTTTAAATTAAGGTTTTGTGTTTTTTTCTTGTTTATCTATTCCAGGATTGGACTTCTTACAATACTAAAAATGACTGGCTGACGTATAGCCGTCTTATAAAGTTTAATGGAATTGTAACCGCACCGTATGAGGAACAAGGTGTAAAGTTACTCATCTTCTACTGAAAAGGAAGGATCATCTGACCAGACGGGTGTTGTGTCTGACGGGCAATTGCCCGAGGATGGATGTCGGATAGTCTTATATTATGTTAATCGCGCAGTAAACTTTAATAGCACGATGTAGGATTTGTGACGTCAGGTCTTTGATGCGTAGTTCGCAGTGGAGTCTTGTATCTTGTAATATACTATCTGGTATATTAATATACTATCGCTGGCATCTACATCGCCACATGCGAACTACGCATCGCCAGATAGAAAGCTTAATATATATAAAATATTTTCCTCTATTGAACATAGCTGTGTCTAATAACGGCCTTTTAAAAATAAATGGTCGTCTGTGACTCCAGCTGCGTGGGCTGCGCCGACTGCTCCAGCTGCGCCTGCTGCTCCGGCTGCGCGGGCTGCGCGGGCTGCGTGGGCTGCGTGGGCTGCGTGGGCTGCGCGGGCTGCGCGGGCTGCGCGGGCTGCGCAGGCTGCGCGGGCTGCGCGGGCTGCGCGGGCTGGGCGGGCTGCGCGGGCTGGGCGGGCTGCGCCGGCTGTGCCGGTTGCGCGGGCTGCGGGGGCTGCGCCGGCTGCGCGGGCTGCGGGGGCTGCGCCGGCTGCGCGGGCTGCGCGGGCTGCGCGGGCTGCGCGGGCTGTGCGGGCTGTGCGGGCTGCTCCTGCTGTGCCGGTTGCACGGGCTGCGCTGGATGCGCCAGCTGCTCCGGCTGCGCTGGCTGCGAAGACGGCGCTGGATGGCACGGCTGCGCTGGATGCGCCGGCTGCTCCGGCTGCGCTGGCTGCGACGACGGCGCTGGATGGCACGGCTGCGCCGGCTGTGTCAGCTGCGCTGCCTGCGCCGGCTGCTCCGGACGGCACGGCTGCGCCGGCTGCAACGACGGCGCCGATTGGCACGGCTGCGCCTGCTCCGGCTGCGCGGGTTGCGCCGGCTGGGCAGGCTGCGTGGGCTGCGCGGGCTGCGCCGGCTGTGCGGGCTGCGCCGGCTGTGCGGGCTGCGGGGGCTGCGCCGGCTGCGGGGGCTGCGCCGGCTGCGCAGGCTGCGCCGGCTGTGCGGGCTGCGCCGGCTGCGCGGGCTGCGGGGGCTGCGCCGGCTGCGCGGGCTGTGCGGGTTGTGCGGGCTGCTCCGGCTGTGCCGGTTGCGCGGGCTGCGCTGGCTGTGTCGGCTGCGTGGGCTGCGCCGGCTGTGTCGGCCGCGCTGCCTGCGCCGGCTGCTCAGGGTGGCATGGCTGTGCGGGCTGCTCCGGCTGCGTGGGTTGCACTGGCTGCTCCGGCTGTGCGGGCTGCGCCGGCTGCGCGGGCTGCTCCGGCTGTGCGGGCTGCGCCGGCTGTTCCGGCTGCTCCGGCTGCGCCGGCTGCTCCGGATGGCATGGCTGCGCCGGCTGCTCCGGCTGCGCCGGCTGCTCCGGCTGCGCCGGCTGCTCCGGCTGCGGCGGCTGCTCCGGATGGCATGGCTGCGCCGGCTGCTCCGGCTGCGGCGGCTGCTCCGGATTGCACGGCTGCGCTGGCGGTGACGACGGCGACGGCTGCGCTGGCGGTGACGACGGCGACGGCGGCGCCGGCTGCGACGGCAGCGCCGGCTGCTCCGGCTGCGCCGGCTGCTCTGGATGGCATGGCTGCGCCGGCTGCTCCGGCTGCGGCGGCAGCTCCGGATGGCATGGCTGCGCCGGCTGCTCCGGCTGCGGCGGCTGCTCCGGATGGCACGGCTGCGCTGGCGGCGCCGGCTGCCACGACGGCGCCGGCTGCCACGGCTGCGCCTGAGGGAAAAGATAATTTTTTTTCAAAAAAAAAAACGCAAATCGTTGGTTTCTTGATTGTATCGTTTTAACACTTACTTAAACCCCAGTCAGTACCTTATGTGAATCTCAGATCCCGACTTTCGATATTTTGATCTTGACCTGAATGTCAATGACCCTGAGGTCGAGGTCAATGCCCTCAAGGTGTCCTATAGTGCTACCACCATCCTACTATTCACACAACCCAGCACCGGGACCCAAAGGCTTGATTGGGTATTGGTTTTTGATGAGATTTTTCCAAGCCTTTTTTTCATAGAGCTCCGTTTTGTATCCACTGACCAGTGGCGGCGGCGGCAGGCACGGCAGCAGGCACGGCGGCAGCGGCAGGCACGGCAGAAGGCACGGCGGCGGCGGCGGCAGAAGGCACGGCAGCGGCGGCGGCAGCGGCGGCAGCGGCGGCAGCGGCGGCAGCCACGGCGGTGGCGGCAGGAACACCATTGGGAGTCACACAACTACACGTAAACAGGCACGTTAGAACACAAAGGTGAGGTGTATTGTTTTATTTACGATTCTGTGCTGAATGCTCGTTAGTAAAAGAGTAATTTATTGTGCAAATGTACAGCTAAATGAAGTGGCAAACGAGTTAATAACGTTGTTGCGTTGACTGGTATTGGTCAACCACTTGTATTCAGCACAGAACAAATCTTACGTTGCGTAACGATTAGTGATGAGATAACTTGGTATCATGGATACACAACTTTTATTATACTTAGCTAGTCTCGGAAGGATATTCAGTGCTAGCCTGTGGGGGTTCTCTGCGGTTACGAGTATATAAAATAATCAACTGCAGTACTTAATAATTCATTATGCTTTCTAACAAACATCCATGTTTCGTATATTTAAAGAGACGGTAGCGGCAACAAGCTAAGCTTTTTAAATATCGGCCTACAAGATTCGTCAGGTCGAAGCCCGTATATTGCTCTCATGCATTTTTTTTGTGCAATAAATAAATGCTCTATTTTGATCTGTGCTGTTACCCCACATTATCAAGGCATAGCGGAGCACCCATTCAACGTTTGCATGGTACGACGTTATTGCCATGATTCGTTATATTTCTGATTTTGTTAATATACGAACTTATTAATTTGTTTGGAGACGGTATCAATATGTGTTTTCCAGTTTATGTCTTGGTCTAAAGTTACCTTTAGAAATTTAGTTTGCGTTACTTCGTCGATTTTATGTATTTTTAAAATTGTATTTAGCATTATTTGATTTATTATATTGTATATTTCTGATTTTTTAAGATTTATTGATAAATTATTTGTATTTACATATTCAATTAGACTTTCAATAGTGTCATTAATATCAGTCTCATGATCGGCAATTGTGTTATTTTTCTTATCAGTTGTTACAATAATAGAAATATGATCAGCAAATAAAATACATTTATGGTTAGTTATTTATTAATTATAGAATTTATGTACAAAAGGAATAAAATTGGTCCTAACACACTTCCTTGTGTGATGCCATATCTGTTGTACTTGAGTTCGGATGAGTGTGGTATAATGTCTTTATAGAGACTAATATAAAAAATATATACTTAGTAATTAATTAAAGTTTCTAAAAACTATGTATTATTTAACGTAAATACGTAAATTAGTATGTATTTGTTAATAGAGTAAACGTAGGACAGTTACAGTTTGTTCAAACCGTGATATTTTTCTTAATTAGATAATTTTTATACCCGTCGTAGCTTCTGAACGATGTATAAAAGTAGGACAGTATATATAAATATGTACGCGTAAATTCCACTTTAAATGATTTAAAGTGGAAATTACACGTACATAATCAACCTTAATTTATTATCAAACCATTTAGATGGACAAGGATTTATATCATGAAAACAATATCACCACTTTTCGATTCCACCCGTATTTGAACCCTTTAAAACTCCAGTGGCGCCCGAAGTTGCCGGTTTCCGCGCGTCACAGTCAAACAGGGACTCTAGTCTACTAATTTATAAATGTCACAATGGTGTCATAATGGTTAGTTTTTGACAGATTTGTCATACAAAAACTGTCAAAAACTAACCATTATGACACCATTGTGACGTTTATAAATAAGTAGACTTAGGCCCCAGAACGTAGTTATTAAATCGTTGTAGATAATATTTTCACTAAATAACATAATTTACTTATTTTTGGACCAACAAAGATTATGTAAACAAACCGTTAGTGAAGAAAGTGAAAGTTGTTATATTTTGAGTTTTTCTGTGTGTAAGTGGATAATATTCATTAATAAGTAGATAAACAATCATTTTTAGATAATATTTTCGATATAAAACATCTTTCAAAGTTATTTTGGGACCCAGTAAACTTACGTAAAAAGCCGTTAGTACAATACCTACTTGAAAGTCGTAATTTTTGGTGATTTTTAATTTCTGTTAAAAACGCTGTTATTAGATAACTTATCTATTCATAATGTAACCTGCAAAATTTCGTGTTAATTGATACAGTAGTTTTATCAGAAATCGACATAATACAAGACCATTTTTTGTAGTTCTGATAACATCATGTGTTTAAAAATATAGCTCACGTCATACGAGTATTGTTAACATTTAATTACTGGTTTATTTAAGAAGCTAACGATAAGGGACTTGAGTCGAAAGAAACAGCAGGCGAGCAGTTTTTATGCGCAGGTTATAAATCTGTCGCGTGTCACATGGTCGCTTCGCTCGGAACTCTCCAGATGTTGACGTCATCGCGGCGCGGAACTTTAAAGGTTAAACTGTTATTGTGGCTTAACTACAATAGTTAGGCATATACAGTACGATTCAAACTTAATGGCGGCTCGGAAGTTAGCTGTTCGCTGCCAAGTACCCCACCCTTCACCCCCGCTGACACATGAAATTATTACTGCGCAGCGACTTGCCTCATGTTCATAGCCGCCATTAAGTTTGAATCGAACTGTACCATCGCGGACTTTTTTGTGAGCAATCATGAATATCTAGAGAACACTATCATGAATATCTACAGAACACTATTTTATATATCATCAATACTTTTCGCAGCGCACGCGATGTAAACAATATTTTAGGTATTTTTTTTACTATTTATTGGAGTTTTAGTAAGGATCCCTAATTTTTTTAAATTTACCTATCCAAGTCGGATCCTAAATCACTCAATAAATATCCTAATTATTAAATGAAGCAAAACATTTTAGTGCGTTGACATACGTAAAACGAAATCAAGACAAAATGTCAAAAGTGTCAAATTATTGCAATTTTTTTATGGTAAGTGCCGGTCAGCCGGCCAAATTAGATGACCTCTCGTTACAGAGTCGCCGCGATGTTTTGTTTACGTAGTGTTTGTTTAGTTATTCTACTTGTTTAGATTCTAAAAGAATATTTAGTGTGAGATAGTGTAGGTGTGTGTGTGTAAAAATAGCTGTGAAATTGAGCATTAACGTTATCACTGACTTGACTTTGAACAATAACAAATCTTTCCGAAACAAAGTTGACATACATTTTGCTGGACGATTAGGCAAATAGCCAATTTCTTAATTTAACATTATGAGTGCAAAACGAAAAATAAAGCATTAGTACTTTCGCGAAGTTTTAAAACAAATGGTTGTATCGATGTGAGCACCTCAATGCATTCTTTTGTTTTCCTAGCATTACATTGTTTGAGCAGATGGTGGCAGTGACGAATAAAAATAAATATTTTTAACATGAACAACTCTTTTTATCTTTACTGTACTCACCTATCATATAAAAAACAAAAGAATAGCAGGGGATCGGTTCGGGGGATCCGACCGGAATAAATCGCCGGTACACACTCAATACAACAAGCTGCTCCAACTCCTCACAAGCTATTTCTATAGTCCGCTTCTTTGAATATATATTTTTTTAAGTTAATAGTATCAATGAATCACCATGTATTGCATTTTCTCTGCTGAATCAACTAACAACCTGGTGATTACTGAAGTTAAACATGAACTGATGGCATATTTTTTAGCAGGCTAGCACTCACTGTCAACTCATTCATCGCCAGCACGTATTCCCTCGTTTGCTTTTCTGAGATTTTGTATTTATTTGTAATAGATATTAATTTTTGGTTATGATTTTCTATATCAAAATTTAAATTTTGTGTCATTTTCATATTGTAAAGTATTGTTTTTATCCAGTTTATCTAGCAATGAAAGGCATTCCCTATTTAATTTGTCATTTTTTATGAAGAATTTTTGTCTATGAATTAGTTTTTCAGTTTTTCTAATATATTTGTTGATTCTTACATAATTTTTCAATTTATTTTTGCTACATTTGACCTTTTTGAGTTGATAGACTTATTGTTACCTTTGCATGTCAGATTTATAGGTAGTGACTGTGGGTTGAATGTCAATTGCAGCAGAAACTATACTTGGGGCAATGACCACCACAGCTCATCGAACAGAGTTTGCTTCAACGAGACAGTCTTATGTTGAGTGCATTCTAAATAATGATATAGGTTTAACAGCAATAAGTAAAGTAAAAAAATAGTCAAATAAAGAAGAAGTTGTGTCACCTTTGATTACGTTTAAAGTAGATAGTACTTGTACTTTTTCAAATATGATTAAACCAGTAACAAGTGGGATAATTGTAGAGAAACGTTTTATAACATTATTTCAGACACAATGCGAATTGTTATATGAATAAATAAAATAATAAAATAATCAATTGAAAAAGTTTTGTACTAGCCTGTTTACGAGATGAAAATGCAAGTGTCACGTAAGCCGGTTACTGTCGCGGACTGTCACGTCTGTCACCGAACCACCGATTACAATGTTCTGTGCCGATTACCGAAGTACCGAACCACAATACTTTTATAGGGATCAAAGCGAGATAGCAAGTCTGCTTTGCTGCTCACGCGTATTTGCCTCAGAACAAAAGCGAGATAGCAAGTCTGCTTTGCTGCTCACGCGTATTTGTTATTGTTCTGAGTATTTGCCTATGTTAGATCATTCGTGTGTTAGTCATTACCTATTTCACCATATTTTAATGCAAGTAAAAGTATTGCAAAGCGCATTCGTTTTTGCCTAAATCATTCGTATTTCAGTCATTATTTCACCATTTTGTGTAATCTTAGTTTAAAAAAAAAATTGTTGTTTACATTCCCATAAAGTAGCAGCTTGCCACAGGAAGAAAATAACCTTAGATTTGAATTAAATTTGACATTACATAACTGGTCATTCAATAATAATCTATTTCATCTTGTTGATACTAAAAAAAAAAAAAAAAAAAAAAAAAGGTGTTTATTGAGTCTCAAAAGTTACACAATATACGTATACATGGGTTGAGACAGCCCCAGTAAGTGATTAAAAATACTTGTGTTGGGGTTGACTCGCTACTTCCCTTAATTAATACAGTATTGAGACTACAAAAGAATACAAAATAAATCAAAACAAACAAAACCCAGCCGATAAGCAAAGCTGGTGAAAATATATGATTCTTAGATTCTATGAACTTATTCTATGCATGCGTGTTTGTCTGAGTGAGCGTGTGGGGGTGTGTGCGGGGGTGTGTGGGGAGTGTGTACGTGTTACTGAGTTTATAAATATTTATGTATGTGACAAGTTAGCGAATTCTTACTAGAATGTGCTCGGTTTCCTCATACGTTAAAGTTTTTAGCCATTCAGTTATAATTTTCCTACATTCATACAAGGCTTTAGGATGGAATTGTAGCCTAGCATTTATTTTGTTGTAGATATATGCCGATTGAGTTACATACTGACGTCTTGCAAAAATTGAATGAACCATATCGGAATGGGCCACAATATCACTCCGTCTTCTATTCTGGCTGGCAGAATTAAATGGAATAGATTTATGTAGATATAGGGTCACATTTAAAAAATATAGTTGTCTCACCGATAACAATCCACTTATTCTGTATAAGTCAATCGTGGGGTATCTGTATGGTTTGAAGTACATCACCTTAATAAGAGACCTCTGGGCTCTTTCCAACTCAAGAAATTTTGTTTTTATGGCACCACCCCAGACTGGTATGCAGTATGTTATTACCGATTGAGCTAACGCAGCATAAACATTATTGAGTATCACTGGAGACATAACATGGCGTAGTGTCTTGAAAATCCATATTAATTGTCTTACCCTTGACATAGTAGCAGTAATGTGTGAGTGCCATGATAGACATTCGTCAATAATTACGCCCAAGTATCTTGTAGAAGGAACTTTTTTTATAATCTGACAGTTGCACCTTTGTGTATAGCGGTCCGCACACCCATGTATTCGAATCTCGAAACCAGCAGCCGGTTTAGATCTTTGACTTGGAGAAAAGCAAATATAGTTTGTTTTAGATATGTTAAGGGTCAACAAGTTGGCCCTTAGCCAGTCAACTATAATGGTGAGACCGCGTTCAGCATTCTGGCGTACGGATTCCCAGGTGTCTCCGTGGTAGACAACAGCTGTATCGTCCGCATAGGAGAAGATTTTCCCCCCGCTGCTCAGCAGGTTACACAGTTCGTTTATGTACACCAGGAACAGCGTAGGGCCAAGCACACTCCCCTGCGGCACACCAAAAACAACATTTTCTTCTTCACTGTGTAGGTTTCCTATTTTTACTTGCTGTGTTCTACCGCGGAGATAGCTGTCAAAAAGACGAAGAGCTGTACCTCTTATACCTATCGCCTCAAGCCTCTGCACAAGGATGGAGACCGAAACGGTGTCAAAAGCTTTCTTTAGATCTAGGAATACGGTTATACATTTGTATCCTTTGTCTACCCTACCTACAATTTCAGTCGTCAGTGCTGTATTAGCGTTCTGTGTTGAGCGTCCTTGTCTAAATCCAAATTGAGGGTCAGACAGAATGTTAAATTTATTTAAGTAGTTGATAAGTCGCTTATTTATTATTTTTTCTATAATTTTTGAAATTGCAGGTAAGACAGATATGGGTCGGTAAGTGTTGACATCACTCGTGTCTCCCCCCTTGTGCACGGGCGTAATTATTGAACGTTTAAGTGGTTTCGGGAATATTCCCGATTCGAAGCATAGATTGGCCAGTTGACATAATTATAAGGGGTACTATGAAATCCCTAGACAATTTGAGGAAACTTATCGGGACATCGTCCCATCCAGATGCACTTCCCGAATCAAGAGCCATGAGTATGCAGTCCACTTCTGCCGGGTCAGTATCCAACAACACAAAAGAGGTGGTCTGTGAACGAGAATTAGTACTCGTGACTAAATTAGAACAAAGCCCAGTCGGGGTCATTATTTCTTCTGCTAATGTTTTTCCAATTGTGACGAAAAATTGATTAACACGGTTTAAAGAGTCTATAGGATGCGGTGTGATTTGAAGAAGACGTGCGTTAGATGATTTGGGTTTTTTTAAATGAGTTATGTTGTTAATACTTTGCCAGAGCTTTTTTGGGGTTTTTATAGAACATGCAATTTGTTTTTTATGATATTCTCTTTTCAATTTCTTAATCAGGTTGGAGCAAAAAGTACGAAAGCGCTTATAGGTTATTCTTATTATAATATTACATGGATCCCTCCTCGCCTGCAACTGCATTCTGTTTCTTAGCCTGATACATCTGAGGGCCCCCGCAGATATCCAAGGCTTTAAAGTACGCTTGGAGCTGGTAACTAATTTAATTCTAGTGTTAAGAAGGATTGATGTTCTTATCACATCAATCATTCTGTCAGCAAAGGTATTTGGGTCGTTGTATGAATTGAAATGAGATATATCTGCACTCACTAGGTATTGATAAGCTTTTTCAAAATTAGTAATAGTTGTAGTTTTATTATTGGATGTAGCTTGATAAGTGTGGGATATGCCTAATAGTACCGTTAAGTGATCAGTTATAGATGTGTTCAGAATTGCCACAAATGCAGAGTTTTTAGTTTTATCCAGCTTTAGGAGCACGTGATCAAGGCAGCTCTCCTCCCTGGTAGGCAGGCAGTGTCCAGGGAGAAAACCATGAATAGCCGACATATTCAAATAAGACAACCTATTTGCCCGCAGTTTTGCTGATTCCGACGGTTTTTCAATTAGGTTTATATTTATGTCCCCAGCAATGATAATGTTATTGTGTGATTGAATAGTTTGAAGATGTTGATCTAGTGAATTAATAAAGTTATCTGCAGAGACATTAGATGGAGACCGGTAAATTCCAATAATAGTGAAGTTACAGATGGTTATTTGCAAAGCAGAAGCATGCTTAAGATTTATTTCATTTACCTGGGGTGAATGACAATTTTTAATGTAAGCCACAACGCCATCATTTTGATTAATGTGTCTCGTCGTAAGAAATGAAGTATAACTATTTAACACTGGTATAGGTTTGTTAGAATTAATTCTGCACTCAGTGAGGATCAAAACATCAACATCAACTCCGACTTGAGACAATGTTGCCTCAAAGTCGTCAAAATTGCTATAAATGCTTCTTATGTTTTGAGTCAATACGGTCAAGTCATTGTTATATTGCTGCAGATAAGCAGGTAAGTGTTCAACGTCTAAAGTAGCAGAGTTAGCGATTTCAGCATTATCCAAATCCTGAAAATTTGATATGTTACTATCCATCACTGAAAAAGGTAAATGAATGGTGTTTCTCCGAATTTGCCAGGTTGTACAGTTTTATAGAGGTGTATACCTGCAAATACCTATACTTGATTGTATGTATGAGATTATGTTTAAAGACCAATATTATTTTAAAAATTATGTTGTGTGAGTAATGAAGGATTAGAATGATAGTGTTTAATTCTGCCATGAGGAGATGAGTATGAATGTAGTTGTGATATTCTGTAAGAATTTTATGTTGTGGTGTTGTTGCGTAGAAACCATAAATTAGACTTATAATATACAATGTTAGTAACGGTACCAAAAATAACACAATAAAAATTAAAAGACGTATTAGTCATACGCTCTGTAGCAAATGGTGTATCTGTGTTTCGGTCTTGATGACGATAGCACGAGAATTTTCGTCCTTTTTTATTAGGATGCGACCATGTGATGTCCAGCAAAATTTATATTGCTTGGATTTTGACAAATCTCGGGCTAAAAAGAACAAGCGAGCGCCTTTCGACGTCAATTGCTCAGATAAAAACACAGGAGCCTCCGGGTTGTTTGTCGTTAGTCCAAGGTGTTTCGCTTGAAGTTTGGTCCTGTGCTTGTTGTTATAAGATTTCGAACTTTTTAGTAGGTCGGTTTTTAAAATAGTAGAACCTAGATCCACAATTATAGGGGTGCTTGTAACCCCTTCCTTCTTAACTGGTAGTCTGTAAATGTCCTTGACATCACGACGTTCCATATCAACATTTAAATGTTTACTGAGGCTCAGCACCATGTTAGCCAAGTCATCACCGCTTTCTCTAGGCATCTTAGGAACGTTTTTCAGCTCAATACATGTTTTCCTAGTACTCCTCTGCAGGTCTTCAAGCTTGTCTTCCAATACAGCGATATACTCGGAGTCCTTTTTTCTTTGCAACTCAAGCAATTCTATCTTCTTGCAAAACTCCTCATTTTGATTCGTTAAATATGCAATAGAACTCTCAATATTATTGTTTGTTTGTTGAATTTCTTTGAGATTAGTAGTAATTGCTTTTAGTTCAATTTGTTGTGTTGTCGTGAAGGAAGTAAACAACTGTTTAATTTCGTCCTTAAATGTAAGGAACTCCCCAGGGAGATCCTCATCTCTCATTCTTTTGCCACGCGTGGAGATGAAATTAGGGGGCGTGCTGTTCATCATTTCACTAATGTTTGAGTCAGAGAAGGACTTATCCATTTCGAATCGAAAGTACTAGGCCGTAATGTTAACCAGGAGCCAACCCTTCACTACTACCGGTCCACTAAATGGTCTATGACCCTGTCTGCCAATCAAAGCTGGTAGGCGGCGCGAGCGCAGGTCAAGCGATCAATGATACTTGAGGGGGCGGTACTTATCCTTGAAATAGGCGGCGCGTGACCTTGACTAATTGACGTCCTTGCCAAAACAGCCAATTAATATTTATGGGCGTGACCCATATAGTAATTACAATACCGCTCGAGTGTGCTAATTAGCTGTCCGTAGTCTGTGGTACCAGGCCAGCAGATTTAATGTTATGAGTGTGTCTCCACGTTACTCACGTGCTATTTGTATCAACCGGACGCTCGAAACACCGCTTTCGTTTAATGCAGTCCTATTATTTCACTGAATTTAATTTGAATTGCAATTTGATTTATTTTATCTTTAAAACACAATAACATGTCGTATGAACGTCTACACCATCTGGCGGTCCGAGGGGGAGAGGATACTAACAATTATGTTGGTAATAATTTCTATTTGACAAAAGATAGATATAAAATTGTTATGTACTATATTTCTAATTATTACAAAAGACAGATAGCTGTGTCGCTATCTTATTTTTTTTCTATTACAGCCAAAAATTTGGCTAAACAACTTGCTTCTTTTGAGCAATGCAATGACATATTAAATAATTCTACCAATAATTTGGCAACAACTAATGACATTGATTGTAATTTAAATAGGAAATTAGGACAATAGAGGAAACCTCTTGATAAATGAAGAAAATTTAAATACTGGTTTAAATCATCTGAATGTTACAAAAAGTTCTTTTATATGTCACCCATCAAATTGTAGTAATGGAAATAAATGTATTAATAATACTCTAAAAATTGTTCATCAAAATATACAGGGTGTGTTAGGTAAGGAATTAGAATTGGAGCTGTTCATGAACTGTAGTTATATTGATATCCTATGTGTAACTGAACACTGGTTAAAAGTCCACCAGTTCATGTTCAGCTTTAACAACCACCAGATTGCCAGCTCATTCAGCAGAGTTAATATGATACGTGGTGGCTCTCTAATAATGACTCGTAACAATATGAAATTTAAAGAACATAAGGATATTGTGAGCCTCTCTGTTGAGCGAGTTATTGAAATAGCACGCATTGAGCTTGAGCAGTTCATTGTAATGAGCGTGTACAGGCCCCCATGTGCTTTATATGATATTTTTGAGAAATATATCGAAGAAGTATTATTAAAGACTTGTAACAGTAATAAAACAGTTGTTGTTTGTGGAGACTTCAACATTAATATACCTACTAGAAAAATCTGCTACAGTAAATAAATTTACAACTCTATTTAAGTCATATAATTTGTACAATACATTCTTTGAGCCGACTAGAATAATTGCCACTAGTGCTACCTGTATCCTACTAATATTATAAAGGCGAAAGTTTGTGAGGATGGATGGATGGATGGATGTTTGTTACTCTTTCACGCAAAAATGACTGAACGGATTTAAATGAAATTTAAACATTAACACAGTAACATTTAACATTACTGTTTTATCGAGCTCGTTGGGATCGCAAGCGCGACTGCTCCCGCAGACAGGCGCAACTACTCCCGCAGACAGGCGTGACTGGACACCGGTAGAACACTTTCCATGAAGTTTAAGTATTTCCGTTCCACCTACTGCAGTAGCCCGCTACTTTTAATGTCTTACCGGTGTTGGAGAAATCCAAGAAGCCAAAGTATTGTACACTTTTCACTAACTTCTCTCCACGACTACCAACGTATATACCGCAGTGGAATCGAACAGTTAATACACCGACGAACTAAGTCTTGCTTGTAATGAACAACTTACTAATGTAACGCAATTAAAATGTTATTATTACTCGGGAAAAGGAAATTACTCAAAAAATCAAAATATTCCCAAAAAACAACAAGAACACAATCGGTGGAAAGAATACAAGAAACCACAGAGTTATAGTAGCAACCCGCGCATGAAATTATTATCGCGCGGTTATTTAAAAGCTGCTATCTAATTCCGTCAAACGCTTTCGTAAGCGATTCCGACTAATCTGTTTCATTTTGGCAGTTCAACAACATTCATTGCGTTATTTACGTTGTTGAGCAGATTTTTTTTTTTAACTTATGTAGCAATTGATTAGCAATCTGTTTCAAACCGATCCAGATTGTGATAGATCGTGTATTACGCAATCAGGGTGCTGATGGTCAGAATACCATAGGTATATTTTTATTTGCCGTTAGCGTCGGCACAATTTCGGCCTTCACTTATAATAATCTATGTAACATATAAACGTAGTTAATTAAATTAAATCCTGCAAAATAATAATGGTCTAGTAGTATAATTTAAACAAAACATATTAATGAAATCATTCCATTAAGCAATAATAATAAAATAATAATACAAGTTCAAGACTACCTACTTAAAACAAAACGAATAGGACGTGCATAGATGCTAGAAAGAGAACGCTCGCCGTTCGGTCGCCAGCATAATTATTCTGCGAGGGATGCGCGCGCATAGAATCCTGTGGAGCGCGTTTGCTCTGTTTTCAAAAAGTTTTTAACTGAATGAAACCGGCAAGTAGCCTTTCGTATAATCAAAAGCTTTGATGTACTTTTAACACCTTAACAGACTAAATAATAATGAGTTGTTACTAATATTATTCAATTTTATTATGCATAATTGGATAAGACTGCCTCGTTGGTCTAGTGGTCGTAAGCGCTACTACTGAGACATGAGGGCCTGGGTTCGATTCCCAGGTCGGGCAGTGTTATTGGGATTTTCTATTTGGAATTTCTCAGTAGCAGCCCGGAGTCGGGATCTGTGCCCGGTTGATGGCATTAGGCTCGCCCCCTATTACCTACATGGGACTTAAACATAACTGACGAAATGTGGGTGTAGGTACTATCGGTACACCTCTGCCCAACCCTTCGCGGGAACAAGGCGTGATGTTATGTATATTATGTATGTAATTGGTTACGTCATTTAATTATTGATGATATGATGGCTAACTTATCGGATATAATTCTATTCGCCGATGACACGTCTCTTATTTTTAAAATAGATAGAAAAGATACGGATGTCTTACATGTCAACGATCGTTTGGCAGTTCTTTCTAAATGGTTCGCAGCTAATAATCTTTTACTTAATGCGAACAAAACTAAATGTCTTAAGTTCTCTTTACCAAATGTACCCCAAGTAGGTCTAAACTTAAAACTTGATGGCAAAAAACTAGATGCAATTACAGAAACTGTGTTTCTAGGAGTAATTCCTAGAAACACAGTTTCTGTAATCTAGATTCTAAATTGCAATGGGGTGCCCACATTAGAGCTCTTGAGCCACAGCTAGGTTAGTATACTTTGCTTATTTCCACAGTATTATGTCTTATGGCGTTCTGCTGTGGGGATCGGCAGCTGATGTAGACTCAATTTTCATATTACAAAAGAGAGCAATCCGCGCGATCTATAGAATGGGTCCTCGTGAGTCCCTTAGAAACAAATTCCAAGAAGTTGATGTACTAACTCTGCCTTCTCTTTATATCTTAGAAAGTATTTTGTATGTTCACAAAAACTTAGGACTTTTCAAAATTAGAAGTGATTTCCATAATATAATTAATACACGTAGTAAACATGAAATTGTGATACCTAAATTTAGATTAACTAAAACTAGCAAGTCATTCCTTATAAACAGTATTCGCTTTTATAACAAGTTGCCAAAGTCGGTTACAGAACTTAACGATGGAAAGTTCAAAACCCACATAAAACGTGTCCTTATCAAAAAAGCATATTACAAGATTAAAGACTACGTTGATGACAAGGAAGTTTGGTAGTAATTCCTTCTGCACATGTGGCCTCCCTGGTACCTCATTAACGGCATAATTATGTAAATGTCTATTAACTGCTCCCAAATTACGATATGTATTTTATTTTTTTATTTAGGTACTACTTGACATGTAGTTTCATTATTTGACATTATATGCCTACAATTCAAATTTCAACTTAAAGTAGAGACTTGTGGAATACGGGGTTCTCATTCGGATTGGTTAAAGTTGTAAAGAAAGAAAAGAAAGAAAGAAAATACATTTATTTGACACAGACTAAAAGGCACACAATATAAAATACAGCAGACAAAAGAGATAAAAATAAAACAAATAAAAAAGATGTAACGTAACAAAATTGGCAGGAGAGTGTGCCTCACGGCTGCGGCAAAAAGGCCCAGTTCAGCAAAAAATGCCAGACAACAAAGTGCCTGTAGTGACAACCATTTGGGTTAAATAGGTTTTTATTATTTTATTCGACCTTTATATAGATTCTATGGTTACTATGACACTGGTCGTTTTAAAGTTGGCAATAAGCTAACTGTTTCAGAAACTTTTATAGAGGATTTATAGCTGCATGGGTGTAGATAAAAGATATTAGCACGCCCGAGTGTGTGTAACGTGTAAGCACTGTTAAAGGAAACAGCTATCTAATTGCGTAAAACCTTTTCGTAAACGATTCCGATGAATTTGTTTCATTTTGACAGTTCAACAACATTCATTGCGTTTGTTTTTGTATTTACGTTGTTGGGCAGATTTTATTTCCAACTTATGAAGCAATGGATTAGCAATTTGTTTCAAACCGATACAAATTGTGATAGATCGTGTATTACGCAATTAGGGTGCTGGGGGCTTACCACAATCTTTTACGAAACAATCTTATTTCAAGAGAGTTTTGTTTCAAGCTTACAATAACATTACTCCTATTCGTACCATGACCTTCATCATTCAATATTGTTTTATTCCTGCTTAGTGCTGGGAAAGAATGAACAATTTGTAAGATTTGTCGATTCCCTGCTGATAGTCGAAGAGAAACAACGCTATACGAACTGTATAGCGCTGTCCCTTTCACACGTTGGTCCGAATCGCTATTACGAAGTACGTCGAAATAAGTCTTGAAGCTAAATATTATACATTTTTATTTACAAAATGTTACTTTGCATTACAATCTAATTTTTATGAGTAATTTCCATGAAATGAACGCAAATATTAAAGATTTTGCTTTGCAAACTGAGAAAAACAATTGAAACAATTAAAAATAAGCTATGACTAAGTTGTGACATTATATGATTCGGAACAAAATGTGTTTATAGCAGAATGAAATTTGAAACTCGATGTAGTGATATTTTTTGTTTTCAAGTACTATACTCTAAGTGGTTGAACTTATTTTATTATAATGGAATAAGATTTAACTGGCTACAAAGTCGACATGGAATCAAGGTAAGGTTAAACACGGTTACTCAGTGAATAAGTTTTAAAACAAAGAAACATTTTTTTTGTAATGTTTTGACGAAGATAGTTCAAAACAAAATGTATGGTCAGACTCAGTGATTAGTGTTTTGAAATCAAATTGAAGGGGTTGCTTCCTGACGTAGCTGCATACGACGCCGCTTTCTTGTACTGTTGGGTTCTGCGTTTTTTACAAATATTTCGTATACATATTTGCCATCTACAATCAAACACGAAATGAATTACCCATGGACTAAAATCACTCGGTACACAATTCATTCGGCAAGTTTCCGTAAATAAATACATTTGACTTACTTTAAAGGACACGATAATGATTTCTTAATTATAAATTTGCAAAATAATAATATTTCCGTCGAGTCCGAGGAACTTTTTTATGATGGCTAAATTTGACGTAAAAACATTCCTGCTAGCTGTCAAAAGACACTTCGTGGTACGAATTGAATGAAGTTTTAGAGCTGACGTCACCGAAACCGCTAAGAAAACAACATTAATTCAATATCATAATAAGGTTATTTTAAGGACGTCATGGTACGAAAAGTCAAAGTAAGATTGTAATAATACTGCTTTAAGAGCTTGTGGTAGGCCCCCTGATCTAATTTGTAATATTGAAGCTAGAAGACTGTTTAAAAAAAATCCTAGATTGCTAAATATATAATATTTAGTTATATGGTTTACAAGCTGGTTAACACAATAATATTAAGTCATTATGGATCTCATTGGAATAAGTTAATCATCAATTCTAACATAAATAAAATAAGTACAAAAAACACTTTACGTAGGTACTTTTTTTTAAATACGATTTTAATTGTTTTTTGTTTTTATGTACCACAAAGGTTTGTGAGCCCTTTTTTTTAATAATTATTTTAATTTCTTTATTTGATTATACTTAAAAGAAAAAATATGTACGTTTTATTTTAATTACCGAACTGTCACACTTTATACGCACGCAAATTCAAAAAGCATAAAAAGCTAGCCAAAAATTTAACACACACTTTGTCCATTTGACTTTACAGCATTATGGGTTAGCCAGTAATTCCTTAACTAAAAGACAGTTATTAAGCACATATTATTCAGAAACTATATTTTAGATCATAAATCTGTATAAAGTGCAGTTTATTGAGTTTCAATTAATTTACAATTAACAACCAAAAAGCCGCTTAAAAGTGAAAAATAACTTCAATTTCGGAAGTCGGCGACTTTGGTTCTGTTTTGTCGTTATTTGCCACACCTACTTCCGAAATCAAAGTATTTTTTCACAGCGTCTTTTTAAAGGTCGGTTGCTGTCGGTTGTTATTTTTTTATAATTTTTTATTTTTATTTATCGCTTTTTAGTGGGAGGGTTTGTAATTTATCTAAGTTACAATAGCCTAATGGCAACTTTCACGTTTTTACAAAATATTGGTTTTCTCGATGAAGGGACGTTAATCGTTGAGGAGTTCTCCTGGTACTTCACCATCAGCACCACTTCACCATAATAATATGCATTGGGATGAGCATAAATTGCATGCCAACCATATTAAAGTAATCGAATCGTAACCCGTGAAATACTTTTTATTGAATAGTTCCGGTGGCCATCTGCGGTCTTCATCATCAGTTCCACTTCACCAAATGTTGCTTTCCGAGAGCAAATGCACGAGTTACTATAAAAATACCCAATTTCTCCAGGATCCCATGATCAAACCTAACCTGATGACAATGGGACCATCTGGGAAGTACCTATACCCTTTCAAACAAAAAAAGAATTTTCCAAATCGGTCCAGTGGTCTTCGAGTAATCGGTGAACATACATAAAAATAAGAAAATAAATAAAAAGATCATTCCGATGAATTGAGAACCTCCTCCTTTTTTTGAAGTCGGTTATAAAGAAGGTTAATTTATTTATTTATTTCAATCAACATAGGATCATAGAATTAAAATTACAAATTACAAATTAAATTAAATTGAGAAATTATACATTCTTACGAATTAAAACAATATCTTAACATTGGTCAGTAAGTGAACCATGCAGCAGTGGTTCACGTACTGGCAGTCAAAACGTTCAGCAAAAGCGCTCAGGATACTGTTGCGGCTGGCCCGCACCCTACGCACCAGGGATGTGCATCGTTTGCGCAGGATTGTGTGAAAACAATCCACACGAGCCTCAGCAAACATCCCCGATGCGCTACAGAAGCGAGGCAGCCCCAACAGCACCCTGAACGCGTTGTTGTATTGGACGCGAAGAGCGCTGTACTGTTTCTGCGTGTAATCCACCCACAGACTGCTAGTGTAAAAGGACGCACAAAATGCCCTAAATAGGGCTATTTTGACGCCCCTCGAACATCGAGCAAATCTACGAGCTATCATATTCGCACGAACAGACACCGCCCTACGTTCCCTTTCAATGTCTGCATCGTCTTTCAGGTCAGAGGTTAACAAATGTCCAAGATACTTAAAATATCAACTCTATTGAGTGGGCATCCGTTGAGCTTAATTGCCGGCAAGTAATCAGGACACCCCCTCTTGGCCCGAAAGACCATGCACTCGCTTTTGTTCGTGTTATACAACAAACCATGTTCTTCAGCATTCTTTTCACAGATGCCAATCAGCCTTGACACACCTCAGACAGAGGCGCTCAGCAGCACCATGTCGTCAGCGTAACTGACATTGTTTAGGCACACACCTCCAATATGGCAACCGACATGCGTGCTGCTGAGCCTCTCTATCAGCGCATTAACATACAGGTTGAAGAGCTTCGGTGAGGTTAGCCCCCCCTGCCTCACACCGCACTCCAACCTATATGGGGTCGAGTAAGCCCCCGACCATCGAACAACATTGACCTGATTGTTGTACCAGTATTGGAAAATACGGATCAGTTGACCAGGCACTGACGCTTGCTGCAGTTTTTTCCACAGCAGATCATAGCAAACCAAGTCAAATGCCTTCGACAAGTCGAGGAAGCAAGCAAAGACGGGTGTACTTCTGTCAGTGTAGTACTTGACAGTCTGCTTTAAACACAATATAGCTGTTTCTGTAGAGAGACCAGCTTTGAATCCAAACTGGTTATCATGCAAGTTCAGGTGTTTATACAGCTGTGTGCATTCATTTAACTGTAATTTAGCTTTGAAATCGCATTAAACTGTGACTCAAAGTAAATGTATGGCGGTTACAATTCCATTACAACTTTATAAGACGGCTATACGTCAGCCAGCCATTTATAGTATTGTAAGAGGTCTAATACTGGAGTGGCACCAGGTTCCGAGCCACTGGAACCTCAACTGGCACTGTGAAGCATCGCATGATACAAGACTCAGCCCACTATCAACTTCCGGTCTCCGGAGGGAAGTGATGTGGAGGCATCTACATCGCCACATGCGAACTACGCATCACCTGACGTTACAAATCCTGCATCTCGCTATTAAAGTTTACCGCGTGACATCAATATCCGACATCAATCCTCGGGCAATTGCCCACCAGACACAACAGGTCTGGTCGGAGGATCCTCCTTTTTCAATGGAGGATGAGTGAACTTTACACCCTGTTCCGCATACCCCTAAAAATGAATCTAGGTAGGTAGGTATGTATGTAGGGTAGGGTAGGGTAGGTAGGTACACCGTAGATAAGTATTTAGAACTACCCGTGCGAAGCCGGGGCGGGCAGCTAGTTTTGTATAAATATATGCCATCTGAAGAAAAAAAAAAGACCTTTTAGTAGTTTGAATACTATTTATGAACCATAAAATATACTTATCAAAGCACATATTGTTATCTTTAAGCTAACTTACATCTATGATAACCCTTCCTTTTGGCTCTGTCGTAGTCGGGTAAAACGACATCATAATAATTATGTGTCAAACGTTTATTATAAACTAGCTAGCAGATAGTATATTAATATACCAGATAGTATATTAATACAAGATACAAGACTCCACTGCGAACTACGCATCAAAGACCTGACGTCACAAATCCTACATCGCGCTATTAAAGTTTACTGCGCGATTAACATAATATAAGACTATCCGACATCCATCCTCGGGCAATTGCCCGTCAGACACAACACCCGTCTGGTCAGAGGATCCTTCCTTTTCAGTAGAAGATGAGTAACTTTACACCCTGTTCCTCATACGGTGCGGTTACAATTCCATTAAACTTTATAAGACGGCTATACGTCAGCCAGCCATTTTTAGTATTGTAAGAAGTCCAATCCTGGAATAGATAAACAAGAAAAAAACACAAAACCTTAATTTAAAACAATATTATTACACTTAGCGCTCATTGGGTGGGTTTTACCCACAGATAGAAAGCTTAATATATATAAAATATTTTCCTCTATACAACAAAGCGTTCAAAAACGGCCTTTGCGGGCCTGGCGGGCTGCGCGGGCTGGGCGGGCTGCGCCGGCTGCGCCGGCTGCGCCGGCAGCGCCGGCTGCGCCGGCTGTGCCGGTTGCGCGGGTTGCGCGGGCTGCGCCGGCTGTGCCGGTTGCGCGGGTTGCGCCGGTTGGGCCGGTTGCGCTGGCTGCGCCGGCTGCTCCGGCTGCGCGGGCTGCGGGGGCTGCGCCGGCTGCGCGGGCTGCGCGGGCTGCGCGGGCTGCGCGGGCTGCGCGGGCTGCGCGGGCTGCGCGGGCTGTGCGGGCTGCGCTGCCTGCGCCGGCTGCTCCGGACGGCACGGCTGCGCCGGCTGCGCGGGCTGCTCCGGCTGCGCGGGCTGCTCCGGCTGCGCGGGCTGCTCCGGCTGCGCGGGCTGCGCCGGCTGCGCGGGCTGCTCCGGCTGCGCGGGCTGCTCCGGCTGCGCCAGCTGCTCCGGCCGCGGCAGCTGCTCCGGATGGCACGGCTCCGCCGGAGGCATATCTGTTGTACTTGAGTTCGGATGAGTGTGGTATAATGTCGTTATAGAGACTAATATAAAAAATATATACTTAGTAATTAATTAAAGTTTCTAAAAACTATGTATTATTTAACGTAAATACGTAAATTAGTATGTATTTGTTAATAGAGTAAACGTAGGACAGTTACAGTTTGTTCAAACCGTGATATTTTTCTTAATTAGATAATTTTTATACCCGTCGTAGCTTCTGAACGATGTATAAAAGTAGGACAGTATATATAAATATGTACGCGTAAATTCCACTTTAAACGATTTAAAGTGGAAATTACGCGTAAATTCCACTTTAAATGATTTAAAGTGGAAATTACACGTACATAATCAACCTTAATTATCAAACCATGTAGATGGACAAGGATTTATAATAACATGATAACAATATCACCACTTTTCGATTCCACCCGTATTTGAACCCTTTAAAACTCCAGTGGCGCCCCAAGTTGCCGGTTTCCGCGCGTCACAGTCAAACAGAACGTAGTTATTAAATCGTTGTAGATAATATTTTCACTAAATAACATCATAATTTACTTATTTTTGGACCAACAAAGATTATGTAAACAAACCGTTAGTGAAGAAAGTGAAAGTTGATATATTTTGAATTTTTCTGTGTGTAAGTGGATAATATTCATTAATAAGTAGATAAACAATCATTTTTAGATAATATTTTCGATATAAAACATCTTACAAAGTTATTTTGGGACCAAGTAAACTTACGTAAAAAGCCGTTAGTACAATACCTACTTGAAAGTCGTAATTTTTGGTGATTTTTAATTTCTGTTAAAAACGCTGTTATTAGATAACTTATCTATTCATAATGTAACCTGCAAAATTTCGTGTTAATTGATACACTAGTTTTATTAGAAATCGACATACTAAAAGACCATTTTTTGTAGTTCTGATCATTCTGTTCATGTGTTTAAAAATATAGCTCACGTCATACGAGTATTGTTAACATTTAATTACTGGTTTATTTAAGAAGCTAACGATAAGGGACTTGAGTCGAAAGAAACAGCAGGCGAGCAGTTTTTATGCGCAGGTTATAAATCTGTCGCGTGTCACATGGTCGCTTCGCTCGGAACTCTCCAGATGTTGACGTCATCGCGGCGCGGAACTTTAAAGGTTAAACTGTTATTGTGGCTTAACTACAATAGTTAGGCATATACAGTACGATTCAAACTTAATGGCGGCTCGGAAGTTAGATGTTCGCCGGCTGCCAAGTACCCCACCCTTCACCCCCGCTGACACATGAAATTATTACTGCGCAGCGACTCGCCTCATGTTCCTAGCCGCCATTAAGTTTGAATCGAACTGTACACACGGCTACACATCAAGCTATACATTTCCAGTATAAGCTGACCTCGCATTGTACGGAAATCCTATATAATGCGAGATCAGCATTAACTGGAAATGTATAGCTTGATGTGTAGCCGTGTGTACCATCGCGGACTTTTTTGTGAGCAATCATGAATATCTAGAGAACACTATCATGAATATCTACAGAACACTATTTTATATATCATCAATACTTTTCGCAGCGCACGCGATGTAAACAATATTTTAGGTAATTTTTTTACTATTTATTGGAGTTTTAGTACGGATCCCTAATTTTTTTCCAAGTCGGATTCTAAATCACTCAATAAATATCCTAATTATTAAATGAAGCAAAAAATTTTTGTACGTTGACATACCTACGTAAAACGAAATGTTCAATGGCAAGACAAAATGTCAAAAGTGTAAAATTATTGCATTTTTTTTATGGTAAGTGCCGGTCAGCCGGCCAAATTCGATGACCTCTCGTTACAGAGTCGCCGCGATGTTTTGTTTACGTAGTGTTTGTTTAGTTATTCTACTTGTTTAGATTCTAAAAGAATATTTAGTGTGAGATAGTGTAGGTGTGTGTGTGTAAAAATAGCTGTGAAATTGAGCATTAACGTTATCACTGACTTGACTTTGAACAATAACAAATCTTTCCGAAAAAAGTTGACATACATTTTGCTGGACGATTAGGCAAATAGCCAATTTCTTAATTTAACATTATGAGTGCAAAACGAAAAATAAAGCATTAGTACTTTCGCGAAGTTTTAAAACAAATGGTTGTGTCGATGTGATCACCTCAATGCATTCTTTTGTTTTCCTAGCATTACATTGTTTGAGCAGATGGTGGCAGTGACGAATAAAAATAAATATTTTTAACATGAACAACACTTTTTATCTTTACTGTACTCACCTATCATATAAAAAACAAAAGAATAGCAGGGGATCGGTTCGGGGGATCCGACCGGAATAAATCGCCGGTACACACTCAATACAACAAGCTGCTCCAACTCCTCACAAGCTATTTCTATAGTCCGCTTCTTTGAATATATATTTTTTTAAGTTAATAGTATCAATGAGCCACCATGTATTGCATTTTCTCTGCTGAATCAACTAACAACCTGGTGATTACTGAAGTTAAACATGAACAGATGGTTTTTTAGCAGGCTAGCACTCACTGTCAACTCATTCATCGCCAGCACGTAGGATCGTTTGCTTTTCTGAGATTTTGTATTTATTTGTAATAGATATTAATTTTTGGTTATGATTTTCTATATCAAAATTTAAATTTTGTGTCATTTTCATATTGTAAAGTATTGTTTTTATCCAGTTTATCTAGCAATGAAAGGCATTCCCTATTTAATTTGACATTTTTTATGAAGAATTTTTGTCTATAAATTAGTTTTTCAGTTTTTCTAATATATTTGTTGATTCTTACATAATTTTTCAATTTATTTCTGCTATATTTGACCTTTTTGAGTTGATAGACTTATTGTTACCTTTGCATGTCAGATTTATAGGTAGTGACTGTGGGTTGAATGTCAATTGCAGCAGAAACTATACTTGGGGCAATGACCACCACAGCTCATTGAACAGAGTTTGCTTCAACGACTTCATACTTCTTCTACCACTAACTTCACTATAAGAATGCACTCAACATAAGACTGTCTTATGTTGAGTGCATTCTTATAGTGAAATAATGATATAGGTTTAACAGCGACAAGTAAAGTAAAAAAATAGTCAAATATCAAGCTATACATTTCCAGTATAAGTTGACCTTTCATTGTATGGAAATTCTTAACAATAAGAGATCAGCTTATACTTGAAATGTATAGCTTGATATGTAGCCGTGTGTACAAATAAAAATTAATTATTGTGAATGTAAAGGCTGTGTGGGTCATGATTATTGTTATTGTTATTGTTATCGTTATTTATTTTACACACATAAGTGATAGAAATAAAAGTTGTAATTACATTGTTTTTTTATTTTTCATCCTTACTTAGACGCCAATATACTTAATACTAGCCGATACTTGCGACTCTGTTCACGTAGAATTAGATTTATCTCCGTACCAAATTTCCATCAACCCACTACATAGTCCGCTCCGCTTGTAAACCTTGGACCGCGTCCTACATGTGACGTGCCGTGATACTTTGTCTCGATGCGCAAACTCCGCCTTCCTTCGAGAATGTACCGGAGAAATCAACTTCTTAGTGTTGAAATTATAAGTAATTCATTAGCACATTAGAACAAAAACAAACTATTTTATCACACTAAGTGTGTTAAAGCAGTTTGTTTTTCTTATTATAGTAATTAGTGCACAGTAAAATCACCTTTCTCCCTATCATTATAACGCTCATTATCGCCTGCATCGCTCAAACATCTTATACTACAGTTCCTGGTGAAATTCCGGGATAGCTGCAGCTGCCGCTTACATACCTCTTCAGTAGTAACAAAAATACACACACAGACACACATTTTCGCATTAATAATTTGTAAGATAGTAAGTTAGATTTCCATTCGGCACGATAAATGTACATTTTATAAACCTTAATAACGTAAACACAAAAACAAAAAATAAATAATAATTTGTGCTTCGCCGTAGTCCGGTAAAAATCGTGCATAGCCAGCTTTAAACTGCCACCTGACAAGTGCACCTGACACCTGCATTTGGCATGCGCGATATCTAGAAAAAAAAGTCAAGGATATTCGAGCGTCTCGGCGCGGACGGAGAAGAAGTTGTGTCACCTTTGATTACGTTTAAAGTAGATAGTACTTGTACTTTTTCAAATATGATTAAACCAGTAACAAGTGGGATAATTGTAGAAAAACGTTTTATAACATGATTTCAGACACAATGCGAATTGTTATATGAATAAATAAATAAATAAAATAATCAATTGAAAAAGTTTTGTACTAACCTGTTTACGAGATGAAAATGCAAGTGTCACGTAAGCCGGTTACTGTCGCGGACTGTCACGTCCGTCACCGAACCACCGATACAATGTTCTGTGCCGATTACCGAAGTACCGAACCACAATACTTTTATAGGGATCAAAGCGAGATAGCAAGTCTGATACGCGTGAGCAGCAAAGCAGACTACTTGCTATCTCGCTTTTTGCCTATGTTTCATTCGTGTGTTAGTCATTATTTCACCATATTTTAATGCAAGTAAAAGTATTGCAAAGCGCATTCGTTTTTGCCTAAATCATTCGTATTTCAGTCATTATTTCACCATTTTGTGTAATCTTAGTTTAAAAAAAAAATTGTTGTTTACATTCCCATAAAGTAGCAGTTTGCCACAGGAAGAAAATAACCTTAGATTTGAATTAAATTTGACATTACATAACTGGTCATTCAATAATAATCTATTTCATCTTGTTGATACTAACAATTATGTTGGTAATAATTTCTATTTGACAAAAGATAGATATAACATTGTTATGTACTATATTTCTAATTATTACAAAAGACAGCTGTGTCGCTATCTTATTTTTTTTCTATTACAGCCAAAAATTTGGCTAAACAACTTGCTTCTTTTGAGCAATGCAATGACATATTAAATAATTCTACCAATAATTTGGCAACAACTAATGACATTGATTGTAATTTAAATAGGAAATTAGGACAATAGAGGAAACCTCTTGATAAATGAAGAAAATTTAAATACTGGTTTAAATCATCTGAATGTTACAAAAAGTTCTTTTATATGTCACCCATCAAATTGTAGTAATGGAAATAAATGTATTAATAATACTCTAAAAATTGTTCATCAAAATATACAGGCTGTGTTAGGTAAGGAATTAGAATTGGAGCTGTTCATGAACTGTAGTTATATTGATATCCTATGTGTAACTGAACACTGGTTAAAAGTCCACCAGTTGATGTTCAGCTTTAACAACCACCAGATTGCCAGCTCATTCAGCAGAGTTAATATGATACGTGGTGGCTCTCTAATAATGACTCGTAACAATATGAAATTTAAAGAACATAAGGATATTGTGAGCCTCTCTGTTGAGCGAGTTATTGAAATAGCACGCATTGAGCTTGAGCAGTTCATTGTAATGAGCGGGTACAGGCCCCCATGTGCTTTATATAATATTTTTGAGAAATATATCGAAGAAGTATTATTAAAGGCTTGTAACAGTAATAAAACAGTTGTTGTCTGTGGAGACTTCAACATTAATATACTAGAAAAATCTGCTACAGTAAATAAATTTACAACTCTATTTAAGTCATATAATTTGTACAATACATTCTTTGAGCCGACTAGAATAATTGCCACTAGTGCTACCTGTATCCTACTAATATTATAAAGGCGAAAGTTTGTGAGGATGGATGGATGGATGGATGTTTGTTACTCTTTCACGCAAAAATGACTGAAATGATTTAAATGAAATTTAAACATTAACACAGTAACATTTAACATTACTGTTTTATCGAGCTCGTTGGGATCGCAAGCGCGACTGCTCCCGCAGACAGGCGCAACTACTCCCGCAGACAGGCGTGACTGGACACCGGTAGAACACTTTCCATGAAGTTTAAGTATTTCCGTTCCACCTACTACAGTGGCCCGCTACTTTTAATGTCTTACCGGTGTTGGAGAAATCCAAGAAGCCAAAGTATTGTACACTTTTCACTAACTTCTCTCCACGACTACCAACGTAAATACCGCAGTGGAATCGAACACCGACGAACTAAGTCTTGCTTGTAATGAACAACTTACTAATGTAACGCAATTAAAATGTTATTATTACTCGGGAAAAGGAAATTACTCAAAAAATCAAAATATTCCCAAAAAACAACAAGAACACAATCGGTGGAAAGAATACAAGAAACCAAAGAGTTATAGTAGCAACCCGCGCATGAAATTATTATCGCGCGGTTATTTAAAAGCTGCTATCTAATTCCGTCAAACGCTTTCGTAAGCGATTCCGACTAATCTGTTTCATTTTGGCAGTTCAACAACATTCATTGCGTTATTTACGTTGTTGAGCAGATTTTTTTTTTTAACTTATGTAGCAATTGATTAGCAATCTGTTTCAAACCGATCCAGATTGTGATAGATCGTGTATTACGCAATCAGGGTGCTGATGGTTTTTAACGTTTTTAACTGAATGAAACCGGCAAGTAGCCTTTCGTATAATCAAAAGCTTTGATGTACTTTTAACACCTTAACAGACTAAATAATAATGAGTTGTTACTAATATTATTCAATTTTATTATGCATAATTGAATAAGACTGCCTCGTTGGTCTAGTGGTCGTAAGCGCTACTACTGAGACATGAGGGCCTGGGTTCGATTCCCAGGTCGGGCAGTGTTATTGGGATTTTCTATTTGGAATTTCTCAGTAGCAGCCCGGAGTCGGGATCTGTGCCCGGTTGATGGCATTAGGCTCGCCCCCTATTACCTACATGGGACTTAAACCTCTGCCCAACCCTTCGCGGGAACAAGGCGTGATGTTATGTATATTATGTATGTAATTGGTTACGTCATTTAATTATTGATGATATGATGGCTAACTTATCGGATATAATTCTATTCGCTGATGACACGTCTCTTATTTTTAAAATAGATAGAAAAGATACGGATGTCTTACATGTCAACGATAGTTTGGCAGTTCTTTCTAAATGGTTCGCAGCTAATAATCTTTTACTTAATGCGAACAAAACTAAATGTCTTAAGTTCTCTTTACCAAATGTACCCCAAGTAGGTCTAAACTTAAAACTTGATGGCAAAAAACTAGATGCAATTACAGAAACTGTGTTTCTAGGAATTACTCTAGATTCTAAATTGCAATGGGGTGCCCACATTAGAGCTCTTTCAGGTAGATTAAGTTCAGCTGCATTTGCAGTAAGAAAAATAAGGCAGTTGACTGATGTAGCCACAGCTAGGTTAGTATACTTTGCTTATTTCCACAGTATTATGTCTTATGGCGTTCTGCTGTGGGGATCGGCAGCTGATGTAGACTCAATTTTCATATTACAAAAGAGAGCAATCCGCAAAGTATTTTTAACCGACGAAACAAAAAGGAGGAGGTTCTCAAGTCGACACGTATATTTGTTTTTTTTTTTTTTTTATGTATGACCACGCATATCTTTTTACAGAATAGTCCGAATTGAACGATTCTTTTTTTATTGGGGCTGGTATACCTCGAAGTTGGTCCCATATAAATTGTATTAACTTTTCTTGGGTACTTTTTGAGCTAGCTTCAATAATACGTATTTTTCCCACTTAGTCTATGTGGATGATGTTCTAATATTTTTTCCAGCCACTGTTATTTACAAAGCAGATCGTGATAATTATTCGAATTTGTGTGGGGTAGGTACCACAACTAAAAACTGAAAAATAAAAAACTTTTTACAAAAAAGATAACTTTAATTTCGGAAGACACGAACATTCAAAACCAAAGACAGGGTATACCTCGAAGTTGATCCCATGTAAAATTGAAAACTACAATCCACAACTAAGGGTAGAAAAATTGGGGTTGATTGATTTTGCACCTACTGAATTTTCAACTGTGAACCGATTCTGGTGAAACGCACACAAATAATGTAGTTCTGATGAACTATATAATAAAGACCTGGAGTTGATCTGACGATGGAGACGGATGACAGTCGCGAGAGCTCCTCAGGAGTTTGGGTTTATGTCATTCATTTTGATGAGAACTTTAGACCTGGCTGGGGTATGACTGTCATCGAGGGTCTGACGATGGAGACGGAAGGCTGTTGAGGGAGTTCCTAGGCGAGGAAAATAATAACAATAAAGGGATAATTATAAATACTGGTATTCAGCTGCATCCGGTTAGACTGGAGTTACAGGAAGGCTAGGCAGATTGATTCACTCAGTTGTCTCTTGTCACATTCCAGGTGCCATTTGGGGACATTTTTGAATATGATGACCCGCGGAGCCACAGTTCGTGACATGAGTGACAAACTGAATGCAACTCTGAAGGAGCTGGAGGCATCAAAAAAAGAATGCAACCAGCTTCTGCAAGAAAGAGAGGACAGTGAGGTTGAAGTCAAGAGGATTAATGACAAAAACACTCAACTCAAGAGCCAGCTTGTAGAACTTCACACCCAGCATATGGACATACTCGACCAGCATCACCATCTGCGTCAACTAGTGTCAGATTTTCAACAATGCAGTGACATTCATGATCAGGCACTTAAACGCATATCAGGCCTTGAAGTGGAATTATGCGAGGCGCACAACACCATTTCCACCATCAACTCTCTGAAAGCCAGTGCACAGGTTGCCAACACCAATAACCTTTTCAACGAGCTGGTTGGTAGTGCGTCGGGACTGGAGTGTGAGAAGCCCATCGTTGCCATTGACCTGACTGGGGACGATACCTTAACTAGATGTCCAATTTTAACTAGTCATAATAAAATTAAGAAGTACATTAAAATTAATAAAAATATCAAAAAGTACAAGAAACTATTAAAGTCACAAAATATTTATAAGCTTAATATTAATCTTAGGAAAGAACGTATTAACTTAAGAAGTCAACTCAATGTATGTAATATTAAGTTGGAAACTAGCAGACAAATGTATGATGTTGACATACAAAACCTTCACAAGGAATTACTGAGCAGGGAAAATACACTTAAGGAAATATCTTGTAAGTATGAGTCTAGTCAACTAATGTTAAGCGAGCGCTTGCAGGAGGCCTGTGAGTTGGTGGACTTGGTGAAGTACAATGCAGAGAGGTACGAGTCACTGACAAACAATCTCACCTGCAGTTGTGCTCCCACTTCGCCACCTCTCATGTCACAGCATGTTGTTCCTGCTACGTCACCTAGTCTAACTCATACTATTGAATCTATCAATCCCACTCAAAGTAATGTTTTGGTATATTCAGACAGATTAGGCGCAGGTTTTGGATCATTGTTAAATAACCGCTCTAATCATACCATAACTAACTGTTGTTACCATAACCTGCATTTTAATGAGCTTGTTCATAAAATAAAAAACACACAAATGAATGAGCAAACTACTGTAGTTCTTTTAATTGGAAACAGTCTTAACATCACAAAAAGGGACATAGTTAAAGGTGTCGACACCCTACTTAAATTAAAATTAGGTAAATTAATATTATGTGCGTTACCATATTCAGATAACTTGTATGCTGAAGAAAATGATTACATTTTTAGTTTAAATAACGTAATGCATATTTTGTCATGTCGTCATAGTGACCGTTTATTGTATTTTGATACTAACAATTTTGTTAGAGATTTTGTTTTAATTCGGGAACATTTGTTTCTTCCCAAAAAAAGTCAACATGTATTGGCTACTTTGTTAGCTTACAATATACACGCAGTTATTGATAATTTAACTGAGACTAGGTTAAGTGACGAATCAGTATTATCTAGTATTTCTAATAATACTGTAATAGATTCTTTAAACTCTTAGACTCGACAAAAGAGAAGCATAATAGGGATATTTTACTGTATCACCAGAATATTAATCGCTTCTCTGGCAAAATCCTAGACGTGGAATTGTTAATAGATAAATATCATATGGATATCTTATGTTTTTGTGAAACCTGGTTAAGACCAGATAAGATGTTGTTTAATGTAAATAATTTTTCAGTTGCCAGTGCGTACAACAGGTCCTCAATAGGGGGTGGTACTTTGATATTATGTAATAGTAGTTTCAGATATAAGGAAAGGAAGGATATAACTGCTTGCTCTGTTGATCGCTTATGTGAGGTAGCATGTGCAGAGGTTGAAGGCCATACTTTCCTATGTTTATAGACCACCAGCCGCGAACTTAGCATCATTTTTAATAAGTATGGAAGAAATATTAGGTAAACTTTTTAAAGATAATAAATTAGTTTTTGTTTGTGGTGACCTAAATATTGATCTTTTAGTTAACTCACCAGATAAATGTAAGCTTATATCATTGTTCAAATCATTTAACTTAAAATGTGTATTTAATGAAGCAACTAGAATAACAGCAACCTCAGCTTCATGCATTGACAATGTATTTACTAATTGCAAAATAAAAGACTCTTCCTTAATTAGTGGCGTTAGGTCAGACCACACTGGTCAACTTGTATCATTTGACTTTGATAAAAAGTTAAACTTAGATAAAACCATTAGAATAAGACCTCTCACTAAAAATAAATTGAAATTGTTTAATAATAATGTTCTGAGCAATCTTTCAACTGCTAGTTTTGATTCACAAGACCCCAATATAAACTACAGTACATTATTTACTACAGTATGCCAAGAATTCAATAAAGCATGTCCTGTAAAAAAAGTAACAATCAATAGTAAACCAAAATTTAATGAATGGGCCACTGCTGGCATTAGAAAAAGCAGAGATATTTTATATAATTTGTACCACGAGAAATCATTAACTTCTGATCAAGCCCTTCATAATTATGTCAGAAAGTATTCTAAGATATTCAAAATAGTCTGCGCTCAAGCTAAATCTAAATTAATAAGTAACAAAATCAGTAATTCAAATAATAAAATAAAAGCTGTGTGGCAGGTAATTAACAAAGAAACTGGAAACACAAAACAGCGGGACCAGAATGAATTGTCTCTAAAAATCAATAATGAAACCATTTCAGATAAGCTAAAAGTTGCTGAGACACTAGAAAATTTCTTTACGAACATCCCAATAGAGGTTACGAAATCGCTCCCCTCATCATCTATATTAGCTGAATCTCTTCTGAAAAAAAACTTCAGTAAGGACATTCCAAGTTTTGAATTCAAGCCCATCTCTGTTGTTACAATTAAAAAAGTATTCAAAAGTCTTAATATAAAAAACACTGAAGACTTATGGGGAATTTCCGTTAAGGTCCTTGGAGATATTATTGACACAATTGCTCCTGTCCTAACAGGCATATTTAATCAATGTTTAGATAGTGGTACGTTTCCTGATTTAATGAAACATAGTAAAATAGTACCAATTTTCAAATCGGGTAGTAAGAGTGATCCCTCTAATTATAGACCAATATCTGTGCTACCAGCACTGAGTAAAATATATGAAAAAATCATGCTGGACCAGATGTTGTCACATTTTAATTCAAATGAGATTTTACATAGTCGACAGTTTGGTTTCACGAAAGGAAGGTCGACGACTGACGCTGGAGTAAAACTCATCAGTCACATTTTGGAATCCTGGGAGAAGTCCCAGGATGCAATTGGCATATTCTGTGACCTCTCAAAAGCGTTTGACTGCGTTGACCACAACACACTGATCTGTAAATTACACCACTACGGAATTCGTGGACAGGCTGCTGATCTTGTTCTTTCTTATTTATCAAACAGGCAGCAAAAAGTAAGCGTAAACGGGGTGACTTCCTCGGGGTCTCTAGTAAAGATGGGCGTGCCCCAAGGTTCGATTCTTGGCCCTTTCCTATTTCTAGTTTATATTAATGACCTTCCCTACATGATGGCTAACTTATCGGATATAATTCTATTCGCTGATGACACGTCTCTTATTTTTAAAATAGATAGAAAAGATACGGATGTCTTACATGTCAACGATAGTTTGGCAGTTCTTTCTAAATGGTTCGCAGCTAATAATCTTTTACTTAATGCGAACAAAACTAAATGTCTTAAGTTCTCTTTACCAAATGTACCCCAAGTAGGTCTAAACTTAAAACTTGATGGCAAAAAACTAGATGCAATTGCAGAAACTGTGTTTCTAGGAATTACTCTAGATTCTAAATTGCAATGGGGTGCCCACATTAGAGCTCTTTCAGGTAGATTAAGTTCAGCTGCATTTGCAGTAAGAAAAATAAGGCAGTTGACTGATGTAGCCACAGCTAGGTTAGTATACTTTGCTTATTTCCACAGTATTATGTCTTATGGCGTTCTGCTGTGGGGATCGGCAGCTGATGTAGACTCAATTTTTATATTACAAAAGAGCGCGATCTATAGAATGGGTCCTCGTGAGTCCCTTAGAAACAAATTCAAAGAAGTTGATGTACTAACTCTGCCTTCTCTTTATATCTTAGAAAGTATTTTGTATGTTCGCAAAAACTTAGGACTTTTCAAAATTAGAAGTGATTTCCATAATATAAATACACGTAGTAAACATGAAATTGTGATACCTAAATTTAGATTAACTAAAACTAGCAAGTCATTCCTTATAAACAGTATTCGCTTTTATAACAAGTTGCCAAAGTCGGTTACAGAACTTAACGATGGAAAGTTCAAAACCCACATAAAACGTGTCCTTATCAAAAAAGCATATTACAAGATTAAAGACTACGTTGATGACAAGGAAGTTTGGCAATAATTCCTTCTGCACATGTGGCCTCCCTGGTACCTCATTAACGGCATAATTATGTAAATGTCTATTAACTGCTCCCAAATTACGATATGTATTTTATTTTACTTTTTTATTTAGGTACTACTTGACATGTAGTTTCATTATTTGACATTATATGCCTACAATTCAAATTTCATTTTAAAGTAGGGTTCTCATTCGGATTGGTTAAAGTTGTAGTGACAACCATTTGGGTTAAATTGGTTTTTATTATTTTATTCGACCTTTATATAGATTCCTTTATATTTTGTGAATGTGAGAACGTTGCACAGACGGGTATTTTGACAATCTACGCGGCCAAAATTATTTTATGTTCTTATTCTTTTCTAAAGGATATAACATAATAGAAAAAATACTTAATGTGATTTATAAAGAGGTTTTATTATTAAATTTTAATATATAATATTTTTTAGAAGTAAATGTAAAAAAAGGTTTATCTGTAGAGTTTACTTTTCATTATTATTAGTTTTCTTCCTCGCTCTCTGAAGAATCAACATTGGGTTCCCCAGGCATGAGAAGCTCGATAGTTTCTTGCAAAAAACACTTCATTTTTCTTCTTTTCAAGCTTCTTCAAATCATCAAAACATAACGTATCCGCGCTTATCCGCGGCAGTTTTTTTTATTTTTTACTACTCAAAGCTTCAAACTTTCATTTGTATAAGGAACTATGGCAGGATCTAACGGGGTAGTATAACAAATAGACGACGAAACAAAATATTTACAATGAAAAATCGCCCTAACATGTAGGTATTTTCAAATTATTATATTTTACCTTTGTAATGATGAAAATAACAAAAAACTTAATAAAATACAGCATAATTACCTGTTACATCAGGATCCATCACAAACATTTCTTAAATTTACGCAATTAAATTAATAATTAACTTCAAAGTTAATGTTATTTCACGAGCGCCGAGAACAGATACAAACAACAAGTTGAACGATCGAATTCCGAATAAATGTATGACGTGACTAGCGCAGGTAGCGCAGCGGGGAGGGCGGATTATTGTTCCCGAGACTGTCCCCTAGCTCCGGTAGTCATCCTATTTAAGATTATCTACAGTTTGTAAATTCCACTTTTGGCCGCGTAGATTAGCAAAATACCCGTATGTGCGTTGTAGGCACAACAGACTGTCGATTTGCAGACTATTTTCTATTTTTTTAAGTATCTTGTTGACAGGCCTACGCTGTCCTCGCATACCTATTCAAACTGTACATTTTTTAAAGCATTGTAAAACCCATTTATTTTTAAAAGAGTAACCGTGGAGTTTCTTGCCGGCTCTTCTCCATAGGAAACGACCAATTGGAACCGTGCACCTAGATTCTGACGTTTCATAAGTGCCCATGTAGGTTTATGTGAAATAAAATATTTTGATTTTGATTTTGATTTTGATTGATTAAAGCGATTGAAATGCAAGTTTCACGAGAAATAAAAATCGGTAGATATATACCGGATTAAATCATGTAAAAATTATTATAAATAATTTATTATTCAGGGTTGCTACAAACATCAGTTTTCGAGCCTATTGCTGATTTGTAAGTAGACCTCTCCATCTCTGCATTTCGGCCAAAGCTCGTTCATCGTGAGGTTTGTTTAATACCTTCTTATCGGGTTCTAAGGCAGATATATTCTCGAGTGTTTTTAGTCTAGTCAGTGCCAAATATGCCTGCCCTTTGGCGAAGACTTTTTTACCGAGGTCGATTACGGCTTTATCAAGGGAACGACCCTTGTAATTTGTGTACCGTAACGGCCCAGCACAAAATTAACGGCAACATCCTACGCTCAATATCACCATAAACCTTCGTGCCCTGAAAAGTTGCAACTACTGGAGGTATAGCAACACAACCATCGCTATCTTTCAGTCTGCTTCCTATGCTTTCATCGTCAAATTTTACTAAAATACAATCCGCTAATTCTCCTTCCTCTAGTTGATCCCTGCGCAGTGATGGCCATTTCGTTTTTTTCACAATACCCATTGCACCATTGACGAGGCCCTCAGATACTGATATGTTACGTCTCAGCATAACACGGGATTCGGTAGCTAATTTTACCTCAGATAAAAGGCCACCACAACTGTTCACATCTTTTGGAACTACATTATCTGGAGGTTTCTTTCCATAGGTAGCAACTTCACGAGACTCATCTATGGAACGAATTGTATAAATGCAATGGTGTTTTGAATTCATAGCAATCATCTTACTATTGTACTCGTCAATCTGCTTGACGGTAGGGAATATTCAAACAACAACACCATCCTTTAACTCTTCACCTAAAGCTACCCTTCGCCTTTGACAAAGCAGTTCCATTGAACGGTTGTCAAGAATTTGACGTCATTTTCGTTGTCTCATGATAATGGTTAATTACCAGAATGAAAATGAGTGCCATAAATTAACTTCTGCAGCATCCCAAAGTGGTTGTGCAAAGCACCAATTTTACAGGGGGCAGTTGCATGATGTCGTCAAAGAGACCTCAAAATAACTTATCGTTGTTTTTAAACTCCTGTAGCCGCAAATGAATTACTCAAAGTCTCCGCTCTGGAAAACGACAGTATTAAAAAAAAAAAAAAATATGCTGTTTAATTTGATTAAAACTTAAAAATTATAATAATAATAATTCATTTATTTTTCAGACAAAGTCCGTCATATAAATTAATAACATCACACACACAAGTATAAGTAGTTATTAAGTATTTATCTAACATTGTATTATTCCCATCCTACTAATCCTACTAATATTATAAATGCGAAAGTTTGTGAGGATGGATGGATGGATGGATGTTTGTTACTCTTTCACGCAAAAACGACTGAATGGATTTGAATGAAGTTTGGCACAGATATCGTGCATAACCTGGATTAACACATAAGATACTTTTTATCCCGATATTCCCATAGGATCGAGACTTATGCGGGTGAAACCGCGGGGCGCTGCTAGTTTATTCATAAACGTTGGTTTAACGTCAAAAGTGTATAGTTAAACAGTCGCTAATCATTACATAACTTTAAAGAACGTTTATAAATAAACCTAATATAATACCACGATATATGACCGAGGCAAATATGTATTTTAAAGAATAATCAAAAAAATTGGTAGGTAGTAGATTTTAGCTACATCAATAAATGGTAACTCAAAAGCGAAAAATAAAAAACTTTTTTACAAAAAATTAAACCGACGAAAAAAATAACTGAAAAGCAAAAAATAAAAAATATACCTTTTAGTGTAAGTAAGTTCCTAAACTAATTTACGTAACAAACTTTGAGTCGGCGCCAAACAAACCAACAAACAAATTGATTAATTACAAATAATTATAGCGCATAATGGCAGCTTGATGAATCTTCGTTGAATGTGTGATGGCGCCGACTCAAAGTTTGTTACGTAAATTAGTTTAGGAACTTACTTACACTAAAAGGTATATTTTTTATTTTTTGCTTTTCAGTTATGTATGTTCGCAGAAACTTAGGACTTTTCAAAATTAGAAGTGATTTCCATAATATAATAATACACGTAGTAAACATGAAATTGTGATACCTAAATTTAGATTAACTAAAACTAGCAAGTCATTCCTTATAAACAGTATTCGCTTTTATAACAAGTTGCCAAAGTCGGTTACAGAACTTAACGATGGAAAGTTCAAAACCCACATAAAACGTGTCCTTATCAAAAAAGCATATTACAAGATTAAAGACTACGTTGATGACAAGGAAGTTTGGCAGTAATTCCTTCTGCACATGTGGCCTCCCTGGTACCTCATTAACGGCATAATTATGTAAATGTCTATTAACTGCTCCCAAATTACGATATGTATTTTATTTTTTTATTTAGGTACTACTTGACATGTAGTTTCATTATTTGACATTATAATGCCTACAATTCAAATTTCAACTTAAAGTAGAGACTTGTGGAATACGGGGTTCTCATTCGGATTGGTTAAAGTTGTAAAGAAAGAAAAGAAAGAAAGAAAATACATTTATTTGACACAGACTAAAAGGCACACAATATAAAATACAGCAGACAAAAGAGATAAAAATAAAACAAATAAAAAAGATGTAACGTAACAAAATTGGCAGGAGAGTGTGCCTCACGGCTGCGGCAAAAAGGCCCAGTTCAGCAAAAAATGCCAGACAACAAAGTGCCTGTAGTGACAACCATTTGGGTTACATAGGTTTTTATTATTTTATTCGACCTTTATATAGATTCCTTTATATTTTGCGAATGTGAGAACGTTGTAGGCACAACAGACTGTCGATTTGCAGACTATTTTCTATTTTTTTTAAGTATCTTGTTGACAGGCCTACGCTGTCCTCTCATACCTATTCAAACTGTACATTTTTTAAAGCATTGTAAAACCCATTTATTTTTAAAAGAGTAACCGTGGAGGTTCTCCGGCTCTTCTCCATAGGAAACGACCAATTGGAACCGTGCACCTAGATTCTGACGTTTCATAAGTGCCCATGTAGGTTTATGTGAAATAAAATATTTTGATTTTGATTTTATTTTGCGTAATTCAGCAAGGTTATATTGTTTACATACTCTTTGAATGCCATGCCAATGTACTGCCATGTCATCATGACATGGCATATAATGTAAAGGTGTGACCAATATACACGGTGACATTTGAATCACAGTTTTGCTAGAACAAACGTTGTTCAGACCGTGGTCTACTACCATTCTATAGCATCAAATATGTTATTGAAAAAAACTAAATTAGGCGTTCTCAAATTAGTCTTACGTTGCTCAAACGTGTTCAAACATTAACCGTAACATCAAAGTAGGTACTCATCGCGGTAGCGATATGGCATTCAAAAGATTTATGAGGAGTCCACGTGGACTACAAGGATGTCCGGCCAATGCAGGCCGAAATGCAAATAAATCATTAGCCAATGACATGCAATCGCACGAAGTACCGCTCCGCCCATTTCTTTTGTGACTACCGCCCAAACTACCCCGGCGGTAGCCAGTCTACTACCGAAATTTCTCGAGTGAGCGACGTATGCATCCGATGTACTTACTTACCTTAATTGTTTGTGAAAATGAGTTCTTATTCACATGTGGAGTGGCTGGATATGGTCCGCTTTTACGCAATTGCTGGTGACAATCTGGCGGAAGCTAGGCGAATGTACTCTCAACCAGAACATTTAGCGGCGCTGCGTTGGCGAGGGATCTTGAACCCGCAGATTCCCACACCTGCTACAATACTGGCAGCTTCACAGCGGCTACTGGACCACGGCCAATTCACAGTGCCGAATCATGCCCAAAGACGTGGTATTGGTCCTCAGTATTCAGCCGCATTCGAAGAGCAAGTACTCGAGTACTTCGCACGCAACCCACGGAATAGTACCAGAGATGCAGCAAGGCGATTTAATGTTAGCCAATTTTACGTATGGAGCCTGCTGAACCGATTGGGGAAACATCAATACCATTTCCGTCGCACGCAAGGTCTTTATGACGCTGACCCTCAAGCACGCATAGCTCTGTGTACGTGGCTGCTGAATAATCCAGAAGCTAACATTATGTGGACAGACGAGTCTACCTTCACCCGCGTAGGCATCTTTAACATACATAACGAACATTATTGGGCGTTTAACAATCCACACGCGATTAAAGAACCCTCTCACCAAATTCGGTTCAGTGTCAATGTGTGGGCCGGGATTCTTAATGACGTGTTAATTGGGCCAGTGTTCATTGACGAAAATTTAAATGGTGCCACCTACTTGGACATGCTCACAAATGTGATACCAAATCTTTTGGAAGATGTTCCTTTATCTCACCGTCGTGAAATTTTCTACCAACATGATGGCTGCCCCGCACATTATGCGACTCAAGTACGCACATACTTGAATAACCAATTCGGTCACAGGTGGATCGGGAGAGGTGGCCCTGTTCCATGGCCAGCCAGAAGCCCCGATTTAACTCCGCTAGACTTTTATTTGTGGTCGGAGTTAAAAAGGCTGGTCTACACCGATGAAGCCACAAGTAGGGACCAGCTCAAACAAAAAATTGAAAGTGCGTTCGAAACAGTGAGGAGTGATAACATTTTGCGAAAACTAAAAGACAACTTGCAAAAACGTGCCCGTCTGTGTATTGAAGTCAGTGGACAACATTTCGAGCAATTGCTTCAATACACGTAGGAAGTGTAAATACTGTGCTTAATTTATTGTGTAAATACTGTAATTATTGTGTAAATACCTAGTTGATTCAAATTAATCGTTGTAAATAATCTGATTCCAATTTTTTAAATACGCCAGAAATAGGTACCCACTCGCTGTCAATTTTGTACCTACATTCTGAACTGTGATGTAAGAACGTAACTAAGTAGGTACCTACTTTACTCACAAAAATTAATAATTAACTTCAGCTAGAATTTCTGACGGTCCTAAGCCCGATAAGTATGAAGGGAAAATTGGAGTCAATGTTGTATTGGTGCACACGGAACTAGCCCGGTTTTGTGGTAAGTTTTGTTTTGTTCCTGTAATATTGCAATAAATAAATAATACCTAATAATGGCACGTTAGATAACATTGGTACCCGTACCTAGTCCTTAAGGGTCCGTGCTCGAAATCGACTGATTTTGATCAATTTTGTTCATTCTTTGTGAGAAAGGGAAACATAATTTAAACAAAATTATTTTTGATTTGAAAAGTAGAGTTCTTTGTCTTGCATGTGGCGGAAAGGGATTTTTCAAATAAACTAAGTATTCATGGAAAATCACTAATCTTCGCAACAAGTTTTCCGAAAAATGACGCGAGACTGACGTTTGACCGTTTGGTTACAAGATACTACTTTTGATTTTGAAAATTAAAAAATATTTTCAACATCATTATATGGTCTACTTGCATGTGGCGGAATCACTTTTTTCAACTCCCATACAAAATATAGCAGAAAAAAAATGATAAAATAACGTAATTTTCTAAAAACTTGTTGACAAATAAGTATTTTTTTCTAATACTTAGAAACACTTTTAAGAAATTTTAAAAATTACATATTAAACTTAAGATAACCATATAATAGAATAACATTTTTATTTTATAAATAAACAATAACTTCATTTCGTAAATAAATGGCAAAGTGAACTATATTATCGACCGCGCAAAAACGATCCCGTCAGTAGCGACCGGGCCTTCCCAGCGTGAGGACGTATCACTTTGTATCGCAGGCGCGCACGTGTTCTACGTAAACATATTCCAGAAATTGTACGCCGTCTACCACTTTTTGATCCGTATAAGTTTTATTCTTTTTGATTCATTTTATTTTCAGTACTTTGGTTGTTTTTGAACAACATTAAAATTTTGCATGCCTTTATCTTATCTTCTATCTATATATGTACCTATATAAAAATGAATCCCTATTTCCTTGGTCAGGGCATCACGCATGAACGGCTGGACCAATTTCGCTAATTCTTTTTTTGTTGTGTTTGTTATAGTAAGGAGAAGGTTCTTAGGATAGGTAGGTGAAGGTAGGGTAGGTAGGTAGGTAAGCAAGGAGGTAGGTATGTATGTAGGTAAAGTAGGTATGTAGGTAGGGTAGGTAGGTATGTATGTAGGTAGGTGTAAGTAGGTATATGGGTAGGTGCGCCGTAGTACTTAGTACTACCCGTGCGCAGCCGGGGCGGGCAGCTAGTATATATATATATAAAAATGAATCCCTATTTCCTTGGTCACGGCATTACGCGTGAACGGCTGGACCAATTTCGCAAATTATTTTTTTGTTGTTTGTTTGTAAGGAGAAGGTTCTTAGGATAGGTAGGTAGGTATGCAAGTAGTTAGGTAAGTAGGTAGGGTAGGTAGGTAGATAGGTAGGAAGGTACGTAGTTAGGGAAGGTAGGTAGGTAGGTAACTAGGTAGGTGCGCCGTAAATAAATACTTAGTGCTACCCGTGCGAAGCCAGGGTGGGCAGCTAGTATTTATACAGGGTGGCCGGACGGTTGACGTCCAAAAAGAAAATATAGTTCCCTCGTATCGTGAGGTATCCGAATCACCCCCATGTATGTTCCGCGATTTTTGATAGTTTTCGAGTTATGATTTTTTTTCTGAATTTTTGAGAATTTTTGGATTTGACCAATTTTACGAGATTTTTTTTTTGCAACTGAATCTTCATGGGTACTATTTTTATGCATAAAATAATCAGCTTCGTAGCTGTGATGAAAGTAATGAAAATGTTGGTCTGAAGTGAAAAATTTACGTTTGAATTTTTTAATTTAAATTTTAAATTTTAGATTGAACTACTAGGATTTTTGATCAAAAGTTGGAAATTTCAGTCATAATTTACCGAACGTAAATTTTTCACCTTCTTTATGCGCGTTGAGGGCAAAAACTTATGGGTTCGAAGTGGTTAGCAAGTGAAGTATTTTTTGGAATGAAGTTCTTTAAAGTTACTGAAGTCAAAATGAAGATCCAAGATGGCGGCTGCGAACATTTTAAAATTTTACGTCTAGGGTGTTATTTTCATAGTTTTTAATGGTGTCAAAGCCGATAGTAGGGTTAAAATGAAAATCCAAGATGGCGGCTGCAAAAATGTTCAAATATTTTGGTAGAGGAAAATCTTTTGCGCCCTTGTCACCGACATGCTTATATTATCAGTATCATGTGGCTATGAGTATGACGTGTTGCGCTTGTCGTTGCTCGGAGTGCCGATATTATGCCATGACTGCATATTATTTTTAATGGTTTTCAGAAAAAAAATGTTTGAGTAATCAAACATTTTTGTGATTGAGTTCAACACTGCATATAACCAATCAAATCACTACGGCTTCGTATCAAGAACATGTTAGCTTTTAGTTTCGATCAGCGCTAGAAGTGCATAAAGAAGTATTTAATTTTACGAGTACATTCTTATTTTCAAATGCTATTAATTTTAGGATGTCGATGACAATGGAACAGCTGAAAAGGCAGTAATTACTGGTGATGTTGACTTCTCATGTCAATTTGATCTTGGCATGGTAATTATCACGTTTGTCTTACATAAATAAATAATGCATTTATAATATAACTCGCTCCGTACCATGGCCTGGACCAGGGCCGGACGCGAGAGATCTCCACCGCCGATGGCCTCCACGAGGACACGGCGGTACTCTGCCCAAGCCGGGCAGACCTCCACCGTGTCCTCCGGGCGATCCACACAATGGTGACACCCGGGCGCTTCCTCCCGCCTTATCCGGAACAGGAACCTCCCGAAACAACCGTGTCCGGTGAGGACCTGTGTCAGGCGGAAGGTGAGGACGCCGTGGCGCCTCTCTAGCCACTCCTCAAAGAGGGGACTTATCGCCGCAATTGTGGCGTGCCCAGCACTGGGTTGCGTCAATCGCACTCTCCATGTCGCCATGAGATCCCGCCGAAGCTCTGTCCGCTGTGCCACGACTTCTCGCGGCACCTACTTGACCCCCTTAAGGGATGAATTTCGAAAAATGCTCCCTTGTGCCTTGCCTACATTATAAAGGGAACCTCTGTGCAAAATTTCAGCTTCCTAGGTCCAAGGGTTTAGGCTGGGCGTTGATGAGTCAGTCAGTCAGGACTTTTCTTTTTATTAATATAGATAGATAGTATAGGATAGGATACTTTTCGGGGATAAAAAGTACCCAGTGTGGTGCCCAGGATATTAAAGAATAATTATACCAAGTTTCATCGTAATCGAACCGGTAGTTTTTGCGTGATGCCTGAACAAACAGACAGACAGACAATTTATTTTTTAAATTACATTTTTAGGTTCGGTGTCGGTCTAGTAACACCCCCTGCCATTAATTTTCACTTCTACAGATTTATTTAAGACTTTTCAATTTGCTTGTACTATTTAAATTTATCTTGTCCATCGTTGATATCGGTGAAAAAAAACTTTTAATTAAGTACTTATTTATCGATACTAGTCGTATTTATGTAAAACGCTTATCTCAATGGTAATGAATGTCTAAATGTACCTAAATGCAACTTACACCAAATTGTAGCATTTTTATGTTGATTGTTATAAATATACTAAATGAATATACACAAACATTCCAGACTCATTTCTTAACCGTACCTACATCACTTAAAAAATATTATCTATAGGATCAAAACTGTTTAATCGATCACTACGCTCGAACTTTAGGCGTGTGTGCGTGAACGGTGCACACAAACATAGCATCGCAATGAATATGCCTAAACTCTGTCGAGTGAATTTTGTGCACGGACTCTTAAAGGAAAGAATTAATACCTACCATGTCTGATAGTCGGTACCTACCGTAAGTTCGCGAAATGATAAAATTAGAGGTCAGCCACCTCGCCGCGCCGTCGGTATGGTGCGTCGCAGGGATCCCTTTTTTTCGCATAATGTTTTTTTTCCTAATATTCTTTGGCATAACGATTTTGGCATAAGTATTTTTGGCCTAATAATTGTTTGCCATAATTTTTTTTTGGCCTAAATATTTTTTGTCATAATTATCTTTTTGCATAATTTGTTTTGCCATAATTTTAATTCGCATAATGTTACTAGGCGTAATGTTAGTTGGTTTAGGTTAGGTTAGGTTAGAACTGTGACCTCCTACGCACGAGCCGAGCGAGCGAAGCGAGCGGTGCCGCGGCAGCGGCCGGCGAAGTGCCACAAACTAAAAATATAAATGAAAATATATTTATGCTTTTGAATATTATGCTTAATCATTATTATGGTTAGAGAAATTATGCTTAAAAAAATTATGCGTAAGCTGTTATGCGTATTTATATTATGCGGAAATATAATTATGCCAAACAAAATTATGCTAAGCTATATTAGGTCTTAAAATTTTATGCAAATGGATAGGGAACCTGCGTCGCATCGTGCAATCGTGCATAGCCATAAAATAGGTACCTACCAAAGTTTACCATAGCCATAGCCAAATACCAAGCCATAAAATTCTGTTTTAAAGTAGCCACTTATCAATAGTTATCAGTGATAAAATACCTACCGAACTTAACTTTTAATTTTGGTATTTTCTAGTAAGACCTACAAAAATAAGTACTTACAAAATTTCGTATACATTTCTCTGTAGACAATGCTGTGTGTCCTGTCCTGAGCGTGAGCGAGGCACGCGATAAATCCATAATACTGATTAGAGTGATTAGTCAGTAATGCGTGCGCCACAGACTCGATTGCACAAAAAGTGTGTCGACTGTGCTGCACCTAACTAGTACTCAAATTAAAATTTTAGGTCCTTGACGCAGTTTAAAACATTTAAGACGACACATACTCACACACACACTAAAAAGTTCCGTAAATAACTAAAATCATGACAGAAAATCACGAAGCACACTAGCATCCATAAGAAAGTAAATTTAAAACTCTTCGGCGCATAAATTAATGAAATAGCAGAAAGCAAAACTCACGTAATAATAAGTTGTCCTAATAATAAATTGTCGGTACCGATGGCGCAGTGACTGAACGATAGGCTGCTGCGTTACGTGTCGCGAATTCGATTCCCGCACAGAAAATACGGGTGAGATTTTAAAGTAGACACATTAGCTACCGTTTTAAAAAATAATGAAGAAGAAAATGGATAATCTATGGTGAATTTATTGTTCGAAACAGAAGTTAATAAAATAAGAAGTTTAATAAAAGTTTCACATTAGGTAGGTACATGTAATGATTGTAATATTAAAAAATACTTATTTTTCAGTAGACAGCATTTTTTTTGTCAGTTAAGCGCACTAAAGTATGTAAAACGCTTGCTACACGGTTGCCAACCGCGTCCCCGACAGAGGTGACTTTGATTGGCGACCGGCAAAATTGTTTCAGCGTTTGGTCGTAAACATCATCTACACCGTTGTAAACCACCAAGGTCACCTCTGTCGGGACGCGGTTGGCGACCGTGTAGCAAGCGTTTTAGTGTGGTTTTTTTTAATGCAATAATAATATCTCAAATGAATTTACTACCAAAACTTTGACTTTTAAAATGCCTATTGAATGACACGTCTGTTGAATCCTTGTATCATGCCCTGCTGGCTGACTGCTGATACGCTTTCTGTCGTAGTGACCGCACGATGGCGGAGCACGGGGCGACAACCAACACCCATTGGTTATTCGGTTCCTTTGAGTGCGGCGCCGCCGCAGCCGGCGCGCGGCGGGCGCGTTTTTAGATGTTTAGTAAAGTACCTAAACTGCGATGACCGCGCGTGAACTTTGGCGAAACAGCTGATTGCGAGTACTTAATTGAATTCAGATAACAGTTTCATGTTAAAATAAAAAACTTACTAATTTTAAATTTTATTCACATTCATTTTAAATCGTAACTGGCACAATAAAATATTTAATTAAATAAATAACAATATCCAATAGTTACACATAATTAGATTTTTTTTTACATAATTTTTTAATTGTTGTGGGTCTGCTGTTTGTGTGTGTGAGATTTGAGTTTGAAACCTAGTTTAGAATACTTTAGAGCAACGTTCAAATTAAACTTAGAGTTGCTTTACCTACGTGTACTTTCAGAGGTGCCCGAAGTGTTCACCTCCTCTCACACACAGACACAACCAAGCACGGCGCGCGGCGCCGCCGCTGCAACTACTTTGAGACGCGAGCGCCGCAATGTTGTAGGGAGTAACGTTAATCCCGACTTTTTTAACTTTGTCTTTTTTGAGTTTTTTCAAAAACCAATGACGGTTTTTTTTTCATTGGTAGCTATAGATGATGACCCTGGTCTGAACAACGTTTGTTCTAGCAAAACTGTGATTCAAATGTCACGGTGTATTGGTATTAATTGAAATTAATATAATATAATAAACTTATATTTATATAAGTAATATGGCCCTGGAAAAGAATACTTGGAAGGATTTGGTGAGGCCTTTGCTCAGCAGTGGGACAATGCAGGCTAATAAAAAATAAAAATAAACATTTGAATAGCAACCCTTGCCTGAAAAATATGATTGTTTATTTTATTTTTATTTATTTAATTTAGATACCTATATATTATAACAAGTTCCTTAGCACTTGCTCGTGGCTAAGTAATAACAGCCGCACGGGTCTATCCATCAGGTTAAGCTGCGCTTGCCGGGGTTGGTTCGTGGATGGGTGACCATCTTTACATACCGAGACTCCTCCATGCCTCAGAAAGCACGTTAAGCCGTTGGTCTCGGCTGTCCTTAGTGGATCTTTGACAGTCGTTACGAGTCGTCAGAAGCCCGAAAGTCTGACAACCAGTTTTACCAAGGGGTATCGTATTACCCAGTTACTGGGTTTTGGAGGTCAGATAGGCAGTCACTTCATGTGAAATACTGGTATTCAGCTGCATCCGGTTAGACTGGAAGCCGACCCCAACATGATTGGGAAAAGGCTAGGCTCTTAGGCAGAACGATAACAAGTTACAAGTTCCTTTATACTTTACACAAGGCACACAATTAGACCTCTGGGGTCTATCTTAGCATGCCATGGCCTGAGATTTGATCAACGCGCTAATAACTGTTAAGCTAAAATTATGGAGCCGTCTGGTTCATGATAATTAGGCATTTGAGGTGTTATTAGTTCTAAAATCGTTTGAAGAGGGCTTTAACATGAGTTTTCCCTGAAGCGGTAGTGAGACGTTTTACCACACTCACGAAACACCAGCATTTAAAAAAAAAAAAATGAATTTTTGTATACCAAGCCTACTTAAGCGATGATGTCAATCCCACAGTACTTTTAGAAATATCAACTTACTCGTAATTTAATTTTACTAATCTCATTCAAACAAAACCGAAAATAGCTGTTTCAATGTTAGTCAAATTAGTATTTATTATGATGTGCAGTTTGCTTTGCTATTCAGTTCACGCCCATTAGACAATATTGAATTACTAACATCGAATACAATACTAACACCGAATAGGTCCAATTGTATTATTACTTTTTGATGAATACATTTTATTATCTCCTTTATTTCATTTATCATATATCTTTTTTTTTTTTACAAAAGCACAATAAAAAAACCAATAAACAAAATAATTAAAAAATAAAATAAAATATCAAAAAATACCGGTACCGATACCGATACCAGTGGGCTACCCCACCGTTATCGGGAACAGAAAATTCAACTGAAAACAATCAGAGCCGATTGAATTTATATGAAACCCTATTAATTTACGAATATAGTCGTAACAAAAACAAAACCAGTAAATAGATCATTAACAATATTTAAAAAAAGATTCCGACGAACTGAGAACCTCCTCTTTTTTTTAAGTCGGTTCAACCGTCTGTTCAACCGATTTTGACTTCTATTGCGTTGGTGGCATGACAAATGGCAGCTGCAGTAAACAGTTGGTATTGTAACCACTTTTTTTGCTTTTAATGTCATCCTTATTCCTACGGTATAGAAGTCAAAATCGGTTGAACGGACTGGAAAAAAGGTTTATTTAAATTTCTTATCTTATTTCAAAGGGAGTATAGTCGCAAACAAGGTCATATCATCAGCATAGCCCGCGATTAGCCATGTCCTTCAAAATCCTTCTGATTGTGATTGAAAGCGTGTTACGCAATTGGGGTGCAAGGTAAATCTTTAGCATCTTCTGGAAATATTGTAGGTAATTAAAACTTGTAATCAAACTAAATATTTTTTTTATTGATTTATTGCCATATTGCGCCGCGAAACTTTCGCGCAAGGTCAACCATCGTGTTTTATTTTATTAATTTTAGGAAAACTTACAGCTAATACATTTTAATATCAAGTACAATGTGTAAGCGATGGCCAATTACAAGCATGCACTAACGATTAATGTGAGTAACGTTAACAAATATGCGAAAACATCGAAAACCAATTGTTCAAACTAAAAAACAATTGTTCAAACCGTTATCTGCAGTCTCCTGTTAATTTACTGTACTGTCTCTAAGATATCAGAAAATTTTGTTATCTGTATTTAAACAAAGTTAAAATGGAAATAATATCTAGGTACGTGTTTATTAATAAGTTAACACTCTACTAGATTATAAAAAGCCGAGAAGAGGTTATCATCCATTTGTTAACTTACTATTAATAGTAGATGATGCACTAAGGGGTTATAGTAGTGTCTTATGTTGCGGGCGCCGTATTGAATCCCGAGCAAAACGAAGGAGTTAAGACAAGAATCCTGAGTGCAGCGTGGGATTCAAGGTCGCGCAAGACGAAGGCACCTTTATCCCCTCTACTTTTCACACCATCTACGAGACAATAAAAAAGAATAGTACTAGAATCAAAAGTATTTATTTAAAATACAATTATAGTTAGTAGACCTATAAATTTTCCTTACCAATTTTCACGCCAACCTTACCAATTTTCACGCCCCCCCCTTTAGAGCTAGGCCAAATATTTTTTCATATTCGGATATCTCAAGGCCTAAAGAGGTCCTAAAAAGAAAATGAATGAGAAATTGAAAAAAAAAACGCGTAATTACGCGGGTTATGGTTTATAGTTTAAAACAATTAAAATGAAAGACAAAGTTATGTTTTTATTCGGTACATTTATTGAAGTTGAGGCAGATTTTCAGAAACTTGGGTCTGCTGAGGACCATTTAGGATCCTGAAAGTTGGTGAAGTTGGTGCTTGAGGTAGCGGGCTAGATGAATTATAGTGTTATGATGTGGATTATTGTGGTGACAAAGGTGTCCAAGGATCAGTTATCAATCGTGTTTTTAGTTTGATGATGTCACCAATGCGGCAGCTTATTTTATACTTCTTTTGTTTAGAATTTTCAATGTAGCTTTCTGGTACTGCATCAGATTTCCAGCCACCTTGTCTTTTAATCTGGGTCATATCTGCTCCTGAATCCGCCAATAGAGTAGTCGATTAAACATCGACTACTCTTTGATGAATACATTTTATTATCTCCTTTATTTCATTTATCATATATCTTTTTTTTTTTTTACAAAAGCACAATAAAAAAAACCAATAAACAAAATAATTAAAAAATAAAATAAAATATCAAAAAATACCGGTACCGATACCGATACCAGTGGGCTACCCCACCGTTATCGGGAACAGAAAATTCAACTCACCTTGTCTTTTAATCTGGGTCATATCTGCTCCTGAATCCGCCAATAGAGTAGTCGATGTTTACCTGAAACATTGGCCCGTGAACAACTTGGCATTTGTCAATTTCAGGTATTTCGCAATTTCTTTCGGCATGCTGCTGATCTTATTTTTTCCAATGACTTGCCTGGTGCACTTGCCATTATTATAATGAACTGTCAAAGATCTACCAAGGGTAATCGAGACCCATCAATTAAAATAATATTTATTATATAAAACTATTACTTGATGTTATGACACTGCACGGCATATCGTCGCTACAGGAAACACAAAAAACTGTTTTCTAAGAGTGTTACTAAGAATTTGTCGTTGAATATTTTTATCATAGTAATAATAATGCATTTACATAATTTCAATTCATATTAAGAAAGATAACAAGAATAATAAGCTCATAAATAAATAGTTTTTATGATTTTGACACATAGGGTTAATTGTTTAGGTCCTTAATTTACGATATGTGCCTAAAGTGTACATAGCTTTTTGAAAATATCATAAAGTATATACGATATTGATTTGATACAATTAATAATTTATTCCCGTAATTTGAAGATATTTTCCAACAAGAAAGATGGTTTGACCTATTTATTTATCTCCCACATAGTTATTTTATCAGAAGAATAAAATAAAAGAATGATTATTATTAAAAACAAATTTAATGAAGTAAAATCGGTTCTTCTGACTTTAACCATTCAATCATATTATCATTGTAATAACAAACTTGTTTTGCAACATACAGAACTGTCTAAAAATCTTAACATAGAAATTGAGGCAGGTAAACGAACAAAAATAACACAATAGTAAATAACCCATACAACATATTAGAATTATTATAATGAGATCAATATTACCTAATGGTTTAGTCTAAGTTCAGACGTGTCTATTCTTCTTTGTGGTTAAAGTATCCCAATCATCTAAGTAGCGTAATTTATATTTTACTTGGCAAGCTTAGCAAGCAAGCTTAGCGAAAGCATCATGCAGAACATAAGATTGCCGAAAGGGCTAGACTGGAAGGGGTTTCGAGGGAAGGTGGAAAAGTGAGAGACGGGCCTTGTAGTCATGGAGCAGGCAGTGTTGGAATCGGATAGAGGTTGTGCATGTGCTGCTTTGTCTGATGAAATGCGGGAGGATCTTTTTCGATATATGTGGTAGTTGCCAACATGGGATGCAGGGGAATCATGCATTGATGGATTGATTCAGGCATGTAACGTGTTGCGGTTAGGAGGGACCTCTGCAGATGTACATAGGAAATCTTTTGGATTCGACTGCTATTTGCCGGGGATGTATGGTGTCAGGGTGCGTATTTGTAGGGAGTTCTTTCTTGCTATTTTTGATTTAAAAAGGGATGCATTGCAGCTGTGGATTCGATTTAGCTGTGATGTTGATCTGGTGGAGAGTGGGGAGGGCGGCGAGGCCCGAGGGATCGACAGGTTCTCTAATAACGCTGCTACCGCAACCAAAGAAATGAAGAAATATTAAATGAAAACAAGAATCCTATTTTTAAGCCCCGCAAGGATCAATGCTACACGTGTGGTGGTCACAAGCAAGGCAATATTCCAAATGATTTATACGAAATACATATTTAAAAAAAAGATGAAGCCCAGGCTGCTAAAACCGCGGCTATCAACCAAATATCCAATGGTAGTAGTATCCATGGATATGCAAAGTGTCCTCCTTTGTCCTAAATTTCTTGTTTCCGAATAATATTTAAAATGAATTTAGGACTACACAATTACAGTCTCTATATAAAAAAATAAAAAAATGATCATTTATATGCCTGGCATGAAGGCGATGGAGGCGTGAGTAATGTAAGTAATTTGGTTGCGGTTGTGGCGTTATTAGAGACCCTGTCGATCCTTCGGGCTTTGCTGCCTCTCTGCTAGATCGGTATCACAGTTGGATCGAATCCGCAGCTGTAATGCATCGTTTTTTGGGTCAAGCGTGGCAAGAAATAGCTCTTTACAGGCACGCACCTTTACACCATACATCCCCGGTAAATGGCAATCGAATCCAGGGGTTTTTTTTGTGTACATCTGCAGAGGGTTTTCTTCGTCGTGGTGCGTTGCACGCCTGAATTGATCCATTAATGTGTATTTTTTTTGCATCCCATGTTGGTGGCTGCCAAGAGTGTCGAGGGGGATCTTCTCGCATTTCATCGGACAAGGCAGCACATGCATAGCTTCTATCCGATTTCAACATTGCGCCATGACTGCAAGGCTTGTCTCTCAGTTTTCTGTCATCCTTCGACAGTTTTTCTAGTTTAGCCTTTTCGGCAAATGTAATAATATTATGTCCTGCATAATGCTTTCCTAATGACTAACTTTATAGACTAAAAGATATATGTGACGATTGACGCGCGCATTTCAAGACAACACAGGAATGAACCTGTAGAAAAATATCGCTGTGTGCGCGCACACACATAACGGGCGCAATCAAAAAGTACGTGTTGTAGTGTAGTCATGTGATTTGTAACACTAAGTGTGTTTTTTAAGCACATTGGATATATGAACATCACATAACTACATTTTATAACTTCGTAAATATTGAAGTTAGCATAAAACGGTTTTTACAGCTTGTGTGTATTGAAATAAGGATCAAAATTGCATCTAAAACCAAAAATCGAAAAAAAACACATAGCGATTTTTGTAAGCGCAACGACGATATGCAATAACAAGTTTGACTGTATTGACCTTACAAACAAATTGTGTACACAATTAGTTTGGTGCGCGTGCACTGAACTGTTCCATACCGACATAATTATGCAGGACTAACGCTGGGGAACGTGCACCTCTACGTCGCCTTGTTGATTCTTACAACACGCATTTTACAGAACTAGATATATATTTTGTTTATCTAAGCAATTATTTAAGAAAATGGCTCTGGACGTTTTGATTAGCGAGTAATTTAAGTTAAATTAAGCTATGTAACACAGCAACATTGTGGCAGTGACTATTGTTTTATTTTTCTTTTCTTGTTTTTTTATCACTTCAGCACTTCTTTTAACCTTTAGTTAAAACGTGGACAATGATCCCACATCATTACATTACATGTTTGTTAATCTTAGTTCAATTATTTCTCTGTGTTATGTAGCATGTAACTTTTTTTGTCCCTAAATAATAAATAAATAAATAAGACAATTTATACATTACCATGAATAGTCCTCCAATCCCCATGATCGTTCACAACGTGAAAACCGATAAGAGCTGCTTCTTTCCAACTTATTCCTACCATACTGCTTTCAGGATATTTAGAGAAGAGTTCACTGAGTACTTTAGCTTCGGTGTCACTGTTTATTATAGCAAGATGGCCGCCTTCTGCTGCACATGCGAGGAAGGCTCGGGAGAAATTTCGTGGAACTGAGTGGAACTTATAGCATTTGTTAGTTCTCTTATATAGATAGAATCTAGAATAGAATAGGAAATTAATGTTAAATCTCATTGCACAAAAAATACGAAGAAACTCAAACTCAAACTCAAACTCAAAGCATTTATTTCAAATAAACCAATTACAGGCACTTTTGAATTGTCAAGGGGTCGGTCAGTCAGAAAGATGAAGCTAGTTGCCCATTCCAAAGCGTAGTAGGTACCTATGGAGAAGAACGGGCAAGAAACTCCACGGACACTCTTTTAAATCAAAAATATATGATACAAAATATTTGTTACATCATTCATGTTGAAATTATACATGTGAGAACAATGTAGAAAGACGTGCACGTTAAAAGCGTCCGTAATAAAGATAACAATTCAAAAATTAAAATAAGCCGTGGCAGCTAAGAGATGACCAGTCCCTACTGACGGCGCCCGTTCACGAACATGACGCATGGATCAGCACCATTTAGCTCAACCATTTTGAAGGGAACTTAATGATCCAACACACACGCCACCACCAGCGAGACATTTGAGTGAGCGTGACATACTCTCAGCAGCCAGGGCACATTCAAGTCAATGAAAGACGTACCCAGTAAAATGGTAGCTTTATAGAAGGTATGTGGTCACAGTGCTCACACATGTGCTTTGCAATTATACAATATTAACAGGTTGAATTTATACAATGCAAAGATAGTTTTTCCAATCTTCAGCAGCTCCAACAATATTTTCGAATGCTAATTAACTAGTTTATGCGCCCTTGTGGAGCTGGACCAGCGTTGAGCCAAGCATTTTTGTCAGCGATGTAATCCCCCAACTTATAATATGCTCGGCAGCATAGTGTGCGTTTTATACAAGATTTAAATTTCGTTTCATTTAGTTGGAGTATGTGGGGAGGTATTTTATTGTAACATTTTAAACAGTACCCCATGAAGGATGAGTCTACTTTAGCCAGTCTGAAACCAGGTTGACTTAATTGGTCCCTATTTCTCGTACTATAATTGTGTCTTTCACCTCTTTTACTGAAAAGATTAAGATTTTTCCTTACGTACATGATGTTTTCATATATATATTGACAGGGTACCGTCATGATGTTTATACTTTTAAACAGTTCCCTTAGAGAATCGCGCCTGCGGAGGCCATATAAAGCTCTGATGGCTCTTTTCTGCAGAATAAAAATAGACTCGATATCTGCAGCCCGTCCCCATAGTAAAATACCGTAAGACATGATACTATGAAAGTAACTGAAATAGACCAGCCTCGCGGTATCTAAATCAGTAAATTGGCGGATTTTTCTTACAGCATAAGCTGCTGAACTTAGCCGCCCCGCAAGAGATGTTAAATGAGGACCCCATTGTAGCCTTGAGTCGAGCGTGATCCCCAGGAAAACTGTTTTATCTACGAATTCTAGTTTCTCTTTATTCAATACTATATCACAATCATTACTTTTCACATTCGGTAAAGCAAATCTTATGCATTTCGTTTTTTTGCCATTTAATACTAAATTATTGGCAGTGAACCAATTTTGGACCTGCAGTAGGGCGTTATTTACGTCGTCAAGATTTGATGCACGTCTATTTATCTTAAAAATTAGAGAAGTATCGTCAGCAAATAACACCATTTGTGGTTGTTTTTTTAATAAATGGGGTAGATCATTAATATATACTAAAAAGAGGAAAGGACCTAATATCGAGCCTTGTGGAACACCCATTTTTACTTTTAGACCGAGTGAATTTATACCATTTATTTGAACTTGCTGCTGTCTATCATTTAAATAAGATTTTACTAAACTGAGTGCAAGTTCACCTAGTCCGTAATGCTGAAGTTTCAATAGTAAGGTTTCATGATTTACGCAATCAAATGCTTTGGAGAGGTCACAAAAGATTCCTATGGCATCTTGGGCCCCCTCCCACGCTGTAAATATGTGTTTTAATAAGGTGACACCGGCGTCAGTCGTACAACGTCCTTTGGTGAAACCATATTGCTGATCGTGTAAGATTTGGTTGGTGTTAAAATGATTAAGCATTTGATTGAGCATTACCTTTTCGAATACCTTGCTGAATACTGGCAGCACGGATACTGGTCTATAATTGTTGGTGTCTTTACTGTCCCCAGATTTAAAGAGTGGTATAACTTTACTGTATTTCATTAAATCCGGGAAGACCCCTTGATCCACACACAAATTAAATATTAAAGCTAAGTATGGTGCTATAGTCTCGATTATTGATGTACAAACTTTGATAGATAATCCCCATAGGTCTTCGGTCAATTTTATTTTGATTTGCCGGAAAGCTTTTATAACTATCATAGGGTTTATATGTTTAAATTGAAATTCAACCGGACAGCCTGGAACGTTCGCTCTTAATAAATCAATTGAGACATCGGGTGAAGAATTTAGAGCTTCCGTCGTTTTAGATGGAATATTAGTGAAAAAATTTACAAATTCTTGAGCTACTTCTAAGTTAGAGCTGATGGCACCACGTGAAGTCTCCAATGTGTAATCAGTGTTTCGTATTTTTTTCCTATTAGTTTCATTATTTATGACTTTCCAAACTGTTTTTATTTTATTTTCTGATGATTTAATCTTGATAAGAGGATAATGTTGGGACTTGTGTAAATGATTTCTATGGTTATAAACAGAACTGGTTTTTAAGCGGCAGTAATATTGCTAGAAAGATTTGATTCTCCCCTGTGTGGAAACAAGGTGTTAAATTACTTTAGCAAATTCTAGACTAGCTTGTTGTTTACCAGCGGAATATCGCGTTTTTTTTTTGCTGTTTTCAGTTCATATTCTTTATGAATTATAAATCTCTTTCGGTGATGAGCTATCCGAATATTAAAAAAATATTTGGTCTAGGTCAGGAGGAGGCGTAAAAATTAATTCTCTGTTACAATGTATAATAGATATTTACCTAGATCTACACCACACTTATGGATATTTTTTACTTTATTGCTTGCAGACCGGTAACATAAAAATACCAATTTCTTGACAGGAAAGATTAGCTAAATTCTCCATTACTATTCAAAGTGTGACATCTTTCTTTATTGTCCTTATTATCTGGCTCATTTGGCTAACAAGTTTGAGGAATTTTCGAAAGGGATATACCTGTAATTTATAAATCTGTTTTATTCTTAATAATAGGATTGAATATGGTATGAGCGGGGGAGGCTTTTACCCAGTAGTGGTAAACAATTTAGGCTTAAAAAACAAACTGAGCGTACCTTCAAAGTCGATACCACTTTACAAATTGAAAACATCTTACCAATAAAAGTCGGTGAGAATAGTAGGTAAGTAACCCAAGATATGTATTTTATAGAAGACTTCTTTTTGTGATGACGTGTTTTGTTGATGCAAGTGTTTTAACGAGTGTATAACGTATGATGTAACGGATATAAATATATCCTGCCGCTCGATTCTGTAAAAATCTTACCGTAAAAACTGAGGTGAAGTGAGCTTAAAGTGAGCTGTCATTCGATCCTAATACTAGAGATTGACACTATTGAAAGCTCACTTCACCTATGTTTTCACCGTGAGATTTTTACAGAATAGCACTACTGTTCAGTCAGTGGTTCCCAAATAATTGGTAACACAAAACTTTTGAATTTTGAATGTTTTATCGACAAGTCGACAAGTAACAAAATATTCGTTAACATTAAGGGGCTGCGCAGACGACACACTTTTTGTGCGATCGAGTCTGTAGTGCGGCAATTAATTGCTTAGGTTCTAATGTAAGTAAATAGATATTTTTCGACTCATACACTTCCTTTATCTGTACTTACAATAAAAATAGTAACGAAGGCAAAACTGTGCATACAGGGTGTTAGGGTAAACACCGTTTTCCTCTTAAGGGGTCATTCTACTCATCATTATGAACAACTTTTACTATGGGACCAAACCTGAAATCGGGAAAAAAAAATCAGCTGTTCCCTACATTTATGTTCGCATAACTCGTCAAAATGTAGGGAACAGCTGATTTTTTTTTCCCGATTTCAGGTTTGGTCCCATAGTAAAAGTTGTTCATAATGATGAGTAGAATGACCCCTTAAGAGGAAAACGGTGTTTACCCTAACACCCTGTATAATTGTTTAGGTTCTAAGCAATTATATGCATCACTACAGACTCGATCGCACAAAAAGTGTGTCGTCTGCGCAGCCGACGACACTAGATAGATTTAGATTTAGACATTTAGATTATCTACCTATTTATTAAGGACTAGCTGCTGCCCGCGGCTTCGCCCGCGTGTGTGTCGGAAATTACCCCATACATCTCCATGGGTTTTAAATATAAATATTGAGTTTCGAGTTAATCGGACAGCGCGTTAAAATTCTTCCATACAAACACTGACACCCCCCACCCCCAAAAACAACAAATTACAAACTTTTTCATTTATTTTGATAATTATTCGTGCGGAGTTTCATGTTTATTACCTCAAGGAATAAGATTTTTCATACAAACTTTCATCCCCTATTTGACCCCCTTAGGGGTTGAATTTCGAAAAATGCTTCCTTATCCCTTGCCTACATTATAAAGGGAACCTCTGTGCAAAATTTCAGCTTTCTAGATCCAAGGGTTTGGGCTGGGCGTTGATGAGTCAGTCAGGACTTGTCTTTTTATTAATAGGTATAGATATAGATAGATAGTAGGATAGGATACTTTTCCGCGATAAAAAGTACCCAGTGTGGTGCCCAGGATATTAAAGAATAATTATACCAAGTTTCATCGTAATCGAACCGGTAGTTTTTGCGTGATGCCTGAACAAACAGACAGACAGACAGACAAAAAAAAAATTAATCAAATTTTTGGGTTCGGTGTCGGTCTAGTAACACCCCATGCCATTTATTTTTTTGATATTTTAAATGTACAGAATTTTCACTTCTACAGATTGATTGTAAGTATAGATTGCATGAATAATATTACTTTGCAAAGTTATAGATTATTTTAATTATTGTGAATGTGAAGAGCATGTGGGTCATTGTTGTTTTTTTTTTAAATTAGTTTTAATCATGGTCTGACAGTTTGAGTAATTTATGCGGCCGTCCAAATGTCCTTTCTTTGGCAGTATTTGTCGAATCATTGAGCTTCTTAACTACCGAGTTGAGCTGCACGATTACTGAAAAATGCGTGCACTGAATGGACAGGTCCACTCAATCTCTATTGTTCTTTCTTCAAAAGATCTTTTCAGACACCAATCTACACGGTATTCACATGATCTGACCAAGATTATCGGGACTTTAAAAGAGAATCTGATCTCTGAGTTTGTTTCAATCTTTCTTCTCAGAGTAGTCAGATAGGAAATGCCGAGCTCAATAGTTTTTAAAATATGATTGACGTGCAAAAGTGTTTGTGCAAACCTACTTAGATACAGAAATAAAATCATTTATCCAGCTCTTCCCGCCATCTTCTTCGGGGGCTTCCGCGACGCCTTCTGGCTGTCAGGGCTCCAGATAGTGGCTATTATCGCTCACAGCTCATTGGGCATACGTAGTCTACTTCAGCCAAGTGGCTTTTTGAGTAACATTAGTCATCTTTGTTTTGGAGGGCAGTGTGCAGTGCAGTGCGGGGTTGTGAATTGTCTGCTTATTTGATGTCTAGAACACTGTGCTCCATCGCACGTTGACAAACCTTGCGTTCTTCAAAGATCAAGTCTGGGATCCATTGGTCAAGATGGGAATAATGCACATCTCCAAGATTTTTCGCTTGAATGACAAAGGAAGATTTATTTAATGGTCTTTAATTGTTTTTTTTTAAATTTATGTATTTTGTTTTCTCTGCGACTGTTACACAAGTTGTCTACATCTCTTTTTATCTACTTTCCTATCGCAGGTATGCTGGAAAAGATTTCTTTAGAAATGTTTAAATAAATAAATGTTTTCTTTCAACAGCTCTTTTTAAAAGTTATAATAAACGTCAATTGTCTAGAAGACTTCATAATATCAGTGCAACATCAATATTTCTGATTTCGTCAAGGTTGTTACAAAGTGGAAGTTCCACTGGGTGACGGCTGGCATGACCCAATATTTATCAAAAAATCAGGATAAAATAAGAATGATTTAAAGCACATAGTAGACGTTTATTGGTATAATCAGACGTTGTAGGTACTTATTGATTCATTATATTATGCATTTTCAAGTTAATAATAAGGACACGCGACAGGATAACCTGGACTCTTCTCACAGATAAATACGCATAGTCTGGCACACCACATGTCGTTGAGGAGCCCCGAACGGTCCATCGAACCACAGTGTTCATTTGACATCAAATTATTTGGCTCCCCTGGACCAAATTTGCTGAATCCTGCTTCCGTTAATAGTTGGCCTGAAAAAGGAATATGTAGCAGATTATTCGTCAAGGGGATATAGCAGTGACTTTTCAAGCGTTTTTTTTTCTTAATTTGGCTCACGCCCCGTTTACTAATCATACACCCTGTTACTTGTTCAAACAATGTTGGGATTGATCTCCTTGGTGACTGGAACTTTTACTAACAATATCCACATTCCAAATCACTTTTAGTCCCTAGGGATTAAAGAGATTTATATTATTCCCTGTTTACGAAGATTAAACTACCTCATTTTGAACAGATGTATTATAAAGTAATTATAAATTTGAATGTTTTTTGTGGCAATAGTATTAATGAATTTTTAGTTGAGGTTCAGTTCACATCATTGATCAGCAGGTTGTAATGAAATATTCAGTACAATATTATTGCTCAGCTAGATAATTATGTAACCCTAGGGTTACATAATTACTTAGTTTAGGTTAAGTTTGCTTGATATTTAATATTAGTATAATATATCATTTATATGACAATGATTTAGTTAATTAATCAAATTAACAGTTGTTAAATTAATGTAATCCATTTCTACACACTGAGATTCCTGTGCTGCTTTCTAATTACGTAAAACATTTTCGTAAATGATTCAGACTATATATCTCTTTCATTGTGACAGTTCAACGACATTCATTGCGTTATTTACGTTGTTGAGGAGATTATTTTTTTCGAACTTACAAAGCAATGGATTGGTAATCCGTTTCAAAACGATTCCGAATGTGAATGATCGTGTATTACGCAATAAGGGTGCTGGCTAGTATTTAATTAACCTACTAACAGTTTATTATATTATGTAACCGTTTGGTAAACACCCTTACCCCTTGTAAGGGTGTTTTGTATCATTTTATCTAAGCATAATGTAAAAAAGAGACAAAAAAATACCATTAATTGTCCTCCAAGCGCCATTTCCATTTTGAAAACCGATATAAGCATAATCATTCAGGTAACCTTCCCAAATCACAGTGTATGGATATTTGGCGAAGAGGTCCTTCAGCACTGTGGATTCGGTGTCGCTGTTTATAATAGCAAGATGGCCGCCTTCAGCTGAACATGCGAATAAGGCTCCGAAGAAATCTCGTGGAGCTGTATGAAACTTGTAGCATTTGTTAGTTCTTGTATCCAAGTGGTATTCTGAAAAGAAAATGTTATTTATTATTTTGTTCGCGTCATTGCAGAAGGCAAAGGTCTTATACAATAAGAGTACATTTCTGTCGAGGCCAGCAACTCAAGCATTGATGGACGATCGTGAAAATGTAGGCCGAGGCGTAGCCGAGGCACACATTCGTGAGTACATCAATGCCTGGTTGCGGCCAAGGCTTGAATAGTGCTTTTCTCAAATAAGGCGCGGAAATTCAAACAAAGTAAATTAATTATAAATTCCAGAATCAATGACGGACAACGATAATTTTTCAATAGAAAACAATAGTACCTACTATTCAAGCCTTGGCCGCGACATAAATGTAGGTACTATTAGTTTCTAACATTCAGCATTGGTTATTATTTATCAGCTGAAATGCTACTTCAGCAAATTCAAAAGACTGTCAGCCCATCCCTCCTAGTATATTCACCTGGATCAGTGCCGCAATCCCTGGCTCCTGCTTGCAAGCTCTCGGAGCGGTTACAGATGTAAGGGCGAGGCTCATTTTTAGCCCAAGATACTGGAATATTCGAGAGTAGTGTACCTGTAATTGCATTGACATAATTATTGCTATATTTTTGCAAATGCGAACTACGCATCAAAGGCCTGACGCACACAAATCCTGCATCGCGCAATTAGAGCTTACCAGGCGATCAACATATATATAAAAGACTATCCGACACCAATCGTTGGGCATTTGCCCGCGGACACAACACTCGTCTGGTCAGAGGATCCTCCCTTTTCTATAGAGGATGAGTGGACTTTACACCCTGTTCCTCATACCTCTTAATTGGTGACCCCAACATGATGAACGTCAGCGCAGCCTTCGAGCAACTACCTCAGCGTGACGTCATCATCATCACTCCCGCAAGCTTTCGTGACGCGAGCAACACAGACAATCATTTATCGTTTTTTGAAAGAGTGTATGTTAATACGTTTTTATGAAGAGTGAGCATTTTTTGATGAATATAAATGTTGATAGATGGAGAGGAGGAAGGCCAAAGAAAAAATGGAAGGATTATGTGAGGAACGATATAAAAGAGAAGGAAGTGAATGACAATGTGTGATGGTATACAGGGGAGAATGTAAAGAAGGAAACGCCCTAGTTACATCGATAAGCGCAGGAAGATAATTATGAAATGAAATGGTGATGATGATGGTTGGGGAAGCTAGAATAACATCTGATGACAACAAAAAACATCACAACCATAAGTCTCGAAGGGCTAGTCAGTTGTGTATACTTGACACTTGGTAAAGTCAAATTTAATTGCAGAAAACTGCGATTGAAAAATTTCTGATACACAAACCTAAAAACCACTTTACCCCAACTTAGGAATGTACTCAAGACCCCACGATCAACAATCACGCTTGCGACCACTCGACCAAACGATTTTCCACTTTTTATTTATCTTGGCAAAGAGAGGGTACGGCAATACCGGCGAGGATACTTACATTGTGTGAATTGCTAGTGTGATTAATTTGATCTGAAATTATAACTTGATTTGAACTGCAAACGGTTTTTCTAGTGCGCAATATCCAACACTACCCATAGTACGCCCTCAATAGTTAAAATTGGCTGATAATAACGAACACACACCTTCTCCGACATATATATGTATAACATAACATAACATCACGCCTGTATTCCCCGAAGTGTTAGGCTGAGGTGCACCCTATAGTAGACCCACATTTCGTCAGTTATGTTTAAGTACCATGTAATAGGGTGCGAGCCTATTGCCATGAACCGGGAACGAATCTGGACGCCGAGCTGCTACTGAGAAATTCCAGATGAAAAAACGCTATAACGCTGCCTGCCCGGGAATCGAACCCAGGACCTCATGCTCAGCAGTACCACTTGCCACCACTAGACCAACGAGGCAGTCCTTATAATTATAAGTTTAGCACTAATCAAATTGTAACCATTGTCAACAGCAATGCAAGGCCTAGAACTGCACAAAATTATTAAGTTGTAAGTATGTATTACGTACAATGTGGAGACGACAATACAACAATAAATGAAAACACTGGCAATACTAATGCATAGGAGTATTTAGGAACTATAAAATAAATCCTAACGTTGAAATTAAAAAAGTGCTTTTTTCTAACAAACTAAATAGTAGTGAGCGGCCTACTATGGGTTTTGCCAATCTTTGACTAGCTATAGTGACTAAACTATTGGAGATCTTTGATTGAATTTTCGTATGCAGACTGAGAACGTCATTAGATATACACAGTTTATTTTATTGTTGTATTGTCGTCTCCACCTTGTATACCTAATATGTATAACAGAAGCTTTCTTACCGATAATATTGAGGCAGAATATTAACACAAAATATTTTAACCACGACTTCATCTTGAGAGAACTGAGTGAGACTGTTGTGTCGATTGTTTTTTCATCTTATTTATAGGTAAACAAGTTGTTCAGTAGGAATTCCGTACTATAATCAGTAATTGAGCTCTGACCTAGTCAGACGTTGTTCCCCAGATAGGTTATCTGTTCCCAAAGACTGTAAAGATGCATTATTTTGTAAGATTTCAGTCGTGAGATGACAAATAATAACTAATTTCTTGATCTAGATTTGATTAACATTAAACCATTATTTATTTTAATGACTGCCTCGTTGATCTAGCGGTCGCAAGCTCTACGGCTGAGCATGAGGTCCTGGGTTCGATTCTCAGTTCGGGCAAAGTGTTATTCGGATTTTCTATCTGGAATATCAGCCCGGAGTCTGAATTTGTGTCCGGTTGATGGCAGTAGGCTCGCCCCCTATTACATGGGACTTAAACATAACTGGCGAAATGTGGATGTACTATAAGGTCTACCTTTGCCCAACCCTTCGGGGAAACAAGGCGTTGTGTTATTTTGATTATAACAATATTTCAACAATTTGTAAAATATTCCTTATCCAAGATCATGGAATGTTTTATGAGCATCTCAAAATATTTTTTGACAGCTTTTACTCATGGCTTCCCCGTCGTAACGATGGGATGGGACCGTACTACCGGGATATAAAGTATCCTCCTATGCCAAATTTAATTAAAATCCGTTCAGACGTTAAGGTGTGGAAAGGTAAGATTGACACTACTTTCATATTTATAATATTAGTAATTATTAGAATATTATTCGATAGCGGAGTTAATGAAGAGGTTTTCCCTGTTATTCATACGATTAAGCTGTAGTACCTATATTTTTAAGATAAAGTCAAAGTTCATGTAAGTAGATGATATTAATATTCAAAATGTTTAATTAGCTACTTTGGGGGAAAATATAATAATATAACTAGCTGCCCGCCCCGGCTTCGCACGGGTAGCAATAAGTACTTATCTACGGCGTACCTACCTACCTACCCTACCTACCTACCTACCTACCTTAGCTACCCTACCTACTTACATACCTACATACTACAAACCTACCTACCTACCCTACCTACAGCAATGTTTCCATATGAACGAATAGCAATTCATTTTTATTTTATAGAAGACTAGCTTTTGTTCGCGGCTTCGACCGCGTGATGGTCGGAAATTATCCCACGGGAACGTTCTCTGCCATCTTTTGCTAAAATATGAAGATTTTGTAGGCTGGATACTCGTGAGCACGCCATGGGCTATGGGAAAAACAGTTTTGTTCTAATTGTACACCTACTACTTTTAGTGTTTGTCCTTGAGCCTTGTTTATTGTCGTTTCAAATGCTGTTTTCAGAGGGAACTGCACCCTTTTTTAAATTGGAAAGGTAAATCTGTCGGAATTACTCGAAAACGGGGAATCAAAACATTTTCGTATTTTGCTATTCCTGACATGGTTATTGCTTTTACAATATTCCGCCCCAGGTGAGTAATTAACGCGCCGTTTACACAACGCCATCTATCGAATATACTGGTAAACTGAAACTCTCGGTTTCAAGCCAAGTAGTAATAGCTTTTGACCGGGTGGACCGATTTTTTAGTTATTTTCTTTTAAGCACAACGGGGAAGCTCTTGGCTTGAATCTCATCTGATGGTAAGTGATGATGAGGCCGAAGGTGGAAGCGAGCTTCACCCGGAATCCTCAACCACAGAGGAACTGGCTATCTTACCTCTAACTGCCGGAACACAACAATGCTATTAACATTGTAATGAAATAAATACTAAATGTAACCTCAAGATACGGACTATAACCATAGTCTCTCGTAATCCCTTAAATCTCTTGAAAAGAGTCACTCAAAAATGTTAATATTACATGTGCATTTTAAAATCATCTCCCATTTTACCCTCTTTAGGGATGATTTTTGAAAAACACTGAAATTCGTAATTCTTTATTTTTTACTAAAAGCATTAAAAAAAATCATAGCCCTAACATTGGGGTATTTTTCGTATCCATTTATTTCATTCATCCTGTACCGTAATTCTAACATTAAAAAGCTAATGGTGTCGATTCCCTTGTTCACAAACTAAATTAAATTTAAGTTCAGTGCATCTTTTTCTTTCTATTTCATTAAGAAAAGGACGGCAGATAAATTTTAGTTTAGTCCTGTCAAATTAATCAGCGCCTGACGTAATTGACGTAATTTTAGTAGGCAAGTTTTTAATCACTTCTAAACTTGTATGGAGTAGTGACAGGCGCTGATTAATTTGACAGGACTAAATTAAAATGTATCTTTTGTCCTCTTCTTATTGAAATACAAAGAAAAAGATGCACTTAACTTAAATTTAGTTTATTTTGTGAACAAGGGAATCGGCACCAATAACTTATTTTATTAGGTATTTAACATTTTAATAGCAACGGTGCCCTTGCCTGAAAAATATAATTGTTTAAGATTATGGAGTCGTCTGGTTCGTGATAATTAGGCATTTGAGGTGTTATAAGTTCTAAAAACGTTTGAAGACGACCTTAACCTAAATTGACCTTTAACAAATTAAATATTATGTTAGTTAGTGTGCTGATCTTTTATATGTGTGCCTGGTTGATAACATCAGGCTCGCCTCCTTTTTACCCGACTACGGCGAAGCAAAAAGGAGGGTTATGATTTTGACCGGTATGTATGATGTATGTTCATTTGTTCCCTCATAACTTCGAAACTACTTAACATAATTTGGCAAATGGGGTATCGATGGAAGCGTCTCGGTCGTCCGATGGTTATAGGCTGAATATGGCGCCCTCTAGAGGACAAAAAGTCATGAACTTAAAAAAAAAGATTTTTTAATGGTGTCATGTTGGGTATCAAATGAAAGAGCTTAATTAGCACAAAAATATATATATTATAACCCCAAAATAATTTAAATAAAAATAAAAGTAATCAAAACTAAAACCCAACATCACAGACAGACTAATTAATTAGTCTGTCTGTGATGACTTGTTTATACCTTTTTAGTTCACTTTTGCCGTAGTGGGTTTTAGTTTTTATTACTTTTATTTTTCATACTATGATCTAAATAACTGGTGTTTACACCTCTACTTCCCTTCTGGGAAAATCAAATCAGAATTCAAAATACTTCTAAGTATCTACAAAAATGCAGGAAGGTCTGACATATACCTTGCGACTGATAATTATTATCTCTTGCATTATGTTGCGATAAGTTTTAGTAGTAGTGGGGTATAGGTATCGCAACCAAAAGCAAAATCAAAACTTTTTTTACCCAAAATACCACCACCGACTTCCAAAAAAACCACTACAAAATGAAAAATATTTTGTTTTTGTTTCGGAAGTCGGTGATAAACATAAAAATACAAAACCAAAGACACCGACTTCCGAAATTGAAGTAATTATTTTTCACTATTTAGTGTATCTCATTTGGAAGTCTTTAGTAATTTTATCATTGTTTAATTTGTTGATAAAAACCTCGGTTGTCACACTGCCACTGCTTTCGATCCACTCCAGCGATTTCAGGCCGCAGATTTGAACAATAACGAATTGGCGTGAAATATTGTAACGATTACATACATTATTTGATTATAGTAATATCGCGCTACTACATGTAGCTAATAATAACAACTGGAAATATCAACCAACTTTGGCAAAAAGGGTTCCATACCTTTTCTTATATCTCTTATACAAATCAAGTGTTTTGCTGTTTACTCGCTCTATGACATTACGGTAACTGACAGCATTGAAGACGATCCGTGACATATGTAATTGTGCTCCCAAAGCACTTTCAGCGCCACGAATTTGATTAGTACTGCCCTCGCGGTGATACTGTGCTCTGTGGTTTTCAATCAAAATCAATATAATATTTTATTTCACATAAACCTACATGGGCACTTATGAAAAGTCAGAAGCTAGGTGCACGGTTTCAATTGGTCGTTTCCTATGGAGAAGAGCCGGCAAGAAACTCCACGGTTACTCTTTTAAAAATAAATGGGTGTTTTGCAAAGTTTAAAAAAAAAACAGTTTGAATAGGCTATTTAGTTGGTTTTAAGCGGGAATCTCTGCCTATAAGACACCTGTCCCACCACCGACTATTAACGAGAATCAAGTAGAGTAAGTAACTAAAAACGGGTTGACGAACAACGAGCAGCGAGTACGCGATGGCCGTATGCATGCATAACCGATCCGATCACGACCACGAACCGATCTTCGATCGACCAATGATCGACCGTGATGTGACATTGACTTAATACCGGATTCAGTGAAATATACAGAATCCAATGAATCCTAAATTATTTGACGTTTGGTATGCACTTGGCCCACTTTATTGCCAGAACAAGTTACTTATTTCGTAGAAACACACGCATTGGATTTTGCTTTGAAATGGAGCTATGGTTGACATCATCTTTTTTCAAGTATTTAGTGTTGATTATATTATTTAGTTGTGCAGGTAAGATATTTTTAGTTAAAACATTTTGAAGAAAGACAAAAAGCCCTGATTATTTAATAATGTAATAACCTTAAAGACAAATTCAAAATTCAATTTTTTTTTTGTTTTGATTTTTAAAGACAAAGGAATACAACCAGTTTTAACTATTGGGAAACTTGAAAAGGAATTTTGAAAATTCATACCTCCACGGTTTAAATATGGAATGTCGTCATGTAATGTCAATACCATCGGGGGCACGGCTTGTCCAATAAGAAAAATGAGATTATATTATGTATAATTTTACTTTCAGGCAGTGAAAAGTTCAGATGTGACTATAAATATAGTGTGATAGCTGAAGGTTGGCTGAAGTACCAAGAGATACCTGCTACCTGGTTCGATGCTCGCTTGAGATGTGCTCTGGAAGGTATTGCTTAAAATCTATGCGCTTTGGTTACTGTGTTCCAATTTTTAAAAGTCATCATTTATTGACATTTCCGTGCCTTTACATTTTAGAAATAGCTTTTTTTGATAAATGTAATCGACATCAATTTTAACTTTATCGGGAAGCAGATACCGAGATATTGTAATTTTGTTATCTCAATACCAAAAGTGGATATAGGACTACTTTGTTGATGAAAAGTGTTTTTGATATGGCGTCGGCTATTTTTAACCACATTCCTACTTCCATAAAAGAGGACCCAGTAATAACTTAAAAAAAAAACTAAATGTACTTCTATTAAATAAATCTTACTATTCCGTATCGGATTTTCTAACTGATAAGTTTTAGTTGTGTTTGTATGTTTGGATGATAAACTGCATCAATATTTGCTTGCCAAAATGGTAGAATTTACAAGGATCCTACTAATATAATACACACATCAACACCGTCAACATATTTCGGATTTCCTGAATTTACTCAAAACTTGTTATAAATAACATACAACATGTATATATTTTTATAAAGCCCATGTATCAGACTACACTTCAGAATAAAAAAAAACTATTATTTTTTGCGTACCTATATAAAATTTAATTTAAGTAAAGGCGAAAAGGGAAATAATAACAAAACTAACGATGAATGTGTTTTTCACAAAAAAGTGAAAAATGAAACGAAATTATTTGGTTTTTTGCAATTATGCGAAAAATCAGTAGTCAGCAAAAGCACCTGACGTAAACAACGGTCCTGCAATGGTTTATCATGCTTTGAATCAAGTTAAATCAGAAAAATCTGTAGTCAGCAAAAGCACCTGACGTAAACAACGGTCCTGCAATGGTTTTTCATGCTTTGAATCAAGTTAAATCAGAAAAATTAAAAAATTACAATATTGAAAGCCAGTACCTAGTTGAAATGTACCTACTTATTTGTTTTTCTTCTAAAATCGGACAGTCCCAGCGATAAGAGAGTAATGAGTAACAATTGTTTACCAAGTCATGCTATACACTAAAGATAATGCTTTTACATTCGGAAGTTCCGATGTACCGGTCAGTAATAACAATATTATAAAGTTATGTTTGCGTGTCTTTGCTACTTATTTAGTCATTTTTAATTAAACCATAAAATATTATTCATAGAGTTGGTAATTTTAAGATTTTCATAGTGTCGTTGATTTCTCGGTAAATGCAAATGTTTCAGTTTTGGTATTTTTACGAAATTAATGATAACTATGGGTATTAATTATTTGTATACTTAGAATATCTGTAGCATGCCCATTCGGCGCTCATGGTGGTCCTGCTGAAGGGAGCGTGACATCCGACTACATGACCACCTTCAAAGTCGATTTTCTTGAAAACTACTAGGGTTCCTATTCTGTTGTTCTAGTATCTATTAGTATCTAGCAATTGAGTACTAATTATTTACCAAATAAAGAAGCGATTAACGTTGGTGGTCCTACGGTAGTCACGGACATGCAAAATAGGGTGCTGTGCTATTCTGTAACCATCTCACCGTGAAAACTTAGGTGAAGTGAGCTGTCAGTCCACATGATGCAAGGGATTGACACTATTGGCAGCTCACTTCACGCTCACTTCACTTAACTTTTCACGGTGAGATTTTAACAGAATAGACTGGCTGGTATGCTATTTAAAATGTCAGTATGTCAATTAAGTGAAAACATCAGTTTGTTGTGTTTGTTTATTTTAATTGTTATTTGTTTTGCTGATTAATTTATTCATATTACTTATCACTTTTTCAATGGCAGGACGGATGATTTTTTTTTTTTTAATTAGAAGAAAACCTACTAGGTATTAGATATTAAAAAAGATTTCAATTATGATCGAAAAAAAAACGGATAACGGCAGCACAGGAACAAAAAAGGCTGCTTATATCCTGTGTATCTCATAAACATCTGTGAAAACGGTGAAGCAAAACATCTTGAGGAAACCGGTATGTCCTAGAACCAGAAATTCGAACACGTGTGACATACCCGAACTGGGCCCGCGTGGTGGATTACGGCCCACAGCCTCTCACAGAGAAAAAGCCTGTGTCCAGTGCAGTGGGAACATTATAGGCCGATTATGCATAAGCTTATACAAAAACAACTAGACTGATTCACTTGTTAATAACTTAACAGTACTTTACAACAGGTGGAATATTAGCGTCTCCTACTACGCCAGGATTGATGTCATTCTTAGTAAAACTGCTGAACGATGAAGAAGATGAAGTCATCAATAAGGTTATCTTCACTGGGATTCACGCTACTTTCTCCAAAGGGGACTACTACTCAGTTGACGGTAAGATTCTGGCCTTCTACAACACTATCGTCTTACCTTTAAAACCCAAGAGAATTATTACTCAAGCGATATATAACCAAAGTACTATTGGGGCCAGCAAAGCAATTATATGTTCTATCTATATTGTCCAAAAAATTCGATAATAGCCCAGTACTATTATATGGTAGCTTATCTAACAGTACCTCTATGGAAGTACCTTTACCGTAATTACTTAATAATACCAGAATTTTACATGGAGCGACTGCCTACCTGACCTCTACAATCTAGTCACTGGGTAAGACGATAACCCTTGGTAAGACTGGTAGTCAGACTTTCAGACTTCTCGTAACGGCTGTCAAAGATTTTCGGATGCCAGCCAGAGCAAACGGCCTCATAACAGTTTTAATAGATTATTCGCAATACTTATACAGTAAAAACATAGATTTGTCCAACAGGTGTCCCTCTCTCCGAAATAACTCACAAATGGGAAGCCGATGAGCCGAACAATATCAATAATGACGAGGATTGTCTCACAATAAATCATAAAGGACTTTTATCTGACGTCGCCTGTAACAGGTATTATACTGTAGTTTAGGTATTAAATCCATATATTTAAATAAATATTTATCTCTTGAATTCTCGCTATTGCATCTACCACTGTTTGTCTCTGCATCACCCAAAGGTTGACTGGTAGAAAATGCCTAAGGCATGAAGTCGGCCTCTGTACATTTGTGTGCTTGAAATATTAAATAAATAAATAAATAACAGGACACTGCCTTACTACTGCTTCAAGTCGGAAAACTCGACAGAAGAAATGGGTGATTGTGGGACTGTAGAACCAGGTAAACCTCTTTTTATTAAAATATTATTAACCGACTTCCCAAAATGGAGGAGGTTATCAATTCGGTTGTTTCTAGGGTTCCGTAGTAAACAAGGAACCCTTATAGTTTCGCCATGTCCGTCTGTCTGTATGTCTGTCCGTCTGTCTGTCTGTCTGTCTGTCTGTCCCCCGCTTAGCGCAGAGACTGTTAGTACTAGAAAGCTGTAATTTGGCATGAGTATACATACTAATGAAACCGACAAAGTGGTAAAATAAAATCATAAAAATATTTTGGGATATCGTTAGAAAGGTCTTTCAAAAATATTGTGAGCTTATTAAAACTATTTTTGGAATGAAGGATCCGTCTGCGAAATATTAAGCTTTAAAGTGCTAATTTTCGTCAGAGTCAAGTGTCCCCCCCCCCCCTGCCAGCTAAACGGTAAGTTCTGGATATGTGGAAAAATTCACAGTAGTAGTATATAATATAACGAAATTAAAAGGAAAACTATCACAGCTAAGTAGGCTCTACTAGTTAACGAGTAATTATCGACCAACTTAAATTTGCAGTTGCAAAAACATGTTCTACCATACATTTTGTATGGGAGAACATGTTTTTCAACTACAATGTTAAGTTTGTTCTTGGGATAAGTTCATCCCAGCTACGGAACCCTTCATTGTGCGTGGTCCGATACGCACTTGGCCGGTTTTTTTTTTGTATTTAGTATTTTTTAAAAGTTGATGAACAGTTGACATTTATAGGCTATTGTAACTTAGATAAATTACTAACCGACCCACTTAAAAGAAATAAATAAAAACTTTTTTACAAAACAAAAAAGAACCGTCTTTCAAAAAAACACTACAAAGTGAACAATAACTCTAATTTCGGAAATCGGTGGCAAATAATTGTCATTTGCCACCGACGTCCGAAATTAGAGTTATTTTTTTTTATTAGGATTCAACTGCCTTTTTGGTCTAGTGGTCCCAAACGGGACTGGTGAGCGTGGTCCCATTCCCCAAGGAAAGCAATTCAGTTCAGAAATTTCTCAGTAGCAGCTCGGATTTTTTTAGAATTGTATTATTTATAGTTATAGAGATAATTAGGAGTTTTCATTCACGGCTTATTATTGTAAAATCTTGTTGAAAACGGTAACCATGGAATTGTTCGTTTGTTCTTCTCCATAAAGGTTCGTACAGGCAGGTGCGACGCGACACCGGCATAACAATTTTCGTGAAGTTTTCAGAGAAATTTTGGCCGTCTGCGGGAGTCTTAATAGTTTATGGTTTAGGACAGAGTTCGAAGTTACCGGTTTTTAACTCTTTAAAATAAAATGATAAATAATTCACAATTATCACATTCCAGAATACAAATACGATAATCGTACAAACAGCTGCTACAAGTTCCACACGATACCTCGAACGTTTTCGCGCGCATTTTTCGCATGTTCAGCCGAAGGCGGCCATCTTGCCATCATCAACAATGACACTGAAGCTTTCGTCATCAAGGAACTGTTCTCCAATTATCCGGCTAGCACTATGATTGGAAACTTCTCGAAGGACGTGGCTTTTGTTGGCTTCAGCGATTGGGGAGAACATGGCGATTGGAGAACTATTCATGGTAGGTGAAATAGTTATTAAACAAGAATTTTCTATTTTGTTGCGTTGGGAGACGGCTTACTCCTACCATTTTCATAATAACATGACCTATGACATTGCTAAAACTATAACACTTACACGATTTATAAATCTGCGAGTTGCGTGTGTGTATTATACGTAATTCAATGTCCTCAGAACCTATTCACAAGTTAATGATGAAATATCTTTGAACTTAAAAGCTAGGCACGTGGGCCCGTACCATAATTATATGCAGGGAAGTCAAGGTATCATTGATTTTGGTACGATTTTACAGCCAGAAAAACTTTTGCTAAAAATCGCCTCCCAACTTTGTTTTCAGGTCAATCTCTAGAAGAAGCTGGTTACGCAACGTTCGCCTATGGAGAACCTAACAGAAGTCCATCAGGCGGAGAATTCTGCGGTTCCGTGAACCGTAACGCTGAACTCAACGATGCAGATTGTGATGGACCACACGCCTTTATTTGTGAAAAGGCCCCTGTATACCCTTCTGTCTGTTCAAATTCTGATGACGTATGATAGACTCTGAATTCGATTAATGAATGTCTTGTTAAAATTTGGAATGCTCACAGTTGAAATGCTAAATATGTAATGGAATTTTGCCCCAAAAAGGAAAGGAGTCATTTAAAACACAATTGTATTAGACATTAAAGTATTTTTATTTTCAATACAGTAGCTATAAAATGAAATTTCCTAATCGTTGACTGGCTGACTCAGCAACGCGTAGCCAACAATGCTGTTTTGCACAAAGGTTATCTTTATGACGAAGAAAGTCGCTGGCAAAGTGCTATGTAGTATTCTATAATCTTAACCACATTGTGTTTTCCTCAGTAACGATGTTTCATCAACATGACAAACGCCAGGAAAATGTGGACTCTTCTCACAGATAAATGAGAAGTTTTTGTCACACCACACATCGTTTAGATACCCATTGCGCCATAAAGAACCACAGAATTCATCTGGTGTTGCTGATGGCTCCCCTGTATTCCATTTGTCGTACCCTGCTTCCGCCAGCGTTTCACCTGAAAAGGAAAACATTGTTGTAATGTTGTTTTGACTGCCTCGTTGGTCTAGTGGTCGTAAGTGCTACTGGTGTGCCGATATTTTCACTCCCAGGACGGGCAAAATATTGGCCGTCTGTAATTGGGTTTTTCCCTCAGGAATTTCTCAGTAGCACTCCGGAGTCTGGATTTCGGCAACAGGCTCGCCCCCTATTAAATGGGACTTAAAATAACAGCCTGTTTGTGATAGGTCACCTCTGCATATCCCTGCCTAACAGATGTGATGTTATGTTATGTTGTTTTGTTTTGATGTTTAAAACATAAAATATTAAAACATATCGCCTGTGTATTCCCCGAAAGGTAAAGTAGAGGTGGACCTAATAGTACACCTGCGTTTCGCATTTCAGTTTGTGATTCAGGATTACAAGCCTCGGGTTGCTTCAACAGTGCACTAAAAATTATTTATGCTAAGTAATATTATAAATGCGTAAGTGAGTTTGATTATTTGTTTGTTTGTTACGGTTTCATGCACGACTGAACGGATGCACATAGGTAGACGGTGGTTTGGCGGGTGTAACCGCGAGGTGCAGCAGCTATTTTCTATAATTATCAGACAATGTTATGGATTGTATGAAATATAATATGACTAGAGATACTAGTCATTAGCCTTTGTGGCCTTTCAAGCCACAGATGATAGCAGAAAGAGTGAATTTTAAACTAGGTTCATAATTTTTACTAGTAAGTTAAAAGTTGCAAGAGAATTTGAATTACCATGAACTGTTCTCCACTCCCCATGTTCACCCCAATCGTAGTACCCGATAAGAGCTGCATCTTTCCAACTTTCTATCATTCCCAACATATTGCTTTTAGGAATTTTAGCGAAGAGTTCTTTGAGTACTGTGGCTTCAGTGTCACTGTTTATAACAGCAAGGTGGCCGCCTTCAGCTGCACATGCGAAGGAGGCTCGGGAGAAATTTCGTGGCTCCAGATGGAACTTGTAGCATTTGTTAGTTCTTGTATCCAAGCGGTATTCTGAAAAGGAAATTATGACTCTTATATAATAAGCGATGTTGGGACTTTTGTACTTTGGGCCCCACTGAAGTTTGGCATCTACTGTTAGGCCCAGAAAAACTGCCGAGTTTACAGTTTCAAGCACCTCTTTATCTAAGACGACGTTGGGTCCTAGATTTCTAGTAATTAATTCAATAAGTAATTCAATCCTAATGTAATTTTAACAGAAATTTGATGGAAAGAAAAAGATCATCTATCTCCTGAAATACGTGATAAGCAGATATCCCGAAATCTAAGCAGATAGTCAGTACTTAACCGAATCAGGCAAATCAGCGGGCAATAGCTAGTTATTTATAGTTATTGGTTTCAATCTGTTTTTATTTGACAGTAGGTACCTTATTTATGCGCACGCGAGTTGACGACATAAAAAGTAGGTAAAATCTGAAGGTGCCATCTCGCGCACGGCTCGCGACTTTGACACTCGCGAGTTGACGAACAAGTCAGGATTAGACGATTCTATTGTTTCACCATCAGCTTCAAAAAATTCAAAATTAAACAAAAAATTCAATCCGTTTTTTGTTAAATTTTCAATTATGTTTACCTGGATCTACAGTTCCGCATTCACTGGTTTCTTTGTTAGTGTTCTCAGGGCGATAACAGATGTAAGGTCGAGTCTCTTCACACGGATGATCAGCTAACTCTCCATTATCATTCAAAGTGAGACAGCTTTCTTTATTATCCTTATTATCTGGCTCATTTTCAGCCCAAGATAATGGAATTGACGAAAGTGGTGTCCCTGTAATGTGTTTTAGTCTCAATTTAGTGCAAAGGTGCTTACATTAACATTATACCATTATAAGCTTTCCAATAATTTCAGTAGAATGAGTGACATTGTCATAATTCCGTACTCTGATTGAATGTCTTGTAACTGTTACACACCTAGAATCGATACCGATTCATAACCCACAAAAAGTTGGTTGAAGGAAACATAAAGCCTTAAGTATTAAATAAAACCCTATCGATACTGACTGAGGAAAAAAAACAAAAAGCTGTCGAAGTTAAGGAAACTGCAGTGGAACAAAACAGGACATAACCAGCCTAGTCAAGGGGTATGGTATTACCCAGTAACTGGGTTATGGACTAGAACAGCTCTAAATGGATAAAAGTGGAAATATAGGAAATAGGCCTTAGACAAAGTAACATTATAACAGCGATAACGGTTATGGAAAAGTTTTTTTTTTAATTGAATTAACGTATGCTACAGAAAAGCTTAAGTCAATCATGTAGGATAAGAGGTAATTGTTGAAATACAAAACGCTTTGAAAGCGATTTTCAATTGTCTATGCCCTCAGATTGTCGATGTCGACTCTAACCCAAAATGAAACTCAAAGCATTTATTTCAAATAAAGAATTTTCGAATTTCGAAATTCGAATTGTAAAGGGGTCGGTCAATTATTAGAAAGATGAAGCTAGATAGCATTGGAACGGGCAAGAAACTCCACGGACACTCTTTTAAAATCAAAATATTGTTACAAGATATTGGTTACATCTTCACGTTGAAATTATACACGTGAGAACAATGTAGAACGTTAAAAGCGTTCAAAGATAAAAAAACAATAATTCAAAAAATGTGTTAAAATAAGCCGTGGCAGCTAAAAGATGACCAGTCTCTACTGACGGCACCCGTAGCCGAACCTGACGCATGGATTAGCACCATTCAGCTCAACCATTTTGAAGGGAGCTAAATGATCCAAACAACGTGCCACCATCAGCGAGATATAAGAGTGAGAATGACATACTCTCAGCCGCCAGATACAACAAACTGAATACGAGGTTCCGTTAAAACCCTAAACCGAGTCACCAATATGCATAATGTTATAACTATGTCTTTGAATAAAGGGGCTTATAACATTTATTATCTACACATATGCTATAAATCCTCTATAAAAGTTTCTGAACCAGTTAGCTTATTGCCAACATTAAAACGACCAGTGTCATAGTAACCATTATATCATCCAAACGAGTGTTATTATGCATAGTGGTCATAATGCAACTCGTTTGCTCCTTCGATTCTTTGCGGTCAGCGGGTGCAGTCCGCCACGCCGACACATCTGACACATGCCACATATGTCACAAATGTAACACATGTAACACATGGCACACATGTCACACACGGCACACATGTCACACATGTCACGCAGCCACACATGTAACACATGTCACACATTGAACACATGTAACACATGCCACACCGCCACACATGTCACACATGTAACTCATGTCACACATTGAACACATGTAACACATGCCACACCGCCGGACAATATGTCACACATGTAACACATGTAACACATGTAACACATGTCACACATTGAACACATGTAACACATGCTACACCGCCGCACATGTCACACATGTAACACATGTAACACATGTCACGCATGTCACACATGTCACACATTGTCCTAAATACGCTCCGTCACGCGCGCAAGGGCTACGGGCTATGGTCGTTTTTGTTGGCAATAGCTAACTGTTTCAGAAACTTTTATAAAGGATTCATATCATGGGTGTAGATAAAGTCTTGTATGCAACTGTATATAATTAGGTATTAAAACACTCATGTGATACTATTATCACACTCGGCAATACCCCTTATGATACAACAGTTGCATAAATAACTATAATACTGATTGACTAACCATCAACTGTATGATAATCTCCTTGAGAGAGAGTGGCATGAATCCCAGTAAAGACTTCTTGTTTGGAAGTGGAGTCCATTATGATGTGCATCATGTCTGATTTTATTCCTAGCGTGGTTGGGGAAGCTAGGACAGCACCTGTAGACAGAATAAAACACACTAACTGTTCACTTTTGTGTCTAGAGAATTTACTTAATTGAATGTTAGTAGAAAAGTTTCCTGGGCAAAAAAAAAATATTTTCTTTCGAAATTAAACATTATTTTCAGAAAAAATTGTGAGAAAATAAAATATAATATTGTATTTTTAATTAAAGTATTATTATATATTTAAGTGATGAGCCATATTTTAGTAAGTTAGACCAACTACTAAACAAGTCTACTAAAAAATATCAGGATTATACCTACAGCAAACAATCGAGCTAGTAACGAATTTGTCAATATTAATGCTGAAGTTACTTTGAGTTCCTCCATTATTTTGATTCAGTCGCTCCACCTTCCATGGCACATTGATTCTTGGATAAAAGAGCTTACCTTCAAGGGTGCATCGCAGTCGGGCATCGAACCAAGTAGCTGGTACAACAAAGTGTTTGAACCATCCTTTTGCTATTAAACTATACTTGTAGTCACATCTGAACGCTCCCTCTAAACATACAAGAAAAAACATATTTTAAAATTAAAATATAAAATAACACGTGGCGAGACCAGACCATAGTCACAGAAATCAAAACAAAACTAAATCAAACCTAACAAATAAACGCTCATCCGACGCTTATTTCTGTAAGAGTATTAGAACATAGTACGATAAAAATTATATACCCTAGTTATACAGCTACTAAATGAATAAGCAAACCATTAAAATTAAAATAATTAAATGAGATGCTAGATAAGATTTAAGCAAACACCACACTAAGCAAACATTTTGATATAATCTCGTAATGGTTGCATAACATTTTGATTCTTTACGGCTCCCAAGAAACAAAAATCTTTGTAATTTTTTGTCTGATTTTTTTTATAATCTCGAGTTCGAAGTCACCATATAAATTGAAAACATCTTACCAATAAAAGTCAGGCAGAATAGTAACACAAGATATTTTAAACAAGACTTCATTTTGTGATGACGATACCACAAGTTAAAGTGATAAAATTGTTCTAATGAGTATATATATACCTTTTTTTCCCGCGGATATATCCTGTTAAGTCAGTGGTTCCCAAATGTGGTAAGACACAAGCAATCTGCCAAGTCTTTTTCCAACTATGTTGGGGGTCGGCTTCCAGTCTAACCGGACGCAGCTGAGTACCAGTATTTTACATAGAGCGACTGCCAATCTGACCTCCACAACCCAGTAACTGGGTAATACGATACCCTTTGGTAAGACTGGTTGTCAGAATTGTCGGACCAACAGACGCACTTTCCGATGCACGGCTCCTCCGCGTTATCTCTCTCTCGATACGTAAAGATCGTCACCCATCCACGGACTAACCCCGACAAGCGTAGCTTAACCTGATGGATCGACCCGTGCGGCTGTTATTACTTAGCCACAAGATCCTCTGGTATGTGGTATGACACAATTTTTTAAATCTGACCATAAAGGTGACAAAATGTTGGTTATTAGAAAAGATATAATCCACCTGAAAACATGATGAACAATTAGTTTGAATTTCCTCACTTGATCCATAGAACATTAGGCAAAATAAATACTACAAGTAAAATAATCAGGTATTAAAAAGCAATGACTGTTTGAACATCACTGACACAGGAAAATAATATTAGATAATGAAGTAAAATCTATATTAATAACACAAAAGCTTTGCTCATTATGTGTAAATAAATCATTGATATCAATAATTGAATTATGAAAAACCCTATTGTGTAGTCCTTTAGATAAGCTAATAGGGGAAACTAGGAATTAATGTTTTTATTTTATAATGGGAAAACCAACAGTAGTAGGATGTAATAAACTTAACAAATTAATATAGTACCCACTACATTGTCCACAGGTTACCACAGATCCTCAGATATTTTTTTTAGTTCTCGAACATAATTATTTTAATTTACAAAACCTTCTAGGATAATCTGCAGATTTTTTTTAAATTATGCTCTCAGTAAATCTTAATCTATAAATTAAAATAAAACTGTACATCGAATATTAATAAAAAAAAAGTAATTGCCACGAGGTCTGAGATCGATTCTAATGCCTTATTATAGCTTTTAGAATTTTCGTCTGTTTGTCTGAATGTATCTTTCAGCATCACGAAAATTCTACAGGATAGATTCTGTTCGGATTTTGCATTCCTTATTAGTCTAGTCAGGCGGTAAAATATTTTATATAATATTATCATGCTATTTGCTACGGGGGATGAGCAATATTGAAAATTGAATTATGTTTGTATTCCCCTATAGTTTACAGAAAATTATAAAAAGACTAAATCGGTAGAACATTGAAAAAAAAATACGGTTAAGTAGCAATAAAATGGGCAATTTTCACAAAATATTTTTTTGACGCCAAGAGATCGTGTTTTTTATGAGGATCATAAAACTCTATCAGACTATAAATATCCAAGACCCCACGATCAACAATTACGCTTGCGATCACTCGACCAACCGCTTTTCCACTTTTATTTTTTCTTGGCATAAGATAATATTATACACAAGTTAAAAATAAAAAATTACATAACCCCCAACACAAACAAAGACCTCTAAAAAGAGAAAAAAAACACCTACTCAATCATTCGACCCTGTCCACGATCTATCTATACCTAACCTATTCATTGAGAACATTCCAATGAGCCCAAACACGATACCAGTGCTGTAAGTTAGTGAAGGAGTAGAGTATCCTACGAATTCCAGGTGATGCTGCAGTATCAGTTCAAGGTTACTATGTTCTTCTAATATCATTGATGTAACAGAATACTAAACGAATCAATCAGACTTGTGGAAGATGCGCACATCCATTCATCAACTAGAAAAGATCTGCTGATAATCTTCAAACGGCTGAACTGATTTTCTTGAATTGTAACTAAGAATACTCTCGATCAAGACTCCCTTTCAAACAAAAAAATAATCATCGAAATCAGTTCAGCCGTTTGGGAGCTACGAGGGAATAACAGCTACACAGATACACAGATACACACGTTAAACTTATAACACCCCTCTTTTTCCGCCGGGGGTTAAAAACAGACTTTCATAAAAGCAAGGACGAAGGCCGACAGCCCAAAGAACAAGTGGCGGTGGGCAGGGCAGACTGGGCGCAGAACTGATGGCCAATGGAGCTGAAAGGTTCTGGAGTGGCGACCGCATACTGAAAGACGTAGCGTTGGAATGCCTCCCATGAGATGGACCGATGACCTGATGAAGACCGCAAGAATCCGCTGGACCACAGAACCGGTCGATGTGGCGAAGCTTGGGTGAAGCCTATGTCCTGCAGTGGACTAAAAAATAATTATTAATTTAACATATTAACATAAAAAAGTGATTGTATAACCCTACATATAGAAATAAAAATAATTTAATCCTATCCATGGACCAACCCCGGCAAGAGCAGCTTAACCTGATGGATATACCCGTGCGGCTGTTATTACTTAGCCACGAGCTCCTCATAAATGGTAGTTATTAAATGAAAAACACCCTCGAAACATGATGTTAATTTATTTATATGAGGAAAATCAACGAGTAATACATTACAAGTTGTATTATACTTTACAAAATATTATGAACTAGCACTGTTTACAAAATCCCGAAATGCACCCTAGAATATTGAAATAGCAAAGTTCCTATGTGCCCCTGTGGTACCCCGGAGAACGCATTCTATTTATACCACCAAAAATTAAAGGATCATTTTAAATTAAACATTTATTTAGGTATAATGAACATTATTTACTGTCGCATGTCATAGCAGCAATATGCAAAAACCACCACACAGTGGATCCCAAAAAGCATGTAACGCCTACGCGGCAAGCCCAGAAAGAGGTGACGGGATGAGCTGGACTCCTTAATGGATTGGCCCGCAATCGCAGTAGACCGGGAAAATTGGAAACAGGGAAAGGAGGCCTTTGCCCTGCAGTGGGACAACACAGGCTTCTATTACATAATTCTTTCTTTTTTTTCTGTCCATTCCTCACTATTTTATTTCAATTTGTACACGACAAAGGTCAGGATAATCTGGGTTCTTCTCACAGATAAATGGGACTGACCTGTCACACCACAAGTCATTTAATAGACCCGTGCGATAAAAAGCACCACAGGATTCACCTGCTGCATCATGGGTGCGGTCATTGTTAGGCTCCCCTACTGAAAATGTACTGTACCCTGCTTCCGCAAGCGTTTCACCTGAAAAGAGAACATTATTGTTATTACGTGACAATAGATTACTGTAATCAGCTAACGAACTTATTTTATTTGGATTAAAACTGTTACTGGCTAACGATTTTTTTTTTTTTTTAATAAGACTGTTACTAGTACCTACCTACACTTCATTCTAGGCAATTTTACTATTACAAACTTATTTCGAAGTTGTTGCAATAAATAATAATTATTTTATGATGTCAAATATTATGGCATAGTGAATAATTACCATGAATCGTCCTAAAATCCCAACGCTCGTCCCAATCGTGAAATCCAATAAAAGCTACATCTTTCAGGAAATTTCCAAGCATACTTCCTCCAGGATATTTAGCAAAGAGTTCTCTTAGTACTGTGACCTCGGTTTCACTGTTTATAATAGCAAGATGGCCGCCTTCAGCTGAACATGCGTGGAAGGCTCGCGAGAAATTTCTTGGCACTGTGTGAAACTTGTAGCAACTGTTTGTTCTTGTATCCAAGTGGTATTCTGAAAAGAAAGTAATGAACATTTATGTCATCTATACATCTATACCTATAATAAAGCTGAAGATGGTCGAAAGTCTTTACATGGAAGATATTCGAAAAAAAGTTGGCTGGGAATACTTAGAATCGATAACGTGTTCGACGTTCCAAGAGTTTTAGAATTTTTGTCTGTTTATTTGTAAGCGCATCACGTGAAAACGGCTTAACGGCTTTTGTCGCAAACTTTACTAATCTGTCGAGAAGATTCCCGGCCAGGTTATAGGCTATGTAACATCACGCTACGACCCTAAGGAGCCGAGCAAAATGAAAAAAAGTCAGAAGAAACTCTAACCGAAACGAAGTAATAACACGGGCGATGGGTTTCGACGCGGTGGGCTGGTGTCTGAGATTTCACGCGGACAAAGTCGCGGAAAGAAACTAGTTGCTTTAATAAAGGAAATATAAATCCTACCTAGTTATAATAAACAAAAACTCTGCTCCAAGGATCAAACGGCACATTTTATAAGCACCTACAACTAACCGTAGCAGATACTTTACTAGACGGACCTGCTGGTTATCTCGTGTGTAAGAAGATACATGTGATGATACTATGTACATAGCAAAAACCCTATTTTTGCTAATTGTAAAACAGGGACCGAAAACCTGTATACATTACGAAGAATTTTGGTTACTTCTATGTCTAAAGAATCCCGCAGACAGGCGAGAAAGTTATAACCGAAGAAATACCCGTATTAATCATAACGGTTTCGGTCCCTGTTGTAAAGACCAGCCTGTCAGGTCATCCTTTCGAATATATTTACCTGGATCAATAGTGCCACACTCGTTGACTGTTTTTGTAGAGTCTACGGAACGGTAACAAACATAAGCTCGAGTTTCTTGACAGGAAAGATCTGCTAATTCTCCATGACTATTCAAAGTGAGACAACTTTCTTTATTGTCCTTGTTATCTGGCTCATGTGGCGCCCAAGTTTGAGGAATTTTTGAAAGCGGAATACCTGTAATTTTTACATATATAATTATATAATCTTAATGTAGTCTATATATAAATATGTCAATGTGAGCCTTCTCAGCATTGGCATTACGAAGCCCAATTGAATCTCCTGCAACCGCAATAATTATTCATGCCTTTGAGATTTAAAAATTATGTTTTTGTGTAACAGGAGGATGCTTAGTCTCATAATTTTATACTACACGGTGAAATTTTAATCACCGTTTTCTTCTTAAGGGGTCATTGTACTCATCATTATGAACAACTTTTACTATGGGACCAAACCTGAAATCGTGAAAAAAAAATCAGCTGTTCCCTACATTTAGTTCGCATAACTCGTTAAAATGTAGGGAACAGCTGATTTTTTTTTCACGATTTCAGGTTTGGTCCCATAGTAAAAGTTGTTCATAATGATGAGTACCCCTTAAGAGGAAAACGGTGATTAAAATTTCACCGTGTATACTGATTGACTAACCTTCAACAGTATGGTAATCTCCTTGAGAGAAAATAGCATGAATCCCAGTAAAGATTTCATACATCTGCTTATTTTTAGTGGAGTTAATGATGTTTGTCATTTCATCTTTCATATTTCGTGTAGTTGGAGAGGCTAAGACAGCACCTGATGACAAAAGAAAATTAAAACAGTCAAAAACCGGGGTCAAGTCTGCCTTCGTACTTCGTAAAACTTCAAAAATCTATTAATAATTTAAAAAAATCAAAAATCTATTAATAATATCGACCTACTTTACTGAATCAGATTTTTACTAATTTTTTTTTCTCCCTAGATTTGAATAATAATATAATGTTATAAATTATTGTATAAAAGTTCTTACCTTCCAGTGCACATCGCAGCCGAGCATCGATCCAAGTCGCCGGTACAACATTGTGTTTGAACCATCCTTTGGCTGCTGAATTGTATATGTAGTCACATCTGTATGAGGGGGATCGCCATCCCTCTAAAAACAAACAATATAAGTTATAAGGAATAACTGAAATCTAATGTAACACTCATATGTAGAACCTTGTTATGTCGAAAGCTGAGGAGGAATCGATGGTTGCGGAATGGACAGAAAGGGTCATGCGATGCGACGAAATGTGGAAAGTCGTAAGTGTGAATGAAAAGAGGAATGGATTGTGTGAAAAATTAAAATTATGGTTAGGAAATACGTTAATTCTGAGATGACGGCTCATGGAAATTTAAGGAGGAAAAAGACTTACAAATAAATTTTAATAAGGAGCGGAAGATGCTGGATTTGATAGCAAATTATAAAGCAATATTGGTAGCTTCTAAAACCAATTCATTTTATAATATCTTACCAATAAAATTCAGGCAGAATAGTAACACAAAATATGTTAACCAAGACTTCATTTTGAGAAGAACGAGGTGCACATGGGTGATAGAATGGTTGTATCAATTATTTATATGCGATTCCTATATCTCATCGGGAGAGTCAGTGGTTCCCAAATGAGGCAATAATTTTCAATTGTTTTTTTTCGTCATGGTGCGAAGTTATTTTCTGTGGGTCTGCCCTTTATAGCAGAACTTTTTATGTCATAACTTTATTTTGCATAACTACGGATAGCATAAACTTCATGTCGCAGTAAATCGTTTCGCAGACACTCATTTAGCATACATTCAAAATTTTGTAAGTCAGAATCATCTTTACGCATTCATATCCATAATAATTAAAAAGCAGAACCATCATATCGCAGAAAGTTTACACCATGATATTGAAAGACTCATCTGTCACCTAAAAGAAGCATGCAAATAAGCATAAACCATGCATGCAGCAAGCATGCAGCAGTGCGAAGGAACACCGGTAGAATAATTTCCGTGAGTTTTCATAAAAAATGTTCCACCAGAGGCGAGTAACGACTGTCTGCGGAAGCCTTAAGTGGTCTATAATTTATAGGCAATAGTACATTCAACATTTTTTTTAATTAGGTTAAAGAAAAAAAAAAAATATATAATAATATTTATAATGTTTTAGTAAATTTTTATTTTTGTATTTACCATACACCCTAGCAAGTCGTATATATTACGTGTATGTCAAAATATACATTTTTATAGGTTTCTTGTTGAACAATTTCATCTAATCTATTGAAAATGCGGTACCGTAGAAGATACGTTTAACGTAATACATTCAATAACCGTAATATTTGAAAACCACTGACACAGATAATAATAATAATATTATGTAAGTACTGAAAGAAACACTATATCTTAGTAACTAATTAAAACGCTTTACTTATCGCTTTGTATCATAAATCATTAATTACTGATGTCTGATAAGCACTAACGGGGTCTAGTTTAGATAACATAGATCAGATCGCTAAGCCAATCACACATCAAAACATCCTAAGCTTGGTACTTAATTAGTAACAATAACTATACTTTATCACACCAAAGTTATGCAACTCCCGGTCAACAATATAAACTGTAACACAAAAGCCTATGGTATCTATAATAATAACGTATGTAATAACCCCCGACACAATTCCAGATGATGCTGCACTATCGGTTCAAGGGTACTATGTTCTTCTAATATAATTGAAGTAACAGAATACTAAATTTCGAATCGATCAGACTTGTGGGAGATGCGCACATCCAACCATCAACTAGAAAAGAGCTGATAATCTTCAAACGACTGAACCGATTTTCTTGAATTGTAGCTAAGAACACTCTCGATCAAGACACCTTTCAAACAAAAAAATAATAATCAAAATCGGTTCAGCCGTTTAAAAGCTACGAGGGAACAGACAGATACACACGTTGAAGAACTTATAACACCCCTCTTTTTCCGTCGGGGGTTAAAAAGACGCATAACGAAGCCGAGAGTTACTTGCTCTTCTTTGTGTTCATTATTTTGTACTGGACCATACCTGGGAACCTTTTGGTTACGGAGATATTGAAGATCAAAGTTTCAATATAACTTATAACTTTACTTATATGTACTACTTGATACTCATTACCCCGCGATTACACCTTTTAAACAAGTTGTGATACTTGTTTTCTATAAGTCTACTTGGAAAAAATATGGCATGTGTCATGTAACTAGATTTCAAACACGGTCTTGTTAACTATTTTTGTTTCACCTTTTTGTCATTTTTGACAAAGGAGGATGCCAAAAAGAAACCAAGGCGATTAAAATAATTTATGAACAGGAAAGTAGACCTTAAATAAGAGGTCGCAAGTACGCAAATCGTTATGCATTAAACTATAACCAAACTGGCCAGCAAAGTTTTTTGCGATTTCTGACTTTTCTAGTACTCAAAGCTCAGTTCGTCCGATACAGGTTTTTGATCCTTATAAGAAACAGGATCGCTTGGCATCAAAAAAAGTTTTTTTGTGAAAACTGCCTATTTTCTCGCTGACTGTATTTTTTTTTTCAAAATCTGTGAATGCAGATCAAAATTTCTCAAAAAGTTAAGGACTGTCTCCTAAGACCATTTTCCTGTAGCTATAACGGTTAAGGAAGCAGCCCTTGCTGCCCCATCTCGAAAATCCACCCTGTTAATATTAAATAAAATAACTATGCATCATGACGAAGTGGAAAGATAGTGTTCTTTTAAATATTGTAACAGTTTGACAGTCCTTTATTTCAGGTTAATAATAAAATACGAATAGTAGTACGAATAGTTTAAACACTAGATATTTATTGAATTTCTCTTCATATTTTTATTTAATTTTAATTAATTGTACTGTGCATTTTCAGGTAAAACACGACAACCGCCAGGATAACCTGGATTCTTCTCACAGATAAATATGGCTGGTTTGTCACACCATAAGTCGTTCAAGAGCCCCGTGTTGAATATCGCACCACAGGATTCACCTGGTCGTGAATTGTCTGGCTGACCTGGAGAAAATTTACTGTATCCTGCTTCCGTTAGCGTTTGGCCTGAAATGGAAATATGTATAGGTTATTCAGCAAAGTGATAAATCAGTCTTATGACACGGGCACTAGATTGAATCCCGAGCGAAATTAAGGATTCTAGGGATAATTCCGGAGCGCAGAGAGAGAATCCTGAGTGCAGTGACGAAGGCAATGTTTTTTGCTGACATTCGTCCTTGACAACTGTCACCGTATCACTTAATAAATCATTTTTATCAAACCTTACACTTTACAATCTCCTCCCTCCCTTTACATGATAATAATTTAGTTATTTAATCAAATCTTACAGTCGTTAAAGGTTATCCATTCCTACGCACTGAGATTCCTGTATTCCTGTCTATTTATTCAACCTGCTAATAGTTCAAAATATCTTGTAATAATAGACGGAGCTAAGAGTGTTCTGTATATGATTTTTTTACTCATGATTTAACGAAGAGAATATAAGTTACCATGAATAGTCCTCCAATCGAAGTTTTCGCCCCAATCATGAAACCCAATAAAAGCTACGTGTTTAAAGAAATTTCCCTGCATAAGTCCTTCAGGATATTTAGCAAAGAGTTCTTTTAGTACTGTGGCCTCGGTTTCACTGTTTATAATAGCAAGATGGCCGCCTTCAGCTGAACATGCGAGGAAGGCTCGGGAGAAATTTCGTGGAGATGTATGAAACTTGTAGCATTTGTTAGTTCTTTTATCCAAGTTGTATTCTGAAAAGAAAATGTTATATATTATTATTTTGTTTGCATCATTGCGAAGATCATACACAATAAAATAGATTTTATTTTATAATATTCAGCACTGGTTATTATTTATCAGCTGAAAAGCTACTTCAGCAAATTCAAAAGACTGTCAGCCCATCCCTCCTAGTATATTCACCTGGATCAGTGCCGCACTCCCTGGCTCCTGCTTGCAAGCTCTCGGAGCGGTAACAGATGTAAGGGTGAGTCACATCACAGCGATGATCTGCTAATTCTCCATATCCATTAAAAGTGATACAGTTTTCTTTATTATCCTTATTATCTGGCTCATTCTTAGCCCAAGATACTGAAATATTCGAGAGTGGTGTGCCTGCAATTGCATTGACATCATTATTATGTACATTATGTACAAGTATATAAAAAAAACTTAAAAAGGGGGCATAAAAAAATTCGTCCGTATCGCTGTCAATGGGAAAATTGCTCAAAAGGCTGGCAATGTTATTATTTAATATTTATTTATTAAATTTCAATAATATTATGGTATGAATTATTTCACTGCTCAAGTAAATATTTACAATCCACATTATGTTGTGAGGAAACAAAAAGACGCTTCACATCATGGTCTTAATTTCTTTAATTCCTCTGTTTTTATCCCCAAAGGAGAGAACTCATTGCATTATCAGAGATTTATTAATTTCAATTTGGAATTTCAGAGTGTCAAATAAACGACGGTAATTTATATGTGATGAATATACTTAAGAGGGTGCATTCGGTAAGTGGGCAACGTCTCAAATAGATATCAAATATGTCGCTGTTTTCATTAATTTGGCAAAAAAAGTATTTGGAAACTTTCCAAATGACTTTTTTACATCTAAAACTAAATATTCGGTGTTAGGATATTTATTATTGCATTTCATAGTCAATATTCTAGTTCACTTTTTGAACATATTTCATACTTTCATACAGGAATATTGCCAAATTAATCAAAACAGCGATATATTTGACATCTATTTGCGACGTTGCCAACGTTTCCGAATGCACCCTCTTAAAGAGAGATGAATATAAATCTTGTTAGATGCTGAGGGAGAGGAAGGCTAAACAAAAGGATGGAATGTATGAGGAATGACATGAAAGAAAAGGGAGTGTATGATAGTGTGACGGTTGACGGGGGAGAATGGAAGAAGAAACCGAGTAATATGGAAAACGAGCAAGAAGATGATTTTGATTTATTATTATTTTGGAACATTTTCTATATCAACTCTGATTGTTTCATTCTTAGTAATTTAACAATTGACTAACCTTCAATCGTATAATAATCTCCTTGTGAGAAGGTGGCATGAATCCCGGTAAAATATTTATATTCCGGATTGGAGTTGTTTATGATGTTTCTCATTTCAGCTTGTATTTCTGGTGTGGTTGGGGAAGCTAGAACAGCACCTGAGGACAACAAAAAAACATCACGACTATGAAGGGGTAGTCGATTGTGTGTACTTAAGTAGGAAGTAATTATTTAAGTAAGTAATTATTTATTTCTCAGTAAATGGTACATTTAGATCTTACATTAAACACTGTTTCACACTTACTACCATTGCTGGTGTAGAAATATTAAATAGTAAGCTAGATACATGCAAATCATAACTAGGTACATTATAAGAATATTAAATTTGTATTGTCAAAATATTATAAGTTCAATAAAAAAAAAAAAAAATCAGTTTGCTAAAAATAAATCATAATGTCAAAAATAAAAATCATAATATATGGTCAAAAATCAAAAAAAAAATACAAAAATAATACAATGTCCAAGAATTTATAATAATGTCAAAGTACTAATGTCACTATTAAGATTTTAATTACAATCAAAACGTATGATTAAAAAATTCATTGACGGAATAAAAACACATGTGTAAGAGCCAATTAAACATTTTACATTTAAACTTATTAATTGGTAACATTCTCAGGCCAGTTGACACTTGTTAAAGTTAAATATAATTGTAATGGAAACTGCTATTGAAAAATTTCTGATAAACAAACCTAAAAACACTTTATGCAAACTTAGTCATGTACCCAAGACCCCACGATCAACAATCACGCTTGCGATCACTCGACCAACCGTTTTTCCACTTGTCATTTCTCTTGGCATAAAATAATATTATAAAATAGGTATTACCTTCCAGTGAGCATCGCAGCCGGGCATCGAACCAAGTCGCTGGTACTACAAAGTGTTTGAACCATCCTTGGGCTTTTATACTGTGCTTGTAGTCACACCTGAATGATCCCTCTAAAATACAAGCAAAATAATTTAACAAATAAAAATATAATAAACGGCATTTTGATTAAGTCATCTCTCAAGCACAAATAAAAATATCTTACCAATAAAATGCAGGCAGAATAGTAACACAAAATATTTAAAACAAGACTTCATTTTGTACGAACTGAAATGCAAATTATGGCGCTTCAATTGTTACAACTATTATTTATAGACAATTCTAATTTGTTAATTGAGTCAATATGATTATATTGGCAGACATGACTCTTTGAGTCAGTGGTTCCCAATAATTAAGAAACAATATAATAATACTAGCTTTTGAAATGACGACTAATATAGAAGTATAGAAGAAAAAAACATATTGTGTCGACCCCAAATATATTGAAAGAAAGAAAAATAGGTTTATTTGTCATAGAAACACGTGCATACAGAAAGATGGGTAAGCAGAAAAATATCAGATGTGCATTAGGTAATACGAGCATAAAACAGACATAGTCGGTAGCTGCACTTCATAACTGTGACAAGAAGACTTCCGCTCAGCATGACGCTGTGGGGGACCCACAGTTCAATGCTGATTTTTAGTGGTCACCCGAAAAAGACGTACGGAAACCAAGTTCGGTTCTGTGATTTGTATATAAATAGGTAACAAAATAAAGTAAATAGTAGGTACTTTGAATATAATGCAACTATACTACAAATAGGAATATATTATATATTTATATTATACATTTTTACGTTGTTTAATAACAACAAAAAAAATGTATCGCGTGCATTTATTTATTTATGCGTGTAAAATAATGTACGTAGAGAGACAGGAGAATGATGATCATGGTGGTGACATAATACAAGTTTTTACACGCGGTTTCGCCCGCGTGTATTCCGAAAATTGTCTCACGGGAACGTATTATCGGCATAAAATATGTTCTAACTCAAGTCAAAGTCGAGCTGTATCATCCGTTCAGCCGGTAAGACGTGAAAATATCACAGTCAAAACGTCTCAGTTACTTTCGCATTTATATTTATGTATATCTATATATTATACAGAGTGGTCCAAATAGTGACATCCAAAAGAAACATTTGAATTCCTCATATACTGGGCTATTTGAAAATATCCGTGTATATCCGCGATTTTTTTTTTAGTTTTCGATTTATTTCGTTTCTTGTAATTATTTTGAGTTTTTTACCGGTGAAGCTTCAAAAATTTATTTTGTTGTAGTATGTACCTACATATTTTTCAGTTTCTTTTTTCGAGACATAATCGTCTTGAATGTTATTTTCATAGTAAAATAAGAAACTTCCTAAAATTCCTGCAACTTACTCAAAAAACTATCATTATGGGGGATTTAAGTTTTTTGTAAGACAGACTCAAATAAAAAAAAAAAGTTTTTGTATTTTTTCATTGAAATGGAAAATTTCAGTCTATCCCGCTGAACTCTTTTATTTTACGTATGAAAGTAAGATCATTGTCAATCTTTCCATCATTGCTGCCGAGTATTGAGCACAAGTATAATGATTTCTGAAACATTAATAAAGGCGTAGTTCTCATAAAAATCTGGATTTTATTAACAAAAGATGTGTGCTGTCTTCTTCCTACTCATCGGACATTAACTGTTTCAAGTAGCTTAACTCCGTAGTTGGAGTCCTCGAACCATCCGACCTGATATTCAATAGCAAGTTCTTCGTCGAGCGGATGAGTTCCTTAAGTTCTGAGTGGTGCTTCAGGATTACTAAACAAATGCGTGCACTAACTGAACAGGTTCACCCAAATCTGTGTTCACACCATTTCAGATACAAATTCTACATAGTTGTCACAATGATCTGACGAATATTATCTCTGGACTTAAAAAAAAGACATCTGAGTTTGTTTAGGTCATCTAGTTTTTAAAATATGATTGATATGTAAAAGTGTTTGTATAAACCTAATTATATTAAATTAAGAAAAAAACATTTTGTATTGAGATGATCATGAAGCCTTGATGCACCTAGCCTTCAATTTCAAACATTTCACCTCTGCTTGTAGAACTTGAAGAAACTACTCTATTAAGAGCCCACACAACCTCAGGTTTATATCTCGCTCGCATCATACTACTCGCGGACTGAGTGCAAGCGAGACGGAGGCGGCAACAAATCAGTAAAAGTTTAGGTAATTGCTTTTTACGGCGAAAATAATGGTAATTTAGAAAAAATAAAAAACATAGTCGCTGCTTTATAGTTAGTTCAATTAGTGTGCCAAGTTTCATGATCTAATTTGAAGTACTATTTAATAGCAGCGGTTTATTGTTCGGTTTGGAGGTAACTTTGGTTTTTTTTTCTATAGAGAAATTTTTATGAAATCGTGTTTTCGGATAACAGTCGCTAACATTAATCCTCAACTTTAACATATATTTATTTCAAAATTAATGCTGCAGTAGTTTCGACACAAACGGCGGATCTGGCTAAGCAATTTGACGACCTATAGGCCCTTAAGTTCTGGAGACAGAAGCGAGATGTCTTGGGACTTAAAACTTGAGTATTTGAGAATCACTGGCTTATGAAATAACATTACATACTCATTTGGCAAGGCATTTATATAAATTAAAACAGCCCTGGCTTTCCTTATTATTATTGTTTTTAATATAAATAAATTAATGACCTAGATACCACATGAATAGCAAGTTTACCATAATATTCTCGAATAAAATTTATAAATAGTTATAGTTATTAAATGAAATCATCCTCGAAACATGATGTTAATTTATTTATATGAGGAAAATCAACGAGAAATACACTATAAATTATATTGTAGTTTAAAAAATAACTAATAATTAATAATAAATAACTTGCGCTGATTACAAAATCCCGAAATGCACCCTCAATTTATTTTCATTAGAATATTGAAAGCAAAAGTAGATATTACCCCAGAGAACGCATCATATTTCTACCACCAAAAATCAAAAGATCATTTTTAATTAAATATTTATTTATAATCAACATTGTTTACCGTCGCATGACAGAGCAGCAATATGCAAAAACCACCTATCAGTGGATATCAAATAACAGGAAACGACTACGCGCCAGGCCCTGAAAGATATGGCGGGATGAGCTGGACTCCTTTACAGATTTGCCCGCAATCGCAGTAGGCCGGGAAAAGTGGAAATACAAATTCAAAATTCAAATACTTAGTTTTATTTCAAAATGGGATTGCAAAGTTTACAAATGTTGCAGTAATTTTTAGGTTCAACTATACAATAAAGATGGATGAAGTACTACTTCTAGATAGGCTAGAATTTAGCCTGTGTTAAGGAGAGATAGTGCCGGTCCCCTGATTAGCGGAATATTATATAAATATTGTGTATTTCTCACCTGATGTGACGTTACTTAACATTAGAGTACTTAGTAGTTTTACAGAATGTAGAACGTAGGTGAAACACGGCACAGCCACATATTATGTAAACAACAATTTACAGCAACAATACATAAACGTGATAAAAGACAACAAATTAAACCAAAATTAAAATTATAAACACAATAAAATTCACAATCAATATCAAAATTAAAAACAAAATCAAAATATTATCAAAAACCAAATTAAAATTAAACCAAAATTATAAACAAAATTAAAATCAAAGTTAAAATCGAAAACAATATGATCAAATTTATAATTATATTATATTTTATTATTATTTACACAAGACATAATTACGAGTATCTAGAGTGTGTGGGTATATGGGGGTGCGTCTGTGTAGGTGAATTGTGTTAAGAGGGGTGTGTGTGCGTGTGTATTATTTTGTGGGTCGTGATAACTTTGTGAGAAATAATTCATTATCATCATAATTGAGGTCCAAAAGGAGTTTCCGTACAGTTTTTTTGCAATAGAATGGAAGTCTAAAGATTTGGAATTTTGCATTAATCTTAATATAGAGAGATGGAGCAAGATATAAAGAGAATCGTTTTACAAAAGGGGTATGTGGAGGTGGAATAGTGCAGGCTAAGTCTTTCCGGCGTTTAGAGATATGTCTGTTTGGTGTTTTGGAATGTTGGAGTTGGTCTTTGCTCTACAGTGGGACAACATAGGCTTAATATAGTTATTTACTTCACTGTCCATTCCTCAATATTGTTCTTCAGTTTCTGCACGACAAATGTCAGGATAATCTGGGTTCTTTTCACATATAAACGGGGCTGGCCTGTCACACCACAAGTCATCTAATAGAGCCGAGCGATATATAGCACCACAGGATTCACCTGGTGCAAAATTGTTAGGCTCCCCTCCTGAAAATTTGCTGTACCCTGCTTCCGCAAGCGTTTCACCTGAAACAAGAACATTATTGTTATTGCGTGACGATAAATTACTATAATCAGCTAACGAACTTAATTTTTTTGGAATAAAACTGTTACAAGCAAAAGATTTTTTTTTTTTGGAATAAAACTATAATTAGCTAATGAACATATTTTTTTTGGAATAAAACTGTTACTAGCTAACGAACTGATTTTTTTTGGAATAAAACTCTTACTAGCTAACTAACTTACAATTTTTTTGGAATAAAATTGTTACTAGCCAATGAACTTAAACATTTTGGAATAAAACTGTTACTAGTACCTACACTACATTCTAGGCAATTTTACTATTTCAAACTTATTTCGGCGTCGTTGCAATAACTTATAATTATTTCATGACGTCAAATTAAGGCATACTGAGTAATTACCATGAATCGTCCTAAAGTCCCAACGCTCGCCCCAATCGTTAAATCCAATAAACGCTACATCTTTCCAGAAACTTCCCAACATCTTTCCGCCAGGATATTTAGCAAAGAGTTCTCTTAGTACTGTGGCCTCGGTTTCACTGTTTATAATAGCAAGATGGCCGCCTTCAGCTGAACACGCGTGGAAGGCTCGGGAGAAATTTCTTGCCACTGTGTGAAACTTGTAGCAACTGTTTGTTCTTGCATCCAAGCGGTATTCTGAAAATATTTTTATGAATATTTATGTCATTGTTATTATAAAGGAAATATAAATCCTACCTACGACTCATTTTATAAGCAGCAACAACTAACCGTAGTAAACCTTACTAGACGGACCTGCAGAATCTTTATAAATCGTTGGTACCGGTATCGAAGAATTGTGGTTACTTCTACGACTAAAGGCTCACTCCGTAAACAGGAGTGACGCGACACGGGTAGTTCAATTTCCGTAAAGTTTTCATAGAAAATGTTCCACCAGGAGAGGTCGAGTCACCTAAAGGTTACCGCTATCTGGGTAACCATGAAGAAGAAACGTCACCTCTATTTAGGTTACCGTTTTAATACCTGTTACCATAAACAAATTACCTTGAAATCTTTGTCACACACACAGGCGATGCGCGCCTTTTGACTAATGCCAACGGCACGTGTAAGATAGAGGTAATTTTAGTTTCAATAACCGGTATTAATACTGTTTGTATTCAATTTAAGAAATTTTGAAAATATCTGTAAAAATAAAATGTTATAACCGAAAAAATACCGGTTTCGGTCCCTGTTGTAAAGACCAGCCTGTCAGGTTATCCCTTCGAGTATATTTACCTGGATCAATAGTGCCGCACTCGTTAACTCTTTTTTTAGAGTCCACGGAACGGTAACATACATAAGGTCGAGTTTCTTGACAAGAAAGATCTGCTAATTCTCCATGACTATTCAAGGTGAGACAACTTTCTTTATTATCCTTGTTATCTGGCTCATTTGGAGCCCAAGTTTGACGAATTCTGGACAGCGGAATACCTGTAAATTATACATAATTATATATTTATTAGTCTTAATATTTTCCATAAATAAATATGCCAATATTAGACTTCTCAGTATTGGCATTACGTAGCCAAACACAACAACAATTATTTATACAGTAATTATAATTTTTATATTTGTAACATTTATACAGTAACAATTATTTATGCCTTTATGATTGCAAAATGATGTTTTTATGAAACAGGAGGATGCTGAGTCTCATATTTTTATACTCTATACTATACTGATTGACTAACCTTCAACAGTATGATAATCTCCTTGAGAGAAAGTGGCATGAATCCCAGTAAAGATTTCCGACATCTCCTCATTTTGAGTGGAGTTCTTGATGTTTGTCATTTCATCTTTCATATTTCGTGTAGTTGGAGAAGCTAGGACAGCACCTGATGACGAAATAAAATAAAATCACATAGATAGTCAAAAACCGGGGGCAAGTCTGCCTTCGTAAAACTTCAAAAATCTATAAATCATTATTTTCCGACGCCTACTTTTTTGATCGAGATTTTACTTTTATTTTTTGTGCCTAGAATTGAATAATAATATAATATTATAAACTATATTTTAACATTTCTTACCTTCCAGTGCACATCGCAGCCGAGCATCGATCCAAGTCGCCGGTACAACAATGTGTTTGAACCATCCTTTGGCTGCTGAATTGTATTTGTAGTCACATCTGAATGACTGCGATCCCTCTAAAAAACAAGCAAAATAAAGAAAAACTCAAATGTAACGTAATACTCAAACGTAAAACCTTATACTTATTTATGAAGAACCTTGCTAGATCGAAAGTTGAGGAGGAAACGATTTGAATGAATTTTGAAACGCGGATTGGACATTGTGGACATGCGATGCAGCGGAATGTGGAAAGTCGTAAGTGTGCATGTGACTGGAAATAAGAAAAGAGGAATGGATTCTGTGAAAAATGACAAATTCTGAAATGACAGCTCAAATAGGTATGTGGAAGAAAAAAACTTGTAAATAAATTGGAATAAGGAACGAAGGATGCAGAATTTGATAAAGCAAATTATAAAGTTCTAAAACTTCTTATTAATAAAAAAATATCTTACCAATTATATTCAGGCAGAATAGTAACACAAAATATTTTAACCAAGACTTCATTTTGAGAGGAAAGAGGTACACTGGACGATATAAAAGTTGTAACAGTTATTTATAGGTGATTCCAATAATTTATCGGGAGAGATTAGGCTATGAGTCAGTGGTTCCCAAATTACGCAATAATTATCAATTGATTTTTTTCGTCATGGTGCCAAGTTATGTTCAGCCGAAATAGCATCGGAATACAACGGTGAGACATCTTAAGGAGAGTCGCGTCGCACCTGTCAGCGGGAGCATTAAGTGGTCTTAAATTTTTACTAGTGTATATTATGTCAAATACGTTTTTTATACGTGTGTTTTTTAAAACGATTTCATTTAATGTTAAGTGAAAATGCAGTAAACGTAGAAGATACGTTAAACGTAATCATACATAAAAAACCGTCATATTTGAAAACCACTGACACGTGAAATAATTATTATATTAAGTAGGTACTGAAGGAAACACTTTATCTTAGTAACTAATTAAAAAGCTTTACTTATCGCTTTGTTACTAATGAGGGCTAGTGCTGATAACACCCGAATGCTAAGCCAACCACACATCAAAACATCCTTAATTAGTAACAATAATTATTCTGTATCACACCAAAGTTATGCAACTACCGGTCACCAATATAAACTGCAAAACAAAGGACTATGGTACCCAATAATAATAACGTAGCCGTAAGAAGCCGAGAGTTATTTGCTCTTCATTGTGTTCCTTATTTTGTACTGGACCGTACCTAGGAAACTTTTGGTTACGGAGATAATGAACATCAATGTTTCAAATATTTTTCTAAACAAAATACCTAAATGGAATGGAGGAAGCTATGCCCACCCCGGATAGCAAGTTAACCAGGCGTCTTCTACGCCTGGACAGGGATGGCCTGCGCCTGGTGGCGGGGACCATCACAGGACACTGCTCACTAAATAAACACTTCCAGACAATGGGCATAACGGACAGTCCTCTGTGCAGGGCGTGCATGGAGACTGAGGAAACCGTCGCGCACGTGCACTTCGAATGCACGGGCGTCACCCAGATCAGAACAGAAACCCTTGGATCACCCTTATCTTTCACAGACGTTCTAAACAGACCAGGAGCTTTAATTAACTTCTGGAGGGAGGTGCGCTGGTTGGAATAACCACCGGCGGCCGCCATGGCCCACGCACAATGGTCCACTCGAGGACTAAGTGCGGAAACCATTACCTCTAACATAGAACATAGATAGAATACCTAAATGGAACAGGTTTAAATGTTATAATATCTTAACGTTATATACGTACTACTTGATACTCATTACCCCGCGTGCTTGTGAAACTTGTTTTAATTTACACAGGTACAATTTAACCAAATTTAAAATTTTATCTGCGGAATAAGCCTTCCGTTTCGAATAATTTTTGAATTTTTGATAGTTTCTCCATACGAAAACTGTCAGAAGTCAATCTTATTCCGCGGATAAAATTTATTCCTGTTTGGTCGAATCCACCCAAAGGGCGTTTGTGCACTACACGGAATTTTACGGTCCGGCAGTCCGATTCTCAAGTAAATATCACGTGATCCTTAAATATAAGTATGAGATTTTACATCCGGACCGTAAAATTCCTTGTAGTGCACAAACGCCCTTAGTCTTGCAAAGTACTTGTCAAAAACATGTCGTGTCATGAACCTATCATGCTAAATGACGTTGTTTCAGACATGTCTTGTTAATAATTTTGTTTCACCTTTTTTACATTTTTGACAAATTTTCGAGTAGAGGAAGACAAAAACAGCCATGGAAGGACTGTGTGAATAATGATATCTCTTTTCAAGTTAGTTCTCCATCATGTTGAAAGAAAGAAAGAAATAAAGAAAATACATTTATTTGACACAGACTAAAAGGCACACAATACATATAAAATACAGCAGACAAAAGAGATAAAAATAAAACAAATAAAAAAGATGTAAAGTAACAAAATTGGCAGGGGAGTGTGCCTCTCGGCTGCGGCAAAAAGGCCCAGTTCAGCAAAAATGCCAGACAACAAAGTGCCTGACTGTTGCACCAGCCATGTTTTGTCTCTGCATCACCCTAAGGTTGACTGGTAGAAAATGCTTCAGGCATTAACTCCGCCTTTGTACAGTATTTAGGAAGAAAAAGACATGTTGCGCCGACCACAAATAAATTCGGTTATGGGCAGGAAACCGATGATGATTTCCACAAGTTTTCAAATAATATTGAAAATTATTGAACACGCGTGATTTGACAATGTTCTTTAGGACTTTAATTCTTCATACCTTTTAAAGGGTTTTTAGGTACTCCATTCTTAATGGAATTGTGTGAAAAATTGCAGGTAATGAGAAGTTTTTTAATAAAATTAAAGTTTATCTGCTGCAAATGATGTCCTTGCCTAACAATATTTAATTAAGCTTAGGAACGCGTATTAAGTTTCCAATAAAATTTAACCAAGGCTTCTGATTATGTTGACAACTATCATCTTATCAACAAATTAATACAAAGTCGAAATCTAATCGATCAAATGGAATCCTATTACATTCTATTCATCAAAAATATTTTTAAGCTCGTATTTATTAAATTAGATGAACGAAATGGCAATTTTTGTTAATTTTGATAAAGAGTGCTCCAAGGATGACTTCGTGGTCCTTAATTTTTTTTGACAACAAGATTTTTAGTAATGAAACTTGACTACCTTGACTGCCTCGTTAGTCTAGTAGTCGCAAGCGCTACTGCTGAGCATGAGGTCCTGGGTTTGATCCCCAGGTCGAGCAAAGTATTAATGGGATTTAGCTGGAATTTCTCAGTAGCAGTCCGGAGTCTGCATTTGTGCCCGGTGGATGGCAATAGGCTCTCACCCTATTCCATGAGACTTAACATAACTGGCGAAATATTGGTGTACTATAGGTAGGTACACCTCTGCCTCACCCTTCGGGGAAACAAGTCGTGATGTTTCGTTATGTTATGATAAACTTGACTAAAGCTTAAATAACTTTAAAAGTTATTGTGATGCTCAGTATATTTTGTACGTTTTTTGTAAAATAAAAGACATTGTAATGCGCACTTCTAGTTTACATGGGTTGGGATATTTGACTTCGAAAGTTGATTATTCGATTTTTATTATATCGAATGCCCCGAATTAAATAGAAATAAATTTTCTTGAAGAGATCATTATTCATATTCATTTTCAACTAAAACCACTTAGGGAAATAAATTGTAATTCGAAATTAATTTATTTAAACTTTTATATTTCTTAAAATAATTATATTTTCAACATTTATTTCTTTACTTTACATCATTTGTTTTTTCCATATCCGCTTCTTCAGGTAAAGCTTTACAAACTGGTGGAAAGTCTGGACTTTTCTCACAGATAAATGCTGCTGGCCTGTCACACCACAAGTCATCTAGTAGACCCGAGCGGTATATGGCACCACAGTTTTCACCAGGTGGTGCATTGTTTGGCTCTCCTGCAGAAAATTTACTGTACCCTGCTTCCCAAAGCGTCTGGCCTGAAAAATGAAACATTATAGTGATGATATTTTTGAAGTTTGTGTGTTCACAAGACCCTGCTGTTTATTTGGTATTAAAGTAGTATCAATATTTTAATCAATACAATTAAATAGTCCAACAGTGAAAGTTGTTGTACGATTACCCCTTAAGGGGATGCCCATGAATAAAATTTCACCCTGTATATAATTTTTAGGGTTCCGTAGTAAACAAGGAACCCTTATAGTTTCGCCATGTCCGTCTCTCTGTCTTTCTGTCTGTCTGTCTGTCCCCCGCTTAGCGCAGAGACTGTTAGTACTAGAAAGCTGTAATTTGGCATGAGTATACATAGGTGAAACCGACAAAGTGGTAAAATAAAATCATAAAAATATTTTGGGATATCGTTAGAAAGGTCTTTCAAAAATATTGAGAGCTTGTTAAAACCATTTTTGGATTGAAGGATCCGTCTGCGAAATACTAAGCTTTAAAGTGCTAATTTTTGTCAGAGTCAAGTGTCGCCCCCCCCTGCCAGCTAAACGGTAAGTTTTGGATATGTGGAAAAATTCACAGCAGTAGTATATATAACGAAATTAAAAGGAAAACTATCACAGGTAAGTAGGCTCTACTAGTTAACGAGTAATTATCGACCAACTTAAATTTGCAGTTGCAAAAACATGTTCTACCATACATTTTGTAGGGGAGAACATGTTTTTCAACTACAATGTTAAGTTTGTTCTTGGGATAAGTTCATCCCAGCTACGGAACCCTTCATTGTGCGTGGTCCGACACGCACTTGGGCGGTTTTTCTTAGGACTCTAAAGATACAAGACAACGTTAACTACCATGAATAGTCCTCCAATCCATTTTTTGGCCCCAGTCGTGAAAACCGACAAAAGCTACATCTTTCCAGAAACTTCCCAACATCTTTCCGCCAGGATATTTAGCGAAGAGTTCTTTGAGTACTTTGGCTTCGATTTCACTGTTTATAATAGCAAGATGGCCGCCTTCAGCTGCACAAGCGAAGAAGGCTCGGGAGAAATTTCGTGGAATTGCGTGGAACTTGTAGCAACTGTTTGTTCTTGTATCCAAGTGGTACTCTGAAAATATTTTGTATTATTTAAGTCATTGCTATGATAAAAGAGGCAGACGTTTATATTTATTGTTGTGCGCATCTAAATTGGCGAGGTCCGAGTTGTAAGCCTAATAATAATCAATCGGTAGAAAAGTAGGACTTTTTTTCAAAAAAATCTCCTCCTTTAATACTCCATGAACTAGATTCTACGGTTACTAGCCGTTTCCAGTAAATAAAGTAATAGACAGATCAATATTTTTTTCTTAGGCCCGTCGTCCACAGAGCTACTCAAAAATGACCAGTTACAAATACAACTGGCCATGTAAACGATGATGTAAACGACGCTACTCACTAACGCGTTAATAGAAATCGACACGTGTTTAACTTCTCAACGAGGCATCCAACTCAGCGTCCAGCGCTCGGCGTGGCAACACGTCGTGTTCGGGTTTGCGACAAGTCAATCGTCATGAGGATGCCCCGTTGAGAGGTGAAACACGTGTCGATTTCTTACAGTATTTTTTTATGATTCTTTAAGAATATTTAAGCGGAATAGGTTACCAAATATATCTACGTCTATTGTATTTTATAATGGATTTCCGCCAAGTCACGCCTGAATCATTTAACCAGCTAGTTTGGGATTGGATGCGTCGTGCACGGACCCACATTGAATACTAGTGATGCGACATTCTGGCTACTCATTGGTGATTTGAGTTGGTAACTGGTTACTTTCGAGGCGTCGTGGACGTGGCTTAGGGCTCAAACACATAAACACGTTGATTTCCGCAGAAAACTATAATGAAAAAATGAAACGTGCGACGTTGCGTCGTGGTAACGTATTTCTGGTTTGAGCCCTTAGGCTTTCGATAAAACCAAACTCCAGGAATAAACAAAAACAACATTCCAAAACAATTTTTTGCCATAATAGAGTACTAAACAGTCAGAAATACTTTAGTGTAAAACGAAATGATCTTGAAAGTTAAGAGAAGATTTTAAGAACCTACCATATTTAACCAATTCTAAAGACAAGCCTTGTCTGTACTTACCTGGATCAATAGTTCCGCACTCATTGACTTTCATGTCAATGTTAGTACGGTAACAAATGTAAGGCCGAGTATCTTCACAGGAATGATCTGATATGTCTCCATTACCATTAAAAGTGATACAACTTTCAAGATTGCCTTTATTATCTGGCTCATTTTCTGCCCAAGCTATTGGGATTTCCGAGAGCGGTATACCTGTAATTTAAAAATCTTTATTGTTCCAAATCAAAATATTTTATTTCACATAAACCTACATGGGCACTTATGAAACGTCAGAAGCTAGGTGCACGGTTCCAATTGGTCGTTTCCTATGGAGAAGACCCGGCAAGAAACTCCACGGTTACTCTTTTAAAAATAAATGGGTTTTACAATGCTTTCAAAAATATACAGTTTGAATAGGTATGAGAGGACAGCGTAGGCCTGTCAACAAGATACTTATTTTTTTTTTTGAAAATTGTCTGCAAATCGACGGTCTGTTGCGCCTACAACGTTCTCACATTCACAAAATATAAAGGAATCTATATAAAGGTCGAATAAAATAATAAAAACCTATTTAAACCAAATGGTTGTCACTACAACTTTAACCAATCCGAATGAAAACCCCGTATTCCACAAAAGTCTCTACTTTAAGTTGAAAGAATTGAAGGCATATAATGTCAAATAAAGTCCATAGATGCATAGGTACCTTGTTTGTGTCAATCTGCACTTCAATTGCGCAACACACTTTCAAATACAATCAAAAGAATTTAGAAGAAATTCGTAATCCATAGCTTCATAATTGTTTGAAAAATTATTCTGCTTGACAACGTAAACAACGCAATGTGCTCTGATGAGGCTAATGTAATCTATCTTGACTATAAAGGTACGTGTCCAGGAGGGTGGAGGGTGGTTTACTCCTGAGGCGATCTCGTCTCGTCGTCTCATTGTCTAATCGTCAGAATGATAGTCATTGTAAGTGTGTTACACAATTACACTGTTAATCTTGTTTGACAAGTCACGTTTTTCTTAATCCACTTTATATTATTTTCTATACTAACTCTGAATTTATTTCAAGCTAAAAACGGCTTGTTCCCAGGGGCTCCAAATAATTTTATTCCCGGCGGCTCCAAATGAAAAAAGCCATAAATAATAATAATTAATAAAATCTTTCCCATGAGCTCCAAAAATTTTTAAGTACAGATTGCACAAAAAATTCTATAATTATTTACAATAAAATTAATTTACACACATACACACATAACATCACGCCTGAATTCCCCGAAGGGAGAGGTGTACCTATACCTATAGTACACCCACATTTCGCCAGTTATGTTTTTTAAATTAATTTATGATTAGAAAAACAAATTACCAGAGTACTGCGACGATGTCGAACCTCCCATCCGCCGGAATAAATTTTTTTGGAGCTCCCGGGAATAAGCCGTAAAATAATTTGGAGCTCCTGGGAATAAGCCGTAAAATCATAGTCACTGATTGACTAACCTTCAACTGTGTGATAATCTCCTCGAGAAAAAGTGGCATGAATTCCGGTAAAGATTTCTGATTCAGAAGTAAAGAAGTTCTTTATGATGTGTGTCATTTCAGCTTCTATTTCGGTTGTGGTTGGAGAAGCTAGTGTAGCACCTGATGACGAAAAAAACTCTTAAGAAAAATCGGCCTACAATGGTGCCGATTCCCTTGTTCATAAACTAAACTAAATTTAAGTTCAGTGCATCTTTTTCTTTCTATTTCATTTAGAAAAGGACAGAAGATACATTTTATTTTAGTCCTGTCAAATTAATCAGCGCCTGACGTAAATTGACGTAATTTTAGTAAGTAGGCAAGTTTTTAATCACATCTAAACTTGTATGGAGTAGTGACAGGTTTGACAGGACTAAACAAAAATTTATCTTCTGTCCTCTTCTTATTGGATTACAAAGAAAAAGAAGCACAGAACTTAAATTTAGTTTAGTTTTTAGTGTTTTTAGGTCTTGAACGCGGTTTATGTGCAGATAACGTTTAGTTCTAATGATGAAATTTGCCCTAAATGTGCTAAGCAGTAAACATAAATATTTTAATCATCATTCTGTCTCTATCATCATCAAACGATTGACGGAAACAAAACACCTTTTAACACTTTACACACAAGCAGAAACAACTTGCACGCTCTTAAGCGCTTGTTGTCAAAGAGATTGCAGTTCGTTGTATTATACTTGTTTCCAGCTCATTCATTGGGAAACTCATTTACGAGTAGTTACTTTTGAATTGTCAAGGTCTGTCAGAAATATGAAGCTAGTAGCTCATTCCAAAGCGTAGTAGGTTCTTATGGAGAAGAACACGTAATCTGGTCGATTACTTGATTACGTCTTCTTTATTCTTCTTCTTCTTTATGCTCTAACATGACGTATGACTCCGGATTTATTTATTTATTATTTATTTAATACTTCAAGCACACAAATGTACAGAGGCGGACTTAATGCTTGCTTAATGTTTTTTTTTTTTTTTAATGCTTTTTAATTTGGTTGTCTGAATTGTGCTGATTATACCTTTTTAACCGACTTCCAAAAACAGAGGAGGTTCTATGTTCGTAGCGTGTGTATGTACCTACCTATATTTAAAAAAAAATATGTATAATCCTTGATATTTTCGTCAATTGTGGACGGATTTTGAAAATTATTTTTTCATTTGGTAGAGGAAGCTTGCAAGGTAGTCCCATACAAAGTTTCTTAACTTTGCTTGGGTAGTTTTTGAGTTAGCTTTAATACTTAATTTTATATTTTATTAAATAAAATACTATTATATTAAATACGTATTTTTTCCCACTTAGCCTATGTGGATGATATTCTAATAAGTTCCTGTCATTGTTATTTACATAGCAGGTCGTGTAATTCGAATTTATGTCGGGTACCACAACTAAAACTGAAAAATAACTTTAATAAACGAACATTCAAAACCAAAGACACCGACTTCCGAAATTAGAGTTATTTTTCAGTTTGTGGTGTTGAAATTTCGAGTAAAATTAATATTTTAAAGGAGGCTTAAAATTAAGTTAGTCCTAAGTGGTTTAATTTTCAGTGCCGGTGATCCATTGCAGGTACTTAAAGGATCTGGACTGCAGGGGGCTGGCACGGGATTCGTTGTGGGTCAGAAAGTCGGTTTTTTTTTTTTTTTAAGTTTTCATTTCTCACTTTTTGTTGGCATTTTTGTTGTAGTTGGGTTTTATTTTATAACATTTTTATTTTTATCGGATGCAATAAATAAGAGCTTACCTTCCAGTGCGCATCGCAGCCGAGCATCATACCAAGTCGCCGGCAACACAAAGTGCTTGAACCATGCTTTGGCCACTACACTATATTTGTAATCACATCGGAACGATCCCTCTACAAATACAAAATATAGATATAAGTAAACTGCACCGTTGTTGTAGTGATCAGAAGTACGATTGTTGAGCGTGAGGTCCCGGTTTCGATTCCCAGGTTCGGCAAAGTATTATTGGGTTTTCCATTAGGAACTTTTCCAGTAGCCCGGAGTCTGGATTTGTGCCTGGTTGATGGCAATAGGCTCGTGTAGTCACTCTAGTACACATTGGGACTTAAATATAACTAACGAAATGTAGGTGTTACCGCTATCCAACCCTTTGGGGAAAACAGGCATGATGTTTTTTCATTTCTCAAAGGACTAGGCAAAGGTCTACAGAATACCCACATTTCGACTGGTGAATGGTATAGGGGCCGACCCTATTATCAAACAGGTCACAAATCAAATTGTTAAAAAAAAAAGTATACAGAATATAATAATGGCTTTGATCAAGTTAAATTTGGAATTACTAACCAATAAAATTCAGGCTGAACACTAACACTAGAAATTTTAAAAAATACTTCATTTTGTGAACACAAATAAAAATGAGCCAATGCAATTTTTAACAAACACATTTATAATATCAGCTGAGACGTAAACCTGCAGAGTCAGTGGTTTCCAAATGTTGTTTCAGAATCGGAATTTGTTTATTTTTAAGAATGTAGTTTTACTTTGTACTGTGTAGTGTAGTTTGACAGAAAGTTTCGAAAATAATAAACGATCATTCCTAAAAGACAAATATAAATAATTATGACCTAAAATTAACATCACGCCCATAATCCCCAAAGGGCAAGGCAGAGGTGTACAAATAGAACACCAACATTTCGCCAGTTATATTTAAGTCCCATGTAGAGGGCGAGCATGCTGCCATCAACCGTGCACAAATCTAGCCTATAGGCCTTTACTGAGAAAATCCTGGTGGAAAAACCTAATAACACTTTTCCTGAACTTGGAATCGAACCCAGTATTTCATGCTTAGCCTTGCGGTAGCGCTTGCCACCGCGAGGCAAGCAATAATTATTAAGCGACATAATCAGCTAAAAAAGTGTATTGGGTAACCCAGCAACCGGGCTGTGGAGATCAGATAGGCAGTCGCTCCAGATAAAATACTGGTATTCAGCTGCATCCGGTTAGACTGGAAGCAGACTTTAACATAAAAAATGCTAGGCAGATGATGAGATACCAGATGAAAGGATGACGACCAGACTTGGCTGGCTGCTATCCTTTAGTCAGATCCATTCATACCTACTATTATTATCAAGATAAAGTAACTGTCTGTCTGACTGTTGCCTTTTCACGCGTTAACAGCTGAACGAATTCCGATGAAATTGACCTGGGTTAGGACATACTATGATACTTTTTATACTAGCTCGAGCCCGTGCGATAATTTCTGACTTCCGTGCAGGCGAAGCCGCGGGAAAAGCCAGTAGATGTATAGATTTCATAGACACGTGACAATTTGCAGAAAAACCGTTAGGTTACAAGGAAAATATAATATTAGGTATCCAATTAAAATTAAATAGGTACTAATATATAAATAATGTTAAAACGAATCGTATCACTTTGTATAAATGAACTAGGTAATGAACTAATGAGTTTTAGCTTGGATAACACTTGAAGGCAAAGAAAAATATCAAACATGCTGATTCTAATGATTATAATTCTGTTAAGCCATATTTGTTACGGTCGCGAATCATAATTATAATCAACATAAGACCTGACACTGACCTGCAAATTGCAAAAAAACGGGCTACCTCGGAGCATCCACCTTAACAATATTGTATTAACCGTAATCACTCTGCCCATCTCTTTGTGAAATACAGGCGTGTTACTATTTGTTATTATTTGAGAACCCCTGACACATAGAAATGAATTGTATTCAACATAACAACTGAAGCAAAAATTCAATAAACAACCATTTTAAAGACTGACGATAAACAAGTTATTAAAGAATGCACATAATGCGCGTTTGTTTGGTTACAATTTAAATGTACACTATAGCTAGAATTGATTATTATTTTGATAACACTATCATGAAGTAATTTTTTTAGATTAATTCATGAAACTACAAGGTTTTCATGTGACCCGATGTGGCCTATCCACATGAGAAAAAGGCGTGGGTTCAGAACAGTGTAACCATTTAAGGATTACAAATGCGAGGACGAGTACTTCTTCTTGACAAAAGACTTTCTAAACCAAATAAGTAAAACGATTTTTTTCAAAAGTTATCATTATACAGGTTGGCCGGAACATTGACGTCGATAAAAAATCATAACTATGAAAAATTGCGGAACATAATATTATGTTGGTGATTCGGATACCCCACGATACGAGGGAACGAAATTTTATTATTGGACGTCAATGTACCGGCCAGCCTGTATATAAACCTATTATGAGATATCATCATTTATCATTGAATACTTCTCCATATGAAACTATATTTTGGAATGGGCAACCAGATTACATTCTTTTTTTGTGCCTTTTGATGGTCTTATTGAAATAAACATATTGAAAGAAAGAAGAAGAAGAAAGAAGAAAGAAAATACATTTATTTGACACAGACTAAAAGGCACACAATATAAAATACAGCAGACAAAAGAGATAAAAATAAAACAAATAAAAAAGATGTAACGTAACAAAATTGGCAGGAGAGTGTGCCTCACGGCTGCGGCAAAAAGGCCCAGTTCAGCAAAAATGCCAGACAACAAAGTGCCTGACGCTGGTTTTCAACTGGACCTAAAAGTGTGAGGTGACGGATGTAAATCAGGTTTTATAACGTGTATATTAAATAAAATAAATATATCTGAAACAAAGAAGAAAATAATAATAAGTTTGAAACTCATATTCATTATACATCATCATGATAATTATTCATTGCTCAAGATATAGCTCATCCCTAAACATGATTTTTTATCCACTTTCAATACTCTGTGGCGGCATCTACATTGCCACATGCGAACTATGCATCAAAGACCTGACGTCACAGATCCTGCATCGCGCTATTTAAGTTTACCGCGCGATTCATATATATAAGACTATCCGACATCAGTCCTTGGGCAATTGCCCGCCAGACTTATATAACACCCGTCTGGTAGGAGGATCCTCCCTTTTCCATTGAGTATGAGTGAACTTTACACCCTGTTCCTCATACCCCTAAATTGGTGACCCCGAGTATGAACGTCAGCGCAGCCTTCGTGCAACTACTTCAGCGTGACGTCATCAACATCACTCCCGCAAGCTTTCGTGAGGCGAGTCACACAGCCAGCCAGCACCCACGGCTTCAACGGGTATCCTGACCACCAGCATGCAGCGAACGCGCATTCCTGGTCATCACCCTCAGCCTCATCAGCAACCTTGGCACAGCACACTGCACCTTCCGCCGGTCCACAAGCAGAGCTCTTCAACCCTCTCCTGGTCGCCGCCAGCAGTCAGCCACAACCCGGCGCTGTACTACATCCGACTCACTGGATCACAACGCAGCGCCACCCCGACTCACTGGGGAATCACCATACTTGCGTATCTATTGGTTGCGTATCTGCAGACTCAATAAACCAACTCAATCTATCTACTGACAACCTATGAGATGTACTCGCTGTTCACGTTGATACCTTGTCCAGTCCAATCCAGCGTCTTGAAGGTGTCTCACCCCTATGAGCAGTTGAATGGGGCTGGGTTTCTGATGCCATCTGGACAGTCATCGCTGTCGCATCATACAGACATCTCAACACTTCGATGTAGCGAAACTCAATCCGATATCGTTGCAGAGGCCAGAACTACCCATATATTGATGGCGTCGAAAATCAAAATCAAAATATTTTATTTCACATAAACCTACAAGGGCACTTATGAAACGTAAGAAGCTAGTGGGTAGTGGGTAGCTAGTAGGTTCCAATTGGTCGTTTCCTATGGAGAAGAGCCGGCAATAAACTCCACGGTGACTCTTTTAAAAATAAATGGGATTTACAATTTTTTCAAAAATGTACAGTTTGAATAGGTATGAGAGGACAGTAGTGTAGGCCTGTCAACAAGATACTTAACAAAATAAAAAATAGTCTGCAAATCGACTGTCTGTTGAGCCTACAAAGTTCTCACATTAATGCTTGCTTGCTTTAATTAAAGCGATGTGTTCTCTGTTTTTGTGCTCACACCATAAACTATTATTATATGTCTACACGTGAGGATTTGTAATAGGCTTTCTGGTGACTATGGTTTCCTTTTTGTCTGTATTTATTAGCTGTAAGTCCTCCATGTACTAAATAAATAAATAAATAAATAAACAAAATATAAAGGAATCTATACAAAGGTTAAATAAAATAATGAGAATAAAAACCTATTTAAACCAAATGGTTGTCACTACAACTTTAACCAATCCGAAGGAAAACCCCGTATTCCACAAGCCGTCGAAGGCTTGCTCGTACTCCACAAATGCCATACACTTCATCTGCAGACTTTTAGTAGATTATACAGTGTGAGTCTTCATAATGTGCACATATCGAAATGGGGGAATCTATGCTTAATTTTATCGACGGAAAAAATAAAAAATAAAATCTAAATACATTCTTATTGATTTTTTTTTACGATTATTGTAAAAATTGATTAAAAAAAACAGATTTTTGGACGAAATACCTGTTTATTTTCAATTGAGGGTTTTTTGGGTTGTTTGGGAGGGGTTTTTCCCACAATTTTCATTTTATAAGAACACTTAATTACTACCAATCATTATGGAGTTGAGTTTGTTTCATCGCGATAGATCATTTAAAAGTTACACCGTTTTTTTACATTGGGGTAAAAAATACAAAAAAAAAAAAAAAAAAGATTTTTTTAAATATTTTTTCCGTTTGTCAAATTAAGCATAGAATCCCTCATTTCGATATGTGCACATTATGAAGACACACTGTATTATAGTACCCATAAAAGAATGATACATTTCATATTATAATTAGTTATCAACTTCAATTTGTACGCCATTGACATGCTTCATAAACTGGGTTCTAGTAGATTTCCTTTACTGCGTTACGGTAATTTATGGCGTAGAATATGACTATGTAGATATTTTATGATTATCACATGTCCATGTTTGAACCACATCAATTTGTAATAGAATTGTTGGTTTCTTATCATGCTACGAGGGCCGTGCCTATGCTGCGCAATAATTTCAAAAGTTATTATGCTATGCGGGATGTGTGGTGATACGCGAATGAATAGAATATGAAATGAGTACACTTATGAGGAAGTCTGAAAGTGGAATCGGTGACTCAAAATTTGTGTGGAAAATGTTTATCATGAAAATATAGTATTCGACCAGTACAGCATTTTTGATTTATCTCGAAGAAGGTTGTCAAAATAATGCTCAAACCAAGCATGCACAAAAATCCATTGCATAGTTTTAGTGAAACAGACGTTAGTAGAAGAAAATGAGCAAGTAGGCAGTGCTCGTAGGAACTCTCCACTCACTCGCACAAGACAGCTGCCTTCAGGGGAAGTTTTAGGTATGCCGCATCCAAATGCTGGAACAATATTCCCCCGCCGATAAGGAATCTTACATGTCTTAGCACCTTCAAATTCGACTGCGGTAGTTTCTTATCGCCTCGTAGGAAACACTAGATATGACTGTTTCGAACACGTCCATAATATACTTATTGGATGTCGCGTTCTCCCAGATTCAATCAACCTGTTTAGCGTAACTCGTGGTCACAAACCTGTGAACAAAGTGTGTGTAAAAATTCAATTTGTATATTATCTATATCTATACTTATAATAAATCTGTAGAAGTGAAAATTCTGTACATTGAAAATATCAAAAAAATAAATGGCACGGGGTGTTACTAGACCGACACCGAACCCAAAAAGGTGTTTAAATTTTTTTTTGTCTGTCTGTCTGTCTGTCTGTCTGTCTGTCTGTTTGTTCAGGCATCACGCAAAAACTACCGGTTCGATTACTATGAAACTTGGTATAATTATTCTTTAATATCCTGGGTACCACACTGGGTACTTTTTATCCTATAGTATCCTATCCTACGGTTGGGGGATGTCAAAGTTTGTATGGAAGAATTTTAACGCGCTGTCCGATTAACTCAATACTCAATATTTATACTAAAACCCAAAAATTAAGAATAACGTGTATCAGGATTTTTCGAAATTCAACCCCTATGGGGGTAAAATAAGGGATGGAAGTTTGTATGAAAAACCTTATTCCTTGAGGTAATAAACATGAAACTTCGCACAAATAGTTATCTAAATAAATTATAAAGTTTGTAGTTTGGGGGTTGGGGGGTGTCAGTGTTTGTATGGAAGAATTTTAACGCGCTGTCCGATTAACTCGATATTTATACTTAAAACCCATGGGGATGTATGGGGTAATTTCCGACACTCACGCGGGCGAAGCCGCGGGCAGCAGCTAGTCTATTATTAATTTAAGTGGGTAATATCATTACATTATTTCACTCCGCACACAACAAAAATTTGCGTATTTATATCGTCTGCTCAACGTCTGTATGTCATGCAGGGATTCAGCAGAATATCAGCGTCAGGTATATTTGCCTGACACATGCTGAGCTGGTCTCCCATTTGGTGCAACCTTATGTGCGTCATAGCACTTTGTTCCCATGTTCGTTATTTCATTTAAAGTGTCATGGTGTCACTTTTATTTTGTATATTATTTATTTATATTCATGTCACTATTTTGTTATCATTTTAATTGTACTTTTGTGTTGCTATTTCTGCTATTTCAAGAAAAAAACCGGCCAAGTGTATGTCGGACCACGCACAATGAAGGGTTCCGTAGCTGAGATGAATTTATCCCAAGAACAAACTTAACATTGTTGTTGCAAAAACATGTTCTCCCATACAAAATGTATGGGAGAACATGTTGTTGCAACTGCAAATGTAAGTTGGTCGATAATTACTCGTTAACTTGTAAAGTCTACTTAGCTGTGATAGTTTTCCTTTTAATTTCGTTATACTACTGCTGTGATTTTCTCCACATATCCAGAACTTACCATTTAGCTGGCAGGCATTTACTTGACTCTAACAAAAATTAGCACTTTAAAGCTTAATATCTCGCAAACGGATCCTTCAATCCAAAAATGGTTTTAACAAACTCACAATACATTTTGAACGACCTTTCCAAAGATACTTCATACCATAGGATAGACGAAAAAAAAAGACATCCCTACTTTACGTGTAGAGGGGGTACTTACCCTAATTTTTTATTTTTTTTTACCACTTTGTCGGCGTTATTAATATGTATACTCATGCAAATTACAGCTTTCTAGTACTAACAGTCTCTGCGCTAAGCCGGGGACAGACAGACAGACAGAACGACAGACGGACATGGCGAAACTATAAGGGTTCCTTGTTGACTACGGAACCCTAAAAAAGGAGCTTTGTTCTATTGTTATAGATACAGATGATATAATTGATTTAATTAAACAACAAAAGGCTTTTGTAATTTAATTATAGATTTTACTTCAGTACCTATTTGGTATTATTTTCCTGTGTCAGTGGTTTTCAAATACATAGTTTTTTTCTTATATATCTGATTATTTTATTTCTATCATTTTGTTTGATTAGACACACTACCAGCTGATTAGCTGATGCGTGTGTTTCAAATAGCTTGGAGGTGTTTAAGCTTTCCAGTCGGTTTTTGAAGCAGTTCAGTGAGTTCGTCACAATATTTTCCGGGACCCTATTCCATGTTAGGCAAGAATTGCTTCAAAGGTTATTTCTTTGAGGCATTATTTTCCCATAGCTTTAGGGTATGTCATGTATCCTTTTGATAATATTATGTTGCGTAACAGAACACGTACATCAAAATGTTGAAATAAAAACAAAAGGGCATAGCTCGACTTATTATGCCATTTTTAGGAGAAGGCTTTAAGGTTTAGAATAACATCCAAGCCATGTATTATTTATAATCTTTAAAATACAATAGACGTAGATATGTTTAGTAACCCATTCCGCTTAACTATTCTTAAAGAGTCTTAAGAAAAACCCTGTAAGAAGAGAGATAGTTAAGCGGAATAGGTTACTAAATATATCTACGTCTATCGTATTTTATAATAGATTTCCGCCAAGTCACGCTTAAATCAATGAACTATCATAAAATCTTTACATTATTTTGTGTCATGCTATATTTGAGAATCACTGACTAAACAGATCAATGATCTGTCGCTAAAAATAACACTTTGATCGAGTATATATATATTATGTTCCTTAAATTATACATGCCATTTATTATACATGTGCATCTCAGTTGCAATAAAATGAAGTCCTGTTTAAAATATGTAGTGTTACTATACTGGCTGAATTTTATTGGTAAGATATTTTCAATTTATAAAGTGGCATTGAATTTACTAATTTTGTTATCTGGTACTTCGAGATTATAAAAAACATAATCAGTCCAAATAATCTTACAAGTGTTTTTTTTTTTTCCTTGCCGTTTTGATCCAAGATTGTTAATAAGCAACCATCATCATCATCAATCATTTTCCTGTCCTTATCCCAAATTATTTTGTGGTCGACGCAAGTGTCTTTGTCTTCCATACTCTCTGTTAGTCGCCGTCATCTCGGTAGTCACCCCCTTTCTAGCCATACCATCAGTGTTGTTATTTTTTTTTAAGTTATTTTTTTTCTTAAAAAGCTTATCTTAATGGTATTTGATTAAATCTAATCTATCTATTATAGATTTGATTTGAGCTATGCCTCGATCAGAGTGTGGATCAACGTCACATTCTTTTCCATTTTTTTTTGTGTTTGGCCATTTCCAGCCAATCGGTCAGGAAGGAGTCCAAATCGTCACGTGCACGCCAGCGTTTCTTAGACCTGCCTAGCTAATGATGCGCGTCTTCAGGCACTTACTGTGTGGCGATCCTGATGCATCCTATAAGTGTGACCTGTCCCATTTGCCTTCCAGCCTTGCAGACTACGACAACACCACCATCGGCGATGCCTGTCTTGGAGCATACAATGGCCTTGCGTATTTGATGGGTGGTTTGATATTTTACTACTTTTTTACAAATATTGTTTTGCTTGTATATTTTTAGAGGGATCGTTCAGATGTGATTACAAATACAGTTCATCAGCCAAAGGATGGTTCAAACACTTTGTAGTACCAGCAACTTGGTTCGATGCCAGGCTACGATGCACACTGGAAGGTAAGTAATTTATATACAGTCGAACAAACTATTTGATATACAGGGAAAAATTATCATCTTTCCTTTCCACTACACTCTTGGTATTCGTTTTTATTGTGGGTGTGAGCTAATAGTATACTGAAAAGAGTGATGTAAAATAATTGACTTCACAGCACTTTAAAAGTAGTTGCAAGTTAACTGCCTGTACACCAAAAATCTGGCATGACTGTACCTACCCTATATTGGAAGGTGGATCAACATAATCAGAGCGATGGAGGAACTTAATACACGTAGATTAAATTCTTATAGGTATTGGTTATGGGGTTAAATCGGTGCTCTCCGATTTAACCCCATACCTAATAGTCAACTGGTTTCAGAGTAACACGTCGTCCTATCGACTGAGCCATCACCAAAGATTTAAATCGCTAAATTCGCCCAACCGCATCAAAATATGGTCACGTTTCCGTTTCGTTGACAGTGACATTTGAAGAACTAAATATACTATTGTCTCACTCACTTATACTGAACATCGTATCTATTGTTCCATGTGGGATGCTTGAGCACACTCTTCTTAGTATGGACTCTATTTCTCGCGACCTAAGTACAGTCAAATCTAATGATTTAAAAACTTAGACCATCATTAAGAAATAATTGTATTTTATTGTATCTACAGGTGCTACTTTAGTGTCTCCAACCACACTAGAACTAACATCTGAAATGATGCACATCATAAAGAATTCCACTTTGAAACAAGAAATATTTACAGGGATTCATGCCACTCTCTCTCATGGAGATTATCATACAGTTGAAGGTTAGTCAATCAGTATAATTACAATCTTCTTCTTCTTAGGCAATTTTAATGGGCCCAGGCCAGACATCGGCTACGTATTTGGCGTAATCACTATAGTGTCCATCAGTTCTTGTAACATACAACTGACAGGACATCAGGACATGACAGTAAGTGGCCCATCGTTTGTGGACCAGCACTACATTTACACTCCAAGGCAGAGTCGTCGATGAATGAGTGGAACGAATGGTTTGGGTAAGGAAGCACTGTCTCGCAATTATAATTATCTTAAGCTGCACAATTTCGACTCAGTAAATAGTGAGTAGATATCAACAACCAGAGGGCTTAGACTTGAAAATCCTTTTCAATGTTTCGTATTTCTGCAACGACTTGCAAGACAACTGACGTAAGCTTTTCGGTACCATAAGTCAATCCAATAAAGTTTTAATTTTTCCATCCTATTGTTACTTTGTCTGGTCCCATTGATCTGTTTGCCCAGCTTTGGCAGTCCTCCATGTTTTCTTCCTCTTTATTCTTTAAATGCTTGTTAAGTGGTACCATTTATGTGACTTATTAAAGAGACTAATACAGATTTACAAATTACAGGTACACCGCTCTCGAAAATTCCAGTAATTTGGGCTGAAAATGAGCCAGATAATAAGGACAATAAAGAAAGCTGTATCACTTTTAATGGTAACGGAAAATTGGCTGATCGTCCGTGTGAAGAGACTCGCCCTTACATCTGTTACCGCTCCGAGGACCCTCAATTAGAAGTCAATGAGTGCGGCACTGTAGATCCAGGTAAATAAAAATGTTAAATACGAACTCAAAGCATTTATTTTAATTAAATCAATTATAGACATTTTTGAAATTTCAAGGAGTCGGTCAGTCAGAAAGACGAAGCTAGTTGCCTATTAACATAACTTTTTTTATACAGTAGAGGATCTCAATTAAACAAAATAAAAAACCCCCACCACAAACAAAGACCTCCAAAAAGAATAAACAAAAAAATATATATAAAACTTAAACAGGGCTGTATCCCCTGTACTTATAAACAAGATGTAGGTAATAATTTTGATCCAAGCGTCTCGTCGCGTCGGGAGCCGGCTAAGTACAGTAGATAAATAAAATAACAGAATACAATAAAATGTTATAAGTGTGAAGTTTGAATTTTGATGGACTTAGATCTCTTCTCTCTTTCTAGTAACTTTAGAACACTGGCTATAAATATTCTTTCCACTCACTGTTAATCTAATATTAATTAATTAACTCAAACGTTATAACAGTTATAAGTAAAACATATTCATCAATATGTTTCTGTTCCTTATTAATTTGTTCATTTATTAACCCGTGGACAATGGTGTGGGTTATAATTATGTTTACCTATTAAGTAACGACTCATAATTTTAAACCTGAACATGTAACTGTTTTTTAGTCACTAATAAAAAAAATAAAAAAATAAAAACAAGTAAGCTACCTAGGCAACGTAGGTTAACATAAAAAAAAACAATATCAAATCGAAATAAATGATTGAAACCATCCAGGAGTCATCTCCTGAAAGCAGGGTTTCAATCATTTATATTCCTTTACTTGAAAACTGCTGTCAACCGTTGACTCCATAGGATTTTTATAGGATTCTTGTTCATAGGATTTTCGGAGACTGATCTGTGATTTCAGATATGTAAAATTCAGCCCTGTTTGGAAACCTTGAACAAAACTTGAAACACCTGCTTCTTTATGAGTATCTTCATCATCATTTCTTTTCCAGAATACCACTTGGATAACAGAACTAACAAATGCTACAAGTTCCATATAGTACCACGAAACTTCTCCCGAGCCTCCTTGGCGTGTACAGCTGAAGGCGGCCATCTTGCTATTATAAACAGTGCAATCGAAGCTAAAATTCTCAGTGAAATATTTTCTAAAATTCCTAGAAGTGACATGTTGGGAATGGCACCAAGTTGGAAAGAAGTAGCTTTCATCGGCTTTTTCGATTGGGGTGAACGTGGGGATTGGAGGACAATTCACGGTAATTTATGTTTTGTGGCATCTTTTTAATTTTGAGTTGAGCTAAATAGTTTATGGGTGATTTATAGAACGTCAGATATCTTTTAAGTTGCGTCCTGGACGATCGAACTTACCGTAAAGTTTTGAAGGAAGCGTAGCTTTTTATCTTTGGTCACACAAACTTCAATCAATCAATCAATCCGTTTATTTGTGAAACATAGGTGTTTACATAATTGGGGGGTGCGCTATGTTTTGTCATAATTAATACAAACACATTTATAAGTGACATATTAGGTGTCATTAGATTGGTAAAAATTATATTTAGTATCGTAAGTAAAAGCTAACGTCGCAGTGGGTTAAATCCCAAACAGCGGCGGGTGTGATGCAGCGGTGACATGGTGACGTCACACACTTAGTCATCTAATCAATGCGCTCTGGATTATAGTGTGACGAAGTTTTATACGATTATTATTTAATGTCTGGTTGTGTCTTGGAATATTTTTAGAATTAAACAAATACATGAATAAAAAAGAAAAACATCACATACAATAAAATCGATAAATAGTCATATTACATAATATCAAAATGCATTATTATAATAATGGGTCGTTCAAAAAATTCGTCTACAGTATACAGTATTCAAAACGGTATCACTTTTTCCCTTTCAGGCCAAACTCTGTCAGAAGCAGGCTTCAGCAAATTTGATCCTTCGGAGCCAAACAATTTAACACCAGGTGAATACTGTGGCTCCATTTATCGCTCGGGGCTCCTGAACGACTTGTGGTGTGACAAGGCCTTCACATTTATCTGTGAGAAGAGTCCAGATTATCCTGCCGTTTGTCACGTCAATAAAACATATTAAATGACAGTCCGGCTAAGAATTTATATTTATAAAAATAGATGTTTAAATAAAATTGTGTTTATAATTATTCCCAAATTTTTGAAACTGTAAACGAAAACTGTCCAAAACTCACCATTGAGAGACCATTGTAACGTTTATAAATTAGTAGACTTATTAGACGTATACGAAACTATATTATTATTATTTTATCTGCTATAATATAGATTACATATTTTGTTCATATTTATCAGATTATTCTAGGAAAGATCGCCATGTTGAAAAATGCATGCATGAATTATCACTAATAGAAAAACTTCACTGAGTGAAACATAAAGAATATAGTAATAATAACATTACAGTGAAATTTTATCATTACTAGAATTCATTTTACAACGTTCCCTTATTATCACTTTCGAAAACTTAAATTTAACTAGCTATAAAACATTGAAGATAGTGATGTAGTGCTGATATCGATATTGTTGTTAGCAATTCTATCAATCAACTCATACCCAATATTCATAGTTTAAATAGGTACTAAGAATGAACACTATCTTGCTGTACATCGCACTTTGGCTAAGTAGGCAACTCGTTCATTAACCATTGTATACGCTTTTACAACAAACTTCCCATTGACATTCGAAGCTTACCCATCAAACGACTTTAAACCTGGATTAAAACCAAACTTTCTAAAAAAGGGTAGGTACTATAAAATTTCAGATTATTTAGAAAGAAAAAATGCTTGAGTTTCAGTTGCTCACTCTGGTATGCGTTGTAATTAAATCATTAAACTTGACATTTTTATGGAAAATCATTACATAAAAAATTACATAATATGTGCGCAGAAAAGTATTATAATACTTTAAATATTGTGAATGTGTGGACGAGGGTATTTTTTTTTATGCTCTACTCTTTTTTTTTCTCAGTTAGTTTTTAGGATCGTCTGGCAGTTTGAGTACTTTTTGCGGCCTAACCAAATGTCCTTTCTTTGGTATTATTCGTCGAGTCGTTGAGCTCCTTAAGCCCTGATATGAGCAACACAATTACTGTCAAATGCTTGCACTCATTGGATAGGTCCACGCTTGCCGATACCCGATCTCTACTCCAGGACTTGACAGCTCCTGCACCGGTCATCACCTGAAAAAGTTTGTTTCGTTATATTCAAAGTTTGATCGAAAATAATGTTAAAAAAAGAAAAAGTTATCGATACCTAAATTAAAATAAAAACTCAGTCAGTCTTCAAGAAGGGCAATTTAAATTGAATTGAAGGACTTAAATGGTACCTATTTGAGAGAATATTTCAATCTAAGAACTCTTCCCAAGTATCTCAAGGTGGCTTTAGTGCAACAAATTCGTCTAGTAAAAGGTACCTCAGATCAATTAGCCGATATTAATGCAAACAAAGTTTATATAAAATCGAGAACTGAATAAATTGACTACGGCTTTCAATTCATCATTATTTAGAAAGTGGAGAGGAGGATGATATTTACTAAGATGTAGATGATAAAGTTACTAGGGACATATCAGCACAATTATAAGAAAAACAAAATGCTTTATGTGCAGACTAAAACATGACCTGAGGAAAAAACATTTTCCTGCGGTTTTCTCTAACGCCTTACTATTCTTCGATACATTTTTACCACGAGAATCCCATCCCTATTATATGTCGTCGTATAACAGGATAATGATAAGTGACGTCCACAATTTCGACGTCGAATCGACGAACCGTATCGACAGTGGAACGCACTGTTTTTCGATACTTCGTGCGAGTAACTGCCGCGAGTTTAGCGTACAACCATTGGAGTTTGTCGATATCTAAATAAAATAGCGTGTTTCGATAGATAATGTGAGTGTACTTCACTAAATTGGTAAGTGATCTTGTTTTTTATTTAATAAATAATGTGTTTGGTATTTTTATGTTACTGAAGTGGAGTTTCTATAAGGTACTGTAATTGGAATATTGTTAAGTTTGTTTTTTAGGATACAATGTAGCTTTGATAGCTTGTCATTTAATTTCAACAGAAATTCTGTTACTAATTTGTAATTTCGTATCCTATGTATTTGCTATTATTTTTTACACCGTTAACGGCAAAACATCTCTGTTACCTATTTTATATTAACACCACTTTTTACACCCACGTTAGGTATCAATCAAAAATTTTGTCTTTGAAATATCTGAAACAATATTTCATTCTCCGTAAATATGGAAACAATTTATTCCATTTTTTACACGTGTTTCGAATAAACCTCCTTGATGACATGACATTGTGACAATGTGTCATATTTTTTTTACAAACATTTTCGTGTTCAGCTTAAAGTTGTTAGCTTAAGGTTGTGATTAGACGTACTAGCGCCTAAGGGCGCCCACTGGCGGCACGGCACGGCAAGGGATATGCGAAGAATAGGTCTATAATTTAATAGTATGGCAACAAACTTTTAATGATTTAGCCTTACGACGCCGACGTCGTGTTCAAAAAGTCCGTTATTACTCCTGTTCACAAGGGGGGGAAGGACGATGCTTGAAAACTACAGGCCGAACTTGATTCTTACGACTTTATCAAAATTATAAGAAAAGGTTTACAAACTACCTGGAACAGAATCTAATAAACAATGTAACAGCGAATCGATTTTCACGCCTCCCCCTTAAGAGGGTGCATCCTAAAAGTTGGCAACGTCGTAAATAGCTGTCAAATATTTACCTGTTTCGATTAATTTGGAAATAATACTGTATGGAAATAAGAAATGTGGCTAACCAATTGACTAGAATATTAATAATGAATTGCAATTATAACATTGAATTTGATGTTGTACCCGTTTTAGGTGAAAAAAAGGCATTTGAAAAGTTACCAAATACTTTTTTTACATCTAAAACTAACTATTCGGTGTTACGATATTAATTATTGCATTTCATAATCAATATTCTAGTCAATTGGTTAGCCACATTTCTTATTTCCATACAGAAATATTATCAAATTAATCAAAACAGCGAAATATTTGACATCTATTTGCGACGTTGCCAACTTTCAGGATAAACCCTCTTAAGACCTAGGCCAAATATGTTTTATACCATTCCCCCTCTAAAAAGCTTATTTTATTCACGCAAAACAGTGAATAAAAAGCACTTTTAATCACTGTTTTGTTGTCCTGGTGACCCCCATCTCAATGCTATACAACCTCCTTGCGAACAAATTAATGTGCATTTAAATTAATTTCGACGGCACGGTTGGAGTAGTGGTTAAGCGATCGACTACTGCGCTGCGTGTCGCGGGTTCGATTCCCGCACGGAAAAAATATTTGTATGACCTACATGTAGTTGTTCCGGGTTTGTGTATGTCAGTTTAAATGTTTGTAAACGCACCCACGGTACAGGAGAAATTCCTAATGAGGGGCAAAGTTAAAAAAAAAAAAAAAACTTTAAATGTCTATTTTCGCTTAAATCTTTCTTTTTCTCGTAGTCATGGTATAAAGTATAGTATGCAACTCTTGAATAAAACGGATTTATATCGAGGGCCATGAGTCACTCGCGTCGCTCAGGATTCTAAAACTTGAATCACTCGCTATGCTCGTGATTCAATCATCATGAATCACTCCCTACGGTCGTGATTCAGTCGTTAGAATCCTTCACTTGCTCGTGATTCATCTATGGCCCTCGCTTTAAATCCGTCTTTTATTCACTAGTTGCATAATATACTATTGATACTCGGATAGCTCATGATCTAAAAAGGTGCCATAAAGAATAATTATAAATTAAAAAGATTTAAAGATACTTCTAATAACTAACTAGCTTTAACCCGCGAAATTTCGAGGTTATTTTTTTTTAATCTTTCGCAAATTAATCAGCGCCTGACGTAAATTGACGTAATTTTAGAAGGCAAGTAAATCACGTCTAAACTTGTATGGAGTAGTGACAGGTTTGACAGGACTAAACTAAAATGTATTTTCTGTCCTTTTCTTAATGAAATAGGTACAAAGGAAAAGATGCACTGAACTTAAATTTATTTTAGTTTGTGAACAAGGGAATCGGCACCATTGTCTGAAGCCCAGTTTGGTTGGGTGGGAAAAAGCACGGAAGCTGCCTAAAACAATTGAAAGCAAGAAAGAAAATACTTTTGTTTGCGGAAAACATGACACAATAAAAAACAAGTACACGAAAATAACAATTTGGGGGAAAATATGCGTCACATCCACGCAAAACGGCTATCGATTATTGGTAGATCACGTCACACTTAAAATAGATCAAAAACAAAAATGCGTCGGCGGCATATTTCTCAACCTGGGCAAAGCTTTCGACACCGTCATGATTCTCTGCTTGAAGACTAGATTAGAGATAAGATCGGTGTTCATAAAATTATTTGGAGCTTCTGGGAATAAGCCCATCGTATAAACAAGGCATTAAACAGCAGATCCGGATATAACAAAATTTTATAACCGCTGAAACATTTCTATGCTGGTCAATCATGTACTTGTGCATGAACACGTCCGCGTAAACTGTTAGCTACCATACCTATAGTATGGTAGCTAACAGTTTACGCGTTCATGTCCCTTATATAAACATAAATATCTTGTATATAAACTACTATATAAACTTGTGTTACTTGTTTTTTTAACCTGCATATTCGTAGTATTGTCGGTTCGGTCCACTGGACCGTATAATGTTCGCGTAAGACACTAGTACGGTAAGCGGCCGTGACGGTATCGTTTGTCATTAAGTACAAGTTTTTTTGTTCGTTTGCTGAGTATGGAGGATATAGCGCTTATATCTTTAAAGGTACAGTCAAACAAGCTATTTTGGTATAGGAAAAAATATTCTTCTTTACACTATATTGCCAATATAATTTTTTGGAGAGTCGAAGCGTGCCAAACGCAACCCTAATACTGCCTCCGTTGTCGTCCGTCCGTCTAGCTGTGAATGGGCTGTATCGTAATAGGTCGACAGTTGAAATTTTCATAGATTGTGTATTTCTATTGCCGCTATAACAACAAAATAATAAAAAATAAATAAAATTAATTAAAGGAATTCAATAAACTCTTTTTTACGGGATTTTTTTGTTCGGTCATAAATACAATGCGGAACCCTTCGTGGCCGGTTTTTATTGTGTGCGTAATAATCTAGTGTGGCACATTTAGCTGTGCATTCTGAATGTTGGCAACGTCACAAATAGCTGTCAAATATTTCGCTGAAAACTGATGTTATAATGATGCTATTTTAGACAAAAGGAATAAGGGTCCGCGGGCGAAGCCTGAATAAAACATTGATATATTATAGCAATAACAATCTGCTTGTATGCTTGTAGCTTATACATGCAGTAATAAAGCATCAACGTCTATTGATAGAACGGATATTGCAGATAAAAAAATAAAAATAAAATATGACTGCGTGGCGCAATCAAGGTGCTACTAGCCCGGCCGAGGGAATGCGTTCCTGACACCTGTTAGTTGGATCTTGTGGTTGTCTCAGCTTCCAGCGCTCGCGACAAGTCAATCGTCATCCAGAGGATGCCTCGTTGAGAGATGAAACACGTGTCGATTTCTTACAGCGTTTTTTTATGACTCTTTAGGAATTAAGTTAAGCGAAATAGGTTACTAAATATATCTACGTCCATTGTATTTTATAATGGATTTCCGACAAGTCACGTCTGAATCAATTAAGTATCTTAAAGAGCTGTATCTCCGTTAATAGACGTAGCATGTAAGGTTGCTTATCAATGATTTTTTCTTTAAAATTGTTAAAACATTGTTTTTTGTAAGTATAAAAAAATAAGAATAGTACGTTGCCGACCCAAAACTCAAATCCAGGAACCCATGCTCAGCAGTCTTGTAAGCGCAACCACTAGACTTATGGGAACTCTTTTTTAAGGCAACAGCGTACTTGCAACTTTGTTCTTAAAAAAAGCAGGTTTATACGAATCCAGTAATGTGACAGTACAGTAAATCTAGCGCTAACTTGCAACTGGGCCCATGTAGACACTGGTTTTAACCCAGTCCAGTACTGACTCTGCGCCCTCATGTCAGTCCAGTTGACTAAACTACCCGTCTTTTTACGGACCCCGTAACTTCCCTCGCCTGACTTCTTGCCGATATCCCTTTCGATACCGTCATGATTCCTCTCCTTGTGGACACGTTAGATAAGATCGGTGTTCGCCGTCATGCTCTTCCCTCACCTGACGTACTGCCGATCTCATGTACAGTCAACAAAGCTATTTGGTATACAGGCAAAATTATTCATTCCTCCACTACACTGCCAATATTCATTTTTATTGTGTGCGTAATCACTTTTTAAGCATATGCTTTATGTACCTATGCCGTACATAAAGCGAGTAAAAGAATTGACTACCCAGCATACTCACAATTTTTTTTAAAGGAGGTTAAAGTTAGCTGCCTGTATACCATATAGCTTTGTTAGCTGTACATGAAGCCACGGTCCAAAATTCCAACTCACTGGGTTCAGTCACTTCCATCGTATAAACCAGGCATATAATAATTTAGGTGCTAGTTCAGTAACAAAGGTATTTTCCAAACAAACTCATTATTTCTAAATCAGAATCCAACACATTTCTCTGTACTCGTTCCATTTACGGCCCTGTCAAACGTTTACAGCGAGCTGGACTGCAATAAAAATAATGGAGAACAAACATTGAACAATGAAAGCAAAAAGCGAACAGACAACGAATTGGCTTGCTCTAACCAGCGGTATTTCAGCGGTTTACTGTGACGTACGAATTGTTTGGAGTCCCCATTGAATAGGGTTTGATAAAATATTAGTTTCATTTACGAACACTTAGAAAAAAATAGGGCATAACGACTATAGGTCTTTTTCAGAATAAGTCTTTCTGCGAATGAGTCCAAAGTAGAATAGGTTATTTCACGAATAGGGCATTTTCAGAATGAGGTATATCGCGAATAAGTCCATAAACGACTACAGGTCATTTCGCGAATGAGTCCAATGTCTACTTAACCAAATGAAATGGAATGTAAATGAAATGAAAATGTTTATTCTATAAATAAGATATTGGAATCAATTTAACACGATTCATAAAAAAAAATAAGATAGATGAAGTCAACATTTCCAACTTGACTACCCCTGAGAAGAAATGGCGAAACAAACTCTGGGGTCAAAGTCTCTTTTAAAGTCCAAATATAATCTTGGTCAGTTCATGTAGGGACCATGTAGATTAGTGTCTAAAATGGTATTTTGAGAAAATAACCTCACAGATTTGAGTGGACCAGTCCAGTTAGTGCAAGCATTTGTCCTGAGTCGTGTAGCTCAGCTCAGAACTTAAAGCGCTCAACGACTCGACGAACAATACCAAAGAAAGGACATTTTGGTAGGACGCATAACACAATTAACTGCCTGACCATCATTAAGACTAAGAAAGAAAAAACCCACAAACTCCACAAATTCACAATAATGAAATCTTTTTATGGGTAAGTTTCTAATGGCGATTGCAGAGTGGAAAAATAACTTATTTAATAACTGCCTCGTTAGTGGTCGTAAGCATGACTACTGAGCATGGGTTCCCGGGTGCAATTCCTAGGTCATGCAAAGTTTTATTAGATTTTTCTATCAGGAAGCTTAAGAAAATTCACTATTAACACTTTGCACTTTGGACAGACGCTCGGTTGATAGCAATACAGCGCCCCCTACAAGGGACTAAAACATAACTGGTGACATGTAGGTGTTCTAGTCCAACTTTGAGCTAAACACGTGCAGTTTGGTTAACTTATTTTCGATCTAACAATAATAATTATAAAATCACAATCAGTTAGTAGCTCCATGTCACGATAGATGCTCTTTCAGTTCAAGCAAACTGAGGTTCCACGATTGAACAGCTTGCAGAGAAACTGCACTGGAAAATTGTGCAAAGCTTTGATTTTCAGGCGGAAAATGGGTGTTTCCTATGCTATGCGGGCTCTGAAAGGGTTGATTATATCACTGCAGTTTGAACAAGTTAGTCAAACTGATTAATTGGTCATTTTGAATAGAGAACGCAATTTTAAATTTCGATGCACTGTTTCTTGAGATTTCTGGGGTTCCTCTATTCGATTCTGTTATTGATTGAATACTTTGACACGCTGCATATGATGTTTTTTTTACAGAGAGTCAGAACATTGCAATAATGACAGTCAGTCTGATTAGTAAGCAATAAAGTTAAGGGGTTGTAGAAAAATTAAGGCGTTGTAGAAAAACTGAATTATTAGCCGTATCTGGTCGGATGGTCAAAGCTACCGACAGGCAAAGAGTTGTGATGCTGGCGCCGCCTATTAAAATAAAGTAAATCGCCATAGCATACATTCTAACGCACGTAATTCGTACTACTTTATGAATACCGTACATCGGTATTTTAAACTTCAAAGTTCACTAGTACAGTCAAGGATACCGTACGTGGATCCACCGCATAAATGTCTCAATCCTTAACAACTCACACTAGAGAAAGAACAAAAACTGTCTTCTACTGGAATAAATCCTAATGCGCCGAATTAAAAATCAATAAAAAAGCCAAGCAAATTACAACTCAATCGACAAGGCTGTAACTTTGAAAATATTTTAAAGACTTCGTATCTACGATCCAGATTCATCACGTCAAAAGCATTCATATTTAATAGGCTAGCTGCCGCTTTTCATTCAATATTTGTATTGGATACTTCCGCCTCGAACAAACTTTTGTAACAAAGCCCAATTGACAAACTTCTGTTCCTTTGAAATCAACCACTGGCAAAAATATCTTTGTGTTGTTACATTATAAGTACATTCGCCGTCAGATATATTGTAGCAGACAAGGTGACCAAATACTTCTGAACAATTTAAAATGTCAATAAGTTGCATACTATCTATTTGCATGCCAACAAGGCAGAATGTACACGGTTCTTTATTATGTTATTTACGATCCTATTTGTATGTACCTGCATTCAAAGCAAATAAAGTATATTCTATTCTATTCTATTCTATTCTATCATCACTTACCATCAGGTGAGATGCGGGCCAAGAGCTTGGACCCATTGTGGTAAAAAAAAAAACACTAGAAGTTACCATGAATACATAGATTGCTTGATTAATATCTGAGCTGAGATGCTTGTCAATAATTTCTATAAACACAATTAACCAAAAAAAATCTGAACACGTGTTCGTCTGCGCAGACTACACTATTGACGTTGTTCAGATATTCAATTTAAAATGTCAAGAAGTTCCTTAACTAATTGACATTTTAAATTGTTCAGAAGTATTTGGTCACCTTCGCTGCGTTCCGAGTTACAATGTAATCGATTTGAGCGCGCTAACACCCGTTCCGAATAAGCGTTAGCGCGGTAACGCCGACCCATGAAACGTCATAGATGACGTCATGACATGCGCCATCTTGCGATAACGCCGACCATGCCTTTTACTAATATCACCGTGATCTCTGTCAAAAATGACAGTTGACTGAACTGTCATTTTTGGCAGCGCTGTAGTTTTGAGTCGCATAGAATTTAAGGCCGCGTTCCGAGTTAGGCCATAATCGCTCACAGCGCTGACATCAATATTTTGCGTTCCGATTTAGATATTACGATTATGACAGCTGAGGTCTGTCATCAATTCGGAACGCTCGTGAACGCGCGTACAGTGCTCGCTCAACGTCAAAATTATAACATTACTTAATTCTATGTATAAACATCAGAAATTTCTTTTTCTTCTTTGGTTATGTGGCGACGGTAGCCAGAGGCACAATTTAGAAAAAGCCACGTTAGTTTATAGATATGATGCGACTCAAAACAACAGCGCTACCAAAAATGACAGTTCAGTCAACTGTCATTTTTGACAGTGATCACGGTGATATTAGTAAAAGGCATGGTCGGCGTTATCGCAAGATGGCGCATGTCATGACGTCATCTATGACGATTGACAGACCAAAGTTAGCGCACTCACGCTAACTCGGAACGGGTTTTAGCGCGCTCAAATCGATTTCATCGTAACTCGGAACGCACCCTAAGTAATGTTATAAGTTTTGACGTTTAGCAAGCACTGTAGGCGCGTTCACGAGCGTTCCAAATTGATGACAGACCTCAGCTGTCATAATCGTAATATCTAAATCGGAACGCAAAATATTGATGTCAGCGCTGTGAGCGATTATGGCCTAACTCGGAACGCGGCCCAAGTCAGCTACAATATATCTGACGGTGACTGTACGGTGGAAATTATTCTGGCTGTCATGAACGGATGATGTCTGACAATTGGAGTTACGAGTTACACAAAGGGTACAGATTTGATGCGGAAAATGCCCCTATAGAAATGAAATGGATCGTGCATTCAATTCGTGAAATTTCATCATTTCTGTTTCCCTCCTTCTATTTTTTTATATTCATCCCTTATTGTTGCGAAACCAAATAACAAAACGGGTTATAAAAAGTAATTGTTTGAAGTTAGTTAAAAATAAGCAATGCTATTTTCTAAAAAAAAAAAAAAATCTAGCATTTTTTATTATTTTGGTACCTACCTAAATAAAAATTGCAAAAGTACTATTTTTAACTAATATTATGAACGTTCGAGTATTTTGACGTTCGATTTATAGTGGTCGATCAATTGATATTCGATTATTTGGCATTCGATTTGGCATAATACACCCCTTCAAACAAGTATTTCATAAAACTCGTTTTGTTATTTAAAAATAATGTGTTAATTGTTTCATTAGTAATAAATTAATAATCTAGGTACTGGCCTTGATCTGTTTCTTTTAGCGGTAAGTCTCCCATGTTATTTAAATAAATAAATAAATTAGAAGGTTTGAAATTATTTATTGTCTCTAACCAGAATACGAGCGAAACGCGTTGTGGCCTAACTTTTTAATTATTCGAGATTTTAAATTCATGTTCTTTATGGCATGAGCTATCCGAATTCATTCTGTAGCCTTTTCCCAATCATGTTGGGGTCGGCTTCCAGTCTAACCGGATGCAGCTGAATACCAGTATTTTACATGGAGCGACTGCCTATCTGACCTCCACAACCCAGTAAATGGGTAATACGATACCCCTTGATAAGACTGGTTGTCAGACTTTCGGGCTTCTGACGACTCGTAACGACTGTCAAAGATCCACGAATGACAGCCGGGACCAACGGCTTAACGTGCTTTCCGAAGCACGGAGGAGTCTCGTTGTGTAAAGATGGTCACCCATTCACGGACCAACCCTGGCAAGCGCAGCTTAACCTGATAGATCGACCTGTGAGGCTGTTATTACTTAGCCACGAGCTCCTCATGAGCATGAGCTATCCGAATATCAAAAAATATTTGGCCTAGATCATAAGGGGGAGGCGTGTAAATTGATTTGCTGTTTCAATGTATAGTAGATGTTATTTTAACAGCTTATGTTGAGTGGTATATTATCTACCTTATGTACATATTCCCTTACCCACTTACCTTACAAAGTCACTTCTCGTGTCTGCCTGTGTAACCGCGTTGTTCTTCTAAAAAAACTGGCTAAGTGCAAGTCGGACTCGCGCACCGAGGGTTCCGTACAAACCTGTAGGTATATATAATTATATAAGTAAAAGTTCACCCATCACGACAATCGAGTCATAGTTATGGTATTTTTTTTTCAATATTTTTATTATCAAATCAAATCAAATATATTTATTTCGGATTCATAAGTTATATCCAGAGGTTATAAGTTAGATTCTTTATATGATGTAACTAAAATTTTTCGATTTTCGCAATTTTTCCTTTATCTTTGTTATAAGACGTTGCTTCGTACCAAATTTCAAGATTCTGAGTTCACGGGAAGTACCCTGTAGGTTTTGATTCCCTTGCGAGTTTCAAAATTTGCGGCATAAACAGCTGTATCTTTTGATTGCGTTGGCTTAGAAGTAATTTTTTCACAGCTCCAAGGGACAGTAAACTTGAGTATTTGATATAAATTTCAGCTTGATACCTCTACGCGTTCCTGAGAAAAAGGGTCTTGACAGACGGACGGACGGACAACAAAGTGATCCTCTAAGGGTTCCATTTTTTCCTTTCGAGGTACGGAACCCTAAAAACATCGCAACGCTAATGGATTTTGATGCGGTTATCACCATCAAAAGAGAACTTATTTCGGAAAGTTTATGAATATAAAACATTAATATTAGACTGACATACAATATCGAAGTAAAAACTGTGTAAAGAAGGTGCGAGTCGCAAGTGAAATGAATAATTATAATCAAATATTCCACATATTATATGTTCAAAGTAAATGTTTTAAAATAAATAATGATTGTAATAGAAACGCCATCAGAAAATAATCCATCTGACATTGAGGAAAGAATTTTATTTGACGCAATATTAGATTTCATTATTATCGATATTCTGGTGTTGTAAAAGAGATTAATGTCTTTATAATTTATTTGATATACAGTCGTGATGGCCCTGTGGTTAAAGGCTAGTACACACTGGCGCGATATCGCGGGCGCGACAAGAGTTGCGCTGCCTGTCGTGCCCGCAATATCGCGCCGGTCTGCACGAGCCGTAAGGCGAGCTGTTCATGCATGATGTGAAGCAAATCCAGGCAAACACCAATGTGACTTTTTCAATTCATATACAAGATGGAGACGGCAATACAACAATAAATTAAACTGCGTTTATCTTATGACGAAATTCGCACTTAGTAGGTACTAACATCGACTATATAAGGTGCTATAAAAATATCAGCCACGGCTTTAATGAGAGGTAGTATTGTGTTTAAAGATAACAATAGTGAAGAAATTTCGTACCCCGGCACAGTTAAATCAATTTGAGAAAATAAAGTAGTTAAATAAACATTGACTCTACTCTGCATAACGTGGTTCACAAATTACGCGCGAAGTGCACTTCGTCAATGAAAACAACTGCTATCTCTTTCCATCTGTTCTGTGAATGAAAACTGAAATCAGCTGACTAGTTCGTCACTTGCAAATTTATACGTACAATTTTTTGTATGAAAAAAAATATGACACATGATCAATAATTTATCTTTACTATTGTAATCTATAAACACAATACTATCTCCCATTGCAGCCGTGGCAGATATTTTTATAGCACCTTATATAGTGAGTATGTACTATAGAGCTACCATTTACCGGGAAATATTATGTCTTTCATTGCCTTGAATGTGCCCTGGCGGTTGTGATTATGTCATGCTCACTCAGATGTCTCGCTGATGGTGGCGTGTGTGTTGGATCATTTAGCTCCCTTCAAAATGGTTGAGCTGAATGGTGCTATTCCATGCGTCATGTCGTGAACGGGCGCCGTCAGTTGGGGCTCATCCTCTCTTAGCTGCCATGGCTTATTTTATTTTATTTGTATTGTCCTTTATTTTTATCTACGGACGCTTTTATCATGTACGTCTTTCTACATTGTTCTCACATGTACCTATTATTTCAACACGAGTGATGTAACCAATTTTTGTAACAATTTTTATTTTAAAAGAGTGTCCGTGGAGTTTCTTGCCCGTTCTTCTCTAGGTATCTACTACGCTTTGGAATGGGCAACTAGCTTCATATTTTCTGACTGACCGACACTTCACTCACTCACTTTTGAATTGTCAAGGGACAATTCAAAAGTGAAATAAATGCTTTAAGTTTGAGTTTCAGTTTATGCTATTTTGTTACCAACTCTGTCGACATTGTAATCTGAATAAATAAAAATATATCTAACCAAGCGACAGTGACACCGGTCTCCCTGATGCGCTGTCCCAACTTTATTACATACTTACTCGATAAATTATCCATGTCTGCAAACTTCTGACAACTAGCGGGTAAGTTGAGACGAAGGTGTCTTCACTTTGTTAGTAAAGACGGAACTATCTGTGATTTATTTATTCCATCATTCGAGCCACCATTAATTCATTGATTAGTACCTTATTTATAACTAGCTTTACACCCGCGTTTAAAAAAAAAAAAAAACATATTCTTTATGGCACCTCTTTAGGCCGCGAACTATCCGAAACTCTGAAAATATTTAGCTTAGGTCTGAGGGAAGCGTGAACATTGATTCGCTGTCGCAATGTATATTAGATAATGTATCTATGCTTCGTTGGCCCAGATGTTGCCAGCGCGACTGCTGGGAAAGGCATTCTGGGTTCCATCCCCAGGTTAGGTAAAACTTAAGAGGCCTATCACAAAATTGCGTATTGACAGTTCGAGCAGCCGACGCATCGCAAAATGTAGCAATTTGGCAGTTGTTATTACGTTTATTTTGAGTTATATAATAATTATGATGTATGTTATTTTTACCCGACTACAGCGAAGCAAAATGGAGGGTTATGATTTTATTGGTATGTATGTAATGTATAATATGAATGTTCATCAATTCCCTGATAACGTATAAACTACTCAAAATAATTTGACAAATGGGGTATCGTTGGAAGCGTCTCGGTCGTCCGCTGGTTATAGGCTATGTGAAGTTACATTGAATTTAATATGGCGCCCTCTAGAGGACAAAAAGTCATGAACTAAAAAAAAAAGATTTTTTAATGGTACCATGTTGGGTATCAAATGAAAGGGCTTAATTAGCACATTTACTCACACAACAACACAAATATATATTATTACCCCAAAATAATTTAAATAAACGTCCTTGGAAGCGTCTTGATCGTCTTGATAAAATTTATTCCCGTTTGGTCGAATCCAGCCTAAGTATTCTATTCCATTCTATTGTAATGTGGCAAGTACGCAAAACCCATAATTAATCAGTCTTATAAACCATTGTCTAGCATGCCACAAAATGTGTACTTAGAAATCCTTTTTAAGATCTCAAAATATTAACAGACATTGAATGATCTTCAGCCTTGGTTAATATTTATTTCTTGGTTATTATTACTGTATTAATAATTTTACATAAGTCTGTATACTTGTTTTGATGAATACCTAACAACAAAACCTACTTTTAAATTTCAAATAACTTGTGTTAAATACTAACCAATAGACTCCTTATTGTTTTTCCCGACTGTATGAATAACGGTTATTGCATATCCACCATTTTGACAGACATGTGACATCTGTCACATAAACGTCACATTCATCAACCGGCCGCCGTAACCTATAGTTTCTAGAGAAAGCTTTCCTTATTTTGTCTTTTAGGTTTTAGAACAGTAGGCAAATAAGTTCGTCAGTCACACATTGCCTGACATCATAGTAACCAAATTTATTTTCTATTTAAAACAAGAATGTGAAGCCAAATTGAATCTTAATGCCTCCCCTTTAAAGACGATAAAATGTTCGTTATTACTTTCGCAAGTGATCAATTAATTTGTCGAGCGTGAGCTCTGACAAAACTTTAATAACAGCTAACAAAATGAATGTAAAGCTCTAATTACAACGTGATAAAGTTCAATTTCAATTAAACAAAGGTAAGAATAACGGTAAAGAGAAAGTTGTAAGATTTGTAATCAGCAATGTAAGTATCAGAAGTATAATATGTGAAAGTGAAATGAAAACGACCGATTTCGAAGACATTAAGAAACGGGTCACGAATGTTTTACGATCCCATAACTATATTGAATATGAAATGAAAGTGAAAATAAAATATTAACATTATAATTTCCCTTTTATCCCGTTTTGGGTTGAGAATGCTAATTTACGTCATGTCATACGTTGATTGAAACGGCTCTAAAGAGTTGTTATCACATGGACAGAAATTGAAAGTGAAATTGCCGGTACACTTTCCTTCTTTCATCATAGTAGTCATGCCCTTGTAGTCAATTAATTTAGGGTCAGCAGCAATTCTTTTTCCATTCTTCTCTTTTAGCCCTCATATTAGAGTTTACTTCCTTCTTAGCCATATCATCCTGCACACAATAAAGATCTATTTTAGTTCAAATTCTCAACCTACTTACACTAAAAAAAAACAGAAAATAATGATTATAATGCCAAAAGGGCCTCAGATCAGCATAATGTCAGATGACAACATAAAGTGTACCACCTGACGCTGATTTTCAGCTGCAACCCACGAGGGCCATACGCTAGAATAAAAAAAACACAGGGAAGTGTGTGTCCGTTGTAATAAATTAGAGGTACTTTACAGAATAAATTTAAAACAAAAAACTCATACAAAACTAAATAGAAATGTTGTGGCATAGATGAGTGATTTGTGAGAAAACTAAATAGAATAATCAATTAAAAACAAAATATAATACCTATACAATGGCAACATTCGGTTCATTCTGTTCAATGGACTCTGAGGCAGGTATGGATGGAGGTAGGTGCCTCCAGTTGTTTAGAAATTTAATCTGACCACCGTTTTGGGCATCCTCTAGGTCTTTTGACCTCTATCTTTCCTGTCACCATTAGATGTTCCATGTTGTTGGCACCTCTTTGGGCAATGTGGCCGAAGTATCTCACGACACGTTGCTGGTTGCAGGCAGTTTGAAGACAGTTTTTGTGCTTTCTCTAGTTTGAGTTGTTTAAGTATCGAGACATTTTTTCGGTACGCTATCCCCTCCAGCACCACATTTTGAAGGCGTCAATTCTTTGCCTGTTCAAGTTCAGATTTTCCACAACCCCTTAATTTTATGGCTACTAATCAGGTTGACTCTTATTGCAAGGTTCTGATTTTCTGTAACAAAATCATCATACTTCCCTTGATAATCGCAAACGACTTATTTCCCTGAAATAAGTGAAAAGAAAAAAAAAAAAGTTCTTATTAAGGTGATCTAGGCAATGATACTAAAATCCAATAGCACAATAAAAGTATTATAATTTTATGAATTTCTCAGTAGGCGCCTGGAGTCTGGATTTCTTTTCGGTTGATAGCAATAGGCTCACCCCCTATTACATGCGACTTAAACATAACTGGCGAAATGTGGGTGTACTATAGGTAAACCTCTGCCTTAACCTTCGGGGAATACAGGCGTAATGTTGTTTATGTGTCATAATTATAATTATAGCTTTAAAATATCTTACTTCATGCCAGTAACACATTTTATCAAAGTCATCAATAGTAACGAAATTCAAACAATTCGATGCTGTGAAATATTATCTTTCACTAGAAACTGAAGGATATAAATCGTCGCCATGTCGGTCACGAATGAATGAATGAGTAATTGAACGATGTTGAAACTGATATTAGATTTATCTGAAGCGAGGAGAGTGTGAGTGAGGGAACTAGGTAAAGATTATTTGAAAAATATCGAAGTATCTGGAAAGAAAATAAGTTCGTTAATCTATGAACGTCCTGAATCTACAGGCCAGTCCCTTCGGTAGATGTCCAAGAATAATCAGTAACATACGTTTGGGTCGAGTATGTCCCGAAGTTTTCCATGGGACAGTTTATAATTCCTATGGAATTACGATGTCAGTTCGATGAAGAAAGTTTTTTAGATTTATGGTCTGTACAACACCCTTAAATAATGACCACACCTTTCTGATACATGCCGTAGACAAGTATAGATTATTTTCATAGACTTAGGTATTTACCAAGGACAAACCTGATCACATTCAGTAACATTTAGATTCAGAAGTTCATTAGATCGTGGTCTCAATATACAAGGTATTTATTTTAATATATACATATAACTCTAGGGTATGAATGCGACCATATCAAAGGGCATAATATTATGAACTATTTTTCAATTATAATTTTTTTTTGTTTTTATTTTTCATACAAAATAATTCGACAGTCACGATTATTAATAACACCCTTACGGGAAATATGACAACGTCGCATATTCTTAGCTTTAAATTTAAATATGAATGATTGGTTTTAATGAAAATGATTTACTCGTACTTATCAATAAAACTTATGTTAAACTACGATTTATGTTATCTTCGAAACTATGCATTTTGAACCACATATTCTAGGATTTTTGTATTATTTTTACTCTAAGGTTACATATCTTAGAGTTACGGGATATAAAAATAACACACTGTATAGTAAAGTGACAGTAACAGACTGCCTCGTTGGTCTAGTGGTTGCAAGCGCTACTGCTGAGCATGAGGTCCTGGGTTCGATTCCCGGGTCGAGCAAAGTGTTATTGGGTTTTTCCATCTGGAATTGCTCAGTAGTAGCCTGGAGTCTGGATTTGAGCCAGGTTGATGGCAATAGACTCGCCCCCTATTACATGAGACTTAAACATAACTGGCGAAATGTGGGTGAACTATACGTACCTCTGCCTAACCTTTCGGGGAATACAAGCGTGATGTTATTTGTGTTATGTGATGTATATAGGAAAGTTTATTGGATCCTTTCAAGGCCTAGCGGTGTTAGTAACGGCTTGCACACAATATAAACAGGTTATAATGTCCCGTCCGTTGGTCTAAAAAGAGGTTCACTATTATTGACATTAGTCCTTAGGGATTTAGTTCCAATGCCTATCTATTGTGCCATGGAATACTCGGATTGGTTAAAGTTGTAGTGGCAACCATGTCATTTGGTTTTAATAGGTTTTTTATTCTTATTATTTTATTTATCTTTGTATAGATTCCTTAATATTTTGTGAATGTGAGAACGTTGTAGGCTCAACAGACTGTCGATTTGCAGACTATTTTCTATTTTGTAAAGTATCTTGTTGACAGGCCTACACTGTCCTCTCTTACCTATTCAAACTGTACATTTTTTAAATCATTGTAAAACCCATTTATTTTTAAAAGAGTAACCGTGATGCGAACTACGTATCACAATGACGTCACGAAAAATCCTGCATCGCGCAAGCAGAGTTTACTGACACAGGTCCCGGGTCCCGGATTGGCCGTTTTGCGTGGATGTGATGCATATTTTCCCCTAAATTGTGCTTTTCGTGTAATCTTTCTTTGCGTCATGTTTACTGCAATACCTACCGCAAAACGTATTTTCTTTCTTAATTTTTTCGCACGACTTGCATAATTATACAACGTCCCGACAAAAATCGTTGGGCAGTAGCCCACGAGACACAACAATCGTCTGGTCGGAGGATTTTTCCGTTTCTGTAGAGGATAAGTGAACTTTACACCCTGTTCCTCATAACTCTGTAGCAGTTTACGAGCGCTAAACAATTTTTTACATAAATTTTGTGAAAATGTTGTGTTGTAGTTTTTCACTTTTGTTAGTTTTTATCTACGCATCGGTCTTTGAACTATGATAGTTATTTTGAGTTTTTTCTAAAGCCTGTGCATTCAAGTAGAATAAACTCAAAAACGAAGTGGTTTTCATTAATTATTGAAGACCCATAGTCACTTCAAAATTACCATACTATTAAAACTGATCAAGAGCCATCTTGACAATAAATTAAATGCAAATTTCGAAGTTCGAACTAAATTGTGTTTGAGTTTCAGTGCATAAAATTTATTTTAAATGACTAAGTAGGTACTCAAAATCTTTCTGTTCACTGAATAGAAATGGGTAACGAGCAGAAAAAAAAAGTTCTTAAAGTCGATGTTGAACGAATTATTTTCTTGTGCCATGGATTTTTTATTGTTTAAGTGCACACCTATTTACCAGAAGAACAGAAGGTCTTTCACCTTTGCGGTCATCAGCAAAAATTTTAAAACCATAATTACACATTACACAAATCCGGGCTTGAATTTAGGAGCACATTCTCAGTGGTCATGCTTGTGATCACTAGACCAACAAGTAGTCTGGAATAATGTTTTTTTTTTTTTTTCTAACCACAACGTGGAAGTTCTTTGCCTAAATCTCACCTGATGGTAAGTGATGATCAGGCCGAAGGTGGAAGCGTGCTGCACGCGGAATCCTCTACCACAGAGGAACTGGCTATCTTACCTCTTACTGCCGGAACACAAAAATGCTGGTAACATTGTTTTGTTATGGCGACAGACTTAGATAAGATGGTGGTAGCTAGCCAGGCGGACTTAAAAACAAGCCCTACCACCAACCAAACCGAGCAGAAAATTTTGCTCCCACTGGGAATCCAACCCGGGACCTCTGGGTCTGAGACAGGTGATCTGACCACAGAGGCGGTTAGATAAAGAACAATGAGTACAATAATGTTAAGTTATGTCAGTCAAGGATTCTCATCTTGCCGCCGACCATAAGTAAGGATACTTTAAACTGCATTCATTTTGGGGAGAAAGTCTCCTCAAACCAGTTTCGTTGGTACCTAGGTATGTACCGTGTGGATACCAGAGAAAGTACAAAAATTTTATTTGGCACTTAAAGTTTATATTTGGTTTCATCTTTTGCGAAGATTTTTGTTTTGGAAATTCTCAGTAGGAGCCTCAAACTCAAAGCATTTTACTACAATTAAACCAATTTTTAACCGACTTCCAAAAAGGAGGAGGTTATATGTTCGTACCGTATGTATGTTTTTTTTTTGTGTATGTCCTTCGATATTTCCGTCAATTGTGGGCGGATTTTGAAAATTCTTTTTTTGTTTGAAAGTGTATGCTCTCAAGGTGGTCCCATATAAATTTTATTAACTTAGCTTGAGTACTTTTTGAGTTAGCTTCATTAATACGTATTTTTCCCACTTAGCCTATATGGATGATCTTTTAACATTTTCCTGTCACTGTTATTTACATAGCAGGTCGTGATATTCGAACTAGTAGGGGGTAGGTACCACAACTAAAAAGTGAAAAATAAAAACTTTTTACAAAAAACACCAACCGACTTCCAAAAAAAACACTAGAAAGTGAAAAATAACTTTAATTTCGGAAGTCGGTGGCTTAAAACGAAAATTCAAAACCAAAGACACCGACTTCCGAAATTAAAGTTATTTTTCACTTTCTAGTGTTTTTTTTGGAAGTCGGTTTGTTTTTTTTGTAAAAAGTTTTTTATAGGCAATCTTTTGAATTGTCATGGAGTCAGAAAGATGAAGCTAGTTGCCCATCCCAAAGCGTAGTACGTACCTATGGAGAAGAACGGGCAAGAAACTCCATGGACATGATTGATGCCTGGAATTCCACCCGGTTGGTGGCAATAGGTTCGTCGCCTATATAAATCTATAACTATACAAAACTGGCGTTTGCGTTCCGTTCCACCAATAAAACATAACATAAAATAATGAATTGTAAATTAAGTAATGCATTAAAAAATGTCAAAAAGATTGGAATTTATTTCTTGACTCTTATAAAATGTATATTTAAATAATGAATAAGTTTTAAATTACGTGCATATTCCCTATTTTGGCCAAAGTTACGGGCGTTTCCAAATGAAATGAAATTGTTTATTCTGTAAGTAGGATATCGGAATCACTTTTACACGTCATATTAAAAAAATATTAGAGCTAAGCTAGATGAGGTCGGCGTTTCCTATCTGACTACTCTGATAAGAAAGGCCGAAACAAACTCAGAGGTCACAGTCTCTTTTAAATAACCTAAATAAGCTTATGTCCGTATCACATAAGATTACGTTGGGACACGAACCTAAGAATGAATGTAATCATGATTTGGCAGTTGTACTTTTAATCAGTTGTTTTACCCATCCACAAAGTTAGGAAATCGGAGTAGGGTTCGCTCCGAAGTATCGAACTACTTCGGACCCCTGGTTGCTTAGCAGCAGAAAAAGGTATAAGGGTAGAATTTGCCCGGACAAGCTCCTTGACAAGAGTTCTAACTAACTAAATAACTGGCTGTTATTAATGGTCTTTTATACAATTAACATAAGCATTATCAGCCCATTATGCTCTCGGTGCTGGAGGACACAGGCCTCCGATCCGTGAAATGGAGTGGGCCGCAAGCCCAGCGCGGGTTGGTGGATGTCACATCATATGCACGTCTCATCTACATAGTTTTGAAAATATGATTGACGTGTAAAAGTGTTTGTATAAACCTACTTACAAAAATAAAAACTTCAAATCCATAAATCATATTTTCGGATTCCTCTCATAGAAAGGAGGCCTGTGTTCTAGCTGTGGGAATATTATAGGCTGATTATGCGTATGCTTATATCTTCAAATTCTGGTTCTAGAATAATGCATCACGATGTTTTCCAAAAAAAAACTTAATTAAATTCAATGGATAAAAGGCTGATTTCCAATGTCCAGTTCCGTATTTCAAACCTTAAGCCAATGTCACTTAGTATGAATGTTAATTTGAAAACCACCGACACCCTTACCCAGTGAAATAGAAATAGCTATTTGCAAGTGACGGATAAAATATAAAAATTCTATCCATAATCTGTTGACCAGCAACATAATCCTTACTATCCATAACCAATTTTCAACTACTATAAAAAAACCTTTATTTGACCATGGTAAATTTCATCTTAGTTACTATTATTATTATAAAGTTTATTAGTTGCTATATATATTTTTCACTTTTACTTTTACTAAATTAGGTACTTGATTTATTAAACAAGGTCCCCAGGTTGGTTAAAGGCCTCGTCCAATGATGCCCACTTCTCTCTATCCTGTGCTATTTGCCACCACATTGGGCCCATATGTCGTGCCGTCCGTCGTGGGTTTTTAGAAAGAAAGAATTGATTTTTTATTTGGACACAATTCGTGAAACATAAAATACAAAAAAACAAAATAAAATAAAAAGTGAAAATAATGTTTAACAACAATAGTGTGTGCCTCACGGCTGCGCCAAAAAGGTTCAATGCCAGACAAATGCAGTCTGACGCTGGTTTTGGGATCATAAAGAATTTTGACATTGACATTCAGGCTCCTAAAATGTATCTCATATTTTCACATAGAAAAACAATATCTAAGTGATAAACATAATTGTGTTACAACTGTCCTGTAATAAGACGAAGAAGAAAACACTACTTGAACACAATAATAACTTCGGTAGACAGAAACATTCCTTACTTTGCGGATTACACGGCTTTTCTGAACCTATGGATAGGGCTGCCAAACTTTCGTGAGGACAATTTTTTTTCGTATCAGTTTTTTTTTTAATTCACAAACGGAACGCTCTTGGCCTGCATCTCACCTGATGGTAAGTGAATCGTCAACCACAGAGGAACTGGCTATCTTACCATCTTACCTCTAACTGCCGAAACACATTACAATGCTGCTAACATTGTTGTTATGGCGACAGACTTAGATAAGATGGTGGTAGCTAGGCAGGCTGACTTAGAACAAGCCCTACTACCAACCAAAGCGAGCAGATTCTTTTTCCCCCGCTGTGCATCGAACCTAGGAACTCTGGATCTGAGACAGGTGGTCTTACCACTAGACCAAAGAGGCGGCCGTAAAACTGATAATATGTTAGAAGTAAGGTTCTAAATACTACCTTAATTCATCGTCTGAATGGCTTTCCAACTATATAAGGGTCGGCTTCCAGTCTAACCGGATGCAGCTGCATAACCAGTACCTATTTTACATGGAGCGACTGACTATTTGATCTCTACAACCCAATAACTGGATAAAACGAAACCCTTTGATAAGACTCGTTGTCAGACGTTCGGGCTTCTGACGACCCGTAACGACTGTTAAAGATCCACCAATTGAGCCAGGACCAACGGCTTAACGTGATTTCCTAGGCATGGATGATATTTAAAAAAAATGAGCCAGATGTAAGCTTTACATCCAAGTTTGTCGCAGTTACTTGGCTATTTAATATTTTTAGGACCAAAACCAGGAATTATTTTAGGTTCACAAAAAGAGGCGCAATCATTATAGAATGTCCAATAACATTTTTTGGAGCACAAAATGCAAATTATTAGAGGTTCGATTAAATGCCATTTTTTTATCCGTGTTTCCTATTTTCCAGCAACCAATGTTATCTGACCCTACAATATCCCGAAATATTACGAACTTGTCGGTGATGAGAAATGGAAGGTTAGATCTGATGTCTATCAACAAAATACTCGGGGTATTACTTCCCTTGAATGAGTCGTAAAATTAAGCCCAATAATTATGATAGAAGCATAGAAAAGATAGAAAGATAAAATGTCTATGGTTAAGGGATATTCTGAACGGAAAGATAACTGGTTTAGGTATTGAAAGTGGAATTAGTTAAGAGGAGAATTTCTAGACTGGTTTTTTTCTGGTTTGTAATAGAAATATCACAATAATCTTTATCTTTATTGCAATCCATAATGTACACATACAGGTAGTTAGAAAAAAAAATAGAAGAAACAATTATGAACCCTGTCGGGCACAGCAAAATTTTAGTAAGGAGGAGAGCGGAAACTTACCAAGGGGTATCGTATTACCCAGTTACTGGGTTGTGGATGTCAGATAGGCAGTCGCTCCATGTAAAATACTGGTATTCAGCTGCATCCGGTTAGACTGGAAGCCGACCTCAACATGATTGGGAAAAGGCTAGGCAGAATAAATGAGGAGAGAGGAAGCTTATTACTAAATATTATATACATTATTTCCTACAGTATTAGTTATTATAATATATTATCACTCATTTATTAATTCTGAATTATAATATGTGTAGGTAAATCATTTTTTATTTGTATAAATTATATATTATTATTGTTAATTAATCATTTGCTTAAATATTTTGTATTGAAAATTTGTGTATTTATTTATAGTTTTAAATTTTAATTAATACAGATAATGTTAATATTTTTTAAAACATTAATTTATTGTTATTATTTTAGTTACTAATCATTTATAAAAAATCTATTTGCTATTGTATTTATCCGTTAGATATTCGTATACGTATATATACGTGCGGGTATGCTCTATAAGAATAAACCCAATGCTTCACCTCTTTCTTTTAATGATTCTTATTTTATAAAACGTCGTAAAACCAATACTTCCTTCAAATTCCTTGAATAAATTCCCTTATAAAGAAAAGCTTCAATATTTTTGAACAAGACCCCAATTTTCCTATTGAATTTCGTATTGTTTTTCACCGTAAGCCACTAGGTACGTTTTCTTTTGTCAACAGCGTCCTAATTAAATTCAAAACTATAAAATAATAAAGGGAAGGTTGAAAACAAACCTATATTTAGGAGTAAGTAGGGCAGAATTGTTTTAGAGAACAATTCAATATAAATAGTGTGGGGAGGATTTTGTTTGATGTTTCCTTCGTTACGCCATTTTCATTTAGGTTGGCTTGCGTTCGGTCTCAGTTTAATGAGTCACCTTTTCATACCATTGGGTTTTAGAATATTAATTCCAAAGTAAAGGTTTGCCAAAGAGCGATGGAGCGTAGCACTCTAAAAATTGAACTAACCGATCGATACCACAATATACTCCAAAGCCCGATCGCCAATGTTAGTGATAAATCTACGAGGCTGAAGTGGGACTAGGCACACTAACAGGATGTTTGAGGACAAATGGGCCAGGATCTTCAAACAGTGGATGCCTAAAGTTGGGCGTCGTCGCCGAAGCAGACGTATGAAATGCTGGCGTGACGACCTGTACTCGTTATTGCCAATTTGGCCAGAGAAGGCAAAACATAAAGAGATTGAAAAATATGGCGGAGATAAAATGTCTCTCCCTATACCTATCTAATATTATAGTATACGAGTATTTTCGATATGGGCAAAGGCCCAGCAGTGGGACAAAAGAAGCTAACTAAAACAAAACGCATTTGTAATATTAGTTAGGATTAGGATGTTCTCTTGTTGATACATTACTAGCTGTAATTACTATAGTATAACCGAAGCCGCATAGGAATGCGCGGCATACCGGGCAGCGTTGACGAATGAGCGGCATGCACTGCCCCCCGTCTCGCCACGCACATACCTAAGGCGCCGTCCAGCAGTCTCGGTCATACTATAGTAATTAACTAACTTGTACTTTGTCCCGGTGCAATGGAACATGTCAATATAACGAGATGTATGTGCGATAGGTATCTAAGTTAAATATTAATGTATTGTAGGTACACATAAAACTTCCGGAATCACTTCTCTAAATGTTGGAGAAAACCGCATCAAGATCCATTGTAGTTTGTAGGCAACAGAAAATTCTACATCCTCAATCACTACACAAAAACACAACCCCACACACCTTCCTTCATCCGCACACAATACTAACCATACTAACACTATACAGTGTGAGTCTTCATAATGTGCACATATCGAAATGAGGGATTCTATGCTTACTTTGACAAACGGAAAAAATATTTAAAAAAATCTATTTTTATTTTTTTATTTATTTTGTATTTTTTACCCCAATGTAAAAAAACGGTGTAACTTTTAAATGATCTATCGCGATGAAACAAACTCAACTCCATAATGATTGGTAGTAATTAAGTTTAGTGTTCTTATAAAATGAAAATTGTGGGAAATCCTCCCAATTAAACCCAAAAAACCCTCAATTGAAAATAACCAGGTATTTCGTCCAAAAATCTGTTTTTTTTATCAATTTTTACAATAATCGTAAAAAAAAATCAATAAGACGAATTTTTTTAAATAAAAAAAAATGGTAAAAAAATGTATTTAGATTTTATTTTTTATTTTTTCCGTCGATAAAATTAAGCATAGATTCCCCCATTTCGATATGTGCACATTATGAAGACTCACACAGTATAGATATAAAAATAAATATTTTAAATTGTTATTGATTCGACCACTGTCTGTTAAAGCACTGGAATGATACATCCTAAAGGGTGGAGACCTGGTGTCCTGAAATACAGGCCCCAAGCCTAGCTTAGGCATGGTGTCTCCCACAATATAATTACTGTGTCCACTTTTATATAGAACTATGTATTTAATTTGTATTGTGGCGAGAAATATACATTATTCTTATTATTATTCTTATAGAAAGAGAAGTTACAGATGAAGTCATTTCTTGAAACAATACTGAAGAGCTTTTATACGAGTAAAACAATTATTTTCTCTAATATCTAAAGAAACGTCCCAGTGTTTATTTAATTATTTCATGTTGATTTTCGTAATGAATAAAAAACTGTAGAAAAGCTTTTTCTGCGAGCTAAGAATACTGTAAATAACTTCACTCCTTTTGTTCTTTTAAAGTACCTAGATGTTTTTAGTTTTATTTACTTTTCCATTTTCATTTAACTAATCATTAGGTAGACAGGTGCCGATTTCTTTGTTCACAAACTAAACTAAATTTAAGTTCAGTGCATCTTTTTCTATTACATTAAGAAAAGGCTAGAAGATAAATTTTAGTTTAGTTTCTGAAAAGATAGATTGGTACTTTTTATCCGGGTAAATGAAGTACCTATTTCCCCTAGGATGCGAGTGACCTCGCAGCCAAAATCTAGTAAACAAAGATAAGTTCCCCAAAACAAAAATCTTGAATGAATTAGTTCTACTGTCGAGTCAAACGCTAGTTGAAATTCACACACGCATCGCCTTTGTCTAGTCTAGTAGCTTTCTCGACACAAATCAGTTTTACTTTCTTGCTCGCTAAATTCTTAACAAACTAGCTTCTAATAATTCATGTCTGTGTTTACGTTAGATCTTGAGTTTGAAGATCTGTGGAGTGGAGTTTCAATAGGTCAAGGTGTCTATGTCTGTTGAGGTTCATGAGTTTGAAAAGATGTAAGGTGAAATTGGGATATACTATTGTGGTGGCGCCACATGCGAACTACGCATAACACTGACGTCATGCAAAGATCCTGCATCGCGCAAGAAGAGTTGACTGCGCAACTAGCATACACAACGTGTTTTTTTTATCTCTAGGGTTAAATTCTATAAGTAAAAATTATACGAAGAGTCCTAGAATATGTGGTCCGAAAATGCATAGTTTCGAAGATAACAATACTATAATTTCGATTCATGTTCTAAATGCTATTATTTAATTTTAATTTAATTTGAAATTGAGAGATTGTATAGAAATACGTGGCACAACGATAATATCGCCGCGATTCTCTCGCTCGTGGAGACGGCTCCTTAGGTACCAGAATTGGCGTTCTGAAAACCTTCCGCAAGTATGATAGATTCCCACAATATTGGCAGTTCACCTGTCGTTTCACCTACTTTTAAACCTTCGTAACACTTGTGGTCACGCTCAATATACTTTACTGTTAACTTTGTTTGCGGTTTTGTGGTTTTTTATAGAGCACGATGTCATAGACCTTTTTATATCATGTGCTATATAAAGGAGGCATACATTTGTCTACCATACCATAAGTAACAGACCTTGTCTGTATACAGAGACCGAAACCGGTATGATTAATGAGGGTATTTTTTCGGTCACAACATTTATGTTTTTTACAGGTATTTTCGTTTTTGGGTATAATATTTACCCAATCAAAAGAAAGTAAAAGAAAGTTACAAAAACGTTGTAAGTAACATTGTTTGAATGAAAATTGTCACCCACGCCACTCGTTAGAATGCAGTCACTAATATATCAAATTGTGCCTACCAGCGGTGTTTTCTCTTCAATAACAAATAATGAAGACAAGGAAAAATTACCGTGTGTATTAGTGACTTTCAAGACCATCATTTCTTGGAATAATGGTAGGTAAGTATTTTTTTTCTTCTACAGGGTGTCAAACGTAGTCGTCCGAATGCAAATGAGGTAAAGCGAAGGTGGACTCACCTATCATTAAAAAGCATAAAAACTGGGATATTCTGAACAGTTCAGAAAATTTTGCTATGATTATTTTCAAGATATTTTACACTTTTAGTTCAAATCTGCCTGGAAGATGCCTTCGTTACGTCGAAAATTATGTCCACAGGGTCGAAAAATCCAAGTGGAAGTGTAAATTTATTGAAAATAATAATAGAGAATTTTTCTGAACTGTTCAGAAAAATTGTAAATAAAAAATTGTAATTGAAAATTGCAAATTGCAAATTGTAATTGTAATTGTAAATTGTGTTTTTAAATTTTTTAATGATAGGTGGGCCCCTTCGCTTTACCTCTTTTGCCTTTGGACCACTACGTTTCAGACATCCTGTATATTAACCGACTTAACACAGCTCACTTACTTTCTAGCCATAGGTGCCATCTTTGAAAATCCATCCATCCTTTCTTTGGCCTGTTACTTATAGTATTTATGTCTTATTTTCAACTTTTTTTATGTAGGTATATTATAGCACCTTGTTGTTGTTGTTTTTCCTAATATTTATGTTATTTATTATTATGTTATCGTAATAGTTATCGTAATAGTTATTTTCTAATATTTATGTTATTTATTATTATTTTATCGTGATTTTGTATGTTGTGCTGTATCTTTTGTGTGCATCAAATAAACGATTAATCTATCTATCTCAACAATTTTCTTGTCACATGTTCCTTGCAAGCCAGCAAATAATGTTACCTTTTTTTTAAATAAAATATTTAACCGGAAAAGATTTTGTCTCTAACTCTGATGAATACACCTCCACAATGATCAACTATCACGCAAATTACATAGTTGTCAGCTTATCATTCCAGTGCAGTCCACCGTAAAGATAAATCGATTTTCGTCTGCTTACACAATCAGAAGAAAGTGAAGAAAGTTGACAAAACTTGTATAATATTGTGTGAATTGAGCTATTGTTGGTCAGAGATTGTTACGTCAAAAGAAATTACAGAAGTCTTATTATTTTGTCCATAAAACTAGTTTATAAAACGCTATACAATGTTTTATCGTGTTTATGTGCCCCCAAATTATGGATGTTCAGGCAATATGGATAATTTTGGGAGACAGACACGATATAAACGTTACGTTGTTCATATAATCACGAGAATTTGAATCACTTTTGAACTGCATATCCTAGATTTTTATTATGGACACCGTCATGAGCGTGAACCTCTTACACACCCTGGCCGTGGTCCTGGGTTAGGACCTGAAGTATTATGGCAAGATCTTCTCTAAAAAATCACGTGTAAGTTCAAAACGAATTAACATCAAAAGTTTAACGTTTACGTTTAATTATAAAGTTTACTATAGGAGTGGTGGAGTGGGTGTGTGGTGTTCAGTACTATAGGTACACCTCTGCCTTTTCCGGGGAATACAGGCGTGATGTTATGTTATGTGTTTCATACATCAAATGTTCTCATCATGAAGTATCATAATAATGAGAACATTTATCACTACATACTAGAACAGCCGTTAAGATCACCACCTTATGCTTTATTTAGCTCATCACTTTGTTATTTTTCCTGTATGGTCATAAACTAGACTTGCACTTCTGCAGCTTTCTACTAGATGTCGTCACTGTGACCAGTTGTGCGCCAATCGGTCAAGAGCGTTCACCTGCTGTGACCTGGCAGTGCTACGAATGATTGTCGACTGGTAATCGTGTCCGATTTATCACGAATAGAGAATCAGCTGTCTTCGTTCTATCTGACATCAGCTGAAGAATATTTAAAGGAGCTGCTTTAAAATTATTACGAATCGTTCAAATTGCAATTGTATATTTTTTTTTCTTAAAAAGTATTTAAGTGTATGTACAAGATTTTTTTTTGTAATATGTCTTAGTCGACTGCTGCCTTTTTAGTATGTTTAATTAATATTCTTCAACTCACTAAGACAGCCTGTAAATATTAAACCGTATGTTTCTGAGGTACCTACTTATTAACATTAAAAAGTTGTTACAAAACATCTTTCGTGCAACGAATTCAAAAAGCGGAACAAAACAACAACAAATCAAGTCGCTTGAAACCAAAATGACATAATTAAGCCACGAAATAACATATCATATCCCAAAATCATTTCTTCAAATTGAGCGTATCTCTTAAATGTCATCGAAGAACTTTCAAATAAATCTCGAAACTCTCTCGCTCGTAAAAACAATGGTACCGCATCGGCGTCCGCGCAAGAAAGGGACAAAACATGCGAGAAAGATCCATTCACCATCGCAAACCCGAACGGAAAACTCGTTTCTGCTTCGGAATATCGAAAAATAATAAAAAAAACACCAACTTATGTATATCGAAAGTTGACAGTAACATTGACCTACGATTTTGACCAGGTGCGTGAGAGTAGGGAGAGGTTCCTTGTTTCCAGTGGCCGGTGGCGATTCGGACGGATTACGCGTCGTCACGCACCGAAAACCAACGAAGTGCAATTTGTGATATAGTGGAACTCTGTGTATATGTGTTAAAATTAACAGGTTATTGTGAAATACACGTGCTAAAAGAACTGTTCGCGAAATTTCACTTTTATATGATTGGATTTTTTCCGGTGATAGTTCCGACATGTTTCTGCGGAGTTTCTTTATTGTGAGTACTCTTTTTTTTTTGTTTTTTAGAATGTATTGATATTTAGTTCTTCTTTTACTCTCGGTTTTTTAGAAATTGTTGGAGAATTTATAATCTAGCTAGAATTTGCGAATATTATACTAAATATTATTTACTCCTATAGAACCACTTTTGTCAACCAGTACCATAACTTATTTTTTATAAACGACGAAAAGTTTACCATTAAAACTAGGCCAAATCATCAAATGCCCAACATTAATACTGACAACATTCTATTCACCAGTTATAATAACCACTTTTCTAGTCCACAAAAAATATGACACGTGTCTGCATTGACAGGTTAATCAACACCAAGAATTACAATCACCTGTTTTCCTCCAGCTTTCAACTAGAGAATCCAGTCTTTACTGTAGATATTTCACGATAAGTAAACCTATCGCCTATTTGGAAAGTTCGCATGTATTGTGATACTTTCCCCTACTCGATATGTAAAGCAAAAAAAAGCGTGTCAATCGTACGTAATAAAGTTTATTTGAAAAGGAGTTTGATATCCTTGATGACGTCAGTGATGTTAAAATTGAGGTCAATGCACTGATTGAATGGTTTGATGTACAGGACAAGGAAGTAAACGAAGATCAAAGTGTAACCGGCAAAACATATTCCCTTTTTGCTTATAATGGACTGTGATCCAGAAAAAGAAATCACTACATATTATTAAACAAAGTCCCTCCCGCCGCGTCTGTCTGTCTTTTTGAACGCGATAAACTCAAAAGTTACCGAGCGTCGTACGGTTATCATCAATAGACGGAGTGATTAATGAGGAAGGTTTAGGTGTATAATTCATTAAGGTTTTGTGTAAATTGGCTGAAATATGACGATGTAAAATACTCCAAGTTGGATGAACATCAGTTACATTTTAATCTAATCCACAAGCTCGATGCGTAATCATATTCAATTTAACTATGATTCTAAGAACAACAATAGATGTTAAGTCTTTAATAGATAATGGAAAAGGAAATTACAGCTACATGCAATAACTCTTTCTCTTTTAGTTACCTTCTTAGAATAGCACGGTATAATGATCAGTTAATACTTTCTACGTAGATTTTGCGCTCACACTAGAGTTAAAACTGCTTCATGTTTAATTTTCTTCACGATTCACGAGACGGTTTAATTGCATTGTAGTCACTTATCTTCTCATTTGTCTTATTCAGTTTAATTATGCTTAAGATTTTGTTGTACTATATTGTCAATATTTTCTTTGTGTATCAAGTCTTTATCCTTTATACATCAACATGAGCTTTTAATGATCCCACTGCTGGGATTCAATCCCACTCTCTTAAAGAGAGAGTAGTCCGTGATGCACAATTCGGGTCGGTGGATGTCTTGTAATTTTTGTTTTCTGAGTTTTTGGTTCATTTATAATAATCATAATTTTCAATTTTGCTATCTAATTCAATATTATCTACTAAAATATGGCTTACAAATGTTGTGCTGTCTGAAGCAATGTCGGAATTTATAATTCTATCCATTCACGAGGAGAAAACTAATAAAAACAAAACGCAACGTTAATTTCATCAACAACATTCCTACACAGAATTATGAACTTTATATTAGGAGCATTATTATGACTTGCACGCTACCGTATACTTCCATTGCCGTTTTTGTTAACATAATTTTTATAATTTCATACCAAAGCAGGCAATGTTTCCTTTTTAGGTCTATATTATTGTTGCTAATCAGATCTTGTTATGTAGATATTTACCTACATGCAATCATTTTCATGGTGATATGGCAATGAAAGAGAAACTATCAGCTGTTTATCAATCCATTAATGCAAAAAAGGGTTAGCTGAGTAACTAGTTGTATTGGGGCCGAACATTAGGGACAAATCAATATTTCAAGGTATTTTGAAGTAACCAGATATACAGGCTATACAGGTTGAAATTTTAACCACCGTTTTCCTCTTAAGGGGTGGGGTCATTGTACTCATCATTATGAACAACTTTTACTATGGGACCAAACCTGAAATAGTGAAATAAAAATCAGCTGTTCCCTGCATTTTGACGAGTTATGCGAACATAAATGTAGGGAACAGCAGATTTTTTTTTCACTATTTCTCATTTGATCCCATAGTAAAATTTGTTCATAATGATGAGTACAACGACCCCTTAAGAGGAAAATGGTAATTAAAATTTCACCGTGCATGTCTATTAGTTTGTAAGTTGTTAGCCATGACAGTAAAGAATATGGCGAGAGTTTTTGTTAAGGTAATATTTACTTAATAAAAAAAACATTGATGAATGTTAGTACTTTTTCTGCCAATCTTTACGAACGTGGAAGGAACTGGTCTTAAGTAAAAACTAAGAAGAAAAACAAAACTAAGAAACTTGAAGATGACCGGATTCTTAATTAATTACTTGACAGGCTTTTACACGAAGTTATGGCTCTTCAGTGTCTACAGTCCCTTCTATTATATAATGTGGAGACAATAAGACAACAATAAATGAAAAAACTGGCAATATTAATGCATAGGAGTATTTAGGAACTATCAAATAAATCCTAACATTGGAAATAAAAAAGTATTTTTTTCTAAAAAACTTAAAAGTAGTGATAGGCCCACTATGGGTTTCGCTCAATTAAGTATTAGCCTCAAAAACGTTTGTTTTAACAAAACCGTGAATGATTAAGACTAATTAGTCGATTTCGATTCGGTACGAGTTTTCGCCATTTCTCATTTGTTTGCTCATTGCTTTCCTCTTGGGCAAATTGAGATTTATGTACTTACTAATTAATCTAATTTGGACTTAATGGTGTTAAAGAAGAATAGGATTAAATTCTTCTGTGTACCAAATACTATGGTTCAGTTACAATGATAACCTAAACAGACTTGAGGGCTTCGAAATTGGTGGTAAAAAAAGAAGGTTAATAATCATGATAAATGGGTATCGCTAGTGTTCGACAAATTACTCAGTGCTATTGCAGCTTTCGAGCTCAAGAGTCTGTCTATAGTTTTTGTCTATCATCTCCCTAAATAAAAACTCGATGAATGTTATTAACTAATCCAGTAGCGACATTCAAAGTTTTTTTTAATTGTGTTCGTTTCTTAAAATTCAGGCTACGGTAACATGGTCGACACACACATTGAAACCAAAATTACTATTGAATGCCGTTTTTTCAGTTTTAGAAAGCAGATTTTGATTTCGCTCTGTATAAAAAACTTTTTCCATTAGTATTTCATTTGGTTAGTCTGTATGTACCTATGTGGCAGGAAATGGCTCTTGAATTGAGATGATTTGTTAGTACTTACTTATCCTTCTTTTTTTTTTTTACTTTGAACAAAAAGTAAGTCACTTTTTACTGTCTAACCTCTATCTGTCCCAGCTTGATGATAAATGTTGCATATTTTGTGTTTTTATTCAGTTTTCAACTAACAAAAAACAAAATAGAAACAGATTTGTAGAAATTAATGCTATATTTTAATTAAATTTATGAAGCTTAGCATGACCGTGACTTTCTTTAAATGAACCAAATATGGCTGGCTGTTTTTTTTCACGTTTTCTCACCATTTAAGCCCGATTTCGATAAGAGATTGGCATTTTGACATAAAGAATAGAGCGGAGTGATAAAAGTAACCCTTAAGTTAAAATTAATCACATTAGCGAAGTGAAATACCACTGATGTTATTATTAATAGCATTATCAATCAGCCAATAATGTTCCTATTGCTGGGACTATGAGAAACAACATCTCCGTTAACATAAATGCTTATATGTAAATATGTTTACTAATTAACACACTTATTAATGAGAAACTTTGAGGGAAAAGCGCTTAAGTGGTTCAGAAATGTTTTGATTTTCATAATTAGTTAAATGGCTCCTCATTTGACGTTTATAGTAAGACAACAACATACATGACGCCTGTATTCCCCGAAGGGTTAGAAAGAGGTGCACCTATAGTACACCCTCATTGCACCAGTTATGTTTAAGTCCCATGTAATAGGGGGCGAGCCTATTGCCTTCAACCGTTCACTAATTTGGACTCCATGCTTTGCTCCATGCATCCTAGTCAGAAATTCCAGATGGATAAACCCAGTAACACTGTGCCTGACCCGGGGATTTTAATATAATGATAGTTAAACACGTTTCCCGATGACGTAGCGTTGGAAGGTCTCCCACAAGGTGGACCGATGACCTTGTGAAGGCCGCAGGAATCCGCTGGATGCGGGAGACACGGAACCGGTTGAAGTGGTAGTGCTTGGGGGATGCCTATGTCCAGCAACGGACGTCTTTCGGCTGAAATGATCAATGATGATAATAATAGTTAACTTGCTGATCATGAAATACCGCTATAATAATATCGGTATTTTTAGACTTATGGCTTAGAAGATTTCAACAAATCTATTTCATATTCTATCTTATGTTTAACGTTTTCTAATCTATTCAATAATTTAATTTCGTTTTTTCTAGTCAGACATTTTTAAGTTGAATTTCTATCTATAATTAAATAAAACGACTTATAACTAAAATTATGATAGATATTGATAATAACCGTTGATAAATTATATTTTTAACTTGATTGATACCAATTCTGAAAGTAATAAGCTCATGAATAATTCATTTTAGAAAATTTCACTTTATAAGACCTTACATAACTCTCAAAAACGAATCAACATAGTGTTTATAAAAATATAAATAATTGGGATTTCTGTAAATTCACTATTCATTGAAAAACTTTACAAGCTACGCCCCGCAGTTTCACCCGTACCTATAAGTCTGGATCCCGTGGAAACATCGGGATTAAAAGTATCTTACGACCTAACCCAGGTCATGGTCTACCCATATGCTAAATTTAATCCAAATCTGACCACCAACATTTCCTTCTAAAAATCCGTCTCAAAGTGTAGGAGCTAGGCAACATTAACAAAAAGTCATCCATATCAGTTCCGTAACACTCTGCCACCGACGGGCCACCGATCATCCGATTCTCGGATAAGTTCGTTACTCGTGACTGCAGTGCCATCAATCTACGATGGTACTTATAAACTAGATTGATAATGATATAGATTGAGAGTTTGTGTTCATTGTACTATTTGGGTTTTATGACAGAACAAGGTTTTCTTTTGACATGATTGAGATTCAAAACATTGAGCAAGGTTTTGTAAAAAAAACGTAACTGTGATTGAAATACAGTAATTTCTTTATACAAAACTGACAACTAATCGTCCAGTGCTAAGTTATCGTTTTAAGAACTATAGAGTTATGAGGAACAGCGTGTAAAGTTCACTCATCCTCCATAAAAAAGGGAGGACTTTTCGATCATCCGGGTGTTCTGTCTAGTGGGCAATTGCGCGAGGGTTGTTGTCGAAACGTTTTGAATATGCCAGTCGCGCGGTAACCCTGCTTGCGCGACGTCAGTGTGATGCGCAGTACGCATGTGGCGATGTAGATACCACTACATCTTTACCGTAGTCGAAATAAAGTTCAAAAATAGCTCCATGGTTTAAACCTGGTTTAAACATAAACGATGCTTTTAATAGATAGTTTTAGTATATTCATATAAAAATATAGTTGAAATTTCTTGTTTTAACATAATTATATCCTAAGGCTGTGCCTTGTTACTACGTTTTGGTTTAGCGTTCTTTCTGATTTTCTTTCTTTTTTATGGCTTCTAAAGATCGTAGCGTGATGTTAAACGCCGATAATTTGCCTCAATATTGGGTTCATCAAATGCAAAAGTAATGTTTCTAATTTGAATCTTAGTTCCAAAGATTAGCGTGTTCAAACAAAAAAACAAACCAACTCTTCAGCTGTATTATACTATAAATAATATTTAAGTACCTATACTTTTAAAAAACAATAATACAGGCAATAGTTTACTGTCAATAGCAACGTCTAGAAACGAAGCAGCAACACTCGATTTACTCGGTTGACTCTTTTGATAGCCGTCGCATAATCAACAACTGTCACTCTATAATTTTATAACAATTATATCATTCTTAGAAGTTCTCAGCCAGTGTCGAGCTGGTCATTAACCCGCTGACCCGGTGCTGAGAGAATGGTTACTTACTTTTGGTGTGAAATGACTGTATGAGCAATGGTCTCAGTACAGTCAGCAGGTCAGTGGGAATAAACCAGTATAAGCTGGCCTCTTATTCTATAGAACTTCTGCACTACGCTTGTCCAGCTCAAGGTCAAAGTACTTGAATCATGTTAAAGATGTCATAATGATGATATCCCACTGCAGGGCAAAGGCCTCTTGTCGCACAGAGAAGACACGAGCATTGATCACCACGTTTGCTCAAGGCGTATCAATTGGTGATATTTTCAGACTAACCATAATTGACATTGTTTATGTATTGACTATAAATACAGGTTTCCTCATGATGAAAGTCACACCGATTTGTTTTTGAAGTGTATTTCATAAAAATGTCTGAAATATCGTTGTGTTATGAAAACGCGCATTACCTACAAACACAGTGGCCTGCACGTGCACATGCATCCCTATTCATGCACTATAGGACAACTATATTTACGTAGAGTCCTGTTGCGAAACAGGTTATATTTCTTGTTAGACTCGTCGCAATTTATAGTTGTAATATTTCATAAAGACACGCTCAGCGGATACTATCAATGTGAATGTATTTGAGAAATACTCCTGTAAAATGCATAAACTAAGATGACTGATGCATAATATATAATTAAATTACACGCCTTGTCCGGTGGTTTGGACTTATATAGCTGATGTAATAAAGATTTTGGTACAGAAATCGCACTGATAATATTTGAGTTATTTATATCGATGATTTTGTTTTGCTGCAATGGTTTCAAATGAATATTATAAACAAAAGTATCTTAGTAATAAATAAAGAATTATTAAGTGAATGTTTATACTTACTGATATTTTTCTCCTAATCTCTATATTATTAACTAGCTTCTGTCCGTGACTTTGTCCGCGTGAAATTTCGGCCCCCAACCCACCGCGTCGCATTCCATCGCCCACCCACGCTATTACTTCGTTTTCGCTTAGCGTCTTCCTGCCTTTTTTTCTTTTTGCTCGGCTCTTTAGGGTCGTAGTTACATATCGTGATATTATATACCTCCCTCAAGAATTCGGTTATCTAATGCAAAAAAGGTTTATTCAAATTCTACTTCAAGGATTGGAAGTTCCAGAGATTATCCCCTACGTACAAACAAACAAATTTTACTTCCTTTTTATATTAGTATAAATTGAAAATATTTATATCCTCGGTTATTATTTTTATAACCTCGAACATCAAAATAAAATAAACTTTGACTTTGTAAAGACTATACAATCAGATAACACCATTAATCATCATTATTTTCTGTCTCCAAAACAGAGGTCTTTTTTCGACCACGCCTCATACTTTCCCCGAAAGAATTTTACATTTTGATCACATACGTTTGACTGCGGTTAATAAATAATACATCAGTCGAATGTGACAAGAATTAGAAAATTTGTATAATCACGCACATATGAATATAAGCATGGCTCTCAACAACATCATATTAATGATCATAATCAAGTTTTCATACATGGGTCATACAAATTACTAGTTGTATAAAGCTAATTAGGAAAAGTTTATTAAGTAATAATAACTTTGGCATTAGCACAGCTTTTAAATATTAGCAACTTCAAGAAACTATGCTAAGGTCTGTTTTACATTGACACTTAAAATTGTTACAGACTTTGGTAGAAGTTGTGACACGAGCTAGTTTGGTACTAATATAGGTTTAACGTCAACGTAAAAGGTGAATCGCCTAAAAATGCAAAATAACGGCATTTGGCAAAACCCAATGGTACGATCGAGAGGAATGCCAAAAAGCTCCGCCGGCAAGGAATGGACAACAAACTACTTGATCAAAAGTGTGCCAGCTCGCGTATTCAAAACAAGTAAGATGTTATCATCCAGTATAGTAAGGTTGGAGATACAGCAAGACGAAATTTTTGTTTTCATTTTTTTTTATAATAGCTACTACGTATATTGTGATCGCTTCCAGTTAATTTAAAACAAATATGTAATTATAGGCACATGAGACGTACAACGTTACATCAGCTTTTTTATACGAAATAACTTAAAGGCCAGGAAAGGAATATCAGAAACATTTACTTTTTTTCGGAAATATCGAAGTTCAGCCAGGAAGAAGATTACACCTTAAATCTAACATAACTTGCAGAAAATAATAATCATGCTTTATTTGCTAACGTAATTTCCAAATTTCTTTTGGTAGGTACATATTTGTGCGTGGTTTACCTACTGACCTCAGAAAAGTTGATGATTAAACATCTCTCAGCAGAATTAATGACTAAGTCATGACTATACTGGAAGAGCCTACTTTAGTTTAGTCATACTACTTTCTTTGTGAGGCTGACTGTTCAAAGAAATTTCACTCCATGTTTTCTCTGTCTCAAATATCAAATGAAATCGATTTGGTTTTTATGACTAAGCAGGTTGCTACTTAGCGCATTAACACAGTTTTTAGATGAGGAGAATGTGAAACTGGTGAGAACTATTGAAATGGTATACAAAATGGTTGATTAGTATATAGGGTGTGCGAGAGATAATATTACAAATGAGTGTTCATGTAGTAAACTCCCTAAGTCCCTCTTCTAAGCTTCCGTACAACAGCCTGCTAATTAAATATTAGTGGCATTGTTGATTAACTTCTGTTGGTAGACAATGGCTCCGAATTTAGTTCGAGCTTGTTAATAATAAAACATGAATAGGTACTTAATAGCGTATGATTTTTCTACTTCTGAGACTCAGATCTCTTTTTTATAACAGAGAGTGGGTCGTAAAGTCAACCTATCCGATAAATTCTAGTGGATAACAGCATAACCTTGTTTCCAACCGAATAATTTCAAATATGTATAGAACTCGTGTCGAACTGCAATGATAAAATCCTTCATTAATTATGTTCTTACAAATGAGATATACAAAACCAAGTATGGTACTTCTAAATCTTCCACTTAAAATACATATTATGCGATTTTTTCCAAACCTTATTCGCACTACTTCACTCGCGAGTCTGTCAGTGTAGCCATCGAAGTATTTGTACTGCGGCCCACTTGGCACCGGTTTTCTTACGATACTACCGTCTCGTCCTTCCTTTGTAACTTTCTATTATCAACGTTAATTTGCTGTTACCCTTTGTCTTAGTACATTGGGATGAGGTGTTTATTTTACCCAGTTTACTTTTAGTAACCTGTTAGAATATTGTCTTTATGTTCTAAAGCTAATATCTTTCAAGAATAACTTTGTAAGGAAAATTCTGTAAAGTCTTTGAGATGAGATAAGGGAATAGGTTTATATTTTCCTTGACTTTCAACTTTATAATTCTTGGAGTAGGCTTACTTGAAAAAGGCAGTGGGTGGATTTATATTTATGGTGTGTGTAAGGAAACTATATCTATTAGAAATATTTAATCCAAGATAATTCTATATACAACACGCTGGGCCAGGACTGGGCTAATAGATTCTATTGGTGATTCGTTCATGATGTAAGTGATATACACAAGAGTATTACTGCCTATTCTCTATTCATAATTCCTAAGACTTATAGGTTACTTACTTAAGATATTAATATCATCTACCACAGTTTTAACTAAAATACAATAGACGGAGATATATTTAGTAACCTTAGCTAACCGCTTAGTTAAGCGGAATAGGTTTTTATAATGGTTATTTTATAATGAATTTCCACCAAATCACGCCTGAATCAATTTAGTAACAGCTTTATCTATTTAGTTATTTAGTATTGTCATTAAATCTTGTGGGAACGGCATCCATATCGGTATTAGAAATTCATAATATCATGTTCAGATTTCATAGTTAACATACCAATTACATTACTCCGATCATTGATGGCATTATCAATATTATCTAATTAGAAATTGATTAACCGATTATTAATAAGATACTATGTCTTGATTGTAATATTGATGTTAACGTCCTGCGGGTGTTTAATGTAATTATGCTTATTATGTGGTTCTGTAATTGTTTCATGTCATTGAAGGGTATTGTTATATATCCCTCTTGAATAAACCCTTTAATTTCTTAACATTTTCCAGATTTATACAAAAGGACATTCTTCGTAGATTTTAATATCATACAAAAATAAATTCTGAATTTTGGCAATGTAAGACAGCGATCGTTGGCCTCATCTTTCAGCTGTAATGATGATGGAACTCTTTTTGAATTTGTTTTTTGATCGATATTATGACATTATGTATTATGTACGTCATACATTACTGAAATTTCTGATTCAAATACTCATTCGTCAATCCTACTAATGACAGCAGTACGTGCATAGTACCTACAATTAAAAACTGATATCGTTACTAACAAGACCTTATACTAGTTTACAACTTTAGACCTAGTCTTATCTCTAATGCCCCATGTCTTACCCTAAGCCAACGTCATGCAATAATCTAGAAATCTAAGTCTAAGATAATGTATACGGACTAATCATCTTATGTTTAGTTACGCTAGACTAACTTTGGTCCAGTATGGGTAGAATTAGGACAGAATATGTGGGACCCTATTGATGTTAGTAGTTTAGTAGGCTTGTAGATGAGAAGATGTGAGAACCTAAATGGTTTGAGTCAATTGGAGAATTCATGTGTTATAAAATTTAAAATGTATTGTTACAATCGTATTTTATGATTTAGTATGTCATTGTGTTTTTAGTATTATCACTGAAAGAGGGTAGGTTTAAACTAAAAGTAATTTTTAAGATGCTTGAAAACTTTGTCATAAAAACCATTTGTTGTACGACTTCTCATAAAAGCTTGCTAAGTGAAATCAAAGCTTTTATTTAACCTACTTGGTTAAGGACAGCATACTGATATGGCTGTTCCAGAAATCATTACTAAAAACCTATTTGCTTTAAGTTCTTATTATCAAGGATTTGCAAAAATAGACTCTTTTTTCTCTCTATTAAGTACTTAAATCAAATCAAAACTTACTACACACAGTAAAATATTCTACCACTACACAATCTCTGTCATTACATGCGATCCAGTTTTTAAACCTCAATTCTTCGGCGCTGTTACTAGAAAGTGCAACGCCATTTAAAACAGCATCATTTCCAGATGCTCTTTTATTTTATTTTCGTTTGAGAATAGATTAAAATGTTATTGTCTTCGAAACAATCTTTTTGGTTCATCGTGGAGATAAGCTGTGATGAGATGATTGAGGAGCTCCTGGATAAGTAATAACAGCCGCACGGGTCGATCCATCAGATTAAGTTACGCTTGCCGGGGTTAAAGCACTTTAAGCCTTTGGTCCTGGCTGTCGTTCGTGGATCTTTGACAGTCGTTACGAGTCGTCAGAAGCCCGAAGACTGACAACCAGTCTTACCAAGGGGTATCGTATTACCCAGTTACTGGGTTGTGGAGGTCATATGGGCAGTCGCTCCATGTTAAGCCGACCTCAACATATTTCGTTGGGAAAAGACTAGGTAGAATGATTGTGGAGTTATAGCTTTGATGTTATGGGATGTTTGTATGTCATTGTTTCGTGTTTGTGACAGCCTGTGTCGGTTTTACGAACGGCATTAGACATTTACTGAACCAAACATGGATTTGGCATGTCATTTGAATGCAGACGGGGTGCCATTTAATCTGAAAGCCGAATATTGTCAAGAGCAGTTTGCATGCAGTGGATAACAGACTTTGCTTATTGAAACACTTTAATTCAAACTAATATTTTAAAGAGGTATTTGTGTATTTGTAAGTTTGTATGTCGGAGTTAATCTAAAATATTTTTTGAATTGGATAGCCCAATTCTTGAGGAAGGTGATAGGCTATGTCACGCTACGACTCTTAGGAGCTGAGCAAAAATAAAATAAAATACGCTAACCAAAAACGAAGTAATAGCACGGGCGGGCGATGGAATGTTTATATGCTTTATTCTACAAATTTTAATTACTAAACCGTGTTATCACTTGACCTTTACTAAATTGACTTCTGTTAAGAGGTTAATTATCCTGCGGGTAGATTACCTGAATTTGATAAGGGTTATTCAATTATTTAAGTAAAGAAAATGTTCATAGTTTATTTGGGCCTTTTTGAGGCCTTTGTTAGTGTCTGTTTTTCGTGGAAAAAAATAAATATCAAGTCACTTTCTGTTTCTCTTTTTTAATACCCTTGCTAAGGTCGTTTTTTCAAGGTCAATAGAGAAGGGAAAATGATATTTGAATTCTAAAAAATAAAAAAAAAAAATGCCATATGGTGGCAATATGCTCGCCCCTATTACATGGGACATAAATATACCTGGCGAAATGTGGGTGTTCTATAGGTACATTTCTGCCTAATCCTTCGGGTTATTATCAACCGTCTGGATTGAGTTGCCCGGTTGATGGCAATAGGCTCGCTCTAAATTACCTACTTAAAACTAAACATTCATATCTGTAACTAGGTTCCGCCCGCAGTTTCGCCCGCGTGTTATGTCGATAAAAAGTAGCCTATGTCCTTTCCCAGGGCTCAAAGTATCCCCATACCAAATTTTATCAAAATCAGTTCAGCCGTTTAGCCGTGTACTTGTCGTATTCGCGCTATTGAAGTAATAGTTTTCGCTTAGCATTCTTTCTGACGTCTTATTGTATTTTTGCTCGGCTCCTAAGATTCGTAGCGTGATGTTATATAGCGTAAACCTTCCTCAAGAATTGGGCTATCCAATGCAAAAATATTTTTTCAAATCAGACTGTTAGTTCCAGAGATTACCCCCTACATATAAACTAACAAACAAAAAAAAAACCTCTTTATAATATTAGTATGGCTACACCTCTGCCTACCTCTTCAGGATAAAACAGACTTAAGTGTGTTTCGTTAATGAAAATCTCCACTCCATGTCTACTTCATGCAACATTGCGCCATAGAGTCGTAGAATCCTCACCGTGTAAAGGCACGTGCGACCCGTTCTAGCTGATATGAATCACGTCCGTTCGACGTACTTCGCCAGACTCCATATGTCTGTTACACACACGAATAGGCACGGAGATATATTACTATTAATTTCGGTACTATTTTTATTTTCTTTCCACAACATCGATAAGAGAGGCGGTGTTCGTTTGTTTGTTAGCCTTTTTTAAATAGTTATATTTATGTTTTGTTTTATTATTTGGATACAATTTGTGTTATTCTCATATTTGTCATCCCGCTACACACTTTTGTCATGGTTTATTTTTGTACTTCTGCATGTCTTATCTTCTTCATCATTTTCTTTAATACCGTGTTGTCGTGTCCGGGTTCGCGACAGGTCAATCGTCAGCCTGAAGATGCCTCGTTGAGAGGTGAAACACGTGTCGATTTCTTACAGGGTTTTTTTATGACTCTTTAGGAATAAATAACCGGAATATGTTACTAAATATATCTACGTCTATTGCATTTAATACCTTCTATCAAATATGCCTAATATCACTGAATCCTTTAGAACCTTCATTGCTTTGAACACGTACTTTTCCACTCGATCTCCCAGCCAGTAATCTCGCGCCATTTTAAAAATTGTTCGCCATCTATCAAGACGTCTTGTCTCAAGCTCGGATTGACTTTATTAAGCATTTGTATTTTCTATTCACTGACTGGGGCTCGTGGCTAAATAATAACAGCTGCATGCGTCGATATTTCAAGATTAAGCAACTCTTGCCGAGGTCGGTCCGTGGATGGGTGACCATTCCTTACATACCTAGAACCCTTCATGCCTCGGAAAGCACGTTATGCAGATCTTTGACAGTCGTTACGGGTAGCCAGAACCCCGAAAGTCTGACCACCAGTCTTACCAGGGAGTATAGTTACCCAGTTACTGGGTTATAGAGGTTCGATAGGCAGTCGCTCCATGTAAGACACTGGTATTCAGCTGCATCCAGTTAGACTGGAAGCCAACCCCAATATAGTCGGAACAAGGCTACGCAGTTCATGATTCATCAACTTCATAAATGTTGGCGGTTCTGACCACACGTCACGCTTTCCATACAGATGTAATGAAATCTTGAATTTCGCATAATCTCGTGATGGTTGTTCTAAATTCTATTTACAAAAAATTATGAACATATTAACATGTGCTTACTTGCTATCCGCTTCATAATCATTTCTTTGAATGGTGTCAAAATGTAATGTAAAAAAAAAAAACTACAACGGAGAAGGTCTTGGCCTGAATCTCACCTGATGGTAAGTGATGATAAGGCCGAAGGTGGAAGCGAACTTCACCCGGAATTCTCAACCACAGAGGAACTGGCTGAACTGAATATATCACCAAAAAACCCTTCTTGATCTAGGCACGTACTATTCCAGTCGATGTCCCGTCAGTTCAATAATAGCTACCCTTCTATCAAGACGTCATGTCTTCGTCACGCTCGGATTGACTTTGACTTCTGATTCAACGCGCTCAACATATTAGAGTAATTTGTCTTCGAGTTCTTTGTTTGCTGGTGGATTGTTGATAGCACTGGCAACATTGATGTTTGACTCTCTAACATTGACGGCCCACACACCTTCATTTGCATAACATACTTTCAATTACAATCCGAAGAATTTTGAAAGAAATTCCTTAATTATAAAGCAAATCTATTGCTTTATAGGTTTGAAAAATTTATTTTTCCTAAGAATTTATGGTAATTCTCGCTTCTATGCTTTGAACGACATACATAAACATGAATATTTTTGTATAGTTGTCAACATTTTGCTACAAGTATAATCTGACAGCACTTACAAATTTTAATACCCATGATTGAAGTTTGCGATTTCTAGAAAAAGCTGACAAGACTTGTCATCAGTTATACTTACTTTGGACATGATTTATCGATGTCGTGTAAACATGGACGCCAAGTGTCGATCATTTATCAGGATGAGTGACACGACTGACACGGCTTATACTCCAGTGAGAAAACGAAAGTAATAGGACACTCATTTTGAATGCTTATCAAGGGTTAGCCCGCAAGTCTGTCAACCATTCTTTACAAGGGATTTTGTGTTACCCATATTGGCTATGGAAGACCGATAGGCATTCACTCCTTTTAAAATACTGTTAATCAGCTGCATCTGGTTAGACTGGAAGCCGACCCCAACATAGTAGGGATAAGGCTAGGCAGATGATGGTGAAGCTTGATGTTATACCACTTTTTGTATTCAATTCTAAGAAGTTACTATAAAGAAAATAATGAAGATCGTTGTTAGAAATCGTGTTTTCAGTCGTTATAATCCTTTCATTTGCCTAATATTTATTTAGGTTACCGAGACCCTTGTTAAGGTAAGAAATAAATTAGAAAAGAAACAAGTTATAATACTTTCGTTACGAAAAAAATCGGCTGTTTTAATTTGTAAAAGGGTGTTCTAACTTTCCTATTTCTAAAAATTGCGTAAACATTCAAAATTAACGAAAATTACAATAAAAAATATAACTAGAAGTAGAATTGTAACAATAATAAAATATCAACGATATTACAAATATTTAAATCGTAAGATTTGCTCTCACAGTACTTAAATCCAGTGAAGTGTTATGGACACTTCACGCGATTGAAGTACAGTGACTGTGACAGACGTGCGGTGGACACGCGGCTATAGTAAAAGTATATTGTGTCGCTACTTTGGCGCCGTCATCTCGTTTTTGGTGACGTCCCGGTGACGGCTGTAGTGGACAAACACACTTACGTATGCAGAACCTCACTCAAGACTCAAGTATTACTTAAAACTAGTTTCAACCAATCAAAAGGATTTAAACGAGTTCTGAGTAAAGGCTCGTTCACACCGGCGCGACTTGTCGCGCGACGCGACACCGGCAATTGTTCAATCGTGAAGTTTTATTAGAAATTGTATTGTTAAAGTCGCGTCGCGCGACAAGTCGCGCCGGTGTGAACGAGCCTTAATGCTTGAGTTTTGAGTAAGGTTCTGTAATACGGGCCTTAGTGTAATTTTTTTGTGTTTTCGTATTTATTTGTAATACAATAATAATTTATTTATCTCAAAAAGGTACAAATTCGGTACAATGGTATCTAGGTTAGAGGGAGTTTGTGAGAGCGAGTCTATTACTGGGTATGGTTACTTACTTAATCATTTAATTTAGCACATAGTGTAAATATTTGTGTAATAATGGCATGTAGGTAAGCAATTTAATATTAATAATAAAGCTCTGCGGTTCATAAAAAAACTATAACCTATTAAAAAAAATATTCATGTCTCTTAAATATTTCCCTTCATTCACGTTTATAAATAAACGTTAATAATAATAAAAAAAAACGTTTTTTTGCAAAGAGTATAAGCTTAGATGGTTTGGTCGTGTTGAGAGGATGAATGAACGGCGACTAACAAAATGTATTTACAAGGCAAGTGTGAGTGAAAACTGCGGGAGGGGTAGGGATAGGGATAGGGATGTTCTTCAGAAAGGTCAGGTGCGTATAACTCGCAACCGGCGTGCGTGTATTACCAGATGTATGAACGTTAACGAGGCAAAAGGAGTTTGTAAGGATCGTAGCAGGTGGCGTTCTGTAGTTTCTGCCTACCCCCATGGGAAAAAGGTGTGAGTTTATGTATGTACGTTTATAAATCTGTTTAAAGCTTCTTAAGACATGTCTTGAATACGATAGGAACGATTTCAGTCTTTTACCAAGCTAAACAATACAATTGGATGCAATGACGCGCAGCACAATCCACTCGTTCCGATATTTTCATAAAATTCTATCTAATGGAATGGAAATGATGTTAGGGTTTTACTTATAACTTAGTATGGCAATTTTATTTATCGATTTATTTTATTATGTTTACCAACAATTGGTCGAACTAGATACAGTAACATACTTAATAGATTCTTAAAAATAATTTTACATTGCAACCATTACCCAAAGGTAAACACATACCTACATAATACAATAAATTACAAAAAAAACTTACTTTGTGAGAAATTGGTAACATCATCATCAACAACAAATTAAACAAAATTGGTAAATTGATTAAAAAAATATGTAACATTGGTAAATTCATAAATTATAGCTTTAGCTGTTGTCAGCCTCTAAAGACCACAAGGAAAATTTTCAAAAAGTCTTATTTGTACCTTCTTGCCAGATTCAAACCCGCACCGTCGAGATCCATTATACATAAAAAACACCACAATGTAAATAAGCCTCCTTCATCATATTTTGATTTAAAAGAGCCGGCCGTTCTTGCCCGTTCTTCTCCATAGGAACGTACTACGCTTTGGAATGGGCAACTAGCTTCATCTTACGGACCGACCCCTTGACAATCCAAAAGTGCCTATAATTTCTCGTTATTATACACTGGATAAACTTCTTATACTAGTTTAACTAACAAACTATGTACATGTATATAAAAAATGGAAGGGGAAAGAATCATAGGGCATCGAAGAATTCGTCCACGTCGCTGTCAACAGGAAAGTCTGTAATTGGTTTATTTGAAATACATGCTTTGAGTTTGAGCTCATCACATAACTCATCCCAGAAACGTCATTCTTTGACGAGATCTTGCAAATTGCGATGTCGAATTTGAATGTTTATTCCGGGTTTTCCTGATTTTTCTTAGTAATAGAAGACGGATATGTGCAGATCAATTTACGTCACGGATTACAGTCAAAAGGGATCCCTTGTGAACGTGAACTTTCCTTATCTCGTGATTTAGTACTTTTGGTAAACATGTGGTTGAAAAGGAGTGTAATTTGGAAAGTGAGCAAATTAAAAAGAAAAATTTTCCTCAATTTGTCGGTATCTCAAGGAGTCGGTTGATGAAGCTATTTAGTATGCTATCCAGTCAATATATGGAAACAATAGAGCCCAGGGTGCACTAGAAATACATTTATATAGCACACGTGTAGGTTATTTTTAGAAATAAATCTAGCACTCCAATTCCCTAAGGGCCTGTGCAGACGACACGCGCCGGCTAAGCCCACGCCACTCGCGTCAGCATCCGCGTCTAACTCGCTTTGAAATTTGTTGCATATAATTTGAGTCTTATGATATATCAATAGATCTCAAATTGCATTTTATCGAAGTCCAACAGCACTCGCCACGTGGCCGCCTCATGCGAAACCCGCGCTTCCCACGCACACTCACTGCACTCACCCCGCATACGCCTTATGCCCGCGCTTCGACTAGTGTCGTAGGTATTAACGTAGTAGTCCAGTCACTAGTAGTATATACAGGTGCGAGGCGTGCGCGATGCTTGTGCTGATTTTGCGCGACGAACGAAGGTTTCTGAACTGTCAACATAATGAATGGCATTTCGTGTGTTACGCAGTATCCCATGGCTGGACAAAGCCTTATTTATTATTTATTTTACTGCCCTTTGCATAACATCACGCCTGTATTCCCCGAAGGGTTAGGCAGAAGTACATCTACATTTCGCCAGTTATGTTTAATTCCCATTTAACAGGGGGCGAGCCTATTACCATCAACCGAGCATAAATCCAGACTCCGGGCTGCTACTGAGAAAATCACTTTGTCCGACCCGTGAATCAAATCCAGGACAGCAGTTTAGCGCTTACGACCACTAAATCTACGAGGCTGTTCTGCAAGTTTTGCTAATTATATTTAAGACCTAAAAATTATAATAGAAACAAATTGCCGTCATAATTCAAGTCTCAGGCACAAAATAAAACCGAAAATGACAGAAAACAATTTAAAATCGCATACTTATAGATAGTTCTACAAGTAAATAGTTATGGAGTTCTAAAAGCTTTCAAAGTATAACAAAAAAGCCATTTTGAAAATTGAAATCATTCGTATAACAAGTTCAGTATTATTTTAGTTAGTCATTGTATCATACAATGACTAACTAAAATAGCTCAGTAGCTTTCACAATTTAAATTCATATTAAAATGACATGTATTGTGTAGAAGTTGCAAGCTCACTGCAAAACGATACGTACAGAATAAACAATGAAACTACGTCATTATAAAGACCTTGATTAATTGTTGTTTTTACTGAAGGTTAAATTCAAATTCTACCATTAATATTTACCTATTTTTGGTTTTAACAATCAATAAATGTTTTTTATTGTAGGTTAACTAACATCAAATGTCAATGCCATGAAGTGCACTGCTACGCAATATGTTTGTGTATCAAGCATCAAGATACACTTGGGCTAGTATAAATAAAAGTTTCTAAGCCGTGTGACATCAAATGAAAGGGCTTACTCTGAGGGTCTCAAGTATAATTTGATTTAACAAAACATCACCATGGTTTCAAGCAGAAACGGTGGTAAGTGGTAACATGAAAAAAGTCGGAATCTCCGTGTTGAACAATCGTTCATTTATTATTATAACTCTTGGTCACAACGACAGATTAACGCATCATTACTAAAAAGTTATATTACAACCCCAGATGACCGAAGAATATAATCATCATCAAGATTGTGAGAACCACAATAATTATTACATGCATCTATCGTCATAAAGACATCGAACTCGACTCCTCAGTTGCCATCTTCTATTTTAGCTACCGCAGTGAAAGTATCAATTTCACGTCACATGTATCGAAAGGCTTAAGCCACATACAGACAGTGTAAGGCATGTGCCGACACGTCATGTTCAACTAATCGCCACATGGCCAATCAAAACCGAGGGACCGACCGGAGTTACCGATATAGCTGGCAGGGTTAGCAAGCTGAAGTGGCAGTGGACTGGCCATGTTTTTCGAAGGACCGATGGCTGGAGGAGCGGACGTGTCTTGGAGACCGCGCATCGGCTAGGGTAGCGTGGGACTTCACCCAGCTAGATCGACCGATGACCTTAAAAAGGTGGCTGCGACAGACTGAATGCGGAAGACGGACCGGGTGTTGTGGCGCATCTTGGGAGAGGTATATATTCAGCAGAGAACTGCAATAGGATGAGTTGAGCATCCCGTACATTTTGAGGCACATTATAGCATGCCTCGTGCCGTCTGTACGTGGCTTAACAGCTAACGACTGATGATCATCACGATGGTTTTTTATTTATTCTGTAGTACATTGCACTTTCGCGTTCGAGTAATTGTGTGCTTCAACTGTTTTTGTCTGCGATGGATGTCGTTTGTGTTTTGTTTTACATTTTTTGTCTTGATGGAATACGAATCGTTTATTGATTATGAATGGATTTTCAATCATTATTGTTAATGTATCAATGTAATTTTGATGCCATTAACTTTCATCATTATCATTACCCAAGTTTACTTCTTCATTTATTACCCATGATTTGCCCTCTAAAGTATATTTTTCGGTCGCTTACTTATTATTTATTTATCTATGAAGCAGTTGCTTACTGTTATATGTAGTTACCCAGCACGTAAAGTTAAACTATGACATAATATACAAAACTACTTGCCTGAAGGTACCAATACCGATACCGTTTAGAGTATGTGTGATGATGATGTGAGGACTATTTGTATTTTTTTTTAATAAATAGATTACATGTTTTTCTTTTCTCAGTACTTTTACTGATGGTCTGGCAGTTTAAGTACTTTATGCGGCTTACTCAAATGTCCTTTCTTTGGTATTGTTCGTCAAATCGATGCTCCTTAAATTCTGAGTTGAGCTACACGATTACTGACAAATGCATGCACTGACTGGACGAACCACTCAAATCTGTGTGGTTCTTTCCTCAAAAGACCATTTCAGACACTAATCTACAGGGTCTCATATGGCCTGACCAAGATTATGTCTGGACTTTAAAAGAGACTTTGACCCTTGAGTTTGTTTTGCCATTTCTTCTCACAGACTACCCAGTCAGATAGGAAATGTCGACACCATCTAGCTTATTTTTTTATGACGTGTAAAAGTGATGCCGATATCCTATTAACAAAATAAACAATACAATTAGATGTAGATATATTTAGTAACCTTTTCCGTTTAACTATTCCTAAATAGTCATAGAAAACCCTGTAAGAAATCGACACGTGTTTCAACTCTCAACGAGGCATCCTCAGGATGACTAGTTACTTATCGGGAACCCGACACGACATGTTGCCACGCCGAGCGCCAGACGCAAAGTACTCTGCGTCCGGCGTGTATTATATTTTATAATGGATTTCCGTCAAGTCACGCCCGAATCAATTAACTAGAATAAACAATTTCAATTCATTTAATTTCAGAGCAGGATCTTAAATATCAAGATAAGTCTCATTATGATGAACCTTTTTCTCCCAAACAGCTTCCACGTTTACATAAAAATTCAAGACCAATAAGCTTGTCAAAAATAACACCACATAATAAGGTTACCCTTTATGTTACCCTTTACCCTATAGTCAACGATATACGTATCTAATGTTAGGATTTTGGAACACTTTGTCACGGAAACCGATCTTCAAGATAAGGTATATTACGGTCCCATCCTGTAGATAATGACTTAGAGACAGATATAAGTGATTTAAGTTTGTCTTGTTATGAGCATATCACTAAACATAATGCTTACAATATTTAAATCAGACTTTCAGGAAAATTGGATCCTTGACACTCGTTACGGGTAGTTAGAAGCTCGAAAGTCTGACAACCAGTCTTGCCAAGGGGCCGATACGAACGCAAACGCGATAGTTACGTTTACTCACTTGCAAACTTACACTAAGGCCTCAGGGGCCTAAGTCTACTAATGTATTTCTGAAGAATGTTTGTTAATATCATTATTTGGTTTCCACACCCATATTACAAGATACTTAAATACCACTGGTGAAATGTGGGTGTACTATAGGTGCACCTCTGCCTCACCCTTCGAGGAATACAGCCGTGATGTACTTAATATTATTATTTGGTTAGTTCCACTAATGTACTGTGAAATACTTTGAAACACTTATAGTCGTGAAGACATGTTTCACAGTAATTCAAACTCAAACTCAAAGCATTTAATTGAAAATAAATGCTTTGAGTTTGAGTTTGGATTCAACAAACTGAATAGGCGAAAACCAACGAGAGATCGATATCTCTAATCAGAAATGAACCCATTACCCGTATCTAAAATATTCAATAGAAATGAACTAGTAAATAACGATGCTAGTAATCTAACATTTTCATACAAAATATCGACATTGATCAACCACGAATTTGCTTTTGAAATTGCAAATATTATTTGAAAATGTATTTCTGCAATACCAATAAATCCGGCAACATTTTCGTTAGTATTGCACAATTCTGGATTACCAATTTTCATAATTTTAGACAGGATTTTCTATTGGGTATGCTATCAGTCAGGAAGACCTTAGAACAGGCTAAATTAAAATATATGAGATCATTATGTACCCAGTCGGGCACAGCAAAATAGCAGAAGAGAGGCTTTAATGAATCAGATTTATCAGAGACTAGAAAGGAGTGTAAAGGGTAAGCAAACGAAAGATCTATTTAACTTATAGAGCTATGTACAAACACCATCCCTAATATCCAATTTATTTTTATTTTTAGGGTTCCGTACCTCAAAAGAAAAACGGAACCGGTATAAAGACCACTTTGTTGTCCGTCTTTTACTCGTGGAGGTATTAAGTTGACAAATACGTAGGTTTACGGTCCCTTGGAGCCTTGGAGCACTAAAATATCAAGCTTCTAAGAAAACGCAATAAAAAATACGACCATAGAAGCGTAATATATCGATACTCGTAAATAAAACAATACCTAATAGGGCACTTCCCGCTAACCTAGAAGCAAGGTCTCACAGCACAAATAAGGAAAAATTGGTAACTGTGTAGTATATTTTTTTTGCGATTCATAACTTACATTTGCAGTTGGAAAATTGACCGTAACGTTGAACGACGTTTTTTTATTTATATCGATGTTTGGGAGAACATGTTTTTCAACTACAATGTTAAGTTTGTTTTGGGAAACATTCATCCTAACAACGGAACTCCTTCATTGTGCGTGTTCACGTGACACGCACATGGCCGGTTTTTTATAGGGAAGATCCCTTTCAGAATCTTCTTACATTCGCAGACATGAGCCGTTATAGAGAACAAAAACAATCTTTTCTAAGATTCTAGGAAACAAATTGATCGAATACACACAACAGCTACAATTTAAAGCCTGACATATCGGGCTCGTTCCATTGTCTATGGCCCAAGCCTTGCTATCAATAATTCTGACAATACAACTACAGCAAACGGATAAGGAGACAAAGAGAACACCGAGCTTTCACTAACTCATTTCCCCCCAGTCAAGGAAACGAACTTTAAAATTAAGGATTGGAAGTTGAAAAAGATTTTCGACTAAGACCTGCCGTTCTATTCTGTAAAAAACTCACCGTGGAAACTTAGGTGAAGTGAGCGTGAAGTGACCGTCATTCCACAGGGATTGACACAATTGGACAGCTCACCTCAAGCTCACTTTACCTTGCTTTCACGGTGAGATGTTTGCAGAATAGACCAGCTGATCCTTTAGAGGAGTGAAGTTCCTTTGTTCTGCTTTGGTATTCAAAGTAAGATAAATTGGACGCAAAAGTTGTCTGCAGTTTTAGACGTCACTTGCATTTGTATGACAAGGAAACTCAAAGCATTTATTTCAATTAAACCATTTACAGGCACTTTTGAATTGTCAAGGAGTCGTTCAGTCAGAAAATATGAAGCTAGTTGCCCATTCCAAAGCGTAGTAGGTACCTATGGAGAAGAACGGGCAAGAAACTCCACGGACGCTCTTTTAAATAAAAAAAATTGTTACAAAAATTGGTTACATCATTCATGTTGAATTAATTAGTGTTGTACATGGGAGAACAATGTAGAAAGATGTGCATGATAAAAGAGTCCATAGAGAATAATAAAATTATAAACAATTCAAAAATTACAAATAAGCCATGGCAGCTAAGAGATGACCAGCCCCAACTGACAGCGCCCGTTCACGAACATGACGCATGGATTAGCACCATTCAGCTCAACCATTTTGTAGGGAGCTAAATGATCCAACACACACGCCACCATCAGCGAGACAGGAAGGACGAGAAAGGTAGAATATAACATCACGCCTGTATTTCCCGAAGGGTTATGCAGAGGTACAACTATTAGTACACTCACATTTCGCCACAAGAATATTATAAACCAGAATACCAGCGACATCTCGCGTTGTTGTATAACATTTTAATTTGTCGAGATTTTTAATTCATATTCTGTATGGCACCTCTTTATGTCATGAGCTATCCGAATATAAAAAAATATTAGGCCTAGGTCTTAAGGGGGAGCCGTGAGAATTGATTCGCTGTTACAATGTATAGTAGATATAAAGGCAGCAGGTTAAAAGTACTACAGTAAATACATCATAAACATATTTTTTATAAGCCAGTAAGCGACCACTAGCAACAATTTACTTGCAAAGAAAATTGCCAGTATCCTAACTATTCTAACTAATATTATAAAGTTACTTGAAAGTGACTTTTGTTTGTTGGTTTGTTTGTTTGTTACGCTTTCACACTAAAACGGCTGAATGGATTTGGATGAAATTTGGCATATGGGTAGACCATAACCTGGGTTAGGACATAGAATACGTTTTATTCCGTTATAACCACGGGATCGAGACTCATGTGGGTGAAACCCGCGGGGCGCAGCTTGTAAACAATTTGTAATCAAAATCTGTGTTATTAGCAACAACGACGTGAGTGATGTGCAATAAAAGATATATAAAATATAAAATCATGAAATCCCAGTTCTGTATAACAAAGAATTCTTTTACACACGGGACCAAAAAATTTACTGTGCCAAAATTGTTTTCATGACAGTTAATAATGATTCCTAAGACAGTTCCCTCGTATCTGTTATGGATTCTGATTTCCCCAGACTGTCCCATAAAAAATAAACACGAACACAAATAGAAACAACGTTACAGCTTGACGCTGACTTAGTTACACATGAAAACACAAACGCCGGATCAAAACAGCAAAGCGATGACAAGACCAAATTACCCGTGTTTAAATTCAGACAGCTGATAATAGACTCAGCATGTCTAGTGCAAATAAAAGTGCAGATAGCAGTAGTTGGACCATAGACTAACGACATACAACTGGTCATTACTTGAGTATACACCAAGAAGTCACGGTCGACCAAAACTATGCGTGACATGATTTTGTCAACCATGACTGTGCCGAATGGCGCCGTGAAGACCCGCCTTCTGCCAGGGTCTAGTTTGTCCATTAAAACTTGCCGTTTGCTTATTAGAAAGTTTGTTTCTAGATATTGAATTTCAACAGGCAACAGGCATAAATCAACAACCTCTACGGTTGACGATACTAAAATATATAAAGGTATCATCGACGCGCACACTGGTTACCATGAATTTATGACATGATTGTAAACCAGCGCGGACTATTCCCCCCTAACTACCCCCCTTAGAATTCTCATGAGATGAATAATGTTTATTTTAAACATAAAAAAAACACCTGTAATCTCCGAAGGGTTAGACAAGGGTGTCTCTAATAGTACACCCACATTCCACCAGTAATGTTAAAATCCCATAAAATAGGGGGGCGAGCCTATTGCCATCAACTGGACACAAATATTCAGACTCCGGGCTACTACTAAAAAATTCTTCTTTCTTTTAAAAATACTAAGAAAAATAATATTATATAAGACAAATACTAGTTATGCCTGTCAAGAATTTATTGGCTACAATTAATCCGACTCCGTAGCGTCAAATTGTGGGTTTGTTAAGGGTCATTTGCTGACCGCCGCCACGAGCGGGTGTAATGATTGGTGAAATGAACAAAATTGAGTTACGTTCTTATTAAGTACGTTAATTGCGTTATCGCCTTCTGCGGTTATGTCACGCTGGTACATGATATGCAATGGATGGATTAAATCATTGGACATAAGTATGATTTTATTTAGGTTTTTATGGAATTGCACTACCTAGTTCTTTGATTTTTGTTTAGCTAAAATTACCGTAACAAAATAGCAGATTTCTTTTATAACAAACGCGATTAGATTCTTGATAATTTGTACAAGGACTTAAATTATGAACTACATTACCACACTTGGGAATTACAGTACATAATAATAAGTAGTAAACATTGATGCCTGTTTTCTTTGATTCATTTGAAATGTTGTTGAAATTGAATGGCCAGAAAACCAAGGAATGTTTCCAACTTTTTGAAAATCCGCCATAAATCAAACCATACATTATTTTCGCTATATCTCTCACACGGCATCTTTCTAACCACCTACTTATCACCACATCTTAGCATTCCTCCATTACACCATGAACGCTTATCTCAAAGCATGGCGAAAGCTGATGGCTTTGCAATGGCAGTTTAATGTTGCGGAAAATAATGCCTAGTTCTGTACGTGAGCAATTAAGAATATTCGTTGGATGGCGGAAAAATAGTTTTCTTATTAATGTTATGTGTTTGATGTATTCGGTCTAAATACTTCTGTCTTGGTACTGGTTGAGGAGTGACGGAACAAAAGCCGTTATTGACCAGGACAGGTTTTTTTTCGCTTCTCAAAGTTGAAATACTCATCCCAATACATCACCGCTTCAAAACCAGTAAATACTTTTGAAAAAAAAATGTTAAAAGTCGATGGTTTGATCAAAATCCTACAAATACGTTCTATTACTTACACAACGCTTTATGGTTTTTATCATTTTATGATAAAATGATGAATGATGAAATATGCAAAATGGAGTTAACGGTTTTTGATTATTTACTCCTCAGTTTTGCTAGTTGCTCGTATTGTGGTGAAAATTTTGTTAGTAAGGTTGAAAGCTACCCTGAGTATGGTTAACAATGGAGGCTTTGTTACCAACTTTTTACTCAATAAAGAATCCTACAAAAAATTTAGTTCCCGATCTCTTACATACCAATTTTTGTTACAGTAACATAATATTGTGACTCTTTCATAAATTCTTTAAATACCTCTAAATTTTTTGTGACTCGAAATTTCATGAAGGAATGTTGTATTCAAAACCCTGCAACAGGAGTTCTCCGAAAAGCTGAAACAACACAAAAAAAAAACAATTTCACATTCCACGCAACAGAATAAAATAAAAAAACTCTTCGAAACTATCCACATCTGTATTTGACGTATCTATCATCGAACTATAGCGAAACAAGAGAAAAATGTTCTGGAAAATTCAAAGGAAACATTATTGCATAACGTGAAAGTGGAAAGTAAGTGAATTGTTTTTTATTTATTTATGTGTTTTGTTTTCTCTTCTGCACACGTTGTTTACATCTCTTTTTATGTACTTTCCTATCGCAGGTATACTGGAAGAGATTTCTTTAGAAATAAGCATTATTGCCTTTGTACGTATTTTTCTGTTCCTTTCTTCTTGTCTGTTTATATGTGTGTTCATAAATGGTTAAATAATAAACGTGTCGCTGTCACCCTAGACTCCCAAGGGAATATTGATGACACGGCCGTCGCGTCGGTCACTCGGGATAAATAAAACTCCGGAATTTTGACATTTGGATTGAAACCGGTAGAAATACATGAAAAATTCGGATCGGCAACGAAATTCGATCACCTAGGTCCTACAGTTTTTACAATTATTTTTGGATCGGCTTGGGAGCGCGTGTTATTGATTGTATGCCAATTTTTTACCTACCTGACGTCTATTTGGAGCTGTTGGTTATTAGCAGGACTATTCTGTAAAAATCTTATCGTGACAACTTAGATGAAGTGAGCTTAAGTGATCTGGAATTCCACGTGATGCTAGGAAATGTCACTATTGACAACTCACTTAAGAGCCCACACAACCTCAGGTTTTTATCTCGCTTGCACCATACTACTCGCGGACTGAGTGCGAACGAGACGGAGGCGGCACCAAATCGGCAATAGTTTAAAAAATACTTCAAATTAGATCATGAAACTTTGCACACTAACTGAACTAACTATAAAGCAGCGACTATGTTTTTTATTTATTTTAAATTATCATTATTTTTGCCGAAAAAAGCAATTACATAAACTATTGCCGGTTTGGAGCCACCTCCGTCTCGCTCGCAATCAGTCCGCGAATAGTATGCTCGAGCGAGATAAAAACCTGAGGTTGTGTGGGCTCTTAATCATAACTGGATATACTATAGTTACAACTCTGCCTAAGTGATGGTATAATATAATAATGATGTTATGAATATTCTGGCTTGAAACCCAATAACGTAAAACCGGGCGCGGTGTTACCTCAATATTCACAAAAACTGGTTTCTTGGATAGTCGAGTATGACGTAACGCAATGAAAATATCCGACGCAAAAAATACAGTGGATAGAAAAGGGTTTAAAGAAAAATGTTAACCGAATAGAATAGTAAAATATAGTTTAATATTCCCAATATAAAATTTTGAAGTTACTTCACAAAAATAAACTTTGGCGTCGAATATCTCTGTATTTTCATCGAAAACAACATTTTTCTTTGTAGGATTCTAATAGCATTAGCTTTATTTTAAAACTTTAACCGGACAATTATTTAATATAATGTGTATATTCCGAATAATCTAAATAAAACCCGTAAAATAAATGCCCATTCGCACCCTAGTCGCACCGTCAACACAAATGTTTATTCAATTTTCAACCTTATTTGTGAGAGCAGTTGCAGCGTTTAAAAACGTAGTCAGTCCGCGCCTTAAACTGCGCAGAAACAAATCGCGTGTTAACAAGATCATTAAAAGCGTCAAGATTGAAATCTTTCACGCTAAATCTGTGCAGAAATTACGAGCAATGAGTGAAATTTCTACCTGTCTCACATTACGCTAATGTTGTGAAAAGGAGAGTTTGTATTTCATGTCAGGATGAGACGTAGTAGTCATATTTTTCCTGGTCTTTAAACACACTTGTCCTGTTATTTTGGTACGTGCTAGACTTGCAATATGATTATATTGGTGCCGATTCCCTTGTTCACAAACTAAATTAAATTTAAGTTCAGTGCATCTTTTTCTTTATATTTTATTAAGAAAAGGACAGAAGATAAATTTTAGTTTACTCCTGTCAAATTAGTCAACGTCGACAAAAATCAATAGAAATTGAGAACTTTTCTTACGACTCTAAGAACCTTTACGTGTGTCTGGTTCCTGTGTATGTCATTAAAAATACTAACATCTCCACAGAATCCCATACCTAATTGACTAAAACATTTCCAAAAATAACAAAACCGCATCCAAAAAAATACAATAGACGTAGATATATTTATTAACCAGTCCGCTTAAATATTCTTAAAGAGTCTTAAAAAACCCTGTAAGAAATCGACATGTGTTTCACCTCTCAACGAGGCATCATCAGGATGACGATTGACTTGTCGCGAACCCGTACACCACGTGTTAACACGCCGAGCGCTGGGTTTTTTAATACTCTTTAAGAATAGTTAAGTGGAAAAGGTTACTAAATATTATATCTACGTCTATTGTATTTTATAATGGATTTCCGCCAAGTCACGCCTGAATCAATTAACTATTTAAAATCGCATCCATCGTCATCATCGTCATTTCAGCCAGGAAGGAATCACCAACTGCTGGGTATAGGCCTCTCCATTCTTCCACTTCCGTACGTCCCTCATCCAGGTGTATCCCACGACTTTGACGATATCATCAACATAACTCGCTTTGGGTACAAAAATCACATCGAAATCGTATATCCACTTAAGGTGAAGCCAGACGAGCGTAATTTTTTGAGTTGTGAGTCGCATAATTTCTGCTCTCCGAACTAAATTAGCTCTGTGCAGTTAAGGGTTTTGTTCGGAGAGCAGAAATTACGCGACTCACAACTGAAAAAATTACGCTCGTCTGGCTTCACCCTTACATTGAAAGACAACGCTACTAAACGATACCACTCGACTTTCATACGATCACCCGGCATTCACTTTCACTGGTCGCTTCGTGATCCATGTTCACAGCTAACAGACTGGTATTCCGCGTATTACCTAAACTAATTATGTTAATAACGGAAGGAAGGAATGTTGGATTGTTGTGTAATGCTCTGCTGAATTGATGTGGAAAAAGGACAGGTTATATTCATTTAGTGGGGGTTTAGAAAAGGGCTTTTAAACTGTTGAAGAAACCTACAAACCCTGTGTGACAATTAAAAAAATATAAAAACCCTGTAAAACTGCATATAAAAAGGCAAAACCAGATCACTTTTAGGCAGTCTGATGCGTTATTGATGACAGACTATTTTAGTTCATTGATTGGCCCTCAGCTTGGATTGGCACCTCGTATGTTAAAATCCATCCGGCTAAGAGGGTAGGTATAAAGAATCCCACAAACGCGTAAAAAACATAACCCTGCATTTACTGTCGCGTAGTCGGGTAAAAACATGAGAAGGTAATGTTCTAAGTCTAAAAAATTTAAGACCTGTGATACCCACTTTATCCATTATCATACTGGGCCTGTGTGGTGGGTTATAGCCCATTCCCCTTTCAAACAGGAGACCTGTGTATTAGGGTATATAAACGTGCACATAATGGTTGTTATTGGGAACTTCATGATCTACAACTAAAACGGTCCTAGATTTCATGTGGATGACAAATCCCTTTGGCATTTACACCAATAAATTCTTAAAAAAAGGCCAAAAATCGTGCCTTGAGGAAACCTGTGGATTAATATTGAGTAGTGGGCGTTACACGCTGAAAATAACAACAATTAATGATGTAATCAATGGTTTTACACCTCGCGATTTGAACTCGCAAAATAGTCATGGAATGACGAGCAGATTCATGGGCACTTTGAAGAAAATTTGTGTTCGTTTGAAGTCTCAGGCAGACATTAATCAAATGGCTGGCTCATCGTCTCGAATCATTTGATTGCTTACCTCAGTTATATTGACTTTAGAAATAGATGGGCCTAGGAATTGCAAATTCATTTGTACGTTCTCACGACCTTGACTATAAGGTTAGGTTAGGTTAGGTACCCGAGGCGGCGGCGCGTAGTGTTCCACGCGCGCCCCTCTTAGACGTCGCTGGGGGAGTCAAACACCTCACTCCCCCCCCCTGACTCGAGGAAGAGGCCCGCGGTTGGGGCACCAGTCGGGGGTTGCGGAAGATTCTTACGTTCCCGCGACCCCCGGCGTAGGTGTGAGATAATATGTAACACCGGGGTGGTTTTTAGGCAGTAAAAGTCAGACAGACCCTTCAAAAAAAAAAAAGAGTAGGTTAGGTAGGTAAGTAGAATTCCTATGAAAGAGTTTGTCAAGGTAAGTGTAAGTTATGTTACTGCCGTCAACAGCATTGTTAGGCCCGAGTCACACCGGAATGGCAGCGGCCGGCAGCGACTAAACTAAACTAAATAATTCTAAACTCTATCTACTTATTTAAAAGACCAGTATCGCTTGAAAAGGTCACCGGGCCGCCAGCAGCCGCCAGCGGCTGCCAGCGGCGACGCCGGGGGAAGCGATACTGGTCTTATAAGTATGTAGATAAAGTTTAAAATTATTTCACACTCAAAGTGCTCGCCGCGTCGCTGCCATTCCGGTGTGATTCGGGCCTTATAATCTTATTAGAAGGATGAAGTGCCTGGAGTATTAGAATTATCACCCTTCTAGCTCAGGTCTCGGTTTCTCCGGAAAAGTGTTATTGGGTTTTTCCATCTGGAATTTCTCAGTAGCAGCCCCACTTCTGGATTAGTGCCCAGTTTAGGACAATAGGCTCGCCCCCTAATACATGTCACTTAAACATAACTGGCAATGTGAGTGTACTACAATGTGCTTGTGGCGGCATCTGCCTGTCAATCTGCAAATCCTTTGCTGATGTTACTTGTAGACGATAGTAACCACTTTCTTGTTCCTAAGCCTGTTTACTTAGGTCACATAAAGAGACGGCCAATTCTCATTGAACCACCGACTTAATCACATCTGAAGTCGAGAACCACAAGTAACAAAAACTCTGCGGTCACCGAGACTGCAAGTCATTGCGTATAAGCACCTAAACCAATGATCGTGATCTCAATTGCGTATGACCCTGACATTGGTCAGCTGGTAATGAGTTCGAAAGTGAAAATTTAGTTAAAAGTGACTAGACGAAATGGCAAACGCTGTGATTGGTTGGTTGTTTTTTGGAGCTGGGGCTTTTATTGTCGCTGGGTATATAAATAGTATATGGGTATAGCTGGTGGTGACCGTGCATGCAAGATTTAAGGTGGATACGCAAAAATAGCGCGCGAAATTCAAATTTTCTTTACGTCAGTGTCAGGTTATATCTTGATTAAAATATGATTTGCGACCATAAAAAATATGTATTTACAGAGTTATAATCACTTAGATTTGTTCAATTGAATGACTTTTTCATGAAATCATGACCGTTTTATCGTTTATTAATTATTATACTTTTATGTAGCAAAAATCTTTTTCTACTTCTTCGACGTGGGAGTTTCATAATTATTATACCTAATTACGTAAAGTTATTATATTATTTATTTTTCAAATATAATTTAATATAAAACGTAAAACTTGACGATCTCTAGAGCTTAAAATAAAGCTAACGACGATTATTTTCGTGCAAAAAGCTTATTTGTGTTTACTTAAAACAGTTGGACAAAGCCTTTTAGCAAAAAACACTGTGGATTTTATCTGAAAAAATAAATAAAGAAAATGAGTTCTATTTCCTAGAATTTTAAGCGAATCTATGCCATTTTAAATGACTTTTTCTATATTAAAATTCCGTCATTTATATTTTTTATTAATTTAGTTATTTATATATTTTTATTTAGGTAAAAATGAAATCACGATTCATACATATTTAACGAAACCGAATAAGAAAGTAACACAATACCAAATTGAGAATCCATAAAAGTAGTTCAGAATAAATAATCAATTTGTGCCCAATAAATAATAATATACCCACTGCAGGGCAAAGGCTTCTTCTCATACACAGAAGGTACCGCAGCATTCATTACCACGCTTGCTCAAGGCGGATTTGCATATATTCTTATGTATTTTTTTATTATAAGTTCCTCCCGATGATTTCCTTTACAGATGTCACTAAAGTCCAAGATGTAAGTCACATTGGTATTTGCCCAGATTTGAACCTGACTTGCCCAGCGGCAGCGATCAATTACATAATTTGCCCCATATCTACACCATAATAGGTCAGCAGACGTAGCACCAGGACCACCGTAGAAACGGGTTTTGTCGACGCGACGGGAGAATAGACAAGGTGTCAGATTGTGATTGTTTATCTATTATTTTTGTCTATTCTTCCGTCGACAAAACCCGTGTCAATGGTGGCGTGCTAGTCAAGCATAATATCAGACTAATGATTCAAACGCTAGTTTTCAACTAAACATGAAATAATTTACATAGGACGGCAAGACAAATTGCATCAAAGTTAGTGTTCGTGCTAAATGTACCAATGGGAACTATTTAGTGCCATATAACACCCAATAGTTTCGCTTTACCCCAACTTAGTTCCAACTAGTTGCCGACGTAATGGCTTCCAAGATTGCATTGTTACTGAGAAGGGTTGAACAAATAGCTCTAGGGCATTGCAAAAGAGTATTTATAGGAGATAGAGCGCCTCTAAAAAGAGATGAAAAGGCGTCCAATTTCAACGTAATAAAAATAAACTCCGCGTGTCGCAATTCATAGTTAAATGTTCGTCCGGTGCACTCAGACAGACAGCTTCATGAACTAATTTGATATTGTTCGAGTCGATAAAAGATATGGCAAATTGACAACATATTATATCTCTTATTCTATTAAATGTACATATTGTAACAGCGAATCAATTTTCACGTTTCCCTTAGCCAATTTATTATATTCGGATAGGTATCGTAAAGAGGTGTCTTAAAGAATATTCATAAAAAACTACAAAAAAAAACCGCGAACATTCTCGGATATTTTGGTTTGGTACTTTTACTCAAATTCAGTAGCCTCGACGTTCCAATTTCCCACAAAGCGTGTATGATGCACCAAGTTCATTTCAATAACAAGGAAACTTTAATGCTTATTCCAAATAAACTCCTTCCTGCTCTTGTCCCATATTATTTTGGGCATAACACGTTTTCTTCTTCCATTCTCCCCTATCAACCATCACGCTATCATTTACTCCCTTCTCTTTGATATCATCTCTTTATCCCCTTTTCTTTCATATTCATCACACAATCCATCCATCTTTTGCTAGTCCAAACAGACTAAAAAATATAAATTGATATTTTTTAAAGGTTCTTTCATAGGCGCTCTATAGCTTATTCCAGCTCTTATCACGACCGCATTTGGAAACGACCCTTTCCTTTGACTTACCTCGTTATGTTTCTTTCTTACCTCACATTGAGGGCTGCCAGTAACGAGATTTGGTTTTGTAAAATATTTGCTTTTTCCGTCCTTAGCTATAATGGAATGGTTGAATGAGTTGATCTTCCCAGAAAGCGATATACGTTTGTATTGTATTCTTTGAGTTAGTATCTCGGATTTTGTTTTTTGAGCCAATTTACTCATTTGTACAACAACATTTTATAAGGTGAGCTTTAAAATCGTCATCTACATCATCTGCGTAGCCTTTCCCAGGGAGGCTTCCAGTCTAACCGGATGCAGCACAATACCAGTATTTTACATGGAGCGACTGCCTATCTGATCTCCACAACCCAGGTTTTGGGTAATACGATACCAGCATGTGTCTTTGATTTTGAATGTTCGTTTTTAGCCACCGACTTGCGAGATGAAAGTTCCTTTTTTGGATGGTTGTTTTTTTTTTTAAGTTCTTATCATTTTTCCGAATGGTCAAAAAATAAAAATTCTGAGTAGGTATAGTAATCTGGTATAATAATTTCGAGATTACCATCATACCAACCATTATTAACAGGGCTTCCTCAAATTGTGGGGTGTGTATGTTTTGTGGCTATCCACAACGACAGATCCTGTGACTCATATACCCGCTTTAATTCCGAAACCAGGGACTGACTTCTTCGGTGTACCTTGTGGGTCTACCCAAGTTGGTACCCATAATTTACTTTACGTTATTCGTTCACTTCTCCAGATCTGTTCAGCATACTGTCACTTAAATTTAGCATCTCTTTGGGCATACAGGGTTATTGGTTATGTCGGCATTGGTTACTCGTATGAAATAAAAATAAAAAATGTCAATTAATGACTCGAAAATTATTGACCTTTGCATAAGAGTCAAAAGGGGTTATTTGGTTGTAAATGACCTCACCTATATCCCCTTAATGGATTGCCGATATATAACCAATAACCCTGTATACATTCAATACAATATCTTTTTATTGTTATATTTTTTATTTAAGTAGGTACTTCTCCAATTGAAATGTAGGTATTAACAATTTCTCGGTATCGTTGCACTAAGTGCTGCTTACAATTTGTGACGTGCGTAGAATGACTGCGAGCGTCGCACGAACGCCCTGAGAAAACGTAACGTAATTCCGTACAATTTTAAAATATAAATGAAACGGACTGGCTCGTTGGTCCAGTGTTCGCTAGCGATGCTGCTGAACATGAGGTCCTGGGTTCGATTCCCAGGTCAGGCAAAGTGTTATTGGATTTTTCCATACAAAGTAACTGTAATAATTGTTTTTTTTATTTGGCCTTACTTGATCCAAATACATAAAACTAAATAATTAAAAACTACCAAACCAGTTTGAAAACTCCCCCAGTAACTCCACAACAAAAAGTGAAGCTTCACGAATAAACTACGAGTTTTCCGATACAATCTAAAGTACAGGCAAACAAAGGTGAAAATCATGCAAATAAGGGCCCGGACATAAAAGGTGAACGGACGTAAATGTTTTAGGGCAAACCTTATTTATCAGATCGACTATACGGCTCTTTAGGAAGTGTTCCCGCGAAATTGCTTGTCATGGTATTATTTAAATAGGAATAGTTTCCTAGAGTTTTGAGTGGTAAAGTTTTCTATGTTTGCCAAATAGTCTGATTGAAAGTACCTGTGGGGTAATTGCATTAACACACTTACAGTAGCAATGGCTTTCATTTTGACAGTTCAACGACATTAATTGCGTTATTTACGTTGTTGAACAGACAAAGGACTTTCTTGCCCGTTCTTCTCCATAGGAACCTACTACGCTTGGAATGGGCAACTAGCTTCATATTTCTGACTGACCAACCCCGGATTCAAAATTGCCTGTAATTGGTTTATTATTTTGAAATAAATGCTTTGAGTTTGAGTATGGTTATATGAGAACTACGTTAAAATTTTTGTGAAAAAAATGCAATTATTCAGCTACTTACATCAAAATTTTCAGTCCTGAAGAAAAGTTACGTTCATCCACTTGGTTTTTCATATACTTAGAGAATTTTTTATATTCTATTAGTTCATATAAAAAACTATTTCATTGTCACATAAAAGACAAAGAAAACATTAAAAAAAACATTTAAGTACATAAACAATTTACATATCTAAATGAAACTGCTTGTTTTAATATAATTTTGTATTAAAGGACAACCTCTTAGTCGCTATATTATTATTCTAGAACGTTTCGTTTTCATAATACCCATTTACCTACGTTAAGTTTCAGTAGGTACTTATCTACCGAAATGAGGGTCTTTTATATCTTTAAGATTTTTTACCTGATTCTGTACCTACCTGAAAGTAGTCTGAGGAGCATAGTCTAGACTAAGATTATGGAAAGGAAAAGGACATGTCTAGAATTTCAAATTGTCATTGTCAATTATTGCAAAGACGGCACGGTTAGCGTAGTGGTTAAGCGATTGACTGCTGCGCTGCGTGTCGCGGGTTCGATTCCCGCACGGAACAACGAAAATTTTAGTTTAGTCCTGTCAAATTAATCAGTGCCTGACTTAAATTGACGTAATTTTAGTAGCCAAGTTTTTAATCACGTCTAAACTTGTATGGAGTAGTGACAGGCGCTAATTAATTTGACAGGACTAAACTAAAATTTATCTTCTGTCCTCTTCTTAATGACTTTATAAAGAAAAAGATGCACTGAACTTAAAGTTAGTTCAGTTTGCGAACAAGGGAATCGGCATCAATGTGCACTTTAATATCTACTGCGAACGTGACTAATCTTCGTTGCGATTGGCTACCAAGTACCATGACCGAAATCGTTCGGGGGGGTAATTATTATTAAAGATTCAGGAATACTTACATACGACTTTTGAATAAATGAATAACCTGAAAATCACTATATTTACGTTGTAGAAATCAAAGTTAGAGATTGGTCACAGCGTCAATACAGTGGTTTTCCTAGGATATATCCTGCCTAAACAGAACTTCAAAATAGTTCTCGGTATTCCTTATCTAGCATAATAAAATGCAGCGGCACCTGGATTAATTAAATTGCAAGAATTTAATTTAGTTTTTCCATAATATCCAGCCCTTATCTATATAGGTTTAGAAATACGCCAAATCGTTTCAAGAAAAGGTATTTCAGAGCCACGCTCATTTGGCACGACTATTGCGCCCCAGATACCTGTATTAAAATATCTTACATGACATTAACGTAGTGTTGGAAGGTCTCCCAAAAGGTGGACTGATGACCTTGTGAAAGGCCGCAGGAATCCGCTGAATGCGGGAAGCACAGAATCGGTCGAAGTGGCAGTGCATGGGCCAGCTCAAGCACATCCAGGTCAGTCCAGCCAGCAGTGGATGTGTTCCGGCTGAAATGATAAAGATGACATGACATTGGCATTCAATATTTACTTAGAAAAATAAATTGTCTCGTTAGTTTTATAATCAGGGGTCCAAATAAAAGCCAAACATTTACTAAGACAAACAATGATTAGTTAATTAGGTCCCCGAAACAGTGATTAAATGGCCAAAGAGGCTATTTTGAATAATTTATAAGGTCCAGAATTAGGGTAGGTACCAGTTAGTAATTTAGGCAATAGAAAATGGAATTAGTACCTACTACCTATTAGTAATACATACAAATGTAAGTTTCATGAAAATTCTAGCATTTCACATAGTAAGTACCTTGTAATGAGCTCATCTGGGAAAATACTCATCATTCTGCCTAGCCTTTTCCAAATCATGTTGGGGTCGGCTTCCAGTCTAACCCGATGCAGCTGAATACCAGTATTTTACATGGAGCGACTGCCTATCTGACCTCCCCAATCCAGTAACTGGGTAATACGATACCCCTTGTTAAGACTGGTTGTCAGACTTTCAGGCTTCTGACGACTCGTAACGACTGTCAAAGATCCACGAATGGCGCCGGGACCAACGGCTTAACGTGCTTTATCTGGCAAAATACTATCACCATAAATATTTCTGCTACCATGAAGCTGTGTATTCTAATTTTAAAGGTGTTCGAAAAATGACGTGATATGAGTTTGCTAATTACCCGACTACGGCGAATCGAAAAGTAGGGTAATTGCTTTTTTTTTCTGAGGGACATCCTCGTGGAATACCCTCTGTCTGGGCAAAACGGAGGGTTACGCGTTGGACTCGTAATGTCTTTCATTTTAATAGTTCAACAATATTCATTGCTTTATTTATGTTGCTGAGCAAACGAATTTTTCAAACATATGAAGTAATGGTTTAGGAATTTCTTTCAAAATCCTTCGGATTGTGATTGAAAAAGTGTTACGTATTTTGAGGTGGTGGCCCGTTTCAAGGGTATCTATAACAGTTATTCAATATAGTTATATCAATGGCTTGCAGTCCATTAGCTCTAAAGCCCATCTATACAGAATATTATTGAGCCTAAATGTTAGTACTTTACGATTGTGCTCAATGGCGCGTGACGAATATTTGGAGCGATACAAAATGTCTAACGTTTGAATAGTTATTTATCGAATTTATTTATTGAATAGTTGTTTTTTACATAAGTTTTTTTTTTTGGGAGATATTGTAGGTCCTGACAAAAACTGGTAATAACGTAAAGCCGGGTCCAAACATGCGCACGCGCACCAACGGCGGTTCGCGTGCATCTTAGGAACGTAGTTTTACTTGGTACCTTCGAGTTTTTTCTACAGCTGATGTTATTTTGTTTTCTCTCTAACACCGACCGGTAACGAGAACTCACCGGTAGGGTATTGACCCGCTAAATCTAAGTGCAAATGGTCACCTTACATTAATCCCTAGTTGGGGTAACCATGAACTGGTTTCTACTAAGAACCCTGAACTAAAATTCACATTATCTTAGGATTCTGCAAAGCAAAAAATGTACTATGTGATTAGTTATAGACGAGTTGTATTATTTAAAGAAGAAAAATAACAACTTTTTATCGTTACGGGTGATGTCAGAAGCCCGTAAAAATGAGAACCAGTTTTACCAACGGGTACCGTTTTACCCAGTAACTGAATAGTGGAGGTCTGACAGGCAGTCGCTCCATGAAAAATACTGGTATTCAGCTGCATTCAGTTAGACTGGAAGTCATCCCCAACATAGTTGAAAAGGTTAGGCAGATGATAAATGATAATAATAAACAACTTGATTAAAACATTTTGATACGTCGTCGTGTTTTATTGAAATAATAATACGTTATTTGAACAAACGTAATAAAGCATTAAACGTATTTAAATAAGCTTTGGATATTTTTATTGATAATACAAACATTGTTTTATCAAATCGGATTATACAACGGCTTACATACGATTTAATCATTTCATTTCTGCGTATATTTTGAGTTGGATTTAATTAAAATATTATAATTTTACTGTTTTGGAATGTTGTTCCTTTATTAAATTTAAACTATGACGTAGGTTATTTAAAAACAGAGTCCATGGAGTCTCTTGTCCGTAGGAACCTACTTCGCTTTGGAATGGGATTTTGAATAATTTGGTTCTATTCAGTTTTTCAATTTCCGAAGTGTGACGGAGAATACCGAAACCAATTGGTTTCAGGTTTTGGTAGTTTTCTACCAAAACTCATTATGTTAGCAATGACGCTGTTTGCAAACTATTTCCATCTAGATTTTATTTTTCTTCTTCACGCTCTTTTTATCCTTTTACATTTTACTCTTCTCTCTTGATATCGTAAACCTAAAACAAAATGGTGGCTGCCCTAAACACGCTCATTCAATGAATAGTAAATACGGTGTAAAAGAAGAAAGAATTTGTACAAAACTTGTTGCTTTAACTGAAAGTGTAACACTGCTTTAATATTTATACAAACGTTACACAGTTTTCGCTCTGGAAACAGGAATTTTATAAGTTTTGTTTTGAAACTTACGTGGCACGCAATTTTACGTCTCTTGGGCATAGTAGAATAAAAGAATTTTATAAAATTGGATGGGAAGGACAAAAATCTTATACAGGTTGTCTCAAACGTAATGGTCCAAAGGCAAATGAGGTAAATCGGAGGGGTCCACCTATCATTAAAACATTTAAAAACTCGGATATTCTGAACTATTATTATTTTCAAGACTTGCTTTTGGACCACTTTGGACCAATTAAAAAAAAAAAAAATCATTTGGTACGTAAGCTTGCGCGATGTTTTTTGAGTTAGCTTCAGTATTACGTATTTTTCCAATTTAGCCTATGTGGATGATGTTCAGATACGTTCATGCCGCTGTTATTTACATAGCAGTTCGTGGTATGGCAACTAAAAAGTGAAAAATAAAAACTTTTAACAAAAAAAAAACAACCGACTTCCAAAAAATTCTAAGTTTTTGTTTTACATAATTAAGATAATGCTTTCACTAGTTCAAGCACAGTTCAAGTAATTAGTCGAGCTTTCATCCTACTAGACAAATTTATCAACGCACACACGCATTACCAAGACAATAAACACTGAAATAACTTACATAATCAGCTAACACAACTGTCCTTTCGCTAGCACATTTAACCGACCCATACTCAAATGTCTCCCTGCACAGTCGTAAAGCGAATCTAGTGTGCCAAGTCACAGTATAACCACTAACAGTGGTTCATCGTTTTTACATTTCTCAAGTTCTATCCAATATATCGGACATTGACAAAACTTGAGAAATGTAAAAATGACGTTTATCATAATCAGCCTATAATGTTCCCACTGCTGGGATGCAGGCATCCTTTCTTCGAGAGAGGGCTGTAATCCACCACGCGGGTCCAGTGTAATCCAGTCTATTGAAAGATGTCACTTATCTTCGAATACTTGATTCTAGGACATGCCGGTTTCCTCACGATGTTTCCTTTCCCACTTTGAGAGCAATAATGGTGATGAAATTATTTACACCAAGTAAAGCGCCTGCTTGGGTTCGAATCCACAACCTACGACTAGTAAGTCGGAGCCATTACGGGCCACCACCGCTCCAAAAATGTTATTACGTAAAGTCAAACAAGCTATTAGGTATACAGGCAGCTGACTTGGCACTACTTTTAAACAATGTATTTATTGTGCTGAATAGTTAATTATTTACATCACTATCTAACCGTATAACATTAAGCTTATAAAGTAATTACGCAAACAAAAAAAATAAAAATAGAAAGAGTAGGCTTAGTTGGTTTGGTCATATTGAGAGGATTAATGAAAGGCGCCTAACAAAAGGTTGCCAAGCAGATGTGAGTGGAAACGCCGGGAGGGAACGCCCTAAAAGGTCATATAGTGGCCTTATTGATGATGTTCTTCAGACAGGTCAGATGCGTAATTACACTCCGCCCACTTACCCCGACGCTCCACACGATTGTTTTGCAGAAACTCTCCCGTTGAAACACTGTAAAGAGATATACTGTGGTCAAGTAAACTGAGATGGGCACGCGGTATGGGCACTATGTGTTAAGCGGCATAACAATGCTACTTACCACAAATTGCTTTGCAGATTTGGTCGTGGTTATGTTAGTTAAAGGCATAACGCGGCTTATGGAAGGAACAGGCGATCTTACCATCTAGTGAATGTAGTGTAGAGGTTTGGCAAAACTGCACCTTGTTGCCATGATAAGTAAGACGATTATTGTAGTTTCAACAACTGTTTATTTTGTTTGTCATTGAGAACGTCTTGTTCAGAAATGGACTAGGTACTCTCTTTAACTCCCAGAAGATCAAGTGTAAGTTTGCTAGTGAGTAAACGTAACTATCGCGTTTGCGTTTATATTTGACTGATAGATCTAAATGCTAAGAATATAAGGCTGAGAATAAAAATCTTCGCAAAAGCAATAGGTTTACTCACTTGCAAACTTACACTAAGGCTTCTAAGGGTTATTGGACAGAAAGTATCATTTATACATACTATAAATTAAAGTCCCTTTTCGTATTTGTCTCTATAACCCGGTTTTTATAACTGTGCGCCTGTCAACGTCAAAATATTACTGTGTAAACCACATGGTTTATAATATTAACAATAACGACTTAACGAATAATATGAGAACTGTGGAGACAACACAAGTTGTGTAGACCGTATTAAGAAGCGTCGGGGCACTGAGGCGTTACGTAACCGTGCGGGTGAATTCAATAATAACAATCTACGACTTTGACAGCTCCAAGCGCACTGTTATAAAAATCGAGTTATATGACCGGGTTGTTCTTTTAGACCACGCAACAGATTTTGATGAGGTCTTCATCATCGTTTAGATAATTTATTCCGGAAGGTTGATGTGTATTATGATGTTACATTAATGTTACATATAACTAAGAAATCTCGATGATTTGTGAAGTCGTACACACTGTGGGAAGCAAGAACGGGTCGCTAGTAGTATATACATAAGATTTGTTGCCGAATTTTCCCTTTTTTACGCTCCTGTGCGTACACGTCGACAAATAAGTGTATAAATATCAAGCTTTACTTGTCCAGTATAACCTGACCTCTTATTGTAAAGCCTTCCCATACAGTGAGAGGTCAGGTATGCTGGAAATGTATAGGTATCTTTGCGTTGTCGTGCGTATAATGTTCCCTCTTCGCTCGTCCTATCGTATAAACGAATTGTGTATGCGGGCTGGCAATATTGTGATAACTGACTTAGGGCTGATTTTACCAAATTCAGATATCTTTTATACGCGCAATAAGATTTACTTCTGACAGTTTTCGTATGGAGAAACTGTCAAAAATTCAAAATTTATTCGGAGGACAGCATATACTAGTTATAAAAGTTTGGTCGGATTCACCCTTAAGGTGGATGCTCCGAGGTAGCCCGCAATTAGCAGGTCACTGTCAGGTTGTATGTTGATTATAATATGATTCGCGACCGTATTAGATATTTATTTATAGAATTACTTATACGAAAAATCTCCTGTTTAAAAAAATATTATAAGCCCCTTGTACAGGTAGAAAAATAAAATGCTATCAATTAATTAGGCCTAATTAGTCTCACAGCCCGCAGCATCAAAAGGAACCTTTTCCCTTGGCAAAAACATGCACAAAATCTGGCCTAATATTATAAGAATATTCCCTTCCTCCCACATTCTACAAGATACAAGCCAATGTTAATGTCTTAGCTCAAACCCCGTCCCTTTGTCTTTGGGTGTATTACCACAGATTACCAAAAATCGGCGTTTTTTTGCTAAATATTGTACAGTAGTACAGAGGAGCTCGTGGCTAAGTAATAACAGCCGTACGGGTCGATCCATCAGGTTAGCCTACGCTTGGCGGGCTTGGTCCGTGGATAGGTGACCATCTTTACATACCGATGCTCCTCCGTGCCGATGCCGCGGAAAGCACGTTAAGCCGTTGGTCCCGGCTGTCATTCGTAGATCTTCAGTCGTTACGAGTTGTCAGAAGCCCGTCCATACACTTACTAATAATAAATCTGAAGATTTTTTTTTTTGAACATGCTTTCTCTTTTAAATTTTGATAGCCTTGATCTTGAGGAAGCCTACATCAAGCTAGGACCCTTAGGAGCCGAGCAAAAAGAAAAAAGTTATAAAAATCGCTAAGCAAAAAACGAAGTAAGTAGCGCAAGCAGGCAATGCGAGGCGACGCGGTGGGTCGGAGGTCGAAATTTTGGCATGGATAAAGTCGCGGGCTGAAGATGGTTTGTTTGTATCTTTGGCTGTATTATGTTTAACGGGGCTGACAACATGTGATATAACGTTAATTGTCTCGACGCCATATTGTGTGACAATGCCAAGTTATACGCAGATAAATGTTTGCTGTGTAATAAGTAAATAGGGAGGGTTCGTAATGGAAGATAAATGGAATTTAGTCGGGTGCAGTGCGACTGTTGAGCTGGTAGATAGCATACAATAATTATATTATTTATTTGCAATTAATTACAAAAAAACTGTTGTTTCAGTATTAGTATGGAATCCATGTACATTCTACCTACCTACATTTAAATCTTATATCTTATCTTCTTCTTCTTATTTAGAAAAATCAATAATTGCCGTGTGTGAGTCGCAAAAACTCGAAGATGGCTCGACCGATTGTGATAAAAACCTTGGTCAGTTGTCGTGTGCGCACCGGAGAAGGTTCCTAATAAAAAATATAAATAAAGGCTTGTAGATTATAAAAAAAACTACATTACTTAGTTGTATAATTTGGTAATAACTTATCGGCTAAGAAATCTTGTAGGTATTCAATACCTACAAGATTTCATATATATATATCAATAACATTTTTCTATTAATAACAGTGTTAGATGTTTTTTTTTGCAATTACCTATTATTTATTAGTGGTTAAACATCATTTTGGTCGAGTATATAAGCTTTGTATAGTACAGTTGATTATTATATTATTCGTGATTAAGATGTTTATTTATTTATTCTTATTTATATATACTTTATTGTACACCAGAAAATATGTTTAATCAAGTTTAATGGTCTGTAGGTACTACATCCATGATTATGACCACACATTTCTGATACACGCTGTATATGTGCTATCAAACGTTAGTAGACGTGAATGTACGTCCAAAATTCCAACCAATCACTGATTAATACTGATTTGGGAATGTTTCTATTGCACTTGAACACGAATACGGTATGTGTTCAGTTCAAGAGTTTCAGAATAGGTTCTGAACTCTGACATAAACTAATTGTATGAGGCAGATTTACGGCTCATGCAGACCGACGTGATAATATAAAATACTGGTACTCAGCTGCATCCGGTTAGACTGGATGCCGCCACTAATATAGTTGGGAAAAGGCTAGGCAGATTGATTGATTGATTGAGGTGACATATTTTAGCTATGATTGATTCATGTCATCAAATTCTTATTTACCTCACAACATTATTTGGGTCATCCTCCAAATGGCAGCATTAAGTGCCTTAACAAGAGCTTATAAGGCCGAGATCACACTTAACTAATTCTTGACCCGTCGTCGCCCAAGTAACTTAGTTTACGCGTGGCTTACGCTCCGCAAATACTTTTTTGATATCCCCAAAAGTTTCTTCTTCATATTAGCGTATTACTGGCTTATTGTTTTAAAAGTTCCTAATGCTCTTACTTATTAAATGTTCAGTCTCAAAGCACCAAGTTTTTAGAGACCAGGTTCTGTCCTTGACGGCATTTTGCGTAGGTAAGCTTGAAATAATATTTATTTTATTTTGCATACCTACTATTGTATAGATTCAAATTTATCTAAATAATCAGTCAGCTGTGCGGCTGGGAAGTTTTTTGCTCCACTTCTTCTTCCCAGCTAAAGCAACAGAAAGTGGTGAAGGGTGGGCGTTTTGGGGGACTGTCTTATGTAATTTTGACGTTCGAAAAATGTTGATTCTCAGCCTAGTTTGAATAAATAACTTATAATTGATTTTGATTTATTCCTGGAGGTTCTAGGAAGCGCCTATTATAAACTGGGTTTCAGTTTTATACTGTACGTTAGGTATTTACAAGGTACATGTGCGTGGATATGCCGCCGGATGGGGGGGACGCCTGAGGAGGACATAATAGTGACCTTGTTGATGACGTTCTTTGGAAAGGCCAGATGAGTAGTACTCGCAACCGGCGTGCATGTAACAACTTAATTGACATTATGGTATGCGAATAAATGAAATGAAATGAAATGTATGACCAGATGTATGAAAGTAAACGTATTCTGTCGTTCTGTAGTTTCTGCCCCGTCGGAAGAAGGCGTCAGTACACAACCTCAGGTTTTTATCTCGCTCGCACCATACTACTCGCGGACTGAGTGCGAGCGAGACGGAGGCGACACCAAATCGGCAAAAGTTTAGGTAATTGCTTTTTACGGCGAAAATAATGGTAATTAAAAAAAAAAAACATAGTCGTTGCTTTATAGTTAGTTCAGTTAGTATGCAAAGTTTCATGATGTAATTTAAATTATTTTTTGAATAGCAGCGGTTTATTGCGGTTTGGAGGCAACTTTGGATTTTTTTTCTATCGAGAAAATGTTATGAAATCGTGTTTTCGGCTAACATAGTCGCTAACATTAATCCTCAACTTAAGCACATATTTATTTCAACATTAATGCTGCCGTAGTTTCGATATAACGGCGGATCTTGCTAAGCAATTTGACGACTTTAAGTGTTTATAAAATCGAAATCCGTATTGAATTAGTAACAAGGAATAAGCACGCGATTATTGATTATCCCTATCGTATAAGAATCCCACACTGAGTCACACAGCTTGTTTTTCTATAGGTAAAATCTAGGTAGATTGAAAGCCGACCCCAATGCCGATGATACTGAGGAATCATCAATGATGTATTAAAAGACCATCATTGTTTAATGATTACGTATCTAAAGAAAGATATATTGTTACCGTGAGATCTTACACACGCCGTACTTTCTAATGAAACTACTCTTTTAAGATGTGATGTAAGTTTTTCTAACTCTTGTTATTGTGATAATGATAATCTTGTATACATTTGTGAGATTTATGTATAGGGTGACTGGTAATTTGCTACCGATACCTAAACACGTGATTTTACCCATCATTATGAACAACTTTTACTATGGGACCAAACCGCCTCTGTGGTCTAGTGGTTAGATCACCTGTCTCAGACCCAGAGGTCCCGGGTTCGATTCCCAGTGGGGGCAGAATTTTCTGCTCGGTTTGGTTGGTGGTAGGGCTTGTTCAAACCGCCCGCCGCAAACCTGGTTCCGCCTGGCTAGCTACCACCATCTTATCTAAGTCTGTCGCTATAACAACAATGTTAACAGCATTGTTGTGTTGCGGCAGTTAGAGGTAAGATAGCCAGTTCCTCTGTGGTAGAGGATTCCGGGTGAAGCTCGCTTCCACCTTCGGCCTGATCATCACTTACCATCAGGTGAGATTCAGGCCAAGAGCTTCCCCGTTGTGGTTAAAAAAAAACACGCTGTCCCCTACATTTATGTTCACATGTAGGGAACAGCAGATTTTTTGTTCGCGATTTCATGCTTGGTTCCATATTAAAATTTGTTTATAATGATGAGTTAAGTCACATGTTTAAGTATCGGTCACTAATTACCAGTAACCCTATATAATAGGATTTTTTTAAAGAAATTGTATGTTTTTGTGTTCATTAAAATCTCGTTACGAGCATACGCAAATTACAGGCATAATATGTATGAGACTTCAGCGGTGTATCTGTGATAGCAACGCTCATTTGCTATGATTCATGTGGTTTTTGCTGATGTCTATTATAAGCAGCGATGAATCAAGTCTTCCCATCAAGTTAGCTGCATGCTTACTCTATATCTACAGGGTCAAATTAAATTAGCTAGCCAAACTTTACAGACTATATCTATCTATCTGCCAGCCTTTCCCCAACTATATCGTAACTATCGCGTTTGCGTTAATATTTTTATTCTCACCTTTATATTCTTAGCATTCTGATCTATCAGTCAAATCTTAACGCAAACGCGATAGTTACGTTTACTCACTTGCAAACTTACACTATGGCCTCTGATCCGCTAATCTGTTTCATTTTGACAGTTCAACAACATTCGTTGCGTTATATGAAGCAATGGATTAGCAATCTTTGTTTTATTAAATTATATTTGTTTAGACAAATATAAATAAAATAAATAAATAAAAATAAAAAAACCTTATATTCCATGCATTTCAACATAACTAGATATTATTATATTATTTAGACAATTAATATACTATTATATTTGTCTTTCATGTTCGAAACTCTGCGACTCCGTTCAAGATCGAAACCAGTCTCTCTTTTTTTTTTTATTATTAGCCTACATTGTCCCACTGCTGAGCAAAGGCCTCCCCCAAATCCTTCCAAGTATTCTTATCCAGGGCCACCTCGATCCAGTCGTTGCGGTACGCGTCTAGGTCGTCTCGCCACCTCTTTCTGGGCCGGCCTCGGCGGCGCCATCCATCCCCAGGCACCCATCGTGTGGAAACTGTTGCCCAGCGGTCGTTGTGCATGCGGCTGACATGGCCCGCCCAATCCCATTTTAGCTTCTCTCTTACCAGAAAAAAAACACAAAACATGACCAATCGTGTGCCTACCTGAAATACATAACATCACGCCTGTATTCCCCGAACGGTTAGGCAGAGGTATACCTATAGTACACCCACATTTCGCCAGTTATGTTTAAGTCCCATGTAGGTAATAGGGGGCAAGCCTAATGACCAAAAACAAAATCGTGCGTAAAACCGTAAATAAACATCAATAACTATAAAAGCGTTGACACACGCTTTAACCAAACATTATCTATACTAATATTATAAAAAGGTAAACATTTTTTGTTTGTTTGTAAATTTGTATATTTTTATCTCCGGAAATACCAGTCGGATTTGAAAGATTATTTTTGCATTGGATAGCTCTATTCTTGAGGAAGGTTATAGGCTATAACATCACGCTACGACCCTTCGGAGCTTAGCAAAAAGGAAAAGAAAAAAGTCAGAAATAACGCTAAGCTAAAACGAAGTAACCGGGAAGGCGGGCGATAGGATGCGACGCGGTGGTTCTGGGGCCGAAATGTCACGTGGACAAAGTCGCGGGCAGAAGCTAGTTCACAATAAACGACCGCTCATTTACCTTTCCATTTCACGGACAGTAAACAAAAAAAAAAGAACCGTTTAACACTGGCCATGACCTCAATCAACCTCAAACGACAAACATCTGAGCTTCCAAGTGAAAGTCTCGTGACTTAGCAGGAAAACATATGAATCATGTCAACAAAACAACTTGAGAAGTCGAGAACTCTTTAGAAAACCATTATTTATGTTGGTAAATAAAGGTATTAGAAACTGGTTTTAAAAGTAAAACAAATGCCCTGAAATGTGAAGCAGGGCTATAACAGGCCAGTATTATTTTAACATACATAGGCACATAATCACTCTATAATGTACCCACTACTGGAACTCAGGCCTCCTTTCTGGGAGAGGGAGTGGGCCCAGTACGGTTTGGTATGGTCCTGAAGTTTTCCTAAATAAATAACGTCAATTTGTTAAGATACCGTCAAAGTATATGTAGGAGAAGCAATATGCGGCAGTCTGTTTAATAATAGATTATAATGTCCGGCACGTAAATAATGCCACATAATTCCCCCTTGGGTAGAAAGCGTGAGTTTATGGTATAGGTATATGTAAATAATACCTACTGAGGCATAAACTTACATAGTTGATCTGAACACTACTCTAATTATGTAAAATACAAGCCTAGCACGAGTCTCGGTTGCAATCCCAAAGACATCGTAAGCAATCTTTGAGATCGCTCGAAACTAGCGACGATCGTGATTCTAGACGTAGCCGCGACCGTGATTGACATTCTTTATCCCGTGCATCGAAGACGTTCACGCAGTGCGAAGAACGGTTGACCGCTCAGCGGATTCACATGACAGACGTAGACCTAAATTCGAAAGTTTGTTAGGAAGTACGGATTTCTATGTGTATATTTTCTTACCTTTTCATGCTTAGACTGATTTGACTGGAGGACCGATTTGGATGATATTTGCCATGGCCTTGGATAGGTACAGTAAAGTAAACGTAAAAATACAAAAGTGGTAGGTACTGTATCGTCCGATATACAGCTACTAGTCTGTCGTTTAAAATAAAATAGAGTACATCACGTCAAAACTTGAATAAGGGCGAAAAAAACTATTGATTTTGGAGTGTAGTTTTATTTAGTGGTAATTGTAAAATATTTTAACTGGACTACAGTCCTCTAGCGTGTCCATATGTCAACTTTACTTCAAGTTCCACCTACAGGGTAGAGAATTAGGGGTGAATTAGTCGCTTACTGACACACCGAATTCCACGCGGGCGGAGCCGCGGGTACAGCTAGTGTAAAATATTCTAATTAAGGTTTCAATCATGCTTAAAATAAAGACATTAAGATAATGTATAAAATACAGATAGTTTGCAAATAAAACAATTGTGACCTACAGAAATTTTCTTTTTAAACCATACCTACATTGTATCACCACTTGCCTAATTAACAACTAAAAACAATCACTTTACACATCATAAACCACGGGTACCAGGAATGTATAGTTATGAGGCGGCAAAAAATTGCACCTAGAGTTTGATTTTGACCACCTACCTGCATACATAGTTTCCATCAATCTCTTAATTAACAACTAAAAAACACACTTTGCACATCGTAAACCATGATGTGAAAAGTGATACCAAAGGTACCAGGAATGCATAGCATTAAGGCGGATATACCAAGGCCACTATGTTAAATCAACAGAAAGTCTATGCAAATGTTACCGACTATTAGCAATACACTTGGACCAACTAAGGTGAAACTTAGCAAGGATTTTAGCTCAAAACTTTTGCTTAATATATTATGCTAATTTAAGTGAAGGTATTGTTGAGAAGGTAGAAACAGCTTTTAACTTTTTGTAAAGTGGTCACATGAATGATGAAAGTCTGGTCATAATGTAACAGAAAGCGCGGTTTCTGTCGATATTGGGCATGGCTGACAAAAAACGGACTCCTATGCCAAGTAATTTGAGTAAAGGTAAAAATTTAGTTTGAACACAATACTATTGTATAGAATCAAATTCTTCTAATGATCAAACAGCTGTGCTGCTGAGGAGTTTGTTGCACCACTTCTTCTTCCCAGCTAAAGCACTAGGAAGTGGTAAAAGGCGGTCATCTTGGGGGACCGTTTCTTATAATTTTGAGGTTGATTCTCAGCATAATTGGAATAAATGACTTTTGAGTTTTATTTTGTCCTTAAAACGATTCTATTTAAGCTATAATGATAAATGATAAATGATTTATTTTCTGTAAGTAGGTTCATACAAACACTTTTACACGTCAATCACATGTTTAAAAACTAGATGAGGTCGTGTGGATGGGGAATGTGGATCATTGCCATTGTAAGGAAGAGTGCAGTGTAATGATACGTGTGGCTTTAAGGTAAAGGACGACGCGACTGAGGAAGTTTAAAAATGATTGCGTCAACTGCCAGTTTTGTCCTCAAACTTAACATAAAACTTTATTTTTCTTCCAATCAAATAAAACTTAGTTATATACAATTACAAATGCAGAAGTCATAACATAACATACCAGTCATACATACTGGCGCGATATCACGGGAGCAACAGGCAGCGCTATCCTTGTCGCGCCTGTGATATCGCGCCAGTGTGAACGAGCCTTCATACCTGTGTTTCCCCGAAGGCAGAAGTGTGTACCTATAGTACTCCCACATTTCGGCAGTTCTGTTTAAGTCCCATGGGGAGCGAGCCTATTGCCATCAACCGGGCAGAAATCCAAACTCCGGGCTGCTACTGAAATTGATGGAGAAAACCCAATTTAGTCCTTTTGATGATATGATCATAGCAGGAACCCGCTGCCGGAAAACAACTTTACCTATAGCACTGATAACACGATGCATTCTCTGAATTTTGTTTAGTATTCGAGCATTGTGGTCTCTTCGTGTGAGATTGCTTCAGATAAATTGGCTAGGGCTTGTCTCTTGATAATATTATTATGTTGGCTCCATGTTGGCACTGTAAATTGGATTTAGGGCTCGTACAGATTGGCGCGATACCCCGGGCGCGACGAGGGTTCGCTGCCTGTCGCGTCCGCAATATCGCGCCGGTTCGCACTAGCCGTTATGTAGCTATCCTGTGGCTTTACCTGAGTACCTTCAGATAGTCGTGTCTATTCTTGAGACCAATCTTGAGATATTGTATAAATAAATTGTTTGAGTAAGTAGGTTATGTTTAGTGAGTGTTCCTTGGAAGAAAAGAGCTGCTTTATTTTTTAACAGAGCTTGATAGTTTAAAATTAAAATGTGTAATTTTAGCAAAAGTAGCGCGGTAAGTGCTGTATTTATTTCGAATACATCTCAGGTACCTACTTCTAAAACCAAAAAAACCGATGAACCATCAACATCAAAATAGATGGAAACGATATAAAAGCACAGTGTTAGAAAGAAAATGCACATTGAATAGACGATGATGATTTTGAAGAGTTGAACAAACACATCTTGAATTTAAAACGCTTCTTCAGACGATGTCCAATCCTCTTCTACACAATACCATCTTACGCCGCACACAAAGATCCACCAACAATAAAATCAAGAGTAACATACACGGACATGTTGATACTGGATAACGTAGAAAGCAGTGACCGACGCCGCAGCACGCACAGACCGCATCATTTGCATTTGTTAGCGACGCTTGCGCACGGGCCATTGCACTGTGGCGTCCAAGTTATGGAATTATAACGATTGATGATTTTATTAAATTCTTGAAAAATAAGATATTAAAGTTGTTAAGATTTTTCATTCTGCCTAGCCTTTTCCCAATCATGTTGGGGTCGGCTTCCAGTCTAACCGGATGCAGCTGAATACCAGTATTTTACATGGAGCGACTGCCTATCTTACCTCCACAACCCAGTTACTGGGTAATACGATACCCCTTGGTAAGACTGGTTGTCAGACTTTCGAGCTTCTGACGACTCGTAACGGATGTCAAAGATCCACGAATGACAGCCGAGACCAACAGCTTAACGTGCTTTCCGAAGCACGGAGGAGTCTCAGTATGTAAAGATGGTCACCCATCCACGGACCAACCCCGGCAAGCGTAGCTTAACCTTCGATCGACCCGTGTGGCTATTATCATTTAGCCACAAGTCGAGACATTTTAAGAGTTTTATGAAATGGCTATAACACAACAAATTGGTGAAGTGTTTCAATTTAACAAGAAATTAATATCCCAGGCTATACCTACCTACCTTCGGAAAAAATAATAATGTTAAAGATTATAACAAAATTAATTCAATTTTAAGAGCGTTACTCTTTTAAAGTGTCACTATTTAGCAACAATAAGACCAGTTCAGATCTTTACAACATCAATACTTTACAACAAATGGAATCAACATCGTAATTAAAAAGTAACTTCAATTTAACAATTAACACTGAACCAAACGAAAATCTGCAAACAGAAATCCCTTAGAAATTCTTCACACCTTACTAAACTAACAAACTCCAAGCATTGGACAGATTGCAAAACAAACAATTTCACTTCATTAGTTTACCTTACCTAGTAGTGCCAAATCATAACTGAATTTTGACGAGTTACAGAGAGGACTTTGGGTTACAACAGTTGGTGAGAACTTTTTATTGGTCTCCCTTGCAAGGTTAATTAATGAACGCAGTTCGTTGTTGTTATTTGTTTCTTTTGTTTTTCTTTTTACTGTTTTTAATAGGAATAGAAATAGCTACTGAAACGATAATAACATTTGATTTATTTTATAACTATGTTCGCTTTTTATATGTGCCGTGAAAAAGGCAACAAAAATATACTTTTGGCCTTTTTTAGTTGGCCGTTCTTTCTCCTAGTTGATAAGTTATTGTAAGTTGTTGTCATTTGTTACACATAAAAAAAATAGTTTCTTTTGAAAGTTAAAAATAGGATTTGAGAGCAACTCTAATGTTATGTTTTATGAAAAGAATTCATAGTTTAATTCTTCATAACGTTTCTAAAAGCGACGCGTCGGTCACATGCCCAATATTTAAATTGATTAATTAATGCCATAAAATTATATGTCAAATAAAGTCAATTTCATGGATTTGGAAAAAAAATAATTGTGTTTTATTAAATTTTCAAGTTCTCCGCCTCTAAAAAAACACCCGCTATAAGATTTTATGGGTTTTTATTTAACATGTTTTTCTGACTTTTATTTCTTAAACATACTAATAGTATTTTTTCTTTATTTACAGGTAAGTTGCATTTGAAGATTCTTGGATGAAAATAAACACATCATCGAAATTCCTCATACTGGTAACTAACATTAACCCTGAAAAATAAAAAAATAATCATGAAACTTTTACATCTTTTGCTGATGAAGAAGTTAATTTAATATCGTAGAGAAATGTGCTTCGAAATTAAAACAATCCGTTTTACAACAACAACAACATCACTTCTCGTTATGGCTTTACAAAACTTATTTTGCGAATATTATAAGCTCATCATTCTGCCTAACCTTTTCCCAATCATGTTGGGGTCGGCTTCCAGTCTAACCGGATGCAGCTGAATACCAGTATTTTACATGGAGCGAATGCCTATTTGACCTCCACAACTCAGTAACTGGGTAATACGATACCCCTTGGTAAGACTGGTTGTCAGACTTTCGGGCTTCTGACGACTCGTAACGACTGTTAAAGATCCACGAATGACAGCCGGGACCAACGGCTTAACGTGCTTTCCGAAGCACGTAGGAGTCTCGGTATGTAAAGATGGTCATCCATCCACGGACCAACCCCGGCAAGCGCAGCTTAACCTGATAGATCGACCCGTGCGGCTGTTATTACTTAGCCACGAGCTCCTCCGCCGCTAATAAGCTCATAACGTTTCATAATCAGCCTATTTATAATGATCCCAGTGCTAGGACACAGGCCTCCTCTCTGTGAGAGGGAGTGGGCTGTAAACTACCACGCAGGCCCCGTGCGGCTTGGTAGAAGTCATATTGTCTTCGAATTTTTAGTTCTAGAACATGCCGGTTTTCTCGCGACGTATTTCCTTCAGCGTTTTGGGAGCAAAGGTGATGAAATAATTTACACAAAGTAAAACGCCTGGCTGGGTTCGAACCCACGACATACAACTCGTAAGCCGGTACCACTAGGCTACCACTGCTCCACAGTTGTCACCTTACGCTTATGCTGAAAACGCTATCGCTACCTCTCATATCTTGCACCTGTTCTCAAACAAGACTGAGCGAAAGTAGCAGTCCGTCACTTGACGAAGCATCCTTGAAATATGTATTAATAATAAATAATTTAAATGAAATAAGTGTTGTTAGAGTAATCTGTGCTTCTACCAAGCGAAAAGGTCTGTAATATTTATACTTAACAGCCTGTCTTTAAGAACGTAATTATACTTAATTTAAACAGACACTTAGCATTATTTAAGTTGTTCATCATATTAAGGAAATATTGGCCATTTTTTTTTACAATGCGCAAAACTTTCTCCGTCCACAAAAAGTGCATTCATTTGTTTACAAAACATTATTACCGTCTGGGATTTTGTACACATTATAATAACTTATTAAACTTGAATGAATATTTATATAATCTTGACATTGACTTGACTGTGACATACTTCAAAAGTGAAACGCGGAACGCAGAAAAATAATAAATATAAACTTTGCATTCACTTAATAATTCATTCCAACACAGTCCACGCTGAAAGATCTCATCAAGGAGTTATTAAAACGAACAGAGGTGATAAATAAGTATAAAATCGCCAACCTGTCTTGAGCAAACGTGGTGTCTTCTCTGTACCTATAAGAGGCCTTTGCCCAGCAGTGGGATTATATTAGGCTGATGTTATTATTAAGAGGCTGACAACAGCTAAAGCGTGGTCACTGTCGGACTGTATAGAAAGGAAAGAGAAGCGAGATGATACAACGTTGGTAATTTATTGAAAGAAAGAATGAAAGAAAAATAGGTTTATTTGTCACAAAAACACGAGCATAAAGGAAGATGGGTAGGTAAAAAGAAAAAAAAAACAGATGTAGAATATAGGTACAAGCATAAAACAGACATAGTCGGCAGCTGCACGTCATGACTGTGACAAGAAGGCTTCCACTCAGCATGATGCTGTTTTTCAGTAGTATTGCAAAATATGAAGCAATTACCTATTTACAAAAAAAAAACTTGGTTGGTCTAGAAAATTAAAACACTATTACGATGCTTGTATATCAATATGGTTTTTAACCATTAAAAGATTTTTTTTAGAGGTGTCTTCGTGAGTTTTTTCTATCATATAAAATTAGTTGAATTATATTTTCAATACACTATCTTACGGGCATATATCCTGAAGAATATCATATATTTTTCTGATTTTGTTTACTGCTGTGGATTATATACTTTTAGGCATTATAAAAATTGTGTTTAGGTCCTGGGAAATATACAAATTGATTTCATAATTTAGGCAACATTCGTATAAAAAGCTTGATCGCGAAAAATCTTAAAAGAAAGGCCACAAAATGGAATATTGTGTGATCAGAATAATATAAAGATTTTCTTATAATATGTATTTCTCTTTTCTATTTCATTTCAATATTTATCGGTGGTAGCTTTAAACTCTGGCTATTCAACCACACAGCCACTTCATTCCTTAATCGAGTTCGGTTACGGTCTAGCGACAGACAGCAGAACCAATATGAATACAAAATAACATCGAGCTCACTCTGCTGAAAAAAAAATATGATACTCTTTTGTTTATGTACGTTTTATTACAATTACATTAAAAGTTCTAGATTCTCAATGAACAATCTTACAATCTACGAGTAGTTACATATTTATTAGGTATTTATTGAATAAAAATAAAGTTATTTCTTCAGACATCGGTTTCAGAAGATTGTTTTGCTTTAGCATAGGCCTCCCCCATATTCTTTCACAGTTCTCGGTCATGGGTTTTCCTCCTCCACATTGGCCCCGCTGTCGCTATCTTCCCACCTTCTTCTCGTCCTTTTGCGATCTCTTGGATACCATTCGTCGACTAATTTAGCCCATTTCTCCTTTTGTCTCTGATCAGGTGGTTATTAACGTTTAATTAGGTCTAAATTATTTTCTATTTATTCGTATGTGACCAAAACTTGTCTTATCTACCGCAGCATAACGTTCCTACAAAAATGCTAGAATTCCTCTTAATGCATCAATTTCTTCACATCTTGAATTTACGCCAAAAACCAACCAAATATCAAACTATAGTGCAAAAATATCATCCCTAAACAATACACCCACATTTCCACAAAGTAAAGCTCTATTCAACATTCTCAGATTCATTACACTAAAGAACAAAACACAGGCAACAACCGGGTCTTCAGAGGGTACACAAGTAATTCCACATTTTAATTTGACTCTCAAAAGATTAAAACTTCTGAACAATGCCGTGGCTTTTGCCGTGGTATGGAAATTAAATTATTTCGCTCTTGTATGCGGGTAGATTTAAGTTTGTGCAATTTCATATTGTCAGTTGTTTGTCATCTCATGGAAGTTGGAATGTTTTAGTCGTAGAATAACAAAACAGTATAAACGTGACACTTGTATATTAAGTATTTACCTTTGTACATAAAGGGGAAGCGGCAAGGGAGCCCGCGAAATTCAAATTTTCTTACGTTTTTTGCAATTTGTAGGTCAGTTGCAGGTTGTATGTTGTTTAAAATATGATTCGCGACCATAAGAAATATACGCCTTTACAGAATTATAATCGTTGGAATCAGCAATACAATTCCGTAAGTTAGAATAACCCTCAAATATCATGATTTCATGTAATACCTAGTCATTCAATGGGATTATATGAACCTAAACAGTTGTATTTATGATTTTTACGATAATAATTCTACAAATAAATATCCGATACGGCCGCGAATCATATTTAGATCAACAAACAAAGTGATACTTACCAGTAAATTGCAAAACACGTAAGAAAAATTGAATTTCGCGGGCTACCCTGATGCTTCCACCTTAAGATGAAGCTGCCGAAATAATCACGTCAAAAGTATACGGTGAATAAAACATTCTTTGATTCAAAGTGCCACAGATAAACTTTTATAAACTAACAATGTGCTGGAAGTCTAAAATAGTTATGTCTTCAAGTTTTTTTGGAATTAAGTTCTATAGCGTGACTTGCGATAGGAGTTGACCGATAGAAATCGACAAAGGCGAAAAATCTAGTTTCAAGGTCCAAGTTTCAAGTGTCAAAAGTTTTTGTTTTTTTAATACAAAATCAATCTGCCTAGCCTTTTCACAACTATGTTGGGGTTGGCTTCCAGTCTAACCAAATGCAGCTGAATACCAGTATTTTACATGGAGCGACTACCTGACATCCACAACCTGGGTAATACGATACCCCTTGGTAAGACTTGTTTGTCAGACTTTCGGGCTTCTGACGACCCGTAACGACTGTCAAAGATCCACGAATGAGCCGGGACCAACGGCGTAACGTGCTTTTCGAGGCACGGAGCAGTCTCGATATGTAAAGATGGTCACCCCATCCATGACCAACCCCGGCAAGCGTAGCTTAATCTGACGGATCGACTATCGCTATTATTACTTAGCCACGAGCTCCTCCCTTTTGTTTTTTTAATACATAGTTAATATACAGCGAAAGGAACTTCGTTCCGACTGTGTGTCCCACGACATCGCCCGACTTTTTTTCTTAATTCGCAAATAAGAGTTACTTACTTTTTTTTTGAAAATGTATTGCCAATTTTAACATTTTATTATTTGGTGGGTTCCATATTCCTACATACTTCGTTGAAAAATCGTGCTAACTGCCTACTGGCCCTGTAAGCATTAGAATCCATTCAATGTAGCGAATACCGCATCTTTATTAAGTGTTATTTCTTTATCTTTGTCTTGCAAGTATGCGGAGATTCCACATCGCAGTTTTGTCGACATTTTCAACAGTCACTTGCATTCAGTGAAAAGTAACTAAATTATAGAAATGTTTTGACTTTACGACGGGGTTCTTGTTAATTAACTGAAGTGTTGGAAAGCTTATTATTAATGGTGACGTGCTTGGTTTGGTGTAGGTATAACTCGATTTGGTTGGAGTGTAGCCTTTGGGGTGCTAATGCGCATTTTTTTTTTGTTTTCTTTGCTCCACTTAGCGCGCTTAAAGCGTATACTCCAACTCCTACAAATCTGCCCCTAAGACGACCCACTGACCCTCGATTTTAATAACTGTGCCGTTGGAGCTGTCAAAGTCGTAGGTTGTTAGTATTGAATTCACCCCCTGCCCCGACGCCTCTTAAGAACGTGCATTCTGAAAGTGGGCAAGCTATTGGCGCCTTGGAGCCTCTTATCCGCCGCCCGTTCAGTCTCGGCTCTTGCTTAGTCCACGAGCATCATGCGAGCGAGTTATGGAGTGAATTTGAGCTTATTATGGACTCTTAATTTACCAAAAAGAGCCACTTTTGCCTCGTTTACATAGCATAATCGAACACATATATTAATAACTATAATCTTTGTGTGAAATCCCAATTTCACACAAAGTTCAACGTTATTGTAATCTCCATATTAATCGATATTCGGCGACAGAAATACATATGCGTGCTGATAACAAGTTTGTGTCAGAACTTTCTTTTAATACTCGTTTTCGTGTGGGCCTCCGTTCACGTTCGCATCGTTCTGATCATCTGGGTCAACTAAGTATAGATGAATGAAATCTGGGTTTTACACCTTATGGAAATTGTGACGGGCGCCGTCAGTTGGGGCTGGTAATTTCTTAGCTGCCATGGCTTATTTTTGAATTGTTTTTTATTTTATTTATATCTACGGATGCTTTTATCATGCACGTCTTTCTACATTGTTCTCACATGTATACTTAAGTAATTTCAACATGAATGATGTAACCAATTTTTTAACAATTTTTTTATTTAAAAGGGTGTCCGTGGAGTTTCTTGCCCGTTCTTCTCCATAGGTAGGTAACTACTACTGTTTGGAATGGGGAAAGGAAAGGAGTCGGTCAGTCAGAAAAATGAAGCTCAACTAGCTTCATTTTTCTGACTGACCGACTCCTTGACAATTCAAAAGTACCTGTAAATGGTTTAATTGAAATAAATGCTTTGAGTTTGAGTTTTTTTGTTATTTTATTATTATTTTCTCTCTTCTCTCACTTCATCTTAAGTATTTAAATAGCTTTATCGTTAATGTTTGGTGCATGTTATAGTTTGTTTTATTCTAGAGGAGCTTAGAGCAATCTAGAGGCAAATATGTAAATACGTCTACATATACAGTCAAAGCTGTGAACACGTCGAAAAAAATTGCGTCCAACTGTTGGCCGCTAAAAGCACAATGACAGCACAATGACGTGGCGCGAGTGTAAGACGTAGCTGTCACGCACACCAGCTTAACAAATTTGATTTGTTTTTTTTAGTTCTTTTGCAACGCGACACTCTAATTAGACATATAAATAATCAAAGACTGTAGGTTGGTAGTAAGTAAAGTAAAGTTTATTTATTTGCTTAGGTTGTAGGTTGTTTAGTGCGGCGAGACTGCCCAGCTATCTAATTGCGTAACACATTCTCGTAAACGATTAAGACTAATCTGTTTCATTTTTACATTTCAACAACATTCATTGCGTTAGTTACGTTGTTGAGCAGAATTTTTTTTGAGCTGTTATCGAGATTGGGTTAAATTAATAAAAAATCTGTAAAAGGATTAAAGGCTCGTTCACACCGGCGCGACTTGTCGCGCGACGCGACTTTAACAATACAATTTCTAATAAAACTTCACGATTGAACAATTGCCGGTGTCGCGTCGCGCGACAAGTCGCGCCGGTGTGAACGAGCCTTTAATCTTTAATGTACCTAGATAGTTCTATTAATATACAACGTGTAATGGAAAGGGTATATACTTATCAAGAGCACGGCTTCTTCGGATGATAACAAACTATGTGGCAAGGGTTTTACAATCTTATTTCTACATGTTACGAACATGATGAATTTCAGTACATGATTCCAACCCCTCGGTACTATTTATGTATTCTGTGTCGCTCGCGCTTCTCCGTTGTTTCGGCTGGTTCGATCCCGTCTGATCCTCGTAATGCGGTGACACGTTTGTTATGATTTGAATTCAATAAACTTACGAAACATAAGGTATACCTACATTCTTTGAGTAATTTGAGCTGAAACTTTGCATAGAGATTCTATACCTAATTTAATCTTCACCCCTTTTGGATAGATATACCCTTTTGTTACACGTTGTATATTAGTGGAACTATCTACATTAAAGATAAAATCCTTTTACACATTAAGTTCCTGACTTTAATACCACTGCGATCTAACCAATGGTTAACGCTCTAAAATACGTGGATCTACTCATTTGAATATACACTGCGTTTGTTCCCACGCAAATTCTCAGTCACTTCAGTAAATTGGTTCACTACTTCAACTACTAATATGTGTATTTAAAAGTGCCAGTCAGACTGAAAGCGGGTAAAGCGTAATTTCTTAATAAGCTACTGATCATTATCAGGTTGTAGGCAGATTCGACCATTTTTGTCATTCTGCCTAGCCTTTTCCCAATCATGTTGGGGTCGGCTTCCAGTCTAACCGGATGCAGCTGAATACCAGTATTTTACATGGAGCGACTGCCTATCTGACCTCCACAACCCAGTAACTATGGGTAATATGATACCCCTTGGTAAGACTGGTTGTCAGACTTTCGGGCTTCTGACGACTCGTAATGCGGTGACACGTTTGTTATGATTTGAATTCAATCATTCAATAATTCAACCAATTCAAGGGCAGATTCGACCAAACAGGAATAAATTTTATCCGCGGAATAAGATTTACTTCTGACAGTTTTTTGTATGGAGAAACTGTGAAAAATTCAAAATTTATTCGGAAGTAAAGACAAATTCCGCGGATAAAATTTATTCCTGATTGGTCGAATCCACCCTGAGTACTTGCAATTTCTTTAATTTCAATGAATTTACTTCCAGCCAGACAATTCTAAAAGCTTAATACTATTTTTATGGCATTCTGATAAAAAAAATGTGCAATGACCCAATTAGTTACGAGGTTTTTAAAGTGTGGAACAAAATCTCGCGAGATTTAAACAAGACTCGATCTTTATCAGGTACTCTCCGTCGTATGTCCATCGCTAGAAGCCACAAAAAACGCTTTTACCGGTAGGTATAGCAATCCAATCCAATCGCACCCGCTCCGCCTTCTAGACGACGTTGTATTTTGAACTTAACGTCTGTACGTGACTTCAAGCGGTTTCACGCCACATACTGGTTTCTGGTTGAAAATCTGCCTGTAAAGTATATAATAGTAAACAATTTTATAACTTACTAGCTGCCCGCCCCGGCTTGGCACGGGTAGCACTAAGTACTATCTACATACCCTCCTACCTACCTATCCTACCTACCTACCTACTTACGTGCCCACCTACCCTACCTACCTACCAACAAACCTACATACCTACCTAACTATCTACCTACATACCTCCTTACTTACATACCTACCCTACCTACAAATACCTATATTTTATAAAAACCTTGTCCTGAGAATAAGGAACACAAAAAAAAAGATCAAATTTGGTCTAGCCGTTCTCGAGTTTTATCGAGACTGACGAACAATAGTACATTTTTACATATACGTTTAAATGTAGCTTCCTAATAGTGTATATAGCTTCCTTAAACGCAGAGTTTACAAAACATCCCTGTTCCTGAAATGAAAATTAGCTGTGCTGGGATTTCAAAGTGTTAATTAGAGTTTCACGTTACGGAACTAATTTCAGGAACTGCTCTCGTGTGATCCTGTTTAGGTTGCTACATTATCCGAGTTGTTTCGTAATACAGTAACATTCTTTTACTATTATTCTTTTTTATTTTTTTATTTTAACTGTTCCGTACACCTACCGTCAAACGATTTTAGATTGATTAATTTTGAAATAAACCCATATATCATTGCCTTTGTACGTATTTTTCTGTACCTTTCTTCTTATCGGTTTATATGTGTGTGCTTATATGGTTAAATAAATAAATAAATATCTTTTACAATTGCAAAATAACAAATCTTATAAACATACAGCGAACGACTTTTTTTAGTAACATTTAAATATCCTGACATGCGCGACAGTTGTGACAGTTTATTTGTCAATCGGTGAGTCTACATTGTAACAGCGAATCAATTTTCAGTAGGTCTTAAAGGGGAGGCCCCTTAAGACCTAGGCCAAATATGTTTTGATACTCGGCTAGCTCATGATCTAAAGGGGATCCCTTTTTTTCGCATAATGTTTTTTTTCCTAATATTCTTTGGCATAACGATTTTGGCATAAGTATTTTTGGTCTAATAATTGTTTGCCATAATTTTTTTTTGGCCTAAATATTTTTTGTCATAATTATCTTTTTGCATAATTTGTTTTGCCATAATTTTAATTCGCATAATGTTACTAGGCGTAATGTTAGTTGGTTTAGGTTAGGTTAGGTTAGAACTGTGACCTCCTACGCACGAGCCGAGCGAGCGAAGCGAGCGGTGCCGCGGCAGCGGCCGGCGAAGTGCCAGAAACTAAAAATATAAATGAAAATATATTTATGCTTTTGAATATTATGCTTAATCATTATTATGGTTAGAGAAATTATGCTTAAAAAAATTATGCGTAAGCTGTTATGCGTATTTATATTATGCGGAAATATAATTATGCCAAACAAAATTATGCTAAGCTATATTAGGTCTTAAAATTTTATGCAAATGGATAGGGAACCGATCTAAAGAAGTGCCAAATAGAATATGAATAAAAATTAAAAAAAAATAACAACGTAATTTCGCGGGTTAAAGTTACCTATACAACGTTACTTTAATAAAAATGATAGTTTTGGAGAAAAAAATTAAAACCCGTTAAATTATTTGATATTAAGTAATGCAATTATTTCAAGGCCGTTAAATGCCACATTGTAGACGAAAATTCTGGGTAAACTTTGAAATGTTATTTTATCTACTCAGAACTATGTAATTTTAACGAGTTAACTAGCTACCAGCTACTGAGCTAACGAGTTGACAAAATATAGTCTGACAACTTGAAATCCCAAGTGAAGAAAATATCAACGGCTGTGTTAATTTAACGTGTAAAATCGAGTAAAACAGTTCCATTTCGAGTAATTATCAAAGTCGCCCAAGGTTTACAAAGTCACCTTGTTTTACCGGTACTCTCATTTCAGTTTTCAAGCGTAATATTATGTGACCAATTTTATTAACCGAATTCCAAAAAGGAGGAAGTTATTATGTTCGTAGTGTATTTATGTTTTTTTTTTTTGTGTATGTCCTTCTATATTTTCGTCAATTGTGAACGGATTTTGAAAATTCTTTTTTGTTTGAAAGGGTATGCTCTCGAGGTGGTCCCATATAAATTTTATTACCTATGCTTGAGCACTTTTTGAGTTAGCTTCATTAATACGTATTTTTCCCACTTAGCCTATATGGACGACATTTTAACACATTCCTGTCACTGTTATTTACATAGCAGGTCATGATATTCGAACTTGTAGGGGGTAGGTACCACAACGAAAAAGTGAAAAATATAAACTTTTTACAAATAAAACCAACCGACTTCCAAAAAAACACTACAAAGTGAAAAATAACTTTAATTTCGGAAGTCGGTGGCAAAAAACGAAAATTCAAAAACAAAGACACCGACTTCCGAAATTAAAGTTATTTTTCACTTTGTAGTGTTTTTTGTAAAAAGTTTTTATTATTTATCGCAACATTAAAATACCTACAAATATATGGGACGTAAGGTGATTTGATAATTGGAATTTTGATTATTCGAATTTGATAATTCGAAACACGAGTCGCTCTAGTAATATTGAATATCCTTAACTCTGATTGGCTAGATCTTTGCTTACTGACCAAATCTTATTCTGATGACGTGCGTAAATGATTGACATTTAAAACGTCAACCAATAAAAGGAGGTCTCCTTTTTGGGGCGCCCAAACTGGATAATCACCGTTCTTATTTCATAATAGCTAACGTTTCGTTTCACTATATTACTAGAGCGACTCGTGTTTTTGCAAAAACCCTATCTTTTTCCAGTAAGATTGAGAAATGTTTTCACCAGTGTCTAATTATCCGTGTTTTCGCAACATCCCTAGGGGTTTTTGCGAAAATTCGAGTTATCAAATTGTCCTACGACATAATATGAACTATTAACATACAATATCAGTATATAAACTTGAGTCTATACCTTCACCATTACTGGGATTGAAACGTACCTACGTATATACTTTGTACATACGTACAGGGAAATCTTGTTAAACAAGATAATTTAATATCGCTGAATACAGCTTCGAGAAATGGTGTTTTGATTGAATTGAATTTCGTATTGATTTAATACTTGAAGTGAATTCACATCTGAATATCAGAAAATACGCTGGGAGGGGACGCCCTAGGAGGACATATAGTGACCCTATTGGTGATGTTCTTCGGAAAGGTCAGGTGCGTAGTGCTCGCAACTGGCGTGCGTGTATGACCAGATGTATGAACGTTAACGAGGCAAAAGGAGTTTGTAAGGATCGTAGCAGGTGGCGTTCTATAGTTTCTGCCTACCCCCGTGGGAAAACGGCGTGAGTTTATGTTTGTATGTGTATTAGAAAATATACATAAACTCACGCTTTTTTTCTATGTGGCTAGGTAAGCAGAAACCTACGAAAAAAACACAGTATCACGCCTGTATTCCCCGAAGAGTTAGGCAGAGGTGTACCTAAGTACACCCTCATTTCGCCAGTTATGTTTAAGTAACATGTAATAGACAAGCCTATTGCCATCAACCGGACTCAATTCCAGACTCCGGGCCGCTACGGAGAAATCTCTAATGGAAAAATAATACTCAATAATACTTTTGCACGACCTGGGAATTGAACCCAAGACCTCATGCAATAGTAGCGCTTGCGATCACTAGACCAATAAAACAAAAACTTAAACCTAAATACACAAAACTTGGTCCAAAATATATGAATTCGTATATAATCGAAAAACTTCTTGATTATAGATACTTTAACGAAAACTAACATCATTAAAAGAAACTTTGTTTCCAATTTTTCAACTCATTACACATTGGCCGTTGCCAATCTCATTACAATTACAATCGAACCAAGTCATTACAGGACAAATTCGAACTAAATCTAACTTTGTAAACAGAAAAACAACTCGAATTAACAAACGTATGCAGAAAATACATTGGACAGAAAATGGAACCTTGTGATACGCCATTGAATTCAATACAAACTTAATGACATACAATGTTTTACTTCGAATGTTTTGTTTTGTAAACAAACAGTGCCTGCAAAAACCATTAATCGAACAGTTGAAGTTATATACAAACATCTCGATTATTGTACAGTAGGTATCTTACTAAACATTGTAACAGCGAATCAATTTTCACGCCTCCTCCTTAAGACCTAGGCCAAATATTTTTTGATATTCGGATAGCTCATGACCTAAAGAGGTGCCTTAAGAATATGAATAAAAAATCTCGACTAATTAAAATGTTATGCAACCACAAGAAATTTCACGGGTATGCTGGTGAATCACATACAAAAATGTTTCGAATTAAAACATAAAACACGTATTTTTTTCAATTGAGATGCCTGTACGCCGTTATGGTTAAATGAAATACTAGCTTCCACCCTCGGTTTCGCCCGCGTGATATTTAAATAAAAAGTATATACCGCCTATTTTCTTTCCCACAATGTATATCCATACCAAGTTTCATCAAAATTGATTCAGCCGTTTAGCCGTGAAGGAGTAACAAACAAGGAAACTAACATTCGCATTTATAATATTAAGTTTGGAAAACACAGCAAGGAATGGATACATTATATTTCTGACCTAAGCACTGTTTAGACAGTGCAACTTTTAATGTTGCTCCAAGTAATGGTATGCCACAAGCAATAATTATATCGTACCGTGTAAATCAGGCTTTATTTATTGATCGGAATCAAGTCGTATCGCGTTTCGAAACTGTATTGTAAATGTTTATCAAATTCTAGGTTCGATTTCAATTTCGTGTTTCGAGATTTCAAAGCAATATTTGTATAAATTTCAGGTACTTATTTGTTCTGTTACCTATTGTATTTGATTGTGATTTCAGCAATCTATTGTGATGAATTTGGATTTCTCATGATATTGAAAATTAATATTTTACACAACATAACACCTGTAATCCCCGAAGGGTCAGGCAGAGGTATATGTATAGTACACTCACATTTCGCTAGTTATGTTTAAGTCCCATGTAATGGGGGTGAACCTATTGCCATCAACCGGGCACAAATCCAGAGAAATATTTTGTCTTTTATTTTAAGGTTAGGCTTAAAATTGCTCAATATTAATATGGTTAACGAGGCGAGGACCCGTATAAAAGTAGCCACGCGATTGTGACCAACCAGTTGATGTCCAAAGAGGCTGTTGTGTAAACTGGCTGTTCACAGTGGTGTGCTGGTGCCTACGCTAATGTATGAAAGTGAATGTTAGGTGTGGCAAAAGAAGCATGAAAGTAAAATAAATGCTGTGGAAATGCGTTCCTTGTGAAGCATGTGTGGTGTGACTAGCAACGGTGTGGTTTAAAAGAAGATGTAGTAACAAAAATTGAAAAGATTATGCTTAGATGGTTTGGTCACGTTGAGAGAATGAATGAAAGGCGACTAACAAAAGGTATGTCCAATGCAGATGTGGTGGAAATGCCCTAGGAAGACATGACATACAGTGAACTTATTGGTGATGTTCTTCGGAAATATCAGGTGCGTAGTACCGGAGTGAGTGCGTGTATTACCAGATATTGGAGTTTCGTGCCGGGTCTTCTCCATAGGAAACGACCAATTGGAACCGTGTACCTAACTTCTGACGTTTCGTATGTGCCCATGTAGGTTTATGAGATATAAATTATTTTGAGTTTGAATCAATTTAACACGCACAATACCTTGCTGCCTTTTTATTTTATATTTATTGAGTTCAGATTTTTTTTTGTACTAAGTTGCAGGTAAAACCTTATTCATTCGAGATCACAAGGCTCAAAAGTATGTAGGTATAACTAAATTAGCCTTTATCAAACTCAGTATAAAGGACAAAATTAGGCGTGAAAATAAAAATGCTAATATACTTAAGTGGCAAGAACTTGCCTCTTCTATTAGTAGCATTACAAATTACTAAACTCTGTACAGCTATTAGATACTTTTAGACTTTTGGGTTATACCTGCGTTAAAGGCAAAGTAATTAGGACTGCTATTTAAATATACTCAACCACTAATGAAACCTTTTATCTCTTTTGTATTTAAGTGAGAAATGAAAATTGGAAAAAAGCCGTTGCAAACATATTATCCTGACAGATTTAAGACTAAGTCATGAAAAGGCACAGGCCTCCTCTAGGTGAAAGGGAGTGGAACGTAATCCACTACGGGGGCCAAGTCCGAAATTTTGGTTCTAGGACATGCCGGTTTCCTCACGATGTTTTCCTTCACTGTTTTGAGAGTAGTGGTGATGAAATCATTTACACAAAGTAAGTGGCAGCTTGTAGCAGTGTAATAAGTAGCAAAACAAAGGTTATAGACATAATGTGCAAAACTAGAAGGCTTAAATGGCGATGTTGTGTGTTGTTGTGGCAAAATTGTGACACGATGGTATCCTAGAGAAGGTTAAAGGAAAAGAGGTAGACCGCAAAAAAGATAGATATAGATAGAGATAGAAAAGGATGACGACATAAGACAAGTGGCAGGCGTCACATGGAACAGAGTGGCTCTAGAAAGACATGATTGGAAAAGGTTGGAGGAGACCTTTGCCGACTGGCAAACAGATCTACAGAAAACAAATAAAATGCAAATAAGACACTAGATTAAGGTTTACATTAAAAAGTTTTCTATATTTTTTAATCATAATATAATGAATCTGAATAAAAGGCTATATTATTATTAAGTGGCAGTTTGGATTCAAACGTACAACCACTCTGTGCCGAAAGCCAGCTCATCCTGACATCTCCGTCCTGCGGCCCTGTCGCGATGATGTTTGCCATTAAGCAGTTAATATATATTTTGGGATAAACCACGGTACAAAACATATTTATCATCTACCTACTGATATCATACAGAACTTTATCATCACAGGATTACTAGCATCTAAGGTAAAATCTCATATATCAACTTTATTAAAAAGGGTACATTTAGACTATATGCTCATACCTGATGTTTATAGACAGAGTAAGTTAATAACGTACCAGTTCATACCGCTCACTGTGAGGAGAGTCTCATGATGAAATATTGCACTTGTTACTGCCATTACTTGGATGCAGGTTTTTCATTGGCAGTTAAATTGAAGGTACAAATACTTCTATTACATTAGTATTTTTTTCAGAGGACTTATTTATTCGTTTGGATAGCTTTGCTGGTGTAATTACTGGCATTTATGACAGTTCAGTTTTATCACTAAGATAATAACGCAACTGCGATGCCTCTGGTATTGAGGTCTATTGTGACTGCTTATTATCAAGGGCCATCATCCGCTTGATTATCATCAATAATATACAAAATATGGATTTAAAAGAGTGTCCGTGGACTTTTTTGCCCGTTCTTCTCCATAGGAACCTACTACGTTTTGGAATGGGCCACTAGCTTCATCTTTCTGACTAACCGGCCCGTTAACAATTCAAAAGTGCCTGAAATTGGTTTAATTGAAATAAGTGCTTTGAGTTTCAGTTAGGTAAACTAGAGAGTAGAAAACAAATCCAGGAAATCAGCGCTGCTTTGATTCTGCCAACTTCTTACGAATGTGTTCACGAGCCTTGACTTTGAAAGATAACCGACTGGTTGCCATCCTGATGTTTAGAGGGAGCGCATTCCAAAGAAATACTGTCTGGAAAAAGAAGGAAGAGTGAATAAAACCAGAGCAGTGAGAAAGACATCGTAGAAGATGATTTGATTACAGTAAACTACATAGTACTAAAATTCCTCAAACATCACAATTATATTATTATGTATGTAGCCGCTACTCCATTACCCGTGTAAGCAATGCATTGGAACTCTAAAGTTTTAGTTAGATAATTATGAACATACATTGTCTATTTACTTTAAGTGTTTATTACGATGAAGTTAATAGTTGTTCTGCAGCTTCTATCCTGTTTGCAGTTCATAATACTATGCAAATAGGGATAATGTGCTAGTTGATAGCATAAAAATATTGTTTTCTAACTACTTATGTACTTATTTAGACGTATTGAAAGGAGTATGCTTAGATGGTTTCGTCTTGTTGAAAGGATGAATGATATGCGACTAATAAAAGGTATTTACAGGGCAATTGTGAGTGGGAATGTCGGGAGGCGACGCCCTAGAAGGAGTGACCTCATTGGTGATGTTCTTCAAAAAGGTGAGGTCTATAGTACTCGCAACCGGCGTGCGTGTATGATTTATGAACGTAAACGTATCAAAAGATGTCTGTAAGGATCATAGCAGGTACCACCCGTAGTTTCTGCCTATACCCATGGGGAAAATGCGTGAATTTATATAAGTATGTATTTAAAGAGTTTCAACTTTATTTATCACCACTTTTTCAACAATTATTGTTTGAATAACTTTATTAAACATTTTTAATTAAAAAATCATTGACAGAAATATTATTGAGGTCATACATAAAATTAACCTCAATAAATTGTCAAATGACATCGACGTTCGGGATAAGAATTCAAATAATCAAATCATAGCATTTTTGTCACATACTTTTGGAATAGACCATACGTTCAAGTAGTTCATCGCTGGTTATTACTGATCTCGCAAGAATGTCAAAGGAGATTATTACCCCTCATAATGGCGTAGTTACAAGCTGCTACTCAGCTGGCAGGCTTTTTTTTTTTTTTGGGTGGGAAATCATCCAATGACTTCTCCCGCTCTGGGCGGAGCGGGAGGGCGTGTCAGACTTTTACTGACTAAAACCCACCCGTGTTCCTTCCCTTGCCATGCCAGGGGCCACGGTTTCCCCTTAGGACTACCCGCAACCCCGGCGGGCAACGGTCCTAGCGGACCCCGTCCGTTTTGCTGACATCTCTTTGAGGCGCGCGTGGAACACGACGCGCCGTCGACCCGGGCCTGGTCCTTATCGGGGGCGAGCTACCCATTGCTCACCGCCCGCAAGCCCGCGCCTACGGTGGCCGGGAATCCTCCAAGGAGTCCCGACGCCCAGGGCGTCTCCTACGGCGGCTAGGCGCGTGAGGGCGCGAACTTTGCCTCTCCCTCACGCGCTCCGCCTCCTCCTTCGCGAGCATTACTGCTTCGCAGAAGGAGGTGACGGCCTGCCATGCCCTCTCACTCAGCTGGCAGGCTGCCAGTAAAATAAATTGTGATATACCATTAAACTGTAGCCGTTCTAACCAAAGCAATCATAGTTAAAACTACCCATTATTAAAGTAGTTAAATTCTACGTACCATTAGGAATTATAACTGTGAAAATTAAGCTCAATTTAACTTAACCAATTATAACCATTTATGTCATAAAACGGTTTTACAATATTATTGCTATCCTTAACTAAGCTCTTTAATATAAAATCACGGAGAAAAACTTATTTAGCAATTTCCATCTTCGGTTGTAATGAAGTTCACCCAACCCCCCGCAAAACGGCTAACTTATTTACGAGTACGTTGCTCTTTTAAATGCACCTTCTCGTGAGCAGTTCAAAACTTTGATCGAAAACCTTTTGCAGTAAATGTGATAATTTAAAAAATATTTTTTAACAGCTTTAGGTGAAGTTCTGGTAAGAAAACCTTTTTATAAGTAATGGAGATTTATGACTTTGACTGGACATTTTATTTTATTTTACGCAAAGCGATGGGTTAAGTACAATATTAAGAAAGTTAATAATATATCATTATTATGTATTATATTTTAGAGGTAGGTATTAGAAACAGGGTGTAAAGTTCACTCATAATGAAAAGGGAGGATCCTCCGACAGACGGGTGTTGTGTCTGGCGGGCAACGCCATGGTTGTGATGTCGGATAGTCATATTATGTTAATCGCGCGGCAAACTCTAATAGCGCGATGCAAGATTTTGTGACGTCAGGTCTTTGACACGTAGTTCGCATGTGGCGTTGTAGATGTAACCACAATATATACATGGGTGGGTTTCATCGTGTCAAAGGCCTTAGTGAGTACTACGAAGTATAAATTATGATTAAAATGACTGCCGTATATTCCACAAATCAAGTTACACACACGTCAGTACATTTATACAGAGTTATATTACCAAAGTTATAAATAGTTCTACCAACAGTGATTTTCGCAACGAATTCGGTTTCATTTATGTGACTTCTCATACTAAAAGTTGGTTACATTCTTAGAATTTTTTCCGATCTCGAAATGTTTACGGTATCGTTTCATAGAAATCTGATTCGATATTGGCATTTTGTATTTTCCTTGTTGACGATTTCTCAAAGCTCAACACTATTAATATTTCTTTCATTAAGAAAACATAAATCGTGCCCATTATTCTATCCGAATTTATTGATTTGGAAGTCCAACCTCCAAATTTTTGTTCAATATTATGCATCGAACAGCTCATAATCAGTCTCTAATGATAGATTTTTCCTGAATGGACCCGAATTTACGTATAAAAGAAAAATTCTGCAGCACCCATATAAACATAGGATCGATACGAGTATCAGCAGTTTTCTAACCATGGCGGGTTATCCGCCATGCTATCTCAAAATCAGAATTAGAATCAGAATTTAACACATTTTCGTAAACGATAAAGACTAATCTGTTTCAATTTGACAGTTCAACAACATTCATTGCGTTAGTTACGTTGTTGAGCAGATTTTTTTTTAACTTATGAAACCATGGATTAGCAATCTGTTTCAAAACGATTCAGATTGTGTTTGATCTTGTATAACGCAATTATGGTGCAGGCAATTTAAGATATTTGTTTGTGTAAAACAGCTGCAATGCTGTCTCAATCACTATGTTAATTTATATTATATTGACGGTGTCGATAGAGATGAATATAGGAGTAAAGTGGCAATGCAGTGGTCATGTTCTCACATTATCGTAAAGTTTTACATCCCTATTCGATTTTAACGGCCCGGTCATATTTGATGTTTTCTTCATGAAATCCTTATTTTATTACGCATAACTTTTAGAATGTTAGTTACGTGATTATTGCAAAATTGTATATTAAGTTGTATCATTTTTATTACCTACTCCTGTTACCTTACATTTCCGAAGGAGATAGACTAGATAGTTTACCCGTGTCTGTTTCATCCCTTGTTCTGATAATCACAGGTTCTCTTGGTAACTAATACCATACTAATTATTGTCTTTAGACAATTGATTATCTTCTGGTAATCATCATTAGCACTGTCACTCAATCTTTCGCAAGATGGCACCCTGATCAAACCCCAATCAAAACAAAAAATCATCAATAACAACATGATCAGATCTAACGATCGTCGGCACGCTATTGGGCACACGACCTTTGCCCAAAACCTACAAAACCATTAATAGGCAAGTGTGAAACATGCCTTGATTATGGTAGTAATCTTAACAGTCGTAACAAATTGCCACGCGATGTTTCCACGATCATTGTATAAATTGATGTTTGTAATTATCATGTTAATATTAAGGTGGCACAAATAAAATTGATATCATGATTTCATAATTTTACGTAAGAAGTCTGCGTGCAAACTGCAAAGTGGCACCGGTGACTGAAAAGTTGTGTGGATATAGGTTGTTTGAAATCGGCATGTGATGCAGAACAATGAGGAAAATGTCGTGAGCAAAATTTTAAGTAAAATGTGGATAAGGTAAGAGTAGGCAAAGACCAAAGAAGCGATGGATAGACTGTGTGAAAGATGATTTGGCTAAGAAAGGAGTGACTCCAGAGTTGACGACTAATAGAGAAGTATGGAAGAAAAAGATATGTTGCACCGACCACAAATAAATTGGGATACAAGCAAGAGAATGATGCTTTTTACGTAAGTTAGAAGCATAAACATAAGGCATAATCAGCTAATGGTGCTGATTCCCTTGTTCACAAACTAAACTACAGTTCAGTGCATCTTTTTCTTTCTATTTCATTACGAAAAGGACAGAAGATAAATTTTAGTTTAGTCCTGTCAAATTAATCAGCGGCTGTCACTACTCCATACAAGTTTAGACGTGATTAAAAACTTGCCTACTAAAATTACGTCAATTTACGTCAGGCGCTGATTAATATGACAGGGCTCAATGATGTTTTAGTAAACAGATATGTTATGAGCGCGCAAAACGTGAAGACTACAAAAGTACCCAATTGGGAAATATTGCTTTTAGTCTGAGCCACACACGCTTACGAGTGTGCCGCTCGGCGCGGAACACTTTTTTCTGTTGTTTTGTACGTGTATAACATATCTGTTTATTAGAATATCATTGACAGGGCTGAACTCAAATTTATCTTCTGTCCTTTTCTTAATGAAATAGAAAGAAAAAGATGCACTGAACTTAAATATAGTTTAGTTTGTGAACAAGGAAATCGGCACCATTAACTTTCCAACTGCTGGGATACAGGCTTCTCGCTGCGGGAGGGTATCGGCCATAATCCACGACATGGGCCCAGTGTGGGTTGGTGGATGTCACATGTCTTCGAGTGTTTTGTTCTAGGACATGCCGGTTTCCTCCCGATGTTTTCCTTTACCGTTTTAAAGTTACAACTAAAACTAATATCTAAGTATTAATTTACCTTTCTGCTATATTGCAAGAGACTTCGTTTACGCACAAGTTTCACCCCGTTTCAACAAGTTTCTTGCTTTCTTTTTCTTTTCACGTTAGTTGGCTTTGTAGTTCTGTAAATTTTGTATTAATTAAGTCAAGTTAGTTCAATAAGTTACTACCTACATAGGTCGCAGTTGCTGCACATTCAATCTGCCTGCCTTATCCTTACTATGTTAGGGTCGGCTTCCAGTATAACTGGATGCAGCTAAATACCTGGTACCAATATTTTACATAGCGCGACTGCCTTGAACGGCGGTTCGAACCCGAGACTATGACTTGGCAGTCCGACCGTACCACCACTTGGCTATCACTGCTTTAATTTATTTATATATTTATTTATTTAGGATCTCCAACAAAAGATGTACCTACGCAATACATGACATAATTATTATTATAATTGTTTTTTAATTAATTTATAATATAATAAAAAATACTAATAAAATTAAATAAAAAACTCATAATAATTAACCTACAAGGTACACGAACCATTAGCAAAGGTGTAAATGAAAATTTATGGCGTGGAAAATGCTGTATCAGTTATCATACTTGCTTTTGCTGATACGTGCTTAACGACCAATAATCGCCCGTGTCAGGAGCTGAATTAATATGCAAAATGCTTTGCTTTGCTTAAATACTTAATGGTGTTTTGTTTTCAGATTATAATATGTCATCAGTATTTATGTATAACAATATCTAATTTAATTACCTGCTACCAAGAGATATATATACATCCTTTTTTTCTCATATTTCTATATTTTTATCACATTTCGCCATTTTCTTGCTAAATTCAATTTCCATTTCGGAATTCTCATACGAAAATACTTAATCTTTTGACACGAGTAACTCCCAAATCGATGTAAGCCAACTATTTCTCAAACTATTCGTCAAATGTCTCGGCGGCTTTTATTATTCAATTCATATCAAATTCATACGTAAAATACGTTACACATATTCTGTTGAGCCGTATCATATAACATGTCATTCCTGGAAATATTCTAGCAATAAAGTTATGAGCTTTGGAAAAAAAAAAATTAGGAGAAAATATACGGACGACTAGTGTGGGCGGAAAAGAAAGATGAAAAAAAAAAATTGACGCAGGCACACAATATTCACACAAAAACAAAAAACAGAAAAACTTAAAACAGTATTATGTGCGGTGTGTGCTTCACGGCAAAAGCTGCGAGTTGCTCAATGAAGTCAGTTCAAGGAGTCTTTACAATGTAATTTTATTGTAATACTTATATTTTATAATCGTTTTATCCCCCATTGTTCATCCCCATTCCTGCCAGCGCGGCCTCGCCTGATTGTTTTTATTTTCCAGAAAATTTTAAAAGTAACAAGTCTCGCGGTAACGGTCGTTTTATAGAGATCATTAGTTGGTATGCGGGTTTGTTAATAGTCCATTTATTTATCTAAACGATTTGGTAGACACTGTCTCTCACCCACCATTGCATTATGGTACATATAAATTTACATAACCAACTCATTATTTTTTAAACCCGGTCAATTTCGAGTCGGACACGAAGGGTTCCGTTATTCCGTACCACCATACAATATTTAGCTAATAAAAACGAAGAAAATGACGTGATTAAACAATTTTATTTTTATTATTTACTGTTACAGCAATAAAAACAATCTGTGATCATCTGTGTCTTCCTTTTACGGTTCATGAGATACAGCATGCTGACAGACAGACGGACAGCGGAGGCTTAGTTGCAGGCTTCCGTCAACGTCGAGCCTGTACATACTTTTCACCCTTGAATCCCCACAAAACCAAAGGATTCTTTTCTTTAGTAATATTAGTGTCACCATGATTTGTGCCGATTCCTCTTTGTTTTGAATACGCTCACTTGAATGTGACATATTCGGTAAATATCGGAATGCCGCGAGAATTCCGAATAAGATGTTCAGTGGTTAGAGAATTCGAGTTTTGGTAAAAAAGAGTCTATGATTTTCGGTATTTTATTATTTTATTGTATAGGTGCCATTTTCATTGAAGAAATTGTTCACTCCAACAATTTTATCTGGTTAGGTATTTATTACATTGCTTCAAAAAGAAATAACCGGCCAAGTGCGAGTTGGACTCGGACACGAAGGGTTTTGTACCACTGTACAATATTTAAACCCTACCTACATATTTTTTTATTTAAATACATTCGTAAGAAAAAAAACACGTTTCTTGTACGGGCCCCCTTTAATTTTTTACTTTTTTAATTGTTGTTATAGCGGAAATCGAAGTACTCAATCTGTGAAAATGTCAACTTTATACCTATAACGGTTCATGAGATATTATTATAGCCAGCTGACTGCAGAGGCTTAGTAATAGGGTTCCGCATCCTTCGGTTACCTACGGAACCCTAAAAACACATGTTTCAGGTTATTAAATTAGAAGGCACTTGCTTGTATTTTTATTTTCCCCGTTACTCTAGATAATAATAAATAGATCAATGTCAGTCCAACTTTTTCGAACTAAATAAAATATCAAAATCCTTCGTACATTGACGTCATTCAATATTGAACCCAATGGCAATAGAATATAAACTTATTTTCACTTTTTTCTCTATACTACACTAGTTATATTGACTTGATGAATCTTTTTTCACTTTTTACGCAGAATTTATTACCTTTCTTATTTATTTTCTACTTCAATGAATTTCTGAGAAGTTGTTGGTCTTGAAACGTTTCAAGTTTACAGATAACCACATAATAGTTCAGTTTAATGGCTGTGAAAATAACTTAGTTTGACAAACGATATTGAACTTCTTTAGAGTTCTCAAACTTATTAATGGTGACAATTAGATAAATATGAAAGTGATGTTAAAGTAAATACAAACAGAAAAGATTTAAAAAATAACTGATGTGTGTTTGCGGACGCCAAAAAAAAAAATTAAAAATATTTCAAACGAAATATTGCACTTATTGATAAACCAAATAACATTTCTATGAATCAAACATTTGAACAAAACATTACCCTACATTAATTAATCCATGTGCCCCAACTGCGTGCCATATTATCCATAGTGGTTGACTCCGCGAACTGTGAAACTCTAGCAGAAATTCTTTTCTAATAATTCTTTTTTTCAACATGAAAAGTCAGTTCAACTACGATCAAGTACAACATTAATTAAATTCATCATACCATGCTTCATGTTTGACACAACTGGATGCTGCCACTAGTTTAACCACAGAATAAAAACTGAAATGTATACAAAAGAAACTACAATGCATTCTGCAAAATCGCTATCAATTACAACGGAGACGTTATTAGTTCAGTTTAAACCCTCTCACAGTCGAGGAGCCCGTGGCTAAGTAATAACAGCCGCACGGGTCTATCCATCAGGTTAAACTACGCTTGCCGGGGTGGTCCGTGCATGGGTGCATGGGTTACATACCGAGACTCCTCCATGCCTCGGCAAGCACGTTAAGCCGTTGGTTCCGGCTGTCATTCGTGGCATCTTTGACAGTCGTTACAAGTCGTCACAAGCCCGAAATTCTGACAACCAGTCCTACCAAGGGGTATCGTATTACCCAGTTACCGGGTTGTGGCGGTCAGAACGGCACTCGCTCCCCAGTGTGTGTGGGTATCAGTGGATTAGTGAATCATCGCGTCAACATGCGCATCTCACATTGCCGCCACACTGCACGTTTCGAGCTATGCTGATGTCGATGCCATATAACCGATTTCACAGCAACTGCATTCAATGACTTATGAGGGTAGTTGACGCTTAAATGCTCTTTCATGTGTGCCTAGCATATCCAACTTTGGCCGAGAAACTCCGAACTTAAGCGGATACCAGAACACATTTGAAGACATGATAAATGATGTGCTATCGTTCTCACCAAGTGCAGCTCCTACCGGTGTGGCCTTAAGTATTCACTCGCAACTGCAACGGCTGGCATTTTGACAAATTACTTATTTAGTATTCTGCAGGCTCATCGCACGTTGGGGCATGACTTACAAACTATTCTGCATCTGTTTCAGCAAAACTAATAGATTTATCTCGAAATACGTGAATTGAAGACCATAACACTAAATTCAAAACTGCATCAATTTGAAGTTGGTTTTAACTATGAGAATAATTACTAAATTGTTATAAAGTTGTGTACATGCATAATGAAGATGCAAGCAATACGTGATAGTTCATAAAGTTCAGTTCATAAAGTAACTAATTTATAGTGATATTATAATATATTTTGATATTATATTATAAAAATTGCAGTTGGTAAAAACAACGTGGAATAAGAAATACAAGACACTGCCAAAATGTATAATTCGAGCGTAACAATAAAATAATATCCTCCAACATACATAACAAACTTTCATAAATTATCACTAAGACTTAATTAAAATACCTCACGAAACAATCGTGTGAATAAGTCTGCTGATATAATAACATAACAATTTATGAGAATTTTCACTCAATATTGTCTTCTTAAGAAAGATCTTGAAATAATAAAAACAGTCGCTACTTTCTATCCTGATCATTACTTGCGAAACAATTACAGGGAAGGGATCTAACATCTTTTATATATAACTTTCTAACATACTATTTAACTCCGCGAGCGTTAGATGTGGCACACCCAGACCAAGATAAATCGATCGATATTTTAGTGGTTAATCGTTAAATAGGCTATGCGTCTGAGTAGCAGCGAGGGGGTGGTGAGAAAGTGCCGATGGCCACGGATTAGCCGCCCGCCACCCAGCGAAGTGCTTAGACGAGGTCAAAGGTGTCAGCGGGTTTGTTACACCCACCTCACGCTCCGTGTTACATATCGTCGCTGATACTGCAATACCGCGTAACTTAGGATTTTAAGAATTTTACAGGAGAACGAAAAAACTAAATAACTTCTGCTGTACTTATCAAATACTCAAAATCAAAAGTCATTTATTCAAACTAGGCTGAGAATCAGCACTTTTTGAACGTCAAAATTACATAAGACAGTCCCCCAAAACGCCCACCCTTCACCACTTCCTAGTGCTCTGGGAAGAAAAAGTGGCGCAACAAACTCTCCAGCAGCACAGCTGTCTGTTCAGTTAGAAAAATTGATTGATTCTAACTAATCTAAAATTTATTTATTTTTGTACTTCCGCGGTCCACCACCACCACTATTAGTTACGCGGTATTGCAGTATCAACGACGATATATTTTAACCTTCCGCGGTTTCTTTACCTCGCATACTGGCTAATGGCTAAGGAAATAAAATGATTAATAATTGGTTTTACTCAGATGATTCTAAAGCATTTCGATTTATTTGAGATGGCAAATTACTATTTGATAAATCCATAGAAATTAACAAATGTCTTTTGTTTCAGATATCCCGATAAATGAACGCAATAAATACCAAAACGTGGACGTAAGTGATGAAGTTTGAGAGAACCCACAAACATGGACACTATAGAAGGTTTAAGAAATAGCAGAACAAAATGGAGGTGCACCAGCCTCCTGACTCTGTACATACTTCTTCTTGCTGCACCCTGCCAAGGAGACACCAGTCATAAGGATATAACCAAAACAGATGTAAAATTAGATAATAAATTAGATTCTATTCACTGCCATAACTGTTATAGTAGTAGTAACAAAGAATCTTATAATGTAGACAAATATGTAGATGTCGTGGATGATATTGTTGGACAACTAAACACTTTTACTACTCAACACTTGAATTTAAATAAAACAGTTGTGTACTTAGAAAAAGCTGTCGAAGATATGCTAGATAAAGCCCTGAATAAAGATAGATTTAAGATTTTTGAGGGAGTTGAAGTAGAACCTGCGGGTGCTGAGAATGATACAAAGGTCGAAAAGAGAAGCGATGAAGAAGGAAGAGCGCTATTTAGTAAATATACGTATGAATACAGAATGTATCAGAAAATTAAGAATTTCGTCAACACCCATATACTATCAATCAATTTACCGATGGCCGCAAAATGTGAGTATGATTTTAAATTTTATTTCTTTCTTTAGACTCGCTGAAACTGTTACGATATACTGAATCATAGTAGCGTAAATTATTCTTTGATTGAAACCCACATAACGGAGGTATCGTAAACTACAAAATTAATAATGGAAATAGTTATACTCTACAGAAAGCTGCTATCCTAAAATTCCTTCAGAGCGACAATGATGCACAAAATATATCACACCCGCAAACACCATCAACAACACAAAGTCTAAATATATCACCACATGATTAGTGCTTTTTAGATTAGCACTTGGCTTCGACCCGTGTTATCCTATAAAACCGACACATTAGTGCCGAGATACAACCACTTCATGAAATGATCAATACTAAGATCTGGTCACGACATATATATATAGGGTGTAAGGGACAGCCCTCCGCAAACGTACAGGATGCATTCAGCTCCTTATTTTGAATCATATTCCACCGGAAAAAATCTCAGGCTACGTGCGTTTTGCAATACGTTGCGTGTAAGGTAATTAAACAAATCAGATTTATTGGATTCCCATAACGTTCCTGAAATAATTTAATGAACCGGTCATCTTAGTATGATATACTGAATTCACCCCATCAGTCTGCGGAGGGGTGTCCCTTATACCCTGTATACCTTAAAACTATGTTAGTAGCACTTCACTTCACTAGCTTGTTATAAGATACCACAGTTCCCGTCGGGTAGTGTGCGGTCACACATGAGAGTGATATTCTGATGTCCCATTTCTACCCTGACACCCTTCGGTAACCAGTACCCACATTGAAGTTATAGCTAATTTTAACTATTGCACTATGTTACCTTTTAAGTTGTTGAAATCCACTATACGCCTTTTAACGTAATTAGATTGCTGGTTGGTGAGATTCAAAACAATTGGCGGAAGATTACCTACACATTTTAAACAAATGAAAAAGATCAGAAAGTACTCCTTAATACCTTTCATTTGATATCAAACATAATGTAATATTATTATCCTTAAGTATATTCTTTTTGTTAACACTTTTCATCCGGTATAAGTGTCACCATGTTTGATTTTATGTGACGTCATACAGCAACGATATCTCGTTTGCAAAAATACGACGAGTAGTTTAGGAGTTATGAGGGAACAGATGAACATGCATACATAGCCTGTCATTAAAAAAAACATAACTCTCCTTTGCCTTTGCCGTAGTTGGCTAAAAACTCCTAAAATAGGTTCCCTTTTTTCATGAAATCTTAATGTCAATCCTTAATCGTTCATTTTATAAAGTTTTGTTAACTAACCTTAAATATATGTAATTCAAATCTTTCTTTTCCAGCGTTTGGCCTCAACAAATTCTTCATACCAATACTAATAGGAGGACAAGTATTAATAAAAACAATACTTTTCGCGATGTTCCTGCCAAGTATACTAGGAAGTTTTGGGAAGATACTCAGCAAAGGTAAGCTAGCAACAAACTTCTAATGATGTCGTAACTTAAGATAACATTAAGCTATCCAGCTTAAGTGAGAACGTGTTATACATCAGAGTTGAGTAATGCGTAAAATTTCTCAAATTTTCCAAGTCTTGGAGCAAAATTTTCAAGTCTGTTGAGGTAAAATAATTTGGAAGTCAGAGCGTTTTATTTTGTTATTTTTAAGTGTTTTCCATTGTTTTTATGTTATTTTTAAGCTAGTCCTCTAGGATCAAGGAAAATCAATAAATCCACTGACTGAAAATGAGTCAGAATTCAATAGAAAAATAACTTTTTTCAACAATTACAGAACGTATCGGGGTCGTACTATTGTAAAGCTGAACAAAACCTGTCAAATGAAAAGCAATCTTGTTAAAACGACCCATTTCTGTAGCATCGTCCATTGTAATCTGAATACCCTACAGGCCGTATGTATTAGGAACGTAATAATAATATGCGACCCGGATTTACTTATGCAAACTTGTACCACCTGCGCGAAATCAATTCCCGCTTAGGGATTTTATAGTCTGCTGAATTTCTGAATTTTCTCAGTCTAGTCGGGTAAAAAATAGAAATACTGTTTATTCCGTCAGTGAGATAATAATCATATTAATAAAAAATGACTTATTATTTATTATTATTTAAATGTCTTTTACAACTCTCGGGTCCCGGACCTTTGGAAGGCGTACGAGGGGCCGAAGCCAACTCGCAGAGGCCGGTTAGACATTTTTATTGAAATGAGGCTCCAACCGACGATTATCCCTGTTCGCACTATGCAAGTGCAGCCAAGGACAACCCCCGGTTGATGTAGGACTATTGCAGGATGTGGAAACAAAGATATTGGGTTATGGGTTTGGGTGGCTAAGTGAACTGGTTATTATTATTATTATTATTTATATAAAACGCATTAAAGTTGGAAAGTTGGGACTCGTTACGTCACGACCCAGTATAAAATCTACCAAGGACTGACGTTATTCCACATTTTTTAACTCAATGTATCGACGTAATCTTTTGATTACCTACGTAAAAAAATAAAAAATACGTATCGAATATTTTTGAATAATCTACAAGTCGGACAAAAAAAATCTCATCTTATCGTTGCGAACAATGCCGTCATCAGTACAGAAAGGGAGCCTTCTAAGGATAATTATATCCTTCATCTTCGAACGACACCTGTGTCCCGGCAGTTAGGCTTACTTTGTCTACATTGTTAATGGTTTTAATGAAACTTCGCTTTTCTTCGAGACTTTCAGCTGGTATCAATCATTTAAAATGCTTTATTTATCTGTATTATTTATTTTGTATATTTTTTGTACATAATTATTATATACGTACAGAGTGAAATTGAATTCATTGGCATCCTCTTATGGGGTCATTGTACTAATCTTTATGGCCAATTTTCACTATGGGACCATGCTGTTCGCATAGCTTGTGAAAATGTAGGGAACAGCTGATTTTTTAATCAATATTAAAAAAAAAGTTATTCTACATTAACTTTTTTTAGCCTAATTCATCTTTCCTATTTACACCGAGATTTGAATCTGCACCCTAAATGCATAAACACACTACCAATCACAATATGAATGATTTTGACAGATATTGCATTGTTTCAAATGTTCGAAAAATTTGTCCATTCAACATTCATTGCGTTATAATTATAACGTTGTCGAGCGGATGAATTTTTCAAACATGAAGCAATGAATTAGGAATTTACTTCAAAATCCTTCGGATTGTGAAGTGTGTGGCTCAGATTTGGTGATTTTTTACGTGATTATTTTTTACGGCGCACTGGATTTTCAAGTCTCGGTGTTCAGCAGTATGTTAAAAATCCAGTTCGCGATATGAAATCACCCATAAGTACGAGGCCCTACGCAATTGTGTGGCAGGCTTTTCTTCAAATGAATGTCATCCATATAATAATATAGGTATATCTGCTTTTACTATTATAGCTACATAAATCTAAGATTATAGGTTTATTTTGTTTAAAAACGTTAAGGCAATCGTTTTTCACTGTCAGCAATGAACCATGAGTGCCCGTTAACTTTGAACAGACTGTTAAGCTCTTTAAGTTATAAACTCAGGCATAAAATAACACGTAGTAAATGTCTTGCTTATGTTAGTCTCGTACTAACAGGTTGTGTCAGCTGTTATTTTATTTAGAGGCACAAAATTCCTAGTATCTCTAGTGGATTTTTGTTGTTAGAAGACAGAAAATTCGCAGTAGATACTATTGGATTATTTTTATTTAGAAATTTAATCAGTTGATTTTGAAAATACCTGAATTGCGAAGATAAAAACCGAAATAAAATATTAATTTTTAAAAAAAATGGTAGGTTAGACATGATTGTATGAACTGCTGAAAAAAGGAAAGATAAATATTTTTTTCCTTATTGATGTTCTGAGTTCCAGAAGTGAAGTGTCTATTTATTTTGTGTTATTTAATGTATTTATACCGAATACACTATATCGTATACAACGGACAGTCTCATCGCTTTATGGAATCTTTCAAAGCTTAAAAGCGTTCATTTTAAAAGTTGGCAACGTCGCAAAAAGCTGTCAATTAGTTTATTAATTTGGCAATATTACTATAACAAATATAATATTTAGCTAACTAGTGAACTATAATATTTTAATAATGAATTTCAATTTTATCTCTGCATTTGATTTTGTAACCTTAATGGTGTAGATAGGATTTGGAAAGTTTCCAAATCCTTTTTTTATATCTAAAACACACATTTAATACACAGCATTTCATAATCAATATTTTAGTTTTCTACTTAACGATATTTCATATTTCCATACAGTAATATTGCCAAATGAATCAAAACAGTTAAATATTTGACAGTTATTTGTAACGTTGCCAGCTTTTAGAACGAACGGCTCTTAACATATTGGAAATTGAATGATATTCAATAGGTAACACTATGATACTATTTCTCATGCTATTTTTTTTAAATGTTCCAGGTCTATCCACTATATCAGCATCGTCCTCTCAAGCTAGCTATCCCCCTGTGAACGCGGATGACCAGGTGGGATATAACTCTGACAACAAAGACTTTATGGGATATGAGACAAGTCAAACAGGAACCTTTGCCTACCCTCAAGATGGAATGGCATATGGGGCTGATGCTAATGATGTTAATGAGCTCGGGAATGTTGATATGTCACGGTAAGGAATCATGATTTTTATTATTATTTATTTTATTTTAAATGGTCTCTTAATATTGTCAGAGATATTATAATTTCGCTTCATTGGTCTAGTGGTCGCAAGCGCTACTGCTAAGCATGAGGTCCTGGGTTCGATTCCTAGGTCGGGCAAAGTGTTATTCGGTTATTTCCATCACGATTTTTTGCCCGGTTGAGTGAAATATGCTCCTAAACATAACTATAGGAACAGCTCTGCGTATTTCTTACATCGTACTTTTCACTTTTACTGTATAATATACAGTGCAGTATTGTGTGCCTTTTAGTCTGTGCTAAATAAATGTATTTTCGTTATTTTTTTCTTTCTTTAACACTTTGGGGATTACAGGCATGATGTGATATTGATATGTAATTAATAGTTCGCTCTCTAGGACTTTTTGCACGGATCCAACGGTTCATGTTACTGTATCCATGTCCAAAATTCTGTAATATACATTTTCAACACACTTGCTCGTAAAGTGACTCTTATTGAACCGCTTTTAGGTTCATAATGCAGTGTATTAAACACGCGTGCTTTTTCTTTATTATAACGCACTAGTGCTGTAATGCCACAGATAACTATTTACTAGTCGGAGTACCTATACCACTCCTATGACATAGCAGTATGGAGTTAGTAAGTACTATCATGGCAACATGGAATTTGTAATTAATAAAAATTTACTTTGGTGAAACTTTTATTCGTTTTTGTAAAAAGAAATACCATAGGCAAACCGGGGCGTTTAGTTATGGTAAAAGAAAAAGTAGTCTGACCATAAGTTCTGTCAAAAATGAAAATGCTTTTATTTTTTTATGGAGTAATGTAATCTTAATAAAACTTCTATGTACATATTTATTGAAACCGGACTATAGAATAGAATAGAATAGAATAGAATACTCTTTATTATGTACACCAAAAAATTACAGACATAAATTTGGACATTTTACATAGGGTGACACAATGGGCGGTCTTATCGCTAAAAGCGATCTTTTACAGACAACCTTTGGATGGATTCAAGGGAGAAGGAGAGACAATACTGCAGGTAGTCAGTGGTGTACCATTTACATATACAATAAATACATACATACATAAAGCATAAAAATAGTTATCTGTATAAATATATATATATAAATAAATACATACATAACATAGAAACATGAAACAAAAGCAAGGAACTATGTGCAATGTTGATAATTAAGGAGAGAGGAAGTGTTTTTTCACCAAAATTTTAAAAGTGGACAAAGATTGAGCACGCCTAATCGACACGGGCAAGGCATTCCATAACCCGCCACCCGCCGCCCGCTATATTAATCACCCGAGCAGAGATGTGCGGTTTTTTTTAATGTCATCAAAGAATTCATGCATTCTTTATTATATAAATTCATTATTGTACCTATAAATAAATAAAAAATGATAAATTAATATGATATTTCATCAAATTATGTATTTTTCACTACATTAACCTTAATTTGCGTATTCAAAACATTATTTTGTGCTTACTTATTCTATTTTACATACCTATAGGCTATTCAGCGGTTTTGCCAGTGCCTTTATTAACATTTTCGCGGGCATCGCTAGCGGAAAAAAACAAAACTAGCGCGCCATTTTCCATAGATATTTGTTATCGTTTTTGTTGTGTGGTTATAATTATTATCAAAAATACGAAATAAGTATTGTCACCAACCGACGTAAAAGAGTTTTTAAAAGAAGCTCCGGATAGTCAGTACCCGGCAACAAAGGTCAGTTGAACTTTATAAATCTAAATGTATCATCTCTTTCTATAAAGTCACGTTATTGTAGCCTAGATTATTACAACAATTCTGTTTTTTCCTCGCAAGTGTGTTGAAAAACGTCGTATGAAACGCGTGTGCATTGATCATTACACTCTCGGCTACCTTATCGCGCTCGCCTGCGGCTCTTCTCACTTGTATCATAATGTACTATTATATATTCGTCGTTTAATAAATCTTTGGTCGTGTAGGTAGCATTAAGGAAATTCACCACTCAATAAGGCACAGACACAATAATACAATTCAATCATATAGGAAATTACAACGCCATATTTATTTTGACAAAAGAAATCCTACAAAAAAGACTGTACCATTGAGTTTAGACATTATTTCCAAAAAAAAATTGTTCTGATGATTAAATTACCGGTTTACCGTCCATCAAATAACTTCATTTAGGGGAGATTGGGTGTAATTCAATCATGCTCCCCAATTTGCATACCTACTGCCAAAGTGCCAATAAAGGAGAAATTATAACAGAAACTGTTTTTTTGAAATTGCGAGCCAATTTAGTCTGTTTAATAATATTTATCAAGTTTGCCATAGCGATGTGGTACATAAATATGAATCTCGCCGCTAAAATTGAATTTGTTTAGGGGCGGATGGCAGAAAATGGCTGAAGATTCAATTGTGGGATTATTTGAAAACTGATGCCTTAAAATTTGTCTTTATCTATACATATTGTCAAATAAAGTCACTTTTGTCTGTCTGTGTGACCGCATTGTTCATCTAAACTGTGCAATTGATAGTGATGCTGTTTCTGTAGAAAAGAAAGAAAAGAAAGAAAAGAAAGAAAAGAAAGAAAAGAAAGAAAAGAAAGAAAAGAAAGAAAAGAAAGAAAAGAAAGAAAAGAAAGAAAAGAAAGAAAAGAAAGAAAAGAAAGAAAAGAAAGAAAAGAAAGAAAAGAAAGAAAAGAAAGAAAAGAAAGAAAAGAAAGAAAAGAAAGAAAAGAAAGAAATTAAAGAAAAGAAAGAAAATAAAGAAAAATAGGAAATTATCTTACAGCTAAACTTACTTAATTAAAATATAGAAGCCGGGGCGTGTCGCTAGTTTTAAATATTACCATTTTTGACCAAAAAAATATCGCTTGAAACATCTTTCAATAACTATGGTGCTCTTTTCTGTGTTGTTTTTCAGGTTTGGCGATGGTCAGAAAACAGGGTTTATGAATTCAAAGAATAGCTATTACAAGAATCAGATGACAACAGCTAATAACTATAAGGTATGTTTTCTATTACAGTTATCTAAAATAAAATGAAATAATAAAATAATATTGCTATCTTATGTAAGTACTAGTTCTTGACAAAGACCTTCTGAATTATTATCGAAATCCGTTTGATCTCTTAAATTTATTCTTCTTAAAGAAGCTACCTTATGAAGCGACACATAATGCGGTTTAGTATAATACTATGGTAACTAATATTCCAAATGCGAAAGTGAATTTGTTTGCTTGTTACGATTTCACACTAAAACGACTGAACGGATTTGCATGAAATTCGGCACATGCATGGACTATGCCATGGGTTACGATATACAATACTTTTGAACCCGATATTCCCACATGATCGAGACTTATGCGGGTGAAACCGTGGGACGCAGCTAGTTCTATATAATTATAATTATGAGACATCATAATATTTTAAAATGTAGTTACCAATATCCCAGGCGATGCACCGCAGCAATCCATATATTTTGAATTTTCATTTTTCTGCAATATTTGCACTCCTGTATTTAAAAATTTAACACCAATGTGTCAATGTGTCAATAATATTTCCAAGATTATAACTAGGTCTTGTAAATGAAGCGTATCCTCATAAATTCCGACCTATGATTACTTCCTAAACTAATTTGTACGCTCGTGACGTGTTACTGATTTATGTTTGACATGCGTTCCGGCAATTATTTAGAGCGATTAGTGTTCCGACAGATTCTAGATAGATGTAATAGATCAGAACTATTCGATAATTAATATTCTGATGAATTTTGCGAGCCCTGGGTAGGCCTTGAAGACTGGCAAATATTTTGAGAGATATTGAATTGGTCGTCTAAAAACTTGTAAAGCTTCTAATGACGCATACTTTTTTAAATAAATGAGCCTGTTAAAACTTTTTAGTCTTCTAATTAACTGTACTCTGTTTTAAATAAATTTGCCTTTTTGTTAACTTTCTGATCTTTTCTCAAACTTGAAAAGATACAAGTGACGCGACGCTTAGTTTGTGACTTACTGAATTTGGCGAAATTGTATTGTTGTACTCGATGTTAATAAACTTTATTAACTTTATTTAATTCCTTACATTTGTAATCAAATTAATACCCTAGATACCAACTGAACAGACAGCTGTGCTGCTGGGGAGTTGGTTGCGCCACTTCTTCTTCCCAGCTAAAGCACTAGGAAGTGGTGAAGTGTGTTTTGGGGGACTGTCTTATGTAATTTTGATGTTAAGAAAAGTGCTGATTCTCAGCCTAGTTTGAATAAATAACTTTTCATTTTAATTTTGACAAAAAAAAAACAAAAAAACCAAGACGCAAAATTAGGGTGGAACACCCTCAGGCCAGATGGAGCAAAAATCTTCAGACAGGCTCGTAGTTGCTGGACAAAAGTAGCCTATAGGTAGGATTGCGTAAAATACAATTGGACTGGCCTATGTCCAGCACTAACAAAACAGCAGGGAGGAAAAATTTTGTCAGCAGTGGGTGGAACAAGGCTACCGATGATGATAATGACTATGAGGATGATGTCCAGCAGTGGGCTGTTTTTAGCATGATGAAGCCAAGAGGCATTTCAAAAACGTAAACTGAAAATACTTCGATCATTTTTACAGGTGTTCCAAAAGATACCAGCCTCCTCAATGATCCTGAGCAACTACGATCCGTTCTACTCTCCGTTGTTATCACGACTGGACGGTATATTTGCACGGCTTGGTAAGTTTAACTGGTTGATTTAATAATTAAATTACTTAACCGCCTCTGTGGTCTAGTGGTCAGACCACCTGTCTCAGACCCAGAGGTCCCGGGTTCGATTCCCAGTGGAGGCAAAGTTTTCTGCTCGGTTTGGTTGGTGGCAGGGCTTGTTTTAAGTCCGCCTGGCTAGGTACCACCATCTTATCTAAGTCTGTCGCCATAACAATAATGTTACCAGCATTTTTGTGTTCCGGCAGAAGAGGTAAGATAGCCAGTTCCTCTGTGGTAGAGGATTCCGGGTGAAGCTCGCTTCCACCTTCGGCCTGATCATCACTTACCATCAGGTGAGATTGAGGCCAAGAGATTAACTAAAAAAAAAATCTCTTTTAACAGCACCCAGTAAATTGTTGAAGATTGATTGTTTTACTAATAGGGCTTTCCTAGAAAATTGTTCGAGAGTAAAATTGATTCACTAATGGCTCTTTACAGGTTTGAGTGCTGATTTATTATTTTTAACAGTTTTACTTTCAATGTGGACTGTTGTTGGTTAAAACGAATATTTTCGATTTTTTCTGTGAAGTAAGCTTAACTTGTTTGAGACTGTAATTTTAACAACAGAAACTTCAATTGTTTTGAATGATTTATGGCAGGGGTGTCAGATGAAAAATTTTTGTAGGCTCAAACGCATAGGGGATGAGTTGGGAAGGGGGATGAGATGGGACTAAGCCTTTTATGCTCCGATACGTATTCGGGGAATTTGACATAAAATAGCATAACATAATATAACATAACATCACGCCTTGTTACCTCGAAGTTATGTTTAAGTACCCTTCGCCAGTTATGTTTAAGTCCCATTTTAACGGCTCGTGCAGACTGGCGCGATAACGCGGGCGCGACACGCAGCGCTACCCTTGTCGCGCCCGTGATATCGCGCCGAGCCTTCATAGGGGGCGAGCCTATTGCCATCAACCAGGCACAAATCCAGACTCCGGGCTGCTACTGAGAAATTCCAGATGGAAAACCCAATAACACTTTGCCCGACCTGGGAATCGAACCCAGGAGCTGATGCCTCATTGGTCTCCCTCACACTGCCTCATTGGTCTAGTGGTTGCAAGCGCTACTGCTGAGCATGGGGAATTTCACTTTTTCCAAAATGTACAGTCTGTAGAGACAGGTAAAGTTGCCCTCTGAATCGTTCTAGAGGACCTCACAGTCATTTTTAACCGACTTTCAAAAATGAGGAAGTTCTATGTTCGTAGCGTATGTACGTTTTTTTTAGGTACATTTCTACGAACTGTTAGGCCCCTTGTACACACACGTTTTTCTTGCCCTCAAAAACAACGGTTTATTCGCCGTGTGTAGGCACGTTCGTCAGTGTTTTATGGAACACTATGGAAGCTTATTGACAGACACGTTTTTTCTACGGCGCGGTTTATACGCCGTACCGTAAGAAAACTCAAGGCTCTCTTGCACCGTAAATCACAAACTTTGTTTACCGCTAAACATCATCGTGTCTCTGTCATCTTCAAACAGTTGACAGAAACAGAACGCTTTAATACATTTAACGCTAAACGTAATTAGTCATTTGTGGTGCAGGCAATTTTTTTGAATTAAATGTAAGATTCCTTGAAATTGTGTCAATTTAACCAATTATTTGTTACTAGGTGTATTTTTCTGCTGTAATGCCAATATACGCATTTTTCTTTCTTTTCCTTTTTTCGTTGCTATTTTATTTTTTTATGTTCAGTGTGCCACGAATTGTGCTAAATGTTTATCCCACCTGGTTGCAGGTCTAGCTCCTGCGGAGAACTCAGTGGACGAGAACATCGAGGCGTGTAGAGAACAGCTGATCTGCCTCATGTATGCCAGCCCTGCGAAGTTTGCACCCTACAGTAACCTGGTGTCCGCTCAGTTAAGCAGGTATGTATATCTTTGATTGAAGTTTAAATCCTCGTCCTCTTTACGCGGTTTCCTCAATGCTGAAGGTCGTGACCACGGCTTGGTTCTTCCTTGAAGATGTTCCATCTGCTCCTACTTTCAACAACAACAAACTGTTCTGACGTTTCAATATAGCTGCCATCTCTTTCTTTTTTTCTTTCTTTCTTTATTCAATACAAATACCTATTTTATATGCCAAAGTACAGTCTGTCGGTCTGTTACCTTTTGACGCCTTAATGGCTGAACAGATTTCGAAGAAATTTGGCATACAGGTAGACCATGACCTGACCAGCATCTTAATTGCTAAACGATCACTCACAATCTGAATCGTTTTGAAACAGATTGCTAATCCATTGCTTCTTAAGTATGAAAAAAATCGGCGTTTTTTGCTAAATATTGTACAGTGGTATAGAGGAGCTCGTGGCTTAGTAATAACAGCTGCAAGAGTCGATCCATCAGGTTAAGCTACGCTTGCTGCGTTCGGTCCGTGGATGGGTTACCATCTTTACCTACCAAGACCCCGCCGTGCCTCGGAAAGCACGTTATGCCGTTGGTCCTGGCTATCATTTGTGGATTTTTGACAGTCGTACCGGGTCGTCAGAAATTGGAAAGTCTGACAACCAGACTTACTAAGGGGTATCGCATTACCCAGTAACTGGGTTGTGGAGGTCAGATAGGCAGTCGCTCCATGTAAAATATTATATATTCATTGCATCCGGTTATTCTTGAAACCGACCCCAATATAATTAGGAACAGGCTAGGCAGAAGATAAACTGCATGAACTTCTGAATACATACTGATTTTGTAAGCAGACTTGCTTCTTAGAAATTGTTAGAGCTGAACAAAGTTTGTTCCTAAACTTAAACTAACTTGCTCTTACCACCACGAAATCCAATTTAGAGATTATGCAGACTAAGTTTTGCATGTAATAGATAGTTTTGCATTACATTCTAGTGGGTACAGTGTGTAATCAATGCAATTTAATGAGCAGTGTCGTAGTGTGTTCGAATAAATTTTATTTTTGATTTAACTTCAGCTATCGTACACAAACAAGTATTTCTGTCAATTAAACCAATTACAGACACTTTTGAATTGACAAGGGGTCGATCAGTCAGAAAGATAAAAAAAAACAAAACATTGCTAAATTAGAAGTCTCCCCAGCACGCGTACCATGACCACAATAGAAACTGGTTTTGTCGACGGAAGAATAGACAAAATGACAGATAGTTATTGTGAATCTGTCATTTTGTCTATTCTTCCGTCGACAAAATCTGTTTCGCGTGCAGGTGTGCCACAACTTACAGCCATTTCTCTGTTTCAATCAATTTCGGGGTCTTTAGGAAAAGTTAAGCGGAATAGTTACTAAATATATCTACGTCTATTGTATTTTACAGATATATTATGTAGTAAAAAAAAAATTATTTTTGACATTACAACGCGCTTGACCATTGTCTCATTTGATAAGAGATCTAAATCTACCAAGAAAAATCCATCTAACATCAAATTTTTCATCCCCCAGAGAACTAAACGAGCTCCGAAGGCCAGTTTCCGACAACCCCGAAATCCTGAGGTTCTTCAAGTACATGAAAGCAGCAAGGCGAGGGCAAGAAGCTTCTGACTGCATGTACTCCTACCCAACTTGTACTGCCAACGCATCTAAAACCCACACCATGGTAGCAGCATACCATGATATCAATAAACTGGTTACTGCTAGGAAACTACACTAAGTGCGAGCAAAAATATTGAAAATCGCAGGCACAGTAAAAGGGAGACCAATTTCGAAAACAGATGTTTTAAAGTGCAACTACATTGGATGGATGTCGACCAGTTGATATTGATCATCTCTAAAACCGATGGTGAACGTTATCCAGCTCGCATCCGCCACACTAGTTTGATTTAAAAAGTCGATGGCATCGGTGGACTGTTTTCCCGACCTTCAAAGAACTTGGACTCCAATAAGGCGTTAGTGACATAATTTTTCTGACTGACAGTGTGGCCTATAGCCTGGAGATGGTTACTGTCTCCAGATTACAGTGGCAGGTCTATTTATGGTACCAGTAAAGTGTCGTCTGCAGTACCTTCCTATAAGTGAATACTAAACTAAAAAGTGTATTATCAAAGGATTTTTTTTGGTGTGTGTTCGTCTACCCACTTGGAATTCCACAAATACCATGTATTGTTGTATTATTAACACTTGTTTTAATTAAGTGAATATTTTGGAGCGTCTGTTAGCAAACGATGCGAAAGCATCTGACATATTCTTACTCTTATGATTGTGAATGTAACTTATAAACTTTGAGTCATGTTTCTTTGTTTCCCAACTGAGAACAAATGTGTATTCTCGACGAAAATAACTTTAATTAACTGGAGTAGCTTGTACTCAGGTGGCTTTTGAGAATTCCTTTAATTTTGAGATGACATAAGTCTGTTTTTTGTTATTCAACGCCAGAATTATCCAACGAACGAACTCATCTGATATAGAAAAGCAAAAAGTCTTGGAATGCGCGAAAAAAAAAATTTTTAACAAAAAAATCTAGTACGTACGTTTAAATATCACTAAATAAGGTGGAACTTTCTAACTGTCACATAAATAGGGTTATTGGTTATTGTCAGCAATCCGGGAGAGGTAATTTACAATCAAATGAACCCTGATGACCCCTATGCCAATGTTATTTGTGCCATTTTTGAGTAATTTGATATTTTTTTAATTTAAAATGTGTAATAAAAAATACCAAATATCAAATAACTTGAAAATTTTTAACATTTGCATAGGAGTGAAAACGGGTCATTGGTTGCAAATAACCTCTCCTACATCCTCATAATGGATTGCCGACATTATAACCAATAACGCTATAAAGACCTTGTCCTTAGGTTATAAAAGGAATTACGAGGTTGACTATCTTACTTATTTATGTAGCAATGTTTAAGCATAATCAGCCTATAATGTTCCCACTTATCCAACACGCGCGCCCAGTGCGGCTTGGCGGATATCACATGTCTTCGAATTATTGGTTCTAGGACATGCCGGTTTCCTCACGTTTTGAGAGCAGTGGTGATGAATTAATTTACACAAAGTAAAGTGCCTACTTGGGTTCGAGCCCACGAACTACAACTCGCAAGTCGCGGCCGTAACCACTGGGCCACCACTGCTCTTAACAGAATAGCAACGGCTGAGATAGAAATTATGACTTCTATACTCTTATTAACTAATTATTTATTTATTTGAAGTGTGAATGTAATTTATTGAATGATTGTTTAAAATGAGTTTTAATATTTATTTATTTGTAATCTTATCTAATAACTTATTAGCCCAAAAGTTTTAATTTTTATTTTGTTTTTAATTTATTGAGCATTTGAGCTTTGAAATAAGTTTTTTATTACATAGTTGAGCTGTATACCACCGTAGTCTGTTCAGATTTTTTTTTAGTTACGTGAGTAAACGATTCGGAAAATAATTTATGCCCAAGTATATTAATCCGAATTTGAATTAAAATTAATTCTTATTACCACATTTCATAATTACATTTTTATATTAGATACTATTTTGAGGCAAAAAAAATAAAATAATCATTTGTAATCTCTAATTCTTTATTTAATTACTTTTGTATAAACCAAAATCTATTTTTATAAATTAAGTTTTATTTATACTATTTCTAACTTTATTGTTTGGAATTTATTTTTTACTAACAAAAAATCTAGGTACTCTAATATGCGCATACACATCGAACATTTCAAATCTAGCCAATGAGGAAGCTAGATTTTCCAAAATGGCCGGTCGGCAAGTGATGATGCACATATTACAGAATGATTTACATGTGTAGCCTATCACTGTGTGATTGATTAAGGAATAATGACGACTGACTTTATTAATACATACAATAAAACCACTGTTTCAAAATGCAAGAAATTTGAACACAAACTGTTACTTGCGTTATGAAAACTTATCGATTCGCGGTTCTATTTCTTGTTGAAAAACAAAATGGCGGCGATAATTCCGTCATACGCTAAAAGATCCTTGTACAACTATACACGTGTGTAAGTGTTACCTCATTGCTGTGTAAGCTTCTTGCATGTTGAAAAGTCAGTTCTTAAAAAAATATTTTTGTAGTTCAGATATTGGTGTATTTTTATTAATGAAGTCAAGAAGAGGGACTAAAACCATGGTGTTGTGTTTATTATTTATTGTTGTAGTCATAATCAAGTAAAATGTAGATTGAAATAAAAATTGTTGATCAAAATATTATAGCAACTTTCATTTGTCTGTCCGATATGCTTTTACAAGTTTTTCTTTGAACGTTATCAAGGTTCTTAATCTATATGCTTTTCAGAAACTATAAAACGCCACCTGCTACAATCCTTACATACTCCTTTCAAACTCAAAATCAATCCATTTAAATTAAACCATTACAGGCACTTTTGAATTGTCAAGGACTCGGTCAGAAATATGAAGCTAGTTGCCCATTCCAAAGTGTAGTACTATGGAGAAGAACGGGCAAGAAACTCCACGGACACTCTTTTATATAAAAATAAAAAAATACAAAATATTGGTTACATCATTCGCGTTGAAATTATACATGTGAGAGCAATGTAGAAAGACGTGCATGATAAAAGCGTCCGTAATAAAAACGTAAAAATATAAAAAAACTATTCAAAAATAAAAAATAATCTATGGCAGCTAAGAGATGACCAGCCCCAACTGACGGCGCCCGTTCACGAGCACGACGCATGGATCAGTACCATTCAGCTACACCATTTTGGAGGGCTTTTTCTTCGTTACTATAAGTACTAATAGATAGGTACTATAAGATACTAGTTACATAATCTTTATTTCAGCATTTTTCTTTATGAACTCCCTGAAATCAGTTCACAGTTTGTACCTAATTAAAGCATTGTATGTGTCGTAGGTATTTCATTTTCAGGACTCTGAGGTCTATTAAAAAATGAGAATTATAAACATAACTCACTTTGACCAATATCCTCCCCAGTTTTTTACGATACCCAAGGGTAAAGATGGTATCTGAACATCCACCAGTCCAAATGAGTATATAAATAAAAGCATTAAACAGTAATAAAAACTTTTACCGGTAGTAAAAATAATAATTATTTTAATAATTCACAGGTTATATATGTAAGTCATTAGGGTAATATATGTTCCGGATTATATTTTCTCACTTTAGGAAAAAAGGGTTTTTAATTATGAACCTGATATTTCGTATTATTAAAATTATTCGTAACCAAAATATGTATTTCAATACACGACGTTATTAAACGCGGTATTTTGTAAGCTACCTATTAATTTATGAGTCGGCGGGGTCTTGAATGCAGAGGTATTTTTATAAATATTTTTTTCATTTAAGTTTTTATTTTTTTGTCTCTGCTGCGTGGTCAATCAAGCCTGTGACATCATCAGTCCTCTGAGCAAGTTTTGTGTTTTACATTCTCTGCAAAGTATTTTTTTTTGGTCTGTTAGTAGGTACCCTAGTTTTTTTTGTTGTCTATGCGTACCAGTATTACGGCGCGGATACACCTAATCCGTCATCGACCGAACTATTCACGTACGTCGTGTGAGTGCGTACATCTCTCCAACCGATATCGGCGGATGACGTCCTGATAATATTATTATTATCTCCCGCACTTTCTTGTACATAATTATGCTTGGTTCGATCGGCCGACTTCGGCCGGCAACGTACAAGCATAGTTCGGCCGATGACGGATTAGGTGTACGCCTCGCCTTACTGCCCCATAGTACCTATTCTAAATTCAAAAGGTTATCCTCAATTTCGACCCCACCACCACAAAATAAACGTGTCCCTTCGTGACCACATTTTCATCAAAACTAACATTGCTAAAATTTATATCTTTATCAAACACTATCTCCATACAATATCACACATACCTAACTGAATAAACAGACCGGGGTCTACACTTGGTTGTTATAATTCAATAGGGAGGGATCACAATCAAATTAACATAGTAAGATTAAATTGTTGAAGTCATTAATTTGTCGAGGGATCAGAATTATAGATTACTAGCTGCCCTCCCGGCTTCGCACGGCTAGCACTAAGTATTTATCTACGTCGTACATACCTACCTAACTACCTACCTACATATCTACCTACCTACCTACCTAAATATCTACCTACCTACCTACATATCTACCTACTTACCTACATATCTACCTACCTACCTACTACCCTACCTACCTAACTACCTACCTACATAACTACCTACATACCTACCATTTTTAATGTAAATAGTAAATAGATTACATTGCTTTGTACTTATCGTGAAATAACGGAGTTTATAATACGTTTATATTGAAATCAAATCAAATTAAAATATTTTATTTCACATAAACCTACATGGGCACTTATGAAACGTCAGAAGCTAGGTGCTCATTGAAATATCGAAAGGGTGATAACCGTTATTTGTCATAATTATGTTATAATAAATGGAGTAGAGACATATAAATAATCAAAGCGCTGCTGTATACGCGCGCATTACAATTTGTCAAGTTAATATTGCGAGAATTTCGTTCGAAACGGTCCCTGAATGAATTATCAATAGTTAATCTCATCAATAATTGAAGTTATTAATTTTTTACGCGTCGGTAATTTCCGATAGGTACCGTGTATATGTTTTCACATTATAATATTTGCACGAAAATTTTAAGCTGAGCGTCCAGCACTCGGCGTGGCAACACGTCGTGTTCGCGACAAGTCAGTCGTCATCCTGAGGATACCTCGTTGAGACGTGAAACACGTGTCTATTTCTTACAGGGTTTTTATGACTCTTTAGGAAAAGTTAAGCGGGATAGTTACTAAATATATCTACGTCTATTGTATTTTATAATGGATTTCCGCCAAGCCACGCCTTAATTAACTAACGCGCCTGTCGTCCATCTAAGTCTACCGCCATAACAACAATGTTAACAGCATTATTGTATTTCGGTAGTTTGAGGTAAGATCGCCAGTCCCTATGTGATTGAGAATTCCGAGTTAGTTCGCTTCCACCTTCGGCTTGATCATCACTTACTACCAGGGGCCTAAGTCTACTAATTTATAAAAGATAAAAGTTACTGTGGACGACGCACGCCAATACCTACGTGAAATTAATACTTAATAAATATTAATGTTGCAAGGTGCGTGTGGTTCCTGCATAAGTCGTTGTTTGACATCCAATTTCTTCTTTTTAGTCTCTAGTCTTTGCTCTATATATGAAAAAGTAACATCTTCACTTCTTCTTAAAATCTTGGCTAGAAAGCTGCTGCTGTTCTCCGAAGCCCTGGAACCACATGCACCCTCCATTTTGAGACTTATATATTGTATATTTTATTTATTTCGCATCTATCGTTAATAAATGGTCCTTCGAGCCGGATGTAATTGTTGAAAAAAATGGCGGACCGGTCAAAACCTCCGACAATGCAGACGCGTCGTATGCGAAAAGAACAAATGGAATCTCTTAAATTGGATAGTGCACCTATGAAGATTAACGAACGGACTCTTCCCCATGGCAGCGATTGTCCCATAACGCCACGGGAACGGGATTTGATGACGCCGGCGATATTACAACAGTCACCGCGTGCAACCGTACCACAATCTACATGCGCTTCGGAAAATACAGTGTATTCTAAGAAATCAACAGCTTCTTCGATAGCACGGCGTAAACAGCTGGAACTGCAGGCTGCTACAGCAAAAGCGAAAATTCAAATGGAATTAATTGACAAGAAATTAGAAGCCGACCTTGCCCTTGTCGACGCCGATGATGAAAACCACGCCGACATCGAGGGAATTCATGATGAAGACCAAGGCACGAACTGTTCTGTATCCCCGCTGGATCAACAGAAACACGATGATGTGGAGACGTGGCTGGACCATGACTGTTCTCCTGCTCAGCCTCCTCAGGACAGCATTCAACAGCTGGCACATACTTTAAAAAGTATGATGAAACAGACCGCCACGCAACATGAGGATCGTTTGCTCAGCCGGCTCGCTACACCGCGCGAACTACCTGCCTTTAGTGGTGACTGCATAGAGTGGCTACATTTTAAAAATGCCTACGAAGACTCAACCCGTGTGTGTCGGTTCAGTGACACTGAAAACTTGTGCAGACTCCGTCGAGCACTACGAGGCGAAGCCAAAGAAGCTGTAACCGACTTGTTGATCGGCAACACACCGCCGTTGGCAGTGTTAAATGCACTGGAACTGAGATTTGGTCGAGCTGATACCATTGTTTACAATATAACGACTCAGCTGAGAAAGTTACCATCGTTACATAATTATTATCAGCACGACATAAGCTACTTCGCTGTGAAGGTCAACAATTGCGTAGCAACAATACGCGCCCTAAACCAACATGATTACCTACGAAGCCCTGAGCTCGCTGCAGCCATTGTATCAAAATTGCCGAGCACGCTGATAAGTAAATGGACAGATTTTGCCTATAATCATCTAGGAGAAGGCACATCAAAGCTGGAGTTGCTAGCTACATTTTTGAAAACTGAGGCGGAGATGTTAGCAGTCGTCGGATGCACTTTGCCACGAGAAATAAAGAAAACGGTTGACACAGGCATCACTCGAACAGCTGATGACAAGACTCGACACCGTTCTGTGTTAACTTCTGTCGCGGTCGAAGACACGAAATGTTTGTTTTGTGCGAAAGAGATTCACACCCTACCAGAATGCCGTATATTCAAACGTGCGATGAGAAGAAACAGATGGAGATTCGTCAAAAGGCACAGACTATGTTATTGTTGTTTATCAACTAAACAACACGGTAGCAAAGTGTGCCCTGCGCCTGTATGTGATGTTGACAGCTGTGGTATGGCTCATCACCGCCTTTTACACTGGACGAAACCTACAACGACGTCACAATCAGCTGATGCGACGCAGAAAACCCAAGATAGCTCGGAACAAGATTTACCTACTACGTCCGACCGCGACGCATCGATAACGCACGTCGCACGCAACGACGACGTCAATCACGCACCTACGAGCTCGACGTCGGGCGACTTCGCGCTGCTGAAAGTGATCCCCGTAAAAGTGCGTGGACCTAACGGTGTAGTGAGTACATACGCTTTATTGGACGAGGGAGCTGCAGTGTCAATAATCGACTCGGAATTATCGGACAATTTAGGCTTGAAAAGTGAACATTCTTGCCCTATAAAGTTTACTGACGCGTTCGGCTTAGAACTTTATCAATCGGAAGTACCAAAAGTGAAACTACAAATTTCTGGACAGGACAATGCTTTCTATGACATTAATTTACGGAAATGTGATAAGTTAAAATTAAGTGCTCAAAATATGTCACTTGTAAACAAAGTTGAATGTGCCCACTTAGCTCATATAAAACCATTAATTGACGCGCAAAGTGTTGTGCCGCGTATTTTGTTAGGTCAGGATAATTATTTTATAATAGCTCCGCTCGAGATTGTCGACGGGGGAAGGAACTCGCTGTATGGATCACGCTGCAGGCTGGGATGGACCATCCATGGCTACCATAAGGGTCGTACTCACTCTTCGGTAAGTGAACTTAATGTCTTCCATCTCGCTCGCTCTTCTGATAGTGATAACACGCAAATAATGAGTGAACTTAATGACCTGATAAAAAATTCATTTAATCTCGATTCTGTTGGAATATCGACCTTATCTCGTGAGAATAAAGATCATGTCAGATGTATTGATATTGTTGATAAAACTGCACGTCAAGTGGGTTCTCAGTGGGAAGTAGGTCTACCTTTTAAGAAAGACAATTTCAGTATGCCCGATTCGTACAGTAATGCCCTATCACGTCAGCAAATATTGTTACGCAAATTTCATAAAGATAGTGACTACGCGAGTAGGTATAAACAAGAAATTACTAAGTTGATTGACAGTGGTTATGCACGAGAACTACAGAACGATGAATTACTCTCCGCTAATCACGTTTGGTATCTGCCGCACTTCGGTGTGCAAAATGTAAACAAACCAGGAAAACTGAGGGTGGTATGGGATGCTGCCGCGAAGGTTAATAATCTTTGTTTAAATGATTATTTATTGACTGGACCTGATTTGTACAATTCTTTGTTCGGAATTATGCTTAGATTTCGCGAAAATCAGTTCGTAATCGTAGGCGATATACGCGATATGTTTTTACGAATTAAGATACGGCCAGAAGACCAACATGTATTTAGATTCTTATGGCAAGAGTCTACAGGTAGTACGATTAAGCATTGTGTCATGCAAAGCCTCATCTTTGGCGGAACGATGTCTCCTTTTATTGCGCAGCATATAAAGAATAAGAACGCGCTTAAATACAAAAACATTAATCCGGAGGCCGCTGACGTAATAATAAAAGATCATTACATGGATGATTGTTTATATTCAACTAGCGACGAGAGTAACGCGATTAAATTAGTAAACGATATAACGTCCATCCATAGGAAAGGTGGATTTGACATAAGAGGTTGGTCGAGTAATAGCAAACGAGTGTTAGATTCTATACCTACGGAAGCGTTAGCACAAAGCGCTATACAGTTTAAAGATGGTGTAAACAACACAACTGAGCGCACTTTAGGATTAACATGGCATCATGACGATGATTCGTTTGGTTTTAGGATTAATTTGAACCGTATACCCAAAGATATTTTAGAAGGAATCGTACCACCTACAAAAGCCAAAATGCTTAGTATTATTATGTCAGTTTATGATATTCACGGATTTTTATCACCGTTTCTGATAAAAAGTAAAATCATTTTACAAGACGTACATAGATCTAGTGTCGACTGGAAGAGTCAGATTCAACATGCCGAGCAGATCAAGTGGGTAAAATGGCTTGGTGAATTAAAACAATTAGTATTGTTACGAATACCGCGTTGGTATATTAATGCAGGTACGTGGACTCAGTGCTACTCTAGTACTGTAGGTACACAAGACGTCAACACGATTGTAGATACACAGATGCATATATTTTGTGACGCTTCCATTAAAGCTTATGCCGCGGTTATTTATTGGCGTTTAACACGGCTAGACGGGAAAGTACTCGTGTGTTTTGCAGCCGCAAAGAGCAGAGTGACCCCACTCCGCCCTATATCAATACCTAGATTGGAACTACAGGGCGCACTGATCGGTTCACGTCTTGCTGATATTGTTCAGCGAGAACATTCAAGTTTAAAAACCGAAAAGCGCTTCTTTTGGACTGATTCACACACGGTCCTTCAGTGGATTCGTAGTGACCCTCGGAACTATAAACCCTTCGTTGCTCATCGTCTGGGTGAAATTGACGAACTGACGAAGATAACGGAATGGCGTTACGTACCGACAAAACTTAATGTAGCTGATATAGCTACCAAAGAAGAAGCTCCAACACTTACGTACGACAATGTTTGGTTTCAAGGACCTGGATTTTTACGGCAGCCAGAGAATACATGGCCTAAGGATCTCAGTTCTACCAAGTCATCAGATGACGCGGTATGTGAGATAAGGAACATTAATGTGATTATGTCACAGGTTATTCAAGATTCCTTACCTAATGAAGACGATTTCTCGTCTTGGACGCGACTCGTTCGAGTTACCGCTCGAATGTTATTATTTATAAAACGCTGTCGACGTATTGACAGTCAACTGAACGTTGAGCTATTATATAAAGCGGAAAAAATTTTAATTAAAAAATGTCAACAAGACTCGTTCGCGCAAGATATTGAACTACTTAGACAAAATAAGCCCTTAATGTCTTCTAGTCGCTTGTTATGTCTGACGCCCTATATTGACTCTGAAGGTATTTTGCGAGTTCAAGGTCGAATTGACAAAGTCCAAGATGTTGAACAGTCAACTATGAGACCTGCCATACTTGATGGTCAGCACAAGTTGACACGACTGTTGGTAGATTACTACCACAGGAAAGCGCTTCATGGAGCGCACGAACTGGTCGTAAATGAATTACGGCAGCGATATTGGATCATTAAAATACGGCCGACCGTACGCGCCGTAGCTTCACGTTGTTTATTCTGCCGGTACCGTCGTGCAGCGCCGCAGCCGCAGCGTATGGCTGACCTTCCCGCCGCGCGCTTGCAGCACCACCGCAGACCGTTTACATTCACGGGAGTCGACTTCTTCGGACCCATGGAAGTTTCAATAGGCCGAAGGAGAGAAAAAAGATACGGTGTAATTTTTACTTGTTTGACGATACGCGCAATTCATTTAGAGTTAACCGATAATTTAACGACTGATTCGGCCATTATGGCGCTTAGGCGGATGATATCTCGTCGCGGTACGCCCAGCGTTATTTACTCTGATAACGGGACAAACCTAAAAGGTGCCGATAAGGAATTAAAACGTAGTTTATTAGAACTCAATCGGAGTAAACTTCAGGAAGACGGCACTGTAAGAGGTATAGAGTGGAGATTTATTCCTCCTGGTGCGCCTGAGATGGGAGGCGCCTGGGAACGAATCATACGGACGGTGAAGACATCATTGAAGGTCGTACTTAAGGAACGCGCTCCACGTGCGGAGACGTTAGCTACATTGTTTGCGGAAGTAGAAGCATTGGTAAATAGTCGTCCTATAACTTATGTATCTTGTGAACCTAACTTTCCTGAAGCCCTAACACCCAATCATTTTTTAATAGGTACATCGTCTAACGGTCCTGCTTTCGGTATCTATAATAATGATGACCTATGTTTACGTAAGCAATGGCGCATAGCGCAACGTTTAACTGATGCGTTCTGGGGGCGGTGGGTAAAGGAATATTTACCTACTTTGCTGCCTAGATATAAGTGGAACAAAGAGCAGAGAGCGTTGCGAAATGGAGACTATGTTGTTTTAGTCGAACAAAATTTAGAGCGAGGTTCTTGGCGCCACGGGGTAGTGTGTGCGACTCATGGTGGCGATGATGGTCGCATCAGAGTGGTCGATGTGCGCACACGTACTGGTGTGATTCGGCGTCCGGTGACGCGCGTCGCACTACTCCTTCCAGCGGAATGTTAGTGCTGAACTGTACTTATTGTTTTGTTAGTTTATTTATTTTTGTTTGTAGATTAGCTACCAAATATTGTATTTTGTTTAAGACAGCTCAGCACTAGGGGGCGGATTGTGGACGACGCACGCCAATACCTACGTGAAATTAATACTTAATAAATATTAATGTTGCAAGGTGCGTGTGGTTCCTGCATAAGTCGTTGTTTGACATCCAATTTCTTCTTTTTAGTCTCTAGTCTTTGCTCTATATATGAAAAAGTAACATCTTCACTTCTTCTTAAAATCTTGGCTAGAAAGCTGCTGCTGTTCTCCGAAGCCCTGGAACCACATGCACCCTCCATTTTGAGACTTATATATTGTATATTTTATTTATTTCGCATCTATCGTTAATAGTTACAATGGTCTCTCAATGGTGAGCTTTTGACAGTTTTTGTATGGCAAATCTGTCAAAAACTCACCATTGAGAGAACATTGTAACGTTTATAAATTAGTAGACTTAGGCCCCTGGTCAGATGAAAGCCAAGAGCGTATACGTTGCGATAAAAAAATAAACATTATTCCACCTACATGTCCTGCTCATCCCGTCACCTAAAATGGATACTAATATTTATTACGGCGGCGGCGTCATAACTAAAGCTGACTGTCAGTCCAAGGATTGAGAACCATTCACGATAAGGGTTTTTTCCGGTAGCCAGGAGGCATTTACTGCCCGCCAAACAGGAAACCAATCAAAATCATTTGTAAGGAAAATGCTTGTTATTGATAATACTAATCATGTTTATTTGTGGTATTCTTCACAAAAGACGATTCAGAGATCCATCCATTGATAAGTTGTTTTTTTTTTCAATTTCGCTTATTCGCTTTTTCAGTTTTCAATTCAGTAGTAATGAACCTCGAACCTGCAAGAATTTTTTTCTTTGTTATAGCATCCAGCAAAGCGTTCTTTAATTATTATTTTTAGGTTGATTCCTATAATTAACTGCCTCGTTGGTCTAGTGGTCGCAAGCGCTACTGCTGAGCATGAGGTCCAGGGTTCGATTCCCAGGTCGGGCAAAGTGTTATTGGGATTTTCTATCTGGAATTTCTCAGTAGCAGCCCGGAGTCTAGATCTGTGCCCGGTTGATGGCAATAGGCTCGCCCCCTATTACATGGGACTTAAACATAACTGGCAAAATGTGGGTGTACTATAGGTACATCTCTGCCCAACCCTTCGGGGAAACAAGGCGTGATGTTATGTTATGTCCTATACTTAATTTACAGACCGTTATTAGACTCTTTTATCTTTTACCAGCAGACTTATCTTGCGCGAACTCTACGGACAAGTTGTTAGACAATTTGGTATTATTTCCTTGCTTAACAATTTTTATTTTTATTTTTATTTAATCCATACTGTTACAGTTTTATTTTAACATAACACCTGCCAAACTGCAGAGCAATTTTCATTTGACACCATTAAAAATACTTTTTTTTTAGTTCATGACATTTTGTCCTCTAGAGGGCGCCATATTAAATTTAATGTGATGTCACATTAAATTTAATATGGCGGCCTATAACCAGCGGACAACCGAGAAGCTTCCAACGATACCCCATTTGTCAAGTTATGATGAGTAGTTTAGAAGTTCTGAGGGAACAAATGAACATACATACATACCGGTCAAAATCATAACCCTCCTTTTTGGCTCACCGTAGTCGGGTACAAACTAAATCTATGTTAAAACTAAGACTAAGACCATGGCTCTGTAGGCAAACACTCAGTATGTGAATACAGAGTAGTTACCCACACAACCCTAAATTCTACAACCACTGCTACACTCTGAGGCATCAGTCAACGAACCTACTTAGTATTGGGTAAACAAACTTAGTACCCACGACAGCCGACCGAGCCCGCCGACCGACTGCAGCAACTATGGACACATTGACCTGTAATGTTTCCTTAGGACACTTTTTAGGTGGTTTTTGCTTTTAACACGATCGATCATTCCCTCAGGTAATTTATTAATTAATGTAGGTATGATCCATCGTCTAGTACGCTTGCCATAATAATTGTTATTACTTCAGATACTAAAACAAACCTAAAATCAACAACAATCAATTTCCCAGTAAGATTAGAATTTTAATCTTAATTAATATGGTTCATGAGCAGAATCGTAATCAAGGTTTACAAAGGCTTATCTCGTATGTTCCATGTGTGTCCCAGTCTTCAAAGCCTTTATTTACATAAGTACTCGCTAATGAAAAGCAACGCATAATCAAATATATTAGACAACGGGTATTTGATAACCTCACAAGATAATGGTGATATTTTCTATGGCTTAAAGGGGTAATTTGAGCATGACATCAAAGCATCAACCCCCGTAGAAGCTTTGGCTAAATAATAACAGCCGCACAGGCCGATCTTCAAGGTTAAGTAATGCTTGCCGGGGTCGGTCCGTGAATGGGTGACCATCTGTTACATACCGAGACCCTTCTTCGGTAAGCACGTCAAACAGTTGGTTTGCTGTCATTTGTAGATCTTTGACAGTCTTTACGGGTCGTCAGAAGTTCGAAAGTCTGACAACCAGTCTTGCCAAGGGGTATCGTGTTGCCCAGTAACTGGGTTGTGGAGGTCAGATAGCAGTCGCTCCATGTAAAATACTGGTATTCAGCTGCATCCGGTTAGACTGGAAGCCGAACTCGAACCATAGTTGGGAAAAGGCTAGGTTGATGATGATGATCAAAGCTTTTACGATTAAAAATAAAACCATAGCCTTCACTCATAGCAAAAAGCTGAAAAAATTGTCAGTGAGTCGTAAGTCGTAAAAAGTCTAAGTAAGACGTGTAAATATTATTTGAAGTCTTATCATCAAATCTTTAAGTAGTTAAGTTATTTCAGAAGCTATTTTCATTTTTATCATCCTCTTATTAAGTTTTTCTTAACATAGAAATTCCTTGAAAAGGAAAATGTACTTAACATTTTCCTTTTTAGAATGAGAATATTCCCATCTTTTTTGTTCTTTACACAACAAAATAGAACAAAATAATAAAGATATAAACAGTCTTCACCCAGGTACCGAGATAGACACACGAGTTACTTTTTTTCACGTATGTGGGGCCGACGCGAACACGATTGTCCATGAACGCCCCTGTTGCAGGTCGCGACAATAATGCACAATTTCTCCCGAATCGAGCACAATAACTCTTTTTCCCATTTAAACTCAAAAACTCACACTGTACACTTAGCAGCGATCGTTAACAGTTTTTAGATGTTTACCTACCTATATTTTACCACAGCTAAGGCAAATTCACCCATTCTCTCCCTATTTCATTCATAGCCTTTTGTACAGATTTAAACCGCCACGCCAACGCGTGTCCCACTTCAACAATAATCCCGATCCTTCCACGTACAGTTAAAGGACCTTTGTCCACCTTTTCTGATACATTCTGCAGATAAAGTCCACCCACTGTCTTTTGTTTTGTGTAAGAACCTACTTATCTTGACCAATCGCGTGGGAGGGTACTTGTGGATAGAAGTGGATTTTTGTTTCGTCCTTGTAATGTTTATATTATGTAATAAAAGGAGGTTTCATATTTTTTTATTTGCCTATTATGGAGATCCCACTACTCTATGAACTGACTTATAGCCAACTCTGTTAAAGTCGAAAGTAGTTTGATGATTGCGATTTTTTTAGGAGGTGAATAAGGAGAATGATTTTTGATTATTTAAAACGAGGTTTCATATTTGTTTATTTGCCTGTAATGGTCTCATTACTCTATGAACTGACTTATAGACAACTCTGTTACAGTTGGTAAGTAGGTGATGCAAATTTTTTAGGAGTCGAATTTATAGGAGGATCCATGAACTATCTCCTATAACTTATAATTGGTATCAGGTCATCAGGTGCCAATAATGACAAATTAAATTGTATCTAGATCCATTTTATTAGTACGTTATAATTTATTTTTTTATTCTTTATTAAAAAGAACTAGGTTCTTAATAATTAATTACAATCTAGCCCCTAAGACTAATAAGCAATTTTAATCTAATTAATTTTTTTACGTGATCATTATTTTAAAACTTAGAATAGTGTTGATTATGCTTTACACAAGTCCGTTCCACTTTCTTAGAGATAAATATATAATTATGCAGCTTTCCGTAATATTATTAAGGTTAGCGAGGTTAGCGTAATATTATTAAGGTGAATTCTGGTCTAGAAGTAACCTACGCACTGCACCGTGGGGTTGGACCGCTCACGGCCTCTTTAATGAAATCTCAAAACTGCTGGTTGACATTTCCCGTGACCCAAGGGTAGGCTACCTTCGCCAGAGGGTAAGTATTGCCATACAACGTGGCAATCCCGACAGACTGATGGGTACATTACCAGTCGACAGCGATGCGGATGAATTTTTCGACGCCATATTTTAGTTTGTGAATAGTTTTAGTTAAATTAGTACACAATTTTCAAATTTTTATTCATTAATGAAGTAGGTAGTTTATAAGTTTTTATGTGCCTATAAAATACAGATAAAATTATACGCATTGCAGACTTGAAGATTTCCAGGTCAACAATTTGGCAGGATTAGGGTACTGAAAAATTTCCAGTTTTTTTTTTTTTATAAACCTTGCCCCACACTAGGAATTTCTCCTGCATCGTGGGTGTTTTTACAAACATTTAAACTGACATACACAAACAGCCAGACCCGGAACAACTACATGTAGGTCATACAAATATTTGTTCCGTGCGGGAATCGAACCCGCGACACGCAGCGCAGCAGTCAATCGTTTAACCACTACGCCAACCGTGGCGTCAAAATAATACAATACCTTGAAAGTAACAACCAATGGGCTGCAATGGCTACAATGCAACAGTACCTACTTACTGAAAACTTCTTAAAAACGACGTCTTCCGTAACACCACCATCCGCATGAAAGTAACAAAACTATCAATGACTCACTCTCAACATTTTACGCAAAACAAAAAAAAAATGTTGATAAATATCAAGTTTAATGAGTCACGCTATACAAACGGATCCGGTTTGAGAATATCCCTACTACTTTCTTGGTAGAAAGTTGACCTGTCTCGTTACCATCCTTGCCAATCAACTTTTAACTCTGTTTTTTGTACAACAAAGTCGAAATTCCTTTGATACGAAAAGAAAAGTGACGTATTAATATCATCATTAACATCCACAAGTGATTTCGGACTCTGTACTGAAATAAATAAAGTTGGAATTTCCTTGGTGTTGGCAAGAATCAGTATTAATCATCAGTGTGTAATATTTTGTAATACGAATGTATGTTTTTCGGTTAGTAGTGCCGGATTAATGTGATTTGCTCCGGGCAGTTGGTTCGATAAAGGTTGTTGACATCGGTCATATGGTTTAGTAGATTTGCAATGCTAATAATTGCTAAAGGAAAAATACTGAGGATTATAATGCTTTGAATTTTGTATAAATCATCAATACAACTCCCTAAGTTCATATAATCCTATTGAATCACTATTTCTTGAAATCATAACGTTTGAGGATTAATCTAACTTAAGTAGTTGTATTGCTGATTCTACTGATTATAATTCTGTAAAGCCATATTTGTTACGGTCGCGAATCATATTTTAATCAATATACAACCTGACACTGACCTGCAAATTGCAAAAAAAACGTAAACAGCGGGCTACCTTGGCGCATGGATCCCTTAATAAAAATATAAAATTTAATTGACTAATATCAACCCAGAGACTAAACTGCTGCGTCTAGAAGCATGAAATTTTGCACAAGAGTTCCTTTTGTATCGAAGGTGAACACTAAGGAAAGATTTTTTGAAAATTCATTCCCTGAAAGGGTTAAAATAGGGGTTGAAAGGTTGTATTCAATTTCGTTACTCATGCTGATGAGAAATCCCCTTGAAGCACACAGCTCTTTAGATAGAAAACCTTTACACTTCTGTTATAGTTTGAGAAACAGCAGGGTAATAAATTGCGTAACAGATATTAAATGACAATTGATCGCAATGGGTTTCATTTTGCCAGTTCACCCACGTCCATTGCGTTATTAACGTTGTTGAGTAGACGAATTATTCATACCTATGAAGCAATGGATTGGCAAGTTTTTAAGAAAATCAATAGTTGTGGTTAAAGTTTTAAGCAAAGTAAAGGTAGAAAATGATTTAACTATAGAATTGAAAGTTATAAATACTTGTACAGTAAGAGAGGAAGTATTTATCGTTTGCATTAGTTTATACATTTCCTTATTCCCCAGTCCTAACGGAATATACCTCAGACGAAGTTACATCATTGGCAAGACATTCACCTCAACACTGTTACATAATGCCTGGGGCCTAAGTCAACTAATTTATAAACGTTATTACAATGGTCTACTCAATGGTGTGTTTTTACAGTTTTTGTATGGCAAATCTGTCAAAAACTCACCATTCAGAGACCATTGTAACGTTTGTAAATAGTAGACTTAGGCCCCTGGTTAATAAGATGGCAGTGACTGTGAATTTCGGACCCAGTCAGTGGGTTCATGGAGACGAGATTTGCAGTAGGTAAGTCAGGCTGGGGAAGCTACTGGGCCCAAAAATAGACGGGTAGGTGAGTCAACTGGACTGATTTGAGGGCGTATAGTCAGCACTGGCCTGAATTAAAACTAATATGTACACGTACCTACCCAGTTGGACTGACTTACTGTACTGTCACATTACCAAGTAGTGTTATGTAAATGGTTAAAGTTCCAATGGGTTAAACATGATGACATAATTTTAAATATCTTATGGGTTTCCCGTTACAGATGTAGGTGAAGTTATTTATGAAGAAAGTATTATTTTTTTTTTTTTTTTTTTTTATCCACAACGGGGAAGCTCTTGGCCAGAATCTCACCTGATGGAAAGTGATGATCAGGCCGAAGGTGGAAGCGAGCTTCACCCGGAATCCTCTACCTCAGAGGAACTGGCTATCTTATCTCTAACTGCCGGAACACAACAATGCGTTTAACATTGTTGTTATGGCGACAGACTTAGATAAGATGGTGGTAGCTAGCCAGGCGGACTTAAAACAAGCCCTACCACCAACCAAACCGAGCAGAAAATTTTGCCCCCACTGGGAATCGAACCCGGGACCTCTTGGTCTGAGACAGGTGGTCTAACCACTAGACCACAGAGGCGGTTAAAGACCACAGAGGCGGTTTAATAGTTTAGTTTTTATTAAATACCTAGATGTGAAACTTATGACTAGCTTATAGGGTTTTTATGTAGTGTAATTTTCAAATCGTCGATGGCTACACAGCACGACTTGAGTAAGGCGATTGTTTTAAAAGAAAAGGCATGGCAAAAAATCCCAAAAGCTCGAAGCAGATGGCGCTGGCTGTTTTGGGGGTCATGCGAGCTGTCTAACATTGGATAATTATTTGGAGCGACGAAGTTTTCACCAAAAATTCAAATTATGACCACAGATTATGACATTATGACCTCCAATGAGCAATGGCTGACAACCCTGCCATTAATTGTCTTTGTCGTAAAACGCAGCTAAGATCTATAAGAAACATACTTACTGCGCTATTAAAATACTACTTACATACATAACACAAGGCATCGACAAGATACCTAGAAGACGACTTATGGCTGTTAATAGATGCGAACATAACTATACAAGAATCTTGTGGCGCGTGGCAAATCGGAACTAATGATTTTTCCTCGATACAGTTTTACAAAAATGTATACTAACATCGCCCCACTGTCAATGTCATTCAAGCGCCAAAAAATCCTGTTGCAATGCCAATAATGATGTAAAGGTTTGTTAAACAGCAGCTTTATCATAATCAGCGGGTTAATTGCGTAACACACTTACAGTAGCAATGGCTTTCATTTTGACAGTTCATCAACATTAAATTATCTATGTTATTAACGTTGTTGAACAAACAATTTTTTCAAACATGTAAAGCAATGGAATTGCAATATTCTTAAAAATCATTCAGATTGTGATTGATATTATGTTACGCAATTAAGGTTCTGGTGCCATCGAAAACGGAAAGTACGAAGCAATAAACTGCATCAAACGAGGTCTCAGTAACTCTACATTGCTTCCTAAAAGTTACATTACATAACTGAAAGTGGAACATAGCGAACAATTTTACACGTCAACGGATGTTCAAGTTGATTCATTGTTCAGGGAAAAGAGAATTGTCATACACTTAGCAAATATGGCAAAGTAATACTTTCTGACAGCATCCACTATCAGAAAGTATTACTTTACAACGTGGATCTTCTGAGTAACTAGTGGTGAGACTTAAACATATTTCATTCTGCCTAGCCTTTTCCCAATCATGTTGGATGCAGCTGAATACCAGTATTTTACATGGAGCGACTGCCTATCTGACCTCCACAACCCAGTAACTGGGTACCTAATATGATACCCCTTGGTAAGACTGGTTGTCAGACTTTCGCGCTTCTGACGAGTCGTAACGACTGTCAAAGATCCACGAATGACAGCCGGGACCAACGGCTTAACGTGCTTTCCGAAGCACGGAGGAATCTCGGTATGTAAAGATAGTAACCCATCCACGAACCAACCCCGGCAAGCGCAGCTTAACCTGATGGATCGACCCGTGCGGCTGTTATTACTTAAGCACGAGCTCCACCAGTGGTGAGACTTAAACATGGCATTTAATTATATTATGCCAGAATATAGATGCTCAGAAATATGTGGACAGAGAAATCATGTATAATAATAATTTTAAATGTGGTGTGAGGACATACGTAAAAATAGCCGCACGGGTCGATCAATCAGGTAAAGCTATGTTAGCAGGGGTTGGTTCGTGAATGGGTGACCATCTTTACATTATCGAGACTCCTCCGTGCCTCGGAAAGCTTGTTAAGCCGCCTCCCGTATACCGTCAGAAGCCAAAAAGACTAAAGTAATCTTACCAAGGGATATCCTGTTAGTCCAGTAACTGGATTGTGGAGATCATATAGTCGTACCTGTAAAATAATGGCATTCGGCTGCATCCGATTAGACTGGAAGAATTTGGGAAAAGGATAGACAGAATGATACCGTAAGATTCCTTTGTCCATCCATCAAACGCGTAGAAAATGCTATACAAATTAACTTTGGCTCAGCCCATCGTGAGCAAACTGTCATGCTCTAGAAAAAATCGACGGGTATGTGACGTCCACCAACCCGCACAGGGCCCGCGTGGTGGGCCCACTCCCTTTCACAGAGAGGAGGCCGGTGTCCCAGCAATGGAATTCAATCTGTCTGTATTTGCACCCGATTGATGGCAATAGGCTCGCCCTTGTCATAAGGGACTAAAACACATAACTGGTGAAATGTTTGTTTACAATGGTGCACCTCTGGCTAACCTGTCAGGGATATACAAGTGTGATGTTATTTTATGTGCGCCTAAGCCTAAGCTACCAAAATCTCGGAAGGAAAACCCATATCAACATAAATTGGCACCTATCCATTACACTGTTTGAGTACCAAGGTCGAGACTGACAAATTTTAATGTTCATTACAAAACGATCAGGCAATACTGAAGGGAATTCCTGATGCTATCCATGAACTGAATGTTGAAAGCGCACCAGGATACAACAACTGTACTGTGCGGTGAACATATTGTGGAGGCGGCTTTTTAAGAAAACAATACTGTCGGATTGATTTATCCGACCATATTGTATATTTATAATTATCTAAATGATTTCATGATAACACAGGGTTAAATTAGAGACGCTGCAGATTTGAACGAGCAACCATTTTAAAGTATCCTAATGGAAACGCCGATATTATTCCGATAAACTGCCCAAATACCCACTTGTGTAACTTTTTTTTAATCATTAGTTTTAAAAAAAATGTGTAGTTGGTGTGGGTTATGATCAAAAGCAGCTCGAGTGCCAAAATATAGCAATACTCATAAAATTACTGTCTCATTATTGAGGCTTCTATTTTAAAGCAAGTGAAAAGCGACGGATCTAATGCAGTGGAAAAACTTCAGTGGAGTTTAATTCCGTAATTATCCGTATTCATCTGGAAGTCAGCTCCGCAGATAAAATCGACAAATAATAATGTAAGACACTACCATTTTCTTTAAACTTTATTGTCAACCATTCAAGTGATATTTAATATATTAACAGTATTTTTTGTAATATTCCACGATACAAAAAAAAAACATCTTGACAAAAAGCGCACTCCATACTTTATCAATTCTCGACAGTATTCGCTGGGATACCCCAAGTTACGCTAACTTCATTCAAACTCCGGTTTGCAAGTTCGTGACGAGCATAACTTACCAAAAATCAACCTTAACATAATCACTTATGGCTCAACATCGTTTGACATAAAAAATTTGTTCAGCGATCAACTTAAGTTTACTAAAACCTAAGAAAGTTTTTGTAAAATAGACTTTATGTCTATTAAGTTAAAGTTAAAAATGTATTATGTAAGTGAGTATAATCGACCGAAAGATAAAGTTGTGTTCAGACGCGAAAAGTTTTAGTTGTTCGCGGCAGCTGACTTCATGTAAATGAGCGTAGTGCGCGTTTTAGTTAATATGCTAAAACTTTCTCTTGGAATATGGACAACCAAAATTCTGTAGGAATATTCTAAAAAAAAAGATAAAAAATCAGGCAGAACTCTATCAATACTTTGAAAACGGATACCTGTTTTCTACCCAATCAATCTACCTAGCCTTTTCCCAACTATGTTGGGTTCAGCTTCGAGTCTCTTCCGATGCAACTGAACACCAGTATTCCGTGTTGGAACCTCTTTTCTACCGTGACTATAGTAGGTGTGGGTTCTAATGAAAAAGTGAACACATAAAATACTCATGGATAAAAATCACACACATTCTTTATTTCTTGGTAGGATGATAAATCACAGGTGGACAGAAACATTAATCAATCAAACAAGGAACTCGTAGCTCAAATAAAATCTGTAGTATTTTAGTTGGAGTTCATCACTCTGCTTTCATTATGGCTGTTGATTCTTAACAAACAGAAAGAAAGAAAGAAAAATGCGTTTATTGGCATTACAGCAGAAAAATACACCATAAAACTATAAAAAACAGAAAACAATGATAATGCCAAAAGGGTCTCAGCTCAGCAAAACGTTGCCCCAACATCGTCGTAGGCAACTTAAAGTGGCTCAGTGTGAACAAAACTTCTGCGAGGTTTATGCAATTCTTATGTTTTGTTATTATATAAGGTTGTTTGGCGATAACCAAGCCACTCTTGTCTGCATCGCTCAGTGCATTGAACGCAATCTAGTTATTTGGATCACTAAGTTTTGTGTTAATTCGTTTTGAGGTAAGTCTTCGATTTTTTAGTTTTATTATCTAATTTTAGTGATTAATTACTATCATTAAGGAATTCAATTCATTCATAATGATATAGCAGTTTTCAGTGTGAAAAAAGTTTTGTATAAAGCTTATAAAGTGACTGTCTTCTGTAATATAAAATTGATAAGAAATCATCCATTGGTTTCCACCAGCGAAATCGAGTTCTATTACTTGCCTATTTGCTAAAAAAACATCATCTGTTATACATTGTAACAGCGAATCAATTTTCACGCCTAGCTTTTAAGACCTAGGACAAATATTTTTTTGATATTCGGATACCTCATGCCTTAAAGAATATGAACTAAAAATCTTGATATAAAAAAAACGAGTAATTTTACGTTTAAAGCTAGTTTAATACAAATAAAATTCTTGATAAAAATATTGATAATTAATAAAATAGATACATAACATTATCAGATGTATGAACGTAAACGAAACAGAAGAAGTACGTAAGGATCGTAGAAGGTGGTGTTCTATATTTTCAGCCTACCCCCATGGGAAGAAGGCGTGAGTTTATTTAAATTATTTCTATTCTTTATTTCGGACTACACTGAAAAGTACACACAATCCCTAAAGTATTAGTAAAATAAAATATTAAAAATAAAAATGTCCTACAATCCACTACTTACAATTTAGAACTCGAATAGGTATAATAACAGGTTCAAATATTTCAAATACTTCTAAAAGAAATCGTTAGCTTTCCTTCTTAATAAATTACTTCCTTCTTTTCCTTTCTTTTACTAGCATTTGCCATCGCTATTCGTAGCAGTCGCCTCTATGGCGCAGAATTTGCTCCACACGCTTCTATCGCGCGCTTTTTATCCAGTCTGGACCACAACGTTGAGTAAATATGTCTAGCCATCTCTTCCTTTGCCTCCCTTGCTTTCTTTTACCTTCTAATGGGGTCCATTCGGTTACCTTCTCCATCCATTATCAGTATTAGTAGAACAAGGACTTAAAAACTATGTTATTAAACTTTAACAAACTAAAAACAACTCAAATTGACGGGGCCCAACACATGTGCCTCCGTACCCAGTGCCATAAGTATTTATGTAAATATTATTATCATAGTAATATGTATATACAATCCTCCTTTTAGCAGCACAATTCAGTGAACGATCTCTGTAAGGATAGTGAAAGTAGTTCATGCGACCATTGTTATTGAGACGAGATTGTTTCGTCAGTATTCATATTTTTAAGAGGAATTATCTGTTGTTTCAAAGCGGTTACTGAAAGGTCTTATATAACTTAATTATCAACTGAAGCTATAATAGTAATAAGATCTTCATCAGTATGTTAATTGGGAAGGTTATGTATTGATATCACAGACTGAAACCGGTATCATCAACACGGGTATTTATTCAGTTACTTACAAAATTTATATTTTTTACAGGTGTCTTTAAAGGTTACCTTAAATTGAATACAACCAGTATTAATACCGGGTACCGAAATAAAAATGACCTCTATCTTACACGTGCCGTCGGCATTAGTAAACGGTAATCGAAAAGAGGTAACATGTTTCTTCTTCTTAGGTTACCCAAATAGCGGTAACCAAAATTCTTCGATACCGGTACCGTAATTTATTTTTTCGATCCCTGATTTATATCATGGTTATTAAGAATACCTTGGAGTACCAGAACTAGGTCTCTTACAGTTCATTCCAACTAAATAGTTTGGTAGTGAAAAAGAGTTCACTAGAAAACTGCAACGGCTGGCTTAGTAGATGAACATTAGCATCTGCGCTACGGATCACGGATTCAATTCCCGTACTGACCTATATTATATGGAAAGCCTTTAGATAATTGTCCCAGATCCGGATGTTCCTTGCAATAAGATCGAGTGTTTTGATTGTGTGTGTTATTTCAGCAACGATCTAAGACAAATTGCTAAAGTGAGACAAAAAAATTATAAAAAATTTGCGTCCTTATCTATGGCACACCTACCTATCTACCTACCTACCTACCTATCTACCTACCTACATACCTACCTACTCTACTTCCCTGGACTTCCACAAATATTTCCAAAACCAAAATCAGTCAAATCGGTCCAGCCGTTCTCGAGTTTTAGCGAGACTAACGAACAGCAATTCATTTGATAGAAGATTGTGATTTTTCAATCAACTTACTTCAATTTCTGCTAACCCCAAAAGATGAGTCAGACCATGACGACAGGACAATGGCCCACTTGATGACCAGTAGAAAGTTATCCTGCGTCACTCGTATTGTGGGTCAAGAACACAGATGTATAATGCAACATACTTGTGTGATATAACTGTGGCATAAAATAAGCTACTTGAATTTTAATTTTAGGGTTATGTGTCCAGTAATTGGCCATTTGAATTCAATGACAAATAACCATTGGTAGTTAGATTTTGTGGCATATTAGTACAGATGATTTAAATAACAAGTGCGTGTCGGACTATGCACAATCAAGGGTTCCGTAGCTGGGATGAACTTATCCCAAGAACAAACTTAACATTGTAGTTGAAAAACATGTTCTCCCATACAAAATGTATGGTAGAACATGTTTTTGCAACTGCAAATTTAAGTTGGTCGATATTATTACTCGTTAACTAGTTGAGCCTACTTAGCTGTGATAGTTTTCCTTTTAATTTTGTTATATATACCTACTACTACTGTGAATTCTTCCCCATATCCAGAACTTACCGTTTAGCTGGCAGGGGGGGGGGACACTTGACTCTGACAAAAATTAGCACTTTAAAGCTTAATATTTCGCAGACGAATCCTTCAATCCAAAAATGGTTTTAAAAAGCTCTCTAACGATACCCCACACCATGGGATAGACGAAAAAGTTGAAGAAGTTTTGAAGATAGTTAAAAAATTGATTGGGTTACTCTTTCCATCGGAAGTATTAGTTTCGTCGCTTCATTGGTCTTAGTGGTCACTAGCGCAACGGCTGCTCAATAAGCCCAGGGGCCTAAGTCTAATAATATATGAACGTTACAATGGTCTCTCAATGGTGAGTTTTTGACAGATTTGCCATACAAAAGCTGTCAAAAACTCACCATTGAGAAACCATTGTAACGTTTATAAATTAGTAGACTTAGGGCCCTGGTTTGCTCCGTAGGTCGGGCAAATATTTATCAGTTTTTCCATAGACAGTTTTTTCTGAATTTATGGTTCCACCATTATATGGAATATAGCTGGCAAAATATGGGTGTATTATTTACACCTCTGCCTCAACCCTTCGGGGAATACCGGAATGATGTTAGAATATGTTACTGAGTCTGTTCTGTATTATCATCATGAGGTTATATCAGTCCGTTCTATATTTATTTAGTGAATTGTAACAATGTCCTTATTGTTCAGATCTTTTATAGAGTAATTTTGTAGGTATAAAAAAGATCTCCACTTAATCTAATCTTATTTTATATTCCAATATTTTTTCTTTGACCTTTCAGATATTTTTTACCTGACAGTAGTAATTGTAAATAAACTTTCTGTCTGCTATTTTTATTAGAAGCTCGTGTTTCTACTGTCGGAATTTTTTGTATTTGATTTTAGTGGATTAGTCTCGGTCTTAAAAACAGTAACTGTTTATAGAATTTCCTTTTCACGAATTTCATTATCTTCAAGATTTCTTTTGTCTACAATAATAACGTCTTTTATTTTTTTTGTCTTTATTATTTAAAGTTATTTTCGACTTTAACATCCTCGGAATTCTCATTCAACAATTACTTTCTCAAATGTTCATTGCTCACGTAATACTTAAACACAGTTTTATTTTAATAAATGTTTAGCTAAATATTAAAATAAAACTGTTTCTTTTCAAGATGGTAATTCTCAAAGATACCATATCTATGCCACGAGCGCTACTAACATCGCTGACGATGCAACTTAAACATGCGGGTCACATAGGTTACGTTGGAGTAGGTACGCACTATATATAAGTTTTTGTTTCGCATCAAGTCCAAATGATGAAGTTCCTTACTTACACTTCGAGACCCGAATTAGGGTCAACGTGGCCGGAATTGAGATGTATATAAATGGTAAAAGAAACATAAGGTGGTGGCGAGTTCTAAATGGTGCGTTTGTTCTACTTTTTTTATGATTATTGGCAATGTTTTGATGTGCTGTATTTGTACATCATTGGATTTCGATATCCATCGTATTTTTTGTTATTCTTCTTACTGAATATTGGCGTTTTCGATGTTGATCTTATAGTGATCTGTGCAGTACCCATGTTACAGTGGTCATTATTTACGATCCCTATTTAGGGTATCGTACCCGAAGGGTGCCAAACGGAACCCTATTTCTAAGGTTCCGCTGTCAGTCCGTCCGTCTGTCGGCAGGCTGTATCTTATAAACCGTAATAGGTAGACAGTTGAAATTTTCGCAGATTGTGTATTGTTATTACCGCTATATTAACAACAAACAAAATACAAGAAACGTCGGCGTTTTTTGCTAAATATTGTACAGTGGTACGGAACCCTTCGTGTAGGACTCCGAACCGCACTTGGCTAGTTTTTTAAAAGTCATCAGGTTGGTTCTTATTCTCTGTATATTTTTAGAAAGAAGGAAGTTTATTTTTATTTTTTATTTGGGTCACGCACTGTCAATACAAACTTACAACAAAGAGCATTTAAAACTACCAAAATGAACTATTATCAAAAAAATGAAAAATAAACGCTGTTAGGTCATTCTTTCATTATATCATTTTTATGAGACACCTTTAATATATTCGAGTTGAGTATGAACATCTAGCCTTGGTTTGTAACTATAAGTACTTTTATTTATACAATGACGTGAAGAAACATTGCGTGTCTTGTATTACTATTATTCAATCAAAATACACGGAGAAGATACAGAGAACAAAACATTCAATAAATACCTATTATATACAGGCTGACTTTGAAAACATGCGACAAAATTTAAGGGGGTGTTCTACCCATCAATATGAACAACCTTTACTATGGGACCAAAAAAGAATTTGCAAAAAAAAAACGACCTTCTTAGACAAAATGGTCCAATTGGGTGTACCTTTGTACAGAAAAGTCTCTTTTTTTTTGGAAATTCTTATTCTTATTCTTATTCTTATCATAAAGAATTCGCAAAAAAAAAACGACCTTCTTAGACAAAATGGTCCAATTGGGTGTACCTTTATACAGAAAAGTCTCTTTTTTTTTGGGAATTCTTATTTGGTCCCACAGTAAAAGTTGTTCATATTGATGAGTAGAACCAAAATAAGTAAGTAAATCACTTTTACCACTTAAAATGATTTTACCAGCTTTCCTTTTGATTATCGAGTCCGCCTAAAATTTCAAACTACACGGTCTGAAACTTATATTGCAAATTATGTAATTTCCAGTGCCAATATCTTGTCTACTTCAGTGCCTAAACCCTCTGTACTTAATGTAAGCCTCTTAATTAATTCATTACCGTATTATTTTATATCTACCATAGAGAATTTCTACAAAATTAGATCCAGCTGACATGCTAATACATTGTCATTAGGCACGCGATGTGAATACATCAAGCCATCTGTCAACAGTAGACATTTTTGATTCCACCTTGTTAAACAGTATAGTATTATGTGCTTTCAAATCATCAAAACTACAAAATTACAGACTAATTTTCCAAAGAAATAGACCATCATTACATCGTAACTTTTTTTTAACTTAAATGTGGCGACCGTTATTTCCCGCCAGCGCGGGCGCAGTGTACCGTCGCACTTCGTGTATCTCACTCGCTCTTACCATGTGTTTTGAACTTGAAGTGTTCCATTTACAAACTGTGTCTGTACCGTGTTGAGTTTCGCTATGTGAATACTGTTTTGTGTGTTGAAAAGTAAGCACTGTGTTTTTGTGTTCTTCATTTTGGTTGGTTTTGGTTATTGGAGTGTGAAAAGCTTAAATAATTTCGCATATCCGTAATGCTTCTTCCTTCTTAAGAATAAGGTTCATTTTCCATTAGTTTCGGCATTGCTTTTCTCTCAAAAAAATTCTTTAATACCCTTACTGTTGAGTTTGCTCAATAAATGCCTTTCAAGTGTCTATTCTAGAATTATGTCCGAAAATAGAATATCCATACTCTAACAAGTATTCATCATTAAGCTAAAAAAAACCACGAACTGTTACCACTTACAATTCATCAATACAAAGTAATGCGAAACTAATTTCTGGCATGACTTGATCAAAATAAGCAACTTTCTTAAAATCTGCATCGGTCATTGTGCCGTGGTTAACAATTTACTTACTGTCATTGATTGTTTACTAATAGTCTTGCTTACTCGGATATTGTTTTCCCCATAACTTTTGCTTCTTATTATTCTAGTCTTGTACTTTTTTCAAGATCTTTTTTAACTATTTTCAAGAACAATTTATTTCGTTTCATATCTTCTCTTTTCGCATCAGTGTCAAAAATCATTAGTCCTATAGCATTTAAGAGTACTTACCGTATCTTCATCCATGTATGTCTTGCCAGTCCAATGGAGTGTCCAAAAACAAAACAATCTTAGGCCCGTATTACAGAACCTCACTCAAAACTCAAGCATTACTTAAAACTTGTTTAAAGTCTTTTGATTGGTTGAAACTAGTTTTGAGTAATAGTCTTGAGTGAGGTTCTATAATAACTTAGATATTTTGCTTTTACAATAAAAAGATAAATGTGAGAACAGTTTCTCGCATGACTTAATCAAAATAAGCCACTTTCTTCAAATTTAGTACAGCCGCTATGTCACGTACGCCATTGCAATTGAATTCGAGTCCTCATAAGTGGACTAAAGAAATTTTATTAGCATAGTAAGGTAGATTCCATTGGGTCATTGACTTTGTCCAGCTTTTTTTTCTTCAGCGCAGGCCACATTGGGAACGAAGCTTTGTTTAGCTTCGCTCATCATGTAGCTACCGCGTCTCTCATACTTCGGGGCTCATAGTTCGTGATGTGACCTGCTCTTTAAGGTAGACAGCCTACCAGGCTGCCGCAGGCCTGGCAGGCTTCCGGGTGGTGAGTAATGGGTAGCTCGCCCCCGATAAGGACCAGGCCCGGGTCGACGGCGCGTTGTGTTCCACGCGCGCCTCAAAGAGATGTTAGCACCAATGCTGCAATGGCGGGGCCCGCTAGGGCCGAGGCCTGCCGGGGTTGCGGGAAAATCCGAAAGGGATACCAAGGCCCCTGGCAACACAAGCAAATGAAGGAACACGGGTGGGTTTCAGTCAGTTAGAGTCTGACACACCCTCCCAGCTTCGCCCAGAGCGGGAGCCGGCTTGTATAACAAGCTCGGGCCCAGAGCCAGAGCTTGTTATACAAGGTTTTGTTAATCCTAAAAGTTTCCCTATTTAATATTCCAACCAATCACTGCTCTCAAAAAGGTGAAGGAAAACATCAAGAGGAAACCAGCATGTCCTAGAACCAAAAACTTCTAAGACATGACATCTACCAACCCGAACTGGGCCCGCGTGGATTACGGCCCACTCCTTCTCACAGAGTGGAGGCACGTGTCCCAGCAGTGGGGAAATTATAGGCTTGATTATGCATTTGAATGCAAGAAGATACCTGGCCAAATCAGGAATATTCAGGAACCATTATTAAAAAAAAAAAAAATTGCCAGAATAAATCACATCAACGCTTGTATTTTTCGATGTTCACTCTGAACAAAACATCGTCCCTCTAATTCCTTCAATAAAACTAACAGCCCTACATCCAACTTATAACTCTGGGTGAAGTTCACACTAGTTTGACCACGAACACAAGTAAGAACAAGTTCTAAACTAGTAAGTGCACTGTCGTGCTATACTTAACTAATACAGAGTAGAAAGTACTGCGAAGTACGGCGACTCTGTAAAAGTGGAAAACGAATAGACTATAATATGTTCCGAGGTTTCGATATTAACTATAAAGTTAGTTTAGTAATTAGTTTATTACTACAGGCAGTTTCATACTAACGATTATGTGTTTTGCGAATTTGATCCTTATTACAACTAGAAATTGTCATACTGACAGGTGACAGGAACGTATTCTCTCGCCGGCTGGACTGTAAAGCTAGACTTGTTCCGTCTTATTACAATATGAGTTCTTGCTTTTGTTCAGCCAGTTTTCGTATTTCGAATCTTAGTGCAACTGAATGACGTAAAGTTGACAACAATCAAGTTTTTGTATTCAGAAATTCAGAACTAAACCGGGTTCGGAATAAAGTTCATAATTCAAAAATGGATCGATGGTTTACACATAAATGTCTAAAGATAAATCTTAAACAAAAAATTAATGTTGGTGCTATAAAATGGAAAATCTAGATTTTTATGTACCTAATAATTGTTCTTGCACCCATGTTTTTTCAAAATAAATTCATACATTTTACCTAGAAATGTTAGCCAAGTATACCTTCGAAAATTTTCCGGAAAAATATACAGGTTGATATTTTATTATAACATTCCAATAATAATACATCTGTGTACGTATTATGCTTGGGAAACTTATTAGTAAAATAATCTTCTATTCCATCTGGTTATTGAACTTCGTCTTATTTACATGACTACCATCTTTTGATTTTATTTGTCCTCTTATATACACCTACGTGAACATCAAAGGACATAATATAGGTAGGAGGTAATATCCGTTAATATTAAGATCAATGAAGACATCTTGTTTGTGGAACTAATTATATATTAATGACGAAATATATTATTTGATGTTCAATGAATATTCAGCGAAAGAAGAAAAACGTACCTATTTATTGGCTTATTATATTATTGTAAAAATAGAACGAGGAAAACCCCACCGTACAGTTTATCACTAGTACAGGGATCAAGGTGAATCGGTTTCGTAACAACCAGAATTTATTATTAATAGATTAATAATAAATTCTTTTATTATTAATTAATTATTAATAGATTAATAATAAATTCTTTTATTATTAGATTTTAGATTTAGATTCATCGAATATAAGTACTAGTGTATTTGTTGTAAGGTCGTTATTCTTTCGGCAAATAAAGATTACTTATATTATTATCTAGGTGAAGTAAAATATGATACTTTGCAGATTAAAATCCCTCTTCAGTAGGTACTTATCATCCAGATTCAAAGGTATATTTAGAATATCATCATTATTCCAGCTAGTGGATAATTTTCAACATATAATCAGCTTCTACAATACTAATGGATTTGAACATTTTCATTAGAGCATCCTTTAATGTAGAAATGTACGCCTCTTGAGATTAAACGGAACACGCAAACCCCTTAGGAAATAAGTGGAAAAATACAGACCTAATTCAAACTTCAGTACATCTCAATATACCCAAATACATTTAAAAAAAAGTTTTCAGTTTATTCCTGAGAGCCCTACAAAATCAGAATAAAAAAATACGAAGCCTACCCTTGTCACAAGTACCTACGTAGGTACACGGAATTTTGGAACCTCTCTCGAGACCTAGATGTATACCTTGGATCTTGCTGTAGGTACCGAAATTTTTAACCCGAAAAATTCGAATAAAAACTAACAGATCCAAACAGGATAAAAAGCCAAGTAAGGTTGACCTATTGGTTTCATAGTAAATGTATGGAGAGAAGGTTCAAGAATCTGTTATGATATACAGGGTGGCATAGTTATCGATGCGCCACCCGTTTCTAGAATTCATTACATGATTTTTAACCCCTCTGCGTTGAAATGACACGTCGCGTTGGTTATTTAAAAAAAAATGCTGTTCCGTACATTTTGACCGCGTAGCATTGCACTTTTCTATGAAACAGCTGTTTTTTTTTTTCGATAATCTACTAAAAATTTCTACGCTACTTCTAGAATCATGTGCTGAATTAATGGTTACAGTTTACTCTTCGATTTCCCTGCTACCCTGTATATTGCACTCTTAAAACTCTAGTTTGAACAAAGTAGCTACCAATGCGCAAAAAAATGCAGCACGGTTGATTTTAAAACTGCAACGTTAACTAAATTAGTAATTGCAAGTTTTCCTACGAAATTATACTTTCTAAGGAAACTTTGGTATGTCATATTATTGCATTACACTCTGCATACATCTGTTACTAGTTTCTACATACCTTTAGCTAAATCATAACTCTTTCTTCACCAGATCATAGTTCAAGATGCTGGGTCAAGCTCGTTGGCTGATGCTGGTGATAGCAGCGGTGATGACGCTGCAGTCGAGAGGCGAAGGTGGCATCAGACTACCTGATCAGCCACCGCAGCAGGAAGGTGAAGGAAGAAATTTGAACTTCGGAGGGGGTGGAGGAGATCATGGGCGATCGGTAAGCTTTATGTTTTTTTGTTTATACAAGATGGAGACGACAATACAACAATAAATTAAACTGCGTATAGCTAATGACGTTCCCAGTCTGCATACGAAAATTCATTCAACGATCTCCAATAGTTTCGTCACTATAGCAAGTCAAAGATTGGCAAAACCCATAGTCGGCGCATCACTACTATTTGGCTTGTTAGAAAAATCACTTTATTCATTTCAATGTTAGATTTTATTTGTTAGTTCCTAAATACTGCTATGCATTAATATTGCCAGCGTTTTATTTTATTGTTGTATAGTCAGTAACTTAAAGCAAACGCTATCGAACCGCCATATTTAATATTCAGTTAAAAATTATCTGTCGATAGGGAAATCGGCCCTAAGTGTAAAATATACCTACCTTGTGAGAAATTCTAAAGAAACTTTTATTTTGAAGTGCCAAAGATATAAACACTCAATTATTTAGCAAATAAGGATTATAATCGTGTATAATATTATAATCGATCGATCGTGTAGGCTTATAATCGTGTATCTTGTAGATAGCTTCTATTTTCAGGAAGCCGTAAGAAATCATTGATCAAACTTAACGCTCAGTAATCGCTTGTTTTTCACTAAGTCATATTTTCTCTTCCTGTTTAGATGAGATGTTATAAGAAAATTTTCTTCATCTAAATAATGTGACATATATATATCCGGGTATATACCTACTTAAACACGACAAAATTGCAACTTTAATTAACATAATATATAGCTAATGGCTTTATCGTATCCTAATCTTCCAGCCTCAAGCCCAAGGTCGTGGTCTCCTGGACTGGCTTGGTTTCGGAGAAGACCAGGACCCTTACATCCAGCAGTCCACTCAGCAGTGCCTCAACGGAGACCTTGCCGACTGCTTCAAGGCCCAAGCTCTGCGTTCCTTTGATGATTTCTTTGATAAACAGGCTTACCAGTAAGTAGATTGTTTCATGTTCTTGCCCGTTCTTCTCCATTCGATTCTACACTTGTTAATGGACAATTAGCTTCAACTCCGTTATATTCCGGCCGCTGAGAGAATGGGTTCCTGACACCTGTCTGTTGAGTTCCTACAAAAGAATACGTGTTTTACGTATTTATACTTTATTTGTTCCTCGAGGAGCTCGTGGCTAAGTAATAACAGCCGCACGGGTCGATCCATCAGGTTCAGCTACGTTTGCCCGGGTTGGTCTATGGATGGGTGACCATCTTTACATACCGACAATCCTCCGCAGCCGGTCCCGGCTGTTATTCGTGGAACTTTAACAGTTGTTACCTACGAGTCGTGAGAAGCCCGAAAGTCTGACAACCAGTCTTACCAAGGGGTATCGTATTACCCAGTTACTGGGTGTATCGTATTACCCAGTCGCTCCATGTAAAATACTGGTATTCAGCTGCATCCGGTTAGACTGGAAGCCGACCCCAACTTAGTTGGGAAAAGGGCTAGGCAGATTTATACTTTATTTGTCGTGTAAATCGTAGTAAATCGTTGTAAATCGTGTCCAACTGAGAGGTGTCAAGAACGCAGTCTCTCAGCGGCCGGAGTTTACTTTGTGTTTCTGACTGACTTTAAACGTCTGGAAATGGTTCAATTGAGAATTATTATCTCGTCAACTGTGAGCTTTTAGATTTTATAAATGTTTTATTTTTAACAAATTCTAATTTCAAATAGGTAAGCCATCTCAAGCTCTTGAAAGGTCTCAGTAAATCAGCAGCAACAAGAACATACCTAGATTCATTCTAATAGAATTGTATTCTCGTAGAATTATATTAAAACCGTAAACCTTTTATCATTTCCAGGCTATCCGAAAATGCAGTACTGGTGAAAGTAGACTCCCAAGCTCGTGCACTGTCTCGAGAGCCACCCCAGCTCGAATCACAGCCACGCAGCGAAGATTCGGACTGGGAAGCACTCGTGAAATACGGAATGAGGAAGATTGAAAGGTAAATATTGTATTAAGTCTGTAATGGTTCGATTAAACGGCCCGAATGGATTTTGTAATTAAATGCTTAAAATAGAATTTCCATTATATAGCTACAACAAAAAGATAATATTGATTTAAGATTTTATAACAAACGTAAGCAGAGGCATGTTGTCTACAAGCTGTATCCAGGTGCCGTTAGGAGACTAAATATGATATATGAATAAACTGTTCCACCGAATCGCACTTATTAAAATTTTGTTTTGGTGCGGTTAGGGCGGTGCCACACGAGCGTTGCCGGTTCGTGGCGTCGCCGCAGGGCTGTGATATCAACCACGCCGTGCGTTGCGACACCGCTTTGCTCATGTGGCACTCGGTTGATTGGTCATAGCCGTGCGACGACGCAACGCACCGGCAACGCCCGTGTGTCGCCCTTAGTGGAAGTGCTCAGGTGCGGGTCGGACAAGTGCTGTTCAAATCAGTGTTCGGAGTGGAATACCGCGTATATTTGGTTCTTACTGATAAGTAACTTGACAATAACAATGAACCATATGAAGATATCCTTACATCAACATGCAAGTTAACTTAAGAGAATGTAGTCATAAGCTTCATAAGATTGATACTGAACTAATTACATCATGATTTTCCACCAACATTTAAAACCCTACATTTCATAGATACTATTTTTAGCAACGACGACTAATAGTTTCTTGCGATCTCCAAATATAGACTAAGTTTTACACCAATAACTAAAGAACCAACCGCCTATGTCACAAGTTCTAAATGTGATTAAAATATTATACGCTTCAAAAAAAATTAAGGACCTGAAAATAAAGTCTGACGATGTTTTGAAAACTAAAAGGTTCTAGGATTTTGGGTTTGGATATTTTTGTTTGAGTAATTGGCTGAGCAACAGCAAATTTAATCTGAATTTCAAAATTAGTTGTTTGTTTTTCTAAGTTGTGTTTATAAAATAGTTTTATCAAACTAATTAAATGTAATGCTATTAGGTACGCTATAATTATTTACTCATTAAAAATCAGGGATTGACAGTAACATGTTTGTAACGGCATGCCTGAGAGATATTTCTCGACGGGGCATGTGAAGCCAAGTCAGAGGGCCATGGGTGGCATAAAAACTCTGACACCAGGTTAGTCATTAACGAAGTAAGATGTACCGACCCCAAGTAAACTGGAATAAGGGCAGGGAGTATGATGATGTTGGATCATTGACAATAAAATTGAATTGATTCTAACTGCCCTGTTGACGTTCAAAAAAAACAATAGATGTAGATATATTTAGTAAAAGTAAGAGTTAAAAAAAAACCCTGTAAGAAATCGACTCTTGTTTCACGTTTCAACGAGGCATCCTCAGGGTGACGATTGACTTGTCGCGAACCCGAACACAACGTGTTGTCACGCCGAGCGCCGGACGCAGAGACGGGCCTTTTCATGACCTACTTGGAATAATTGATATGAATTTGACTTTGACAAGTCTCTTAAACGCTCCCACTTTGTCACCAGGTTCCTAAGGTCTACTGCCCTGGAGATGCAATTGGACGAAGAGGTGACTTCCCGTGGTGTAATTGCTCCTCGCTTTATTGAACAGATTGCTGATGAAGTGGATATCATCGAGGACAAGAAGGCACCTTTCCGTGAGTACAATATTTGTTATTAAGGTGAATGCTCCAAGGTAGCCCGCGAAAATCAAATTTTCTTACGTTTTTTGCCATTTGCAGGTCAGTATCGGGTTGTATGTTGATCTAAATATGATTCGCGGCCGTATCAGATATTTACTTATAGAATTACTGTCATAAAAATCATCAATACAACTCTCTAAGTCTTATATAATCCTATTGAATGACTATTTCATGAAATCATGACCTTTGAGGATCATTCTAACTTAAGAATTTTTTTTAATCCGTCCACATTGACGAAAATATCGATGTACCTAAATACATTAAAAAAAAAATACATACATTATTTTTATACTGACAACAGTTTTGAACACCGCCAAGGTTTAAAAGGCCTTACAAAGATTACAAGTATGGATTACACCCTTCATCATAGGATTTTATCATAGATCTTCTAAATAGGCTTTCGTCTGGCAAAGGTATGTAATTCTAGTGAACAGAAGGCATTTCGTAAATGACTAGGATTTATAGTAATTAAATGAAAGTCGAGGTTTCATTTAAAAGCCAGATTAATTTAAAAGTAACACTTAAAACCCTTACAGTTTTAAAATAAAACCAAATCCCAAGGCTTTTCATTGGACTTATCTGCGCTTCTTTGGAGATCAAGTCAACTCAAGTATGATTAAATTCTATTGATATAATGTTCGAGTCGTCATTTTGATAATTTAAACAAAATAGCAAAACGATGCATCATTACTGTCATTTAGGCGAGGCGTGTCTGATGAGAATCATTATGAAAGATTCTTCATGAATGAACATGAAAGGTTCAATGTTCATTTTTCTTTTAATGAACGAACCTGAACATGGGTTCTTTTATTCGATGTGTCTAGGTATTATGTGGGCCGATCCCGGCGGCACTGCAATGCCGGGCCGACCCGCGACGGGAGTGGAGCGAGCCCCGAACATCCCGTCAGCTTACAAAAATCAGTTTAATATACTGGTCCCTCAGTGAGGGAACTTTCAGATATTAAGCTGAAAAGAACAGATACTACACTTTGATCTTAGCCAAAAGGCCGAGAAGCGATAACATAATACTGTAAAATCGGGGTGGTCATTCACTCACGGAGAATCTTAACACCGCGATTCAGGGAATTCGCTACGGACGTACAGCGCCATCTATCGGCGTTTTTAAGAACTATCGTCCGCAGCTGGATTCAAAAAAACTTCTGTAGCACCTCACGTCTCTCTCTCACGTCGCAATAATAAACTTCCAGCTGGGATAGGAAAGGATTGAAGATACCCTTCACGGATAAACTGACATCGAGGAACGATCAAAATATTGAGGTGCAAAAGCGGTGCATCAACAATTCATCTGAGTTTTATCTATACGTATTTTATAGATTCATCCTGTAATTTACATAATGTACCAATAGGGAATATGCATTTGATTCAAATAAGAAAGTTTTTTTTTTTTACTTATTGCTTCAGTATGCCTCCATCAATATTTTTGATTATAGTTTCTTTTTGAGCAAGTCAATGAGTGTTTGTAATTTGTTGTCATAGACTATGACGCCACACCAAGCCCGCCAAAATAAGCGTGTAAGGTGCCCGTGTCGTTTGGGTATTTATAACCCTTTTTTTAAGTAATTTCATTTGCTTTTTTGGCGTTGAACTTTTTTTACTATTTTTATGTCGATATAAACTATCTAATAAAAAAATCACATGTATATTCCCTATTAACCGTCTATCTCTATTTCCAGGTCAACACAAACTGAAGAAGCTGATCATACCCATGCTGTTGATCCTCAAGCTGTTCAAGCTGAAGCTGCTTCTGTTCCTGCCCCTCATCCTCGGCCTCGCCAGCTTTAAGAAGTTCCTCGGATTCATGGCTCTTATCATTCCTGGTACGTTCTGCACCTATAGTTTACTATTCGGGTTAATTTTGGACTCGGCTGTTCGATTCTGGACCGGGTTTAGTCGACGGAAGAATAGACAAAGTGACAGATAAACAATCACGATCTGTCATTTTGTCTATTCTTCCGTCGACTAAACCCGTTTCTACGGTAGTCATCAAGACTTTATCTACTACGGTTTTTACAATAGATCACCTAAATGCGTTTAAGCTAAACATTATGTAAAACATAATCCTGTTTCTGTCATTTCCAAACGATCCACAGATATTTTTAATACGTTTAGATTTCCAAGAAATTATTAACTACGATTTCTTTATGTAGAATGGTTGTCGTACTGGTATTTCATATGTTTATACATTACAGATAGTTAAACGAATATTAGTGCTCACAATACCTAAATAAGTTCAGTCAAATAGAATAATTTAATCTTTTGATCAACCAGAGAAAAACTCTGGCACATTCTTAGTGGGCCTAATACTTGATATCAAAAATATATACAAATCTGAGGATCCTAATTCATCTTCTAATATTCTTTGTAAATACTCTTTGTAGTTGTCATAACGTCTTCTAACTGTCTCTTCTTTCCATATTCCAGGTGTTATCGGATACTTCAAGTTCTGCAAACCCAACTCCTCACCGTTCTCCTCCAGCCACTTCTCTGGTCCTCAGTACAGCCCAGCTGGTATTGGTCTTGGACCCTACAGGGAGTCGCCACCACAGTCACATTATGCTCCATCACACTATTCCGAGAGCTATCCCGTAAGTCTAAAGTGTGATTTTTGTATATTTGAATTCAGAATCTGGGATAAATAAATTCATTGCCATACACTATAAAATTCAAATTACGTTGCAAACAAATTTTTATTAGAATTGGTCAATCAAATATCAAATAATAATACAAAATGCTGTAGATAAAGTGAATTATCTGATATTATAAATTCAAGTATAGATCTTCATTGTCACCATTACCCCCGCTTTCGGTCCCTCTTGTTCCATAACGGCCAAATTTTGAAACGTAACTGAATTTTAAGTCACCGTGAAGTTTCATACTCACTAATAAGTACAATAGAAATGATAAAGAGACTGGAGAATTCTGAGGGAAAGAATTCTTATAACTTAAAGGGTGGCCATTGATTATTGCATCCTCACATTATCGGCTTATTTGTATTTTATTCGATGAACTTTGAAATGGATGAACGTGAATAAAATGATGTTCTTTAATCTTCAAAGACTCCAAACTTTTCATATAAAACTGTCTTCACAAAAGCTAACTGAAACATATGACAGGTTATTAAAAGTTTAGCAATATTATTGACATGCTTCGTATCATAAATCAGGTTAAATCGATTCTTCACTTGGATGAATAAATTACTGGAAGAATGTCACTGGAGAAGTTTGATGAAAGTGACCTACATTTTTAGAAAGAAAAGCGCCTTTGTTTTTATCATAATCAAATCGGAAGGAACTACATAAGTAGGGCCATATCAAGTTAGAGAACTAATTTAATTTGGCTTTGTAGAGAGAGCCTCATTTCTGTCACTCATATATATACAATGTGGAGACGACAATACAACAATAAATGGAAACACTGGCAATATGCATAAGAGTACTTATGAACTATCAAATAAAAATTGAAATTACAAAAGTGATTTTTACTAACAAACTACATAAAAGTGATGCGCTGACTATGAGTTTTGCCAAACTTTGACTAGATATAGTGACTAAACTGTTGGAAATCTTTGATTGAATTTTCTTATGCAGACTGGGAACGCCATTGGATAAACGCAGTTTAATTTATTGTATTGCAAGGTCTCCTTCCACCTTGTACATTAATGTCCTCTTTACTATATTCTCTATCAGTCATTTATCATCTATTTGTTTCAGGTTTTCTTTTGATATTTTATACTCCATCGAATCTATATTAGACTTGATCATTGTAATCTTAGAAAATACTGTACCCATCTAACTCGCACCATCATTCCAGGGTGGCCACAAGTATGGATCCGGCGGCGGTATTTCCTTCAGGGAGCATGATGTAAGTCCTCAAGACCTAGCCTACCAAGGTTGGGAGTATAGGAGCAAGCAGGGAGCAGAGGAAATCAAGGCTGAGCAGGCTTAAGACTGAATGTATGTTATTGATAGCCCGATCATAATCTGCCTAGTCTTTTCCCAACTATATTGGGGTTGGCTTCCAGTTTAACTGCATGCATCTGAATACCAGTATTCTTTATGGAGCGTGCCTATCTGACCTCCACAATGCAGTCACTGTAAGCACGATATTAGGTAATAAGGCTTAGTCAATACTTAATATTTTAATACAAGGAATTTAATTTTGAGGGAATCAATGCCTTAAAATACGATTTTAGAGATTGGTATCGCTGAAAACTGTTACAAGAAGAACACTACAATAAAATTGGCAGCCTATAAAATTCTATTTAATAATCAAGAAATAACTATCTTATCAAAAATTGTGGTACGAATGAAAATAAGGTTAGAATATGTGCAATAGCTAAAATATTTTAAGACACATCAGATACCATACAATGCGTGGGATCACAAATGAAAGAGAATTTGAGAACTCTTCGCCACGTATCTATTTCTGTATAACCTGCTAACAGGCTATTAAATGTAATTAAGCCTTCTTAATTAACTATTCAGCAAAGAAGCTTTCCTTGAGAAGGTATTTCTCAAAGGTTTTGTGGCTTCACTTTCACTGACGATCAAAGTTCTTGTGGAACGAAATGCTGTTACGACGCCTACATTATAAATATTAATATAAACTGGATCCAGTTCTATTTTAGTACTCTGTGGCATTACTAATGCAGTTTAGGTTTCCAACAAGCTATAAATTGCCTACAGAATTTTAGTTACAGTAGTAGTACTTGTAAGGCTTGAATGTACATTAATCGCGTACAATTTATTACCTCCTGACAACGCCCTACGCAGAGCTGAATTAGCGATTTGGAGTTGTTCTTTATCAGTACGTTTTATAACTTCAGTTATATATATGTCATGAGTTTAAACTAAGCCTCATAAATTAATCATCATTCAGTCATTCATTCATTAAACAATTTGCATGAAAAAAAAAAACTTGATCATCAAATCATTACCAACATCTAGTCTTTTCCCAACTTCATCGGGGTTGGCTTGGCTTTCAGTCTAAGCATGCAGCTGAATACCAGTATAACATGGAGCGACTGTCTATGTGACCTCCACAACTCCTCCAGTTACTGATCAATTATAAAGATAGTCATGACCTTCTCTATAATTATTCAGTTACTCACGATAACCATCTTATTTTTACATCATGCCATTTGCTTAAAAATATGTGCATAATCATTTTTTTGTGTTATATTTTGCTCAGGATGTACTTAATCTTGCTTATTCAAAAATCGAAGCGTTTTACTTTAAATATTTTTGTATGTCGAGCCAAATTGATGATCGCGCTTTTAGACTCAATTCAGTATGAATTGAAAGGCTCTCTGAATCTGAGTGCTGTTGAAGTTGGATTCTGAAATATGAACCGAAATCACCTATAACAGATTCGTTATTGATGTTAGTTTATAATCGAACATTATACAACCCAACTGCTGGGACTCAGGACTCCTATCTGTGTGAGGGAGTAGGCCGTTATTCTACAGCGAGGGCCCATTACTGGTTGGTGTATGTCTAATGTCTTTGAATGTTTGGTTCTTACGTTTTGAACTCATAGCCCTAATATCATTTAAAACTTTATCACCTACATTGATAAGTTTTGCTCCGTTTCTTTCTATTTTTTATGGTTATTTCTTATATTATTCATTGGAGTGAGATTTATTAATATAGGTTATAATTATAGCTAATTATTGATTCTTAGTCCCCACACAAGTAAGTTGTGGTTCTTATGTAAAAGTTTATGATAAAAGATAGTATCTATCTTCATGTGTGTCAAGTTTGACATTGTAGTAATAATTATTATTAATTAATTTAATATTTGAACTGTTTACGTATTTGTAGTCAGTAAGCGATGTAAATTATTTTTTTGTATAATGAATAAAGTGTTTTTTTAACAAAACTTTTTTTTCTTGTGAAAGTAGCGAAAGTTTCTCTTGATAGCATTTAGTTTTCTTTACAAAATTTTAAAAGACATTATCCTTCAACGAGTTACAAAAAATTTAAGCTGTTGACTTATAGTGCGGATCTGCAATGCCACATGCAAAACTATGTATTACACTGATGTCACACAAAATCCTGCATCGCGCAAGGAGAGTTTACCACTCGACGAGTATATACAACGTCCCGACATCAATCGTCGGGCAGTTGCATCAATCGTCGCCATTTGTCAAATTATGATGAGCAGTTTAGAAGTTATGAGGGAACAGGAACAGGGGCCATACATAAATACAGAACGGTCGAAATAATAACCCTCCTTTTTGCTTCGTCGTAGTCGCGTAAAATGACCTTAGCTATGCGAGCTAAGCAAAGCTATCTTACCTTAGCTCTACATAGCTTTAGGCTGCTTTTTCTACCAGAGATGTGCTATGCAGCTATACTGCGAGAATGTGAAATCTAAGCTACGAAACTTTGTGACCGTTTCCACTAATGCTAAGCTCTGTAGCGGAGTTAGTAAAATATGCTATGAAGATGCAGCGCCGTGAACTATGTAATGAATCGACAGTAGGGAAGGCACTCTGCTCTGCACACAGCTACACCAAAATAAAAATATTTTATTTCACATAAACCTACATGGGCACTTATGAAACGTCAGAAGCTAGGTGCCACTCGCGGATCAATAGCTCCCATCCATTGTACGCATCCTTCGTATAAAAAACATAGCTTAGTTGAACCCGTTTCCACCAGTGCTATGGTATGTGCAGCAAGTGGATATCAAACGCATCCATAGCAACGTAACATCTCTGGTGGAAAGCAGCTTTAAGATCAACGCGACGAGTTCAACTCCAATAACAGAAATACAGTACCAAACCAAAATATATATTATTCTAAACCTTCCAAGTTCTATGTATGAATCTTGTTTTCCGCTTCAATTTGATTTCCAAGAGCTATAAAGCTCACTGCATCATTCTAATTTATACTTTATTGCAATTACATAAGAGTAACATTGCACTGAATTCATAATGGATATAAGTAAAAATAATAATCGTGAATGTGTTTATAGTCTTACCAGCCAGCTCCAGTTTACCTACGCACCATGCACTATCACCAGCTCTATGGCTTAAATTGAAAGTGTTTACCTATTGACCTCGACAAGTCAACGTTTCGTAGACCATTGACATTCTCAAGCTCCATCCAAGTCACCACACCTGAATTACGAACGTTTTCCTTCATAATCTGCCCAGTCTTTTGCCAATTATGTTGGGATGCAGCTGTGCATTCGAATGCAGCTGCAGAAGCCTCGGGCAGAAGCTTGTTAAAGCACTCATTCACAAAATATTTTAAAAGGCACAAATTCTCATTATCTTCCCAGAAAATCTGTCACGAATCATAATTCCAATTAATTAGTATAAATAATAATTAACAATTTGCGAGATAATTATTTCCACGTTTCGTTGAAATTGCTAATATTACTGAAACGAGTCTTTATTTAAAATTAATTAAATAAGTACGAAGAAGCTGCGACGATCCGAGGTTATCGGGAACACGGAACTTGTTCACGAAAATTTTCTGAGATATGATGTTTTATAACCACATGTGTGCACCGATATTTTAAGTGAAGCGCCACCACCCCCACACCGCCGCCGCCGCCGCCGCCGCCGCCATCACCTCTCAACATGAATATATAGAACTAACTTGCTCTTAATTAGGAAAAGTCAACGCTTCAATAACAATCATAATATCACATCACGCCTTGTTTCCCCGAAGGGTTAGGCAGAGTGTACCTATGGTACACCCACATTTCGCCAGTTATGTTTTAAGTCCCATGTAATAGGGGGCGAGCCTATTTCCATCAACCGGGCACAAATACGCATACGCATTAAATACCTTAGGCTCACTTATGGTCAGGAAACCCCGAAGAGTTTTGTAACATGAAACTGAATACCTATAAAGCCTCGTGCAGACTGGCGCGACGCGACAGCGCAACGCGACTCTAAAAAACAATTTCTAAGAAAACACGGTAGAAAAATAAACGGTGTCGCGTCACGCCAGTCTGCACGAGGCTTGACACATTTGGGGTTCCCGTTGGCTATGTTGTTCATCTGCATAGCCTTTTCCCAACTATGTCGAGGTCGGCTTCCAGTCTAACCGGATGCAACTAAATACCAGTATTTTAAATGGAGCGATTGCTATCTGACCTCCACAACCCAGAGACTAAGTAACAAGATACCCCTTGGTAAGATTGGTTTAGACTTTTTGGCTTCTGACGGTATACGGGAGGGATGTACTATACTATTAGCTGGTTCCATACTACTTATCTTTTCCTACAATCTTCTCGGGGCGAGAAGCTAAAATGTGGGTACTAAGTATAATATTTAATAAAAAAATCAAAGACTTCAAAAAATATTCAAACGGATGCAAAGCTTGGGGAATCCGCAAACTGTTGCACATGCGGAAAGCTTTTTTTTTAATTGACAGAAGATTACAACAAACAATTTTTATTTATTTAATTAATACGTATAATTAAAAAAAAAGAATAATTAAGGTATGGATATACCTACTTGCAAACTGAGCAAGGAAAACACAGGCAGACACATCGCAGCCATTTCGACGCAATGTTAAAATATATACAAATAAATAAAATTGAAGAGTATCTTTTCAATGTCAAAACAGCTTTTACTAAATGCATATGAATATAGTTGAAACATTTTTTTTTTTAATTTTGTCTGTTTATTCCGGATAATCTCCGAAACGGCTGGATCGATTTTGACGAGACTCACTGGCATATAGCTGATGGTGTATGAAGTAAACTAAGGTTATGTTACTTTTATTTTAGAAAAAGAATTAGGGCCAACGCGGGGGATGCCGCGGGCAGCAACTAGTTGATAATAAAGTATTTTATTTAATTGATCATAAAGAAAATATTTTTTATTCCTCTACTAACACTTAACACTATAACTGGGGCCTAAGTCTACTAATTTATAAACGTCAAAATGGTGTCATAATGGTTAGTTTTTGACAGTTTTTGTATGGCAAATCTGTCAAAAACTAACCATTATGACACCTAACTAACAATTAGTAGACTTAGGCCCGTGAACATTTGAAAAGCGCGATACTCTTCTCACAATAACCCTGACAACAATGTTAGCTCAGGGAAATTAATTGTGTATTATCCTATTAACTATCAAATTGCCCGTATATTCAAATCACAACTGTCATTCTTTTACGAAATGGCTATATCACGGCAAATTGACGAAGTGTCTCAATTTGATAAACAATGAATTTCCTTGACCGTACCTAATGGTGCCGATTTCCTTGTTCAAAAACTAAACTAAATTTAAGTTCAGTGCATCTTTTTCTTTCTATTTTATTAAGAAAAGGACAGAAGATACATTTTAGTTTAGTCCTGTCAAGTTAATCAGCGCTTGACGTAATTTTAATAGGAAAACTTGAATTTAGTTTAGTTTAAATGATCAATGATTTATTTTCTGTAAGTAGGTTTGTAAAAACACTTTTACACGTCAATCACACGTTATAAAACTAGATGAGGTCGGCGTTTCCTATCTGACTACTCTGAGAAGAAAGGCCGAAACAAACTCAGAGGTCACAGTCTCTTTTAAAGTCCAGACATAATCTTGGTCGGATCATGTGAAGAATATGTAGATTCGTGTCTGAAATGGTTTTTTGAGGAAAGAACCACACAGATTGAGTGGACCTGTCCAGTCAGTGCACGCATTTGTCAGTAATCGTGAACTCGTTTAGTTTGTGAACAAGGGAATTGACACCATATTGCCAAACTTTCAAAAATTAACAAAATACATCACGTTCCCAACTACCAGTAGTTCTTAATATGAGCATTAACTACATTATAATCATTATCTTTTTTTCCTTTTACAAACTGCATCGAATCAAAGTCTTTGAATATAAAGATATCTCGTGCGTCTCTTTTCGGCCTCTTGAAGTAATTATTCTTTCTTGTCTGCATGTGTCGGTAAGGTAATGGATACCGAGGTAACTTCGCCTGTTTTACGCTGTACTTTTTCATTTTCTTCTGTTGATTCGATCGCGTTGTCATCTCTGATTTTCGAGCAGAATAATCGTCTTGATCATTATCGAAGTCAAATTTCGGTGCTACAGTCGGGTAGCTGGAAGTACTCTTGATCACATACAACTTCTTTATCTTCGACCTGTTATTCTTCTTTATGATCTTCTGTATTGTTCTTTTTGGTGACTTTTTGAATAATTTACTCTTGCCTTTCTTGTAATCTTCATAGTATTTGTTCATGACTGGTAACCTGATCATGTTTTCTGCTTTATCGATGTATGTAATGTTGTAGGGAGTCTGCAAAGAAAATTTTAAATATAAATACTTGTTCAGCCATCAAATTATAAATAAAATAAGTTCTTATTACAAAGTTTCTAAGGTCTTGGAACACAATCTTAGGTTTCAAAACTTTACACTGAAATTAAACCTCTTAAGTATGTAATAGCTGCTAGTTTGGAACTTGACTTGTTAAGCTTAAAACAAAACTCTGTCATTGCAAAGGCCTCCAGTTACGTAATAGTTTACATAAATCTTATTTTCTCAGAAACACGACTAATTACGGTAGACGGACGATTATTACGGCAGGATCAGACTCAGACCAGCCTCAGTTTTAAGATTTAAATTAGTGTCGCAAAAATACTTTGTGCCGTTTTGACGAACAACTGGCTAATGCTAAGAAGTCTAAGATATGTTTTAAAACCTGTGAAAATAAACCTTAAGTGATATTAAACAGGCTTTCTTCTAAGACAGAATGGAATGCTCAAGAATTTGGCTTCTGAATAAACATTCTAGAAATTTCCATTAAAATCTCTCTACTTCTTCTTGCAAGAAGCATCACCAAGTCGGCCACTTGAAAACCCATGGTGCAGACAAGAACACAAAACAATTAAAAACAAACAAAAAAAAAAAAAAAAAAACTTGAATACCTTAACGTGCAAGGCGCTCTAAGGCTGTTTTTTTCAGTCTGCACCTGGAACCGTTACTTGCTTCTGTCTAAACAAAACCACACGCAACAACAAACCACCGCAAACAGCCAGTGAAATCTATTTTGAAATAAGTGCCAATGAAAACCAACCCATAGAAACAAAACAAAAAACAGTGAGAACAGCCAATCTATTCTGCCAAAATCGCACCGTGAAAACTTAGGTGAAGACATTTGTACAGAATAGACTTTTAATATTTATAGAGGTGTTAGAACAAACTATAAAAATATCATTAATTACTCCTTTACGCGGCTTCCAGTTGTGTTGATTCCAAAGGTGATAACCGTTCGATTTGATCTTCCCCTAGGAGAAAAAGAGTGCGAAAGACAAGGTTAATAACAGCCATACAATAAACATAAAAAGCGATTATTTTGCAGCGCAACTGTGGCCAAACTAAATAGTGTCCCGTCTGCAAAATTTCTTAAGAAAATGAACGTTTTACCGTATTTGTTCTTCCGATGGAGCCCATGAGCGCCTTGTTTTCTTTGCCATTTTTTGAGCCATACTGAAATAAAAGAGAAGATTGCATAAATTAATTTTCAACACACTTGCTCGTAAATTGGCTCTTATTGAAATGCTTTTAGGTTCATAATACATTAAACACGCGTGCTTTTTTTCTTTATATTACCGCACTAGTGCGGTAATGTGCGCCACAGAAAAAAAATACTAGGCAAAGTAATGACATGGCAGCATGGAATTTGTATTTAACAGAAATTGACTTTGGTGAAGCGTTTTACCAAAGGGCGCTCAACAGCAAGTTGTTGTAAAAAAAAAACCATAGGCGATAGATTTAGTTATACTAAAAAAACCCATGAGTCGGTCAGTGGGATACTATACATGGAGTTAGTATGAACTATCCTATAATCCTCTATTATTAAATGAGCATTCTCTATTTTCACCCGAGCAGAGATGTGCGCTTTTTCTAATCTCATTTTGAGAGACTTCATGCCTTTTTATGCCTACTGTATAAATAAAATATGATAAATGACTATAATATTTCATCAAATTATATATTTTTCACGACATATTAGCCTTAATTTGCATATTCAAAACATTATTTTGTGTTTATTATATTTTTATAGGCTGTTTAGCGGTTTTGCCAGTGCCTTTATTTACACCTACGCGCGCATTGCTGGCGCGGTGCGTGGAGAAAACAAAACCAGCGCGCCAATTGCCATAAATATTTGTTATTGTTTTTGTTGTGTGGTTAATTACTATCAAAAATACGAAATCAAAAGTATTATCACCAACCGACGTAGAAAAGTTTTTAAAAGAAGCTCCGGCACCCTAATTGCGTAATACACGATCAATCTGAATCTGAATCGTTTTGAAACAGATTGCTAATCCATTGATTTGTAAGTTCGAAAAAAAATATCTGCTCAACAACGTAAATAACGCAATGGATGTTGTTGAACTGTCAAAATGAAACAGATTAGTCTGCATCGTTTACGAAAATGTTTTCCGCAATTAGGTAGCCGATAGTCAGTACTGGCAACAAAGGTCAGTTGAATTTTATCTAATTGTATCATCTCTATAGCTACGTTACAACAAGTCTGTTTATTCCTCGCAAGTGTGTTGAAAAACGTAGTATGAAACGCGTGTGCATTGATCATTACTCACTCGGCTACCTTATCACCGCCTCGAGTGTAATGTACACTCGTATCATAATGTATTATTATTTGTCCTTTAATCCGCTTTTTGAAGGATTATAACATGTATTATGTTAAGTTATGCTATAATTTACTAATTGTACTTTTACTTAACTTTTTGACATAATTTTTTAAAACAGTATTTTGCCTTCACATGGCACCTTCACCTCTTACATAACATCACGCCCGTAATCCCCAAGGGGATAGGCTGTACCCGTTTATTTACACCCTCATGTAATAGAGAGGCGAGCCATAGCCTTCAACCGAGCACAGATCCAGAATCCGAGCTGCTACTGAGAAATTTTATTCCTGATGAAAAAACCCAATAATACTTTGCCTGACCTAGGAATCGAACCCAGGAGCTCAGCAGTAGCGCTTGCGACCAGCGATGCAGTTACTCTATTTTTTCTGACAAACTTGGTACATTGAAAGGACAATTTCATTATTTCAAGCTTTGCCATGTCTGCATGTACGTAATGGAACAATAAGTAGACTTTTGGATAAAGAGGTTTTATACTACATTAACTACCTACATACAAACAAAAGCACTTCACAAATCACTAGGCACATTATACATAGCATTACGTCAGTAGGTATGTAATGAAATGTTCATGTTTAAGTATTACATAATGTGATAACATTATTGTGTTGAACTTGTGTGTGCTTAAACACAGTTTACACAGTTGCTTATACAACATACATTTGTATGACGATAATGGAGTACTGCGAGAATGTTCTCTAATCTCGAAGTATATTTGTTACTCTGTGCCCCCTCCCCCTAATAAGCCCATGGATTGTATGGGTAATAGTGGACATATATATGGAATGTAGAATAGAATACTCTTCATTATCTACAACATACAAATGTATTTGTGTGTTTTTGTAATGAATGTGAGTGATGCGTGTGGGTGTGTGTAATGTAGCTATTAAAGACTGTTGCAGAAAACAATCCTATATGAATATTTCAATTATTGATATTTAAACGCCCAATGAGCTGTAAGTAAAAATAACCACTATGTGGAGCCCTGACACAGCGTAGATGATGGCGATACGACCTGGACAGAACCTCAAACTCAAACCCAAAGCATTTATTTCAATTATATATTTCGTTAGTATTAAGATTGCTTGAATGGTGTTTCAACATCCAGACAAACCTATTGAGGTTTTTGTGATGTTCAACTGTTAATATTTTGTTTTGTTCCTTAATTAAAAAACAATAAAAAATAAATTAAAAAAAAAACCATTTACAGGCACTTTTGAACTATCAAGGAGTCGGTCAGTCAGAAAAATATGAAGCTAGTTGTCCATTTCAAAGCGTAGTAGGTACCTATGGAGAAGAACAGGCAAGAAACTCCACGGACACTCTTTTAAATAAATAAATTGGTACAAAACCAACAAACAATTCATATTAGCCAAACACCAAAACAGCTGGAAGTCATGAGGAAGGCCTTTGGCTAGCCTTGGCCTTGGTATGATGCAGGTTCTGAGTTACCAATAAGTTTTTGCTTTTAACAAATTGTTGATCATAGCAAGTATGCGAAGATAAAGATCTCATGATCCTGCTCATTTCATCCATCCATATCCACCTAGATGAATATTTGAGAAAACTATTTGTTACGATAGGTACTTTTTCACATAAAAAACTATTGAATGCCTCAGTAAATAATACACACGATGCTATTACAATCATCATTAAATAACTCCGTTTATTCTCAATCAGCGAGCCATGCTAACGACTGTTTATTTCAAATAACATTGTAATTTATCACGAAAATTATTACCACAAGCGTTTTGAGGTACCATTAGTCAATGTCTTCTACAGTACTTCCTAGAAAAGTTTTTAGTCTCTTCTGTCAGTTTCTTTCAAAAGGTTGTTATTCTTGCGACGCAAGTCTGGTGGAAAATTTCTATTAAACTTCACGGAACTTGTTCTACTTGGTGCCGCGTCGCGCCTGTCTGCGGGTGCCTTTAGGTTTCTCCGATTCGCGCGAGAGGATATTTAACTTGCACGCAAACTGCTCGCTACCGTCTCGCGACCATGTCCAAAGGTATCCATACTATGTTCCTAAAATGCACGATTGCACGCGAACCGCACTGTACGTGCGCGTGCGCTGGCGAGGACCCGCCTTTAAGGGCCGGGTCACACCGGAATGGCAGCGGCCGGCAGCGACGCGGCGAGCACTTTCAGTGTGAAATAATTTTAAACTTTATCTACCTATATACATAAAAGACCAGGATCGCGTAAAAAGCTTGAAAGCGTCGCGGAGCCGCGAGCGGCCTCGCGGCGCCGCTGCCATTGTGTGACCCTTTATTACATGGGAGTAATTCAACATAACTGGTGAAATGAAGATATACAAAAATGTTACAATCATTTTGATTTAAGGTTATCTAAATAACCTCTTCGGCATGAGCTATTTAGACTTTAGAATTACTGTTAAACGCTTTTATACCAATACCTGAATTGCAATAATTTCCATAGCCAATCTTAAGATAAACATCATCCATCTAATCGTTCTCAACTATGTTGGGTTGGGATTCCAGTCTAACCGGTTGCATCTGAATACCAGTATTTTACATGGAGCGACTCCTTATCTGACCCCCACAACCCAGTAACTGGGCAACACGATACCTTGGTTAGACTGGTTAATCTTAAAAGAATAAAAACAAAAAAATAAACCAACTCACATGTATTTCACCAGCAGATATAAAATTGATTAAAACCGAAGAAACAATTAATTTCAGGTACATTATTCAGACATCTGAACTTTGTAATGAATGCTGAACTACTAATGAGAAACTTTTATAAACTATCCTAGTCGATAACTACGGTAGAAAATGTAAACATCATTGTTATAACCTCAATGTTGTAAAAAAGAAAGTTAGTGTTTGAAAATGGCGGATATGACCTTAGTACGTTTTCTGCACTCCTTTGCTGATTTTGTTATGCTTTCATAGATTAAACATAATGAATTGCTCAGAAACATAGCATTTTAAATTGTTTATAGTTTTAATAACGGAACAGTGACCAAAAATATTCAGAAAAAGTTGTGTGACTTTTTTCAATATTCGATTTAATGGAAAATGTGAAACTTTTACTCGAAATTGTTTTTAATAATTGTACAATTTGTTTATCAAAGTTTTTTTTTTACTTTTACGTGTATTCTAGTGTTTTAAGTGAACTGTTATCTGAAGTACCTACTTAGAAATTTTACCCAATATAGATCTGAGTAAATCCGTAAAATAATGCTTTTTAAATTCGGTGTAAGAGTAGTTCATAATTTATGTGCAAAGTGAAATACCAAATATTCGGAAAAGAAAAATGCGTTCAAGAAAGTAAAATATAATAAAATTCAAAAAGAAAAAACTGTAAAGAGGAAACATTTTGGTAAACAAACAAAAGTAAATTAGTCTTTCAAAAAATGAAAGCAAAAAGTGTTTCATTATGAAAAGTGTTCCAAATTCGGATTGACTTTTGCGTCAAATGGTCTGCAAACCTCGATTGAAAATGCAAAATTCGAAATGTTCGAATACTCCTCAATGAAAGTTGAAAAAGGTCTAGGTACCTACTATGTGCAGACAAACACTGAGACTGATACTGAGGTTTAATTAATAATGTCCGTTGTGACGTCACAAACATCAAAATGATTGTTAAGGTAAGTTTTTATGAATTGTTAATTGTTTTGTACATATATACTGACATAGCCCCAAGAATTACCAAACTTAAGTGGCAGTCTCACCACATCTTCCTGGGCTGGCCTCAGCGGCGCCGTCCATCCTCAGACACCCACCGTGTGGAGACTGTTGCCCAGCGGTCGCTATGCAATCGACTGACATGACCCGCCCAATCCCATTTTAGCTTGGCATCCTTTTTGCCTACGTCAAGGATCCCCGTTTTGGAGCGCAACGTGGTGTTTCAAAACCTGTCAGTTCGTTTTACGCCCAGAATGCTGCTCTCCATTACTCTATGGCAACTCGGGGAGCGACCAGGTCAGAGCACCGTAGGTTAGGACATGGTGGCGAGACGACCAAGACGCGTACCGCAAGGGGTGGATCGAGGTGACCCTGGAAAAGGATACTTGGAAGGATTTGGGGGAGGTCTTTGCTCAGCATTGGGATAGTTTAGCTTAATACAAAAAAAAAAAATGTGGCAGTGCACGCAATGCTCTCAAAACAGATGCCGAAAGGTCCTGGAATGGCGACAGAGTACACATGGTGGGCCGATAACCTGGTGAAGACCGTAGAAATCCGCTGGATGCGAAAATTACAGAACCGGTCAAAGTGACTGTTCTTGGGAGAAGCTTATGTCCAGCAGTGGACGTCTTTCGGCTGAAACGACGATGATGATGATGATTTTTTAATGCAGGTTTGGAAGAACAGGGTGATGTTTTTCCGTTGAAAAGGGAGGATCCTCCTAATAGACGGGTGGTGTATCCCCTGGATTGCATGGTCAAATTAATTCGGAATCATAATTTACAATTAGATTTTAAGGACCGCCATTTCAATATCATTCACTTGATTTGTATAGATAATATAACGTAGACAGTTCCATCAATGTTAGTTTTAATTATAAATAACTTGAGAATGGAAATTATATAATTAACTTGCGAATGGGAAATATATAATTATATGTTACTTAGCCAATTATAATAGTAGTCTTACGGCCCAAAATAGGAATTATGAGGTTCACAAAAAAGAGGCGCAAATATTATATTAGTTTACTCCTACCACAAGCCGCGTTAAGACTCCTACAAACAGGCGCGACGCGACTTTAATAATACAATTTCTAAGAAAACTTCGTTCCAAAAACACTGGCCACTACTTCTTACACCATATCTTATAACGTGGTGAAAAATTTGCTGGTCAGTATGTTTTTAATAGGCAACAAAAGTTTCAGGCTCATTTGGAAGGCCAAATTCAAAAACCCGAAAAAGAGAATTTGAACCGTTCCTTTGCAACAATATTTTGAATATTTTTTCAACCTTTTTGTACAAACAGAACAAGATTCCAAGCATTAATGAAATGTAAACAAAAGCTTACCCTACTTAATGCTTATCGGCAATGCTAATAAAAAAGTAACGTTAAAACAAAATGGTTGCGATTGTAGGAAGGTGTCGAAGGGTTTTAGCAGTGATGCTGGTAAAATTCCCCTTAACAGATTTTTATTATATTAACGATTGGGATGACCAATCAATCTGCCTAGCCTCCCAACTACGTTAGAGTCGACTTCCAGCGTAACTGGATGCAGCTGAACACCAGTATTTTCCCTCTGACAGCCACAACCCAGCAACTGGATAATACGATGCCCCTTGATATGACTGGTTTGACGATTGTCAAAGATCTGTGTTTGACAGCCGGGAGCAACGGCTTATAGGCTCCCAGACAGGCGCGACGCGATTTTGGTAGAACAACTCCCATGAAGTTGAACTAACTTCCGAGCCGCCATTAAGTTTGAATCGAACTATAACAAAATTCAAAATAAAGGCATTATACTAAAAAATATATAATTATAAAATGTTACCTCGTAAGAAAAGTGGAGTGTAAGTGATATCTAAGATTTAACCTCACGGGTTCCATTGATCCCACGTGAGCCAGTTTGAATCCACAAGAAATGTTTATTTATTGGTAGTTTGTGCACTCCCGTACCTCCGAGACTGATCTTCTAAACTTGTTGAGAGATACATCGTGTAAGTCGGTTTCTGATGTTTTACAAAAACTGTTGTAAATTCGGCACATTCAGATCAAGGGAGCGTTGAGTCCAAGATTGGATTTACGGAAAGGCATATGGAACAACCTGGTGATGGGATTTCTTGGAGGCTTTGAAGGGACTAAATATTGGAAGCTTTAACGCGCTTTCCGCGATAAATAACCGCGACCGCGAGCATAGCTTAGCCCTCAATCGACCCGTGAAGCTGTTATCATTTAGCCACGAGCGAAAACTAGCGAAAATATAATAAATTAAATGTCGAGGCAATTATTATATCTATCATCCAAAGGATGGATGGGAAGCTCAGAACCGGTCAAAGGCCTCACCCAAGCACCGAGCTTGAGTGAAGCCTATGTTCAGCAGTGGACGTCTTTCGGCTAAAATGATGATGATGATGATGATTATCCAAATCTGTAACACAGAAGAAGATACATTCATCTATATACATCAATACGATCATTTTTTTCATTCATTCTGCCTAGCCTTTTCCCAATCATGTTGGTCGGCTTCCAGTCTAACCGGATGCAGCTGAATACCAGTATTTTACATGGAACGATTGCCTATCTGACCTCCACAACCCAGTAACTGGGTAATACGATACCCCTTGGTAAGACTGGTTGTCAGACTTTCGGGCTTCTGACGACTCGTAACGACTGTCAAAGATCCACGAATGACAGCCGGACCAACGGCTTAACGTGCTTTCCGAAGCACGGAGGAGTCTCGGTATGTAAAGATGGTCACCCATCCACGGACCAACCCCGGCAAGCGCAGCTTAACCTGATAGATCGACCCGTGCGGCTGTTATTACTTAGCTACGAGCTCCACCTCGATATACATCGATACGATACAATAAATAAATACACAGAATATAAACACCAAATCACGATCACAAAGTATGAAATAAGACAATATTCTCATCTGTAATTGTTATGTACAGTAGCCAGCATATCAAACTGCCCTAAACTCTTAAACTTTCCCAATCAACCTTGAACCTAACGCTTTAGCGATAAAGTTTAAAATCTACTAAAGTTTAACAGATTTTAGTAGCTTGATGTGCTGGCGACTGTACATACTATTCAATACTTGTCGTCTTTATGTAATGTTAACGTTCGAAAAGTGCGGATTCTTAAATCAAATCTTAGCCTAGTTTGAATAAATGACGTTTTATATTTTGATTTTACTGAGGATTTTACACACTTTAATCACAGACAGCCGGTGTCTGAATTGAGAGTTTTAAGTTTAAGAGAATTTGTTCAACTCTGCCTTAACATTACTTAAACATAATTATTTTTGTTTATGATTTAAGTTAGTTCTTTTAGTTAGTAGTTAGTTATAAAAATATGAGCATTTGAACTTAGTTACTCAAATTTGACTGAAAGCTTGCTTTTTTTTACAAAACTTCGTTTCACAATTATGAAAAACACGTATAGATGTTCAAACTCAACTCTAACTCAAAGCATTTACTGGAGACGCGCCCGTAGCGCCCGTCCAAGAACATAACAAATGGATCAGCACCATTCAGCTAAACCATTTGGAAGTGAACTTATTGATCCAACACACTCGCCACCCCCAGCCAGACATTCTTCTACTAGTAAATACAAAATACTACGAAAATAGTACTATAAATCAATAATTAATACAATTTTCTCCTTCCAGCTACTACTGCTGTTGACCATCACACTAAAGAACTCACGATGTTCCCTCGTCATCGACAGCTCCCACCAGAAGGGACTGAATCTTTCAGAATACTGTCCCAACATGAAGTACTGCAGAGAAGGGACCCACGTCATGTGCATGCACTATGATCCTGTAAGTTGATACCTATACTAATATTATAAAGAGGTAAAATTAGTTTGAAAGAAAGAAAGAAAACCGACCAAGTGCGTGTCGAACCACGCACACTGAAAGGTTCCGTAGCTGGGATGAACATATCCGAAGAACAAACTTAACATTGTAGTTGAAAAACATGTTCTCCCATACAAAATGAATGGTAGAACATGTTTTTGCAACTGCAAATTTAAGTTGGTCGATAATTACTCGTTAACTAGTAGATCCCACTTAGCTGTAATAGTTTTCCTTTTAATTTCGATATATATACTACTGCTGTGATTTTTTCCACATATCCAGAACTTACCGTTTAGCTGGCAGGGGGAGGGGACAGTTGACTCTAACAAAAATTAACACTTTAAAGCTTAATATTTCGCAAACGACGTCAATCGGTGCGGCATATAATGAGATAACAATAAAAAGTTTAAGAAATAAAAATAAAATAAATACCATAATCAGTCCTAAATGTTTAAAATAAATATAATGATAAGAACGGCAACATTTCGTTCCGTCGGCGACTCACGCTCCAGACGCCACAGGATGGCCCGGTTTGTGTGTTTGTTTGTAAGTTTGTATGTAATTTCTGGAACTACCAGTCGGATTTGAAAAAATATTTTTGCATTGGGTAGTTCAATTCTTGAGGAAGGTTATCATAGGCATCAAACATCACGCAAAAAGAAAAAAATCCAGAAAGAACGCTCAGCGAAAAATAGCGGGGGAAGACGATGGGATGAGACGCGGTGAGTCGGGGGGGGGGATAATAATAATACCATCCTATTATTGTCCCACTGCTGGGCAAAGGCCTCTTTCCATAGAAAGAAAGTACGGGCAGCAACAAAAGTCGATTAAAATGATAAGATGCATTGCTTTTCAGCATTTCAAGTTTAAATGTCATGCTAAGATTTAGTTCCCGTGGGATATTTTCCGATATTCACGCGGGCGAAGCCGCGGGCAAAAACTAGTACTTAAATAAAACAAAAGAAGAAGTCTCTAATAAGAAACCAGAAGCTCCTACCTCCTTCCTTGACCTAGGCATGAAATAAATCACTAAGGGTTGATTCGACCAAACAGGAATAAATTTTATCCGCAGAATAGGCTTTCTCTTCCGAATAAATATTGAATTTTTGACAGATTTTTACTTACGAAAACTGTCAGAAGTAAATTTTATTCCGCGGATAAAATTTATTCCTGTTTGGTCGAATCCGCCCTAAAGTATAGGTAGGTAATATACCGAAGACTGCCATAATGATGCTAGATAGAAATTAAAAAAATAGATAATACTCATACCTGCTTATACAGCAACAAGCTGCATGCCCGAATGGATTTCCCATCGTCAAAAATGACGAACTTCCATACAAACTTTCATACACTTTCACCCCTTTAGGGGTCGAATTTTCAAAAATCCTTCCTTAGTCCTCACTTTCGTTGTTGGAACTCTTGTGCAAAATTTCATGCTTCAAGACGCAGCAGTTTAGGCTATGGGTAGTCTGTCAGCGAATTAATGAATTTAAAATTAGTATGAAGGAGAATGACTTGCTAAACAATGGTTTTAATTACATTCTGTTATTATATGTTTTGTCTAAACATACTCAACGTTTTTAAACGCTGACAAGAGGGAAAGCTCGGTGTCGAACTGTATACAAAAGAAAGAGAATCGCGATTATAAAACGCTTGTAATTTATAGCAAATATGAAGCACCGAGTAAACGCGACTTAAATAGACTATACTCCACTGACGTCACTTCCGTTCACTTCATCAGATATTTCTGGTACTTCCGCCCAAAACTTTGAATACAATATCGTTGACATCGTCTAATTACTTTCATTGTTTAGTAATGAAGACTGTGTAGGCAGAACAAGGGCGTAATAAGCCTATTTTGGATAAAGTTATTTTAGATGTTCTTTTGTTATTTCCTAACTTTTTGTTTGGTTATGAATAGGGAGACCTACTTCGTGTACCTATTTAAATATTTTATCTACTCCCATGCTATAAATCATTTATAAAAGTTTCTGAAACAGTTAGCTTATTGCCAACATTAATACGACCTGTGTATGTGTGTGTGATAGTAACCATTATTTATCATCCAAACGAGTGTTATATTGCTGTACTAAATTTCATAATGCAACTCGTTTGCCCCTTCGATACCTTGCGGTCAGCAGGTTCAGAACCCCACGCTGACACATCTGACACATTTTCCAAAATACGATACGTCACGTTTGGCGGGTACAGGCTATGGTCGTTTTAATGTTGCCAATAGCTAACTGTTTCAGAAACTTTTATAGAGGATTCATATCATGGGTGTAGATAAAGTCTTGTATGCAACTGTATATAATTAGGTATTAAAACACTCATGTGATACTATTATCAATACAATAGTTGCATAAATAACTATTATTTCACATAAACCTACATGGGCACTTACGAAACGTCAGAAGCTAGGTGCACTTTTCCAATATTGGTCGTTTCCTATGGAGAAGAGTCTGTAGGCAAGAAACATTACTCTTTTAACAATAAATGGGTTTTACAATGTTTTCAAATTACAGTGTGAATAGGTATGAGAGAACAGTCAGTGTAGGCCTGTCAACAAGTACCAGATCTATTATACATTGTGATAGCGAAATCAATTTTCACGCCTTTCCTTAAGACCTAGACGAATTATTTTTTGATATTCGGATATCTCATGACCTAAAGAGGTGCCATAAAGAAAATGAATTAAAAATATTTATATAAATCCGCAAAATTTCGCAGTACCTACGCTAACCTACTTAACAAAATAGAAAATTGTCTACAAATTAACAGTCTATTAAGCCTACGACTTTCTCAATACTCCAGTTACAACACTATCATCACTTCTACATGGTATAGTTTATTACATAATCTGATGCCAACCCATACCACTTACTTTTTAAACAATATCCAGTCATTCTGAAATCAATCCTTTAAGTACATTATTTTCATTTTTTACCTTGTTTTTTGTATTTGTGTTTCACGAACTGTGTCCAAATAAACATTATTCTTTCTTTCTTTCTTTTTTTCAAAATTGTTCGAACTTTTTGCGATGTAGTCATTTTGCGACTTAGGTATTTTGAGATTTAGACATTTTGAGATTTGGACTAAGAGCGGTCAATTTGCGATCCAGTCATTTTGATACCGACCCATATGTAGTATAGTATGATTGTGATCTCAATTTGAAGCCAGCAGCCAGATAATGAGAAACGCGCGATTGTGAACAACGCGATCGATGCGTAACAGCCTGGCTGCAATTAGAGCCATTATATGGCCTTTGTAGTTAGAGTTAAATCGAACAGATTGGATTGCAATTTGTAATCGAGTGGAGGCAATGTAGGGTTATATTGTGTCCGACGGAATCTATTGCGCTGGTCTGCACGAGCCGTAATGCTCCTGACTTCTCTATATGAGAAGTGGCCTTTGCCCTGCAGTAGTACAATAAAAGGCTGGTTATATTATTATGTGTCAGTCATTTGACTTATATACTTAACATCATAGATGCCTAGCTTTTTTCCCAACTATGTTTGGGTCGACATCGACGCGAAAACGGTTACCAGGAATTCAGTACGTCATTCTGGTCAGTACAATCAGTTGTTCATCGGTTCAGTGGTTATTAGAACAAACACCTGCAATAATGCAATACCTACACGGTCAAAATGTATGGAACAGCAGATTTTTTTTCAATAACCTAGAAAAATTCTACAAACGGGGTTCAGAATGATGCACTGAATACGTGGTAACCGTTTTCGCGTCGATGTCCCTGCCACCCTGTAATAAGATTTTTTTATATATTACAAAAACAAAACAGTACAACAGCTGACAGCACTTGACCAAAGATGGCGGCGCCCGGCGCGCGGGTCAAATTAAGGTGTTAATATAGTCGTAGATAGCCGTTACCCGTTGTGGCGAAAATTCATTAATGAGAGCTTTCGAAGTTGAGGTTTTTAGGGTGTGGCGTGTAAAGTACATTTACTCGGAAACAAATTGCGCCACATTGTTTGAGCAATATGTTTTGTATTGCGTCCAACAAGTTCCTGACAACATTGAATGTTGCAGTGTTGCTGGCAACATGCTAATGCTTCGCATTCATGGTCAACAAGAGTAGCACACAACATTGGTCCGTCGATCATAGATTACAGTCCGCTTCGCTCATCTCCGCCTGTATAGAAACGCAGCCGTACACATACACTTTCCGAATTCGTTCGAAATTCGAAGTTTAATTTGTTTGTTTATTTTCGGCAGTCAGTTGGGGTCTCATTTCCTATAATGTATGGGAAAAGTTTTTTGTGATTTCTGACTTTTCTAGTACTGATACCTCAGTTGGTCCAATAGAGGTTTTTGATCATTATATGAAATAGGATCGAGTGGCATAAAAAAAGTTTTAACGAAAATTGCCCATTTTCCTGCAGACTGTACATTTTTTCAAAATCTGTGAATGCAAATCAAAATTTCTCAAAAAGTTAAGGACAGTCTCCTAAGACCATTTTCCTAGTAGCTAGAACGGTTGAGATAGCCGCCCTTGCTGCCCCATCTCAAAAATCCACCCTGTACTATCTTCACTGTGTGTGGTGGTCCATTATATTGTACGGTGAGGGACTATGGCGAAGATAATGTATATTTTATATGTATTATGTTCAAAGTGTGCGAGCATATGGCGGGCAGACATTAGTTTTCCTAGGTAGCATTGCGCCCGGAATGTTAGTATAACATCTAGATACGTCGCTCATACATCGTTCAGCCACCTTCAACAAAAACTAGCCACATGCGTAAATGGACAAAACATCGAGTTTTAATAACAGTAATTATGAAACCAATATTGTTGCTATAATAAATTAAACAATCTAGTATTATTAACAATACCTTTGTTAATAAAGTAAGTATAAAAGTAGTTAATTAAACAATAACAGAAGCGTGTTATGTTGTGGAAGGTACTATTACCTTAACTAGTGATATGATGTACCTACTTATGATATTTATTTCTGTAAGTAGTTCTGTACAAAATATTTTTTTCAGGTCAAAAATATATATTTTAAACTAGAGTTGTTAAGGTAACTAAGTACTCTGAGAAGAAATACCGCAACAAACTCGGAAGTCACCATGTTTTTTTTACTAAAGAGACGCGTGATGTCTTAACATGGTCGGAGAAAAACTATAAAAGGCATAAGTATAGACAGCACTGAATTTAGAAATCCTTTTAGGAAGGAAGTTAAGTGGGTCAGGAATTCCGGAAATATAACAACTGGGAAATTAGGATCCTCACCGTCCTCCTATCAGACTTTCCATTCGATTAGGATTAATCATCTAAACTCATTTATGTGAAAAAAACCTGGCCAAGTGCGAGTTGGAATCGCGCATTAAGGCTCGTTCACACCGGCGCGACTTGTCGCGCGACGCGACACCAGCAATTGTTCAATCGTGAAGTTTTATTAGAAATTGTATTGTTAAAGTCGCGTCGCGCGACAAGTCGCGCCGGTGTGAACGAGCCTTTATGGGGTTTGTTTCACCAAAAATAAATTAAAATCAAAAGTCATTTATTCAAACTAGGCTGAGAATCAGCACTTTTCGAACGTCAAAATTACATAAGACAGTCCCCCCAAATTGCCCGCTCTTCACCACTTCCTAGTGCTTTAGCTGGGAAGAAGAAGTGGCGCAACAAACTCCCCAGCAGCACAGCTGTCTGTTCAGTTGAAAAAAAAGCGATTCTATACACTAGTACGCAAAATCATTTACCTTACGTAACATAAAACATACATTTAATTTTTAGCCATATGTCAGCTAGCACACGCCAATATACCAACCCAAAACATCGAGAATTAATACTCAAGCAGAAATAAAAACTAAAAGTAAACAGAACATAATATCTAGATAAAAGCCTCCAGGTATCAAGGGCGTGCCCGCTTACATTTATAACAGTAAAGTCATAAGTAAATGATAAACTAGGACTATATATACTATAATATATGCCACCTGAACCGACTGACGTCACAATTTCAATAATTTATACAAAAAAGGACAATAATTTTTCCCGAATTTTCCAATTTTACTGGCAATTACTCGAAAATGGTTAACGTAGCATAGGGGTCATCAGGGGTCACTCGGTTGCAAATTACCTCTCCTTCATCCCCATAACGGATTGCCGACATAATTATAACCAATAACCCTGTATAGATTCAATTTCGACCTATGTAATTAGTGTTGAAAGGCTGCAGTTGAAGGAGCTGATAACATACAGACAGACAGATTGACGGCGTAGGCTTGTAAGCAGGATTCCTTGTAATTATTGTATTTGTTTAACTTTACAGAAGAACGAGATCGGGCCTCGTTGCCACAACGCAGCCACAATAAAAATCACCGCTGATCTAGCAAACCAGCTGCTAGATTTAGCAAACACGTAAGTTAATCATTCTGCCTATCCTTTTCCGAACTATGTTGGGGTCGGCTTCCAGTCTGCAGCTGAATACTAGTATTTTACAAGGAGCGGCTGCCTATCTGACCTCCACACCCCAGTAACTGGGTAACACGATACCCCTTGGTGCAACTGGCTGTCAGACGTTTAGGCTTCTGACTAACGACTGTCAAAGATCTAGGAATAACAGCCGGGACCAGCGGCTTCACGTCCTTTTCGAGGCACGGAGGGTTTCGATATGTTTGTAATGGATGGTCACCCCTCTACGAACCGACCCCGGCAAGCGTAGCTTAAACTTAATCGATATATAGTAATATAATATAATATATATAGTAACGAAACTAAATAAGAACACCACTTCTAAATATGGGCTGAGAGAGCACAAAGAGCTGTACTAAAAGTAATGACCAGGAAGCCCCATAGATACCCAACAACACAACTGTACGCAGACTGCAAGGTTCTTACAGTCCGTCAGCTCTTTGTCCTTCAATCTGTCCTTAGGAAACACAGCACACTTCCCCCGTCTAACCCAGAAAAGCGCAAAAACCTCCCCTCTGGCACCCAACACAGGACCACGTTTGCAAAGCATCAGTATTATGTAATTAGCGCTTACATATACAAAAATATTCATAAAAAACTGAATATCTTAGACCTCAACAAACACGACCTAAAAAAAAGAGTAACAGAATGGCTACTTAAACAGGACTATGCCGCAACGGAGACTTTACTTACCTACATCGCCTAATAACCCCACAGTCATCTCCATGCTGGCACGAATACTCCTGCCCTCGTATCCATCCACACTCGTACACAGAACTCCACCACTCACTTACACACCGACTATCACATCACCTACTCATCCACACTCACTCAGTAACACGTACACTTCTACAATCACAATCATTCACCCTCACCCTCGCATTCTCACATACTCATACATAATTTAAAACTAAAGTAAACAATAATTATAAACAAAAAATTAATAAATAATAAAAAACCCTTCTGAAGTGAAATCGCACTCGGTCCACTCATACATAATGTAAATTGGAACCTCTTTGCGAAACACTGTCTCTTATGATACAGGATACCCTAGTATAAGAGACAGAGTTTAATCTATTGTGTACAGATTTATGCAGCATCCAATGTTTTATGTAATGTACCATAACTTTAAAAAAAAAAAAATTGTAAACTAAAGTCTAATTATGTACAATTATCTGTATTTTTAGGAAATAAAGATATTTATTTATTTATTTTATATATCACAATACGACGACTACGCCATGACGCCAATTTGTTCATACCTAATTCAATTTCATCGCGTACGATATTACCGTAACCTTATGAGAACGCGTACAATCGAGTTATTTTCCGTATTTCCGGAACAATACTAGGCCACCTTGTACCTACTAGGTACAGTTCGATTCAAACGGAATGGCGGCTCGGAAGTTAGCTACTCGCTGCGCAGTACCGCACCCCTCACCCCCGCTGACACATAAAAATTTTACTGCGCAGCGACTCGCCTCATGTTCCGAGCCGCCGTTAAGTTTGAATCGAACAGTAACATAGTATGCTGTATTCTTAAACTGAAAACTTCTTTAGGCGTAGTTTGCGCTCTTTCTAAATAGGGAAAGAAACTGAACCGTCACGCCCGGGTCGGTGACGATGACTCGGGTATACTCGACTCTAGTCGTTTGGTGACTTTACGTTGACGTGACTAATGATTATGCTAAATGCATATGAATGTATAAGGCACAGATAACAAAAAAAAATCTTTTTAGGTGTATCTACAACGCCACACTCATCAAAGACCTGACGTCACACAAATCCTGCATCGCGCAATTAAAGTTTACCGCGCGATCAACAAACATAAGCCATCCGACATCAATCGTTGGGCAGTTGTCCGCCAGACACAACACCTCAGTACATAATATCGTTTCGTATAAATTGTCTGATTGTCCAGATAATGCACAACGCAAACCATTCTAAATATCAACATGTTTAGAAAATTACACTTTTCAACGAACGAATAATAAATTATTTACCAAGGGGATAAAACATGCGACAAATAAAGTATTCCACGAACACTCTATGAGCAACTTTTATTTCCCCTCTATGTCGTTATTATAACAATGTAACAATGTTATGTATTTCAGGATAAGAAGTAAAATAGCCAACGGCAAGGAAACTGGGAAGGATAGCAAGTTGTTGCCTAGAGGATACGGAATATTCCGACTGGTATGTTTTTTTTCTATCATTTTTGGTACAAGACTGTATTATTTTTACTATTTTAGGAACACTGAATCAGAGTCTTCTTTTACTGCCTTAAAATAAACCTAAAAATAAAATATATAACCTAAAAATAACGCATAATTTGGTTTTAATTAGAATATAGATTCTAATAAACCAAATTATGTATTTATGTTAAGCTATTTTGTGTAACTATTTATAGAAATAGTTAGTAGTAGACAAAAAAAAAGCATAGGCAAAGACTGGATGGTTAAAGCCAAAAATAGGGAAACCTGGAAAAATTTGAATAGGCCTGTACCCGAAAAGGGGCTAAACCTAGTGAAAAGTGTACACATTGTTTTTTTTTAAGTATATTTTTTGTGTGTTTTTTTTTGTAATCCACCTGTATAAATTACTGTTTTTTTTTGTTATGGATATATTATTTTATTATTATTATTTACAGAGATGGGACAACGAATTGGCAACTTTTGCGCAAGTGCTAGCCAATCAGTGTGTTGTAAAACACGACCTGTGCAGAGCAACGAGTAAGTATATAATATATAAGGTGCTATAAAAATATCTGCCACGGCTGCAATGGGAGATAGTATTGTGTTTATAGATTACAATAGTAAAGATAAATTATTGATCATGTGTCATATTTTTTTTCATACAAAAAATTGTACGTATAAATTTGCAAGTGACGAACTAGTCAGCTGATTTCAGTTTTCATTCACAGAACAGATGGAAAGAGATAGCAGTTGTTTTCATTGACGAAGTGCACTTCGCGCGTAATTTGTGAACCACGTTATGCAGAGTAGAGTCAATGTTTATTTAACTACTTTATTTTCTCAAATTGATTTAACTGTGCCGGGGTACGAAATTTCTTCACTATTGTTATCTTTAAACACAATACTACCTCTCATTAAAGCCGTGGCAGATATTTTTATAGCACCTTATATACTTAAAATATTCCTTACATTTGTGCCTAATCTGTCGAGGAATACAAGCGTGATGCTAAGTGTCATTTTACAGAAAAGAAGAAGAAAAATATGACTTAAATTCAATCACTCTTTTGAAGGGTACTTTGTCAGTACTAAGACCCTTGTATAACAACATCAACTTAAAACTCTTTGACGGCATTCAAGAGTACTTGACCGAAACCCAAATAAAAAAAGACAAGGGCCAAACCGTTTGATCCCGTGTCTTGTTTGAAAATGTGACCTCGTGCGAGGCTGTAAATAAAACATAAGTATTATCTTTTCCAGAAAGATTCCCGAGTCCCAGTCAAACGGTTAGCCTCATCCGGTTTACGTTCCCGGATTGGCAGTCATTGAAAACAAAAGAGATTAGTCCACCATCACTGACGAATGCTAAATTAATGCAAGCCATCAATTATTCAATGAAGTCCTGGTACGCGCAGAAGTCTTCAGTTACAGACTCCATGGTTAAAGTTTACCCCGATTGGAGCGGGTAAGTTAAAAAAAATATCACTAGGTTTTGCCCGCGTGGATGTCGGAAAATATCCCACGGGAGGAATTATTCCGTATTACATTGTTTTCATATAACTATTGGTGAAAGCTTCCAGTCCGCATGACTTTTTCCGACTTCTTCAACAGTCATCGTCATATTTCAACCAATTTACACAAAACCTTAATGAATTATTACACCTAAACCTTCCTCATGAATCACTCCGTCCACTGGTCAAAACCGTATGAAAATCAGTTTTTTCCGGAACAAATAAAAAATGATTCTAACCGATCTTTTTTTATACAGGTTCCTCCTTTTTTTGAAGTCAGTCAATAACACTGTACATAAAAAGATCGCCGTTTTTCGTCTTTAAAATATCGCTTTTAGCGATAAGACCACCCATTGAGATACCATTATTATTTATTTATTTAACCATTTATGCACCTACATATAAACAGACAAGAAGAAAGGAACAGAAAAATACGTAAAAAGGCAATGCTTATTTCAAAGAAATCTCTTCCAGCATACCTGCGATAGGAAAGTCCATAAAAAGAGATGTAGGCAAAAAAAAAAAACATTTATATCTGAGAATTATACGGCGTACACGTTAAATATAAAGTATTATAATATTATAGTAGGTACACCTATGCCTAACCCTTCGGGGAATACAGGCGTAGGCGTGATGTTATGTTATGTTATTATATTATATTCTAACTAGCTGCGCCCCGCGGTTTCACCCCCATAAATCTCTATCCCGTAGGAATAACGGGATAAAAAGTATCCTATGTCCTAATCCAGGTCACGGTCTACTCATGTGCCAAATTTCATCCAAATCCGTTCAGTAGTTTTAGCATGAAAGCAGAATAAACAAACCAGCAAACAAACTCAGTTTCACATTTAAATTATTAGGATCTTAATAATTTACACTGCTCTCCCTTTAGGGGGCATGCATTCACACACAGGCCTCGCCGAGATGTTATTGGATGATTTACCAGCCAAAAAAAAAAAGGTGTCTTACTTTAAATGACGGATGTGAGAAATAACTTCATTTTTGTTTATCTTCATCCCCAGAACGGAAAACAAGGGTGGACGGCTATACCTAGATATGATCCATGGTCCTGCCACGCACATGGGATGCGGCATATCCGGGTATACCGAATATGTTTACTACAACGGTATACGTCAGGGCCTCCACAATGTAAGTGTGAATATTATGTTAAAATAAATGAATAACTAAATGTGATTAATTCGGTGCTGTTCTGTTAACACTTGGAACCTCACACCTCATCACCATTCTAAATGTGATAAGTAAAGAGGCATCTTTTTTATTTTATCGTTTTTATCTGCTGTATGTTACATTGTGTGCCTTTTAGTCTGTGTTAAATAAATGTATTTTCTTTCCTTCTTTTTTTCTTTCTTTCTTTATTTATTTCACTTCCCTGGAGGAGAAGCATCTCAATCAGGTCCTAGGACTTACCTGTATATGTTGTGCAGTTGACCTATAAGCACTGTTCATAGTGGATAGTACCAGCCCTATTGGTGAAGGCAGAAAGGTGGCTATTTCTACCGCCAAACACCGTTGCTGCGTTCCAGTTTTAAGGGTTTGGGTACCGGTGTAATAACAAGCTCATAAGACATAATTATAAGCTTTTTCATTGGGATGGCAACGCACCTGCTTTACCATAGAAGGTGGTGAACACTATCCATCAGATGGGCCGGTTTTGAGATTATGTTTGAGCCAGACAATCTTTTTTCACAGGTTCTTCAAGTAGTATGCAACTTTTCGTCTGGAGCTCGCAAGGGGACGAATACCTACGAAACAGACCCTCCAATACCCGACCAGGGGTTCACGTCTAAGTGCGGCTGCCCTCCTGGGTCTGATGAAGACGCTGACTGCCTCTGCAACGAGGTGAAATCCCCACCACGTGAGTTATTTTATCATACATAACTTTAGTAGCAGCCCGCCCCTGCTTTGCTTGGGCACAATGAGGACATATCAAAACAGAGAGATTTCTGTGCTAAATCTATGTAGGTAAGTTAAATGTGAACGTCTTATACATGTCACCGTTTGTGTCTTTGTTTTTTGTACATGTGTTTCACGAACTGTGTCCAAATAAACATTATTCTTTCTTTCGTTTGATTACGAACGTTGGAAACTCTCTTTATTATAGGAAAATTGTAAACTGCAACAAACCATTTACAATTTAATGCATTATTTTTGAGAGTTTATAATCTGTCCATGGCAAACCGACAAATTGTAAACTGATATCAAACTTGCATGCGACGGAACGCACCTTGCGCTAATACTAAATAGCGAAGTAACTGCGACAAACTTGGAAAAAGCGCTCGCTCGGCTCGTGCGCGGTTGGTCATAGTTCTAACCTTTTTTTTTTTTTCCGGGGTGGAAAATCCTCATGGATGTCCCCCGCCCTGGGGCGGGCGGAGGGGTCTGTCAGACTCTTACTGACTAAAAACCACCCCGGTGTTCCATCTGACACCTACATATTCAAGACTGCTATGGAGAAATTTCGAGTAGAAAACACACTTTGACTTACCTCGCGATTGAACCGAGGACCCCAGGCAGCAGTCTCGCTTGCTTGACTACTAGAATCGAGTTAGTTGATGTTATTTTTTATTTTTTCAGGTTCTAGGTCTGAACCTACGTGTCCTGCAAGTGAAGCGTCCGGGAATTGTGATCCTACCCTAGTCCTGCTACCCATATTTACGATGGAAGACGCACCGCCTGACAAATTGTACCAAATGGCTGAAGAAATAAAAGACCCTTTAAAGAATTTTATTTTGCAAAGGTATTGGACTATTTTAATAGTGTAACCTTTCCATCTATTTTATTTAATTAAGAATTCAACTACTTAGTCAAATTTTCTTTGTCACCCCCTTCATTCTATTCTATTGAAATCTTGCAGAAGAATATTTTGTCTGAAAAAGACGAAGCCCTACAAAATTTATTACATGATTTTACTTCTGTTTTTTCAGAATTGATAATACGAATGATACCATCGAAAGTCAAGGCAGTTTCAAGCAGCAGCGTACACGATTATCGGCGGAAATGGTTGACCCAGTCCATGCAAAAGAGGAAGAGGTGACTTCTATTGAAAAAGTTACAATAGTAGCGTGTGAGGAATGATATGAAAGAGAAGGGACTGAATGATAGAGTGACGGTTCACAGAGGAGAATGGAAGAAATATCGCCAACTCCACATAACCTGGGAAAAGGGCAGGAAGATGATGATAATGAGTAGTAGAAACATTTGACTAGAAGACTGATGCATATAATTTTGATAACTGGAAACCAAAGAAAAGATCTATGGACTATGTGAGGGATGATTTGAACTGACATGAAATGATGGTTGATAAATCACTGACAGTTTTTATTATAGATACCTAATAAATAAGGTGTTAAAAAATTAACTTTACAAACTTTAAGGAGTGCTTTAGACTATCGAACTGAATAACTTTTACTATCGGACCAACTTCGAAATCGCAAAAACAAAAACAGTTGTCCCATACAGTTTAGAACAGTAGGTATTAAACTTTAGTTTAATACCTACGTTTCGCATGCAAGTGTTATGTGTCTGTAGGAAAAAGAACTTATGTTAGGATATAATAGTTTTGAACAGATCCTCGATTTGGTATAATCTAGGATTCTAGGATAATAAACCATTCAGTTATTCTCTTTCTTACATTTTATTGGTTGCCACCTTTTCGTCTGTGTAGTGGCTTTACACATAAGTGCATACATGCAATGGGTGGAAGAGTGTGATTTTAGCTCATAGACAATCTATAACATCTTTTTTCCTCCTTTTTTCGTAGGATGTTTGGCAACGTGCACGTAATCCGTCTTTAGTGAAATCACAAGCACCATCCTATAATAAGTAAGTGTATTATTACAATTAATATTTACAATTCAGGTGGTATATTCACAATTGTCGAAATTTGTATTTACCATTGCCTGTTTCTGTACCACTCAATGGTCAACATACGTCAAAATCATTCCCTCCATAATGATTCCCGTTATGTCCAGCACATCATTCATCCTCTTTTTTTACTTACATTAACTGACCACCTCTGTACTTTTGTGTGCAGGATAAATTTTAATAGTTCTAGTCTCCCTAGGGCCTATTTCAATTATTTTTATAGTCTTACCTTACCATATATATAAATTAAGGCATACCCTTCATTCAATTCAATTGAAATCTTGTAGAAGAAAATATTGTCTGAAAAAACGTAGTCCAACAACATATTAACACGTTTTTTCTTCCTTCTGTTTTCAGAATTGAAGGTACGAGTGATACCATCGATGGACAAGACAGTTTCAAGCATGGAAGTGCGGCGGAAATGTTTGACTTCATGCATGCAAAGGAGGGAGAGGTGACTTCTATTGAAAAAGTTGTAGTAGTAGCAAAAAAAATCAAAATATTTTATTTCACATAAACCTACATGGGCACTTATGAAACGTCAGAATCTAGGTGCACGGTTCCAATTGGTCGTTTCCTACGGAGAAGAGCCGGCAAGAAACTCCACGGTTACTCTTTTAAAAATAAATGGGTTTTACAATGCTTTAAATGTACAGTTTGAATAGGTATGAGAGGACAGCGTAGGCCTGTCAACAAGATACTTAAAAAAAAGCGTGTGAGGAATGATATGTTGACATTGGAGAATGGAAGAAATATTGCCAACTCCAAGTAAGATGGCACCTGGTGATGGTGTCTGGGCAGATGCTTGAGTGAGCGATTAGGGAATATGAGTTCGGCGGCTGCATAGATTGACGTAGGGTGAAGCAGATAATTTTGTCGCAAATGAGTGCGCAATTTTAAATGATAAATGATTTATTTTCTGTTTAGCTACTAGACAATCTGTAACATTTTTTTACCTTTTTTTTTCATAGGATGATTTACGGCAACGTGCACGTAATCCATCTTCAGTGCAATCACAAGCACCATCGCATAATAAGTAAGTTGTAATTTATTCATACGTGATATATTCAGAATTCTTGAAATTGCACTTACCATTGCCTGTTTCTGTATCACTCTATGGTCAACATACGTCAGAATCATTCCCTCCACATCGATTCCCATTATGCCGAGCAAATCATTCATCCTCTTCTTTACTGGCATTTAACTGACCACCTCTGTACTTTTAGGTGCCTATATGATAAATTAATTTAATTTTTCTAGTCTTTCTAGGGCCTATTTTAATTATTTTTGTCCTTTTACCTTACCATCTATTTTAATTAAGAATTCAACTACCTACTCAGTCAAATTTTCCTTGTCACCCCTTCACTCTTCAATCAATTCTATTTAAATCTTGCAGAAGATAATTTGAACGTTTTTAACTTGAAAGTTTTTTTTATGTTTTCAGAATTGAAAGGACGAGTGATACCTTCGATAGACAAGGCAGTTTCAAGCACGAACTTGCACGATCATCACCGGAAACGTTTGACTTCATGCATGCAAGAGAGGGAGAGGTGACTTCTATTGAAACAGTAATTGTAGTAGTAGCGTGTGAGGAATGATATATTTAACCGCCTCTGTAGTCTAGTGGTTAGACCACCTGTCTCAGACCCAGAGGTCCCGGGTTCGATTCCCACTAGAGGCAAAATTGTCTGCTCGGTTTGGTTGGTGGCAGGGCTTGTTTTAAGTCCGCCTAGCTAGCTACCACCATCTTATCTAAGTCTGTCGCCATAACTGCAATGTTACCAGTATTGTTGTGTTCCAGCAGTAAGAGGTAAGATAGCCAGTTCCTCTGTGGTAGAGCATTCCGGGTGAACCTCGCTTCCACTTTCGGCCTGATTATCACTTACTATCAGGTGAGATTCAGGCTAAGAGCTACCCCGTTGTGACAAAAAAAAAAAATGAAAGAGAAGGGAGTGAATGATAGAGTGACGGTTCACAGAGGAGAATGGAAGAAATATCGCCAACTCCAAGTAACTTGTAACCCAAAAAAAAAAAAAAAAACAAAGGTAGGAAGATGATGATAATGAGTAGTAGACTGATGTGACTGAGTAGACTGAGACTGATGCGTATAATTTTGATTAATGGACACCAAAGAAAAGATCGATGGATTATTGTGAGAGACAATATGAATTACAACAGATAGATTGATAGCGTGATGGTTGATAAATCCTCTAACTGTTTTTATTATACCTATTAACAGTATGTCGATCAAAGTGTCAATTATTGCGCTAATTCCAAAATACCTCAATTCTTATATGTAGCCGCTGAATATGGAACCATTTATTTTGTCAGAAAAGGTCATTAGTCTACAAACACAATTTTATAAATAACTAGCGACCCGTCCCTGCTTCGTTTGGATTTTTTACCACTTGACACAAGACAAAACGTTGACATTTATTTATTACTAGCTGCGCCCCGCGGTTTCATCCTCTCGATCCCGTGGTAATATCGGAACAAAAAGTACCTTTTGTCCTGATCCAGGTCATGGTCTACCCATGTTCAAATAGTTTTTTGATCCTTATGAGAAACAGGATCGATTGGCACCAACATTTTTTTTTAGAAAACTGCCCATTTTCTTACTGCCTGTATTTTTTTTTTTCAAAATCTGTCAATGCAGATCAAAATGTCTCAAAAAATTAAGACCTGACTCCTAAGACCGTTTTCTTGTAGCGACATCGGTTAAGGTCCTTACTGCCCTATCTCCAAAATTCACCTTTAAATGATGGTAAAAACCGCATCAAAATCCGTCGCGTAGTTTAGAAGAACAACGCGGTCACTCAGAGAGACACGAAAACTAATGCATAATATTCATATATTGATTTGTGAGAGACTACAAAGCTTTTTTCAATCTGTAAGTCAGGTAATCAGTACCTATTTCACCTTTTCGTTGTGCTGGAGACAATTTTATATTTAAACTAGTTTATTTTCATTTGTTTTAATAATTTTTATTAGATTTATAAATTTTCGCATGCAAGAGTTGTGTGTCTGTGGGAAAAAGAACTTATGTTAGGATTTATTAGTTTTGAACAGATCCTCAATTTGGTATAATCTAGGATAATAAACCATTCAGTTATTCTCTTTCTTAAATTTTCTTGATTGTCACTTTTTCGTCTATGTGGTGGCTTTACACATAGGTTTGTGCTACACTAACAACGTTTAGTGTGCGTACATGCAATGGTGCAGTGCTCAGTTTTCAATGTGCTCAATTATCAATATCTGTAACATCTTTTTATCTTGTTTTTTAGGATGTTTTAATGCAACGTGCACGTAATCCATCATCAGTCAAATCACAAGCATCGTATAATAAGTAAGTATTTATTACAATTAATATTTATAATTCACGTGGTTTAATCACCATTTTTGAAAGTACACTTACCATTGCCTGTCTCTGCATTACTCAATGGTCAACAATTCAACATACTTCAGAATCATTCCTTCCACGTCGATTCCCGTAATGTCAACTACTTAGACTGATTTTCCTTGTCACACCCTCCAGTCAATTCTACTGAAATCTTGCAGAAGAAAATGTAGTCTGAAAAACGTATCCCTACAAGATATTAACACGTTTTTTTTTCTTTCTGCTTTCAGAATTGAAAGTACGAGTGATACCAATGACAGACAAGGCAGTTTCAAGCACGAACGCGCACGATCATCGGCGGAAATGGGTGACTTCATCCATGCAAAAGAGGGAGAGGTGACTTCTATTGTAAATTTTTAATTATAGCGTATGAGGAATGATGACAGCTGGGGTATTCTATTGTTTTCCTCTGTGTGGTGCGAACAACGCGCACCCAAGCTGCATGGGTCTGTGTACATCTGTAAAGGCAGATCAAAATGTCTCTAAAAATGAAGGACAGCCTCCTACGACCGTTTTCTTGTAGCGACATCTGATAAGGAACCTGTCCTTACTGCCCCATCTCCAAAATTCACCCAGTACCTACATAGTAAGTTAATGTAACTCACCCATAAAACTTTAGAAATAAATTCTCTAAAGGATGGTAAAAACCGCATCAAAATCCGTTACGTACTTTAGAAGAACAACGTGGTCCACTCAGAGAGACACGCAAAACGAATGTATAATATTCATATATTGATTTGTGAGACCCTGCAAAGCTTTTTTCTATCTGTAAGTCAGGTAATCAATATTTCACATTTTCGTTGTGCTGGAGACAATTTTATATTTAAACTAGTTTATTTTCATTTGTTTTAATAATTTTTATTAGATTTAGAAATTTTCGCATCCAAGAGTTGTGTGTCTGTGGGAAAAAGAACTTATGTTAAGATTTATTCGTTTTGAACAGATCCTCAATGTGTGTATAATCTAGGGTAATAAAATATTCATTTATTCTTTTTCTAACATTTTCTTGATTCCCACTTTTTCGTCTGTGTGGTAGCTTTACACATAGGTACCAACCTAAAAATGTTGTGTGTGCGTACATGCAATGCGTGGAAAAGTGCGCAGTTTTAGCTCCTAGACAATCTGTAACATCTTTTTTCTTTTTTTTTTAGGATGATTCATGGCAACGTGCACGTAATCCGTCTTTAGTGCAATCACAAGCACCATCGTATAATAAGTACGTATACTATTACAATTAATATTTACAATTCATGTGGTATATTCACAATTTTGCACTTACCATTGCCTGTTTCTGTACCACTCAATGGTCAACATACGTCAAAATCATTCCCTCCATAATGATTCCCGTTATGTCCAGCACATCATTCAATTTTTACACAATACAAATTACAATTTTTATTTATAATTCATGTAGTATAGGTATTCACAATTTTTTAAATTGCATTTACTGCTGCCTATCTCTGCATCAGAAAGAAAGGAAGAAACAACAACAACAAGAACAAGAATATTTATTTAACACGTCAGAATCATTCCCTCCACGTCGAATCCCATTATGTCGAGCACATCATTCATCCTCTTTTTTAACCGACTTCCAAAAAGGAGGAAACCTCCTTTTAAAAACTTTTTACAAAAAAAACCAACCGACTTCCAAAAAAAACACTAGAAAGTGAAAAATAACTTCAATTTCGGAAGTCGGTGGCTAAAACAAAAATTCAAAACCACAGACAGTTTAATCGCGTAAAATAAAAAGTTTTTATTCCTTGCATTAACTGACCACCTCTGTACTTTTGTGTGCCTATTGCATGAATAGTCTTCACAGGGCCTTTGTTGATAATTTGTAACCTTACCATTTATTTTAATTAAGAATTCAATTACTTAGTCTAATTTACCTTGTCACACCTTTCATTCAATTCAATTGAAATCTTGTAGAAGAAAATATTGTCTGAAAAAAACGTAGCCCTAAAAAATATTTACACGTTTTTTTCCTTTGTGTTTTCAGAATTGAAAGTACGAGGGATACCATCGACAGACAAGGCAGTTTCAAGCACGAACGTGCACGATCATCACCAGAAATGTTTGACTTCATGCATGCAAAAGAGGGAGAGGTGACTTCTATTGAAACAGTTGTAGCGTGTGAGGAATGATATGAAAGAGAAGGGAGTGAATGATAGAGTGACGGTTCACAGAGGAGAATGGAAGAAATATCGCCAACTCCAAGTAACATGGGACAAAGGCAGGAAGATGATGATAATGAGTAGTATTAGCGTGTGATATACTTTTGATGAATGAAAACCAAAGAAAAGATCAATGTATTATGAGAGGGATGATAATTATGAATGAAAAAGGATACATTGATAACGATCCTTTTTTTTATCTCATCTAATTATTTTTATTGGTTCTATTATCAATATTTCGATCAAAGTGCCAATAATTGCGCCAATTTCACGATTCCTCAAGTCTATTATTTAGCCGTTGACTAAAGAACCACAAATCACAGAAAAGGTCAATAATCTACAAACACAATTTTATAAATAACTAGCAACCCGCCCCTGCTTCGCACGGATTTCACCACTTAACAAAACATTGACATTTATTTATTATAATAATGTAAGTGGAATATTAATACGGTCACACTGATAGACACGAAAAATAACTTGAATGTATAATATGTATTGATTTGTGGGAGACTGGCGCCTATAGAAAGCTTTTTCAAAACCTCTAAGTTAGGTCACCAGGATTTGACATTTTTGTTGTGCTGAAGATAATTTTATATTAAAACTTTATTATTTTCATATTTTTGTAAATCTTTTTCATAACAATTTAGCATGCAAGTGGGCGAAAAAGTACTTATGTTAGGATACGAGAGGTTCGGACGTCATTGCATCCTTTTTGTCAGTGTGGTGGATTTACACATAGGTACAGTAGTACCCAACTGATATGGCTTACCAATGTACCTGCGCAGAAGATGAATTTTCAAACCGCGGGAAATGCTATTGACCAATCGGCACACTCCACGCACCGCGGTTCTTTTTCCTGTATCGCTATTGGTCGGCAGCTGCCGCCATGTTAGCGCGCGCCGCAGCGTGTTAGTCAGCCGCCATACTTCTGATCGAGTGTGTGAGTGAGACGGAACTAATAGCTGCAGTGTATTATGAACCTTATAGTAGTGATCTAAAGTTGATTGTAAGTTTTAAGCATTCTTTCGTTAGTCTTCGGGCCATTCTTTTCTGTGCGAACGAAGATTCACGACGCGCGCCTTATCAATTGGGTACCACTGTACCTAACAATGTTTTGTGTGCGTATATGCAATGAGTGGAAGATTCGAAGAGTGCGTAATTTTAGCTCTTAGAAAATCTATAACAAGTTTTTTCATTCTTTTTTCATAGGATGGTTTATCGCAACGTGCGCGTAATCCGTCTGCAGTGCAATCACAAGCACCATCTTATAATAAGTAAGTACACAGGGTGGATTTTTGAGATGGGGCAGCAAGGGCAGCTACCGTAACCGTTGTAGCTACAGGAAAATGGTCTTAGGAGACTGTCTTTAACTTTATGTGGAATTTTGATCTGCATTCACAGATTTTGAAAAAAATGTACAGTCAGCAAGAAAATGGACAGTTTGCACAAAAACTTTTTTTGATGCCAATGAATCCTGTTTCTTATAAGGATCAAAAATCTCTATTAGACTAACTGAGCTTTGAGTACTAGAAAAGTCAGAAATCGCAAAAAACCTTTCCCATACATTTAATAGGAAATGAAGGGAATTCAGGGCTGTCCCACGCATTGGGAATCGACGTGGAGGGATCCACGTCGATTCCCGATGCGCGGGACAGCCCTGAATTTTAACAAGCTTGGATTGTGATGGATTTTTGAGTCGAGCACATCCTTCATCCTCTTTTTTACTTGCATTAACTGACCACCTCTGTACTTTTATGTGACTATAAGATAAATAATGTATTTTTCTAGTCTTAACAGAGAAAAGCAAGCTGCACCGGATTCTAAGCCACCGCCTCCACCGCCTCGGAAATCTCCAGCACGTCGGCCTTCGCCTCCTGCGCGTCCCTCTCCACGAACTCGACCCCCACCACCACCACCGCGAATACCACCACCACCACCTCCAGCAATAGACGAATACACTTCGGCACTAAAGGATCATGAGGAAACAAGACCAGCTCCTTCTAAAAACGGGAGAAGTCGACCGCTAACAAAACTGCCACCGATACACCGTCTAAGGGCGAAGGTAATACTTTATTTTGTATAAGAATAAGTAAATTAAGCGTTGGTCTAGTGGTCACAAGCGCTACAGCTGAGTATGAGGTTGCGGCTTCAATTCCCAAGTCAGGAAAAGTGTTATTTGGTTTATCCATCTCGAATTTCTAAGTAGCAGCCCGGAGTCTGAATTTGTGGCCTAATGATGGCATAGGCTCGCCCCTATTAAATTATGGCACTTAAACAACTGTCGAAATGTGGGTGTACTTATAGTACTCCTCTACCCAACCCGTCGGAGAATACAGGCAAGATGTTATGCTAGGTAAATTAATTGTATCGATTAACATTAGCCTCACTCTGCAGATGAATGAATACCTATTCCAGATTTTTACAAAAATGTAAACTGTGTACAACTATTATAATTAAAACATTTTTAATACCGCTTCTTTCAGAAAGGTAGTATATTCACAAAAGTAGCCCAATTTCAACTACCGAAAAGAAAAAGTATGCCTTCGCCATTAAAAGTCATTAGAAAAGATGTTGCAGCAAGAAAAGATTTTTCTAATTTAAGTAAAGTAGTCCACGATTATCTAAAAAGTCGTCCAGGATATAAAACATTCAATGATAATCATGAAAACAGCAAGCCAAAAGAAGAATCAAAGCCATTCACAGAAGAGAAATCACAGACAGAAGCAGTGGTAACTAATACTGGTTTAAGCAGTGCTGAAGAAACAGTCATAAATTTCAACCAATACTTAAGTCAAAAAAATGACAGCAACGAAAAGGAAGTCGATTTTAAAGAAGACAATGATAACAAACTACTATCTCTTCTCGATACATTGGAGCGAGAAGTGAAGCGTATTGCACTCGATGGCAGCGAAAAAGAATTATTTGATGCTAAAATAAGAAAAATTTACGGTTCGATCGTTGGCAAAACTGCACTTTTAAAATTTCCAAAACCGATTCTACTAAATACTGCTGACATAGAAGCTCCTGAAATAGAATTTGGAGAAACAAAATTTAATGACAGGGCTGAACTCGACCATGATGAAAATAACCACATCACAGTCACAGAGGAACCTAAACAACGATCACGTTATAAGGTTGACCTGACACAAGGACGAATAAAAAATTATAATCCATCTATCGAGAGGTATAAATTGAAGACCAAATTCAAAGATAGTTTTGATCAAAAAAAGTACAAAGATAATATGGATGTTATCAGTCATGTCGATAGGAAACCCCCCAGCGGGGGCAGTTATGAACATAAATACGAGGAAAATTTAGATCACGAGTACGGGGACATAGATCAAAAACACATGGATGATTTAGATCGCAAATATAATGAAAACATAAATAAAAAGTACAGCGAAAATCATTTAGGTCACGAATATAAATTCAGTGATAATTTTCATCATCAACATAACTACGATTTAGAGCAAAAATATGATGATAACGAACCAGCAGCTAGAAGCAAGATTAAATACGTGGCTAATAGAGATGTCTTTAGAGAATTCGACCATAATTCACTAGACACACCAGAAGACACCATACCTAGTAATTATAAATATAAAGAGATAAAAGCTAATCATGATACTCCTGATGTCCCTTTGATAACAAAAGATCGCGAGAAGAGAAAAAAAACTGAGAGAAAACATCGGAAGAGAGTAAAAAGCCTTAATACACACAATGATCACAATGACCCATTAAGTCTTGAAAGAAGAAAATATTACCAAGAGAAACTAGATAACATTAGAAAAAAGCTCCGTAGCAGGAGAAACAGGAGTAAAAATGACGTAAGTTTAAATTTACTACACGTTAATATTAAAGCTTGACCTCTACTACCTACATCTTAAAACTTCATATTTGCCAGCTTCATTATTCTTTGCCAGCTTTTAATTTGGCATTAAACAACGTGTAACAGAAAGTTTAAATATTCTTTTAACATTCTCCACGCCATTTGTTATACATACAACTTTTCCCTTATACGTTGTTTATATTCTTTCAATGTTTTAGAAATAGTGAATCTGCTAATAACGTAAATTTATTTTTCAGTCCAAAAACGAGCGATCGCTACGACGGATGCACACAAAAAATCGTCAGAACTCAAGATCGAAATCAAAATCGCCAGCTGACAATTTCTACATGCCAGAAAGAGCGAGATTTTTGCATGGATTTTGAAAATGCAAGGATTAGTGACACTTACATAATTATAGCTACGCTAGTTATTAAGGTTAATTTAATGGTGTATCAACTGAGCAGATTTTTAATTTTAATTTTACTATAGATATACGAAGGATAATCAGCTGCATACAGCTTCTGAAGTTTCATATGTCTTCATGTAGGTTTAAGTGAAATAAAATACTTTTATTTTTATTTTTGTTAATCAACTACCATTCTGTTTTTAATTCATTTTTGAGTCATATTTTAAATATGGTTTACAGATTTATGTAGCTTTAAGGTAAAGTTAAATAAATGCAGTTATATAATATTGGCTTTCTTTGAGCACTATTTATACTAAAAATAAAACCTACTCATCTACATACTAACTTTCTGAATTGTTTCAATTATTACCCCCGTACCTTGTAACTATGTTTGTTATTCCAAGAAAAACATTTATAATTGACATTGACATTACAAAAGACATGATAATATGATCATTAGTTGAAGAAGAAGTAGCAGAAAGTTTTGAAAGTCAAGTCAATACTTATTAATATCAATGCCACTTAAAAGATTCACATTTCGCTAAGCAAAGATAATAGATAATAGTTAAAGAAAGAATCATCATGATCCACGAATGGGCTTTCAAGTCGTAACAGTTGTCATAGACCTCATAGATTATAAATTGTTTGGGGCTAGGCCGTGAAAAAAGATGGGTGAAAAAAGATTGTATACAGCGGAGATGAGAATGTTAAGATGAATGTGTAGAGTGACGTGAATCAATAAAAAAAAAAGTATATTTTAGGGTGTTTGAAAGTGGCACCAGTGACAGAAAAGTTGAAAGGGGATCATTTGTCTTGGTATGGACATGTAATGAGGAGGGATAAAACACATGTGACTAAAATAATTATGAATATAAATGATGAATATGGATGGAGAGGGAAAGGAAAGCCAAAGAAAAGATGGATGGATTGTGTGAGGAATGAAATGAATGTAATAGCGTTATGGTTGATGGGGAGAATGGAGGAAGAAAACGTGTAGACGGCGACCCGAAGTAACATCGGAAATGGACAGAAAGATGAAGATAAGGTTGAATCGTGAAAGAAAGACTTTTTTTATACTTTGTATAAAACCACCCAAGTCATCAAATCGGGTATTCAAAAAAGCATAACAAAAGCATCAAAATAAGTGTTCAAAAACACCTAACGTCCTATTTGCTAAAGCAAAGAATAGGAAGAAAAACGGTTTCCGCTAAGAAAACAAAAGATTGTTCGATTAGCATGTTTTGAACCGAGTTTCAAGCGATAAAGAAAAATAAAAAATATAACGGAAAATACAAAGGAACTGCAAATCGCGCAAATTAGAAGTGAAACGTTTTAGGAATAAGAGTCAACGTTATAATGATATTAAATTAAATTAAAATCATTTATAAAAATAAGTATCTATTAATGATAACACTAAAAATAAACTATATTACTATCAGTGATAAGTGAAATGGAATTGTGTAGCTGTATCGACAAAATATTTCAAATTGTAGCAACCGTATTACTGAATTTGCTATGAACCAAGCTGTACACTTCGACCAAGGACATCAGAGATAATGCTATGTGCTGGTCTAATCAATTGTTAAAACTATAGTGTAAAAGAGATTATCAAATATGATTTTAAATGTAAGTACTATTCAAAAAAAATACTTTAGCTCTGTATAAAGTAAAAATGTTGCAAAAAATGGGCAATATTTCAATATATTTTTTAAGTACGTTATTCCTGCTAGACGAATGTGTGATTGCAAAACATACTTGTTGGTAGACAGAATGATACTGCTTTTCGTAGCTGACCTTACACTTAATTAACCGTTGATATCCAACATGTTCAAGGTCATCCTGATTCTCATCATACTGAAGTTGTCAAGATGTTCACTGGTTCTCGACTCAATGTCTCAGAACACCTTGTATGTGTCCAGTTACTGTCCAAGAATGAAAAACTGCATAGAAGGAAGCCATGTTATTTGCCAGTACTATAATCATGTAAGTTAGTTTGTTCTTCAATGCTTATTGAGGGGTCCAAACAATGGTCTCAGTTCTACCTTCAAATCTATCTGATCTGACCAAAATCCATACCTGTGTTTTTTAATATTGTTCACACAATTTATTCATAAATTTTTCTACGTTACATCTATTTGGTTCCTTTGCAGCGCCGTATTGTGGGACAGCTTTGCAAAAACTATGTGAAGGTATCGATAACTCCACAAATGGTGCAGCAAATACTGGAAGGAGTTAATAAGTAAGTATTTTTGCCTATAATAAAGTAGTATTTATGCTAAGAGGGATATGTGGTGATAAGCGTTAAGAAATAAGTACATAAGAAGTGGTACTGGAAACTGAATAGTTGTGTGGAAATCGGTTGTTATGGAATGGACATGTGATGTGGAGGAATGAGGAAAATGTCGTGAGAAAAGCTTTGATTATGAATGTGGGTAGTTATAATGCTGCGGCTACATTGTTGCTATAAGGCGAACTACACTTCACGCCATCTTCGCTTAGTAGTTCGGGAAAAACAAAGAAACGATGGTTGGAATGTGTCAAAGATGATAGGGCTAGAAAGGGAGTGGTTACCGAGATGACGACTAATAGAGAAGTATGGAAGAAAAAGTCATAGTGCGCCAACTCCAAATAAATTGAGATAATGGCAGGAGAATGATGATAAACCTTAGCGAATTGTTTTATAGAAGGCTTAATGTCATTATGTCTAAGTATTAACCCAACCATCCCTAATTTCAGATTTCTACAATTGTTTTAATTTTATATTTCAGAATAAGAATGACGATAGCAAGTGGCGAGGAAACCGGAAAAGATGAACAACCCTTACCAAAAGCATATGGAATGATGAGAATGGTATATTTTTTACGGTCCTTTGAAAATCCCAGATCCTAAGGCACCTTTGAAATAGAAGTAGTTAATGTAATTCCAACTCCAAGCTGAGGAACTAGCACTTAGACTTCTTGAAAGGACTTCATCTGGAAATTTACCACCATACCGCTTTCCAGGGAATCCCGAAAGCTAGACATCGTGACGGAATAGTCATAAATATATTGGCATGACTTAAAGCTACCGAAATGCTTATGTCAATCCTGTTGTAAGACGTTGTAGGAATACGAAACGCTTTGAAAGCGATTGTCACTTTGGTAGGCCTTAAGGGGTCGATAGTTTTATTGTGCTCTTCTAAGCGTGAGGGGGTTGAAAATTGAAAAATAATGAAATCTGTAGTTATAACATTGCTTGTATTTCAGCATTGGGATAGTGAACTTGCGACTTTAGCACAAGTATTGGCTGATCAGTGCCTCGGTCTGAGGGAAGATAGCTGCAGAGCTACTGGTAAGATATCAGCAACTTATAGAAGGTCAAACTCACAGTGATCTCACGGTTACTCTGTGGTATCCAAGATTTCTTAATTTAAGTGACCAGCCAAATTAGGTTATTTATCGGACCTTTGACCGTTTTAGTGGTCTAGTGGCAAGTGCAACCGCATAACCTTGAGTCCTGGCTTCTTTCTATTCCCAGGATGGGAAAGAAAAATGTTTTTTTTCTTGGTTTGGATGTGTGCCCGGTGAATAGCGATATGCTCGCCTCTTTTTACCGACTTCAAAAAAAATAGATGATATTGGAGCTGCAATATATTCACATATAATAATCTATTATGGCTTCCAAACACATATACAAAATTTTATAGTGATCTCATCTCAAACCACAACTGAACCACAAAGTGAAAAATAACAAAACATTTTCACAAAAAAACCAACCGACTTCCAAAAAAAACACAAAAAAGTGAAAAATAACTTTAATTTCGGAAGTCGGTGGTAAACAACGGAAATACAGAACCAAAGACATTGATTTCCGAAATTAAAGTTATTTTTCACTTTTTTGTGTTTTTTTTTGGAAGAAGTTGTTTTTTCTCATCGGACTTTAACATAACTGGCGAAATGGCCTGATTTATTCTTTAATATTTCCAGATAAATTCTCAAATCCAAGCCAGATTATAACACTGATCAACTTCAACGCCCCTAATTGGGGATACTTGACTCGTAACTCTTCAGACCATGGTCTGAACAATGAAAAGATCGAGTATTCAATAGAGAGGGCATTCAAGTCTTTGCACGGAATCAAGAAACTGATAAGCACTAATGACATCAACAAATCCCCAGCATTGGAAATGTAAGTGGACTTATAATTATTTTTAACTAGCTGCCCGCATAGCGACCGCTGTGCAACAGCCTCCACACGGTGTGGGAGCCTGGAGATGAACGGCGCCGCCGAGGCCGGCCTAGGAAGAGGTGGCGAGACGACCCACACGCGTACCGCAAGGATTGGATCGAGGTGGCCCTTGACACGGATACTTGAAAGGATTTTGGGGAGGCCTTTGCTCAGCAGTGGGACAGTGTAGGCTAATATATTAAAAAAAGCTTCACCCGCGTGAACCCCTATTATTTTTCTCAAAATGAAAGTAGCCTAAGTTACTCCTTACATCAGCTAATCCAGTGAAAGTACCGTCAAAATCGTTTCGGAGATTAGCGGGAACAGACTGACAGACAGACAAAAATTTTAACCGTAAATACGCATTTAGTAAAATAGCTGTTACGTTGAAATTATAAAGAAACTTCAATTTTATTTATTTGTATTTATGTTTATATGTATAAATGATAAACATATTATTAAGTTGATCGTGGAGCACCGATTCGGATCCCCGGGTTGGTCAAAATATTATTCCTAAAGTTTTTCCGTATGACATTCTAAGCAGTTTGTTTCTTTTCTACTCTCTCTGACTTTTATAACTTTCTAAATGTATGTGTGCTGTACCACCGTCAACTTTTTATGAGAATACGGCTGCTGCTACTAAGTTTTTTTTTTTTAAATGTAAAATCGCATCTAACTCCGCATCCACGTCCATTCGCCGTTTACATGGCTTAAGAAAACAAAGAGACAGGAAGCTTTCAGTGACGGGGATCACTTCATACCATAAACTCTCACACATTCTGAATTCAGAGTCGGAATTCATATTATTAACCAGAATTACATACAATTTTTATTCTGAAAAAATCAGAAGGTGTGTGGAGCATAATTAAATTGTATGTACTTCTTTTAATAATATGAATTTCGACTCTGAATTCAGAAAGGAATTCAGGATGTGTGAGAGGGGTCTTATAACGGGTCAATATTAGACAAAAAGTGAAGTTTCATTATAATTTTGAAAAAAGTATGTTTGTAACATTCCTTTGTTTCTCCTCAGACTTCCTGATAAGGGATCAAGAAGTTATCTAAAACTTATCCGCGGTAAAGCAACTCACATCGGATGCGGCATATCAGCCTACACGAGATCCCAAGCGTTAAATAGCGGATCACAGCATATTTATAACGTAAGAATGTTTTACCTACTCTCGCAAAGCGACTAGACAATAGATAATTTTAGACAATTTTTGCTTGAACAAAACAAGGAACTGGCTGTTTTTTAGATGGTGCTCATCTGATGCACCTTGGGCAGTCAGCTAACTTATTAACTGGGTAATCTTTTCTGCATAACATTAGTTCATTCATTTGTGGTTCTTTAGAACTAGGTGAACACTGATACATAATCAGCAATATGATGTTCTGCACTGCTAGAGTGGGCTGTAATCTACCACGCGGGCCAAGTGCGGGTTGGTAGAAATCACATGTCTTCGAATTTTTGGTTCTAGGACATGCCGGTTTCCTCACCATGTTTTCCTTCACCGTTTTGAGAGCAGTGTGGTGATAAATTATTTATACAAAGTAAAGTTATTATACAAAACAAAGTTTCTGGTGACCTAAAATTCGTTAGTCGAGGCCATTACCACTGGGCCACCACTGCTCTCAAATACTGATACGAATGAAAATAAATATTTAACATAATATAATGATGACTTGATAAGCGAGATATACCTACATGTTCGTTATTCCTTGACTGCTCTGTTTCGAGTTATATAACACCTTTTTCAAAAGCTAACAAATTGTTGAATTTATCTGCTTTTCAAAATCCGAGTGTTATATTTCGAGATACGACAGCGTATGACAACTAACACGCTGTCGTATATCATGTTAACTGCTCAGATTAGTTGGCTGAAATAATTGTTATTATTTCTCTCTAAGACAGCGTGTTAGTTGTATTTACCAGTTTTTCAAAAACCAGCTGTTTGTTAGCTATAGCCCGACACAGAACAGTCGATCTACTGTTTCGCGACACTCGTTTCAAAATGTCAACCCCGCTTAAGTATATAAGTTCCAACTATCTAGTCATGAACATTTATATTTTCAGAGCATTCAACTAGTTTGCAACGTCTCGGACGGACCAGTGCATTCACAACCAATATACACCACGGACCCACCGATACCTGACACAGGTTTCACTGAAAAATGTGGCTGTCCTGAAGGTTACAGGGATGCTACGGGCTGCCTGTGCGAAAAAGACAGCCACGGTAACATTGAAAGTGAGTTTTTGAAACGCGAAGGACGATTTTTCCAGTAATTATTTATGGTTCCTGGAATTAGCAGATCAGTGAAGTAATCTTGTTTTGTTGTTACAAAAACTGCTTTAATTGTTTCGGCGATATTAATCGTGGCTAAATAATAACAGCCGTAAGGATCGATCGAACGTCAAGCTACGCTTGCCGCGGTCAGTTCGTGAGTGGGTGACTATCCATTACATATCGAGACCCCCTTCGTGCTTCGGAAAGGACGTTAAGCCGTTGTTCTCGGATGTCATTTGTAGATCCTTGACAGTCGTTACAGGTAGTTAGAAGCCCAAAAGTCTGAAAGCCAGTCTTACCAAGGGGTATCGTGTTACCCAGTCACTGGGTCGTGGTTATTCGCTCCATGTAAAAAAGTTGGTACTCAGCTGCATCGGGTTAGACTGGAAGCCAACCCCAACGGTTGAGAAAAGGCGGATAGTTTTTTTGTTTCAGCAATATTAATTGCTCCATTATTGTATTCTGTACTGCTAATGAATTTCTTGGCTCGTTAATTAAGAAAGCCCAGACTCTGGATTGGTGACCGGTTGTTTATGGGACTCAAATAACTTGCGAAATCTGATGTTATGTTATTAGGATAAATATTACTATAATTTGATGAAAACTCTATAACGAAAAATTTTCTGTTGCAGATGCAGAGATTCAATGGCGTAATTTCAATTTGGACAAATATGGTGCGTTATTAAATATGTATTTTTAATGATGTATTAATTAAATAATATATAGGAACATATGACTGCTTTATAGCCACTAGGGTCTCTGCTGCTACATTTCATTTCAAGCTTTAAAACTATTGTTCTCAAAGCTGGCCAAATAGCAAAAATACAAACTTTAAAAAAATATATACTTTCTTATAGACCAGTCACATGAGGCGGAACCATGTGACGACCCTAACGGAATCTGTGATGGTAATCCGAATCGGATGGTGCCGCCAATATTTGAAATCTATGACGCCCCCAACGGTTCCTATGAACAAGAAAATGATGTTGAAATGCAATTTCGTCGTAGGTGAGTGTTTCATTTTTCTTAACAAGTCGATGACGGACTTTTGACTGGGAAATTTGAAAGGAAAGCGTTTGACTTGATATGAGCAGATGTGTGATGAGGAGGGAGGAAACGCATGTGGCTAAAAGAGTGATAATATTAAATGTTGATGGATGGAGAAAAAAACGCGTGATAAAGAAAAGATGGATGGACTGTGTGGAGAAAGATATGAAAGAGAAGGGAGTAAATGATAGCGTGGGTATGACAAAAGAGGTAATGAGTTGCGCCGACCCTAGGTAACATAGGACAAGGGAAAATAGGAAGATGATGAAGTCGATGACGGACACCGTCTGCTTGTAGGTAAGTGAGCACCGCTGCTTATGAACACGTAATATAAGAGGTATCGCAAGTGTATGGACACCCAGAAACAAAGCTGAAATGTCTGACGTACCTCTAATAACACCGGTACCCATGCCTTTCAAACCCAAACCCAGCAACGCTGCTTTGGTGATAGACAATTTAATAGTGCACCTTTTATTAAAAAAGATTATTGTGAATATTTTTTATTTCACAGATTCGGCAACGCAAGTTTCATCCCGACGTCGATAGAGGAAAATGAAATTTCAGATGACGAAGTATATCCAGAGAGTGAAAGTGGATTTTTAAAAATGCATAAAAATGATATCAGCAATCATGGACATCGCCGAACGATGTCAAGTGAGCAGCGTGAGAAAGAGTTCAAAAGCCTCGACAATGCTGGAGCCAGTGACGAAGGCACAGCAGAACAATATGATCATTACACTAACAAGGAGGATAATACTGTTGAGCATGATTCAAGGAAAAACAGTGATTATGATAATAGAATGGCTACCAACGATGTGTATAGAGATCACACAGAAGAAGAAAATTCATTCTTGGAAATTCTTGACCATTTAGAAAGAGCAGTAAGGAATATTGAATTTGATGGCGAAGAAAGGGATATATTTGATTTTAAAATGAGAAAAATTTATGAAGCCGCACTAAAATCAAAAGCACAAGATGAATCTGAAGAACTTGAAGCTGAATTTAAAAAATTAACGGATTATTTGAAACATAAATCTGATACCGAGTCGGAAGTTGAAAGTGTACAGAGTGATAAAGAAGATCCGATGTTCGATTATATAAATCAAAAAGATAATTACAGCGATGAATTTTACAATGGTATAGATGAAAAGTTAATCCAGCTCTTGACTCAAAAACATCATCATAAAGATGACTATTTTAGTAAGCATGGTAATACAGATAATCACAATGATAAAAAAACATTTTCATCATTGCTTCGTGCACCAGCACATACTAATTATCCCGCATCTAGAAAACAAGAAAAGATAAACAATTACGATAAAAAATTAACAGAATCAAATAAAGGAAAAAGTCATTTGGATATGCGCAATCATAAAAGTTTGCGTACACCGGTTATTGAGTCATATTACGGTCCTGCCAAAAAAATAATTAACAAGAAAATTAATGACGAACGACAGGAAAAAACGTCGGGCGTTAAGAGAAGACTAAACAGTATAAACATAGATCAGGCTATCAAAACTTTTGGCAGAAGAAAGTTTTCTTATCCTGAACACAAAGCACGGAAAACATACCAATCTCCTGGTTTTAGACCAATATTTGAAGTAAGTACAAAATAGACTAGTTGATAAAGATTAGAGCAGATTGTGTTGTACACACGGCTACATGTCAAGCTATACATTTCCAGTATAACCTGACCTCTCATTGTACCAAAATCCTATACAATGCGAGATCAGCTTAAACTGGTAATGTATAGCTTGATACGTAGCCGTGTGTACAATGAATTTAAAATATTCGGGCCTTAACATAATCATTTGTAGGGCAACATAAGGTGACAGTTACTAATTGAAGTGGTCAGTCATGGTATTAAGTGCCGGTCTAATCTGTAAGAACTTCACCGTGCAAACTTAGGTGAAGTGAGTTGTCATTCCTCCTGAAGCCTATTGGATTAACACCAATAGCTCACTTCATGTAAGTTTTCACGAAGTTCATGTAAGTTTTTTCGTTTTCAAAAAAATAGATCAGACGTTATAAGATTGTTTGGTTACTGTCAGCTGATCTACCCTGCAAATGATTACAGTAAGGCCCTTGTACTTCTTTTTACTGCTAATAAATACTTTGACTCTCCATCAAAACAAAAAATAAGCAAAATACGGCCGCTATGTATTGCAACACAGTAGTTTCTACTCATTGTAGTATAAATAGACAATAATATAGTTTTAATTTCTTAAGTTATATCTATATATTTCCGTGCAAGTAGTCAGTTTTTCACCTTGATCTTATATTAATAACAAAGGTAGTTTACAGTATGTTCTCGAGGTGAAAAACTGACTACTTCATGCTAAGAAATTACTCTTGCCATCCCATTATCACTATTCAATAAGAAATGTTCAGTAATTTCAGACCGTAAACGGACGACCAACGCTGCCAACCACGACGCAAAAAACTGAAAAAATCCAAGTTGGAATTATTCGCAAAAAGAAATATCTGAAGAGAGATAGACCGGTATTGTGATTGAACAAGAATGAAACAAGTGGCAAGGATGAAAGAGAGAGAGCAAACTTGAAACTTTTATATACAATGTATAACTGAATTAATGCACATTATGAAAGTAGTTTGTTCAGAATCGTCAGAATCGATTTCTATAATTTTTTAGAGGTATTGTTTATCCCAAAAATAATTATGTATTATAATTATAACATAATATTCTTTGGGGTATTTGGTGGTGTGCGTTAATTCCGGGACTTGTTATATACTCGAGGAGTGTGCTCCATTACTTCTAGGACACATACCCAGGTACTCAACGCTTGCTTTTGTGAGATTGCTCGCATTCAAGAGAAGACTATTGGGACTTGCGTGTAGGCAGGGCACGTGACTATGCAAGTGCGCGAAGACTGAGTGTTTGAACTTGTCTACCGTGTAGATCTATTTCTATTATAATTATGAGCATCCAAAATCTGTTCCAACTTTTAACTGGCTATTAATCAAAGTATCATATCTCAAAAAGTTTAAATCTTTAGTTTTTAACAATTGTTTTTGTAACTTCTAACTTTAGTTTTATCTTTCGGCGAAACCGTTGTTATAACTTTTATGTTTTCCTCATAGAAGTGTATAAGTGTATTCTTTTTGAGTGAAATAAAGTATCTTTACGTAACATTCCTTGAACCATATCGTTCTAGCAAATCAATATTTGTTACTTTTTCAATGATATTAGTCCTAGTATGTTTATTACATGTAAGTCGTTCGTTTACTGCTTTTATTTGTAAATATAATGTAGTAATTGTTGTAAACTTTGTACGTATTATAGGATAATTTTATGATTGCATTAAATAAAATTATGTTTCTTGCTTTTTATCAAATGTTTTACGTTTACATTTATCTCCTCCCGGTTTACCTACATACATACCTACAAAATAAAACTAAAATAGCTGCAGTTGGAATGGTAAGGTGAATATGGGATGTCGTAGACATGAACCAATACCTGAGGCTGCCACATTTAAACATGTTACATTTAAACTCCTGTCTGGCAAAGGAGTTTAAATATGACAGTGACAGCCTCAGGTCTTACGCCTTAATCCGAGACTACAAAAGTAGAGACTCTTATTTTGTTCCCTAAATCTGAGGAACAAGCAAAGAAAGAGCGAGTAAAAGAAATAGACTGCGCAATGAACTGATACACTAACATGATGATTATCCGTTTATGAGTTCATAAAACTATAATATTAAATCACTATAAGTAATAAATATAGGGATAGGTTACGTTTTATAAAAGGTATTTTGGCAATAGGCTCGCCCCATATTACATGTGACTTAAACACAACTGGCGAAATGTGGGTATACTATAGATACACTTCTGTCCAACCAAAACAAGGTGTGATATTGTTTGTTTAAAGCAGTTAGGAAATACAGGAGAACTCGTGTTGATTGAGAAAACTATAAGACCTCTGAAACGTTTGTAACAGAAACTGTTCCAAATCGTAACTCAAAATTGCAGTATGAAAGCACTGTGTGGCGAGTCAGTAAACATCTGTATGAAATCATTACTGCTGTGCATCTTGCAAAAAAAGACAACACCATAGGTATCACTAAAACGAGGAATGAAATGAAACTAGTAGAACAATGAGCGTTCAATAGTATGTTTTGAACTGAACATATAGCGATAAACCCAGACAAAGGTTATAGAAATAATAGAAATAAAAGTAACTAAAACAAGAAAACACAAAGGAATAGAAACCCACGGAAATCAGAAGTGCTAAGTGAACAATAATTTGGAAATAAATCTTGCGTTTGAGAAATAAAATAGGAAAATAGACTTCCAGAAAATAAACACTATAAAGTGCAACAGTGTATACCAACAATTTGTTATAACAAATCAACAACGTTTTCTAAGCAATAAAAAAACTCCAACATCAAATAAAATGTTGACAGTAGACTATAATTATTATAATTAAATGAAATTGTAAAAATAAAAATTGAAAGTAAATTAAATCGAATTAAATTAAATACCTGTTTTCCTAAATATAATATTATCATGAAATCTATATAATATTGTGCAATGCAGAGATTTTATAAAAATTAAACGAAACAATTGAACGAGCTGAATGATTTCAGTATTATGTCTACTTTGTACTTTGGAACATAAAACAATGATTTTTAATGTAAGTAATAATAATATTGCTACACAACCCTATTAATATAATACAGGTTTTTCATAAAATTAGGTTTTTGATCAAAAACCTAGGTTTTTGATGAAAAACCGGAAGATCACACATTTTAAACTCAATTTCATCATAAACCTGTAACAATCCAGATTTTTGATCAAAAACCTGAACTATTAGAACATCATTTGCAACAAAACAAAAAAAAAAAGATAAATAAATAATTGTTTTCTTTCTACTAAAGAAAGAAAACAATTAACAATATAATTATACACCCGATTGAACACAACTAATATAAATTTAAAATTCATAATAATATTGAATTTTCTTTTATGTATCTTTGCCTTCCATTATACAACAAATTGTATGTTTTTAAACAAATGAATTGTAGTGGGAACCTGATAAAAATGTTATAGCAAAATACAAAGTGAAGACCATCCTGAGGCAGTAGTTCTGTGTTGATATTTTTTCTTCTTCTTCTTCCTTCTTTGTATTATCCACAATTGTATTATTCCAGATTATCACATTGATCCTTATAATTATAAAATTAACGAGATGTTCCATCGTTGATGATGAGTTAAACCAGAAAGCGAAATATGTGAATAAGTACTGTCCTAAACAAAAGTACTGCAGAGAAGGTTCTCATGTTGTGTGCATGTACTATGACCATGTAAGTACCACTAAGGGCGAATTTCAAGAGCTGTCAGTGTCAATATTCCTTAACAATGATGACACTGACAGCTCCTGAACGCGGTTTTGATGTGCTAATCGCGTTCAGTTTCATTGGTTAAATTCGCCATAAGTCATTTACATAAACATTAGGTGGGCAAAGGTGTTTAAGCAATTAGGATTCGCCAGTTGTGTTTAAGCCCCATGTCATATGCGGCGAGCCTATTGCCATCAAACAGGGACTAATCCAGACTACGGGCTGCCGAGAAATTCCTGTTGGCAACACCAATCCTATTGTCCGACCTGGGAATCGTACCTAGAACCCCATGCTCACCAGTTCCTCTTGCCACCACTAGACCAACGAGGCACTCCAACTTACCTGCCTGTGCTGTGTAGGCCTATAGGTCGGTACATAAAAATCGTTTTTATTTCACAGAATCATGTATTTGGACCTCTCTGTGGAAACCCACGAAAAGTTCCGATCACTCCTAAGATGATAAAGACTATACTAGCCAATGTTAATGAGTAAGTAGTTCATCATCATCGTCATTATCCGAAAGACGTCTACTGCAGGACCCCCAAAGCATGGTCACATTTCACAAGGAACTTTATTAATAATATGATTTAATTGTTTTCAAGTCTGTCTTTGTAATTATAATTAAAGCATAATCAGCCTATAAATGATCCCGCTGTTGGGACATAATAGGCCTCCTCTTTCTGTGAGAAGCCATAATCCACCACGCGGGCCCAGTGCGGGTTGGTGGATGTCACATGCCATGCCTTCGATTTTTTTGTTCTAGGACGTGACGGTTTCCTCACGATGTTTTCCTTCACTGTTTTGAGAGAGATTATACATATATTTTATATCGTCGGATTTTGAGACATACAAAGCTGATGTGTTTTGAAATAGTGCTAGCAAAAAATCATCATCATTATTAATATGGAATTTAAACTTACTAATGCCTAATTTTTAACGTTTTAGTATAAGAGGTAAAGTAGCCACTGGCACGGAGAAAGGAAAAGATGATGAAGTTCTACCGAAACCATACGGACTGATGAAATTGGTAAGTTTTAACGTAAACACTAACTACTAAAGTCGTCAAAATGTAATAGGTCTGTTGACATTTGTTATCGCGACGTAACTAGCGAAGTAACCATATTATTTAACGCGCCAAAAAATGATGTAAGTATTCTTTTAAAACACTTTATGTAATTAATTATTATTTTATTGTTATTTCAGTTTCGTTCCAAGTTACAGTCTACGGCCTTTCTCAAATGTCAAAACGGGCCTATTACATTATGACGACTTTAAAGTATCTAACTAATACCTATCCAGCAGGCAGATGTCAAAACGTCAAAAAAATAGTTTTCTGACAGCTGCGCGCACAGATTACTCTAAGCAATATATTACGCCAATGTTGCCATTATAAATATTGATGCCACCCACCACTGCTCGGTGCAGCATAAAATGAGATATAAATATTTATCTTTATCATTCTAAATCTTTATATATATAATTCTTAGGTACGTGTGTTTGTCACATAACTCCTCCTAAGCGGATGGCCTAAAATTTTATGTGTATAATTCAATGGGTTCCTGGATGGTTTGAAAACACAATTGGACCCGGTATGTTTATATAAATACTATTACTAAGCTAGCTATACTTAAAAAAATGCAATTACAGGAATGGGATAAAGAATTGGCATTCTTAGCACAAGTATTGGCTAACCAATGTCTCGGTGGAAGAGAAGATCTATGCAGAGCCACTGGTAAGCCAACTGCAACCTTTTCCATTATAGCTGTTCATGTTACCACTTGCGGCATTATAACGCCCCATGTGAACTACGCATCACGCCTGACGCCACGCTAAATCCAACATATCGCAAGCAGAGTTATTAACGCGATTTGCATATATACAGAAACTCGACAGCAACTGCTGGGTAGTAGCCCACCAAACACAATAGGTTCTCGCCTGATCGGAGGATCCTCTCTTTTCTATAAATGATAGGGAACTTTCCACCCTGTTCCTCATACCTCTATATCTTCATCATCATCAGCCTGTAAGCATATATGCTGGGCCATAGGCCTCGCCAATCGCAGGTTATTCAACTCGAGCCTCAGTTTTATATTCAGATGCTGATCTGAATGTAAGACTGAGGTTCGAGGCCAGCCACCCTGCGATTATTAAATAATTGTCGTTCCACCTAACCTTAGAGCGTCTTTCCATAAGCTCGCACACACAGGAACACTGTATCGGATCGGCATCACCTCACCCCATTTATACTAGCTGATCCCGATCCAAGACAATGCCGTTACGAAGCTTATAAGTGTACGTTGCGCTATGGAGTTTCATAGAAAGAATGGTTAATGGCTTGAGTTGAAATGATACTGATCCGGTGCAGTGTTCCTACGTGGGTTTTTGTCGTGGTTAAGTTATCGATACCCATGACGTTGCGGAGTTTCGCTAGCTTATTTTATTTGACCACCATGTATACCTAATAAAAATTATTTGAAATTATTAATAACTTTAACATTAGCTATCATAACTTTATAGTAGCCAAATCGCTTGCCGACACAAGAACACATAAACAACAGACTATTTTACTCATAGCCTTTATTTTAGAAAAGTTTCCGGATCCCAGCCAGATCATTGCCACTGTCCGTTACAAGTATCCGAATTGGGAGTACTTAAAACCAAACAACACTGAAAAAGGCTTGAATGAAGAGAAAATAATATATTCTATAGACAGATTTTTTAAGTCCTTACATGCAATAAAAAAAACAGTGACAAAAGCTGTTATCACGAAATGTCCACGTTTGCATGAGTAAGTATTGTTTTTACTTAATTTTATATTACACGGGTATTGTTAATTATTTTAAAGTTATTAAGAATTTTTGGATCCCGTAGTAGACTGACAAATGCACCATCAAATTATTGCCTGATTAATTGTCAAATGATTGATTACAATTGGACTCTTGGGATCAACAAGTTCAATTCCCAGTCGGTTATAAGGTTTTTCCATTGCGATATTCTCAGTAGCAGCCCAGTGCCGCCTCCATTTCATAAGACATGGGACTTAACTGGTGAATTTAATTACACCTCTATAGTCGTTTCCAAAACTATCTAATGAAAGTGTAAACAAATCAGGTCAACTTCTTAGGCAATCACACACTAAAGGGAATTAGTAACACATTCATCTGTATTTAGAAAGTTTCAACTTTATAACTAAATACACTTTAATAACTAACTCAAACATTAACTGTTGAAAACGTAGTGACGTTTTCCAACAGTTATTGTTTGAGTAAGTTATTAAAGTGTATTTGAACAATCATCGATGAAAATTGACTTAACCTCAGTTGTCGAATCAAAAACATATTTATGGTGAATTAAAATTAGCGATTCAGGTTGAAGTATTCAAATAATAAAATCAACGCAGTCAATTCGTAAGTGGCACTACAAAGTGGCATCCACAGGTACGTTTTATGATCCGTTTGTTTACATTTTCATCAGATACGTTTGGAACAGTCCATAGTTACCTATCTTCGGGGAATACTGGCTGAGTTGATGATATCGTTAGTGACATAATTTTCTTGCAAGACTTCCAGATGGAAACTCGAAAAATTACCTGAATCTCATACGTGGAGCAGCGACACACATTGGATGCGGTGTTTCAGCTTACTCCAAATACAAAATGAGTGGAGAGACAGGATCCATACAAAACGTAAGTCCTTTACAACTAATAATTTAAACTAACTGCCATTTTCTGAACTAATTTTAATGACTTTGGATAGTTATAGCTGATTTATTTGAAATACGTAGTTATATTCTAAGTACATTTAAGCTTAGGATGTTTTATTGAATTGTATTTTGCTGCATAGTTATACAATTACATATCTCTAGCGCCCCTGCTTCGTATAGTTTTTAAGACTCGTAAAACATCAAGATTTCTTCAACATTTATGTAAGTTTAAATATCAATGTATTCTACACATAAATTCTCTAAATGATGAAATGAAATGAAATTGTTTATTCTGTAAATAGGATATCGGAATCACTTTTACACGTCATATTACAAAAAGGATTAGAACTAAGCCAGATGAGGTCGGCATTTCCTATATGACTACTCTGAGAAGAAAGGCCGAAACAAACTCAGAGGTCACAGTCTCTTTTAAAGTCCAGACATAATCTTGGTTAGGCCATTGAGGACCATGTAGAATAGTGTCTGAAATGGTCTTTTGAGGAGAGAACCATACACATTTGAGTGGACCTGTCCTGATGGTGGTGAGAAGTGTGCAAAATCCGTTGCATAATGTAGATCTTTGGCAGTCGTTACCGGAAGACAGAAGCCCAAAAGTCTGACAACCAGTCTTACCACGGGGTATCGTGCTACCTAGTAACTGGGTTGTGAAGGTGAGATAGGCAGTCAGTCCAAGTAAATTACTAATATTCAGCGGCATCCGGTTAGACTGGTAGCCGACCCCAACGTAGTTGGGAAAAGCCCAGGCAGATTAGTTATAGATATAGATATGGATAAGATTAGTTTGATAAAATTAATTGAATTATGCGTCCTTTCGTTTTTGTATTTTTATGTATACATATCATTTTATTTAGTGTTAAATTGTATATTTTATAAGTGATAAAACGAATAAAGAACTGTAGATGCTCCTTACTGCATTATTGAGACACAAGAGTGAGCATTTATCTTTTCCATTTTTATTATTTTTAACCATGCTACCGTATTATACAAATTGATATAATTCCAGAATGTTCAAATAGTCTGCAACATCTCAGATGCACCTAAACCAAGACAGTCAGTATATAAGATAATCCCTCCCATATCTGGGCAAGGCTATACGAAACGCTGTGGCTGTCCCAGAGGATACAAGGAATCCCGCAGCTGCCTCTGCGAAAGAGAACCTTTCAAGTTGAAAGGTTGGTTTGACCCTTCTAACAAAAACAACCAATAGTTATGTAATGGTCGCAAACATGAATTGGGTTTCATGGACGGGCTAGGCTTTTTTTTTTTTTTTCACTTGGGAATGCTCCGTAGCAGCCCAAAGTCTGAATTTGTGCCCAGATAGTGGTAAGGAGCTCGCCCTAAATTTTTACGGAGTGTGGATAGACAACACGACTCTACCCAACCTTTCTAGGCGATCAACGTATTGTTATATTTTATTTTCAAATATTATTTACAGTCTGATTTTAATGTAATGTTTCTTTCATTTAGCCAGAGGTGATGCACCAAACATGCCAAAACATAACAGCGTTCAACCAACAAAAAATATGAAGAAAAAAAAAGGTTTATAATGCTATTTTATCCTAAACAATTACTATTTTAATTTATATTGTTTATTAGATTTGTTTTTCAAATCCTGATTGTTATTATAGATCTGATTATAAAAATGCCATTTGCATTTGCAGGAGGACCACAACTAAAGAATCAGCTAGTGAAAGAAAAGAATCAACATTTGAGCAAAAGCAAAAACAACCGGCCACATAATGACGGAAGGAATGACAAAGTTAAGTTAGCAGCACACGCTCAGCCAAAACTTGCAATAATACATAGTTCTCCAGCAAAGAAAAACGGACAGACCAAGGCAATTAAATCTCCACCCATCGCCTCGAAGTAAGTTAATAATAATACTTTTTAAAAAACGATGAGAAAGTGACTAAAGAGCGCAGGTTTGAAGAATCACTCTACACATAATACAATACATAATCACATTACACAAAGGCCACTACACAATTGTATTCAAAATTAAGTAATGTGTTATAAAAGAAAGAACTTAGTAAAGTTTATTAAATTTTACAGATCTCGCCATATTATCGAATCCAAAGGAAATAATAGTATAGGACATCAGCCAAAGGCGGTGGTGCCAAAGGTGGAAAATATTGAATCATCCGATGAATTTTCTAGGGTAGGTATTATTTATATCCCTTATAATAATGAAGACATGCGTACAGTTCCTATTACATGAATAATTAGTGAGAAGATACTTTAATTATTTATAAATTTTATTGCAGATAACGAATGCAATAGCACCTAAAAATAAATATATAGATCCAAGTATTAACGATGAAAATAATGATTTAGTCATAAAGTTCTCCAGTGACCCCATATCATCTGAACCTCAAGATCAAAAACAAGTATTGAAACCAGGAAACCCAGCAAATATATTTGAAGAGCTTATATTTAAAATACGTACTTTAAATACGGACGGAGAACAAGAATCTACAACTGAAAGCGCATTTGACGTTGTGAAAGAAAACCTTGTTGACCACTATCAAAACTCAAAGCAAATCCATGTTGTTAGTAACGAAAAAGTAGTTAGGCCTAAAGCACATAATAAACATCCTGATGTTAAACGTAAAAGATTATTGTCAATATTAAACTCGTTGGAGAAAGAAGTAAATAATATCAAATTTGATGACGACTTGAAGCAATTATTTGATAAGAAAATGAGAAAAATATACCAAACCGGTGTTAATAAATCCCAAGAAACTCAATCATCAAGTAAACTTAATAAACAACTAGACAAGAAGGATTTGAGCGATCTTAGACATTATCTAGAAAATGAAAACAATGCAAGTGTAGAAGAAGAGATAGCTACACTGAGGAGAATGATTCACCGTATGTCAAAAGGAACACAGAATGATAACAAGCTTACTTATGCTGAAAATGAAAATAATCCGAACCAGTACTATAATATGGGTGTTAAACAATTTGATGAATATTATGAAACAAAAAACGTTAACAATATGGAGAATTTATATGAAGATATTTCAAGTATAACTGCGCTTGAGGAGCACAGGGACTATCCCGATAAAGTTTATGACATTTTGAATAGCAAGCACAACGTTGATCGTCATTATGACGACAATAATGATCTCCGAGATCATTCAAAAACCAGAAATCAAGAAACATTTGCCAATAATGATGCACGACAAATAATTTTATCAACAGCACATTACAACTTAGACAATTATGACGACAAAAAGATTAAGTTAGAACAGAGTGCTTTGAATAATATATTAAACGCACAACAACGGACTGAAATAAACAATAAACAAATGATAATCGATAGGAAAGACAGACATTTAGAAATTAATAAAAATGTTGAAACTTCAGAACAAAGAACCAATACTTTTCCCGATAGAAGACTACAGTTCGATCACCCTTATAGTCGAAGACATCAAGTAAGTCCTTTAATTATTTAAATTATTATCGTGTCGTGTCATGTCGTAATGGCCCAGTGGTTAAAAGGCCTTGGCTCTCATGCACGAGGTTGCGGGTTCAAATCCGGGCAAGTATCAATATGACTTTTCAATTCACATGTACTTTCTGAGTTTATCTTGGACATTAAAGACATCAGTGATGAAAAAACATCATAGTCATAGGACACCCCCATTTCACCAGTCACGTTTAACTCCGAGTCTCCGAGTAATAGTGGGCGAGCCTATTGCCATCAACCGGGCACAAATCCACACTCCGGGCTGCTGCTGAGGTATTTCAGATGGAAAAATCCAGGACCTCATGCTCAGCAGTAGCGCTTGCGACCACTAGACCAAGGAGGCAATTCCATTATTAGGCTAGCATTATTCTTTATTTAGTTAAGTAGAAATTATTTATAGCATGACGATGCATGATGATGATAATGCTCCGGGCAGACATCTTTCTTAGTCATCAAAAGATATTTTTTATAGTTATAAGTACTAACCTATGCTAAGTAATTTTTATTACTAACACTATGAACCTCATTGTAGTATGGTTAAATAAACATTATTATTATTATAACGAAGGATATGATAATTTATGATCACAATGTACTAAACAAATATGTAAAAACATGTATTAATTGCAAAGAAAACCTTGACGAAAGATATACCTACGAACGAAGTAAGTTAAATAAATAACAATGGTCCGAGGATACAGCCTTTTTGAACACCATCATAGACAGTTCCTATAAATACAATGTTTTAGGCAGCATATCCTTGTTTCAAGCAGTATTTGTTTCACTCTGTTGTGACTGACGTTTGTTGTGACTCTATTATCACTTCATAATATTTATTTATTAATTTCAGAACGACGATATGAATGAAATGCGATTGCGGCGACCAAACCTACTAGGCTCGCGAAGAATATCTAGAACCCAGCCGAGACAGTCCCTGTTCTCAAGTGAAAGAGAGACGATCATGTATTAATTACCTAAAGATTTGTTGACTAATATTATCATGTAACATGATTAGTGAAGCTGAAAACTTACCTACGCCCGGTTACTGAAAGGCCGCATTACCACCAAAGCGTATAGTCGGCTGCAGACTATGAGCGTCCAGTAGGTACAAAATGTATGAAAAATATTGAGAAGTTGCGGCACAGGGCAGATGTGAAACATCGAAACTAGTTTGTATAGAAAATATGCATATAAGGATGGTGTAATAACGAAATAAATATGGCATAATCATATACAAAATATTTAGACTTATTTAAAGAAAAAAAATCGTTATATTAATTTCGTTTAGCTGTTGGCGTGGCGACGTCAACAACAGGTCTGACTCGCCGCATTGGATGTTTCACATCAAAAACCACTTCCGCCGCCGACTGACTGTCCTTGGTTTTTCACACATTTTCACAGCTCGCAGCCGACTATACGTTTTCATGTGAACGCGGCCTAAAGACAAAGACAAGGCAGATTTTTTTTTAGACTAGTATGTATTCTTATAATTAAGGACGTATCGTGGCAGAAATTATTATTGTTATAACTAGGTATTTATTTTAATTTATATTGTAATTAGCTATAATTTTAACAAATTTAATGTAAAAATATTTATATAGTAATAACTAGAATTGAATAAAAAACCGATGTTTACACTGTTGTGTGTGTTTTTTATTCATTTGTTATAATTCAAATAAGTTTGAATTTGATTTTATGAACATTACAACTTCCGCCAATGTAAAAAGTGTACACCATGCATTACCGAATTCGAACTGCAAGAGTACTACTTCCGATAGTTCAAAGTTCTAACACAACAATGCCATATCATAATGCTTATGGTTGGATACATAGAGGTATGAGGAACAGGGTGTACAGTTCACTCACCCTCCGTAGACAAGGGAGGATTCTCCGACCAGACTGCCCGACGATTTATTTCGGAATGTTACATTGCTGGTCGCGCGGAAAACTCGTTTGCGCGATGCAGGATTTTGCGTGCCGTTAGTGAGACGCGTAGTTCGCATTTGGCGATGTAGATGCCACATGGTTGCTGAGCTTATTGTTGGTAACCGCAAAACTAGGCACTCCTCTCACACTATAGTAAAATATCAGATATTATTATGAAAATTGAGTATTGAGTATCTCTTTAGATAAACCATTGGTGATCATAGTATGTGCAAAAGTAGATCTTGCATTGATAAAGACGCTTTAGAATACTTACTACTAACATAGTTGGGACACGCTAGAGTGATCGCTAGATGATCATTCAATAGTTAGTCCGTACAGCCTTGCCAAACAAACACAAAGACAGACGGAGTTTAACATTTTATAATTTAGTGAATTCATTTGTATTTTATCCTAGCTTCTGCCCGCTGCTTCGCCCGCGTGGACTCTAATTGTTTTTTTCAAATAAAAGTAGCTTTAATTACTCCTTATAACATCAGCTATCTGCCAGTGAAAGTCCCGTCAAAATCGGTCCAGCCGTTTCGGAGATTCGCCGGAACAGACAGACAGAAAATTTAATGTTTTTTTTTGTCATAAGTACTCTTTATACTTTCATATGCATTTAATAAAAAGCTGTTATTTTATCATTACAAACAGACACTTCAATTTTATTTATTTGTATATTTAGATAAAAAATATTAAATAATATATTAAAGCAATGCTGTAATAAGATCCCGCAACATCCAACATCCCTTCGAGTGTCAGTATATCAATTTATGATCGATAACAATTAGTAACATTAGAGCGATTATTAACTGTGCTGGTTAGTCTAAAGCAGGAACATGCCTCATGATCATAATCAGCATAAAGCAGTGGCTTTTTCAATCACACGCCATTTAACTGAATCCTCGACCATCCAAACAACGAAGATAGTCGCTCCAGCTAACTTACGACAGGAACAATCATTTCATCAAATCCACGACAACTAAAAAATCAAAACAAACGAAAAACTGAAAAATAGTAGGTAGGTCCTACATCCGACCGAACTATGGTACATCCATTGAGCGTTATCGCTGAAAAGAAAACAATTGGAACCGTTTGTCAACATCCCATGCATCCACGAAGATCGAATCAAAGCCGCAGAATGAAACACAAGCGAAAAACAAGTGACCGTCGCCCGTTCCATGTTTGAACGATTTATTAAAATGGCGCGGCCCTTAGAATCTTTAATATTTTTAAGTTTATGCGTTTTTGTGTTTGCCAAGGAATTGCATGTGAAACAAGTAAGTGATGGTACTTTAAAATAAAACTTAGATTTTTTTATCTGTATTATAAAAGGCCTTTGCCGATGTTATGCTCTGAAAGTATTGTGTGCTGGATTGTCTTGTCTTACACTATAGAATATTTTCTGTGGAGTATCACAAGGAGGCATCCTCGGTCCATTAGGCAGAAAACCTTTTATCTGGATAAAATTTACTTACAATATTGTCAGAATAAGGCCGACATACGACATACGTGTTTTATGTGCGTGTACTCCCCAACGTTATTGCAATTTTAAGTCCTATGCTAATTACATAAAGCTTATTTTGAAATCCTCCAAACACTGCGGACGCGCAGCCACCGCGCAGCAACCGCAGTCACTCAACAGCGAAAATAAGCTTTATGTAAAAAGTATTAAAATTATCGGTAGATTTTTTACTTGGGAGGATTTAAATCACATGGAGGTAAAGATAGTAAAGATCCTAGCAAAGCAGATATTAAGACATGTTTCTTAACTGTTGTGGCTGGCATAATGTACAATTTGGACTCAGGTCACCCGCTGCGATATGACGATAAATCTGTGATTACCTATTACGTAGTATTATATTATCTATGCCTATGTGATTAGGTATGTGACGATGCTAATTAGGCAAAACTAGTTTAATTATTAGTAGATGGCTATTGAAGAGTAAAATCGAAATTTTTTAACATTGTAAAAGCCAATTATTTATAAAAGAGTAACCGTGGAGTTTCTTGCCGGCTCTTCTCCTTAGGAAAGGACCAATTGGAACCGTGCACCTAGCTTCTGACGTTTCATAAGTGCCCATGTAGGTTTATGTAAAATGAAATATTTTGATTTCCGTTGTATTTCTTTGCAGACATTGGAAACCAAAGATAAGGACATCAAAGGTTTTATGAACATATTCAACAATCAGGATGTTTTTATGAAGAATGAACGGGTAAGAATATTAGTATATTTTTTCAAAATCTCTACGTATGAGCAAAATCTAATTTGGAATACTATTGCATTTTGTAATTGGTAAACGTCCTAAATTTTAAAATTTCCAATGATTTTTTGGAAATTGCTAAACCACCAAGTGACAAGTAGGATCCTTTATCTACAATGAAATAATATCTACATGTATATGTATTAACATTTTATAAAATTAATATAATTAATTCCATTCCAGTATGCCCGCCACGTTAAAGCAGTTACAGAAAGTGTTCTCGATCATCTCATAAACGAAATAAAACATCAATATTTGAGCGGAAACTATAATGCGAACAGTCCAATACCGCGCCTGATAAGAAACCTAAACAAAGAACTACAAAGAAATGAACGAAGCAAGTTGCTGAAAGAAAAGGCAAAAAAGAAAAATGCGAATAAGAAAAAAAACAAGACGGGAAAAAAGAAATTAAGAATGACGACAACGAAATCAAAGTCCACAACGTTTTAGGGAATAATAATAATGAATAAGAAAAGAAAAGAAAAGAAGAAAAATATTTTATTTTGAACACACACAGGATATATAAATAAAATAGGAACATTAAAACGAAAAAAAAAAAAAGAAGACCTGTGTAAGCTCTTTCTCAGCAACTGCGATACTAATAGGTGTTAGGGACATTATAATTTATTTAGATAATAAAGAATAATAAAATTAGTTTGTTTTCTGTTTCTGTTTTATTTCAAATGACGTTATTCTTATCATTATTATGCCGTGATTACACGTAACACGTACAGAGGCGACACAGTGCCAAGACAGACTACTATAAATGGCGACAATCGTTTATACCGTACTAGCGACCCAACCCTAGTTCTACTTTCTCAACCACTGATGTGACAACATGTAAAAAAGTCGAGATTTTTGTGCTATACAATAAAAAAATAACGGGTGTTTTTTTTAGAGGTATAGAACTTTGAAATAGAATAAAAGAAGGAAAAATTTGTAAAATTTACATGAAATTTACTTTATTCAAAAGATAATCTTATGGCATTATAATTTAAATATGATTTCTGGCATATGACCGCCACGGCTGGATCGGACGTAATCTAATCTGGAGATCCAATTTTCAATCACTTTTTCCAACATTTGTGGCCGTATATCGGCAATAACGCGGTGAATGTTGTCCTCCAAGTGGTCGATCGTTTCGGGCTTATCGGCGTAGACTAGCGACTTCACATATCCCCACAGAAAATAGTCAAGCGGCGTTAAATCGCACGATCTTGGGGGCCAATTCACGGGTCCGGTACGTGAAACAATGCGGTTACCAAACGTTTCGTGTTCAGTAAATCAATTGTGGCCCGAGCTGTGTGACATGTTCCGCCGTCTTGTTGAAACCACAGCTCCTGCACATCATGGTTGTTCAATTGAGGAACGAAAAAGTCAGTAATCAGGGCTCTATAGCGGTCACCATTGACTGTAAGGTTCTGGCCAGCATCATTTTTAAAGAAGTACGGACCAATGATTCCACCAGCCCATAAAGCACACCAAACAGTCAGTTTTTCTGGATGTAACGGTGTCTCAACATACACTTGAGGATTATCTTCACTCCAAATACGGCAGTTTTGTTTGTTGACGTAGCCATTCATCCAAAAGTGAGCTTCATCGCTAAACAAAATTCTCTTATGAAAATCGGGATCAACGGCAATCTTGTTTTGGGCCCATTTGCACAATTTGGAAGCGTTGTTCAGGCGTCAGTCTATTCATGTTGAAATGCCAAACCAAACTATACACAAATCACTTGACAGCTGACAAAATAGCCGCCAATTAAAACAGTGTTGCCAACTTAAAGTTCTATACCTCTAAAAAAAACACCCGTTACATATAATCACATCACATCGTGTTTCCCCGAATGGTTGGGCAGAGGTGTACCTATAGTAGGTACACCCACATTTCGCCAGTTATGTTTATGCCATCAACCGGGCACAAATCCATACTTCGGGCTGATACTGAGAAATTCTAGATAGAAAAACCCATTATCACTTTGCCCAACCTGGGAATCGAACCCAGGACCCCGTCGAACGACGCAGTATTTATTACATATATTTAAAAATACGCCATATAATAATAAATATATTTCAGATTAGACAAACTACAATTAAAAAAAAACATTTTTTTTTTTAAAAACGTAGTTATATTTCAGACTACACAATTCTGTCCATATTTTGTTAGTTTATAAATTATCTTAAGACGAGGCGATGACTTAATGCATAGACAGGTAGGTAAACATAAAATAGAAACAAGTTCTTGAAAATAAAATTCAAATAAATTAAATACATTACATTTCATCAGAGAATACATAATCATTCCTGATGAGCCATGAGAATAGAACAGAAAAACTTAGAATATCTAAATACCAAAGAGCAATGGAGCGCAGCATTCTGGGCGTAAAACGAACTGACAGATTTCGAGATACCACGCTACGCTCCATAACGGGGATCCTTGACGTAGGCAACAAGGCTGCTAAGTTAAAATGGGTTTGGGCGGGTCATGTCAGCTGCATGCATAGTGACGCAGGGCAACAGTCTCCACAAGGGGGGTGCCTGAGGATGGACGGCGCCACCGAGGCCGGCCCAGGAAGAAGTGGCGAGGCAACCTAGACACGTACTGCAAGGGTCGGATGGCCCTGGAAAAGGATGCTTGGAAGGATTTGGGAGACGCCTTTGCTCAGTAGTGGGACAGTGTAAGTTAATAAAAAAAATCTACCCTTTATTATGCACACCATATAAAATACAGACAGTAAACTTTGAGCTGCCGATTCTGGTCTGCTTACAATCATCCTTAGGATTATTTTGCCACTCCCTCGAATTTTAGAATCTAGTGATTATAGAATATCTAGAAATTAGATAGAATTCTAGAATTATAGATATAATTCTAGAAATTAGTGAGCGTACAAAAGCGAATAGTGTAAAAATCATCCACCCTAGCCTCGGAACATGCCCGAGGCACTACAAAATCAATGTAGTCACACTGGAATCCTAAAGGCATTGTTAATTGAACTATAAGAATGCCCGCTGCATGTTGGGCCATAGGGTGCTAGTGTACAAGGTTTGACAGTAGGCTCTGAACAAAGTTATCGTTATCTGTGTGGTTCACTTTGCAAACCTATGTCCCAACATGTTAGCGCACTGTCGTTGCTCTCTATCAATATCATTATTTTATAACCCTAATATTTTGTTTTCAGTAACGCTGATTATATATAACCTTTATCACTTGTAATGTTAATTATCAAGAACGCTGAGGCCTACACAGTAGGTACAGCAATAATTCTTCGCATATTCACATCGTGCTCCTGTGACCGCCGATTTAATTTCTTTACAATAAATGCATGCCACAGTTCTCGATTACTCTTAACACAAATAAAAAAAACGTCAAATAGAAGAACATGAGAATAATAAAATAAGGTTAGTATAAGTTGCACTATTGGGCTAAAGATCTCACCAGAATTAACGAAATGAATGGCATAGTTAGCCAACAACAATAAGTCAGTCAATATAAAAATCACAGTTGCTATATACAAGCGACGGCAATTTTTAGCAGCTGTTATTGCACGCGAGCAGAAATTACGACAAACTGATTGTAAAATGATAATGTATATGACACAGTTTACAACTAAAGGAAGAATTGATATAGAAAATATCACACTAGCGATCAGGAAACCCCATTTAAAATTACTCCAAAACAAAACAATACCAAGAATTTCAGCTATTAAGGGCATACCCCACCCAAACAGGCTGCTTTTCAAGTATTTTCTACGGGTATCACCATTGAAAACTTTCACAAAGTCCACATAAAACATATAACTTATAACTAGCAACCAGTGGTGCCTCACTGTTCCGAAAAATATGACCAGGTTGATGTGAATCTGATAGTAATAATGATTTCGTAAATCAATAAAATACTTTAAGCGGAATGTTACCATTGAATAGAGTAAGAGGTTCACTAAAATCATATTAAGATACACAAAGTTTCTATGATTTTGAAACTTCTTTATGACGCACCATGATGTCACTCCGTATATTAAAGCAGACAGTGTTACCACAAGCACAATAATGAGTACAGTCATTACACACTTTTCTTCAAATTGGTACAATTTTTCAGAACCAAAATAATAGTATTCGTATTTATCATGACACTGTCTATACCTGTCTCTGTAACTAAGCGGCTCATATTCACTGGAGTCAGTGTCCGACATGGCGGATGTCACTTGCACAATTATTATGATAAATTCACTTATAGTTTGTTCAAAAAAATATTTGTGAAAGCCTTAGAGTAAACCACAGGCTTTGCTTCCGAAACAGTGGATAGAACAAAAGTTGAATACACCTAACCAAAGGCTACAAAACGTATAAAATAAATATATCTAAATTGTAAACCTCTTCGCTCGCTGACATTTCGCAAAACCGGTTCAAAATCTGTACTAGTCTTATAACGAGAGAGAGTGAATTGTGTTAGTTTGTGTTTATGTGGAGGGTAATCTCCGGAATGAAAAGGAACGGTTCATTATTCCAAAAAGAAGTACTTAATAATACTTATGCAATACTATCTTAAATTCATGTAAGCTTAGTACTTTTTTTTCTGCACGTGTCGTGAACCGAATACAGTCTTCACATGTAAAATGCACCGTACGAAGCCGTGGCGGATTGCTAGTTTAATGGTGGCATTTCCTGTTGTTCAAATTATTATTTAATCACTTAAGCGCTTATTCACAGTAGGGGAATTCCAGCTTATGGACAATGCTTGCGTATACATGACGGAGAAGGTTAGGTGTGTCTACACTATTATCAGCCATATTTTAACTACTGTGGGCGTACTATGGGTAGTGTTGGTTATTGCGCAATAGAAAAACCGTTTGCAGTTCAAATCAAATTATAATTTACGATCAAATTAATCACACGAGCAATGTAGGTACACAACGCGACTACGGAACGCGCAACAGTTTCTAAACAAGTTCACTGCTTGACCGCCACCCACAAACTCTGCTTATGCCCGGTCCAGCGTTATGTTGTAGACTCTGTCGAACGCTAGGCGGCGCTGGCTTTCTGAATAGTCAAATCACTGACGTATTTCCGACATACATAACTTCTCTCTCTGAAGTTTTTCGTTTTTAGTGAATTAATGAACGCCTGTATTCTGTGCATTGACTAGATACCCAATGGCACAGCACTTATACCTAGACTGATACATTCTTACAGATTTCCCATATACAGTCTCCCACCATAAAAATAAATTTCAATTTTTTATTATAACCATTAGGTGATAGAAGATACATAAACTTCATACTTTTGTGTAAGCTCTACGACTACCATATAATAGTACCTATATAAAAATTTAAAACAAAAGAATCACAAAAAATATCAATTTTATGAACTTACGACCACAGGTTTTCAAAGCAGTTTTCGAAACGCTAAGATTTTTGCTCTGTTGAAAGTTGATTAAAATAGCAGTTCTTCAATAATTGACTGCTTAGCTCCATAAAGTTTTAGCGTGATTTAAAGTATTAAATATCTGCAATATTCTAACCTTTTAGCTCGTCTTTTTACAATTTACGATAAATTATAAAAGGACACGAACATATTGCAATATTGCTCATTTCCCATAGCAAAAAGGTATATAGTAATCAAAATTATAAAAAATATCTATGCAAAATTGGAACGGAATCTATCTGGTAGTATTTGCGTGATGAAACATACATTTAGACAAATAGAAAGAATTCCTAAAACTATATTATTTTATTTGAATCGTTCCTGTTCAATTGTTCAAAAAAGTATTTGTGAACGGCTAAACGTACACCACTGCTATGCCATTAACACAGGCGTTTCTACTGAAACAAGCTGTAGTCAAGCGGCTCATAATAATATTAACTGGAGTGGGTGTCCGACATGGCGACTGTCACTTTCGCAATAAATTGATAAATTCACTTAAAGTTTATTCAAAAATGTATTTGTGAACGGCTTAGTGTAAACCACAAGCGTTTCTACCGAAGCAGTGGATAGAACAAAAGTTAGATATTTATACGAAACCAAAGGCTACAAAACAAATTAAAGAACTATTTATATTACCTCTCGCTGACATTTCGCAGAACCGGTGGAATTTCCTGTTGGTCAAATTATATTATCTTATTATTTGCTGAGCCGCGCATCTTTACTAGCGTTCAAAATTCCAATTTTTTTTTGTACGCTTCTGTGAAAAACCCATAAATCGTAGAAAAACGTACAGAACTTATTTCAACAAAAGAGCCTTCTACTTTTCTAAGAATAGAAAATATTTAATGTTATCATGAAATGGAGAAGCTCGTGGCTAAGTAATAATAGTCGCACGGGTCGATCCATCAGGTTAAGCTACGCTTGCCGGAGTTGGTCCGTGGAAGGGTGACCATCTTTAGATACCGAGATTCCTCCGTGCCTCGGAAATACGCGTGCCATACCTACGCGATTCTGACAGTCGTTACGGATCGCCAGAAGCCCGAAAGTCTGACAACTAGTCTTACCAAGGGTATCGTATTACCCAATTACTGGGTTGTGGAGGTCAGATAGGCAGTCGATCCATGTAAAATACTGGTATTCATTCGGTTAGACTGGAAGCCGACCCCAATGTAGTTGGGAAAAGACTAGGCAGATTGTTTTTTTTATCATGAAATGGTAGGAACTAATATCATTCATTATATAAATTGTAGTAAAGGTTGTGGCGGCATTTACAACGCCACATGCCAACTACGCATCAACGACCTGACGCCACACAAATCCTGCATCGCGCAATTAAAGTTTACCGCGCAATCTACCTTTAAAAAACTTCCCGACATGAATCATTGGACAGTTGCCCGCCAGGCACGACACCTGTCTGGTCGGAGGATCCTCTCTTTCCTATAGAGGATGAGTGAACCATACACCCTGTTCCTCATACCTCTAAAAGGTATATTCTCAATTCTTTATTGCGTACCATAATGTATACAACGTGTTTTTTTTTTTTCTCTAGGTTTATATTCTATAAGTAAAAATAATACAAAAAGTCCTAGAATATGTGGTCCAAAACGCATAGTTTCGAAGATAACATAACACTATACTCTCGGTGTGTTGAATTTTCTTTTGAAGTTTGAAATTGAAGTTTCATTGATAAGTACGAGTAAATCATTTTCATTCAAACCAATCATTCATATTTAAAGGTAAGAAAATGCGTCGTTGTCATATTTCACGTAGGTAAGGGTGTTTTACATTAATAATCGTGACTTTGTCGTATTATTTTGTATGAAAAATAAAGAAAAAAAAAAGATAGTTGAAAAATAATTCTTGAGCCAGTTGATTCTTTGATATGGTATCATTCATACCCAAGAGTTATGGGATATCAAAAAAAAACAGCTTGTATAGTTGGTAGGGAAATAATTTTTTGTGCCCTTTAGGGCACAGCATCTAAATCTAGTAGGAAAGAGAAGGAAGAACACTGGGTATTTAATGTGATACGTTTCATTATTAGTTAAGTAGTTATTAAGTTCATCATTCTGCCTAGCCTTTTCCCAATCATGTTGGGGTCGGCTTCCAGTCTAACCGGATGCAGCTGAATACCAGTATTTTACATGGAGCGACTGCCTATCTGACCTTCACAACCCAGTAACTGGGTAATACGATGCCCCTTGGTAAGACTGGTAGTTATTAAGTTATACTGTTTTATTAATACATAATGCCTTTGTGTAGGAAATCGTCCGGAGAAGACCACCATACATATTTCTGTCGCCAAGCACCGCGCCGGCGTAACCACATGGTACACACATGAGACAGTTAAGCTATGGCTCTGAGATCGAAACGTGCCGCAGATTGCAGATGTAACCACAAATTCGTCGTGATGCTTCATTGATGCAGCAGAGCAATGTGTTTATGTGATTGGTTCGTTCGTATCAACATGTGTCATAAAAACCCCAGGAACAAGCATTGTGATTGTGCAAGCCTCTTTTATAATATTTTACTTTTTGATATCATTGTCTTAGATGTGTTTTTGTTTGAATTATTATACCATTTATTTTCTACCAAGAACCAGCACCTTTTCTTTCCTAGTACTTAATATTTGGGACCAAATAAAATATTATAAAAGAGGCTTGCACACATTGACTTATATATTACGAGCGTACTTGCACAGTGATAAATAAAACGTAGTTATAATTTAAAGCTAGTCATTCATTTTAATATGTACAATAATATCAACAGGCTGTCTCCTTTTCACTTCATCTGATTCCGAACTATTTGATTCTTTCGGTAACGTCTTCACAAACTTCCTTTGGTGGATCCTATCTTTTTGTCTATTCTTGTGATTTTTTCTCATAATTCTTTTGGCGGACTTTACTTTAACTTGTTCAACGCTTCCGTCTAATCTTTGTTCATGAGGTAGATGTTCGTGTTGATCATGTTTACCTTTATTCTTTTTCTTTTGTTTCTTACTTTTCCTCTTTATTTTTGGAGCCACTTGTTCTTCGAATACCTGGCGAGGTGCTTCAGGATCAGCTTCAGACTGAAAAATGACAAAATATTAGTAGTTTATTCATTATTAGTGTTAATTTATAGACATAGCACCAGTTAGTTTGTTTCTAATTTCGGCACAAATATAATAAAGGTATTCGTCCCAATAATTATTTACTGAACTTGAATATTTTATGCGTGTTTTTTTTTTTCATGACTTCAATGATTCCAATTACGTCATTGTCTGTTAAGTTACTTCGTGACTCTTCGTTCGAACTATTAATGTAAGGCATTTATTTAAAAAAAATCCAGTTTTAATTCAACCCACAATCATTTGCACCCGTTGTTGAACTTACATTGACTTCGCCAGTCATGTCACTGGCTTCGTTCACGGCTAATAGATCTCGCTGTTCTTGACTATTTAACAAATCAGAAATGTTAACGCCTTCGTAGTGATCTTTAGTCACTGTGTCTTTATTATCTGTGCCAGTTCCAAAAACCTGATCAAATAAGCTTCTAGGATATGCTAAAATGTTTTCGGTCGTCTGTTTAATTTGTTGGTATACATTGGTCATCCTGATCCTGTCCTACGAAATGTATGCAGATGTTCTTTGTTATTTCTGTGTATTTTATTATTATGGATTGAAGGAGTTGAAAGCCTTTTTTATATATTTTGAAGTGATTTTCTTCCCAAACTCAAGATATAATTATATTTGTAAGATGTGGCACGCTAAACTAGCACTAAGTGAGAGTACCGGCTTAGAGCCATATCTCATCGGGACGCCATAACGTCTCCAGGTGGCGCTGCCAAATGTATACAGCTATATAGTGGGTAGTTCACCGGGCGTCCGCTTGGTTACGCAGCCAACCATACATTTTGTTAGCGGTGCTGCGTCGCCACGCCATGGCGTCCCGGTGAGGTATGGCTCTAAGACTTAATAATGTAACTATGATTTGTCGTCACAGTTCACACAGAATAAAGAATGAAATAATGAAATGGTTTTCTTCATTATTGTCCCAACTCTTAGAATATACATTTTCATAACTAACCTCATTGTATAGAATCAATTTTTCTAACTGAACAGACGACTGTGCTTTTGGGGAGTTTGTTGCGCCACTTCTTCTTCGCAGCTAAAGCACTAGGAAGTAGTGAAGGGGTGGTTTTGGGGGACTGCCTTATGTAATTTTGACATTCGAAAAGTGCTGATTCTCAGCCTAGTTTGAATAAATGACTTTTGATTTGATTTGATTTGATTCACTTGCATTGTTATCATATATTTTTTTATCGTTCGATAACTGTAGATTGAAAACGAAATGGTTTTTGTTTTTTTATCCGTAGAAATATCCGTAGCATGTTTCTTTTAACTTATAAAGTATTAGAAACATGTTTTTCTTATAAGAAATATTATAAATTACTGAGTATTTATTACCGGAACATTATCGACCTTTGCTTCTAAGCTGCTGAACCAATTTCCAACCGAAACATATGACTGTTTTTCGGCTTCCACCTGCAAGGAAAAACAAAGTTGTTATACGTAAATTGAAATCTATAGAGCGACGTTTTTCCTGTATAATAATACCAGCCTATTATTGTCCCACTGCTGGGCAAAGGCCTCTTCTTATACAAAGAAAGCACGAGCATTGATCACCAGGCTTGCCCAAGACAGGTTGGCCATTTCAGACTTAGTTTAACTATATGCCCCCAGGTTTCTTACAGTAATGTCCAAACTCAGAAAGTATATATGAATTGAAAATGCCACATAGTACTTGCCCGAATTTGAACCCCATGTCCAGTATATTTAAAAAAAAAAAAAATTGTAACATAACATCACGCCTGTATTCCCCGAAGGGTTAGGCAGAGGTGTACCTATAGTAACTACACCCACATTTTGCCAGTTATGTTTAAGTCCCATATAATAGGGGCGAGACTATTGCCATCAACCGGGCACAAATCCAAACTCCTTTTGCCTGGAGCATACAATTAAAATAAAGTAACGTACGACTTGCATCGTCTTAACACTGATAAGATGGCGCAACTTTTATTGCTGCTTTAACTTATCGTATACCATTAGCAATTAAATCACAAAGTTTAAGAGCGTGCATTCTAAAAGTTGGCAACGTCGCAAATAGCTGTCAAATATTTACCTGATTTTATTGATTTGATAATATTACTGTATGGAAATAATTATGAAATATCACTAACTAGTGAACTAAAAAAATAGTAATGAATTGCAATATTAGGTATAACACTGAATTTGATGTTGTAGCCGTTTTAGGTATAAAAAGGGTATTTGAAAAGTTTACACATTTACAAATACCCATTTTACATCTAAAACCAAATATTCTTTGTTACGTTATTAATTTATTACATTTCATAATCAATATTTTGTTTCACTAGTTACCGATATTTCATAATTCCATACAGTAAATATTGCCAAATTAATCTAAATAGCGAAATATTTGACATTTATTTGCGACATTGCCCACTTTCCGAATGCACCCTCCCTCTTAAGTAAATCAGGCTTAAGAGATAGAATTTTACCCACCTCATTAATGTAATGATATTGTACTAAGAAAATTAACAACACAGCGTGAAATGATGCTATACACAAATTCATCGCCGACTGGTGGGTGTTCTCTATGCTGTATTACTAACACTACTGACTACTAGAAGTTTTGTTTTTGTTTACTTATTCGTTTCCTGCACAATCGTTGTTTATGGTATACTCGTAGATAAGACCCTTTTGGTTAAGATTGTTTTCTCAAACATGCTTGGAAATTCGAGCATTATTTTGACAAGCATCTTCGAGATAAATCGAAATTGGGGTACTGCTTAGTCGAATACATGCGAGCGTCCAGCCGGCAATGTTTATATGAAAATCCATATCTGTTGTGCTTAGCGGCCAAATGAAAACAAAACAACCAAATAAAAATTACTTTGAAAGCAAAACGACTTGTATTACTGCCTACCACGGCAATTCCTTAATAAACAAAGATACAAAGCAACGATAAAAACTAGTTGTATAAACAAAACATTTATCTATTACACAAATAATAGGAGCTAATAACATAAGATAAATAACGGTTATCCCCCTTTCGTTATTTCGATATAAACGTATTATAAACTCCGCTATTACACGATAACTACAAAGCAATGTAGCAACTTACCATTTACATTAAAAATATAATTCTAAAGTGCAGTTATTTAAACATTATTACACAACAACTGTCGTTATTTAGCCGTTATTTGTCTAATGCTAAAATAAATGGAGGTCTCTATGATAGTCTAGATTTGGAGCAGAAAGGGAGCGTGCGTACGTCTTCAGACGATATCGAGCAGAGTGTAGAATCGAGTCTCCGATCTTCATGAGCTAGCCCTCTCTAATAGACAGATCTCTTGAGCTCTTGAGCAGGCCTTGGAGCCCTAGTTCTACTTTATTGCGTCCTTAATACCGACAATATTTTCAAGCACTTAGAGATCCGTCTATTGAGCTGCCGGTAGTTGCACACATGACAACGTCGCATTTTCTTAGCTTAAAGAATGAATGATTGTTTTGAATGAAAATGATTTACTGGTACATATCAATGAAACTTAGATACACACATCAGAGTCTAGTGTTATGTTATCTTCAAAACTATGTATTTTTGGACGACTTGTTCTAGGACTTTTTGTAATAATATTACTTATAGCATAATAACCTTACAGTTATAGGACATCAAAAGGAACACGTTGCATATAGAAGCAACAAGAAAAATGTACCTAGGACTTAGTAATTATAACTTGATTTAAAAGAATCCTTGGAGTTTCTTGCCCATTTTCCTCCATAAAGATCTACGTTTTGGGAATGGGCAACTAGCTTCAACTTTCTAACTAACTGACCGACTCTGACAATTCAAATTCAAATAAATGCTTTGAGTTTGAGTTTGAGTTCATATGAATTAGAATAGCGTTGCTAATACATTAAGTAGGTAAAAGCTGAAATCAATGACCCGGATAGGAAAAGAAGATTATTTGAAGCTGCTCCTGCTCCGCACGGTTTTTATGACTTAAAAAAACATCGAGATTTCCTTATTATATGTAAGTAGGTTTATTATAAATGTATTATATAAATAAAACTTCCGGAAAATTCTCTAAATTATAGTGAAAACAACGAAGACGTAAGAACGTAGTTTATATGTTTTTATGATAAGTCATCACAGACAGACTAATTAAAAATCCGGAGTCACACGTGTTAGGGGATAAGTCGAATAGATTACGTGTGACTCCGGATTTTTAATTAGTCTGTCTGTGATGACTTATTTATACCTTTTTAGTTGACTTTTGCCGTAGTTGGGTTTTAGTTTTTATTACTTTTATTTTTATTTAAATTATTTTGGGGTTATAATATATATTTTTTTGAAATGTGCTAATTAAGCGCTTTCATTTGATACCCAACATGACACCATTAAAAAATCTTTTTTTTATAGTTCATGACTTTTTGTCCTCTAGAGGGCGCCACATTCAATTTAATGTGACGCCATATAGCCTATAACCATCGGACGACCGAGATGCTTCCAACGATACCCCATTTGTAAAATTATGTTGTGTAGATTAGAAGTTATGAGGGAACAAATGAACATACATACATACATACATACATACATACCGGTCAAAATCATAACCCTCCTTTTTGCTTCGCCGTAGTCGGGTAAAAATTGATAATTTTCTTGCAAACTGTTTAAAAAAAATTAAATCTGTGAAAGGTGATCAATTTTTTTTTTAACATATTTACTATCTCCTAAGACAGTTTTTCTATACACAACAAAAACAGTTAAGGTACCAACGCTTGCTGAGCCGTCTAAAAAATTCGCCCTGTATACTACGTCAATACTTTTCACATATATAAAACCAACGGTTCAACTGATGGTATAAGGTGCAGGTGATACAAGAGACTCTAACAAAAATTACCACTTTAAAACTTAATATTTTGCAAACTGATCCCGAATCGAACAATGTTAATATACTCCCAATGTTTTTAAAGACTTTTCCAACGCCTTATACGATGAAATAGACACAGAAACTACATCGGGTTGCTGTGTTAAAAAAAAACCCCCCTTTCCTGTAAGGGAGTTTTGTTAAAATCAGTTTACAGAAATAATTATCATTTATCGTCAATGATTTTATTTTATTATAATTTCTGGTTATAATATAGTCAAAATAATAGAATATAAATAGGTACCACACAAATAGAAAAATATATCCTGGTTTTAGCTTTTCATTCAATATTTAAAAAATTAATGATCTACCCTATACTGATACGTTCAGCTCAGTGCCATTGAATTTTTATTTCTGAATCAGCAAGAATTATTTGCTTTTACTTTAAGTATTTTATTTTGTAAGGGAATCCAACAATAGTAGGTATATTAAAAATAAATGGAAATAACTTAACAATAAACTTCCTACCCCATACAATTTCCACAGAAAAATAATAACCATATTAATTGTCATAGACAAAACATTAGCCTCCTTTTGGGCACCGCAACAGTGGGGTAAAAAGCACAACGTCATCAAAAAGGTCAAAGGACCTGAAATAACAGTTAAAATTTAACAGTCCTAAAATGTTTTCTTATTTTGATCCTTCGCGGTCATTGACAGCCAGATTTCACACCTAACTGGTAATTATATCTCCATCTCCCTCTTACATACACCAGCTTCCATACCAACGACAGAGAAAAGAAATAGAAACGGTACATCTGTCTTATGGTACTGGAGTTCAGAGTCAAGGACGAATGCACTCGGTGCGAGAGAGAGACGGAACTATACAAATGATAAAGACAACGATGTGGTCTCGAGTTGGACCAAAAAAGATCGTGGAGTCGTTGCTCGCACGCCGAACGCGGTATTTGAATTTAAACTTCCACTTATTTTTTTATTTTTTTAAAAGTGTTATAGCGTAATAAAAATCTATTTCCTATTTTCGCGTGTAGCAACAATTCGATTTAGATAATGTATACGTGTTTTTACAGTAGCCGGTGAATAGTCATGGACTGTCATTATCTCAGTGAGAAATCGTGATAATAATTTATAAAAAGATAATTAGATACTTATTTATTATTATAAAACGTACCGTGATTGTGTGAGTTGGCTGTTTGTAAATACTAGGATATTTATACAAAGGTAAGTTTAAATGTATTATTTAAAATTAAGTACTTAAAGAAAATAATGCTCAAATTTTCTGGCGCCACTTAATGTTTTTAAAATTAGTTGTTGCTTTTCAGTATGTAGGTACTGGGGAATTCTTTTAATCATTAAAAGAAACGGCAACGTCTTTAGAAAAAAACCAATTATAAGTAAATAAACTTGTAATTAGGTAGCAATATTTTTTATCAGGCTCACCCATCTCTCAGTCCATAGACATTTACTGTTAAAAGAGGTTTTCATTATATATAACCGATCTTGAAGAAAAAATATTACCACAAAACAATTAATGATAATAGTAGGTCACCAAAAGAAAAGGAAAGACAGAAAGTTTATTTTTTTTACTCTGGTAAAGGCTGTCGAAACCATATGTAACAGAATCGTCACTTAGGAGTATCGTACGAAGGAATATGATGTCCAATTCTTGCTAATAGGGACACAGCGAAAAATTAATAACGTTATCAAATTAGCCTATAAACACCCAGTACCTACTGGATTGATATGATTCTCCTACCCTTATCCCAATATAGTTTTGGTTGGAGCAACATGTCTTTTTCTTCCATACTTCTCTATTAGTCATCATCTCGGTAGTCAACCCCTTTCTAGCCGTATTATCTTTCACACAGTCCATCCACCGTTTCTTTGGTCTTCCATTAAACTTATAGATTTCCTCACGACATTTTCCTCAACCCTATGCATCACAAACCCTTAACAGGATAACCTATTTCCACTCAATTTTTTGGACACCGGTGCCACTTTCAGACATAACTCTTACGTACTCATTTTAAGGGTTTGGTACCTAAGGGTGCCAAACGGAACCCTTATTACTAACCCTCCGCTGTCCATGTCCATCCATCCGCCCATCTGGCATTTAGCGGGCTGTATTTTATGAACCGTAATAGATAGTCAGTTGAAATTTTCGCAGATTATGTATTTATTTCTATTGCCATAACAAAAAAAAAAAAAAAAATTAAGTTAAAATATATCCTCAGACCAAAATATACCAAACTTGAAAATTACCACGAGTGGTACTTGCCAGGTTTAGAACCAACAACCTCGTGCCTGAATATCCGTTGTTGTGGCTATAAAATTTGCATTTATATTTTTGCGAGGGCCCATAACCTATTGTGGTTTGCGGTTCTTACGGTACCAGTAATTGACCCGTTTAGTAAAGATATTTGAAATGGTACTTTCTTATAATCTTGTAACTAAACCGTGTTTTATAAGATGTCCGATAAATATGAATGTATTATACACATAAACCTGCCAACTTATATGATCTAAATGATATTGAAAACGTCATCAAAATCTGTTACGTAGTTTAGAAGAACAAGGCGGTCACACAGCAGACACAAAAACACGACTTTAATTTACCTATTATATGTATGGTATTTGTCAATTATATGTATGGTATTTGTCATTAATTACTTTTTGATTTGCTATCGAAGCGCAGTAATGTTCAATGTGGGTTTTTTTTGCGTAGATAATCGATTAATATAGTATGATGAATTACCCATTTTATGTGCTAGGTTACCTAATTAGTGGCCTATATCCAGCTGATTTGTGTGGTGTTTGTTACAAGAATTTATAGAATAAAAACTCGGCCCAGTTCGGGTCGGACTCGCACACGAGGGGTTACGTACCACCGTACAATATTTAGGAAAACACGCCGAAATAAACACATTTCCTAAGGGTACTAAAATTAAATATAGTAATAAATTAAAGGGCGTTTAATTTTTTAGTATATATTATACAGTATTTATTTTTATTTTTATAAAACGTTGTTTTAATTATTTGTTGTCATAGCAGCCTTAGTAGTACACACTCTGTGTTTTAGGAATTTTAAGTGTCTACCTATTATGGTTCAAAAGATACAGTACCCTGAGACAGACGGACGGAAGGACAGCGGAGACATAGTAATAGGATCGCGACCCTTTGGGGTACGGAACCCTAAAAAGATAAGAAAAGAATTTATCTTTAGCACAAATATTCTACTGTTCAATAATTTTGACGTGTATCAGTAATAACAAGCGTGAAATGTACTCATTGACACATTTACCTACCTATAAATTAATGTTGTAAGCAAAATCGTATAGATTGTCAGTAAATTAAACAAGTATGTAATCATAATAAAAATCAATAATTGCTGATATGATCAAAATTGCTTGGTCAAACTATTATGTGCTTAAATGGAAATAATTATTAATGTAGGTATTTCTCAGTCGACATTATCTTGATAGAAATTAGGAATTTTGTTGCAAATATTTATCATTTGCATGAATAGAAAAAAGAAAAAGTTTTTTTTTTTTTTCATAATACTAGTCTATATTGTCCCACTACAAGGCAAAGGCCTCTTCTCATATCTCGCTATCTTTTTCGGGTGACCACTGAAAATCAGCGTTATGTTACCCCCATAGCACAGCATAATGCTGAGTGGAAGCCTACTCGTCACAGTCATGACGTGCAGCTGCCGACTATGTCTGTTTTATGCTTGTCATTACTTAATGTAGATCTTATATTTTGTAAAAAAAAAACTGACTACCCATCATTTGTATGCACGTGTTTCTGTCACAAATAAACCAATTTTTCCTTCTTTATTTCTTTCATACAAAGAAGGCACGAGCATTAATCACCAAGCTTGCTCAATACAAGACGGATTGGCGATATAAGTTCAGTTTTTCCCAATTTTAGTGTTAACATTTGATAATTCTTCGATTGAATGTGCACTAAAACGAATTTAAAAAAATAGAAGACCAGAAAACCAGAAAACCCAATAAAAATAAAATCTTTTCCTTTTCCATAAACAAATGTCAAACTGTAACAAATCGTTGCAAAATTGGCGCATACTTGTTTTTTTTAGTACCTAATAAAATACCGGAACTGCATATACATACATTCATAACTGTAACAATCAGGAAAGTGTTACCTATAACAATATGGAACCTAATTTAAAATCAAGACTGCCTTGTTGGGTTAGTGGTCGCAAGCGCTACTGCTGAGCTTGAGGTCCTGGGTTCGCTTCCCGGGTCGGGCAAAGTGTTATCTGGGTTTTTCCATCTGGAATTGCTCAGTAGCAGCCCGGCGTCTGGATATGTGCCCGGTTGATGGCAATAGGCTCGTCCCCTATTACATGGGACTTATACATAACTGGCGAAATGTTGGTGGACTGTAAGTACACTTCTGCCTTACCCTTTGGGGAATACAGGCGTGATGTTATGTTTTATAATTTAAAATGTGTTATCTTTTTTATATTAAATACGTATTTAACAAACAAGAAAATAAACAGTCGCTCCATGTAAAATACTGGTATTCAACTGCATTCGGGTAGACTGGAAGCCGACCCTAACATAGTTGGGAAAAGGCTAGGCAGATTGATCTGAGGCTTTAGCTGCAAGTCTCAGGACAGCCCTTTAGATTCGAACTTATTCCATCCATAAGAGATAAAAGTTTGTTACGAGTAAGTTCGTCATTTTTGAAACCTTAACGGACACGGGGCTTGTCAAAAAGAAAACTGAAATAGTCTCAAAAACCTACAAAACAATTATAACAGTAGTAATCATATGATATAAGACAGACATTAACACTAAATAAATTGCCGCGCATAAAAACTGTGGAACGCCGCGATTATAATACAAGTATCAAGACAGGTGGGTCAACGACTTGCACAGGTTATATGACGTCAGAGGTATACCGCTAGGTAAGGTACCGACTCACCAATGACAGCTAGGAGGTTGTATAGTTTGTAGTTGCGGTCACTTTATTGACTGGAAATATGGTTTTATCACATGCTTAATGGATTTTTTATGCAAAGATATGAAGGGCATGTCGCGAGAAAAGTATGAATGTGATGGTTTTAAATAAAGAAAGACCAAAGAAACGATGGATTGATTGTGGGAATAATGATAAGGCTAGAAAGATGGTGTACCTACGTACGATGACGATTAATATATAAGTACCTATGGAAAAAGAATACATATTCACTGACAGTTATTATTTAAATTGGGATAAGGGAAGGAGGTTCATGATAGTAAACCTATTTGTGACAATTAAAAAAAACACCAGTACATTAATTACTAAAATGGTGACTTTATGAGGCACGGAAAACAAAACGTAATAGATGGAATATTATATCTTACGTAGGTAAATCTTTTTAAAGTCAAGGAAGAAGAAATTGGAAGTTAGCTGATGAATTAATTGAATAAAAAGGGGTTCCCGATTTTGTGATAAGTAAAGAGAATCCCCAATCTGAATCCCTTGTGTTCCGAAAAATGTATTATCGATCCTTGCTGGGTTCCGTTTACGAAAAATGTATTAAGTAGGTCTTAATTAATTAGTAATTACGTCACCCGCAGCCTTCGAAGCCGTAAAACATCTTCTAATTATATACTACTAGCTTTTGCCCGTGGCTTCGCCCACGTGGATGTCGGAAATATATCCCACGGCAACGTACCGGGATTAAAAGTACCCTTGTGTTAATCAAGGTAAACAATGTATTAATTCCGTAATACACTTTTTACATATTATAACTCTAGTGGGTGAGAAGAACGCTACGAGCTACGACAGAAGAAAACTATTACTAATGGGGTAAAAGCGCTTAGTCAGCAATGCTTGACCAAAGAACCGAGTCACCAGATAAGCAAAAAGTCTGATAATCGTGCAATAATGTAGGAGACATCGCATGCCGCGGCAATGCGTCACCGTTATGTTATGCGACCGCGATTGACTTGACGCATAATTGAAATAGTTTCACAAACTCAATAAAGTTCATGTAAATCAATCTGCAATCCACCACGCGGGTCCAGTGCGGATCGGTAGATGTCACATGTCTTCGAAGTTTAATTGGTTCTCAGACATGGCGGTTTCCTCACGATGTTTTCCTCCAACGTTTTGCGAGCAGTGGAAACAATTTATACAAAGTTAAGCGCCTGTCAGGGTTCGAACCTACCTCCTATATCTCCAACCAATCCTACCAATCCTCCACTCCTCCAATCTGCTTAAAACTTCATATTTATAACCTTCTTCCTGGTCTTTACAACGTAAGTAGGTACTTATTGCAAAAGTAATGTAACATACCGTTATTCAAGAGTCCATACCATCGGGCGTACGATGACCGACTTGACGCATATTTAGAATACTATTCAATACCGGTGACGCATTCAAAGCTATTCCATTGAAAACTTTTACAAGAATTCGATAAAAGCTTAAGAAAGTTTTGCTGGCTCATAAACGGTAATAGGGATTATAATGAATAGGCAAAAAACATGACTCAGAGTTTACCAATCTCTGCATGGAATTTGAGATAAGTCTCAAAATAGGGCTGACGACAAAAAAACAATATTTTCGTCCGTCAGGTAGATTACTAGATTTTTTTTTTTTTTTTTTTATAACCAAAGGATTACGGCTATACATTGAGTTAAAATGTGGCATGACGTCACACCTTGATAGATTTTATACTGAGTGTGACGAAGCGAGCGGGCCCACTCGCCAACTTTAATGCGTTTTATCGAAGTAGTTTTTTATTAATTTTTTTATTAATATGTCAAAGCAAAAAATACGTGCCAAATATTTTTTTATTACCTGACTGACGGACTGAATAGTTTTTTTTTTTTTTACCCAGGCATTTTCCCTTTTATACAAGGTGGAGACGACAACACGACAATAAATTAAACTTCACATAGGTATCTAATGATGTTCTCAGTCTGCATACGAAAATTCAATCAAAGGTATCCAATAGTTTAGTCACCATAGCTAGTCAAAGATTGGCAGAACCCATAGTGGACCTATCACTACTATTAAGTTTGTTTGAAAAAATCACGTTTGTTCCAAATAATATCGCCATTGTTTTCATGTATGGTCTCCAACTCTCCACGTTGTATAAAGTTACTTGAATTTCATAAATATTTTGCAACAAAATGTGGCCCTATATCCTCATATTTCTGCCTTTAAATTAAGGTTAACTAATAGCTTTAAGAGCTACTCGATTCAAACACTAGACTGAAATTCTAGATCAATGTAAAGCTATATTTTCCTGAAGAAACCGTGTTCCATTTACTGTTTAATAAACTATCATATACATTTACTGTGTTCAATATTATTTTACTTTTTCATACATCGTCTTTCAGAAGCTTGATTTCAAACACTACTTACTACTTACTATAATCTTTATCATTTTGTTCAAATTCCCATTATTTATTTATTTATTTATTCAAATTCAGACAACAATATGGTCCAATTTGTTAGTAAAATACCTTATCACTAGTGTTAGTAGTATACACACACGAATACGAATGGCAAGGAGAAGAACAATAGGTGACTGCGGCAGGCTGTGGAGAGAACGATAAAGCACGGAATATGCTACCTGACCATTCTACCCACATAGTGCCTCAGAAAAGGAGAGTTAGGGCACTCCACCACTGTTTTCAGGATGCTATTGTCACTGACCCGCGTTCTACGCATCAGTGATGGTTATAGTGGTTATGCATGCATAACCATTATAATCAGCCTATAGTGTACCCACTGCTGGGGGACAGACCTCCTCAATTCGACAGGGAGTGGGCTGTAATCCATCACGCGGGTCCATTGCGGGTTGGTAGAAGTCACGATGTCTTCGAACTTTTGGTATACCTGTTTCCTCACGATGTTTTCCTTCACCGTTTTGAGAGCACTGGTGATGAAAATATTTACTTATAGTAAAGCTTCTGCCTGGGTTCGAAACCCATGACATGCAACTCGCAGCTGAAATACTTGATGAATGTAAATCAGTCTATATGTTATATTTTCCTGAAGAAATCATGTTTCATTATAATATGTACTCTGGTATTATTTTTTCTTCATTCTTCGTCGTTCAGAAGCTTAAATTTGAAGCACTTCTACTATAATCTTTAACAATTCGTTCAAACTCCCACTATCCATTTAACCACAGACAATTAGTACCAGCTCGGAAGTACCGTTTGGTACCCCGTTGTAATACACAAAGGTACCATTAAGTACTCTCTTCAAATCACTGAGATCTTCCAGTCACCATCCAACTTGATTGTCCTATAATTACCTATAGCTTTCCAACTTAATTTTAACCTTGGAGTTTTAAAATAAGGTTGCTTTTCTATTGAGCTTTTGTTCTGGAGGTAGTTATAATACTTACTATGAAGTGGTTTAAGATCTATTGTATTTTTGTATAATGGAGAAGACAGGGATTATGATAGACTAGCTTTCGCTTTTGGTTTCGCTTGCTTGCTGATTGTAAACGGTTTTGTTACACATGACATCCATTCAGTCGAATTTATTGGAACTACAATACGGCAGTTATAACTTGGTAGTTCCGAACTTCGTGCAGAGGGCTGCGCACTGCGCAGTAACGTTTTTTAGGAAGCAAATGGTTACATGAGGCGGGTGTGGTTGAGAGAACAATCATGAAAGTTCCTAGTGCCTATGTTCAGACCTGCCAAGTTACAACAACAACAAAAACTTCCAAAATCAACCTGACTGCAGTTAGGGTTCACATCGCTTCAAACGTCTAACGATGCATCCAACTTACAATTTCTACTCCTGCATCCGACAAGTGATACAGATTTCACTTTTATATCACTCGATGCAGGTATGCCAGAGAAACAGATCACTTGAAGCGAGACGATCGTACTATTTTTTATTCATAATAAATTATAATGCTACATGCAGTGACATTTTTTTGGATGCTGATAATGGTGTTAGGGTTGTCATCTAAGACTTCAGCTTTAAAAAACCTATGTGCATCGACAGACTAGTCAGTATTCCTCGATCATTTCGACGTTAGTATCCAGTCTTGCCTTTCAAGAAACTCCGGACCCCTGCAATTCTGTTACTGGGCAATACGCCACCGATAATTAATTCATCATCAGCATCATTCTCCTGCCCAAGGATCCCAATTTATTTGTGGTCGGCGCAACATGTCTCTTTCTTCCATACTTCTCTATTAGTCATCTGGATAGTTGATCCCTTTCTAGGCATATCATCTTTCAGACAGTCCATCTATCGTTTCGATAATATATATGCTATACGTATTAGCAGTTTTGAATAGTGCCTAATCATGTCTTCAGGCGGGTGTTGTGCCTGGCGGGCAACTGCCCGACGATTAATGTCGGATAGTCTTATATATTATTATGTTTTTCGCGCGATAAACTCTAAATGCGCGATGCAGGATTTGTGTGACGTCAGGTCTTAGATGCGTAGTTTCCTTATGTGGCGTTGTAGATGCTTGCAATCATCTTTAGAAATACGGCAAATACGACGACGTCTAAAGGCATTAAGTCCGTTTTTTTACCTTGTTTTTGTTTGCGAAAAGTTTAAATAAATACATAGACCGGTAGAGAGATATGCTAAGTTAAACTAAAAGTACCTATTAAACAAATGGGATATTTCGGAATCATCATTTATGAACCCACCTATATTGTTTACGGCAATAAATGCAAGGGGCTGCATTCCATGCGTGACCATTCATGGACATATATTTTCTTGCATATCTTTTTCGCCTCTTCTCCAAGCAATAAAGTTTTTTTTCTTTAATTCTCGAATGCTCATTATACTATTTTCTAACTACACTTTGTAGGTACGTTGGTCTATTACCTATCATTTGTATACCGTGCACAAACCCGATAACATCATTCATGTTTATGATGTCTTCGAGTGTTTTCTGCAGCATCCCGCGTGTTTCATCTCTGTATGTACATAGTAATGTGTTATTATCTATTCATTCAATAACTAACTTTCTGACTACCTATTTTACATTGTTTGTTTTGACACGCAAAGTCACGGTTTGCGTGTATATTGCTGAAAATGGACATGCTGTAAACCGATTTTTTAATTGTGTAGAAATTGTCATGATTGTTCGTTGATAGACATTTATAGTACCTACATATCTGAGCGAGTAAGGCTATGATTATTCTTTCCAAAGCTTCTTCTTGCTTTGGTGCTCCAATTAAGGTTGAAAGTTGGATATCAACTCTCTTCTTGAGCTTTGTAAGGTGGAACAGGTTCACGAATGACTTTTTCATAATTCCCATCTTATCCCAATTTATCTGGGGACGGTGTGACTACTTTTGCCATATATTTATTTATTACTTTTAAGAAGGCTTACAGACTAATAACAAATAATAGGTAACAACAATGCATTATCAAGTTGCTAATAACAAGTCTCCACAGTTATATACAGATATATAACGTATCGATTACTTAGAGCCGAACAATCAAAGTCCTAAGTTTCTTGAAGATCTTCAATAGAATAAATTTCTAGAACTTTGGCTAAATAAAAAGTAAATTTATATTAATGTAAAGCGAAAAATTAAATGAGAGTTCGTCGCCCTTAAAGTGTGAGATACCTATTTATCTATTTGCTATACTAATTTTCACATTCGGGCATATGGTAATTCCCCACTTTAAAGTCATTGAACTTGATAAAAAAGGCATTTTGTTTCCTGTTGTGGTTTAGATCACCTTCCACATTTCGTGGTAACATTGTATACCTATATATTTTTGTTGTTGGTACATGCATACCGATACTGACCTGCAAATTGCAAAAAAACGTCAGAAAAATTGAATTTCAATTAAATTCAATATAATTTTATTTCCAATTAAGATTATAACATACATTAGGTACATTTAAGTACATAAGACACACACACATATTTTCAGAAACATTTGATTTAATTTTTTTAATAAAATTATAAAAATTTAAATTTCAATCACAAGTATCAAAAATAATAATCAATTATATAATCCATTTATTCAGTTATTTACATATTTATAAATCTAAGTTATATTAAATTAAAGAACTAAGTAATTATCCGGCAAACTATGTACATGTATATAGATATATACAAGCTAAAAAAAATAAAAATAAAAAAATATATAATATCAATTATAACTATTAATGTATTAATTTCGGAGGCTTCAAACAGTGCTCTCAGGTTTAACTAACCGCCATAAAAATTCTATAATTATGATTTCCAGACCCTAGAACACGAGGGTGACATTAACATTCTCTCTGCTGTTCAATAAAGCCATAGATTTCATACATTTACCTACCTACTTTGGTTATGGTGACCATAACTCCTGAATAACGACAGACCGTCATAAACGCGACTTCTAAGCAATAACCATAAAACTGCCTTGTGAATATATTATTTACGTATATACAGGAAGTATATAATTTAATACTGTAAGTTTTAATTTTATATTTTGGCCGTATATTGAATCCTTCCTTCCTTTGTAGGAGACATTGATATCTACCTAGGTAACAACGAATATGTAGGTAAATATGAATGTAAGAATGATTAATAAATATTGGTACCTACCTACCTACTATTTCATTTTAATAAAAGTAGGCAATACCAAGTTATTATTGTCCCACCCGCAGAGCAAAGGCGTCTTCTTATTATACGAAGGCAAGAGCATAAAGGCTCATACACACTGGCGCGATATCGCGGGCGCGACATGGGTTGCGCTGGCTGTCGCGCCTGCGATATCGGCCCGGTCTGCACGAGCCGTTAAGGGTCCTGCAGACAGGCGCGAAGCGAACTTGCGACGAGATTCTGCTAGAAAAATTTCCATGAAGATTTTATAGAAATTGTTCTACTAGAACAGCGCGTCGCGTCTGTTTGTGGGGAACCTTATATTACCAGCACATTGGGACAAAGACCATGGAGTTTTGCTCAGAGATAATTAAAATTAAACATTTACACAACTGATGAGCGTATTCTATTAATTATTTAAATATTCAAAAAGAAGAACAAGTGCTACCTACTTGTTCTCAACGGACTTTTGGGAACATGATTATAATTTTAATTAATAATTATAATTTATGTACATTCAATTATCCAGAGGTACATAAAAGCAACAAAAACCTTAGTTTTAGATGTACAAACACGACTCCGGGGTCCTTTATTGTTTTTAATTAGTAAGTAACTAAAAAATAAGCTGATATAGAGCTGCTTTATGAATTAGTAATAGTAAAAAAATACCCTACCACATTATCATCTGCTTTGTATTTCCCAGCCATATTTTGGTCGTCTTCCAGTCTAACCGAAAGCAGCTGAATACCAGTATTTTCTGTCTTTTATCTGCCCTCCACAACCTTTACTGGATTTTACGTTACCCCTAAGTAAGACTGGTTGTCAGACTTTCGGAGCTTCTGACTACCCGTAATGACTGCCAAAGTTTTACGAATAACAGCCGGGACAGGAAGGGATCTTGGTATAAAATTGTTATAGACCTACCTGCTCTTCAAAAGCAAAGACCGTGGCAGTTATTTATTTTAAAAACTACAAGCAAAATCACAAGCAACCACTAGTTAATAAAATTTATCTACAATAATCAATATTTTAATACAACAAGTGTGATATTTCATCAATTCCATTTAGTAACATTGATTAATAATTAATCAACACATGTAACTAAAAAACTATTTTTTTCCCATTTCAGAAGCATGGCGCGACTGAGCTTACTCCTGGTGATAGCCTGCCAGTTGATCACCATCCCATCCATCAGAACTGATGATGACAACCCCTTCATGGACCTGGCATCCACTTTACTGCAAAACATGGGGGATGGGGGTAACAACAACATGAACGGCTTAGCAGCTATAGGGAATATCGTTGGGAACCTCATGCAGGGGGATAATGCGAAGAACTTGGGGGCGATGTTTGGGCAGGCGGCTGGGAATGGAAACGCTGGGGATATGTTGTCAGGTAAGATCGTAAACACACATTCTCACATCAGGAATACAACGATTTCTTTTTAATGTCTACATAATAAGTTAAAAAAAAGAATGAATAATTAAAGAGGGTCCTTTAATTATTAGTCCTTTTTTACTTATACAAGAAACGCCGACAAATAGGTACACTATTTGTCGGCGTTTTTTGGTAAATATTGTACGGTGGTACGGAACTCTTCGTGTGCGAATCCTACTCGCACTTAGCCGGTATATTTTATTTTATTGATCAATCAATTTAGGTATTTTTTAGGTAAGTAATGTACTTATCGATATTCTAAAGACCGATATTTGTGTACGCATTATATTATACCTTGTAGTTATAAAAAAATCCTCAAATTACTTTGCTTTCTACTCGATTCGACTGGCTGAGCAAACAGATTATCTTTGAAATCTTTACGAGCAGCGATTTGCCAGTAGGTACTGTAGGTACACGAAACAAAGCCACAAGAACTATATCTGCATTCAATCCATACAATAGAATCATTAGCAGTTCTTGTGGAGTTCAATAACCACTCACTACGACCAATTTCGCGCGAAGCAAATAAACATGGCAAACCTGGCCAAATAAAGAACGGGCTGGGCGATTTTTCCTAGTCGGCTATTTTTTTTGTCTAGAGTCGTCCGATTTAAGGAGATGGACTTACCCGATATCATGTGACCTAAGCCCTCCTATTATTTATTTCTTTTACTGAATTTACTCCTTCATAGGTTTTTTTTTTAATATTTATTAATCTTCTTCTTATTTATTTAATTTACTCAAACTATATCAATTTTCACGCCTCCCCCTTAAGACCTAGGCCAAATACTTTTTGATATTCGAATACATCATGCCCTAAAGAGGTACTAGTATTAAAAATATGAACAAAAAAATCTACAATTTTTTTTACAAAAACGCGAAATTTTGCGGGTTAGAGCTGGTCAAAACAAAATGGCGGCGTTAGAAGAACTTCGTAGCGAACTTCTTTATTTGTCTGTAATATTGTGTCTAGTGATATTTCAATGAGGGTTTTCTTGAAAATTCACGCCACTAGTTGGCGCCACTTTGACAAGAGGTCTTCCATTTCGACAACGTCATCGTATAGTTTGTATTCATAAAATATAATAATAACGTTCTTCATTCGTTTCGTCCATTCGTTCATGTGATTCTTCTTTCACGACTAATGAAACTATAGGCGCTTAGACACTTTTCAAAAAACCCTTCTATAATGGTAATGTTTGTCAAGAATGTTAAAGCAATTGCGAAGTCGATTTTACATTTGATTTTCTAGAATGTGTTTGATCAGACGTCGAGTTTATTATTATACATGCAAAGGGTCTTGATTCTATAAAATAACAAACAAAATAGTGATAAATAGAATAGTCTCTTTATTAGTTTATTTGAATCAAGTCATGTGTTATTTGCACGTGTTACAATTAAGACGTTACTGATAAGCATTTTTCCACGCTTTAATTAGAATAAAACAAACTTGAATGTTACTGAGCATTATTCGCTTATCTGGCAGCGTTCATATTATTCGCTGAATTAGAAATTAGCAAAGAACGATAATAACTATAGCATACAACACAATAATATAGAATTCTTTTGTGCATTCTTCTAATGCAGAAACCGAACACACAAAGAAAAAATTGTATCGTATCGTATTTTACAGGCAGCAACTTTCTATCTGACCTCCACAATCCAGTAACTGGGTTATATGATACCCCTTGGTAAGACTGGTTGTCAGACATTCGGGCTTCTAACGACACGTAACCACTGTCAAAGAACCACGAATGACAGCCGGGACCAACGGCTTAACGTGCTTTCCGAGACATGGAGGTGTCGCGGTATGTAAAGACGGTCACCCATCCATGGACCAAATCCGGCAAGCGTAGCTCTACCTGATGGATCGACCCGAGCGGCTATTATTACTTAGCCACGAGCCCCTAAAATCCAAACAACAGCTCCACTGAATCTCAAATATTTTTTACAGGTCTTGGCAGCTTACTAGGAGGTCAAGATGGCAAAATAGATCCAGCTTTAGTAGGATCTATGATATCCATGTTTGCCCAACAGATGGGCACCACAGAGGCACCGAAACCAGCCAGAAAGAAACGGGAGAGCACAGAAGGAGAACTAAACCTGGAAAGCATGATGAGTCTTGCCTCTGGTCTTCTTGGCAACAAGAATGTTGGAGGATTTATGCCCTTAATAATGAACGCTTTAAGCTCATTGTCGGATACAGAAGCCCAGAAACGCGCAGATGACCATAAAGACCACGCTTCGTTCCTTCCACCATTTTTGGAGAAGGCCCACTTATATTGGGATATTTTTATCAACTCAGAATTAGGAAAGACGATTTGGGAGAAGTCAGGTTTGAAGAGAACGCTCAAAGCCTTTACTGGCCCTGATGGTAAACTGAGCTTCCAACAGATGTTCAAGAATTTTGAAAACCATTCATTTAGGAGACACTGGATCAAGGCAGCAGCCAAGTACTTGACTGACATGGTGGTACATGTCGCAAAGCCTGAAGTTTACAGCAGGTAACTTTTAACCTACTAAATAAAAATCATAAATTCATTCATTCATTACATGACAGACAACGCACAACCTGAACCGCTAGGCATGGAACAGGGTGTTGTGGATATTCGCATCCGCATCTGCATCCGCAATTGCGGAGCTTCCGCATTTATTTAGACCTCCGCAGCCGCATCCGCATTAATCAATGCGAAGCTCATGCGGATGCAGCTGTGGGTCGAAAAAGGTGAATATAAGTAAAATGGAAAATGGAAATAAAATTTCGAGAGCTATACAGATTTCAAATTATTTTAATAATAATTAAATCATCTAAAGATTTTAAATGATTTTAATATTATTATTTAGTAATTATTTTATTATACTTGCCGCGAATTGAATTATGATCAACATACAACGAAACAGTCGCTGCAATTTGCAAAAAAAAGTCACGAATTTCGCTTTGCCGCCTTGACGGATCCCTTAAAAAAACTTGAGATCCACATCCGCATCTGCAGATGTGAGCCATCAAAAATCCGCATCCGCAACATCCGTGGTACAGAAGCATACCATTTTGCACTCGAGTTAGCAAAAGTGAGCATAGACGAATTTTGAAAATTCGCCCCTAATGGGGTTGTATGAAATGGAAGTTTGTATGGAAGTTTAACATTTTTGACAATGGGAAATCGGGTACACGGCTTGTGTCTACCACCACCAATTCTTCATTGAAACCGGTAATTGGTTTGTTCAAAAGTTTAGCCGATCATGCTTTTATACCGAGCGATTTCACTCTGACGTCCGAAATAATAGGGAAAACTTAAATTGCTTTAAATGGTGCTGACATTGGTAGTTTAAAGTTCTGTTCAAAACTAGCAATTAGGACAGAAAATTTATCAGAGCAGGTTTTGGAAAAGTTTTCGCTACCCAAATGCAGATGTTAAAATCAGTTTTATCAAAACAGTTTAGTTTGACCCCCACGAAATTCTCTAACTTCTGGGATCATAATTCAATTTCGAACTAGTATCAGTAATTGAAGGGTTGAAAATCTAAAGGGTATTAAGTTCCAATTGTACCTATTGTTTGTGGATATACCAATAAAACTTAAACTCAAATACACTGGCACTTCGACCGCATGCCTACTTTAATACTATGTGTGTAAAAAAATATATAGAAATGGGCACTTGGACCCATTTGGATATTGGGCTTAGCACTTAGCCCCGTATTACAGAACCTCACTCAAAACTCAAGCATTACTTAAAACTCATTTTAAGCCTTTTGATTGGTTGAAACTAGTTTTAAGTAATACTTGAGGCCTTAGACTGTATTTTCGTAAAAATATTGAAATGTGAATTTTTGGCACATGACCCTTTATATTTTCAACCCTTCAATTATTTTGTCCATTGTATTATATACGCTCACAAATAGTCATTTTATATTGCACAGCGTTAATTTGATTATTTAAATAAAGAACACGTGTTTCTCGGCTACTAGGCAACTGAAAATGTTTAAATTAATGTTGTCCAGAGTAATACGAAATAAAACATTTTAAATACCTAGCAATTAATTAAAGTTTTTTATAGCTCGTGACACGTGCGGGAAGGCTGTTTGAAAATGCTAAGAAATTACACAAACGAAATTCATCTTTCGTTTACTCAATTTATATGAAAATGACGTACGAATGCGATCAATCAAATCACGCTTGTACGTTAGCAGCTTACCTAGGAACACTGGAACACTCTTTATGTCATGAGCTATCCGAATATAAAAAATATTTGGCCTAGGTCTTAAGGGGGAGCCGTGAGAATTAATTCGCTGTTACAATGTATAGTAGATAATTCCTATTAAACGTGCCCTTTCTATTAGAACACTGCCTTAGATAAGGTACCTTCTGGTTGGCTGGTAAGAAGATCTACCTACTCCAAAATATACATCATTTCATTTCATTACATCATTTCATTTATGCTGAGTACGATTTGTTTATAATAAAGTTTGTTTTTTTCCAGGTACCTCATCTCAGCTCAATATATCACGAACAGTTTCCTCGACACCCAGGGTCTCCCGAAGAGCACACACTTCAACGTAAAGAAACCTGAGGAGTCCATCACCACGCTACTCAACTACGTGCTCAAACGTTACTTGGATATGGACACAGATGTGGCTGAGTATGTGAAGCCGGCTGTCGACTATGTTAAGGTAGGGGCTTCTTGAAAATTTATTTATTTAGTTACATTAAGCTTATCTACTAAATTAAAACAAATGACGTGCAAAGCGTAGACCAATTTGAAAGACAGTGCTCCATATCGGCGAGCACGTCTAATATTCTATTTACGAATTATTGTATCTTATAATATCTAATATTATAATTTTTCATCATTCTTCATGACCTGCTGAACGCCCCAGGAATCCGCTGGATGTAAAAAGCACAGAAGCGGTCGAAGTGGCGGTGCTTGGGGGAGGCCTATGCCCAGCAGTGGTCGTGTTTCGGCTGAAATGATGATTATGATTAACAATTTTATGATGACTGGCCACCTAGCCCTACCCGTGTGTTAAATTAATGTCATCATTTAAACGGCACGTTGTATAGTGGCTGAGAGGTCGATAATGCTGAGTGGGGGGTGGGGTTCCACAATACCTAACCTTCTCAGTTACATAAATTACAACAACAACATAACATCACGCCTGTAATCCCGGAAGGGTTAGACAGAGGTGTACGCATAGGTACACCCACATGATTCCCCAGTTATATTTAAGTCCCATGTAATAGGGGGCGAGTTAGTTTACTGTTCCAAGATTCCTTGATGACTTTTCTTAGATTGACCAGGCAGGCTAGATAATTCAGTTCTTTAGAAAAAACAGTTCTGATTTTTAAAAGCTTTTATTTAAATTCACTTGTATGTATGTCCTGGAATATTGCAATCACTAATTCACCCACTTCCACTGAAGCTATCGGGCTGAAATTTGGCATACGTGTTTGGTTCTCGTGACAATGCATGATTACATTACAAAAGTTAAAAAAAGTAACTTCACTCGTATGTATGTCCTGGAATATTGCAATCAATATTTCCTGTGGCAACAGATCCCTTTCTTTACATTTTCCAGCAAGTTTGCCGTCGCAATTTGTAGCTTTATATCTTGGCATTTAGGGATCAGGAACTGTTATTTTTGTAGTAATAGGAAAACCTGAGTAATCTAAGCTTTCTTCCACAGCAAACCCTCAAAATGGCGGAAACCACAAGCAAAACCATGTCCTCTCGAGGCGATTACAACGCCATAGCTGACCGTCTGACCGATACGCTGAATCTGGAGGTCATCGAACCGGTGCTGAGGGTCTACCGCGCGTACCAGCACTCGGTGAAGGCACCTCACTGCCAGGAGCATCTCATGTGTCTGGTTAACAGGCACCACGATCAGGATAAGAAGGGTGAGTTGCGAGTTCTTTTGACCTCTGAATTTGTTTTGGTGCTTCTTCTCAGAGTAGTCGAGAAGGAAACATCGACCTCCGGAGGGATAATAATATCTAAGTATTATAAAGCAATGTTAATGGAGTAGTTAGACTTGCTTACACACTTGTTCGGCTGTGCCGATTCTTGCCGACCCGAACCAGTGTGTAGCACCCAATATGGATGATTTCCACCAAACGGCTCGCATCGCATCGGATCGGAACGGATTTTAGAATCTTTAAACAATATTAAATCGTCCGTATTTAAAGTCTGTATTACCAAGCCGCGCTCAGCAGCTTGACCGCGGACGTCTTCCCCGACACGCGTAGCCGAAAGTATACTGCGACGCGCGATCAGCTCCGTTCGTCTGTTGTCATATCCGATCGGATCCTTTCAGCTGCAACACGGTAGGAATGAAACTATTTGACTAGGCGCAGAAACGGATACGTTCGCAAGCGACGGTAGGTACGGAGCCAATCGTATGCGTCGACACCCTGTCGGTCGCGATCGGCTGTCACCGCATCCGTTCGTATCCTTTCCGATCCGATGCGATGCGAGCCGTTTGGTGAAAATCACTCTTTAGTGATAATGCGACAAGGATATAAGATAGTTACTGACGAGCGAAGGCCACAAAATCGAATGAGACCTTTATCACGTATGATGTAGTTAAAATTATAAACTTTAATTATGAATCAATCTGATAATTACTTATTATTTATCTTTTCAGGTCTCCCTGGTTTCAAGGCTGGTCTCACGAAGCTCAGCAGCTTAGCAGCGTCCGCGGCACTCAGCTTCCAGAACGGGAAAGGATTCTTCGACTTGTACAATGCTATCCAAAATGATGTCAATTGTGAAGTAAGTATCAAATGCATACCTAACATACTTATCCTAATTATCTTGGCACCCTGGCCTGAAAATGCCAGCTGAAAGACGTCCACTGCCGGTAAAAGGCATCCCCCAAGCGTCGCCACATCAACCGGTCCTGTGCTTCTAGAATCCAGTGGATTTCAGCAACCTTTACCGAGTCATCGATCTATAAGTCGGAAAGCCTTCCGGTAATTGGTCGCCACACCAGAAACTGTCGACCCCATCAGTCATCCATTCCACGGGATACGTGACCCGCCTACTGCTACATAAATTTGGCAATTCTTTGGAACCAGACCATGTCTCATTTACCATCAAACCACTCTCGCCAGAATCTTCGTGAATAAACCACTGAACTGCCTAATTACGTAACTAGCTTCAACTTTCTGACCGACTCTGACAATTCAAAAGTGCCTGTAAATGGTTTAATTGAAATAAATGCTTTGAGTTTGAGTTTAGGTAACACACGTCCAATCACAATCTGAATGATTTTAAAGGATATTGCTAATCCATTGCTTCATATGTTGGAAAAATTTGTCTGCTCAACAACGTAAATAACGCAATGAATGTTGTTTGACCGTAAAAATGAATGCCATTGCTACCGTAAGTGTGTTTCGCAATTACGCCGCTGATCATAATGCCATTTGACAAAACGGTTGCCTGGGACCTGGAAAATGACATAGAGTGCGCGCCACGAAGCAAGGCCTGCGGAAAATTGTGGAACTACATATTTTTAATGCAATGTGATGCTATAACATAGACACTAGCGCCGCGTCAAATGGACTTCAATGGTGGCGCGGACTCTTAGACTACTTTTCATACTAATTATTTATAATGAAATACAAAATATCTATACGCAGACGAGTTTGCAAGCGACAGCTAGGTTATCCGAAAAGAAAATAAAGAAGGCCACTTTTAACGAGCGATTAGTGATCTTCAGCATATGTTCAACACGTTCAGGATTAGAACGTAGTCAAGCAATACCCTAGGGCATCCCTGATTGGTCACGTACCGCCATGCAACGAAAGGATTTCGGGTGAAACGATTTTATTATCGTCGAGACGTGCGGACGAATGGACGAGTCATTTAGCTAGCAATTTCCAAAAAAAAAGTACCTACAAGAAGAAGGTCATTTTAAATTACCTTTTTTTTTGTAACGGGGTGAAAATCCTCATGTCACTGAGGCTGAGTACTCAGCGTCCAGCGTTGTGTACGGGCTCGCGACAAGTCAATCGTCATCCTGAGGATGCCTCGTTGAGAGGTAGGTAGGTACTCAGCGTCCAGCGCTCGGCGTGTTAACACGTTATGTACGGGCTCGCGACAAGTCAATCGTCATCCTGAGGATGCCTCGTTGAGAGGTGAAACACGTGTCGATTTCTTACAGGGTTTTTTAAGACTCTTTAAGAATAGTTAAGCGGAATAGGTTACTAAATATATCTACGTCTATTGTATTTGAAAACATAAACGCTCCAACGGGTGTTAGGGTTGTTAACCAAACTTTTTAATTGTAATCCATTATACGTATCTACTAGTCTCGAAGCGACAACCCCGACTAACTGGTTAGTGAAGCATGCTAAGATTGCGTGCAAAAGCGTCTGCATGTGTGAGTGAGTCGGTTCGACCATTTATTCCTAGACAAAATACTGTATGTTTATACTTACCGACTCCCTCGTTCTGCTGAGCTTCATGTCCTGGGTTTGATTCCCAGGTCGGGCAAAGTGTTATTGGGTTTCTCATCAGGAATATCTTAGTAGCAGCCCAGACTCTGGATTTGAGCCCGGTTGATGGCAATAGTCCTGCCCTCCTATTGCATGAGCACATAACAGTGCACTATAGGTACACCTCGGCCTAACCCGTACGGGGGTTACAAGTGTTAATACTATTATATCTACTGTTATGTACTTCACCTATAATTTTTTTATTATTTCCAGGCGGCCTACCCCGCGGACTGCTCGGCGTTCCATGAACACGAAATGAAAGTAACTACAGAAGTATACCACAATGAATTATAAGTCCTAAGTAGACAAACTTTATTGTTGTAATGCGTGCTGTACATTTGACTTAAAACCTTAAACTGTAAATGATACAGTTTAGAATCATAAAAAAGAAAGACACTAATTCTTGAATTTTATGTAGGAAGTAAAAATTATAGGTCTAGTATTATATATTTTGTTCTTTTTCCTTTCAATACTTTTATTTTTATTTAGACTTATCTTTACTGACTAGCATCGCAATGCATTATTTTTCATATCTGTACCATGTTCCATTAAATTATTTTCTAGTGATATGCCAACATATTATATTATTAAATTATTCATTCATTAATCATCAGCAATCATATAATCAGATGTTTGTTCATCATAATCGTTGTTTTATTATTCTAACCAGAGACCAATTTCACAAGCAATTTCACACCATTAATAAGTAATCATAATCTAATCAATGTATTCAGTATTCACTCCTAATTTTTTAGCAATCACTATCTAAATAAATATTCAGCCATATTCATCTTTTGATCACTGTTCATTAAAATATTCATTTGTCACCATTGCAAATGGATATACTAAAAATCTGTCATTTTTCTGTCATCAATCGTTCATTAAAAACCATGAGAGCACGAAAACCACTATAATTAAGATTGTTCATTATTTTGATCACAAATTCATTCCCTATATTTGATCACAAATTTAATCACAAATTCATTCACTAATTCAATCACAAATTCATTCACCTTTAATTCACTATGTTTTTTTTCCAGTTTTACAGACAAAATGCACCATTGCATGTAGGTATTATTATTGTACAATATTATCTACTTTGTTACTTAATTATTTTAATAATATATCGTGATACGCTGCGTTTATTGAAACTATGTATTTAACTAATAATTTAATATCTCGTGAAATACGTTTTCATAGAGAGTGATGTCAATGTCGTTCAGTTAAGACAAATATTTCACAAAAATACTGTTTTTTTTCGGAATTTATATTTAATTGGTGTAGTGAAAATGAAATAAGTATTCCATTTTTATGATGAAATCGAAATCGAAAAAATATTAATTATTGTTATTTTTTTTGTTTGTTACAATAAATGAATCATTTAAAATGGAATATTTAAAAATGTACTTATTTACATAGTTGTTACATGTTAGTTACTATAAAGGTGAAATTAAGTAAAATAATTTTAGTGTTTTGCTGGATATTTTGGTGCTAAAACTTAAGTTGCATTTAATTCCCTCTGTCTACCCTAAATTAAGGGTTTTCAGGGGTATATAGATAGATAATAATATATTAAAATCTCGATCCTATATTAAATATTTTAATTTAATTAATAGACTATAGTTTAATAAAAAAACTATATTTTAAATGTTTTGTTTCTAAATATTACCTATTGTTACTTTTAGATTAATTTCTCAAGTCTTCCGTATCACTTTCAATTTAAAATGTAAATACATTCCACATTGATGTAAGATATCAAATAAAACATTAGACTGAAAACTCGTAAGTATTATTTATTTAAATGGAAGGTACCCATAAATGCAAATTACAATCATATAAAACCTAGAATTGCAAACAGTGAGAGTTCAATTTTAGAAAAATATTCACAAAAGTGTTAGTTTAGTATATTAATAGTCACATAATTCAATTCATACATAAAATCAATTCACACTTGTTGGTATAACTAGTAATTTTAGCAATTTAAATTTTTATTTTTTTAACCTTAAAACCTTACCTATAAACAATAAATAATATTTTCTGTCTAAACTATATGGAACCTTATTGTTTAAAATATAATAACATTTAAAAGAACTCTTAAAACTTTTGATGCCGACAGTACATCTCTTTTCTAGCAAAAATAAGAATTAACGACCGGCCAGTATGATTTAATTTTTTTTTAATAACCTCTATCTGCACCTATGTGCAATACCTAATAAACATGTAGGTACAATAGTATTCATTATTATTTTATATCCCGAAAAAATACTAAAAACACTTCTTAGGTATTCATTTCAAGAAATTAAGTTAATGGCAGCATTATAAATAATGACTACTAGCTAATTATAATTAAAACGAAGTTATCTTAAAAACAACTTAATAATAATGTATATTTCTTCAAATTATCATAATATTATAATGATATGATAATGATCTCTAAATAAGTATACAAGATTATTCTAATAGGGAAACGAGAGTAATTTCTTTCGTTGTCAGAAGACATGTAGTTTTAAAAGAATTGTATAAGAAAAATCATTGCCACAAAAATCTCAATGCTTTATTAATAATGATTATAATGATCAGAAGTTGAAGTGCAAAATCACCTTGGTCCAATAACCGTATACGTATATTATATTTCTTTCTTTAAAATAAACAATAGTTATTCATTTATAATATTAAATGGAATTTTATTAAGGAAATTGAATGATTTTTTTATGCCCGCTGTTCCCCTAAATGCCTTCAAAACTAAATATCATCAAGACATCTATTTTCTTTCCTTTCTTTCTTTATATAAATTGTTGACTGGCTGTTGAGCGTCAAACAGGTAAAATAAATTCTAACTAAAATCTATTATAACTTTGGACGGATTTCTTCAGACTAGAATAACTTGTAAATTCAAAATAATATCAATATTCTTGATCTGTAGCGATTTTCAACATTATTATTATTTAAAGATAATGATAGAACTTCTAATAATGTTCAGCGTAAAGAATTATTATTTTTATAGTATAGTTATTTCTTAGTTGGGATATTTTTGCAGACCCATTCCATGCCCTCCTGTAAGGAAAAGACAAATACTTATAATACTATAGAAAAAGCCATACAAATGTTTGAAGTTCTAGTGCAAACTGAGCTTAATGCGGGGTACCTACTAAAGTTGTTTTTCCCAAACCATATTTATGTTAAATTACATGTTGGAAAACTATTTCGTGAACGCAGTATAGCTAAAAATAATTACGAATCAAGATTCATAAAAGATATTATTTAAAAAGAAGAAATAGACCAACCTTGACTCCAGTGCCATCAGTAGCGACACACGCCTGTATCTGCCATGTGCGGTCTCTGATCAGATGCAGGCCCAGATGCTGGGCTATCTCACTGGCTGGCAGTGCTGTAAAGAAGATTAAATAATTTTTAAATTGTTAGTCAATTGTTATAATCATCACTACTCTTTCAATATGCATAATTATTTGAATAGCTAACAAGAAATGTGTAGGTATTATGTAGACCCTATGTGTCTGTTAGGGGTACAGTCAGGATCAAAAGTAAGTTCAGTTTTACAATTATATAATTATAAAACTTTTTTTTTTATAATTTTAGAAAATTAGTAGAGAGAATAAGGAGGCCTGTGTCCAGCAGTAGGACAGTACAGGCTTATAAAAAATAGGGACATAAGGAAATTGAATTTTGCTGCTGTTTAAAATGTTACTAGTTTAAAAAAAAATACTTTGCTCGTAATAATTATTAATCACCTGTAGCCAAGTCCTGCTTATTGGCATACACCAATAAGGCTACTCCACGTAACTTCTCATCTTCCAGCAGTTCTGCTAACTCCTGGCCTGTTTCCTCCAGTCTTTGGTGATCCGAACAGTCAACAACATAGATCTAGAATTGTATCACCAGCATTTTTATCCAATTTTTTAAAATAATTTGATAAAAACCAAATATTATTTTTTATTCATTTCAGTGTTGTGAAAAAACTTGGGAATTTTTAATAAAGAAAAGGATTTATAAGTAGGTATAAGACGCAGAGCTATTAAATAGAAATTAAATGAATGGCCTTTGTCACAAATATCTCAAACAATATTGGTTTTGAAGACCATAAGGCTTCCTGTACATGACGCCACCGGCCGCACCGGAGCGGCCCCGGCGGCGGCGTCGCGTAGATTTTACACTCTGCGATATTCTGAATTTTTTCATCTTGCGGTCCGGCGCCAGTGCGGCGCATGGGTGATATTCATTCATATACACAAACATGCGCGCCGGTGTAGCTCCGGCGTGATGTACAAAAAGCCTGAGTCATAGGCTACTACTTACTTAGGCAAATTAAGAGTTTGTTTTACCAAAAGCATCGAAAATTAATGTATGTGTAGGCTAAGTACCAACCAAAATATCAGTATTTTCGAAATAATTCCTCCAGTACGGTCTTATCTTCCTCTGGCCACCAATATCCCAGACGTTTAGCTTAAAACCATTAGATAAAACCGATTTTATATTAAACCCTGCAGTAGGGGTAACATGGTTCACATCTTCTGATGCCAGTTGTTTTAGGAGCGTAGTTTTGCCAGCATTGTCTAGACCAAGAAGCAGCAGACGTAACTCTTTATCAGGATTGGACCTCAGCTTTTTCAAAATATTCAGTAGGCCCTAGAAATTGAAACACGAATCAGCACAACAATAAACATTTTTTACCACAAGAATTGGGTTATTTTGCTCAAAATACCATCATGAAGATAATCTTTGGAAGGTTGAGTAGTTAGGAAACTTGAGTTGTTTTTAGTAAAAAACAATGCTTTTCATGATATTCAAATTATTTCTTCGCAACTTGCGTGAATTGAAGGATTTTTGTTGACATGTAGCTGTTTCCATGGTAACTCGAAGAGAATCACGTTCCGTTCTTCTGTAAAATGTCTCGGTGAGTGACTATTAGGGATGAATTACTGTCTAAGACATTAAACCTCGTTGTTTTTCAATTCAAATTAAAAACAAATATTAATTAGTTAGTAAATTACTATAAAATGTTGAAAAATCTATAATGGAAAAATCATACGATTATAAAACTTCCGTAAGAGCACGTACAATGAAACAAAATGATCGTTTAGAAATGTATTCGAAGATAGATTTCATGTCAAATAATAATAGTAAATTAAGTAAATTATTTTAACTTTTAAATCGTTTTCTACTTTAATTTATTACTTAAGAGCTCCATACAAACAATTACATACAATTTTGGTTATTTTATCCGAAAGATTTATCCAATAAAATAAACTAATGAATAAATCCAAAATCAACCCTGAGTAATTTCTGAACTTCAAATCACTTGTCAATTTCACGTTTGCCTGTTGTGGCGTGCGCACGTGCTGCTTACGGCTTACAAAATTAACAATACTTTTAATTTACCAAAATGGGCAAAGTAAAACAAGAGCCTGTCGAACAAGAAGATGGAGATGTCAGCATTAAATCTGAGCCACAAAGTTACGACGATAAAGTTGAACATTGCAGTGTGATTGCAAAGCCCATGGCTCCGAAGAAACTTAGCAAAAAGATTTATAAACTCATCAAGAAGTCTACTTCTCACAAAAACTTCATTCGAAACGGGTTAAAGATCGTACAGAAACAGTTGCGGCTTGGTGAAAAAGGGTAAATAAACATGTTACTTTTTGCATTTTGAGGTTATGTAAATACGCATCGTTTTGTACCGCTTGCGTAGAATTTAAAACAAAGCATGACAATCCTGACCTATTTTCGATGTTTTTTTTTGTCACTGTTGGAGTATAAACTGCAACATTATTAGTAATAATATGAACAGTATTGCATTGTAGTTTACATACTTAACTTGGTTCTAAAAACATATAGTTTATTATGTGCCTATGTAAATATCAGAAAATACTCAATTACTCTTTGCACAAAGCATAGAAAGGTCGATTGGTAGTCATAGAAAACCTTAAAGTTATTAAACCTATTATTCTTACCTTTCCAGGCTCGTCTTCTTCGCTGGAGACATATCACCAATTGAGATCATGTGCCACTTACCAGCCGTTTGCGAAGAAAAGGACATCCCGTACTGCTACACACCAAGTCGCAAAGATATTGGTGCAGCCATGGGTACCATGAGAGGATGTGTTATGGTGCTGGTCAAAGAACATGACGATTATAAAGACTTGTATGATGAAGTTAGGGGAGAAATAAAGCTGCTTGGACATCCAATTTAGGTTAGGTTATGTAGGTTGGTGTTTTGTAGTTATAATACTTGATTCTATATTGATATTCTGGATTCTGTCTATGTGAGACAGTTAGGTACCACCAATTTTGGTGGTGTCTTTTTCATTCCCATGAATCATCTACCTCAAGAATGAAATACATAAACTATGTTTTATTACTTGTTCCTGTTGACCAGACCAGCACCCCTATTGCGAACACTCCTAATCAATTGCTTCATGTTTGAAAAATTTGTCTGCTCAACAACGTATATAATGCAATTAATTTAGTTGAATTGTCAAAATAAAAGTAATTGCAATTGATAGTGTTACGCAATTACCCGGCAGTCCTACTAACTTGATCATATGTCATCAATATAAAGCTGTATTGTCAATAATAGCTACAAAATATCCTATTAATGCTACTGCTGGCTTATCAAGTACTATCTTGTCAAACATAAGTAACAGATTTGTAGAAAACCTGTGAAAAATGTCTTACCCTATAGCACTTGCTACGCTGTTTGAAATTCTAATTGGTACAATTTATCTGATAAAACATTTTAATTGTATCAATTAGGTTTATTTACATATAAGTATAGGTTATGTACAAAATATTGGTGTACAAGAAGAAATATTATGAGACTAAAGTTCTTGTGGACCAAGATTTTTTTTAATATAGACAAATTATTACCTATTTATTTTTGTTTTATTTTACACATCATGCTAGAAAGCCATTTTTTTGTGCCAGTCAATTATGTGACAGTATGTAGTATTTTTAAATGTACTTATTTCATTTTACCAGGTATAAAAAAAACCTTGGGTTCTTGCATAAAATAGATCGAAAATGAATAAAACAACAGGATTTAGTTACACATACATTTAATACACTTATTAAAATCTATGGGTACGTAAAAAATGGCAGATTGTCATTATTACTGACAGTGAAGATTGGCAAAATACAATTACTTTTAATTATGCACTAGGATCACTAGAATATCTAAGCTAGAAGTCTAGATTAGCTTCAAGGAGCAGATTTCAGTAAACTTATTAGTCACAATAGGGAACAGAAGACGTCCCATACTACAATCCAGTCAAAATTCAATGAGGGTTTTCTGAAATGACGTCCACTGAGGCGAGAGGTGGCAGCACTGAGACGTCTGGTCCGGGGATCTGTTAAGTGTCAAAGCGCATAGTATTTCTTTATTCGTGACTGAATGATAAACAGCATCATATCATTGTCGAAATGGAAGAGCTCTTGTCAAAGTAGGTACCGACAACTAGTGGTGTGAATTTCACCTTAGTGAAATGCTGATCTACCTTATACATTCTTTCGAAAATACGAAGTATCAAACATTTTGCCTATTCTTCATACTTTGATGCTTTATGAATAGTTTTGCTACAAGTGTATTATAAGAGACGTTTTAATGCCACAGTGCGAGAGGGAGCCGTAGCTATATATCCCTATATGGGACTGGAACTATAATGGTGTTAATACTCCATAATACTGCCCAAGAAGTGTATTTCAATGAGGGTTTTATGAAATGGCGTTCACTACGTGGCACCACTGAGACGTCAAGTCCGGGCACTTGTCAAAAGTGTCAAAGCACCTACAATATGCGGGGTATGAATTTGACTGAAAACCCTCATTCCTAGAAATAATGTTTGAGTAGTTAAGCTGGGTCTGCTGCGCCATGTTTGGATGTTTTAAAAACATCAAACACGAACCAATCAAATCGCTTCGTGTTTGATTTGCGGATTCCTGGTTGGTTGGTGTTTGATGTTTGATGTTTTTAAAACATCCAAACATGGCGCAGCAGACCCGGCTTTATAGTGAAAGAACTAAAGAATTCATAACATTCAATCTCTATCTGCAAGTTTACTGAAATCGAATCCTAAATTGTAACTAGTAATTGAAGCAGTATTTAATTTCATAGATTTAACCCTGCTTTCGAATGAGTGCCCAGTAATGTATGAGATCGTAGTAAAGTCGAATTATTAATTCACTGGAGTAAATTGACAAGGTGCTGTGTGACTGTCACCTCAAACTCAAAGCATTAATTTCAATTATTAAACCATTTACAGGCACTTTTGAATTGTCAAGGAGTCGGTCAGTCAGAAATATGAAGCTAGTAGTTGGTACGGTCAGCAACAAAAGTCGATTAACACAGCTAAAATAAATTTTATTTCTTTTCTAATCTTAATTACTTACTTAAATAGTTTGCTTAATAATGAAGATTTAGAAAACTGAAGTGTTTACGACTTCTGTTGCTGACTGTACCTATGGAGAAGAACGGGCAAGTAACTTCACGGACACTCTGCAGTCATGTTGAAATTATACATGTGAGAACAATGTAGAAAGACGTGTAAGATAAAAGCATCCGTAATAAAAAAAACTATTCAAAAATAAGCCATGGCAGCTACGAGATGAACAGCCCCAACTGACGACGCCAGTTCACGAATATGACGCATGGATTAGCACCATTCAGGTCAACCATTTTGAAGGGAGCTAAATGATCCAAAATAGTAAAATAATAAGGTCTTAGTTTAATTATAGGTTAGTGTAAAATCTAGAACAAATTGAATATTTCCATATTATTTAAAAAAGTGACAGCTAGTATCTGTCATTTTACTCCATTGTATTAATAATTCGACTCTATATATTCATAAAATATTACACTTGCTTGCAAAAAAACTGGACCACAAAAATAAGAACAGAAGAATACTGGTGCTACACACATATTCGCTTCAGCAGTATTTATTGAACAACAAAGGCGACCCTAAGCAATCACAACACATATTTTGCTTTCATTCGGCAAGTGCCAATCCGCCAACTTCGTTCGGCATCTCGACATGAGTATATTCTAATACTAGAAACCTGTGTTTTGGCGTTTTTTTTTCGATGTTAATAATGGCCGGTAGGTACGATAGTTCGGAACCCTCCGTGTGCGAGTCTGACTCCCACTTGGTCGCTTTTTTTGCAAGCAAGTGTACACACTAAGAAAATATACACAGCATTACATAACATTAAGGATTTACGGCGTGCTTAATAAAATTATACCATTATGTCTATTAAATAGTGTGTATTTTTATATAGATAAGAATAACCTTTATGTAGTGGAAAGTGACGATGACATTTTGTACTTTAAATTCTTAGGAGATTATACTACAAGTAGTGTTATTGGATTTGTTTTAAGTATATTCGTAATTACAGAGGTAGCATAACTTGAATTGGTAAATTTTTGTGGCCTGCGGGGTAATTGCGCAACACACTAACAGTAGCAATGGCTTTCATCTTGACAGTTCAACAACATTCATTGCGATAATTACCTACGTTGTGAGCAGACAAATTTTTCGAACATAAGAAACAATGGATTTTAGCAATATCCTTCAAAATTATTCAGATTGTGATTGATAGTGTGTTACGCAATTAAGGTGCTGGAGTGTAAGCGATGGTTCAGACATCTATATAATTACTTACCTCTGTATGGTGAAGGAAACCACAGTAAAGAAGGCGGTACTCGAAAATGGCCCTTACGCATTGAGTAAGCCTGGGTGATCAATGCTCTTACCATTTGTGTTCCATTTCACATTTAAACCGCGTTCAAGAGTCAAAATTGCTGTGGAATATTGACACTGACAGCTCTTGAACGCGGTTTAAACGTACTGATCGTGTTCAGTTTCATTGGTGAAATCAGCACTAAGAAGGGCGGAAAGGAAACCTTCCATTTTTTCTGGTTTTAAAATTTCCCTAAAACAAATCCAACACTGAACATCACTTAATATTACAAAGACGTTAAATCTACGTAGATGTGTTAAATAAATCGTTTCATCGCGTCTACAATCAAAGCCGTAATCCAATTTCGATCTTACAACACTCACTTAAGGTTTAAAATTGTACGCACAACGAATATAAGCTTTAGCTTTAGGTTTAAAGAAATAAGGTTCTAAGATCGTCGATCGTCGTTGTGCGTTTGTAGATTTTTTATTTTTGAGAAATGGCGCTTCTAACAAAAATATTGCGATTCCATTTTCTGCTTAAAAAATCGGACAGACTTTTTGTGTGTTGGGAATATTTTTGTCTCACTAATTCAATAGTCAAACTATCGATCAAACTCCTGGGAACAAGCCGGTAATTACGATGAGGCGTTAAGCCTGATTTACACGGTGCAATTTAATTGCCTGTGGCTAAACCTGATTGAAGTTGAAGCAAGTATAAAAGTTGCACGATAGTGGTTAGATGATGCAAGTCGTTTGTTGCTTCAATTTTATTGTATACCACGGGCAAGAAACTTGCATCGTATAAATGGGGCTTTAGTAAGACTGAAGACTTTTGATGACATTGAAAAATAAACTTTATAATCACGAATATAAAGTCCACTGTTGTGAAAATTGATATAATCGGTCGCAACATTTTTGCTAGTCGGGCCACAAACTCAAGGGATACTTAGCTGAATGATTCTCACAAAAAAAATATTGTATTTTTTTCCAACGAAGACGAACATTATGAAGCCATTTTTCACAATTGGAAATTTAAAATTATTTATTTTGCAAATAAAGGTTAACAATGTGCAGATGTTTTACATCTATTGTGGCAGGTATGTGTGTCACTTAATAGTTTGTAAATTATTCTGTACCACGCATTGAAAAAATATTCTGTAACATTGTGCAACAAAATTGAATAAATAAATAAAAATTCATTAAATTGTTTAATAACGTTTGAATTAAATAATGCACATTTTAACTACCCATTTATTTTCTAGTGAACATTTACTTGGTAATTCAAAACCTTTCTAGCTAAGCGAATATTTTTTAATTTTTCCCACCCCATAACAATGACATCAAAGGGTGACCTTGAAACTTTAAAGTCACTTAGCCATTTAGCCTTTGGCTCAAAAACATTAACACGGCCATCGGTCCCCTAGGGCTGGCCCCTTACACAATATCATCACATTCGCAAACAAAATTACGTACCCACTACACTCAACAATCGATATATCTCTCAACACACATCACTATAGCTACGGTCAGCATAACAACCTAATAGAGATCGTCCATTATAAAAATGCGTCCTCAAAAATTTATATAGGTACAACATTTGAAATGTGTATGCAACAAGCAATGGAGGGGCGAGCAGTTTTAAATTAGACGATTTCTACCAACCAATGAAAAAAACAAGGCTCAGAATTTTATTATTTCACAATACAAGGTCATACTAAATTAGCTAGATAAACTCCGCTGACGTGATAGGGCTGACCCTATCACGTACACTGAACTGCAAAATGCTCGCGTATGGTCTTGACGTGTATTTAATTTTGCAATCTATGGAATTGTCATAAATTGCATTTTTTTGTAGTCTCAGAAAATGCTCTGCTCCGCTCTTGGTGTGCGCTGACCCATAGCGTGTGTCTCTAGTCAAATTTGGAATACGTCTGGCAGATTTTTATGATAAACAGACAACAGCCACACATTTGTTTTATTATGTTTAGATAGATACGGAGTTTCACTAGCATATTTAATTGGACCCAATATATTAAAATAATAATAAGATATGTACCTATGTCTTTTTCAAATGGAAAACCAAGCAGACTATTACAAGAAATAAATAAAGTGTTGGACTGTTTTGCTGACCATACATGACATCTTTGGTATGTTATTACGCGTGGTTTGACCGTACTGATCACAGTTCTGATTATATTCCTATCACAGACTACACCTACCGAGCTCCGTCAAGCAATACTGACGCCAAAACTATTCACCTTTGGATTTGAGTTTATTGTAGAACGATTACACGGAAGGGCAATATTTTTTTATATATATTTTTAAGCGACCACAGTTTTGAAAATCAATCAAATCACTTGGCAAAAAAGATTTAAATCGCTTGGCAAGAGATTCCAAAACAATTCAAATCAAATTTGCTTTAAAACAATGGAGGGTAATTTCATAACAGACATAAAATGACAATTGATTGAATTTCATTTTGACAGTTCAACAACATTTATTGCGTTATTTACGTTGTTCAGCAGACAAATTTTTCCAACTTAAGAAGCAATGGATTAGCAATTAACTCTCGGATTGTGATTGAAACTGCAATTAGGGTGTTGATGACAGTTTTGTGTAATTTACAAGAAAATGTTGACATTTTCAGGACGATTCTACCACAAAATCAAATCCAATTCGACATACTCTTAACTAAACGGAACGATTAAAATTATAAGCAATTGAATTCGGCGCTTACTCACTAAATTACTTACTAAGGGAGGAATAGTGATGTTTTTAATACAGTGTACAAAAATATTGTCATGAGTAAATAATTTAAATTAATATTTTGTTTAGCGTGATAAAATGTTGCCATGAAGGATTGCCAGATGTTTATTGGATTAAAATAGATGGATTTCATTGCTTAAAATACTTTTAAGGGCTGGTTTTCTAACGACACATATCTTTTATTCAAAATGACGTATCATAACATCACACCTGGGGCCTAAGTCTACTAATTTAAAAACGTTACAACGGTCTCTCAATGGTGAGATTTTGACAGATTTGCCATACAAAAACTGTCAAAAACTCACCATTGAGAGACCATTGTAACGTTTATAAATTAGTAGACTTAGGCCCCTGTATTCCATGAAGATTTTGGCAGATACCTAATAGTGCACCCAAATTTCGCCATTATGTTTAAGTCCCATGTAATAGGGGGCGGGGAATCGAACCCAGGACCTCATTATTTCTTGGACAAAGAAATCCCGCATTGGAAAAATTAGCCCTGACCAAAGTTAAAATGTCTCATCATGTGCTAGTAATTTTAAAGGCTAAAATACTGTCGGGACATGAAGATGACCATCCGTAACGTAACATTTTAAATTAAAATGACGCTATATGATTAGTCTCTCTCAAATATCTTAATTAAAACACTTTGACGAAGCCACACAGCAGATTTAGATAAAAGTACACACACATTAAAAAACATACTGTTATTTTTTTTTAATCCAGCAACCTTCAACGTAGAAAAATATTCTATACTGGCAACCCCGACAAAAAATAGTAATGCGATAAGGTAGCCAACGAATTAAAAAAATGTATTACGTTATTCGCAATTTCCAGGTCAGTGTCTATGTGTGATCAAAATATGATTTGCGGTCGCGAATCACATTTTAATTAACATACACATCCGTGAGGCACACTGTCCTGATCATTTCTTACATCGTACTTTACACTTTTTTTTTTTTTTTATCATTTTGTTTCTTTATCTGCAGTAGGATATTATATTGTGTGCCTTTTAGTCTGTGTTAAATAAATGTATTTTTCTTTCTTTCTTTCTTTTCTTTCTTTTCTTTCTTTTCTTTCTTTTCTTTCTTTTCTTTCTTTTCTTTCTTTTCTTTCTTTTCTTTCTTTTCTTTCTTTTCTTTCTTTTCTTTCTTTTCTTTCTTTTCTTTCTTTTCTTTCTTTTCTTTCTTTTCTTTCTTTTCTTTCTTTTCTTTCTTTTCTTTCTTTTCTTTCTTTTCTTTCTTTTCTTTCTTTTCTTTCTTTTCTTTCTTTTCTTTCTTTTCTTTACTTGCAAATAGGCAAAAACGTATTTTTTTTATTTTGCTGGCCACCCTGGCGCTTTCGCCTTAAACCATCAATCTTTTCATAAAATTCGTTCCTAAAAAACCCTAACATGAACTTCTACAAGCACCAAGCTACACTACCTTCAAATCTGCGCTCATTTTAACTAACTAGGTTAAAAATCTTACAGGCAAATTAATAAAAAATACAGTGTTTACATGGGTTTATAAGTTTTTGTGTAGAAAAAAAAGAAAGATTAATTGAAACTAAGCTCGGAAAATACATATATTCTTTGCAGAATAAAAGAAGCCTCACTGTGAGCCCACGTACGCACGGACGTAAAAATATCGCGACGGGATTTTATCGCGGACTGATTTTCATCTCTCGTTGTTGAGCCATTGAGAATCCAACCGGGTGTATTCCAGCGCGTCCAAAAAACACACAATTGGATTTTCAATCCTCGTCAAAGCAGTGCATTGAAAATTCATTGCGCGAAAAAAAATCGCCGCGCGATAAAATCACCCGTGCGTACCTGGGTTGAGAACTTCAAGATTATATTTTTTTAGAAACCATTAACCACATGCTATCTATAATTTTGGAGGAGTTGACAATTACCCATCTATTACATTTGACATAGAAACAGGACAACACAGTAATACAACAATCAACAAAACAACGATCTTCATGCAAAACAAGACCTTAGCATATAGAGATTGAGCTCAAATTCCCTTACCTTAGCCGCGAGCGCAACTCAATTTACATATTAATGGAAAGTAGACTAAAAACTATGTTTAATAAGGTCGAGATTCGTTCTGCGCTTAGTGACCAAACTCTGAGGCTGGTGTTTTCATACCATTATTTAAAAAATATGTGCTTTATTTAATATTATTTTGAAGAAGGAAAATATTCTAAATAACTAATTAGAACTTGCTTATTAAAGACTTAAAATATTACAACAATTTTTTTAAATAAGTCCTTTACAATTGAATAAATTATATTGATTACATAGATTTTTATAAAATCATTTATGAACTAAAAGCCAATTTGCTACTGATTTACACAAGAATCAGCAAAATACAAGTACATAAGCTATAATCAAAATACTGAATAATTATACCTTAATGATTACCAGAAAAATATTTACGTCTCCCTAAAAAACTGCCCACAGAAAATATGATCGTACAACTTAATTGTTTTTTTTTCTTATTTCTAGCATACTAAATACTATTCGTCAAATCTTAAATTTTACACTTTTACCAAATCATAGCTATATTTAATTGACCATTGACTTACAGTCGTTATTAATGTTTGCGCAATTGTATTACACAATAAAACCTTTTCAACAAAAGATGTTAAATTAAATTAACTAGCAAAACTTCACATACGTGATTGTAGATTAAAACCTGATTTACACAGTGCGATTTAATTGCTTGTGGCATACCATAAGTTGAAGCAACCATAAAAATTGCACCGTCTGAACACTATTTAGACGATGCAAGTCATTTGTTGCTTCAATTTGGGGTTTTTGGGGTTTAATGATAAAACAAAAAAAAATTGTTTTTAAACTTAATTTCTTTTTAAGTTATTACACAGCGACCATAGTCAGCTAAAATTATGAGTGTAGTTTTTTTTGTTTTGTCATCATTAGATATTGATGTACCCATCACTTTTGTGAAGTTTCGCAAACTAATTTAATATGACCTTATATATGCGCAAAATCTATCGATAAAAATATATATAACTTAAGATTTGTCGAATAATATTTAGAATAGCCGAAAATACGCCATTTAAAACACCAGCCTCCTACCTAGACCCGAGCCGTGTTCAATATATTATATTTATATATTAGTTAGTGCAACGACGGTTATTCTAATGAGCAGTGTTTAAGTGTAGACGTGGAAAAGTATCAGTATGGTCAGTATTGTACTCATGAAGCACATCGATACTGGCAGGAGCACCGCGAAACGGAGGGACCTGGAATATAAAAAAAGATATAAGTACAGTGGTACCCACCTGATAAGGCGCGTCGTGAATCTTCGTTCGCACAGAAAATAAAGTATGGCCCGAAGACTAACGAAAGAATGCTTGAAACTTACAATCAACCTTAGATCACTACTATAAGGTTCATAATACACTGCAGCTATTAGTTCCGTCTCACACTCGATCAGAAGTATGGCGGCTGACTAACATGCCACGCGGCGCGCGTTAATATGGCGGCAGGTGCCGACCACTAGCGGTACAGGAAAAAGAAGCGCGGTGCGTGGAGCGTGCCGATTGGTCAACAGCGTTTCCCGCGTTTTGAAATTCAAATCCATCTTCTGCGCAGGTACATAGGTAAGCCATATCAGTTGGGTACTAATGTACCTTATATTACCATATACATCGTCCGTTGGTATATTTACGTTTGGGTGTACTATAGGTACACCTTTGTTTTACCCTTCGGGGATTACAGAAGTGGTACGTTCTGTTAATTTACCCTTGATGTCTTTGGTACACACTATTATCAAAATGAAGGAAAAGAGAGAAAATAAATTTATTTGACCCAGGTTAAAAGAGGGGTACTCGAAACGAGACTGGATATAGTGTCTTTAAGAGCAAAATCCTTTAACTGCATTTTTTTTAAATTTAGTTAGACACTACTGCTTCCGTTTTGCCCTGGTTCCCCCTCCAAGTAATTTTTAAGCACAAAGCTCTAATTTTTAAGAATAATTTTATTTTGTGCTCTCTTTAAAATATAGGTAAGTCAATTAATTATACCACATTTTTTAGGCAATTTTTTTTTAAATTGTAGTTTTCTGTACCGGTTTAATTGTGCCAAAATTAAGACACCCTTTGATGGACGAAGAAGGTGGGTTATGTGCGTCAGTTTTGAACTGCAAGGGAGGGGGACGGGCTGTGAGACGTTATCGGCTAGGGCAGAACAGAGTGTTACTTACCTCCAGTAAGGCAGATGTCAGAGGGGCGGCTGATGTTGATTGAGTGTCGGGTGCGGCACGTGCGGCACGTCCGCGGAGCGGCACAGCGCCGTGGTGACGTCAGGCGCGGGCTCGCTGTCGCGCCGCACCTTGCCTACATACACACTGACATTTACTCTATCATGTGGTTGTGAGACTACATCCGCGGAGCGGCACAGCGCCGTAGTGACGTCAGGCGCGGGCTCGCTGTCGCGCCGCACCTTGCCTACATACACACTGACATTTACTCTATCATGTGGTTGTGAGACTACATCCGCGGAGCGGCACAGCGCCGTGGTGACGTCAGGCGCGGGCTCGCTGTCGCGCCGCACCTTGCCTACATACACACTGACATTTACTCTATCATGTGGTTGTGAGACTACATCCGCGGAGCGGCACAGCGCCGTGGTGACGTCAGGCGCGGGCTCGCTGTCGCGCCGCACCTTGCCTACATACACACTGACATTTACTCTATCATGTGGTTGTGAGACTACATCCGCGGAGCGGCACAGCGCCGTGGTGACGTCAGGCGCGGGCTCGCTGTCGCGCCGCACCTTGCCTACATACACACTGACATTTACTCTATCATGTGGTTGTGAGACTACATCCGCGGAGCGGCACAGCGCCGTGGTGACGTCAGGCGCGGGCTCGCTGTCGCGCCGCACCTTGCCTACATACACACTGACATTTACTCTATCATGTGGTTGTGAGACTACATCCGCGGAGCGGCACAGCGCCGTGGTGACGTCAGGCGCGGGCTCGCTGTCGCGCCGCACCTTGCCTACATACACACTGACATTTACTCTATCATGTGGTTGTGAGACTACATCCGCGGAGCGGCACAGCGCCGTGGTGACGTCAGGCGCGGGCTCGCTGTCGCGCCGCACCTTGCCTACATACACACTGACATTTACTCTATCATGTGGTTGTGAGACTACATCCGCGGAGCGGCACAGCGCCGTGGTGACGTCAGGCGCGGGCTCGCTGTCGCGCCGCACCTTGCCTACATACACACTGACATTTACTCTATCATGTGGTTGTGAGACTACATCCGCGGAGCGGCACAGCGCCGTGGTGACGTCAGGCGCGGGCTCGCTGTCGCGCCGCACCTTGCCTACATACACACTGACATTTACTCTATCATGTGGTTGTGAGACTACATCCGCGGAGCGGCACAGCGCCGTGGTGACGTCAGGCGCGGGCTCGCTGTCGCGCCGCACCTTGCCTACATACACACTGACATTTACTCTATCATGTGGTTGTGAGACTACATCCGCGGAGCGGCACAGCGCCGTGGTGACGTCAGGCGCGGGCTCGCTGTCGCGCCGCACCTTGCCTACATACACACTGACATTTACTCTATCATGTGGTTGTGAGACTACATCCGCGGAGCGGCACAGCGCCGTGGTGACGTCAGGCGAGGGCTCGCTGTCGCGCCGCACCTTGCCTACATACACACTGACATTTACTCTATCATGTGGTTGTGAGACTACATCCGCGGAGCGGCACAGCGCCGTGGTGACGTCAGGCGCGGGCTCGCTGTCGCGCCGCACCTTGCCTACATACACACTGACATTTACTCTATCATGTGGTTGTGAGACTACATCCGCGGAGCGGCACAGCGCCGTGGTGACGTCAGGCGCGGGCTCGCTGTCGCGCCGCACCTTGCCTACATACACACTGACATTTACTCTATCATGTGGTTGTGAGACTACATCCGCGGAGCGGCACAGCGCCGTGGTGACGTCAGGCGCGGGCTCGCTGTCGCGCCGCACCTTGCCTACATACACACTGACATTTACTCTATCATGTGGTTGTGAGACTACATCCGCGGAGCGGCACAGCGCCGTGGTGACGTCAGGCGCGGGCTCGCTGTCGCGCCGCACCTTGCCTACATACACACTGACATTTACTCTATCATGTGGTTGTGAGACTACATCCGCGGAGCGGCACAGCGCCGTGGTGACGTCAGGCGCGGGCTCGCTGTCGCGCCGCACCTTGCCTACATACACACTGACATTTACTCTATCATGTGGTTGTGAGACTACATCCGCGGAGCGGCACAGCGCCGTGGTGACGTCAGGCGAGGGCTCGCTGTCGCGCCGCACCTTGCCTACATACACACTGACATTTACTCTATCATGTGGTTGTGAGACTACATCCGCGGAGCGGCACAGCGCCGTGGTGACGTCAGGCGCGGGCTCGCTGTCGCGCCGCACCTTGCCTACATACACACTGACATTTACTCTATCATGTGGTTGTGAGACTACATCCGCGGAGCGGCACAGCGCCGTGGTGACGTCAGGCGCGGGCTCGCTGTCGCGCCGCACCTTGCCTACATACACACTGACATTTACTCTATCATGTGGTTGTGAGACTACATCCGCGGAGCGGCACAGCGCCGTGGTGACGTCAGGCGCGGGCTCGCTGTCGCGCCGCACCTTGCCTACATACACACTGACATTTACTCTATCATGTGGTTGTGAGACTACATCCGCGGAGCGGCACAGCGCCGTGGTGACGTCAGGCGCGGGCTCGCTGTCGCGCCGCACCTTGCCTACATACACACTGACATTTACTCTATCATGTGGTTGTGAGACTACATCCGCGGAGCGGCACAGCGCCGTGGTGACGTCAGGCGCGGGCTCGCTGTCGCGCCGCACCTTGCCTACATACACACTGACATTTACTCTATCATGTGGTGACGTGGTGACGTCAGGCGCGGGCTTTTTATTTGATTGAAAGAAATCGTGGAGTAATCATCGTATAACCGCGGACACTGGCGGTTGACCGCTTGTCATCCTTTATGCCTTTAGCAATAAGGTTGAAAAGTGGTCTACCGCCAGTTTTCACGATGGTACACACCTACAAAGGGGGAAAAATTGTTTAGCTGGCCAGTCGATTAAAATTAACTACTGCTAAACTCACTAGTGAAACACAGACAGCCAGTTTGCTGGTTGTTCTGCAGCGACGTGGTGAGTCTCAACTCCTTCTGCTCTTTACTCTGCTCGTTTACGCACTTCTGGTAGTAGTCGAACTCCTTCACGTACCTAGAAACAAAAGAAAAAACTTTGTCACAATAAAGGAGGATTTCCACCGAACGCCTCGTATCGCATAGGCTCGAAAAGGATACGAGCGGATGCGGCAACAGCCAATTAAAAATATTGTTTCTTATAGGGCCGAAAGATTATGGAGTGGAGACTGCGTACCGGCAGACGTAGCGCTGGAAGGCCTCCCATAACGTGGACCGATGACCTGACGGATACTTCCCGTATATTCCAGAACGTTCACATTCGCAATCTGGCAAAAATACAATCAATTTACCAACATTTTTGACAAGTTTGACAGATTGCGACTTGAATGGTGAACGTTTTTCAAGAACGAGAATTGGCCTTCTAGTGAAGGTCGCAGGAATCCACTGGATACGGGAAGCACAGGACTGGTCGAAGTGGCGATGCTTGGGGGAGGCCTATGTCCACCAGTGGACGTATTCCGGCCGAAGTGAATGAAAAAATGAATGTTAAGTTACCAGACGGGCGGCCAGCGGTTGTCGGACAGATAGTCCCGCGAGGGCTGGCTGAGGTGTCGCGCGCGACACACGCGGTCGTACGCGCCACACAGGCGCCACATGCACCAGTCCGCGAGGTTGTGTGCGTTGTGCAACTGGAATCAAGTTAATATGCAGACTGCACGGTTGGCGCAGTGGTTAAGCGATTGACTGATGCTTTGCGTGTCGCGGGTTGGATTCCCGCACGGAACTAATATTTGTATGACCTACAAGTAGTTGTTCCGGGTCTGGCTATTTGTGTATGTGAGTTTAAATGTTTGTAAACGCACCCACAATACAGGAGAAAATCCTAGTGCGGGGGGCAACGTTTTTCAAAAAAACAAAAAACAAACAAAAAATATTAACCATGCGCAGGAACATCATCATAATATTATGAACAATTTTTTTCTAGATAGAAGGTAGTTATGTACTGTGTGTGTCCCCGTCCTGTTTAAAAGCGATCGTCGCGTCCATAATTATGGAATGGATGTCCATGTCTTTTTTTTTCGGGGTCCGTGAATGCAGATCAAACTCAAAGGGGACGGTCTTATTAGACCGTTTTCGTATAGCTACAACGGTTGAGGTGAATGCCCTTAATTATTAACAAGTTGGATTTTATGATCAGCAATTATTATTTTTTACCACAACGTCGAAGCTCTTGTCCTGAATCTCACCTGATGGTAAGTGATGATCAGGCCGAAAGTGGAAACGAGCTTCAACCGGAATCCTCAACCACAGAGGAACTGGCTATCTTACCTCTAACTGCCGAAACACAACATTGCTGTTAACATTGTTGTTATGGCGACAAACTTAGATATGATGGTGGTAGCTAGCCAGGCGTACTTAGAACGAGCCGTACCACCAACCAAACCGAGCTGAAAATTTTGCCCCACTGGGAATCGAACCCAGGACACAGACAGGTGGTCCAACTACTAGACCACAGAGGCGGTTAAAATTGTGTAATATTTGATTTGATATGTCACTTTTTGTATGGAAAACCAGAAGGCGCCCCTCTGTCGGAGCGCAAGCGCGTTCAGGTTCACTGAACAAAAAGTGACGTATGGACGCGATGATCGCGTGTTCGCGCGACGATCGCTTTTAAATCCTATCTCATCTAGTTTTAAAACATGTGATTGACGTGTGAAAGTGTTTGTACCAACCTACTTACAGAAAATAAATCATTTATCAAATAGAACATAGCCTTAGTTCTACATATATAAGGTGTTAATTACCTTGACAGGCTCCAGCAGTGACAGAGCTATCTCGACGACTTCATCGTCATCACCGCATACTCTGCGAACAAAGTTGCATACATTGATCTGTTGTTCGTAATTACCTTAATTATTATTTAACTATAGTAAGTGTGACAGTGTTTATTTAGTCAAATAACGCATGCAAATAATTTGTGTGATTTTCGAGTTGTCAAGTTGATTATGAGCATAGTGCGGTGACTTGTTAGCACAAACCCATTCAATAACGGGTGGGTGTAAAACCACCTTTAATGACGTTACTTGTTCTTCCCGTTATTATGATATTGTTTTTGTACTGGACCACACCTGGGAACCTTCTGGTTACGGAGCAATTGAACTTCAAAGTTCCAATTTTTTTACGTTTTTTTACAAAATCAAAAATAAGTTTTAAATGGTATAACGTAACTGTAAAAACTCCCACGATCCCTGCACTTTTGCATGCACCAACAAGCACAATGTTTTGCGTGAGTTACATTTCGCACTACCGTAAAAAGTGAATTTTCGCACTAAACATAAAAGTCGTTTCCCAGCAATTATTTGAAACGAAACGAGTGGAGTGGTAGTCATTTGTTTTTAAAGAAAACAAATGACTACCACTCGTATCGGTAATACTAGTTAATTTATATTGTCAATTCATATCTTGTAACAAGCACAATATTCCTCTTCTTATACTGCATGATGTATCTTTCTATATAATGTTCTTACTAAGGAAATTTATAAACACTCACGGTACTAAACGACACACACTAACATATCTCCAACCCACACACACACAAATTCCTTCTTATCATACCATAAACATAACACTTACACACGCCATTGCACATAACCCTAAAATTGTTAAAATCTCACCTGTTCGTAAGTATGCGCCTATTTTATTTTTAATTATTACTGTATTCAACAACATTGGGTATTACTTATTCGACAAATGGCTAATCTAGTTGAAAACATTATCACTGACTTAGATGACATTGAAGTCGCGAAGGCCTATTCATGTATTCCGGAAGATTGCAATAAGTTTTTTAATGGTTTACACGGATCTACTACTATTCTCCATATCAATATACGTAGCATAAAAAGGAATTTTGATGAGTTATTAACATTGTTATCAATAATTAAAGTTAACTGCGATGTGCTTATACTGAGTGAATGTTGGTTGAGCAAAATCACAGACTTACCCGTTTTGGAGGGCTATAATTCTCACTACACAAAGCAATCAAAAAACCAGAACGATGGTGTAGTTTTATATATTAAAAATCAAATACAATACACAATTGATGAACCTGAATTCATAAATGGCAGTTGTCTCACCTGCCAAGTTAATAACGAGTTAGCAATAATTGCCATCTACCGATCTCCCTCATACAATACAAAGCAAGGATTTGAGCCCTTCCTACATAGTCTGGATAACGTATTTACTTCCCTTAACAAATACAAAAATATATGTCTTATTGGTGACGCGAATATAGATATCAGACCCTCCAATATAGACGAACGCTCAACTAACTATTTAACCCTCAACGCTACTCATGGCCTATTACCTGCACATTCTTTTCCTACACGAATAAACACCTGTATTGACCACGTTATGTTAAAAACTAATAAAACTACAACTGTACTTATCTTAGATTCTCACATCACCGACCACCTTCCGCTACTTGTAAAAATCGATGACACAAAACCGGAAAAACAAATAGTCCCGGCATACAAGATTCCTACGATAGACTACCCAAGTGTCAAAGCTGATATTGAACACCAGGATTTTTCCCAAGTCATAAGTACAGATGACCCGAACGTTGCCTCCACTGCTCTAATAAGTACAATTCAAAATATCATTAATGTGCACACAAAAATAATCCAAGTTCCTAAAATAAACAGAAACCTAAAACCGTGGATCACCCCTGGTCTTTTGAGGTGTATTCGCCACCGCGATAGACTTCACCAAAAGGCACGGAAAGCACCTGGTAATCTAATCCTACAAATTACTTATAAAAGGTACCGTAACTATTGCAATGGCCTTCTTAGAAAACTTAAAACATTACATGACAAACACGAACTAAATAAAGCAAAACACAATCCCAAAGCACTTTGGAATAAAATAAAAGACATCACAAATACAAAAAAGATATGTGCACCACCTACAGAACTGGTGAATACCAAATCTGATCCGAAAGCGGCCGTTAACAATGCATGTCATTTCTTTGCCACAATTGGTGCTGAGCTAGCCTCTAAAATTCCTGCAACTTCACAACAGCCCGTCACACAAAAAACCTCTAATAACTCATTTGTAATTCTGGAAGTGGACGAATCAGAGGTGGAGTCCACCATCATGAACCTTAGGCAGGATAGTGCGACTGGCTGGGATGGAATACCCTCTACCCTGTTGAAGGTTTGTCGGAACACCCTTGTCCCTCTAATCACACACATTATTAACATTTCTATTACAAAAGGAGTGTTCCCAGAACCTTTCAAGAGGGCCATAGTTCACCCGATACATAAGAACGGGGCCAGAGACTGTGTCAACAATTATAGACCCATATCAGTACTCTCGGCTCTCTCTAAAGTTATGGAAAAATTAATTAACGGTAGACTAGTAAATTATCTTAACAGATACAAAATTATAGCATCCAACCAGTATGGATTTAAAAAAGGAATTTCTACCGAAAATGCAGTTATCGACCTCACTCAGTTTGTATCAAAAAAACTAGATGAGCAACAAAAATGCGTCAGTATGTTCCTGGATCTAAAAAAGGCGTTCGACACAGTCTCTGTTCCCAACCTTCTCTACAAACTGGAGGGTATAGGTATTCGCGGCAAACCTCTTGAACTCTTCAAGGACTACCTTAAAAATAGAAAATTGGCTGTTAAAATCAACTCATGCCTAAGTGACGAAGAAACTGTCACATATGGAGTCCCCCAAGGCAGCGTGCTGGGACCTACGCTTTTCCAGATCTACATTAATGACCTATGCACGCTGCCTTTACATAAATCACAAATCTTCACTTATGCTGATGACACCGCGATTGTGGTCTATGGTAATACTTGGAGCGAGGTAAAGAATATTGCAGAGCAGTCCTTAAAAACTGTTATGAACTGGTTGCTAATCAACCTACTTACCCTAAACGTGGCCAAAACAAACTTCATTCCCTTCTTTATGAATTATAGGAACAAGGCTCCACCAGAATTTTTAATCACGGCACACGTGTGCTCTGATCTCAGTTCTTGCTCATGTTCGACGCTTACCCGTGTTAATCATACGAAGTACCTGGGTGTATTGATTGATGACGGACTGAGGTGGTACAACCAAATAGATAACACGGCTTCGAGAGTCAGAAGACTTATCTATATTTTTAAATCTCTGAGACATTGCGCAGACATTAATATCCTAAAAATGGTTTATCTAGCACTCTGTCAGTCCGTTATCACCTACTGTCTCCCGGTATGGGGAGGGGCCGCTAAAACCAAGTTTATTGTAGTGGAGCGAGCACAGAGAGCTGTCCTGAAGGTTATGCTTGGAAAACCATACAGATTCCCTACTACTAAATTATATGCAGACTGCAAATTACTTACTGTGAGGCAGCTCTTTGTCCTTCGTGCCACTCTCAGAATGCATAAATATACTCCCCCATCAGGTCCTACTAAGCGCAAAGCAAAAAATGTATGCCCGACAGTAAGCCACAAAACTGCATTCGCTAGGCGCCAGCTGTACGTTCTAGGTACAATAATTTATAGGAATATACATAAAGCCATTCAATTAGCTGGGCTAAACAACCACGAAGTTAAGATTAAAGTACAAAGTTGGCTGCAGGATCAAGACTACGCTCGAACAGAGGAACTATTGCACCACCAGCAGTAGGCCTGTAACCTGTTGTTCTGGTGTTTGCAATTTTTCTCTTCATTTTGGAACATAATTATCAGCAGCACATATACACTACATAATCTTAAACATTTAAACACCGTCACGCAAACGCTAAATACTACTAAACACACTCTTACTTACACACCCTCACATACATCCCTCATTCTAAATACACATCCTTACTCTAACATACACACACATATACACTTTTAAGAAGTCGTCTTCAATATCCTTAGTACCTTCATAGTTAAATTTGATAATTATACATAGTTACTTTTACTTTTTAATTTTATATACTTACTTTGTGACTGCTTTTGTAATGTTGGAACACAACATAAAAGGTTTCTAGTATCACAGTGACAGCAGAACACTGACTCCTAAGTCACAGGATCACCTAGTTTAGGAGGCAGGGTTTAAACTATAAGTATGACCTTTAACCAAGTTATGTATCCTAGTTTTAAGCAATGTCTAAGGTTTTTTGTAACAATAAAGATTTTTATTATTTATTTTATTATTATTATTTTTACACAAAGTTACTTAGTTCGATGTACAGAATGCATAGATAACAGTTTCATGAAGGGTCTTTTTACAACCTCTAACAGAAAGGTGTGGACAAATTAAGGCTGTAGTCCAGACCATCAAACTGAACATCGTAATCGAGAAAAAATTATGAGCAGTCCCATACAAAGCTTCAATACCTACTCGAGTTACTCGACCCAAATGTATGGAACGGCTGATATTTTTTTTCTTTAGATTACGAGGAGAAAGTTGATCAGTTTGATGGTATGTACACACGCCTACAAATCAAGCTATACATTTCCAGGGTAAGCTGATCTCGCATTGTATAGGATTTCCGTACAATGAGAGGTCAGTTTATACTGGAAATGTATAGCTTGATTTGTAGCCGTGTGTACCACACCCTTAAATTTGACTATACCTTTTTGATGCACCCTGTATAAATAAAAAATTGATAGTGGCAGACAACACCTTGTATGATCCAATGGGCCTTAGTCTATATCGAGAGGGACGAACATCCAAGATTTATTGAGTTGACTCACCTGTCTCTCTGCTGCAGCTGGTCTATGACCCTGGCCTCCACCAGGTTCACGAGGCGGTTCATGCACAGCCTGTTGGCTAGCTCCAGCAGTTCCAGGCATCTGTTGGGATCTACAGCTGGTATCTTGTCACTGTAGATGTAGCTTAGCAGGATGTGGAACGCGTACATTTTCACGCCGGGAAAGGATATCTGTGGAGAAAAATGTGTGTCAAAAAAGTTAAAAATAATCAATCAATCAATCAATCATTTATTTTTAGATAAATACAATCCACTATTGTTAGTAAAGACAAAAACAACTTACAAACTAGTATTAGTCCATACACCTTTTTCATAAAATAAAATCAAATTCAATACACATGTCAGAAACAATAATAATAATAATTCAGAATAATAATAATAATTTTGTATATTTTATTACTCGACTACGGCGAAGCCAAAAGGATTTTTTTTCCTACAATAGTTGTTGTGCATAGTAAAGTTTTCGAGCAGTCATAAGAGAAGCTGGTGAATAAGTAATAACAGCCGTACGGGTCCATCGTAGGTTAAGCTACACTTACCGACGTCAGTCCGTGGATGGGTGACCATCCTTTACATACCGAGACTCCTCCGTGTTTCGGAAAGCACGTTAAGCTGTTGATCCCAGCTGTCATTCATAGATCATTGACAGTCGTTATAGTAATTCAGTCGTCAGTATAGTCGGATAGTCAGAAGCCCGAAAGTCTGACAAGTTGTCAGACTTTACGCACACGCAGCGAGCGCGTTGAACAATCGCCTCGCTGATAACTCTCTAGCAAATAGGCTGTGTGACAAGGCCTTAAGCGGGATTAGGAGCAAATGTAGCCTATTTGCTCCACAAAATGAGTATGTACCGTCTTACACATGCCTCATTTGAAGTTTCGGGTTTGTCTGATTGGTTGTGGATTAAACGGGGCACTTTTTCTTATTTAAACCATTTTCGAGAGCCCTCAATCCACCATAGAACATCACATAATAGAGCTATGATTAGCAGCAAACTATGATAGACAATCATGTAAGTAATACTGACCACACGAGAGGTACTCTCGCGGAAGTGGCCCTGGAACATAGCCTTCATGGGGTCGCAGCGAGCCATGAGCACGGCGCGGTGCGCGAGGTGGATGCCGTCGTCCAGGTCAAACGTCACGTCCGCGAACAGAGCGCGCTCTACGTACATGTCGCGGAGACGGGCTCCCAAAGGCTATGGGAGATACAAGCTTGTTGATGAACTACAAAAGATGATAAAGTACCAGGGAAAGAGATGGAACTATACAGGACTTAGAGTTCCATCTCTTTCCCCATCGAAGTAACATTAAGATAATACTGCTATAAAAGGTGGTGGTAGGCCCCTCGGGAGATTTGCAAGAATATTTTAAGCACCATCTGAATTTATTTGGGATCAACTCAACATCCTTTCATTCATCTCCACCGGGCGTCATCTCATTCTTTCCAGCCAGTTTTTTAATGACTGTTTCATGAAATCATAACATTTGAGGATTATTCTAACTTAAGGAGTTGTATTGCTGATTCTAATGATTATAGTTCTGTAAAGCCATATTTGTTACGGTCGCGAATCATATTTTAATCAACATTCAAGCAGACACTGACCTGCAAATTGCAAATATAAGTTTAAAAAAAGAATTTCGCGGGCTACCTTGGCGCATACCTCTTATCCTTTCAAATTATACCTTCTTCTAAAACTCACCGTATGAAACTGCAGCATGAATCCCTTGTCGAACAACAGGTGCTGGTCTAGAATGAATTGACTCAACTTGGTGAGCTCATGGAAGCCAAGCAGCTCAGCTGCCTGTCTGATCTCCTAAACAAAACATAAAATTGACAGTCAAAGATGTGAAGTTTGTGTTTGTTTCTGACTCGAGAACTCTTCAGTACTCAAATTGCGTAACACAATTTCAATAACAATCAGATTTTTTTTTTTAGTTATCCGAAAAAATTGTCTGAAAACAACGTAAATAAGGCAATGAATGTTGTTGAACTGTCGAAATGAAAGCTACTGTTTCAGACTACATTCTTCTACATTCTTTAGAAGTAGTTAGTTAATTGTATTTTTTTGACATATTCAAGATTCTGAATACGATATACTAGGCAAAGCGATGTAGGACTAGAAAAAAATCTACAGAATAAATTTCGTTTATTAAAACACAGGAACTGATGGACGCTACTGCAGGTGCCAAGCTCGTAGCCAAATCGCTGGGCTGACTGTACAGATTGCCATCGCCACGCCTCCTTAGGAGGAGAACAAAAGCCTCACGCAACTGCAATCTATAGATTATATAAAACTAAATTGGAGTATAGGGTGTTTGTAAATTGTGTAGCTATTATAATTATTATATGGTTATAAATCTAATGAATATAAAATAATAATAGAATCATTGATACCACACTTTCTTAAGCGCTCCAAAATATATGTTAATGTTTTTGGTGTTACCGCTGCTGTGTAAAAAAAATCTTGTGTCTTTAAAAAAAATCTTTGAACGAATTGCTTAAGAACGTGCAGTAAGAAAAATATGATAAACTACAAAGAAATACATTCACAACAATACAAACAGGGTGCTGTTTTTATAATAATAATAATGGTCAAAATTAATAATTATGAATTTGTTTTAATGGCATAATTTATTGCAATAAGGTTTACCAGTAACAATCCGATAGCAGCTGACTGCAAAACATTTTTGTTATTATAAAATTATTAATTTTACATATTTTTAATTTGCAATATATTTTAATTGTAGTGGGTTAATACATAGAATAGAAAATGGAAGCACAGGATTAGAAAACTATTAAATTAATATAGGTAATTAAATTGCTGACTCCCTATTAAAATTACGCAAAATCTCACAGCTATTAAACTTCTAGAACCTACCATGCCTTTACCTCCTCTTTTATTTTTTTTCGAGTAAATAATTTTAATAAGGAGACAGACAGGAAATAGCCGAAGTCAATCAATAATAATTACTTAAAATACACGTAATTATAATATAATATATTTTAATATTAAAGCTAAAGCTTAATTATTTAAAATTTAATAAGAAATGATTTAGTGGCAAAGTGATAGAAATGACTTAAACATTTCTTAAAATACTGGTCGGTTGCTTTGCTTAGGAATTACGAAAGTATCGCAAACCATAAAAAAATATGTACTATAAACGTAGAAAACAGAACATAAACAACCAGTACTGACATATACGATACATAGGGTTGCCATAACTTCTAGAAATCAATACGGGACGTTTTCGTTTCCGATGCCCAAAGCCCGACAAGCGGCTTTTCTACTACACCATACATATCAGGCATTTGTACATTGTAATCTCAACCATATCAAAAGTATGAAATAAATTAAATAAAAAATCAAAATGATTGAATCAAACTTTTTATTTGAAATGTTCCATGTTGACAATTTTTAAACTAAATTACCATCAAATTACTTATTTATTTTTTCGCCCAGTCATATTTTGAAGTTGATTTTACTTTTGCAAATACTTCTTTTACATTTTTTATATAATCATAGAATTCAATTCAAAATCATAGAAAACCCGCGCGGGGCACATCGCCACCACCGGAGGCGGGCGCCCTCGCACTCGCCTGTATTTCCGTATTTTGTCGAAATACGGGACAAATACGGGACATGTAGTAATACGGGACGGGGAAGTCCAATACGGTGACAGTCCCGTATATACGGGACGTATGGCAACCCTAACGATACACCCAACATGATACCGGGTAGAAACAACGATCGGGTTCTAAAAAAAAAACCCTATAACTCATTCATTATAACATTAGACACACAACGTTGTAACGCTATTGTTATTTACATTATAAACGCAATTCAGAGCAATGTATTGTATTTAACATTTACGGATAAATTTGACCTAAGGGGAGATTTTTCAATCATTAAAGAACTTTTATCTAAAGAGTAAATTAAATAAAACGTTGTGACACATTGTCCTTATAAAAACTGTCAAAATGACAAACTTGTTCGTTAGATAAAAAAGATAACTGGCGATTGAAAAACCGGCCCTAAAAGCTGCAAAAATTATAACATCCTGTATTTACATGGCTCTCATCGACAGAGCGAATCAAATCTCTCCGATCAACATTGCATCTTAACTTGATTGATTTTTTTTCTAACACTTTATCACTAAATCACAATAACTCTAAACCTTACATTTACAGCCATAAAGCTCAATATCGACTAACCTGCTGTTTGAAGGCACTACTATCCAAAGCGCCGGTGTATATAAAGTTGACTATCTCTTGCATCACAGTTTGTGAAATTAACTTGCTCATAGTGACTATGGTTTGTGTTTGAGAGGTCGCGTGTTGGATCTTGTCACACTAGAATGAGAAATAAGACTAAATCTAGACAAGATAAAAAAAAAACTTAGAAATATTGTAAAAGCTCTCAATAATGTTTACCTTCAAGAAGAGAAGCTTATAAAAACAGACGAAATAAAATGTTCTTGAATAATTATTTAAAAAAATAATCTCAACCATGATGAAATAAATAAAGGGCATAACGATGGATGGACTGTGTGAAAGATGATATGGCTAGAAAGGGGGTGACTACCGAGATGACGACTAATAGAGAAGTATGGAAGAAAGGGACATGTTGCGCCGACATCAAATAAATTGGGATAAGGGCAAGATAATGATGATGAACATGGCCCGTAGAGCCCTGGGGCTTTGGTCTAATAATTTATAAACGTTACAATGGCCTCTCAATGGTCACTCAGCGTCCAGCGCTCGGCGGGTTAACACGTCGTGTACGGGTTCGCAACAAGTCAATCGTCATCCTGAGGATGCCTCGTTGAGAGGTGAAACACGTGTCGATTTCTTACAGGGTTTTTTAAGACTCTTTAAGAATAGTAAAGCGGAATAGTTTACTAAATATATCTACGTCTATTGTATTTTATAATGGATTTCCGTCAAGTCACGCCTGAATCAATTAACTATCTTAAATTAGTAGACTTAGGCCCTGAAGCTCTGAAGTATGACACCTAATGTGTGGTTTGGATATACTACGCCTAACATTCATGATTATGTTTAATAGGTTATGTTTGCCCAAATAAAAAACCTGAGTGAACATTCAAGGCAGTTTGCTAAGAAAAGATATTTATTCACAAGTCATTCACATCCGGCATTTTCGAAGACGACGCGGTACGAGTTTGCGTTCCGTTCCACCAAAAAAAAATTAATATTAAAAACTATTAATAGTATTTAACTGACAAAACAATTGGAATTGGTTTCTTAACTCCTATAAAATGTTGCACGCAAGTCAGACCTTTTCTGTAGGATATAAGCGCGCCGTCGATGCTCGTTTCCAAAACGCGCGTCGACGGCGCGTTTAAAAAACGTGGTGTGCACAGGCCCTTATTTCTATCGAATGCTCAGCAAAGTTATCTGAAAACTTACAAGTCATGACATTATAATAGTGTTACCTTAACAACTCTGATAGAGATGATGGCGGGGTGGTTGACCTCTCTGTATAAGTCTGGAGGTTTTTTACAACTGTCGCTTAGAGGTAGGATCTGACATGAAGACCGACGCTTGATCTGATCCCAAACCCTGAAAACAAGATTACTCTTATAGTAGCCACACACGTAACGATTTACTTGCGGAAATTTAGGCTTGCGCAAGTATATCGTTACGTGTGTAGCTACCATTACTATGGTGTAGTTAGGCTATGAAAATCTGCTATCTAATTGCGTAACACATTTTCGTAAACGATTAAGACTAATCTGTTTCATTTTGACAGTTCAGCAACATTCTTTGCGTTACTTATGTTATTGAGCAACTTTTTTTTTCGAACTTGTGAGCCAATGGCTAGCAATCTGTTTCAAAACGATTCAGATTGCGATTGATCGTATATTACGCAATTAGGATTATATGCTGGATCATACTTGGTACCTTAAAATATTATACGATACTTGGCGTCGAAAAAAGGCATATTATGTACAATTTTCAAACATAATATTATACAAAGATCATTTAATTTAAAAAACGCGGTTCTTAGCTGGCTAGCTTGCCCAAATCAAGTGACATAGCTAAATATTAAATGTCATAGTGATGACAAATAAAAGTCTGGGCCATAAAAGTTGCCTTTTTTTACTGTTTACACGAAACCCGCACCCTAACTGCGTACCACACTTACAATCACAATCTGAATGATTGTGAAGGACATTGCTGTCAGAGGAGCTCGTGGCTAAGTAATAACAGCCGCACGGGTCGATCCATCAGGTTAAGCTGCGCTTGCCGGGGTTGGTCCGTGGATGGGTGACCATCTTTACATACCGAGACTCCTCCGTGCTTCGGAAGGCACGTTAAGCCGTTGGTCCCGGCTGTCATTCGTGGATCTTTGACAGTCGTTACTAGTCGTCAGAAGCCCGAAAGTCTGACAACCAGTCTTACCAAGGGGTATCGTATTACCCAGTTACTGGGTTGTGGAGGTCAGATAGGCAGTCGCTCCATGTAAAATACTGGTATTCAGCTGCATCCGGTTAGACTGGAAGCCGACCCCAACATGATTGGGAAAAGGCTAGGCAGAAAAAAAAATGTGAAGGACATTGCTAATCCATTGCTTCATTATGTTGGAAAAATTTGTCTGCTCAACAACGTAAATAACGCAATGAATTTTGTTTAACTGTCAAAATAAAAGCCATTGCTACTGTAAGTGTTTAACGCAATTACGTAAAATTTTCTTATTTACCTCATCTGTTTAGCCTGGTCCTGTCGTATCAAATACTCGGTGTCCTCGTTAAACTCGCCGGCAGTCGCCTCACCCATACTGCTTACCTACAACAAACAATCCATTTTAACTAGGTGAAAAGCTGTGGCGCCATCTACATCGCCACATGCGAACTACGCATCAAAGACCTGACGTCACAAATCCTGCATTGCGCTATTTAAGTTTACCGCGCGATTAACATATATAAGACTATCCGACATCAATCCTTGGGCAATTGCCCGCCAGACACAACACCCGTCTGGTCGGAGGATCCTCCCTTTTCTATAGAGGATGAGTGAACTTTACACCCTGTTCCTCATACCCCTAATAAGCTTTTTGTCGCCTAACTTTAGGCCGTCTGATGAGGGCTCTTAGAGTGGATGGACTCTTGAGCTTAATAGACCGTAGATTTGTAGACCACTTTCTATATTGTTAAGTACTTGGTACTTCTTGACAGGACTACACTGTCCTCCCACGTATATGCCAAATATTTTTAAAAGAGTAACCGTGGAGTTTCTTGCCGGCTCTTCTCCATAGGAAACGACCAATTGGAACCGTGCACCTAGATTCTGACGTTTCATGAGTGAGCCATGAAAAAATATATTTCATTTTAACCACAACGGGGAAGCTCTTGGCCTGAATTTCACCTGATGGTAAGTGATGATCAGGCCGAAGGTGGAAGCGAGCTTCATCCGGAATCCTCAACCACAGAGGAACTGGCTTTCTTACCTCTAACTGCCGAAACACAACAATGCTGTTAACATTGTTGTTATGGCGACAGACTTAGATAAGATGGTGGTAGCTAGCCAGGCGTACTTAAAACAAGCCCTACCACCAACCAAATCCAGCAGAAAATTATTATTATTATTTTGATGAAGACTGCGCTTGGCTGGAATCGGAACTAAACGTATGCCACCATCTTGTCGTTTATGTAAGGTCAAAATTAAGTATACAATTATTGAATTAATTAATAAAAGTATTTATTATTACCATGCTGCTTTCACTGGAACTCCGAGCGAGCTCAGCGGACAGGCTGACGCACTCGTTGGTCAGCAGACGGTGGAAGGCCTCGCAAGCTGCCGCCATCATAAACCGGTGGACCGGGAAGCCTTTCGCGCCGCATATTATCACCATATCCGAGAAATACTGTTAAAGAAAAAGATAGTTAAATGATTTGTTAGTTTTTGGGGAAAAATATTAAAATGTGAACAATTTTGAATTGAAAACTTTTTTTTTTAAGTTTTAAAAACTTTTTTTGTTTTTTTATTTAACAAAATGGAATTTTTTATTACTAAGTTATCGTCGACAACGATAGTGAACGACCTCTCATATACTATAAATACATTTGACAGATCAAATAGAGGTAATTCTGACCAGATGATTGAGCTACTTAAGCATAATCAGCCTATGTTACAACGGCTGGGACACAGGCCCCTCCCAGGGGCCCCTCCTCACAGGGCGCTCTCACAGAGAGGACTCTGTGAGAGGGACCTCCCTTACAGAGTCCTCTCTGTGAGAGGGACCTCCCTCACAGAGTCCTCTCTGTGGGACTCTGTGAGAGGGACCTACCTCACAGAGCCCTCTCTGTGAGAGACCTCCCTCACAGAGTCCTCTCTGTGGGGGACTGGGCCGTAACCCACTACTTAGGCCCACTGCAGGTTGGTAGATGTCGCATGTCTTCGAATTTTTGGTTCAAGAACATGCCGGTTTCCTCACGATGTTTTCCTTCACCGTTTTGAGAGCAGTGGTGATGAAATTGCCACCTGCCTAGGTCCCAAGACTCGTTACCTCTGGGCCACCACTGCTCACCCATTTGCATGCCCTGCGTAAATCTACATAAAAATCTGTTACATCTTACTTCATTTACCTGTTGTCGCATGAGAGTGGTCATGTTCTCTAGGTAAGTGCTGTTCACGACCGCTACCTCGGGCTCCATTGGACGAGGAGGTCGGAATGGCGCCTGTGTACAAATTAAATTAGGTGAAACTAAGACTTTGCAATGTCACACATAACATGGTAGTTACCACGTTAAGATATTATGGTAGTTCTGACAGCAAATTAAAATTAAAAATTTAAATAGACCCGACACAATTCCAGGTGATGCTGCAGTATTGGTTCGAGGTTACTATGTTCTTCTAACATCATTGAAGTAACAGAATACTAAATTTCGAATCGATCAGACCTGTGGATGATGCGCACATCCAATCATCAACTAGAAAAGAGCTGATAATCTTCAAATAGCTGAACCAATTTTCTTGAATTGTAGCTAAGAACACTCAAGACAACTTTCAAACACAAAAATAATAATCAAAATCGGTTCAGACGTTTGGGAGCTACGAAGGAACAGACAGATACACAGATACACAAGTTAAACTTATAACACCACTCTTTTTCCGTCGGGGGTTAAAAATAAACACACTGACAATTTGTTTGAAATCAGAAAATTGTGGAAAAAATACTGTTCAGAAAAAGGGAATTCACTGTTTATAACAGACTAGCTTTTGTCTGCGACTTCTTCCGTGTGCGGCACCCGACCCACCGCATCGCATCCTATCACTCGCCCGCGCTATTACTTACTTCGTTTTCGGTTAGCGGTCTGACCTTTATTCTTTTTGCTCGGCTCCTAAGAGTCGTAGCGTAATGTAACATACCTTCCTCAAGAATTGGGCTATCCAATGCAAAAATATTTTTTCAAATCCGACTGGTAGTTTCGGAGATTAACCCATATATACAAACAAACAAATGTTACCTCTTTATAATATTAGTATGGACAAAAATGTGTCTGTTTTAACTTTAAACCTATTTATTTTGTGTTCTTTAAAGAACTCCTGCGCAGACAACAGCCGATAAGGTAAAAAACCATATTTGTTTTTATTAAGCAAATGTTAATTGTTGGAATAGAGGCTAAATAGTTGTATGGTAGTATCACATTGAGCCACCCTCGCAGAGAATTTTAAGTCCTTATAAAGTACATATAGCTTTCTTAGCTTTCCTATACACCTCCTTTGTTTCCACAAATAAATAATCTTTAATCTTTAATGTATACAATTTTTTATGTTATTAGTCCACCTTCCACCTACCTGTAACAGCGGTCTCTGCACCCTCTTTAAATTAGTCATCCAGAACCGCTGCTGTCTCCTAGCTATCAAGGCAGCTCTGATGGCGTTCTCAAACACCTCATTGACTCCATAGTAAGTGAATACTGAAGTCTCGTAGTAATATATACCGAACTCGTGCGCTAAGGCGCGCCCTTGGTCCGGCATTACTAGGTCGCTTTTCCTTGGAGCCCTGCAAAGTAAAGGGGGTGTGGGATTTGTAACATCTATTTGTATGAAGATTAATATTATAAAAACGTTTTACAAAAAAAACCAACCGACTTCCAAAAAAAACACTAGAAAGTGAAAAATAACTTTAATTTCGGAAGTCGGTGTCTTTGGTTTTAAATTTTCGTTTTAAGCCACCGACTTCCGAAATTAAAGTTATTTTTCACTTTCTAGTGTTTTTTTGGAAGTCGGTTGGTTTTTTTTTGTAAAAAGTTTTTTTTTTTTTTAGTTGTGGTACTTGTTCGAATATCACGACCTGCTATGTAAATAACAGTGACACGAAAATGTTAAAACATGTTCGATGTTTTAAAATACGTATTAATGAAGCTGACTCAAAAAGTACTCAAGCTAAGTTAATAAAATTTATATGGGACCAACTTGAGAGCATACCCTTTCAAACAAAAAAAGAATTTTCAAAATCCGTCCACAATTGACGAAAATATCGACGGACATACACAAAAAAAAAAAAAAAAAAAACATATATACGCTACGAACATATAACCTCCTCCTTTTTGGAAGTCGGTTAAAAATGGCAGCAAGCTAAGCTATTCTTATAAAAAAAAGAAAACCTAAAAGGTTAAAGGACCTTTGGAATGCCGTGATTACAGACACAATTAAAAACTCATTGTGTCTCGCGTGGATACGAAAGGTTAAGTCTTAGTAAAAGTAATGGAAATAAGCCCCATAATACATGGGACTTAAACATAACTAACTGGCAAAATGTTAGTGTACTATAGGTACACCTCTGCCCAACCCGGGGATACAAGGCGTGATGTTATGTAATGGCAATAAAATTATAAATCAGATCATGCAGGTAAATTATTTTAACTAGGTACCTACTGATAAAAAAAAGTTTTCCTGCATGACCTGATTTTTATTTTTTATCTATTTTTAAATAAGTAATTTAACATCACAAAAGACTTTTGTAAATATACTAGCTTTAAGCCGTTTTTTTTTTTCATATTCATCAGAATATCAACAAATATTTAGCCTAGGTCTTAAGGGGGAGGCGTGAAAATTGATTCGCTGTTACATTGAGTAGTAGATAATTGCAATACTATTTTTATAATTTTTGAAAATTACTCGGAAACTAGATGGCAGAATTCTGAACTAGCATGACAATTAAATCTGGAACTTTTTATCGACACTGCTTACCTTATAAAAGGGCTGCGATCTTTACAGTAATTCAAATAAGTCTCATCCCTGTACATGTAACGGAGATCATTCTTACATCCCACTAATAATATTGGCGTGTTTGGGCAGAACCGTCTGAAATATTTATAAATATTTAAAACAATTTTTAAGAGTGATTGGAATCATCATCCATTTTGTGATTGCAAGTTGGTTCTTCCATAGTTGGACCACGAAAGGGTGCTGATTGCTAGTTACCTTATCTCAGGATACCACATGGCTCCACAATTCCTCAAAGATATAGGGTTGGTTATTGAGAAACATAGGAGAACCACATCAGACCTGAAAGTGTAACAGCTCAATGGCAATGAAAATTAATAAAGATTTTTTTTAATAATATTTTTTTAATTAGATTAACAATAATATAAATATTTGCACACCTTATTAGGTATTGATACAGAGTACTTTATTTTTATTTGTAACATCTTTTTATACCTACCTGTATTAGCAAATAAATAATTTGATTTAACACTTAACTATAACTACATAATATGTATGTGTGAATTTTATTAAAAAAAATATCTGATTTAATCCCTTGACAATTCAAAAGTGCCTGTAATTGGTTTATTTGAAATAAATGCTTTGAGTTTGAGTTTGGACTGTAATGTAAAGGACTATTGCCGTTGCCTTGCAGTGGCTCAATACAAGCTTTTGTATAATAATAATTGAGCGTGAGTAACGGGCCTCTGCGATTTCTCTTAGGCCCCTCGTACAACTTCCAAAGGGCCGAGACCCCAAGGTCCCGAGATATGTGCAAGACACTAGACTGTTATATAATGATAATGGAGTCAGTCTGAAAATTAAATGAATTATTATTAAGTATGAAATAAAATGTAGGATTACCTTCCATAAGCAAATCTCCTGTCCTTTTCATGATCACCAAAAGTGTCCCATAGACGAAGTGACACATTCACACCATCCACAACTTCCCATGATCTTTCCAGAACCTGTTTGTAAACATATTTCCAGTTTATTACAATCCAAATGGTAACAAACCATTCTGGATTCTTTAGGATACATAATTTTTTTAACAACAAGAATGTAGCTTTAAGTGCACCCTTGGCCGATTCATGGAGGTCCGATTAGAATGTTCAATGACTTGAATTCAGGATAGTGACATATTTTTCTAAAGCCGGTAAGAAATCTGAGATAGCTCCAGTAGCAGTAAAGACCCTACAACAGTAAAAATCAAGGGATCCTATATGGTTTCAGTGAGTTTCAGAACCCTAAAAATTACAACTTTTGGAAATTTTAGACAATCATCAACTCCAGAGCTATATCGGAGCACATGCCGTCTAATCTCTTCACCACCCTTAGTTGACTGGTAGAGGATGGCAAAGGCATTAAGTCCGCCTTTGTACCGTTTTTGTGTGCAAGAAGTATAAATAAATGAATAGCAAATCTTTCATCATCAGTGTAGTTTTCCTAAGCTTCCTACTAAAAGGTGAATTCCACTTACATCCTTATATATCCGGTATTGATCAATAGCCCAAACTGTAGGCACGTGTGTGGTCATCAGCTGTGACAGTGACACATGCTTGTTGCAAGCACGTGCACATATGAGACGCGTCTTGCCAACTGCTGTGTCGCCTACCACCACGCATTTTACCAACTCTTGGTGGGGCTGCTCGTTGTCCATTATCTGAAAGATATTATTAATTTGAGATAAAGAAGAATGTTTTCTGGAAATAATTGTGTACTTCGTGACTCCATAGATCTGTCCAGCACCTAATCTGCATTGGTACCACCAATAACATGCAACAATACCTTAGCTTAGTCTTACCATTAACACGGAATACCAAGCTGTCAACAACAAAATGTTGTGTATGTAGGTATGAATGTACCTAGATTGTATTGTTAATCTTATTAAAAAAGCGTGGATATGGGTGACAAAAATATAGCTCAGGTCTTTGTTACAAAAATAGAAATATTTATTTACTAAATTCAAAAACTAAATATAAAGCAGAGCAACTTGGTCATAGTTTTTATTTCTTGATAATTCAAATGTAAAGCAAAGCTACCTACCAAAACACATTTCGACTGATCTCATTTTGAGTATAAACTCAGTTCTAATAATAGAACTATAAATACCGACGAATATTTTGAGACTTATTTTCATTAATTCTGAATAAATTTTATACCATTTCACACAGTTAACAAACTTTTGCAATTAATTAAATTATGACGACCACTGGTTTAACTCATAAAGATTATTATTACAAATAAAACAGAAGAAACAAAAACAATTCACGATCAAAACAAAATTTGTATTTCGAAAATCAAACAAACTTCTGTCAACATTATTTTGACATTGACTGACAGTAACATTTTTTGTAAATTAAATCGCGTTCAAAATAATTATGCACCCCTCAATTTCATTATTTCTCATTTTATTTAGGCTCAACTTACAAGTGGAATCGTTACGATTTTCGTGTAAAGACATCGTGAACATATTTTATGGAGACCAGGCAGGGCTTTATGACTATGCAGATTCGTTTTTTATAGCCTGTAGATTGTATAACATAGGACAGCCCTCAAAATGTCGCTTGTTAAATAGTGCGATAATATGTTATTTTCCTTATATTTAATTTTACTTAATTAATCATAATATAAAACACATTCATAAAATTTATAGAATGATACGACAAGACCACTTTTCACTTACGTTTTCTTCAATGAATTCTTAATTAATTCATACACTCGAAAACCTTTGTGCCCACTCAAATCATTTGAACATCATCACTCCACTAACTAATGATCACTAGAACAGAACACACTCTGCATTATGTCGTTTAGATAGGTATTATTGCAAAAAAGATTATCTTTTCACGATATTTGAGGCAATGGACTGAAGTTGATTTTGTAGCATTGCAGTGATCTGCGCATGTTGGACGTCTTGCGCAGAACTGTAAGAACCCGTACGGGGCAAGTTCATTTTAATTTTGTTATTGACAATTTTAAGTCAACGAACTTCGTTGCTATTGTTGAACTTTTGAATATCTCGAATGCGGCAGCAGCTCAAACCCACAATTACTGTTAACAATGAAACACGTACCAATTGTTAGTAAATGCTTCCTTTTCATTACTTATGGATGCGTTCACATACAAAGGCCCTGTGAATCGGGTAGGTACCTATAGCAGAGCCCAAGTATGTTGTATTTACAACAACTTATCTTACGATCACTTCGTCCCTGTCGGTCAGTGCGTTTAATGTGTATTACACACTATTGTGCGAGCAACGCAATAAAAAATACGGCCATATAATTTAAGTGACATTTTTGATAAGTACCTACTCGCAAATAAATTAAAACCTATAGGGTAGCTCTAAGTAATAGTACCTGGACCTCGCACAAATAGAGCCTCTACTTGTGCGAGGTCCAGGTACAATTATATCAATATTTCGTCGAGAAGTCGAGGTGCTGGTTTCTTTTGATGAGCGCCTTAACTGCGCTACAGTTCGATTCAAACTTAATGGCGGCTCGGAACATGAGGCGAGTCGCTGCGCAGTAACAATTTCATGTGTCAGCGGGGGTGAGGAGTGGGGTACTGCGCAGCGAACAGCTAACTTCCGAGCCGCCATTAAGTTTGAATCGTATTGTACCACAAAACATATTGCTATGTAGGTAGGTCGCATTTTGCTACACGAAACAACTGCTGGTCTATTCTGCAAACATCTCACCGTGAAAGCAAGGTGAAGTGAGCTTGAGGTGATCTGTCAAATTGTGTCAGTCCCTGTCCCTGTGGAATGACGGTCACTTCACGCTCACTTCACCTAAGTTTTCACGGTGAGTTTTTTACAGAATAGAACGGCTGGAACAATTTGCAAAAGTAATTTTATAAGTTATCTACCATAATAATTATGAGACTCAAGTAGGTAGACTAGACATAAGAAAGTGTCTTAGAACGATTCCTTTTTTTCCTTTTGAGGTAGGTAGGAACCTACGTATGCAACTATAGAAACACAACACCTCCTTCTGGGACAGTCGGGTAAAAAAACAAAAGGTATTAGTTTCATGGAGGATATAATTATCTAGGTGAAAACCATTGACTTATATATTACTAGCGTAGTTAAAACCCGATTTTTATAACCGAGTTAATAATATTTTTACGTTGACGGGCGGTCAACGTAATAATATTATTAACAGAACTGTGGAGACGACACGAGTTGTCATGAATGACCGTATTATTTACCGTCGGGGCACTGCGGAGGCAACCGTGCGGGTGAATTCAATAGTAACAACCTTTGACTTTGACAATTCCAAGTGCACAGTTATAAAAATCGAGAATGTATTAAAACTTTTTGCTCTAGCGAAGAATATCTTCTTTCAACTTCCCTATAATGGAGAAAAGAAAAATAATTACTTACTGTCTTCTGTCAGCTTTTATTGTGTGAACGTAGGTAATGATTCTAGGTAACTGCAAAAATGTGTTTCGTCTATACAAAGACGAGAATTTTAGCAATAACAAATAATAAGTAAAACGCCATCAAGGATGGCGTTTTTCGCCCTTCTTTGGAAGGCGCGAACTATCGAAAACTATAGGCTCAACTATGAAAAAGAGAAGATCAACTCTATAGTGTTAGGAAATGCACAATTGGAACAGACACTGTCCCGGAGATGGCGACACTATCGGTTCGACACAAAAAAAAGAATATCAAGAATTTTCAAGAAATGTTACCCTGAAGGAAGTGTGATCTCTAATTTTTTCTTGTACTTGATGACGGATCAGACTTTTCCGAATTTTCTGCTTAAAAGTGTGATGGGGTTCGTTGGAGGCATAGTATTGACGTATCTTTGCTTCATGTTCTTCGTCTTCCAGTTGGCGATATCTCTGATACATGCTACTATTATGAGTTCTATCATTGGAGTTCTTTTGACTTTGGGCCTGGCTTTCAGCTATAGGATAAGGTATGTAGATATGCCTACTTCAATGGTAAATAACTTATGTAACTTGGTGTGTCAAGTGAGGAAAACCCACAGATAAAACAACACTTCTCGCCTGTACTAATTCTCTGAAAGGCAGAGGCGTTTTGATTACAAACATATAAATTCTGCCACAAGTTGCATGTTAAAATGTCCCGTGTATCTAAATACTTTCTAACTTTTTCACAGACGAGCAGCACTTTGCTGTCGACAGAGTCATCTTCAGCTGTCGACAGAGACAACTGCTACTGTCGACAAAAGCAACTGCTGCAGTATTCGACACGCCGACTGCTGCCCACCATGTCGACAGCATGACCGCCATGAACGCTCAATCTATTTGAAGTCGACTGAGCGTGCACTGCACTCTTACTGTAGCTGTCACCATTGGTCGGCGTGTGCTGTCCACGTGTCGACGGCAAATGCCGACCAATGGCGGTAGCTGCAGTTGCCTCTGTCGACAGCTGAAGTTGGCTCTGTCGACAGCAAACTGCTGCTTGTCTGTACTCTGCCTTAGGTTTATAATTCGTGCAAGCCTTGCGACCTCTAGGTCTCGAGGTAGTCAGAATTCAGAGTAGTATATATTATCTGTGGACTGTGGTAACAGCTAACATTGATTCATTGATTGTTGAAAATAATCTGTTAATCTGTTATCACGAAAGTCCAACAACCAGTCTTACCTACCCAGTTTCTGGCTTATGGAGGTCAGATAGGCATACGGTAAGACTGGTAACAGACCTCAACGTAGTTGGGAAAAGCCTGGGCAGATTATGATGAATTTCTAATTTGTTCCAGGTGCCTAGTCTTCCTGCTGATCCCTCAATTCTTCTCCGGGGTTGGAAGGTACACCCTGACCTGCTATGCGCTGGTACTCATCCTGACAGGACCTGCTACTAATACGTTGAAGAACTCCGAAGTACTGTCGGAGTCCATGGCTTGTAGTCAAGTGAGTTGTAGGACAATAATGATTTATTTATTTACTAGCTACGCCCCGCGTGTTCACCCGCATAAATCTCGATCCCGTGGGAATTAGTTGGAAAATAAAGTAGGTATCATAAATGTCCTAGTGTCCTAGTCCTAAGCGTAAAAAACTCACTCTCGCATATATTTAAATAATAATATTATTTATATATAGTTAGGATTAGGATGACTAGCTTTTACCCGTGACTTCGCCCGAATACACATGCAAATGAAGCATTTACATTCACGAAAAGAAACAGCCACAGTCACAAGCCAGACTTCAGAACGTAGTCAATACAAAATTTAATGAGAATTTTCCACACCACTTCTCTGGTCCTTGTAAATATCAAAGTAACATTTCAGAGCCCTTACTCCAAAAGAAAGTAAGTTCCTACTCCGACCTACTTTCTTGAGCCGTCTGCTAATAACGACTTTCTACATTCACGAGTGGTATAAGTATACGTATAAGTATAAATATAAGTACCTACGGTGTACAGAGTAAGGGCAAAATTAGTACGAAGTACGAAATTAGCCGACCTTTCACGAAATTAGGCCTATTCAAACGAACAGTAAGGTAGTGAAGTTACTTACATACAGCGAAAATAAATAGGGATGATGACAAAGTAGTAGATTGTTTGCCTAGGGAGCAGACAACTATTTTAAAGGCGAGAGTGTTTCTTTGAATCCAGAGCGCAACGAGGCATGCAAAGTACGTCATTTGAGCTTAAAATAGTATTGCTCCCGAGGTGGACACTCTACTTTGTATCACCCTCTATGAGAAAATAAGTAAGTGTAACTTATTAATAAGAATAGTACTTTATTTAATTAATTCTCACTACTTGAGGAAGACACACAATTTTTTTATAAAACTAAGTAAAATCCGAACTTGAGTACACAATTATTACGAACGAAGGCGGAATACATTTCACGCGTTTTTTCTTTTTTCATATATTTCTTTCTTTTTTTGACTCGCTTGCGTTTTTCTATATCTTACAGCCTGTTACTTGTTCATAAAATGTTTGTGATTGATCTCTTTGGTGATTGGAACTTTTACTAACAATATCCACATATACCAAATTCAAATCACTTTTAATCCCTAGGGATTAAAGAGCTATTTTAGTTTACGAAGAATAAACAAGCTCTTTTACAATAGAAGTGATTAAAAAAAATGTTTTGTTCGTCAGGTAGATTATAAAAAAATATATATAAAATTTATGTTGGTGTCTTATTATCGAAATCTTAAATTGTAGGGTTCTAAAAATACCCCAAACTCTTTTAACCATTTAGTTTTTTATACTATAAAACATTATCTCCAGTATTCGTAGGGTGTTGCGAGGTCGCTAGACACCAATAAATTATGAAACTTGGAATTTGGATTATAGCTAGAAAACATGTTAGGTGCTTAACCTCATAATTCAAGTCTAGTCTGCTGTGCTCAAAATAGAATGAAAAAGGTTTATAGCATTATTGAGATTTACAACTGTCTGCGAAAATATTTTAAAACCGAAAACTGTCGGTTAGTTGTAAGCATCGGCTAACTTCTGTTGGTTCAAATTAAATTAGCTAGAGAAACTCCAGATTTCATGGGCATCGATATCTAAACAAAATTTCCTACGAAATTTTTGGGAAAAGCTTTTTGTGATTTCTGACTTTTCTAGTACTCAAACCTCAATTGGTCTAAAGGCGCGATTCCATCAAGCTACAACTTGTGTGAGGTAGTTTGAACTTGTACATTTTATACATTACATTACATATCTCAAAAACTTATTTCCAATGCAAGCAACTGGTACGCAAATGTGACGTCATACTTGCATGCAAAACTTGCCTAATGGAATCGCGGCTTAATAGAGGTTCTTGATCCTTATAAGAAACAGGATCGATTAGCATTGAAAAAAAATTACGAAAAGTGCCCATTTTCCTGCTGACTGTATTTTTTTTTTCAAAATCTGTGAATGCAGATCTCAATTTCTTAAAAAGTTAAGGTCAGTCTTGTAAGACCGTTTTCCTGTAGCTACAACGGTTAAGGTACCCTTGAGATCAGGCGCTAAGGCCTTAGCGCCTGATCTCAATGCACCCTGTATACCATGTGGAGACGACAATACAACAATAAATGAAAACACTAGCAATACTAATGCATAGGAGTATTTAGGAACTATCAAATAAATCATAACATTGAAATTAAAAAAGTGATTTTTTCTAACAAACTAAATAGTAGTGATACGCCGACTATGGGTTTTGCCAATCTTTGACTAGCTATAGTGACTACTATTGGAGATATTTGATTGAATTTTCGTAGGCATACTGGGAACGTCATTAGATATAGTTACTTAGTTTAATTTATTGTTGTATTGTAGTCTCCACCTTGTATACTTAGATAAAGATTGCCGAAACAGTATATAACTAAAAAAAAAAAATACCTACCTCTATTCTGACCGCTCTTCTATCTTTAGGAACAAATAAAGACAAGCGTACACCAACTGAACGATCTGATGAAGAAACCGATCACTGCAATGAAGGACTCTCTTAAGCTAATGGTAGACCAGCTAAAAATTATCACTGCGAAGTTGAAGGAGACTGTGATAAAGCTCGATCGATTGGTGCTCAGTATCGGTGAGTTTATAATGCTGGGTTTTGAGTAGGAAACAAGTGATACAGAATATGTTTTGCGCGTTATAAAAGTTTGTGATATATGCCCATGTAGTCGCAATTTTTTTTAAAAATTGTGTTGCACTTTGTGGCAACATTATTGACTAGCAACATGTGACGGTCGACATATTTTGCAAGGTCGCAAAACAAGTGTGGCATTGCTAGATGACTTTGAAAGCGATGGGTCTTATTGCTAGACAGATTTTTGACATTGCCAAACAAAAGTTGATAATTGCTATGTCCTATTTACATTGTTAAAAACATAAGATCGTGCGAACAAATTGTTGGGCGTCTAAATGATATATTTTAAGCCCTATTTACACGGTGCAAGTTTATTGCCAGTGGCATACCATAAAATTGAAGCAATAATTGACTGGCACCGTTTAAACAACACGTACAATACAGGCAAGTTAGTTGCTGTTCCAAACTGATAAATAATATGTAAACAGCACGTACAATAAAATAATAAAACGAAACAAGTTAAAAAAATACTTGAAAAGTCGTTCATTAAATTGAATTAAATATTTGACAGCGCAAATACAGGCAATACTTGAATCAATTGTACAAGGAACGTGCATGCAATATTTGCTTTGGTGTAAACAGATGTCACATGCAATATAGTATCTATTGAATGGCAAAACTTGCATCAATTATTGTATGTCATATTATGGAAATCGCTTGCGTATAAACACTTGCATGCAATTCTTGAATAGCAATAATTGAACGTGCGACTATGCGACTATTGCTCTTGAACGTTCCAGAAACTCACACGGTGTGGCTTTAGGCAACACAAAGATCTATTTTTGTGTGATGCTTTTCTTTTCAAACAACACTATTTGATTCGCAACAATATTGTTGCCTCGTCAGCACACGGCTTTTCACAATTCTCAGTAAAGAATCATGCGATCGAATGTGTGTCATGTGTACATTCTCATGCTTTGATTGGCGGCTATTATTTTGCGTGAATATATTATTCAGCGGAATTCCAGTAACTGTTAGTACCTACATACGTTTTTGTGAGCAAGGCAGAAAATATGGCAAACGGAATAACGTGGTCCTTCCTCCTTTATTTATACTTTTTGCTCCCAGAGCGTAGCTGCTGCGTGGCGCAAAAATACCATTTTCGACTGTTCAGATTAAAGTAACGTCTTTGTTTGAGTCATGTTGAATGTTATTAAAATCCCTCCCACTTTCCAGTCAATACGATTCAATCCTCCCTCTCCTGGCTTCAATCCGTAGCAGACATTTGCAACGCCAACCTTGGAACTCCCTACGACCGCTGCTGCAATGCAATACAAGATGGATGCTCCCATTATCAGAAGACCTTGGGTTCTAGAGTGGCTTATGTGGCCCAGGCTGTTTGCTATTCAGTGAAGCCTTTTAAAGCGTTTTGCTATAACACCGATTCGATGGATCAAGCCATTTTGGCTAGCGTTAAGAAAAGTAAGGTTAACATGAGATTTTTTTTGCTTTGGATTTGTTTTAAATTTGTAGATAAAAGTACCTACCTATATTTTTAACCCCCGACGGAAAAAGAGGGGTGTTATAAGTTTAACGTGTGTATCTGTGTATCTGTCTGTTCCCTCGTAGCTCCCAAACGGCTGAACCGATTTTGATTATAATTTTTTTGTTAGAAAGGTGTCTTGATCGAGAGTGTTCTTAGCTAAAATTCAAGAAAATCGATTTAGCCGTTTGAAGATTATCAGCCCTTTTCTAGTTGATGATTGGATGTGCGCATCTTCCACAGGTCTGATCGATTCGAAATTTAGTATAGTTACTTCAATGTTATTAGAAGAACATAGTAACCTTGAACCGATACTGCAGCATCACCTGGAATTGTGTTTTTTAATTTTACCTTATTTATTTTGACAAATCTGAGTAGATAATCTTAATAATGAATATTAAGATTAATACCCTTTTAGATAGCATTTTATTTGCCACTAACATTACATTTATGCAATAGCGGTGTGTTAACTAACCGAACGAAGGTCGTTCCCGAACTCTCAATAGTTTATCGTCCATACAAACAAAACACTGCGCACTGTAAACGCGCACTTGTCACACTTGTCTTTCCACACATTTTTTGTTTCTTTTTTATGGTACTTGATAAAAAAAATAGCATCTAAGGACGGTTTACTATTGCGGGTTAACGGGAACGCCCTTCATTAGTTAATATACTTACTTTATAACTGTAATACTGTATATTTTCTTTGTATGTTTTCTTTTTGTTTTTTTTTTTTGTACTCACAACTTAATTATATATAAGATGAGTCCTAATTTCAGTATTCAGTAACCAGCGGATGATGGTTCATTCAGACAATACGAACGGTTATTATGTAGCTAGCAGCTTTCAAAGTTACAGTCTGATGAAAGCTGTATCTAGTTAGCATCTTCCCGTGGCTCATGTCAAATTCATCGCCATTATTTATGTCTTACAATTTAATGACGCAATCTCGGACAATTTAGAGTTCACATTCGTTTATTATTACAGATCTTCATGTCAGTCTCACTCTCAATGTCACATCACTTAAAGATAAGACAGAAACATTAAAGTAAGACAAAAAAATTGGAACATAAAAATTACACATGGCACGTACAATTTAGAGGTTATTTACTGGAACCACTACATGATGTTAAAAAAAATACCATCCGATCCTCTTGGGCAGTTTCTGAGAAACAACCCTTCAAAATTGGATCCTCCCCCCCATATCTCCAATCCCGTCCATTTGGGGTCCATTCGGACGGTACGGGGGAGTTCGGTATCATGTCAAGAGCCAGATTAACACTCACCATCCGGTTGCCTCTCTGATCCGAATTTTACATGCCATATTGCCTTGAATAAATGTCGTTTTTATTTAGCCGATGCACTATAATTGTTGTAGGAATCCTTTCGCACGTTTAAAATTTTCCATTTATCTGTAATACCGGCTTCATCTGGGATCCTGGAATATCTTATTCAATTTCAGAACTAAGAAACTTCACCGAGCATCTCAAAGCGATGTTCCATGTAGAAGTCCACATCCACCACTCGTACTCCTATAGTAGTAACACCAGTCGCTCCGCCAGTCAGGTCGCCGCTGGCATTGTCACTGAGATCAGGAACAGGGCTGATCCGTTGCTGACCTGGCTTTCCTGGAGCTCCTGTGTCACTAGCTTGTTTCTACTGCTTATTATATTCAGGTAAATTAATTACAAATTTGGCAAAAGTCTTCTACTACTATACCTTTGTAGAGAAAACAGTTCTAATTTTTTTTCGCTTGATGTGGGCATGGCAAGTCCAGTCGTTGTTCTAGCGATGCTTTGGAAGAGGCCTATACCCAGAAGTGGACTTACGGCTAATATGACAATGATACCTTTGGACTCAATGCAAAACTTCCTAGTGAATATCATCTTTACTAAATACGATATTAAGCTTACGAAATCTAGTTACTTTACCAATCCTTCCTACTTATTGCAGAGCAAAATACTATCAACATATGTATGAAACTCGGTCGCGATTTGACAATCGTTACGTCACGAAAGAATTACAGGAGTTGGATCTTAAGAGACAACAGCAAGGTAGAGAGACGGTGCTACCTTTGAATAGAAGAGAGCGTGCTAAATATATCACCGTAAGATTATTTGTATTCTTAAAAGTCCGTAAAAAGAGATTGATTTTATATCGGTTAAATCGTTGCTTAAAACAGAATTAAAATTCTTTGTTCTTTAAAACAAAAGGATTATACGGGAAACGCAATCCTTATATTCAGACATGCGTCGAACTTATTACCAGTTTCCCTTCTACTTCTTTCACTGCCTATTACGTATTGATCTCCTCACAATTACATGTATATAATATAGCTATATCATTACGCACTATTTTAATCCTAATTAACTGTAAAAGTGTATTATGCAAGCCTTATAAAGGAGATGGTTAATATTGTTTTGGGTTAGGTATTGCATAATTTTCATACGGCAATAGTTTATTAACATAGACGATGTCTTAATAGTTATACTCTTCACAGACATCATCCCTTCGTCTCGTAGCTTCCGAGAAGGTGTACCTGAATCGTTCAGCAGTCTTCATGGCTATAACTACCTTTAAACTACTGATTCATATGGTAGCTGACTATAGTTTGTATTGGGTTTTAACGACCATACGGTACCATGGGCGGTTTCAGTCGGATATGATGCGTGAGTTTTAATATTTTTATTTACTAAATAGTATTCGCATAATTCTTCATTGTGCTAAAAGAACATTACAAAATAAGAAAAATTGTACGTGCAGCACCGCTCACTTGATAGAAGTGAAACTTCTGAAAAAATAAGGAAAAGGAAGGATAAGAGAGATTTAGTGTGAGAGACAGAGAGAGTTATCTTTCTCCTGTTTCTCCTCTTTCATGTAACAAATGTGCATAAACGTGACGCGTCCTTACCAATTGCCGTTCAATGATCGAATCACCGCCTAAGAAGTTTCATACTTTGTTTCAGCTGGAATACCTCACTCAGGAGCGCATGTATCTGGCACAGGTTTTTTGGCAAGACTATTCAGTGCTATCGTTGGGATCTTGGACATACCACTGTCCTTTCCAGCACCTTCACCCATATCCTGCTTACCAGATCCTTATCCACCAGACTTGAGACGTTATACCCAGATTGGTGTCCTCATTTTCCTTTTATGGTTCTTCGCTCTCTTCGAACCTTACGGTCTTCGTCTACGTCATTTGATCATGGGACACTACAGACCTGAACGAGCTAAAGCAAGAGCGACATGGTTGTATAACCATATATTGCGGACCAGGGGTAGGTTAGACGGCTTTGCACCGTTTTAAGTATTTTTTAAAATAATCATTTAATAATATATACTACTGGCTTATGCCCGCGGCTTCGCTTGCGTCAATGTAGATTTTGCCAATCATTTTTCTATCCCCTGGACACAGTACTTTTTTTGCTGGTTGAAAGGTAGCCTATGTCCTTTTCTGTACCCCCAACGAAATGTATGCAATTTCAGGAAGATTGGTTGAGTAGTTAAGCGTAACAAACAAACATCTAACTTTCGCATTTATAAGGGATAGGAAGTTTTCAAATTAATAACTCTTCCTCTCTCCTACTGTTTCGCTGACTGAGCCCAGACTGAAGACATCCAGCGCGGCTACTTCAAGTGCAGTATCCATAATTTGAACGTCAGAATGGATTAAAAAAATATAGAAAAACAATTTCGACTCTTTCAAGCAAAACAAAACAAATAGCAAAATAACTATTGACATAATATAGTCCACTGCCTTACCCTACGGGGATTACAGGGGTTATGTTATTTTATAGATGCTCCTAGATGCTCTTATCAAAGCTTGTTGTTCCTTCAAGAGCGACCAAAATCAGATTTTCTTGTCTTTTTCAAATTCATTCATTTAAATTTGGAACAATGGTGATACTGAAATGATGGCCAGTATGCCAGCTTCAAAACTGTATTAAAAAAATCTCTGACTTTTTATACATGGCCTAAAATATTAAAATAATGATAATTTTAATATTTTAGGCCATGTATAAAAATGCACGGTGGCTCGATTTAGGAGACCGGGAGTATTTATTGAGTAACTTTTGTCGATTCATATTATCGTCCATCGTCTTTTCTCAACGTCTAAGTACATTATTTTTCTAATAAGAAACTAAAACACTTGACACTAATTTTCAGGTAGTTTTATGAAATTTGCTAGACGAAAACTACATCGAGAGTACAAATATTCATCAGAATCTTCGCTTACATTTCGTCAATGGATCACTGATCATGTTCCGTAAGTATAAGTAGGTACTAGAGTGTCTGTGCGTGTGTGTGTGCTTTAATATTCTTAGCAGTTCTTCAAAAATGTTGTAATATTTCTTCAAATTTTGCAATTGTTACAATTTAAATTATGTTAAGAGAGGAAAAAGAGAAATTAACCAAAATAACAGGGCAGTACTCAAGAAATGAAAAAAGGACCAAAGGACGACACAAGGAAGGTCCAGTTTAAGTGGATTCAGAGGACGAGAGACAGAGATATGGAAATCTTTAAAGGAAGCTTTTGTCGAAGGACAATCTGTTTATAACAAAAGTGCGCCTTATTTTATAACCCGTAGTTTATAACCTAGAAAATAAAATTTTCAAAACATTGTAGGCCCACTAATAAAAGCTTATTTTAATTAATTTATTAAAAGATATGTTTTAGTTTTCAGTGCCTCAGGTCCTTGATTGGATTGAGTCCATCTCAACAACATTGCTTAATGTGTGGCATTACTTCTTCAAGAAATCCTGACTCTCGACTGACGAAGTTAGCCTAGATTTTATCATTTGTTTATTTTATCTGGTTTTCGTTACCCTTATTGTTAGATAATTAGATGTCAAGATTTAAGAAATTGTCTAGATCTTGAGATATAATTTTTGTGTTAATAGATTTGCATGGTAATTTTAAATAATATTTAGTCAATCTTTAATTACTATATATAATATATATCAATATAGATAATATAGGTTTTTTTTTACTTTTTGGTACATAACGTTATTGCGGTATCTATGTGCCCTTTTTTCGGATCGGACAGGTTTTTACATATTGTAGTAACGAGCATAGAAACAAGATTGATGTTTGTATTACTGAATGCATAATCCTTGACAAACTAAACTAACAAAAAATCTTATTTGCAGATGTCCAACCCCTGGCTGTCCAGGTGTATTCTGCATCAGCTGTTTTGCAGATATTGGTGAGATGTGCACCATATGCTTGTCCCCAGCCGACTATGGAGACATGAGTGATGTCAGCTTGGAAAAGTAAGTTCATGAACTATAATAGTTATTTATGCAACTGTTGTATAATACCTACCTAATTTTATACAGTTGCATTCAAGACTTTATCTACACCCATGATATGAATCCTCTATAAAAGTTTCTGAATCAGTTAGCTATTGCCAACTTAAACCGACCATAGCCCGTACCCGCCAAACGTGACGTATCGTATTTTGGAAAATGTGTCAGATGTGTCGGCGTGGGGTCTGCACCCGCTGACCACAAGGAATCGAAGGAGCAAACGAGTTGCATTATGAAATTTAGTACAACATTATAATACTCGTTTGGATGTTATAATGGTTACTATGGCACTGGTGATTTTAATGTTGGCAATATGCTAACTGCTAACTGATTCAGAAACTTTTATAGAGGATTTATAGCATGGGTGTAGATAAACGGTGTAAAGGACATCGACACGCAAACTTATATCCCCAGACTCTGCTGGCCTGCTGGGGAGTTTGTTGCGCCACTTCTTCTGCCCAGCTAAAGCACTAGGAAGTGGTGAAGGCGGGCGTTTTGGGGGACTGTCTTATGTCATTTTGACGTTCGAAGAGTGCTCATTCTCAGCCTAGTTTGAATAAATGACTTTTGATGTTGATCTAGACCTCCCAGGCGTAGAAAATATTAATCAGTAAAAAAAACTGTTTTTCATTCAAAAGCTGTTACACAAACAAATATATGGAACAGCTGACTTATTTTTTTTAATAATAAAAATCCTTATTGCAGATCACAATCCATAAAATTAAAATTAAAAACATTTACGCGGCTATTTGTAGCCACCGTTGTAGGTCTTGGTAGCATACATCATATCAGCAAGGTCCTTAACTATACTGTTTCTACACGATCCAACCCTGGACATGAATGATACAATTCTGCTTCTTTGAATGGCATTGAAAGCGCTTAGCCTCGCCTCTGCGAACATTCCAGAAGCATTGCAATAGCGCTTCAACCCCATTAAGTATCTGAAGATGTTGTTATTGTACTGAACACGTATGCTATCCCAAGATTTCTTTGTAGCAAACTTTGACAGTACGCGGTTCTGAATAGGTGCACTTATAACGGACGAATTTCAACCGTCTAGAATCATGTGCTGAATTCATGGTAGGTAACAGTTTGTGTCGATATCCTTTACACCCTGTATGCACGAAATGCGTAGAAATTCTTGTGCGTCTCGTGTTTGATATGAAATTATTTACCGTCAGAGGTTCTTCTGATGATAGCGACAGTGATGCCGGATTAAGTGGACGAAGAATTAATGAAAACGTAAGTTAATATATATTAATTATTATATTTTAATTTATAAATTATAATAATATCAGCATCCTGAGTGTTTTGTGTGATAGGTGGGACAGCTCCATGCTGGCTCACTGGATACGGGGATACGGATGCACGTGTAGGTCAATTTTGTATATAGGTTTAGACCATTACTTACAATTTATGGATCTTGTAATTTGATCTGAAATAACTAAATATTATGTTATATTAATTTCGGATCACATAAAAATACACAAAATCCATATAGTATTAGTAAGAACGACTTAAAAACTATGTTAGTAAAATTTACAAACTAACCTAACAACAACTAATAGGTAGGTAGGTACCTACGTGGCCCTACAGTATTGGCACGTCGTGCCTCCGCACCTATTGCTTAATAAAGGAGCCGTCCACTTTGCCCTACTTATCATGTTTCTAGCATACTGTTAGAGTTTGAAATTAATTTTAAAAAAATATAAACTTTTATAAAATTTACAGATAACATTACATTCAACAACTGAAAGCTATCGTTCAATTAAATCAACAGGGAGTAAATATGAAAATCGCAGATGGAATTTTTTTTCTCAATCTGCCGGACCCGGAGGACCATTAGATACAATAGCTTTACTTCATACCGGTACTAATAAAAACAAACAAACCTTTTTCACAACTTTCTTTCAAAAACGATTTCGAAACATGAAAAGGAATATGAAAAAACGTTGTCGGGTTAAAAAACATACCCTAGATTGGGTCGCAAAACTTACTCGTGAAAATATGTTCAAGGATTTTTCTAAAGAAGAAAATCATAACTATTATTCAAATTGTAATGACATTGAAGAATATGGAGAATTCGACGAAGTTGTCAATAGAAGAAAGTCTATCGGAATTAATACTGATAGAAATCGTGGTGTTTTATTAAATATGCTGGTGAACAGTTTTACTAGGCGAAGATTCAAACAATCCCGTACAAAACAAAAGAAAGCCAAGCCAGAAATGAAACAATATAAAAAACTACCAATACGCCGGAAAAAGCTACACAGTCACACAGAGAGTAGCATAACATCATTGTTCTCAACAAAAACTTTTCACGCACACTATTTGGGAATACGTAAAAGGAATTTGAAGACTATAAGAAGTAAGAAAGACATTAGAACGAAAGATAAAAGGAAAGGATATGAAGAACTCAAAGGTATTATGAAAGTAATCAGACATTTCCTCAAAGGTAATGAAATAAAAAATATGTCAAATCAAAATCACGACAATGCACCAAATAATTGTCCTATAGAGAATAGTAAGAAAGTTACTAAGCCTACAAATAATGCTAACTTCGGAGAAAAGAAAAATAAGAAGAAATGTATAAAAGGTAATAAACCAAAGAAACCTAGGAAACAGAAGGATGTCAATAAGATTAAAACAAAGAATTCTCGCAGCAGAATTGCTAAATTTCAGCAATTCTTCTCGAACCACTGGAATAATTTCAAATGCAGTATAATGCCTGGCAATGCACAAAACATATCGAATATTCCAATTCCTAAAGAGAAAAGGAACCATAAACGTAGAAAAAAACGAAAAAATGGCGTCGATTTAAATGAAATCGGAATCGAAGAATGTCTTGCTAAGAAAGATAATAAGCATACGAGAAACCTTAGGATATCTGCGTTTTTAGCTGAACTGGAATGGACTAAAAGAGATTATAGAAAGGAAAAAGAAATTGACGAAAGAAGCGATTCTTGTGTGCATCCGTATGGCGGTAATAAAATAGTAGGAGTAAGTAAATCAAGGCTAAATACAGTAGACTCTGCTGAGACGATATACAGTGCCCCTCACAGTCATAAACGTTGCTTAATGTTAAAGAGACTTTGAACCTCAAAAATGTATGGTTAAACAGGCGCTAAACACGGCAGCGGGGCGGCGGCGGCGGCGGCGCGGGAGCGGGGCGTTCAAAGGCGCCGCTCGCCGCGCCGTTGCCGCCCCGCTGCCCGCAAGATTCGAGGCAGAGGCCTAAGAGCAAATAATACCTCAAATTGCTTAGCATGATCCTCCGATGTTTGATGTGAAGCACGATGTTTGACGAAAACACGATTCCTGAAGTCCATAAAATTTTCTCTATAGAAAAAAATCCAAAGTTTACCTATTTAAGTATTTTCGTAAGTAAGTATTTTTGGCTAACATAGTCGCTAACATTAATCCTCAACTTTAACTTATATTTATTTCCAAATATAATGCTGCAGTCGTTTCGATAACGGCGGATCTTGCTAAGCAATTTGACGACTTAAGGCCCTTAAGGGCCACTGATTATTGCTTGCCGGTAAGTTGGTAACTATACGTATATATGGATTTTAAAAGAGCAATGAACTATCGCAGACATTAGTATGACAGGAAACAAAGATTACACAATGAATTTTTAACGACGATTAAAATCCTAACATTGTCGTTGACAGATATAATCATTGTAAAATACATTTAATAACCCAATCTCCTAAATTAACATAAACACCGTTTCAGATGGTGCAGCTAAAGAATTTTCCGTTTCAATGGCGCGAAGGCGCTCCGGGAAATGAATGTTATAACAAAGACAAAAAATGTATCTGTGCCAAGAAACAGTCGTCTTCTCGACTATTTGTGACTTTATCTAAACGTAAGTATACAGGAACAACACTACATAATAGAAAAAAGAGATCATACACATAACATCACATCTGTAATCCCCAAAGAGTTAGGCAGAGGTGTACCTATAGTTTACCAACATTTCCAAGACCCATTAATAGGTGGCGAGCCTATTGCCATCAACCGGGCACAAATCCAGGCTTCGAGCTGCTACTGAGAAATTCCGGTTGGATAAACCCAATCACACTTTACCCGACACCGGAATCGAACCCTTCCGACCCTGGAACATCGAGGTAGTAAACCAGCTTCCCGTATAAAATAAAAAATAATTTTTCAAAATCCGTCCACAACTAACGAAAAAGGTAAAAAAAAAACATACATACGCTACGAACATAGAAACTCCTCCTTTTTGGAAGTCGGTTAAAAAGATACACTTAATAAGAGGCACTTAATAAAAAAAATAAAGAAAGAGAGAGTGGGGGGGGCGAAATGACTTTAGACGCATATCATGAGAGCTAGTTTAGGATGACACAGGAACAGAGTACCGGGAAGGACTTCTCCCAGCAGTTTGACAGCAAAGCAATGGCCAGAAAAAAAAAAAACATGTGAAAGCAGAAAAAAAAACTTAAATGCCTCATCATACCTTGACAAAAGTGTTTTATGAGATTTCAGAAAAACTCTACGCCAAGCAAGCTCTGGAAAGATTTCGTGATAAAGTCGACACAGTGCCAGAGTCATCATCTTCAAGCTTGGTGCAAAGGATGATCAGCAGCGTGAGTGCTGTGCGAGGAGACAGTCCTTTCAGTCGTGGTAAGAATGGCTGTAGACTACAAGATTTAATGAAAGTCAGAACAATTGATGGAGCTGCATTCAAAAAGTTCGTTTAATTTCCATATACATTTGATGTCACACAAATCCTAGATCGTTCAACCAAAATTTAGCGCGAAATCTTCAGATAATAATATATTTACATTAGTAGCCCAGCACTTGTTTGGTCGGAGGATCCTTACTTTTCAAAAGAGGATGGAAGAACTTTCCAACCTGTTCTTCAACAAAGGTGGATGCAACACAAACAATAGTGTTCTGTATCGCAGGCGCGTCCGTATGATTAAATTATTACAGACACGATTACACACAGAGATTTTAAAAACTGCTATCTAATTGCGTAAAACGTTTTCGTAAACGATTCCAACTAATCTGTTTCATTTTGACAGTTCAACAACATTCATTGCGTTATTTACGTTATTGAGCAGATATTTTTTTTCGAACGTATGAAGCAATGGATTAGCAATCTGTTTCAAACCGATCCAGATTGTAATAGATCGTGTATTACGCAATTAGGGTGATGAATATGTCCGAAAGTCATAGTTTTAGCAAAAACGACTGCAATATTAACAGCTGCAGACAGATCGAGTACATACAGGTTTCGCTGTCTACACAGCAAGTATCAAACTTGCTTGCGACGTAACGCACCTTGCGCTAATACTCTTAATACTTACTAAATGCTTAGCTGCGAGCAACTTGGAAGTAGCGCTCGCTCGGCTCGCGCGTGATTGGTTACAGTTCTAACCTAACCCATTTCCCCAAGTTCACAATTTCTGGACAATTTATAATCTGACGGAAATAATACTATGGGTGTCTGCGTTGAATCCGCCCTTTCATTGCCTTATACTGTAACAAATGCGGTTGCACTAAAAACCGCTGTGGTGCAGTACAGTTGTGTTTGGGCAGACTATTACTGCTTTAAGCCATTCGCAAGATAATGCAGCACAGACTATGGGTGTCTGTGTTGCATCCGCGATTTTATTTACGCATCCTGGTCTCCTTCGTATTGCATTTTATCATTTCTACAACATACATTGCCTTATTACGTAGTCCAACAGACGATATTTCCAAACTATGAAATCCTGTTGTCATATCATGATATCCATGTTCGGGTGTTCGTCTTACAGAAAGTTCGATATGCGTTTCGAAAAGGGCGTCTATCCTTCGAACATTTAATCAAGCACCGAACCAACATTCTAAGTAAGTCTTATTTATTGCACATAACATAACATCACGCCTCTATTCCCCGAAGGGTTGTGCTGTGGGCAACTATGGTACACCCACATTTCGCCAGTTACAGTTCGTTTTAAACTTAATGGCGGCTCGGAACATGAGGCGCGTCGCTGCGCAGTAACAATTTTATTTGTCACCGGGGTGAGGGGTGGGGTACTGCGCAGCGAGTAGCTAACTTCCGAGCCGTCATTAATTTTCAATCGAATTGTACCTATGTTTTGGTTCCATGTAATTGTAACTCATTGCACGTAATAAACTACATAAATAGGTAGTGAAGTCGAAATATTATTGATAATTTTTGTTTTCAGCATTTTAGACACTGACGTGTTATTTAAAAATGCTAAATACGGCGATATGATGGAGGTAAGAATATAAATGACGCCACACGACTTTTATTAAATAAGTTCAGAAGGAAGAGAAATCTATATTATTCTGCAGTGGCTTCATGGCTTAGGCGAAATAAGAAACAGAAGTATTAATAAGAAAACACACAGCAGCACCCTAATTGCGTAACACACGATCGATCATAATCTGACTCATTTTGAAAGATATTGCTAAACCATTGCTTCATATGTTCGAAAAATGTGTCTGCTCCACAACGTAAATAACGCAATGAATGTTGTTGAACTGTCAAAAACAGATTGTAATTGATCGTGTGATACGTAATTAGGGTGTAGAATTCCAGATCGATACAACTGTTACACTTTCTTTTCAAATCAATCAAAAATTAAGTTCTAATAATAAGTACCTATTCTGTGTAGCTATTTTCACCCTTGACGATCTGGGGCTAAGTCTACTAATTTATAAACGTTACAATGGTGATTTTTGGCAGTTTTTGTATGGCAAATCTGTCAAAAACTCACCATTGAGAGACCATTGTAACGTTTATAATATTTGTAGACTTAGGCCCCTGAACGCTTGTTTCTTTTTGGCTAGTATATCTATCATATCAAGTATATTGGAGTATCTTTCGTACCAAAAGTATGGAAAAGGTTTTTTTCGATTTCTAACTTTTCTAGTAGTCAAACCTCAGTTGGTCCAATAGAATCTTGATCCTTATAAGAAACAGGATGATTTACATCAAAAATAGTTTTTGTGAAAACTGCCCATTTTCTTGCTGGATGTATTTCTTTTTCAAAATATGTGAATACAGATCAAAATGTCTTAAAAAGTTAAGGACAGTCTCTTAAGACCGTTTTCTTGTAGCTACAACGGTTAAGGTCCACCCTGTTTATCCAAACTAATCTATACTTATAATAAATCTGTAGAAGAAAATTCTGTACATTGAAAATATCAAAAAAAAAATGGCAGGGGGTGTTACTAGACCGACACTGAACCCACAAATTTGATTTAAAAAAAAATTGTCTGTCTGTCTGTTTGTTCAGGCATCACGCAAAAACTACCGGTTCGATTACGATGAAACTTGGTATAATTATTCTTTAATATCCTGGGCACCACACTGGGTACTTTTTATCCCGGAAAAGTATCCTATCATACTATCTATATCTATACCTATTAATAAAAAGACAAGTCCTGACTGACTGACTCATCAACGCCCAGCCCAAACCCTTGGACCTAGAAAGCTGAAATTTTGCACAGAGGTTTCCTTTATAATGTAGGCAAGGAATAAGGAAGAATTTTTCGAAATTCAACCCCTAAGGGGGTCAAATAGGGGATGAAAGTTTGTATGAAAAATCTTATTCCTTGAGGTAATAAACATGAAACTCCGCACGAATAATTATCAAAATAAATGAAAAAGTTTGTAATTTGTTGTTTTTCTAAATTACCTCCTAAAGGGGGGTTGGGGGGTGTCAAAGTTTGTATGGAAGAATTTTAACGCGCTGTCCGATTAACTCGAAACTCAATATTTATACTTAAAACCCATGGGGATGTATGGGGTAATTTCCGACACTCACGCGGGCGAAGCCGCGGGCAGCAGCTAGTCTATACATAATATTATAATAAAGCTAAAGAGGGTCGAAAGTCTGAACATGGAAGATATTCGAAAAAAAGTTTGCTGGCGATACTTAGAATAGATAACAGAACACGTTCCAACAGTTTTTATAATTTTTGTCTGTTTGTCTGTTTATTTGTTCGCGCATCACGTGAAAACGGCTGAACGGATTTTGATGCAAACTGTACTAATCTGTTAATAAAATTCCCGGCCAGGTTATAGGCTATGTAACATCCAGCTACAACCCGTAGGAGCCGAGCAAAATGAAAAAAAGTCAGAAAAAACCCTAAGCGAAAACGAAGTAATAACGCGGGCGGGCGATAGGTTGCGACGCGGTGGGCCGGGATCCGAAATTTCACGCGGACGAAGTCGCGGGCAGAAGCTAGTAGGTATTATAAATGCGAAAGTGAGTTTGTTTGTTTGTTACGCTGTCACGTTAAAACAGCTGAACGGATTTGGATGAAATTTGGCACATGAGTAGACCATGACATGGGTTAGGACGTAGGATACTTTTTATCCCGATTTTCCCACGGGATCGAGAAACCGGGTTAACTTTTTAACACAATATCTTGTTATACAAGGTTCCTTCCGAGGAGATGCATTCGAACCTGATGAAAAGCTCCGAGGAGATGCATTCAAACCTGATGAAAAGCTCCGACATCACATCTGTTTTCGAAAAAGATATCAGTGAGTATTTGTAAAACTATAAATCATCATTACCTAATTTATTTGGGAGTCGGCGCATTACTACTTTTACGCAACGTTCACAATCACACGGCGTTGAACTGTATGATTTTTATTTCTTTTTTAATGTAAAAGCTTACGTACAAAAATATATAAACAGAGAAGAAGAATAATAGACAATAACACTACCTACTTACAAAGTTTAAAATACTTTAATTTCAGAAGTATGTGAGTCGAGTGTGAGTCGTCTTTGGTTTTGAATTTTCGTTTCTTGCCACCGACTTCCGATATTAAAGTTATTTTTCACTTTTTAGCGTTTTTTTGGAAGTCGGTTGTTTTTTTTGTAAAAAGTTTTTATTTTTCACTTTTTAGTTGTGGTACCTATCCCCTACAAGTTCGAATATCACGACCTGCTATGTAAATAACAGTGACAGGAATATGTTAAAACATCGGCGGTTTTTTTTTTTTTTTTTTATATAGGCTAAGTGGGAAAAATACGTATTAATGAAGCTGACTCAAAAAGTACTCAAGCAAAGTAAATAAAATTTATATGGGACCACCTCGGGAGCATCCTTACAAAAAAGAATTTTCAAAATCCGTCCACAATTGACTAAAATATCGACGGACATACAAAGAAAGAAAAAAAAAAGCGCTATGAAAAGAGTAATTTTCACACTTGCTGAACAACGAGCAAACCTGCGAGCCAGCATGTTCGCTCTAACCGACAAGGCCCTCCGCGCTCGTTCAATATCATCATCGTCCAACCTATTCATCATATAACCTCCTCCTTTTTGGAAGTCGGTTAAAAAGTGCTGCTTATCAGCCTAGTTTGAACAAGTAATTTATAAAAATTATAAAAATGTTCGAGATAAAATGTTTTTTTAATAAATGATAAGTATTCTCTTCTCTCCCTCAGTTGTTTGTCGCAGATCAGAAAAAAAACCTCAAATCACTAGACGCTGCAAGTGTGATGTCTATGAAGATCTACAGAGAAAATGGGTTCATGTGAAAAAGTGAGGAAAATTTATGACATTTGTGTAGGTACTTTGTCTTGTCTACGAACTATATTAAACCAACTATTATTTTAAACCAACATTATTTCCCATTTCAGATCTTTCTCGGAGTTACCAGGGTAAAAATAATATTAATTATATAATAATTATTGTCACTCAGATATATTACTTCTTTAGTACTTCTTTATATACTCCGTGATCTAATAGTTATTTATGCAACTGTTGTATAATACCTAATTATAACAGTTGCATACAAGACTTTATCTACACCCATGATATGAATCCTCTGTAAAAGTTTCTGAAACAGTTAGCTATTGCCAACATTAAACCGACCATAGCACGTACCCGCCAAGCGTGACGTATCGTATTTTGGAAAATGTGTCGGCGTGGGGGTCTGCAGCACCCGCTGTCCGGAAGGTATCGAAGGAGCAAACGAGTTGCATTATGAAATTTAGTACAACATTATAACACTAGTTTGGATGATATAATGGTTACTATGACACTGGTCGTTTTAATGTTGGCAATAAGCTGACTCTTTCCGAAACTTTTATAGACACTAACAGTATTCTTCAAGTAATTGCCGAGAAGTATGACTCGGCAGTCATGAAGGCTTTCGTTCGGGTTCTGGTCAGATAGCGTAGCAATCTATCCAGTGCTCGAACGGGAGGTTTCATGACTACACTCTTTTTATGTACCCACCTTTTTGTAATTATGTCTGTACTACTAACATAGTTTCTAAGATATTTTTTGTGACTAACAATATGGACTTTGTCTGAATAAATAAATAAATAATAAAAAATAATAATAGAGAATTTATAGCATGGGAGTAGATAAACATATTATAAATTAAAGTCTCTTTTCGAGTCTGCGTGACCCCGTTGTTCTTCTAATAAACTATACGCAACGGATGATGATGCGAGTTTCACCATCATTTAGGGAATTTATTTCGGATGTAATCTAAATCTGACTATAGCCTTTTCTTAACTATTTTAGGGTCGGCTTCCAGTCAAACCAGATGCACCTGAATACCAGTATTTTACATGGAGCGGCAAGTAAATGGGTTGTGGAGATCAGATGGCAAGTCGCTCCATGTTAAATATTGGTATTGTTGCATCCATTATTTTAAATATACATATTATTATTTATAGAACCAAGAATCCTTTTAGTATGTTGAAAAACTTCTGTTCCTCTCTATATGGACCTACTTGCACCGTGGACACTTGTCCAAATAGACGCGAAGCAAAAGAAAGAGAAAAAGTGGAAAAGAAACAAAGAGCAGAAGCGGCAAAGAAAGGAAAATCAGAAAAGAAAGACAAACAATCAAAGAAAAAGAAAAGTAAAAAATCCATACAAAACAATACGGACCCCGATGCACCATGCACAATTTCACGAGCCGGATGTCATACGCAAATGCAACAAAAACAATCAGAGACGCAATTGACAAATGAAACAGCAGAATGTCCCTGTGAAACGAAAAAGGTCATCATTTCCCAAGAGTACATAATGTCAAAGAAAAATACATGTAAAACATCCAGACAAAATAATACGGACCCTAATAAAGAATCTAAAGCATCATGCCCCATTTCATTAGTCGGATGTCAAACGGAAACGGAACAAAAACAATCAGAACAGACGCAAGTGACAGATGACGGAAAGTCGTGTGTCTGTCCACCGTCAAAGGCCAACCCTTCCCAAGCGGATTGTCCAAAGAGTAAAACGGGTAGGAAAAATAAAAAAAGATTTGATGTTTTTTTTTTGGGGTCAATGAGCGCTGATTGTTATGTTACTTGAGTTAATAAAATCTGTTTTATCTACATAAAAAATAATAAAAATAACTGATACTTTAAGTGACTACACTACCGGCGGTCAATGACCCCATAAATAAACATCATCAAATTAATTACTTTTTGTTTTATCATGTTTAGATATCGATACCCATCACTTCTGCGGAGTTTCCCTAGCTAATTTAATTTAACCTGTATACAGCGTGTATCAGAAATGTGTGCTCATATTTAAAGGTGTGGTACAGACCATCAAACTGAACTTCCTCAGTTGGACCAACATCATAATCGCGAAAAAATAATCAACAGTCCCATACAAGATTTGAATACCCACTCCATCCAAATGCATGGGACACATACCAGCGTCAGGCACTAGTTGTCTGGCATTTATGCTTAACTGGGCCTATGGCTATCTAATTGCGTAAAGGATGATTTCGTGTCCGGCAGGATGTAGACGCATACGATCGGCTCCGTGCCGTCGCTTGTGAAGGTATCCGTTTGCAGCCTAGTCAAATAGTTTCATTCCGTTTTGCAGCCGAAAGGATCCGATCGGATACGACGACAGGCGAACGCAGCCGATCGCACGTCGCAGCATACTTTCGGCTACGATCGCGTGTCGCGGAAGACACCTGCTGTGCGCGGCTTGGTAATATAGACTTTAATATACTGTTACACGATTTAATATCGTTTAAAGATTGTAAAATCCGTTCCGATCCGATGCGATGCGAGCCGTTCGGTGGATGTCATCCTTTACACATTTGCGTAAACGATTAAGACTAATCTGTTTAATTTTGACAGTTCAACAACATTCATTGCGCTATTTACGTTATTGTGCATTTTTTTTTTCGAATGTATGGAACAATGGATTAGTAACCTGTTTCAAAACGATTCAGATTATGATTGATCGTGTATTACGCAATTAGGGTGCTGGTTCAAATAAATTTATTTTCTTTCTTTCCTTTGCATAATTTTCTCGCGATTTTGATGTTGGTTCCAAGAAAGTTGCTCACTTTGATGATCTGTACTCCCATTTTTAAGACCAGACATTTCTGCTACACGCCACCGCCGTAAGGTAGATACTTTAACATTCGTGATTTAGGCTATCTACAACGTGTTTTTTTTATACTTATCCCATAACTCTAGGATTAGGTATATTCTATAAGTAAAAATAATACAAAAAGTCCTAGAATATGTGGTCCAAAAACGCATAGTTTCGAAGATAACATAACTATACTCTCGATGTGTGTATCCAAACTTTACTTATCTGTCGAGAAAATCACCGGGTAGGCTATAAAAATTCAACCTCTAAAAGGGGGGGTAGCTACACTCGATTTAGTTAAGTTTGCACATGAATCTTATGGCGCTACTTAGTAAGGAGGTGCAAACTTTTTTTAGGGTTCCGTAGTCAACAAGGAACCCTTATAGTTTCGCCATGTTCGTCAGCCTGTCTGTCTGTCCGCGGCTTAGCTCAAAGATTGTTAGTACTAGAAAGCTGTTTGGCATAAGTATACATATTATTATTATTATTTATTTTTTTGGTTTCGTATGGTGTGGGGTATCGTTGGAAAGGCCGTTCAAAAATATTGTGAGTTCGTCAAAACCATTTTTGGATTGGCGTTATGCAAATGACGCGATTTTTTTAATCGCGGTGTTTATCGCGGCTGTTAATCGCGGATAGTCACCCTCATCCATAAAATGATTGAATTGGTTGGTCGTTTCTAAAAAAATTCGTTGTTCGTAGGTTGGTTCAAATAATTGATTGGGTTGTTATTCGTTGTGTACAATTCTCGGGAAAAAAGTCGGTCGAACTGTTGCACGACCGGTTTTTTTTTTTTTCATCTCACGCAGACTCTCAATTGCCTTCACGATCTCAAAAGTTGTTGGTTTGTTGCTTTTTCACGCAAATTTTTTGCATTTATTTCTGTTTACTTTGTAATTAATTGATGATTTTGATTACATAAAATAATTTTAGTTTATAATACCTTGCTTTTACATTTCAACTACGGAACCCTTCATTGTGCGTAGTGCAACACGCACTTGGCCAGTTGTTTTCCAATAAGTGTTACGACTATCGAGTACATTGCTAAACTAACAGATGGCGCTGAAATTAATACGTTGTGACATGAATAAGCCACTGAAGAAGGATTTTGCCAAATTAACTCTAGTTCTAGTTTAGAAGAAGAGGGAGTACAGATATCAACAAATTTAATTGAATAATTGATTTAATAATACAACAAAATTAAACTACCGTAAATTAATTGCCACACATTGCACATGGGAATGTGGGGGGTAGCCCAATTCTTGAGGAAGGTTATAGGCTATGTAACATCACGCTACGACCCTTAGGAGCCGAGCAAAATGAAAAAAAGTTAGAAAGAACGCTAAGGTAAAGCCGGGGTCCGGAATTTTACGCAGACGAAATCGCGGGCAGAAGCTAGTAACATAATATTTTCACCTCTAAATTTGAATCATATTTGCAGGAATTTTATTATGTGACAAGTAATTAATTATTTTATTATTTCTAGAGAGCAAAGGAGTTCAGATCACGGATAAACCTGCGATGGTGTCACGGTAAGTTATAATTTATTTAGAGCATCGCCAATGTGCTTGCGACAGTTGCAAAGAGGATAAAGGAGAATAAAAAGGAGAACACTTTTAAAAAGCTTTTCATTACTGATTGAGGGTCATCCTCAATCAGTAATGAAAAGCTTTTAAAAAGTGATGATTGAGATTCTAGACGTATGGGACCACATCCTAATTGCGTAACACACGATGGAACTCAAACTGTTTCATTTTGACAGTTCAGGAACATTAATTATTGCGTTATTTACGTTGTTGAGCAGACAAATGTTTCGAACATAATCTATACTTATAATAAATCTGTAGAAGTGAAAATTCTGTACATTGAAAATATCAAAAAAATAAATGGCAGGGGGTGTTACTAGACCGACACCGAACCCAAAAATTTGATTAAAAAAATTTTTGTCTGTCTGTCTGTCTGTCTGTCTGTCTGTCTGTTTGTTCAGGCATCACGCAAAAACTACCGGTTCGATTACGATGAAACTTGGTATAATTATTCTTTAATATCCTGGGCACCACACTGGGTACTTTTTATCCCGGAAAAGTATCCTATCCTACTATCTATATCTATACCTATTAATAAAAAGACAAGTCCTGACTAACTGACTCATCAACGCCCAGCCCAAACCCTTGGACCTAGAAAGCTGAAATTTTGCACAGAGGTTCCCTTTATAATGTAGGCAAGGAATAAGGAAGTATATTTCGAAATTCAACCCCTAAGGGGGTCAAATAGGGGATGAAAGTTTGTATGAAAAATCTAATTCCTTGAGGTAATAAACATGAAACTCCGCTCGAATAATTATCAAAATAAATGAAAAACTTTGTAATTTGTTGTTTTTCTAAATTACCCCCTAAAGGGGGGTTGGGGGGTGTCAAAGTTTGTATGGAAGAATTTTAACGCGCTGTCCGATTAACTCGAAACGCAATAATTATTTATACTTAAACCCAAAAATTAAGAATAACGTGTATCAGGATTTTTCGAAACTCAACCCCTAAGGTGGTAAAATAAGGGATGAAAGTTTGTATGAAAAATCTTATTCCTTGAGGTAATAAACATGAAACTTCGCACGAATAGTTATCTAAATAAATTATAAAGTTTGTAGTTTTTTGTTTTTCTAAATTACCCCTTAAAGGGGGGTTGGGGGGTGTCAGTGTTTGTATGGAAGAATTTTAACGCGCTGTCCGATTAACTCGAAACTCAATATTTATACTTAAAACCCATGGGGGTGTATGGGGTAATTTCCGACACTCACGCGGGCGAAGCCGCGGGCAGCAGCTAGTTATATATAAAGCAATGGATTAGCATTATCCTTGAAAATGAATCACATTATGATGGATCGTGTGATATACGCAATTAAGGGTGCTGACCTGACTTTGTAACTCAATATTACTCGATCCACTGCGTCGAGTCGCATTGAGCGCCCGCGCTGTTACTTCCTTTTCGTTTAGCCTTCTTTCTGACCATTTTTTTCTTTTTGATCGGCTCGCAAAGCGCAGGCCACACTGAGAACGAAGCGAAACGAAGCTAAGTTCGTTTAGCTTCGCTCATGTAACTACCGCGTCTGTTCATACTTCGGTTCACACTGCGAACTATGAAAAGACGAAGTGGCCTGCGCTTAACGAGCCGTAGCGTGATGTTATAACGGCTATTACTATAAATATAATATTATCAGTATACAGATATAGATAGATGGTACATTTTAGCCCCTGTCAAGCGGTCGACTGTACCAACTACTGTCATCGCGAAGCACAATATGAGAAGCAGGATGCTACTGACCAAATCCCAAAATATGCCTCAAAACATTCTAGCTCCTGTGAAGGGGTCCACTGCGCCAAGTTCTGTAACCGCGAAGCACAATATGAGAAGCATGATGCTTCTGACCCAAGCCCACCAAATACCCCAAAACATTTAAGCGACTGTCAAGGGGTCCACTGTGCCGACTTTTGTAACCGCGAAGCACAATATGAGAAGCATGATGCTACTAACCCAAGCCCACCAAATGCCCCTAAACATTTTAGCCTCTGTGAAGGGCTGCACTGTGCCGAATTCTGTAACCGCGAAGCACAAAATAAAAAGCATGATGCTAATGACCCAAACCCAACTAATGCCCCAAAACATTTAACCGCCAACTACAGTAGTCACGAATCACAATATGAGAAGCACAATGCTACTGACCCAAGCCCAACTAATGCCCCAAAACATTTAAGCCCCAACTTCAGTCATCACGAAACACAATATGACAAGCATGATTCTACTGACCCAAGCCCAAAAAATGCCCCAAAACATTTAAGCCCAAACTTCAGTGATCACGAAACACAATATGAGAAACAGGTTGGTACTGGCCCAATCCCAACACATGTCCCAAAACATTTAAGCCCCTCTCAAAAGATCGACTGTGCCAACTTCTGTAATCGCGAAGCACAATATGAGGAGCATAATGCCACTGACCCAAGCCCAACAAATGCCCCAAAACATGTTAGCCCCCACTTTAGTCGTGGCAAAGCACAACATGAGAAGCATGATCCCACTGACCCAAGCCCAACAAATGCCCCAAAACATGTTGGCCCCAACTTAAGTCGTGGCGAAGCACAACATGAGAAGCATGATGCTACTGAACCAAAACCAACAAATCCCTCAAAACATTTTAACCCCAACTTCAGACATCGCGAAGCACAATATGAAAAGCAGAATGCTACTGACCCAACCCCAAAATATGCCCGAAAACATTTAGGCCCCTGTCAAGCGGTCGACTGTGCCAACTACTGTCATCGCGAAGCACAATATGAGAAGCAGGATGCTGCTTACCCAATCCAAACACATGCCCCAAAAACATCTGACCAAAAAAAATTTGCCCCAAAAACATCTGACCCAAAAACATATGACCCAAAAAGATTTGAACCAAAAACATCTGTCCCAAAAAAAAATGACCCAACCCCATCTGACTCAAAAACATTTTGTTCAAAAACAGTTAAACCAAAAACATCTGACGCAAAAACATCTTACACAAAAGTATTTGACGCACAATCATGTCTCCCAAAAACATCTGACGCACAAACATGTTTCCCAAAACCTCTTGAAAAAAAAGCTGTTCCGGAGAAGGAAGGATCTATTCATCTATGCCCGTGTGGTGAGCCCATGCTATTCTTGATTATTAAATATAGTGCATTTCTGTCGAGGCCAGCAACTCAAGCATTGATGGACGACTGTGAAAATGTGGGCCGAGGCGTAGCCGAGGCACACATACGTCAGTCCATCAATGCCTGGTTGCGGCCAAGGCTTGAATAGTGCCATTACTTCTCAAATAATGCGCGGAAATTCAAACAAAGTAAATTAATTATAAATTCCAGAATCAATGACGGACAACGATAATTTTTCACGCGCCAATGTGTTCATTTGTTTCTTCTTTACTTTAAGTCGAATCTTTGATAAGTTACCTCCTTGGTTGTCATGTGTTGGAGTAAAAATTTAGTTCCATTTTTAAATAACACGACATGAGTTTTCACAGTAATTTATTTGGCCGCTACACAGGACAGATATGGATTTTCATAGTAACATTGCTGGCCGCATCGTCATTTGTTTTTTATCAGTAGGTTTAGCAATTTCGATTTTTCTCGAAGAAGGTTGTCAAAATAATGCTCGAATTTCCAAGCATGTTTGAGAAAATTAAATTACTATTCCTGACATTTAATTAAAATATTTAGTTAAAGCTATACTCCTATTTACAGCATCAGGGCATTATCACCGTTTGTTTTGATTTGTTTTTATTTTTATTTTATCCACAACGGGGAAGCTCTTGGTCTGAATTTCACCTGATGCTAAGTGATGATCGGGCCGAAGGTGGAAGCGAGCTTCACCCGGAATCCTCAACCACAGAAGAACTGGCTATCTTACCTCTAACTGCCGAAACACAACAACTGCTAACATTGTTGTTATGGCGACAGACTTAGATAAGATGGTGATAGCTACCCAGGCGGACTTAAAACAAGCCCTGCCACCAACCAAACCGAGCAGAAAATTTTGCCACCACTGGCAATCGAACCCGGGCCCTCTGGGTCTGAGACAGGTGGTCTAACCACTAGACCACAGAGGCGGTTAAATTCAGATCGATCTTGATTATTTTATCGAAAGCCTAATTAAACACCAAAAACTTGACAAGTGCCATCTTGTTTACCGACCTGCAGTCGATTAAGGACATCGTGTCATATGCTGCACATTATAAACCAAGCGCACATTTCAGCCGCAACGGGCCGCAGAGCAAGGCATTAAGCCTCATGCAGACTGGCGCGACGCGACTCTAACAAACAATTTTTTTTTAAGAAAACTTCACGGTAGAACAATTACCGGTGTCATGTCGCGCCTGTCTGCACGAGGCTTGATCATAAAGAAATACTAACCTGAAATATGGTGTAACTTTGGTTTGTTTGTTTTAATAATTTGCTTTATTTAAAGTTTTATTAAATAAACAGGGTGGAGTTTTGAGATGGGGCGGAAAGGGCAGATACCTTAACCGTTGTAGCTACAGGAAAATGGTCCTAAAATTTTGGAGAAATTATCAGTCAGCAGGAAAATGGGCAATTTTCGCAAAAACTTGTTTTTTATGCCAATCGATCCAGTTTCATATAAGGATCAAAAACCTCTATAGGACCAACTGAGGTTTGAGTACTAGAAAAGTCAGAAATCGCAAAAAACTTTTCCCATACTTTTCATACGAAATGACAATCGAACTTAAATTTTTTACCATTGATAAACTGGCCGATACAAAAAGACTGAACAAAAAACAAATTAAAACAATAACTTCTACTTTGAGTATTATTTCAGTTTCAAATTAAAAACTTGAAATTTTACATTTTGATGCCTTAGTTCACAATTGTACTAACTGCAAAATGATCATCCCTGCTCGAAGTAGGTAGGTACGTCTTTTTCCGCCTTCTCCCGGTTTTATCACCCGGACCCGGAACCGGCCGAAGAATTCTTGAGATCACTCTGTAGGTAATGATCAAACCTACAGAGTGATCTCAAGAAATCTTCGTTCGGTTTCTCCTCATCTCAAGTGCCCTGGCAATCTCAGTTGAGCGAAACTTCCTCCTTCTTCTTGACTTTAAAAAAACTAAATTTTAAACCAAAAACATAAAATGATGATTAAGCGAAATTCGCTCGAAATTGTATAGGTACGAATAAAATTAAAACAATCGCATACAAGGTGACTTTCAATTTGAAATAATTACTTGTTTTCTCAATTTGAAATTATTATTGTTCTCTCAATTTGAAATAATTATTTCTAAAATAAAAGAAATTAAAAACCAGCCAGTAATGTTACAAAAACTGGGTTTTCGAAAAAATTAATGTTCCGCTAAATTTGCCGGTGTGTATATTTGGATTTTGGAGGCGATGATCGACTTCGATCGACTACGGTTGCACCCTAAGGCAGGGTTCCCACTACCGGCAGATTTTCCGTCTTCTTCTTTTTCTCGGTAAAACTGCCGGAAGGGCTAGTCCCTTCCGGCAGTTTTACCGTCCCGGCAACACTGGCTGTACAATTCATATGAAGCTATACACACTATCCCGGGTCCGGCAAAAATATCGAGCCGTTTTTACCGAGCGTTGTGTCACTGTGAAGTGTAAAACCACCGGACCGGAGTAATGTGAACGAGTTTGCGCCGGTATCTGTGACCCCGCTCGCCCCGCCCGTCATTCGACATTCCGATTTTCTTGTGGGAACCGGTGTAATGTGAACACCTCTGTCCGGTGTCCGTATTATTAACCATATTTAATTTCATAGACAAGGCAATACAAAACTTTTCACACCGTATCTGCACTTGCGCTACACAACACTCCACTGTAAAACGCGCGAACATGAGATACAGACAGATGAACTCGATGATGGTGAATGAGGTGACTCCTGTGAGCCCCGTCGTTAATATGGAAACTCAGTATACAGGTACAGGTGAGTAATAAGTACCCACACACTTATTACATAACATTGAACCGCTCTTTGATCAACTTCTTAGAATTTCGATGGCATTCGAAATTCAACCGGCCCAGAATTACGCAGCAGCTAGAGTTTGGCGCCATGAGTAATGTGATAGCGTTCTTCAGTTCCTTTAACAGACAGAATGCACGAAGAAAAGGATAGCAAGGGTCTCGTCGTTTGTGGAACAGCACCACATTTGCACACCAGGGCAGAGTCATCTATGAATCTCCATCTGAGCAGGTTTTTCTTGCTTCGACGAACGTGGGTCTGGACTCTGTTTAGTCTTCCAGGATAGCCAAGGCAGCTTATGTGCAGTTGGCAGATTTTGTGCAGGTGGGACGTATGGGATGGCAAGGGAAGTAGTCTTCCCTAAGAACAGTCGAACTGAACAGTAAGCACGAGGCTCAACAACACACAACTTGATATCAACTTTATTTGACAAAAAAGGACTACTTACGAGCGAATGTATATAAAATGTTATAAGAGAAGGCACAGATCATGTGATGCTTTATTCAGCTTTTTGTTTTCAGAAGTGGCCCACAAAGGCACACACTGTACTGCTCGGAAGCATTACAAGAAAAGAAAAAGTTAGTACTTGCTGTATGGACACTATACTTTTTTTTTTTAAACATTCTGCCTAGCATTCTCCCAACTATGTTGGGGGCGGCTTCCAGTCTAACCGGATCCAGCTGAATAATCAGTATTTTACATGGAGCGACTACCTATCTGATCTCCACAACCCAGTAACCGGGTAATACGATATCCCTTGATAAGACTGGTTGTCAGACTTTCGGGCTTCTGACGACCCCTAACGACAGTCAAAGATCCACGAATGACAGCCGGGACCAACGGTTTAACGTGCTTTCCGAGGCACGGAGGAGTCTCGGTATGTAAAGATGATCATCCATCCACGGATCAATCCCGACAAGCGTGGCATAACCTGATGGCTCGACCCGCGCGGCTGTTATTACTTCACGAGTTCCTCAAACTTTACTTTTTTAAATTACAAGAAAAAAAAAGATATTTTCGTATCTCGAATCAGCACTTTTAAAACGCAAAACAAATACAGCCCCCTAATCGCCCACCCGTCACTAATCCCTATTTTAACTGGGGCAGTGGGAACACCCCCTAAAAGTTGGCAACAAGTTTAAGGGGAAGAAGTGTTAAAAGGGGGATTTTCAGGGATTTGAAATATTGGGGATATTTTTAGGGGCTTCAAACAAAACCTGTAATTTTAATCGAACAACAGTAGGACTAACATGACATCTTATAAAGAACTCTACACCGCACCGTAATTTAATTCCTCATTTCTTATTCTACCTTGAAAGATAACATGTATTAAGTAAATAAGAATTACTTCAGTACTTTGCAGGAACTTACTGAAGAGCTCGTGGCTAAGCAATAACAGCCACACGGTTCGATCCATCAGGTTTAGCTACGCTTGCCGGTTTTGGTCCGTGGATGGGTGACCATTTTTACAATTATCGAGACTCCTCCGTGCCTCGGCAAGTAAGTTATGTTGGTGCTGGTGCTGTTGGTCCCGGCTGTCATTCGTGGATACAGTCGTTACGGGTCATCAGAGGCCCGAAAGTCTGAAAACTAGTATTTTACGTTCCTGTCTAAACTGGTAGCCGACCCAAACATACATATTTGGAAAAAATAATCTAATATTTATTTTTAACTCAGACGTCAAATCCGGTGGTTCAGCGGTGAATCAAAAACTGTCTCTAGAAAGCAGCTTATTGTTTAACCGTAAGTAGAATCTGATTTATTAATTCTACATACAGGATGTCTCAAATGTAGTGGTCTAAAGGCAAATGAGCTTTACCTCATTTGCCTTTGGATCACTACGTTTGAGACACTCTGTATATCCGGATTTTTATAACTGTGCGCCTGTCAACTTCAAAATATTACAGTTAAGTGACTTAAATAATTATTATTTAACAATATCAACTTAGAGAATAAAATATCAGAACTGTGGAGACGATACCAGTTGTGTATTAAGAGGCGTATTAGGAGGCGTCGGGGCACTGAGGTGTGAATCGTGCGGGTGAATTGAATACTAACAACCTACGACTTTGACAGCTCCAAGGGCACGGTTATAAAAATCAAGATAGAGCCTAGTTATATTTTTACGACGATTTACACCGACAGCTGTAAAAATTGACTGGTGACACATACCTTCTCTGTATTAGAAGAGGTATTTGCCTAGCAGTTGAACAGTAATAGGCTGGTAAATACCATAGGTATATAAAGTATTATACATTATCCTTTTACCAAACGTGTTGAAATCCCAATTGATAGTGGTTTTAAGGAGGTTCATGTTCAGTCTGTTATGGATATATTGAAGATGCCTTAGTATAATGGATGACTTTTTTTACCGTCTCGAAAAAAAATGGGTATAATAGGTGAACGGAGTAGAAAGCAAATGGTATCATTAGTTAAAAAAATCGTTGCGTATGATTTGAAATTCGATATTTTTTATCAACTTACTTATATTTTTTTTTCAAAATTTCTCTTTCTTCGTTCTAATATGAAAAGTTTACTTTCAATTTGTAGCGTTTTTTGATGATAGATAAATTTTTTTCTAAGCTGTGAAGAAAAAGAAAACTAGGTATGCCATTTAAGCTTCTACTCCGTCCGTTCACCTAATATAGCCCATATCTAGACGATTGGCACATTATTGAATAATAATTTATTTCAGGTGATATAAGCGTCGCAAAAGCACTGAGAGACGAGCTAACTGACACCACAATAACGGATACATCTAACAGCTCAATATCTCTTAGTTGCGATGGAAGCAAAACAGACACGACCATTTGCAGCCTTGCAACGTTGAACTACGATAATAGCCCCCGACGAAAAAAGCATAAAGTGAAAGTCGTAACAAAGCAAAACCAATCAACATTAACAGACAAGACAAGAGTTTGTGAGACTGGAACAATCACCCACGACTGGTGGAGTCCTCTAGTCGAAAGAAAAACGAACGATTCAATTCTTCTAGAAAAGAAGAGAGGCTTCAATTTTATAGAGAAGCAGAAGGAGTTGAGGGAGCTGAAGGAATGGAGGGAGTTGAGAGATGTTAGGAATAGAAGGAAAAACAGCGGGGTTATGGCTGACGGCAGGAATGTTACTTTCAGAAGCAGGACGCAGATTATACCGACTGGTGAGCAATTACGAGTAACGTATTGGATAAGGTTGTAGAAATGAATGTACCCAGGTGAAAATATGAAATAAGTTTTAGAAAGAGTCTTTCACACTGATAATGCGTCTGTGTCTGTCGATGACATAGATGATGATACACGTGTGTATGGCACAGACGTGAGACGACGCTATAAATCCGAACCTTTTCTTAATCTTGATATGTGTTATATTTTTGTAAGTAAGTCTGCGAACATTCTTAACCAAATTCTTCTTCTTGGTTGGTTACTTCATTACCGAAGGTCGTGTCCCTGAACGGCCTTCGTGGCTTCGTGGCTTCATCTATACATTATAATAAAGCTGAAGAGGGTAGAAAGTCTTGATGATTTTTATGACTATAATATTCTATAAACAAATATCTGATACGGCCGCGAATCATATTTATATCAACATGCAACCTGATACTGACCTGCAAATTATAAAAACGTAAGAAAATGTGAATTTCGCGGGCTACCCTGACGTTTCCACCTTACAGGCGTTAAAGTCCACGTTCTGGAGCCATTATTAGTTCTATTCTTAGCACGTAAGAAGTGTAATCTAGATGATTAAGGTGTTTGCCCAGTTTAGTGACCTCGCCAATTGTAAATTTACTCTGTCAATTTGATAAATGTGTGGAAGGAAAACCGTTAATGTCGGGATAATGTTGAGTTTGGTTATTATAGTTAATTGATTCCTTGATGGAAATCTATACATATAATAAAGACGAAGAGGGTCGAAAGGAATTTTTGTCTGTTTGTCTGTTTATCTGTATGTCATCCGCGGGCGGAAGCTATAGTCCAGTATACAAAACAATAGTCGTAGATATATGTAGTAACCTATTCCGCTTAACTATTCCTAAAGAGTCATCAAAAACCTTGTAAGAAATCGACACGTGTTTTCACCTCTCAACGAGGCATCCTCAGGATGGCATGTCGCGAACCCGAACACGACGTGTTGCTACGCCGAGCGCTGGACTCGAGAGTCTCTACATTCAGCAGTGAGAGGTGAATCACGTTTCGATTTCTTACAGGGTTTATTATTACTCTTTAGGAATATAGTTAAGCAGAATAGGTTACTAAATAAATCTACATCCATTGTTTTTGTTTTGTTATGGTCCCACGTATGTACTAGCTTTTCAGTACGAAGCCGTTACGGATCATTGATTTTTAGATAATTCGGTTAGTATTCGGTTTTTGTAGATAGATCGAGATAGAGATTAATCGTTTATTTGAGCACACAAAAAACATAGCACAACATACAAAATCACAATGAAATAATAATAGCTACAAAGTGCCAATAAACAAAACAAAAAGAAGAAAACAAGACTTAATGTCACTGATACTCTTATAGCAAACCAATACTAAGCGATAGCCAATGGTCATAGCATAGCACACTTTAAAATAATGAACTAACAAACATACAAAGTGCGGTGCGCGTCTCTTGGTAGCACCAATTGGGTGTCCTGCTGGGTAATTGAGTAACACACTAACAGTAGCAATGGGTTTCATTTTGACAGTTCAACAACATTCATTGGGTTATTTACGTTATTGAGCAGACAAATTTTTCGAATATATGAATCTGTGGCGGCATCTACATCGCCACATGCGAACTACGCATCAAAGACCTGACTACACAAATCCTGCATCACGCTATTAGAGTTTACCGCGCGATCAACATATATAAGATTATCCGACATCAATCGTGGGGCAGTTGCCCGCCAGACACAACACCGGAGGATCCTGCGTTTTTTTTTTTTTTAACCCCAACGGGGAACCTCTTTGCCTGAATCTCACCTGATGGTAAGTGATGATCACGCCGAAGGTGGAAGCGAGCTACACCCGGAATCCTCAACCACAGAGGAACTTACCTCTAACTGCCGAAACACAACAATGCTGCTAACATTGCTGTTATGGCGACAGACTTAGATAACATGGTGGTAGCTAGCCAGGTGGACTTAGAACAAGCCCAACCACTAACCAAAACAGGCAGAAAATTTTGCCCCCACTGGGAATCGAACCCAGGACCCCTGGGTCTGAGACAGGTGGTCTAACCACTAGACCACAGAGGCGATCAAATTTCTATAGAGCATGAGTCAACTTTACACCCTGTTCCTCATACCCCTAAAAATCAATGAATTTGCAAAATTGTTCAGAATGTGATTCAAAATGTTTTGCGCAATTAGGGTGCAGGTTTAGATATGGATTTCCTATCACACTTAAATTTCGACTAAGTTAAATATTCTGGTTTTACAGGTCTTTTCCCCGGCGTTCATGATATTATGTCTCCATCTCGGTATCTTTTAGAGGTAAGCCAACTTTTTCATCAAAGTATTTTTTTCCTTTTTGCCCGTTATGAACAAATTTAATTTTAGTTCAACAACATTCATTGAATTACTTACGTTGTTGAGCAGATTTTTTTTCGAAGGTTCGAAGCAATGGATTAGCAATCTGTTTTAAAACGATTCAGATGGTGATTGATCGTGTTTTACTCAAATTAGGGTTCTGGTCGTTCCCCGAAGAGAATGACTACATACCTATAATCAAAATCAAAAGTCATTTATTCAAACTAGGCCGAGAATCAGCACTTTTTGAACGTCAAAATGACGGCAAGGCCGACCTAAGACAGACCCCCAAAACCCCCACCCTTCACCACTTCTTGTGCAGTGCTTTAGCTGCGAAGAAGAAGTGGCGCAACAAACTCCCCAGCAGCACAGCTGTCTGTTCAGTTAGAAAAATTGATTCTATCAATATCAAAATCATTTACCTTTCGCAACACAAAACATACATTTAATGATTAGCCATATGTCAGTTGGCACACGCCAAATACCAACCAGAAACATCGAGAACTAGGTAACATCCATACAAACATCAATAGGTACTGAAGCAGAAATAAAAACTAAAGGTAAACCGAACTTAATAATATCTAGATAAAAGCCTCATATATTTATTACCATTACAGTCTCAGAAGTATTACAACGAGCTATTTGCTTACAACTACTGCCTCCGTCCACAAGCGGCGTACAATTACGTCACTCAGGTACCGAGGTATCACGAGAAGGAGAAGACAAGGTCACCTCTAGGAAGTCGGAGAAGTAAGTATAATAGCTGCCACCATGACAGACAGACCATCCCCTCTTATAGCAGCTCATTATTAGGTAGTTAATTGATTCAGGCGAGATTTGGCGTAAATCCATGATTAAAACAATAGACGTAGATATATTTAGTAACCTATTCCGCTTTATTATTCCTAACGCGAATCCGAACACGACGTGTTGCATCACCGAACCGAACCAGACGCAGAGTGTGGCACTAACAACACGTCGTGTTCGGGTTCGCAATAAGTCAATCGTCATCCTGAGGATGCCTCGTTGAGAGGTTAAACCCGTTAAACACGTGTCGATATCTTACAGGGTTTTTTTTATGACTCTAGGACTAGTTAAGCGGAATCAATATTAGGTGGAAGTTAAATGCAATGCGATTTTGAACAATGTGTGCTGTCTTTATTTACCTACGGTCCTACAATTGATTGGTTTTTTATAGACGTGACACATTTCTACCGATAACCTCTATCTCTATTACCTAACTCAGTATGTACCCAGGGTTTTGTAATATCTTGGTTTAAAAGAGTGTCTTTGGAGTTTCTTGCCCGTTCTTCTCCATAGACATCTTGACATAGACTCCATAGACATCATCCACGGTTTGAAATGGACAACTCGCTTCTGCTTTCTGACTAACTCTTGACAATACAACAGTGACTGTAAATGGTTTAATTGAAATGCTTTTTTTTTGAGTTTTGAGTAAACTGCAAACATCTTTGCAGATCACCATCGTAAAACGAAGAGGTTGGATGAATGCTACTCACCAAAAAGACAGGTAATTATTGAAAGACTTTTCATTTTCCTTCCTTACTGCAGATCAAAGGCATCTGCGAACAATTTACAACGATTTTGGTCCAGAGGTAACCTGTTTTGTTGGGTTTTGTCCACCTTTTCCTAACAGCTTATAAGAAGTCCGCTGTCTTCGGCTATGTCAGGGCCATAATTATTTTATGTAGTTTCGGTTTCATTGTTTTGATTGGTTCTTCTCTGAACGGCCTAACCCTTCAATACCACTTGAATATTACAGCTGTCTCCAAGGAAACGAAAAACTGAATCTACGAGGACATCAGATTCTCCTCGGCGGAAAACTTCTCATCGACATGATCGACAATCAAATAACAGGTTTGTCTTACCAGATATTTATTAAGTACCTAATAACAATAGACAGGTGGATGGATTACTGGATGGATGGATCTTCTTTAGGCCGTCTGCTGCGTTAAGCGGGTGCACGGAGCGGGCGCCCGCTTAACGCAGTGCTGTTATCTATTATCATTCTTAGAGCAGTGCTGCGTGAGGCGGGTCTCCCGTCGCACGCGGCGCCGAATATAGTTATAATAATATATTAATAGAAAACAGCACGCCGCGCGGACCCCCGCTCCGTGCACCCGCTTAACGCAGCAGACGGCCTAAAGAAGATCGCAGGGAAGACCTGGATGAGACTTGCACAGACCAGGGAAGCATGGTACAAAAGGGAGGAGACCGATAAGTCAGCAGTGGGTGGAACAAGGCTGCCAATGATGATGATGATGAATCGACACACGGCTACATAACAAGCTATACATTTCCAGTATAAGCTGTCCTCTCGTTTTACGGAAATCCTATATAATGAGATCATCTTATACTGGAGATGTATAGCTTGATTAGGTAGCCGTGTGCACCTTCACAAGACACGCCTACAGCTTCTAATGACAAGTTCAAGGCGTGAGTAAACCAGACGTAAGGAGACCTATAAAAAAAAACTAAATAAAAAAATAAAAACTCTATTTTCAGACACCATGCAAAAAACATCTCTCCCAGAAAACGAGTATAAATATATATAACGATATAAACAGGATGGTGATACAAAGGAAGGAAGAACTTTGTTTAAAAAATATTTGTGAATGTTGATGTAACAACGTTTTTTATTTAATATTTATCGATGCCTTGTCTTCGGCATTGTGTCTTGTTTAAATTGTCTGCATAGTTATTATTGTGTATTTTTTGATGCGAAATAAAGTTTTTTTTTTTCTTTTACTAAGTATCTTTTCCTCCAGAAATCTTTTGTTCTTTTCTGTCTTTGTGGGCTTGAAATTGAACTTACCGCTAGGTGCTTTAATGGGTCCAAACAATTGCATTGAATGGTATAGCGGTAGGTAGGACCTTCACCTTGTTTTTCTTCCCTTACCGCATTGCGTAGTAGATCTGCATCCCCTGGCACGCAGTGCAGTGCCGCTATATGAGGTGGCAGTCGGCCCCAGAGCCGGATAAGATTTGTAAATGTTTCAAGGGCGCAGTGGAAGCTCGCACCGGGCGCATAAAAGACCAGTTACGGCTCATACACACTGGCGCGATATCGCGGGCGCGACCGGCAGTGCTACCCTTGTTGCGCCCGCGATATCGTGCCAGTCTATACGAGCCTTCACAGCACTGTCTGGCAGAAAATACATAACAATTCATATTACTTAGTTCCTAATAATGTTATGAGAAGACTGTGATGGCATTGATATAAATTTGACGAATATTTAGCGACACCGAAAGTATTTTCCGACAGACAGGGAAACTAGGAAATAGGTAGGTACTATGTCAAATAAAAATCCATACAAAATCGATCGAATCGATCGGAATCTAAATACGAGGATTCACTTTTTAAGCTAGGGCAGAACCCTCGAATCTCAAAACTAAATGAAAATGAGAGCAGAGAACCGTTTAACGCAACTAAAGGCTTCGGAAACCGCGCCTGTGTATAAGCTGGGTATATGGACCGCTGTCGGGGGGCCATAAGGAGAACGTTTGATGGGTCTTGTGACACTCCTCTCAGAGTCGCGCGCTTGCGGCTGTGAACGAGGGTTATGAGGAAGCAGTTCACTGCAACTCTCTCTCGTTCACTTCCGCAGCAGGAGTGTCTCAAAAATGGGTTAAGAATTGGTGAATTATGCTTGAAATTCCAGAGGATCCCGTCACACACTCCAGTCAGCACATTGTTGAGTTGAGACCTTGCCTGTTAAGAGGTTTCGGGAGTTTTAAGACCGCGGAAACCAGCTGACACTGTACGTTAAATGCATAATAAGCTGACACCATAGAAGATGGACGTAATCTATTTACCTGATGGACTTTCTTATAGTACCTAACATGACACCATAGGTTGTTGTTCAATAGGATGCAATTGATTGAGTCTGACATAATGAAAATAAGGCATAATGCTTTTGATGTGATTGTGCTATTGTACCCAGAATCACGGCATTGTTTTATATACATTTTATTGGAAGGTTGATTCTGAAGAAAATAGCATTGAATGAATTTGCAAAAACTTGCGGCTACTGCTATAATTATGTCAGATGCAGATATTTTATGGGTCATATTCAAATGTGCCTAGAAAATCGTTTCGGCCCATTGAAAGAAGTTGTTCTTTCTCGATTTTTTTTTGCAATACTTGTAGTTGTCCGCGATAACAAACGTATCAGTCTACTACCTGCGCTTACACAGTTACACCACGGTTGTCACATTTGACATCCGCGGGACCCATCTTTAGTTTGCAATAGCTGCTCTAGAATGCGCGCAAGATAAGTCTGCGCGTGGCTGAAAACGGAACTAATCTTATGCCGCCGCCGCCGTCCATTGTCGTTTATGTAAGGTCAAATTAAGTATAGAATTAATTAAATAATGTTATACCTATATGAATTAATTAAGGTTAAATTATTAATATAGATATAATATTTTAAATAAGTATTATAGTATATAATTAAGCATGCAAGCGCCACCGGTTGCGCGCAGACTTATCTTGCGCGTATTCTAGTTTGTAACATTAACTAACCTAATTAACCTCAATGTTTCTGCCACGTCGTACCAGTGATCTCAAATCTTTCTCAATTGTTGTTATGAAGTACCCAGACCAAAATTAATTAGCATTGGAGAGAAATGTGAGTGTACCTGTTATTAAGAAACCCCCTGATAAGGGCTTATCAGTCGCCTTGAAGGGCCTTCCCGTGGCACAAGCACTTCCGTGGCTGTGAGAAACGTTGCATCGTTCCCACAGCCACGGAAGTGTTTCGTGACAACAACAGAAACCGAAGCCATGAAAACAAAGAGCATTATTCAAGCATCGATTGCAGAATAACTCACCCCAGCACTCCGTTCACCGTAGTAAGCAGATACCGCGCGTAGTGAGCGGAGTGCCTCGGAACCATGAACTACTTCGTGACGGTGCTCTGGTAAAGTTAATTATTTATTTTTATTTATTTAATTAGTAATGTAGGTACTCTTCTTCAATTTCGAAAGAAAGGTGGACGTGCGGAGCAAGTGAGAATCCAATTTCCAGCTTCCGTGATCTCCTCTTAAAAATTCAAGAATGGCCTTGCTGTTTGCCGACCATCCTACCGTTTTCGAGCAACTAGAGCTTCTATGGAGTACAAATTCAGTCCTTCCACATCTTGGTGCTGCTCACAGCAGCAGGATATGACCACAAGGACTTGCCGTCGTCTTCGAGACCACTTTTTCTTTTCATTCTTTATTTATTTTTAGGGACTCATAAACAGGTGTACTTGCCAGTCCCATCAGACCGTATTATGTAAAACGTAACAAAACAAACTTAATTGACTTATAAGCAGCTCCGGAGCTAGGTGTTGACAAAATATGATGGAACATAAAAATATCGTAATTTATCTCCAGCTCTCTAACTAGATCCTCTCTTGCAGACTGAAATCTGACACACTCCGTCAATGAATGCATAAAATCTTCCAGTGTGCCACGCACTTCACAATTTGGTGAATCATATTTTCACTTAAAAATCCAAAATTATTGAGCGGCATGTGTCCAGATCTCAGTCTGTGAGCTTATATAACTATATTTTTTCTGCTAAACCTAGTATTACAAAACCACGGTACATGAGGAGGCTCCGAGACTATAGACCTTGGTATACCATATTCCTTTTCCTTTAGATCTTTGATTAAAATATTATTTCGAAACTTCATGACATTTAATTTTATACCTAGGCAATATTTCTATACAATTATCTCCATTTTCCCTTCCCCCAACAATACCCAATTTTGCTTAACGGTCTGCCTCCTCATTACCCTTTAAAACTATCTATATGTGAGGGAATCCATTGCAATTTCAGATCGATATCTCTTTTGGATAGATCGTGTATTTTAGAAATAATTTCATAAGCTATTGTAGCGCACTTTTGCTATCTACACAAATTAATATTTTGCTATTATTTTCAATGGATATTTTATAAGTGAGCGCTTCTGAAATTGCATTCGAGGTCACTTATTGGATTTACCACAGTATAATATCAGTGTCGTTAAAGACAGTGGAGGTCTTTCATGTCAACCGCACAGCATTTCCATTAAATTTCCATTGACACAAAGGGATAATAAATGGCTGAAACCGCCGCCTTTCTAACCCTGAATGAATACTTGGAATATGATCACTTTTTTACCGTTGATATTTAATATACATTTGTTTTTCCATCCACAGCGGCTTCCTCTTCATATGCGATAATGTTTTTAGCAAAAGTAAGCCCCGCCCGTTTCCTGCTGACTTCCTCTTCGGGGCTTCTACATCTGCCTTCCAAATCGAAGGAGCGTGGAACGAAGATGGTAAGATTAAATCAATATTAGGTTTCAACACCAAGTTATGAGTAATTTTATAAATATTTGTAACACTCTACTTTCAAACGAATAATCCGAAACCAAGCTATCGCGAATAGCAAGACCTGATCCTGATTTCTGTCACCACAATTCATAATAATATAATGGTCACTTGCTGTCGATTAATTATTATGAACTATACCTAACTGCAATTTTATTTGAATACACCACAGGTAAAAGTCCTTCGATATGGGATGTAGCAAGCCACAAAGAACCTTCGCCTATCAAGGATGACAGCACAGCAGACGTGGCAGCAGAGTCCTACCACAAATACAAGCAAGATGTGGACGCAGCAGCAGATCTTGGTTTGGACTTCTACAGGTTCTCCATATCCTGGCCCAGGGTCCTGCCAAATGGATTTTCCGATAAAGTGAACCACATTGGAGTCGCATATTACGACAACCTTTTAAATCAACTCCTAGCCATGAATATCACTCCTATGGTAACAATGTACCATTGGGATTTACCGGCCAATTTACAAAAACTAGGAGGCTGGACCAATCCTGCAGTAGTTGAGTGGTTTACGGATTACACGAAGTTTTTATTTGAAAAGTTCGGTGAGAAAGTGAAATATTGGATCACTATCAATGATCCTAAAGAGATTTGTGTAAATGGGTATGGTTCTGCTAGTCAAGCTCCATTTCTGAATATTTCGGGCATTGCTGAGTACATGTGCACTCGGAACGTTTTGATGGCTCATGCTGAAACGTATCATACGTACGACGCAGATTTTAGGAAGCTGCAGAGAGGCTCAATTGGAATTTCCATTGGTTTCATGTGGTATGAGGCCGCATCTGATACTTTTGATGATCGTCAAGCTGGTATTGATGCTAGGGAGTTTGAAGTAAGTGTAAAAACTATATTTTTTGGATTTAATTAAGGCAACGTTAAATTTCATCTACCTAGGTAGGTACTGCTATAGGTTGGCCTGATGTGAAGTATTTACAGCCAACTACAATTTTATTGATGAATGATACTATTTGGGAATTTTGTGTGTTTTCCAGTGGGGCCTATTCGCCCATCCAATATTCTCAAAAGCGGGTAACTACCCTTCAGCAGTGCGCAAGAACGTAGCACTCAAGAGTGCAGAACAGGCGAATCCAAGAACCCGACTACCAGATCTATCACCGAAAGAAGTTGCATTGCTGAAAGGATCAGCAGACTTCCTGGGCGTCAATGCATATACTACGAAGTTGGCGTATAGGGATGCGTCACTAGAAGGCATGTATGCTGTGCCTTCGTTCATGGATGATATGGGCGTTGTACTGGTCAAGGACCCCTCATGGCCGCAGTCACAAACCAGCTGGTTGCAGGTATTTTCTTACACGGTTCTAAGACTATTATTTTAAACTAGTAGTTACTTACGGCGACATAAATCAAGCTAAACTAACACAGCATAAACTGGTCTCCTATTGATTTCGTACAACTGGAAATGTAGCTTGTTATGCCGCCACGCACGTGCACTATTAAGGTGGATGCTCCGAGGTAGCCCGCGAAATTCAAATTTTCTTGCGTTTTTTGCTATTTGCAGGTCAGTGGCAGGTTGTATGTTGATTAAAATATGATTTGGGACCATAAAAAATATGGCTTTATAGAATTATAATCATTAGAATCAGCAATATACAGCTCCTTAAGTTAGACTAATCCTCAAATGTCATGATTTCATGAAATAGTCATTCAATAGGATTATATGAACTAAGAGAGTTGTTGTACCTATTGATGATTTTTATGAAGGTCGTTTTAATGTAAGCAATAAGCTAACTAAAGCATACAATAACTAACTGTTTCAGAAACTTTTATAGAGGATTCATATCATGGGTTTAGATAAACTCTTGTATGCAACTATATACACGGTGAAATTTTAATCGTTTTTTTCCTCTTAAGGGGTCATTGTACTCATCATTATGAACAACTTTTACTAAGGGACCAAACCTGAAATCGTGAAAAAAAAATCGGCTGTTCCCTACATTTTGACGAGTTAGGCGAACATAAATGTAGGGAACAGCTGATTTTTTTTTCACGATTTCAGGTTTGGTCCCTTAGTAAAAGTTGTTCATAATGATGAGTACAATGACCCCTTAAGAGGAAAAAAACGATTAAAATTTCACCGTGTATAATTAGGTATTAAAACACCCCTTATTATACAACAGTTGCATAAATAACTATTAGTGGTAGGTACCTACCTATGATTAATGGTAGCAAAAAAGTTGTGCAAGCGAGGTCTACTGTTCGCAGAACTACTACGTGTTCATTGCCATTCAAAATTGAAACACTATCGAAATTCAATCATCATGAAATTGCATGGTTGCAGGATTAGTTTCACTGACTTAGGGCGGATTCGACCAAACGGGAATAGATTTACTTCTGACAGTTTTCCTTCTGTAGGAAAACAGGAAAACCGTGAGCCTTCTGTTACGAATCAATTTTGAATTTTTGACAGTTTCTCTCAAAAGTAAATCTTATTCCGCGGAAAAAAAATATTCCTGTTTGGTCGAATCCGCCCTAAGATAATTATATTAATTAATGTGAGGCCTTCGAAAATTCATTCGAAAATGCATTCCTTTGTTCAGCATTTAAAGTTGCCTTTGACTTTACAGGAGGTTCCTTGGGGATTCTTCAAACTCCTAATGGAAATAAAATCACAATACGACAATCCGCCAGTGTACATCACAGAAAATGGTTGGTCTAACGGCGGAGGGTTACTTGATGAAGACCGGATTAACTACATAAGGACCTATCTGAATGCATTACTGGATGCCGTGTACGAAGGCTGCGATATCCGAGGATATAGCATGTGGTCACTTATCGATACTTTTGAGTGGCGAAATGGATATGTGTAAGTTTTTTTATTTTTTTATATAGTGTTTCAGAATGTGTCTATTTACCATTCGTTTTACAACTATATCCACTGTTATTTTCGTAATTGCCAGACTAGACTTTGCGCAAGATAAATCTGCGCGCAGCTGATATCGGAAATAATTTAAAGTCCCGTTTTCGTTTAAAAAAGGTCAAATTTAAGTATAGAATTATTTTATTAATTAAATATTATTTTATTAATAATATTAAGATTCAGTTTGTAAGATAGAATTTATATTTTCATTTTCACAGTACAGAATTACGCACGCCGAGTGCGCGCAGACTCTTGCGCGCACTCTAATTTCGAGCTCAATCGGAGGTCTTAACTTAACTTGTCACGAAGTGAGGCGAGGTGCTGTATCGAATAAACTGGAATAAACTTAATAAAACCCAGTAAATGGTGCTAAATTGATCTTTTGGCGCTTGAATGACATTGACAGGTGGCGCATTTGGTGAACATTTGAAAAAATGCGTTAGTTCCGATTTTGGCCACGTGCTAATAGATCCTCGTATTTAGTTATTATGAATTCCATTCACGAAAGTTTTTTTTATTTTTTATCTCCTTCTCTTTGTCCTGGGGACATTCAACAATAGGTAAATGGTTTCTGATCTTGCGCGGTATGAAGCCACTGCCTCATCCGATGGATACTACAGCTCATTTATAGGTACTGGTTGTAAGTAAGTCTTGGGGTGCCCTTCTTTTCAGTCTTGTGAAGGTAACTGGGTTTGACATTAGTTCCATTGCCAATCGATTTGGGGGAAACTTTAATCTTGTGAAGTATGTGGTTATATTAGCTATAATTTCCTCTTTGACAGTTTTTATCTTCAAATCCTTGTGAATTCACGAAAGTTGCTAATTAAATTGTCATCTAACCTAAGTAAGTCATAGGACCGACTTCCACCTCAGTCAACAGCCCTCAAATTAAAGAAAAATTGAATGAACGCGAAGTATTTTCTTTTACAGAGAAAAGTTTGGCCTTTACGAAGTAGACTACTCAAGTCCAGACAAGACGCGAACTCCGAGAAAGTCTGCATTTATTTATAAAGAAATCATCAGGTCCAAGATTCTGGACCCGGATTTCGAACCTGAAAAGTTTATTGTTGAAGTGCCCAGAGAAGAATCAAGAACAGAGACGAATGAATGACGAGTTAATTTACGTATTGATTGTACACCTAAGTAATGTTAAGCTTATCTTTATTTAATAAATAGATATTTTTCCTCTTTGTGTTGAATTTAATTATCTGCCAAATCATATCATCGCTGCTCATAAGTTTCTGAATCTCTAGAGCTCGTCTAGATGACGTGATTTATGCGGGAATCGAGTCATGTGTAGACAATCGCGCCATTGTACCTACACATTACGTCCACAATCACATGCAGTCGCGCGGAACCGCATGCAACTCACCGGACTCTCGACTCGTGCGATTGGCGCGCGTTCTACGCGCGAGTCGAGATACTAGGGACGCCATATTATATTGTTCCGTCCAGTACTTGCGCGATAGTTGGCACGAGGAACGTATTTAGAATATTGTTAGAACTAGCAAGAAGTGTAAAACTTCTTTTTATAGTTTCATTTTATTCTGCTTTATTTTAAATAGTTTACATTTCCTTCTTTTTTTTACTGACTGTCCAAGTCATACCAGAACATTCGCGCGTAAATAGCGCGCATTAAACGCACCCTGGTTGAGCGCATATTCACTTCATTTATGTACAAGCTCTAAGCAGTCCTGGGTTGGATTCCCTGGTGGGGCAAAGTGTAACTTTCTTTGTGCGCTTTTCTAATTTTTTACGTGCATGACGATATTATGTTGTGGACTTGCGCGTCCACGTCCACGTCACGGCAATACGATAACACAGGGAAGTAAAATGTGTGGACATATTATGAAGACTCTTTTAAATTTCCGTCCACGATATCGTTATATCGTGCACGTATTTCCATACATTTTCAGTCCACGTCACAATAATTATAAATTATAAAAGCGCATATTATGTTTTTCAATGATCTATAGGTTTTTTTATGAGAAACTCGCTAGCAGCCCGGAATCTGAATGGGTAGGTGCTCGGTTGATGGCAATAGATTCGCCTCCTACTACATGGGCATACCTACTTAGATCAATGTTTAAAAAGGCTGGCGAAATGTAAATACCTGTAAATACTAAAGATACACCTCTTCCCCTTAGGGGATGACCGGTTTTTAGTTATCATCATTGTTATTAGCGCACATTATCTCATCATCATCATCATAATTTCAGCCGAAAGACGTCCACAGCTGGACATAGGCCTCCCCCTAGCACTGTCACTTCGACCGGTTTTTTTTCGATCGCTCGCCTACAGGGAATTAAACGCGCCAAACGCGTTGTAATAAAGCAGCGGCAATAATGCTTGAAATTTTACAGGAAAATTATACTTCTTTATCCTTAGCTTGTTTCAATGGAATCTTCAAATGTTCCTACAAAATAATTCCAAATAGTAACTTGACCACATCACTAGTTCAGTCACTTTTCACAAATAGTAAGAATCTGTCATCACTAGTGCCGTGTCAAATTTGTTTTGTTTATATGTCACGTCAATCGTAGTTTTACTGAATATTAGTTAAAAATGTGCGATATAAACGATAATCCTATAAAACTAAGTGTTAAATGGAATGGCAAGGAATACGAGATACCGGAGTTCTCGCCCTCGGACTCGGTGGCGATGCTAAAAGTTGCCATCGAAAATGCCACGGGTGTTCGACCGGAAAGGCAAAAGCTCCTCAATGTAAAATTTCAGGGTAATTAAAACGTGTTTCTTGTCATAATAATAAATTTTATGCACTCGACGGTGCTTCAACATTGGTAATTTGCATTATCACCTACAGTTAGCTTAAGTAAACTCGTTGTAAAAACGCACCGATTTCCACCAACCGTTCTTTATGTAATATCATACCGGTATAGACGTGCAATTCATTATGTTTCTCAGAAATGCATACAATGGCCTACATTTTGCCGACTATTTTTAATCTAGAACGTGATAATACATGCAGATGTGTAGATAATATTTTTTTTCTAACAAAACTAATGAATGCTCACATGTTCTTTGTATAGAGGTTTTTCTTTGTTTAGAAGTTTCTAATTTTATGAATAATATCGCTACAATTTACAGTCACTCCAGGATGCTGAGGAACTTGCTCTAGTTTACTATAATGTTCTAAAAACATGCTCATGCCTTTTTTTTGTATAACACAGCACGTCTTATACAGAGAAAGCAATACAAAATAAAAGGCTGTTGGTTGGTTTAAATCTATGACAGAAACTTGAAGCTCTGCATAGTAATCAATTTTGGTTTCCATATCAAAGTACTCTTTATGAAAAATACACAATAGTGTACAGTTTATTCTAAGTCAGCATTAATAAAACACCACCAAAAATATTACATGTAAAGTAGATTGCCAAGACTCACATAACGCTTTCACTATTAAAAATTTATGAGATCTAATGTAGAATCAAGCCCCAACTCTAATGCCCGCCCTACATCACTTCCTAGTGCTTTAGCTGGGAAGAAGAAGTAGTGCAACAAACTCCCCAGCAGCACAGCTATCTGATCAGTTTTTGAATCCATACAATAGTATGCAAAATAAATAACAATATGCAACACAAACAATAACTTAAATTAAATTATTTGCCGTATGTCAGCTAGCACACACCAATATACCAACAAAAATATTGAAATTTACACTCAAGCGAAAAAAAAAGAACTTACAACAAAATCCTAACCATTATAGTACTTACCAGGCAAAGTCGCAACAGACAACTGCACCCTGTCAGACCTGCAGTTGAAGCCGAACCTCAAGATTATGATGATGGGGTCGCTAGAGGAAGCCATCGCTGGAGCGCAGACCAAGCCGGATGTGGGGGATGAAGTGGTCAATGACCTGGATATTGAAGAGGAAGAGGTGGATGTGGAGAATCAGGAGGTATGTACAATTAAAAATGATAAGTTCTATGACCAACACTAGGAATAGGTATATATCTTCTCTGTCGTTCCCTCAATGCCGAATAATCGCGACCACATACGACGCGTCTCCAAGCTATGCGGTCTTCTGCTCTGTGGACCGCTTGGTAAATGCTGCCTCCAACAGCCCCCTTGATCGCGTCTGACCATCTTGTCGGTGCTCTGCCTTGAGCGCGTTTTCCTTCCACCTGGCCCAGTATCATAAGCCTTTCCAGACCATGCTTAGGTGAACGCATAATATGCCCGAAAAAGCTGAGGGCACGCTCCTGGCACATTGTAGACAGCCGCTTGGTGATTTATATGTATATATACTCATTATTGTCCATCTTAACATACAAATAAGAAAGTGAGGGATTGGTCATAACAGCGTTATCTAGATGCAGTAACATGATATTCCATAGCAAAGGCCTCGCCTTTTAGGAAACCCATAGGAAAAAGTTGGTTTGTTCTTAGCCAAGCCCTTCAACTGAATACTACTGTATGGAGGACATAAAAAAGTCCTTAACGCTTCCTAACTTAGGAATAGAATTCTGGATATTTAAGTGGTGTCCACCACTATTGTACCATATTTAACTATACTAATAAAAATACTGTGTCTTTTTTATTACCTATGTTTGCGAGAGGCAATCCCTTTGGTGTGGCTAAGCACGCAAAACCTGTGTTGGCCACTTTTCATCAAATAGGCTACAATCTTGTGTATGAGTCATCGTCATATTCTATACTCTATACCAGTAAATAATAACATACACATAACATCACTACTTTTTTCCCGAAGGGTTGGGCAGACGTGTACCTATAGTTCACTCACATTTCGCCAGTTATGTTTAAGTCTCAAATAATACGGGGCGACCCTATTGCCCTCAACCGGGCACATATCCAGACTCCGGGCTGCTACTGAGAAAAAAGTAAATAAATACCACATTAATCATCTTCTAATTCCAGATATACCTAGCTAAAATAAACAAGCGGGTGCGAGACTACAAGATCAACATTTTGAACGAGCCGCGTCCCGGCAAGAAGCTGCTCGTATTAGATATTGATTATACGCTGTTCGACCATCGCTCTGTAGCGGAAACAGGTAACATTTATCGTAATTTACGGCTCGGTTCGACAGTTTTGTTCCCACTACAATATCAGACGTTTACGAGATGGACCAAGCGAAACTTGATTCGTAAATGCTTCCCGCTATATATCAGCCACGTCTGCCCGCGCAATACTTCAAGAGCGGAACAAACAAATAAACGAAGTTCCGCGCTAATCAATAAGCAAAAAAGCAACGTCACCAAATCAACTATAGAGCGAATTTTGATGCGTCATTTGAAGGATGCAGGTACTTCCACACTGCTAGACCAACTAACTATAAACCAATTTCGTGAGCTGTTTTCTCAAAAATTTCTATCCCACTTTGGTGATACCTATCGCATGGCCTCCGCGGTCACCAGATTTGACTCCCAGGAACTTTTCCTGTAGGGTATCTTAAGAGCAAAGGTCTATACTCGAAGGAACAAAGCCGAGCTAAAAGAAAATGTCCGTCCGCTAAAAGAATGAACAAACATCATACCTACTTGATAACATCAAATAAATCTGTCAAAAAAAAAAAGACAAAGACTCTCAGATGTCTAAGGTTCCGTTTGGCTTCGGTTACGGAACTCTAAGTAAACATAAAGAGAAGGTCGAACTGTATCGTAGTGATAGAATTAGAGCTTGTCTTTATGGTTCACATTGCATTATCAATCAACCTGGCAACCACTTTTCATCACCCAACAATTATCAAACAGTTCCTACATGGCCATGCATTGTTAGACTCACATAATATCATAAAAATATAGGGGTGTACTTATTTATAAACGCTGCTTAAAGTTAAGTAATGATTAGCGACTGTTTAAGCATACATTTTTGACGTTTGAACGTCACTTAACTTTAAACAAAGTTTATAAATAAACCCCATAATGTTTGGACTTTAAAAGAGGCCATGATCTTTGAGTTTGGTCTTCTTAGGGATTAGTCAGCTAGGACATGCCGGCGCCATCTAGTTTTAGAATAAAAAATTACGTGTAAAGGTGAACGTCCACAGGTCCGCACCGGCCGCCACGCACGAATTACACGCAAATGTATTATTGCCTCGGTGTTGCCCGCACCGAGCCCTAGAACAATATATGCGTTGCGTGCCGGTGAGGTCACATGGATTAGTTCACCGGGTACAACGCTCACTTGTACAAGGGTACAACGCTCACCGGGTACAAGTGAAAACCGCAAAATTTTTTTGTTAAATGTACGACTCACTTTTAATTATAGTAGTAGAAATGTATGTATAATATGAAATATCGACAATATTCAAATTTGCTAAGAAGAGGTAATATCCAGATACAGTGGACACATGGCAGCGCACGCATGCACGGTACGCAACATAATGAACGGATTTACCCTGCTCAATAAGTTAAGTACCGTGCGTACGTAGCGGCAGGTGCATCTTTCATAAAAACCTTATATTCTGTTTCCAGGCTACGAGTTAATGCGCCCATTCCTCCACGAGTTCCTAACATCGGCATATGAAGACTACGACATAGTAATCTGGTCGGCTACCGGCATGAAGTGGATCGAAGAGAAGATGCGTCTGCTGGGCGTGTCCACCCATCACGAGTATAAGATAATGTTCTACCTGGACTATCTTGCTATGATCACTGTGCACACGGCCAAATACGGGACTATAGATGTGAGTAAATAAAGTTTTCTTAATTACCTTTTTAGAACGGATTAGCCCAAAGGGGGTTTTTTCTACCTTTGAGAACGACAAAGGTAAAATCAAAATTAAAATATTTCATTTCACATAAACCTACATGGGCACTTATGAAACGTCAGAAGGTATGTGCACGGTTCCAATTGGTCGTTTCCTATGGAGAAGAGCCGGCAAATTCCACGGTTACTCTTTTAAAAATAAATGGGTTTGAAAATGAAAAGGTTTATTTGCTTTATAAAAGTTATGTTTTTAAGTAATTCATCTGAAACGTAATTATTGATTCAAATCTAATCAAAAGTCATTTCCTCAGCATTTTTCGAACGTCAAAATTACATAAGACAGTCCCCTAAAACGCCCGCCCTTCACCACTTCCTAGTGCTTTAGCTGGGAAGAAGAAATGGCGCAACAAACTCCCCAGCAGCACAACTGTCTGTTCAGTTATAAAATTTAAACCATATTTTCGTTTTTAATTATACGCTCTTTAAAAAGTTATTAGCTTGAAATCATTATAAATAACAGCTGGTTACGATTCACTTTAGAAACCGGGCTGTTCCCTTGGCCATTCACCGACCTCAAAATATTTTTTCTAAAATCGTCACATCGTCATGTCAAAGTGGTCTATCAATTTCTTAATTATCAGAATACCTCTATTAGGTCATGAACTAACCGAATATCATAAAATATTTGGCCTAGGTCTTAAGAGCCCACACAACCTCTGGTTTTTATCTCGCTCGTACCATTACTACTCGCAGACTGAGTGCGAGCGAGACGGAGGCGGCTCCAAAGCGGTAATAGTTTAGGTAATTGCGAAAATAATGGTTTAAAAAAAAATAGTTAGCTTTATAGTTAGTTCAATTGTTATGCAAAGTTTCATGATCTAATTTGAAGTATTTTTTTTAATAGCAGCGGTTTATTGTTCGGTTTGGAGGTAACTTTGGAATTTTTTCTATGGAGAAAATTTTATGAAAACGTGTTTTCGGCTAACATAGTATATAACATTAATCCTCAACTTTAAGATATATTTATTTCATGATTAATGCTGCAGTAGTTTCGATATAACGGCGGATCTTCCTAAGCAATTTGAGGTCTTATAGGCCCTTAAGCATGTGGCCTTAGCATTGATTCTCTGTTACAATGTATAATAATAGATTCTTTACTATTTCTTCTCCAGGTAAAACCTCTAGGCGTAATATGGGGCAAGTACCCCCAATACAGCTCAAAAAACACGATAATGTTCGACGATATTCGAAGAAACTTCATCATGAACCCTAAGAGCGGGCTCAAGATCAGACCGTTCAGACAGGCACATCTGAACAGAGACAGAGATCGAGAGCTCCTGCACCTTTCCACGTACCTTAGGGACATCGCACAGTACTGCGAAGATTTCGACCTTCTAAACCATAAAAAGTGGGAAAAATACAAGCCTGATAAGAATCGGACTCAACAGGCCGGGAGCAAGCGGAAAGCAGAGGATAGCGCACCTTCCACACCTAAAGAATGACGGTAAACTAAACAGACCGAACCGCGGTCTGCGAATCGCCTTAATCGCTTATAAGACTGCAGTCCCGCTATACAAGCTTTAGAGTAAAACAAAATATTCGAAAACTAAGTCAAACATTTAAAATGTTAAGGTAAAAATGTTTTAAAAACAATGATTTTAATTATTCGTATGTAGTTAAGGCGATTTGCATTTTAACTAGTGATTCCGTTGATCAATATTATATCGAGGTTGGTTTCGATGAAAGATCTTTGTGTTGCTATTTAAAAATATATGATATTATCTAGAACAAAATAAAAATTAATAATGAGACTAATAAATAAAGTTAGTTCCACCAATGGCGCTAGTGGACTCGTAATATACAGGTTGTCTCAAACGTAGTGGTCCATAGGCAAATGAGGTAAAGCACAGCCTAGGGGTCCAAAATTTCTTGAAAATAATTATTTCTTGATAGATTTGAACTCGTTATGTTCAGATCGAAAAATACAAGTGGAATTGTAAAATTTGAGAATATCCCAGCTTTTATTTTTTTTAATGATAGGTGGACCCCTTCGCTTTACCTCACTTGCCTTTGGACCACTACGTTTGAGACACCCTGTGTATATTTTTAGCAATCAGTTGTGTAATTCTCAATTTGAATATTTTTTATTTCATTAATTTTATGCTTGGCAACATTTAGATACTGCCCAAAAACTCTGCAGACGAATCAAATTGTTAGCCTTCATGATAATGGCTCCTGTATTAATAAAAAAACATAGGTATAGTCAATCTCGTTTTTTTTATCACTTTTCCCATTAAATTGAAACGTTACTAACTAAGGTTGAAATTTTATAACTGTCTCATAGACAAATAGATCTTATTGTTTTATGACGAACTCACAAATTCAAACTCAAAGCATTTATTGCAAACGTGTGGTATCTTTATAAATTATAGCCTATGTTATTCATTGATAATATAGCAAACTACTGGTGAAAGAATTTTTAAAATCGGTCTAGTAATATTAATGTATGTATGTAGATAAACCAATTACAGGCACTTTTGATTTGTCAAGAGGTCGGTCAGTCAGAAAGATGACGCTAGTTGCCCATTCCAAAGCGGAGTAGGTTCCTATGGAGAAGAACGGGCAAGAAACTTCCCGGACAATGATCATTCATGTTGAAATTATACATTTGAAAACAATGTAGAAAGACGTGCACGATAAAAGCGCCTAGTTAAATATGGACGTGCTAGTGACTTTCAACCTTAGTCTGATAATGCAATTACCAGGGCGACTATACGTATACATGTGCAGTCACGACAAGAGAAAACGCGAATTTTGTCACAAGTCCCGTTCTAAATGTTCACTAAAACTGTGACATTTGTCACTATAGTCCGTATATGATGCAGGAGCCATTGAATACTGGAAGGCGTATGTCATGACAATGCAGACGATACAGGTAACGAAATATTGCATTTAATGCGTTGTATTTAAAAGTGGTCTTATCTTATTAAGCTTAGTTATTTTATGAGGTAAAAATGATATAGAGAACAAGTTTTTTTTCTTCAAATTTTTCCGGTTTTTAAAATCTGCTGACACTTCTAATGTGTTGCTATTTTGGCCAATAAATCCAAATTAGCACGTCTATCACTGGACATCTTTCGGCTCAAGTAACAACGTATTCTATTTCCAACCATTTATAAAAAAAATGATCTATACACGAATATGAAGTTCCGTAATTAGTACATTAAAAAATATAGTGAAAAAATGCAATACTTTATTATGGGCACTTTGTTTTTTTAATATTAGTGACGTGACGTGATTATAACCGTAAAGTTAAATCGATTAAAACTTCTTTGTAAATAAAATCTATTGTTTTTAAAAATCGAGTTGGAAATACAAATTTGGACATCACTACTTTTGCTGTCAAAGGTTAAATAAATGGTTGGAAAGATTATAATTACAATCGCCGTCATCCACAGCTTAAATTCAAATTTATTATTTGCAAGAAAATACATAGTTTACAAGGGAAGATCGTTCAGCCTTAAAGTCATTGTATTCTGCAAATTATTCATGTTTATATGTTATAATTATTATACAAATTATATTATTAGGACATTATTATCACATTATTGACTGACTTTCACCCGCTGCTGTGCATAGACTTCTCCTTTCTTGTGCCAATCTCCACGCTCCTGTGCCAGCCTCATCCAGTATATAATCGCGATGATATCAATGTCGTCCGCCACTAACAATACGGCCGATAAATTTTAGCCGCTCCGAACTTTGGGCAGAAGCCTGCGCAATAATTTTTTTTAGGAACCAAATGTTGATATGAGCTGAGTATGAGTGAGAGAATCTGCGCGAAAGTTCGCAGTGCCTATCTTCAGACCAGCCATGATTCATCGCCCGTATTGTAACAATGTATTATTATGGCGTCCATGTACTGGCAACTTTTCAATTATCTTTATACGGTTGCCGAAAGTGTTAGCACTGCAAAAACATTGCCTATATTTAAATAAATTCTCATTTGAATAATTTACCAATTAAAAGAACTAGGCGTGATACAGAGACGGCGTAAGGAAAGGCGCGGTGCAGGCATGATGCCGCTTCAAAACGTTACGTAAGCGAAGTGAGCCTTCACCTTACGCCGTCTGTGTGTAATACACGCCTAAGGGCGAATTTCACCAATGAAACTGAACGCAATCAGCACATAAACCACGTTTAAGAGCTGTCAGTGTCATTATTTTCTTTGTAATATAGACACTGACAGCTCTTGAACTCGGTTTATATTTGCTGATCGCGTTCAGTTTCATTGGTGAAATCAGCCCTAAGACCTTTATAGTCTTAATTAAAAATAAGTAAATTCTTTCTTTCAAACATATTTAATGATGCTCTACTGTTTCGGTCATATAAACTTATTAAACTTACATTTTATTTACCTCAACGACTCGTAGGAAGCAGGACTATCAAAGCTCATTTACACGAAGAAAGATTATCTCCTTGAATAGGCGTTTATTGAAAGCAGATGAAAAAGTGACGTCGATACTCGTATCACATTTTTTTTAACAACGTTTCATTCATTGTTAACAAATAAAAAGAACTAAAAAGTTAAAAAAATATTTTATTCTGATTGGAAATTAAACCGTTTTATACTTCTTAACCTTTAGACTATAATGAAGCTTATTCGTCTATTCAATATCATCCCATAAAAATATTTTCAAACCTTGAAACTTCATACTAAGTAGGTAAGTATATATTAAATCTTTATGTACTTATCACAATCTCAAGTTTTCAAACAAAAGCGTCTTACACGCTCTTGTTTTGCTGCTAAAATGTAACAAATTCGCACATGACACGAGTATACCCGTGTCATGTGTGAGCGTGTTACATTTATGTACGACGTACAGCGAGTGCAAGCACACTCGCGACCAACATTTTTTTTTGTGCGCCTTTTTCCAAAATGCGAGAATCGCCTCGCCTTTCAAAACTACAATCGTGCCGCAAACAATCGTCTCGTATGACTGTTGCCTCTGGACAAGCGATAAACTTGCCTCGTGTAAACGAGCCCTTAAGTCATTTTATTGTAAGAAAACGGTGTGTAGAATATATTCCCTTCTTAAACGACTGAAGCTGCCTATCTATATTGTATGATACGGTAATGCCGAATATTGCGATGCTATGGTCATAAACTCATATTGTATGGGCCTTGTGGCATCCTAACACCCAGTTTTTTAATTGATAATAACACAAAAACGAACTATTAGGCCTGGCGCACATTGGCGGCACGGCATGGCAGGGGATCCTTCGACATCCCTACATGTAAGCTCATACTGGCGGTAATTATGCCGTGGCATCCTTAAGTATGCCGCGGCGTCCTTAAGTATGCCGCGGCGTCTTTAGGTATGCCGAGGCTAATGAAGCTACGCGCGGGGCCGTCGGGTTCGGGCGGGCGCGATTTTTATTCGTCGCCTAAAAATACCTTGCCATGCCGTGCCGCCAATGGGCGCCGCGTCTTAGACTAACAAACTCATAATTTCAAGTACTTACCTAACTTCACTACCAGCGGTCTGCGGTGAGTTCAAAAGCTGTCAGTGTCAATATTCCCCAATAAAGATGACACTGACAGCTCCTTATCGCAGTTTAGATGTGCTGATCGCGTTTAGTTTATTGGTGAAATCAGCCCTTAAAGGTGCTCATGAAAGCGACCGCAAGCGGCAACGTCGCCCAATCGCAATGACAGACCGCAGTGACAAGAGTGGTTTCTATGTCACTCTATTAAAACGCTCCGACATTGCAGCCTTTTGCCGTTTTTGCTTGTGATCGCCTTCGGAAGAACAGGCGAATTTCGCCACTGAAACTGAACGCGTTTAGCACGTTCTAGAGCTGTCAGTGTCGAAATTGTTGTGGAATATTGACACTGACAGCTCTTGAACGCAGTTCAGATGTGCTGATCGCGTTCAGTTTCAATGGTGAAATTGACTCAAATCAGCTGTAGTGACCTGAAATTAAGATTTCTGAAAATCCTTCTTTTTGTTTTATCGTCATGAGATATCGATACCGAAACAGTTTGTAAAGTTTCGCTAGCTTATTTAATTTGACCTTTGAGTTGTATAAACTTCTGTAATTGGCTGGCCGAAATAATAACAGCCCATAACCTTTGAAAGCTGTGCTGATGAACCTTAAAGAAACCGGGTAAAACTGCCTATTCACAAGCTCTGGCTGCCAGTTAACCGCTGGTGACTGAAGTATTTGAAAAAACCCATATAAAATGTGAACATGGCAGTCATAACTTGTGAAACGGCACTAACTAAGGCCGAGATCCATAAACGGTAGCATAAACTTTGTCTAAACGTTTTTCCTGTCACTGTCGAACAACTGTCAAACTCCACGGTAAATAGCGACACTTTGTCTAAACGTTTTTCCTGCCACTGTCGAACAACTGTCAAACTACACCGTAAATAGAGACGGAAACAATGGAACATGTTTGAGTCAAAGCACGAGTTAATTAACGTTTATGGATACTGGCCTAAGAGGATGTGAAATGACACCCATCTTCAATCGAACTTAAAATATAACATCCATTTTAAACCGTAAATTTTAATAATAATTAAATGTCTGTAATTTATCGTATACATCCGAAATACATTCTAGACGTAAATGATAATAATAATACTGTGGGCTATTTATTTTAATACTTTCAACTGGGTGGTTGCAGATGTCACAATTTTAATTTCGCTATACTTTTCTTAATTATATTGAAAATACGATCGGCTAAAAAAAAAAATCTGGCAAAAGCGCCAGGGTATCCCGCTAAATTCAAATTTTCGTACGTTTTTTGCAATTTGCAGGGCAGTATTAGGTTATATGTTGATTCATAATATTATTAATATTATTCGCGATCGTAACAAGTATGTATTTACAGAATATGAATCATTAAAATCATCAATATAACTCTCTAACTTCAAATTGACTGACAACCATTACATTTTAGGCCAATTCTAACTTAGATACCTAGTTTTATTGATGATTCTTATGATTATCGTTAATCATATTTCAATCAACATACAACCTGACACTTACCTGCAAATTGCAAAAAAAAACGTTAGAATATTTGAATTTCGCGGGCTTCACTGACGCACGATACTAATGGCGATCAAAATTTAACGTATTCTATAGATTGACAAGTAACGACTTTTTCAGAAGGCAACTTTACGAATGCTAACGCAGACGACATGCAATTATCTTATGAGTTAGAAAAAGTACTCTAAGTATAAAGAACCATGCATACCGTTCACTATAACTTGTCCCTTACCGTCATGTTGGCACTACTACTTGTCAAGCTTAGTTTGAATACTAATAGAGTTCAAAATGGCTACTGACAGAACAGTGCTACCAACGCGTCACGGGTAAAGTTATATTATAATGAACGCACTGTAGATGTTTAGTCAGAGTAACTTTGGCCACAAGGGAAACAAGAGTATTTTCTTACTCTCACCAGTCTCACGCTGAGATCAAGCGTACTTAGTGCGAATTTCATCAAAGAAACTGAACGCGATCAGCACATCTAAACCGAGTTCAAGAGCTTTCAGTGTCGGGGCGAATTTCACCAATAAAAGTTGAACGCAATCAGCTCATAAACCAAGTTTAAGAGCTCATAAACCAAGTTTAAGAGCTGTCAGTGTCATTATTTTCTTTGAAATATTAACACTGACAGCTCTTGAACTCGGTTTGGATAAGCTGATCGCGTTCAGTTTCATTGGAGAAATTCACACTCAATATTCCAGCAGCTCTTAAACTTGGTATAAGTGCTGATCGCGTTCAGTTCTTATTGGTGAAATTCGCCCTCAGATTGGCTTAGTATTATTCCTATCACCGTCGCACAACTGTCAAACTACAAGTGCGAGACAGAGACCGAAAGAGAGAAGTTACCGTTCATTAATCTCGGCCTAAGCGAGTTTCAAGAGTTACGCTAAAACCGATTAGAAAGTGTAATGCTGTGACATCTGCAGCAACCCTTTCAGTGCTTCTGAGTTCATTCGGGTAGTCATTTTTATTATATTTTACAACTTAAGTCATAGTATAGAATTGTCCATTTTTTATTAGATCTATAAGTCTTGGCCATGTATAAACGCCCATTGTACATAATTACTACATGGTCAGTGTCTAATTAGGTTATTATATTTTTAATTTATAAAATAAAATATTTGGAAAATCAATGTCTGTGGTTTTTTTTTATTATAAGAATTAGAATCATTAATTTGCAGACAATATAGGTGTTACCAGTTGTTAAAATTGGTTATTTAATGTACAGTCTATATTTTGCCTGTTTAGGGCGTGCAATAGTACATTATGATACTAGAGTGCTACGTTGGTCATTATTACACTCGACGCGGTATTATTCGGCGATAAGGTAGCCGAGTGTCTAATGATCAATGTAATGCGTTTCATACGACGTTTTTCAACACACGTGTGAGGAAAAAAAGCAGACTTGTGAAAACTTATGCTACAATAACGTAATTATAGATATGATACATTTATATTTATAAAGTTCAACTGACAATTATTTTAGATTTCGTATTTTTGATAATAATTAACCACAACGAAAACATTAACAAATATTTGCTAGCGATGCCTGTTTTTTTTTTGCAGCTAAGAGTTTATAAGTTTGACAGCGTGTTAGTTATGGTCCACTGCCTAACTGCCTTTAAGAAAAGGAAAATGAAAATAATAACTACATACAGACTTCTGTTCAATGTGTGGGTGAGGTATTAGACGACCTGGCGGGGCCTAACCTGTTCTGTTGATATTAATAAACTCGTGTTCGCGTTCGTATTCTTACAAGCCTTGAACGATAAAGTGACTTATTGTAGGTGATGATAAGTTTTCAAAATCAATCAATTTAATAACAAAATTAACGTTGGAATTTAGTTGGAGGACATGTTAAATAATAAAGTTAGATCGGAGGGTGAAATGGAATCAACCCAATATCAAGATTCGTGGAATAACTTAAGGAAAAACTTAGACAATAACGTGTCTCAAGTGATATCAACGCAGCCGAGAGCGAAGGAAGATGGCGAGGGGTCTGAACCCATAAATACAACACAAGTAAAAGAAGAAACTTGCGTATCCTATTGTTGTGAAATTTTCTGCTGTATTTGGGAAGATAAACCCCAAAGGCCAAAAGCGAGGAGGAGACAAAAAAAAGACGGAGCTGGTGGTGATGACTATTTCGGAAATAACAATCAAGAGTTGGGCATGAGCAATGATGCAGGAGGTGATGATGATGATGACAATTCCGCAGATATTAACGATGATACGAGGAAGAGCAGCTATTTTGCCCATTATCACGCTGGTGGCTGTTATACTCATGCTAATGACAGTCATCATACTGGTCATATTCCCTGGGACAGGGGGCCGATACTGGTCATATTCTCTGGGATGAGGGACCTGGGGCATGGCAGAAGGGGGGACAGTGGGGTTGATTTTAGCGGAGGTGGGGGCAGTGGGGGTGGTTTTAGCGGAGGTGGGGATAGTGGGGGTGATTTTAGCGGAGGTGGGGACAGTGGAGTTGGTTTTGGCGGAGGGGGGGATAGTGGGGTTGATTTTAGCGGAGGTGGGGACAGTGGAGGTGGTTTTAGCGGAGGTGGGGACTGTGGGGGTGGTGGTGGATTTGACTAGCAATCAGCATTATTACTTTCGTATGTTTTTGATCGTAATTAGTCCTATTTGTCGTCTAACAATAAGTACTGTAGGCCGCAAATTGGTGGTAACAATGACCTTGTGGCGCGCAAGCAGTGTTTACCGCACGACTGTCCTTTAAAAACCAATTAAAAAGAGTTTTAGAGTAGAGAATTATTTTTGTGATTGTGACATCTGCAGCAACCCTTTAAGTGCTTCTGAGTTCATTCGGGTACCTAGTCATTTTTATTATGTTTTACAACATAAGTCATAGTAAGTATAGAATTGTATTTTTTTTATTAAATCTATAAGTCTTGGCCATGTATAAACGCTCATTCTAGATAATTACTACGTAGTCAGTGTCTAATTAGGTTATTTATTATATTTTGAATATATAAAATAAAATATTTCGAAAATCAATGTGTATGGTTTTTATTTAATTACATAATTTAAACTGTTCTGTAACAGACAGCACCGACTTTTATACAAAACATAAATCATCTAAGTACCTATATTGACAAAAGCGTATGCCTGGGAAACCTGGGAAATACTAAATAGGCAATACGAGGAAAAAACAATTAGTAAGTACGTGCATTACAGCAGGTTTAAATGGCTAATTCGTATGTGGGTACGTTACGAAGTAAGACAGCTATTTCAAGCAAACAATGCAAAGGCAATCGACAATAATTGATCATATTGTAATTAACTTTTTATTTATTTTACTTCGATGGTCCTAGTTTATCATTTATGACTTCCATTTACTGCGATATGTGGGTGGGCACGCCCTTTATGCCTGGAGGTTTTTATCTAGATATTAAGTTCGATTTACCTTTAGTTTTTTTTATTTCTGCTTGAGTATTCGTTCTCGATGTTTTGGTTGGTATATTGGCGTGTGCTAGCTGACATATGGCTGTTCATTAAATGTAGGTTTTGCGAAAGGTAAATGATTTTGCGCACTATTGTATAGAATAAATTTTTCTAACTGAACAGACAGCTGTGCTGCTGGGGAGTTTGTTGCGCCACTTCTTCCCAGCTAAAGCACTAGGAAGTGGTGAAGGGCGGGCGTTTTGGGGGACTGTCTTATGTAATTTTGACGTTCAAAAAGTGCTGATTCTCAGCCTAATTTGAATAAATGACTTTTGATTTTGATTTGATTTTAAAGACCTTCGGCATAAACCGTTCTATTTTCCAATAAACCACATTGCTGGTAATATAGGTAAAATATTGCCTAGTTGAAACAGGAAAATATCACAAATTTTGAACAATAAATAAATTAACGAGCATAAATAGCGTGTCAACGGTAGGTAGGTACCTACCGATAAATAAAACACTTTGTTATATAACTCGAATACATTATTTAGAACCTTTAGTTGTTACACGTTATATTATTATATTTTATAATTATTATCATGATATTTGTCAGCTAGGGGCCGACTCAACTTTGCTTCTATTCTTAATTTGTATCAACGTTTATCTTAGCGGAGACTGAGTGCGAATTTCACCAATGAAGCTGAACGCGATCAACAAATCCAAACCGAGTTCAAGAGCTGTGTGTCAATATTCCAAAGAAAATAATGACACTTACAGCTCTTAAACTTGGTTCATGTGCTGATCGCGTTCAGTTTTTATTGGTGAAATTCGCCCTGACTTATAACATGTTTGTAATGTAAGGAGTTTTGTAATGTTTAAGAGGATGAGTGAACTTTACACCCTGTTCCTTATACCCCTAAAGAACCTTCACTCGACTGTCGGCTGTTTCGTGAATTCCTTTGAGACAGAAATATGAGAAACAAAAATTTCATAGAGCAAACAAAATAACGTGACAATTCACATCCTCAGAAGGTTTCTTCAAAAGTATTAAAACCTCATACAACAATGGCTGAAACTGTTTCGAACTTTATGGAGTCAGACGAAGCGAAAGTCGGCACTGCATAAGATTGACCGCACTTAACTCATGAACTCACTACAAAGATAAAAATCTCGATCATCAGCAGAAACCGATTGACGATTTCTAACATATTTGTCCAGATCAAGTTCTATTGTAATTTCATTCTCATCATCGACTGCATGTGACTCGACATGATCCTCAACTAACTCTTTGTTACCTTCATCTAACTCTAAATCAACCTTCAATTCATTAACTTCATCTGGTTTCAATGATAACTACCCATCCTACTTTATATCGGTCGACAACGTGGTACGGTCCTCCTATGATTCGGAAACTTGTATGCTAAAATCCTCACTATTTTGATCATCAGTGATGTTATTTTCATTAGATTCCACATCTCGAACATAATGCCTATCATGCATGATGCCCTGAACAATAGCTAGATATAATAAAAGGACTGGACTGACCCGAATTTACATACTTCCTCGTGTTCTTTCTCGACCACTATTTTCGTCTCATCTTTGACAGTGCTGCAACAGGGTGCACATCATTTGTCGGGACGTCTTGGATGTCATTCACTATAAAATACATCAGCATCGTTATTATTCAGATTCGCGACCCTGTTCTGTCTGCCTTCATCAGACATAACTTGTGCAATCTGCTGTTCTTGCGTCCTATACGCTGCTTAAACTTTGTGGCATTTGCTCGAGAACTCTGTTCTTAATTCGTCTCACAGCGATTTAAAATTCATACCTCGTAATAAGTCTATTTTATTGTGAAAATATTGCCATAGGTATCTAGGTATAGGTATTTGCAAAAAAGATTAGCGCCCAATCACTCTCATGCCACTCATTGCTGGCAGCAATTAGCTTGAACTCGTCGATAAAATACACCGTTGATGCCCGAGAACGCCATCTCGCTCTGCTCTCTAAAAAAATAACAAAAACGACTTAGCTTTCTATTCTCCACCCTCCTCGACAGGCGAGATTTTTTTATCATTATGGTCCTTCTTCTGCGAATGTGTTTTCACTCGAAAACGCGAAAAATACTGGCACTCCACCAAAACGTCAGTGCTTCCTCCAGCGCTGACAATACCTACACACGACTTATTATGCTATACTTATCCAGTTTAAGCTAAACTCTTTATTTACGGAAATCCTATACAATGCGAGGTCAGCATATGAAATTTATAGCTTGATATTATTTCGATGCCACAAGAATGGGCGATCGAAATAGATTCACAAACAATTTGTGGTTTCGGACGGCTAACGGGAAACTAATATGACGTCAAAGAGTACAGTAGGTAACAAACAATTTATTGAGGGATGAGGTAAACTATTAATAATACCTAAGTACTGGGATTTTCAAGGTGTAGGAATGGGGCTTTGTGATTTCATTCGGACAGGAAGTTACATAGTTGAGTGTGACTCAAGTAATGGGATTCCAGCGTAACGGTCGGTGTTAGACCCTTGCAAAGATAAATGCCACCTTATTTGCTACCTACGTGACTGCGATTTCATACAATGTAGTTTTGTATTTCAAGATTTGCCTAAACCCCGTTTTCCGAAAAGCAGTAAAAAGCCTATTAATATACTGCTATCTGATCTACGTTCTGCTTCATAAGTTTGAAAAAATCTGCTCAACAACGTAAATAACGCAATGAATGTTGTTGAACTGTCAAAATGAAACAGGAAAATGTGTGCAATTAGATAGCTTATCTAATCTCGTATCAAGAGATTTAAATAGCAACTAATATTGAGTTTGATAGCGTGTTATTTAGGTTCAGACTGTGCAACGCAATCAATCTGTACAGCCTTTTTCCAACTATGTTGGGGTCGGGTTCCAGTCTAACAGGATGCAGCTTAATACCAGTATTATACATGGAGCCACTGCCTAACACGATACCCCCTGGTAAGACTGGTTGTCAGACTTTTGGGTTTTTTTATCTTTAAGTAACGACTGTCAAAGATCGACGAATGACAGCTGGCAGTGTAATGGATGGTCACCCATCCACGAGCCGACCCCTTCGATCGACCTGTGTGGCTCTTGTTATTTAGCCACGAGGCCCTACCTGGCTGCTAACGGCTTATGTGAATAATGATAATGAAAATAATAACTAAGTACAGACATCCTTCGGTTCAGTGAGTGTCTCATTGTCTGTGTGTTAGGCACTATAACTTGGTATATAAATAAGTAAATGACCTGCTTTAGCAATATTCACAAACGGTTCATCAACGGTTCACGTTCGCGTTTTTTCAAGCCCTAGAGAACGGTGACATTAATGAAAAGTTGTCTCCCTCTCCCGTTCAACACTTCAGTTACCAAAATCATTAAATAAAACAACAAAATTAATGTTGGAGTTTATAAGACTTTTAATAATAAAAGCCGACCCCAACATTATCGGGAAAAGGCTAGGCAGAATGAATAATAAAAGTGTGAAATAAGACAAATTCGATAGATTCAAGTTTCGTAGAAGATATCTGTAAACGTCTGAGCACAGCCGCGTTTATGTTATACAACCTATCCAAAAAAGTAAATCGGTCAACAATACTAGTGGCCTACCATGGTCTTGTAATTTCTATTTTAAGATTTGGTGTTATATTTTGGGGTTATTGTAGTGAACGAGAAAGCATTTTTAAAGCTCAAAAGCGCTGTTTGAGAGCTATATTATTTTGGCCTCAAAGTTACTGACAGTTGTGTGCCTATATTTAAGTCTCAGAAACTATTAACTTTCCCATGCCTCTATATCCTCGAATTAGCAATATTTGTTAAAACAAACCGTAATTTATTTGCCACATTAACAGAAACCAGAAAACGGAGTACATCATTAAGATCACAATATCAGAATTTACTTCACACAGGCACATTTAAAACGAGTTTATTAAAAAAAAATGTAATTTGTATGGCTCCTGTTGTCTTTAATAAAATTCCCGATCATATGAAAACCTTGCCCTTGATGAAATTTAAAAAATGTTTTACTGAATTACTTGTAGATAAATGTTATTATTCTGTTCAGGATTTCCTAAATGATACATCTTAATAACCTTTTTTGATAACTTGTATACCTAATAATTATTGTGTTTGCATGCCAACAAGGCAGAATGTACACGGTTCTTTATTATGTTATTTACGATCCTATTTGTATGTACCTGCATTCAAAGCAAATAAAGTATATTCTATTCTATTCTATTCTAGAATTTTAAACACTAAAATGTCGCAAGTGATATCAACCCAGCCGAGGGCATACAAACAGGGGGACGGAGCAGCGGATACCACACCCATGAATACACCAGAAGGTGAAGTAGAAACATGCGAATGCTGTTGTTGTGACCTGTTTTGTTGCTGCAATTCTGACAAACCCGCGAAGCGTTACCCAGATGGTGGTTATGACAGTCATCATACTGGTGACAGTCATCATGCTAGTGATTCTCACTGTGGGGGTGGTTTTGACGGAGGGGGGGACTGTGGGGGTGGTTTTGATGGAGGGGGGGACTGTGGGGGTGGTGTCGATTGAGGCGGGGACTGTGGGGGTTGTGATCGCGGAGATGACTAGAAGTCAGTGTAATTTGTTAGTATTAACTTAGGTCTAAGAATAAGTAATACTAAGTGTTAAAATATGATGAACGTGACGTACTTTACCTATTATATATTATAATATAGGTATCACGTAGATACCTACAATCGGTGTGTGTGTTAATTGCAATAAAAACTTTTTACAAAAAAAATCAAACGACTTCCTAAAAAAAACATTACACAGTGAAAAATAACTTTAATTTCGGAAGTTCGGTGTCTTTGGTTTTGAATTTTCGTTTTTTTTTCGAAGTCGTATGGTTTTTTTTGTAAAAAGTTTTTATTTTTCACTTTTTAGTTGTGGTACCTACCTACCCATTTCAGGTAAATACCTAACAGTGACAGGAATATGTTAAAACATCCTCCACATAGACTAAGTGGGAAAAATACGTATTATTGTAGATAACTCAAAAAGTACCCAAGCAAAGTTAATAAAATTTATATGGGCAACCTCGAAAGCATAGGTACCCTTTCAAACAAAAAAAGATTTTTCAAAATCGGTCCACAAATCCACAATTGACGGAGAAATCGGTGAACATAAATAATAAAACATAAAACTTACATACGCTACGAACATAGAACCTCCTCCTTTATGGAAGTTGGTTAAAAATACAATTATAATATTTTTTAAAGAAAAACAAATCGTTTTTATGTCCCTTTCTATCTATTCCTATTTCTGAGTAGGTATGCTTTAGTTTTGTTGCAAAATAATGATTTATAGGCTCGTTCACACCGGCGCGACTTGTCGCGCGACGCGACACCGGCAATTGTTCAATCGTGAAGTTTTATTAGAAATTGTATTGTTAAAGTCGCGCCGGTGTGAACGAGCCTTAACTCGAGTGTTAACTTACGCAGTAATATTATTTACCTAATTTTATACGTTTCTGTACAATCAAGTTGGATTTCGTGGCGCCTTTTTTTAGCGATAAGAGCAATGACCTTGATTTTGACATTTCAATTTCAGTGTTGCTAGAGTTCTTTTTAAATTACCACATTTTGCGTTAATATCGATGCAATTTGCGCTTTATTGTTTATTCTAAATGTAGTCCAATTAGCTGTGTTACGCAAACTGCATTGCACAGACAGCTATGTCGTCACGTCAGTAGATAATTATTCATTAAGTAATTTAAATTAGATAGGTATTAATTTTTAATATTATGTGGGCTTATCCTTTGTATTGACTTTCTTATCCATTGTAGATAAATTAATACGATTACCTACAGAAAATAAATATTTTGCAATTATTTCTAGTATAATATTAAACATACTTTTTTGCAGGCTCTGTTCTTACACTCCCATGTTTTCAATTTAAACACACGGTAAGCATTAAACAAATAGGTTAGCAGACAGGTAGGTCATTCCTCAACTTCGATAAATAAAATCATGTGCTAAATAAATAAGTAAGTACCTACTACAAAACGAGTCGATTCTACAACACATTTGGTAGAACGGTAGAGTAGAACACAACACAGTCGTGTTTACTCCGTGGCATGAGTCAGACCGTTTCACAGTTAGCGCTTATTACTACAGACAGTCGTTGGTTTAATGTGTGAGTGACACTGCCACGATAACTCGTATTAGTTGACCGTAGCGTGGCTATTCCCGTCCAGTATTATTATGCGTCAGTGTCGAACAAAGAATTAATTGAAATAAGTGTTCTCAATACTTTATTCAAGCATTGAAGGACAAAGTGACATTGTTTACCAGTTTTGAAGGCTGGCGTTTTGATGAACGTGTTTATTTAGTGATATAAAAAGTAAACAACATTGACGTTGTAGTTGATCAAAGGACTTTTAATAAAAACTGTGAGTGTAAAATGTGATATAATGCCATAATAGTATTTACAAACCTACTATTTACGAAGCAGGACAGGATATTTCGAGCGATTACGTCATGTTTCGGGTCGGGAGCGGCCAGACGTAGGTACAGACTTAGAATAAATTAAGTACATTTCCAAACAAACAATAATATGTCGCATGTGATATCTGCCCAGCCGTCGGCTACATCACCGTATCAACCAACGGCAATGCAAGAGGGCAATGGTGCAGATAACCCACCAAGGATACACAGAATAGACAGTGAACAACACGACGATTGCTGTATCCACACAAGAAACAAAAAAGGATGTTGTTTATTCGTGTGCACACTTCTATCAATGTGTTGCCAGGGTATCAAAAACTGTACCGAGAGTTGTTGTGATTGCTGTGCGAATTCCTTGAACGACTGCTGTGAAGACAAACCCAGGGAGAGGAACCAAAGGATTTACCACAAAAGATATAAGAACTCCGGAGGAAGTTACTATGACAACACTACGGATAACAACGATGATTGGGGCATATCTAGTCTTTCGGCGCAACATATGCATGTAGGAGTGAGCAATCATGCTAGCGAGCCCGCACAAGATTTGATGCCGAATTTGAATGATGATTACAACTCCTCAACTCAGCACAAGAGTGGTCACGACTCGGCAACGCTTCCTTTAAGTGGTCACCACGACTCGGCAAAGCATCATCCGAGCGGGCAGGACTCGGTAACGCATCACTCGACTGGTTGCCACAACTTGGGCACGCACCACTCGAGTAGCCATCACGACTCGGGTACGACACACTCTAGTAGCCACCACGACTCGGGAACGCATCACTCGAGTAGTCACGATACTGGCGGAGGGTTCGATTCTGGGGGTGGTTGTGATTCAGGTGGGGGTGACACTGGAGGGGGATGTGATTCAGGTGGTGGAGGTTGCGATGACTAATTTATAGACAATATTTATTTTTGTGAGATGCTTTTACTGTAATTCTATAATAAATGTACTTAGAAGACAATATTATACCTGTTAGCAGAACACGATGACGAAAATGTGTCTGACTTCTAAAAAGCCTTCAGCAACTTGTCCACGAGACAATAATATCAAGTTAATTGATTTTAGCTTGTCTACAAAACGAAAAAAGTAAAAATCAGTCTCCTCTAAAGTCCATTGGAGAGCAAGATTGAATCTTCTAATTCTCTACTCATGCTGATTGTCGTGGATGAGGCACTAGGTTTATTGTAATTAAGTTATTACTTATACTGTTTGCTTGATTAACTTAAATGTGTGTCGCGTACAATCAATGTCTTATTGTGTACCTAATCGTAAAATTACATTCTATTTTTAAATTAAAATATTGCGCCGTTGCTTTTTTATATAACTATTTACTTAGTCTTTATGCCAATAAAAATGGGGAAACCATCAAATGTATTATAAAGATCTGACACATATGCGAAAAACACAGGTATCAGCAATTTAAAAATAATAATCTCCCTGAATCATTTTGGAAACCTTAACTACATTTTTATCTGTTCCTATAAATTAATAAGCAACGCACAAGGCTGGTGATTTTACTAAGAAAGATAATTGTATTTTATGTAAGTCAAGTGATAATACATATATACGTGTACGTGCCTATAGGTCGTATAAGGTGCTACACTTTTGTTGCTAATTATTGTTATAATAACATTTGGAATTTTTTATGTAAAAAAAATTAACATACTTAAGCAAAGGACAGACTAGTTTAAATTGTTGGCATGCGCTACTGGTGAATACATTAAATATTCCTATTTTGTCATCTGCCAAAATATGCCAGAGAACTGTCTGCACCTAAATGACTTGTTGATTAATAAAATTAGGTCAGTTTGTACAGCAACAGCCAACAAAAGAGTCTTGTGATATACCACACCACTGAACTCGGTACGGCGGCAATTCATTATTTTTATATGCATGAAAACTTTACAAAAACCACACTATTTACGACAAACTATATCAAAGCACACGCATTAAAGGGATTAAATTAAAATAATTATTGTTTACATAGTAGGTACTAGCTACCCATCCCTGCTTCACACGGTTTACGACGAAGACGTCGAGATTTCTTTAATTAATATAATAGATATTATTATGTAAGTTCAATATAAATGCATCATACATAGAGTCTGACCAACGAAAGCTGTCCACGAATTATTCAATCATAATAACAAATATACCGGATATACCTTCCATTGCGTACCTAGTTTAGAAGAAAAACGCGGTCACACAGACACGAAATACTACTTTAATTTATATGTTTTTAGAAGATAGTACACTGCCTGTTTACTTATGTCTTTTGTCGACAATACCTATAATAAAAATAGTAATTTCATAACAATAAACTTTTACATAAGACCATCTAGGTAAAAAATGTTGGCTTGGCCTGCCATGTTAGAATGTAGGTAAATGTAATCAGTCAGTAATTAATATATAAAATAAGTAGCTTATTTTTATTGAATGTTGTGCATTTTTGTATGTTGTATTTTTGTGTACTTACTTATTAAAAACGAGTAATAATTGCTATAACAACAATCGTTTTCTTATTCTTATCTAGTTCAGTGTTGCCATACAATAATTTTTAACAAGAATAATGGGTAATGAGATTATTCTAATAGGTGCAAGCGAAGTAAGAATTATTTAGTTTGAATGGGTGGTAAGATCCTGTAGTTAACCATTCGGCTAAATTAAAAAAAAAAACAGGATAATTGAACACATAATGGTACCTACCTGCAATATAATTTCTAATGATTAAACTACTCTTATGCCAAGGGCAGTAGTTCAATCATTAGATTTTTTTCCGTTAGTAATGGCAAATATTTATATCACAGCATGGGCCGTTCCCAAGTTACCAATTAATTTGTACCTTTCGATAAGAACCAACCGTTCAGCTATGATCTCACTAGAAGCCGTTCTTAAAATAAGGTGTGAAAACGTATGAAACAGACAAATAGATAAACTATTGCATTTAGAACAAAATTTGGATGTTCGCGTAAGTAGTGACGTGAATAAATGCACTTGCATTTTCTCAGTATTACTGGCTCCTTGCCACTTTATGCTGATTATTGGCTTGGTTTCCCTCCACCTGCGAAGTGCATCCTCAATTATATGCTTACTGCCGTCTAATGCTTACGAATTTTACGGAAACTTCAAAGTGTTTCTTAGAATTATCGGTTTTGAATAAGTGCCAAACTTTAACGTGGCGCCAAAATTGTTAAAATAAACAGAGCTGTTCGACGTTTCAGATATTTATTATCAGAGCTAGATGACCCGACAGACGTTGTCCTGCTCAAACAATAATCCCGCGGAAAAAGGACCTACAGCTTGATTCACGGAACATGAAGCGAGTCGCTGCGCAGTAACAATTTTATGTGCCAGCGGGGTTGAGGGTTGGGGGGTAGGTACTGCGCAGCGAGTAGCTCTAACTTGCGAGCCGACATTTGAATCGAACTTTACCCGCAGTATTTCCGGGAAACTTTTCTTTCCCTGAGAACTTAATTAGAACTAGGTAGGTACACTGTTACAAAGGTAGGTGTGGTCGACCTCACAATTCCTTTATCACCCTATGGTAAATGGTTAAATATCACTTGCACATAATTACGTCATGAAACGACAAGCACCCTTATTCTGTAACACACTTTTAATGAGAATCAAACAGAGTGTATTACAGCAGCGCATCGAAAAAACACACGTAGGATTTTCAACTCTCAGGGCTAAGCAAAGCGTTCAAAATTGCCCGTGCGAATCTGGGCTAATTGTGTTACGCAATTTTACATAGGTATTTGTCGATGTGACAGTTAGATATTTTCAATATGAAATTGCAATTACTGGAAATTATTGTTAAAAGTGGTAAAGCATACAACTATACCTAATATTATTAAATAGATACAAATAGATTATTTTAACTTACTCGCGCATACGCACATAACACGAAAGTATGTAGGTACCTGCTCTAGTTACACAGGTCATGCGATGCAAACATAACATCACGCCTGTAATCCCCGAAGGGTTAGGCAGAGGTGTACCTATAGTACACCCGCATTTCGCCAGTTATGTTTAAGTCCCATGTATTATGGGGCGAGCCCATTGCCATCAACCGGGTACAGATCCAGACTCCGGGGTGCTACTGAGAAATTCCCAAATGGAAAAACCCAATAACACTGCCCGACCCAGGAATCGAACCCAGGACATCATGCTCAGCATTAGCGACCTTCAACCAACGAAACAGTCATGCGATGCAGAGAGATAAACTTACTAAAAGTATGGGCAAAATTCGTAGAGCGCATTGCCTTTGCTAAGAAAAGTAAGCGTTTCAGACGAATATGAAAACCAAAGGTGACCTTGGCGTGTAGCCGCTTAGTTTTTAAGCTCTGGCTGGAGCCCGGTTAAGCAGCCCACAACCTCCTAAGTTGTGTTGACCTGTGAGATCCAAATTATTAAAAAAAAAATCTCTCCTATATCCCATTAGACCAGTTAGGAGAGCATTTGAATACAATAATTATGTCTCTGGTGGCGGGCTCTCGACGCATCGGCGGGAATCCTTAGGGCTGATCGTGCATTGATTACTGATCAGTATATTTATAATTAATAGTAGGTAACTAATAAAGTCTCGTACACACTGGTGCCAGTGTGACATGGCAGCATTTTTTTTGTTCATGACATTTTGTCCTCTAGAGGGCGCCATTTTCAATTTACTGTGACGTCACATGGCCTATACGACCAGCGGGCGACCGAGACGCTTCCAACGATACCCCATTTGTCAAATTATGATGAGGAGTTTAGAAGTTACTCGGGAACAGATGAACATACTGGTCAAAATCATAACCCTCCTTTTTGCTTCGCCGTAGTCGGGTAAAAACCAAACGTATTGACCTTGGCCCTCCAAAACAGGATACATCAGGCCGTGTCCTAATATAAGCGATCGCCGCGCAAATACGCGATCGACGCAATTTTTTGATGCTCATTTGTTCGGAGAACCGGAAGGCACCTACCATCGGCGCTGAAATGTTTTCACCATTTTCTAATTATCCATGTTTTTGCATGCGTTGGGTTTTCACGAAAATTCGAATTATCAAATCTCCCTACGACACATGAAAGAGCGCGAAGATCGCGTACTTGCGCGACTATCGCTTCCTTATGACATGTCATCACCGCACTAAGAAAGCGCGACGCTTTTATTAGGACACGGGGTGATGACATAATTCATAGTAGGTAATATTTATTTAATAAACAGTCAGAACATCTTCAAAGTTACTATAATACGCATCTACTGACTACTCTTGGAAATCCCTGCGGTATTTATAGATGATTCTGATTGTCAGTAACGGTTCAGTTATTGGTCCGGTCAAGTCTGAGTGAGACCTTGTGTGAACAGTGAAATAAAATGATTGTGTATTGTGTAATGTAAACAAATTCTGGTTAGTTACAAACTAAAATAACGAAAATACCGTGATTCGTGATTTATGTGAGCAATCAATCGTCGTGACGCTGTGGCTATCTCTGTACCGGGAATGAAATAAACAGAACTTCAATCAAGAAACAGTGAAATTTTCTGTTAAATTTACTATTCAGAAATCTAAAACTACGTCACTCGCTAGACAGCCGGAAAATGACTGCTACTATTCCAACGGAATATGAAGTTATAACCAATCAACCATCAGCAAGAAGCTCCAAAGTTTCACCGGATGGGACGCATCCACCAGACGAGGCTCCCAAAAACGGCGACGTAAATTCACAAAATCCACACCAAACTCCTGCAACTGAAGACGATCAACTAATTGGACCCGTAAATTTATTAGATGAAGCCACAGTAAACGATGATAAGGATGCACCAAATAGAGCTACGAAACTAAACGTAGCCTCGGAGCTCCCAAATAAATTTACAAATTCACCAAAAGAATCTTACCAGCCAGGTCCAGACATAAATAGTCAGAATTATAATATCAACGGACCTGACCTAAATCCTGGCGCAGGAAGTAACATTGCATTAAGCCTATGTTTGATGCAATGTTGTAACCTTTGTATAACCTGCTTTTCCGACTGTTGTGATGAATATTATAACTGGTGCTGCTGTTGCTGTACCGATTCAGAAATTTGTGCGAGCTGTTGCACAGGGTGTATGGAATGCTGTGCACAGTGTGATTGTGGTGTTTGCTGCAACTAATCAACATATTTAAATACTACTATCGAATAAGCCCAGAATGTGCTGTACTGACCTTAAAAGGCGGCTGGTACAAACTGGATGTGCAAGGCGGAGAACCGGCTGTTGTGACGCAGTTTGGGGTAGTCATTGCGATAGGCTAAGTTGATTGAGCATCTAAGGTTGGGGCGTGATTTCCAAAAGAACCAGTGTATGATGAAATCGCTGGATTTACTAGTTTTTTTTTTTGTGTTTTGACAATTGAGCCGGTTTCGACTATTCTGCCAGCGTCACGTTTAGATTTACTAGTTTACTAACACAAAGACACACTTCTCGTGATTTCATACCAGTCGCCGTGTCATTGTCAAAAAAATGGAGCATCTATACCTACTTTAGATGCTCCATATTTTTACACATACGATTGCCATGACCCACAATGTGGCTACATTTGTACCGGGCGGAAACAAATAATAAGTTTAATAATTAGGCCTAAATAATCCGCCAATCATCTCTAGCTCATAGAAAAAACAATTTTGTTTGATGAACATTATTGTAGCTAGAAACTAGAAAGTCGAGTGTTAAAAACTAAGGTCGGCCACATACATACACAATTCCATACATTCCAAATCCATACAAAATCGAATCACACACATACAGTAGTTCCCCGTTTTTCTCCGATTCGAAATTCCAAATCGGAATTCCGTCTGTATATTGTGGCCGGCCTTTTGTATGGTAGGTATGGATTTGCTGCCTTCGAAATTCCGAATCGATATTTCGAAACCGAATTCCGTATGTATGTGGCCGGCCTAAACATACTAAAAGTTTGAAGTTTCGAAGTTAGGTGCTGTCAAAAATTTGACATTTGATGATTCAACTTTGTTTGAGTGCAATGAGCTGTGCATCGTGCATGTGGGTGTGCCGGGTGGTGTTAAGAGGGTTTATTCCGAAAGTTGGCAACGTCGCAAATAGATGTCAAATATTTCGCTGTTTTGATTGATTTGATAATATTTCTGTATGGAAATAAAAAATGTGGCTAACTAGCGAACTAGAATATTGATTATGAAATGCAATAATTAATATCGTAACACCGAATAGTTAGTTTTAGATGTAAAAAAAGTATTTGGTAACTTTCCAAATGCCTTTTTTTCACCTAAAACGGGTACAACATCAAATTCAATGTTATAATTGCAATTCATTATTAATATTCTAGTCAATTGGTTAGCCACATTTCTTATTTCCATACAGTATTATTTCCAAATTAATCGAAACAGGTAAATATTTGACAGCTATTTACGACGTTGCCAACTTTTAGGATGCACCCTCTTCAGTGCTAGACGTAAAAAATATTTACGTAAATTATCATACTTAAAAATAAAATAACTTTTGTCAAGTAACATTTTTAAATGAATAATAATGTAGGCATTGACTGTCTAATATAGATAAGATAAGAAACAAGTGTAGTGCAAAAAATAAATGTTTTGATAATATGTGCCAAATTGCGTTACAAAAATAACTTGTGGTTTCACGTGCAAATTAATGTTACTTATCTTTATTAGGATTTGGATAAAACTAAAGAAGGCGTAAGAAGAAGATTTTACCTAAAGGTTCTAAATCTAGATTATAAAATCGGAGAGGTACTGGATTAATTTTTATTAAAAATTCTGAATTAAGTATAGTTTATTCAGATCTAGAAATATTTTGGTGGGTGGACTTACTCAGAATCAACAAAAGGATCTGTTTATTGGTCTATCTACTTATTTATATTGGTGGTTATATTTATAGTCAGCTTGCCAAAACTTAATATTTAAGAAAAAAGAAGAGAATTTTTTGATACCCATACACAAAGTAGGTACTTAAACATTTACTGAATAATTATATTACTCCTGAAAAAGAATTTAAGTACAATATCAAATACAACCAAGATGTCTCGCTCTGCAGCAGAAGCCAATGCAATTACAACTCAGCCTTTAATAAGTCCTATGAACATTGCAGAACCGAATACAGATATGGAAAATATGGCCAACATTCCCGTCTCTCCTGACATAGCAGCAGAGGTAATAACAACTCAACCGATGATGAATGATCCAAATGACGAAGAACAGAAGGAAAAAAAACAGCAGGGAATAGAGGATATTGTAGAAACAATTGAGGAAGTTTCTGATGACTGCACATGGTGCTGTTTTACTTGTGCGGACTGTGCACACAACTGCGACTGCACTGGCTGCGATAACTGTTGCGACGATGGCGGTGACTGTTGCACTGGTTGCTGTGCAGATGGACCGTCTGACAACGCCAACATAGATGGGGATGATGTTGCAGGCTGTCTTGAGTGCTGCGGTGCTTGTTTTGAATGTTGTAGTAATGATTAGGTTATTTTTATTTTATTTGTCCCGACGTACAAGCTTGAGCCTTACTTTGTTTTTTGTTGTTTATATTTTACTCTGTATGCCAAGTTATTTAGGAAAATATTATTAATTCTTTATAAGGTGATTAGAATATTTTGATATTGTTAAAGTACTTCCAGCAAGATTTTATATTTTTTTAAGCATTAATTTTATATTTTTATATCATAGTTTATTTTAACATTGATAAATCATTGCGGTTGTCCATTGTTATACTTATGATTAATATTTTACCTTTTTTTAATTGATAAAAATCATTCTGCACTCCATGTGCAACATGTACAGTACAGTGCCATATTTTTATAACTCTTGTACAATACCTACTTCTAACAAGATTTTATATTTTTATATCATAGTATATTTTTATACTTATTCATAAGTAATCGCAGTTGTACAGTGTTATAAGATTTATATTCTAGCTTTTTAATTGATAAAAATCATTGTGCACTTCCATGTGCAACATGGCATATTTTTATAACTCTTGTACAATGATGATGTACCTATCCTTGTAATCTTTGTGTAATCTGGTACATTTCCTAATGTTTGGGCTATCCGACCATCCCTATCTGACCACATATTATGAGAATACTATTTATAAATGCTTAATAAAAACATTGTACTCCATTATGGTTGTAAGCTGTTAATAAGGTGCTAGGAAGTGTATCTAAAGCTTATATCTTTATAATTTTAATCTTTAAAAAATGATATTACTTAGTTTGTAAGGTAAAGTTTTGTATCTGCCTGCGACTTTGACCGCGTGAAATTTATTGTTCATGTGATCCACCGCGTCGCATCGCATCGTCTGCCCGTGCTATCACTTCGTTTTCGGTTAGCGCTTTTGCGCTTTGCTCGGTTCCCAATGGTCATAGCGTGATGTTAAATGGCCTATAACCTTCCTCGAGAATGGACTATCAAATGCAAAAAGGTTTATTTTAATCCGACTGGAAGTGCCAGAGATGAGCGCGTTCAAACAAAAAAACTAACTCCAGCGTTTTAATATTCGTCATTGGCCAAGGATATTTGTTGAAAGAACAATAAGTAATGCCTACACAATGCATTTATTACTTTTTTAAGTTAAGTACCTACTTACTAACTTTTTGGTCAACGCTTCTACCCTTTTTTTTTTTTGGGTGGGAAATCATCAAGTAACTTCTCCCGCTCTGGGTGGAGCGGGAGGGCGTGTCAGACTCTTACTGACTAAAACCCACCCGTGTTCCTTCAGTTGCCTGTGTTGCCAGGGGCCACGGTATCCCTTTCGGACTTTCCCGCAACCCCGGCAGGCATCGGCCCTGGTGGGCCCCGCCATTGGTGCTGACATCTCTTTGAGGCGCGCGTGGAACACAACGCGCCGAACGCTTCTACCCTGACTTGGTAGAATGGTAGTAGGTACTTTGTATTTCAAGTCTGACGTATGACGTAATATTTAGGTAGGATTCTATCTCACAGTCGCTTGTTGAAGTTCGACTTATTTAGTAAGTACCTACCTACTTTAACAGTTGTATGTTTAAACTTACCCATTATGTTTAAAATAATACGTAGGTAGGTACCTACTATTTTAAATTCGCGAGCTATTCCTATAATATAATTATCCTTGCATTGTTGAGCTTAATTTTTTTACCGGAACTACCTATCATGTTCAATTTAAGGAAATTAAGGAAGTATTAAAATTTTGTGTAATGAAAAAAGTCGAAAGCTAGCCATTCTAATTAGGTGCCTAAATTAGGAACCTAATTAGAATAATATAATTGGCTTTCGAGTAAGCACTGCCTAATTAAAACTATGACGTACGATCAGTATGAGAAAACTGGCTTCTACATGGAAGTTTTAAGAGATGAAATCAATGTAGCATAAAAGGCGCTGTGCAAAACAAAAATTGTCGCATTATCTCGCACTGAAACGAGATATATATAGGTACCTACATTATGACTAAGATATAATTTGGAATAGGTACTGAAGGTACCTTGGTCTTATACTTTAAAGGTACTTATTTAAATAATATATTTACTAGTTTAAACTATTCCATGACTCATTTACTAGTCATTTTTGGCGCCCTTATAGCAAACGGGGTCTGCAGACTGAACTATTAATAAGTAAATACTATATACTAAGTATATAAAAGGCCGGCCATTTTATTTAGACTGAATAGGTAAAATACTTAAAGGTACCTATTTGGAGACGTTATTTTGGTGCTAACTTACGATTATTATTGCTGCAGATCTCAAAACTGCTATCTAATTGCGCAACGCATTTTAAGTCATCCATTCCGATTAGTTGCTTTGGTTTCGATAGGTATTTACTTAATTTTACGACTTTCGAATTGCGTAACTTCAAAATCAGTGAAGCCGATACCAATCGCTTAAGAGTGAACGATAAGCGTATAAGTAGGCTAATATTGGAATTGTGTAACTATTTTGACAGTTGGAAATCGGCTTCAAACTAACAACCGATATGTTTCATCTGTCAAACGAAACCAAAGGCAACCCTGTTGGTTGATATCATTTATCTTAGTAATTTTTTTGGGATTTATTCGTGTATTCTCCTAAGTTAATACGAAATTATGTAAGTGAACATCATCTTGATAAATTATGAATGTGTTTTTGTGTAAAACCACAACGATAAATCACTATTTTTGGTATTTGAGATACCGGCAATATTGTCGGCAGCTGCACGTAAGTAATTTATAGTGTTAGTAAACCTCGCTTTTGGCTATTTCCTAATTTAATTTTTGTTTCAGCTGCCACAATGTCACGAGGTTATTTGTTGCTTATCGCGGAAGATCAACGCCTCAAAGACGGGTTTATTATAAGCCGCAGACTTTTGAAGAGTGCCTGCAATCGGCTCGATCTGCCAACAAACAGGAGTACATGATTGTCTGTGCGAGGTAAGTTCTACCATTAAATATTCCTATAATATAGGTACATTAAGTATTAGCAGTCGTTACTGACATAATTTTCATTTTCTTTTAGGTAATTTCTTAGGGATTCTTTCAATATTAATAATGAATAATCAAATTATGTGGTTTCAGATTTATGGATATGTTTCAACTTCACGGTGTGGTAGGATGCATCGAATTGATGGTAACCATGTTGCTATAATCCGTTCTCATGCAAATGAGGAAGCTTATCTCAACCGAAAATTGCCTTTATGATAATAGCCTGAATGTACTGACTGTAAGTACCTAATCATAATTTTATTGTGACTAATAATTAAGTATACCTTTTCTTATTACAATTTGAATTCCACCTACAATCAGTGTTTAAACTATTTTTATATTAAAACTTTGCTAGAAGTAATAGAATAACAAATCTTACCTATAGTTTGTATACATAGGATAAGTAGGTATTTAAAACATTTACAAAACATGCCTATTTAAGTTGTAAAAATGTATCCTGTCATAAATTATAGGATGTCCAGTGTAAATAATCAAAATCAATATTGTAGTCTACTACCATACTACGATAGTCTTGAAGGTTATTATCTAAACATAGAACTATAATATTATGGTACTTACTTAAATTTATTTCTAAAGTTTATTGTTAGTTTATTATGTGGAACCCTTCAAAATACTCTTTTACCACAATTAGCAATGATGCAGTTGCCGAAGTTATTTCAAATATCTTAGTCAAGTAGTTACCATGCTTCATCCATCAATTAAATAGAACTGTAGGCACCTAATTGTTGTTTATGAAAGAATATTATTCTATATAGTAGATAGATTGTGCATTGAAATGTTTAAGGGAGAGGCCTATTAAAGATTGTGGATGGTAAGGCGTGATGAATTGATTCTTTCCTTTTATATTTCAGGTATCAGGCTCAACTACATTATTCAGGAAATAATTAAACTTTCTCTCATGCGCTACCAGCAAGTATTAGCAGCAGTATATAAATTATCCAAGATAACTTCCACAGGAAAAGATTCGATGCCAAATTCCACTAAATCATACACTATATTTATACTTACCAATTTCTTTTTGCCTCATGTATATTTCATGTAAATGTGAATAAATGCTAATTATATGTAATGATAATGATATAAATAAAAAAACAATTTGTTTACTATAATTTATTTATTTCCTATTTTTTACCTATACCTCACCGTAGACAATTAAATTTACTAAATACCACTATTTTCTAAGGCCTGTGTTCACCAACATTAAAACCACCTGTTGGTCTACGTCAAATTTCTAAGGAAATTTTATCTATAGAAATATCAAAACAGTTGATTTAAATTTTGGTGAACACAAGTCTAAATTTAATATATTAATCACTTGTATTTATTTTGAAGAAAGATATTAAATTCTTTAATATTCAGTTTCCTGCTTTTGCGCAAACAACGGCATTGGGGTGACATCATTCATGCTGGCTTCATCTCCGTAACACCCCGGGAACTCTCCTAAAGTTATAAAACAAAATCAAATTATTTACTGCTCAAACAAACGTTATGTGGCTAACTAGGCCTTCATAAGCCCATGCCTATAACAGCCATCAGCCTATAATCAAAATCAAAGTCTTTGCTGCCGGTTGTTTAATTTCTTCTTTATTTAGGGCACATTTATCAGTCTCCAGATATTTTTATATAACATAAAACTATATTAGAATGGTAGTTAGGTATACATAAAATATATGATAAATGACTGTAGAAGTTTCCCCAAGGAAGTACCTATATTCATAATTATGTTGAGTTGCTGCTTGATTCTTACAATCAAGCTTACCTTTAATGATTCATACAGAAGATTGATTTTCCATGTCTAGCCTTGCCACCAATAATAAAATCCTCCATGTTTCAACTAGATTGATTAATTTGATTCTTGCATTTTCAGTGCTAGCTCCGTCTGTGAAAATATTATGATTAATGTTTTGTAGGCAGTTGTTATTTAGTTATTATAGTTTGTTTCAGCATCAACTTATGTAAATCCACAAATATTAATTAACGATTTCAGTTGTTAGACTGTGAGGTTGCCGGTCATAGTAAAAATAATTATTATTTTAACTGCAGTAAATAGTTAACCTCACGTAAGTTGCTTGTGTCTACACAACAAAGGAATGATTGTCCCTGTGTAGCCTGACCAATAATTTACCTCGCTAGTAATTATAAGTCAATGCTACAGCTGCAATAATTTAATTAGATACGAAGGCACAGTCCTACACACGTTATTCTTATTTATATTGGTTTACTTACTTGTAGTTACGTTATTGACTTTGTTACTTTTGGCTATTGATCAAAACAACCTACGTCTTAGTGCAGCCCGTACAAACCAAAGACAAGCCCTAGGGCTCTGCTGTCTTCCATGTCTTAAAACCAGAGAATTTTCCAAACGTCTTTCAGACAGTCAGACAAGAAAAATGTTCCAAAACTATTTATCAGAGGCCCATTATTTCCATATGGGAATAGTAAATATAATTCTCTATGTAGAAAAATATAAAACAACAACAAAATTCAAGGCAAAACAATGCATAAGTTTGAAGTTTCGTAAAACTTTTATTCAGTGTTGCCAACTTTTTCCGGTTTGGAGGTCCATTTATTTTGAAGATTGGAGAATGAAAACAAAACTGCATACGAAATCACTCATTGTCATTTTTAGGGTTCTTTATTCAACAAGGAAGCCTTATAGTTTCGCCATGTCCGTTTGTCTGGCTGTCCACTGCTTACATCCGAGACTCGTAGTACTTGAAAGCTGTAATTTGAAATTAATCAACCAACTTACATTTGCAGTTGGAAATGTTGGAATGTATCAAATCAAATCAAATTGTTTATTGCAATCCATAATGTACACTTACAGGTGGTAAAAAAAAAATATATATAGAAACAATTATGGATCCTGTTGGGCACACCAAATTACATAAGTAGTGAAAGGAAGTATGTTTCAGTATCTATAGTAAAAAGTACTCTGTGAATGTATGGGAGAACAGGTTTTTTTACTAGGATTTTATCACTCAGTCTGTTCTTGGGATAAATTCATCCCAACTACGGAACCCTTCATTTTGCGTGGTCCAACACGCCCTTAGCCGGTTTTTTCACATACTCCTATTTCCTACCTACTGTAATATCACAAAATATTTCGTGAAGATATTTGGATGTTTGTTAGATACATAACGGCTGAACGCCTGATTTTTTTATCCCTGAAGTATGTTTCCGTGGGATATTTTTTAGGGGTGTCCAAACCCCCAGGTTTAGTGGAAATCCTACTACGTTGACAACACTGCTTTTCTACGATTTTTTCATTGGCCACAGATAACAAAAACACAAAAAGTAAAACGTTTTGTTTCGTATTTCAATTATGGTAGTTTTTGGTAGAAAGAGTTTAAAAAAATGGTTTTTAATTTTTCAGCAATCAGTGTACATTTTTATTTTCATGCACTAGTAGACCATCAATTATAATGAAAACAAAATTAAATTATATCACATTAATTCGGAAACAAATCATGCCTATATGATGAAACAAAACGCTTCAACGATGCAGATATGGACTATTGTTTCGAACATCCCTAGTCAATAGTAGTCAATCCTACTCAGATGATCGGTAAATGCATTACGCAATTCCAAATAAGGCAAACGATCCAGATCGGAGTTGTCATCGTTTCGGAATTGATATCAGAAATAAAATATGTTACGCAATTAGGCTGCTGAAAGACTATTGAATATTTTGTATAGCAAACAAGCTGTTATTAATACTTAACTATATATTTGTCTATGTTTATAAGCTATTATCTAAGCTACAAGCTATGTGGGTTGTATATTTTTGCTAACTCGAATAGGTCTTACATGTTTGTATAATAATAAAAGGGTTCACAATGGTTCAAGTCAATGTTATAGAGACTGAGATTCGAACTTACTTTGGAAACACTGACTTCCTACAGACAACTATTTGAGTAGTCTGTCTGGGGAAGTCAGTGTTTGAGGTAGGAGGTATTGCTACTTATTGTATGAAGTAGATAAGTACATAAATTAATAGATGTTAAATTAAGGTGCTTATTTCTATACTCGTTATGTACTTAGTAATACTGTTTATATGAATGTTTTACTAAATACTTTGATAATAATATAGAATTTAATCATTATTATTAGTAGGAGGAATGAGAGACATGTCGTGATAAGTGTAGGGAATTTTTGTAAAGATAAAGGAGGACCAAAGAAACGATGGTGGGTTGTGGAAAGATAATAATATTATTAACGGTATATACACTCAGTTAAGTAACTAGCAGTCGTTTCACATCGCAGTTATTTTACCTCTGATTTTAAAGGAAAGAAAGAATAACGTTTATTTAACACAAAATACAAAAAAAAATAAAAAGTGAAAATACTGTGTGCTTCACGGAGGCAGGGCTGCGCCAAAAGGGTTAATTTCAGCATAATGCCAAACAGATGCCGTCTTACGCTGGTTTTCTAATGAACCTGTAGGGACAAGCGACGGGGAGTAGGTACAAACAGTTTCAACATAAGCAATACTTACTTACATTTTTTTAATATCTATACTTATAATAAATCTGTAGACGTGAAAATTCTGTACATTGAAAATATCAAAAAAATAAATGGCAGGGGGTGTTACTAGACCGACACCGAACCCAAAAATTTGATTAAAAAATTTTTTGTCTGTCTGTCTGTCTGTTTGTTCAGGCATCACGCAAAAAATACCGGTTCGATTACGATGAAACTTGGTATAATTATTATTTAATATCCTGGGCACCACACTGGGTACTTTTTATCCCGGAAAAGTATCCTATCCTACTATCGATATCTATACCTATTAATAAAAAGACAAGTCCTGACTGACTGACTCATCAACGCCCAGCCCAAACCCTTGGACCTAGGAAGCTGAAATTTTGCACAGAGGTTCCCTTTATAATGTAGGCAAGGAATGAGGAAGCATTTTTCGAAATTCAACCCCTATGGGGGTCAAATAGGGGATGAAAGTTTGTATGAAAAATCTTATTCCTTGAGGTAATAAACATGAAACTCCGCACGAATAATTATCAAAATAAATGAAAAAGGTTGTAATTTGTTGTTTTCTAAATTACACCCTAAAGGGGGGTTGGGGGGTGTCAAAGTTTGTATGGAAGAATTTTAACGCGCTGTCCGATTAACTCGAAACTCAATATTTATACTTAAACCCAAAAATTAAGAATAACGTGTATCAGGATTTTTCGAAATTCAACCCCTAAGGGGGTAAAATAAGGGATGAAAGTTTGTATGAAAAATCTTATTCCTTGAGGTAATAAACATGAAACTTCGCACGAATAGTTATCTAAATAAATTATAAAGTTTGTAGTTTTTTGTTTTTCTAAATTACCCCCTAAAGGGGGGTTGGGGGGTGTCAGTGTTTGTATGGAAGAATTTTAACGCGCTGTCCGATTAACTCGAAACTCAATATTTATACTTAAAACCCATGGGGATGTATGGGGTAATTTCCGACACTCACGCGGGCGAAGCCGCGGGCAGCAGCTAGTATATAAATAAACCAGTAGATACTTAATCAAATAAATATAATTACAAAAACTATAACAACAAGGATTGTCTCTGCAAAATCTCTTTCCCCACAATTGTAAGTACATTAGTTATCTTCAGTTTCGTTGCTCTATGGTTTGCTGTTTGAGGTATAATAACTGTGAAGAAATGACTGTGGCTAGATATGCGGTGAATATTAAGAGAAAGGCTGATAGAGGCGTTAGACATGCTGCGCTGGGATAAGGGAAATAGGATGAAGTAGAAAAGACTCGACTGTTTGTAAAGTATTCTTCGAAATAAAATGCATTGTTCAAAAGAGAACCTCTGAAGTTATTGTTATCTACTTCAGTAGGTAAGTATTTTATGTATTGACTTTGTATACAAAATAAAGTTAATTGTTATAGGTACCTGTGTTTATTGGAAATATATTACAATTACGTATACATCACACAAACTATTGTATTATTTAACAGCCTTGTTAGCGTGTCGATAACATCTAAATGGAGCGGAGACTTTTGGCATATTATTCTAGACACTATTCTGAATGCGTACCGTTCACGTTTACCGTTTTGAGAGCAGTCTTACTAGTTATAGGTCACCCAAGCAGGCGCTTTTATTTGTGTAAATAATTTCACCACCACTGCTCTCAAAACGGTGAAGGAAAATATTGTGAGGAAACGGGCATGTCCTAGAACCAAAAATTCGAAGACATGTGCCTTTTACCAACCCGCGCTGGGCCCGCGTGGTGGATTACCAGAGCCCATGCCCTGTCAAACGCCTTGTCCCAGCAGAGGCAGACACTATTCTGAATACGTAGGTAAGACTGCAATTTTTTAGCTGGTTATATATGAAGAATTTCATGTATAAACCCAAATCCTACGAATCTTCGGGAATCATCGTCTGTCTTCGGGAATACGAGCGTGCGATGATGAGATTTAATTAAGAGCTGCTACAACCATGGGACTACTTAGGTAGGTAGGTACTTGCCTATTTTGTATTACAGATCAATTCAAACTTTAATAATGGCGGCTCGGAAGTTAGCTACTCGTTGCGCAGACCCCACCCCTCAACCCCGCTGACACATGACATTGTTACTGCGCAGCGACTCGCCTCATGTTCCGACTAGCCATTAAGTTTGACGGCTCGTACACACTGGCGCGACAGGCAGCACTACCCTTGTCGCGCCAGTGTGTACGACCCTTGGATCGAACTGTACCATGTTAACAGAATTATAGACTAACGACTCTATTTATGGAATTATAACTTTTGGAGGGACTTGTGGCTAAGTAACAACAGCCGTACGGGTCGATCGATCAGGTTAAGCTACGGTTATCACGGTTGGTCCGTGGATGGGGACAACTGTATATAATTAGGTAGGTATTAAAACACTCATGTGATCAAACTACAAACACTAATCACACGAGGCGACCTGATTATCTATACCTATAACAGTTGCATAAATAACTAACTATTTAAGTACTTGGTATGGTAGAGTTTTGAATAAGGAAGGTAGCATAATATAAATTGCGTTGGAATGGAGCACTAGGGGCGGTGCGGGAACTTATCAGGAGCAAATCGAAAAAATAATAGTCCTGTGTGGTCTGGCCATTCTTGCGCCCCCCAGAGTCACGCCCTGTGCCTGGGCACCGGTGGCACCGCCCTATTTACGGCACTGCTTGAGTGGGATAAAATGGCAGATGAGGGCGCAATTTCATGTTTGGCCCCTGATCAGTTCCTGTAACATGCAGACAACAGGACACGCCGGACACGATATTATTACCATCATTATTGCTGCTTTCGATCTAGAATAATTATGTAAATAAGTGTTACTTAACTCCTAATAGCTTTTAATTACCTAGTTGTTCTAGCATCGTACCTATATTGTGTGGAAGGAGGCTTATCGTTCCCATATTGTGGGCGGAAGTCTCTAATTGGTGGTTAGATTCGGATAGCAAATGTGTAACAGAACAATGAACCTAACGTGATATACGTTACGTTCATTGTTCTGTCGAAAAGTTAGGTACATTTTATCGCCCCAAATATTTAATTAGATAAGGTTAAGGATAATTTTATATTTTTGATAAAGCAAATTGGCAGTTGTTAGCCTATTAAATTATTTTGGGTAAAATATAACATACCTACGTTAGCTTTCTGAACGAACAAAACCAGAATAAAAAATGTTAGTAGGTATGTTTTTGAGTTTAAGGCTCATATGCACCACAAATGACTAAATACTTTTAGCGCTAAACATATTTAAAACATCATTTGTCTCTGTATGTTTAGCGCTAAACGTACCTATTTATTTATTCTGGTGAAAGCAGGCCTTCAGTGTTGAAAATAAAAAAGGCCAAAAATACATTTTAACATTTTAATCACACCGATCACAATACACATAAAATGACTAGATATAGAGATATACAACAATAAAATAGTTGAAAATTGCTCATCTAAAGAGTATTATAGATAGACACAGACGCTAAGATGAAAGCATCAGGGTAGCCCCCCGGAAATTCAAATTTTCTCAGGTTTTTTTCAATTTGCAGGTCAGTATCAGGTTGTATGTTGATCTAAATATGATTCGCGGCCGTATCAGATATTTATTTATAGAATTTTAATAATAAAACTCATCAATACAACTCTTTAAGTTCATACAATCCTATTGAATGACTGTGTTACGAAACCATGACATTTGAGGATTATATTAATTAATGGAGTTGTATTGCTGATTCTAATGATTATAATTCTGTAAAACCATATTTGTTACGGTCGCGAATCATATTTTAATCAACATACAACCTGACACTGACCTGCAAATTGCACAAAAACGTAAGAAAATTTTAATTTCGCGGGCTACCTTGGCGCATCCCCATAACGATATTCGTTATCGAGTGACGTAGTGATGTCCGTTTGTAATCATTACAAAAATAGTAAAATGTATATAACAGAGGGCGTTGGATATGAAAATATTAATTAATGATAGTTCTGTGAAGCGATAACATTTTATAATTGTTTTTAATGCTCTCTTTATGACTATATTTGCTAAAGAATAACGCAAATTTTATAAACAAGTTCCGAGACAGCCAGGAATTTCCTGTCTGCAATTACATCTAACTATGTAGAATAACTCTAATTAAAAAGTAAATTCTGCTGCGGAGTTTGTTGCGCCACTTCTTCTTCCCAGCTAAAGCACTAGGAAGTGGTGAAGGGTGGGCGTTCTGGGGGACTGTCTTATGTAATTTTAACATTCGAAAAGTGCTGATTCTCAGCCTAGTTTGACTTTTGATTTGATTTGATTTGAATTCAAACTAACAATTTTTAGATAATCTCAAGGCAATAAGGTCATAATCAGGTTATATTATGATTATCAGTCATGCGTTTTCTTAGCATTTCGAAAGAATGATTTTTGTCAAGATTTTTAACTTGACGTAGGTATTTATATGGCGTCAGTTACTGTCAGTGCACATTTTGTATTAAAAGGTTTATATAAGTTTAATTAATACTTACATACATCACATTATAAGTCACTCGAAAACGAATATAAGTAATAAGTTTATAAGATCGACTAAAATTGACTAAACTAAGTTATACACGATACAGCACAGTTTCATAGTGAAATAACGCGAAGAGAGTTGTGATCTATTTCCTATAAATATACAAACAATATTATTAATATTATTATACAAAACAATTCGGTATTTTGGCAAAATACGCTCCTACTCATTCATTTTACATGCAATTTTGTCTTATGTTGTAGACCTCAAAAGTATACATTGGATGGTATTATATTTAATTCGGATTATACATAGGTTGTGCGCCGCATGCGTTTAAACTTTAGTTAGTAAATTTGTATAATTAGTAGATAGTATAGTTCCTGTTTTGCTAATCCAACATCTCTAAAGAGAAAAAAAGTTATTGAAATGTTTGTGTTGTTTGTAATCGTATGTAATTATGTTCATTTAAAATAATAACTTTATGTAATTAAGTGGATTTCAGAATGGCTATTCAGTCGTAGCGGAAACTGAACTTTATGTGTGTGGGTTAGAGTGGTTTTTCCACAAAGACATTTGTTTACATTTGTACGTTTCTTTCACAAGTATGATTATGTGAAAAATAAACCTTCAAATGTCCAAAACGGATGAGAATTGTATTAATAACAAATACAAAATATTAATTTATACATTAAATACTAGGTATTTTTTTTGTACCAGTTTATATATGCTAGATGACACAAAAAGAAGCATGCGTTGAAATACCTGAGGAATGTAATCATTGCAGGGTAAGTTTTTCTCAATAATATTGAAGTCATTGACCACAACATTATTTAAAGTCATAAAGATGGACGAACATTTTATTACTTATTAGTTTTAATTTTGAGGTCTACAACGCTATTTAACGTTTCGCTATCTAAGAATTTGATACAACATTGATATATTAATCTCTTAATTTTGGTGTTCTTTACTTTGTATTTTAGTTATTTAGACAACTAGATTTTTTTAAATTTTATCTATAAAGTTTGTATATAAGTACTTTTTATTAACTATTCACAGACTAACATACGTCTAGGTACAATATGAAATTGAGAATGAGAAAATATCATATCAATTATTGGATCCAATTGTCAAAGAATAATATTATGGTCATAAGTTAGTATTTTTTGTCAAACATGCTTGGAAATTCGATTATTATTTTGACAACCTTTTTTCGAGCGCCCGGCCGGCAATATAACCATGAAAACCAATATAGCTGTCATGTTATTTAAAAATGGAACGAACTTTTTACTTCAACACATGGCAACCAAGGAGTTAACTTATCAAAGATTATATTTAAATTTCGAGTTGGCTTGCAAATAGGCTATTTAAAGTAAAGAAGAAACAAATGAAGATAATGGCACGTGAAAACTGGTCGTTGTAATTTACTTAGTTTGAATTTCCGCGCATTATTTGAGAAAAGTACTATAAACTCACGTATGTGTTTGTTGTATTTTCACGATCCTCCATCAATGCCTTTGTTGCAGGCCGCGACAATAATGTATAATAATAATTCAAAATTAGAGCAAGAAGCGCTGTCTCGGCTGTCTTTTATTATGCCTACGACGGGAGGCTTTCGACCTAACGTCTACATTTTGGCAAGTACCTTCTATTATGCTATTTCAGCTTTAATACTCTTTTATTTGGCTAGTTTAGCGTAAAGTATAATTATATGGTCGCGAGAATAACCCTCAGATTCTAAAAGGCGAAAGCCCCATTTACAAGATGAAAGTTTATTGCTTGTGGCATACAGACGATGCATCTTTTATTGTTGCATAACCGTGTAAATCAGGCTCAATACAAACAAAAATATATATTTAGAATATCATTGTATTAGACTGTCAAATTCATTAGCTTCTTATATTTATTTTTAATCATTATATTCTTGATTTAGTTGCCATTAGTTACTGAATAACATTTTGATTGAGTAATTAAGTAACATTTTATAAGTATTCGACTATCGTGTTTTTACAGTACAGCTACACTAATTATTTCTTTGCTTTTTTTGCTTATTTCTTTATTTGTACGCACGATATATAATATGTATAATATAATTTCACTATACTATAGTTATTTTTTGGGCTCTCGCCTTTGAATTTCTGCATGTGCATAATGTAGAATTTATCTAAATCTTAAACTGACTAGAAGCTTATTTAATATTTTAATAAATAAAATAAAATAATATACAATTACTTATATCTAATTATTAGAATTTTATATAATGTAGTGACGTTTTAAAAATGATAAAATATACCTACATAATTAAAATAATTAATGCTAAGGCAGGTACTGTTGAAACTCACGATAGTGACAATGATATGGCAGAAAGATTACTTAAAAACTATTAATTGTCGTTTAAGATCTAGCTGTAGTGATAAGTAGCAAGAATTTTAAGTATTTAAATATTAGATTAATACTTAGAGTGTTCGAAGTATACATTAAAGCCGCGCGTATAGTAGAAATATTTAACACTAAGATATCAACTAACAACTCTAAGATGCCTAAGGCACTAGCTAGAAACTACCAAGTTTGTCAGATATTGCCCTACACGGCTTACATAGAGATCAATTTTAACTAGATTTGGCTCAGAGATTTCAGCAACCCAAAGTTAGTGTTTACTTTTGAGTTTGAAAGAGATTCAAGCCCATAGCATAAGCAGAGAGACTCCCTCTCACAGAGAGGAGGCTGGTACTCAGCAGTGGAAAAGTTATAGGCTCATTATACTTATGCTAACGTAACGTGGGCCCCGTGCGGGTTGGTGGATGTTACATATCTACGTTCTAGGACATGGTGGTTTCGTTGTAAGCCCATAATTGGCATAAAATTGCACAAAGATAGTGCAAATGGAGAGAGATCTCTACTCTGCTCTTACTTAGGCAACCATAAAATTCTTGCCACAAACGCTACCACAACAATAATATAAAGGATTATTGTTTATATGTTGGCAATCCATTATGGGGATGTAGGAGAGGTCATTTACAACCAAATGACACCTTTTGTCTCGCAAATGTCAATTTTTTTCGAGTCATTTGACATTTTATATTTTTATTTTATACATTTTAAAATATAAAATGTCAAATTACTCGAAAATGATGAACATTGGGATAGGGTTCATGTCAATTGACCTCTCCTACGTCCCCTTAACGGATTGCCAACATATAACCAACCCTGTATATTGTAATACTATCATAGAAGACTTAATAAAAGCTTAGAATAAGGAAGAAAAGTGTTCATAATATAAGATTTTGTATTATACAATTAAGTATAAGTACTGAATAACAATAAGATCTTAAGTTACCGTTGATATTAGTTGTGTATCTCAGGAACTACTGAACTGATCGATATATTATTTTGAAGCTTAGAAATTATTGAGAAGAACCGTATACGTTATGAGCGGCACAATGTTTATGTTAATTTGAAAGTAAAATATTTATCCAGATGCGTTTTTAGTGTAATATACAATACAATAATATGTGAATGCAAAAAAAATCGTTGTAACTTATCCAGACGTTATTTAGAAATGATAGTTATCTCCCAAGTATCCAGTTACCCACGCTAATTAACAATTTATACAAAGTGTAATTGAAATAACCAAAAACCTTGTAAGAGGTCATTGTACACATCATTATGAACCACTTGTATGTACTATGGAACCAATCCTGATATCATTTCAGTTAACGAGTCAACATTTCATCGAGTCATGCAAACATAATTATAATGTATGGAGTGGCTTAGTAATAACAGCCGCACGGGTCGATCCATCAGGTTAAGCTGCGCTTGCCGGGGTTGGTCCGTGGATGGGTGACCATCTTTACATACCGAGACTCCTCCGTGCTTCAGAAGGCACGTTAAGCCGTTGGTCCCGGCTGTCATTCGTGGATCTTTGACAGTCGTTACGAGTCGTCAGCAGCCCGAAAGTCTGACAACCAGTCTTACCAAGTGGTATCGTATTACCCAGTTACTGGGTTGTGGAGGTCAGATAGGCAGTCGCTCCATGTAAAATACTGGTATTCAGCCGCATCCGGTTAGACTGGAAGCCGACCCCAACATGATTGGGAAAAGGCTAGGCAGAAAATGGAGTAGACGATGCATTTTTCTCGATTTTGCGTTTGTTCCAACAGTAAAAGTTGTTCATAATAATGAGTACAATGGCTCCGTTCAGAGGTATTCTGTTATTTCAATAATTAAACCTTGTTTTATGTTCTAAAGCTCCAAACATAATATTTTATGACTTCAGCATAAGGGAGTTTTTCTTCAACATCAGTACAGTACGACCAGACTTTTTATATACATAGTAGGTATATGAAGATAAGTTTATTATAATCTATATTTGATGGCGGGCGAATGATTCGTATCTGATTATCACAATAGTGATGAGCATCGTATTATTATTTCTGGAGGGTTTATTATTAAGTAATTATTATTTTCCTACTATACCTTTAATAAGTAAATATAATGATTATTTGAACGATACATTGGCGATAGTAAATAGACACCGAACACGATCTATGTTTTCTAGTTTTATTTAAATATGTTTTAATGTAAATACTGGGAGTCTGTTAATCTAAGATACTTTGTATAATTTGCCTTTAGATATGTTATTTATCTAAAAAAAATCCTTGAAATGGTATATATTACTTTTTACTTCTATAATGAACATACAGAACTCCCAAATGACTGAATATTTTAATTTATAATTATTTTTTAAATATAAATACACGCAAAGAAACTAAAATTGCAAATAAAGTACCCTGTGGTAAATCCCTGACTATATCCTAGACATAAAATAAATTAAATAATTTAATTATTTATAATAGTAATGAGAAAGAGCGAAAACAGCAATTATTAAACATAATTAACGACTAGATGAGTATTCTAATTGTATTAAATATAAACAAATTGATATGATTACATTAAAAGTAAAAATTACTCTAATTGTAATCATTATTGTAAGTAACAATACGTAATAGTACTTGTAAAAATAATTATTACTTATAAACATAATTAATATTTGGAATGTCATAACTAGATTGTCAAAGAGAGATTATACAGGTTCAAATTATTTAAGAATATTTATACATATTGTAAATAATTGTATACTGTTATAGTCTTGAATAAAATGTCATATATTATGGTGACTGGTAATTAGTGACTGATACTTAAACACGTGATTTTACCCATCAACCGCATTTTAACCGCCTCTGTGATCTAGTGGTTAGACCACCTGTCTCAGACCCAGAGGTCCCGGGTTCGATTCCCAGTGGGGGCAAAAATTTCTGCTCGGTTTGGTTGGTGGTAGGGCTTGTTTTAAGTCCGCCTGGCTAGCTACCACCTACACACCATCTTACCTAAGTCTGTCGCCTCAATGCTGAACACAACAATGCTGGTAACATTGTTGTGTTCCGGCAGTAAGATAGCCAGTTCCTCTGTGGTTGAGGATTCCGGGTGAAGCTCGCTTCCACCTTCGGCCTGATCATCACTTACCATCAGGTGTGATTCAGGACAAGAGCTTCCCCGTTGTGGTTAAAAAAAAAAAAACATAAACTTTTACTATGGGACCAAGCCTGAAATCCCGAAAAATAATAATCTTTCGCCTACACTTATGTTTGCGTATCTCGTCAAAATGTAGGGAACAGCAGATTTTTTTTTCGCGATTTCATATTTTGTCCCATATTAAAAGTTGTTCATAATGATGAGTTAAGTCACGTGTTTAAGTATCGGTCACTAATTACAGTCATATAAATAAACAGATTAAATATTTAAAAACATTTTTTTATATAATAAAACTTTATAGTTTGAAAAACACCTTAATATTTTAATAGATATAATAAAAACTTCATAATATTATGAATTATACTTAAATTCTATTATTTTTAAGTAATTGGCGATTACTTACTTCTTGATGTAGGGAGTAGTTTCTACATATTTTTATATCTGTTTTCAACAAACAGTTACAGTTGCCGGCTGGTAACTTGGCAAGAGCCATATTTCTTAACAGACATGTTCAAAAATAAATTATGGTAGCAACCACAGACTCATGATAATATGCGATAAGTGTCAATTTTTTTGTTGCACTAAGTGTACACGTGCGAATAGTTTTATCAAGATTTTAGTAATTGAGGATAATGCGGGAATCCGATTTAACTGTTCTACAGATTTTTATGTCCTGTTAAACATTATTACAAGCTAAACGCCTAATCTCGTTTCAATCGTGGTCATAAAAAGTGAGAGGAAGACAGTAAAGAGTAAGTACGGGATTAAGGCCCTCTTGCACCAATAATCACTAAATACGTTTAGCGCTAAACATATTTAAAACATCATACTATCTTTATCGTCTTCAAATGTTTGACAGAAACAGAACGATTTTTTGTGAAGCGGGCCTACAGTAAACTCGCCTTGTGCCATCTCGCTCCCGCGTTTTATGAACGCTATTCTACGATATACATATTTCATAGAAAAAAAAAACGACCATTTCAAAATAGAAGGTTCCTCGATTACTAAAATCCAGTAAATATGTAATTTCTAAATGACAGTATTTAAATATCTGTCTCTTTAAAAATACTGCCAGGACTTTCGAGATTAAAATGTATGTACCGTGAGTTGGGCGAGTCTGCAACCGTCTCTGTGACAGTCTCGGGATCCTCCGGCTTGATATGCTTCGGGGATGATTCAGAATGAAACTCTTGACGAAAGTTACCTGGAAAGTTGAAAAAGAACTATAAATTATTGAGCAGTTTATTTTTATTTTATTAGTCTTAGTCTTTATAAATGGTAAGTTTTATTTAGGATCAAATAAAAATGATATTAAAACAAATTAAGGGGACCTCGAAAATATAGGCATAGGTTTTTAAAATAACAAAATAATCTACGCACATCTATCTATGTTCAAATTACTGCTAAATTACGACAACAAAAAACAGTAGCTAACACACACATACAGTGCGAAATAAAAACAAAATCGATACTTACAAGCAAAGCGTACAACGACAACATCAAACTGAAAAATAACACAAAACAACAACGACAACAACGACATTTTACATAAGCGGGTTTGCTAGACTAAAATTACTGTAAGTATCACATAGGTTTAAAATTGAATTTGGAAAAACCAGGGCTCCAAAACCGGTAATTTTTTAAAATCGGTTTTGGTTATTGAACTCAAACGAGAAACGACCGCGATTTAGGTTTCGTTTAACAGTATTTTAACCGGTTACCGGAGAAAACGTTTTTTAAATAACCGATTAATTAGAGTTTCGTCAGTATAAATGAGTTCTAACTACTAGGTATCTCTCTTATACCAAAAATAACAAAGGTCTCGCTCTACGCCAACGAATACGCAATTACGCACTCACAAGCAGATTTATTATCAGAAAACCGGTATATTCAGGTTAACGCGAGTTTTAAAATTCTATTCTCTATTCCTATTTGTATTTAACCAGTTCATCGATTAACGGCATTATAACGGATTTTTGAACAATATTAACCGATATTTCAAAACCGGTTTAAAGCCCTGGGTAAACTATTGCCTTTTAGTACGAAATAAACACTTAGAGTTTTATAAAAACAAAGTAAATTGTTAAAAGATTGCAGTCTGGCCGTCGAATGCGGTCCTGACACCTGTCAGTTGGACAATTTCTAGTAATAATAAGGATCAAATTCGCAAAACACATATTCGTTAGTATGAAACGGACAGGACGCATGTCAAGAACGCATTCTCTCAACGGCCGGACTGTAGAAACATTTAAAAAAATAGAATCTGTTAAAAACATTTAAAAAAATTTTTTTGCTGTGTGATATTATTTCAAATATACAGTGCCGAACAAATCGCTGCTGGAAACTTCTTGCAAAAAACTTTGTTAAAAAATGGCGCATAGAAAAACAAAATAAAACTATGTATCAGTGCTAAGAACGTTTATTAAACGTGTTCAAACCACGTCGGGGCGTGGCTTACATAAATACGCGACTTACGTATTAATCTTGAGTTAGCAGTGGTAAGACCTTCCAAGATTACTACGAAATGATGCCCAACCAGTATCAATCAGCCGCATAGGCGCAACCAAAATCAAAATATTTTATTTCACATAAACCTACATGGGCACGTATCAAACGTCAGAAGCTAGATGCACGGTTCCAATTGGTCGTTTCCTATGGAAAAGAGCCGGCAAGAAACTCCACGGTAACTCTTAAAAATATATGGGTTTTACAATGTTTTCAAAAATTTACAGTGTGAATAGGTATGAGAGGACAGTGTAGGCTTGTCAACAAGATACTTAACAAAACAGGAAATAGTCTGCAAATCGATCGACAGTCTATTGACCAATGAGGGTTCCGCATTGGCGGGCCACCGTGTTGCTTCCGCGGGCGAGGGGCGAAGCCCTGACCTCGCTCGCGACATCGAAGTATTCCAATATCAGTTGTCTTCGCAACTACAGTGCGGCTGTTGAAAGAGTGCGTTCTGTCCAAACAAAACACAGAGTGTTTTTAGGATTACCCGAAGGGAGCCAATGAAACGGAACTCTATTACTAAGCCTCCGCTGTCTGTTTGTCCATCTGTCTGTTTATTTCTATTGCCACTATCAGAAAAATTAATAAAAATAAAATAGAGTTAAAAATTAAAGAGGACCGACCCCTTTATTTATAACTCTATTTTATTTTTACCATACAAGAGACGTGATTTGCGAACTTGTGAAACAATGGATTAGCAATCTGTTTCAAAACGATTCGCGTTGTGATTGATTGTTTATTACGCAATTAGGGTGCTGTACCCAAAACCCCAATGAAGTACACATGGTTAGTTGAAACCGTTTTAAGGGTGTGTAATATAAGGCATAATAACAGATATATCACTTGAAATAACGTTCACATGATATAATTGCCGCTGCCGCGACACGCTCGCTTCGCTAGCTCGCCTTGGCAAAAAAACAACCTTCTTATACAAAATGGTCTCATCGGGTATATTATCGGGTAGGTATACCGGACAGGAAGGTCGATTTTTTTTTTACGAATTCAAATTGGTCCTATATTAAGAGTTGTTCATATTGATGGGTAGAACACCCCCTTAAATTTTGTCGCATGTTTTCAAAGTAAGCCTGTAGTGATGATGATTTATTGTAATAGATAATAAACTTAGTAATTTAAACAACAATAATTTAATAAATAAAGTAAATGGCTGTTTATTTCTGTTTACTAAAAGATTTATTTTAATTAAGTCAATAAATATTTGTTTATAATTAAGTATGGCCGTTGCTCTGAAGTGGGACACAACAGATCATAATAAGTAATTAATATTTCGTAAGGTCTTACCACTGCAAAAAAATAATTAAGTTATAAGTGTTACCAGTCTTAAATAAAATAAAATAGTGACTTTAAACCAAACAAATAATGGTAACTAATAGTGATAGTGACTATTAATTTTAAGTTAAATTAGAATGTTAATAAACCAATAATTATTATAATACTTTTTAAGTTAGTAGTGATTGAATTTTGTTGACAGATTCTAGGTGAAAAATAGACTATTAAGAGGCTGACAACAGCTAAAGCGGGGTCACTGTCGGAATGCATAGAAAAGAGAAGCCCGAGCGCATAATTTCAAGGAAATACCTATTTACAAAAATCGATTGATTGGACTAAAAAATTAAAACACTGTTACGTTAATATGTTACTGTTAGAATAATCTGGCAAAGAATCAGAATGATTACATGTGTATTAAGTTATTCAACGTAAAAAAAAAGAATGAGGTATCTTCGTGATTTTTTTCTATCGTATCAAATTAATTGTAGTATGTTTTCAACACTATCACACTATCTAACTAGCCTATATCCTGAAGAATATCACATATTGTTCTGATTTTGTTTACTGCAATGGATCATATATTTTGAGGCATTATACCAACGAATAATCGATTTTTTCGAGTATTTTGTTTGTTCCGAACTTGATCGAGATTTCTAGAATAAGCCAACAAAATTGTTTTTTGAAGAAATACATACTTTTATTTATGTATTTTAACCGCTTGAGCATACAGACTAGATTTTAAATAAACCATTTGGTATAATTTTTATTTTAAATTAGCTGAGTAATTTATAAGTTTATCAAATTAAATTATAATTATTATATTTCTAGGCTATTTTATTGCATTGAGTACTTATACCCCACTATCAAAATAAAAATAAGTAATAAATTATTATTAATAATGGAATTTAGGAATAATAAGTAGTAGGAATCACTGAATATAAATTAATATGCCTTGTCTTATAAAGAAAAGTCTACATCACTCTATGAATTCGAATATCGAACATTTTTAGAGTGGTGACTTGGAATTAAGTCCGCGATAAAAATATCGATTATAATAATATCGACTAGTAGTAAGCACATAGTTTATCCCTAAGATATTTTACAAAATAAATTGAAACACAATTAAATTAAGATTCAATTGAACATTGATATGTTATAGTTAAAATGCATGCGGTATTAAATTAATTTACCATGCATGTTCATGGTAAGAAACTACTATTTTTGGTCAATCACAACCTTTTTTCAAGGTTGAATAATTAATCAATAATTATAACAAAAAAAGTCAAAATAGTGCATACAATAAGAAAATTAAAACTGCACAAACAATGCATTGTCAAACGATTATTATCTTCGAATTTCTATAAAAAAATCAATAATTACGAAATCATTAATATTCAAAGTTACAAAAGTCAAATAAAAAAAAAAACAAAAATAATAATCGTCTAAAAAATCGACTAAAACAACAAACAATATCGAATCACATGACTATAACTACAAGCTGTACTTGAATTCAGAATCCTAGATCATTTATATTCCACTGCCACTCAACTATATACTTTAGAGTTATGTAATCTATGTTGATTTTTGAGTGACCATTTGTTAAACAAAGGTACTTCATTAGGCGCAATGGAATTTGAACTTTGGTTTTATAATATTAAGTCTGACATTTCTAAAGCGTGGTTAGCTAAGCATAGTAAACGTATTATACGAACATTAACTTTATTTTTGTGGGAATAAAGTTTGTATTCTAATAAATGAATGTGATGCGTTTTATACGAATATGAACACTAACGTTGTACAAATAAGTTTCATATTTGTATGAAACATTTGCAGTACTTAGTTTGAGTAAAGTCAAAGTTTGCTCTACAGATTTCAGTCTAAGTTTTTTATTTCAAAACATCATAATTATCTTAGGATCTGAATTCAAGTTTAAGTGCAACACTTAGTAAAGCCACTACAGTCACACTGGACTTTGCGCGCGCGCCGCCTACAGAACCCGTAACACTTCAACGCTAAACAACATAAACCTCCTTTCTTACTAGCCTCCGACTTACAAGACTCCCTACTATTCAATCTGTGCAACTCTGGTATTACTTTAACCATCTCATCTTTATCATTTAGCAATTTATCTAAACGACTTTTTAACTGTGTAGGAGAAACACTCCTATCTAGATTCGATTTAGTCGATTTATTAGTCGATATCTCGGTCACTTCGACGGACACCTCGGAAGCTGAGGACGGTTCAACATTTGGGCTGTGAGAATCTATACTTTCCGGTGTGTAGGGATCAACGCATTGTCTTACACAAAGTAAAGTATTATCAATATCATTGACAAAGACGCCATCATAACTACTGTAATCTGCACCAGTAATCTCTACGTGAGGTATTCTCAACATGGTTTCATTAAGAGATCCGGTACGCGTTCTTCTAAATTCATCGGTGAATTTGTCAGGATGGCTGATAGAAATATCTGGTAATTTGATTTTTTTGTTAGCGTATAAGTCGGGGTCTGTGGGCAGGCGGCGGGGCGGAGGGGGCGGGAGGGGCGGGCTGGGGGCGGGCGGGGCGAGCGCCAGGCGGGACGCGCACGCGCACAGTGCGCACGGGAGCAGTGCGCGGCAACACTGCAGGGTACCTCGGTCGCTCTGCAGCATCACGCGCAAGTAGATCGGCTGTGGGACAACAGAATTAAACTATTAGTTATATTGAAACTAATTTTTAATTTAAACAGAAAAAATCAGTATTGTAGACGTGTAAGAGGAGCGCGCGTGGAACATTACGCGCCGCCATGTCAGATCTCATATGATAGGGAGCGACGGACGTGCCCGAGTCCCGTCCCAGGCCCCTGTCGAGGGCCCGCAAGAGAGCATTACCAGCCCTCCGCCGATGACGTAGTCAAGAGGGTCAATCGCCTCGAGGGAAGCCAGTACTCGTCAAGCTGATCTAAATTGGCGATCATTCAGATTATATTAGACTATTACAATTAATATGAAATAGAGTCCTACCTTATGGTCCCCCATACAAGTAGCGTCTCCTATGACGCCGTACGCGGGTCTCCTCCTAGACGTGGGCTCTCGTCGCTCCCTCGGCGCGGGCTCGCCTTCTGATTGGTTGCGGACTAGCCGACGACGGGCAGAACCTTCTGCGTCGCACATCCTGGAAACATAAAGGAAGAAAATAACTCGTGTTATTATGAAAAACCCAGTCTCCTGTCCCTCATACTCGCTCCCTGCTCAACCCTCGCCCGGACGCTAAAGACACTTTAAAGGTATGAAGAACAGGGTGTGAAGTTCAAGTTCACTTATCCTCTATAGAAAAGGGAGGATCCTCCGACCAGACGAGTGTTGTGTCTGGCGGGCAACTGCCCAACGATTGATGTCGGATAGTTTTATAAATGTTGATCGCTCGGTAAACTTAAATAGCGTGATGCAGGATTTGTGACGTCAGGTCTTTGATGCGTAGTTCGCATGTGGCGATGAAGATGCCGCCACAAGATTGCGAATGCGAACGTTCTTAAAAGTAATGCAAAAATACAACCAGTTTACCAACATTTTTGACAAGTTTGACAGATTGCAACTTGAATGTGAACGTTTTTTAAGTACAAGAATAGACCTTCAGGACATGGTTTCCTTTATCCAGTTACCTAGCGCTGATGGCCTGCTGCACACTGGTGGGGTCAGCGATACTCTTCCTGCTGAAGTTCATGCCGCCAACTGGTAAGGACAAAGCGTCTAGTTCAGCCATGCTGCTTTTCTTCTCCAAAGTCTTGCCTGGACTGCCCTGGAAATTAAATAATGATAAGATTATTACTGCATGTAGTATACAAGGTGGAGACGACAATACAACAATAAATTAAACTGCGTATATCTAATGACGTACCCAGTCTGCATACGAAAATTCAATCAAATATTTCCAATAGTTTAGTCACTATAGCTATCAAAGATTAGCAAAACCACTACTATTTAGTTTGTTAGAAAAAAACACTTTTTTATTTCATTTATTTGATAGATTCTAAATACTCGTATGCATTAGTATTGCCAGAGTTTACATTTATTGTTGTATTGTCGTCTCCACATTGTATACAGGGTAAAATTAAATTAGCTAGCGAAACTTAAACGTGATGGGTATCGATATGTAAACACAATAAAATAAAAAAAAATTGAAATTTTTTCTTTCGAATACTGGGCATTTGGCTTCAGTATTACCGATAATGAACCTTTTATTGCTTTCTTTGTCGATATTTATTTTGGTTTCGATATCTAAACTTGACAAAACAAAAAAAAAATTGATACGATGAAAATTTGATTTTCATCGGATTTTCATGAGATTGGAATGGTGAAATGTGAGTGTACTATACCAACCTTTCGGAGAAACAAGACGCTATTATTATTATTTCATTTATTTCAGACATTATAACAGTCCATAGTTTAACACTCAATACAAACAAATTATAAATTATATTAAAATTCCAAAACAGATAAAAAACCAAAATAAACCTGTAATTATAAAATTTAAATATTGAACAATTGATTAAAATACAATAATGTGATGATGATATGCAATGATGTTATGTTATGTTGTTATTATCGAATGTTTTACACCCAAAACTAGTGTTAGCATACAGACCTGTGCGCTCTGCCGCGCCGGAGAGCCGGACCGGGCCGGGCTACTGTCAGACGACGACACGCGACCACTGCTGTCTGTTGAATCTGTCACCGACTTCCTGTCGCCATTATTTTAATTTAATTTATTTTTTAATTCAGACACAGTGATACATATTTTTGTTAGTAAACTTAAGAATTATGTTAATGACCAAATATTCAAATACACACACAATCATACTATTATAACTGAAAGTTAAATATCAGAAGTACTACTCAGATAAATAAGTAAATTAAATCACAGTCAACTTTAAATTATTCAAACGGCAATTTAAATTTTACATATACATACATACACTTACGCCTTTTTCCCATTCCATTTCAATGTTAGGATTTATTTAACTGTTCATAAATACTCCTAAGCATTAATATTGCCAGTGTTTTCATTTATTGTTGTATTGTCGTCTCCACATTGTATACAAATAAAGTAATTAATGACGGTACACCATTAAAAAATGGATTGTGATCGCAATAAATACTTCTGAGCTTATTTTAAAAAACGCTGGTAATCATTTCTAAGCCACTTTGTGTTGGTGACGCTACGGTGAGATTTTGGTAAACGAGCCGTGCTCATTAACCAATTTAGTGTTTCTTTTAAGTTACAATATTAATGCTGTTTAAAATTTAAATTCACGTTCTGTAGTTTCTGCCTACCCTCATGGGAAAGAGGCGTGAGTTTATGTATGTTTATCCACACCCGTGCTATAAATCCTCTAGAAAAGTTTCTGAAACAGTTAGCTTATTGCCAACATTAAAACGCCCAGTGTCATAGTAACCATTATATCATCCAAACGAGTGTTATAATGTTGTACAAAATTTCATAATTTATTTTTCAACACACTTGCTCGTAAAGTGGCTCTTATTGAACCGCTTTTAGATTCATAATGCAGTGTATTAAAAACGCGTGCTTTTTACTTTACCATAACGAACTAGTGCTGTAATGCCACAGATAACTATTTACTAGTCGGAGTACCTAGTACCTATACCAGTCCTATGACATGGCAGTATGGAGTTAGTAAGTACTATCATGGCGGCATGGAATTTATATTGTAGAAATTGACTTTGGTGAAGCTTTTTATTTTTGTAAAACATAATACCATACGCAAACCGGGGCGTTAACTGTCTAGTTAACGTAAAAAAAATTAGTCTGGCCATATTCTGTTACAAATGAAAATGCTTTTATTTTTTACGAAGTACCTAATGTAGGTAATCTTAATAAAACTTTTGTGTACTTATTTATTGAAGCTGGACTATGTGCCTACATGGCATTAGTATGAACTATCTACTATTTCACCCGAGCAGAGGATGTGCGCTTTTTTAATCTCATCAAAGAGACTTTCATGCCTTTATATTATGCATAATATTTATTACATAAAATATGATGAACATATTTCATCATATATTATTTCATATTTTTCGCTACTTACATATTAACCTTATAATGTTTTTAATAGGACCTTATAACGTATTCAGAACAAAAATAAAACAAAAATACCTATTATTTTGTGTTTTTTTTATAGGCTATATTGTCTAGCAGTTTTTCCAGCGCATTTATTTAAACCTGCGCGCGAATCGCTGGCGCGGCGCGCGAAAATACAAACCAGCTCGTCATTTTCCAATACTTACTTGCTATCATTTTCGTTGTGATTAATAACAAAAATGTCGACTTCACGGGAAGAAGAGCAATACGTAGGTTTGACTCCGCCGGAAATACTCATCGAGGCACGAAACGCGAGTGATAGCCTGTTGCCACCAAAATCTAAGGAGAAATACGTAGCGGCCTACGAAATTTGTGCTTACACCCGTTCCGAATAAGCTTGAGCGGGATAACTTATGTTTGTTCCGTGAACCGTTATTTGGCTGTGTTGTTATAGGCATTTTTTCGAAATTGTGATTCTGGCTACCGTCGCCACCTAACCAAAAAAGAGGAAGAAATTTGTGGCTATACACAAAGAAATAAGTAATGTTTTAAGTTTTGACGTTGGGCGAGCACTGATATGCTGGGGCCACATTGTCGCGATAAGACAAACTATACTGCGCGCGCTCTCTCTCGCACACAGCTCGACGTCTCGCTGAATAAAAGAGAGCCCGTGGAGTTAAGTTCGCTTTATCGCGACAATGTGGCCCCAGCATTAGCACATTCACTAGCGTTCCAAATTGATGACAGCCCTCAGCTTTCATAATCATATCATAACTAAATTGGAACGCAAAATATTGATGTGAGAAGTGTGGGCGATTAGGGCATATCTCGGAATGCGGTCGTATAGTTTTTCGGAGGCGGCGCGCGACTCCATGCCATGTCCATGCCGACTGAACGGAATGTTGCCATTATTTATTATATTTTATTTAACCATTTACAATTTGATTACTGTACTTATAGTAATATAAGGTTTATTTTTCTGCTGAAAATCCAATACACGCATTTTTCAGTCTTTCAAAATATTATTTTGTTTTTATACATTTTTTAATAGGTGTAGGCTGTTTAGCGGGTTTGCCAGTGCCTTTATTTACAACTGCGGAAAAACAAAACCGTCGCGCCATTTTCCATACATATTTGTTCCCGGTTTCGCTGTGTGGTTATTTTCATAGACTAATACATATTTAAAATAATATTATCAATACGAAATCTAAAGTAACACCAATCTACGACGTTGAAAAGTTATTAAAGAAGCTCCGGATAATCAGTACATGGCAACAATGGTCAGTTGAACTTTATAATTACGTTATTGTAGCATACATTCTTACAAGTCTGTTTATTTCCTCGCAAGTGTGTTGAAAAACGTCGTATGAAACGCGAGTGCGTTGATCATTACACTCTCGACTACCTTATCGCGCTCGCCTGCGGCTCGCGCGGACAATACCGTCTCGTGTGTAATGACCAACACCGCACACTTGTATCATAATGTACTATTTTATAATACAACTCGCATAATGCAACTCGTTTGCTTGTTCGATCCCTTCCGGTCACCTGCTGCACATGTCACACATTTCCCAAAACACGCTCCGTCACGCGAGAGCGTTGCGGGCTATGGTCGTTTTAATGTTGGCTAACAGTTTTAGAAACTTTTATAGAGGATTCATATCATGGGTTTAGATAAAGTCTTGTATGCAACTGTATATAATAAGGTATTAAAACACTTATGTGATACTATTATCCCACTCGGCTATACCCCTTATTATACAACAGTTGCCTAAATAACTAATATGTATTTAAGAAATAGACTTTAATAAGTGTATGCAGCACAGACCTGGACGCGTGCATGTGTTTATTGTCGGCCTGCCGGGCCGTGTCCTGGTGTTGTACCAACAGCCGCGCGGACTGCGACAGTAAGATCCTGTCGCACCAAGATGGACATCTGAAATGTTACGACTAAATTAAAAGCACCGTGAGAAACAGCCAGGATGATGTACATAATACGAGGTGTCAAGTAAATCCAGAGTTATTTCAGCTATTCTAGGAGCGAAATTCAAACTTAATATACGAATTTAGAGGTATGAGGAACAGGGTGTAAAGTTCACTCATCCTCTATAGAAAAGGGAGGATCCTCTGATCAGACGGGTGTTGTGTATAGCGGGTAACTGCCCAACGATTGATGTCAGAAAGTCTTATGTATGTTGTACGCGGTAAACTCTAATAGCGCGATGCAGGACTTATGTGACGTCAGGTATTTGATGCGTAGTTCGCATGTGGTGATGTAGATGCCGCCAAAATAGTAATTTTGCAATGAAAAATGAAGTTATCACATACCTAGTCTTCATGTAGTGTGTGGGCAGATGTACGTCTTCTTCGAAAGGGTAGGAGGGAGGGAACTTGACAGGAAACTCGTACAGATGTGGCCGTAACGCTTCCAGCTCGCGGTCGTAGCGTTGTAGCTGTGGATAACGAACATGAACAATTATTCACACAGGGCCGATGCCTGCCGGGGTTGCGGGAAAGTCCGAAATAGATACGGTGGCCCCTGGCATGCCACTGAAGGAACACGGGTGGGTTTAAAGCCACCGACACATTACTGTGTCGTGTTGTGTCGTGACGCGGGATACACCAATCAAACGAATCTGTGCAGTACACAACACAACCTACTAATGTGAATCTATTCATAGTAAATGAACGTAAGCGATTGCGTTCTGGCGCGCCCTGACACACCCCGACACAGCAATATGAACCTAGCTTTAGTCAGCAAGTCTGACAGGCCTCCCGCTCCACCCAGAGCGGGAGAAGTTATTACATAATTTCCCACAAAAAAAAAGGGCCGAAGGTAAACTGAAGAGATAGAAATTAATATTTATTTTGGACTGGACCTCGTTGTTATCGTCGTCATAAGAGGACCGCTGAACTGAGATCTTGGGTTGGATTTTCAGGTTAAGAAACCCTCTTATAATGGATTTTTTCGTCTCTTCAAGGATGTTTACGTATGTGTTATGGTTAACTAGCTGCGCCCCGCGATTTCACCCCCATAAGTCTCGAGCCCGTGGGAATATTGGGATAAAAAGTATCCTATGTCCTAGATCAGATCATGTGACAAATTTCATCCAAATCCGTTCGGCCGTTTCAGCGTAAAAAACAAACAAACAAACCCATTTTCGCATTTATAACATTAAGTTACGATAGAGGATGGCAATAGCATGCCTTCTACCAACTGGCATAGTGTGGATGTATAATACAGAGCTTAAAGTTGGGAATTTTTCCTTTAAAAAATTACATCAAACCAAACTAATAAAGAAAAGAAATAAAAAAACATTTATTTAACACAGACTAAAACGCACCCAATATAATATACAGCAGATAAAAAGATAAAATAAAAAACAAATAAAAAGTGTTAACAAAAATGAATAGTGTTTATTCACAGTAATAATTTTATTTCACAATATAATTATCTCTGCCAAACTGCAAAGCAAAGCTGTAAAGGTGTGTGTGTCTGTGTGTAATAAATGATTTGATTTCTAGCCCTGGTAGCTTGGATCCTGTTTTGTCAAGTACCGATTTTTTGTTAAAGTTTTCAAGCAGGACACGTCCACAGAAGTGACATTGCTCAGTACCCACTCACCCACGGCTCTCTGAATATCTTCTGATGCTCTACATGCGAGAACTCCTTCTTGCCGATAGTGAGCACTACTGTACCGTCAGAAGGTGAGCGGTACTGTAGTCGGGACGCGTCCACGTTGGCTCCGTTTTGCAGTCTGCTGCCTGAGAGTTCTTCTGTCACCTTCTGTAAAAGAGAAGGTTAATTTGAAGAAATAATAATATTTTCGTTCGAAATAAGGACATGTTGGCAGGAAGCCAGGCATTGGCATTTATGAAGGAGGATGGCAGTGCTAAAAATAATATCATCATAAAGAATGGATTGGAAGAACAGAGACGGAAAGAAGATGTGGCGGCATCTATAACCACACGCGAACTACGCATCAAAAACCTGAAGGCCATATCTCATACTTAATGCAGGTCAGTGTCAGGTTGTATCTGGACTAGAGATGGGCAATGTGTTTCAGCCCGGCAGGAAAATTTGGAAAAAACCCGGCATTTTGGGCATAAATTTAAAACTTTGCAATAAATGCTCAATCGCAGGGCATAAAAAAGCGTTCACGTTCAAGTCGCAATCTGTCACTCTTGTCAAACATGTTGGGAAATTGATTGTATTTTTGACAGATTGCTAGTGAGATGCGAATGCGAACGTTCTTAAAAATACGGGAATTGCCCCTCTGTTATAACACAAATCCTGCATCGCGCAATTACAGATTACCGCGATATAACTATGACATCAATCGTTGTGCAGTTGCCCGCCAGACACGACCCCCGTCTGGTCGGAGGATCCTCCCATTTCTATAGAGGATAAGTGAACTTTACACCCTGTTCCTCATACCTCTAAAAAAGATGCTGTAATCAAAATGGAACACTAAAAATCTTTTTATAAAAAAAACCAACCGACTTCCAAAAAAACACTACAAAGTGAAAAATAACTTTAGTTTCGGAAGTCGGTGTCTTTGGTTTCGAATTTTCAAAAAAAAAACATACATACGCTACGAACTATAACCTCCTCCTTTTTGGAAGTCGGTTAAAAAGGAAACAAAATGGCGAATATCACGGTAAAACGAAAGACAGAAGAGCAGTGCCGGACTAAGCCTGTCGGGGGCCCGGGGCCCCATAGTCCGCCTGCAGAACAGATTAACCTTCCTACCTTAACAACTCCTGCGGTATCAGCCCTGAAGTTAAAGTCTCCGAAGATGAAGTAGGGAGCCGCATTCACGTCCGAGTGTAGGTGACGTAGTGTGTGACGTAACGCGCGCCGGCGGGAGCGGCAGTATACCTGGCATACAAGAGAAAGAGGTAAAAAATACAATAAACGTAGATATGCATATTTAGTAACTATTCCGCTTAACTTTTCCTAAAGAGTCATAAAAACCTTTGTCGCAAACCAAAACACGACGTATTACCACGCCGAGTGGTGGCTGACGCTGATGGACGCTGAGTAAGCTTACTCAGCGTCCAGCAGGCGTGGTAATACGTCGTGTTCGGGTTCACAACAAGTCAATCGTCACCCTGAGGATGTCTCGTTGAGAGGTGAAACACGTGTCGATTTCTTACAGGGTTTTTTTATTACTCTTTTTGAAAAGTTAAACGGAATAAGTACTAAATATATCTACGTCTATTGTATTTTATAATGGATTTCCGCCAAGTCACGCCTGAATCAATTAACTAGAAAGAGGTATTATACTATAACTTAAGTTGAGCAGTGGCGGCCCAGTGGTAACGGCCGCGACTAACGAATTGTAGGTCACCTAGGTTCGAATCCAGACAGGCGCTTTACTTTGTGTAAATTATTTCATCACAAATGCTCTCAAAACGGTGAAGGAAAACATCGTGAGGAAACCGGCATGTTCTTGAACCAAAAATTCGAAGACATGTGACATCTACCAACCCGCACGGGGCCCGCGTGGTGGATTACGGTCCACTCCCTCTCACAGAGAGGAGGCTTGTGTTATAGGTTGATTATGAGATACCTTAAGCTATCTTAAGAGAGGAGTGATAAGGTTGCTTTTTGGTAAGCATGCACCAACTTACAGAAGGGAATGGTTCAATAGCCAGCAAATTGGACGCGTCGTGGAACAGATGTATGTTGACGAACTCGATCGCCGTGCCGCGCATCCACCAGCGCGTGCGCAGGAAACCTTTCCGCGACCACTTACACTGAAATAAATAAATATTAAAGGTGAGTTATTTGAGGAAGGATTGCAGGACGTATGGAAAATTGGTTGAAGGTGTGTGTGTTTTTAATTCTAGCGTATTGCACTCGTGGGTTGCAGCTGAAAATCAGCGTCAGGTACACTTTGTGTTGTCATCTGACATTATGCTGAGCTGAGGCCCTTTTGGCATTATAATCATTATTTTCTGGTTTTTTTTTAGTTTTAGTTTTACGGTACCTATATTTTTGCCAATAAACGCATTTTTCTTTCTTTCTAATGATGAGGATAATGACCCCTTACGATGATGCGCATGAATTCAATTTCAACCCATAAATCTAACATGTCTTCTTCTTCATCTTTTTCGTGTATATATCTTATCTTTTTATCCCGCTAGTACGTTCCCATGGGATAATTCCCGACCTCACGGGGGCGAAGCCGCAGGCAAAAACTAGTCAGTCCATAAACCACAGACACGAGGTAAGACGTCTTAACACCTTATTACTTACTAAAAATCCACGTGCAAATTAATGTGAATCCGAACAAATGCAGAATATCTCTAACAACCCCGAGAAATTCATAAGTAACTTATCATTGAATTAAATTAGAAGCCAATGTTTTAACTTACAACTCAACGGTGATTTCCACCAAACGGCATCGCATCGCATCGGATCAGAAAGGATACGAACGAATGTGACGACAGCCGATCGCGTCCGGCAGGATGTCAATGCATACGATCGGCTCCGTACCGTCGCTTGTTTCTGCGCCTAGTCAAATAGTTTCATTCCTACCGTGTTGCAACCGAAAGGATCCGATCGGATACGACGACAGGCGAACGGAGCTGATCGCGCGTCGCAGCATACTTTCAGCTACAATCGCGTGTCGCGGTAGAAGATGCCCGCGGGCAAGCTGTTGTGCACGGCTTGGTAATATAGACTTAAAATACTGTGTACACGATGTAATATCGTTTAAAGATTGTAATATCCGTTCCAATCCGAGCCGTTTGGTGGAACATACACATAACATCACGCCTGTAACTCCCCAAGGGTTCGGCAGAGGTGTACCTATAGTACACCCACTTTCGCCAGTTATGTTTAAGTCCCATGTAGGGGGTACCCATAGGGGGCGAGCCTATTGCCTTCAACCGGGCACAAATCCAGGCTCCGGGCTGCTACTGAGAAATTCCTGATGGAAGAACCCAATAACACTGTGCCCGACCTGGGAATCGAACCCAAGACCTCGTTGCTCTGCAATAGCGCCTGAGACCACTACACTAATGAGGCAGTCACTGAGAATTTACAACTTATCTAAGTTATTTACAACTTTAGTAGGAAAAGCCATTATTTTGAAGTATTTGTGGCGTCATTTAATGATCTGTACCTAATTAGTGTTTGTTTGTCTGTGGTCGCTAATCTTGGAAACGGTTAAGTTATTTTTGATACCTAGTTGCAGTTGAATAGAGGAAAAATACTCAGTATTTATTGACCTAGGTACTTATATAGGTTTAAAAATAGGTTATTGTAGTTGTTCTCGTGACAAGAGGACAATATACTGCTTTATAACGTCAGTTATCGGTTATTTTATTTATGCGGAAGAACAAACCATTATACGATACTAGCTGCCCGCCCCGGCTTGGCACGGGTAGCACTAAGTACTTATCTACGGCGTACCTATCTACCCTACCTACGCTACCTACCCTACCTAAAAACCTTGTCCTGAGAACAACGTACACAATGAAAAAAGAATGATCCAATTTGGTCCAGCCGTTCTCGAGTTTTGCGCTTAGCAACACATTTAGCGATTAATTTTTATTATAATAGAAGATTACAAAAACTAGAACATAAGGAGTTAAGAGGCTAACAACAGCTAAAGCGTGGTCACTGTCGGATTGCATATAAAAGAAAGAGAAGCGCGATGAGACAACGCTGGTAATTTATTTCAAAATATGAAGCAATTATATATTTACAAAAAATCTATTGATTGGACAAAAAAATTAAAAAACTATTGAGTTAATATGTTGCTTGTAGAATAATCTGACAAAAAATCAGAATGATTGCGGGTATGGTTTTTAATCGTTAAAAGATATTTTGAGGTATCTTCGTGATCAGTCTGCACAAGGCTTAACTCTCTTCGGGAAATACAGAAGTCATTGAGGCTATGTAGGTAAAAGGTATTCATTCACAGTCAGGCAAATTACGAGCAAACGTTGAATAAAAATAAATAAAAAATGTAATTGATGAAAAGGGAAATGTTTTTTTTCTTTTAAAACTTTGCCCCACTCTAGGAATTTCTCCTGTATTGTGACGTGATTTGTAAATTAACGCTACTAATTGGCTCTACTACTAATCTAGTAATAATGTATTGACGTCCCACATCGGTTTGGCATCCCCATCATAGGTATCCCTACGAAAAAAACTATACCCCATTCACAATAAGATTAGACATGAAAACAAACCTTTTTTACAGTCCGTTCAACCGATTTTGACTTCTATTGCGTTGGTGGCATGACAAATGGCAGCTGCAGTAAACAGTTGGTATTATAATCACGTTTTTGCTTTTAATGCCATCCTTACGCCTACGGAATAGAAGTCAAAATCGGTTGAACGGACTGTAAAGTGTTTTGTTTAAATGTCTAATCTTATTGTAAATGGAGTGTAGTAACGTATCACTTTCACAGTCCAAATTGTTTCGACCAAATTGCTCTGTAATCGATATCGTTTCGAATCGTGTTCAAATTAACGGTGCAAAAATGAAAGCTGACTGCCGCGTTGGTCTAGTGGTCGCAAGCGCTACTGTTGAGCATGAGGTCCCGGATTGAATTCCTAGGTCTGGAAAAGTGTTGTTGAGTTTTTCCATCTGAAATTTCTTAGTAGCAGTAGCTTATGAATTTATGCCCGTTTGATGGCAATAAGCTCGTCAAGGGGTGAGTTGTTTTAGTCCCATGTACTCACTTACTAGGGATGACATGTGATTTTAACATAACTGGTGAAATGTGGGTGTATTATATAAAAGGTACACCTCTGCCCAGCCCTTTAGCATACAGGCTATTAAATACCCGAAGTTCTTTACCTGAATTAATAGCAATAGAAAACGTATCTACTGGTTTATTCAATTAGTTTACTCTATTAATAACATTAATATTAAATGTACCTAAGTGACAGTGGCGAGGATAGCCTATAAGCCGATTCCTACCGGCTTCCCTTACGACAATCGGAATAAAACCACTCTTTCGTCATTAAAATAAATAAAATAACACATTCAGTAGTATTTTTAAAATGCCTGTACAATAATCACACTATGGGTAAACACCTTAAATTAAAACTATACAAAACGCCTAAATTCAATGTTTTGTCTTTGTTGTCGCCCAACAGCAAAACATTTTTCTCTCTAATAACCCGACCGGCCGCCGGCTTGCTATTCATTCAAAATTCTTAAGGTCATTACGTCACTTCGGTCACGTGACTCCCCGGTTTCGTATGCGCGAGGCAAGCCGGTCTGCAACGGCTTGCTATGAAGATTGTACTCGAAATTGCGTGCGCGTGAACGAGATGGAGCGAACGACCGATATCACGATTCGCCTTCGGTAGTTTTCGTTGTGTGGTGTTTGTTTACACTTGCAGTTAATTTGCAACTATTTATTTTTATTCGTTGAATTAATTAGTTTATCTGTATTAGTTAGTAGTAATTATTTGTTGGTATAAAACAGTGATTATAGTTAGTGTTGAGTTTAGTGAGAGTGTGCGTTGTAATTAGGTATTTGGGGTAAGTAGATGGTTTATATGGTGAAATTACTTATTTAGAGTAGATTTGAAAAGTAAGTACTTAGTACGTTTTGCGTACGTGATTAAACATTTTATGTAAGTACCTATCTCTTTACGATAAATATCAATGGTTCATTGGCAGTTGTAAATTAAATAAAATGTATTGCGTCCCGTGTCTACTTTTATCCGATTCTAGTAGTTTGTGGAATAAAGGGGGTTTTACAGATAATGTGACGATATCATCCCAAAAACATGTTCAGAATGAAAAACATATTTGTAACTTTTAGAGTTAGGTAAGTACATGAGTTCGGGACTAGTAGGACAGAATCATTTTTCGGTAATTCGCATGAAGCTCATATTAGAAAAGTAAATCGAAATTAGAATTTGAAAAGGCGGCTTACCTATCCCAAAAAATGACCCTTCGCCACTGCTAAGTGATGTCCCGAAACACCGACATGTCCCGAAAAAATATTTTAGTCATAAGGAAGTCTCCACTTCGTCTCTATTTTTTCGAACTTTAGGTATTTTATCTCACCTATTTCCGATCACTGGTAATATCTAAGGTAAAGGTGAAACGCGTTCTCAGTCAAAATCGTTTCGAGCAAATTGCTCTGTAGTCGAAATCGTGTTCAAGTGACATCGCAAAAAGGAAAGCTGTTAGCTGTTAATAAGGTCAGAGGCTAAATGAAGCCGGTCTAACTAGTGCTGGTGATTGGGTTCTGCAGTATGAGTCGCGATTTCGATTGAGGCACGGAACGAAATTGTTAAACAATAGTTATTTATGCAACTGTTGTATAATAAGGGGTATTAAAACACGAATGTGGGTTTATATAATAGTATCACATGAGTGTTTTAATACCTAATTATATACAGTTGCATACAAGACTTTATCTACACCCATGATATGAATCCTCTATAAAAGTTTCTAAAACTGTTAGCTATTGCCAAGATTAAACCGACCATAGCCCGTACCCACCAAGCGTGACGTATCGTATTTTGTGTCATGTGTCGGCGTGGAGGTCTGCACCCGCTGACCGCAAGGAATTGAACAAGCAAAAGAGTTGCATTATGAAATTTAGTACAACATTATAACACTCGTTTGGATGATATAATGGTTACTATGACACTGGTCGTTTTAAATGTTGGCAATAAGCTAACTGTTTCAGAAACTTTTATAGAGGTTTTATAGAATGGGCGTAGATAAAATACAATAGACGTTAAAACATTAGACGAATAACGGTTATCACCCTTTCGTTATTTCGATGTAAACGTATAATAAAATCCGTTATTTTACGATAAATACAATGCAATGTAATCTATTCACCATAAACATTAAAAAACGACTATAAAGTGCAGTTATTTCAATAATATTATAAAATAACTGACGTTATTTAGCCGTTGTTAGTCTAATGTTAAAATAAGGGCGGATTCGACCAGCAGGCTTCTCTTCCGAATAAATGTTGAATTTTTGACAGTTTCTCCATACGAAAACTGTCAGAGTAAATCTTATTCCGCGAATAAAATTTATTCATGTTTGGTTGAATCCGACCTAAATGAAGTATATATTTAGTAACCTCAAAAAAATCATAATTCGTAAATTGTTTTTGCAGATACCTACAGATAGTTATTTCCAGTATGTTAGTAATCTTGAAGACTTGTAATTTAAGAAAAAATACTGTTTTTAGGGTTCCGTACCCGAACTGTGCGAAACGGAACTCTATTACTATGCCTCCGCTGTCCGTCTGTCTGTCAGCGGGCTGTATCTCATGAACCATATTAGTTGAAATTTTCACAAATTGTGTGCTTCTATTGCCGCTTTAACAACAAACTAAAAATAAATTATGCTGAAAATTAAAGGGGGTAATACAAGAAACATGTTTTTTCGGCTTTTTTTTTGTCAATGCAGGTAGTTATCAAGTTAACTTTGCACCAACTATGTCCTTCCCCAGGTTATGTTCTACCCATGTGTCAAATTTCATCCAAATCCGTTCAGCCGTTTTATTAATTAAATGTCTTACCTCTGGAAAGAAATGCTGCGGGAACTTGGCCTTCTCTTTGGTGGTGATCTTCTCAATATTCCCTGCGTGCACCTCCTTGCCGGTGGCTTCGACATACGCCTTCTGCTCGAAGTCCCAGATCTTCAGGTCTGTGAGAGAGGAATGAGCGAAGTACATGTTGCCGAGGGCCTGGAAATGTAACAAGTGAGTAGTTAGGATTTAGAAGCTTTCCACGTACAGTTCGATTCAAACTTATTGGCGGCTCTGAACATGAGGCGAGTCGCTGCGCAGTAACAATTTCATGTGTCAGCGGGGGTGAGGGGTGCGGTACTGCGCAGCGAGTAGCTAACTTCAGAGCCGTCACTAAGTTTGAATCGAACTGTACCCCTGTTTAGTTTCGGAATTAATTAGAACGCTTCAGTAAAAAATGCTATACAATGTGGAGACGACAATACAACAATAAATGAAAACACTGGCAATACTAATGCATAGGAGTATTTAGGAACTATCAAATAAATCCTAACGTTGAAATTAAAAAAGTGCTTTTTTCTAACAAACTAAATAGTAGTGAGCGGCCTACTATGGGTTTTGCCAATCTTTGACTAGCTATAGTGACTAAACTATTGGAGATCTTCGATTGAATTTTCGTATGCAGACTGAGAACGTCATTAGATATACACATTTTATTGTTGTATTGTCGTCTCCACCTTGTATATACCTGGGTAAGGCTGCGAAATGAACGCGATGAGATTGCAAGGAATGAGGGGCCTGCCTTTGTAATAGTCATGTACAATTACATATTTTGTGCAATAAATAAACATCCACGTGTAATGAAACTAATATCATTTCAAGGACACTGAGGACTCCGCCCTGCGTCGTTTTTTTCATGAGTAAATAAAACGGAGGGTTTTATCAGACACCTACCTACGTAATTGGGAAAAAATGTGTTTTTGGTAAAATAACTTTACTTAAGGTGGATCCGCAATGGTCCCAGCGTTTTCAGCCACAGCCGGCGGCGTTGACGTGATAAACTCAAACTCAAACTCAAAATTTTCAACTCAAAAACAACTCAGAAATTACTTATACATGTGCGAACAATGTAGAAAGACGTGCATGATACAAGCGTCCGTAGATATAAACAAAAACTTAAAAAAACAATTAAAAAATTAAAAATAAGCCATGGCAGCTAAGAGATGACCAGCCCCACCCAACTGACGGCGCCCGTTCACGAACATGACGCATGGATTAGCGATATGATTCGCGGACGTGGCAGATATATATTTATAAAAATAAAAAGCCTTTAAAAATAAAATTACTATTTCTTATGTTAGTAAGGTATACATAAAGTTTTAAAAATATTTGAAGTTAGGGATAGATGTGCTGATATGCCGTCATATGCCTAATACAAATTTTTAGCTAACATTAATAAAACAATTTTTTTTTAAATGTAACTCAGTCTGCACGAACCCCTCCGCAGGTGAAAGCCTCCTCCAAAGAAAACCAGAGATATAGGTGTGGGATTGTATGGCAAAATAAAAGAACAGAATTCTCTATAAACTATTTCTTTCTAGCACACAATATTTTAGCAGCGTTCCACCGTGAGTTCGTCATAAGATCTAACCGTCGCCATTACTCTTCTCCTTCACTCACACTCATACTTCCCATTCGTTCATCCGCTCATCTGCTGCGTTCCGTTTTACAAATATAAGCTGCATTCATACTTTAACGTTCTTAATACAATTTTTTTATCATACAGTACATAATTATAATCATTAGAATCATTAATAGGAACATTATTTGTTTCATTGATTTCACATTCAGAAATCATGATAGTTGAGATCATTTGAATTTCGTGGGCTACCTTATGAAGTTCATTTTGCCCTACTACATCAAAGATTTCAATTCTGAAATCAACGTAATTTTTACTTATATAAAGTTCATATTTGTGTGGAATATAACTTAGGCCTAGAATTTAGATCTTATATATTATGACATTCATACATAAACATGACACTTAACGATGTCTAATTAAACAGCTATTGATTTAATTATTGCACAAGAAAAGACCTAGTATTTTTTATTTTATTCACGAGCAATTTAAAGACCGTAAAAATGGACTATAAAAATTTGTGGTGTAGAATATAGTATTTCTAGAATAACTTGACCTTTAGTCTGGCATTAAAAGACATTATTATTAAGACTATGCAGAGTATGCAGCCTTCATTAGAACCTCTATTCGTGAAAGTCGATAAATGTGACCTAGGGAAAATGGCAAGTGGTGTGGAAATTTCTTGGGACCAAGTAGGTACAGTAAGCCGCACGTCAGTGGTGACATTTTGACTTTCAGCTGGTCTAGACTAGACAAACGGTGGCTACAAATAGCCGCGTTTTTTTTTTTTAAATTTTAATGTGTATTTTTTTTATTGTGTTTTTTTATGGATTCATATGGTCTGCTATAAATATTTTTATTATTTAATTATTATTATTATAAAAGGAGTTTCAATAGAATACGAGGCTGGCTTATACTGGTTTTGATGCCACTGACGTGCGTAGACCGCACGTCAGTTGTAACAAAACCAGCTCTACGACACATTTTTTTAATTTTTATTATTGTTTTTATCCTAGACACAACATGTGCAGGTGCTATTATTAACAGTTGCTATAGTAAAAGTTCCAATATTGTACTCGTCAAAATGAATCATATGAGCCAACGATAAATCATTTGTAATTTCTCTCCCGGGAACCCAGCACGGAGAAGCCTCGGCGGCCGTTGCATTGTCAACACATTGTATGCAAACCAAATGTGCCACCGTTTACTCGCACTACGACACTAATGACGTACAGAATCTGACGGTTTTGAAGGCGGACTGTGCCAGGAGTAGTACGCTGAACGCACTTTCGGCGCAACATATTTAATTATAGTTTGACTGAGACCGCTGTACCGCACCTTAGGGAATGTGCTGCGAGGCGAGGGGCAGCGTTGACGAATGAGCGGCCTGCACTGCCCCCACGTATCGCCGCGCACGTACCTAAGGCACGGTACAGCAGATTGTAGTCTTTAGACACTGACGGCACGGCGATTTTATGCTTTGTGGTCGGGCAGAACTCATAATATCAACGCTCGCCGAGTTTGTTTACTCATAAGCAAAGGAGTGAGCTAGAGATTTACAAGAAACCTAAAACGGATAGCAGCGAGTTCTCTGACGAAGACACAGAAAACAACAAAGGATAGCACAGCACAGCAGTGAGATAGAAAAGGGCCGATATAGCAGCTTAACCCCGTCAAAGATTCCCCAGTGAAGATCGACCTGAGCTAAATGACGGTGACGTCGTAAAAAGATGCCTAGCCATAGATAAATATCACCCGTCTCTCCACTATTCCATTGCCTACTCAAGGATGCATATCCGGTATGGCTCGCAAATCCTTCCTTATCCTGAGGGCACGGTCTTTTCCCTACCATTACTTCGCCACCTGGTCTACTCCTTGATATGCAATGGCCTCTGTAGCACCATGAAACATGAGGCTGCAGGGGCTAGTGCAAATCTTGGGGTTCATTCGATTTTTACAAAGCTTAATAAAATACTCAATACTTACAGTAAACTTCTCAGGAGAACTAAAGTCTTCGTCCAGGAATATCCTGATCTTGTCAAAAAGTCTCAACTCGGGACAGTCACAGAGCCTTTGCACGAAGTCTTTGACGTACTGCATCGACTTCTCGTAAGCCTTGCCGCCGACCTCCTGTAGGTGTAGGGCTATGAACTTCGGGTCCATTCGGGAGACGGCCTGCAGGAACTCTGACGTCCATATTGGTAGCATTACTGAGGGCTGTGGGAGAGAGATAGAGGATATAAGATTTTTGACGGGTGTTTGTTAATGTCATTTTTAGTCAACAAGGAACCCTTATAACTTTTATAGTCTCTGAGCTAAGCCCCGATCAGGCAGACGAATGCCTGTCTGTCCGCGGCTTAGTAATAGCCTTAGTTATCGAGTAATAGTCGACCAACATGTGTTTCAACTACAATGATAAGTTGGTTTTTGGGATAAATTCATCCCAACTTCCTTTCCGTGGTCCGACACGCACAATGCCTTCGTCCACTTCTAAGCACCCTCGGCGGCCTTGTAGTATCGGCACGCTTCAACCTAGGAATAGCGTGGGTAGAATTGCTTCTTTATTTTTATTGTTATAGCTGTATAGATGTAGATATAGTAATAGTTTCCTCATTTGACTGAGATTTTTTAATTGTTTCTGAATTTACAAAGCCAGTTTGACTCCGCAAATCCAAATCAATGTTACCAGCACCCTAATTGAGTAGTACACGATCAATCACAATCTGAATCGTTTTGAAACAGATTGCTAATCCATTGCTTCTTAAGTTCGCAAGAAACAATCTGCTCAACAACGTAAGTAACGCAATGAATGTTGTTGAACTGTCAAAATGAAACAGATTAGTCTTAATCGTTTACGAAAATGTGTTACTACATAGTTGTGTTGACCTGAGCAGCACCTAAAACTGCGTACCTTAGTACACCGTTTTATGTGCTGCTCAATGGCAGAAACAGGTCAGCATAAGTGTTAGAACTTCCCGGCCAAGTTCTCCCGCTAGTGTTTAAAATTGCACAGTCGCCTCGCCATCGCGTCGGCTCCTGAGACTTTTCCCAAATTTATCTGTTGTCAGTTTTGTTCGTAGTTGTTTCTCGTTAATTGAGATAGCAAATCACAATAGTTACAGCAGCGTTGCGCATCATACTTTGATAAGGCTTCCAGAATCCGGAGGTTAGTGTGAGTTTGTTATTAGTAGGTCAGTTTTGATTTCTTAGGAATAAAAGTAGCCCGAAGAATGGCCAAACTTCAGTGGGCAGGGCACATTGCTCGCAGAACAGATGGCCGATGGGACCGAAAGGTTCTGGAGTGGCGAACGCGTACCGGAAGACGTAGCGTTGGAAGGCCTCTCCAAGATGGACCTATGACCTTGTGAAGGCCGCAGGAATCCGCTGGATGCGGGAGCACAGTACCGGTCAAAGTGGTGGTGCTTGGGGGAGGCGTATGTCCAGCCGTGGACGTCTTTCGGCTAAAATGATGATGATGGTGATGATGAATTAAGTCTTTTTGGGATTGGATGAGAAAATCTAGTAGGTATAGACAAGACAAGTTGTTTATATTGTTTATATTTATCGATACCAGCCGAAAATTCTAAAATAATTGCGTTTGGAATGTTGTGTTTTTTTGCTGAGAATTAACAACACGATTATCGTTCTAATAGGATATGGTTTCCACAGGATGTGACTGGTCGCTGGATAGATAACGACGTTAAGCCATATCCCGTTTTTTATAGTTTTGTTTTGGTGGAAGTATTTCATCATGCTCATGACAGCAAATAACTAAAAATAGATCAGTTATTGATTTAGGAAGTCTTTTAAATCTATCATGACGAAGACGACGTTGGTTATTGATATAATGAACGTGGACATGTCTAAGGATCGTAGCAGGTGGCGTGCTGTAGTTTCTGCCTACCCCCGTGAGTATGTAACTGTATGATCCCTTGCTAAACCATACATTACTTTTAGATGAGAGAGGAATATATGTAATGAAAGAAGGTAAAGTACTGAAAACCTACTGTATTGCCCCAAAGGTACTTAAAGTAAAATGAGCTTGATGGACTGATGGTGTGGCAATGAAGTGAGTGACGCGGCCCTTGTTGGCTGTAACGAGAACGTCTGGCTGCATTGATAGACCAACGCGAACAGAACTAATTATTATGAATTGAAATTAATGTCTTGCGTAAACTGCTGAATTGCAGAATGTGCAGCACCGTACAGTAACTACACTGGGTCTCAAAGAAAGCGGGTCGGTAACAAAAACCTCAATAACTTCCAAAATATTGGAACTCTTTTAGGCCTGTATTACAGAACCTCACTCAAGACTCAAGTATTACTCAAAACTAGTTTCAATCAATCAAAAGGCTTTAAACGAGTTTTAAGTAATGCGAGTGAGACAAGTGAATGTACAAATTAGTGAAAACGCGGAGAATACGCCGCGTAGTCGCGGCTAGCTAGCTTCGCATCCGCGGAGAGCATGCTCACGAATCGCCTCAATGGAAACACGCTGGCAAATCGTCAATGTGATAACGCTCAACGTGTGAAAAGCCTCAACAATAGGCTTCAGGGATATTTTCAACAAACCGAAAGCACAACGACCCATAGTCATCAGTTGCTGATTCCAGATTTAATTCTCAAAATCTAGATTTTTGCCCATGTTACCCTTCCCTGTCAAATAAAAAAAAGCCTCGTGAAGACTGGCGCGACGCGACCCTAAAAACAATTTCTACGAAATCTTTTCGGTACAAAAATTACTAGTGTCGCGTCGCAACAGTCTGCACGAGGCTTCAACTAAGTCAGATTAAGAACCATGTAAGTCGCATTAGAAATGTTCCATTTTTAGAAGCGGGGTCAAAGTACCAATGTTTAAATAAAACCAAACAGGATCCCAAGCTTATGAGCAAGTTCCGAGCCACACCTAGTTAAAATTAGCACTCTAAAATTAAATTAAATCCTTTGTTTTTCGCCGCCTCTCAATGGAATCAACCTCCCGAACCGGCGGTGATTGTAATGATCTTTTTGTCACTTAAGCACACATTAATAGTATTTAACTCAGTTGACTTTTGAACTTGCGCACTTCTAGAGGCGTTAATAATGTGATGACGTGAATGGCAGGGATGTTCGCCATTGCTCCCGCTTGGTGGCGCTAGTGAGTTTAGAGGTCATAATGTCATAATCATAGTCATAATTTGAATTTTTGGTGAAAACTTCGTCGCTCGAAATAATTATCTAATGTTTGACAGCTCGCATGAACCCCAAAACAGCCAGCGCCATCTGCTTTGAGCTTTTCAGATTATCTGCCATTACAAAGCTTTAATTCACCGACAGCCAGGTTGGTCTAGTGGTCACAAGCGCTACTGCTGTGCATGAGGTCCTAGGTTCGATCGGGCAGCAATATTAGGTTTTTCCATGTGGAATTTCTCAGTAGCGTTTCGGAGTCTGTTTTTGCACGGTTGATAGTAATAGGCTCCCCTCCTATGATATGGGATTCCAACTATAGTCTTTTTAACATCACGCTACGACCCCTAGAAGCCGAGCAAAAGATAAAAAGTCAGCGCGGACTGGCGATGCCGAGTGGGTCGCGGGCCGAGAGAGTTTTATAAAAATGTGGCTGTTATTTTAGTATACCTATGGTGTATCTTACGATTTCCACGCGTACGAAGTCAGAAGCGGATGCTAGTATTGAATATAAAGCTACTAGCTATCAGTGGTTTAGTAGTTGCATTAAGCCTTTTAGCTATAGGAGATGTGATGAGGGACCTATTTCACAAACACAGTGCGGTTTTAAAACTGGGCAAGTCCCTAAAAAAATTCGTGTAAAAGTCCTGGACTGTTACGTTTTAGTTGTGGTACCTACCCCACACAAATTTGAATACCACGACCTCCTTTGTAAATAACAGTGCCAAGAACTTAACATAACATCATAGTGGAAAAAATACGTAATATTGAAGCTAACTCAAAAACTACCCAAGCAAAGTTAATCATATTTATATGAGACTACCGCGCAAGCTTCCTCTAGCAAATGAAAAAAAAAAGTTTTTTTTAATCCATCCACAATTGACTAAAATATCGATTTGCGGGCATATACAGGGTGGATTTTTGAGATGGCAAGGGCAGCTACCTTAACCGTTGTAGCTACCAAAATCCACCCTGTATAAAAAAAACATACATACGCTACGAACATAGAACCTCCTCCTTTGTGGAAGTCGGTTATGAAGCACTAGAAACTACCTCGAAAGGCCTTTGCTTTCCAGTCGGGTAATTACAGCCTGGTACAGTATGGCAAGCACAATAGAAAATGCATTGTTGCCTGTTCTACTCTAAGTGCATAAATCGCTTGAAAGCCTCCATGAACGATTATAATACTAGTAGAAAAAGGCAAAAGTGCCAGCGCAGAACGCGAAACAAAAAAATTCTAAAGCTTAACAGGTCAGTATCAGGTTATATTATTAAGTTGTTTCAAATCGGGGACCGTAAACCTTTATAAATTACGGTACAGGTATCGAGGCATTTTGGTTACTTCTACGAACACGGTAACCGCTATCTGGATAACCCACGACGAAAAAACATTTTACCTCTTTTAGGTTACCGTTTTAATACCGGTTACACACACACACTAACGAATTACTATTTCATGAAATCATAACATTTTAAGCCCATTTTTACTTATACTGCATTTATTATAATTTCGCGATAAATACAAAGCAATGTAATCTATTTACCATTTATATTAAAAATATAATTCTAAAGTGCAGTCTTAAACAGAATAACTGTCGTTATTTAGCCGTTACTTGTCTAATGCTAAAGTAAATGGTATAGCTCATCGCCCTTTTAAGTACGGTATGCCCGACACACCCTTGAAAAGTTTCGCTACCAACCTTGCTGCCTCGCTAATATTTTTAAGGCCTATTTACACCTGAGCGATATTCGCTGCCGCCTGTGGGTAGAGGTACATACCGCGCGGGTTTCACTCAGGTACTTATTTAGTATCAAGTACCGCGGCTAGAGCGACCTGAGCGATATTCGCTGCCGCTGTGGGTAGAGGTACATACCAGACGGTAGCGAATACCGCTTGGGTCTGAACAGTAATATTACCGCATACCCACTGGGTTTTCTCTGCCGCAGACGGTAGCGAATACCGCTTAGGTCTGAATAGGCCTTTAATACGGCAAGAGTTATTTTCGAACCAAGGAGGTGAAAAAGGATTTATCTTTTTGAAGATAGATATAGATGGGATTCATGGGATATGCTTGATTGTATGTACAACAGAATTATAACGTAACGAGTGATAGATAGCTCTACACTACGTTACGCTATTGAATCTATATCCATACTAATATTGTACAGAGGTAAAAGTTTGTTTGTAAGTTTGTATGTAGGGAGTAATCTCCGGAAATACCAGTCGGATTGGTAAAATTATTCTTGTATTGGATAGCCCAATTCTTGAGGAAGGTTATAGGCTATGTAACATCACGTTAAGATTCTTAGGAGCCGAGCAAAAAGAAAAAAACGTCAGAAAGAACGCTAAGCGAAAACGAAGAAATAGCGGGTGCGGCCGATGGGATGCGACTCGGTGGATAGGTTGCTGAAATTTCACGCGGACGAAGTCGCGTGTAGAACCTTGTTGTGATTTTATATGGACAGAAGGTATTTTGGTACATTCGATATATTTCGTTTCATGCGCAATTTCGGTTTCCGAATTAATTTAAACTGCGTATATTTATTAAACAAGTGCGAAACGGACCTGCACACGAAGGGTTCCGTACCACCGTACAATATTGAGCTTTTTTTTTTCTTTTATGGGGTGGTAATCCCTTTCATTTTAAATTTAATTTAATTTTTATTATTTGTTTATAACAACCAATAATAAAAATTAAGGCAATAGAAATACACAATAAGTGAAAATTTCAACTGTTTAACTATTACGGTAATTGAGATACAGCCCTCTGACAGACAGACGGACGGACGGACAACGGAGGCTTAGTAATAGGGTGCCGTTTCCCTCCCTTAAAAAGAAATTGAGAGGAATACTTAATTCCTCTAATTTCCCAGATATATATATAAAAAAGCCTCTTCTATTTTCCACACACGCAAGAATTTTCAACATTCTCAGTCATATCATTAATATCGCAACTGGAATGAGTTGCGATATTAATGATATGACTGACTATTGACCTCTCATTACGCCAAAACGAGGGGTTATAAGGTTCACAGACTATGATTAATCATGTCTCGGGTCCATCACGTTGCCCTACAGACCTATTCATAAAGGATTTAAGAACACACCATGTCTCCGGCTCAAGAATGAATTTATTTAGAAATTCAGTACATGTTTCCTTCGACAATTGGTCGCACTTATAGCGAATACAAAGCAGTTAATCATTATTACTTGTACGTATATTTTGAGCTCATTCTAATTCATGATAGGATCGCCCCCTATGACATGGGAACTTGTATCGGCAGTCGGCGTACTATTCAAGTATTATGAGACATACTCTGCCTAAGGCTAACGAAATATCTGAAGAGAAAAACGCGGCGAGATTGGATGGCATAATCATTTGGAAAATCTGCGGCGTTGGCCTCGATCAGCAAATTAGGCGTGCGAAATTTCGCCCCGTTTTTCCACTCAGATTTGTCCCAGCTTTATTACGTAGGTATTTTTGACATAAGCAACGCCACAGGCCACAAAACAAATGCTCTTTGACTGCTAGACTAATAGCCTGTCATTCACCCACAACAATAATTAATCTTGTGGTTTGAAAGCTTAACAGATTTTCTAGCTATTTCCATAACGACTTTACAGACTACAGTCTTATTATATCAAATAGTTTTGAAGTACGAAAGGATTTCGCTGTTATTTAGTCACGGATTCCGGGAGGGTCAAGGAGACAAGGTCTAAAAAATATAAATTGGATCCGCGTTTACCTCATAAACGTTTAGATCCAATTTCCAACCTATCTAAATTGAAATCTATTGATTTTCCGTCACAGTGGAGACCGCGGTTCGGCGAATGAAGCGTGGGAAAACTCACAGCTACAGGGAATGACGACCTTAAAGCTGCCTTTCCACTAGAGATGTGCGAGGTAGTAAAGCGGCTAAGCTACGAGACTATGTACTTACGTGTCTATTTCCCCAGAGCTACGGTGGATTAGATTAGGTGTAGCAGAGCGATTTAGATGTGCTATGTAGATGCGCTTTTTATGTATGTAAATAAAAACTTATCAGCGTTGAACCCCTTTCCACCAGAGCTGAGTCAAACCACGCTATGAATATCAGAGGATCCTATTGATTGATGATATCATACAAATCCATCGCTACGTAGCTTAGAAAATCTCTGGGAGTCTAAAAAAGCGACTGTGCAGACTGTATGCAAAAGACGTAGAAACGGGTCTAGTGGAGCACCTTGGGGGACACCTAAATCTAGCAGGAAACTGCGATAATTCTAAGTTGATTCATAATGTTCATATTACTCGAAACACAAATGGTGACAAATAGAGGACCGTAACCAGCCCATGGCTCAACTTTAAAGGGGGCCTACTATGTCCAACAGTGGACTGAGATAGTCCGGGTTGATCGATAGTGTACCTAATTTCCGACACTCAAAACTGGTAACATAACTCCTCAGTTATGTCATATCAATTGTTATCAGCTCGTTGTTGATCTACATTATACATATAGTGTGTCCTAGGTGAGGACCTAAGACAAACTAGGTATATAATGTAGATCAATAACGACCTAATTGATATGTCCAGTAAAACTATGATAGGCTCAGTAAAGATAGGTTGTTGCTTTTCCGTTATCCGAGACCCAAAAATTATGAAAAAAATCAAGGACCATAACCAGCCCACTAGAACAACAATGCCTCAAATCTACGTCATTTACACATGATGTGTGTGTAACTGAACTAACCTAAATACATCACTTAACTGACGTAACGTAATACCACGACGGGGAATAGTGAATAGATTAACAATATATTACTAGAGAACAATGAGACGGCTACATTAGTTACTGAATATGCAAAGTACGTAACACTAGAGTATTTAACGCACGAAGCCTTAATGTGATATGGATTGGAATTCCCACCGACAGAAGTTAGTCTTTGACTATTAGGTTGTTTTTGGCGTGATTTCTAGAAGATGCTCGAGCCCTTTTTTTTCTTTTTGGGTGGTAAATCATCAAGTTACTTCTCCTGCTCTACGTGTCAGATTAAAACCCACCCGTGTTCCTTCAGTTGCCTGCGTTGCCAGGGGCCACGGTATCCCTTTCGGCCTTTCCCGCAACCCCGGCAGGTCCCCTAAACCAACTAAGCCCACATTATACACTGAATAAGCCGTTCGTCGTCGTCGAGTCGTTTTAGAGCAATAAGCCGGTCATATTGGCCGTAGAACGTAAGTTAGGATGGTCAGATCCTCGCAGCTGGATGAGATTAGCGGAGGATTGTGTTAATTCCATTAGAAAGCGATGCCCACCAATGGACTGCTGTCATCTGATGCTGACGATTGGAGCCCAGGACTCACCGAATTTGTGGTCAATTTTTGGGCGGAATTTTGGACCCTTTCCTTTTTCAAAGTATATATTAAAATGACGCTTAAGTGTGTTCACGCACGAATTTGTATCAGCTTTTCTGCTTAATTACATAAATCGCTTTGGTAATTCTACCGTTAAAGCGTATTAAACGGTTAGGAAGCCATAATTTTGCATTTATAACATTAGTGTGTATGATCATGTCACATGTGCCATCATATATGATCCATCATACATACTAATGGTATAAATGCAAAATTATGGCTTCCTGACCGTTTAATTAATAAGCTTTAACGGTAGAATTACCAAAGCGATTGTCTCCACACATTTGTCTAAAATACAGGCAAATTGTTTTTGGTTACCTCCTGCCCCGATTAATTGTCCTACAAATTCTTCTTCTCTCATCCAAGAGAGTCAACCCCACTATCATCAGACGATCCAGTTACAAATAAACAGATGAGTATCAACACTAAATATAAACAAGAAGAAAAACATCATTTTTTGCAACTCATAATAATATTTCGTGCCAAAACAAATAGGTGCGCTATCGTATCCCGGCCCCACGAGTTATATTTAGATACACCGCAGTAGTTGAATTAAATAAAGCTTTATCTTATCAAATACATTGTTTAATATATTGCTATCCTGACGCCTACACACTTTTATTACAATTCAAATTACTTACATATTACCCGATTACGGTTATTTTTGCGTTGGAAATTACAGTTAAGGAATTAAAAAATGTTTTTTTTTTTTTTGTGGCGGAGTTTCCAGTTTAAGGCGCTGAAACACCGCTAGAAGTTCTAGCGGTGTCGCGTCGCCTTTAATTAAACTGGAACTATGTCCGCGAAGATTTCATAGAAATTGTTCCACCAGAGTCACGTCGCGCCTGTCTGCGGGAGTCTTATGGAATTAAAAAATGTTTCTTATTTTTAACCGACTTGAAAAAGGAGGAGGTTCTCAATTCGACATATGTTTTTTTTCGTATGCTTGTTACGCGATTACTCCGTCATTTATGAACCGATTTGGAAAATTCTTTTTTTCTTTTTAAAGTTATACTTCCGAGGTGGTCTTTTTCTTTTGAAGTGAGCAACTAGCTTCAACTTTCCGACTACCTGACCGACACCGCGACATTTCAAAAGTGCTTGAAAATGGTTCCACAACGTGCAATCTCTTGGCCTGAATCTCACCTGAATTGAATTGAATGTAAAAAAAGGCAATACGCCTTTTTGGGTCATAGTATGGCATGGTATGCAATGCGTTGATAAATGGCTTCAGCCTACAGATTAGGGGAAGATCGATTTAACGGCTACCTGGAGGCCTGCCATAATGGGTCGCTTTATGTCTATAATTATTAAATAGGCCAAGTTTGAGGGTGACCTTAACCCCATTTGCTTCCCCTGGAGACTTGCCAGAGACCTCGTACGCGTGGGGTTGGTTGACACATGGTTGAAAGCTCAAAGTTTTGAGTTCCTCATTTGGGTATAAGTAGGGCACACAACCAATCAATCTGCCTAGCCTTTTCCCAACTATGCTAGGGTCGGCTTACCAGTGTAACCAGTATTACATACCAGTATTTTACATGGAGCGACTGCCTATCTCACCTCCACAGTAACAGGGTGGAGTTATTAAAAAAGACTCTTCAAAATTCGTCAGTGTGAGTGGTCAGATGAGATCATGAAACTTTGCATACTAACTCAAATCAAATCAAATCAAAATATTTTATTTCACATAAACCTCATATTATTATAAGAATCAGGGGTCTGGTCAACGTACATCATAGATGATGGCAGTCAAGATGAACCCGCAGTGATTTTACACGTTGTTTTGTAATTTTATTACCTACTAGCTTTTGCCCGCGGCTTCGCCCGCGTGGTTGAAAGAAACTAAGGGGACTTTCCCTTTATTTGGCTTTTATGTTATAGGTGATATACCAATTTTCAAGTTAATTAAACCACGCAGTAAAATCCTCTCCTGTAAAATTGGTTAAGTACCCCTTGTCACCCCGTTAGGGGTAGATCTTCGAGAAACCCAGATACACGTTATTCTTTATTTTCGGTTTCAAGTATAAATACTGAGTTTCGAGTTAATCGGGTTAAAATTCTTCCATACAAACTTTGATACCCCCCAACCTCCGTTTAGGGGGTAATTTAGAAAAACAAAAAATTACAAACTTTATAATTTATTTAAGTAGATAAGTATTCGTACGAAGTTTCATGTTTATTAGGTACCTCAAGGAATAGGATTTTTCATACAAACTTTCATCCCCTATTTGACTCCCTTAGGGGTTGAATTTCGAAAAATCATTCCTTATTCCTTGCCTACATTATAAAGGGAACCGCTGTGCAAAATTTCAGCTTTCTAGGTCCAAGGGTTTGGGCTGGGGGTTGATGAGTCAGTCAGTCAGTCAGGACTTTTCTTTTTATTAATATAGAAGATAGATTTTATACCTGTAGATGGACGCTTAATTTTGTATCTACTAAACCACTTGACGAATCTTATCTAGTGCGATGATTCATTAATTTTGATCCGACATGACATGTATTAACATAGGTATTCGGATTAGAGGGTGGGGCCAGAAGAGCGTAAGCTGGCGCAATTTACGTCACTTCAATGAGTAAAGTTTATGACTCTTGAAATTTGAGTTTACTTTGAGCGGCGTAAGTTAAATGAGTTTGCGCGTATCTTATTCTCACCCTAAGGATGCTTGATAAATTATTTTTCTCAAACATTGAAATCAAAAGATATTCGAGCATTATTTAGAGTGCAAGTGCATCAGTATCTTATTACAGCATTATTTTTCATTAAATCGAAATTGCTGTCCTGGTCGAATACATGCCAAGCGCCCAGACAGCAATGTTTGTATGAAAAGCCATATCTGTCGTGTTTAGCGGCCCAATAAATTACTATGAAGAAAACACATAATTATTTGACGTATTATTTAAAAATTTAACCAACTTTTTACTACAACACATTAGGTACATACACATGGCGACCAAGGAGTTAACTTATTAAAGGTTTTATTCAAATTTCGATTTGGCTTCCAAATAGAGCTAGTTTAAAGTAAAGAAGAAATAAATGAACACATTGGCGCGCGAAAAAACTTCGTTGTCCGTCATTGATTCTGGAATTTTAAATAATTTACTTTGATTGAATTTCCGCGCATTATTTGAGAAAAGTACTATACAAGCCTTGGCCGCAACTAGGTATTGATGGACTCACGTGATCGTCCATCGATGCCATTGTTGCAGGCCGCGACAGTACCTACTAATTCAGTCGACAGGAATAATTCAATTTAGATTTTTCTATGCTATCTTCAGTAAATAAAAACAGACGAATTTAAAATTCAAATGTGGTTAAAAACACAATATTTATAAAGACATTAGGTTAAAGTTCAGCGTTATATTAACTGCCAGCTCGCGTTTGAATATGAAAACCAACAAACAGGTTGCAATTGCATACCGATTATTATTTATTTATTTTTCCTTTTGAGGAAGATTCTTTCCTGCATTGCACTGTTGATTGACTTTACGATAAAAATACCATTAAATTATAGTAATGTGTGTTATTTTTGCATAAGGTCGTATTTGATAGTCATCATTTTAAGGATAATTTTCAACGCTTTTATGATAATTGCTTCCGATCCTTGAGTTCTAAAATTGTTATAATATTAATATGTCAAAAGAAAAGAACTAATGGCCTCACAATCACAAGTAAACAGGGAATTATGTTCCATCCTGAATAAGGATAGGATTTAGAACTGAAACTGGGAAATATAGGAATTCCAAAATATCAATCTGCCTAGCCTTTTCCCAACTATGTTGTGGTCAACTCCCAGTCTAACTGTATGCAGCTGAATATCAGTATTTAACATGGAGCGACTGGCTATCTGACCTCCACAACCTAGCAACTGGGTAATACGATACCCCTTGGTTAGACTCGTTGTCAGACTTTCGGGCTTCTGACGACCCGGAGCGACTGCCAAAGATCCACGAATGACAGCCGGGACCAAGGCACGGAGAAGTCTCGGTATGTAAAAATGGTCGTGTGTGTGATCTCTTTTCTGTGTGTGTTCTTCGTCTTGGGTTATCCAGATAACCCAACGGTCACCTTAACTGAGGAATGGAGATCATTTATACGCAGTCGCTCCATGTAAAATACTGGTATTCAGCTGCATCCGGTTAGACTGGAAGCCGACCCAAACATAGTTGGGAAAAGACTAGGCAGATTGATTGACGTAATAATATGACACACGTAAAAAGGCATAAATTGAATCAAATCTGCTCTCGTGGATTGAAATAAATTCTGTTATCTAAGCAATGTTTGCAATACCATTCAAACAAATAAATTGCGTAAACGGCTATTGGCTATATTAAAGGCGTGAATGTAAATAACAAATAGACATTAACAAATACAGTAAATTCTTATGCATAAGTACTAGAATAAATGCTGTGGAAATGCGTTCCTTGCGAAGCATGTGTGGTGTGACTACGAATGATAGGCTCAGGAATGATGTGATAAGGCAACGGAGTGGTTTAAAAGACGATGTAGTGACAAACATTGAAAAGAGTATGCTTAGATGGTTTGGTCATGTTGAGAGGATGATTGAAAGGCGACTAACAAACGGTATTTAAAGGCAGACGTGAGTGGAAACGCCGGGAGCCCAAGGAGGATATAATTACCTATAGTAACCTCATTGGTGATATTCTTCAGAGAGGTCAGGTGCATAGTACTCGCATCCGGCGTGCATGTATGATAAACGAGGCAAAAGGAGTATGTAAGAATCGTCGCAGGTGGCGTTCTGTAGTTTCTGCCTACCCTCATGGGAAGAAGGCGTGAGTTTATATGATTTGTGAAAGATTTTTAGTCCGTTTTTGAGGAGCAAAGAGTTTTTAGGTTTAATAAAATGTCAGTTCAGTTCTTACTAAATAGTATAGTACCTTACAGAATGCAGACATAAATAAACTTTAAATCAGTGTTACTTATCAGTTTATCAGTGTTAAAAGCCGGGGTACCACAAGGTTCCGTTTTAGGCTCTACTCTACATCTTATGTACACTGCAGTTATACCCACACCGGATAATATTCTATCTACCTACATTTGCTGATGTCACCGCAATGCTTTGTCTAACAAATTATAATTTAATAAGCACAGCTTCCTCACTGGAGGCAGACTTATCTCCTGTCAAAAAACTCCCTCAACAAATCTTTTAAGGGCTTGCCAAGCCGATAGCAAGATGAAAAAAAAACTGTGTTAAAAAGAGTTTTTAAGGAGTATCCAGAATTTAAAAAGAAAACTTTCTTTTCTCATTTTCTTTCTGTGCATATTGATCACTGTGACTGATGAAGTCATGATACTTCCCGCACAAAAATAAAAATGAGTAACAGTTGAACACTTGTTTTATCGGTAGCCTAAGCTTTTTTGGTTGGTGACCACAAAGTTGATTCACTAACTGAAATGCATAAAAACCACCCTTTAATATGGATACAATGTGTATTACGCACTAGCTGGTAGATAAATAAATTAAAGCAAGGAAAAAATAACAGTAGGCATGTTTTATCCTTCATGTTTTCAATAAATTACTATTGATATGTATTAAAAATATGACTATAAGGAAAACCACTTAAAAATATTTTTGCTTTGTTAATTTATATATGGGTATTTTTTTGCTATTTAAGTTTAAAGGTATTTTCTCATTTTATATAACTAAAATAAATGGCCTTAAATAGATGCTGACCGACACTAACTTTTAAACAAAGAGTTTAAACTAGAAGAGTTCTTTTGTAACTCCTTCTTGTTTCCCTCTGCAGTGACCAGCTACTCTTGGTTAGGAAACTTCTATACATTGTAACAGCAAATCAATTTTCCCGCCTTCCCCGGTAAGACCTAGGCCAAATATTTTTTGATATTCGGATAGCTCATGACCTATAGGGGTGCCATAAAGAATAATTAGATAATTGTATATCTCGACTAATTTAAAAGTTATGTACAGAAAAGCGAAATTTCGCGGATATTCTGGTTAAATAAAACAAAACCGAAAAACAAAATCTGCTTCAAAACAAGGCAGTTTTATCATGTATTCTACGAGTAATCTGATAGTATTAAAATATGACATGATGAAAAATGTTCTCCGTCAACCTTAAATGTATGTTTATATTGTTTATCTATTGTCATGTGTTAATGAGTCACTTGACTTTGAGTAAAAAATTGTGTCCCGCTTTATTACATTATACATACTTACAACGGGCTATTGGTATAGTAGGTAGTTGGTTCATGATGTTATCAAGTTATTGCAATATTTTATCCCATAAGTCTGCCTAGCCTTGCAACAACTATGTTGGAGTTGGCGTCCAGTTGAACCGGATGCGGCGATATATTATTTATTTTGGGTGACAAATAAACCTATTTTTCTTTCTTTTATATACCAGTATTTTACATGGAGCGACTCCCTATCTTACCTCCACAGCCCAGTTACAAGTTAATATGATACCTCTTTGGTAAGACTAGTTAAATCAGTTTTTTGATTTTGACTTCCCATAACAACTGTCAAAGATCTACGAATGACAGCCAGGACCAACAACTTCTTATAGTCTTGATATATGTAATGGATGGTCACTCGACCATGAACAGAACGCGGGAAGAGTAAATTAACCATCAATCGACCCGTGTGTCTGTTATTATTTAGCCACTAGCAATATTTTTACTATGAAGTTGAATACTTACTAAAATAGATCTGGTAAAGGTGTGATTAAAATCTAAATACATTCAATAATTTAATAATCTACGATATTGTTAGGTGTTGAAACCTCTTTACATAAAAGTGCGGGTAAATTAAAAAATTAAAACCTGCCTGAAAAACCTCTTTACAGACTAGACTGATCAGCCAGCAACTATTGTTATACAGTCTATTGTTTTAAAATTAGAACAGTTATCTCACTATAGAATCGCGCGCTACATTTTAATTGAAGTAAGTAACAACATAAATTACATTCCTTGTCACCAATGTATAGAAAACTGTTAGGTCAAAAAACATCGATTTTAAACTTAATACTCACATCCTCGAAAATAGATCCGACGTTGGCGGTCACGAGCAGCAGTGGCACTTTATCCGAACCCATTTTTTTGAACTTCAACATGTTCCTGAAGAATTCTTAGTAGAAAACAATTCCTCCAACACGAACGAGGTTATTTAACAACACAACGTAAGTTTTACCGCCGTTTATTTTAATTTGGCGCGAACACGCCTTAACTTAGAATACTGTTCATTACATTATTATGTTTAAATAATACGTTTCCCCGTCAAAAACGGAAGATTTTGTTCAATGTAGTAAAATCGCCCGAGTCGCCCCAGCCCTTTCTGACATTTGTATGAATGAATGACATCTTTTACGCTCACATCTGCACGTATAAACAGCATACAACCCGAATAATTTACGATGTTTAAAATTTTCGTACAAAAGCTATAAATGTTTTATTATACCGTACTTAAAATATTGATAAAAATTATAATTTCATTACAAATAATATATTTCCAATGAAATTTTTGCCTAAAACAATGAATAAAACAATTTTAATCTGGCATTCTGGTAGACTTGCTTGCGTGAAGACCGTAGAAAGGAACGTAACTTTTGAACTATGGATAATGGATGGGGCCTTTCGAATTTGTTCGGTTGTTGCACCAATGACGTAGTTGCTAGTTTTACGTCACGCCTACTTTCAGGGCCGTATTTGCGTAAATAAATATGGGATGCCCGAAGCCCGAGAGGCGAGAAATGCGTAAGTAGTGACGGCGAAAATTATGAAAATATATTTTATTTACTTGTAGCACGAAGAACACACGGCGGGCGTGAGTCGTTAAATTTCGTTTATAGACATTCCCACGTTGCTTTATTAATAATTTGTCACGTCGCGTCGTCGCATAATTTACATGGCAAATGGCAAAATCTTTAACTCAGTATTTTTCTGCTATTACGTGGTCGACTGAAGTCTTTGGATTCAGTCACATGATTGTCGATAAAATATGTGAGTAAAATGCTTAAAAAATAAAAAGCTGAAGGTTGGAAAGGATAAGTTTTCTTTTCTTATTGATACCTACAATTGAAACTGGAACAAAAAAAATATTTTAATTAGGTACGTAAGTTTATTAGAATAAGTACTTATTTATCTTCTGACATATTTTCATAGGTATCTATAGGTACCAGAATCAGGAAGCTTGCTGGATAACAAACAAAACTTATTGACTGAATTTTCTTTCACAATAACGCGCGCTTTTCAAATTAAAATTTTCCGCGCGCCCATAGTGATCTTCCGGAATTCAACTCTGTATGTTTTTGGGGCGTTCCTTTACGCCGCACATGCGAACTGTATTCCGGCGCTCAATGTAAACGGCTAAAATAGAAATCGATTATTATTTCTATTCCTGTGAATTTAGGTCGGGTTTATTCCTTTATTCAGTGCTATGGCGAGCCGGTAAAGAGTAGGTAAGTGGAATTCATATCATTTGTTTGATTTATTGTTGCATTTTCTCTGAATCGATTGGCTGAATTCACGTTACGTGCTGTAATGTTAGGGATTTCATGCCGCTTTGGATAGGAGGTTGTCAAAAATGTTAATTAGAAATGGTTTTGTTGGTAAACAAATAATAAAGACGGTAATGTAGGTAGCGTCTGCCATTGTGGTAACTAGGTACCTACACTACCTACTTTGTTTATTCATTTGTTTTTTTTCTGTGAAATACTGTTTTTATTAAATAAGGATGTGCATTCTATTGTTTTTGATATATTTCTACCCGGAAATTGAAAATAGACAAGAGACCAAAAATTCAATAAAAATTCAGTAGGTAGGTACTTAGTAAGTAGGTACTTACCTTCTTATTTTTCGGATCTCGCTTTTTTCTCTCATCTTGAAAAGGCTCTAAATTTTTTGTTTTAATACATTGTGTATTTATCTACCTATTATCTAGATTGTAATAGATTTAATAACAAGGATTGTCTTCCTGAGTTAAATGACGCACACGCATTCAGATAACAATTAAGATTTGTCTGACATCATCTTAACGACCTTAAGAATAATAATAAACTGCTGCGACCTTCCAGACTGATGTTAAAAATATATTTTATTTTTAAAAGACACATGGAAATTCCCATAATTTATGTTTTGATTATTTATGTCTATGGATATTGATATTGTCGTGTTGCAAAATAGCTAAAACAAATACGCCAACTTTGTTATGCTGGTGTGCGTGACAGCTACGTCTTACACTCGCGCCACGTCATTGTGCTATTATTGTACTTTTCTAGTGTGCGTGCATTTAGCGGCCAACAGTTGGACGCAATTTTTTTCGACGAGTTTTGACTGTCTGTACAGCTTTGACTGTCTAGTTAGAGTCTTGCGCTATCTCCTTGAGTTGACTCCCCGTTAATAACAGTCAACTATGTTGGGTTCGGCTTCCAGTCTAACCGGATGCAGCTGAATACCAGTGTTTTACATAGAGTGACTGCCTATCTGACCTCCACAAGTAAAGCCAATAACTGGGTATTTACGATACCCCTTGATAAGACTGTTTGTCAGACTTCTGACGACTCGTAACAACTGTCGTAAGATCCTCGAATGACAGCCGGGACGAACGGCTTAACGTGCTTTCCGAGGCACGGAGGAGTCTCGGTATGTAAAGATGGTTATCCATCCACGGACCAACCCCGGCAGCCGTAGCTTAACCTGATGGACTGACCTGTGCCGCTGTTATTACTTAGCCACGAGCTCCTCAATAAGAGTCCTCTTTATGCACCCCTATATTAAAATTTAACCTACTTTATCTTACCATGTTTAGGTATTAGGGTATGAATCGGCTATAATATAAAAGAAAGTCCAAAGAAACGATGGATGGACTGTGCTGATGAGGAACAGGGTGTAAAGTTCACTCATCCGCTATAGAAAAGGGAGGAGCAACGGCTCAACGATTGATGTCGGATATAGTCTTATATTTATGTTGATCGCGTGGTAAACTCTAATAGCGCGATGCATCCGTTACGATTTCTTTACGCAAGATAACTCTGATATACTAAGTACACCTCTGCATGAGCGTACCCACGGTGGCGCATCTGCCCCACCAAGGTCCGTGACTCGAAGCCATTTTAGGTTAAAATAACGAAATTAATTATGAATTTGTTAAAATTTAAAATTACCGTGCGAAACAATGCAGTATCGATGACTCAAGCGCGCATTGCTTTCATCGAGAAAAAATCGTACTACTTATCAAGTTTATTTTCTTCTGACCCATCTTAAAAAAAACCTGAGTACGCTCATGCACCTGAGCCTAACCTCTTGAAGAGGACTCTTATTGAGGAGCTCGTGCTCCTCAATAAGAGTCCTCTTTATGCACCCCTATATTAAAATTTAACCTACTTTATCTTACCATGTTTAGGTATTAGGGTATGAATCGGCTATAATATAAAAGAAAGTCCAAAGAAACGATGGATGGACTGTGCGAAAGATGATATGGCTATAGACGCCGCCACCATTCTGAGCGTGCTCAGCCACTAGCTGGACAGCCCCCTTCTGGGGACTGGGTTGAAGCACAAGTGAATGTGCCCGGGGCCCCAGAGGGCGGTAAATGTTTAATTTTTTTTTTAAATTTTAAATTTAACATTGTTTTTAATTCATTCTACTAACAATATGTGCTAAGTTTCTTTCTTATATCTATGGCTAAGTCCTATGTCTGAAATAAAAAGATTTATTTTATTTTTATAAAAGGATGTAAGTGTCGAGATGACGACTAATAGAGAAGTATGGAAGAAAAAGACATGTTGCGCCGACATCAAATAAATTGGGATAAGGGCAGGAGAATGATGACTTTCGTAATAACAATATCTGCGTCTTTTCAGCCATCAAAATGAACATACAATGTACATTTCTGCTGGCGGCTGCTGCGGCTGCAGCAGCGTCGGCAGCACATCTGCACCATGCTGTGGAAACAGAGATGTTCGCGATACCCATCAGTCCTAACCTGTTCAACTGGACGTATCAAGGTTAGTCAGCTCCTAACTAATAATTATAATAAATGCGAAAGTGAGTTTGTTTGTTTGTTTGTGTATTTGTTTGTTAGTTACGCTTTCACGCTAATACGGCTGAAAAGATTTGGATGAAATTGGGCATATGTATAGACAATGACCTGGAGAAGGATATAGGCTACTTTTCATCCTGGATCGCAGACGAAATCGCGGGCAACAGGTAGTATTTTATATTCAGGATCGAACATCTTTAGAGGCATGAGGAACAGGGTGTAAAGTTCACTCATCCGCTATAGAAAAGGGAGGAGCAACGGCTCAACGATTGATGTCGGATATAGTCTTATATTTATGTTGATCGCGTGGTAAACTCTAATAGCGCGATGCATCCGTTACGATTTCTTTACGCAAGATAACTCTGATATTATACTAAGTACACCTCTGCATGAGCGTACCCACGGTGGCGCATCTGCCCCACCAAGGTCCGTGACTCGAAGCCATTTTAGGTTAAAATAACGAAATTAATTATGAATTTGTTAAAATTTAAAATTACCGTGCGAAACAATGCAGTATCGATGACTCAAGCGCGCATTGCTTTCATCGAGAAAAAATCGTACTACTTATCAAGTTTATTTTCTTCTGACCCATCTTAAAAAAAACCTGAGTACGCTCATGCACCTGAGCCTAACCGTTCGGGGAAACAACGCGTAATGTTATGTTATAATTAAGAAGCCGGCATTGTATTAAAATTGAATCCCAATTAGTATCAATCGCTGTAGTCATTCGAAGACTTACAAAATGAGGAATTACCTACACTATTTTTATTTTATGTAACTAGGGGAAAAAGTCCAAGGGTGAATATAAGTACTTTTTTATATAATTGATAGGAAATTTCGACTCAGGAAAGTTCCCCTGCCGCTAAAAATGGATGGTTTTCCTTCCATCCCGCCATATTTATTGGTCCCACGCTGGGCGCCATTTGAGATTTGCCGTGTCTTGAGTCACGAGGTTATCTTGAAGAGTCATTAGTCATTATACTTTCCATTCTTAATTGTATTTTATATAAACCAATAGAAATTGCGTTGTATGAGGAAACAATGGTGTGGCTTAAATGTGATCCCTCGATAAAATTGCTAAGTATTCAATTTGTATAAAAAAACATATTCATCATTACAAGTTGGTCCAGTGCTCCCGAAATGGGCTATCTGATAATATTACTTGCAAACATTCGACGCATAAAAAGTGATTTTAACACCCTGTAGCAAAAGGTTGGTTGAGCAACAGTTCAACTCTCCCACGCGCCACGTGGCCACGTGACATGTTTGTGTATATCTGTATTGGTGAAAACTTTGTGCAAATATTGGCTACAACATTTTATAGTGCTTTCTAAAATATTCTTACGTTTGTAGGCTCAAAATAAAGTTGGTCCAACTTTAGTCCAACATTAGACCGTATATTGGCCCAATATTTCATTTACAATTGCTTCGAGAATATTCTATGTTGTGTTGGGCCAACTAGTTTCCGTTGCAACTTCGCGCATGTCCTGTGTCCTGTCCATTGCAACGTACCTCAATCGACCATTCGGCCATTACTCATAATCGACGTTGCACACCTTTGATTGAGATACTTAATACATTTTTATTTTATTAGTTACTTGCGTTTTTGGTCGAAAAATATTCAAAATGTAGTGGTTTAGTGTTGTAAGTGTCATCTCGAGGCGGTCGGCTGCTGTGTCGGGTAAGTGTTATTAAATCTAGATTTTCAGATTCAGCTAGGAATGGACGCCATATTAGTTTTGGAGGATAGATGTCGACTTTAAAATTGGACCTATCATAACATCACGCCTTGTTTCCCCGAAGGGTTGGGCAGAGGTGTCCCTATACACTCAAATTTCGCCAGTTATGTTTAAGTCCCATGTAATAGGGGGCGAGCCTATTTAAAATTCGAATTCAGTAGAAATAGCGCATCTTTTTGACGCAGACTGTAGGGACCGGTACAACGTCAAGATGACAAACAGATAAAGTATTGTTATTATCAAAATTGCAGTTTAGTTGTGAAGGATTTCGGTGTAAGACTTTACTTTCTTATTCAGACTCAGGTTTTTCGAGATATAGGTACCTATCATCATAAAATTATTGCGTAGTTTGAGATTGTAGGGTTCATAGATGGTACTGTAGCTGTTATCAATTACGGACACAGCAATTACTTATGATTCGTTACGAATAAAGGACTGGAAAGACGAGTCTTACACTCTTACTTATAACTTAGAGACTTATTCAACGTGCGTCTAATGTCAATCTCAAATCAAACTCCTTAAATAAATGTCGTGTGTAAAAAGTGTTTAGCCTAACAACGGATAATTAATATGGTTTTGTTAACAAATAGTTTCGCTCCAAAATATTTTTTCCTATTATTTTTCATTAAGAACCATTTGAATTGTCTTATCGGCTATTATTTCCCACTTTTAGAAAAATAAAGTGGGGTCAATTCAAACCAATATCCACAGAGTGGTTTTGTTTATTTGACATATTTTGCTTCCGCTAAGTATTTGAGGAGCTCGTGGCTCAGTAATAACAGCCGCACGGATCGATCCATCGGGTTAAGCTACGCTTGCCGGGATTGGTCCTTGTATGGGTGACCATCTTAACATACCGAGACTCCACCGTGCCTCGGAAAAGACGTTAAGCACTTGGTCCCGGCTGTCCTTCGTGGATGTTTGGCAATCGTTACGGGCCGTCAGAAGCCCGAAAGTCTAACCAAGGTGTATTACGTTGTGGAGGTCATATAGGCAGTCGCCCCATGTAAAATACTAGCCGACTACGAAGCCGTCCCCGACATAGTTGGGGAAAGGCTAGGCAGATTTGATTGCTTCCGCTAACTAGTTATATGCTCTAGGTAGTTAGCGGCAGTCATTTTCAGTGTTTTTGTTACTTAGACTTTTAATTCTGACATTGTGGGTAATTAAGAATCTGAATTAAAGGTCCATTGAAATGATGGAAGTCTGAAAATCAATACGCACCGAATGCAATACGGCGCATGTTCTAATAGTTTACCTGAGTGGTAGGGGTGCCTAGGGCATCCATATTGTGATTTATAGCTCTATTGATCGACGGGAAAAGGACGGCAGAACATCATCAACATTTTTATGATGTGACATTGTGTTTCTTTTACCAAAATGTAATTAATTCAGTGTTGTGTGGAGCGTCTTATGGCGATCCAGGTAAGGGTTTATGTTATTTTTTTAGCTTGGTTGATTGATGACGCCGAATCGGGAGCTGCGTTCAAGATGGCGGATGCTTTGATGGAGATTTTTATTACGGTCGTGTTTTATATGGGTGTTATTATTTTTAGGTGTTTAAAAAAAAGGTATTTTTATTTAACGTTGTTGAGGAGTGTCGTTATCCTAGTGCACTCCATTTAGGCGTTTTAATTTTTTTTTTACCACGGGCGTTATCACTTGTCCTGCATCTTACCTGATCGTAAGTGACGATCAGGCCGAAGGTGGAAGCGAGCTTCACCCGGAGACTTCAACAAAAAAAAAAGATAGATAGAGAGATAGTTATGTACACCACCTCTTTATTATGTACACCATTTCTTTTTTTTTTTACCACAACGAGAGAGAATGAATGTCTGAATCTTATCTGATGGTTAGTGATGACCAGGCCGAAGGTGGAAGGTGGAAGCGAGCTTCACCCGGACTTGCTATCTTACCTCCAACTGCCAAAACACAACAATGCTGTTAACATTGTTGTTATGGCGACAGACTTAGATAAGATGATGGTAGCTAACCAGGTGGGCTTAAAACAAGCCCTACCAGTCCTACCACCAAACAATCCGAGCACAAAATTTAGCCCCCACTGGGAATCGAACCCGGGTCCCGTGGGTCTGAGACAGGTGGTCTAACTACTAGACCACAGAGGCGGTTTAGGTCGTCCGCGAGCGCTTACCATACGCTGTATTTGTACTTTGTAAGTGGCGGCACTTGATGAGATCCCGTTCACACTGCCCCGCGCCACGTCATGGGTGCTGAACATGAAGCCAGGCTCGTGATTTTTTTACCTTCCATCTCAATAAAAACGTGTTCCCACATGTGACATTTTGCTACCGTTATCCGTGCCATAGCTTGATACGCTCGCAGTGTGAACGTCGCCTGAAAATACTCAGCGTGCCCAGTGAAATTTCACTGTTCATTCTATGAACACAGATGAAGTGCGAAGTTTTACTCACAGTTCACTGAGCACAGATACAGATTTTCACCCTAGTTTAGTCATCACGAATTTGTGCCCTTGTTTTCGCTATTGCTTATTTACATCCAAAATCCAAAACACTTTCATAACATTAAATAAATAGATAAGGATATTATTAACTTCTTTTTTTCTCTATCTCAACTCGTTGATTCATACAAAGAGCAGAGGACAAAGAATACTGCCTTGTGGGACGCCATTTTTATTACTTAAATAGGCAGATTTTAATACAGATTTATGTGTACAAAAAATATGTAGGTAAGCGTTTTGGCAACTGTCTGAGCCCTGACTAATATTAAAACTATAAAAAATGTCTTTACCTAAAAGCGTTAAGAGAGAAATGTAAAATGAAGTCAATCAAAAGCCTTTGTTAGATTCTCTTGGAAGTTGGGAGTACCCATCTCACTCCAAACTGTCTATCAAAATAATATAGGTATGCTGCAAAATCAATAACCATTGCACCAGAGCGCATGTCCTAGATTACCTGAGTGAAACTGGGAGTCGCATTGAGGACGTGCTCAGTGTTACTTGTTGCGCTATCAATTGTGCTTCCGGTGTCATCTCAACTTGTAATTTATTTTTGTGTCTTCATCGATTCTCTTCTTGCTAATTCATTGTGAGATTATTGATATGAGTGGTTCAGTGTATGTTTATCGTCGGCAAGCTGATCAGGTATGGATATAATTTGTCACTTTTTCGTAGGATTTCTTATTCGATCGTCGTTTTTGGATCATCGTTTTTAGATCGTCTTCATATTTTAGCAGATTCTGGAGCTGTTATAAGGATAGTTTTTTTTTTTTTTTTTGTGAGTTTTCTTTCATTCTTGTGATAATTTCAGAATACAGTGTTAATTAAAAAATCTTTCGTGATTATCAATTTATTCATTAAAATCAGTGTTTAATAAAATATTATTATTAAACACTCGTCCTACGGGTTTAGGATGCCTAAAATTTGCGCGACAATGTGAGCGGACAATGGCGTCCACAGCCACAAAATGGCGGCTGCATGACGATCGATGACCATTGCAGCTAAAGCGCGTGTCCTAGGCAGCTAGGGCATGCGTCGTGTCTATCTCGGTCATCGGTATTGATTTGTTAGGTTCAGACTTCGGGAAATGGGCGCGCTCGGGGCGAGCGGGGGTGAAGCTGCAGGAGTGAAGCAGCGGGGGTGAAGCTGCAGCAGTGGGGGAACTCTTAGCATATTACGTAATATTTATTTTCATGATTAACGTGATTATTTGAAATCTTCTTTTGATTTCGGGTATTTGTTTAACCATCGACGTATATCCGAGACCTACATGTTCAATATTTGATACCGATTGGAAACTTCGACTCGGATGAAAATTTTCGCATGGCGTACAAAATGGCGACTGAAAGCTCTTAATGACCTTTGGGCGTTGCACTCACGGCGCATGCCCTAACTAGTTACGCAATAATTTAGGTAGCTATTGCGCTTCATTTCTTTGTTATGTTACTTGCAGAATCTAACAGCGAATCAATTTTTGCGCCTCCCCCTTAAGACCTAGGCCAAATATTTTTTAGATATTCGGATAGCTAGCCATCTAAAAAGGTGCCATAAATATGAATTGAAAAAAAAAAATACAAACCCGCGAAATTTCGTGGGATTAGTTAGCTAGCTAAAGCTGATTGCCATAGAAAGCGAATGTAGTAAAGAAAGGAATGTATGTAGTAAAAAAAGAAAGAAAAAGTTTAATTTGTACTTTAAAGTAGTTTATATTTAAGTACCTATTTAGAATATCGCTAGTCCATGTTCGGACACATTGTTTAACAACGCTGCGGTATTTGTTTTTTTTTTTTAAATATCGTTGCATTATTCTGAGATAGGGAGGGGCCTTTTTGGCCTCACACAGGGCTTCTTTTTTCTCTTATTATTGTTTTCACTATTTTGTTAGATAAAGATAAAGATAAAGATACTTTATTTGTCAAACATGTTAGTTTTATTATTCTTTGTTTTTATTGTTGTATTTCCTGTGCGTGTCCCAAATAAAATATTTCAAGTAAATAATATGACAATAAATGGCAAATCTTGTATGCAATACAAAAACTAACACTTAATTAAATGACTAGCTAAATAGCTATACAAATAAATACAAAACAAAAGGACACTTTGGCGTCGCAGTACTCGTCGTCATCGCTGTCATCCGGAAACATGCCCAGAAGACAGGCAGAATTGCCACGTTGAATGGCAATGCCAATTCTTTGGCCAAAGGACGAGCCCTCTGGTCACGTGAAGCGTCGACCAGTCGGCGCGAAACCTTAAAAACCTAAAGTTGAGCTTTATCTAGTATGTTAATGTTACTATGTTAGGATCATTATTGCTGGCACTATTAATACTTCCCCTTATTTTATCAACATGATTGGCGGCTTCCCTAGATTTTTTTAAGAATTTCCCTATCTCACTATAATTGATTTGTGGCCCTCTCAGCCCTCAGGCCCAGCAAAAGGAATATTTATTAGTTTTTTTATTTATTATTTAGAATATGGTGTCTTTTCGAGAATTTTACTATAAGTAATTTCTTTCGGATCCTTTCCCAGAGCGAAGATATTCTGGCTCATCAGTGGGAACAATTATGTTAGTTTACCAGACTCTGAACATTTACCCTTCTTCTGCAGAATTCGACCAACAGTACCGCTTCCACGCGTCCATGCTGGGCAAACCGGAGCTTCCTTCGTGGCTTCGCTATATCTATAGCGGCCGACACCACTCAGGGTTCATCTTCGGAACACCCCCAAGAGGGAGCCGAGGCCCCCTCACGGTACGACATCGTTTTATGTATTTGCATAATATGCTCAGATCAGAAAACCCTTTGGGGCAGAATGGTGTTGAAATGGTGTTTACACGAAATGGAAAATGGAGCGTTTTAGTGCCTGATACTCAAACAACTTCGTGTAGGTTGCAGGTCGTTCCTGCACCCTTATTGCGTAATACGCGATCATTCAGAATCTGAATCATTTTGAAACAGACTGCTAATCCATTGCTTCATAAGTTCGAAAAAAAATCTGCTCACCAACGTAAATAACGCAATGAATGTTGTTGAACTGTCAAAATGAAACAGATTAATTTCTAATCGTTTAGGAAAATGTGTTGCGCAATGGATGTGCGCTTGGTGGCGCTAGTGAGTTTGGAGGTCATAACATAATGTCATAATCTGTGGTCATAACTTGAATTTTTGGTGAACACTTCGTCATTCCGTATAATTATCCAATGTTTGACAGCTCGTATGACCCCTAAAACAGCCAGCGCCATCTGCTTTGAGGTTTTCAGATTACCTGCCAATAGATAGCTAGCTATGAGCGGCCCGTAAGTGTAACAGATTTATGAAGGAGACCTTCGTCTTCGTCTAGCAGTGAAGACCATCCGGCTGACAGTTATATTTTTAATTTGCCAATACTTTAAATTAAAGACATTTCTTAAGTAAGCAGTGTAGAGTTGATAACACAATATAATTTTTTAAGCTTACTACGTCTTTAAAGTCAATGATAAGAGAGCCAGATGTATGCAGAGTTAACGAACGATTGAAAGATCATTATTATTCTTACAATGCTTGAAGTCAAAATCAAAATCAAAATCATCTATTCAAACTAGGCTGAGAATCAGCACTTTTCGAACGTCAAAATTACATAAGACAGTCCCCAAAAACGCCCGCCCATCATCACTTCCTAGTGATTCTCCATGATAGTCAAGTGTATAGCTACAGGTCTACCTTTCCTTGTTTCGCAGCTCGAAGTAATTGGGCTGAACCGGCAAGACTATGAGACGCGGAGGGTGCTACTGACGTTGGACATACAGCAGAAGGAGAAGATGGCGCGCCATGAGGTCGAGCTCAAGATCGATAATCTGAATGTTGAAGATCTGTTGGATGAGCACAAGTAAGCATTAGTATTTTTAAGTCTTTTGTTGTTCTTTGTTGTACAGATATTTCTACTAAAATGCATCATCATCTGACTAACTAAGGTGGGGTCGACTTCTAGCCAAACTAGAATGAAATGAAATGAAATGGTTTATTCTACGTATAAATAGGATAGGTATCGGAATCACTTTTACAGGTAATAATTTAGGGGTATGAGTAACAGTGTGTAAAGTTCACTCATCCCCCATAGAAAAGGGAGGATCCTCCTACCAGACGGGTGTTGTGTCTGGCGGGCAATTGCCCAAGGATTGATGTCGGATAGTCTTATATGTATATGTTAATCGCTCGGTAAACTCTTATACCGCGATGTAGGACTTGTGACGTCAGGTCTTTGATGCTTAGTTCGTATGTGGCGGTGTAGATGCCGCCACATAATAAAAAATAAAAAAACTAAGCTAGATGAGGTCGGCGTTTCCTATCTGACTACTCTGACAAGAAAGGCCGAAACAAACTCAGAGGTCACAGTCTCTTTTAAAGTCCAGACTTAATCTTGGGCAGGCCGAGGACCATTTAGATAAGTGTCTGAAATGGTCTTTCATAGAGTCATAAAAAACCCGATAAGAAATCGACACGTGTTTCACCTCCCAACGCGGCATCCTCAGGATGACGATTGCCTTTTCGCGAACCGGAATAAGTTACTAAGTATATCTACAGCTATTGAATTTTTAGTCAAGAAATAATCAGAAGAAAATTTTCTGTGTCTCCCAGGATGACTCGTTTGAAAGATATCTTGCGAACTAAGCTCTGGACAGAGAGTAGTGGCGATCTGTACGCGACCTTCCTGGCGTCTGCTATCGATCTGGGCGCGCGGCTGCCTCTGAAGCCAAGCGATGGAGAAGGGTATGTAGTTCTGAATCGCCGGCCGGAGATGACTCCTGTAGCGCTATTCTGTGAAAATCTCACCGTGAAAACTTAAGTGAAGTGAGCAGTTTTCCTCCTGTTACTAGGTATTGACACTGTTGACAACTTACTTCACGCGAGTTTTATAGAATAGGTGGGCTAGAATCAGTTGGAATGACAGCTCACTTCACCTGAGTCTTCGCGGTGAGTTTTTTATAGAATAGACCGGCTGTAGTCAAAACACACACCTAATTTCTAGATTTCTAACAGGAAAAATATTGGTGACTTACTTTGGCAGACAACCCTTTGATACTGAAAGCTGAATTCATCACTTAGTTTCCTTCTCCATTTCAGATTGGTAGTCCGCCTCGGTAGTTCCATGCCGTTCTCTTTGGAGCTGAAAAGGTTGCGCGAAGAAGTACGTCCTCTGTCTCGTCTGCCAAGCTGTCCTCGCGAGTACAAGCGAACCACTGTGGAGAGACTCTTCCGGGATGCTGGGTTGACGCTGGACTGGTGTAGCTTTGAGCTGGTAGGTACTTACAATGCTATTGTATAGGTAGGTACTATAGTTGTTGAGCTGTCCTCGAGAGCACAAGCCAACTGCTTTAGAGGATGTTGAGTTAGTGCTGGACTGGTCCAGTTTTGAGCTGGTAGGTCTTTACAGTACTTGTGGTATAGGTATTACCCGTGTTGAGCTGTCCTCGAGAGCACAAGCGAACCGCTTTAGAGAGACTCTTCAGGGATGTTGGGTTAGCGCTGGACTGGTCCAGCTTTGAGCTGGTAGGTCTTTACAGTACTTGTGGTATAGGTATTACCCGTGTTGAGCTGTCCTCGCGAACCACTGTGGAGAGTCTTCAGGGATTCTGGGCTAACGCTGGACTGGTGGCGACCGCGTACCGGAAGACGTAGCGTTGAAAGGCCTCCCACAATGTGGACCGATGACCTTGTGAATGTCGCAGGAATCTAGCTGGATGGCAGAAGCACAGAACTGGTCGAAGTGGCGGTGCTTGGGAGAGGCGTATGTCCAGCAGGTCTTTGGCCTGAAATGATGATGATGCCGACATAAACTGTTAAATAAATAAATAAACTTATAAGCTCTTTCGAAACTTTTACTACCCGCTAAATCTCTTATCTCTCCATAAAAATCCAAGTAACATTCTTAACCGCTATTTCCAGTACAACACCATCTACAAGGAGCGTTCGACCCAGCACCTGGAGTATCTCACAGAGGTGCCTAATACCAGCAAATCCGCCAAGTCCTTTAAGGCGTTGGATACCAGGGATGCCTGGACTGCTCCTAATAAGGTAAGTGAGGCAGTTCCTGCTGACGTTGAAATAAAAAATAAAGTAAAAATTGTGTGTTTTCTTTTCCTATTAAAATGACAAACTGTGTAAAAATTGAAAAAAATTGCTATCGCAGTGACTGCGTAGGTATTATAATTTAAAAAAGCTTATAATGCTACATCCTATCTCCATCTCTAGGAATCCCTACCATCTCGCAGTTACGGCAAGCTGTTAACTGCGGCAGTCCTGGTGCCTCTGACCCTCATGCTACTCTGTGTCACCGCCCTCACCGCCGCTGTTTGTGCGCTACATGCTACTGTGTAAGTATATCTTATCTTTAATTTATTTTTTTAATTTATGCGAGGCACATTTTTTATGTTCTTAGATGGCAAACAAGCCGACGTACCAGAAGGCCAATTCTCATACTCAAAAAACGTTCACCATTCAAGTCGCAATCTGTCAAACTTGTCAAAAATGTTAGAAAATTTGATTGTATTTTTGACATATCGCGAATGAGATGCGAATGTTTGTTGTTCAAGAGGTAAAGCTGAAAATGTCTCATAGATATACTGTAATCGGCACCCATATCTTTCAAATCGGAATTCAGCATAGTTACTGAATACAGTGAAAGTTGAAACCCATAAATCTAAAGATCTTACGTTAGCTACCTATATTCTTGCACGGTTGTCGATCTATGAACCTAATGAACTGGATCCATCTGAACGGTAGTCGATCTATAAACCTAATGAACTGGATCCATCTGAACGGTTGTCGATCTATGAACCTAATGAACTAAACTCATCTTAACGGTTGTCGATCTATGAACCTAATGAACTGGACTCATCTGAACGGTTGTCGATCTATGAACCTAATGAACTGGACTCATCTGAACAGTTGTCGATCTATGAACCTAATGAACTAGATCCATCTGAACGGTAGTCGATCTATAAACCTAATGAACTGGATCCATCTGAACGGTTGTCGATCTATGAACCTAATTAACTGTATCCATCTGAACGGTTGTCGATCTATGAACCTAAGGAACTACAGTGGTGGTCATATAATTAGAAACACAGAGTCACTTGGTAGTGTTAATTACTTTTTATGTTATTATTGCAATCCATTGGAGATAAAAAATTCATTTACCACATTAAAATGTACACTCGTAACTGTAGTTTAAAAACGATCAACAACATTCTGTTAACTCATGAAAAGTTAAAAATAAATATAACTTTGAAAAAAGTTATCAATATCTTTAGTACTAGCAGTTGGACAACTAATTAGAAACACAAGAAATCAACATTAAAACTTTAAAAAAAACTCCAATAATTTGCATGATTCCTGAAATGGATACTATCGAATACCTTATTCATAACCGATTAGTACTTGGTTGGGTAGCCTCTGTTGTCGATTACAGCTATACAACGACGTGGCATTGATTCTATCAAATTTTCACTCGTTTCCAATGGAATAGCTCTACAAACTTGAACAAATGCGTCGTAAAGTTGGTTGACGTTAGGGATATGTTTATGCGACAGTGTTTTCTTCACGATATGCCACTAATTCTCTATCGGATTTAGATCCGGACTATTGGCAGGCCACTCTAACATTGTCACCGATTGTTCTCTGAGAAACACTTTTACGCTGTTTGCTGTATGCTTTGGATCATTATCGTGTTGAAATATCCAGGTCACTGGCAAATTTTCATCGGAATAAGGTAACATAGTTTCCTCTAAGATGCCTTTGTACTGATACTGATCCATTAGGGCTTCAATCTTTCTCACGGGACCAACCCCATATCCCGAAAAACATCCCCACACCTTAACATTTCCACCGCCGTGCTTAACTGTCTTTTTGATGTACTTGTTATTCAAAGCTTCGTTAATTGGTCGTCGTACATATCGTTTTCCGTCGGAATTTACCAAATTTATTTTAGTTTCATCCGAAAATAAAACGTTTTTCCATTGATGAACAGTCCAACTGCAATATTTTCTAGCGAAGGCTAGACGATTTCCTCGTATGGTGCCTGGTAAGAAGTGGTACTTTCCTAGCAAGTCTTCCAAACAATTTCCCTTCAACCAATCGCCCGCGGACTATTCTTGCGGATACGTTTCGAGGGTCGTCCTGTGAAAATACTTATTTTTGAATAACATTAGCACCTTTGAAAGGGTCCGTCTTAGCCAAACGAATCATTAAACCTGTCTACTTGAATTGTCATCTTCCTTTGCCGAACTTTTCTAGGCACACTATCCGATGTCCCATGCTGTTTCTAATGTGCAATGGCGTTAAATACAATCTTTACGGAACACTTTAAGTGAGCGGCTATTTTGCTGTAAGCCCATTTTCGTTTGAAATGAAAATTCACAATAATTTTTCTTGTTGCTGCATCACAGCTCTTGTTTTTACTCATTTTTAATAATTTAATCACTCAGAATGTAACTTAACTAAATAAATAAGAAAAGGCGGCCAAATGCCTAATGTGATAACATTATGAAAGATCCTATTCTAGTTTCAACATTCAATTTTAAAACATAAGTTACACTTTGTTTCTAATTAGTTGTCCAACTGCTAGTACTAAAGATATTGATAATACTTTTCAAAGTTGCATTTTTTATTTTATTTTTCATGAGTTAATAGAATGTAACAGATCGTTTTTAAACTAGAGTTACGAGTGTACATTTTAATGTAGTAAATGAATCTTTTTACCTTCAATTAATTACAATAATAACATTAGAAAGTAATTAACACTACCAAGTGACTCTGTGTTTCTAATTATATGACCACCACTGTAGATCCATCTGAACGGTAGTCGATCTATAAACCTAATGAACTGGATCCATCTGAACGGTTGTCGATCTATGAACATAATGAACTGGATCCATCTGAACGGTTGTCGATCTATGAACCTAATGAACTAAACTCATCTTAACGGTTGTCGATCTATGAACCTAATGAACTGAACTCATCTGAACGGTTGTCGATCTATGAACCTAATGAACTGGATCCATCTGAACGGTAGTCGATCTATAAACCTAATGAACTGGATCCATCTGAACGGTTGTCGATCTATGAACCTAATGAACTAAACTCATCTTAACGGTTGTCGATCTATGAACCTAATGAACTGGACTCATCTGAACGGTTGTCGATCTATGAACCTAATGAACTGGACTCATCTGAACAGTTGTCGATCTATGAACCTAATGAACTAGATCCATCTGAACGGTAGTCGATCTATAAACCTAATGAACTGGATCCATCTGAACGGTTGTCGATCTATGAACCTAATTAACTGTATCCATCTGAACGGTTGTCGATCTAAGAACCTAAGGAACTAGATCCATCTGAACGGTTGTCGATCTATGAACCTAATGAACTGGACTCATCTGAACGGTTGTCGATCTATGAACCTAATGAACTAGACTCATCTGAACGGTTGTCGATCTATGAACCTAATGAACTTGACCCATCTGAACGGTTGTCGATCTATGAACCTAATGAACTGGACTCATCTAAACGGTTGTCGATCTATGAACCTAATGAACTGGACTCATCTGAAAGTAGTGGCACTTTTCACCAATGCAACTGAGCGCGATTAGCACCTCTAAAACGAGCTCAAGAGCTGTCAGTGTCAATATTTCATAGAAAATAACGACACTGACAGCTCTTAAACTTGGTTTATGTGCTGATCGCGTTCAGGTGCGTTGGTGAAATTAGCACTTAGTTAAGTGAAGTTACAAATCTACAGTTATTTTCCGCTTCTTACTTTTATATTTTTTTTATCCTTCGTATTTAATTTATTTTTTGTTATTATTTCAGACGAGACCCGGAGTCAGAATATTTTTTGGATCATATTTTCGATATATTTTTCGACTATAGAAAACCTAATAGGTTCGAAATATTTTTATTTTATTTGTGGTGACTAACATGGTTTAAAATTGAAATATTAACTACAAAATAGGCTTACTAAAATATTAATTAATTTCAGAATTTTGCACTAAAGAACATTAATTATGCGCTGACTGTGTGCCTAACTCCTTTTCTTTCAAATTAATTGAAAGAAAACGAAATTTAAAAAAACAATGTAAACTTGACGCTATAAATATTCCATTAATTCTAATAAAAATTAACTTTTGTTAATAAATCGATGCTCTTATTTATTTGAATGTGAAATTAAAATAGGTATTACTAGTCTCATTTCGCATACTCTTAAAAGACAAAAAAATTATAAAATTTTAAAAAAAATGTAATAATCGGACATATTTTATATATATTAAAGATATTATACTAAATATTCTAGGGCTCACAAATCAAAGGTGGAGATGTGTCGTTACGGCACTGGCAACACTGAACAGACTCATGTAGCTGACAACACCAGCACCAAAAGCCTTGGAGTCAGGTTGGTACCATCTACTAAACATCTCAGTACATAAAGATATAGTATTTTTGATTTATGCAAGACTTTTTTTGATATCCCATAACTCTAGGGTATGAACGATACGATATCTAAGAATCAATTGGCTTATGAATCAATGTCCAATATTTTTTAAGTTGGGGCGGGTACCTCTGAGCCAGCACAGCAAAGTCATGATACATAAAAAATTTGCACGCTTGCTTGCAGGCAGAATACAATGACACTTAGGCCCTTTTCTGATTTGTCGGTATAGCAGCGGTGCGACATCAGCATGCCCGATATACGCGGTACCGAAAGCTTACCGATCACCTACCGAGCGCCTATATTTCAATGGATCCTTCCTGATTAGGTCGGTATCTGCGGAAGTGCGACACATACCGAGCTAATCAGAAAGGCTCAATTGAAATATAGGCGCCCGGTAAGCTTTCGGTACCGCGTATACCGACCATGCTGATGTCGCACCGCTGCTATACCGACAAATCAGCAAATCGCCTTAGGTTATAAGATCTCACCTGTACCAAAACAATGTATTCTGGCAAATAAACATTTGATTTAAGCAGAAAGTGCACAACGCCACCTGCTACGATCCTTACAAACTCCTTTTGAAGCCATGATACTAGCTAATAATTCCTCTTCCAGCCCCAACAACAGTCTAGCGCGACCCTACAGCCCAAAATCATCGAGCAACCTCGCCGGCAACTACAACCGTCCGCAACCACCGCCCTACATGGGCTCGGCAACCAACTCGCTCCACCACCGCAAGTCCTCAGACAAGACCCCATCAACCAGCGGACACACACCTGAACACCGTACGCATTTACTCGAAGAATCTCTAAAATTGCTGAACGAAGCCAAAATCTGCAGCGAATTCGATAAAAAAGAACCGATTATTGACTTGAACGATGGTACAGAGGACTACGTCCCGATCAAACCGGATTCAACCGGTTATGTCCCGATAAAACCGGATGGATCCGGTTATGTTTCAATGAAGGATTTGGATGATATTGATGTCCCCGATTTGGCTAAGTTTGGCGTTGCAGGCGCGATCTGACACGAGGTTACGGCGGTTGGTGAACCGCCTGTTAAGACCTGGTTCTGTTAGATTATTAAGGAGGATTTCCATCAAACGGCTCGTATCACATCGGATCGGAAAGGATACGGCGACAGCCGATCGCGTCCGGCAGGATGTCCGCGCATACGATCGGCTCCGTACCGTCGCTTGCAAACCTATCTATTTCTGCACCTAGTCAAATAGTTCCATTCCTACCGTGTTGCAGCCGAAAGGATCCGATCGGATACGACGACAGGCGAACGGAGCCGATCGCAGCATACTTTCGGCTATGATCGCGTGTCGTGGAAGACGCCCGCGGTCAAGCTGCTGTGCGCGGCTTGGTAGTATAGACTTTAAATATTGTGTACACGATTTTATATCGTTTAAAGATCGTAAAATACGTTCCGTTCCGATGCGATGCGAGCCGTTCGGTGGAAAGCATCCTTAAGTCTTTTTTTTTTGTCCGGTCTAAAGATTTGGAGTAAAGGCTACCATACATGATCAGTGTCAGATTCGCAGCATTTGTAAAGGTGTAACTAGACTGCGGCTAATCGATCAGTTTGGGCTCTTCATGTATGGAAGTCTTAAGGTAGGTACAGTCATACCAACACGTTAAACAGGCGTTAGCGATGGCTTACACGGTGGCGTTCAGTTGTTTCTTACATCTTATAGGGACTGGTCTACACCAGCGCGTCACAAAGAAATTCAGTGAACGTATGCAATGAGTGTGGACGCATGTCGAACGCATTGGTTTGGCCGTATAACTTATGACCCGTTTGCACCACACGCGACACACCAAACTGAACGCGATCAGCACTTATACCAAGTTTAAGAGCTGTCTGTGTCATTATTTTCTTTGGAATATTGACACTGACAGCTCTGGAACTCGGTTTAGATGTGCTGATCGCGTTTCGTTAAGCTCTAAACGAATTTAAATCATCGATCTGTTTCTGTGAATCTTTTGAAGTTGACAGAGAAGTATGATGTTTTAAACCAGCTTTACCTCGCGATTTTTTTTTAAACCTTTTTAAGTTATATTCTTTAGGCACCTCTTTAGGTGCCTAAAGCTATAAGCTATCGGAATATCAAAAAAAATGGCCTAAGTCCTAAGGGGGAGGCGTGAAAATTGATTCGCTGTTACAATGTACCTATAGTAGATAATATCACATCACATCACACACATATCACATCTACATCGATTTCGATTTTGGTTTAGGGCTACACGTATTTAGTGATTTTCGGTGCAAGCGGGCCTTAATGTTGGCTTTGATCGTGTCAAACCCTATTGACACAGCACTCCATGTCTATTTATTCTGTTATTATAAGTATTATCAACGGGTCTGATGGCCGTGTCATTAATTTTTTTTTAAATTAAAAATCCAACATATTGACTCAGTCAAAAGGAGGAATTTGTTGGTATTTTAAATTAATTAATGCTCAGTTGACCGGCGCGTTCAGTGATGATTAAGTAGTAAGCTAAAGTAGCTGCAGCTTCGGGTAGAAAATCCCTACACTTAGCCTGCGGGCACGAATCCAGTGGCGAGGAGCGATGGCCGAGCGGGACGGCAGCGAGGAGCGATGGCCGAGCGGGACGATGACGGTACAATATTCCAATGAGAAAGCGATGTTGCTCGTTATGGGGCGATGGATGGAATCAATAATAAATAACGGTTCCCCATTACATGGGGAACCGTTATTTATTATTATTAATTAACATTAAAACATAACGTAATTCATGTAAAATAATAGAGTGACATTTTTTCTTGTCAAAAAACTTAGATCAAGTGAAAAAACTAAATTTTGCACTGTCGCCGGCGCCCCGCTCCGCCATCGCTTGTACCGCTGGTTTCGTACCCGCAAGCTTAGGCTGAGATAAATAGACGTTACTTCGTCTTCACGCCAACTCCGGCTGTCGCTGAAAACCAGCGCTGGGGCTCTATCTCGCAGGGGGTCGCAGCATTATGCTGAGCGATGGCCGTTTTGCGTGGATGTGACGCATATTTTCTGCAAACTTCTTCATTTTCGTGTTTGTGTTTTTTTTTGTGTATGTTTACCGCAAATAAACGTATTTTCCTTCCTTTTTTTTCTTTTTTCTTTCACATATGCTAGGCTAAGCAGTATCGCTGTCACTGTCGCACAACTGTCAAACTACAAGTGCAAGACAGAGACGGGAACATATCTAAGCCAAAGCACATGCTTAGTAATGTTTATTTATCTCGCCTTTTAACGTTTAGTGTTTTATGTTGAGTGAGATATTTCTTATTTATCTACTGAGTAAGAGGTTGTGGAATATCACCTGTAAAGATATAAAAAAACAGCGTAGTTTGGTAATGATAATTCGTAGTTTTAACTCTAAAATAGGATCCATACAGATATATTGTATGCAACGAAACGCAAAGATACCGGTAAGATTTGAATTTCAACATAAGTACCTAAAGATGATGTTTTTCACTAGGTATACCTACACCCACACACTACATCACATTACATCACATTACATCACATCAACTCACATCACATCACACACATATCACATCTACATCGATTTTGTTTTCATTTTTCAAATAAGTATCTAATCGTAGTGGAAGTTATTAATACTTGGCCCGTAAGTTATAAAATTAAATTAGTGTATTTAGTTAAGGAGGGTTTTAATTACGAAAAATTTCACACAAACAAAAATTTGTTTAGTGACAGGGAAAATAATTCGTTTTAACCGTTAACTAAGTGCTATTTAAAATTAGGCATAAGGCTCTCTAATTACAGTGAATAAATAAATCATTCAGAAAGAAGGTGTTATTTCACCCACTCGATCTAAACCGACGCAAGATAGGTATAACAAACGGATCTTGCGTCGAGTCGAGCGTCGAGTTGCTCGTTCATCGATGAAGAATCTATTGCCAAAGATCGACGCTCAGTCACTAGTCGATCGATGGATAAACTAGCAAAGATTAATCAAAATATTATATTTCATATTTAACCTACATCAGCTAAATGAAACGTTAGAAGTTATTCACGGTTTCAATTGCTCGTTTCCTATGGAGCTTTTAATTAATAAATACTATGTTCTGTCAAGTTGTAAAAGCCGTTCGAAGCAGGACGGGTCGCCAGTAAATAAATAAACTGCTATCCAATTGCGTAAAACATTTTCGTAAACGATTAAGACTAATCTGTTACATTTTGACAGTTCAACAACATTCATTGCGATAAATAAGTTGCTGAGCAGATTTTTTTTCGAAGTTGTGAGTTAAGCAATGGATTAAAAATATGTTTCAAAACGATTCAGATTGTGATTGATAGTGTAGTAAGCAATTATGGTGTTGATCTACATAGTACACCAACTTCATCGTCATTGATCGAAACATCGATAAGACGTCGATCGCATGAGTGTAATAACACCTTTCCATATTGGTTATTAGTTATAAGATAATTTAGGGTCGAATTATTTATTCTCTGATGTAAACTGACAGGTGCTGGCTGTCACCCCTAAACCTACCTACCTTCTTTCCTACATACCTACCTACATACCTACGTATATACCTACCTACCTACAAAGATAATATACAGGGTGGATTTTTGAGATGGGGCTGTAAGGACAGTACCTTAACCGTTGTCGCTACAAGAAAACATATATCGGATTTTCCACTTAGTTCTGCTTGCACCACAAACCGCCAAATGAGTTCAACGCTAAACCAATTTTAAAAATCATTTTGTCTCTTTCATCTACAAACGATTGACAGAAACAGAACGATGTTTTATATGTGTTTCGTGATTATTATATATTATATTATTATCTATTGTTTAGTGATTTGTGGTGCAAGCCGGCCTTAAAACCATCTAGATGAATCTGCCTAGCCTTTTTCCAACTATCTTGGGGTCGGCTTCCAGTCTAACCGGATGCAGCTGAATACCAGTATTTTACATGGAGCGACTGCCTATCTGACCTCCAAAACCCAGCAACTGGGTAATACGTTACCCCTTGGTAAGACTAGTTGTCAGACTTTTGGGCTTTTGACGACCCGTAACGACTGTCAAAGATCCACGAACGTGCTTTCCGAGGCATAAAGGAGTCTCGATATGTAGGTAAAGATGGTCACCCATCCACGGACCAACCCCGGCAAGCGTAGCATAACCTGACGGATCGCCTCGTGCAGCTGTTATTCCTAAGCCACGAGCTCCTCCATAAAACCATAGACGATAATGATCATTATGACGATACATATAATAATGTGACCATTTTATTAACAGCAATTCTATATATTTTATTTATTTAAAAAAAAAAAAATTGTCCGTTGTACCTGTCAGTTTATTCCAGTGAATTAATAATTCGTGTATAGTTTATTTTATTTTAACTAATATCTCTTACTATAATAATCAAACATCCTCAAACTTTATGGTAAACATTATATTTGTATTTGTTCAAGATATTCGACGACGCTCAGTTTGTGGCTCTCCGAATCTAAAATAAATCCTTACTTAATGATAAATAAACGTTATTAGTTATAAATTAAGGAACTGTGAATATAATACATGGAATGGGCAGATATTCAGAAATGAAATTAGTTGTAGATATTATATATTTTATGTAGGTTTAAGTAGAAAATAAAATTAAGGAAAAAATATACCTACCTATATCGGCGGTCATTAATCCAAATCATGTTACGGAATATATAAGTTTAAATACGTATAACGCGTTTAAATTTTTTACTCTAATTAATAACATCTTATTAATAAATAATAAGATGTTATTAATTAGAGTAAAAAATTAGGACTATGATCATAGATCAAAAGATTTATTAATTTATAATAATTAGGGCATAGACTAGGACCACACTGTTTTTGTTTTATTGCAATTCTCGACCGAAGACTGGATAACACTGAAAAATTAATTAAATGTGTAGGAAACATTCGTCAGCATCTACAGTCAGCAAAAAAAGCTGACCAAAAATTCAAAAAATATTTAAGACGATTTATTTGCATATTATTTCTTATTTGTTAGACTCTAGTTGCGTTTACGACCGCTACACACCAAACCATCAACAAGAAGAATATGTAAACTTTCGAGCAACGCGGGCTTCCATTCCGGAAGGGAGTAGCCTTAGCGATTTATTACTATTCAGATAATTCTGGCGTTTTTTGCGAGGGTAAATGTGCACACAAGTGCGGTTCCGCATACTTACATACAAAAACAAAACTGTAACGAGGAAATTAAACTTTACACATAAAAAATTAAATAAAACACACACAATTTGATTTGTACAGATGAGTCACAACTCGCACTCAAACTCGTGACGCGTATGCCCACTGGGGCTTGTACTTTGACAGAGCGGAACCCTGCGTATGGCTACTCCCTTCCGGCACGGAAGCCCGCGTTGCTCGAAGATGTAAAAATTCAAATTCAAAATATCTTTATTGTGGGCATAATTATGTTTGTTACAGGTCTTAACAAAAAAAATAAGTTCCAATATGTCCTGCCTAATAGGCATACAATAACTATTTATCGGTGTTAAATTTACACACAACAAGAAACAACAAAACAACAAAAAAAGTACAACTGTAAATAATTTATGAACAACGTTGGGCTATTATTCAATATAATTAGTAATAAGACAGACACTGTTCAATACAGGCGTTGGTATGAATGACAGAGAATGTGTTACAATAGTTAAGGAAAAAATAATAAGTAATGTACATATAAAAATAAATTGAAAGTGGGGCAGGTAAAAATAATATGAAATAAGGACCTATCTAAGCGTAATAATTACGATTTAAATGAAACTTGAAATTATTAAGCATAATTTTAAAATAGGATTTAATTATTCATAAATAAGTATGTGAATTCAGTGAAACAAAAATCAAAAGCTAAACTAGGTAGAATGTTTATTTAGGAAATCTAGAAGATGTCAAAAAAAAAAGAAATTCAAGATCTAGTCTGATTTAAGAATAATATACTTTTAGCATGGAAAAGGAATAAAGGAAATCATTGCTCTCTACAAAAAAAAAAAACAATATTTAACATAGGGTTAAGTATCTATGATCGTCTACTTAAATGACTATCATTTACTACGTAGAAAGGAAGAAATAAAAATATTTTATTTGGGGATACGCAAGGAAATACAAACAGTTAAAAAAGTTAACAAAATTAACATATCTTTCTTCGAATTGACAAAACAAACTAAAAAAAGGTCTGTGCGAGGCCAAAAAGGCCTATCTCAAACCCTAAACCCTAGCCGCTCTACCTAGTCCTATAAAATTGTCACCTTGAGCTACCAGTAGGTACAGCTCAGAGCTACTCATTATTCTGTCAAGTAAGAACCACAAACATGAACATATTGAAAGTCATTATGAATGTGGTCAGGTTACACATCCACAGATAATAAAATCAGCTAAGTCCCTATTCTGTTTACATTTTTGTCTTTGCTTCATTGAATAGAGTATACCATGTGTTACTATTTAATCATAAAAAAGTAACTACACTACTAGTTTTTAATTGCTAGAGAAACTATGATGCAATTTATAAAAAAAAAAAAAAAACGTACATTATTTTCGCTGTTACTTGTTTACCTAATCGTATACATCATAATCAGTATAACATATTATTGTTCCCACTGTTGGTTATGAACTGATAGAATCAAAGTCATGTGTTGATGCTTGATGCAAATTGAAAAAATATCTATGATAAAAAAAAATATATAAATTTAACAATTCACTACAAAAAGAAAGATAGAACAAATTGTTTATTTGTCACACAAACATACAAAAAGATAAATTACTCGAATATTAAAGAAAAAAATTAAAAAATCCTATAATGGTAACTAATTATGGCTTTCATTTTTATTGGTAAGTATATCAGAAATAGTAGTGTAGTTAGAACATAATAATAAATAGATTTTAAGTTTTTTTATAAAGCCATAAGAGTCATCGCCAAAAGAGTTAAGGAAAAAATGAATAAGTACTGTACATATAGTAATGAAACGAGCAAACAGTTTGTGAAATTAATAAACTTTATTTAAAAATAGAGTTTAATAGTCTAGCGATTATTAGTAATTGTAAAGATAGCTAAGTAGTTATTTATTATCATTTAGTAGCGGATAATAATTATTCCTAAATATGATAGATGCTGTGGCCCTGGTTTCGAAAAAAAAAAAAAGTTTGCAAACATAGGTGACACGGTTTTATAAAAGCTCTGTCTCCTGAAGTAGAATAATGCTGATTAGACAAAAAAATTAAAAATTAAAATTTATTTTTTATTTTTGTTCCTAAGTATTATTTTTTCATACTCTTTTAATAAAAAATCATTTATTTGCTAACACAGGTGCTGACACTGTTACATAAAAGCTCTGTCTTCTGAACTAGATTGTTAGCCAGTGTCTCAGCTCTCAGAGCTACATTTCTGATAAAATTAACGATTACGCGGTAAAAAAAATATATTAAGTACACTGCTACTCAATATTTAAAAAAAAAATATGACTATGACAGTCGCTATGAGCAATCAAAGGCCAAGTTATAAGAATGTACATTATGTCACACTGCAGGAAAATAGGAAAAATGAATAAGTATTGGACATTATAGAAAACAACAGCTTTTTCACAGTATTTATACTGTGACTGTTACGAATGGGAAAGATTAAAGAAAATAGTCTCAGGTTTAAATAGGGTTATATAGTCTAGATATTTAATAGGGTTGAATTGGCTATTGCGAAATAGGGTTAAATAGTGTAAGGCTTAAAAGCGTAGAGTCTAAATAGGGTTAAATACGTTAGTGTTACATAAAGCTAAATAGGCTAATTTTTAAATACGGTTAAAGTTTAAAGAGGTTAATTAGGGCTGATAAGTAAGATAAGATAAATAAGGCTTAAAATATAGTGTTAAATAGGGCTAAATAGGGTTTAAAAAAACGCATCGGGCAAGTAACGTACATTATTAGCTGTACATTCTTTAATATAAATAATAACAGTTAAGACTGTTAATAGTTACTGGCAATCCAACTAAGCTCTTCTATGTATTTCCTTGACTGTCGTAATTTTGTGATGTCTCTGGTCCAAACAATCTTATGGATAAATAAAAAAAACAAGCGACTTCCAAAAAGACACTACAAAGTGAGTTACAATAGTCTAATGGCAACTGCTCATCACCTTTTTTCAAATTGTTGCTTTTCTCGATGCTGGGACGTTATTTGTTCTCCTGTCCTAGTACTTCACCATCAGCACCACTTCACCATAATAATATGCATTGTGACGAGCATAAATTGCTTGAAAACCATATTAAAGTAATGGAATCGCAACCCGTGAAAAACTTATTATTGAGTAGTTCCGGTGGCCATCTGTGGTCTTCATCATCAGTTCTGTTCATCGCTTCACCAAAAGGTGCTTTCCGAGAGCAAAAGCACGAGTTGCTGGTGTGCCTATCCTATTTGAAGAGTTCCCTCGATTTCTCCAGGATCCCATGATCTGATTCTGACCTGATGACAATGGGACCACCTCGGAAGTTTCATAAATTACGATTGGTTAATAAAACCATCAGTTACTAATACAGGAACTGAACAACGTTTACGATGACTTAAAGCGTCTCTCCCCAGCACTTATTTGAAAAAAACGGAACTTTCTAGTATCTCCTTCTATTGGTAACTCCATGTGTATTATCTCTATGTTCTATTATTTACTATATAATAGACTTAAATACGTATTACAATAATTGTACATTAAACAATAGACAGACTATCAGGCGGTTATATATTTTCTAAGGGTAGCGACGTGGATTGTACATATTGACGCGCGAAATACCTTCTAATTAGCATAGAAATAAAACCTATAAAAAAATTAAAAAAAACATTAGCGATAAGGTTGAAAATAAGTTTTCAGTTTTTTAAGGCTTAGGTATTATTTCCTTTACTTATCGAATCTGGCAACATTGTCTGTACTACATTATAAATGCTGAGGGTGATTGAGGGTCTTCTACTAACATTTTCGAAGATAAAAAATGTTTTTACTGATAAAGGTTAGCCTTTGTACCTTTTTGAACGCGAAAAGTTGTTAAAAAATAAGCTTATTTTTTTAAATAAGCTAAATAATTTCATAAGTCGAAATGTAAATATTAAATAAAAAAGTAAAGGAAACTGTGTGGAATCAAATAGTTATAATATAGCAACTCAGTAAACATAGGTGATAAAGCCGAGTATTAGTTTTAAACTAGGAAATAAGCGAAAAAATGAAATAAAAGGAATGCGCATTGGTTTAATTAGGTAGGAAAACAGGTAAAAAGCCGTGTGTACACGTTCTGTTAGTTTTAAGATTCATTAAAGTAATTAGTATATAATTAGATATACGCACAATAAGTGGCCTCTGGTTACAAATTCTCCACTATTTTCGATGGGTGACTGTCGTAGCATTATTCTATGTAAACTAACGCCCATTTTGTGTGAATATAATATTTAATGCCTAAATATTTGTGCAATAATATTTATGTCATGGGAAATATTTAACTGATCCTCTAACAACTTATTGCCCATGATGGACCCTTTTTTAAATAATGGAGCCTCTTTCCAACTTCCTGGCCTTTTCTGATATTTGGTTGCAGTAATTGAGCTAGGGTACCCTGTTCATACAGCTTAGGTTAGGCTGGAATTTAGTCTAACCATCAGATGAGATAGTGGTTGAAAACCCTTATCGATTATCATTTTAAAATCTTTCTGGTTAAACCGTACATCTAAAAAAAATGCTTAAAACCCAAGAAGTTTTGACTTGTCCGAGGTTAAAATAGTCTTAAGGGCAATTGTTCTGCTGATAAGTGTAATAAAGTGGCTAAGATTTACAATAACTAATTATAAGTAATCATAAGTAAGTAGTAATGTAAGTAAGTAATAATAAATAAGTAAGAAATAAATAAATAGAATAAGTACGGTATACACACGATTTCGATCAATTATTAGTCTGTAAGGTATTATCCAATCATATCAATGCCAGCCATACTCTGCTACAAAAATATCAACACCATTTTGAATGGATATCGCAAAATATGAGAATTGAACTAAAATACTCAATTTATAAGACACTGTAGCGACGTCTATGTAGCTACGTGAAAACTACAGTCATTTATCAACATTGACGTCACACAATCCTACATTGCGTAAACAGAGTTTGCCAAGAAATCGTCCTCGACATGTGGACATACAGACAGTGAGCCAGCCAGAGTAGCCGTCTGGCTGATGGATCCTCTCTTTCAAAGGAGTAACAGGTTCATATTTCATTCCACCATTTCTAAACTAGTGACCTCCAAGTTGATGGTGGTCAAGTAAAACTGAAGTGCAAATTAAATTAGTAATTTTACCAAAATCACATTTCTAAAAGTTTCATATTTTTTATTTAATAAAAAAAAATAAAAAAATACGATTTATATTTTGTTGCGATATCCAGATAAGTAGTATTGTTATGTTAGTAGCCGAGTTAGCAAGGCAGTTAGGTAATACTTAGCTTATATTTAGGACTTAAGAGGAGTACAGTGAATGTGTGCAAGAATGATTCAAGAAAAGTAGAGTAAATTAGGAAGTTGAAGCGGTACCCGCAACAAACATGATAAACTATTTATGCCATTCAAGTTTTTTAGCTGTAAGCAAAATCGAAGATGGCGAAGAAAAAGTTAGGTAGGTATGTAGGTCAGTTTATACCTTCTTAAAATATTATGCGGTTTGTTCACAATAATGCACGAAAAAAAGATTTATTCCTATTTTTTAATTCAATAATCACTTAGGTGTCGGTAGTTAAAAGAATATGATGTTCCCGTCAAGACATTTTACATGTCTTCAGGAAATCTAATATAAAATATTCACTAGAAACACAGATTGGACGTCAATCAATCTGTCTAGCCTTTTCCTAACTATGTTGGGTTGGCTTCCCGTCTAACTGAATGCAGCTGAATACTAGTATTTTACATGGAGCGACTGCCTATCTGACCTCCACAACCTAGTTATTGGGTCTCAAAACTGTTTAAAGTTTTTTTAACTTTCAATTTACAACCAACATACAACTCAAAATCAAAAGTGATTTATTCAAATCAGCACTTTTTGATCGTAAAAATTACATAAGACAGTCCCCCCAAACGCCCGCCCTTCACGACTTCCTAGTGCTTTAGCTGGGTATAGTGGCGCAACGAACTCTTCAGCAGCACAGCTGTCTGATAACCTAGAAGAATTTAAATCTAAACAATAGCAAAAAAAAACACAAAAACCATTTAATTAAAGTATTTGCCATAACGCCAGCACACACAGCCCATACACCAATATACCAACAAAAGCATTGAAAACTAAAACCGCAAAAAAACGTAAAAAGAACATATGGCTTATGTAAAAGGTTCTAAAGATAACATGACATGGGCCGCTAACAAGCTACAAGACAGCGAAATCAACAATCATCGCCCGGGCGCTCTCGTCGATCTATTACCACAATATCAGGCTAATTGGCTACAATTGAAAATTATACATACAGACAAACATTTATTATTACTATGACTGCCAAACATTTTGGGCACGGTATGAGCTATTTTCATAATAGTTCGTTTCGATAACAGTATGGAGTGTGGTCTTTAATCCTATTGGCACGAACTCTTATGCAAAATTCTGTTATTATTATGACGGATAAACATTTATTATTACTATGACTGGCAAACATTTTTTAACTAATTTATGAGCTATTTTCATAATAGTTAGTGTCGTCCTAGCAACTGTCGGCACGTACTATTATAGAAATTCTGAACCAAGTCACAAAGAAAATAAAAAAAGAACGCATTTATTTGACACGGACATGACACAACAATATCACAAGAGAAAAAAAAAACAACACCATAACATCACATTTAATAAAACAAATACAAAATCAACAAGAGTAAAATAAATTGATATAATAAATACTATAATAAACAAGACAATTATATTATAATGGTATCTATTGATCTAAGCATATCCACGCCGCGCGCGCCGCGCGGCGCCGACTACTACCTTACGAACTCAGTTTTCAAGCAAGCTAACAAAGCTCCTAGTAGTTATAAGATCTCATTATGGAAATATTGAGTTCGTACATTCTTGTGGAAAAACAATTAAATATAGGAATCTAGTAGGTATTCTTTAAAGCAGTTATTTTTGAGTTTTCTTTAGCCTCATATTAACACCGTTTAAACCGTTAATACCATATTTTTCGTTGGATGTTGGAAAAATCATATAAATAAAAAAGTATATATTATGTCTGCTTAGCCTTTTCCCAACTATGTTGGGGTCGGCTTCCAGTCTAACCGGATGCAGCTGTTTGTTATGTATTACGTTTAAAAAGTTGGTAATTAAAATCACCATTTACACCATTGTATTCTGTTGCAAAAAGTCTCTCTAAGAGCAGATTTTTGTTTTGTATAAGCAAATTTACATACCTAGCAGCGTTGCTGCGTTTGAAGGGTGCCTGTATAATTACAGCCCCTTGAGACATTTCTCTCCGGCGCGAAGGCTAGTCTCCGTTGAGATTGGCCGCCATGGCCAAAATACGTTCTGGAGGACTATTATTGCAGATTTTCATAGACGGCGGTAACCACTTACCATCAGGTGGGCTTACCTCTTGATTGCACCCCAATAACATAACAAAATTGAGATCTTACCATAGAAATATTTCTTATATCTTTGGATCATACGTTTTCTTGGGTTACCCAAATATACTAGGCACTAAACCGATGTAATCGCATTAAGGCATTTATAAGATAGTTATTAATTAATTAGGACTAATGTATAAGTAGCACGCGTGACGATGTTAATCGAAGCGGATATGGACGTGGAAAAAACCAAAGAAATAAAACAGTAGTGTGTAAATAGTTACGCTTAAATAACATAAGTAATAATAAGATAATTATGATGATGAATCAATACGGTATCATATTTATTTAATCATAAGTCGGAATAAGGTATGGTAATTATACTTATGTATATAAGTAACAATAAGGTATAATTATTATCATACTTTTCTAATAATGAGGTATCATAATTATACATAAGTAGTTATTATTTTAGAATAAAAAAAAGGCGAAGTGATCTTGATGTATTTAAAGAGACATAGGTACTTAATGAAAACAGTATCTACTAATTAAATATCATAATTATAAAATAAGTGTACGTACAAAAAATACATCAATGTAGCAAAATATGCCAAACAGAATTAGAATAGAATAGAATAATCCTTCTTTTCTTTGTTTCCTTCTTACCATCTTAAAATACTGGTGAATAGTTGACAACCTCTTACTCATTAGAAAATAAAACTTACTTATTTAATTAATTCTAAGTTGTATGTGTACTCTATGTTATACGAATTATTTATTAATGAAATATATAAGGTGCTATAAAAATATCTGCCACGGCTTTAATGAGAGGTAGTATTGTGTTTAAAGATAACAATAGTGAAGAAATTTCGTACCCCGGCACAGTTAAATCAATTTGAGAAAATAAAGTAGTTAAATAAACATTGACTCTACTCTGCATAACGTGGTTCACAAATTACGCGCGAAGTGCACTTCGTCAATGAAAACAACTGCTATCTCTTTCCATCTGTTCTGTGAATGAAAACTGAAATCAGCTGACTAGTTCGTCACTTGCTATACGTACAATTTTTTGTATGAAAAAAAATATGACACATGATCAATAATTTATCTTTACTATTGTAATCTATAAACACAATACTATCTCCCATTGCAGCCGTGGCAGATATTTTTATAGCACCTTATATAACGCATGACGTTTTTACCGTCTTGAAAAATATGGGTATAATAGGTGAAAGTCAAGCAGTATGTACAACTTTCTCTAGTCCTTATAATCATGCCGCATGCGGCATGATAAATATAAAAATGTTTAAGTAGTAGTCTAAAGACTAAAGTCGCAGCATTGTGTGAAAATTAACATTAACTTTAGGTACCTACTCTTTTACCTAATGGGAGAAGGAATTACATTTTCAACACTTGCCCGATTTCTATAACTTACCGCCCGTTTATAATTAAAATGGGCGCTTGAAACAGGTACCTACACCGATGTCAAACAGAAGTCTTGAAAACCACTATGAATGATTTTAAACTCGAATGTTCTGGTTACCACTTTTATTTGGCGCCTTTGGCGAATTGTACGTTTGTTTGATATCCACTATATTGTTAAAATATGGCAAATTCGTTATAAAAGCAATTGCATTTTGAACCATCGAAAACTTGGAGATTTGGCGGATTTGTTTTTCATGCAAAATGTTCAATCTTATATTAATTATATATACAATTACGGAGAAATATCTGGTAATTTTCGTTTGTAATAAAAAACAATCTTAATTTAAAGTTCTATACTTCCGCATTGGCCATTCTATACTTACTAACATCAAAATCTTTACAAAAAGACTAAAAGTCAGCAAGTTTCGGTGCAGAAAATTATTAATTAATTATTCTTTCATTAAGAAAATATCATGAATGTATGTATGTAATGTAGCTGTCACATTAAGTGTAGTGAAATTATGTTTTTGAACTTTTATTTAAAACATTTATAAGTCCTCTAAAAAATTGTATCATAATGGAGGCAGTATGCTAAAGAGCCAGTCATTAATGAAGTATGAAAAACCTAGTTGTAAGTTAAAGTAAAATAATGATAATTTGTTACAGGATTATAATAATCATTAAGGGATATTAAAGGAAATAACTATAAGATATTATTAAAATATGTGTAGGTATATACCGGGTGTAAAAATACCCTTAAAACCGAGTCACATGTTTTTCCCGTTATTATAATATTTTTTGGACTGGACCTAGGAACCTTTTGGTTACGGAGACATTCCCTGTACCGTTGCTTGCATAAGCACAATGTTTTGCGTGCGGGTTTTGCGCACTACCGTAAACAGGGAATTTTCACACCAAAAATAAAAGTCATTTCCCAGCATTCATTTTTGCACAAGTGTGATGTACGGAATGTGCATATGATGGCTTAGTGCAGGGTCTTATTACACCCTGTATAACTAAGTAATTTTAATTTTTATGTTTATTTTTGTATATTATTCTGAGGTCCTCCTAAAAACTGTCTTGTAATTGGAGGACGTGTGGCAAAGTCTACTCATTAATGAAGTATGAAAAACCTAGTTGTATGTTAAAGCATATTATTTTATCATTTATTAAAAGATAGTTAAGGTAATACAATAAGATTATTACTACGACCTACTACTATTGAATAAATATTTATTTTAAAATTAGGTAAGATACTTAGTAGTTTTGGTAATTTCTTTATTTTTCTTAAATATTCTAAAAGTTTAAACTAATTCCACCAAAAGAACAATTCTTTTCAATTACTTAGGTACTCTCGCTTTATCGTTTATCTGAAAAACTGGATTGACGAAAAAATCAAAGGAATATGACATTCGAAATCCATCTGACAATTTATTCTGTTATTTCCCGAGCTAAAGCTTCCATAAAGGGTGTTTGGTTTTAAGCTTAGCTTTCTTTCTAGCACCCTAATTCAGTTTTTTTTTGTGTTGACATTTCTTCGTACGCTATAAAATAATTAACAATGCGTAAGTATGCATTATTATTATTCATAAATTATACAAAAAATATTTATCGATAAAGTCAATTAATGAAAAATTGTAATGTAGTTTTGTTATTTAAATAATTTAGGGAGGTAAAAATACGCTCATTAAATTATTAAGTACTTGATTTATGTTTGGCTTTCATATCAGGATAGTTCAAAGAACGATTGTTAGACAATATCAAAGACATCACGTTTATAAGTATGAACTGCGAACGAGCCAAAACCTAAGTAACATTTTTGTAAATTTTTATTTACTTACTCCTTTTTTTCGGTTATTTGTTAAACTCAAACTCAAAGCATTTATTTCAATTAAACCATTCACAGGCACTTTTGAATAGTGAAAGAGTCGGTCAGTTACTCAGAACGTTGAAGCTAGTGGCCCAGTTAAGATGCTAGGTAGCTCCAAAGACTTTGAAGGGCAAATCCCATTCATTTCGGGTCTAGAGCTGAGTAAAACTGACTTATCTACCGGTGAAAATCATAACCCTCCGTTTTGCTTCGCCGACGTCATCGGCGCTTGACCCGAATAAATCAAAATAAAAACATTTTGCAGAAAGAAGCGTCTTCTTGTTAAAAGCCCCATTTTCATGTGGTGAATGTATTTTTTTCATGTATGTATAAGTTAGTCATAAGACAGAAAAATACAATATAAAGGATGAACATTTGTAGAACGTCACCTCGACCAACCCCTTGAGGGATAACAGGCAGGTGACGGTAGTCATACATAGGTATAATTTGACATAAGTCGTAGGTATAACCCGATTTTTATAACTGCGCCTGTCGGCGTCAAAATATTACAGTGTATGCGGTTTAAATATTAACAATAACAACTTAACGAATAATATGACAGAACTGTGGCGACAACACCAGTCGTGTGAGGCGTCGGGGCACTGAGGAGCCGTGCGGGTGACTTCCATACTAACAACCTACGACGTTGACAGCTCCAAGCGCACGTTATAAAAATCGGGTTATGTGTTTTAAGTTGTAGACATAATTTGTCATAAGTTGTATAGGTATAATTTGTCATAATTCGTACGTATAATTAGATATAAGTATAATGTATATTTTTACAGAATGTGGCGTTAAATAACTGGATAGCCAGCGAACAGACAATTTGCTATTAGATGTTTGTATTTTTTTTAATTGAACAAACAATAATAATTAATTATTTTTTTTGCCAATGGGTCTATTTAAAGTATTTTATTTACTTTTTTTTTTTTAAACTCTGATCATTTTATTTGGATTGGTAAAACGAATGGTAAGTGCTTATTTTAACTTAAAAACTGTTAGTAGAACAATTAGGCACACACGTACATACTTACGTTCTGTCAGTCGCCATTTTGAACATTAATAAAAATGGCTGCAAAATTCCAATCGCGTCACGGGACAAGTTAAATTGAACGCACTGTACGAAAAAATAAATAAAAAATAAGCCAGATGGAATAGACATTTAACTGACTACCCCTTAAAAAAAATGGCGAAACAAATTCAAGGGTCAATCAATTTGTTTATCAAAAATGTACCAAAAAGTTTTTTTATTTTGTCTGTCATGTCATCGATAGTCCACTTTATACGCCACATTCTGTAATAAAATCTAATCTAAATTATAACTAGGTTTAAATGAATGCGCCGTGCCACGGGCGGATCCAGGGCGGGGCAGCGGCACGTGCGCCTTGCAAACAGTTTAAGTAAAAAAAAAAACGAATCATCTAAATGACCAGTCCATTGCATGAATGCATAACCATCAAGACATTGCTTCAATGATATGAACTTCAGCAGCAGTAACGTAACTACTAAGGGTCAATGTGGTGCAGTCATTTCATACTCGGGCCCAGAGGTCTGCTAAGTCAACAATGCACCGGCCTGCAGCCTCAGTCGGCGAGAGGTTTTCAGCATAAAAGTTAGCAGGGTCAAGAGGCCTCGCGCGTTCAAAGTTTATGCACCTTCCCTCAACTTATGAAAAATATTTTTAGCTAATACCTAGTATACCTACTATGAATGGTCAAAAGAATAACTAACCAAACCAATTCGGGGTGGGGTGCTAAAATTATTGAGCTCGCTCTTGCAGCCCAAGTTCTCTTAATTCTTCATCTTTACCTACTACCGATGTCGGCAGAGTAAGCGCTCCTGCACACGATGCCGCCACCGCGCCGTCGCGAGTGTAGTTGTGCGGCGTCGCACAACTACACTGTACATACGAGTCGCGCGAAGACCGCCACCGCGCCGCCGCCGCCGCCGCCACCGCGTTCCTGATTCATTCCATTGCCGGCCACGTATGAACAAAATCCGATAATGCGACGCGACGGCGCGGTGGCGGCATCGTGTGCAGGAGCGCTTACTCTTATAAAATTTGTGTATTTTTGGTCAAAAGAAAATCTATCCTATCAGGAACGGGGTGCTAAAATTGTTTGAGGTAATTCTTATGTCATTGAAAAAGAATGAATCCCTAGAATAGCATAGTGGTGCAATACTAGTTAGGGGAGGCACTTCTAATCTGTCTGGCCCATGTGCCCCTCCCAGAAATAAATCCTGGATCCGCCATTGCGCTGTGGGATTATAAAAATAAATGTTCGTAAATGTTTCCCCATGTTTCCCCCAACCAACAATTTTTCTTTTTTTTGTGTTTATTTTCTTTTTTGCGTCATGTTTACCGCAAATAAACGTATTTTCTTTCTTTCTTTCTAAATGAACTCTCATTCATAGTAAGTATTATGTGAATAAGTCAATAATTACTCATTTAGATATTAATGTCTATCTGTGTTTAGATCAATAGTTTGTATGTCTATTTATGGTTTAATAAATGTGAAAATTAAATGTTGTTTAATTTTTGTATCTCACATGTTTTCATAATTTACTCAAAGTCAAAGCCTTTATTTCAATTAAACCATTTACAGGCACTTTTGAATTGACGAAAGCAAAAAAGAAAGTTGAAGCTAGTTGCCCATTCCAAAATGTAGATACTTACATAATATACCACAGATAATATAATACTACGCTTATACAGAGGCAAGAAAATCCCCTTTTTAAATGAAGATATTATAAATCAAAAGTAACCTCACTGAAACGCCATGGTGGAACAACCACGATTCTAATAAAAATGTGTGTAAGCACTAAACATCGCTTGCCGAGGGTAATTAATTAGTACCTATCTAGAACATACCAATATTGTGTTAAGTGAAATAGTGAATAGTGTTTTTAATAACTGGTATTACATCATGCATTGGTAAGTAATAAACAGTGTTTAATTCATAGAAACTAAAAATGATGAAGATTTGGACAGCTATAATAGGTAACAAAAGAAAACATATTTTCTCAACTCACACTTCCAGTAACAACACTATAGCGGTCGTTGACCCCCAGAAAAAAAATTCAAATATTTTTGGGTAAGGCTCAAATTTTTTGCGCAGTCGCACTTTGGAAAACACAACGGAATATGTCACAAATGAAAATACGTTGCACAACGGAATTTGTAAAGCATAGTGCACATTGATTGTAAAATATATTAATAGTTATTATTTCAATAATAATAATTAAGTAGGTATACATCAATGTTGCTGAAATTATACAAAATTGAATGTCAGGATACAAAAAGTGCTGATTTTTTTTCAAACATACACAATAATGATTAATCACGTGAACTATTACTAAAATTACGTAGGTAACTATGTAATTGTTTTAATTTATTATGGTATTTCTTCAGAGGCTTAAGCGCATCCATATAGCAACTCAAAAAATATCACCATAAAACTCACAAACACCACAAAACTCAGATAATAGAATTGAGGCTTTCCGTATACATGAGGGTCCAGGATACAAAGAGGATACAATCAGTAACCAAACTATACAGTTTTTGTATCCAATTATACAATCTGGCAGCCCTGCTTTTGACATTTTGTCTTTTGAACGTTTCGTTTTACGTAATGTCAACGCATTAAAATGTTTTGTTCATGGGAGTGGTACCAAGGGATAGGGGGCAGACCACCCACTGCCCGCCAACCCCCTCTTCCCCCTCCTCCTGCCAAACGTAGCGAAACAGGGAATCTCTCGAACCAAACCTTGGATTAATAGTTTGCTGGACACACATGGAACCAAACATAACAATAGGCAGAAGATTATAGAAATTTGCACAGAATTCTACAGCTCTCTTTATTCAGACAACTCAAAATTAGAAACAGAAAATAGATACAGTTGCTCGGAAGACATCCCTCCTATAACGGGATACGAAGTAGACAAAGTGCTAAAGACAATGCACTATGATAGGAGCCCTGGCGAGGATGGCGTTACATCCGAAACCCTGAAATTAGGATCTGCCACACTGCTCCCACACCTTACTAACCTATTTAATGCCATTTTACAAGCAGGTAAACTTCCAACCCAGATGTGCCACTCAAATATTGTTCTTCTTCATAAGAAAGGCGACAAGTGCAATATTAATAACTACAGGCCCATTAGTCTAGTTTCACATATTTATAAGGCGTTTATCAAGGTCATCCACAATCGCATAGATGCAAAATATTAGACTCACACCAACCGCCAGAGCAGGCCGGATTTCGCCCAAGCTTTTCGACCACGGACCACCTCCAAACTTTAAACCAGCTAGTAGAAAAACACTCAGAATTTCAAAAACCTCTATATCTGGCTTTCGTGGACTATACAAAGGCTTTTGACAGTATTCAACACAGTGCAATATTTTCAGCCTTACGAAGTCAAGATGTAGAGGAAACCTACATAGAACTGTTAAAAAATATTTATAATAATAGCACGGCTAACGTGAAGCTAGATTCTGTGGGCACAACTTTCAAAATCAACAAAGGGGTAAAACAGGGTGATCCGCTCTCTCCCAAACTATTTACCAGCACCCTCGAGGAAGTATTTAAAAAACTCGCAGACGCATGGGCAACAAAGGGCATTCAAATCGGCGATAAAATGCTAACAAACCTTCGTTTTGCGGACGATATTGTTCTTTTTGCGTCTACAGCAGACCAACTGCAACAAATGCTCCAAGAGCTGAGTTCTGCAAGCCTTGAGGTTGGACTGACGATGAATCGGTCAAAGACTAAAGTAATGACCAATGCTGCTAATTATAGGGTCGAGGTCGATGGGCAGGAAATACAGTATGTCGACGAATACATTTACCTGGGCCAGCTAGTTTCCTTCCACAACAGACAGGACAAAGAGATCGACCGTCGAGTCGAAAATGCCTGGAGGAGCTACTGGTCCATGAAGGCGCTAATGAAGGGCGACCTTCCAATTTCATTAAAGCGCAAGCTCGTCGACATGTGTATCCTGCCTATCCTAACCTATGGCGCTCAGACTTGGTCTTTGACCGAGGCTCAGAAGTCCAAACTCAAGATTTGCCAAAGAGCAATGGAGCGTAGCATTTTAAAAATTAAACTCTCCGACCAAATTCGCAACACCACAATACGCTCCAAGACAGGCGTCGCCGATGTTGGCGATAAGTCTGCGAGGCTCAAATGGGACTGGGCGGGTCACACCTGTAGGATGCACGAAAGCAGATGGGCCAGGATCGTCACACAGTGGGTACCTGATGACGGGCGTCGTCGCCGGGGCAGGCCTAAAAAACGCTGGCGTGACGATTTAGACTCGTTCCTAACCGATTGGCCGGAGAAGGCACAACACAAGGAAGACTGGAAAAATATGGGGGAGACCTTTGCCCAGCAGTGGGACAATAAAGGTAAAACGAAAAAAAAAAAAAAAAAAAAAAAAAACTATCAGATAAATATTTATTGTCAAATAAATTACACTTAAATTCCTTATTACAATATAATTTCTATCTTAATTTTATCCGAATTGTAAAACACAGTTTAATTATACTTTATCACTATCTTATAACATATAGAGATCTAGCATTTATGCATAGCTAAAACGATGTATATTACATATTTTTTGCTTAAAAACTATGATTATAAATAATATAATGATTAAAATAAGTTTTTTTCTTACTTATAAAGAACACATCATATAGGATTTTTTATTGTATACTAAATAAAATTAAAATGTTTTAGTTTTTTTTAACACTAATTTTAGTCACTGGTTTGCTTAATGTTTAACATTGCACTATTAACAAATCAGCACCCTAATTGCGTAATACACGATCTATCACAATTTGTATCGGTTTGAAACAAATTGCTAATCCATTGCTTCATAAGTTGGAAAAAAATCTGCTCAATAACGTAAATACAAAAAACAAACGCAATGAATGTTGTTGAACTGTCAAAATGAAACAAATTCATCGGAATCGTTTACGAAAAAGTTTTACGCAATTAGATAGCAGGCTATAAAGAAGGCTTTACAGTTTCTAAATTACATAATTTACTTCATATTTTGTAACGGACCTACCGTTATAAAATATGAACTAAATTATTTTTAACAAAAACATTTCGTATAAAGTTTTATTATTGTCAAGATCATGGTTTTGAGAAAGTAAGGTCCCTTTTAGTCCTGAGTCAGTAGTTTTTGTCTATTAAGCCTAGATTGTACCACAAATTAGAAAATACGTTTAGCGCTAATCGAATTTAAAACAGCGGTCTGTCTCTGTCATCGTTTGAAGGTGATAAAGACAGTTTTTTTAAAAATATGTTTAGCACTAAGTCTTTACTCTAAATCCTGTACAGGTTGTGAAAAAAATACCGATTTTTTACCTTTAAAAATTATCGATTTTAATTAAACAAGATTAAATTAGTAATACATTTTTATAAACCCCTTTTTTACTTTTCATAGTCACCGTGCTAGGGTATTATACTCTATTTATTCCAACATTAGACAAAGACCCATTTTAGGATGGAAATTATAAAAAAACAACGTTAAAATGCTTTAGCATCGTTAAAAAAAACGGGCCACATGTTTAATATAATGTGTCTCTATAAAAACTGTATTAACTGTATCATGTAATGTGCAATTGCAGATATGGTTGTGTTTTTTTTTTCAAGTAAAAATATATTTGTGGACAATAGTATTTTATTTTCCTAATCTTTTTGAGATTTATACAAAATCACTGGGAAAGTTCGATTTACATCTGGCTTATAAATAATAACCATAATTATTTTGGTAACATATTAAACAAAATGATTTTTAATCCTAAAATACTTAACAGTGAGTCGAAACCCACTCTTAATCTTAGAAAATATTTTAAACACAGAATTTTTGCGAGGTTAAATAATAACAATAAAAACACACTTTTAATACAATATGTAACTAATTCAGTGTGCCTCATTTAACGAAATTCCTAGCATAATCAAAATTTTACTCTTTCTATCACTGATTTTTGCTCACTTAGTTACTTAACATTTAACATTTACGTAGTTATAACAAACATTTTAAATTAGGCCTAAAAATAGTGTTCTTTAGACAAATTAAAGGGACAAAAATTGGCAAGATGCAACTACTCTTTCACTGCTCAATCAGAAAGCAAAAATAAGCTGAAATTAACAATCATTACGATAATTACTATTTAAAATTTCCTAAAATGAAACTTATGTCATTAGAACAAAGTCTAAATTCTTATTTTAAATGTCTATTGGGCTCAGTAAATATCTTATTTTATAATATAACTTTTAACAAAAAAACATTCATAACATTTAACACAACTTGGAAAACACATTATTTCGAGCTCCTTTCCGGTTCCTCAAAAGCCAATTCAAAAATTACATTAGATTGTTGTTACAAGGTCAACTTTCCAGTCTCATAATAACTTCTTAAAGCTTACTGGTCCAATCACATAACATAACACAATCTAAAATACATTTATTACGAAAGCGCCTAAAGTCTCAATTACCTTGTAATGTATCACAGAGTTAGTCCAATGGCTTCCAACATACGATGGCTCTCATATCATCGGGTGCATTTCCGAAGATCCTGTCTCCATTGGGGTCGACGTACTGGTTTAATTGGTAGTCCAGGAGTGTCTGGAAGCCGAGGACATCCGTACCTAGTTGCTGAAAAAATAAAATAATATTGTAAGTGTTGTAGTGTACTTTCGTGTAGAATGTTGTTGTTGTGTGCTGTTGTTGTTGTTCTCTACTAGCCAGAGTATCCATGAGAATTTATCCACGTTAAGTCTCAAGCCTAAACAAGCCTTGTAACAGAAAACGAGTTTTCGATGCACCTGATGGAAAAAAAGATTTTTTTCTTTCCGTTTCTAGTTTTTTTTTTAAACAACTGCCTGTGATTTTATTTTGTATAAGTAAATTCAAATGGTTAACTTGACCAAAAAAATAATTGTATGCCATATATATGGCAAAACTTGTAGATTCTGTTCCTGAATGTTATTTTAAGACCATGCAAATCTATTGTGTAAGTACCTCCAAAAGTTTAAAAAAAAAAAACAAAATTGTTTGTCGGTGGTACCGTACTAATCTCTTCCTCAGTCTTTACTTTTAATCAATCTTTACTTTTACTAAATCCCCACACGAACCCATTTCATGGAAGAATAAATAATTCCATCTACATCTAGCCTCTATTTACCTGTGTTAGCGGACTGGTGTTGGTAGTGAACACTCCCCGGAAGCCGCGTTCTTTGGCAAGGTTCATGGTAGCATTCTCCAGCGCCCTGATGGCGGCTACGTTCTCCCGAGGAGTGAGGTCCTCTGCTGTCGCCATCATGAAGGAGTGGAGGATCGTGCCTGGAAGAAGTAGATGGAAATGATGAGGATACTATTTTATAATGGGTGTTTGGTGAGTGACAGACAGCACCTGATTTGTTCAAATTTTTACGTTTTTATTTTCTCAAATGTTTTTATTCCATTAAATCCAAAAACGTAAAAACCATCCAAAAACGTAAAAAATTACGACAGACCTCATATATGAGTTTGCATATAGGTTGTTGCATACTATACCACGTTAAATATCTTATCTTTAATAGCATTCTGATGTTTGTAAGTGAATGCACTTCCTTAAAAAGTATTTTATTCATAGGGTTTAAGTCTTGTAACATTTAACTAACGAACAGTAATATGGTCAAGTATTTTTTAAAGAAAAAAAAAAACAGTAAAAACACTGTAAAGAACAGATTTCTTTCCTCCCTGCAGCTAGAGAATCTATAATGGACTATTATAATGACTACTTGGTCAATATATGTCTCCTTATACAAGGTGGTTTTTTTTTTGATGTCCCATAACTCTAGGGTATGAATGAGACCATATCAAAGAATCAACTGGTATATAAATGATTATCATTTTTTTTTTATTTCATTTTTCATACAAAATAATTCGACAAAGTCACGATTATTAATGTAAAACATCCTTACGTGAAATATGACAACATTGCATTTTCTTAGCTTTAAATAAATGAATGATTGGTTTGAATGAAAATTAATTACTCGTATTAATCAATCAAACATCGATATAAATTAATAATGATTCATAAAATATATAAATCTTATTAAAAATAATAAATTGTTTTATTAACTTAATTATGATGATATCTTCGAAACTATGCATTTTTGGACCACATATTCTCGGACTTTTTGTATTAATTTTACTTATAGAATATAACCCTAAAATTATGGGATATAAAAAAAAACATGTTGTATAGTTTCACAGATAATTATATTAACTTACCCTTTCCTGGCGGTAACATGCTATCCCTCACAGAGCTCTCGACGAACTCCAAGAACAACATGATCTTGATGAGACCGCCTAACTTTTCTTCTGACACTTCTGGCTCGTCGCGAGCGTCGAAGTTCAGTGCTACAGCTACCGGGGCTCCTGATGCTGTGGGTCACATAATGAAGATGTAATATGTGCTGGATAAGGCAGGTTTAAAAGTATTTTCATTGTGAAAGGGATACGGGGTATAAATACCACCACGTGAACTTTTTTTTTTCGTTTTTGTGTTTATCTGTGGAAACTTTTAAATAGCCTTCAATTTTATATTAAGAACATTGTATAAGATGGCTGTTAATTTGCCGATTATAATAATAAAAATAAAAAGTAAATAAAATAGATAAAATAAAATAAATGCCTTTTTCTGTCAGCAAGCAGTACCAGACCTTTATTGGGTGTTGGTGTCATTTTTAAACAAACATTTATGATTTTTCTAGTTGGATCATTGGAAGCGTAGCGACAAACCCCCTTGGGTTTACCGGATGCCTAACGGCAGTAAATTCTTTCTATACCTCCTGCGATCATCGTGTCTGGCCTTCGTGCAAATATGTGATGAAAACGGTAGGTGCAGCTCATAATGCATGGGTTGGGGAGGGTACATGATATACAACTTACAATTCTTGAGTACAACGCTTAGTTTAGCGTTGAGGAGCGCCGGCCAGGTGTCACTGATGAGGACTGCGTAGTCATTAGTGTCGATCTCGTGTTTTAGGAACTGCTCCAACTCTGCCTTTTTGTAGAACGATGACACTATCATTCTGGAAAGAAAAACGTACTTAGGACCTACGACCAAAGTATACCGGATATTATACCCGATAATATACCCGATTGGACCATTTTGTATAAGAAGGTCGTTTTTTTTTTTTGCGAATTCTTTTTGGTCCCATAGTAAAAGTGGTTCATATTGATGGGTACAACACACCCTTAAATTTTGTTTTTCGTCGCATGTTTTCAAAGTCAGCCTGTAGAATAATAAATTATACTCACTCAATAACCTGCTGCTTATGTTCATCAGCTAAGGGCTCAGCAGTAAACAGTTCACTATCACCACTGTCGTGGTGGGGACTGGTGCTCATGTGGGATAGAACCTCGCCTAGGTTAGCTGCACCGAGGAAGTCACTGATATCTGGAAGATGATTGAGGAATTAGAGTTCGGTTGTTGGTTGGCGAGGAACTCGTGGCTATTACACGGGACTTAAACATAACTGGCGAAATGGGGGTGTTCGGTCACAAGCAAAAGTATGTAAACACTAAGTAAAATTCTAAAGCTATTTTCTCATTTAGAGTATGGATTGAAGTATTGCAATTTAATGAAATTTTTTAAAGTTTTGCTTAAAAGTTCTGTCTGCACAAAACCATATAATTTCAATAATTAATTGAAGAGTAATTCGTTCTTGAATTTTACTTAGTGTTTACATACTTTTGCTCCTGACTGTACTTAATAGGTACACCTCTGCCCAACCCTTCGGGGAAACAAGGCGTGATATTATATTATGTTATTTATCGCAAATTAAACTCACCAATGAAATATCCCTGATCCCTCAACCTAGTGATAGTGTAGATAGAGTTGAGCGAGTTTCCCCCCAGCTCGTAGAAGCCAGCCCTGACGGAGATGGCGGCCCGCGCGGCGCGGCCGAGCACGGCGCCGACTGTCGCGAACAGCACTGCGGCGGCGCGCATGTCCGCCGGCGCGACGGACGAGTAGTCGATGTCTAGCGGGATTTCTGAATCATCTGGAATATTAAACAATTTTGTTTAGAGTTTTTTTTTCTCCTCTCGTATCTGCAATAATTATGTAAGCATGTAAACCTAGATACCTATTTTTACCCGACTACGGCGAAGCAAAAAGGAGGGTTATGATTTTGACCGGTACGTAGGTATGTATGTATCTATGTATGTATTTACATCTCTATTGGTGATCAACTGTAGTGGGTGAGCAGTTGCTCTCAGTGGTTCTGGATCGTCATTTTGATATTTATGTTTCCAAATGTAATATTAGTCCCAAAAAGTGGTTGCTGGAACAGTTAGGTACTGCTTGTTTTTATATAAAAACGACTTGGTACAATTTATAAATTACATATAAAATAAAAATATAATATCCTAACCTAACTTATGGCGTCGAAAAATTCCTCGGCATCGCTGTCGACTGGTAGTGTACCCAACGTTTTCAAATAGCTAATTTAAATTATTATTTTAATTACTTATGCTTACCGTTATTGTTTGTGTTTTCATAAATCTTCAGTAGGGCTTGTCGGTCCACTTTACCGTTGACTAGCAGTGGTATGTTCTCCACCTCAATGACCTGAAAACATTTAGATACATATCAAATTGTTGCCAAATCTTAATTTTGTTTAAAAAAAGTATTATTCTTCCTTTATTGTATCCCATAGATTTTTAAGTCTACACTATAAATTTTGATTTAAAACCTTTTTTAAAATAAAATTACACACATTCACAATCATTACATAAAACCTTACCTGTGGAATCATGTAATTTGTAAGTGAATTCTTCAAGGCAGCCTCGATGTGTTGTGCAGCTATCCTGGCTTCGTGCTTGATGGTGACGAACGACAGGATCTCTGGGTTGCCGCAATCCATACCGTAGCATAGCACCACGCCTGAAAGTATAAACACTATATGAAAATTCTTTCTTTTAAATAGGTGTAGGTACGTAACCTCTTTAGAAAGCTTTGAATTTTTTTAAACAGGCAGGAACATTTTTTACATTTTTTCTTTCAATACAAAACAACAGACGTAGATATATTTAGTAACCTATTCCGCTTAACTATTCCTAAAGAGTCAAAAAAAAAACCTGTAAGAAATCGACACGTGTTTCACCTCTCAACGAGGCATCCTCAGGATGACAATTGACTTGTCGCGAATCCGAACACGCCGAGCGCTGGACGCTAAGTACGTTCAGCATCCAGCAGCAATCATCATCCTGAAGATGCCTCGTTGAGAGGTGAAACACGTGTCGAATAGCCTGTTTCAAATATTTACATACATTTATCAACGCCATCAACTCCAGCGACAGCGCGGTCGACCTCCTGCAGGTCCACCCGGTGTCCTCTTATCTTGATCTGAGAGTCTGTACGTCCTGCATACAGAATTACTCCCTTTTGCAGCACTCCGAAGTCGCCAGTGCGGTACAGACGACCGAAATCTGGGAAAGAAAATTGATAGATAGATAGATAGAATACTCTTTATTATGTACACCATTTCTTTTTTTTTATCACAACGAGAGAGCTTCGCGCTCTTGGTCTAATGATCAGGCCGAAGGTTGAAGCGAGCTTCACCCGGAATCCTCAACCCCAAAGGAATTGGCTATCTTATCTCTAACTGCCGAAACACAACAATGCTGCTAACATTGTTGTTATGGGCGACAGACTTAGATAAGATGGTGGTAGCTAGCCAGGCGGACAAAAACGAGCCCTACCACCAACCAAACCGAGCAGAAAATTTTGCGCCCACTGGGAATCGAACCCGGGACCTCTGGGTCTGAGACAGGTGGTCTAATCACCAGACCACAGAGGCGATAAATTACAGACACATGCTAAACTTATGTCGAATGGATAAAAGTAGCAATTTATAGAAAACTAGGAGTGAAAACTGGATGATGGACTGTTAATACTAGATTATACAACAAGTGAATAAAATGATAATTTAATTCTAGGGATTAAGTAAGATCTCAAGAGCAGGGAAGGATTCTAGATTAGAATCCTGAGGAGAGCGAGGGATACTACAACCAAGATATTGGTTTTTTTTTTCAGTAGCGGTGTACTCTGTTTTACCATTGAATGCGAGAAAATAAATTGTAGTAGTATATAATATATATCCCATTTTATTAGAACAAAGGATTAAATATTAACATTAGAAATAGGTACTTTCAGCATGTTTTATTTCTTTTTGTATATAATTGTAAAAATAAATTTACGAATTCAGTAAGCATAACAACATGAATAGTAGATTTGGGTGATTACCAAGTTACTGTGGTTTATTAGTATAGCATGCATACATTAAGTTTGAAATAGATACCTGGATGTGCAGCATGAGGGTTGTCAACGAACTTATCTGCCCCTTGTCCACCCACGTACCCAGCCGCCAAGTTACACCCAGCCACCCACACTTCACCAGGCTCTGACTCCCGAGCTGGGTTCATCTCCTCATCCAACAGGTATACAGCGCAGTTGTCTAGGGGAGCACCTGTGGAAGAAAATAAGGAATGATGAAGTCGTTTAAGAAAGAAAGAAAAGAAACGGTGAGTTACGAGAAATTTCAAAAATACTACTTGTGACAATACTCAAATATTTTTAGGGCGATAGCATTAATATAAATTGTGTACAAATAACTTACCAATAGGAATAGTGGGATGAATATCAAGTTGGCTGGTGTTTTCCAAGACATAATAGGTCACATCTCCCATCACCTCAGTACTGCCATAAAAATTGGCAAGCTTGTAACCATTGTGGTCTCCAAAATTCTTGAAGAACTGTGCTGCTAAGTCCTTGCTAAGGGTCTCTCCGGAGCAGACCCAGAGTTTTAGGTTCTGAAGGGGTCTTTCAGAAGGCTTAAGGGAAAGGTACATGAGGATGGAACGGAGAAGAGTCGGTACTAGGACTAGGCGTTGGATCTGAAATAGAAACAATGGATTTTAGTCACTAATTAATACGGGAAACATAACGTTAAGAATAAATATAGGTAATTCTCATAACATTCTAATTTATTAACGAGTTTGAAATGCGTTGACATCGTGGAACCAAAAATGTTACAATGACATCGTTGATTTAATTAAACTCACCTGATTATCAGCCAACACATTGACAAGTTTTTGGGGATCTCTGGTAGTTTCCCTGGAAAGTATAATCAGAGTTCTGCCATGCAGCAGTGGACCCCAAATCTCGCTCACTGAGTCTACGAAGGTAAGAGCTGTCTTCCACACGCAGTTTACTTCGGTATCACTGTAGGGGAAGGTGTGGAATTGCCACCAGAGGCGGTTGCAGACTGCTGCATAGGACAGGCGAACTCCTGGTGATTGAAAAAAGCAAGATTAGGATATTTGATATCAGATTTTAACTATATCTATTATCAGATTTTTGTTAAAATGGAACACCGGTATGATGGGTGTTTTTTTTTTTTTTTCATTAAACACTTTAATTAACTTTCTATTATAAATTCTTCGTGTGAACATTGACACGAATATTCTCTATCTTAACTAAAATTATAACATCATCCAAATAGACAAATACCTTTAGGAATACCAGTGCTTCCAGAAGTATACAGCACAATAGCGATGCTCTCGCTCCTAGCTGCAGCTAATACTTCCATGTCCTGGACGACATCAGCTGACAGTCCACTAGCTTCGTGTGCTAGCTCTTCGTAGGATACAGCTGGTACACCGCTCCCGGAGAACATTGCGGGATTTGCTGAAACCCAGATGATAGATCCAAGATTAGATATTGTTTTACTTATATTTTAGAACAATAAAATGAATTATTTAAAATCTGTCTTATTTTTTTCGGAGTAAAGAATCACAGCGTTTACTGCTGCTGAATAAAGTGTTTTATTAGAAAACCACTAGAATAAATAGTTTTTGTCTTCATCCTATTTATCAAAATGGCTTAGAGCATATACAAATATCTTGAAGAGTCTTAAAATAATGAAGAAGTAACCTACCGGTTTCATCATAAATAATAAGAGATGGTTCAGCATCCTTGAGGATGTGCGAGATCCTGGCTTGGGGGAAGCTTGGTTCCATAGGCACGTAGGCAGCTCCTGCCTTCCACGTTGCCAGCAAAGTGGTGATAGTGCTGAAAAATAAGATTCAAAAGTTTTAGAAATTGTTAGACGATGAAGTCAACTTCAAAGAGCAACCAATTTTCCTATTCTATATTTACTATATATAAGTGACAGCATCGAATGTACTTGCATCTGCTGTGACCAAAAAGGCGGTTGCCTTTTAAGTGTAATAATTCATTGTTATAGTCTTTTTAGCCACAAATACTGTTATTTTTAAAGACTATGGCTCCAGTTCTTTTCCTGAAGTTGTTTTATTGTATTTCTTAGCAATTATCAGGTAGCCCACCTGATTGTCACTGCCGTCTAAAGACATCTGTAATACCAGGAGAATCGTAGGCAGGTCCGTTGCCATACTAGAGACACAACTGAAGTAACTATTCACCAAGTTCGAATATCTCACCTATGCGTCGGCTGCATGCACACAGCGATGACATAGTCTCCATCCCTGTTAGCGCCCGAAGGTCTTGCTCTCGATGTAATCGCTCTTGCGAGGGAATTGGTACGAGCTTCCAGCTCAGCATAACTTACACGTACACTGCATGTCTCATCTGTAATGGTAGAATATGGAATCTATTATTCATTGTAACAGCGAATCAATTTTCACGCCTCCCCCTTAAGACCTAGGCCAAATATTTTTGGTACTCGGATAGCTCATGACTTAAAGAGGTGCCATAAAGAATATGAATATAAAAAAATAAAAAAATGAAAATGAAATGAAAAAAAAAACCCGCGAAAATTCGAAAATGTATATACATTTTCGAATTTTCGCAGGTATTCTGGTTTAATACAATGAAAAGTATAGCACGAGACAATCACGTAGTCACGTAGTAAGACGAATACAAATATTTGTATTAGGAAAGAAAAAAGAAAACTTTTCATTCCTGCACTCTACACAAAGACTAACGCACAAAACCAAAACCAACAATTATTGAATGTAGCCAATACAAACCGTAATCGAGTCAAAGACACAATAATTAATAAATGCGATTTCTGTGATGTCTATGGATTTCTGAGACGACAGTATTTTCTTGTGAATTTGGACGTTCACTATAATAACAGTTGGATAGATAAGAAAGCCGAGAACAAGTTTTATGATATAGTACCAAGTCTTGTGGATCAAGGTTCTGAATTCTATTATTCATGTCTTAAACTTTTTATTAGTCAAACAACGATTAACCTGAATGGTTAACTCGGAATATAAGTATTAACTTATACCATCGTCATCTTAATCTAATAATTCTACGAAGCGGTTTCCAGCTAGAAGATGCACTAAAGAAATGTAATCACTTTATTTTCCATAAATTAAGTGCACCCTCTTTCGTGCCAACCATTCCCGTTGTTCAATTCAGAAAGTCTAATTATATTATAAATCTTATCAAGGATTATAAAAAAGTGTCGTTTAAAGCTAATTTCATTCATTGTTGTTTAAAACTGGGATTTAATCTTTTCATTCTTAATTAATAAATCTCCAAGAAGTAATGAACGATAATTTTGTAAAATGATGCATTTTACTTATTAATGTACCCTTTTTTCATTTTAATTCCTTGAACTCACAACCATTGCAATCATCGTCTGTATTTTTACAATTATCTCTCTTTTAATTACTATATTATTAGTCAATGCTTATCTTGGCTTTTTTTTTAAATTTATTATTTTATATATTATATCTGTTGTAACTGTTACAAGGCCAGGTATTATTATTTATGTACTGCCAATAACTGTCTGTTTGTCAGTTCAGGGAAAAATTAAAAAGAGAAATAAATTATGAGTTAGTTTAATTAAATATATACCTAAAATTACATTACTAAAAAGTGATATACATATCGTTGCAGTCAAAATGAAAGCTATAGGAAATGAGGAATATTGTCGTATAATCATTACTTTGAATAGTATATTTTAATTTTAAGGTTTTTATGGTTAGGACCTAAATAATGACTGACAAGTTCATGGCTATTTTCGTGTCTAAATATACACTTTCAGACTTGCTCATAGCAAAAAAATAACAGCCGCTCGGGTCAATAGAAGGTTAAGCTACGCTTGCCGAGGTCGGTCCGTGAATGGGTGACCATCCATTACACAATGAGACCCTTCCGTGCCTCGGAAAGTACGTTGAACCGTGCGTTGGTCCCGGCTATCATTTATAGATCTTTGGCAGTCGCTACGCAGTGAAGCTCGAAAGTCTTGCCACCAGGTAAACCCAGTAACTAACTAAGGGTTATGGAGGTCAGATAGGCAGTCGCTCCATGTAAAACACTGGTATTCAGCTGCATCCAGTAAGACTGGAAGCCGAACCCAACATAGTTGGGAAAAGGCTAGGCAGATTGATATTTTGGTTCGTTCTTGGTTATTTGATCCAATATAATTGGGGGTCATTTTTTCGAGCCGTTTGGGGTTGAAACACTAGGGCCATGAGCCCACCTCGTGTTCCAAGACATCGCCAAGCGGTTCGTCGAATCTTCACATGACCTGATATGATATTTTTTGGCCAAATAATCAGCATTGCCATACAACGGGGCAATGCTGCCAGCTTTCTGGGCACCTTTCCTGTTGACAGCGACGCGGACGAATTCTTCGATGCCCTATGATTCTTTCCCCTCCCTTCTCCCATATTATTGTTATTTTAAGTCTGTTAGCATATTTATAATGTAAATATTATTTGAATAAAAATATATTAGCTAGTCTAAAAACAAAAGCAAAACGAATAATTTATCTCCAATAAAGATCGTACGTAGCCTACCTAATAACTCAGCATCCACTAATAAATTCATTGACGATGACTGACAAGGGGCTAATGGGTCAATTACACGCCACACCATACCATTACACAGTGGTTATGCTAATTTTATTTGAGAACACTATCAGTATCGTGCAATCATCGCGACCTGGTTCTTTACTGATAATGCTTGAATTTTTATTGTTTTCTTCTATTTCTATTGGCTTCTGATTTATGTTCGACATAAATGAGTTTGAATTGTTTTTTTTCTGCGTTGTGAGTTAAGATTTTCATCGTAATTTCGATCATTGTAATTAAAAACAAACGTTTAATTATGGAGAACAAAATGTAATTATTTTCACAGTTAAATAGTGTTAAATGCTACATAATTACTTATCGTGCATTTTAGAGATTATGTCCTAGATTTTAGAGATTATGAATCTAATCTATCATGATAATTATGCTGTAGGTCAAACTCAAACTCAAACTCAAAGCATTTATTTCAATTAAACCAATTACAGGCACTTTTGAATTGTCAAGGAGTCAGTCAGTCAGAAAATATGAAGCTAGATGCCCATTCCAAAGCGTAGTAGGTACCTATGGAGAAGAACGGGCAAGAAACTCCACGGACACTCTTTTAAATCAAATAAATTGTTACAAAAATTGGTTACATCATTCATGTTGAAATTACTTATACATGTGAGAACAATGTAGAAAGACGTGCATAAAAAAAGCGTCCGTACATAAAAATAAAAACAATTCAAAAATTACAAATAAGCCATGGCAGCTAAGAGATGACCAGCCCCAACTGACGGCGCCCGTTCACGAACATGACGCATGGATTAGCACCATTCAGCTCAACCATTTTGAAGGGAGCTAAATGATCCAACACACACGCCACCATCAGCGAGACATCTGAGTGAGCATGACATACTCACAGCCGCCAGGGCACATTCAAGTCAATGAAAGACATAATATTACCCGGTAAATGGTAGCTCTATAGTACATAGTACTCACATATGTGCTATGCAATTATATAATGCAAAAGAAATTGAGTCTATACAATGCAAAGATGTTCTTACAATCTTCAGCAGCTCCAACAGACTTTTCGAATGTTAATCAATTAGTTGTGGTTGTGGAGCAGGGCCAGCATTGGCCCAAGCATTTTTATCAGTGATATAATCCCCTAACTTATAATATGCCTGCCTGCATAGTGTGCGTTTTATACATGTTTTGAATCTCGTCTCATTCAGTTGAAGTATGTGGGGAGGAATTTTATTATAACATTTTAAACAGTACCCCATGAAAGATGAGTCTACTTTAGCCAGTCTGAAACCTGGTTGAACTAATAGGTCCCTATTTCTTGTACTATAATTATGTCTATCACCTCTTTTACTAAAAAGATGTAAATTTTTTCTTACATACATGATGTTTTCATAGATATATTGACAAGGTACCGTCATGATGTTAATATCTTTAAACAGTTCCCTTAGAGAATCACGCCTGCGGAGATGATATATGGCTCTGATCGCTCTTTTCTGCAGAATAAAAATAGACTCGATGTCTGCAGCCCGTCCCCACAGTAAAATACCGTAAGACATGATACTATGAAAGTAACTAAAATATACCAGTCTCGCGGTATCTACATCAGTAAATTGACGGATTTTTCTGACAGCATATGCTGCTGAACTTAGCCGTCCTGCAAGAGATGTTAAATGAGGACCCCATTGTAGCCTTGAGTCGAGCGTGATCCCCAGGAAAACGGTTTTATCGACGAATTCTAGTTTCTCTTGATTCAATACTATCTCACAATCATTACTTTTTACATTTGGTAAAGAAAATTTTATGCACTTAGTTTTTTTCCCATTTAATACTAAATTATTAGCAGTGAACCAATTTTGGACCTGCAGTAGGGCGTTATTTACGTCGTCAAAATTTGTAGCACGTCTATCTACCTTAAATATTAATGAAGTATCGTCAGCAAATAACACCATTTGTGGTTGATTTTTTAATAAATGGAGTAGATCATTAATATACACTAAAAAGAGGAAAGGACCCAATATCGAGCCTTGTGGTACACCCATTTTTACTTTTAAACCTAGGTAGGTAAAAAAAGAGAGCTCAATGTTTACCATGCGACTAGCATATAGACAACGTCCTGACATCAATCGTCGGGCAGTTCCCCACCAGGCACCATCACCCGTCTGGTCAGAGAATCCTACCATTTCTATGGAGAATGAGTGAACCTTACATCCTGTTCCTCATACTTCTATAGTTTAAAGTCACCAGCGCAGTGTTCTCACTTCCAGCAAGATGATCGAGATGCTTCGACAGCGGGAGCCCAAACCATGGCCCATTGTGTAATGTCTACTCACCAGCATACACCAGCGCAGTGTTGTCATTGTCAGCAAGATGACTGAGATGCTTCGACAGCGGGGCGGCCGGCACAAGGGTGCGGGCGCCGTTAACTACGGAGACCCGAGGCAGGGAACCCATGGCTGGTTATCTGTGAACAATTAAATAGATACGTTTAGGATTGAGTTACTTGATGGCTCGATGGGAGACACTGTCACAGTTCATTTAGCGCTCAGGGTAAGCATCATCTGCTGCACTGTAGGTCTCTGGTCAAGGACGTGTGTAGTTTTAGTAGTTGTTCATGTGTTTTGGAATTTTTGTGTATGATATCGGAGTCTGTAATAAACCCATTAACTCTCACCCGAGTGCTAAGTGATCCCCCAATTTTATTCCACCTCTTTTCAAGATATTTGGTAGGAATTCGTTTTTTTTTTGGTCAATACCCAGTATTACAGAGTTTTACTTGCAAAAGCAGTGATAGCGAAGTTGTGTGACCGTCGGTCTGCCAAGTAATAGGTCACAAGTTCAAACCCGAGGCACGCACCTCTAACTTTTCAGATTCATGTGCGTATTGTATAATTATCAATTGTTTCAAAAATGGTGAAGGAAAACATCGTGAGGAAACCGCTATGCTTGATATCCTTTCTCGGCTCATGGGCGGCATAAAAACTCTGACACCAGGTTTGTCACTAATCACACGAAAAACAGGGACTTGTGTTGTTGTTTGTCTATTCTACTGACTCCTAGAAGAACCTTCAGTTGCTCAAGTATATAACCACTCCTACCAATAACAAGACGTAGTAGTATCTACAAATAACGCCCGGCCTTCTATTGATCAAATAATCAATTCGTCCTGAATAACTCACAAGAGTATAATTTATTGAATAATGGGCCAAATTGACCATCAATTACTGGCTAGGAATGTCCTGTGATTTCATTGAAGGAAACTCTAACGGCTTGATTACACGAACGGAGTTTACTGCTAACTAAAATCGATAGAAGACGAAGATGTCGCGTTGGAAGGCCTTCCACAAGGTGGACCGATGACCTTGTGAAGGTTTCAGAAATCCGCTGGATGCGGGAATCAGTCGAAGTGGCGGAGCTCGCGAGGGAAGCCTATCTCCAACAGTGGATTGTCTTTCGGCTGTTCGATAGCTGTGATGACGATACACAACCGTCAATTTCACCTTTACACCTTCATCATCTGTACTCTTTTCCAACTAGATATATTAATCCAGTCTAACTGGACGCAGCAGAATACCAGTATTTTACATGGAGTGAGGGTCTATCTGAACTCCACAACCCAGTGAAACGATACCTCTTGCTAAGGCTGGTTGCTAGACTTTCGGGCTTCCTTTTAACTTTTTCTTTCGCTAGTTAATTGATTCAGGCCTGGCTTGCCGGATATCCATTATAAAATACTATAGACGTAGATATATTTAGTAACTATTCCGCTTAACTTTTCCTAAAGAGTCATAAAAAACCCTGTAAGAAATCGACACGTGTTTCACCTCTCAACGAGGCATCCTCAGGATGATAATTAACTTGTCGCGAACCCGAACACGACGTGTTACCACGCCGAGTGCTGGACAGGCGTGAAGTTACTAAATATATCTGCGTCTATTGTATTTTTTCTTTCGCTACTGAAACCTTCAGAAGATTCCGTTTTATTGGCAGGTGAAGTAAAAAAAATCGATCAGTTATTGCCCGGTTATCTTTGGGACGCACGGTACGTATAAACTGAAATGATTTTATCTACAAAAAGTACCCTGGACTTTGGTCTTGCATCCTCGTTAGGTTTGCCTAAATATCTTGATTCTAAGCTTGCTTTAGGACTAACATTGCTACAAGAGTCTCCGAATTATATATTTTTTTGATAATTACCACCAGCTTTATAATATTTCCACGATCTTTGTACTATTCTTTCAATAGTAAGCTCAATGTAATAGTACAATTTGCTAGCCTCGAATTTGTTAATAAATTGTAGATGTTTTGTTATGAACCTAAAGCCTTGGGTTACTTAGCTTTTTGTGTTAGACAGTAATCTTAACTTAAGCGTGTTTCTAGCCATTAATTAAACTTTAATGGTCATCGAGCAATGCGTGAAGCAATCATTACTGTTGTTTATTACCTACTTAAGTGGCTATACTGATTAAAAATAATTATATTTTCAACGATTTTCTTGATGCTTGGCAGAGGTTCCGCCAACGGTAGATGGGAGACTAATACGGTAGGTATGTACAGGGTGAGTGTCAACACGTAGAGTGGGGTCATGGTCTACACATGTGCCTTTCATCCAAATCCGTTCAGCTGTTTTAGCGTGAAAGCGCGTAACAAACAAACAAACATTAATTTAGCTTTTTTTTAACCCCCGACGGAAAAAGAGGGTTGTTATAAGTTTAACGTGTGTATCTGTGTATCTGAGTATCTGTCTGTTTCCTCGTAGCTCCCAAACGGCTGAAGTGATTTTGATTATTATTTTTTCGTTTGCAAGGTGTCTTGATCGAGAGTGTTCTTGGCTATAATTCAAGAAAATCGGTTCAGCCGTTTGAAGATAATCAGCTCTTTTCTAGTTGACACATCTTTGAGCTATCCGAATATCAAAAACTATTTGCCCTAGGTCTTAAGGGGGAGGCATGAAAATTGATTCGCTGTTATGTTACAATGTCTAATAGATTTTATACTAGGAATAATAAACCGCTTAGAAACTATGAGGAAGTAATAAACATAAGTGCAATAGCTAGAATCTCTTATTGCGATGATGTTACAAAGCTGGCTTCTTGCGTCAGAGTTATTAAAACCGCATTATTACTGTATAAGTATGTTTACATTACGGTAGGCCATGGATGCAATACAATAAATATATTGAGTTGTTTGACAGCATTAAAAATCAAATCAAATCATTTATTTGTTTGAATATGAGAAATACATGAAGTTAAACATATTATTAAAGCTCTGTAAACCATATCCTACTGGCAAACATAGCATGATAACCATAGACGGGTTTTCTACGTGTTTTGTCGACGGCAGAATAGACAAAATGACAGATTGTGATTGTTTATCTGTGAGGTGGCTGAAAAATCTGTTTATTAAAAACTTTTGCGTGTGTAGGTGACTTAAGGAAAATAATTTAATGTTTTGTGTTGCGTAACATTAATTATGTTGCATACTTTTGTATAGATTCAAATTTTTCTAACTGATCAAAGACTGCTGCTGGGGAGTTTGCTGCGCCATTTCTTCTTCCTAGCTAAAGCACTAGGAAGTGGTGAAGGGCGGGCGTTTTGGTGGACTGTGTAATGTGATTGTGACGTTTGAAAAGTGCAGCTGATTCTCAGCCTAGTTTGAACAAATGACTTTTGATTTAAAACCAGTTATTGAAGTACCTACCTAAAAACTAAAATAAGTAGGTACCACGCCGGAATTTTGATATAGTTTGCTATAATCAATTATATGACATGAAAATTATAAATAAATCTTTGTAAACGAGACAGGAGTCCTTTACAGCATGTCAAAGATCAACAAAATAATATATAATTATGTTAATCAGAGATTGATCGTCTTGAAACAATGCTGCAATAAACACACTTTGTCGGTCTTGACTCCGTTAGAGAAACTCTTACAAAACTGATGAAATCGAAGGATAGATTATATCTTTTCGACTTTGAATACTAATACCTTGTTTAGTATTGGCACGAAATCACTCGCTTCGAAATAGAAATGATATTTACATAACTTACTATCACGCATTTATTCCCCGAAGGGTTAGGCAGAGGTATACCTATAGTACAGCCATATTTCGCCAGTGATGTTTAAGTCCCATGTAATAGGGGCAAGCCTATTGCCACACTCCGGGCTGCTACTGAGCAATTCTAGATGGAAAAACCCAATAACACTTAGCCCGACCCGGGATACGAACCCAGGACCTCAAGCTCAGCAGTAGCGCTTGCGACCACTAGAACAACGAGGCAATTCGCAGTTATTCTGCATAACTGCAAAATACGATGTGGTGTGGTGTCATCCCGCAATGATTTAATGGCTTAATAATCGCGACGAATTTGCTACTTAAAAATACTTAGTACTTACCTTCAATCATTTAAATCCAACAAGAACGAATGCCAAAATAAAATAAGTATTTCAATACTTAAATAAACCTACACGTACCACAAATTCGCGAGGTTAAAATATAAATAATTGTGCGTCTATTATTATTATTTGATAACGGTAAAGGCATAATGGCAAAGTCCTTAGCCTGGAAAAAAGTAAAACAATTGTGAATGAACCTGACCTACTTGGGTAATAGTGGACTGTCAAAAATACGCGACTGGCCAGTGCACGGCGACGTGCGTGGAGACGACCGTGATGTGTTTTTTTTTAACGATTTGTGTCAAGATTGCTTATTGTGTTTTGTGTAGGTATTAAAGTGGAATTAGAAGTGTTTTTTATATAGCAGTCATGCAGACATCAATAAAGTGATTATTATTTTTCCTTAAATTAATAAAGTGATTATTATTTTTATTAGGTATGTTTTTTAATTAAATTGAAAATGGAACTGAAATGTATGTATGACTATGTAGTTCGTTTTTTGAATATAATCTATTAGTTTCATGCAAACATTTTATAATTATAATGTAGTTTGACAAAAAACATACCTAATATAAACTCCAAAAATCGTAATTAGAATTAAAATGAAACCTACATTTTAAAAATCAACGCAAACAAAGCCACAATCAAAACTAGTATAAAATAAAACAACAAACGATCGACTCCACGGCCGGCGCGGCGGCGCTTGCGCAGCTGTCGTAGGTCAGTAACCGCGAGTTACCTAACCGTTTGTTGACCATGATTTACATTTACAATACCTACCACTTTGTTTATATACTTTTTAATTGGATTTTTTTATTATAAGTACGGTCGGTCTTATATTTTTAGCAGGATTAAGGTCGTTCTCCGTCCACTAATCCGTACTTTATTATTGCGGAAAGTTAGTATTGGGAATGCAAATATCTGCTAAATATTCTTCAACTCTGCCTAACCCATCTGGGAATACAGGACAAATATAATGTGACACCTGCTGCCCGCCGACACTATATAAACTGTTTTATACAGGCTGTCTCAAACGTAGTGGTCCAAAGGCAAATGAGGTAAAGCGAAGGGGTCCACGTATCATTAAAAAAATTAAAAACTGGGATATTCTGAACAGTTCAGAAAATTTAACTATTATTATATTCAAGAACACTTCCACTTGGATTGTTCGACCCTGTGAACATAAACTTTGGACCACTACATTTGAGACACCCTGTATAATACTAAATGGTGCTTATCAAATGCAATGCTTCAAAAGTTTGTCGAGCCGGGCCTCTAGTATGCACAAGTCGATCCAATTGCTTTGTAAACTTTAAAAGGGGACAATGACGCGTAAGTAGAGCACGCAAGCCTTTTAGTTTTCTTTAAAAGCTTTGCCCGGGCTTTTAATACGGACTTACTATTAATTTTCCATAAATACTTGGAAATACAGGACTTAGCTCTGCCTTGGTTGAAATCATGGGTTCTCCTCTTGTGTGTCGAAAAATATTATGGATTAAAATATAATTGGAAACATTACAAAGAGTGGTGCACTTAGGGATGCCTCAAGGTAGTGAGTTCAGACCAAATCTGTGTTCTTGTAAAAAAGTTGAAAATATTCAATAAATCTGGACGTGGAAGGCTACGGGAGGTGACATAAAAGGTTTCTGGCAAGTCCATTTTAGACAAAGCTATAGTGGAGTGCAATGCTGTTTTGATGAATAAAATCGTATCAATAATCCTAGAGATGATTTCTGCACGATGTATTACTGCTGGTTTTTAGGCCTTATTATTAAGCCTTCGCTGTACGTCTACGTCTGTCTGTCAACTAGCTGTATCTCATGAACTATAATAGGTAGACAGTTCAAATTTTCACAGATTATGTATTTCTATTGCTGTTATAGCAACTAATAATAAACATAAAATACATTTAAAAATTAAATGGCTCCGTCCCCATTCAAGAAACGTGAGTTTTTTTGCAAATTTTTGTATAGTTGTACGGAAGCCTCCCTTTGCGAGTCCGACTCGCATTGACAGTTTTTTTACCAACGACGCATAACATTATCCACTATTCATTTAACCCTTCCTGCTAACTTAAATATGCTTATACCACGATCAGTTTTTCAACCATACATATTAGGTGAAGTTGGAACTCACGAAATATTACGACCTCTCGTTCGTTGGTCCACAGGTTGTTGTTGGTTCAGTCCACAATCACGTTTCTGAATCAAGGCCGCTCATTGATACGATCTAGTTTCTTTTTCCTGTCCTACTGTTAATCCTTGTCATAATCCCATGTCTTTGGTTATGAGCTAAGCCGGATTTATATTACTGTGTAGTGTGTTGTGTCGTGAAGCCTTCTGACGCAGTGTTAACAAATCAAAACATGTTGTGATTTGGCGTAGTCCCAGGTTTGTTTGATTGGTGTAACCCGCGTCACGACACAACACGACACAGTGGTCGGTAACTTTACTTGCGCAATACCGAAATCATCACCATCATCATTCGCATACTTCTTGTGTTGTATATCTCTTCCATACTTCTTTCTCTATTAGTCGTCATCTCGGTAGCCACTCCCTTTCTAGCTATATCATCTTTCACACAGTCTATCCATCGTTTCTTTGGTCTTCCCCTACTCTTACTACATTATACACAAATCAGCATCATCGCGTTTTATTGTATAGCCTTTACTACTTGGATCATCCAATTACCAGTACAATCTTTAAATTAATGAGGTACAAAATATTTGCACTTACATACACATGGTACATGGGCACTTATGAAAGGTCATGGTCAAAAGCTACGTGCACAGTTCCAATTGGTCGTTTCCTATGGAGAAGAGCCGGCAAGAAACTCCACGGTTACTCTTTACAACTGATTTTTAATATTTTGATCGTTTATGGGATTTTGTAATAATCACCACAGACAGACGGATGGTGGATGAAGCTTGTTATTATTAGGTACTAGCAGGCAAGAGGATGTTACTATTCATCCGTTGGATGTTAAAATATCTTATCTTTTGCGAGGAAACATTAGGGCCAATTAACTTTTGCAATACACGGTATGTTTACTTCAGTCATTTATGTTAATCACAAATCAAATCATTTATGGTATCGTGTCTGGTGGGCAACTGCCCAACGATTGATGTCGGAAAGTTATATATATATACATATGTATGCTGTTTATGTGGTAAACTTTGCTTGCGTGATGCAGGATCTCGTGTAACGTCAGTGTGACTGACAGGTGAAATGACAGATCACTTCAAGCTCACTTCACGTATGTTTTCGTGGTGAGATTTTAACAAAATCGATCGCTTCTTCATTCATTGTAAAGTGAAGATGATGCATCATCTTTTTCGCCATTCATAAATCCAATTTAGATTCTGTTAACCTATTTTCCTGCTGCTAATAAAAGGAAAATACGTTCGTCTGGGTATTGCTCTTGGTTGCGCAACCTGTCATTACAAACGGTGTGCGGCGCAACCTTCAGAGTGTTACAACACCTTTGCCAGACTTGCATTTGTTTATGCACCTGTTTCTTATACTTTTGCAGTATCTAAAGTCTAGGAACTGCTGTAGGGAAGTTAGATAATGGGCAGAAAGTACAAGGTTCTAATCAGTAAAACTACTGACAAATATCAAAATAATAACAACCAGTTATGACAATTTTCATAAGATTTGACAGCTGATAACTGAACTTACTTATGGAGCCGAAACGTGGACACTCACAGTACGACTTGTTCATAAATTCAAGGTCGCTAAGCGAGCTATGGAACGGGCTAAGCTTCTTTTTTTTTTAACCACAACGTGGAAGCTCTTGGCCTGAATCTCACCTGATAGTAAGTGATGATCAGGCCGAAGGTGGAAGCGAGCTTCACCCGGAATCCTCAACCACAGAGGAACTGGCTATCTTACCTCTAACTGCCGGAACACAACAATGCTGAAACATTGTTGTTATGGCGACAGGCTTAGATAAGATGGTGGTAGCTAGCCAGGCGGACTTAAAACAAGCCCTACCACCAACCAAACCGAGCAGAAAATTTTGCCCCCACTGGGAATCGAACCCGGGACCTCTGGGTCTGAGACAGGTGGTCTAACTACTAGACCACAGAGGCGGTTAATGCTTGCAGTATCTGAGGAATCAAATCCGGAACGAGTTAATCCGGCAGGAATCCAAAGTTTTCGACATAACTCACATAATAAGCAAGAATAAGTGGCAATGGGCCGGCCATATTAGCCGTAGAACCCATGATCGTTGGAGTAGACGTAGACGTAGACGTCTTGAGTGGAGACCACGAATCGGCAAACGTAAGGTAGGACGCCCTCAGGCTAGGTTGAGCGACGATCTTTGCAAGGTGGCTGGTAGCAGCTGGATGAGAGTTGCCGAGATTCATGCAATTGGAGAGGCCTATGTCGAGCAGTGACTGCCGAAGACTGATGATGATGATGATGGTGGAACTGAACTTAACTACGGCTTTCAGCTTACGTGGTTAACTACAACGTTAACGTTTTTTAATATATTAGTCACTGTTTTGTCACTAAAAGAATTATTTTATATTTCCGGAACCAATCAATCAACTAAGCCCAATGCCTTATTTCCTTGCTAAATACCTACTTGTTGTTACTTTATACAAAAGTTAAATTACATTTTATTATAATTAATTAATGGAATTATATTATACTTACCTAATAAAAAATTTAAATTATTAGGTGAAATTTTAATTTAATAAAATTTTATAAAAGTTGTGATTTAATAAATTTTATAAAAAAACTAAACTCTCGTTATGATGCCTATTGTACACTTCGAGCATTTTCAACCGTAATTTTTGTGATAAATAGACAACTTTGGCGTTCTTATTCTGAACAACTGAAAGACTTCGACAACTTTGACTTATTAAGTTGTGAAGAATAGTTATTAGTACTTATAGTTTGTAGCGGCCTCGCTTTTCGTATTTTTTTCTTATCTATCTTATTAAAAAAAACTCATAATAAACGTAATTGCAACTGCCAAATTCCTACATATTGCGATGCGTCAGCTGCTCGAACTGTCAAAACTTAATTTTGTGATACGCCTCTTATGATAACATTACTTGCAAATATATCTCGCGGGGACCGCACACGGAACGAAGCAACGACCTCAGTCGACACTTAACAGTGTATACACGACACATAAGTATACTATATACTTGGTACCTACAAATAACTGATACTTGTAAATCTAGGTATACATAAGTAACCGGTAGTTACAGTAGGTACACTGATCTTATAACTTAGAGGGCGTCCAAATTAAGACTTTCAATTCCTAGGACATTTCGGGTTTCACTTATACAATGTGGAGACGACAAAACAACAAGAAATGAAAACTCTGGCAATATTAGGGAGTCTTTAGGAACTATCAAATAAATCCTAACATTGAAATTAAAAAAGTGTTTTTTGTAGTGTAGTGATGAGTCGAGTATGGGTTTTGCCAATCTTCGACTAGATGTGACTAAACTATTGGAGATCTTTGTTTGAATTTGTATGCAGACTGAGGACGTCATTATCATATAAGCAGTTTAATTTATTGTTGAATTGACATCTTCACCTTGCATATCGGTAAACCCAAATCAATGGATTCTACGACATTCCATTCCTTGGTACGCAGATTTTCTAAGTTGAAAAACTGAGTGCTGCACCAGTGTAACAGAGTATCTCCAAATATATATTTTAACCGATAATAATAGGCATGATCAGCCTATAATCAGGCCTCCTAACATTGAGAACCCGTGCACACATGGCTACCACAAGTAAAGCGCGCATCGCTTCGTGAGGTAAAAATATTATATCTTCTTCAAATATCGTCAATTGTTTTTGTTCTCGATCTTATTTAACATAAAACATATTTTTTTGCGGTATTAAAAATATAAAAGAAACAACAGTACATAGTGTATCGACCTCTTTCGTGGAATTTAAATCACGCACTTCCGCCACGACATGCGACACTTGTAACTATCTCCGGAACTGTCCTTTGTTTTCCGTACTCATGGTAACATTACATACATTACTAGTGTCAAACCGGTATGAGATTGTTGTAGATTTTTTTGTTTTCATTTTTACTTGAAGGTCGGGTTCGTGAAGTGTGCGTTTTGTGAGAATACATAGGATGTAGTTTCCGATGACCTTGCAATGTAGCGGTTATTTTGTTGTTTTTATAGGTGAGTATGTTGACAGTGTGCTAAAGTTTTTGAAGTAGGTAGGTATATATTATATTGTCCATTGCTGCACACACACACAATATAAAAGTAATGTGAACTGCCAGTCTTCTGGGTAATCGTTACCTGAAATCAATATTGAAGAGTAGATATTTGATGCAGGAACGCTTTTTCCATTTTTGTGCACACATTGCACAAAATATATTTTTTAAACGAACATTTATAACATTTAAGTCAATCTGCCTAGCCTTTGTCCAACTACGTTGGGGTCGGCTTCCAGTCTAACCGGATGCAGCTGAATACAAGTGTTTTACATGGAGCGACTGCCTATCTGAACTTCACAACCCAGTTACTGGGTAATACGATACTCCTTGGTAATACTGGTTATCACACTTTTGTGCTTCTGACGACCTGTGACGACTGCCAAAGATCCACGAATAACAGCCGGGACCAACAGCTTAACGTGCTTACCCCCAGCATGCGTAGCTTAACCTGATGGATCGACCCGTGCGGCTGTTATTATTTAGCCACGGGCTCCTTTTTTATAATATTTATTTAGATAATATTTCTCGTAGCCATTAGATATGCAACATGATAGATGCAACTTGGTAGAAAATCATTTTTTTTACATCCTAGTAATTTGTAAATAGTTACTAGTACTTTACTAGTAGGTAGGTAGTAGTGGTATAGTATTTCTATCTCACGAAGCGAGGCGCGCTTTACTTGTGGTAACCAAGTGTACAAACACTCTGTGAATGTGTACGTGAAGACGAGTATAGCGTCAGCACATAGCACACACACGCACACACGCTTCCGACTGCGCCCCTTGTATCGTACAGTACCAAGAGCTCCTGCACTTACACACACATTTACAGTGTGTTTGGATACTTGGTAACCATAAGTAAAGCGCGCGTCGCTTCGTGAGATAGGAATACTATACCCATGTTTATATATAACCCTACCTACAAGGGCGTGGCTGACTAATAATTATCAAACACCCTATCATGCAATCCTTTGCATGTCGTCTATCAATTAATTGAATAATAAAAAACACTAATTTATTACCTTCTGAATGAAACATTCATAAAACATCGTTTTGTTGTAATTATCATGTTAATATACTTATGATGATAAACAATTACTTTTGAGTTGTGATAAACATCTGATTTTATTAACATGTATTCTATAATTAGGTATGCTAACTGTGATTCAATATAATATGTGGTAATACCGAGATGCCGACTAATAGAAAAGTATGGAAGAAAAAGACATATTGCGCCGACATCAAATAAATTGGAATAAGGGCGAGAGAATGATGATTCAAGCGTATATTTGCCAAGGAAAACTTTCAATTAGTGTACTGTTTTTACGTACCTAATAAAAGTTCTTCATTACGAATTTTGTTTATAGTTCGATGAAAAAAAATATTCCGAATATTTTTTTATATTTAACTTAGATTTATTTTCTCAGTTCACTTAAACAATTATTAGAGTAAAATACCACTCAACTATATCGGCAATTCGTTAAGTTTTCTCCTTACCATAATAATGAGCATAATCAATTTAAAAACTTTTTTTCGACAAATCAGCACAAACAATAGTAGGTAATTAACAGTTCAAGGGCATTCTAAGTTCAGCCCTGTTTCTGCTATACGTAAATGTCAGACCGTCTGTATGTTAACGTGTTAATTATTATATGTTATACTGGATTAAGGAAGCTTTTGTTAAGATTATTTTAATAGCAGTAATAGTATGTAGGAGAAATACATAAGTAGGTATATTCATGTGTTTTAATTGCTGATTAATACACAATGTAACACCACATAATGCAAGGCAGGATCAGGCAGCGTGTTGGGCGATAACCAACTTTTGATGATGTTATACTGAAGATCACGTCTAAACGAGTAGTGTTAGTGATTTGGAAAAAATATAAATGTGAAATTAAACCATTTCCTAAATAACTTAATCTGTGAATATTTTAGATTATGTTTATATAACAAAGTGTAATTAATTTGTAAAGTTATGTCTAATGCCAGTAAAAAATTGAGAATCACGCAACATCTTTCAAAAATAATTCGACAATGTCTCGATTATTTTTGTAAAACCACCTTATCTGAAGTACGAAAAAAAATAAGCTTATAATATAAAAAAAATATTCAGCCAATTTTTGTCCACAAAAAAGAAATAATTATGTCAACGTCGCATTTTCTTAGCTTTAAATATGAATGATTGGTTTGAATGAAAATGATTTACTCGTATTTATCAATGACTTTTAGTAGGTACACACATCGAGATCTAGTGTTATGTTGTCTTCGGAACTAAGTATGTATTTTTGGAACACGTTATGTTAAAAAACTTGAAATGTAACGGTAATTACTACGTCTACAAGAAAAATATTAAATAACTACTTAATATGTGTCTGTCGTGTTAATATTTTTTATTACAAACGGGTAAATTAATTCAGTCTGTGAATAAAATTAATTTTTGTACCAGTTTTTGTTCTAGTTAAGTATTTACAAACTACCTCACAATGTTTTATAAACTATGTTTTAACCATAAATAATATGTTTATTTCGTTAGTATTAATATTGTTTAATTAAAAGTGTTTCAACATTCGGACAAACCTATTGAAGTTTTTGTGATGTTTCTGTTTATATTTTGTTTTCTTCCCTAATTAATAAATAATAAAAATAATAAAAAAATGTTTGTATTAAGTTTATAAATGATAATATTTTTTATTAAAACCCGAGGTAGGTATTCTGTTTTCCTAGTTTTTTTTAAAGATATATCGCAAAATATCTTAAAGTTTTGCAGTTAGGATGCAAAAAAATTATGATAAAATATAACACGTCAAGGTGAAGTATATGTACATATACTTAGCACGCCAAAAAAACGAAACCCTACAAAAAGTTAAAACACGAATGAACTTCAAAAAAAAAGGTTCTGCTTTCAAAGGATTTGGTCACCATTCCGACCGAGGTAATCAACTTAAGGTCAATAAATCTGCGCGGCCTTTTTCCAACTTTGTTGGAGACGGTTTTCGGTCTAACCGGATACAGCTGAATACCAGTATTTTACATGGAGCGGCTGCCTATCTGACCTCCACAACCCGGTTACGTACTGGATAATATACCCGATGGATGCAAGACTGGATATCAGACTTTATTGCTTCCGACTATGCGTAAGCACTGTCAAAGATCTACGAACGACCAACCGGAACCAACGTCTTATCATGCTTTCCGAGGCACAGATGCGTCTCGATATATAATGGATGGTCACCCATCCACGATCCGACCGCGGCAAGCGTAGCTTAACCTCCGACCGACCCGTGCGGCTGTTATCATTTAGCCACGAGCACCTCGGGTTAACCTTATAAATAAAATAATCCAGGTAGTTAGATAATAAGTAGGTAAAACATAATTATCTTTATACCCCCTCTAAAAAGCTTATTTTATTCACTGAATTATTTTATTATCAGTGAATAAAAAGCAATATATATCGTGAGGTTTTCTTAGAAATGATATTGTTTGAGTCGCATCGCGCCGTCGCGTCGCGCCAGTCTGCAAGAGGCTTTAACCATCAAGCTCGCAAGTAGAGCACAGACATTGATCCAGGCAGCGATTATAAAAGCAACAAAATATGATCATTGCAAAATAACTTGACTATAAATTCTATGTTATTACTTAGATTTCGAAACTTTATGCACTGGGCTGTGGCGGTAATATTGCTAGGAAAATATGTTTGTCTTAAAACTTTTATAGAGTTGTATTGTGAGTTATAAAATAATTAATTATTGTACAACTCACGATTAATTAGTTATAAAATAATTAATTATTTTATTAAAGTTTTAAAGTTATAAAATAATTAATTATTTTATAGCTCGACCTCCAAATTGGCGAAATGTGGATGTACGATTGTATCTCTACCTACCCTATCCTGTAACACGGGCGTAATGTTATAGTTCAGTAGTTTCACAATTGGCAAAGTCCATTGATTGATTGAATCAATCAATCACGCCAATCAAGGCCTACCAACTTGCATCATACCACAAAACGCGGTCTAAATCAAGGCAAATACGCAAGCGAACCGAACGGAAATGCTAGTTAATTAAATAATTGGTTTACAGTCTAGCCCTGTCTTCGACGTAAACTTTAAATGGCCTGTCATTTTCTACTTAAATTGTAAATCGAAATTTTAACAAAATCGTAGTTTCCAATGGCCCCGACTTAAGGCTCGTGCATAGTGGCGCGACAAGTTTTCTTAGAAATTGTATTAAGTCGCGTCGCGCCTGTTTGTAGGAGTCTTTACGATATAGATCGTGAGTTCGGACCCTGGCAGCCGCTTTACTTTGTGTAAATCATTTCATCACCACTGCTCTCAAAACGGTGAAGGAAGACATCGTAAGGAAACCGACATGTCCTTGAACCAAAAATTAGAAGACATGTGACATCTAGGTACCAACCCGCACTGGGTCCGCGTGGTGGACTACAGCCTACTCCCTGTCGAAGAGAAGAGGACTGCGTTCGCAGCAGTGGGAACATTGATGATGACTAACTCAAACAATGTTTATGTTCTTTCTCCAGAATTAGTTTACCTACTGACAGCGTTATATGAGTTCATAATTATAATTGTTTATTTTATGTGACTGTGTATGTCAATTTATTTTTATTTTATTTATTGTTGACATAATCTACTCATTATAATGTTTTTTATGAGTTGTATATTGCAATATGTGGTTAGCTAGCGACCTCGACAATTGATCATTAATTATTGTAATTAACTTTTATTTTACTTCGATGGTCCTAGTTTATCATTTATGACTTCCATTTACGTGGGCACGCCCTTTATGCCTGGAGGCTTTTATCTAGATATTAAGTTCTGTTTACTTTTAGTTTTATTTCTGCTTGAGTATTAGTTCCCGATGTTTTGGTTGGTATATTGGCGTGTTGCAGCTGACATATGGCTAATAATTAAATGTACCTATGCTTTGTGTTGCGTAAGGTAAATAAGATTTTGCGTACTAGGGTATAGAATGTACATTGACACACACAACACACACACGCACACACACACACACACAATATACACATACACATTAGGTTACTTTCTGTATTTAGGTTATATTTTGTTTTTTATGTTTTCATTTTATTTGCATTTATGGTCTATTGTTATGTACGTCTTGTTGTGGAAGAGCGGAGTCCCCTAACACAGGCATATCTTGCTTAAAAGGAGGCTCCAACCACATTTGGTAACTACCATAACCTGTATTTCTAATAAACGATTTTTATTTTTATTTATTTATTTATTAGAATCATTTGTTTTCTCTAACTGAACAGACAGCTGTGCTGCTGGGGAGTTTGTTGCGCTACTTCTTCTTCCCAGTACACTTTCACGGCTAAGTACATAAAATACATACTCATTAGCATGCCCTAAAATCTGTCTCGCAAATATATAACGACCCGTCAGTCGAGTCCATCGGCGCGATGGTTAAGTAACGGGACCCCTATGCCCCAGCACCCGAATCCGAGTTCACTAAGCCACGCCCACAACCAGCCAGCCGGGACGTAGGGTTGTCAAACACACAATAATACGATACTTTAATATGACTATAATAATTAAATCGTCATCGCCATAATATCTTCACAGAATTAGTAGTACAGTTAATCTTAGTTCGCTTATATCTCAATAGATGGCGTGTGTGATACTCTGTTTACAAAAATATCTTTCACACAGTTTATTTTCGACAACCCTAAGAGCATACTTAGATTTGGTCCCGCTAGTCGGGTCTTGGGCATGAACAGAAGTCATCTATAGCTTCATATAGCGACGACTCGGATACGGGTTGTGGGCACACGAACGAAATATTTTCGACCCATATGCTGGGTGCTGGGCATTGAAAGTGTTAAAGCACTAGGAAGTGGTGGGCGAAAAGTGCTGATTCTCGGCCTAGTTTCAATAAGTAACTTTTGATTTGATTTGATGTTATGATAGTTTCCAGTTGCTGTAAACAGCCAGACCAGTTGTATTTCGGATGTCCAAAAAGATTTCATATCATAATCCTCATCATTGGCAGCCTTGTTAAGTTTAGGCCTGTGCGAGTCTCATTCAGCACCCTAATGGCGAACATACGATCAATCAACCACAATCCGGTTCATTTTGACAGTACAACAGCATTAATTGCGTTATTTACTTTGTTGAGCAGAATTTGACTACGATTTTGTCAATTTTAATATCGTCCATCGGCTCCTACATCGTGCAGGCAACAGGACACGCTGAACACGATATTAAGTGCCCCATTGTTCGTGGGACAGCACCACATTGACTCTCGAGGGCGCACTCATTTGTGAATCTCCTTTAATTTTAATAACAAGTTGGTCTGTCTTATGTATTCACTTAAGAAATTTGAGATTCCGAAGATGCAACTTGTGTAGCGTGTCTGCCTAAAATCAGCACAATTAGTCCAACATAGCATATTCAATAAATCCCGGTTGTTTCACAATATTTCCCTTCACCACTCATCAGTAATATCCAACCTTGCCAACTCTTAATCGAGAACAATAAAGATGATCACAACAATAGTCCTCAATGCATTACAGTCATAAAACTTAACGATTGCCTCAATCTAATGCACACAGCAACCTTCGAAGCATCGCTGGATAGTTAATATTGTGTTTTTACGTTAAAATAAAAAGAGACGAGGTGCCTTGAGTCTAATTGTTGAGATTTAAAGGTAGTGTGCAAGGTAAGGCAGTTACCCTTCTGATGTTTTTATCATATTTATATCGACAGATAAAATATAGGCACATTTGAGATTCGAACCAGGTTTCAAAATGAGATTAGAAGTTAAGGTGATTCCTTCAACGCATCCCGAGAAATTCTTTTTTTTTAAATTAACTTTAGGAAGTTTTAATGCGGGCTCCATTGAAGGAATCAACTTAATGCTAAAGTAGTTTGACAAGTTGTCAACTTCAAATTCTCAGTTCAGAGACCAGAAGGCCAATTCTCGTACTTTAAAAACGTTCAAATTCTAGTCGCAATCTGTCAGACTTGGCAAAAATTGTGGTTTAATTTATTGTATTTTTGACAGATTGCGGATGAGATGCGAATGCGAACGGATACGGGCATAGCTCTCATCAATCTCTATTCAAGGAGTTCCTAATGCTGTTGTCTTTGGACCCGGTAAATGGATCCATTACCAATCAGACTCAAACTCAAAGCATTTAAGGTGGATGCTCAAAGGTTTGGGTTTTGCAATTTGCGGGTCAGTATCAGGTTGTATGTTGATCTAAATATGATTTGCGGACGTATCAGATATTTATTTATAGAATTATAGTCATAAAAAATATCAATACAACTCTCTAAGTTCATATAATCCTATTGAATGACTATTTCTTGAAATTATGACATTTGAGGATTATTCTAACTTAAGAAGTTGTATTGCTGATTATAATCATTATAATTCTGTAAAGCTATATTTGTTACGGTCGCGAATCATATTATAATCAACATACAACCTGACACTGGCCTGTAAATTGCAAAAAACATAAGAAAATTTGAATTTCGCGGGCTACCATAGCGCATCCACCTTAAACAACTTAAGTTTGCCCCATTATTCTCAAATAAGGTTTCCATTAAACTAGCTACTAAGATATTATTTATTTTACTGAAGAATATTAAGATGTAACACGCAATAATGATTAAATCTATCATTTATCTGCACGACCATTATAGTTTAAGCTCTTTAACAACATTTAAGTTTGTACGTCATTTCATTGTTATTTTCTGATAATTTACAACAAAGAACCGTAAGGAATGTATATTTGCATTTAAGTATCGATTTGATTAAAATAGTGTTCTTTAATTACGTCACGTACTTTTACACGTCTTAAGACCTGACCAATATTATGTCTGGACTTTAAAAGAGACTGTGGACCTTTGAGTTTGTTTCGGCCTTTCTTTCCAGAGTAGTCAGATAGGAAACGCCGACCTCATGCAGTTCTTAAAATATTATTGACGTGTTTAGTAAAAGTGTTTGTACAAACCTATTTACAGAAAATAAAATCATTTCATTTCATGTCATAAAAAGAAGATTGGTATTGTTTCCCGTTCCATAAGTAATTCAGGGACCGGTAACTAAATCAAAAGTCATTTATTCAAACTAGGAGAATCAGCACTTTGTAAACGTCAAAATTACATAGGACGTTAAGAGTTGTCTGGCAATTTTGCTGAACTGAGCCTTTTTGGTGCAGCCGTGAGGCACACTCCCCTGCCAATTTTCTTACTTCGTACTTTACACCTTTTTATTTATTTTATTTTTGTCTTTTTTTGTCTGCTGTATATTATATTGTGTGCCTTTTAGTCTGTGTTAAATAAGTGTATTTTATTTATTTCTTTCTTTCTTTCTTTCTTTCTTTCTTTCTTTCTTTCTTTCTTTCTTTCTTTCTTTCTTTCTTTCTTTCTTTCTTTCTTTCTTTCTTTCTTTCTTTCTTTCTTTCTTTCTTTCTTTCTTATACTCAACAGTGGGTGGAACGAGGCTGACAATGATTTGCTATTAAATACAATAATATAACGAACTCTAGACAATCAACCAAGTTCGTTCATAAAGATTTATCTTTGTTTTTTGTTACAATCCGCACGGAAATGCCATGACCAATAAAGGAAGTTGATCAGTAATCATGTGTCAATATGTCATAGTGTTGATACTCGACAAATATGTAAAGACAACATATATGTAATACTTGCGGACATTTGCGTAATATGTCGGAGCAGACTGCATTGTTTGACTTGTACATAACATAACACCGTGTTTCCCCTAAGGGTTGAGCAGAAGTGGCACACCCACACCCACATTTCGCCAGTTATGTGCGAGCCTATTGCCATCCACCGGGCACAAATCCATACTCCGGGATGATACTGAGATATTCTAGATAGAAAAACCCAATAAAACTTTGCCCGACCTGTGAATCGAACCCATGACCTCATGCTCAGCAGTAGCGCTTGCGACTAAACCAACGAGGCAGTGTGACTTGTGTTTGACGATAATTATTACTATAGTAGATCCTAGCCTATACTTCTCTCAACTATGTTGAGGTCGGCTTCCAGGCTAACTGGATGCAGCTAAATACCAGTGTTTTGCACGGAGCGACTGCCTATCTGACTTCCACAGCTCAGTGACACGATACCCTTTGGTACGACCCTGTCTGCCCGTGACGACAATTGCATATATTAGTTACATGACTCAAACCTTGGTCCAAAATAATCAATTCGATCTGTCTGAAAGCAGAAGAAACAGCATTCAAGCATCATTGCATAAAGCCTTGGAGACGGGTCAATGGTCATCAGGGCTGGTCTTAAAATGGGTTAAAACCACATAAAAAATATAAAAATCTAGTGTAAAATTACGACCTAATAACCGATTATTTCTTCTTTGAAAGATAAAAATAAAAAATATTATCTGTAATGCGTGTATGACTAGATGTATGAACGTTAACGAGGCAAAAGGATTTTGTAAGGATCGTAGCAGGTGGCGTTCTGTAGTTTCTGCCAACCCCCATGGGGAAAAGGCGTGAGTTTATGTATGTACGTATGTGTATCTGTAATGTATAACCTACCTAATGGTTGGCTAGATCCGGAGACGTAAGAAGGTTTTCGATAACGGAAAATGAGTTATGGATCTCAAATGGAGTTGGGCGGGATACCTGGCAAGGCGTAGTGATGACAGGTGGAGTAAGGAAGTCACTGAGTGGCGTCCAAGGACTGAAAGACGAAGTGTCGATCGTCCGGCGGCAAGATGGGCGGACGAGATTGTTACCATCGCGGGTAGAACCTGGATGAGGTTGGCACAGGAGCGTGGGGCACATGAAAAGAGAGGTCTTTGCTCAGCAAGACGAAGTGGGTGAAGTCAGGCTGTCGATGATATTGATGATATTTTTTGCCAGTCAGCAAAATGTGTGATAGTCTGTTAAGAACATTTTCCTGTAGCTGCAACGGATGTAGTTGTAGGTATAACTGCCCCGGGTCATGGCCATTTCAAACACGGTAAGTGTATAATTTAGTACGCTGTATAATTTTACTGTTTTAATACCTCGATAAAAATTACATCACACACGATAACACACTGACGGAGTAAATAAAAAATTCTCCAAACAATGCGTAGGACACATCCATAACGATCAGCATTCGTCTCCGCAATCCATTCGATTCGGACTGCGCACTCACGCACCGTTGGAGAGCCAATCGATTGGAACTTAGTGATAGCAGGGTCAGGGTTCCTTTCAATTACTGCAGCAGTAGTATTATGTTGTATGGAAAAATACTTGACGACTGTTAAAACACGATATATTGGGAAAATCGTGTTTTTTTAAATGTTTTTTGAAAAATCGCCTTCAATCGATCTTGGCTAATTACGTAATATAAACATAATATCGCACCTGTATTCTCCATTCTCTTCCGAAGGGTAAGGCAGACGTGTACCTATAGTACACCCACATTTCACCAGTTATGTTAAGTCCCCATATAGGTAATAGCCTGTAATTATATTGCCAAGAACCGTGCAATTTGAAGAAATTGTCTAAAATCGATCTTTAACTCATGTAACTCATTTCGATCAAAATGGCCAAAAAATCTGCTGTTAAATGCCCTAGAAGAAATATAAAAGTTAAAAAAAAAACAGTTTATGTGAAGTACCTAATAAATGTTACTCTGCCTAAGAGTTACATATTTATTTATTTGCTTACATGTAAAAAACTGGTTAGTAGGCTAGGCATGCATTAATATTTATTATAATATTAATTCTATTTATTACAATTTACAGTACATTACATTAATTATACTAAACATTAATAAATAATTTATTAAACTGTACCTACATTTTATTTCATTTATTATCTTTATTATCAATTCGTTCATTCATTTTGGTCACATACGTAAGCATTTTATTATACGTAAGTAAAGTCATTTGTTATTTAACTTTTACGTCAAGCATATTATTACAAGGTTAATCGATTCACAATTTGTCAGCTTTACATTGTTCAACGGTTTATAGGCCTTTCTTTATTAACAGAGTATTCAACTGTTTCGAGGAAATTAAGTATGGCTTTAAACTTTGTGGTGAATTGGGTGTTCTCCACTAGCTTATTATACAGGATGTTTGGTGCATCGTGTGCCAAATTGAAATGGTCGACTGAAGGGGTCATCTGCTGTCCTTTCAGACCCCTTAACACCTCTCATGCCTATTGTGGATATTTTTTCATTGACTTTTTATTATTTTATTTAAAAAATACCCAAATTTTCTCACACAAACACCCTGTATACAATTATACGCGCGAAATTTCAAGAAAAAAAAAAATATCAAGAAATATTTGGCCTAGGTCTTAAGGAGGCATGAAAATTGATTCGCTGTTACAATGTATAATTGGTAATTTAAAATCGTAAATAGGTAGGTAGGAAAAAAATATTACCTAGGTATTTCCATTGTACCCACAATGGAAATACCTAGGTAATATTTTTTTTCAATAAATAAGATATTAATTTAGTACCTATACTAGAATTTTCCTGATTGGAGTTTTCCGCTGTAAGAACAATGAGGATCGATTTATCGATTTAATCAGAAACCCTGGTAATTCAATATGGAACATTAATTATGGAGTTTAATTGAACGATAGTAAAAAGCAAGATAAGAATCTCTTTACGATTACGTAGCGAGTCAAAGACGAGAAAAAGCCATTTAATTTTCAGTAACTTTTTTTTTTTTTCAAAATAAATTAGAAAAAAGTGCTTTGAGGTACTGTTCTACTACCAACCGCGTTACCAACTGCCTATCTAGCAGTCGCAAGCTTCTGCTGACTGTTTGAGACGCAAAGCTTCATCCCCGTGTCCGTCGTCGGTACGCTCGGTAGGTTGTAGGTGTTGAACTTTGTGAACGAAACCTTCTTTATTTTAATAAGTAGATTGACGTAGTTTTGAAGTAGTTTTATCTATAAAAGCTATCTGTCATGTGTGTTCTATGAATATGGTGTGCAAGTAATTAAATGTCCGTTATAAAATGAGTCAAAGTTTAGCCATTGTGTGCCCTAGCTCCATTAGTAGGCACAAAATCAGCGGCGAGTAGCTAGGAGTAGTAGAGTACTAGGAGTAGTCACTTAAGATACGCCGGCCTCATCTAGTTTATATTAAAAATATGATTCACGTGTAAAACTTTTTGTACAAACCTACTAACACATAATTCTTTTAATTTTATAATTTTGTGTAAAAGATACGATGTAAAAATTGTTACTGAGATATATATATGAAATGAAACTTACAGAAATAAAGTCATATACTTATATGTATTGCCTTTTTAGGGTTCCGTAAAGTACCGTGGGGTATCGTTGGATATACCATAATATCGTTGGATATATCATAATTAAAAAGATTATGATGTTTCTAAGTGCTTTTTTTATTTAAGTCAATCGTTTTTGAGATAGCTATGGGATATTTTCGATTAAATCGCAGTAATAACATGGCTTAACATAGGTTTTTTGGAGTAACAAAATTATTTGTGAGATCGATCAAATCAATACTGTGTATGCGTAAATATTCATCCCAGCTACTGAACCCTCCACTCTGCGTGGTCCAACGTGCGCTTGCCCGGTTTTTTCCTTTAGCACTAAAGGTTATAATAGATTCCTTTTAAAATACTTTATAATTCAAAGTGAAATGAGTACCAAGAAACGAATCGAGGTTAATACCGAGGTTGCACTGAAATTAAACAATCAATCAGTTGGCAAAATAAAGTTATTTATACAGCTGTTATAACATAACATAACGCCTGTATTCTTTGAAGGGTTTGGCAGTCCTATAGTACACCCACATTTCGCCAGTTATGTTTAATTCCCATGTAATAGGGAGCGAGCCTATTGACATCAACCTGAGGTACAAAGGGCATAAATCCAGACTCAGGAGGAAATTGCATGAGGTCCTGGGTTCGATTCCCGGATCGGACAAAAATGTTATTGGGTTTTTCCATCTGGAATTTCTCAGTAGCAGCCTGGAGTCTGGATTTGTGCTTGGTTGGTGGCAATAGGCTCGCCCCCTATTACATGTGACTTAAACATAACTGGCGAAATGTGGGTGTACTGTAGGAACATCTCTGCACAATCCTTCGGGGATTGCTGGTGTGATGTTATGTCATGTTATTTAAAAAAAATCTAAGCAAATATTCAGATGAACCTTTTCCTTCCATTGGTAGACACAGAGTGCCCTTGTCACGTTGTCACGTTGGTAGCTTGCGTCAATGATTTAGACCAGGTCTGATAGTTTTACTAATAACATGTTTGTTATTCTGTTCAAATAGTATTACACAAAGAATTGACATAATATTTTAGCGGACAATGTACTGACAGACGGCTGTTTGGGATTTTTTATTTATAAGTACTTACAATGTTTTTTGTATGACAAAAATACATACTTACAATTAATTGCTTAAATAAAATCAAGAATAAAATCGTGATGCCACTCTTTAAAATGTTTACGAGATTTTGGAGTGTCCGCGCGATTATAATAATTGATATGTAAAGCATAAAATAAATTAGGATTTCATGTGTTGATTCATAGTACGTTAAGACCACTGTCCTGTGTTGTCCATACAACCGTTTGTATTTATTATAACTATGACATTACATTACAAGATAAACGTTGATACAAATAAAGTATAGAAGAACATTATAAACAGTCGGCCCCTCGAGCTGTCCACCAAAATATAATCATGTAAAACCCTGACGTAAAAACAAACATCACGATATAAACCATCATAATTACTGGGAACGAAGTTAAGTTCGTTTAACTTCACTCATGAAACTACCGCGTGTGTGCATACTGCGAACTATGAACTGCCAGTCTATTCTGTTAAAATGTCACCGTGAAAACTGAGGTGAAGTGAGCTTTCAGTGAGCTGTCATTCCACCCTAATACTAGAAATTGACACTATTGACAACTCACTTCACCTAAGTTTTCACGGTGAGATCTTTAAAGAATAGATTGGAAGTACGAAAAGACGCGGTATCTATATGAGCGATGCCAAATGAACTTATAAGCTTCGTTCCTATTGTAGCCTGAGCTTTAGGAATAAACCAATAGATAAATATAATATAACTAGCAGCGCCCCGCGGTTTCACCCGCATAAGTCTCGATCCCGTGAGAATATCAGGATAAAAAGTATCCTATGTGTTAATCCAGGTTATAAACTATATCTGTGCCAAATTTCATTTAAATCCGTGCAGTCGTTTTCGCGTGAAAGAGTAACAAACATCCATCCATCCATCCTCACAAACTTTCGCATTTATAATATTAGTAGGATAAATATAAAATAATATAATAAAACGTGAGCAAAACGATTTACTACTAACGTTAAACGAAATTGTTACTTAATTTTACACATACACACGTTAAACTCTTACGAAATTCTGCGCATGTGTGTGAAAAATAACAATTATGCAATAGCAAACATTTTCCCATGGAAACAAAAGGCAGTAGTCGGCGGCTGAAATAGTTTCCCAGACAATATGTCGCCGGTGACATATTACGGTCTTGAACTTGGATGGGAAGGTCAGAAGTCGTAAGCGAAAAACACAAAGAATTTTAGCTAGAATCAGTCACAGGTAAAAAGATTTTTACGCACAGGCTTCTTTAAATGAATCACAGATAAGTCTGCGGGCGACTATAGTGGCGCGCAGACTTATCTAATGTTAAATCTAATGTGATCTTAATATTAATATTAAATCTAATGTGATGTACTTATAAATCTTATATTAATATTATTAATCTTATATTAATATTATTAATCTTATATTAATATTATTAATCTTATATTAATATTATTAATCTTATATTAATATTAATTATTTAAATAATTCCATACTTAATTTACTTTACATAAACGATAAGTCGGCGGCGGAATACGATTAGTTCCGAGCAGTCTAACTCAAATTAAAACTGTCAATTTCAACACGTAAAGTATAGTATGTTTAGTTTAGTTTCATAATCTATGGTTTTCACTAAACCTCATTGAAGGTAATTTAACCTCAAACTAATATATTGATAGCTTGATAGATAGCTTGTTTTATTTTTACGAGTATTGTGATAGTGTTCACACAGTTAAGTCTAGCTAGTCGGTGCGTAACGGCTTCAAGTTCGGCGCCATTGTTGTACAGGGTCAAACTAGCTAGCGAAACTCCGCAAAAAAAAAATGATTTGATGATGATTTTTTTTGGCGTCAACGACCGTTGGTATAGTTGTTACTTGAAGTATAAGTTGCGAAAATCTAGGGTTTTTTATCGTTTTCAGTTATCGAAACCCATCACTTATGTTAAGATTATTTTTAAATAACCACACTGCACTACCTGCGGGGCTAATGGCCCCAAAAGAAAATTAAGTCTTTTTTTTATCATGTTTAGAAATCGACCACCTATTACTTCTGTGGCGTTTCGCTAGTTAACGCTGGGACTATTTTTATTTTTACAACCTATTATTAATTACTTTTATATCTTATTAAGTTGCTTCCTACTAAGAAGATAATGCGGCCTTCTTAAATTAGCTACATCACAAAAGCAAAAATAATTAAAGGAATCGTTTTGTTTTCGATAAAAACAACAAAACAAAAAGAACCGTGATTAACAAGCAATTAACAATTATCTTATTAAATCTACACGATACAAAAAATATAATCTTTTTACTTCTTAGCAACCAATTTAAATTGAACCGTCTACGTAAAATGTATGTTTGCTGTGTAAGGTCAAGTTAAAACGGTTAGTGCTGACCCAAATGAGTTAGTAATTGTCGAAAACCTTGCATTACCACTCACTTCCGAGCTGTTTGTGTACGAACTTCAAGGCGATGCATTGTGAGAGTCTGCAGACAATGTCTCAGCAGACGGGTGTCACGACGTGTCCTTAAGGGATCGTATTTATTTTGTCATTGATCGAAAGTTTTATAAGTAGCAACATACTAGTGGGTAAACAATATACTAGAGATACAAAATCCTCCTTCAAAATTACTGTCAAAATGTCACGCACGAACGTGTCTCAAGCAGCCTAAAGTTCGTCAATTTGAAGTTTGACATTTGCATCTGTCAAATTAGTTTCTGGGTTTAAAAAACGAACTCGAATCATAGTTAATTTGATAGAAATCCCCACTAACTGCACTGGCGAAACTTATTCACATTAAACATGTTGAAATCTCTATTTTCTTTCAAAACATTATCGAACATCAGCACAAAATAGAGAATTCAACATGTTTTTTATGTGAATGTTTCGCGAGTGCAAATGCACAGAAATGTATTTTTGTATTTCATTGTATTTTTTGTCTGTGTCACTTTGTTTTTTTTTTTCTTTTTGTGCAACTGCGCAAAATCAAAATCAAAATATTTAATTTCACATAAACCTACATGGGCACTTATGAAACGTCAGAAGCTAGGTGCACGGTTCCAATTGGTCGTTTCCTATGGAGAAGAGCCGGCAAGAATCTCCACGGTTACTCTTTTACCGTGCCGATGTCCACTTTGTAGTTATCTATTTTCATGATCATGTCAAGTCTCATCATCGACAGGTGTCAATCGGGTTCTTCCATTAAAATATCTACATACTTCTAATTCCATGATTTGAGGATTCTTCCCTTTTAGGCCATGATTGTCTAGCACTGTCAAATATGTCAATCGTATTCAAGATTTATCTACGATTCCTTGTTCTGCCAACTATTTTCTGCTAGGTCTCGGAAACCATTCCGTAAAGCTCCTTTTCACCGACTTTGATATTTATGAAAAATATTATCAATCGCTGCAATAATACAGTGGCTTAGCAAGATTTAGTTGATCGTTTTATTCATTAACACAGTAATCGAGGTTTGGTGTAATAATACAATTTTTCTTTGCAGAATATGAGCCTTATCAACAACATTATCGAACCTATTAAACCTTATCATGAGATATTACACTGATTGCTATATCTAATAGTTTTTGGATTAGCATTATAGCATCCTTGTCCAAACAAGATAGTTTTTTCAAAAAAAAAAAAACAATTTTGGATTCTTATCGAAAAAAGAGGGGGTCCTTGAACTTACTGATGTTGTTCGTTGGAGCAACATACTTAACTCCAAAATTAACCCCTTTCTTGGATTAAAAAGAAAAAGTTAAAAACTACGACAAAAACACCAACTAAAAAGTTATAAACAAGACATCGATTTCGATGTTTTTCGATTTTCGTATAGCCGGAGTCACACGTCATTACTAAGTCATGTAAATAAGGCATAAATCGGACAGACTTCGTGATTTCAAAAATCGAACTGTCTTCATTTTGCCTTCACCGTATTCGGGTAAAATTATAAAGTCCGTCCTACACATATTCGCTTTTACGCAGCAATGTAGCTAAGTGCTAAATTCCGCTGTCAGTACGAGTACCAGCTTATCCGGGGACGCTCCCCTGCTATTAATCAATTGTATACGTCCTATAAATTAATTTAGATGCACATTCGCTGTAAGTACCAACGTCAGAATGCATTTCAGAATCATTGAGCTACACACGTGTAAAGCTGTTTGGACCATAGGTGATTTCGGGACATTACAGACGAGACCGAGGATCGACTCCACCATGCCCCGGAAAGCACGGTAAGCCGTTGGTCCCGGCTGTCATTCGTAGATCTTTGACAGTCGTTACTGTGACAATCAGAAGCCCAAAAGTCTGACAACCTGCCTTACCAAGGGGTATCGTGTTAACTGGCTTGTGGAGGTCAGTAAGCAGTCGCTTTATGTAAAATACTGGTATTCAGCTGCATCCAGTTGGGCTGGAAGCCGAACCCAACATAATGACCAATTTTAAGACACTGCCCGGATGCTCGTGCGACAGGGATGAAAAATAATTATGTGTACTTAATTAACTCTTAGTTGATAAGTTTGTTGTTGCACTAAACAGTGGACCAAATTAAATAAATGTATAATAATAATAATATTGTTAAATTGCTCCCGACACCGGCGGAACACTATTTTTTATATTTTTAAATGCTTTTTTTAAATATTTTTTTTAGGAATATTTAAAAATGTATTGAATATGTATGAAAAATAAATAAACGAAATAATATTGTTAAACAGTAAGTAACTGTGGAGTTTCTTGCCCATTCTTCTCCATACAAAAGAGGGGGCGACTAGAATCAATTCTATTTTCCATTTTTGATGCCATATTTTAGTTTGTTATTAATTTAAGTTAGGTTAGGTTATTATTTATTTTATATATTAGTTTGTTAATTAATTTATTAGGTACAAGAAGTTTACCATTTTATTAACTTGAAGACTGTTATATTCAATGTTCTTATAAATTTTGACGTTCAAAGTGCCTTTGCCTATTTGAAATAAATCATTTACCTTTGACTTTGACTTTTATGTCGAACATTGGCTCAGCTCCGTCACGATTTGTTAACTTATAGAGAATGCCCAAGACATTAATTCCGTCTTTGTACTTTTTATGTTGCAAAAAGATCATAAATAAATAAACGCCGAGTTCCTGACAGCTGATATAATTAAAACTGCAGTCTAGTCTCATGAAACAGGTTGTTATTATTTTGGTCAGTCCATCATTATAGCCAAACGTCAGAACTGCATTCCATTTCCATATCTGATATTATTATTAGCCTTGTCTGTTATTATTATTAGCATTTTAGTCGGAAAAACATGAACTCATGAAGTGTTTATCGAGGGAAATTCCTACTAGGTACCTATCGAGTTTATTTTCTTCTGTAGTGCAGAAGGGCCCTAAAATAATGCTGGCTACGAACATGACTCTGCCCCATGTTGTTCCAGGGAACTGTTTGATGTCATTATCTGTCCTGCCTTTCTGTGGTTTAAAGATATTTTTCTGGAAGGGTTATTTTTATAACATATTAATATTAAACTTAAGGCTCGTGCAGATTGACGCGATATCGCGGGTGCGACAAGGGTCGCATTGCCTGTCAAGTCCGCGATATCACGCCGGTCTGCACGAGCCGTTACATGTCATGTAATAAAGAAACCGATGTTTTGTCAAGTCGTAAAAGCCGTGCAATCGATAAAGCTATAATTCACCGAATACTTAAATTATCGACGTCACAACATTTGATTTACTTGACGTCATTTATAACGTCAACACTGGTCATTTACTTATATGACGGCTGTATAGCGGTTAAATACATATTTCCTAACATATACCGATATTCTTAGTAATTTCCCCATTGACTTCCTCGTTTGCTACTGGTTGCAAGCGCTACTGCCGAGCATTAGGTCCTGGGTTAGATTACCAGGTCATGCAAAGTGTTATTGGGGTTTTCTATCAGTTATTTCTCAGTAGCGGAGTCGCCCAGAGTCTGAATTTGTGGCCGGTTAATGGCAATAGGCTCGCCCCCTATTACATGGAACTTAAACTTAACTGGCGAAATGTGGGTGTACTATAGGTACACCTCTGCCTAACCGTTCGTGGATTAAAAGCGTGATGTTACGTATGTTACATACGGGAACTTTGAACCAATTAAATACCCAATTCCTTAGGGTCGATAAGTCAATTCTTGTTAGTTGACTCATTTCCTCACAATCAATCAGTGAGTGGTCTGTTAAGTTGGGAAAACCCCAGTGCATTGGAAACTAAAGTTTATAAATAAATAAAATATAAACTAACTTATTTTTAACGAATTTCGAATTGTTGCTAAAAGTTCCGTGGTTTTTTGTGTGTTAGATTGTAATGAGGAAATTGTTGCATAAAATTGTTGTTAAATAAATCCTAACTATAGTATATAAATATCTTTAAATAAAAGTGTCTGTTTGTAATGTTAAAATAACAGCTTTTTATTAAATGCATATGAAAGTAGGTGTAAATACTACGGTACCTACTAATACCAAAAACATTTTTTTGTCTGTCTGTAATCTCCGAAACGTCTGGACCGATTTAGACGAAGACTTTCACGGGCAGATAGCCGTTGTTAGTTAGGAGTATAACTTAGGCTACTTTAATTTTAGAAAAAGATATAGGGTTCTCCTGCCGATAATGATTCAGTGGTCCTTGGTGAGAGTTACCCGGTAACTATATTATGTCCTAGATTATTTTGACGTGAAAACCAAATGTCGTTTTAGAATAGCAAATTAAAAATCAGAGTAAATAAATACTTTATTTTAAAGGTAATTAGTCCAAAAATAGAACTAAAAATAGTCAATTCGATCCAACAGCCGTTCTCAAATGATGCGTTTAATTAACGAACAGCATTTAATTTTTATTTATACATATTTATGGATAGATCAGTTATTACTTATATGAGAGGGAGATTTTACCTATAGTTAGTGAGTCAACTCCTTTTTAACCGAATTAAAAAAAGATTAGTAGGTTATACTTTTTTTTATTGATTCACGTTTAGCTAATAGTAGGTAAGCGATGTTGTGGTTGACGAAGGTCAACCGCGTGCTCTTGCGTAGAAGGACTCTTTTCCTGAGACATCAAAATAAATCTTCCACAGTTCGTTTTTTAAACGCAGAGACTAATTTGACAGATGCCAATGTAAAACACCAAATTTGAAAAAAAACAAAGAACAATCACTTGAAACGTGTACACTAATACCCTAATACCCGTCAACAAGTTTCTCATAAACATAAATACAAAACCTTTTTTTTTTTTTGTTTCCCCGCGCGTTTTCTCTAACATAAAATATATCTGATATTGGCACAATTGTCGACATTGGCACCATTGCCATAAGCAAAATAGAATAGAATAGAATCACTTGAAATGTCAAATTAGTCTCTTTATGTAGTCGCTGGAATAAAAAAACGAACTTAGGTACTGTTATTTTATTTTCTTAAAATAAATAATTTGATTCTTAATTATTTAACAAGCCCGTGGCTACGCCCGTGTTGTAGGCGGAAATTATCCCACGGGACGTACTTCTAAGATAGAAAGTATCCTATGTTCTAACCCAGGGCATGGTCTACCCGTGTGCCAAATTTCATACAAATCCGTTCAGCCTTTAATTCATAAAAAGGTAACAGACAGACAATAACATATTAGTATGGATGGCAAAATTATTTACAGCTACATATTTCAATTTCTTTTAATACATGTTTACTTTGAGAAAATGCAACAACACAATATGTCGGTCTCTGCTGATATGTCATCGCGTGAGTCGCGTCGATTGACTGACATCCTCATTTAGTGCTGTCATATCTGCAATCTCAATTTGATTTGTGTGGTTTGAAAAAGGAAGATACAAGGACTTTGTAGACGAGGCTTTCTGGTGGTCTGGTGTCCATTATTATATAATTACCAAAAAAACTGACCGAGGACCAATGGATTCAATGACAACAGAGAATTCTCCAATTGAAGAAAGTAAAGACTTTCTTCATTTTACTTTGATGTATGTTCCCATTGTATTAGCTTCGTTCATTATTTAATTGATGTAATTTTGCATGAAATGAAATTTATTTGCAAGAATTAGTACAACCTGATGTACTAATTCTTGCAAATAAAATTCATTTCATGCAATTATAATCGTAATTTTTACCGTACCGTTTTTAAAATACCAAACTAAGTAGTTATAAAAGTGAAAAGATGAAAAGATTTTTTTTTAAATCCAATGAAAAGAAAAATAATGGTACCCAAGCCTAGAGGGTTTTTTGAGCCAGCATTAATAGGATGAATAGGAGAAAAAAAAAGTAAGCACAAGTAATATTTTTAATAAAAATCTTGGGGGCTTTGTATTTCCTTAATTTTTCTAATCTAATTTAGCTAAGTACCTAAGTACTACGGGTCATTAATAATATAATGAAAGTAATTATTTTTTGTATAAAGAAAATTTTGCTCCAAGGGCAGATTACTAACTCCATAAAGGATTAAAAACTCTTTTTACGTACGTCTCGAAAGAATAATTACGGATGAGTATGGATAAAAACAAAATAAAAATAAGGTTTTTTTTTTAAACCGTTTTTGTCTAGTTTTTAATAACTAGATTTGATCGATTTCCTGTATATCCAGGTATTATATAACCACTCACCATAGCTTTAATAAATATTTACTTTGCTTTACATTATTCATCCAACATTTAAATTAGTTTATTATAATATGCAGATATTTGATTCATAAGGCGATTTAACAAAGAAACTTGTGGTAATAATAATTTTGTAACTTAAAAAAAGTGTGTGATACTGGTTCAAAAGTTGTTTATTTACAATTCAAAATTATTTGAATAGTTCAGTTATTTATATATTAAGTAGGTATCAGATTGGTTTTATTTAAAATATCCTTTTTATATTAAGAAATAATGTTAATGTAATCAATTATTGCTTGTTAATAATTAATTAAATCAGCTACAAAAAATATAATATGTTGTTGTTTATGTATCTTAAGTTATCTTATTAAAATGCCCAAAACGTTAACGGTTATTCTTTATTCTCCTTATTAATTAATGTTTCGTTTCAATAATTAAAATTATCCAAAATTAATGTTCTAAATTAGCCGTTTTCTAATTTTCCAAATAAAACCTATAATTAAAAATATATATAAAATAGTACTTACAAGTTTATCAAAATCACACGCACCGAAAAAAAAAACAATCACAAAATCACTGTCTATTGTTTTTAAATTTCGAACGTCACAACACGTCAATTTTCCCGCGCGAAACGTTTTGAACTGTCAACGTTATTTTTTTAAATTATAGGTCTATGCACATGCTACGGTTAGTGCGCGGACTGCCGGCGCACTCAACCTCTACCAATTTATATAGTCCTTGTGTTACCGCTTGGTTGGCGACTCGTCCTAGAATGGCACGTGCCTACGGCCCCTAAGGCCGGGATTTAAAACTGCAGGCTGATTGGTAAAAATAGAATAGGTACTTTTTTCAGCTGAATTTTCAGGAAGTGAAAGCTTCCAATTGGGTTTTCCTCTAAATGCAATTTTAACCGTGAAGCGTTTTTAATTGCAGCACGAATCATTATAATTTTCAACCGTTCTACAAATTACAATAAAAATGTTCATTAGTAATAGCTAAAAATAAAATTACAGGAGCGATTAGAGTTGAAGTGGTAAGTCCTGGCAACTTAATTTAGTTTTAATATCTGCACATAAGTAAGCGAAAGGGGTCAGAAACGTCGATCGGTTAAATCCAATTCAAAATCAACACTTCGAACAATTACTCGAGATGCACTCGAATCTCGTCGGTCGAGATAACATTATGAGCTCGACGAGTGCAACGATCGATCATAATCGGTTGAAACTAGGGCTGCCAACTTTTTGATATCACATCACATATAGTATTTTCGAAGCCATTTCCTGTAAAATATATAACCCAGAGAAAAAAATCAAAAAAAATTGTAGCTCATGCTCGGCAGTAAGGCTTGCGACCACTAGACCACATAAAAAGATAATTGGTCGAATAATTACAAAAATCAAAAAAAAAAAGGAAACATGACAATTTAAAAGTAATGCACTAAACAGACCGAAACAATATTGAGAATAGAAAACAAAATTATAATGAACCATAAACGAAGTAAACTTTACTTCGGTTAATCAGAATAACTATAATAAGAGCTGAAAGCCTAAGGGCAGATTCGACCAAACAGGAATACATTTTATCCGCGGAATAAGATTTACTTCTGACAGTTTTCGTATGGAGAAACTGTCAAAAATTCAAAGTATATTCGGTAGAGAAGGCTTATTCCGCAGCTAAAATTGATTCCTGTTTGGTCAAATCCGCCCTTAGTTAGATACCCGCATTAGTTTAGTAGCAAGAGGGACACAATTGCAAATATAAACTGAAAGAAAACTGATGGGTCCGGCTTGCACCCGAAATGCATAAAATCCTATAAATAACTTACATAATATATTATACAGGAAATCATAATGCTATAAAAGTATCACTAATAAAGTAATAACTTGTAGAAAAAAGAACTGGTTAAATTAGATCCAGCTTAGAACCGACTAACACTATGTGTTATGATAATGCGAAAATCGTAAAAAAATATGTCTATGGTTAACTGGTTTTAGTGCTTTACCAATGTCTTCCGTGGCGAGCTTTGTTCCTGTGTAAAGAGAATTAAGTGCTATTGTAATTACAGGTATTTCACCATAGTCTCTGGTGGTGGTTCTCAAAAAACCTCTCAAAACGGTGAAGAAAAACATCGTGAGGAAACCTACACATGTTCTAGAACTAAAAATTCGAAGACATTTGACATCTACCAACCCACACTGGGCCCGCGTAAATTACGGCCCACTTCCTCTCACAGAAAGTGGAGGCACGTCTCCCAGTAGTGAGAACATTATAGGCTGATTATGCTTAAGCTTAGTTCAGAAGACTGATAAGTTGAGTTTTCAAAGCTTCATTTCTCCTAGTTTTTTGCTGTGCCCGACAGGGTGCACAATAATCACATAAAATGTAAAGTTACCACTGTACTGTTAAGATGTCCGGCGGCCGTGACCACTTACCATTAGTTGGACCGCCTACTTGTTTGCCAATGACGGTTTTCTGAAATGACGTTCACTATGTGGCAGCGCTGAGATGTCAAGTCCACCACCTGTCAAGTATCAAAGCGAATATATTTTCTTTAGGCCCGAGTTCACCAACTACAACATAATCATTGATTAGTTAACCGTTCTGTTAGCATGTAACATATGTTTAAGTAACCGCGTTTTTTTCGAGTTCGCTACTTATTTCTGACCAAAGGTTAAATAACCAAGCGTTTTTGAATGCGTCAGTCGAAAATGACCGAATGATCGAATGGTATAACATTAGTTTGGGTGTTTTTCATTAGTCAGCTGGTGACTCCCTGTGGCATAGTACCTCTGAGCGAGAAGCAGCTGACTTATGAGAGACAGAAAATAGTTTTTGAAAATTAATATAAGGTGTTATATACCTCGAGAGAATAAAAACATCGATATAATATATAAAAGTAAATACATAATAAATCTGACCTCAAATTACCTAGGTAGTTTGTTGACTTGACCCACTGTTACCTACAGTACCTACCCCATCCCTAGTTAAATAGTACAACTAGCCTTCCTACTACAAAACTTACCTGTCGCTTGGATATTCCAACTTCCTTTCAATTAAATCAAGTACCTAATTCTAAAGCACAAAATCTTGTACCAAAAGGTTCTTCGTCATATTCCTCGAAATAAACAGATTGTACGAAGGAGGTTCCATTTCCCTCACTCACTATGAGTTCACTTCCTGGTGATGACATTGAGGTCTTGGGGTCAACTCCGGATAGTCATTTAAACTAGTTTGTAAGACAACAGAAGGTACCAGTAAGAATATTCTTATACCTAACTTCAACAAGGTGTCTTCTGGCTCTAAAATAAGTAATTACCAAAAAGGAGATCAGCAGAATGCCTTGCAATTATTTCATCAAAATATTCAAGGTATTTCTTCCAAATTATTAGAAATTGAAATGTTTTTAGAAAAAACAAAGTTTGACATTGTTTGTTTTACGGAACATTGGTTAAAGGATTACCAAATGCTAATTAATTTTGAGAACTATAGTATAGGCAGTTGCTTTAACCGTAAATCTATGCTACGTGGAGGTTCTCTAATATTGATAAAAAATTGTTTAAAAACTAAGCAACGTAATGACATAGTTGGTTTATCAGTTGAACATTGCATCGAACTGTCTTGTGTTGAGCTGGATAAGCATGTGGTAGTGTGCGTGTACAGACCCCCTAATTGTCAGAACTTTTCTTTATTTGAGTCAATAATGGAAGATGTCCTAGCAAAACTCGCATCCAGTAACAAAGCCGCAATTATTTGTGGTGATTTTAATATTAATATTCTGGAAAATAATTTAAATACCAGTCGATTATTAAGCCTTTTTAAATCGTTCAATTTATCAAATATTTTTACAGAACCGACTAGAGTAACTCCAACTTCTGCTACTTGTATCGATAATGTCTTCTGCGATTGTGATTATTTAGCTAAAGCTATCGTAAATTATTTGCCGTCTGATCATAGTGGACAAACGGTAACCTTTAAGTTTAAAATACCTTTGCAAAAAGTGCAAATACAATTTAGACCAATAACAACTGGCAAATTAAATAGATTCAATACTAACCTAAATAGTAAGTTAAATGTTCGAGACCAAAATATGCACGATGCAAATAAATTGTATGAGGATTTCTTTTCAGTAGTGCACACTGAATTCAATAAAACTTTTGAAAAGAAAACCAAAAATATTTGCCCTAATTTTGTATTTAGTGATTGGGCAACTAGAGGTATTAGGATAAGTAGGGAAAGACTGTTCGAGCTGTATGGCCTTAAGCCTTACATTAACACTGTAACTTTCAACAAGTATGTTGCTACATATTCCAAAAATTTTAGAAACACCTGCAAGGTTGCTAAAGCCCTGTACATTGGCAACAAGATTAAATCATCAGAAAATAAAATAAAAACAGTTTGGAAAGTCATAAATAATGAAACTAATAGGAAAAAAATACGAAACACTGATTACACATTGGAGACTTCACGTGGTGCCATCAGCTCTAACTTAGAAGTAGCTCAAGAATTTGTAAATTTTTTCACTAATATTCCATCTAAAACGACGGAAGCTCTAAATTCTTCACCCGATGTCTCAATTGATTTATTAAGAGCGAACGTTCCAGGCTGTCCGGTTGAATTTCAATTTAAACATATAAACCCTATGATAGTTATAAAAGCTTTCCGGCAAATCAAAATAAAATTGACCGAAGACCTATGGGGATTATCTATCAAAGTTTGTACATCAATAATCGAGACTATAGCACCATACTTAGCTTTAATATTTAATTTGTGTGTGGATCAAGGGGTCTTCCCGGATTTAATGAAATACAGTAAAGTTATACCATTCTTTAAATCTGGGGACAGTAAAGACACCAACAATTTATAGACCAGTATCCGTGCTGCCAGTATTCAGCAAGGTATTCGAAAAGGTAATGCTCAATCAAATGCTTAATCATTTTAACACCAACCAAATCTTACACGATCAGCAATATGGTTTCACCAAAGGACGTTGTACGACTGACGCCGGTGTCACCTTATTAAAACACATATTTACAGCGTGGGAGGAGGCCCAAGATGCCATAGGAATCTTTTGTGACCTCTCCAAAGCATTTGATTGCGTAAATCATGAAACCTTACTATTGAAACTTCAGCATTACGGACTAGGTGAACTTGCACTCAGTTTAGTAAAATCTTATTTAAATGATAGACAGCAGCAAGTTCAAATAAATGGTATAAATTCACTCGGTCTAAAAGTAAAAATGGGTGTTCCACAAGGCTCGATATTAGGTCCTTTCCTCTTTTTAGTATATATTAATGATCTACGCCATTTATTAAAAAAACAACCACAAATGGTGTTATTTGCTGACGATACTTCTCTAATTTTTAAGATAAATAGACGTGCATCAAATCTTGACGACGTAAATAACGCCCTACTGCAGGTCCAAAATTGGTTCACTGCCAATAATTTAGTATTAAATGGCAAAAAAACGAAATGCATAAGATTTGCTTTACCGAATGTGAAAAGTAATGATTGTGATATAGTATTGAATAAGGAGAAACTAGAATTCGTAGATAAAACAGTTTTCCTGGGGATCACGCTCGACTCAAGGCTACAATGGGGTCCTCATTTAACATCTCTTGCGGGACGGCTAAGTTCAGCAGCTTATGCTGTAAGAAAAATCCGCCAATTTACTGATTTAGATACCGCGAGGCTGGTCTATTTCAGTTACTTTCATAGTATCATGTCTTACGGTATTTTACTATGGGGACGGGCTGCAGATATCGAGTCTATTTTTATTCTGCAGAAAAGAGCCATCAGAGCTTTATATGGCCTCCGCAGGCGCGATTCTCTAAGGGAACTGTTTAAAAGTATAAACATCATGACGGTACCCTGTCAATATATATATGAAAACATCATGTACGTAAGGAAAAATCTTAATCTTTTCAGTAAAAGAGGTGAAAGACACAATTATAGTACGAGAAATAGGGACCAATTAAGTCAACCTGGTTTCAGACTGGCTAAAGTAGACTCATCCTTCATGGGGTACTGTTTAAAATGTTACAATAAAATACCTCCCCACATACTCCAACTAAATGAAACGAAATTTAAATCTTGTATAAAACGCACACTATGCTGCCAAGCATATTATAAGTTGGGGGATTACATCGCTGACAAAAATGCTTGGCTCAACGCTGGTCCAGCTCCACAAGGGCGCATAAACTAGTTAATTAGCATTCGAAAATATTGTTGGAGCTGCTGAAGATTGGAAAAACTATCTTTGCATTGTATAAATTCAACCTGTTAATATTGTATAATTGCAAAGCACATGTGTGAGCACTGTGACCACATACCTTCTATAAAGCTACCATTTTACTGGGTACGTCTTTCATTGACTTGAATGTGCCCTGGCTGCTGAGAGTATGTCACGCTCACTCAAATGTCTCGCTGGTGGTGGCGTGTGTGTTGGATCATTAAGTTCCCTTCAAAATGGTTGAGCTAAATGGTGCTGATCCATGCGTCATGTTCGTGAACGGGCGCCGTCAGTAGGGACTGGTCATCTCTTAGCTGCCACGGCTTATTTTAATTTTTGAATTGTTATCTTTATTACGGACGCTTTTAACGTGCACGTCTTTCTACATTGTTCTCACATGTATAATTTCAACATGAATGATGTAACAAATATTTTGTATCATCTATTTTTGATTTAAAAGAGTGTCTGTGGAGTTTCTTGCCCGTTCTTCTCCATAGGTACCTACTACGCTTTGGAATGGGCAACTAGCTTCATCTTTCTGACTGACCGACCCCTTGACAATTCAAAAGTGCCTGTAATTGGTTTATTTGAAATAAATGCTTTGAGTTTGAGTTTGAGTTTGTATAATTGCGGCGTGTTTGGAATTCACGGGGAGTGCGCAGAATTCTTTCTATATCTTCATATCATCTAACTCATTAGATAAATCAAATCATTACATTAAAGACATATTTCAAAGCGTCTTTTATTTTGTAAAAAAAAAGTGATGCACAATGCAAAACTTCACATCTGGAAGCATAAACCAATAGTTAAACTGGCTTGGCTACATTGTTTGATAATCATTTGATTACAGTACTTAATCAATGGTTAGTGTTAGATGAACAGCAAGATAATGTTAAACAGCCGTTTAAAATGTAACCATCTATTGGTGAACTCGGGTCGTGACTGAATGATGAAAGCATGAAATGAAACGAATGATGAACATCATTATAATATATTTTATTTATATTCAGCGTCGAAATGGGAGACCCCTTGTCAAAATGGCAACAATTAGTGGGGTGAATTTTCATGAAAACCCTCATTAATCAGGTCAAAAAATGACAGTAAGATATTCGATAGTAATAATACTTACTTCCCTATAAATAATTATTTATAATGCGAAACATGTTTTAGCTGGCCTGCGGGCATGGCGAATTTCGCTTGTTGCAATGAATAAAAAAAAACTGGCCAAGTGCGTGTCGGACCACGCACAATGAACGTGCAACACACGTGTTTAACCTCTCAACGAGGCATCCTCAGGATGACGACGCCGAGTGCTGGACGCTGAGCGCTCAGCGTCCAGCACTCGGCGTGGCAACACGTCGTGTTCGGCTTCGCGACAAGTCAATTTTCGTGTCGATTTCTTACAGGGTTTTTTATGACTCTTTAGGAAAAGTTAAGGCGGAATAGTTACCTACTAAACACGTCTACGTCTATTATATTTTATAATGGATTGCCGCCAAGTCACGCCTGAATGTTTGCTTAGCTCGACAAAATGATATATTCTGTTATCTACCCGTTTTAGGATCAAACCCACTTCTTAATAAACGTCCCACGGCACGAATTAAATTAAAAAATCACGTGTATTTTACATTAAAATGTATTTATTTATTTATTTCATTAATCAGATAAATCTATAAAAGATTAGGAATAATCCATTCATCAGGAAGCTGATGTAAGATTAAATTTACATAAATTCAAGTAAATTAGAATTTGCACACATTTTTATTTCAGTTTTTTTTGTTTTACTTTTTTTTAAATTGATCTTGTAAATGTGTAACATGATTCGTCATCCTGCTTAGATTTCGTGTTTATTATCTGTGTCGTATTTTTGAAGTAATTAGGAACTTTAGAATGATTTATTGATTAACGTGTTACTTACCTATTAATTAATAAATGTTTGAATGCGTGGTTGGTCTAGTGGTTGCAAGCGCTACTGCTGAGCATGAGGTCCTGGGTTTGATTCCCAGGTCGGGCAAAGTATTATTGGGTTTTTTATCAGGAACCTAAGACATGAGACTGAAACATCACTCGAGAAATGTGAGATTTACTATAGGGTACACCTCTGCCTTACCCTGCAAGGAAACAAGGTGTGATGTTATGTATGTAATGTTATGATTTATTGATTGACATCTTCTTTACCTTCTGCTTATTCGCTTCGCTCTTGCGCGGTCGTGGTCACGATGAACTGTGTCCAATCGCAGGTGTAGTCGTTGCCCGCCTCACGATCTCTCTCCATCAGCACCCTGATTGCGTAATACACGATCAATCACAATCTGAATCGTTTTGAAACAGATTGCTAATCCATTGCTTCATAAGTTAGTTCGCTTTACCTCATTTGCCTTTGGACCTTTACGTTTGAGACACCCTGTATAGCCCTCATGTATCTCATCATCATAATTAATCTTTTATTTTATCGCTGTGCGATTTTGCTTGCAATTGTAGTCCTGCAATTAAAATCCTACTAGTATTATAAATGTGAATACTAATACGTATATTATTGTAAAAGTATTTAAAAAATGTGAGAATGGATGTTTGTTACTCTTTAACGCAGAAACGGCTGAACGGATTTGGATGAAATTTGGCACACAGATCGTTTATAACCTGGATTAACACTTATTAATACTTTTTTCCCCGTAATACATTCCCGTGGAATAATTTCCGACCTCCACGCGGGCGAAGCCGGGGGCGAAAGCTAGTACACCTTTATTATCTTTTATAATAAATGCATACTTAATCATAATAAAGTCTGATTTTTATTACTTTCACTTCTTAATTGTCCAGTTTATCAGTAAACTAGGAAGGTAAATGACCTGATTATTGCGGTGGCCATTTTTATTGCCTTATAGATAACTAGCTTCCGCCCGCGGCTTCGCCCGCGTTGTATGTCGATAAAAAGTATCCTATATCCTTCACCAAAGTTCAAAGTATTCCCGTACCAAATTGTATCAAAATCGGCAAGACCCGTGCGGCTGTTATTACATACTTAGCCACGAGCTCCCCAGCTTGTTGTACAATATAACATTTAATTTAATAGTTTATGTTTTATATTCAAGTAGTAAATTAACTGTAAGACTGCCTCGATGGTCTATTGGTCGCAAGCGGTACTGCGAAGCATGAGGTCTTTTTTTTTTTTGGTGGAAAATCATCAAATAGCTTTTCCCGCTCTGGGCGGAGCGGGAGGGCGTGTCAGACTCTTACTGACTGAAACAGTTGCCAGGGGCCACGGTATCTCTTTCGGACTTTCCCGCCACCCCCGGTAGGCATCGGCCCGCCATTGGTGCTAATATCTCTTTCTGGCGCGCGTGAAACACAACGCGCCGTCGACCCGGGCCTGGTCCTTATCGGGGGCGAGCTATCCATTGCTCCACGAGGACACGGCGGTGCTCTGCCCGAGCCGGGCAGGTCTAGGTATGCTCCACCGTGTCCTCCGGGCGATCCACACAGTGGTGACACCCGGGTGCTTCCTCCCGCCTTATCCGGGACAGGAACCTCCCGAGCAACCGTGTCCGGTGAGGACCTGCGTCAGGCGGAAGGTGAGGACGCCGTAAGTATGAGGTCCTGGGTTCGATTCCCGGGTCGGGCAAAGTGTTATTTGGTTTTTCCATCTCCAATAGCTCAGTAGCAGCATGGAGACAGCAAAAGGTTCGTCTCCTTACATGGGACTTAAACATAAATGTGAGTGTACTTAGGTACACCTCTGCCTAACCCTTCGGGGAATACAGGCGTGATATTATGTTAGTAAATGTAAAATGTATTATTACAGGTGTTTTATCGCTTCGCTCTAGTTAACGAATGTAAAACGTCAAGATATTTCATAATTGTTAACTAGACACAAAAAACATCAATTATAATGAACATAAATAATTTGGGTAACATTCCAGCGCATAATATATAATTTATTAAATTAAATTGTAAATGAAATTAGTTTATTCATATTCACGATATTAAACTCGAGTTCGGAGCGCGTGGCTAAGTAATAACAGCCGCACGGGGCGATCCATCAGGTTAAGTTACTCTTGCCAGGGTTGTTCCGTGGATGGATGACCATCTTTACATGCTGAAAGTCCTCCGTTTCACCGAGCACGTTAAGCCGTCATTCCCGGCTGTCATTCGTTGATCTTTGGCATTCGTTACCAGTCTTCAGAAGCCCGAAAGTCTTATAAAAAGTCTTACCAAGGGGTATCGTATTACCTAGTTACTGGGGTGTGGAGGTCAGATATGCAGTCGCTCCATGAAAAATACTGGTATTCAGCTGCATCCGGTTAGACTGAAAGCCGACCCCAACATAGTAGGACAAGGCTAGGCAGATTTTACTTTATTATACCCAACTAAAATTTGTAACATTTTTGTAACATTGCGAAATCCGATTCGTATTTTGTAACCGCAAGATTTTACTATGATTGATTCACATGTTCCATCTGCTTCGTTGGTCTAGTGATGGCGCTACTCCTGCGCATGAGGTCCTGAGTTCAAGCAATTCAAATGTGGCCAAAGTTTTATAAAAATCTTAAAGCGAAACCTACCAGTCAGCCTGTATTTTTAATAATAATTATAGGTAACTTTTGTAAGTTAATTATAGGTAACTTTTGTAAGTTAATTATAGGTAACTTTTGTAAGTTAATTATTATAGGTAACTTTTGTAAGTTACCTACCTATAATAATTATTATTAAATATACAGGCTGACTTTGAAAACATGCTACATTTAAGGGGGTGTTCTACCCATCAATATGACCAACTTTTACTATGAGACCAAATAAGAATTCGCAAAAAAAAATCGACCTTATACAAAATGGTCCAATCAGTTATACCTTTATTAAAGGAAGGACAATTTTTTTTTTTCGAATTCGAATTGGTCATAATAGTAAAAGTTGTTCATATTGATGGGTAGAACACTCCCTTACATTTTGTCGCATGTTTTCAAAGTCAGCCTGTATATAAAAGTTCATATCGGCAAGAAGTGAAGTGACAGTGGGCTGGCCATGGTCGTCGAAGCACCGATGGCTGGTGGTCGAGTCCTAGTGTGGAGACCGCGTATCGGCAAGCGTAGTGTGCGACGCCCCCAGCTAGATGGACAGACGACCTTAACAAGGTGGCTGGACAGACTAGATGCGGAAGGTTGAGGGCAGGGTGTTGTGGAGCAGCTGGGAGAAGCCCACGTCCAGCAGTGGACAGCGATATGCTGAGTTGATTGATTGATCGGCAAGAGATCTTTGAGAAAAAAAAACCCAAAGCACTAAAGCTCGTAAATACTGGCGCGACTTGTCGCGCGACACCGGTAATTGTTTAGCAGTGAAGTTTTCATAGAAATTGTATTGTTAAAGTCGCGTTACGCCTGTTTGCAGGAGCCTTTAATATTGAAGAGATATGAAAAAAAAATCAGAACTCGAGAATGTATTGCTTTAGTGATGCTTAACTTTTTTTATGGGTTTATCCAATGAAGCAATGCGGAAAACCTAAAATCGAAATGGTTTTAATATAAACAAATAATTTGCATACGCAAATACGTGAATTATTTAAATATTTTCCTCTGGCAGCAAGTTATTTTGAATCATAATATTTTGTCCCAATGTGGGATAAAGAGATCTTCTCATACGAAGAAGAAACGAGTAGTGATCATCAGCCTTGCTCTATCTATAGTCAATCATCTACCCAGCCTTTTCCCAACTACGTTGAGGTCGGCTTCCAGTCTAACCGGATGCAGCTGAATACCAGTATTTTACATGGAGCGACTGCCTACCTCCTCACCTCCACAACGAGTGACGGTCATTCAGTTCATTACCTACTACTTGTGGACCCAAATTCACTAGGTAAACTACTTGTATGTAATTATAAACTTACTTAGGTTTTATATATTTAAAGAAAATTATAAAAAAAATAAAATATATAAATTATAAAAAATATATATTACTTATATAAATTATAAAATTATATTATATTATATTAATTATATATGGAATACTGGTTGTCAGTCTTTTACCCGTAACTTACGGGTAGTGAGAAACCCGAAAACTGTGACAACCCGTATCTAATGTCAAAGAACTACGAATGACAGCCAGGACCAACGGCTTAACATGCTTTCCGAGGCTTGCTATTACATTAAAGGACAAAAAAAAAAACTAAGCAATCAATCAACCAGCCCCATTGACTGATAAATAATCAATCAACAGGTATGAACAATTCCATATATCATTGCTATATAGGGAAGCTGTGGAACGGGTAGCTTTATCGACAAAAACCTGTATAATCTAGATTCTAGAGCGAACGGCGGGCGTCTGTCGTAAGTGTCGCATTTTCTAGTGCGAGCAACTGGCGCTGAGTACGCTTGTGAATGCTATGACTAGTTTTAGTCGGGCACACCCAAATTGTGCAGTGGTGGGTAAGGTCGTGGGCTCGAACCCAGGCAGGCAATTTACTAATAAACTAAAAATTCGACGACATGTGACATCCGCTAACCCGCACTGGGCCCGCGTGGTGGATTACGGTCCACTCCCTCTCACAGAGAGGAGGCCTGTGTCCCGGCCGTGGGAACGTCGTATGTACTCCTAAAATATACCTAAATAATTAAAACTGAGAAGACAGCAAGCCTCGCAAGCCCTGGGCGTAGGGGTCGTTCGCTTGACTATCGATTTCGATGTTTTTTGTTGGTATATTGGCGTGTGCTAGCTGACATGTGGCTAATAATTTAATGTTTTGTGTTGCGTAATTATTTTGCATAGATTCAAGTTTGTCTAACTGATCAGACAGCTATGCTGCTGGAAAGTTTCTTGCGCCACTTCTTCTTCCCAGCTAAAGCACTAAGAAGTGGTAAAAGGCATGAATATATAGGCGGTATAAAGGTTACACAGGAGTGCATTAAAAGTGCTTACTTACGGCTAACGAAAAGTTCGTAAACCCACTTTAAGAAATAAATTGTTTGTCTGTCCAAATAGTCACATTTTGTTTTTACCTTCGTTATCACATTTAATTTTTTTTTTAATTGTTTCTATTTGGTGTTTTTTTTATGCGTTATTAAATACACTTGAATGTTGATTTTTACTTCAAGAAGCTTGCGTGGTTTCGGAAATATTTCATGACGAGTTAGTGCCTTTTTTATATTTCTCGTCAGTGTATTTAGCATCATTCGTAGTCCGTAGTATGTACTTGCGTAGACCCTGCGTAGCACCCGCGTGAGGCCCCGCGTAGCTGGATTTTCAGGCATAGAACGCATCTTTTTCTATGATACAAATTAGCCCTTTTCAACACACGTCGTTCAAGTCAGGAAATAAAGTATAGTCCAGTGAACTAATTAAAATGGGGATTCACTTCATCGATCCACACTATGAGTCAAAAAATTGGAATATTTCACCGAAACAAAGTATATAATTGTATTTTTTTAAAGAATTTATCCTCTTTGATGCATTTCTGTGAAATTAGGAAGATAAAAAAAAATAAGTAAAGGAATTAGGTACAGGAAAAATTTGAAGTTTTAAAGGTTTTAGGGGTTTTTACGCTCCTTTCTCTTGAAGAATCGATGGTCGATGATTAACAATGTCCTTCAAAGCTCTCGGATTGTGTTTGAAAGCCTGTTACGTAATTAAATGAAATTGTTCATTCTGTAAATAGGATATCAGAATCACTTTTACACGTCATATTAAAACAATATTAGCGCTGAGCTAGATAAGGTCGGCGATTCCTATCTGACTACTCTGAGAAGAAAGGCCGAAACAAACTCAGAGGTCACAGTCTCTTTTAAAGTTCAGAAATAATCTTGTTCAGGCCTTATGAGGACCGTGCTGGATGAGACTCGCACAGACCAGGGAAGCATGGCATAAAAGGGAGGAGGGTAAAACAAGGCTGGCAATGATGACGGTGATGATGAGGCTGCGCTAGCTTGTCCCTTAAGGTTAATTAGAAAACCAGCGTCAGACTGCATTTGCTGCACTGCATTTCAGACACTAATCTACATGGTCCTTATATGGCCTGACAAAGATTATGTCTGGACTTTACAAGAGACTGCGACCTCTGAGTTTGTTTCGGCCTTTCTTCTCAGAGTAGTCAGATAGGAAACGCCGACCTCATCTAGCTTAGCACTAATATAGTAGCAGCGACACGTCAATCTGCCTAGCCTTTTCCCAACAATGTTGGGGTCGGCTTCCAGTCTTACCGGATACAGCTGAATACCAGTATTTTACATGGAGCGACTGCCTATCTGACCTCCACAACCCAGTAACTCAGTAATACGATACCCCTTGGTAAGACTGGTTGTCAGACTTTCGGGCTTCTGACGACTCCTAACGACTAGCGACTGTCAAAGATCCACGAATGTCAGCCTGGACCAACGGCTTAACGTGCTTTCCGAGCCACGGAGGAGTCTCGGTATGTAAAGATGGTCACCCATCCACGGACCAACCCCGGTAAGCGTAGCTTAACCTGATCGATCGACCCGTGCGGCTGTTATTACTAGGCCACAAGCCCTCTCTCAAGTCGACACGTATATACATATATACAACGAGTAACGGAAAGGGTACATATCAAGTGCACGGCTTCTTTGGATGATAACAAACTATGTGGCAAGGGTTTTAAAATCATAATTTGAGAAATTTCAGTAGGTACATCATACCAACCGCTCGATACTAATATGTATACTGTGCCGCTTGCGCTTCTCCGTTGTTTCGGCTTGTTCGATCCCGTCTGATCCTCGTAATGCACACGTTATGATTTGAATTCAATAAACTTACGAAAGCTATTTGATATAAATTCTTTGAGTAATTTATTTTGAGCTGAAACTTTGCATAGAGATTCTATACCTAATGTAATTTTCCGTTACACGATGTACTTATATATATATTTTTTTTTTGTATTTGTTTCACGAACTGGGTCCAAATAAACGCTATTCTTTCTTATAAAATAGCTTTATAAAATGCAACTAACTAGTCCACGTAATAAAATTCTAATAATCTCAAGCAGGAAACTGTAGATATAAACCCATTCATAAGGCAAATTGTTACATTATTATTATATTATTATCATAACTCATGCAGTTAATAGTAAAACTATTTATTTATTTTTATGCGTCAAACGAATGCAATTTATGGAACGACTTCATTTAATTGCATTTATTAGTATGCATGTTATGAATCGAACCTCTAATAATTACCATGTTGCGCTCCTAAAAATATTATTGAACACTCTATTATAATGATTGCACCTCTTTTTGGCGCTTCTTATAATTCCTACTATTTTGGAGTCAATAAGTCATTAAAGGATCAGTTAAATATTTCTCTAATTTATTTTTATTTTTATGTTGTTCATTTTCTGCTGTTCTATTAAAATATCCTTATTTAATTTAGGACTGCACATTGGGCAGAAATAAATCATACGATAGTGGTGAAGAGTTTACAATGATAAATGATATATTTTCTGTAAGTAGGTTTGTACAAACCCTTTCACACTTCAATAAAAACGAGCTAAATAATTAATATTGATTAAGATATTCAGAAAATAGTAAAATAAGAAGAAATAAATGATAGAAATCAAATAACTTTTTCTCCCAATAAAATCTAATGGACAGTAGGTAGTCTCCAACGTGTAGCTAACAAAATCAAATAGAAAAATTTCTGACTTTATGAATGGACTCCCGATTACGAATTATTGACCGCAATAAATTGAGACGATATAGATTTTTGATTCGTCACCAATAGGTACCACAAATTTTCGTCGAACTTCAATTCTTTGAAACCAGACCTTGTCTCCAGGGTATTAGAAAAGAACCGGCTACTATCTGAGTTAATTAGTTCTCATAGTAATGCGTAATTAACGATAATAATGATGAATGAAAAATTAATGTCAACTCAACCCGGTAGAACATGACTCAACTGATGGGTTTTCCAATATTGACATTACATGAATGGACTTTGTAAGAAATTGTCACTACTGACTGGATATCATGAATTGCAACTTTATGATACAAATTCCAACATTGCAACAACTCTGTAAAAAATTCATCGTAAAAACTTAGGTGAAGTGAACATTTTTGAAAGGTGATTTGAACGGTCTTGACGCAGAAATGTCATCATGAATAATTCGGTCGCTTTCCCAAAACGTCATTTTCTCAAAACGTCACTTTCGCAAAAGCAAAGGTGCAAAGGTAAAAAGGTACAAGGGTTTCTTGCCCGTTCTTCTCCATAGGTACCTACTACGCTTTGACATGTGCAACTAGCTTCATCTTTCTGAATGATCGATCCTTTGAAATTCAAAAGTGCCTGTTATTGGTTTATCTTCTATACTTATAATAAATCTGTAGAAGTGAAAATTCTTTACATTGAAAATATCAAAAAAATAAATGGCAGGGGGTGTTACTAGACCGACACCGAACCCAAAAGTGTGATAAATTTGTTTTTTGTCCATCTGTCTGTCTGTCTGTCTGTCTGTTTGTTCAGGTATCACGCAAAAACTACCGGTTCGATTACGATGAAACTTGGTATAATTATTCTTTAATATCCTGGGCACCACACTGGGTACTTTTTATCCCGGAAAAGTATCCTACCCTACGGTTGGGGGGTGTCAAAGTTTGTATGGAAGAATTTTAACGCGCTGTCCGATTAACTCGAAACTCAATATTTATACTTAAACCCAAAAATTAAGAATAACGTGTATCAGGATTTTTCGAAATTCAACCCCTAAGGGGGTAAAATAAGGGATGAAAGTTTGTATGAAAAATCTTATTCCTTGAGTTAATAAACATGAAACTTCGCACGAATAGTTATCTAAATAAATTATAAAGTTTGTAGATTTTTGTTTTTCTAAATTACCCCCTAAAGGGGGATTGGAGGGTGTCAGTGTTTGTATGGAAGAATTGTAACGCGCTGTCCGATTAACTCGAAACTCAATATTTATACTTAAAACCCATGGGGATGTATGGGGTAATTTCCGACACTCACGCGGGCGAAGCCGCGGGCAGCAGCTAGTTTGAAATAAATGTCAAAGCATTTGAGTTGACAGACCAAGGCACATCATGCAATACAATTAATGTGAAGTCAAATATAATGGGGAGGTTTGAATGACAATTTATTACACATAATTTAAGATACTTACCATTCTAAATAATTATAAGTTAATTAATCACTCCATGTATCCAGAAGTAACATTTTCACTCCTACATACTCAACGCAGTTACTTCTGGGTGGCATATTAATTTCTCGTATCAATTACTATCGACCTAGGTTATTAACCGTAGTACTAGACATGTTATGACGTCATTAGTACTTATATTAGTACATACGTATGCGTCATACGCATTTCCTGATTCTTGTTCTAACAAAACCGCTAAGTTTTCTGACGTATTATCGTGTTGATCGTTCTTTGTTTGTCTACGCTTTTTTGTTTGATTTATGTCGGTTTGGGGTTTTCTATTTTCGTCCGTTTTTTTCTATTTTTGGCCAGTTGTTTAGCACATGGGTATTTCGATTGAAGGATTGTCCATGTCCATCACGTATGAAATACGTACGTATTATCAGCACCCTAATTACGTAATACACGACCAATCGCAATCTGTATCGTTTTGAAACAGATTGCTAATCCATTTTTCATAAGTTTAAAAAAAAAACTGCTCAACAACGTAAATAAAGCAGAGAATGTTATTGAATTGTCAAAATGAAACAAATCGTTTTCGAAAATGTGTTACGCAATTAGTTAACTGGTTTTAAGGGGGGTCGTCTAGGCGACGTTTTGCAGTGATTCAGTAGGGATACAATCGTAAAAATACAGCGATATGTTCACCATGTAATCGCTGGAAGCTTTTTTTTTCTTTTTTCCCACAACGGGTAAGCTCTTGGCCTGTATCGTGCCTGATGGTAAGTGATGATCAGGCCGAAGGTGGAAGCGAGCTTCACCCGGAATCCTCAGCCACAGAGGGTTTATTAGTCACCAACAACATGGGCCACGTTATCTGATATAATATAGCCAAGCTGGTAATCGGCGGGCCTTATTAGCCCACGAGCCGATAGTCCTGACGCAGACGTGTTCTTGAGTTTAGACTGCTTATCAGCAAGCATAATATTATAGGACTGACTACCTGCAGTATTGTCTCTCCTTCTCCCTTGAATCCATCCAAAGGTTGTCTGTAAAAGATCGCTTTTAGCGATAAGACCGCCCATTGTGTCACCCTATGTAAAATGTCCAAATTTATGGTGTACATAATAAAGAGTATTCTATTCTATTCTATTCTAGGATGCTAGGTAGACCGTCGAACTTCGCAGAGTGAATGGATGACATTAGCGGAGGCCAGAGGGTAGAATTATACCTAGAGAACGGCGTTCGGTTGAGGAAGCCATGTCAACATCATATTGGTTGCTTGCATCCTTAGCGCAGCTTATCTCAAACGTTGATATCAGAGTTCAGTATCGCTAACATAGTTGTAAGTTTATTGTATTGTTACTAACCTTGTATGAGTCTCATGGTTTCTCTCAAAAAAGAATATTATATTATTACCTTAGGAGTTATGGGATATCAGAAGGAACACGTTGTTTAAGGTGGATGCTCCAAGGCAGCCCGCGAAATTCAAATTTTCTTCCGTTTTTAGCTATTTGTAGGTCAGTGTCAGGTTGTATGTCGATTATAATATGATTCGCGACCGTAACAAATATGGCTTTACATAATTATAATCATTAGAATCAGCAATAAGCTCCTTAAGTTAGTATAATCCTCAAATGTCATAATTTCATTTTTTTTTTATATGAACTTAGAGAGTTGTATTGATAATTTTTATGACTATAATTCTATAAAAAAATATCTGATAGCCGCCGCAAATCGTATTTCGATAAACATACAACCTGATACTAAACTGCAAATTGCAAAAACATAAGAAAATTCGAATTTCGCGAGCCACCTTTGAGCATCCACCTTAAGTAAATATTTTCCATTCGGAAATTAAGGAATTTCCGACCGCATACTGCAGACTGTCTGTAAGTAGGTAGTTTGCGCGTAATTTTTCTTGAAAGTAGGTATTTTTAAAGCCATCATCTTGCTATATTTACTCGGCTACCAAAAGTTTGAAGTAATTAATGATACCTACATCATTATTCGTCTACATCATCAGCTGATTGAATATGGGTTTCCCCGCAAACAGGTAAATAACATCACGCCGGTATTTCCCGGCCCGAGGGAATAGACAGACGTGCAGCTTCCTACTTTTTCGGACCGGGCTGGCAAAATATGAATGAACCTAGAAACATCGATATACCTGCACCATAACTGCACAATCAATCACAATCTGAATCGTTTCGAAACAGATTGCTAATCCATTGCTTCAAAAGTTCAAAAAAAAAATTTGTTCAAAAACGTAAATAACGCAATAAATGTTGTTAACTGTCAAAATGAAACAGATTAGTCCTAATCGTTTACGCAAAAATGTGTTACGCAATTAGATAGCTGTTGCTGTGACGTCCCCCTTACTGGCCCTTACAGTACTGCCCGGCCCGTATTTTTCTGCTGTATTGCCAATAAACGCGTCATCATTTATCATTATTTCTTTCTTTATTTTATTTACTGTTCAATACAGTACGAAGCCGCATTCCAGCGAAGTGCACATAGTTAACCCACACGGGTTGTAGTTCATATTTTAGTTCAGTTACTATCTAGTTATCTTTTACCCAAGAACACTGCCCCAACCGGGGATCAAATCTTAGACGCTTGCAAACACGAAATGACTACCTATTCCATCGAGGCTGCAGCACAACCTCATTAAGTAAATCCACTGTAAATTCCATTAAAAAACCGTCCAATCGTCCGTCCGTGAGTCGGAGGGGCACACGACACGGTCTGTACCACCGTTCAATATTTACCAAAAAATGCCGAAAAAAAACACATTTTCTTTACTTTATTTTTATTATTTTTGTTGTTATAGCGGCAATAGAAATACACAGTCTGGAAAATACACAGACAGCGGAGGCTTAGTAATAGGGTTCCGGTTTCGTACCCTTTGGTCACGAAACCTTAAAAAACATAATTAAAACCATACTTATTTCTATAAACATTAGCTCAAAGTATGTCACAGCACCACGGTTCAAGAATCAAAGACCTTGGAGACGGAAAAAAGTGTGAATAGTGAACACAACGGTGACGTGAGGGTCAACCGACCAGCGGTAGTAGAGGTCGCACAATTAGCAGGCCATGAATTAGGTACGGACAACTGTGGCATCTTTACTTTCCATAAGCAATCAAAATCAAAAGTCATTTGACTAACAAACTATGTACATGTATATAAAAAATGGGAGGGGAAGGAATCATAGGGCATCGAAGAATTCGTCCGCGTCGCTGTCAACAGGAAAGGTGCCCAGAAGGCTGGCAGCATTGCCACGTTGTATGGCAATGCTGATTCTTTGGCCAAAAAATAAGCCAGCCCTCTGGTCATGTGAAGAGTCGACCAACCCCTTGGCGATCTCTTAGAAAACCAGGTGGGCACTCAATTTAACTAACAAACTCCATAGTTTGTTAGTTAAATTAGTTTAATTTATCCAGTGTATAATAAAGATACCTATTTAATTTAAAGTCAATATTCAAACTAGGCTGACAATCAGCACTTTTCGAACGTCAAAATTACATAAGACAGTCCCCAAAACGCCCGCCCTTCACCACTTCCTAGTGCTTTAGCTGGGAAGAAGAAGTGGCGCAACAAACTCCCCAGCAATTACCCATGAATACTGTACTTATATATATCTAGATTACTCTGTTGCCGCTATTTAACCTATTGACCACTTTGGTTTTTTATATCAATGGCCGTGCCCCATCGCCCAGCTCATAAAGGGTCCTACAAACAAGCGCGACGCGACTTTTATAATACAATTGCTAAGAAAACTTCACAGTAGACCAATTACTGGTGTCACATCGCGCTGCACGAGCCTTAAATCAGCAAATAACATGAAATATCTACTATATGACACCAAATACAAAAAACAAATGTAGGTTGAGAACCTACGTAGGTTCTCAGTTAATCTGACTGGGCGGTTTAAGCCAAGGCGTTTTAACCTCAAGCCCGCGGGTAACCAAATGGCCCGCCAACGCATCTGAATTGGCCCGCCAAAAGCTATCAAAACCCAAAAATATTATTATTCTTATGAACCCAAGGTCAGTTATCCAACAATCCTATCTTCCGAAGTAATATTATAAATGCGAAAGTGAGTTTATTTTACTAATGGCGACGGCACGTGTAAGATATAGGTAATTTTTATTAGGGTAACCGGTATACTGGTTGTATTTAATTTAATCTGGAACATTTTTTAATTTTACCTGGTTTTAATGGTAACCTTTAAAAATATATAACTTACCGAAAAAATACAGGTTTCAGTCACTGGTCACGACCTTTCTTGCCAAATAATCTTTCATACAATTTATCAATCGTTTCTTTGGTATTCTTCTCTCTTAGCATCTACATTCGTTGTCTAATATTTCATATGTGCAAAAGTTTACCTGACGCTTTCCTAGATGGCGTTAGGATCGAAATAGATCGTGTTATGGTTTTGTTACCGAGCAAATTGATTTGAATTGAATTAGTGATTTTTTTATTTTGGAGACGATTCCTTGTTTTACTTGTACTAATTGAAATAGTTTTTGAGTTTCATTGGGTGTTCTCGCTTTCGGACGGACCTTGAAATCCTGTTCATTCATACAAGAGCTGTCTCTTATGTAGGTTGGTAATACCAACCTACATAAGAGACATGTGCCGGTAACGATTACATGTTTACACATCTAATGTTAAGTATTTAATGTATTTCAGGTACTGACCTTGATACAAATGACATGCACATGATACTTGAGTAATTACTTCGATAAAACTGTATTCACGTGCCTAAGTAAGCACATAACTTGTGAATGTCACAATCCGAACGAAATAATATAAATCACACTAGCTGTGCCCACGACTCCACTTGTTTTGACTACCCCTTTATAAACTTCAAAAACCAAGCTAGTGAACATATCTATAAACTAGCTTTTTTCCGCGACTTCGTCGCCCCCCGAACAACCGCATCGCATCCCATCCGCCCACACTATCACTTCGTTTTCGCTTAGCGTTTTTGCTGACTTTTTTTCATTTTGCTCGGCTCCTAAGGTTCGTAGCGTGATGTTACATAGCCTATAACTTTTGTCAAGAATTGGCATATCCAAAGCAAACAGATGCTTTAAAGTCCGACTGGAAATTACCCCCTACATACAAACAAACAAACAATACCTCTTTATAATATTAGTATAGATATAGATTATTAAAACAACACGTAAATCAGAACAGTGGTTTTCTAGTTTTCGAGCTGTAAACAGACAGACAGACAGAAAGATGTTGCGTTTATTTGGAAATGTCAGGGTAAGGATAAATGAAAATAACATAGGGACAGTTGGGGATCAGTGGAACACGGGGCACTATGGAACAATGTCGATAAAAAATCGAATTTCAAACTAATTCGCGCGCTACCGCTCCGACCAATCGCAGCGCGTCCTGCGCCATACGAGGACGCAGTGAAATATGGCGGCGCGACAACAACGGAGCTGTGAATAGAAAAATATTGTTTATTATGTTCAAAAGTTGAGATTTATTTTCAAAGTACTTTCGTTTTTAGTAAAAAAGTTTAAACAATAGGAAAGTGATATATTTTTTTCATAAATCTTAATCATTTTGTCTATTTGAGATCGCTATGTGTTAAGTTCAAAACATAACCTAAAATTTTTGAAGACTTGTTTGAAATTGTGTACACGCTATGGGGCACTATGGAACGGGGCACAGTGGAACACTGTTCCATTGAACCACAAACCAAATTTTTGTTGGTCAAATACTGTCTGATATAGATAAGAACAACGAATTTGAGATAAATTATTTACGACGTAGCGCAAAAGTTGACAATAGTTTTTATTTTCCGTTAGAACCGGACATGGCAATGGTTTCAGCTGAGGATATTGAACTAGTTTTGCCAAACCCGTCCTTATCTGGAAAAACTAAACGTCAAAAAAGCATCTCCACATTTCCTGACAAGGTATTAAAAAGATTTGATACCATTGGTTAAGTTTTTGGTATGAATACAGGTCGTGTTCCAGTGTGCCCCATACTCTGTTTCATTGTACCCCAGACCTGGGGCACAGTGGTACACAGGAAGGGGTTAACAAAATCAAAGATAAATGGGTTTAAGATTGATTATTGATCTCTGTTTGCTGTGCAATTATTAAGTTAAGGTATATTGTTGACGTTTGTAATCAAAAATTATGTAAAGAATAAACACTGATTTTTCTAAAAATAAAAATATTTTTTTCGTACCATTGTGCCCCAACTGTCCCTACACCAATAAATTCTAATCATTTATAGTTAGTGCAAATACGACAAGATTCAAGCTTCCTGATTAAATCTAGATACGAAGGTTGATTAAGATAAGATACCACTTAAGCTTATCTAAACCATAAAACGAGAAAAAAACACTTTTATTACCTAGGTACTTACTTTGACATTATGTCTGTAGATTACTTAAGAGCTCATATTACCTCGGCTCAAATTCACTTTATATCTCGCTCACACCATACTGCTCGCGGATTGAATGAGAGCGACACGGAGTTGTGCTGGGGTCGACACGGAGTTGTGCTGGGTCTCCACAGCGCCAATAGTTTAATTAATTGCTATTTTCGGCGAAAATAATGGTAATTTAAAATAAATAAAAAACATAGTCGCTGTTTTATAGTTTGTTCAGTTATGATGCAGTTTCCTGACCAAATTTGAAGTATTTTTTGAATACCAGCGGTTTATTGTTCGGTTTGGAGGTAACTTTTTTTTTCTATTGCGAAAATTTTATGGAATCGTGTTTTCGTCAAACATAGTACTTAAAATTATTCTTCAACTTTAACATATATTTGTTTCAGAATTAATGCTGCAGTATTTTCGATATAACGGAGGATCATGCTAAGCAATTTGAAGTATTATAGACCCTTAAGAGGCTGACAAGAGCTAAAGCGCGGTCACTGTCGGACTGCATAGAAAAGAAAGAGAAGCGCGATGACACAACGCTGGTAATTTATTGCAAAATATGAAGCAATTATCTATTTACTCAAGAGTTGAGTAATCGAAAATATAAATAAACAACCAAGTTGTGCATTCAAATTAAACGTTATCGTTACTAATTAAATACCAACGTACGTTGTTATCTAATACAGATATTTTGGATTGGAACTCAAGGTAGAACGTTAGTTTACCGTGAATTTGTATTGACATTTTTATTTCAAAACATGTTTTGATAACAACCAAGTTCTGAGAAATATGATATTTTTTCCGCTACCACAAACAATTTGGTAATATTTTTTTAATGCATTCCTACTCAGGCCTTATACCTCTTGTCAGCATCTTAACTAGATACTTAACTTGTACCTAACTAACTGAAGAGATACTCGAATACTTCCGTACTATTGGCAGGATTTGGCAAGCTTTTTATTTTCAAGTGTGGTTTAGCCTTTTCGTCCTAAGTTTTATCCAGAAGTACTTTTAAATCGTCTTGCACTTTTCTTTTAAAAATTATAACTAACGAGATTGACTGTCCAGGGGCCTAAGTGAATTTTTGACAGATTAGCCATACAAAAACTGTCAAAAACTCACCATTGAGAGACCATTGTAACGTTTATAATTTAGTAGACTTATGATCGCCTGCAGAAACTATGTTTCAATGTCCCTCAGAGATCAGTTAGATTTAATTCACCTATCTCCGTTCCTTTTTCCTCTTATTACAGGCAAAACTCAATCATGGTGCGAGCGAGTAAGCAGTTTAATATTCTATGTAAAGAGTTCTCTTTTGACCCATTTACCTCCAAAACCAATTCTGTACGCTCTCGGCTGAACGCTGACTTTTTTAGGAGTGCCTAGTGCTTTTTGTACCTTATATGTATACAAGGTGTTTTTTGTGATATCCCATAAATCTTGGGTATGAATGAGACCATATCAAAGAATCAACTGGCTTAAGAATTATTTTTCAACTATCATTTTTTTTTTTTTCATTTTCATACAAAATAATACGACAAAGTCACGATTATTAATGTAAAACACCTTTACCTACGTGAAATATGACAAAGTCGCATTTTCTTACCTTTAAATATGAATGATTGCATTGAATGAAAATGATTTACTCGTACTTATCAATGAAACTTATAATAGATACACAGATCAAGAGTATAGTGTTATATTAACTTCGAAACTATGCGTTTTTGGACCACATATTCTAGGACTTTTTGTATTATTTTTACTTATAGAATATAACCCTAGAGTTATGGGATATGAAAAAAAACACGTATATATATTTTCTTCTCTATCGTGCTTGTTAGTGATCCTAAGATATCTGCAAAAAAACATTAAACACTAAAAACGTGCAAAAAGTACTTTCACCATTCATTTAATTTTTTTTTCAAAAATCCTCCAAATTATGCTAACTTTCGCTGTAAAAGGAACTCTTGCGCATTTAATACTTCTAGACCCAGCGGCTTAGGTGGCATTGTCTGTCAGTAATTACACTTACCAATCCTGTTTTCGGGATACCGTTCTTCCTCTATAGCTCGGTATAGTCTCTTCGCTCAAGTAGTGGGTACTTACACCCAAACAGCGCTTCAGTGACGGTATCGTCTGTCGTCGTCCTCCTACTAGGGCTTCCTCTCTCCTACCCTTTTGCTGTGCCCTACAGGGTAAATTATATAGTAACCACCAAGTTCACATTATGGTAAAGCAATAAAGACATTGAGTATTGTCGATGCGGCGTCTTGTGATGTTCGACTGCAGTCGCTTGCCGGTAGTTTTCAAAGGGCTAGAAGGGCTCCACTAATTTAAGCATAATTTACTTTTCGAACAACGATTCAGGCTTTCGTGTTAAGTATGATGTCAAAAAGTCTGATTATCTGTCTCTTTTTTATATTTATTAGATTATTTATTCTTTTCCTATATTTTATCCAAGCTGCAACAACGCCGCTTTTCTAGAATCTGCCCTACTGTATCAAATCATTTCCCTAATCATCAATCAAAATGTTAAAAAACCTTTTATCAATTATTATTTATCAATGGCGCTACGCGATGATGTAATACCCGTTAATTATGCGTCATTATGAATGATTACATAAGTCAAGGTAAATCACGCCATAGAGAATACAATGAACTTTGTCTACAATTTGGCCGTTGAGAGAATGCGTTCCTAACACCTGTCAGTTTTTTTTTTTAACAACAACGGAAGCTCTTGGCCTGAACCTCACCTGGTGGTAGGTGATGGTCAGCCCGAAGGTGGAAGCGAGCTTCACCCGGAATCCTCAACCACAGAGGAACTGGCTATCTTACCTCTAACTGCCGGAACACAACAATGCTGTTAACATTGTTGTTATGGCGACATACTATTACTAGTACCTACTAAATAAGGATCAAATTCGCAAAACACATATTCGTCAGTATGAAACTGACAGGTCAAGAACGCATTCTCTCAACGGACGACCGGACTGTTACGATGTAGGTAAAACTGTTATGTTATTATAATTTTGTCCAGTTTATGGGACTAGCCAATGTTTGGTAGTAACATTGCCCATTGGGCCCGGCTGTCATTCGTAGATCTGTGGCAGTCGTTACGAGTATTCAGAAGCCTGAAAGTCTAAAACCTGAAAGCTAAGTAATAACAGCCGCACGGGTCGATCCATCAGGTTAGGCAACGCTTGCCGGGGTTGGTCCGTGGATGGGTTCCATCTTTACATACCGAGACTCGTCCGTGCCCCGGAAAGCACGTTAAGCCGTTGGTCCCAGCTGTCATTCGTGGATATTTGACAGTCGTTACTAGTCGTCAGAAGCTCCAAAGTCTGACAACCAGTCTTACCAAGGGGAATCGTATTACCCAGTTACTGGGTTGTGGAGGTCAGATAGGCAGTCGCTCCATGTAAAATACTGTTATTCAGCTGCATCTTGTTACACTGTAAGCTGACCCCAATATAGTTGGACAAAAGATAGACAGATAATGATGACTAAAAGGCATCTTTATCTTCTATATCTTCTATCTATACTTATAATAAATCTGTAGAACTGAAAATTCTGTACATTGAAAATATCAAATATTACGTTTTAGATGTAAAAAAAGTATTTGGTAACTTTCCAAATGCCTTTTTTTCACCTAAAACGGGTACAATATCAAATTCAATGTTATAATTGCAATTCATTATTAATATTCTAGTCAATTGGTTAGCCACATTTCTTATTTCCATACAGTATTATTTCCAAATTAATCGAAACAGCGAAATATTTGACATCTATTTGCGACGTTGCCAACTTTCAGAATAAACCCTCTTAATCCCGGTAGTACGGTCCCGTGGGATATTTTCCAAGATCCACGCGGACAAAGCCGCGGTTAAAAGCTTGTCTATTTTAAATGTGTTGACTTGCCAACTTCAGAATGGTCAATGACAATCCAAGACCACTCAAATGTTAATGTTATCACCGCCACGTGTACCTCACTAATGATTACCCATCAAACTCTAGATTACCTTGAGTGAATCAAGTTTGCGTGATTTGCAGAATCTCTAAAAGCAAATTTTTTGTTTGTTTGTTTGTCAGTCAATTAGGCCGAAACGGCTGAACGGATTCTGATGAATGACGGTTTTTATTAAAAGTCGGTTAAATAGGTCAGTGACTAGCCTAGATTTCTGTTATACAGGGGCTAATTAAATTACCTAGCAAAACTCCGCAGATGATGATGGGTATCGTTATCTAAACATGATTAAACAAAAAATAAATTAATGTGATGATTATTAAAAAAAACATATAATTACTTACTTATAATTTATGTTATTATATGAGAAAGAAGTCACAGGCAAACGCTAGTTAATATCTTATTTATTTATGGGTTTTTTAACCTTGTACATCAATATATTCTATAATAGAGTCATTATTATTTATTTTTAGCATTTGTTCCGCCTATGTATATTATTTATAATTATTTACATTATAAATAATTTATGAATGGCCTTTCTATTAGTAACAATAAATTATCATAATCTAAAAAATTGTCCTGCCTCTTTGGCGGTCGAAAGTGTTACTGCTAAACATGAGGTCCTAGGTTCGATTCCTAGGTAACTGTTATTGTAACTATATTAATTATTATTCTCTTATTTTGTAGTGTTCATAATAACAGTTAGCTCTAACGATGGAGCGCCTCGTTTATTCTTGAGTAGATCGTGATAATGGATCATTTGAAGCACTATTGTGTTTTAGATGTAGTAAAATACACTATTACACATAACATAACATCACGCATGTATTCCCCGAAGGGTTAGGCAGAGGAGTACCTAAAGTACACCCACATTTCGCCGTCCCAGGTAATAGGGGGTGAACCTATTGCCATTAACCGGGCACAAATCCAGAATCCGGGTTGCTACTGAGAAATTCCTGATGGAAAAACACTTCTCAAGTTTCCAAATTTTTACCTATTGTTTAAGTCGCCATTCACTCATCCTCTCAACATGACAAAACCAAGCATACTCTTAAAGTTAACTTTATTTCTGAGAATGTGAGATTAGTGCCCAAGTTATAAACTGCATTCCTTTTTGGGAAATTATCTTCACGTGTACAAAATAAGACAGTCTTCCGGTGTGTCAGCCCGTCCCTCCCAGGCTTTTATCTCAAAAACAGCTCGACCTAGAATGCCTAACTTTTGCCACATACTTCCTGTAGGGGCTGTAGGTGGCAAAAGTTAGGCATTCTAGGTCGTGGTGATCCAATTTATGCGTATAAAGCGTGGTATCAAATGCATATGATGTATAACCGATACAGTTCAAGTACTGCCTACAATAAAAAAATCTTGTTTTTTTAACTTCCACTCACTTCCTTTTCCGGTTCCGAGTTTGTTTTATAAGGCCTTTATTTTTTAATATGTAAGGATAAAGATTTTGTGCGAAATATTGTGTTTTTGGATGTGAAGAAATTCTTTCTTCTATCAATCAGGCTTATGTTTGCAAACTATGTAACGTTTATGACTCATTTATGCCTCCAGTAAAATGTCACAATATTTTTGCAAACACTCGTAACATTATACTGTTAGGTTTTTATGCCGCCAAAGTGATGTCCGATATTTTGGTTTTTTTTTTATCTCGACAACGTGGTATCACATTCTACTGAACTTAACTAAGTAGGCAGATATTTATGACACAAGACATGTCCGATATTATTGCATTCTAAGACGTGACACATCATATATTTTGGCGTCGCTTGTGTCAGATAGTTTTGGTGTCCCTTCGATGTCACATTTATTTGCCTTCCACAAATGATCACATAATATTATTCGTCATCTTGACGACACATGGATGGATAATGAAATCAGATATTATTGCCGAGCTGTCCATAGTAATATGTTTATGCTCTCGAGTTCTCGACTGTTCCTAAATCTAGTTAAAAGTTCCATCTCTAGAATTTTCTAACGTAACTTTGCAGACGAGGGGTCACCAAGGACATTGACAAACGACCAACATCCTCATTACCAGCACAATTATATCGTTCATCCAATCACGGCAATTGCTTAATTCTAGATCAATTTCTATATCGTCGTCCCTTTCTGGTGGACTATGGTAGAGGAGGATGGAAGATACTGTTGATTCAGGACGATTGATTTGAAGAGGGAAATAGAGAATTTGTGTTTTAGGGTCAATTTCCGTGAGCATGAAGGAAGTAAGTACCTATCAAAAATCCCAACTATACTCCTTTGGTTTAGGTAGTTAAATAAAGGCGAGGTGCGAGTTTGTTTGTTTGTTTGGTACGCTTTCAAGATAAAACGGCTGAACGGTTTTGAAAAAAAATAGGCACATGGGTAGACCATGACCTGAGTAAGGACATAGGGTACTTATAATCCTCGATCGCAGACGAAATCGCGGGAAACAACTAGTTTAATGATAAAAAATGCATGAAGAGAGGGTATCTATTATCTATACTAATCTCGAAGCCCATCGAAGCTAATCTACAGGGTGGCCGGAAAATTGACGTCCAAAAATAAAATTTTGTTTTTCGTATCGTGGGGTATCCGAATCACCCCCATGTATGTTCCGCGACTTTTGATAGTTTTCGAGTTATGATCTTTTTTTCGGAATTTTTTTGAATCTTCGACCTGGACAATTTAAAAAGACTTTTACGAGTTTTTTTTTTTGCAACTGAATCTTCATGAGTACTACTTTTATGCATAAAATAATCAGCTTCGTAGCTGTGCTGAAAGTTATGAAAATGTTGGTCTAAAGTGAAAAAAATACGTTTTAATTTTCTAATTTAGATTTTCAATTTTAAATTGAACTACTAGGATTTTTAAACTAAAGTTGGAAATTTCAGTCATAATTTACCGAACATAAATTTTTATTGCTAGTCAATAATTATTAACGTAATTATTTATTTAATAACTAAACCCTTGTCAATTATTAAATAAATGTTAGATCCAAAAAGTATTAAGTAAACCAAATCCATAGGGAAAACCTAGAAATCTCTATGGTTACACATTATTTTTATTTTCCACACGCCACCGACGCCGTTACCAAGGCAACCAAATAAACAGCGGTGCACCGAGATCGAACGCGATTTTACAAAGATTTTTTACCTGTTTTGTTTTAGTATTGTTTGTTATTAATATTTTTAGTGTCATTTGTGTAAGTTTTACTGTTACTTTCCAAAATGGATGACGAAGAAGATTTCGGCATGGCCACTACTATCGGCTCGGAGACTACCGAATCTGAGAAGGAGTTTGCTAAAGTAATTTTCTTTGTTATTCTAGTTTCACAGTGCTAAGTAGAACACTAAGAGCGTCCGCTGCGTTAAGCGGGTGCACGGAGCGGGCGCCCACGCGGTGTGCTGTTTTCTATTATCATCCTTAGAGCAGCGCTGCGTCAGGCGGGTCTCCCGTCGCACACGGTCCATAGAAAATAGCACACCGCGTGGGCGACCGCTGGGCGGACGACAAAAGCGGACGGCCTTAAGCCTAATTTACACGGTGCCGAACACCTTTATAAATTACGGTACAGGTATCGAAGCATTTTGGTTAAGTACTTCTACGACTAAGGTTACCGCTATCTGGGTAGCCCAAGAAGAAACATGCTACCTTTTAGGTTACCGTTTTAATACCGGTTACACACACACACACACGTGTATGCGCGCCCTTTGACTAATGCCGACGTTACGTGTAAGATAGAGATAGGTAATTTTTTATTTCGGTAACCGGTATTAATACTGATTGTAATCTTGAAACATACCTGTCAAAAATATAATTGTTGTAACCTGTTGCCTGTGACATGATATAAGTTGAAGCGACAAAATGTTGCACAGATGCAGTGCAGCACTAGTGTTATTGACATGCAAGACATTTTGTTGCTTCAATTTTCATCATCACCATCAGCCTATAGCCTATAGCAGTCCACTGCTGGACATAGGCCTTTCCAATAGGGAATATCAATATGCATGTGATTCAAATAAGGGTCATTTTTTTTTTATAAACTTTTTTGCTTCAGTATTATGCCTCCATCAAAATTTCCATCAAATATTTGAAAAGCGACGCTATTTGTCGGAGCGAATGTGACGTAAAAGTCTATGACAACAATAAAAAAACAATGTCTTTTGTTGGAATTTTGCGATTTGTTGTCATCGTTGTCATAGACTATGACGTCACACCAAGCCAACAACAAAAATGCGATAGGATAGGTAAAGTAAATTTTCAAAGCAAGAGTGAACAAGCATCTTCTGGGCACGCCCGTTCCATTGTAAACCCCTTTCATCACTTTCCATCATCAGGCGAGAATAGACTCCAAGAGGAGGCCCATTCAATTTGTTCATCATTTTAACATAATAGTGCCGATTCCCTTGTTCACAAACTAAACTAAATTTAAGTTCAGTGCATCTTTTTCTTTCTATTGCATTAAGAAAAGGATAGAAGATAAATTTTAGTTTAGTCCTGTCAAATAAAACAGCGTCTGACGTGAATTGACGTAATTTTAGTAGGCAAGTTTTTAATCACATCTAAACTTGTATGGAGTAGTGATAGGTTTGATGGACTAAACTAAAATTTATCTTCTGTCCTTTTTATAATGAAATACAAAGAAAAAGATGCACTGAACTTAAATTTAGTTTACTTTATAATCAATCATAATCATAATCAATCAATCATAAATCTTTATTTATCTCAACATCATATTACAGGCACTGGTTAATAAAATGCACAATCTTAAACAGACAAAGGTGTCTATGGTAGGAGGATCCTGAGTTACAGATCACCCGGCTCTCTTAGATAGGACGCATGTTAATTTACAAAACAGTAGTCAAGATAATTGTAGGATATTAAAAGTTTGAAAAAAAATAAAAAAATAAGAAGTCATGTGCCATCTACCAACCCACCCTGGGCCCGCGTGGTAGATTACAGCCCACTCCCTCTCGAAGAGAGGAGGCCTTGTCCCAGCACTGGGAACATTATAAGCTAAACATGCTAATATGGTCATAATTGTATACTTCCAGGTCCTTGAGCAGCTCCGTGAGACAGAAGGCATGAAGTTCATATCAGATGTGTACACAAAGCTTTATGACAACTACTACAAGCTCAAAGAGGACAACCAGCATCATTGTGAGGAGAAACAAGCACTCCAGGTAAGTACTGACAAATTCACTAAAGCCAGGGCAAAATACAGCCGCAATGGGCCGCAGCGTATCGAAATACAATATAAATAAGGCCTACTCAGATAAGCGATATCGCTGTCGCGCTCGGTAGCGATACTAGTCCAACTTAATTTTAAGTAAGATAAATATTTATCTAATTGCTGCATAGTAATCGTAACATAAATGGAAGAAGTCACTGGCTCCTGAAATACAGGTACTTTAACCTAGCTCTGGAGCCAGGGTCTCAAATGTTTGTATCCTGTCTATGGCAATAAAGAATTTATTATATTTATTATTTAGTTTACAAGTGTTTGGTCCAAAATAAAATTATTCATTTGTTCTTTCTTTCTTAAAAAAAAAACATGGAAATGCGCGGCGAGGCGGGGGGGCAGCGTTGATGAATGAGCGGCGGGACGACGTCGACGCCGCGCGCGCCGTGAGCGTTGACGAAAGAGCGGCCTGCACTGGCCCCCACCGTATCGCCGCGCATTACTCAACTAACACGCTGTACAGAACAAACATGCTACTTTAAGCATCGGCGATCAGTGATTTTGCAATGTCATCAATTCTGCATCGTTTTTTCTGCAGCAATTTTCTGCGAACATTAGCTTGGTCACAGTGCTCGATCCTCACTTCATGCTAAAATGATTGCATCGAATTCTAAATTTCTAATACTCGTAATATTTATTCCAGGTCAAACTAAATCGTTTCGACGATACCGTTACCGACTACCTCACTGAAATCGCCGAGAGTAACAAACTTATTCAAAGGCTACGCGAGGAAATCAGTGAGTTGAATAAGCTTTAACTTTACCAACGAGTATCATATTACCCAGTAACTGAGTTGTGGAGGTCAGATAGGCGTCGGCGTCGCTCCATGTAAAATACTGGCATTCGGTTAAGTTACGGTTTCCTAGGTGAGCGGTGGCCGCCAAATAACGGCCGCAGTGACGACTGTTATCAAAATGATGGCAGCGGCCAAGATTTAAATCGTTAGATTCGCCCTTCCGCGTCATAAGCTTGGTCGCGTTTCTGTTTCGTTTTGACACCTCTGACACACAATGACGCATTGACTTGACTGGATTGTTATGGAAACTCTATTTAATAATGTGTCTTTTTTGTGACTAAGCACGGTGACGACAAATCTAGCCATTTAAAACTTGGGAAGGCAGCGGGGTATGACTTTCCGGTCTCTATGAAAATACGCCAACTTACTTTAATCCATAATTATATCCAGACAGGTGCAAATGTCAAATTACTGTTTGGAACTACAAACCGATTGATTGAATCAAGTTATCAATGGCACAGTATAAATAAGTAACAGTATTATGTCCTCATAGAAAACGGCCGAAACGACGCGCTTCGAAATCTCAGTACGTCTCGTCAAGTCTCGAGTGCGCGTTACGCACGGACGGTTAATGCGCCGAGTGGCCTTAGGTAATTATTTTATGGTTACTGCCGAGACATAATACTGTTACTTTATTATACTGTGGTGATGGCTTCTTCTCTTCTTTATTTATTTATTTGAATTTAGGCTTCCTTAAACTAAGGGTGCCGCAGGTGCTGTATTACTAAGCCTACACTGTCCGCCCATCCGTCTGTCTGTCTGTCAGCGGTTTGTATCTCATGAACCGTAATAGGAATTGCATAAAATTAATAAAAAAAATAAAAGGGCGCTTTCGGCGCTTTTTGCTCCATCTTAATACGGTTAGCAGTGAGAATGTATGGGAGAACATGCTTTTCAATTACAATGTTAAGTTTGTTCTTGAAATAAATTCATCCCAACTACAGAACCCTTCATTGTGCGTGGTCCGACACGCACTTGGCCGGTTTTTTTTTTACATAATGTTACATTCCTCGTAGGGCTAGGCAGAGGTGTACCTATAATACACCCACATTTCGCCAGTTATGTTTAAGTCCCACTTAATTGGGGGCGAGCCTATTGCTATCAACCGTAGCCGAATCCAGACTCCGGGCTGCTACCGAGAAATTCCTGATGGAAAATAATAGGACTTTGCCCGACCTGAGAATCAAACCCAGGACCTCATGCTCAGCAGTGGTGCTTGCGACCACGAGGCCTTCGCTAATATTCTCCATTATTCTGGTAGAGGAAGCCCAGGCTCTAGCAGACGCCATGCACGCTCGCGAGCTGCACAGCGTAGAGAGCCTAGAGACCACAAAGAGACAACTCGCCAAACTGGAGAAGGAACTCGATGCGAGGAAACGAGCTGGTGATGATGATGCGTAAGTATTTAATGACGAAATGTTCGAGACTTTATGTTTAAAAATTAGCATGTAACAAAATGTCGTGATGGCCCTATAGAGGTCTGAGGAACAGGGTGTAAAGTTCAGTCATCCCCTTTAAAAAAGCTCGGAGGATCCTCCTACCAGGCGGGTGTCGTGGTTCAACATCACCAATAAGGTTCATTATACCATCTCGGTCACGCATATCATCCCACTTTGAATACAAAATCCCGTGCACACGATGACTACATCCTGTTTACCGCCCCTTTTTTTGTAGGTAAGCATAACTATGTCGGCCGAACGCTGCAAGCAGGAATAGTCCTTACGGTGTTCAGATATGCGTGCCCGCGATAGTACATCAATTTTACTTCACGGATAAAACATATCTGAAGTCATATACCGCCTCTGTGGTCTAGTGGTTAGACCACCTGTCTCAGACCCAGAGGTCTCGGGTTCGATTCCCAGTGGGGGCAAAATTTTCTGCTCGGTTTGGTTGGTGGTAGGGCTTGTTTTAAGTCCGCCTGGCTAGCTACCACCATCTTATCTAAGTCTGTCGTCATAACAACAATGTTACCAGCATTGTTGTGTTCTGGCAGTAAGAGGTAAGATAGCCAGTTCCACTGTGGTAGAGGATTCCGGGTGAAGCTCGCTTCCACCTTCGGCCTGATCATCATTTAGGTGAGATTCAGGCCAAAAATTTGCCCTTATTTACCCAGAATAGTTCTATACAAAAACTTTGGGGTATGCCAAATTCCAGCAGTTGATAACCTTCATATTATAATCTTAATAAACTCAACTTTTTAAAAGCGGAGCAACATCAGCTGCGAAAGAAAAAGAAAAATTCGAGAAAGATAAGCTCCGACTCCAGGGTGAACTGGATGGAGCGAAGCAAAGGCTGGCGAACTCGCTGAATTACGTCGAGGAGTTGGAGGCGAAGACCGTTACCAATGATGTCAACATCGCGAAGCTTGAAGAGCAGATTGAGGTGAGTTCTTTAAATGACGGTGCCATATTACGGCGTCTTTACAACGGTTCCTATTATCTTGCAACTTAGCAGAAGAGGAATCATGAACATAATCGGCCTATCATTTTTACACTGCTGGGAATACTGGGAGAGTCCCAGTCCAGTGCGGGGCGCTGGTTGTCACATGTCTTCGAGTTTTTTGGGACTACGAGACGTGCCGTTTCCTCGAAAGTGTTTTTTTGCACCTTTTTAGAGCAGAATATCCATGTGAATATTATAATTATGTACACTTTACTCCTCGGAAGTACAGATGCTCCTGACCCGAAGATCTGTCCCATCTTTTTACTCCGATAAACTATAGCCGTTCCAGGAGGCTCAGATTGTTCGCCGTGCCTCGAAGACGAACCGTCGTCGCGTCGCTAAAGCCCACAGATTTGCCATACAAAAACTGTCAAAAACTCACCATTGAGAGACCATTGTAACGTTTATAAATTAGTAGACTTAGGCCCCTGTCCTCTGTCATCTCATAGTCTCTGCGCTCAACTCTGCCTTGGACGCTAAGCGTGACTGTAATGTTATGTTCGCGGATAATTAATGGAAGATGATCTTGTCAGTAAGTCTGGAGTAGTTGTATACTTTTGTTATTGTACTTGACTAATGTGTTTGTATTTTTAACTAATGTTGAATGTGAAAATAAATAAGTTACCTACCTTATTTAAGATACCTTTGACTCGCTCGTCGAATCTATTCGAAGAAAACTGTACAACATTAAACCGTTATCACTCAGTGAGCAAGTGTAGGCATATTTGTCAGTATGAGAAGAGGCCTTTTAAAATATTACAGGCAGAAACAGATAGTATAACGGCTCGTGCAGACTGCCGCGACGCGACTCTAACAAAACGATTTCTAAGAAAACTTCACGGTAGAACAATTACCGGTGTCACGTCGCACCCGTCTGCGCGAGACTTAAAACAAAGTCAGTTTCCGTGTCTTTGTGTGAACGCTTAGTTCTTCTAAACTACACAATGGATTTTGATGCAGTTTTCTCTATCATTTAAAGAATTTCTACCGGAAGATTTATGTACATAAAATATCAATTTTTAACTTAGACATAGCACAGAAATCTTTGTTTTAACATGTCGCCACATCAGTAGTTCAGTCGATCTACTGAAGTACAGTCCGCGAGGTATAAGCTGAGCTGTGCATTTGTGTGAGTGCACATACATATAGAAAGTGTAGGTATGACGTCGGCCTAGAGCGGGACGAGTCCTTTGCTTGGTTTAAACCGGTTTACTCCGCCGCGCACCTTCCGCTTTTGGTAATCACTCACACAAATGCAAAGCTCAGCTTAGACCTCGCGGACTGTACTGATGTGGTGACATGTCTTGTGTACCTACTTCAGTAGATCGAACTCGTGCTAAGCAGTCTGGTTACTGGTTGCCAGTCAATATTTATGCGGTTTCATTCGTTTATTATGTCAGGAAGCTGAAAACAACGCTGTGCGGCAGAACCGCCTGGTCGAACACGTCAGGAGTGAGGGAGAACAACTGAAGTCTGAGCTGGAAATTCGGGGAAACACCATCGCCAACCTCGTTGATAAAGTTAGTTGGATCTCTACATATAATTATAATAGATAATCTCTGTCTGGTCAAACAAATAGTTTTAATGACAGCTGCGCTCACAGACTGCATTAGGTCTGATTCATTTTGGCTTTGGCCCCTCGTAGGCCTTCCAAAGGTCCGGGACCCAAGGGTCTCGAGATATGTCAAAGACAATTAAATAATAATTTACTTACCAACCCTCTTCTTCATACAGCTGGGAAAAGCAGAGAAGGCGATAGAGCGTCGAGACCGTCAGCTCAGTAACATGACAGTGAAAGTGGAAACGGCACAAGCAGAGCAAGAGGCCGCGGTCCACAAGAGCGAACATTTAAAAGAAGTGCTGAGGACTACCAGGGCGGAGTTCGACCAAAACAAGCTAACACTCATAAATACTAGCAAGGACCTGAGGGTAAATCATCATCATCAACAACCTAAGCTTTTCAAACTCAAAGTCAAATCATTTATTTGGAGTAGACACTTGTGACCGTCAACATTAACAAGAAGATAGAATCCTGAATGGCTTTGGGAAAAGGATGAAACGGCTATGGCTTTGTTTCTTTGTTTTTGCTCCCAGATTGATTCTAGTTGCTCCTTCGAAGAGGTAGTTTCGTATGAAATTAGACGAGAAACTCCATAGTTACTGCCCAACTACAGTCCAACCAGATGCTGCTGATTACCAGTATTTTACTAGGAGCGACTGCCTGTCTGACCTTCGCAACCCAGTTACTGCGTAAGACCGGTTGTCAAACTTTCGGGCTTCAAACGACTGTAAAAGATCTGCGAATGACAGCCGGGAAAAACGTTCCGAGACACGGCTCTTGAGCCTCGGAAAGCATGTTAAGCCATTTGTTGAGTATTTAATGGATAGTCATAGTAACAAACCTACGGACCTACCGTGTCTAGCGTCGTTTAATCTTCGATTGGCCACAAAAACAGTAGTAGTAGTAAATATGTAGTGATTTATTTGCTACTAGCGGCTTCACCCCCTTGGACCCAATTCTATTTCTAATATCAAACTAACTCCTCATAACATCAGCTATCTGCCAGTGAAAGTCCCGTCAAAATGGGTTCAGCCGTTTCGGAGATTAACCGGAACAAAGTCACTGAAAGACGAAAATGTTAAAAATCGTTTTTTTGTTATAAGTACTGTATACTTTCATATGCATTTAGTAAAAAGCTGTTATTTTGACATCACAAGCAGACACCTTAATTTTATATTTATAGTGCCAATGGATTAATGGGGAGCTCGTGGCTAAGTAATAACAGCCGCACGGGTCGATCCATCAGGTTAAGCTGCGCTTGCCGGGGTTGGTCCGTGGATGGGTGACCATCTTTACATACCGAGACTCCTCCGTGCTTCGGAAAGCAAGTTAAGCCGTTGGTCCCGGCTGTCATTCGTGGATCTTTGACAGTCGTTACGTGTCGTCAGAAGCCCGAAAGTCTGACAACCATCTTACCAAGGGGTATCGTATTACCCAGTTACTGGGTTGTGGAGGTCAGATAGGCAGTCGCTCCATGTAAAATACTGGTATTCAGCTGCCTCCGGTTAGACTGGAAGCCGACCCCAACATGATTGGGAAAAGGTTAGGCAGAATGAATGTGCCAATCGATTAATGGAATCCTCTTTTTTTCTTTAAAATTTGCGTTTTTCTTCCAGAACGCGATGACTGAAGGCAACAAATTACGTAACGAAGGATCGAAGCTCGCGAAGCAGGTCGCCCAGCTCACCAAGAAGTACCAACTTATAGAACATAGCAAAGTTGACATGGATGCTGATCGGTGCGTACTGGAATTTACTTATTTATTAATTCGTTCTCCTTGAATTAATTAATTAATTAAATGCACCGATCCCAGCGTGGTTTAACCAGACTCGATTAATCGAATGAACCCAAAGATTTGCACTAGCCCCTGATGCCTTTTGTTTCATGGCGTTACAGAGACCATTGCATATCAAGGAGTAGACTGGGGGGCTGGTAGGGAAGACTTGCCCTTAAAAGGATTTGCGAGCCGTTCCGGATATACATCTTAGTCTCAATGGAGTAGTGGAGAGTCAGGTGATTTATCTATGAATTAGCATCTTTTAACGACGTCGCCGACAGGTTGGTTCATGTCCAGCTTCACCGATGCATCTTTTGGCGAGGATAAACTGCTTTCTCGACTCTTTTTCTATGTCACTGCTTTTTCCAATGTCTTCGTCGGAGGTTTCGCTACTATTCGTTTCAGGTTTCTTGCCAAATCTCGCTTGCAGCCTCAGCCTTCAGCCGACGTCAACTTCACAAATATTTACACAATACTGTGTAAAACAAACATATACCTTCACACAGAATCTCATGCACACTTACCGATCCAATCTGCAGTATATGCTGAATCGCTTAATTTTGTATTCTTTAATTAAATTTTTCACAGGCAGCACGTTTTCTTCTGTAACAGCCGTCATAGGGCGGCCACCTCTTTCTTCGCCCGCCAAACTCCCTCGACCACGCTTAAATGCTCTGAACCAGCGGAAAAAAGTCGCTTTAGAAAAGCTTTTGTCTATGAACGCCTTTCGAAGGTCTTTTTCGACATTTGGAATCGTATAAAATGATCGCGCGAATATGTTCTCGTTGTAAATCCATTTTTCTGTGAGAAAGAATATTTTAATTTTGCTCGTAAAAAAATGTGGAAGTAATTAATTTCGAATTTGGAATGTTGTGTTTTTTTGTAATAAATAGTCATCTCAGCTTTAATTCACGTCAAAACCAGCCAGTGTCCCATAGACAAAACCTGTTAGTCGCAAAACTTTCTGAGTAACTTGATATTTTTGTTATGTTCTTCGTTTCTTTCTGTCTGACCTCAGTGGGCGCCTTCGTCAGCAAGTGTCGGTGATGGAGCGCGACCTCATGCTGGGCAGGAAGCAAGCCGAGGTCGACAAGAGAGAAATCGAGAATATGAAGAGAGAGAAGGACATACTCTTGAAAAATATGCAAAAGATACAGAGTTCGTACACGCACTTCACTTTAGCTTAATACACTAGCTTCTTCTCGCGAAATTAAATTTTTCTTAAGTTTTTTTTGCAATTTTCAAGTCGTTGTTGTTGTTAAAATTATTTTGCAAAGGAATTAAATTATAATAATTATGTTTCACGTTATAAGACATTCGATAAGAACTCCTCAGCTTTTTTAGAAGTCTTCAAAATTGTTTGCTAACCAACTTTATATCATTAAAGATCCTTATAGTCCTGCTAAAACGGACCCCTTAGACCGTTTTAATTTAGCTAAAACGGTTAAGGTTCCTGCCCTTACCGTCCCCGTTTTTGGGTTTGGGCCATTTTTCTACTTTTTTTCTAATAAATCCTCATGTTCCTCCAGATGAAGCGCTCGAGAACCTGCAAATGCTACAACTCCAGGAACAGAGACGAAAGCAGCTGGAACATGAGCTGGATGTCAACTCGATGCAGATCAACAAGCAACGCCTCATGATACGGAACTTTGAGAAGGAGAAGGACAGGTGAGAGATAGAGAGAGATGGGTAGGAGAAAATATGGGTAAAGAAATTTATAGAGATGAAAGTAGCTACAAATGAACGAGGTGCTTCAAGGGTGTAAGGTAAAGCCCTCCGCAGACTGATGGGGTAAATTTGGTATATCATACTAAAATGACCGGTACATTAAATTATTTCAGGAAGGTTATGGGAATGAATTTGTTTAATTACCTCACACGCAATGTTTCGTTACCGTGGCAAAACGCACGTAGCGAATGGCAGCGCACGTAGAGTACTTCAACATCAATTGCTGTTTTTTTTAATTTAAGCTGTTTCATTTACATAAATTGAGTGCTGCGTACAGATAATGTAATTTTGTAAAAGAAAAAACGACAAAAAAAAAAAAGAGATTTCTTCCGATGGAATATGAATCAAAATAAGGAGCTGAATGCACCCTGTAAGTTTGCGGAGGACTGTCCCTTACACCCTGGATATCAGCCGCGCCGAAGGCTGTCCGTTGAGATTGGCCGCCATGGCCAAAATACGGTCTCCGACTATTGAAACCCATCTGATAAGTAGATTGTAAAAAAAGGATTAAAGTTAATAATAAATTATCCCATGATTCAAAATAAATAATATTATGTAGATAAATCTTTATCTTTTCTTGTAATCATTTCTCGAAAAATAAATAACATTCTTCCTTCCAGGATGCTGGAGGAGACGATCGCTCTTAACGAGAAAATTGATGATATAACAGGCAAGTTGTTCACGATCATTCATTTTCGCTGGACCATAATTGAAATAAATTATTTTATTATTTCAGGGATTTATTAGTAAGCAAACTGGCACTCTACAGTGCGTATATCATAACTTGACCCATGACAGGATTGGTAGGTACCACTGAATTTTGCAGTCCGCTTCAATAGTAATTGAGTTCAAAATGACGACAGACAGAACAGTACTACCAATCACATGACTGCAAAATTCAGTTATACAATCGCGTCACGGGTTAAAACTATCTGAACAGAGGAGGTCCGTCTCCGCACGGCTGACATCGTGGACCTCAAGAAGGCTCTTCGTGAGGAGAACATCAACTCGCGCAAACTGTCCGTCGCGCTCGACGCCACGCGCGCTGAGAGAAACATGCTGCACAAGAACTATACTGAAGCCCTAGATGAGATACAGGACTTGAAACAGAAGATGAAGGTAAGTTTCGTTTGTGACGCCATCTATAACGCCATATACGAATTAGTATTGCATTTATCATATCACTACATTATAAAACAGTCTCCTTGCGTCTGTGTCTGAACCGCGATAAACTCAAACTACCGTACGGATTTTCATACGGTTTTCACCAATGGACGCTATGATTCATGAGGAAGGTTTAAGTGTATAATTCATTAAGGTTGTATGTAAATTGGCTGAAATATGACGATTATTGTTGGAGATTTCGGAAAAAAATCCCTCGATAATATTTTATCAATTTTTTCTATTTTTTAACATACCTACATTACAAAGCAAAACTGCACTTATCCGTTTCTATCCATACAAAACTTTAGAGATATCGTCATTTTAATCAAACTATATAACTATTGACGGCACGGTTGGCGTAGTGGTTAAGCGATTGACTGCTGCGCTGCGTGTCGCGGGTTCGATTCCCGCACGGAACAAATATTTGTATGACCTACATGTAGTTGTTCCGGGTCTGGCTGTTTGTGTATGTCAGTTTAAATGTTTGTAAACGCACCCACGATACAGGAGAAATTCCTAGTGTGGGGCAACGTAAAAAAAAATATTAAAAAAAAAAAAAAAAAAAATAGTTTTATTTCTGTAAGATATTGATAATTTTGTTTGTGGAGTTATAGCGTCCCTTTGTTTCTACTACTTGACGATAGATGGCGCTAAATTAAAAAACTAAAGGAATAGGTACAAAAAAAATTGAGGTAATAAATTTTGAGTTTATAAGAACTGAAAATTTTCTCTTCGGTTTCCCTCTGAAGCGCAGGCCACATATAAATGGCGTCGGGCGCGGACATAGCATGGGTGGCTTCCTATTCCATTCAAATTTCATACAAAATGCATGGAAATAAAGCGCCATTTAGGACTCACGCGGACCATGGAGACCGCGGAGATAACCACGTCCGAGCAACGACATACCGTGTGTCCTAAATTGTCCTAATTATTTGCATTTACTTCTTTCACAGATGCTAGCATATCAAATAGAACAACTAAAGGAAGACATAAGTGGCAAGGAGACAGGGCTCAAGTCCTGCGAGGGTATCCTCTCCAAGTGCAACAAGAGGAACGAACAGCTGCGCACGGAGATACAGGCGGGCCTCGTGAAGCTGTCCGAGGCGCGCGCAGACATCGCCGCCTTGAGGCAGGAAGAGGCGAGGCTTAATAGGATCGTGCAGGTTAGTTAAATTAGTTGTTAAGTGAAGAGCAGGATTAGCAATATTTAGCATAAGCATAATCAGCCTATAATGTTCCCAAAGCTGGGATTCAGACCTCCTCTCAGTGAGAGGAGGTGGGCTGTAATCCACCAAGCTGCCCAGTGCGGGTTGGTTGATGTCACATGTCTTTGATTTTTTTGTGCTAGGACATGCCGGTTTCCTCACGATGTTTTTCTTCACCGTTTTGAGAGCATTGGTGATGAAATAATTTACACAAAGTACAGCGCCTGTCAGGCTTCGAACCTCCGCTAGCCTAGCTACTCGTAAGTCGCTGGACCACCACTGCTCTCCTGAATTTCATTTTAATAACAAACAATAACACAAGGTTCAAGTAAAATTGTAAATTGTAAATTCCCACAATTTCTTTTGTTTTTTGCTTACATCCTCCTCTGTTCTTTTCTGATTATCTTTGTGGCAGGTCGGGTTCCAAGAAATGTTTTTGTATCGTTTATACGGGTCTCGTTTGTCGCTTTTCTGTTGGTCTGTTGCCAACTCGTCACTGAGGAGTTGCAGATGCTGGCGGGTTTAATAATAATTATAATCGGAAGCATCTTGAACCCTGCTCCCAACACAGGCGACCCACAATTTTTTTAATATTTTTATATTTTTTATATTAAAATACACAATTCAGTATATGTGTAAATGAATAAAGGAGAGAAATTATTTATTTATTTCCTCTTCAAGACACAAAATGTTGGCCCGATAAATAAACTATTAGCAACAAACTCGTTGATCTAACTGTCCCAAGTTTTTGGTCTCATAAGAAATCAATCTATAAACCATCTTCATTTTTAGGATGGCGACACAGCCCGCGCCAAGCTAATGAAAGAGCTGGAAGGACTCATGAATGAGCGCGACGTGGTGGGCGCGCAGCTGGTGAGGAGGAACGACGAGGTCTCGCTACTGTACGAGAAGATACGGATACTGGAAGTCACGCTGCAGAGGGGTGAGTGAATGAGACTAGTTAATTGATCCATGCGTGAGTTGGCGGAAATCCATTATAAAATACAATAAGCGTAGATATTTTTAGTAACCCTATATAAGTGAGGTTGTCGGGTGGTGTGGCTCACTCAACTAGGGATCTCACCCGGCAGGGGCATAGTCGCACGGGCGCCGTGAAACAATTCGGGCACTCCTACAGCTACACCCCAAAAACACAACCAGAACGCCGAGGGGAGGCAAATCCCTCCGGCGTGGGAACAAGTCATGTTCGGGTTCGCGACAAGTCAATTGTCATCCTGAGGATGCCTCGTTGAAAGGTGGAACACGTGTCGATTTCTTACAGGGTTTTTTAAGACTCTTTAGGAATAGTTAAGTGGAATAGGTTACTAAATATATTTAAGTCCATTGTATTTTATAATGGATTTCCGCAAAGTCACGCCTGAATCAATTAACTAAATAAAAATCAAAAATGCAGTATTCAAATTAGGTCTACTAGACGCTATGTAGTATTCAAATTAGGTCTACTAGACGCTATGTAGTATTCAAATTAGGTCTACTAGACGCTATGTAGTATTCAAATTAGGTCTACTAGACGCTATGTAGTATTCAAATTAGGTCTACTAGACGCTATGTAGTATTCAAATTAGGTCTACTAGACGCTATGTAGACCCGAAATCACCAAAACTGTATTAAAAAACTGACAATTTAAGCCCATCTGTATACTACGTTTATGGTTAGTCTATACCGACCTGCATATTCCTAAACCCCATGAACTAAAATGAATATCGGTAAATAGCTGAATTCCTATATCTTCAAGGTGAGCGCCAGTACGAACAGCGTGTGGAAGACATCAGACTCCTGCGACTGGAGATCATCCGACTGAGGAAGGAGAAGAATTTGCTGTCCAAAGGAATTGAGAACATGACTGATTTGAGACTCGAAGTAAGTTATCAAAATCATAAGCCATTACTTAATCCAAACTAGGCTGAGAATCACGCATTCGAATGTCAAAATTACTTAAGACAGTCCCCCAAAACGCTGCTGTGATTTTTCCTACACACTTGTCTAATTCTTTGATTTTGAATCAGGCGATAAATCCTTGAATAAATTATTCATACATTTAACGGCTCGTGCAGACTGGCGCGATATCTCGGGCGCGACCGGCAGCGCGACCCTTGTCACGCCCGCGATATCACGCCAGTGTGTAGGAGCCTTAATTCCTACTTTAGTACCTAAGTCAGTTCACAGTACATTACCTCAATCTTGGTGCCGTCGGCATTAGTTAAACGGTCGCGCATACATGTGTGTGTGTAACCGGTATTAAAACGGTAACCAAAAAGAAGTAACATGTTTCTTCTTCTTGGGTTACCCAGATAGCGGTAACCTTAGTCGTAGAAGTAACCAAAATTCTTCGATACCTATAAAGTTCGATTCAAACTTAATGGCGGCTCGGAACCCCTCACCCCCGCTGACACATGAAATTGTTACTGCGCAGCGACTCGCCTCATGTTCAGAGCCGCCATTAAGTTTGAATCGAACTGTACCGTAGTTTATAAATGTTTTCGATCCCTGGTATAATATTAAAAATAATTGACTACGTTATTGACATCTTTGACCTCAAAATTCAGTTTGCTTTTCATTCGAGAGTACAAACTTTTATACTATCATTATTAGGGTGCAGGTTTTCTATCGTTGACCCTTATTTGGACTTCTTTTTCCTCTCTCCTCAGGTTTTCAACCTAGAACGCGAGTTAGGCCGGGAGCGCCTTCGAGTGAGGGCCCTCGAGGAGGCACTGGAGACTCCTCTGAACGTGCACCGCTGGCGCAAGCTGCAGGGCACAGACCCTGAGAGCGTGCGCCTCACGCAGAAACTAAGACTGACGCAGAAGTAAGTGGCTTTGGGTTCGTAGAAGTAGATAATGTCTGTTCCAAAAGAATCTGATAAAACTGTACATAAGCCTTATTCAGGTTAGATCGCAAAAGACTCACTAAAGTAGTAACACAGTCATCTGCCCTAAGGTTGGTTCCAACTTTATTACATAAAGTTTATTTCACCCGTCACCACGTTTTTCCAAAAATTGTTGTTTGTTAGATATTTTTGGAACAGACTATAGTACCTACAGTAAGTACTATTTTGGTGGGGCGGTAATATTTATTAATGTTAAGGGTCACATTTAACGGAAGATGCGAAACGTATCGTCGCGTCGCGCGTCGGTCACGTAACGCCAGATAGGACAAGTAGATAATAATATATTCAACCTTACTCAACCGATGCCGATGATGCGTTATATAGTGCGTCGAGCGATTAAATAGATGCGACCGATGATACGCCTGACGCGACTTCCGTCAGATGTGCGACTATCCTAAGGGTCAACGCACACCAAGAACAGAGCAGGGCATTTTCTGAGACTACTGAAAAATGAATTCGGTGTGCGATGGCCCTAATAATTTTAGAAAAAACGACTTTGTAAGGACCAGTTAATTATACAAACGGTTAGTAAGACACCGAATTGTTTTACCTAGTCATGTTTAGAATAGAAGAAAAACTAAATATCGGAATATCCGTAGAAATCTGGCGCAAGAGTTAGCAAATACAATCTATTGATCACGCTGTACGTCACCAATACCAAACCACACCATTACCTTGGCTTTTTACCGATATTTGTTGTACCTACGTCATGCTAATGTCAAACACTAATTAATCAGTAACTCAATAAGAAATCACAAGCAAATAAGTTAAACAAACGCTATGGAAAACTGTTCTATACTAATAACGCATACGTAATTGTCGTTAGTAAATGTTTTGTGGGAATCACGAACGGATATTTGTTTTTATTAATTTTAAAATTACCCGGTGCATTTTCTTTAAACGTTGCCCCGACGCTATGACTGTCTTCTGTATCCGTAAGCATTATATCTATAATAATGACTACGTTCATAGTTTTATAAAAATGTCTCAACACTTCATACCTGTCAAAGAATGTCAATTGTGATTTGATTTGACAATTAACCCCCTTATTTATAAACGCTGCTTAAAGTTAAGTAATGATTAGCGCCTGTTTAAACCTTACATTTTTGACGTTTAACTTTACTTTAAGCAGGGTTTATGAATACGAGGGTAATTTCCCTGGCTTGACAAACATAAACAGCCTGACCTGAAACAATCATCTATCGGTAGTAGCCAGTAGGCCATACAAATATATTTCGCGAGGCGGAATGGAACCGGCTCGGCTTCACAGCGCAACAGCCAATCGCGGTGAATTTTATGTACACTGCGTTCCCTTTTAGTTTCCAAATATGTAAACAAATATGTATTTTTGTATGTACGCAGTAACAATTTCATGTGTCACCGAGGTGAGGGGTGGAGTACTGCGCAGGGAGTAGCTAACTTCCGAGCCACCATTAAGTTTGAATCGAACTGTATTGATCATGAATTGTACCCTTCACACCATTTTGATATTCAGCAGACCAGTCCTAGTCATTAGACAATTATATCTGTAATTTTATTGTTTTTAAAGAAAACTTTCGTGTTTCTACACAATTTAAACAAATCAATTTGAAGACACTTTTCATTATTGAGCGATGCAAGAAAGTAACATCGGATTTATGGAGACTTGTCACGCGTCCTGTCGTGTCTTAACAATCATGATCGCAGTAGTAATTAGTCAATTTTGTCGATATCTGCCTTCGATGAAATTTCATAAGATTAAGTATCATACTTATTATAATTGGCGGGTACGAAGATCTTCTGTGATAACAAAATCATGTTGAACAGATTAGGTCAATTCAAATGACTGGTGCAAAAAATATAAAATTAATTAGCAGTTAAAAACTGCTGTGCATGGTCCGCTAAAGAAAAAGAATAGGTCCCGACTCGTTAAAAGTATAAAATTAACGTTACCCCCAAACTGGGTAATCCAATAAGTAATTCAAACTAAATGATCAATCGTACGTGCCCTTGGTTTAAACCACGGTTCATTAATTTAAAACAATAGTGTGACGACATTTATTATCTGTCAGACAACCATAAACAAACATTGACACGAATAAAAGTAATAAAGTCATTGAGTGAAGTCCAAAAAGGTAAACTGTGAGGTAAACAGATTAGGTTAGTTTACCATAGAATGAAGTTTAATTATGAGTAATTACAACTACATAATACACAATCGATCAATGTAATACTAATCAGATTTTTTTAAAGTGCAGGTCTCCGGACAGACCACAGAGCATGGAATCGCCGGATCTGTAGAGATCGGCAATACCTACCTATAAGTTGTTCTAACTTAACAGAGCTGTGTGCTGCTGGAGTTTGTTGCGCCACTTCTTCCCAGCTAACGGCTCGTACACAATGGCGCGATATCGCGGGCGCGACAGGTAGCGCTACCCATGTCGCGCCCGCGATGTCGCGCCAGTGTGTTCGAGCCTTCAACCACTCTGGAGTGGTGAAGGGCATGCGTTTTAAGGGTCTGTCTTATGTAATTTAGACGTTCAAAAAGTACTGATTCTCAGCCTAGTTGGAATAAACGGATTTTGATTTTACTAATAAAATTCGTAGCGCCCCAAAAGTTGAGCGCACAACTTCCGTCACGAACCGTCGCCGTTCAGTTTCTATAACTACGTTATAGTCATAACTCTCGTAGTGCGAGTAATTGGCGACACGCTTGCTTTGTATGTTGACACTGCCGCCTCTAGCAGCGGCTGGGGACGCGTCTTGCTCTGTGGGTCAGACATTGACCGGATTGTTTCACCCTTGATCTTCTGCTAAGGTTTTTCAATTGTGTCATAGTGTTCAGGAGGCTATTGTAAAATAGAATGATGATTTGTTTACTTTAGTTTTATTGTTTATTAGTAATTATTTTTACAAGATAGATGACCAGTGTTTCTCAGTTTGACCATTTGTTGTGCAGTACATAATACTTACTACAACAATTTCATTGATGTAGTGTTCGCAAGTGCAACTGCTCGGCGTCAAGTCCTGCTCCTGGGTGCGATTCTCAGGTCGGGCAAAGTGTTATTGGGTTTTTTCGTCAGTATTGATGGCAATAGGCTCGCCCCCTATTGTGACTTAACTAGCGAAATTTAGGTCCGTAGGTCTACTAATAGATACATCTGCCTCTGCATCTGTGATGTAGAAAATTAACAAGCTTTTAAATAAATCATTCCCGAGAATTTTCTGTCGAGTCTTTTAAGTTAAGGTATAACTCGATACCTACCATATATTAACATACCTACACCGAATTTTACAGAAAAGTGCTGGCTCAAAGCGAGATGATAGTCCTAAAGGATCGCGAGTTGAAAGAAACCCGCAACTTGTACACCGCTGTCAAAGACATGCTGGCATTGCAGCCTAGTCCTGAGATACAGGTGAGTATTATGATGTTAAGATAGCTGCGTATGTTTCTAGGATGATATACGGACACCAATGAAAGCCGAGCCACTGTTCCTGTTACATGTTTTCAGCGATTCATAAGTAGGTATGTAATTATGTATTTAAAAAAATACAATAGACGTTGGTAGATATATTTAGTAACATATTCCGCTTAAGTATTCCTAAAGATTCATAAAAAACCCTGTAAGAAATCGACACGTGTTTCACCTGTCAACGAGAAATCCTGATCAAGGCGATTGATTTGTCGCTAATCCGAGTTCCGAACACGACGTGTTGCCAGGCCGAGCGCAGGACGCTGAGACGCGTATAATAATGATGATTTAAAAACGTAAATCGACCTTTGTCACCGACACGGCACAGTCAGTAAGTAGATATCAAAAGCACATTGACACTACCCAAAGTTTCAGAAGAGTTTATGAATGATATACTATAACCTTATTATGTACTCTACTTGCTTTTTTTTCGGAAGAGGATTTTGAGCAGATTTTTGTCAATGAATAAAAGAAACACGTAAAAAAACTAAGTAGGTACATTTTTTTCTACAGATCACGCTAAATCGTACGCAGCGTGCTCTGTCACAGAGGACCACCAAGATGAAGTGTTTAATTGCCGGTATGTGATTTTCTTTATATCTAATTTGTTGTTGGCAAATTAATAGAAACGACTTAGGCACAGAATATATACCTAAGTAACTAACGTACCCTAGGTAACACGCATTACTGGACACATCATCAAAATTTCCAAAGCCTATTAAGTTGATTGGAAAATAAACGCTACACTCTCTTGAATCATATTTTTTCGAATATGTTAATGGTATTGTTTACCTCTTCTAGAATTAGTTAGCATCAAATATAAAAGAAATAATGTCGTAGTTGTATAATAATTGACACAAATCATTGCAAGCCAGCTATCCAATTGACAATAATTAACTAAATGATAATCAATCACCGATGTCGTTACGGGTAGTCTGAAGCCCGAACCAAGACATCCCCCGCCTGACCAGTCTTACCAAGGAGTACAATATAGTTCTGACTTTTAGAACTAAACATGCGCGAAAACCAAGTGAACGACCAACGCATGGAACTGGAACGAGTCAACAATGACTTGCAGTCGTTCAAACAGAGATACTACGAGATGAAGCGAGCGTTGGACGCGGAAGAAACAAGAAGACTCAAGGTGGTCACCCCATGCTCACCATGCTCGCAGAAAACATAGTAACGACTAAGATTATGTGGATTTTAAATCAAGTTGATTGTTAATTGTTGAGGATTGTAAATCTAGTTGACATGGTTTGTAGTCGAGGGTGGACTGTGAGTAACGATCAAAGACACTTTGACTTTACTAAGTCACAATAACATTATTTGCATAATTTTAATGTACATATTCTTACGAAACGCTAACGTTCGCTTATACGAATATAAACATAATTTAAATAAGAATAAGGTTCATAATAATATGTATGAAACGAACGATATAAAGTCAAAGTGCGTTCTGTGATCCTCGCCCTGGCCTTGTTTACGGAGACGCGGGGTGTCGCGCATCGCGTGGGGCGCTCCGGCCCGAGCTAAATTCAAACATATGGCTTTGTATGAGAGCGTTTACGGAGAATCAACTTTACACGCGTTTGCTTGGAACGCAGGCGGAGCCCGCGGACGTCGAACGCGACGTTTACCGCGGCGGAATACGCAGCATTGCGGCCAACTATTCCTGTATTCCTGCAATTCTCCGTTCACGGTTAAACGACAGCCCGACACCCTGCGGGGCCCGCGGCGTCACCCGTGCGCACACGAACATACCGCGATACCCGCCACAGCGCCCGCCGCGCCATCTTACATTGCTATATGTTTGTGTTCGCGCGTGTGATGACGCGGGCCGCTGCACGCGCCGCCTGTCTGTAAACTGAAAAAACGTCAGACGCGCCACGAGATGCCACGCCGCACGCGATGGTCGACGCACCGCGTCTCCGTAAACGAGGCCTTAGTCTTTTAGCTACGTTTTTGATCATAGTTCCCCAGGTTGCAAAAATGTGTCTATTTTTGACCAGCACAATAGCTCACAATATGATCTAACAGCAGACTCATTAGCAACTTGGGGGGTAAACTACAGACCGTTCACTTTATTTTGTCCCTTGCCTTCATGTTGGCACCATTGCTTGTCAAGCCATTTTAAACTGTATTGGTATTGCCACTAAGGTTGACAAGAAATGGTGCCAACATGACGGCACAAGACAAGTTATAGTGAACGGTCCGAAGCCCTTTCACATTGTTGTATCTCTGATTTTGCATCACTGATTTTGTTGGGTTGCTGCTACCAGAGGTAAAATACCTGTGAAAGGGCCGCAACAAAAATGTTTTTATTTAAATGACATATCAGTCTGATTTGTCAAAAAAAACAATTTTTAAAAGAGTTTTACTATCTACCATTACTAACGTTTTTGCATTAGTAATTAGAGCCCCAAAATGTTATTTATTTGTTAGGAATAATAAACGTGCCAATTTATACTAATGATCTCATGACTGCATGAAATGTTATATTTGAAAAACTTGTGTTTTGAAAGCTGCAAATGTGAAATATAATGCAAGTATATTTTATTATAAAGTAGACCTTTTTCTAACTTAAAAAATGTGCTAGATAAGTATAGAAGGCAGTTGTCGATATATCTCAATAGTTTTATTACGTATTAGTAATTTGTTGTAACGTAGTTCAATCAGAATTGAAGACGAGGTTGACATTTCTTTGATAATAAATAAAACACTCAGGTAATTAATCCGAAAACAATAGTTTTATTTAAGAACTTTTCACTTTCTCATAAAATATACACATTGTTTTTGTCATTAAACTAAACTGTAAGTAAATACTAATTTTTAAATACCAATTCTCACGATTGTCAAACGGGTGCTCGGCAGGGCGAAGCCCCTCTATTGCGTTTCGGTTCTAAATTTTATATCATGGTGTTCTTTCATGTACAAATTCGTCACTTAAACTCTATTTAAAAAAAATATTCAAATGAAGGATGATTTTGTACATTTTCAAAGTAAAAAAAAAAGAAACACGAAGACATCCGTTTTTCTCGTTAATAAAGTGTGATGATAGAATTCTACAGTCCTTTTGTTGATTACTTAAAAATAACAGTTCGAATGCATGCGCTCGGGCCGGGCCGGGCCGGTGTGGGTACAAACAAATGCGATCAAATGCTTATAGACCAGCTGGGACCATGCATCGAACGTATGCTAGTACACAGTATACTCCAGCGCTTTGATACAACACACACACGTACGTACGTCTGAATAACGCGATAATATCTAACTGCGCCACTCTTCTGTGGCTACGGTTGACACTGACTATTTAATTAGCATACAACATTTGCGTTTTTTTTATTTGTACATTTTAGCTCGGTAGCTATTCTGTCATTGAGAAGATCAGGGCAAGTGAAGAAACGTGCCTTATTTACGTTTACATGAATCCTATTAACATTGACGGAGCCGTAAATTCCATAAGTTTCGCAACTTACTATTTGCTCTATCGCAGTAAGGCGATCCTGTAATCGTGAACCTCTGATGCTAGTTTACAGGTTGAATACGCAAAAAAAACTTATCAATCAACTAACTTTCGAGTGAACATTGAATACACCCGATATATATATTTCCCTTGAGCAATAACTTCCATTTAAAACGCCGGTTTCAAATTCTGCTGCTAGTCTGCGCTATAAATATGACGAGTGCAAAACCTCTGAACAGGCATCTATATTTTATTCTTGTTTGCTATGCTTTCGCAACTCGAATATGGAACCAGCGGATAACTATTGACACGGTGAAATATCTACTCCAAACAGTGGGTCATCGCCTTTGTGATTGGCACATTTAAAAGGCAAAGTTTAATACTCTGCCTCACATGACCGCACAACTGGTGCGATGCTCGACTGTCTGAAGTAGAGCTTATTAGTACTGACATGTTATCGCGTTATTTACACGTACAGGTACACTCTTAACATACACTCTTCGGCCCGCGATCAAAACACGCATTTTACCATAACAGTATCTATATATAGCTGTCCCAACTTACCAAATACAAACACAGAATCAACTAATCGCTCATATCGCGCGACGTTTGCATCGAGACGGGCGTGCGTTTCACAAGGAATCTCATAATCACACTGAAATAAAACTGTGTACAGTCACACACAAGCCGTATGCACTAATTATATTATTTGTCTCATTTATCAGACGTATATAAAACATTTTTCGAGAATGGAGATGTCCCGACTCACTGTATACTTCAAAAGTTTCGTTTCTCACCGGTGCTTTCATATTCAGACACTCGATAGTGTCCAAATCTTTCCATCGTAATTTTTATTGTCAGTTAACATGAAATCGACTATGAAAATCAAGGAGTAGAAAACAAATGGAGTGCCAATCCTGATAGTTTTCCCCTATAATCAAATTCGGCTATTTAGTGAGGTGCCAGGAGGAAAGAAGTCGTCATTGCGTACACACTCCATTTGTCCTTAGTCCCGCGATAGGAACGGATTTCACTATAAAACAAAATGGAAGAGGGCAGACAGACTCACTCGCCGCGGATCGTACCGACGCCGACGCACTAAGACTCACTAATTTACTATTTTATAATATAAAGCGTTGTGTCGCCTCTATGCAAACGCCGCGACTACATATTATATCACTCGTTGGCTTACGACATAGGTACTTATGACATAATTGCGATGGAATCAATAAAACTATTGTTTGTTTGTATGTTTGTTTAGTCGCTCGGCGTGATGACGGTACTGTAACGTAGCGCATCGTCGTCGCCTAATGGACGTCGGAGCTCTCCTGCTTGTTCAACTGATGGTTGGCCGGATCCGACGTGTTGATTGGCTGCAACACAGGGAAGATACTCGTTACTCGATGATCTTAAATAACAAGCAATTTCAATGAAAGTAAAAACTAAAATAAAGGTATATAGGTATCGCGGTATTTAATGGCAATAAAATAAAAAATGATTTTCCAAATTCATAATTTTTGATGATGGGGGGTTAACGATCTCGTGTCGTTGTGTAACGAACACTAACAGTACAGCATAATACAGTAAAAATACTATTAAATTAAAACATGCACTAGGTCTAAGGACTGGATTTCTTTTAGGATTATGTAGGATTTGATAATATTGAGCTACGTCACGTTCTTGTGATCATGTAGCTTGGGAATCATGACCCTCAGTAATGAGGAATACGACGCGAGGATGAGCGTGTGACGGCGTCGTTTCGTTAAGGATGCATGCGTGACAGGTGACAGTATTGGTGGGGTGCGGACACTCGGGCAGGCAGATAGTATCAGCTCGCATTACCGCTGGCACTGACCAGGGAGATGGGCGGCTGCGGCGCGTGCGGCGTGTGCGGCGTGTGCGGCGCGTGCGGCGCGGGCGCGTGCGGCGCGGGCGCGGGCGCGGGCGCGGGCGCGTCGTGCACGGCCGTGGTGGAGTGCGCGGCCTGCGCGGCGGCGTAGTACCCGCCGTTGATGCCCTCGGGGTAGGGCGCGGGCGGCGCGGCCGGCGCGGCCAGGGGCGCGCCCTGCATGACGCCGGCGCCGCCCAGGAAGTAGTCCTTGTTGACGCAGTTGCGCAGGCAGTCGGGGATGCGGCCCACGATGGCGCGCCGGATCTCGGACGCGGCCATCTCGCGCAGCTCCTGCGCCGACGCGTCCGAGTAGAACGCCGCGTGAGGCGTGCACAGCACGTTCGGCGCGTCCTTCAGCGGGCCCTGCGTGCCGATAAATGTCTCATAAATACTCACTAACCGATAAACACAAGGTATATACAGGTTGTGGCGTAAGTAGTGGTAAACGAAACACCGCATAATCAGCTAATTACATACTACAATGTGAATCATATTTTACCATAGGTCTAGCTCTCATTTGATTTGCCAAGTACTGTGCAAGAGCGAAGAGGTGTCCCACAAGCCCATCACACCTCTCAACTGCTTTTTTATTCTTTATCAAGTATGTGTCAAGCTATGACTCTCATTTTCACTGTTGGGTCTTACAGCCCAACAAAACCTGTAGGACTATTTTATAAAAATTCTCATCGTGAAAACTTATCCGAGGGGATCACAGTTCACAGTGAGATTTTTGCAGCTGTTCTATTCAAAAGACATGTAACTGGGTTGTGGAGGTCAGATAAGCAGTCTATCCATGTAAAATACTGGTATTCAGCTGAATGTTGTTAGACTGCGAGCAGACCTCAACATAGTTGGGAAAAGGCTAGTGAGATTGATTTAGAGTGTTGAATAGATTGGTCGTGACGTACTTGGAACACGTTGAAGGGCTCGTTCTCGTGCACGTCGAGCGCGGCGGCGCGGATGCGGCCCTGCTTGAGCGCGGCCGCCAGCCCCTCGTCGTCCACGAGGCCGCCGCGCGCCGTGTTCACCAGGAACGCGCCTGCAAGGGAATACACAACCTTATTCTATGGACCAACCGACGAGTTACTTAATCCTACTAATATTTTGCATGCGAGGTTGAGGCCTTTAGACATCTTTTACGCAGCAACGCGCAACCAACTCCAAAAGTTAGTTGCAAGTTTTTCACTTCAGCTATAAAGCCACATTATAATTTTAAGTCCTAGTTTCAAATGTTTGAACTGTAACTATACCATTTCTATTGACTAATTAGGATTAGTCAATAGAAACGTTCGCTCGAACGTGCTCGAGTTCGCTCGCCTGTCACTACAAGATTAGACGTGATTAAAAACTTGCCTACAAAAAATTACGTCAATTTACGTCAGGCGCTGATTAATTTGACAGGACTAAACTAAAATTTATCTTCTGTCCTTTTCTTAATGAAATAGAAAGAAAAAGATGCACTGAATTTAAATTTAGTTTAGTTTGTGAACAAGGGAATCGGCACCACTGTAATTTATAGCCCAGTGAGTGACATATAAGCCACTTCTTATCTAGCAATACTCGCCCGCAAGTGACAAAAGCTTATCGTCGCAAACTGACGATTGATTCTTGATTATTCTTTACAACATGCAATCACGCAGGCAACAGCTATAATTAATATTTTCGTGTAGAACATTTAAAAATGACAGCTACAAGTTGCCTTATTTGTTTAACATGTTAATAGACATTTTCTTGAAAGATGTGATTAAAAAGAACTGAAGTAATTCTTTTAATAGGTTTTTTTATTACATTTTGATGAGCTAAATTAAATTTTGCGAGCAAGGAATGCTGATTTACTTCTCTAATCATCAGTTTCAAACTTTTACAGCAGATATCTTAGATAGATAATTGATTCAGGCGTGACTTGGCGGAAATCTATTATAAATATCAGATATCGTTTCGAAAAACAGAATGATCCTACTTCTTTAATCGTCAATTGCTAAGTTTTTTATTACAGCTCGTGCAGACCGGCGCGATATCACAGGCGCGACAGGCAGCGCGACCCTGTCGCGCCTGCGATATAACGCCAGTCTGCACGAGCCTTTACCATCATAATTTCTTTGCCCTTATTTTATTTGGGTTCAGTGCAACATGTCTTTTTCTTCCATAATTCTCTATTAACTTTCGTATGTGTTCTATTATTTATAACAAAGGTATAACAATAAATGAACGGTATTCACCTGGGCGCATCTGTTTGATAGTGAACTCGTTGATGAGGTGGTGATTGTGTTCGTTTAAGCTGCAGTGCAATGATACACAATCACTCTGGAATAGGAGGTCCTGGAAACGACAAACATACAATACATTAACACACAATATTATTTTGAGACTGGTGTCAAATGAGCTGGGTTTTGAGACATTACATACATAGCATCACGCCTTGTTTCCCCGAAGGGCTGGGCAGAGGTGTACCTATAGTACACCCACATTTCGCCAGTTCTGTTTAAGTCCCATGTAATAGGGGGCGAGTCTATTGCCATCAACAGGGCACAGATCCAGAGATGTTTTGAGACATTACTCTGCATCTAACCCAGATTACAGTACCAGATCAGCTGTACTGTAATCTGGGTTAGATGCAGAGTTTTAGGGTTGTTACCATCAATAGCTCGCAAAAGGATAATGGATATCTTTTACAAACACTAGTGTGCTTTTAAGTTTCTTATGAGAGGTAGTGTCCTCAGCCCTGTATGTAGTGCTTGTGGTAGAAATTGCACCTCAATCGTGCAATAATTGGTCAAATCGCCCTACTATTCTTCCGTTACCAGTCTGCGTCACAGCATCTATTAAAACGCTCCAGCTGCCGCTGGATAGTCGACGGCAGGTACCCATCGGACGATATTCTTGGTCAATTTTCGATTTAATCTTTTTTATTATGTAGTATGTATTCACCTGAAGCGTATAGACCCTGGTGAGCCCGAGCGACTTCTCGATGCCGTCGGGCAGGTAGGGGTCGTAGAAGATGACGTTGAAGCCGAAGGCCTTGGCGCGCAACGCGACGGCCGAGCCGATGCGGCCCAGCCCTACGATGCCGAGCGTGTCGCCGCGGATGCGCGCGCAGCCGGTCGCCGCCTCGCGCACCTGCTCCGGACCTGAAGCGCAAACATGTCAAAATGAGTACAGATACACTACCGAGATTAGAGCATCATCATTGAACAGTAAGCACCCCAGAGAGGATATATGAATACTAGGAACGGGTGCAATGCCTGCCATAGAGTTGAAAACGAATGGTAGTCTTTAACTGAGATTTGATTATACTGTAACATAGATCGTCTACATCACATAATGCAGTGGTAAGCTGCTGGACCCGCACCTCTCTTTTTGCCACGGTCGTTTGTACTGTGGCTGCATCTACATCGCCACAGGCGAGCTACGCCACACCATAACCTCACACAGCGATTATCAGTAAGGGAGAAGGTGCAGACTACAAATTGGGAATAAATGCAGGAGGATGAGATAGATCTGATCGAGTATGTCCCTTGCTGCCCTCCTCTAGCGACGACCTAAGGCGAAGTTCATACCCCACAGGTTGATCCGTGGATAGGTGACCATCTTTAAATACGGAGACCCCTCCGTGCCGCAGAAAGCACGTTAAGCTGTTGCTCCCGGCTATCATTCGTGGATCTTTGGCAGTCGTTACGGATCGCCAGAAACTCGAAAGTGTGATAACCAATCAGGCCTTACGAAGGGGTATCGTATTACCCAGTAACTGAGTTGTGGAGGTCAGATAGGCAGTCACTCCATGTAAAATACTGGTATTCAGCTGCATCACGTTAGACTGGAAGCCGACCCCAACATAGTTGGTAAAGACTAGGCAAATGATGATGTGGATAGCCCGGACAACCTCCTAGGTTGAACTGTGAGAAGCAATTCAAAGCCAAAAAAGGAGGATGAGAACTTGTGGGCTTATCAAGCAACAGGTTGATTATTTTATTTCTAGTGCAACTTTTTGAGATAAACTTCGTGCATTATGCAGTTAAAAACAACTATAACTTTGTTGTTAAGCGTAAAACATTGTAACAACATTATCAGTGTCCATTACATTAATAGGTATAATACAATTACAAATAGCTTCAAGAATGGCTATATTTATCGTCTGCACGTGTCGTGAGCGTAGTAAAAGTAATTCATTATAATACCACTGAGTTTGTGTGTACATCTCAAGGGCGAACTTCCCGTCATACGTGGATGTAAACATCAGTTTTGTGAATATGAATAACGACAGCCAATTTTTTTTGAGTGATGCTATTATAAACTAGACGAGTAATACTATGTAAATTTTTGGGAGATAGAATTTCATTTCAGAGTAAGATATAATGTAATTTATCAAAAATTAAGCAATAAACCATCACGCAAAACTAAAAAAAAAACGATTTACGTGATGTTTTATTGCTTAATTTGTCGCCGATTGGAATATTATTTTAAAGTGGCTTTTAAAATAATATTCCAATCGGTTTACTATAGTAGCGTTGACGAATGAGTGGCGGGACGCCGTGAGCGTTGTCGAATGAGCGGCCTGCACTGCCACCCTGTCTCGCCGCGCACATACCTAAGGCGCGGTACAGCGGTCTCGGTCAAACTATAGTGCATTTAGTTGATAAAGCGGTTTTAATAAGAGAGGTATTCAAAATTATTTAAAATTATTTGTGTTTTTGCTAAATCTAAATTTTTGGGCGATACAATTAAAAATTCCAATAATAAAGTGAAAACCACTTGGAAAATTATTAACAATGAAACGGGTAAGTCGATTAAACAAGAAAAACAACTTGAGATTATGGTCAACAACAAATTAGTTAATAAAGCAGCTGACGTAGCTGAGGCTTTTAATGAGTTTTTTGCCAACATACCTATAACTACGACCCGCTCCTTAAATTCGTCACCGTCTAAAGCTGAAACCCTTCTGCATAGTAGTGTGCCCAAATGTAGTAGCTTATTTAGCTTCGAACATGTAACACCTCGTGATGTAGTTAATGTTTTTAACACACTTAAGTCTAAAAATACTGGTGATTACTGGGGCATCTCCATTAAAATATTAAGTAATATAATAGACATCGTAGCCCCCTATCTAGCTGTTACTTTTAATAAATGTGTTGATTTAGGAATTTTTCCTGACCTCATGAAAAGTAGTAAAGTCATACCATTATTTAAAACAGGTAATAAAAATGACGTTGGCAATTTCAGGCCTATTTCTATCCTTCCTGCATTTAGCAAAATATTTGAAAAGTTAATACTCAAGCAGTTGCTAAGACATTTTAATTTAAATAGCCTCCTTCATGATGAACAATATGGCTTTACAAAAGGTCGTTCGACTACTGATGCGGGTGTTGCTCTGCTGAAACACATATTTAACGCATGGGAGAACTCGCAAAATGCTATTGGGGTTTTCTGTGATCTCTCCAAAGCCTTTGATTGCGTGCACCATGAAACGCTATTACGTAAACTACGTCATTACGGTGTCCAAAATGAAGCTCTCGAAGTAATAAATTCATATTTACATAATAGGTTCCAATGTGTTGATGTTAATGGTGTGAAATCTTCCGGGCTGCCAGTTCAGTTAGGTGTACCGCAAGGCTCTATACTAGGCCCATTCTTATTCTTGGTATATATCAATGACTTGCCATTTCTTTTAAAGGATATCTGTGACGTTGTACTGTTTGCAGATGATACCTCTCTTATTTTTAAAGTAGACAGGAATAGACAAGAGTTTGACGACGTAAACAGTGCCCTCTCAATGGTTACGGATTGGTTTACGACAAATAACTTAGTTCTCAATGCCAAGAAAACGAAATGTATAAAGTTTGCCTTACCGAATGTTAGAAATCTAGGACCCAACATCGTCTTAGATAAAGAGGAGCTTGAAACTGTACACTCGGCAGTTTTTCTGGGCATTACAGTAGATGCCAAACTTCAGTGGGGCCCTCATATATCAAGCCTAGCGGGAAGGCTCAGTTCGGCTGCCTATGCCGTCAGGAAAGTTAGACAATACACTGACGTTGATACAGCTCGGTTAGTCTATTTCAGTTATTTTCATAGCGTTATGTCCTACGGTATTCTGTTGTGGGGCCAAGCGGCTGACATTCAAAATATATTTGTTCTTCAAAAACGAGCTGTACGAGCAATTTACCAGCTAGGTGCCAGAGTTTCTCTAAGAGATTTTTTTAAAGATATTGGTATTCTCACGGTGGCATCACAATTCATCTTCGCGAACATCATATATATTAGGCAAAATATACACTTATACACTAAAAACAGTGATATTCATAATGTTAACACCAGAAATAAAGACAAATTAAGAGCTCCATTTCACCGGCTTCATAAGGTGCATAACTCATTTGTTGGGCTTGGTATAACCTTTTATAACAAGCTACCCTCTTCTTTGTTAGATTTGCCTTTTAATGCGTTTAAAGCTAAAGTAAAATCCAACCTTTGTTCAAAGGCATACTATTCTATCAACGACTATTTGAACGATAAGAATAGTTGGGCGCTGTGATTAACTCAAGACAATGTTTATGTTCTTTCTCCAGAATTAGCTTTCCTACCGACATGTTTATTTTTGTTGACTAATAAGTCTATTTATTTTGGTGTTATTTTTTATTTTTGACATAATCTACTCATTAAAATGTTTTTTTTAATGAGTTGTATTGCAATAAGTGGTTAGCTAGCGACCTCGACAATTGATCATATTATTTTGCCTGAGCAACCGGCAGCAAGTTCGTCATGCTCCCTTAGATGTCACTGCTTGCGGTAGCGTCGGGGGTCGGGTTGCCTCCTTCCCTCAAATATGGCGAAGGGGGTGATGGCTGATCTTCGCGTTATGCTCGTGAACGGGTGCTGCTCGTGGTGACTGGTCGTCTTGCTGTCCATGGTTTTGTTATTGTTATTAGTAATTAACTGTTTATTTATTTTACTTCGATGGTCCTAGTTTAACATTTTTGTGGCTTTGAGTTCCAGTTTTAATAGCTATTATGTAAGTGGGCACGCCCTTTATGCTTGCATGGAGGCTTTTATTCGATTAAGTTCTGTTTACGTTTTTAATTTATTCGCTTGAGTAAGGATTTCGATGTTTTTTGTGGGTATATTGGCGTGTGCTAGCTGACATAAGGCAAATAATTTAATATAAGTTTGACGTTTTTTGCATTGCATTGCATATTATTTTGGATACTATTGTATAGATTCATTTTCTTTTCTAAATGATCAGACAGCTGTGCTGCTGGGGAGTTTGTTGCGCCACTTCTTCTTCCCAGCTAAAGCACTAGGAAGTGGTGAAGGGCGGGCGTTTTTGGGGGACTGTCTTATGTAATTTTGACGTTCGAAAAGTGCTGATTCTCAGCCTAGTTTGAATAAATGACTTTTGAGGTAGCAAAACCCTCCAATTTGGACAATCTGTGATTGACTGTGAAATACAGCAAATGTGGATGTGGGAAAATACATTCAATTCTATTTATAAAACTTAGAACTGAGCCAAGCGCAATGCCACCTTTGTTTAGAGTTCTGAATGTTTGCTACTCAATCACGCTAAAACGACTGAACTGATTTGGATTATAAATTCTAGCGTACAGATTGTCTGAAATTCTATGTTCATGTGATTAAACCATAGAACTTTTAATCCAGATAGGTCTGTCTAGTCGAAAAAGCTATTTCTTATACAGGCAGCTAACTCGTATGTACATAATGTTGCATGTGTGCTGAGTAGTAATTTTTTTTACATCAGCCTTTAGCTCTTATACTCACAATAAAAATGAATATCGGCAGTGTATTGTAAAGATGAATATTTTTGCCTCTATATATACCAAAAAGTTTGATCGACACACAATGTACAATGTAGTTACCTGGGATAAGAGTGAAACCCCGGGAAACCGGTAAAAAAAGTAAGAAAAATGCGTTTATTCGCAGAAGGTAGTGTGCTAGGGTATTCAAGCAAACTTAACAAGTGTTGATGACGGTATACCTGTGAATTTTTTCCCTTCCCGCACCATGTTGGCGAGCCAGTACGTCCGCCGGTACAGGTTCAGTATGAGACACATCGTGGTGTCCGCTACCTCTTCCACGCCGTAGCCTGGCACATTACATACCGCTATGCCTGGAACATTTACAAGTCACGGGTTACATTCAGGATGAAACTTTTTATTCAGGGTTAACTTCAACTTTTGGGTTCAAATCAACATTAATCTTACGATAGATCAGCTAAAGTCATCCATCACATTTCGCATCACGCAACCAGTAGAACAAGGAGATTCGAATTTTAATAATGTTAACCCATTATATGGTAGATAATGCTGACGCTATTATAACTAACAGGACTCACAACAAATGGTATACTGTTCTACGTATCTAGGTGATAGATAACTATCAAAAGCACCTGCCAGATCACAGTCCTGTTGGATAACCGCTCTCAAAAATGAGTCGCTACGCTGGGCATGAAACCCGACCCCTGTGTCGTTTGCTCGCTTCTGAGCGTCGTAATGTGCCCGAATAAAGTTTTTGACGATCCCCTCCATTTCGGAGTGCCGGTGATCTTGGTGTCCTTTGGTGTTGCTTCGCTTGAATAGAGAAATTCATATATTATTTACATAAATAACAGTAAAAAAAACTCACCTAGTTCCCCAGCCGCTTTAACATCAATATTATCAACGCCGGAGCCGATACGGACTATAATCCTTAACGCCTTGAACTTTTCAAGGTCCTCCTTGGTCAGTATAATGGTGTGCCACATGAGCGCGCCCACGGCCTCGTTCAGCACCTTCTCGTGAATCTCTGAGGTGGACTGTGCGTCGCAGAACGCCACTGTCGCGACGTCCTTCAGTATCGGCATCTCGACCGTACAGTCGCGTCCGTCTAATAACGCCACTAGGGGCCTGGAATCATATAATTAATCATTAATCAAAAATACTCATTGTCATCATTATAATAATTATTTCTGCCGAAAGACATCCATTGCTGGACATAGGCTTCCCAAGCTTCTCCTAAAAAGGTGCGGTTGAAGAATATCTAATCAACTGGGTAGCAATGGTAGTCGCGCCTTCAGGAAAACTTACATTCACTCGTATCTGGTTACATTGGAAGTCAAGTAAGTTAGGAAAACGTAAATCAGATATTCATTTATCTTTTTCCTACAGTTTCTACAAAAGATATTCTGTATTTTAAAGTGTTGAAAAGTTTTAAGATTATTATATTTGATTGTCTATTGTATTTTATTATGATTATGATTTCAATCATTACATTTAAACATCAAGACATATTAGATCCCATCTTAAATTAAAAACTAGTTAACAATTTGAACATTATACAAACTTAGTTCAGTCTTGAAGCATGTTCAAAGATAACATAACATTCTTGAAAAGTTATAGTTGTTTAAAGTTTCCAAGTTTGCTCAACTTCGAAAACTACAGCTATAGTTATAAAAGTTAAAAAATATGGGAGAACTAAATACATTATTTTGTTATGCGAACCGACAGCTTCACAAAACAAAATGGCCTATCTTTATAAAGGCTCCTATAAACAGGCGCGAGGCGACTTTAATATTACAATTTCTAAGAAAACTTCACGGTAGAAGAATTACCGGTGTTGCGCCAATATGCACGAGCCTTAAAGATTGACAGAAACGGAGTAATGTTTTAAATACGTTAAGCGTTAAATGCATTTTTAGTGATTTGTGGTGTACGTGGGCCCTAGTGACGGACATAGCTTCAAAGATTTTAAGACTTGGTGAATGTGTCCAAACTTTGCACAGACATGCTCAAATACCCGTGTCACACAAAACTACTAAGTATGTAGATCTAGATATTTACATATTTCAAGGTTTTAATATTAGTAACTTGTACCAACATACCGTGCAAACAGAGAAAGCACTTTCATATCAACTCATACATTAACACTAAGTGGTAATAAATTACATCGTAAAACAGTATAATGACGCAAACGTTACATAAAACGTAAGTGATAAAGAATGCGTAACAGCAAGTTATCAAACGACGATAATATTGGCGACATTACTGGCATACTATTGGAATAACTCGATATATCGACCGACGATTCATAATAGTTATAATACCAGCCTTCTGCTGTCCCACCGCAGGGCAAAGGCCTAACAGAGAAGGCATGAGCATTGATCATCACGGTTGCTCAAAGCCGATATGCATTATCAGACTTATATTGATGATATTATGTCCAAGTTACTTATGAATTGAATAAGTCACATTGGTATTGCCCCTGATTATAATTACAACCTCGTGCATCAGAGGCGAGACCTTAACCACTCTATCACGACTTACATAGTACTAAATATAGGATTTTGTTTATTTTTGTACAACAAACGTGCATACCCAAACAAAATGTTTTTAATTTCCTCTATATTTAGTTGGCTGTCAATTTCAGGAACTCGCTGAAATAAATGGAATAGGCGACGCGACGATGCGTGTCAGCGGTATAATAATTATATAACGTTTATTCATGTTGTCAGAACTGCTAGTCGTTTCTTTAATTCTTGCGTATTTTATTATAGTTTTTCGTTGTTATTATACTAGAACACTGGTGTCTAACGGTGTAGACAAAACCTGGGCATCGCTTCATAGGTGATATACAAATTAAAGATAATACACAAAAAAAAACACCATCTATGAACAAAATGATTCCTAATCCCATATTAATTTTTACTTTAGGATATATATTGATAAGACAGTCTTGCCCTAATTGAGCCTTTCTTATTAAAACGTGGGAGCATATTCATAAGCAATTCCCCCGCCGTTGTCAGGTTTTGTAACCAAATCCAAAACGTTACCAATTCATACAATACACTACACCCACTATTATTTTTACACAATACTAAATCTTTTCCAAGACTTTCTATATATTTTAGGAAGAAACCCATAGGTCAGAAATACAAAGAAAACACATACAATCGAATATGATAATACCCGAGTTCATGAAAATATGTTTATTGTTAGAACTAAGATCAATCACACGAAAACTTGTTTACAAGCACGTGTACGGGTGCTACTTTTCTATTTTCATCCCTCGCTATTGAGCTTGGCCGTCCATTTCACCAACTTTTGTCGGTCGCTCGCAAAAACAAACGAAGCCGACTCTTTACACACGACGGTTTTAAACACCCCGAATTATGGGTTGTTGTGTTTGATATTAGGTGAAAACCTCGCATGAATTGAGTATAAATTGTAGGTTGATGAAATGGACTAATTAAATCACATTTTTGCTATTACATACGGGTATCGACGCGCGCCAAAAGATAATTCAGACCATGTAGGCAGATCGTTTCTTTGGACTTACTTCAATCCATCAAAAAATATAACATATTTGCCGTTAACCTATTCTAATTTCAAATGTGATATTCCAAGAACTTACAAGTAAGTAAACCCGAACTGCAAAGCACTAATTAATAATAAACAAAAGATTTGCATTTGAAAGCTTTGTATCCAAAATATTAGAATAATTAATTTCCATACTACTTAATAAGGTTTAGTCGCCATATTTGGATATCCGAAATACGTCCGATTACAATAATAATGACACTAGTTTGTTTACCATGTATTGCAACAACGAGACGTAGATTTAAATGCGAATAAGACACGTTACACAATGAATGAAGCGATATGGAACGGTACGGCTATTTCATTTGTAATTAGAGTCATTCATTACTCGGTAAAGTACAATTAAGAACTTCGTTGTGATTCATAGTTGTTTAACATTGTTAGACCAATAACTGTTTCTTTTCCTTTTCAAGTGCGTTAATGTTTGCGAATTAAATCAAATTGTACAAAACACGCTAAGTTTTTTAGGCAATTTAATGAAAGGATATCAAGTGTTTAAAAAATCGCGTGTTACTTCAAAACTAAACGTGTGTGGCTTGGCATTGTCATTGCATTATCCTTACATATTATAAAACAAAGTCGCCCGCCGCGTCTGTCTGTCTGTTCGCGATAAACTCAAAAACTACTGAACGGATTTTCACCAATGGACGATGATTATTGTTGAAGCTGTGTACTGGCGTGAGCCACGTTAACCGTAAGAGATACATTAAAATTATGTTCTATAGGATTATACATCTTAAAAAGTTCAACAAAAAAGTCCGCGATGGTATAATTATGTCCATCTTCTAAGGATTACCCAGTATTTCAGAATTTGACAAAAATTTCATTGTTATTTCCGAAGCTATATTGACCGGTATCATATTAATCCTTATCCAATAAAATATGTTATTTAATTTAGATTAAAATATGCATCATATCATTTAAATGAATACTTTAAATGATATTACAGGTTCAAAATTACGCGTAACAAAATAATTACAGTTGACGGGCGACGCCTTTTCTTCGGCTATTAGGTATGCGATCGTTGCTTCGCATCCTCTTAATCCCTAGTACGTCCCCGTGGAATATTTTCTGACATGCACGCGTGCAAAGCCGCGGGCGAAAGCAAGTTTATTATAAATTCTGATGAATATTTCCAATATGTCGTTATTTTTTTTTTGAATGTTTTTGTGAAATTATGTTCAAATGTGGGGTTTGAATCAAAGTCTGTCAATAAAAAACATTCGCATTTATATAGCTTCGCTGTTATCTTTCACTTAATAATGCAAACTGTTTTTTATGCGTTATTGATATTCTGTTAACGTTTGTCTAATAACTGCGACGTGTGATTGACGCACGTCGACTCATGAGGCTACTTTCTCTCTTAGAGCTGATTCAACCAAAGCTAGGATATCTTTTATCCGTGGAACAAAATTGACGTCTGACAGTTATGTATTGAAATCTATCAATAATTTTAAAAAAACGCTGGTTTAGACTTCCACTAGGTATAAAAGTTTGGTAGAATTCGCCCTTAATCATACGTAGTTTGATATTAATTATAAGAGACTATTTTCGGATGGGGCAAATTTTAAAATTTAAGATGCTGTTACGTGGCTAGACGTTACCATTTCCATACAAAGAAAATGGTTTAAACCCATAAATTAATAATTAAGTTAGACACAACACAATAAATCGTAAAGTAACGTCGTTGCGAGAATCGCTGCAACACTAAAGGCATTCAAGTTTAGTACTAAATAACTTGGGTACTCCAATTTAGATTAAGAGATACGCTGAACAGCAAAATTACAAGTTTGTAACTGCCAATTAGCTTTGGTAATAGACAAACCAAAATTAATGGACAAATTAAATTTCTAAGCAAACCGACAAATATTGGAAACTAGGAGAGATTGGGGATAGCAGTCGGGGACAAGTTAGCTAATCACGAGGAGAGGACGTGCCCCGAACATCCCAGCGCCGCCCTGCCGCGAATAATTAAAGCACACCAGTACGATTAAACTAATAATTTAAACTTTCGTCATAGCGGAGCGGAATTATTATTATTGCCGGGGAAAGTTTCGGGCGGCGAAACGGGAAAGTAATTCCGGGCGGGTAAGGATGAGTTTTCAGAATTCCAACAAACTTTTCCGGGGGCAGACGAAAACAGATTTTGGTGGCAAACAAAGAGGCCGGGGGCATTGGTGTGAGGGGCGGGGAGGGCAACCCTTCGGGCAAGTTTTGATGGAAACCAAATAGGATTAGCGCGAGAAAAGAATAAGTGGAGTGAGTCCAATAGACGGCGGACGACGCTTTGTTAACTTGCCACCCGCGCCCGCGCTCACTCGCGACCAGCTTACGAATTAGACAAACGACTCAGCTAGATTCGATCTTTGCTAAACTGTTGGAGTTTCTGATTGTGGATTGTGATTAAATGAAATCAGTGGAGGCTTGTATAATTATGTGATTTAATTACACGGAGTTAGTTCGCATACTAATTGTTTAAGTAGTAATAATTCGAACATGTAAATAAACAAAGTCTCTGTTTGATCGATAATTTGTGGTCTCTAAACATAACATACGTAGGTATCAATTTATAGTGTCTTCTAAGCTTGGGCGCGGTTTGACGGGGAACTCCTTTAATAATATGACAAATATTCATAATATTCACCTCGACTGCAAGGGTCCGTTGGCGATGGGACCCCGCATGCTATCCATACGCGCTCTCTTTGGCAGCATCTTGCGTTTGTCCATTTAAAGCGGCAGAGCCGCTTTAACCACCGCTACGCAGCGCGTCACCTGGAAACACACAAGAAAACAATGAGAAAAGCTGTATAAATCATAGAGACAAAGCTAAAATGTTTTTATCAGATTCAGCGTATAACGGGGCGGTGAACTACCACGCGGGCCCAATGCGAGTCGGTAGATGTCACATTTCTTCAAATTTTTGTTTCTAGGACAAGCCGGTTTCCTATGCTTTTCCTTCACCGTTTTGAGAGCAGTGGCGATTAAATAATTTGCACAAAGTAAAGCGCCTGTCTAAGTTCCAACCTACGACCTACAATTAGTCAGTCGCGGCCGTTACCATTGGGCCACCACTGCACACGAAATGTCTACTAACTACACCATACCTCAAACCGAAACAGCAAAGCTAATTTGCGGCTAAAGTAATGATGATAGTACTTCTCCGGACAAGTTCCTTCACAGTTCCACTACTACTGCATGAAAAGCTAACCCTGGGGTGTTTCTTTGTAAATGGAAACCCCCAAGGCACAATATCATGTTTATTTTGTTAGTGGATTCACCAACGTCTTTGCGGCGGGCGGCTCAAGTAGCAAAAGCCGGGTGTTATGAAAACTTTGGCTTTCATATCGATGAGAGAAACCAATCTTAACCCTAATCAAAATAAGCAAAGTTGATGAGAGCTTTAGAAAAGGGTCGCTGATTCGAAATAACGCTAAGAAAATCTTTTAAAAGAAAATTATTTTTCATTTAAATAATTGCTGAAGGTATTTTAGCGTAACCAGCATCAAATGGTTGAAAGCTGATGAGTTTTAATACTACCTAGTCAAAATTATAATCAAATCAAATCAAATCAAATCTTTATTTGTGAACATAAGTACAAAAAGATGTTATTTATACATTTTAGCTGATCTGTATGTTCTGCCAATAATTGGCATACAAATATAATATTAGTAAGCAGGTTATTTTTACTATCATAATGAATAAAGTCTAGGATAAAAGAAATGAAGCAATTGAAAAATGTCATGAGCCGCATAAAATAAAGTAATTGAATTATAATTAATTATTAAGAATGTCAAGAAAATTAAATTTAGTCATAATTTGTCATTTAAATAGTCTTCAATCGAGTAATACGTCTTTTCAACTAAAAACAGGAACAACTTTTTTTTAAATGGCTGACATTTTCCTCACTTCTGATACATTACATTATTATTCTTCTTAGGTGCATTATTGATTATATTATTGATACGGAAATTATATTGATGATCCATCGCGTAGAAGGGAAGCTCCAAAAAATAATGTATCATCATAACACGTATAGGCTGGATAAAAATAGACAAACAGACTTATAATAACACAGCAAACTGTGTATCAACCTAAAAGAGACTTTTAGCTATCAATATTAAGTACTTATCATCATTTTAAGCGTATTAAATTATACCTCAATAACATAATACCTAAACTAGGCACGTTCCAGTCATTGAACTGTTATGAATATGAAAATCGATATCACCATAGCACGTGTAAAGAATATGTAAATAAATAACTAACACATAAATATACACGATAATAGCGTATGCGCCCACTTCTGAAAGTACACACGTCAACTAGGATTTTGTTATTATTCTTTACATTTTGTGTTAAATACTTTACACAAATAGATGAGATGAGAAATTTTAAATAGAAGTGTGGAGTGACAAGACTGGATAAAGTAAGAAATTACTATAATAGAAGATGTTTCAAAATGGCGCCAGTTACAGAAAAGTTGAAAGGGAATCGTTTTTCTTGATATTGGTATGCGATGATATACGGACACATAGTACGTATATGTTTCTGTATTCTTTTAATTTTTACTTTTATAGGAATACGCTTATTATATTAATTAAACTTTATTCAACCAATCTAGTTTGACTGCAGGTAATTAAATTAAGTTCCAATAAACGACGCGTAACTGAGTCAAGGCTTTCGGTCAATTAATTATTGACATTGGCAATAACCTTGTTCCCCAAAACATTATAGCTTAAAAAAAAAACATCTTCTCCGGTACAAATCGCCAAGGTTCACTTATTTACCTGTATAGCATAGCAAAAGCCTTATTTTCAGCAGTATCTTCGGCCTGATCATCACTTACCATCAGGTGAGATTCAGGCAGAGATTCCCCGTCGTGGTTAAAGAAAAAAAAACTGGACTATTGCTATGCTGCGGATTATACATATTGGGGATATTTATAAACGTTGCTTGTCAAAAATGTATGGTTATAAACTTAACTTTAAGTAACGTTTATAAATATACCCCATTCTGATTAAAATCAGCGGATAAGGATAAAGCTCAATTGGCAAATAATTTGATTGATATGTGTCTTAACAAACAAAATTACGTTTTAATCATCTGTTTATATAAACTTGAACAACTAATACAGTTATTTAACACGATAATCATGTCAACAGAGCGCTAAAATGGAAATAACCTATCAGCTGTTTGAAAACACGAAGTAAATACAAAGCGGGCCTATCGTTACTTCAGACAAGCGAGCGAAACTTCCCCCCCATTCCAAGCAGATTATTTCAGTGCGGTAAACAATGATTTGAACAACAAGATGAGCGATACACCTGTCTCTATCTTTAAGAAATGTTATCAACTCAACAACACACAACATTATAAAACAAGGTCATGGTCGACGTATCAGGTACTCTGAAACCGGTGTGCTTGTATGAAAAGACCTACATATTTATGTATACATGTGGAAGAAGCCAGAAGGTATACAATGATCGTAGCACATGGCGTTCCGTTGTGTCTATTTACCCCTTGACATTGTGTTTATTTATATTCAAGTTATGTAACGCTTTAATAATTTACTATTACAATTTTTGCTGCGATGGGGTCCTTTTTAGGCTTCGCAATTATTTTTGTGTTCACTTTTTAGTTCTATTATATAGTAATGTTTTGCTGTGTGGAACCATATTCTGGACCATAACTGTATTTCTTTTAACTTTTGGTTTAGATGTTCATGCTGTTACAAGCCGCCTATGCCCGATAGGATTCCCCAACGGCAAAAATTACGAGCTTCCATACAAACTTTCATCCCCTATTTGACCTCGTTATTAGGGGATGAATTTTCAAATATCCTTCGTTAGTGTATTTTTTATTACGTAGATGTTATGTACAATAAACTCATAGTAAACAATTTATCGCACCAGTCTACTATACCTAGTCTGAGCCAAGTTATGTAAACAGTCTGAAAGTCTTAGTTCTAGCCTAGACTAATAAATTAATCTTTAACAAAAACACTTTGGTTTTAGTAAATAACTTGGCTAAACATCAAACTGCTTTAGATACCGTAAAGGCTCGTACATACTGACGCGACTTGTCACGCAACGCGACACCGGTAATAGTTCAACCATGAAGTTTTCTTAGAAATTGTATTGTTAAAGTCACGTCGCGGTGTCGCGTCGCGCCTGTTTGTGGGAGCCTTTATTAATTGGAGTGAATACAATCTTGCCTATAGAACGGAATGGTAAATGATTCTCGAGATCCTAGAATGAGCCTATCTGTTACCTTTCCACGCCGTAACGGCTCAATGGATTTCGAAGAAATTCGGCACATAGATGTCACCATAACCTGAGTTAGGTGAGGTTATAGATAGGAGCATTTTTATACCGTTAGTACGTTCCCGTGGGATTTCCGACCTGCGCCCGAAGCCGCGGGCAAAAGCTTTTTGGCAATATTTTACCTGGGCGCGAGCTATTCTTGGAAGACACGAAAAAGGATAATGATAACACGTATTAAGGCTCGTACACACTGGCGCGACTTGTCGCGCGACGCGACACCGGCAATTGTTCAATCGTGAAGTTTTATTAGAAATTGTATTGTTAAAGTCGCGTCGCGCGACAAGTCGCGCCAGTGTGAACGAGCCTTTACTAGTACATACATGTAATATTATAACAATAATCGTTTAGTTATAAAAAGCACCACCATGACAATAAAAGTTTAAATAGAGCACTATTGCTTATTTGCCTGAACTTATTGCCTGTGCTTCAAGCTAATAAATCTATGAGAGATTTTTGAGTAAGTAAATTAATAATAAATAGGCAACCCGTCAGTTAAGTACTGTAATTTTGAGTAATAAACGTATCTAATGATAGGTTTAACGAATAGAATCATAGTGCTTGTGCGTTAGGTAGTTGTTAAGTGCTGTTTGGAGTGTATTTAATCATAAATGTTATTAATAACAGTGTATCTTCTATTTTTAGGAACTTGTTGGCTCCTGAATCGTAACAAAGCAACTAAAATAAAGTACATCGTTCCTTTCGTTTGCATGTGGAATAGACAGTGGTGCCGATTCCCTTGTTCACAAACTAAACTAAATTTAAGTTCAGTGCATCTTTTTCTTTGTATTTCATTATGAAAAGGACAAAAGATAAATTTTAGTTTAGTCTTTGAAAATGACGTAAAATAGGAATGAATGGTTTAAAGGAATCTCTACAAATTTAAAAAACTTTTTACAAAAAAAACCCGTGTATTCCCGTTGTCCCCGTAATTTTGTCCCCCGTCACGGGGACAACGGGACGTCATAAAATTTCCTTACCGTTGTCCCCCTTACGTACTTACGGGCAACGGGGACAACGGACAGTTAAGATTTCACGTATCGTTGTCCACTTTAAATTTTTATTTCTTTTTTAAACGTACCCAATTTAGCGCGACAAGCCTAAAACTAAAATGAAAATGTTTTGTATAGATTTTAATTTAAAATATCGAAACAACGTTACGTTGTTTACACACAAAACTATGTTGCATATGCATGCTTACAAAAAAATATCACATTAATTTATCTATTTAACTATTATATCAGTTTTTTTTTCTTATCAGTTTTTGCCAATGTCATAATATCAAAGAATGTCAAAACCTTTACCAATTGTATAATTTTGAATCAGAATTTCATAAATGTTAATTTTATTTAAATGTCACTTTTGAATGATGTGACCAAATTTTCAATACTAATAGCGCTTATTTCTCTGCTTCATTGTTTAATGCATGTGGTGTTTACCTTTAAGTAACTGATGCACTGTTATTTTACTTTTAGAAATGTATTATGTCTTTGTATCAGTGTAATCAATTGTTAGTGAACCTAATAAAAAAAAATTTAAAAAAAAATTATATCACAGAATCAACATGGTATAAAAAACAATTTAGATGATAAAAACAAAAATAGTATTTAACTAAGAGTACATTACCTAAAAAGTTACAATTTGGAAAAATATCACATTAACATTTTTATATAGCATGCAGTACAATGTTATATATCATAGATAATAAAAAAAACAAAAATAGGATTGAACTTAAAATTTAAACATCATTAAATAAACAAAAATTTGCTACAAAACAGAACTTGAATATTACCCATACTTCTTAAAAATATCAAAATTATCTATTAAAGTTTAAACAAAATAAAAAAAAACCATTTAAAATTAAATTTACTACCAACTGAACTTGAATGTTGATGTTTGTTGTTGTTGTACTTATTAATAATTTCATAATTATCTATTAAGATTACAGAATGGGCAATAAGCAACGTATATATATTATGTAAATATAAATCTACGAAAAATACTAGCGGAGTTTTTCAAGAAACTGTCCTGGTAGTCCTGGTTTACTAAAACTGCATCATACATTTAAAAATTCCGGGAGATGCCATTGTGTCAACATGTATTTTCTAAATTTAGTGCTTGGGCTATCATCGGGGCTTTGATCAGCAATATAAAACCACCCTTCCATTTTGAGGTTCGTAGGCAATAATGGAAGCACTGCACTTAGTGCAACTGTACGACGTAAGACTTTAATTTTGGTAAGGCCTAATTCACGACCCTTTCTTCATTCAGATTTATTGAAATGATAGTAACAACCATGGAAATCTACATCTGGTTTATTTTATTTTATTGCAGGCATAGTTGCTTCTTCGAAATAGGAAGTAAAAGATTATGGATTCCAATTAGAAATATGTGTGATAATGTTCTCTCTATTAAGGCACTCTCACTTATAATTTACGCAACGGGGACAACGGGCATAATTTGAAAAGTATATTATTACAATAAATTAACGGGGACAGTGTACGGGGACAGCGAGACGTAATTTTAATTATTTTATTAAATTCCCTTTGTCCCCTTTAACGGGGACATGACCTACGGGGACAACGGGAATACACGAAAAAACCAACCGACTTCCAAAAAAACACTAGAAAGTGAAAAATAACATTAATTTCGGAAGTCGGTGTCTTTGGTTTTGAATTTTCGTTTTAAGCCACCGACTTCCGAAATTAATGTTATTTTTCACTTTCTAGTGTTTTTTTGGAAGTCGGTTGGTTTTTTTTGTAAAAAGTTTTTATTTTTCACTTTTTAGTTGTGGTACCTACCCCCTACTAGTTCGAATATCACGACCTGCTATGTAAATAACAGTGAGAGGAAAATATTAAAATATCGTCCATATAGGCTAAGTGGGAAAAATACGTATTAATGAAGCTAACTCAAAAAGTACTCAAGCTAAGTTAATAAAATTTATATGGGACCACCTTGAGAGCATACCCTTTCAAACAAAAAAAGAATTTTCAAAATCCGTCCACAATTGACGAAAATATCGACGGACATACACAAAAAAAAATACATACGCTACGAACATATAACCTCCTCCTTTTTGGAAGTCGGTTAAAAAGTAGAACCAAACGTTTGGGCTGACAAACGAAAACACGTTGAACCTAAAAGCACACAAAAAAACATTCTGCGCTTACAGTCAGACGGATATTACTGACTAAGATACATTCCAAATAGTTGTAATAACTTGCATAATATCTTCAATGGCAACAAAAGCATCTTAACCACGTTGAATGGATCGCCTGTATTGTAAATACAATACATTATTGGCAGCCGTTTGGCGTATGCGTTTTGTTTTATCATGATTGCCTGACATTAGAATATAAAGATACTATGCGATATGTTAAAAACCGGTATAATGAGAACATTATGACATGGTTCTCAATGTTTTGTGTGAACTGTACAGTCGTTGAATATTGTCTATCGTAGATGTGTTGGTAACAGTCACATCTACTATAGACAATTATTGTTAGACTACAGTTTAGTACACTGTTTGATAGCCAGAATTAAATAGTGCTAAAGCACTAGGAAGTGGTGACGGGTCGGCGTTTTGGGGGACGGCTTATGTAATTTTGACGTTCGAAAAGGGCTGATTCTCAGCCTAGTTTGAATTTAATGACTTTTGATTTGATTTGATTACTATGAGAGTTGTAAGATCATCATCAACATCTTTATTATCAGCCTGCAGCAGTTACTGCTGGACGTTGTTCCTCAAATTGCACATTTCGATTTAGCTCAATCCTCAGTCATTCTCCATCCGATTATTTTAATTTGTCATTTCATAGACTACCAAATGCACTGAAGTCTGTTTATGCAGCTGCGAGTTCTATTGCGGACGCTCTAATAGTACTATGTGAAAGTGTGACATGAATGATTAAGCACACAGCTAAATATTAAATACCCGATTAGCACAGCTGCTAAGAGCTTGGCTGTCTGCACTAACGGTCCCTGTATAAATACCCTCTTAACCCCGATGATGTACGCTTTTTGTTCAGTAACAAATAATTAACTTTTACAACAAAACTTGGTAAGAATGTTGACTAAAATCGATTGACCTATATTAAAATGGCTGAACTTCTAGACTTTCGACTGAAGAATGTTAGACAAGAAAACAAATTAAAATACTTCGTAAATATCTAAAGATAAATAATATTACTACTATAGCTACTGTCGTTTCTGCGACTGCTGGCTGTCATCACGAGGTCCTGGGATCGAGTCCCGGGATAGGCAGTAATGTTGAATTGCTCAATAACAGTCCAAATTTCGAAACTGCGCCCGTAAATTGGCAATAGATAGGCTGGTCGTATTTTAAATCGTAACTGTATCTGACAAAACGCGTATATAATACGTAAAACGCCTCTGCCAATCCCCTCGAGGGAAAGGCGCGACGTTAAAAAGCGGTATAACTACAATACAAAGCTTCCAACGGATACCCCATCAAAATGCGGAAGGTGATCTGAATGCCAAAGGATTGGAACGAGTTTGTTTAGTATACAAATCAGCTGTTTACGTTTTCTACCTATACAGCATCATTGTTGCTGATAAATAATAAGTTGTTGGCATTACATAACCGTTGTTACTGCATTGAATAAACGATTGTCTAATACCGCATCATTGGTGTAGCGGTCGTGACCTCGATGGATGATCATTAAATGATGAGTTTGATCGGCATCCAGATGTGGTAAATTTTACTCATTAGAGAGTTCTGTGATGATCACTGTCAAAATAGCATAATCTAATATCACACATCATGTCACATTATGTATTCTTACTCTTTCTCAGGTTACAGAGTTGATTATTTACATAGTTTACTATAACAACATATTTTCCCAGTATTCCGGTAGCGCAACGGATTTACTCGTTAATGTATTCTTTACATAAAGGTCGCATTATTCTAGCGCAAATCTCATTCAAATTATCAACCTCACGCGTTTCGTCGGCACACTCCCCGCCTGCGTAACAACAATAATGTAACGTAAACTAAAGGAAAACTATCGTATATCCTGGCACAAGGTTAGTTGATCTCGGAGCCGCCCGCTAAGTGCTCCCAGCCGCTTGGGGAGTCGGGGGCTCGGGGGCTTGAGGCCACGCCACATACGGCAGTAAGTTACATTTAACGATCGCAATACCACATATGTAGCAGCTGGATAACCTGGCTATGTACCGAGAGTAAGTACTGTACCTATGTTGCCTGGATTGATTTTATTGCACGAATGAGATGGCAGAGATAATTCTTTGCAGGGTAAGCGGACAGGTTAGTTTGATACGTTTAATTGTATTTATAATTTCGACATAGATGATATTACTAATATTTTGTAACAATATTTTGATGTAAAAGGGTGTCCGTGATTTCTTGCCCGTTCTTCTCCATAGGAACCTATACTTTGAGCAACTAGCTTCATCTTTCTAACTGACAGACCGACCCCTTGACAATTCAAAAGTGCCTGTAATTGGATTATTTGACATAAATGCTTTGAGTTTTTTTCAATCACAAGCCTTGTTTGCCAGTATAGCAGGCTGCAGGCAGTAATACTAGTATAGCAGGCTGTTATCTCAGACTTTCGAGAACTTGCTTGACACATTTCTATGTAAATGGAAATTCTACTCCCAACCCTGAGAATTCTCTAACAGAGCGGACTACTCACACTTATTCAGCTCTATTCAGCGTTTGCCCATAGAAAACGCGCGAAACGCGTAAGCTTCCTTTCAGCTATCCGCAGCTGAAAGGACGCGTACGCGTCTCATACAAAATCGTAGTTTTCTATGGGCAAACGCTGAATAGAGCTGAATAAGTGTGAGTAGTCCCTTAGTCTTTGCCTTGGCTCGCTCTTGACATCTATCACAGCATCTTACGATCTGCATCTTCATACATTAAATTAAGCTAAACATAAGTAATCGCTGCATAAACAGCACTCATATTTTCCTTAACAAACAAGTTACGCAGATGGTAACATCTTACTTATTTATTATACTTTATTATGTGTAATCTGTCTACTTGAAATGGAAACAACATGACAGTAACAGGTGAGACTAATCTATGGTTTAATAAGCTTATTGGTAACTCGCAAGAATTTACTCGCCCGAAACGGGCGAATCGCACTTTTAAATAATATTATTGTTTCCTGAGCACGATGCACGATGTTAATTTTGGCAAATCGATAACTCCAGAAATACGTAGGAAATTGAATTGTACATTTTGATTTTTTTATGCATTAAAGTTAAGAATTTTTCTGAACTATTATTTAACTTTTATTTTATTCCATAATTTTTTAAATGTAAATAAACTAACGTCGTGCGAATCGCCTAAACAAAAATTGATATAAATTTTATTAAAAGTGTCGATTCGCACGTTTCGGGCGAGTAAATTCGTGCGAGCCACCCATAAGCCGTTTAATAATATCAACAAAATTATTTCATTGCGAAATAGCTGCGTAGTCAAGTTTGTTAAGTCAACATAAAACACGATTAATCTTCACTTTGCCCACTTTAAAGGTCACAATAAGATTTATTGAAAACTACCTGCTACCCGCGGCTTCGCCCGAGTGAACCCTAAATCTTTTTCTAAAATAAAAGTTAAGTTATTCCTTAAAACATCAGCTACCTGCCAGTGAAGGTCCCATCAAAATTGGTCCAGCCGTTTCGGAGATTAGCCGGAACAAACAGACAGACAAAAAAGAAATTGTTATACATTTGTACCGTAATGCATTTGGTAAAAAAAGATTCCGACGAACTGAGAACCTCCAACTTCTTTTGAAGTCTGTTACAAGCTGTTTGAAATTACAAACAGACACTTCCATTTTATTTATTTGTATAGATTACTTATGACGAGCCTGCCAGCTCAGTCGTATGATACACAAATATTAGTCGACTCAGACAGTAATTAGCAGTTTATCTGACAAGTCTAATCTAGTACGTCGTACGAACTAATAATAGCTAGTTGGAAGTTTGATTACAGGGTTTGAGTTCAATTCATCAACTAGGAGTCCTCTACATGTTAAGTCGCGTGACGCGACGCAACACCGGTAATTGTTCAACCATGTTTTTTTTAACTAATAGTACTACTATTTACGTGTATGTACAGTGCCAACCTACATCATTCACTGTGTGGTCCTGGACCTCTATATAACACAACTATTACACATAAACCTTACCCTAAAAGCTCCCTAACAAAGTTCAAAAAGCCTTGAAATACCTTAGGAACTAAAGTAGCTCCTAAGTAACACTTATAACAACACCTTATTGTTGTAAGTACTCGTCTAGTGTACGTAGATGGACTAGTAACCCGTAGTGCTCTCTCATGTCAGGTGTGGTTCGACCTTCATCGTAATTGCGTAAATTTATGCGTGGCTAATGCACTGAATCACACGACATTCGAATGTGATTTAGAGTAATGAGAGATCTGTTGCTAAGTTGCTAAGCTAAGGAGAATTAATGTGAACTATGTCTTCTTCTTCGTAACACTCTTGTCAGAGCGGTCGTGGTAGATCCCTGGTTCCTGTAGTTTCTTGTCCAGGGGCTGATGTGATTCGCGTCACGATTTCTCAGAGAACTATGAGAGTATAATATAAGGTGCTGCAACTTTTAAAAGTCAGCAGATGTTTAAGGATAAGGATGCCAGGGTCGAAACTTAGTGCAAACGTATGCTTTGATTTGTCAAAATCAAGCTAAAATGCACTGATTCTTCAATGCACGGAGTCTTCTATGAATCTCCACCTGAACAGGTTTAGAGTCTGTTTAAAGATGAAGATGAAGGGACTTAGGTGCTATCACTTATGCAGTTACATAATAATATGCGTGAACATTATGTATGTACCTCACGAATTTTTTTCTACCGGTGTAGCGTTGCGCTAGTGTGCACGAGCCTTAAAGAGAGACTATCATGCCATTACACGGTGCAATATCATCAACGAAGGAATAACGATGAGTCAGACTCATAGGTAATAAACACCTGTTCGAGTCTTCGGGAAAACCGGCGCCGTGACGTGTGTTGGAGGTAGAAATGAATAAATTGAAATGAGCTTCAGTTGTCTACACTACACTATTATTATAAAAGAAAAAGATTTGTATTTTTGTTATTAATGAATAAACTCAAAAACTACTGAACCGATTTCAAACATTATTTTGCCAGTAGAATACTATATTATTAATTTATCACTGAGTAACATACTATACAGGCTATAATTTACAAAGATATCGCTCAGGCTAAACCGCTGGCGGATACACCACGTGGGTTAATCTATTATTATAGCTAGTATGTAGTATTTTGTTATGATATTACTTAAATAAAGAGAATATCCAAATCCGAATCACAATAGGCACATAACAATTAAAGCTCCCGCAGACAGGCTCGCCGCGTCTCTAGTAGAACAATTTATATGGAAACTATGTGCGCAGCCTTAAACCTTTCGGAATAAATTCGCTAAAAATCCGTTGTGTAGTTTAGTAGAAAAACGCAGTCACACAGTCAGACGCGAAAAGCGGCTTTAATTATTAATATGTTTAGATAATCGGGAAAAGTTTAGCTTTCTATATGAGAAAGATATTTTATAAACCGATCTGTATTTCATGTCTAGAGATGCACCTTTTACAAATACAAACTCACAATAAATCTTATTTAATACCAAGACTTGTATCTGACGCTCTACCTCTCGCTGTATGTACTACAGTTCTCGATACACAAACTGACAACGTATTCTTATCGGAACAGTATCAGCATTATGTGTAAACAATGCTAGTGAACGGTAACACACGGCGGCACATTTTCATGTCAATAAGGAAGTGTTGGAAGCGCTTCCCTATTGCAATGGGAAAGACAGAAATTGTGTCAGCTGCTTTTTCCTCTCGAGTTGCGATGCGATTGCGAGTCAACAAAGGAAATAGATTGGATTTGTTACTTTGTTTGTTGAAGGTATGATTTTATGCGGTAATATTAAGAGGGTGCGTTCTGAAAGTGGGCAACGTCGCAAATAGATGTCAAATATATCGCTGTTTTCATTAATTTGGCAATATTACTGTATAAAAATATGATTTATGGCTAACTAGCGAATTAGAATATTTATTTATTTTGGATCTCCATCTCCATATTGACTATGAAATGCAATAATGGATATCTTAACACCGAATATTTAGTTTTAGATGTAAAAAAAAATATACTTTTTTACACCTAAAACGGTTACAACATCAAATTCACTAGTTACTCACTAGTTATTCACTAGTTCTAGTTCACTAGTTAGCGATATTTTATATTTCTATACAATAATATTGCGAAATTAATCAAAATAGGTAAATATTTGACAGCTATTTGCGACGTTGCCAACTTTAAGAACCAACGCTCTTAATATATGGATTTGTAAGAATTGTATAGTCCAGAATTTCAGATATTGGATAAACGAATCACACAAATTGTGATTGAAAATAAAATCTCCCAAGGCTAGATCGTTTCAGTAAGCAAAGTTCAACGTGTAAGTGTTTATGTGTAAAAAGCGGTACAACAACATAAACTAAGCTCTGCCCATAGAAGACGTAATTGATTGAAAAAAAACAAGTTAATGCTCTACTGTACTTAACATCTTTACTTCAAGGGTTGTAGGTACCCATGGTATGTATATAGTTCAAGGTCACTATGTTGCATTTTTAAATAATTCAGGCCTTTACCTACCTCTGTTTCATTTGCACTCAAGGGGTAGGTACTAGGTAGTACATAAGTGGGTCAAGGTCAACTGAATGCATTAAAAAAAAAAAGGTATGAACAGTAACAATACCTGTATAATAATGCTTTCTCCGCTGCGCGTGTTGTTTAACGGTCAAGGCGAACTAGATCCATTTAAAAAAACGGCTTTCACTCCCCTTAGCATGTAGTAACATATCTGTACAATTTTTTTCCACACGCTAGCTTAAATACTGCGGTTTATTATTTATTTTCAGGTATTAACCCATAACAATATTACACATACATGCATTAAATTACATCACACACATGGTGCAAATATTATTTAGCTATAAGAATTGATTTGTTATGAAAGCACGATTCAACGCGATATTTATGAAAAATACAAATTGAGATTACATTTATTACGCGACATTAAGATCCACAACATTTTCAAAGCACCAAAATCGTGATTAACAGCTTTTCATACTAGGTAGCTTCGGCCTTGGGTAGTACTAAAACTATAAATACCAACCCACAACTTAAAAAAAAATTAAACATAGCAATTTGGAGTTTTTATAGTCACCGTGAACTCGACCTTAACAGTTGGGCCAACTGATTGAATCGTTCTATAATTAAGAAAATTAACAATTCCCACGCAAGTATTTCTTCGAATTCCTCGTGGCTTCTACACACGTTTAGATTAATCAGTCCAAGCTCTAAATGAATATGTAGGTCAACAAATATCTGTCCCGATGGCGGACGTAACGGTATAGAACGCGGACGCTTTAAAACTAGTTCAAGTAGACGAACAAACTTTATATTCGTACCATTTTTAGCCAGGATGTCTGAATTCCGACCTACAGTTGAGACAAAGGGAATAACTGATTCAGGTTTATTTATTTTAGAGTTGGTTTGTTTTGCTGGGGCGAAATGGAACTGGAATAGTGTTTACAAAAAATTATCTATTTCCGATAGGGAAATTAATTGGAATATTTGGCATAGTTTCAGGATCAATCGTTTTAAATGTTATAGAAGTGGCCTTTTCTATGATGTGTCTTATTCGACCAAGCTTTATCATATCGACCTACTTTTAAAACTAAATTTTCCCCCCGAATGGTGCTCAATATTCTCCCATATATAAACGTAGCACGAATTCTTTGGTGCTTCACTATCAAAAATATAAAGTACTCTTTGAACGTTAAGTATTTTATATAAAAGACCTGCAAAAGGCTCTTTGATGGTTTATATATGCGATATTTTATCCCCCGCGGTCAAGAACGCCGTTTCGCCGAGATTTTTCTCTTGTATCTCGTAAAGAACGCTGTCCTTGTATGTGAAATATTTAGAGAGCGTAGAACTCGAATAAATTCAGGAGAAGCGAATAGGGACGGCAAAATTTGTCCTGTAGATACACGATTTAGGTTAGCTGTATGTTTTATTTGAAAGAAGAAAAATAAAAGACAACTTGAATACCTAGTTAGTACTTAAAACAAAACAAATATGAATGAAATGCACAGATCCCAGCGTGGTTTAACCAGACTCGGTAAATCGAATGAACCCCCAGATTTGCACTAGCTAGATTTGGATTATCATGTTTCATGGGGCTGGCTACAAGGGCCATTGCATATCAAGGAGTAAACGGGGTGGCGCGGTAATGGTAGGAACAAGACCGTGCCCTCAGGATAAGGAAGGATTATCTAGATAGTACTTAAGAAAAAACAAATACCTATTAAATTAAAAGCATGGAAAAAGTACTCAGCATGATGCTGTGCTATGGGGGAGACAACAGCACCACGCTGAATTTCAGTGGTGGCACCAAAATCAACGAGTTGCTTTCAACTTTAACCTACTTTTTTTACCAGATCCGGTTTTAGATTGTGCTTATCAATTACCTATGGAACAGTCATTGATAGACGTGTTCTGTTGACATGAATTAAATGTGCATTACTTTATAAATTGCGATATTTATACGCCACACACACACGATATTTTTCCAAGGTAGATTGACTGACATAGATAATACACTATAGAATTGTAAGACCGACCACAGCACAGTTGCAAAAAGAAATTAATTAATACTTTATTGTCTGACTGTGACCGCCTCGTTGGACTAGTGGTCGCAACTGCTACTGCTGAGCATGCGGTCCTGGGTTCGGTACCCAGGTCAGGCAAAGTGTCATTGGGTTTTTCCATCCAGGTATTTCACAGAAGCAGCCTGGAGCCTGGATTTGTGTCCGGTTAATGGCAATGAGCTCACCCCCCTATTAAATGGGAGTTAAATATAACTGGCGAAATGTGGGTGTTACTATGGGTAGGTACATATCTGCCTAACCCTTCGGGGATTACAGACGTGATGTTTTGTTATGTTACTATAATTGTCTTAGGGGTATGACGATTTACGAGGAACACAATGATAACTATCCGAGATGAAAGTGAAAACGTGTCCATCAGCTGCATGCGCTTCAACGATCTGAATGAGAGCTGCCAAGTAGTACTTGGCACGTGCTGTATAATAACGGTAATTGGTATTTAATGAACGTAATAACGCAGCACTATGTGGGGGTGTGATATTATAATATAATGCAACCATGCATGGCTTTGACACTGCACCTATGCAAAATCTAACTTTACTAATATCTTAGTTTTTTTCATGAAATCTGAAATCATTTATTCAGATGTAGAATTGATTTTCTAATTGCTTAGCCAAGTTAAGATTGAATGATACTTGCAGGTCAGGAAAAGCCAAGGTGTATTTTCTCAAAATTGTGTTATTTTATGATAGTTCAACTTTAGTGAAGCTTAAATTTACCAGGGGTTTTTGACAAAAGTGCTTTTAAAGCAATTACGTATTAAAAGTTAAGGCTCCCGCAGACAGGCGTGACACGACGGCGCGACACCATACCGGTAGAACAATTTCATTGAAGTTTTCATAGAACTTGTTCCACCAGATTCGCGTCTCACCGTCGCGTCGCGCCTGCCTGCGGGAGCTTTTCAGATGAAATTAAATAAGGTATACTTTACAATTAGAATGGAAGCAATGCAATACTTTCAAAGGCGACTTTCTCCTAAAAATAAAAGTAAGTGTAGTCCACCATTCACACGTAATAGTAGACTACTGTAGGTACAGTAGATCGTAGACGGCTATCTTATCTTGACCCCATATTTATAGAGCGCTCGTTAAATTGCACCTGTGTCTTTACAAACGAGACGTTTAATATTTATTGTGGAAAGGTCTAGTGCCAGTAGTAGTGAGGTGTCTTTGTAACAAAATGACACGTTTAATATTGTTCTGAGTTTGTTTCGGCCTTTCTTCTCAGAGTAGTCAGATAGGAAACGCCGACCTTATCTAGTACTTAAAATATTATTGACGTGTAAAAGTGTTTCTACAAACCTATTTACAGAAAATAAAATCATTTCATTTCATTTCATTATGGAAACTCCATTTCCTTATATCATAGAGCGCTACATCGGAACGTTTGCACGCCAATTCATTTTTAACTAGCAGCACCCCGCGGTTTCACCCGCATAAGTCTCGATCTCGTGGGAATATCGGGATAAAAGTATCCTTTGTGTTAATCCAGGTTATAAACGATATGTATGCCAAATTTCATTCATATCCGTTCAGTCGTTTTTGCGTGAGAGAGTAAAATACATCCATCCATCCTCACAAACTTCGCATATTTATAATATTAGTAGGATAAAACAAGAAAAAAAAACATGTGAAATGTGGTTGTGCAATACCTAGACCTATGACTAAATCTACGGAGAATACACGCGAGATTTTATGTGAGAAATATTAGATGCCACTAAATTGGTACAAAAAACACTAGCTTTGTATAAGGTTTGGTTTAATTTAGCTAGTGTCAGCGATCATCTACTAGAACATCTGTTAGTTGTTACTTGAGGATTAGATCAGTTTATTTAGGTACTATGTTCTCATACGAGTTGCATTCCAGAGTTATAACTACCACATAAATAGTAACAGACCTGCATCGCATTAGACCGAACGACTCAGCAGTGACTACGACGAACATAGCACGTATACCCGTACTAATTAATACAATTATCACTTATAGAACTTCAAAGATAAGACGAATACAATGTAGTAACCATTTACAAGAAATAAGATAATAAGCTCATAGTAGCATTGACAGAATATAAACAAGGTTTATAATGAATAATAACATGTTTTTTTATCGTCTATGGTGAGCAATTGCTTCATTCAATATTTATTACCTTCGCGTTAGTACCTTGTACCTATAAGTTTATCTTTATTGTTGAGCTTGTGAACGAAGAGCTCAAACCAGGTTTGCCAGGTGGCGGATTCATAACTGGACAGGCCTGTTTCCACAGGACGTGTGTCTGTGTTAAGAATGTGGGATTATGGAAATTTCTATTTCTACGCGTTCTGTCGTTGAACACATTCAGGAATTTATGATATATTGAATATCGTAAAGCTTCTTTAACTTTGCATACTAATGATATTAGATAAAACCGATTACTGATAAAGTATTGCGAAGTCATTATAAGTCATCTTCGTTCAGACTTTAATTCGAAGAACATCATGCTAAAATTACCGTTCAAAGTGTTAACGTAGCTACAAATATTACCATCTTTAACAACAACATAACCTTCTCGCCAGTTTTCCCCGAAGGGTTAGGCAAAGGAAGGGTTAGGCAGAGGTAGGGAGAGGGCACCCACATTAAGTAATAGGGAGCGAGCCAATTGCCATCAATCGGATACAAATCCAGACTCCGGGCTGCCGAGAAATACCTGATGGAAAATCCCAATCAGACTTTGCCCGACCACCTTATGCGCAGCAGTTGTGCTTGCGACCACTAGACCACCGATGAAACAACAAATGGAAAAATGTAGACTCGCTAACTGCTAAGATACCTAGGTTGAACTCAAGTCCCCCGGGGCCATTGCCATCTAATTTAAGAGGACCGGTCCAATCTAAACTAACGCGGTCGAACCCTAGCATTAGACTGTGGGACAGACTAGAAAGCTCGCCGATCTAAAATACTGCCTGTCGAACGCAAACTGTTGTACTACATGGTCTGAAATGCTAGAGCCCTGCCCAACCTATTTATCTCAATGGACTGTCACAACTCGTGTTGGTTGAAAAGCAAGATTTTTTTTTAATTCTCGGATTAGGATATAACTTGTTTCTAAAGGCAACTTATACACGGTGAGATCAATTTGAACAGATGCACCTACGACAAATTGGTCTGACAGTATGCGAGCACATACACGAAATAATCTACTCGCAGTCGCTCCATGTAAGAAACTGACATTCAGCTGCACCCGGTTAGACTGAAAGCTGACCCCAATATAGGTGAGAAAAGGCTAGGTAGATAACACAAGACAATTTCATCAAGCAATGTTAATATATAAATAAATTTTAAACAATTATTAGTTTTAGCGAGTGGTCACTCCCGTTATCATCGTAGTAGCGTAATAGGCACACATGGTACGGATTTTGATGACGTCAGACCGGTCTGATGGTAGAAAATCTGACCGTGTCTTTACACGGAGTAACATAGAAGGAACTTGTTTTCGGTAATAGAGTAACTAATCTTTTGGCAGTGTTTTTATAGACGTTAATATGATCGATACAGACGCCTTCCGTTATCATGGCGTAATGTGTCAATTACCAGTGATTGAACGCCTACATTCCTAATCTGTCTCAAATACGAATTTAGTTTTTTTTGCTTATGTTATTAAGTTGTAAAACGATTTGCAGTAGGTATAATTGAGGATAATAAGAGCCTTTCAGTTTTCTCATTAGAACTATTAATTATTCAGTATTATTACATAGAGAACCACTTAGGTTAGATTTAGCAAAACGTGTCGGAATGTCTACTTTGTAATAGACGGATTACCTAATGTGTAATCACAATTAGATTAAAATTTCGTAAAGGGTTTTGATAAAGTCCTAATATAAGAACATACATGTGCCAAAGCATAAGTTACAGAAAGTTCTTAATTGATTGCAGACGCGTGACCCAATTAGATATTTTTTAATTTCTCTCAATCGCCTTAACGGTCCTAGAGGATTCATCATGAAACTGGGCTATTCAGTTAACCCATGAACCACTCAAATCATCTTTAAAAGTTTTGAACTAATTAGGAGTTTGTTTGAATTTATAGACACTAGACTAGTATTATCAATTCCCTATGGTAAGCTATGCCTGTATCTAAATTGGGCACGGAGAACGAAAAGATGGATTTCTCACTAGTGATGTTTGCCTTCTGTATAACATTGTGCTGTAATTTGCGGTGTATGTAACGAGATCTCCCCAATCAAGACGTTCATTTGTTTTTTGACTACTTTTGGAGGTGTCTGACGCTGTTTTCATACCCACCCTCAGGCTGGCTAACGGGCAGCTTGAACCCCTGTAGAGTAGACCCATCATATGTTTACAAAGTTTCAACTAACCAGCGCTGCTCTTGTGATGTAGTCAGTCCGCGATCACCGCTCCATCGGCACACCGGCATTGACTTGACGCCGGCGTCGGCGCCACTGCGGACGCACACACGCACACACACACACTGGCACTGTCACTGGCACTATGCAGCCAACACTGGCACTCGCGCACCACACTGTATGGACACACGACACGACGTACGGCGGCGTTGCCGTCCGAAACTTCACTGATCACTGCGTCCGAATGCTTTCACTGCACCTGTAACAAGTGATGAGGTTTTGTTAGATTTTATTCTGGTAAATGATTTGGGTCAGCTGAAAGTTGTACCATATTGTGAAGGATAGACTGCTAAACTAGCTGTAGTGTGGAAACAATGAAGAATGTAGTCCTGCTGTGGATGTCGTTGCAGTACAACATTTCATAGATTGTGGGCTTGTGGGTGACATTTATAAAACACTCGTAAGATGGAACAAAACAATCTGCCAGATTGTTCCCGCAATGCAATCTCAGAGTTTATTTATTTATTTATTTAGGATCTCCAACAAAAGATGTACACAATACATGACACATAACTAAGGGACAACATCAGGTATTCAGTAGGTGTACTCCTTCACTTATAGGAGACCACAGCATGCACACATATAGTTAAAAACTAAGCTAACAAAGTAAAAATATTAATCAATTATTAATAAATAGTTGGACAAGTTTTAATCAAATTGCATCACTAAAGTTCTTTCAGATGGTTCACCAACCCTAGTACAACCCTTTGCTTTAGCAATCTCCTTTATATTAAAGACAAAGCACTTTTAAAAGAACGCTGACGTTTAACCTGTAACCGTCGGTGCTTATAAAAGGAGTTTCATGCGTCGCTTCATCTCCCTAGATTACAAAAGGTTGCAAAGGGTCAAAGTCCTCTCTGAGAGAAGTTTGTGCCAATCTGGACAAACCTGTTTCAATGAATGGGTATAACATAATCTTGAATAGCACAATACATCACCTGCAAAATTGTGTACGAAACTGAGATATGGAAGTAAGTAGTTAATAATTCCACCTTGTAATAGGAAGTAAAGATAAATCTTGTCGTAAAAGGGTACAAAATGATACATAATATAACATTAGCTACATCTCGGTGGTCTAAAGTCGTTATTTAGTTTTACGTGGCTACGTCTGGTCGTAGCGTCGACGTAATATTTTACGGTCTATAAACGGACGGAACAACATTGTTGTTTTAGAGCCCTGGGGCATTACCTGCATTGTTTCCTTACAAACTAACACGTACGATACTATGGTATGAATGCATGTATGTAAACATGGTAAGCGATTTTGTGTGCTATTGATGGTTCGCCGACAAACGGCTTAGAGGAAACGCTTTGTCATTAAAATAAGTCATTTTGATACGCCGTCTTCAAAGTTTATGTTGATACTTCCACTGTAGCAGGTACTGCGGGATCTGCATCCTTTACAATAAACAACTTTCAATTTCAATCTGAATGATTTTGAAGAATATTGTTAATTCATTGCTTCATATTTTCGAAAAAATTATCTGCTTAACATCGTAAATAACGCAATGAAAGTTGTTGAACATATAGTAGTTCTACATATAGTATTAACAGGTTATAGGAAATGTCAGTTACTCTCGTCACAAATGGACAATGCATTAATTTACCTCCTTCACTCTCTGGAATGTCATAAATATTGATAACAGCAAAATTACACACAAGAATGAAATATATAATATATTTTAATAAACGAAATATTTAGTTTCATTACCAACTTTCAGACATAAACAAACACGTCTAAACTTTTTAAATAAAGTGTCAATCATTGAAGATTGGTATCTGAACCTTTGACAGTTACTTCAATTGATATTTGGTTCACCAACATCGTTCACTTACAAAATTAAAAACCTACGCTTCGTCAATTTCGAAATTGAGTGTCTATTTGAAGAGTAACATAAACAAAATTATTGATAAATACTTGTGCCATATGCAATCATAAATCAACCACAAACTAATCAATTAATCAGGTCAGAAAACCAATCAAAGAGATCACTTCCTCTATAATCCCTTTTAAACTTCGAACCAACTTAGCTGTGGAGCTGAAAGTTGTGAGAGCGACTGCACAAACTTTCAGAGCCGTTGTAACTTTGTAAGCTGAAGTAATATGCTTAAACAGCATCCGTGTGTAGTCTACCATATGCAAACAAGTAAAAACTACTAGACTAAGCAGGTCAGACGAGCAAGCAAAGTAAGCAAACTGCAAACAGATCACCGATTCATATAATCCCTTGTGAAGTTCGCATCAACTTCGTCGCAACTAAAAGTTGTGAGCGCGAGTGTACAGCTACAGAGGCGTGCAGATCCACGCCAAGTGTGCCGTAGTCATTTCCGTAAAAAGCATCTGTCGAGACGGGGAACAACTCGGCCGAACACTGGAGGCACAACTATACGAGAAACTTTTAATTGAAAGGAGCATTGATCGCATCCGGTAGGACAAGACAGCTGCGACAAATCATTACGTTTAATTATTGAGAATTGGGATGATAAGAGCTGAATTATAGACTAAACAAACGTGGTATTACTACGTCGTGAACACAGATATCTGAAAGTCATTTAATTTAATCATCGTATTAAAAATAAACTTCGTCTTAGGTTATGAAATAAAGAATATGGTTGTCTGAAGCAAATCTAGATCACTACGTATATTCATAGAATTGGCTCATTTGAAATTCCGAATTCAGCGTAGTCTAAACGCGTATCGGTTCCAGATGAAAATAAAATGGATTCTAGTGTAAAAGTTGAGAGTTTTATGGACTTTTTATTCAGTCTGATGTTATCTTCAATGAAAAGTGCTTTAGTAGCACTTATAAACGCCATTTGTAGTTTCGCAAACAATAGGAGTATTTCACCAACTTCAGTGCATTAGCATACACAGGCACACAAGCATCCTTTGAAAAAACTGGAGCATATAAAAAGCAATTTTGACCGCACATCTCATAAACCGTTTTCTAAAAGAAATCGATATAAAAACTGACATTGTCAGTTCCATAGAAACAACTAATCCTACTTTTTAAAGCAACTCATGTTAGCGGTAGTCATTAGTCGAACATGACAAGTCTCCGACAAGCAACACAGTTGATCAATCAGAAACCGTTCCATATGGACAACCCTGGGCCATATGCGGAGTATTGCGGTGTAATTGTACGTTCCGTTCCCAAGATTTCAACAGTTATGTCTGTTAACTGTAAAAACATTTCGTTCAATTATAAAGATAAGTACTATTTGATAATGATATTGAGCTGTCAGTAAAGCCAGCTTGTTGAGTAATGGCGATGGTTATTTTCCAATTTTACAATGAATCAGTTTGAGTGGCCACTTCTTTGTTAGATGTGAAGATAATGTTACTTCCGTGTGTCGGTCGTAAGAGACTGGTTTTCTCAATTTCCGTATTGTAATCGTACTTTCAATTATAGCGATAATTGTTGCGTTTGAAGTTACTTTCTTTTCTTGTCCGAATGGGTGTGTATAAGTATAAAATAAAAATAATGTTTCTTTGTTACGATGTAACTGGAGTACGATTGCGAGTGGTTTTATTTGAGCTCGCCGCCTTGTGGTTCAATTTACGTGTACTTTGAATCCATTTATAAGCTTTCACGTATCTTTGTAAAAACCGCATCGGGAGCGGGGGGGGGGGGGGGTTTCTAAAGGTAAACCGACTTATTTCAAAGCAAAAGAAATCGGGAATGTAGTTCGAATTTAAAGTGAACTCAAAGCAGCCACTTTTAATTCCTTACAGCGTGCCTGCCGGATCTGAGTGGGACGGTCGCATAAAGAACACCGCATACATCTGAAACTGTGGAATCCACTCCGGCCGAATTGCCGTTCCAACAGATAGATGTGTGCAATCCACATCTGCTATCTGTTTAATTAACGTTCGGGAAACGATTTCTTATCGACGGTTACTTGAAACCGATAAATTGTTATTGCACCTCGGGTCGTTGGACTATCGATTGCCGAGTTTTGGTTCTGTGAACTTACTGTTCCAAGGAGACAACGGGGACTGGTTTTGGCAAGGCTTTCTCTGCGACTTACTGGTTGTTTTTCGGTATAAAACTCAAATTATCTCTGGCGTTGGAATTTCCAATTAATTAAAAAGAAAATTTTAAGAGAACAACCAAGATTCTGTAGTGTTGCCAAAAAGAACTTGCAAGATTAATATTGTTACTATTAAACACGAAACCCAAACTATCAGTAAATTAAACTAGACCAACCCCAAACAAATGGTTCACGGAGCAGCACCAAAGCCCTAATTCACAACGCTTCCAAAATCGATAATTTTAAACGAACCCAGTTCCCCATGCACGTCAAATGGAAACCCTTTCACCGCCAACACCGGAGATATAGGACCGCTTTGTCCAACCGCAAAACTAGTCGCCGATATTATCAGATGAGAGAGACACAGACCCGTTTCCGAAGTAGACACACTGATTTACCGTGTACAAAACTGATAGCATTTCGAGGGTACACCGTACGCCTCAGTTCGTTAATTGGAAAGCGATGTTTAATTACAGATATCTATGTTCGTCCTTCCGAGGGTAGTTCCACAAACATGATAATTTACTGGCACACGATAATCTTTGACAAGCGATCCCTTTGAGACGGTATTGATTGCTTTGCTCCCAGGAGTAATGTAGGCGGATAAGACAATGACCAATTACCATTTGATTAATTACGCTAGACAAGCCTACGTGCTGGGGGTTTTATTGATTCTCTACACGATGATAGGTGATTGACTGTACTTATAAAAATGTACGCTTTTTCTTGGAAATTCGCGCATAATGATAATGTATAAAAATCGTAGTAATTATGTACGTTAATGGAATGGTAACCAAATGAAACGATTTCATGGAAATCCTTAATTACATTACAAAATATCGTAGAACGAATTTTCGTTCTGAATTACACGCTTTAATGAGTACAATCATACTCCACTTCTGGCCACAGACGGTTTACAATTAAACGAATAAAACGCTCTACAATATTCCAAAAATTGTTCGCAATATAAGTCTCTCTTTGGAGGATCACGACAAATCTGGTTCAATAAAATTCTCGGAACCAGCACATGGTTTCCATTGACACAAAAACATGACAGCCCAAAAGTAGGACAAACTCTATCGCCCAAAACAGAAATAAGTTTGTCTTGTAAGAAATTAAGAGTGACAGCTTCCAAAATGTTTTGCTTATTCTTCCAAGAGTTTTGTAGATTTCTAATCTACACTTAGAATAACTTTTCGACATGATTAAGTTATACTTTTTTGACTCGGTGCTGGTGTTAATGAGTAAGATTCGGAGTACAGGAACGAGATCTCCTCACAAACTCCATACCGTCAGTATTCCGCAAAGCATCAAGTTCACAAACTGAACACACATAAAATACTTTGATTACTGATCCAAACAGTTTCATGTAACACACCTCCTTTGATGAATGGAACATAATTTCTCATGATTGAAGATTAGACTGGGAGACTGCGACCTATTTCCAAACTTCCATCCGAATTTCACTCCATCACGGTAGGAGGATACAAGACGGATCAATTTGAATATTCAACGGTTAGCGAACAAGAGTTTGATAGTCTGGAAGCTTTCTGCTATAGACCAAGCAAAGATACAGGCAAACTTTTGCCTTAGCTTGTTAGTGGGTGCAGACGAGGTAATTTTACACAGTTTGGCAGTTTGCGGAGTGCATTCTTGAGATTAATGAATTTAGATATTGATGCATTGAGCTGCACTGTGGAAAGTTGGAATAGTTTTGTGTATTGTGCTTGCCTTGAATCATTCCCTATACGTCGATTCCTGTTATGTGATACTTTTGAGTTCGGTTCAAGGGTTCACTGTCTTGTAAGGAACGGAATTCAGTTACGTTAAATAGAAACAACAAGTTAAATACTTGTAAGTTGAAAGAACAGTGGAAAGTTACGTCGATTGATGTTGTTTAAGTCTTTTGAGTGATTGTATTGTATTAAAGTAAACAACATTTCTAAAGAGAGAAACCCAAAAAATGTTTTAAAAGTATCAAATCGTAATGAAAAAAAAAAAAAAAAAACTTTTCCTTTGACGATCTGAACAAGAAAAAGTTAGAACAATACGAATTAATTACAATAATCATTCATAATGAACAAAAACCTCGGAACAAAACTAAAGTACCGACAACTTTTCGTTTACCGAGACGTAACAAGAAAAAAGTTGTTTACTCGCTTGTTTGTGTAGGTCCGAAAGTCTCAAAACTTGGGGGGTAACTCGGACCAAAAGTCGACACGCGGGGCGATAACATTATTTCCCCTTTACATTTACCATTTGCCTCCACGAGTTGAAACGGTAGTTCGACAGTTACACAGCGACCGACTAAGTTGAACGAAACTATGAATAAAAAAATAGCTAGAAGCGTCAATACACGACCGTTTTTGTGAACTTTTTCTTGGCATAAAACCCGATGGATCTATTAGTTTTTGTGCTCTAATCAACTAAACACTAATTCGTTTTATGATCAATAGAGACACAGGAAAAAATAAATAGCAATTATGAAACTCTAAAAATAATCCGAGTTGTAAACATCATTTTGTTGAAGTTCTAATTTGAAGCGGTCGTATGATTAGTCTACTAATTTATAATCGTTACAATGGTCTCTCAATGGTAAGTTTTTGACAGTTTTTGTATGGCAAATCTGTCAAAAACTCACCATTGAGAGACCATTGTAACGTTTATAAATTAGTAGACTTAGGCCCCTGTTAAAGAATCTGCCACCTCTTATTCCGTGGGTGACCAGAAAAAAAGATTCAGTCTAGCAATAGATGTGTAGACATTAAAGAGCTGATGATAAATTAACTCAAACAACTTCTTTAAACAACGCCATTCCTTCCTAAACAATTTACCAAGAACAACCCCTCAATACCAACAAAGCAATGAACCGTGTATCTCATCCAGCAACACAACATCACAGAATCTAGTTTGCCGAGTACGGGGCGGGCGAACTTGCAAACTGCGCAGACTGTAGGGCGGTGGGGGAGGCGAGAGAGAACAAACTCGCCCGAGTAAACTTTCTCCTCGAGGCCAACGGGTAACTTGTGACGTGTCATAATCTTACTGCTACTTCCATACTCCGTCCATTGCACGGAGATAGTGGAAAAACTGGGCATTTCCATATCTGAATGCTGTGATGTTGTTATTAAGTCTCTCAGCTTTGTGTTTTGCTGTTGCATTTTTGTTAGTTTAACGTTGGACTTTCTGAACAATCGTTTCGTATACATACAGCCGAACTTCAGTGACATTGACGAGGCCTTTGGGTTTTAGCAGTAAGAGGAACTTTCATAGTGCAAGTGATCTCAAACTGAAAATATTTATTTCAATAATTCATTAAACTATAAACAGGCACTTTTGCATTGTCAAAATAGTAGGTTAATCAGTAAGATGAAGCTAGTTCCAAAGCGTAGTAGGTTCATATGGTGAAAAACGGACAAGAAACTCCATTGACTTCTGCGACCCACGGTTTCACCCACGTGCGTCCCGATTCCGTGGGAATATCGGGATGAAAGATCCTATATCCTTCTGCAGGTCATGGTCTACCAATGTGCCCCATTTCATCTAAATCCGTTCAGCCGTTTAAGTGTGAAAGCGTAACAAACAAACTCACTTTCGCATTAAAATATTATTTAGGATATGTTACTAATGTGCGGTTGACTATAGAACATATAAATAATAAGACCGAACTTGGGAAGGATCTAAACGGAGAACTTGTGGACTAATATTATAAAAGAACAAACCAAACTTGTAAAAGAAGCTACTACGCGCCATAATATAAACCTAAGTAAAAACCAATCCTATGTACCGCTGATCGCAGTGTTACGCTCAATCGACCTTAACAGGGACATTGAAGCGACTTCTTTGTATCAAGAACCTATTGAGTAGTGCTCCAATGGCATCGGGAAGAGCTCTTAGATTTGGCTCCGATCCAGAAACACTTAAACCCTAGATAGAAGTGAGACCATGGATAAAACTAGACCAGATTAAGTCCACGAAGAATTTGGGACATATAAGGCAGACAGGCGCAACGCGATGGCACGATAGACAGATAGATAAATCGTTTATTTGGTGCACACAAAAGACACATCATAACATACAAAAGCACGATAAAATAATAACTAAGTACATAAATATTAGAAATAGCTACCTACACAGTGCTATAATTTACAAAAACCACGCGACTTTGATGGAAGAATTTCTATGAACACTTCACGGAAATTGTTTTACCGGTGTCGCGTCGCGCCTATCTGCACAAGCCTTTACTTGGTTGACTGGCTTTGTAGAGGTCCTCTTTAATTACCATTGTCCTTGTTATCGCTATACGTTGATGCGCCTCGAAGATTCTCTTGATAGAACTGTCAAATGTACAGTTCTATGGAATCAAAGACATATTGGAAATACAATATTGAGATGAAGCTAAAGGTATAATATCTTACTCTCGAGTACCTACAGATATGGATTTAAGGCTCCCGCAGGCAGGTGCGACGCGACTCTGGTGGAACAATTTCTATGAAAAGTTCACGGAAATTGTTCTACCGGTGTCGCGTTGCATATGTCTGCGGGAGCCTTAAGCAAGATTTCGTTCTTTTGCTGATCTGAACGAATGTTTCGATTTTATTTTGTACCTTCTCAATACTCAAAAGAAAGTCTGTAACATTCAAAGGGCATAGTCAACAACATCCTAGCAACTTTATAAATGCACAGCTTTTCTTCTATAACTGCTCGGAGAATCGCAAATACATTTCACATTTGTAACAAATTGTAGTTCGCAACACCAGGGCGGTTTAACTTTCAAGTGTTCTTTCATACAAGAAAGGAAGCGGGCAATAAATTCTCTATATTCTCGTTAGCCGTATGAATGGTGACATCAGTCGTGTCACACGTTCATATTATGTGCATGTGCCGCTCGATAATGTGACTGAATAAAAAGCCCAGTCATTCCAGATACTGTATGTATGATTCACGGTGCGATTATGCTAATTCTGCTCTCAAATGGCCTCAATGGGTCTTTTATGTCTGTGAAGTTCATGTGAAGAATGGGGCGATTTTGAGAAGATTGAACACAGTATTGTATTAGGAGCTTTGGATATTATGTGTCGTTATGATACTCATTGACAGCAAGTTTTCCGAACCACTGATTCAAATAACAGAATCGTGAATATTGGACATAATGAATGGTACTTATCGTATACATTTCGCCCGCTCCAACGCTTGTCCATTCACGTGTAAGTAAGGTGATATTTTTCTCGAGTTTACCCCTCAAGTTTTGTAAAAGGAAAACAATATACTGAAGCTCCGAAGCTTTACGAAATGCTCAAACTAGCGGGCGTTCAAACACTTCTAAGGGATCTCACGCACTAGATGACCACGACCAGTGGTCGCAGCGACCATGTAAACTATAGAAACCGATACGAATCGCGAAATTGGCCAACTAGCCCCAAACCATACAATATGACTAGACGGCCACGACTAGCCCGAGTCATGGCAGTCTAGTGCGCGAGATCCCAAAGACTTGGAAGTATGGGACTACAACCTTGCTTGGGTTTCCATCTCCCACCATAGATACCGTACTTATAGACAATCAAATTATAGTTAATTGATTCAAGCGTGACTTGGCGGAAATCCATTTTAAAATAAAATAGACTTAGATATATTTAGTAAACCCCTGTAAGAAATCGACACGTGTTTCACCTCTCAACGAGACATCCTCAGGATGACGATTGACTTGTCGCGATTGATTTTTAAGACTCTTTAAGAATAGTAAAGCGGAATAGTTTACTAAATATATCTACATCTACTGTATTTTAATCAAATTATAGCACAACTATAAGCATAGCATATATGTACCGTGTACGTGTTCTCAAAACATCCAAGTCTGAGTCCCGTGAGGAAAATTCGACATAATTCGTACAAATTAGACAACAATCCTCGTTTAAAGGCATTAAGAGAAGAGAGAGCTTCGCAAAGTTATAATGAAATTCACGAGCAATAAAACTTCCCTTTTGACTAACCCCTAGATATACATTTGAGAGCAGGGTTGTCGCTTGATAAAAGATATTGCTAATTTACTTTAACACAATTAATTTAGCGGTTGAAATTATTAAAATTTTAACAAGTAAGATACCTAAATTAGACACGAGCACATTGAAAGACGGACCCAACATCACAGTATAGGAAATATTGACACAAAGGACATTGCATAACGCAGAATCTAAACCAGCCAAAACTCGTGAATTTGCACATACGACATGAAACATTGCAACAAACAAGAACAAGTCTTACAAAAGAGAAGTATTATGTATTGTCCAGCAGCCCTGAATCCGCGTCGAGTTATGAAACGGGAGCGGGGCGACCAGACGAGTGCCAAACTTAGACAAAGACAGACTAACTTCCATTAAATCTTTTGCAACAAAGTTTACCGTCCCCGCTGACTCTTGTATGTACCCTACCTATCTATGTACTTACTAATAAGTAATAAAATATAATACAGCAATTTCGTGAACTTTCCAGTAGTTAAGAACAAGTTTGTCATAAGGTTTCTAACAAACTTTGAGTTTTCGTAATGTATTATTTAGTAGCTTAAATGTGAGGATAACGGGAAAGTAACCCTTTGAACATTATTAGGTATTATGCTGTCACGAAAGGTTATATTATTGCCAATTTCGATATCTAAATTGGAACAGTAAAGGGTTAAATGGTTTAACATTTGCATATTTTAGCGGCCATTTCCGTCCGTCCGCATCCTGAATCATTGGTACTGTTGATAAGTAATTGATAGGAATGGTTAACCCAGAATTCGTGGAAAGTATGTGGTGCACACATAGTCCAATTAAGGCGACAATAGCCGACATTTTATACTGAAAATCACGTCTACACGAGTAGTGTTAATGATTTGGATATAGTGTTAAATTAGAGCATTTTCTTAATAAATCTATCTGAGTTTTTTTTTAATTATAATTATATTACAATTAATTACAAAGTTATATCTAACGTGGGTAAAAAACGGAGAATTACGCAAAAACTATTAAGCGTATTTTTCTAAAACCTTCACCATTTTAAAGATAATTTAATTAGGTATTATCTTTTGTATTTTTGGTATATACCTGTTTTATTAAAATACCTTTTGTTTTATGTATAATAAATTACTAATGTGTCTAATTTGGGATAACGCTCCTTGATGGGTGAGTCCTATTACGGGCTGGACGTACGACGCGTTGCGTGAGCTCAGCCCAGAGGCCTTAGTGTAAGTTTGCAAGTGAGTAAACGTAACTATCGCGTTTGCGTTAAGATTTTTATTGTCACCTTTATATTCTTAGCATTATGATGTATCGGTCAAATCTTAACGCAAACGCGATAGTTACGTTTACTCACTTGCGAACTCACACTAAGGCCTCTGAATATGCAAGCTAACAACTCAAAGCCATTGGCATATATTTGCATCTTAATTTAAATGACCAATTATTTGGTTGACTGAAAATAATAATTAGTAATATAAATGAAAGCCAATAATTATTGACAAAAGTTTTTTTGTGAGTGGTGTACATAGTAATACCAACTTATCGCCATTTACCCACTGGGAGTATTTGGGAGTTATCTTTTCTTGTAACCATTCAAATTATTAAGAAAAATGATGAGTACTGAATACTTCGTAGCATAAACAATGAATCGATTATCTTCGTTAGAAAACGTCGATATCCCGCATTCTCGTATATTATATTCGAGAATTAATCATGTAATTCAATTTATATTGTGCTGATAAAGTGCGATAAAGCGTATGATTGGATAACTCTTCGCCGAGCAAGCGCTTCAATATAAAGTGTTTATCTATTTATATGTATGACGTTTATAAAATAATAAGGAAAATAGGGGAACCCCTCGAACATTAGCAGTCACGTACGATTGTAGGTAGCCAATAAGCGTTATTAAATATTGATTTTGCATGTCCTTAGGAAAATGAACAAACATGAATTAAATGCCAAGGCAAATCATTGTACATTGCAATTTAATGCTTCAGAAATCATTTATAGTAAGTGGAATAGTACTATTTATGTGAATTGTTTTGTTGGGTAACGCACAAATGTAATACGTTATTATGTCCGTTTGAGTACATATGTGTGGATTTGACAAGTCCCCATAGATGGACAAATGCATCCAAAATAAGCTGGCTAGTGGCAGTTGGTTTAATAGTGGACACTACTAATGGCCGCATTCTATAATTTACTAAAAAAAACTTGTATCTTTATCAATAATGAAGCAAAGCTTTGCTTAGTAGACCCTCCCATATGATAGCTATATCACAGGTAAAATTAGCTTACGAATCTATTTATATGCCCAGTTTGGCAATAAAAAAGTTGCGATTCGTAAGGAAAACGATTCGTTATTGTTTATAGAAATCGAGCAATTTATAACTACTACATTGCCAATACTTGAGCCACAGAATTCATGAATATTTCACTTTACAAACAGAGAAACAGCATAACCAAAACACGTATGTAAGTAAACTCTGCATACAAATTCAGTGCAGAGACTTAGACGTAGTAGGAACGGGCGGGGGTAGTCCGGGGTTGAAATTTGGCCAAAACTAAAGTAGTTTAAGTTAGTTAAAACTGTTGGATACGTGTACCATGTTTTTGACGGATTACTTGTTCGCTGGAGTGTCGACTTTGAGCCGGCGAAGTTGGTTAGTTGACGGTGTAGTAAAACTGAGTATGTGTATTCTTTGTAGTTTGGTAATATAGTATTTTGTATGTTGATCGTGTTTGATTAAGTAAATGACTTGAAAAGAATAGATGTGTGTGGAATAGGGAGAGGGAGGTATTTTCCCTTAACGTGGGTCATTACAGGGTGTCTAGATTGAAATATCTCCTTATGTAGCATTACAAAATGCACTGAATAAACCGGTCCATCTTTTATCAATCGATAAGGTTCATTGCTGCGTTCAAAGGCCAACTGCTTCCGAAGCGGCCCGGTAAACGAGTGTAAAATTCGCGGTCACCTAGATAATAATACCGTGGAAAAACACGTATGCTTGTTTTGTTTTAAATAATTTCATTTCATTCTCAGTTCCACCAAAAATATAGACCAGCATAGACCCATAAATGGTTCATGAAATGTTCACAAAAGCTTTTGATAAAGGAGAACACCCATTTACTGCTACACAATTACTTGAACAATACACAACAAATCGTCGAAACGAGTTCAATACTCTGCGTACACGTTCCGAATGAGAAGTATAGCGTATCTATTATTACGTCGTTTGTACTAGCGAAGCACTACTTCAGATAGCTAGGAGCGACCAACTGTCTGCCTCAGTTATCATACCACATGTTACAAGATGGGGCGAATTATTCGAATGGATAATCGATATAAGAGGTTTTGTTTCTGCCTGTGTTTCTCCAAAAGGATTAAGGTCTAGCTTTGCATATTATATACTAGAACTAGACCTGCCGCTACACGTTATTTTACTTGGATGTAGACCATACTTTTTTGGTCGAAATAGCGAACGTTTAGTTCAGATATGCAAGACGACATGTAGGGACAAAAAATCATTTTGGATTGTGCCACTCGAATAGATTTAAGTGGCACAATCAAAAATGATTTTTTTTCGGAAGAACCTGCGAAAGTATATCGGAAAAAAATGACACCAAATTGATGCTTTTACACACACCGTACATCTCGCCTTCCACGGTTTTGCATTATCATTCCAAGTCATTCAAGACAACGCTTCCAAAATCACACCTTTAAAACATTTACCTAACATTTAACATGCGACAAAACTGCACAACACGAATAAATAGTTTGCACAAACTTCACAGCAACTTTGATTAATGAATTCGAAATATTTCGCACGAATTTATGCGGTGCAGTGCAGTTTCCTGGTAATTTTACTTTTTTAGCTTGGATGTGAGTCAAAACTGTGTTCTAGTTGTGTTTCCTTTTATTAGATTTATTTCGGAGAAGTGTTGCTAGTTCGCTGTACAAAGTTTAATGCCATTCAAGTTCCTAAACGGTTGTTTTCGTGTCAACTTTGACAACAATAGTCTTGGTTTCTCGGTAATTTTTTGAAAGTTGACGAAAAAAGGTAATTACGGTAAAAAGCGGTGAAACAATCGTTGTATTTGTGCGAGTCGAGTCGGGTACAGTAATTTGTCGTGTAAAGTGGGACAGGGCGCTGGGCGATTCGAGCGGTGGCGTGGCGAGCGGTGAGCGTTCGATCGCGGGGACGCGCTGAGGTCGTTCACCCCGCACGCTCGGACCCGACGGCCACGTTGCCGGTTGCACTGCATTTTAAACGTGCTTCATTACTTTCCGATCTGTACGGCCGTTTAAGTGCTAGCTGATCAATAGTGGTATTGTTATCATTATCACCTCGACTCGCCACCCACTATTGTAGTAAAGTAGGTATGTATTTGATAAAGCGCTTGTGTAAGGCATGTTACGAGCAAATTATCATATTAACGACCTTTGTAGTCGGTTATTCCACCTATATTTTAGCGCGTAGCCAGCAGAAATAGCACGTATAAAGTATGATTAAAATAGCCATCTATTTTAAAATGTGTGCAAAATAATATTTTTAGCGTGAAAAAAAGAACCTGTGGAAAAATGGAAACTCGTGATAAAATTAAAATTCTGTGCAAAAGGTCGTTCTGTAAAAACGTGTACACGAGCCACTTTGATAAACTATTCAAGCGTAACTTTCATCTGTATAAATACGTTTTACGCGTGTCATGTCACAAAGTGTCACATTCACATAATAAGCCGTGATAAAAACCGGTCGCTAACGATTTTTCCTCATGGTCTGTTTGCACGTGGAGCCAATTATTGTTGAGGGTTTAATAGTAAGGCAAGCGAGTAGAAGCGTTACGGTGATAGGAAAATTAATGTTTGCGTAAATACGTCCTACGATGGGGGGGGGGAGAGTAGAGACACGGCTCAATATTCACGTGGATGACGATGACTCTGAGAGTTGATACGATTATATCGATAACGTCTGTAGCGTCTTCCAAATAAAGATGGGTGTAAGTAGTACTGTTACATAAAATGTTTAAACAAACATTCTGAAATTACAGAGCAGTTTTTCGTATAAAACACAAAGCAAAACGATCCTAATAACCGCCACTGTTAAGAAATTCGATCAATTTCCCACCCTTTCTATTATCGAGCACAGAAACAGCACATTTTAATACATAAAGGCTCCACGAACCCATTGATTCTGTAAACAATAGGTAATAATGAAAAGCGGGTCAGAGTCAGACAGGTGGGCGAGGGGGTGATCTCTTCCCCATCGATCCCCCGAAGAACGCACGTGTACACTGCGTCTAACTCCCGATAACTTGAATGAACAGATATACGTTTTTACATATACATGTTTGATCTGTACCTATTGTAGTGACGTTTATGCATTGTATGATTTACAATCATGATTTGCATATATATTTTATTATAAAATTGTAATTGATTGAATGCTTTTGAATCGTAATTTCTTATTATTCAATGTACAAGTTGCACTATGCACTATAACACTCCTAGTACGCACTTTTTATTATCATAAGTCAACTTGGCATTCTGGACATGCTCATAGAAAGGCGTGCGTACAATTACAGCTACAAGAACTTATCATGCGTAAAACATTTAACATTATCTGAATCATCAGTGCAAAAACTGAAATGAGTTTTTGGCTAGTGACAACACCTGCCAATATTCGGTTCGTACAATAAACATCACTCTGTATACCTTGCTAGTTAAATAACGTGTCCAATTTTACGCAATCAATGAGTCAATTGGAAATACGTTCGGTCTTTCGTACGTGCCTATCGATGGCCGCTGGCCCCGTTCGAAAGGCTTTGTGATGGCGTAAAACTTTTTTACTTTTCAGATCGGCGCGTGAAAGCAGCCGACCTGTTATTAAGGGTCCACTAAAGCAGAGATGAATGGACTGGAAGGGGACGTGCAAAAAATGTACCAATAGAAACGGTTAATCGATTTTAAACCGCTAACACTTTTTCGCTTGGCTTGCTATGCGTTTTTTGAGACGTTTTTTGGTAACTGTCGTAATGTAGCTGATCAGTCGGTTTGATATCAATATCAACTAAATGATTTATAACCGATAGCGTTAAGGGAAAAACTTTTAAAACTCCAACAAAGTAAGGAAACCTTGCTTTTTCCCAATAAAAAGAAAAATTAACATCTACTTCTAAACCAAAATACCAACTAAACTAAAATTAACATAGTAAAAAATGCAAAACGGAACTTAAAAACATACCAAAAAATAACATTTATATTCCGCATCCGTATCTCTATACGTACAGCGCGAGCTGACACGGTCTCGTGCGTTTTTTTTTTTGCCGTGCCGTGTTGCGGCCAAACAAAACGAAGCCAGTGAATCCGGTGATTCCATCCGCACGTTGGACCGCACAAAGGAGCCACCAGGCAACGCTCCACCATTGTTTGAAATTGACCAATTTTTTGTATCGCCGATTAGAGATAAATTCTGTGCTTCTGTGTTCTGTCTAATGGCACAATAAATTCCTGGCTAACAATTGCGTTGTATATTGTGGTGCTGTAGGATAAATAGAAGAGTCCCTTTGTTAATTTCGAGAGATACGCAAGAGTCAGATCAACCGTAACATAATCACACCTAAGTGAAAACTTTGAATTGAGGAAATGAAATCATTTTCAGCCGGCCGTACGTAACTGTCTGCAAGGTAATAATTATGGTTTGATGCAACGCCCATCTTCCTAATCAATAAAATGGATATCTATCGATCTGTTTAGTTGGATGGACTGTTGTATTATTGAGTTTATCACTTTTTTTTATTATTATTTAACCTATTGCATCCATGCTTTTATACCTCGTTAAATGGCCGAGATATTTCCACAATTTACACGTCTATAACGCATTAAAGTCCATTCCTAAGTCTATTTATATAGAATATTAGCCATAAACGACACAATACCTTCGAAGTGGTCCTGCTTTGCTAGTCGTACTAGCTTTTTGCACTAATTGCCAATGTTTACTACATAAAAGGCGTTGTAATGACATGCCTGAGAATCTTTTGTCATGTATAATTCTCACGTTTGCTATAGATCGCAGCGTGCAGCAAATTTAAGTGTACCGATATAGTTACAGTTACATATAAAAGTTAATCTTGTTATGTTCGATGTAAGGTTCCAAATTGAATGCTAATAAATTTTCAGCGACACGAAAGGGTGCGTGTAAGCAAAATTCGTTGGAAACGTATTTTTTAAAGGCGTATACTGTTACAGAAATGGCTACGCGGACATGAATGCTGGCTCAGCTTATGGCAAGCGTAAACAGTTATGGCCCTATCGGTTGCAAGGCCGGTTTTAGGGCGCACGTACACGTTCAATCTTATGGCCGTGGCGTCACATCAATATTATGTTATTGCACCCGTGGGTGCGATCTAGTTTGGACGCTGCGCTGCTCGTAAAAAGTGTAACTGTCTTTGTTTCTATGCAGGCGAATGGAAAGTTTTAGACAAACTGCGTGTTATTAGCACAGTTTGGAAATAGCTAGAACGAGTCAAATCTGATATATTAATATTGTGACGAAATATTATGCTTCACATTACCGAACAATCAATAACTTCAGCCGATTAAATTTTAATCGAGCTGCAGAGAAAATGTCAACCTAAATGGATTTGGATTGCTTTGGAATTGCATTGGGTCAAAGAGTAATCAGAACCTGTTAACTATTATAGAGATTAACGTGAAATTGCTACATCCATATTTCGTATTTCCAGTTATTTGCCATTTCGTACCTATTTCAGTATTTCTGAACCCTCGTCTACAAACTACAAAGTATAAAGTTTTATTGCGGAAGGCAGCCATTCACCTATTTCGTCCAACTTTACTGGCATCAGTGTAAAATGAGCGTGTGTAAGTGTCCTAAGGAGAGTTTTATGCCCGCGGGCTGTATCAGCATTCCTCCCGAGCGAGCTAAGCGGAAGCGGGCGGGCTGTCTTTCAATATTATTATTGCTTCGAAACTGACTGCGTTCAAGCCGCACTATGAATAGCTGAACGATTTGCAACGCAACTGAAATATGGGTAAAATCTACCGCTGTTATGCGAACTGCGCGTTTTTATTGATAGTTGGCAATAATGGACGTCCGAGCTGGAAGAAATGTTCCTTTCGTTTAACATAACAATTTATTACCTCCCATTGTTACCGCGAAGCATATTTCTAACCTTTTTGCGTGAAAGGAGAAAGGTTTTCTTTTTCAACGTCAGTAATTTGTAAAGTGTTGCGTATATGAGTGTTTTTCATGATAATAAAGACAAGTGGGCGACACGGGAAGCCTTCTAAAGGCGTTCGATCAAACACGCTTTCTCTTTGAAAGTACAAAATAATCACTTTCTAGTTGACAATGTATTTGAGTTATACAAGTTGGTATCGCACTTTCGTAAATTGCCGTTTAAGATTACAGTATCAGTAAACGGTTTAGACGTAAATACTGCTTAAACACTTATCGTGAATTACCTTTAGAGCCGCGTGTAAATGCGTTATTTGCGACTTGTTTCCGGTCATTTACCTCTGACCTGCTTATTGTCAAGTTATTAAAACTGTAAAAATATTAAGACTGATAGTAACTAAGTACATAATTCGTTACTAAAGCTAACAAGAATATATTTTTCCTGTCCGAGAACTTCATCGACCCCGATCCGATGAAGCGTCTGCGTTTCCGCGTAAAGGTCATGATCACGGGTATCACGGCCCACGAAATAGCGTAGGGAGGACTATCGTGTAGAAACAAATATTTCATCTTTTTTCTCGCTATAAAGTTCTTTAGACGCAATTTATGTACACTGAGGTATCTGTGTATTGATTTATTGAACCAACAGACTTATGTGTATTCTAGATGCTGTGAACTATTTGCAAATAAGTTATTTTGCACTTAAATTTCGCAACAATTCAATTACTACAACACGTAGGTTTTGTAGACGGCCGGCGTCTGTGCTCCTTCCATTCATCACTCGCCTGTATCAACATTGTATCAGGGGTTCATAGTCCGTGATCTCATTTCATACACACACACTTACATGATGTTGTTGTGTTTGTGACAAACGCACACACACACACGGTAAGTCACGTGGTATAAGTGGCGTGAATTATTATACAAGGCGCATTTATCACTAGGAGTGAGTGTGTGTGTTTGAGTGAGTGAACTTGTGTGGAAGATCAAAGAGGCTAGTTAGCGTACAAGTGCAGATTGTGATGTGAGTTTTTATTGGAGTGCAAAGTGTGAATAAAAGGCACGCTAGATGCTTCAATGATAAACTCTATCCACTCCTCTCTGCGCAATTCTAAAATATTTTCCCTATTTGTTACACAAACTATGCAAACTTATGTTGTGCAAATGTGCAATAAGAAACGGCAGATAACTCTGACTGAGAACCTAGTCAAACACTGATTTATGTTCACCTCTCAAAACTTGGCTAACCCAGTTTTGCGTTAAAATTTACCACTCAGTGTGCCATACGGTAAAAAAGAGCAAAAGATGCATTACAAGTTAACATAGAAACACCACTAACTTATACAACAACCGCCAACGCTATCTACCTTTCAAATCTAACCAGTTCTACCCTCCAATAAAACAAACGCATTCTTCCATTCTCCTAGAACCATAGAGTTACAAGAACAAAATTCGCATTACAACACCACCAAATTAAACAACAACGCTATGTAACTAAAAAGTTCTTGCGTTCTTGTTCTTTTAATATCAATTTCTCCCTAGAATTAACCCAGTTCTACCCCCAATAATAAACCCTCCATACTTCCATACACTCCTAGTACTGTACAGTATAACAAGTGCTGAGTGCAAAGATCGCATTGGAGGCACCGGCGCGGCGCCGGCAGAGGGCGCAACTACGGGTCAACGCACAGGTCACGCAAACACCCGTCTAGTGCTACGAGGAAATAAGATGAAAGTACTGCAACACGCTGAGAATGTTCACTCGTTAATTTTTACTACTATTGAGGGTTTCAGGTTGTGTGGAAATGGAGTTTGATGATAACTGAAAAGTTCAGTAATATTTGCTATTGATGAAAAAACAGATAGAGAACATTTACTTATTGCTTTAACCCGCGAAATTTCGCGTTTTTAAAACTATATTTTTATTTCATATTCTTAATGGCACCTCTTTAGGTCATGAGCTATCAGAATATCAAAAAATATTTGGCCTAGGTCTTAAGGGGGAGTGATTCGATGTTACATTGTCTAATAGATTATTTGGAGTTACGATTTTAAGTAAAACGCCTAACCTATATAACTTGATATTTTTCGTTTAGTTGATCATCAAAACAAACATAAATTTTGCGAAAGTAATCTAAGAAACAAATTGTTTTGCTTTATCTCCAAAACGAACTGCACTGCTGCACCTAATTAAACTCTGACGCAAAAGCAAAAACTCCACAAAATTAACCATTTTACAAAAAACCTCGAAATCATATTTTAAAACCTCGAAGTACGGGAAATGACTAATAACTTAATGACAGCCAATGGTGTCGCAACATCTTGCCTGCCGTCTAGCTTGCGGTACTGTCGGAATTCGACCAATGGTGTGCGTCCACGGTCGCCGAGGCCGCTAGCGGTTGCTAGGCGAGTCTGTTCACTCATATGAGAAAGCAAATGAAAGCGGATCGCTTTCCAGCTGAGTTTGTTTGTGATACAGCATTAGGTTGCCGTTGTAAAAGGTAGCATAGTGTACTCAACACTTATTTGTGCTGAGCAGAAATGCGATGAGCCGATTTGATCAATTAGTTGACGACAAGCATTTATATTATGATTTAGGTATCTATTCATGCTTTATGTTTAACCGAACAGGACTTATTAAACACCTGGCAACAATGACGTAATCTTTCTTCGAAAACTACATTCAGAATAAGGAAAACAAACATTATAACCCCCCTCACGCTGCGGACTACAAGTCATCACTATTCAGTATACAGTGTTAATGTTTAATGGATTACAAGCACACGTGGCTACGACTACCAAAGGCATCGACGCCGCTTGGGATTTTCCTAATTCTCATTACAAAAACATGATCAGTAACAAAGATCATTAATTCATCTTAGTTATAACAAAATCTCTTTTGTGTTGCAAAAAATGTGTTAAAATATGCTAAGCCTTTATTTAAATCGGCATTATTTACAATAATCCTACGTTTATAAATGGTGTTCGAAAAATTAAAGCCCAATTTAAGTTTTCGATTGACGTCAATGGTCCAAGTACAAGCTGTGTAAAGAACAATACACCTAATGATACATTTTTAAAACTAATATTTTATATGCCAGGACAAATGTTTAATTCTAAGCATATGCATAATTTATTAGAAGATTGCTTAGAATATTAATATATGCATATTGTGTTTCTTTTACTTAGAAATCAGGTACATTATGCTGTCTCTCCATGTTATCGCGACTGAAAACTGTTGGCTTCCTGGCTAGTTACTTGGTAACGAGTGCGACCCATTACGCTACAATTATAGTAACAAGCGGAATAAAATAGGGTTATATTCATTTGATAAAGTAATTCCGAGTGTACGAAACCCGGAATGCGGAAGCTTTTAATGCAAGTAAAATGTAACAAAGACGCAAACGTCCTCGTAACACGGTTTTCCGTTCAAATATTCGCGTCTTCAACAAAAGCCATTTCAAATAACCCCGAAATATTCCATTCAACGTGCTACCTCTGTAAGCTGGGTCAGTTTCAGCATAATCTCATCGCTAAGGTAAACGGCCCCAGCGAGCTCTCGGCACGGCGAATTATTTTACATATTCCAATCCGACGTGTCCCGGGCGCAGGCGACGCGTAGCCGTGTTCAATCGCAAGGAAAGCCGGCGCAAACGACCGGCAATTGGACTCGTTCGCGTTTTAGGGTTATGTCAAAATTTAAACCCCATTAGCGAGGGCCTTTTCCGCGATTCAAGCATCACTCCAACTACTGAAACGTTATGAGCTTTGAGCATTACAACGAATTTGGTGCAGGGGCACGTGAATTGTGATACGAGTGTGCCGAGACTGTAATTGCCAATTTCTCTGCCCGTACCATAAAAATCGGGTGAATTTATGACTGAACGTAACAATTTTGTAGTTGAGTCGATGGAAAAGTCACGGATTGTTTCAGGGTAACATTTTATGCAATGATAAATTCTCAGACTGGTTGTCGCCAGCGTACATTTGCAACGGCAAGACGTAACCGATGTTGCTGAGCTCGTAAACTGGGCTTATCCGAGGCGACCGTCAGAATATACAATGCGGACACACCTCGTGGCCAGAAATCGTTCGGATAAACATCTGCCGGCGTAATGGTCAATATGTAAAGAGAATATAAGCACGCGTTTAGCTTGAAGTCTAGTTAATTAAGTTAGCACCGTTCTGTAACCAGGTGACTCAACATCGGTGACTTGAATTGATAATCAGGGATGTATCGGGAACAGATTGTATGGACGGACGTTCGCAATTAAGGACTAGTTAGGAAAACGAACCGGAGGGTACATTAACGTGCGTCGAAGAAAATGGTCGTCGACTTTAATCCTTGTGAATACAAAATGTTCATCTAATCAGTTAATAGAGGTCATTTTGTAATCTGGCTCAACGTTTGGATACTTTAAGATCGCTTTGTTGGCTCCCTTAAAGTTTTTTTGTCGTTGGAAAGATTGACAAATGTGTATAATTTATGGAATTTATTAACGCACACAAGACCTCAAGCTGGGAACCGCTGAATTTATTAGTTTCGGGCTTGTAAATTAGGATGACGAATGTTCATACGGTGTTGGAAGCTCTGTCCAAGCGTGTTCCTAAGTCCAGTAACCCCGGCGAGTATTCGTGAAAAAAGGCCATGACATTAAAATTAAGACCAGTCTGACTCTCCTTGTGAAAACTGGTTTTGGCGGGTGTGTTTAATAAAAAAAACGTCTAATCTGGGTGATAAACATAATAGGAATTGTTTACTACGATAACAGAGATACATCCGTACATTCGACGTGAATTTCTCAGAAATTACGTTTTCACGACAATAACAATGGATAACAGCTGAATATTAAAACCAACGCCTTTTAATGGGCACGCTTCCATTTTGCCCTCGATATAAAATATCGGTCGTAGTTACAAAATGGAGTTTAAATATTGTTCATTCATATCCATTGTGTCAGATTTTAATAAATACGAAATCCAATTATACGACATACGTTGCATAAATATTCATTGAGTTTTTTCCTTGAAACGAACCGGCGCGCGGCGAGCGGACAGGAAAACATCAACACACGCTGGTAAAACTTCCTCCAGTACTAGTCAGTTTGCCAACTTCCGTCGGAGAGTATTATGAGTTAACATATTATTATTGTTCGGATAACGACCTTACAGAAGTATTACACTTCAAGAAAGTGAAGAGAGAGCGGTTTGGGAATTAAGTCATCTCTTTGGACCAGCAGAAAAAACTCAGAACTATTTATTTCAATGAAACCAATTACAGGCACTTTTGAACTGTCAAGGAGTCCGTTTAGTCAAAAAGATAAAGCTAGTTGCCCAATCCAAATCGTAGTAGGTTCCTACAGGCAACTTTACATACAAAAACATCATAGGTAGTTGCATACAAAAACATGGTCGCAACCTTGACAGTCAGAAGCGGTCAACCTTGCAGAATTGCATTTTTTTTAACAAGATATTAGTTACTTCTGTACAGCTCGTGCTGACAATCAAATAAAGACATACAAAAGAGTTGAAGGTCTTTGAATCCAAGAGTACATTTTTCCGTTTTCATCCATCCACGTGTCGCAGATGTTTTTCAAGAAAATTCTCTTATTATATTCCAAATGGTAACGCCAGTTATTATCTCCAGTGTCTGTATATTTATAAAGCGCTTGTCTGCTAAACGACATAAAAAGATTGTCTGAAGAGATTCAGCCGCAGTTTTTGCAGCTATCTAAAGAAAATTCTCTCTTTAGAAAAAGTTTCTTAAAGCTTAAGAAATACACGTGCTTGTAAATAATACAAGTTTTATTTATTTTATTTTCGTAACCATTTATTTACCTTATTTTTGCGATGCCGACGAATTTTTTGATGACCTATGATGCTATCCCCTCCCTTTTTTATACATATAATGTAAAAGAACACCAAAATGTACACTTAGTTTGCAAATAAATCTTTGACTTTGACTTTACATATTATTATTTACTTTTAATGAATATAGGATTTGTTTGATGACCTGATTCTTTCCACTCCCTTTTTTTATTTAATTGTACATATTATTCTATTCTATTTTTTATTATGGCAAGCAAAGCCGATGTCAACCATTCTGCCAAGTCTAAACGGAGTTAAAAAAATACAATTATTTAAGAATTAGCTTTTAAATTATGTAAATATTATTTTGGAAATAAGAAAATACACATTTTCATAAAACTTATAGATGACTAGAAGAAAGAAACAGAAAAATACGTACAATATAAAGTTGATTCAGTGCTTATTTCTTGAAAACATAATGGCAAATAATAATTTATTCAATGTTTTTACATAGCAACACGTAGGTACTGCATTGTATGTAAACAGCTTTACACTTTACCTCTTAGATTAGGTAATTTTAATTAGAATGCTAATTGATTTTCCTAGAATGAGTTTATAATACATTAAAATATATATATTATGTATTTGAGGAACATACACGAAGTTAATAATAATAATTGTTGCGTAAATACGTTCGTTCAGTATTAATTAAATTATTAACACATTGCCTGCTCATTATTTATAAATGTCCTTCGCTTTATTCGTTTCGGGAACATTTAACGGTTTAATATTTCTTGTCTTCTATTGCCTGTTTCTAGTACTTGTAGTAAGCATATCAGTAAACATTTCTCCTGTATCCCTTTGCTTTGAGGTTCCGGGTTCGTTTTCCGGGTCGGGCAAAGTGTAATTGGGTTTTTTCCATCTGGAATTCTTCAGTAGCAGCACGGAGTCTGGATTTGTGTTCGTTTGATGGCAATAGGCTCACCCCCTATTATACTTGAGACTTAAACATAACTGGCGATATGTGGGTGTACTATAGTTGCACCTCTGCCATACCCTACAGACGTGATGTTATGATGATGCTGTTCACTATTCGTTATCAAAACAATTAGTCACACCTTTGTTCTGTTATCAACAAGCGACAGGTAATTAAATTTCGCACAATCGGCCAGTGACGTCCAAGTATGACATGAACACGTTTTAGAAAGTCCGGTCTGACACGTTTTGATCAACATGCGATAGTAAATCGCGTTGTTTAAACAAAGGTTTATTGAATAGTGTTGACGGGCTACAAACAATGAATGATAGGACGTGTGAAAGTTAGTAAAACGTTTGACTTCTTGAGCTGCCGAGCTATTCCGCAAAAATGAAACTTGGGTGAAGTGAGCTGTCAGTAGTGTCAATCCCTAGCATCAAGTGGAGTGACAGCTCACTTCACCAAAGTTCACGGTGAGATTTTTACAAAATAGACCGGCAGTTCACGAGGAAGTCGGTGATAAACTTGGAAGATTTGAACAACACGTGGAGTTAAATAAAAGCTTTCGAAAACGGGCTCTCCAACTATAAGGTTATTTATGAATGCTCTGGTACTTGTCAGTAATTAACTATGCCTTAGCAACTACAGCTAAAACAAACCTCAAGGAAAAACTGCAATGAATCAGGTGTTTATTTTCCTGAACAAGCTGTGAGTCAATGACGAGAAAGTAGTTTACTGTGATTCATTGTACACAACCACTTCTGTTGCTACTTGGACTTATCTTTGAGATTGAATGTACTTCAGAACCAATACATACCTAATGGGAGTTACGGCTCGCACACACTGGCGCGATATCGCGGGCGCGACAAGGGCTGCCTGTCGAGCCCCCCGCGATATCGCGCCAGTGTGTACGAGCCTCTACACATCTGAATTGACACAAAAAGGATTCGTTTAACCAAGCCTTTTCCCAATTATGTTGGGGTCGGCTTCCTTGTAACCGGATGCAGCTGAATACCAGTATTTTACATGGAGCGACTGCCATCTGATCTCCACAACCCAGTTACTGGGTAATACGATACGATAATCTGCTCTTTAGCATTTCATATTTAAATGTAATAGCTATAAAAATAAAAGTAATAAAAACTAAAACCCAACTACGGCAAAAGTCAACTAAAAAGGTATAAACAAGTCATCACAGACAGACTAATTAAAAATCCGGAGTCACACGTGCTAGGGGATAAGCCGAATAGATTACGTGTGACTCCGGATTTTTAATTAGTCTGTCTGTGATGACTTGTTTATACCTTTTTAGTTGACTTTTGCCGTAGTTGGGTTTTAGTTTTTATTACTTTTATTTTTATTTAAATTATTTTGGGGTTATAATATATATATTTTTGAAATGTGCTAATTAAGCCCTTTCATTTGATACCCAACATGACACCATTAAAAAATCTTTTTTTTTTAGTTCATGACTTTTTGTCCTCTAGAGGGCGCCATATTCAATTTAATGTGACGCCACATAGCCTATAACCATCGGACGACCGAGACGCTTCCAACGATACCCCATTTGTCAAATTATGTTGAGTAGATTAGAAGTTATGAGGGAACAAATGAACATACATACATACATACATACATACATACTTACATACATACATACATACCGGTCAAAATCATAACCCTCCTTTTTGCTTCGCCGAAGTCGGGTAAAAAGTTAATATTATGTTAATACTTCTCTACCGATTTTTATAAGGTATTTCGCTCAATAATTAAGATTTAGGAAACTATGTTTAAAAGACTTAGTGTTGACTGTACCTAATGTTGAATACCTAAATGTGCGCAGTTTTAGTCACTGACTCAGTTTTAATTACCTAACTGGAGTTACAAACATTGAATTCTATTAATCTAGATAAGGGGCCAGTTTCACAAATACCCGGATAAACATTTTCTACTAGATAAATCAGATAAATTCCATAATGGAGCAGCAATTGTATGATTCTGTCTAAGATAAACACCAAAAGTGGTGAAATAATAATAATCTAAGGGTAACTAACAGTCATCATGACCTTTTACAATCTACGAAAGATGATTTCAGTGCCATCGTTTCACATAACAACAAACATTAGCCTCGTCAGCAAAAAGACGGCCTCACAAGAAGCATTGCATCTACTTCAAAAAGCATAAATGCTGCACTAAGTGGTAGAAAATGTTGCAATTTTCTTCTATATAAATGTAGGTACGTCACAAGCACGATGGTATCATCAAGAGAACTCTCATTTACATGCGTTCCCGCCCGTCGCCGGGACACGGTCATTCACTCTGCAAGGCTCCAAGCGCCGCAGTGTAATTAATAAAAAATTAACCAGTAGTGCAACATAAAATGGTGATTTTATATTTAAATATGTGTGCTACGTAAGCAAATAGTAAGCATTCATTTATCTTGATGTATTAGCAGCTTATGCCTCTCTATTTAATTTCCAGAATTAATAAAATAGTCAAAGTTACTGCTAATCTGATGTCAGCCATTATTTAAATAAGTTGCCTTAGCTCGGCTAATGCAGCGTTTAAAATATGGAAAACGAATGGCAACAAAATTGATTGATTTGACAATAAGATTAATATTTTGCCTATTTAATTAAAGTTTGATATATATAAAAATTGGTTATCCATTTCAATTAATGCGGTCTGCCGTACCTATTTGCGCGGATAACGGTTGGTACAAAAAATATGCCTATTAGCTAAGTCTGACGAATGGTTACTACGCAAAAATTTACAATCACAAACGATGCTAATTGAATTTTAAATCTACTAAAACATTGCCAACATCTTAAAGGTTAATTAACACTTCACTGTTAACGCATCGCAGGCTTATCAATCGATTTGCTTGACGACGCATAGCGAGAGTACCGTTAGTCTAGACTTTTTGTTCCGACTCGCACTACCGTGTTCTCTTTGTGCTGTGTCAGTGAACCACAGCTATACTATTTCGCTAGAGTTAGTTCGTATGTCAATCGGTATGACCTCGTTTCAAATACACATGTATGTGTGTAGCCATTTGCTTCAAAACTATTTACTGTCAAAGTGCCAAAGAACGGGAAAACCCGCATCAAAGGGAAGGTTTAATAAAAAAAACAATTTGGACATCTCATTATTATGGAAAAAAGTCGCTGTAAAAGTATTAAAACAAAGTGAAAGCTAATTAAAAGTTGTAAATACTTTTTAACAAGAACATAAATTGTGGTGTACTTTTTTGTTATTTAATTTAGATTTTATACTTGTTTTTTGTTTTGTAAAATAATGATGATCAACTTCCATCTGAATCATGAAGTGAAGAACGAAAAAATCTTTGAATGAAAAAGTTACTGCACAGTAGTAGGCATAAGCGCTGTTGTAGCTTGTATAAAAAAAAATGCTTAGATAAGAATATACTAAAAATTACTTTCTTGAAGAAAACATTTAGAACTTTACACATATGCAAAATTAAAACTCTACTCGACCTTCAAACACTACAATGGTGTGATGACGCAGGTCATATCAATAAAAATCAATAGCTACACAAAAGGTCGGTCTTCATACATCGTTAAACAAGTGATCAACGCTCACACAGCGTCATACTCACACATAAATGGAATATTCATTTTATGTTTATCTTACTGAGAAAAATACTTTTTATTCAGGAAATGGATTTTACAGAAGCCGCAGGCACGGTTATGTATTTTATCTAACAACAAGATGATAAAAGTTATTAATGATCTCCTCAAATCAATAGTTATTAAAACGTTATAATTTTATGCACACTCATTAAGGGGACTACAGGAGCTAAACGCAAGTTTTATAATGCCTAAAAGTATATAATCCACTGCATTAAACAAAATAGAAAAAATATAATTATGATACTCTACACCTACAGGATAAATAATATGCTAGATAGATAATGTGTCTAAAACATAATACAACTAATTTAATACGATCCAAAAAGTCACGAAGATACTTCAAATAATTAATTTTAACGATTCAAAACAATAATTAATAATTCTATATTATTTATATTGTATCATTTTTATAATAAATATTATTCTACAAGCAATATATGCACGTAACAGTATTTTAATTTTCAAGTCCAATAAATAGCTTTTTTGTAAATAGATAATTGCTTCATATTGTGCAATAAATTACCAGCATTGTGTCATCGCGCTTCTCTTTCTTTTCTTTGCAGTGTGACAGTGACCGCGCTTTAGCTGTTGTCAGCCTCTTAATGATCTCCTCAAATTAATAGTTATTAAAACGTAATATATGCGCGACACATTAAGTAATATCTCTAAGTATTATAAGAGAGCTTGTAACCCTTGGGGAATCAGCCTGATTAGAGATATGTAATAAACATTACTGATGCCCAACAGGCGGCGTCTATTTCTATATCAGTATAATTTATTTAAATTATGTTTATAATTACCTTTTAATGGACGGCATTATTATGCAGTGCAGTAATGTTATACGCGTATGACTTGAAGATATACATAGATATGATCGTATCAACCGTGTATGCATAAATATTTTTATGTCAAGGTAATTGGTTTGCGATGAAACTAGCTTACTATACTATTAAATGTTCGATTACTATAACTACTTAGATTTCTTATATGGATCTCTTTTATACCAATGAGTCAATGGACGTAACTTTCTACGTGTAGCGGCATTTGCAGAGCAACTTCTGGATAGTTTAATAGAACGGATTCCGATATCGTGGTTCGAGATCACTAACATAACTTTTCGATATGGAAACTATATGCATCAGTTTACCTAGATAGGTTAGACAGATTCTAGAAACCTACACACAAACACTAAAAGAAATAAAACTACTATAAAAACGTATGAACTAGAATACATGAACAGTTCAATAGATATCGAAAGCACGCCATCATAGATTCTTATTCAAATAATCCCTACAGAAAGGCGTGTTATAGAAATATACGTCGAGAATACAAAAAAAGTAGAAAATAAATGGAGATGTTATCTTCAAGGTACGGCGAAGCACGTGTAGCACCAATAATACGTCACTGAAGGACTTGAACACGAATTCACCTGACAACACTCACACTCTGACACACACTGTGCACACAAACACACACACCCCCGTCATAAATTGAGACGCTTTCGCGATATTTCACTCTGTAATTTACAACTCACATATTAGATGAACGGCTTTTCAGCATTTGAAATCCGATTATGTGATTTGGGAATACAAGACGTTTGAAATATGTTGTATATTCGCGTCGTGATATATAGGCCGATCGTCCTTCGGATATAAATCACTTGAGTAACTCAGCAGGGATTTGGTAAAAATATTTTTTTCATATAAAATATGATATCAGATACGAGCAATATTTTATTACAAACTAGAGACCACCCGCAGCTTGTGGGAAAGTGATAACGAATCCAAACCTCTCATGACTACTTTGGTAAACATTAACAACAGAATAAAATTAAATCTAGCCTGTCATTACAATTTTCTTTAGAAAACGAGTCTACATTTTCAGTTCCAGGCTTGAAAGAAAACAACTCGAAGCTATATTTTTTTAATTACGAAAAATGTAGGTCAGCTACATTAACAGAATCCGAACTATCCTACTCCTACGTACATTCAGCAGCGAAAGAAAAAACGTACAAAAAGTATAAACAGGCAGAGAGCCGCAAAACAACGCAATTTTGTAACACCTCTAAGCGCGTAAATCACACAGCCTGTAGAGCGGAGACCGGGCGAAACTTTACTTGGAGAGTTTTTAATTGATTCGCTCAGTTATTACATCGAGTTTGAAACTGGGAGTTGGCCCACAGTGCGGCGTCCGTCGCCTTGAGTTTGTATGTATGGCTTGATATTATTTATACGATGGAGTTTTTGTTTCGTGATTTGGTTATTTGTTACGAACTCGATTCATATAGAATCGTCGCGATAAATCGTTTTTCGTTAGTTCAAACTGTGAACTTTTGCAATTTTCCGAAAGAACTATCAAACTAACTGTTACTACACTGCAATGTGTACTTCCTTGTTGGCTTTATCGTTTTGAATGTATTTTGGGAACACATTTCAACTATTTCGATTGAGAATTTGTGACTTAACAATATGCTGGAACTCCGAATCAAAGCAATGCCGTCTTTGTTTCCCAAGTCTTTAAAAATAAATATGAACTAATCAAAAATGTAGATAAGGAAGAAATTGGAAATGCGAAAACATTTACAATAAGAACGCCGCAGGAAAACAAATTAATTCTCGAAATAAGGAAAGCCCAAGTTCCCTGTTTCGTTAAATGTAATTCCGCTTTGAAACCGGCGTCGAAAGCTTCTTGTTTAGACGTCAAAAATCAAACGATTCCGCAAACGCCCCCGAATTATTTCTCGCAATTTCGTACAGAGTAGGTATCAAACGGTAATTTATTTGACTGGCTAGAAATGGACGCGTGATCTGCGTTCGTAATGGAAATTAATTCCGTCGGCATAAAGTTTAAATTCCAATATTAAGTGTTATCGTGGGTAGGAAGGTAGCCGAGAGCATTTTCCTGTTTATCACATTTCTGTCTTACAAAGGGCCCTTGGTAACACGGCACCGCGTGAATCGAGGCGTAAGGGCGCGACACATCCCACCCAGCACCCTACCTGTTACTATATTATACTATAAGGGACTACGTTCCAATAAAACTGCCGTGAATATTGGAGGTTTGCTCAGAAGGAAAGCGTGGTTATTTTTTATGGGCTCGTAAATGATTCCAAGTGGCTTAGTTCGCTGTTTCGACAAGATTTAGAAGTTTGGAGCTGTAGAAACTTGCTGTGTAAGTAAGAGACATGGTTGGGTGTTTCTCTATGTCAATGGTACACTTGCGCTGGCTTCAATGCATATTTTAATTGAATGATAGTTAGTAACACACTTGAGTTGGAACGTTGGAAGACAAATAACCGAGGCGCGCTGAAGGGTGTCAACGAGGCGGCACGTGCGAAGAAAAGTTACATTCTAATAACATGCTATAAGTAAGACTGAACTTTTTTTTTTTGCTTTGTAATCTTTCACTACGGCTATCATTTGTAGATCTTTGGCGGTTGTTGCGGGTTATCAGTAGCCCGAAAGTCTGACCATCAGTCTTACCAAGAGGCATCATCGTGTTACTCTAACCCAGTTAGGGTTGTGGAGGGCAGATAGGCAGTAGCTCCATGAAAAATACTGGTATTCAGCTGCATCCGGTTAGACTGGAAGTCGACCCCAACATGCTAGGTAGATGATAAAGCTTTACTACGGTTGGGAAACACACCAAACGAACAGAAAAATCTAAGGCGTTATTTGGGTTAACTAACTAACAATTTACACACATAACATCACGCCTGTAATTCCCCAAGGGTTACACTATAGGTAAATAATTCATTCATCTCATGTATTTGGCGTAGTTAACGCTGTCCTGAACACTGCATAATTTACACAAAACTCAAATCGGCAATGTTCGTAATTACGCGAGCAAAGCCGACTCTCCGCGAACGACCTATTTCCCTGGTCATTTACACATAGTGCGTCATTAGAATTAGACGAGAGTCGATATATGAAGCCTTTTACATACAAAATCCAACGTCCGATTAATGGTTTTAGTGTTCGCAGTTTAATACTATTCAAACTAAATTGGATTGGATTAGATTTTGTTGAAAGGTGAAGTTTGACGTGGCTTTTGATAAAGAAATAATTTTCTGGGGAATTTGTGTTAGAAACTTAGGTGACTTTTCAATAAAAACAAGAGTTGAGTTCGTAAAGTAAGAAAAATACGTGTTTAGGGTGTGAAAGCACTGAAAGCCAGCAAAAGCCGTTTACTTTTAATTAAATTAAATCGAAATAACAAGCATTTTGACTCTCAAATTACATGTTTTGAATGCGTGTAACATGAAAACATAAAAAAGATAGCCTATATGAAATGGACGAAAGCCGCTCCCAACTTTTCACGTCAATAGAACTAATAGCATCAAACGATAACAAGCTATCAACAAGCTGATAAGCTATCAACAAAAACTAACCCAGTCTTGCGAACGGCCATTAGATTAATCGATGAAACATTACACGTCGTGTCATATCGATAGTATGACTCGACAACAATAAAGATTCGAATTCCTTTAGCCTTGCTAAGCGTTATCGACTTGTGCATCGATATTAGTACCCATGCCCATTACTTGGCATACGACACTAGGGCATAAAGCTCGGGGTGCATCGGAATTTAGAGGAATCGGTTTCAAGCGATTCAAAGAACGTCTGCATAGTTCCATTAGTTGAAATGTAAGCAGTGAGTTTCGGCTTTAGATGTTTGATCACCTTTAATCATTTACGCTTTATAGTACTGAAAATAAAGTGTGTTAAGTATTTTTGAATTGCAGACTACAGTATGGGTAATGTCACCCGCAGGTAAACGTAACATCAAGGTATTTTCTCGTTGCTAACTGCATACATACAACTTGTAGATATAAAAACAATTGCCGGTGATTTCATGCGGGGAGGGTGTTATGCAATCGATGCAGTAATTCATTTAACAACAACATGGCAATCCCGTGACCGTGCACTTTGGCGTAAACAAATATTACATAAACACGAGGTTACACAAGTCAAAGCGATATCTTGTTACATTTTGCATCGTCTACAACTCTACAATATCCTTATAAGTACCATCGCGGTCACGCATATCTAACCGCTTTGAAAACAAAACCCTGTGCACACGAAGACCACATCTGTTTAGCACCCCTTTTTTTGTAGGAAGGTGTTACGCTGCAAGCAGGAATAGTGTTCAGATGTCCGCGATAGTACATCTTCACAAGTGCAATTTCGTGCTGAGATGTTTGTCGAAAATATTGATATAAGGAAATAGCAGACGGGTCACCCAGACAGACGATGACGTAAATGCATTCACAACAGGACGAACTGGACGGAAAATTTTCTTATTGTCGTGACGAAATTGCGAATTTTGAACAAATACTTGTGACGAATTAAGTATGCTTTGTTACTGTTATAACTGCCCAAGTGCTATTAAAAATTTACTTTGAGGTGTCTTATACCTACCTTCCTATTTTCATTTCTTGACAACATTATAACATTACGCCTTGTTTCCTCGAAAAGTTGAGCAGAGGTGTGCCTATAGTACACGCACATTTCGCCAGTTATGTTAAGTATGTAATAGGCGGCGAGCGTATTGCCATCAACCGGGCCCGAATTCAGGCTCCGGGCTGCTACTAAGAAATTCCCAATAACACTTTGCCCGACCTGGGTATCGAATTCAGAACCTGATGCTGAAGAGTAGACCAACGAGTCACTCCTTGACTGTACATAATATGATACGTGAGTATTCATATTATATACCTAGTCATACTGTTTCCTTTACTGGGTTCGTTGGGAAGTATCGTGAACACGAAGTGCATTGACACCGAAGTACTAAGCTTCGAAAGTCGCAACGGTGCATGAGTAATGACAGATAGTTAACCCATTGTGAATACTCTTGGTGAAACTCGTTTGGTTAAGCCTGTGTGGGATATCATTTCCTAAGGCTAGGTATTTAAATAATCTTCTCACTCTGTCAAATATAACATGCCATGAAATCTACAGTTTTATGTGTTTCTAAGGGGATTTTAAATGAATAAACGTGGGTATTTAATTAAAAGAACCGGTAATCGATTACTTCTGGAAGTCAATGCGTAATGTAATCAATAAAAAGCTGCTAATTCACTGTGGAGAATTGGTTCTCCGTATCTTAAAAATTTAATTGGTTGCAAATCTGTTTTATGCGTATACACGGTCAAATTTAATTAACTAACGAAACTTCACAGAAATGACGGGTATCGATATCAAATGATGATAAAAAGTATGAGTTTTATAAACTCATGATTTGGAGTAACGCCAGTGTCCAAGTGACGCACGGAAGACATGACAAATTGACACATAATAAGTTTGGAAAATTTTACTTACTTATTTTTGTTTTTTTTTGTATTTGATTTGATATCTATAAAGCTGTCACGTCTGTGAACTTGACCAAGTATATAATATAGTCAAGAAACTTTTCTTACAAAAAATCGACTAAAAAAAATTCTTCAAAAACCGCCGACCGAGGCTGCATTTCTCTCACGTCCCACACAATACGTTATCAAAGTAACGAAGAACATTTTTCTTCTCACACTTGTGCAGCATGTACCTATACACTGATGTACCTACAGCAGTTATTAGCGAGTCGGGGAGCGTCGCAGGAGATCACGTAGGGACCGGTCGTGAGAGCCCGTTGGGCTTCGGGCTCCGCTGTGTTAAACTACCGAGCCCGAGCCGCATCGAGATCGTAAAAATGTGCAAGCTAACGGAAAAACTGTAACATGTGCTTTATAATGCCTCGTAAAGTGCTGGCATGTGAATTATTGGACATAAAAGGTGGAAATTGTAGGCTGGTGTCCAAATGGTCTGCGAATAATCGTTCGTGTTCTCCTTTTGATGCCTTTAAACATAAAATCTTGCCTATTTTCCTGGCGGTGTTAAACAGAATTGCGGTTTTGAAAAAACAACTTCTTGGAACTGCATGTATTGTTATGATAGTATTATTCTAAGCTTAATCTCATAGCGAAAGCCGAAAGATAAACATTGACAATATTACTTAGTAGCTTAGGATTTGATGTAACTCTTAATTCGGTTTAGGGAAAAGAAAACAACTTCTTTTTTGTTCATCATTTTGTTTTCGGTACCTATCACTTCTGTGAAGTTTCGCCAATTAATTTCATTAGAACCAAGTTCCATAGCGCACGTTATCCTCTGCGAGAGCTAAACCGAAAAAAGTGTAAAAAAAATTACCGTGACAACACTGTTGCTTATAGTAAGTACAAATAGGTATGTCCCTCCTTTTTTTTCATTTAGTTCATCTAAACGTCGTTGATTTATTTAATAATGCGTTTTTTTTTATATCCTCTGAAACGTATATTTATTTTAGTGTGTTATATATACATAATATTATATACAGCGAAAGGAACTTCGTTCCAACCTTGTGTCCCACGACCACAACACCACTCGACTTTAATTTTTTCTAGTTCGCTAAATAGTGAGTCAAACCGAGTAGGTAAACTTAATTAGGCTACATGACAATGATGATTTAAAAATCGCGTCCTCATCCAAGGGTTATCTAATGCCAATTCAGTACGTTCGATTATGAGAATACAAAAATAAACGATAACCATTTTAATGCTCAATTAAATCATTTGCGATTTTGTATAGCGGTATGGCAATAATCTGTTATGTTAGTAGGTACTATTTTCTGTGGTTTGGTTTTACGATAACATTTCTTTTTTCTGAGATGGTCACGGTCATACTTCGGGCACGTTGACGTTACTTGCGGAAGCGACTTACACGTAGGTATATTGAGAATTTGTGATTGTTTGTGGAGATGTAAAGTTTTCGTCTATGCCCCAACAGGTTAGATAAGTTTACATTTAATATAGAATGTCACATTCTGAAACCACGAACGTCTAACGACGTTTTATAGTCATGTGAAAATTTATCATGGATAGTTTAATGCATGTATGCATACATTCAATACACACACGTATCCGCGAAACCGGGCGCCCATTCAACCGTCACAAAACGAAACTGAATGCCATTTCATCTCAAGATGCGCCGCTCGCCGCAGATCTGAGGGGTCGGCGGTGGGTGACTGTGGTGGCGAGGGGGGGAGGGGGACTCGCAAACCGCCCGGCAACTGCGCCATAACTCGGCGCGCACGTACAACCAGACAATCGCAATTATTATTAACAGATATACGTTTAATGATCGTGTGTGCCGCGCACAACGGCCCAATGTAACTTGAACATCGGCTGGCGCACGCGACTATAGAGTTTACGTCATTGCGGCGTTCGTGTGATATTCGTCCGGTGCGCGGCGGTGAATGTATCGTTTCGGGGTGAGAATTTGTGGGAAGACGTCGCCGAGGTCGGCGGGCGACGCGGGGGCCGGGACGACGTTCTTGCGGAGTGAGTTAGCAGAGCCGATGATTTGTGGCGCGGTTAGCGTTCATCTAGCGGACTAGCGGACCGGCGGGACACAGGGCATAATTCATCGGAACAAAGACAGATCGGCATGTCATGCGATATGAAAGCTATGTGTCACTCCGCGTGTGACACGAAACGTTTGCATTTTACGACTCGGCATGACGCGCGCGCCACCCGCGCAAGAGTCAACGGACGCAGGAATTTCGAGTTGAAATTCCGCAAACAGGCTCAAACGAGGATAAAATTAGAAATACGGAGAATTTTTGGATCTGCAGTTTGGCCTTCATGGCATTTTCAATGGCGCGAAGAAAACTTGTTATCGAATCAGAATCAAGTGAGAAACCGAAATTTATTAAACAAATGTCAGATATTTTGGCGATCTCATAACGTTGTAATTCACGGTTCACTTAGCGCGGCGAATTAGTAATTAGCAAAAATACCAGTTTGACGTCGAAGACAGAACAAATGACGTGGGTGCTGACTGCTGTTGAGCATTAAAATTATTACTAGTCAATATTTGAATTTCGCAAACTCGTAAATTGTTCGAGTACAGAATACGAAAACGATGGGCCATTGTGTACCGGCAAAGCTCAAAGAATAATACAACAGGTGTTCATTACTTTGCACGCCTCAGGTGATTTAATAAAATATGGACACACTGAATGTGTACGTGCACTTTGTGAATTAGAATGACAAGGTTCAAACTCCACAAAGTTAAATTCGATGTTGCCGATAACAACGAAATTCAGACAAATATTTTTATCGGTGTTATTATAATTATTATGACAATTAACCAATAGGTATGTTTAATAAGTAGATTACTTGAATGTGTACACCAGCCATAATCAAACTGCGGGTTTTCGAAAGTGGCCCACCCGTTGTAGCTTAAAATCTATTAACGAAGTTACTAAGCCAATTAACTATCTACTTATTTAAAATTCTATATTGTATACCTATTTAAAATTTTAAAGAGTAGTGAGAGAAGGAGTAGGTACGATGAATTTTGGATAATAGTGCCCGATGAATATACATGTGCCCAGTGGCGAAGGGTCATTTTTTGGGAGAGGTAAAGCCGGAACAAAAAATGCTTACCTAGGCTAGCCGTGGCGCACGTAGTCCTAAGGCCAGTTACTTGAAATCTGTGTCTTACCGCGGGTATCGGAATTCGGACTTTCGTCGTGGCCGCGAAAAGCTACTTTTTGTTTACTAACAGAATAACGGTGTCAATAAACCGTTTCGGTCGGTGGGTCGTCTTAAGGGCGGAATTCCTATTTCGATCTACTTTTCTATTAAGTATGAGGTTCATGCGAATTAGCGAAAAAATCTTCTATCCTACTAGCCCCGAACTCATGTTATTCTAAACAGCTACGAATATGTTTTTCAGTCTGAAAATGCTTTTTAGGCGAATTCGTCAGATTATTAATATCTATAAAACCCCCTTTATTCCATAAACTACTAGAATCGGAGAAAAGTAAACACGGGAAACAATACATTTAATTTAATTTACAACTGCCAGTCAGCCATTGATATTATCGTAAAGGGAAACATTAAAATGTTTGAAAAAACCATCACGTCGTTTGTAATTTATAGTCATATCTAGGCGATCACGGCCTAAGTTTTGAAAATAAGAAACACATAATTAGGATTATGTGTTTCTTATTTTCAAAACTTAACCTTGAAAAACATGTTTCCCACAAATCAGATTATCTGTTAAGCAGCATTCAAAGGCTATTAATGCCGCCATCCTAATCCTACTGATCGTACTAATTACTTTTCAAATCTACTCTAAATAAGTAATTTCAACTTATTAACTATCTACTTACCCCAAATAGATACCTAATTACAACGTACACTTTCACTAATACACTACACGTACACTACACTACACCAATTCAGTGTTTTATACCTAACAATATTTATATTAAACAATACTAGCACAAAATGTATTTTTTTTGCAAGTGTAAACAAATGAAATGCTATTACGTCAACAATCAATTACGCACTAAATGTCCTCCGGACTCCGAGCCGAGTGCATTCCGACGATCAACGAAAACTACCGAATGGTGATTTTGAGTACTGTGTCTATCATAACTCGCTGCAGATCGGGTTATACGCGCCCGTATGAGATCGGGTGTCACGTGACCGTCCGTGACGTAATGACCACTGAGTTTTGAATGCATTTAATAATAATTTAGTAAGCCGGCAGGCGACCGGCTTTTTATAGGGAAAAATGTTTTGCATGACGTGTTCAATGGAATGTAGGTACTGTAGGTAGGCGTTTTGTATAGTTTTAATTTTATGGTGTATTAAATACCTATAGTGTGATTATTGAATAGGGATTTGAAACACTACTTATTGTGTTATTTTTCAATGACGATAGAATGGTTTTGTTCCAAATTTCATAAGGGAAGCCGGCAGGAATCGGCTTATAGGCTATCCTCGCCACTGCATGTGCCCAAATTCTGCTTATGTTGTTTGTATTGACATAAATCTTTGTGGAAAATCCTACTCCAAAATGAAATATGCTAAAGAAAGTCTATAAAAACCGGTTTACAGATTCTCATCTCGATGTAGCTAGTGCAGATTGCAAGCAAGATTTAGGTGAAATTATTAAAAAAAAATGTTCCCAATATCACCCTTCTCACGAAAATTTTAATAAACAATTAAACGTAATAGGTGTTTTTTCATTAACATCTAAATAACAGATGTTATGATTTATGTATCGGTCCGCGGGACACAGCTAAAATCTGAAAGAGGCCTTAGAAAAAATGTTTGAGTATGGCTGGGCTACAGAATGTCCATTTACGTTTCCACGATGAGACCACGTGCCAAGACAGTAGAAAAAAGTCTGAGTAGTATGTGAGTCTGCTTAACAATTATCCCTATTAGTATTTTGCGTTAAATCTATTAATGTAAATTAACAGATTTAACGCAAATTAAAAGAAAACACATCCTAGACTGACTCTAGAAATGCTTCATTTTATCGCAAGTTCAATTGAGATAAAATGAAGCATTTTAAATACCAACAACTTGTTTCATGTCTAATTATCCTACCATAACTTTACAAATTTCTAAAACAAACTTACTTTTATTGTATAAAGTAGTAAGCTAGGTGATCTGCCAGTCCACACAGTTTACAATCTGTAACAAAAAAAAAACATGACATTAGCATGACATATTGAAGGAACGATATATTGAAGGAACATTGTTACTTTTGTCGACGCTGCCTGACGGTGCAAAACTTCAAAGTTTATTATTTAACTAAAGTAGGACAAACTTGTGCTATATTGTTAGTTTATTAAGTTCATGAATTCTTGTAATAATTATTGAGGTCTTCTGGATAAATAAGAATTCATGATTCGACGATAACTAATTCTTAGTGTGAAATAAGTTTATTAATTACACAAATTATGAATCGGTTATTATACGGGTTTAATTAACAGATACTTTCGAAAATCGCCAATCAGTAACCGTGAAAAAAAACTGTTCTTTGACAATAATAAAATATCTGAAGACGAGATAATTATAGTAACTGCACAATCTGAAGGTCTGCTTTTGACTTTTCGTCTAAAGTTTTTACGAGTGGAACTGAAGTCGTAAACGATTTTCCCAGTTCTAGTAGAAGCTAATATAACTACGCATACACTATGCCACGGTTTAGCTACGCCCGCGACGCCAATATGAGAAAACATAAGTAGGTTAACGCAGACAGTTTAATGATAACACAACAACTATAAAACTTTGTCGTTTTTGTTTCCCCTTAGCACATAAATGGGTAATGTTATACGCGTATTGTGAACAAAGCATTTCATAATCGCGTATGTTTGTGAAAGCAAAGCGCTTGATATAAAGAGAGTTCATAACGTGCTCTACTAACGGGCTAATCATAAAATGTGTAACAGGCATTGTAATTACGTGTGACAAATATAGCGATCGCAATTCGTCGCTGTTGTGGCCCAGAGCGAGCGGGCGCCAGGCGGGGGCGTAGGTACGAACGAAATGGACAATGCGCATAAAAAATCAATAAAAGCCGGGCACGGCCTTCGTGGAGGTCGAGTGACGCTCACGGATCACCGGCCGGCCTCTCGCCACATTATAAAATATTGAACGACGAGATGTAACTAACTTACCAACTCGACTCCACTTCCAAAACTTCGCCAAAGAGGATTTTTGAAGTTCTCGTTTAATTTTAAAAGGATTTTAGGGGAATGAGAAGCGGTACGCGGTAGTTTACTCCTTCAAACTTTAGTCAAAGGACAGACACGATTACGTTTTGGACAATTCAAGAATTGAACTTTCCAAGTAATTTGTTCTTGAAAGTGGACGGAAAATAAAATAAATGTCAAAGAAAGATCTGGTTCACGAAACAAAATAGAAGATTGGTTGGCCTGCTATTCAATCATGCTTCGACAGCCGAAGCAGTGGAGCAGAAATTTTACCTACGTATATCTAGCGCCCCAGGCCATTTACTCTTTTGCTCGATCAAGACAAACGTAGGTATCGAGTTCGAAAAACATAGAGAGCAAATAATATGTTGGGACAAAGAAAGTGCAAGAATTTAAATAATTTATGTTGCTTAGAAACAAGAAAAAGTAGGGAAAATGAACGCGCTGTTAACGACTGCCTATCAAAAACTGCAAAACACTCGCTATCAACGATACGTTATCTAAGTAAATACACCGTATCAGCACCTGATAACGCAGTACAATTACAACTCAAAGTATTACAAGTTGGCCATAGTTCAAAGAGTTAACGCCGTTTATTTCAGTGCCAAGTACAATATTTTTAGATGGCGAGTGACAGGGTGAGTTCTGAATCGCGTAATCACTAAATCTGGCTCAAATGTAAATACAAAAACTATTAAATTATCGCATTGATATTTGATTGCGTCAACCATTTGGCATGCTTTGTTCATGCGTTCAGACTATGACGTGGACTATGCAAGAGGCCTAGACGTTTATTTAGAAACTTTTCGTAATGATGCATCAGTTAATTATTACGCCTCGTTAATTGGCAACGCTTAGGATTTGTCACCTCGGTAGCAAGTGTGGTCTTCCCATTACCCACCGTCTTTGTTGTTTGCTCGCCTAAAATACACCGTATTGAACGCGTTTCGAGGATATGTCAAACCCACTCAGTCCCTGCCTTTTGTCGTATTACGGAGTGCCAAAAATAGAGCACTTTCATCGTCTCATTAAACGTGTGAAAACGATTGGCTAACAGTTTAGGGCCACGTCCTTGCGACATTTCTCTTGAACGCATGAAAGCGTCAAATCATTTGGAAGTCGGCCACAACGGCTTGCGTTTCGTCAAAAGCGAGACAACTTTGGCCATTTGTTATTCTGACAACTGACATGTAACTAAGTGGTTTGGAGTATTGAACGGTTAACAATAACCGTTTGCGGAAACGTTCAACTTTTTCACGTATTGTATGTATTGTAGACATGAATACTGTTATGAGTCTCATTTGGAAAGTTCTCTGGGTCATTAACTATGCAAAGCGTTGCTTTCCGAATACTTACTAGATATCGACAGATTAATTGGTACCTATGTATTTATAAACGTCATAATTTTATTTACATAATATATAAACGTAATAAAAACGCTTTCTTCCAATGGAGGTAGGCAGAAACCACAGATGGCCGAATGCTATACGATCCTTACATATTTACTCCTTTTGTCTCGTTTACGTTCATACAACTGGCCATACACACACGCCGGTTGCGAGTACTACGCACCTGATCTTTCTGAAGAAAGTATACGTACGTACCAATACGGTATACCTCCTACGTATAATTTTATTTTATCTAAAAATATGTCTACAAATATATCAGATGCCCCTCTGATAATATATTTGTAGACATATTTTTCCCGTAATTTTTAAGAACGTTCACATTCTAATCTCATTCGCAATCTATCAAAAATACAATAAATTGAACAACATTTTTGACAAGTTTGACAGATTGCGACTTAAATTTGAATGCTTTTTAGTAAGAGAATTGGCCTTCTGATTAATATTACAAACATTAATCTTTATGCAAATAAATGCATGGGCCATTTATTCATATAAAAATTTACTAATGTATAATATTGCAACAGATTCCAGTAATTAACATTAATGATCTATTGCCGATCTTCCTCAAATAAATAAATGGAACAATAAAAGTAATTTATAGTCAGGAAAACACATTGTTTAGCAAATTGACAATCAACAAAAAAAAAAACGGATAATGTACGTGTGCAAATCTACTATATATAAATTAGTTTATCTGACTATGCCGTTTCTTTTATTAAAAGACTAGCTGCTGCCCGCGGCTTCGCCCGCGTGAGTGTCGGACATTACCCCATACATCCCCATGGGTTTTAAGTATAAATATTGAGTTTCGAGTTAATCGGACAGCGCGTTAAAATTCTTCCATACAAACACTGACACCCCCCAACCTAGGGGGGTAATTTAGAAAAACAAAAAACTACAAACTTTATAATTTATTTAGATAACTATTCGTGCGAAGTTTCATGTTTATTACCTCAAGGAATAAGATTTTTCATACAAACTTTCATCCCTTATTTTATACCCCCTTAGGGGTTGAATTTCGAAAAATCCTGATACACGTTATTCTTCATTTTTGGGTTTAAGTATAAATATTGAGTTTCGAGTTAATCGGACAGCGCGTTAAAATTCTTCCATACAAACTTTGACACCCCCCAACCGTAGGATAGGATACTTTTCCGGGATAAAAAGTACCCAGTGTGGTGCCCAGGATATTAAAGAATAATTATACCAAGTTTCATCGTAATCGAACCGGTAGTTTTTGCGTGATGCCTGAACAAACAGACAGACAGACAGACAGACAGACAGACAGACAGACAGACAGACAGACAAAAAAAATTGTAATCAAATTTTTGGGTTCGGTGTCGGTCTAGTAACACCCCCTGCCATTTATTTTTTTGATATTTTCAATGTACAGAATTTTCACTTCTACAGATTTATTATAAGTATAGATTTTCTGTTCTATACAGACATCCTTTTTCCATTAGTATAAGTTCGGTGGTAAGATTACCAACAGTTCAACCACGCATAACGATAGTCGACGTGACCGTAGGCCCGTGTCACTATTAATCATTCCCGGGCCGTTCCCGTGGACAGAAAAATATATGTGATGTGATTATTGTTTTGGACCAAGTCGTAATATTTCATGTGTGTTTGTGGGAGTTAATGTGGATGGATTGTTTTTGTATTATTGATGAAGATTTTGCAATAAATACTTAAATAGTAACGTTTGGGGTCGGAATTCACTAATTATTCATGCTTTTAAATTCACAGGACGAATGTCACCCTAGGCATTGAACAGACATAGGTAATAAGATAAAAATCTACACTTACCACCACCATACAAAACTGCTGTCCCTCTGAAGTTCCCACATTTTTACCGGTAAAATGACATATGATATAAAAAAGTGACATATGATATATGAAAGTGACATAATGGTCAAACATGAGCCTATCAATACCATATAATAATAATAAAAAAACGTAGTGAATACTGCAGTAATCAGTCGCCTAGAGAAACTTCGCCATTACAAATAGTTGAACAAAACAAGATTTATAATGTAAGTACTAAGTTACCAAGACACGATCACATTCCCACGCAGCATCTTCTCAGAGTAAAAGCCAGACTACATTCAGTACGTCGAAATGTCACAGGGCCATAGGTTAACTGCGTCTAGTGTTTACCTGCAAGTCTAGGAAGTAGGTAGGAATTAATGTTCAAGTAGTATGCTGTGGATCTGACTAAATATATGTGCGTTGTGTGTTCATTAATTACAAAATGGATACGCAAATTCGACACCCTAAATTTTCTAATCTACACTGAGTATATACTACGTACAGTAGGCCTAGATAAGATCTTATCACTCATAGTTTAGAACAGTTGAATAACTATGATTGATATAAAGTATGCAAGATGATCCAGTTTTGAAGATCTTTCCCTAGTCGGTGGAAACATCTATGTAGTAGAGTGGGAAGATATAATAATTTCTACAGCATCAACATGGCCTACACCCGGATATTTGAAAAGCATATTTTAGAAGGCAGAGTTAATATTATTTTATATTATAATATTATTGTAGTCATAACATCATACGAAGTGTATTGAGAGCGACGCGTTGCGATCCAGTACGGAAGCACCCGTTACTGCATGCGATCTAATTTTATCCATTTCCGTAGACAACATCACACAGAATATGATATACGAAAGCAAACTAACATGTACTCTGTAAACAGCTGCAGCAAGACTGTAATTTATTTTGAAGACTCGCCTCCTACAGGACCACAACCATAAATGGGGTGTGGTCCCTTGGGACAAGAAAGACCAAGTTTACATGTTGGAAGAGTTGTTATGTCGAGAGAGAGAGAGAGAGTACATTATTGTATTTCGTAATCACGATTCCGTGACAAAACAATTTCGGCAATAAAACAAACAGCGACAAGACAGCTATAAAAAATAAGGCATATAATCAAAACAACAATAAACTTATTCCTGACACGAGACTTTAGTTTAGTAACAGAACCATAAAATATTTCGCTACAAACGACTCGTAGGAAAGTGAACTGTATTTTTTTTCTTTTGGGCCGACTGTTGGAGCCTACTTGGAATGGAAACCGGTTGTCCTGCCCACAGCATACCCAAACAAGTCTAGAAACTGCTATAGAACATAGATAGTGTGTACGCTGATCGGAGTTTAAAGAAAGTTCCAGTGGCGTAGGTCGAGATGAACGCCGGCCAGTTACACAAGAATGAAATAGTTTAGTCTAAACTAGGGAACGCAGAGTTCCGAGCGAATAAATTTGCACATTTAAGTTTTGATTCGTTTAGACGTTCTGTGAGAAAAGTTATTTGTAGATGTGATCAACTTTCGCAACAGAGTTCGTTTCTATTGTGTATTTGTGTACAACTTGCTGAGACAGAACTGACGCTTTCGGATTTTAACTTTCAGTGGAAGTTAATTCCCTTCTATCCCATATTATTTTGTTTGTAACTTTGTATTCAATGTTCTGATCATACTGAATCAATACATAAACAGTAGGCTACTAAAACAATGTTGTATCCTTTATTCAACAATTGTCGAAAGTTGTTCATAATATCGATCAACGCAACAGATTGACTCACATAATCTTAATGCAATTATGGTAGAGATATTGCACGGATTGCACCCAGCTACATGCTACAAATCTTAAATACATAATATGTTCGCGTATCATTACTCATAAGTTTTCTCGATAACTTTACCTTTCCTGCTTCTACCTTTTCCTCAGTAAACAGACGAGATCATCTGCCTAGCCTTTTTCGAACTATGTTGTGTTCAGCTTCCAGTCTAACTGGATGAAGTTGAGTGCCAGTATTTTACAATCATAGAGCTACTGCCTCTCTGACCTTCATAATTGACCTTCGTTATTGGGTACCACGATACTGAAGACTGATTTTCTGACGTTGGGGGTTCTGACTACCAGTAACGACTGCCGAAGATTGCAAATGACACCCGGACGGCAAGTGCTTTCCGAGGCACAACGATATCTCATAAAAAAAAATATGCGCGCTACTGTTGAGCATGAGGTCCTGGGTTCGATTCCCAGGTTGGGCGGTGTTTATTGGGTTTTTCTATTTTGAATTTGTCAGTATCAGCCCGGAGTATGGATTTGGGCTCGGTTGATGACAATAGCCTCGCCCCCTATTACATGGGACTTAAACATAACTGGCGAAATGTGGGTGTACATCTCTGCCCAACCCTGCGGGGAAACAAGGCGTGATGTTGTGTACATAGAAACCAGTAGTGTCGACTTGTACCTTTGCAGTTACACATATAGCGATTAATGCCTGTCGTTACAGTGCTCTGACATTTTCACTCGTTAAGCCGATTGCGGCTGCACTGATTAGCCAATCGGCCGTATGTTGGATATTATGCGAATAATAAATTACGGAATTTGAGCGTATGGAATATGAAATAATATCATTCTGCCTAGCCTTTTCCCAATCATGTTAGGGTCGGCTTCCAGTCTAACCGGATGCAGCTGAATACCAGTATTTTACATGGAGCGACTGCCTATCTGACCTCCACAACCCAGTAACTGTGTAATACGATACCCCTTGGTAAGACTGGTTGTCAGACTTTCGGCCTTCTGACGACTCGTAACGACTGTCAAAGATCCACGAATGACAGCCGGGACCAACGGCTTAACGTGCTTTCCGAAGCACGGAGGAGTCTCGGTATGGAAAGATGGTCACCCATCCACGGACCAACCCCGGCAAGCGCAGCTTAACCTGATGGATCGACCCGTGCGGCTGGTATTACTTAGCCACGAGCTCCTCCTCTACACGAATATGAAATAATATATAAGTACGAATGTGTGCTCTGTATATCATTAGGACCTCGTTTGGAAATTGGAACATATTTTCTATTATAAGCGTGATTTATAGATTAATACTACTGTTATTATTATTAGCTCGTGTTTCATTCAATTTGTTATCACTAAGGCTTTCAATCTCAACCATTGTATTCCCCGGACCAAAATACCAATAATATGTGTTTTAGGATTAATTCCTGATAAGATGATACTAGCGAAAAGATAAATTACCTTTAGAACTATTATTTTATTTCTGAGTCAAATCTCTAAACTAATCCAAAAATACACTAGGAACTGCTTGCCGACTTGCCGTACCCAGTCAAACCCGTTGCAATTGCAATACATCAGAATTATTTATAGCACACCGTTAAAGTGTGTAGCGAACATCGAAATAAAACGTCAAAACACATTCCTCGAACCGCTGCAAAATTATATTTATCTAGTTGCCATTCTGTGATATAATATGTATTAAAAAAAAAAACCGACGCCGCTTTCGCAAATAAAACCGCACACGACATGCTATGACATCAGCGTTGAGATATGCACGATTATATTATTATGAGCACGTCCGCAGATTAATTGTAATTAGAATCACGTTTCGAAATAGTTATTTTCACACAGAGTAAGCATTATTCCTACCATTGCTTTTCCGCATACCACTCTGTTTTACTTAACTTTCTTTGAATTATAGCGTTGCAGTTTTAGGTTCTGTTGTTGCTATGTGCTTCGCTGTGAAAGTTATTCATGTTACGATTACGTTTTGCTAACGAGGTCAGTACATACTACCTGTTTTGAATTAAATGTAATGTGACATTGAAACGGGACTTTATTTCTGAGATTGCATCAGTGTGGCTTAATGTGGGTTTAAGCACTGAATATATGCTATAATAATATAATCCACGCCATTATTGCCCCTCTGCAGATCAAAGGTCTCTTCTCATACAGAGAAGGCACAAAGCATTTAACTTGAACACCACGTTTGCTCAAGACGGGTTGGAGATTTTAGAGGCCTTAGTGTAAGTTTGCAAGTGAGTAAACGTAACTATCGCGTTTACGTTAAGATTTTTATTCTCACCTTAATATTCATAGCATTATGATCTATCAGTCCAATCTTAACGCAAACGTGATAGTTACGTTTAAGGCTCGTTCACACCGGCGCGACTTGTCGCGCGACGCGACTTTTACAATACAATATCTAATAAAACTTCACGATTGAACAATTGCCGGTGTCGCGTCGTGCGACAAGTCGCGCCGGTGTGAACGAGCCTTTACTCACTTGCAAACTTACACTAAGGCCTCTGACTTATTTTAACTACTAGTTTCATCGATTTGTCCGCGTGAAATTTCGGCCCCCGACCCACCGCATCACGTCCTATCGCCCGCCCGCGATAATACTTCGGTTTCGTTTAGCGTTCTTTCAGACTTTTTTTCTTTTTACTCGGCTTCTCAGGGCCGTAGCGTGATGTTACATACCCTATAACCTTCCTCAAGAATTGAGTTATCCGATGGAAAAAAAAAAAAACGAATCCGGCTGGTAGTTCCGGAAGTTACCCACTAGATACAAACTTACAAAAAAATATTACCTCTTTATAATATTAGTGTAGATGTAAATCCAGGTTTCCTCACGATGTTTTTCCTGCATCAATATCAGTAATGTCCAAGATAAATTCAGAAAGAACAGATTAGTCGGTAAAAAACTATTTTACAACAAAATTAACATAATTGCATCCATCATTTAGGGTACACTGGACTGTCTACGAACGCAAGGAAATGTCTACGATTGTAATTTCACATTATTCTATTTCATAGCAACGGTTTCATTAAGCAAATGTGACTAATCCAATAGATACGATACGTAGGTATATTGTGAACAAACGAACCAATAGAATAGAAACAGCCATACATCCTACACTACAGACAGCTAGGTTCACAAGTGCTATCACAAAGAGCGGTTTCATAAATTGCATTCAGTTCAGACGGACGTTTTTATTCCGCGTGGTTAGGTTAGGGTTACCATTTCGAAATTTGAAAAGTGCCGACACAAAGCCGGACATTACAAAAAAAAATGTCCGAACATTTTACTTTTTTTTTGTTTTCTAAAACATAAATTCTATGGCGAAGTCCTGCGGGGTAATTGCGAAACAAACATAAGCAGTTTCCTTCAAAATCTTTCGGATTTTAATTAAAAGTACGTTACGTAATTAGGGTGCAGACAAGTGATAATGCCGTACAAAGTTTGAACGAGAGATCAAAAAGTCAGACAAATCCGGACGCTTAGTAACCCTATTTCAGACGAACGTTTTTATTCCGCGCGGTGGCTAGGGTTACATCCGTCAGGATTCCCCGGAGCGATCAGCCACATCAATCGTGGACGTGAGCCGCACGTTAGGCGTGACGGTATTTATATTAATGTACACTTGCACTTATGAAGTGAGGTTGGTGAGGGAGTATTTTAAATTGAATTTACAGTTGTTTTGTAGCTGATGGTCCACATGTTTAATTTTTTGTTCTAGTACAAACAACATTGCTCTGGAGTTTAGACAGAGCATGTCACCAAAATTAAATAGCAGATGTTTTGTTTTTTTTTCAACGTTTGCTCCGACGATTGATTTCAGTAGATTTTTTAATTCCTATAAGAATATAACCTAATATGGGCAGCATGACCGAAAAAGAAGGAACAGGACTATGTAAGGATCGTAGCAGGCGGCGTTCTCTGCCTATCCCCATGGGAAGGCACGCGTGATCATGAATTTATGTTACACAATTTCACAATTATAAAATGTTGTTCTCAATATAATAAAATAATAATCTGCATTCCTGACAGCCCTGATCCGTTCCCAGATTTACGTTAGTCGCGTATCTGGATGCACCGCATCGATCACGAAGCTCCGCACGTGCATCGCATTCCATATTCGTTCGGGACTTCGGGAGCACATTTTAAACTTGCCATTTGATAAAGTAAACCAACAATGCGGCCGCATACTTCGTGAACTGCTTTGTGAATCTAATGTAAAATGAAAATGCTTGCAAAAAGATGGCGGAGGTGGAGTTCAACTTTATTATCGTATCGATGATTCCATTTCCGTATTTTTAATAAATAGGCTTCGACCAGAATTCAGACCAAAGGTCTTCCATAGTGCAGGTGTACAGTAGTTAGTACAGAGAGCACGAGAAGAGGTGAGGCATTGTTTGTGATGTGGCTCCACAGTCGTACTGTGTGGCTCATGATGAACCAAAATCAAAATATTTTATTTCACATAAACCTACATGGGCACTTATGAAACGTCAGAATCTAGGTGCACGGTTCCAATTGGTCGTTTCCTATGGAGAAGAGCCGGCAAGAAACTCCACGGTTTAACAAAGATTCACAGTATTCACTTCGCTTTTATAATAAACTTCCAAGCCAAGTACAAAGCCTCAGCCTTAATAAATTCAAATCATTCATTAAACGTAAATTGTGCCAGAAAGCGTTTTATACCGTTAAAGATTATATTGATGATAAAAAGGCTTGGGAGTGAGCTGCTCCAATTCATTTATTTTAACTTCTTTTACTGATTTTTTTTTTTAAATTTTTTATTATAAACACAATGACAGCCATATTTACTTTATGAAGTATAATATTATTATTATTTTAATTATTGAGAATGTGAGGACTATGTGGGTCAAATATATTTTCTCTCTTTCTCAGTTACTTTTAATGATAATCTGGCGGTTTGAGTACTTTATGCGGCCTACCCAAATGTCCTTTCTTTGGTATTGTTCGTCGATTCGTTGAGCTCCTTAAGTGCTGAGTTGAGCTTCACGATTACTGACAAATGCGTGCACTGACTGGACAGGTCCACTCAAATCTGTATGGTTGTTTCTTCAAAAGGCCATTTCAGACACAAATCTACATGGTCCTCTAATGATCTGACTAATATTATCTGTGGTTTTTATATACATATCAAATTGACATTAATGAACTTTTTTTTTTATATACAATGACATGAATATTTACTATGTAAAGTATTTTTTTATTTTTGTTTATTATTGTGAATGTGAAGACTATGTGGGTCATTGATTTTTCTTTTTTTTTCTTTTTTCTTTTCTTAGTTAGTTTTAACCATGGTCTGGCAGTTTGAGTACTATATGCGGCCTACCCAAATGTCCTTTCTTTGGTATTGTTCGTCGAATCGTTGAGCTCCTTGAGTTCTGAGTTGAGCTGCACGATTACTGACAAATGCGTGCACTGACTGGACAGGTCCACTCAATCTGTGTGGTTCTTTCCTCAAAAGACCATTTCAGATACGAATCTACATATTCTTCACATGATCTGACCAAGATTATGTCTGGACTTTAAAAGAGACTGTGACCTCTGAGTTTGTTTCGGCCTTTCTTCTCAGAGTAGTCAGATAGGAAACGCCGACCTCATCTAGTTTTAAAACAATTTGATTGACGTGTAAAAGTGTTTTTACAAACCTACTTACAGAAAATAAATCATTTATCATTTATCATTTATCAGTAACTATTAAAAATAATGTCTGTCACGAAAATGTAATGAAAGAAGACAGTACAATTCAAAAGCCATAGACATATAAAAATGTTTCATAAATTTATAATACAGCCCTCCTCTAATAGAGGTTGGCAACCTTTCGCATAGCAACAGTTACCCTTTCCTTCTCTCCATCTGATAAGAATCTATGTTTGTCTTCCATGTCTGCGTGTATAATCTGTCTCACAGACTACTAATTAAAACGGGTACGTAGTTAAGAACCGAAATGTTGATACAAACCAACGAAACAATCCGGAATTAATGTTAATATGAATAGAAAATGGCGGTTGATTAGATAACGCCAACAAAATATTTTATGCAGCTGATAAATGGCTTTGTTGTAACAAAACTTATCTGACTAACGTAAGCAAAGGGTATAATTTTGACTTGACATCGACGTTGAACATTAGCATATTATTTAGAACGAAACGGAACCCATACTGGGCCATACAGCAGGTCAACACAACATGCTATTGAAACACGAAATATTATTAGACTAAGTATTTTTATAAGAAATTTGAAATACGGACAAGAGTTTCAAAATAATTAGAAAACTAGGCCAAACAATTTCCCATGACGCTAATAGAGAATCTCAAAAGTCCAGTTTAGTCCAAAATGTTACCTACCTACATCACCAACTTCCCGAAATTAATATGTCATAAACACAACCAATTAGACATCCATGACAAAATATATTACTTCCAAATTAAAAGTTCAATAAGACTTGCCACGTTCCGATGTCACTCAACAACATGTTTTCGAAACAAGATTGGTTAGTAACAACGCCATTAGTGTTACGTTTACTTTCAATAATCTCCTACTGAGCGGCCAAATGTAACACACAAACATGAAGTCGCGTGTAGCGTCCTCCGTCACAAGGTCACTGAACGAACGCTTCGCCCTACAAACCCTCTGGAGACGGCCACTCCGCGCAGCCGGCTTTGTGTACATGGTTAACAGAAATCGCGTCCATTGTTTACGATACAAGTGAAGTTTACACTGCAAACGTACCTGATAGAACGGTCTGGTGGTGTCGAGTCAAACAATCCAGCGACTACAATCCGGTAGCCAGGTAGTAGGTACACAGAACAACACAAAGGGGACTACTTCTCCTTGTCCGTCGACAATGGCAACAATGCAATGGCTAGCACGGTGGCGGCGCGGCGCGAGAATCGAACGCGGCGTCTGGTCGCGCGCAGCGGTTATCTGTCGGTGACAGCGAGCGCCGTCGCCTCCAATAACAATAATGAGGCGGCTAATTATTATTATTACCGCTGAGCGGACGCACTCGCGCTCGCTGTCTGTACGTAGGTAGGTGGCGTAATCGCTGAATTCCATATAATCGTGTGGCGCACACACACAAGCGCGCTTCCCCGCCGCGCCACGTGTGGTGACGTCGTCGGCTAGGCGCAGGTAAGTGTATAATACAGAGCGCGTTGGCGGGTATGCGCGCGTATCGATCTCGCGATAAATTCGATACGGTGAGCGGTGAATGCACCGGCCGGCTGGCAACGGCGCGGCGGTCGCCTTTCACGCCGGCGAAAACGCAATTTACGATCGGTGCACGCTGCTGGGAGTCTCGAATCTCGACCGCCAATATACGAAACTTTCGCCAGAGTCGCTTGTACTATCGGGCGCGGGCGCAATGCCACGCGGGCGCACGAACATTCTCGAACACTGAGATAACACGTGTATTTATTAATGGCGCGAATTGCGCAACAAAATTGTATAGTGATAAAGCGGAACGCCTAACCTCGTGTCCGTTATACCTTAGCGGAGGTGACATGAGGTCGCATGTCGAGGGACCATAGCGTTTCACGGGCACATAATCCAATTTGGCGTCGACCGCGCCATTTCTAATCGCCCTAATTGGGGAACGCCCCAGCTCCAATTACCGCTATCGTCACTTGTTTTGCCAACCCACGCATAGTGGTAAAACATAAACAATTAAACGACAAGATAATCACACCACTTCAACATAATTGACCAAAAGCAAATGACTCATGACTCGGCTTACGCAAGAAAACAGCAACAAACGATTTACAAACTCAAACGACCGGAAACTTCTCACTAGTTCTTGTTATAGAAGCGAAAATTGAACGACTTGTCTAAATTGGCTCTCGTCTGAGGACGCCGAGAGCGGTTGTCATCTCGTACGCAACATGAATAGGCAAACCATTAAACTGTAAAGTGAGGAAACAACGTGATTGAGAGTCGCGACGAGTATCCCACCTAGCGCGGAACAGCGCGGCGCCTTTACGACACAATATACAGTTTAGAGCTCGAAACAGACTGGGAAATTAGCTATTTGACTTTATAAGGAAAAAATTACGCTTCCATTTACTCGCAAACAGGAACGTTCAACATTTGATTGCCTTGATTTTTTTTATACATAGTTTGGGCAGCGGGCTGTAATTAGCACGAAAATCGTAGTGGCCGCTCAAAAATGACAAAGCGTCTGGCTGTATCTACCCGAGAGGAGGCACAAAAACGTCAACGTCAACAGAACGAGCCGTCTGTCGAACGCTAGCACTCGGTGCAAAAACTGAATAATGGCGAACGTCGGCGAGCTAGTCGAGAGTCGCACAATTGCGCTATTTCGAGATGTTTTCCTCTTAGTAATAATACCTATGGTTACTAATAATAATACGAGCCAAGCGTCCTGTACAAACAACTACATAATAATGATTGCTCTGCAAGAAACGGCTTTAGATCCAAACAAGTGCGATCTCTGAGACAAAATTTATTGAAGTAGCGACACGTGGCACCTCCGGCGCGCAAGGTGAACGACTCGCCAAGTCGCCGTGCTATGTGGGGGACTAGCAAACAAAAAGCTCGCAGCAAAATATGGAAACACACAAAAGGCGAGGGTGTAACGCAAATTAGAGCGGCATTAGCGACAACTCCAAGTGACATTAAAGGAGTTTCTGTTATTACCGCACGCGACAATGTGAGCGACTCGATGGTCCAACTTAGAGAGTTGGGAAAGCGCGGAAGATTACATAATACACACGACTTCGGCACGCGAGTTAACGCGAACTTGTGTTTTATGTGCACACATGCATACTGTTTGATATACGTTGTTATGAGAACTGTTCTAAACTAGAGTGGCTGGGGGTGGGGGCTCAAGTTGTGCGTCAACTTTCCGGGAGCAATTCGCCCGAGTGTGCACTAAAATATAGTTCAAAGTAAGTTGAAGCGGGCGGAACAGAGATGCAACTAGCAGCTGTGCGGGACTAGCCATGAAACTTGTATTAATCCGGGAACTTTTTATATCTAAACTCGTCTCTTAGAAAATTAATAGCTGGCAGTTAAAGACTTTCAATGTTTTAAGAATTTATATACCCAGTTAAGATAACCTGTACCTATAGTGAATTGGAGCGAGCTTCAGAAAGGATGAGCATACAAAGATATAAAGGAGATGTTATTGTAACACTTTATAGCTTTCTACTCTATATTTGTAAGAAAAAACTGTGGCTATTTATGTATTCATGAAACCTTGAGACTCTTTTAATTTAACATCTATTCGGACCCAGCAATTCTCACACACGATTCGTGCCTTAATAAAATATGATGTGACCACACGTAACAGAATAACTTGGTTAACAATTCGTGATATTCACAAGTGATTAAACTAAGTGCAATCAAATCTGTAAGTTTAGTTACGTGTATGGCTGTTAGTAACGGTTCGGCTTTGCGGGATATTACACAGCAGCGAGGTAGGACCATGCAGCGCAATCATACAAATTGCAGTGGATTGAATAGGATTGTGTGAAAATTAACCGAAAATTGTAATTAAACATTGTTTTCTATTATAAACTCGTGTTTCTGTGTGAATTGGATATTTTAATTAGACACAGCATATGTTTGTAGGTATTCTATCTCATTAAAACATGATGATGATGCAGGTGAGTGTGAGAAATTTTCTGGAAATCTAGACAGTAAAGTTTTTTGCTACATCAAAAACATGTCTGTTATAAATTACAGCTATCTGATGCATTAAACTCACCACAGAAGAGTACAGTGTGTACAAATAAAAACGAAGATCAATTTACTAAAACGTTATAAAAAGAGTACAAATAAAATGTTTACAGATTTCAATACCAGATGAACTCTAACCCGATTCTATTAGATTTCAGAAGAGAATATGATATCAATCTCATGGAATAATAGATTAAATATTCGTGGGTTTTGAATCTGATGGACCATTATTAATGCAGACGCTATCATATAATCTTATTTGGTAAGATTAACCGAGGAAGTTTGAACAATACAGTTAATTAAGACCTTTTAAAAATAAAATGAGGCTTTTTGGCTCAACGTGGGCTTCTTTATAGACTTCTTAATGAGTGCTTTTTAAATCACTTGCCACCGACAAATAGATTGGTGATTGCTTTATATTTCTCTATTGGCTTTAATGAAGCTGCAACTGCCCATATCATTGACATAATCCCCAGAGCCTTTAAAATAACTTCAATAAAAATAAGATCAAAATGTCAAGTCACTGCATTGCCTGTATCATTGAGTTGATTGAGCGTTGGGGCGTGCTAACAAAACTTAACTATACCATTTAAAAAAAAACTGTTTCATTACTTTAAAAGGCCAAAATGAGTCATTCGGTTTGAGGCGAAGCCTGTTTGAATTAGTAAGCGAGTCGGCTAGCACGACTTTATGCTACCTAACCATTCCATGTTATCTTTTTTGATGTCTTGTAATCATAGCGATAAGTATAACGGGAGCACAAACTTATGGAAAGAAAAAAGTATGTTTGAATTAAAATGGTTCAAGAAAACTTGAATAATTCAAGAACAGGCTTTGCCCTTGGCATTATTTTGCGTAGACGGTAATGAATGCTCTGAGCGTTTACAAAAGGATTCCCCGAATGAGCGGAGCCATTACTTATACCAAAACACTTATGTGATGCTGACATGTATAAAATTCATACATATATTTATTATCTAAAGGACCACCCTGGTTACCTTGTGACCATGAATAATAATATAAATTTTGCGTTGATTAAACATGCAACCGTCAGCTCAAAAAGCAATGATGCAAATAAGCATCACCAAGAAAAAAACCAGTCGCGTAGTTCTAAGCTCAAGTAAGTGTATCTAGATATAAAATTTGCATAGATGGAAAAACAGAGGGGAGTAAATACCTAAGCTCTTAACTAAGTCCACCTACTTTGAAAAATACGTAATCCGATCCATGTAAATAAGTGAATCACTTAAAGTATTAGCATTCCTCTCTTGTGCGATGAGTTTTAATTAATTTATGCTGTTTATATGCTCCTTGGATAATACTAGGTCAGCTCATCTTAATTCGTGAGCAGTTTCGGAAGGCACAGCAGAATCTCCCCGGAATTCCTACTTTTATCGACGAATGTTAGTAGAGAATTTTCTTTTGCTGACCACGTGGTGTAAATATTCAGGCGTTTAGAAGACCTCTTCTAAACTTTATACACACATTTATGTACGTACTTACGTGAACTCTATAATTGGCATCAATTGATAGAGAAATTCTCCTCACCTGTAACAAAAAAAAACATCCTTTAGAATTGAGAAAAACGTTTTACATCATAACAAAGTCAGCGTTCGTACAATGTGTTGAAAAACGAACCGAAATCTTATCGATTCTTCTAGAACCAATACATGTATAGATGATAGGTACTTGGTAACAGTCAAAGGAGTAGGTTCTCAAAAGTCAGCTCACATCTCGTCCCGGGAGGGTGCACGAGGGTTGTAGGAGGGGGAGGGAAGGCACGCAGGGAGGGGGCGGGGGTGATTCCAAGGTCGGCGCCCTTGTCTACGTAACCTAACTGCGACCTAGCTGTGTCGCCCGGTCTCAATTCGCTTTAACGATTAATATTGAATGATTCCAGAGCTCTTTGTTCGAACAAAAAAAGATTTTATATGAATGAAATAATTTTATACGCAGCTTAGAAATGTTTATTGGTGATTTAGTTTAGTGTATACGAGTGGGTGTGAATGGAAATAGTTTTATAAACGTTTCGATTCACAGTGTGAACGCGAACAAGAAGTGTACTACATGAATGTTTCACGGTTCGTGATCAACTATACAAATGGATATATGACAGGAATTTTAATAGCATTTCATACACAAAACAAGCCAGAAAGTTTTGAAAAATGTCGGGCTTGTGTAGAATAACAACTAGCAAACAAAGTTGTCGACGTCGAACTTTTGCTATTATGTAAAATGAAATAACGGTACATACAAGAGATATAATGAAGACGGCGCCAAGATTCACAGTACATAGACAAACGTAGACGTACATGTAATGCATAGAATACACACTACGTATCGCATAGAAATCTGCCAGCTAAGCGAAGCTAATTCCGTTCTTACACGTGTGTAGACGTAATGCAATGATGACATACTTCTTTACATTATGACGATTTAAGTATACGGATGTATTCAGACCTTATGCAGTGTGATTCTTTATAATGTGCACATATCGTACTGAGCCCATCTATGCTTAATTATATCAACGGAAAAAAGGGGCTGAAATACAAGAGTATTTCCCATGTAGTGGCTATTGTTATTTTTATAATTGGCAAGGTACGAGGGAATTAACAAAAGCACTTAACAGGTCACCGAGGGGATCCCTTGCGCATTGATCTTTAGAAATACGTATAGAAGTGACCATTGGACCCACCAATACACTGATGTGCAAAAAATGATATCGACGACGTGTCACTAAAGAAACTTACCACCTAGGCGGATCTCAACACGTTCAAATACATACACGTGCGTGAATAAATAATGACTCATTTCCTCAACAATACTATAAACTAGTAATATAGGTACCTAATTTCTAACCGAATCGAATCAACACGGGTAAAAAATTCAAATGAAATAACAATTTCTACGTAATAATCCTTATCGTAAACGTTATCAAACTCGTACTATATGTGTATATATGTATAAATATAAACGGAATGACGATTGTATTTCGGGTAGGCAACAACCCACAAGGTTACTTTCTTCTTTCGTGTTATAATTTTGACTTGTTAAGACACTGACAAGAGCTAAATAATAATAATATAATATACCATTTATTGCAGGCAACAGAGACCCATAGAAAAATACCTTAACCTAAACATACATATTATATAAACAAAACTTGTGTTAATAAATAAGGCTTAACCACAGTCACTGTCAGACTGCATTGAAAAGAAAGAAGCGTGATGCACAGCTTGTAATTTATTGCAAAATATGAAGCAATTATCTATTTACTCAAGAGTTGAGGAGTTGAAAATAAAAAACAACCAAATTATGCATTTAAATAAGACGTTCTTGTTATTAATTAAAACACCAACGTACGTTGATATTTAATACTTTAATAATTTTGGATTATAACTCAAGGTAAAAGGTTAGTTTACCATTCATTTTTATCGATACATATTTTGAAAACGTTTTGGTAACAACCAAGTTCTTAGAAATGTGTTCAAAATTAGCATAATTATATTTTTAAACTTTATACATTTGGCAATCAGTTTTTTTAAGACAAGCCTACTTTTAACATTTGCCTTTTGTCAGTGCCTTAAGTTCAGTCAATAGTATCACGGAATGTTTAAAATACAGAGGGGAGGTTTCCAGCCGTACGTAATTACATAAGACCTACCAACAAAATGAGGGGTAAGTATGTATTGCCTTTTTGTGATTTGAACGTAGCTCGCAGTTAGTTTGCAAGGCTAAAATTATTCACGAAAGCTACTATAAAGATGATGGAAACAAAAGTTTGAAAAGAATACCACTATCTTTAGTAAGATTTGTTAAATCCTAATTCATTTGATGGTCAGACTGTCGGAAGAACATGATAGTAAGTACCACTCATTCATTACTTACTCTAGCTAGTAAACTTGCTTACGTAAGGTGGAAGAAGCTATAGTGGATTAATTAAATCAAATAAATTAACAACTTCAGACCTAATTAGTGACTGAATTGATCAATATTACATCAAGTTGCAATCAAGTTGTACAAGTTGGAAGTATTTCATTATTATTGCGAAAAGCTGTCTGACCTCTGAGAAGTCGTCGCCTGTTTTAAATTTAATACTAAAACTACTTACATTCAACTATAGTTTGAGTTAGTCTAAATAAGTACTTACTGGAATTTGGTTGCTCGTGTACGTAACTTACATTTTGTCAATACTGTTAAAATAAACATTTCAAACATACGTGGCGATGTCAGCTGAGGACAATTTTTTATTACTCATTCAAATACTCTCTGGCAATAGAAATTGTAACCTAACAGCAATTTCATTCAGAGGACATAAAATATATGCAACACAATCTTTAACCAACACAATATCACAATTTAATCTAGTTGATAATTACTAAATATATCCTCCATTAATTTAGAGTAAACGCAGCTGAAGATTCCATGCCTAGTTAAATACAAAATTGACGCCACAATTCGTGGAATACCAGTTTTTTACAGCGACTATAAAACGAGTAAAATTCTTCTACTAACAGAGGATACGACTGCTTCATTCGCGAGTCTCATGACTCGTTTCCAGCCAGGTGGTTTTATAATTACCGTCCGCGGCTCTCGTCAATGTCAGCCGCGAGAAAAAGTCTAGCACTGAGGATTAATTAACATAGTTAATATAATTTACACGGCTTTATATACTTTTAGATAAAACTGTACAGTTACGAATGCTGAAAATGTTTTTTGAAACTCGTATACGGTAAACTAAATAGTATGTTTTTGCTTTTCTGTTGCAACAGTTTTTCGTTACTTGATATTGGTCGTTTTGATGTTTTAAATAAAACTTTGAATTTGTTTGTATCGCAGATTAATTAGGATGTAAATTACTTTAAATTAGACATCATGTTAATTTAAAATTCGAACTCAGTTGAATAATAAATCGATTTCTCTATACCTACATATTATAAAAAATCGATGAATCATCCCAATTGCGAGCTTGACGACATCATTTAAGAATACGAAATAATTTAAAGAATAAGACAAGTTTTTTTATCTAACTTAAAAATAGACAACTCTAAATGGCCACGTATTCGAATGAAAAATTGCCAACGCGCGTATCTTAAGCTCGATTAACATAAGTATCGTTCTAAAACGGAATCATTAATTACCGACGTCTCACATAGCCAATCTATATACACAGTTACACATGCGACTTTTTTGCCGACGCTAGTAAACCGGATCGGTAAAGTCAGCTACTTTTTACTGCCGCGCCGAGGCACGATCTTCCACAGTTCCACATAAAAGAAACGCCATCTTAGCGAGATTTCAGATGACGCCGCAACTCTGTTTTATCGGTTTTCAGACGTTTTAATTTTCCAATATTAGCAACGGATATTTTTGTCCACGTGAACTGGGGCCTAAGTCTAATAATTTATAAACGTTACAATGGTGTCTCAATTGTGAGTTTTTGACAGATTTGCCATACAAAAACTGTCAAAAACTCACCATTGAGAGACCATTGTAACGTTTTTACATTATTAGACTTAGGCCCCTGGAAGAAGAAATTTGTGCTAGATTATCGTATCCGTCTAAAAAAATAGAACTGTTGATAGATTGTAGATTACTGTTTATTATGTACCTACACCATAAAAATTACAGTTATAATGGAGACATTTTACAAGCGTGGCCACAATTGGCGGTCAAAGACAACCTTTGGATGGATTTAGAGAAAAGGAGTGATAATACTGCAGGTATTCTGTTGTGTACCATTTATATATTATTATACAATGAATACATACATACACACAACATATATCTATCAATACAAATATATATACAACAGAACGTAAAAATTATGAATTATGTTATGTCGGTTACTTCAAATTTAGCGTTTACTTATTAGACTAAGCGAGTTTAGCACACATTATGCAATAACTAATTATGTGAATACTTAATTAGTTATATTCTTAGTTCAGTGGAATAAGAAATTCGTTTAACAATACTTAGCTACATTTGTAGCATAAAAGATTAGGATCGAACGTGAGAAATCGCCATTTGCCTACAAAACCACGCCAAAGGTCACCCGGAAATTGAACGTGTTATTTGTGACAACATCGCCTGTTTCCTGTTGCTACTCAATTTATTTTATTTATATTACAACACAAGTTTATTACAAAGGAGATCATTCATTTCCGGCCCAAAAACCAAAGTGCCGGCCAACGAAAAAAAACGTGCTACCGCTGTTGGAGAAGTCAGTCCGAGTATTTTTTACTACGGCAGTAAGTCTCTACAGCCATTCCTAAAGCTGATTTTTTGGGTTGAAAAATCAAGTTATGGGTACGTTTTATTTGACAAAAATCTTTTCATCAGCTGGAGAAAAAGTGATATGAGCTTGCTGGGATGAAAAACAAAGGCTTCGAAAAATATTTTGTATTATATTTGCATCATACAATAAAAGTCCATGCAGACGAATACAATATAATACAAGATGTCTTCTAAGAATAATGCCGGAGGGATTACGTGCGGCTCATGCCTTGCATAAGTTTGTACCAAACAATGCACATTACGTGTCAATAACACCCTACCGTCCTTTTGCCAATATTACAAGTGCAGTAATAATGACTGACAGCATGCCGACCATTCAACGTCCTGTCAAAACCAACATATACGCAATAAGTTTTCGCTCTCATATGACGGGATTGAATTCGCCCACGTATTATGCACAAATCTCCTCCTCCCAAGTCCCTGACATCTGATGCTGGCAATGAGTCACCCAATTCAATTAAAAATGCTCCATTCGCATTCACGTGTTCCCCGTAGTAGCTGATAGCATGTTTCAATTGATAAATACCGAGGCTTAACAATATTATCAAGTCTTCTTCGGTTAGTCGGGACAGATCACCAAACTCAGGAAGATTGGCCGACATTGTGCGGAATACAGTCCTCCTGCTGTTATAATTATGTCTAATGACAAGATTATTTCTAGAAATCGCTTCAAAATGACGGATAAACAATCACAATCTGTCACTTTGACTATTCCCCTGTCAACAAAACGACAAAAATTCTCCCGTCGTTTCTAGCTAGGTATTAGCTAGTTGCAATGCACATTACGTGTGAACAACACCCACACGTAATGTGCATTGTTTGGTACAAACTTATGCAAGGCATGAGCCGCACGTAATCTCTCCGGCATTATTCTTAGAAGACATCTTGTATTATATTGTATTCGTCTGCATGGACCTTTATTGTATGATGCAAATATAATACAAAATATTTTTCGAAGCCTTTGTTTTTCATCCCAGCAAGCTCATATCACTTTTTCTCCAGCTGATGAAAAGAATTTTGTCAAATAAAACGTGCCCATAACCTGATTTTACAACCCAAAAAATGAGCTGTAGGAATGATTGTAGAGACTTAGTGCCATAGTAAAAAATACTCGGACCGACTTCCCCAACAGTGCTGACACCTTTTTTTTCGATGGCCGGCACTTTGACTTTTGGGCCGGACATTGTATGAACCGTGAATGGTCTCCTTTACATAGGACCCAATTAAAATACGAAATCGAACTCCATCCGAAGAATGGAAGACCCTTAATGAATTTGAAAGACCAAAAATGTGATTTACGCTGGAACAATTCGAGGAGGGGGCCACTTTGGAAAACAATCTCCGGTGGAGAAATCGTGTCGTTTAGTTTACGTCAGCCAGAGATGGGGAAGCTACTGGCCCCTCGAACACGTAAGCAGAATAAGACACGATTTATTTATCTGGGACATAAATACACGTGACAGCGACAATAGAATATTAATTATTTTGAATCTTCAGGAGAAACTAGTTACACGACGAACTTACGATGTTCCGAGATTGTAGACAATAAATAAAAGGAGACTGAAACGATTTCATACAATCTTGGGCCTGGATGTAAAAAGATGAAAGTGGTCTGAATTAATAGCTTATATATTATCAACCTTTCACTGAAAATTATACGGATTTTGTCAATCTGAGAACAGAGATATAAGCGATTATTTAAGTAAAAGTGAGGTTATATTACAATTTTTAACTAACAGCTGATTCCTGAAGTGCAAAATATGTTCTTTTGCACTAATAGTTATTAATTTAGTGGAAAATTATTGAAAGATTTTTCAATGAATTAATGAATGAACGTCAATGAAATAAATAAAAATAAATGATTTTGAATTTGAATGACTTCAAGTCGCATCGGAAACACGAAACGAGGCAAAGACTATTTTATGTGCGAGTGAGCAAACATGAGCAGTCGCTGTCTAGTGTCAATGTCAGTCAGCTGTCATGCCAGTGACATATTATATAGACTAAAAATAGAAGACTGATTTTAATCGATATGAAATCGATAATCATTAATATTGGTTTTTCAGCAATTAATTGATATTTTATTTATTAATATGACTGTAATTTTAAATGCACTATAATGCATAAAATTATAAGTAACTATAAATAGTGCATTCAATTACTTTAAAGTTAATTATATAGTGCAAAGGTTTTATTTTTGTAACTGTGTAATCGATTACTGTTGAAAGAATAGTCTTATGAGAAGTATGAATTTTATATTTAATAGGACAGTACAGTTTATAAATAAGAAAATAATACAGTAAAGTGACAACAATAGGGTAAAGAGTCCAAACCATAACTTTAACAAGTATGTATAATCGACTAATAAGTATAATCCACCTTTTCATTATGACGGCAATCTGTACTTTTAAAAACCTTTTCTGACGCGCTCATAGCCTTCTTATCCTTCTTATTGGGACATTCGGGACTCTTGTGTCCTGGTTGTCTACACTTAAAGCAAATTATAGGCTTCAACTTTTTGCTTGTAGAATCTGCGCAGCCACCTCATTCTGGAGAGGGTCCTTAGAAAGCTCGTTTAATAGCTTTGCCTTAACCAACTCACTGGTTACATCAACATTCGAATTCTCTAAAGCCATGATCAGCGGTTCGTACCGTGGTGTCAATCCTCCAAGAATAATCGCAGCCAAAGATCCATCGTCGATCTTCTTACCGATATCTTCAAGATCTTGAGCAGTACTCAAAACGGCGTTGATATATGATTCTATGTCTTGGTAATCGGTTAAGGTAGGTATATTTGTATAATCTACGCTCTAGAGAGAGACTTCCACCCATACCTTTATCCTTGTAACCTTTTTGTAAAGCACTCCAAGCCTCCTTAGGGTTTTTCGCATTTCTCACGTGTGAAATTGCACCTCCGTCTACCGTAAGGCATATTTTTGACAACGCCTTCTGGTCTTTACGAGAGCGCACATCCTTCGCTGTTTTATCAGAATCATCATACCCAGTGATGGACGTCCACAGCTCCTCATGAATGAGGAGCATCCTCATGTTGAACTTCCAGGTTGGGTATCCGTCTCGGTTTATTAACATCTTGATTCCTTGAAAATTCATACTATTACCTGACATTATCTACTTTTAAAATAAACAGCTTCGTGCTGAACGTGTTGAAAGAATAGTCTTATGAGAAGCACAGATGAGAAGTATGAATTTTATATTTAATAGGACAGTACAGTTTTTAAAGAAGAAAATAACATTGTAAAGTGACAACAATAGAGTAAAGAGTACAAACCATAATGTTTTGTACTAATAAGTATGAATATACAACAATTACTCAATCGATAATCTCACGAAAACTATCTTTCTCATATTTTCTCCGAATCCAGATTGAGAATTGGGGTGATTTTTCATATTCTGAGATAAAAAAATATGACTAATTTTTTAGATCATATCTCAACTGATTACATTTGGGCCCACCGTTTTCCATCTCCTTTGTGATTGAGGCATTGAGCAATGTGACATTAACTTTAGGTTATCGGAGTTAGAATCGTGAGTACGTCGCATTTGGTTAGTATTATTACTAGCTAACATTAAAATGTCTGATACATATTTTAATTGCACGATAAAGTGGGTAAGATAACAGTTTAATCAAAGAGACCGTCGTCCTTTTGAACATGACAAACGAAAACAAAGAGAATCTTGTTTGGGGACATGAATTTTTAAATTGCCTAGTCAAAGTCGCCAATTGCATACGTCGGATGATCTTGGCTAGACAGAGGCATTTGAGAGTGATGGCTGACTTACAGCCTACAGGAGTGATTTATGATTGAAAACTTTGGTGCTCTTGATGCAGCTACAGAACAGATTTTCACGTGTCGGATCTGTCGGTCTATAAAATCGGTCGCCGACAAAAAGTAGTCCGTCTACGTCCGGCTTAAAAGTCCATGATTAATTTAATTGTCATCTGACAAATACAATGTTATAAATATTCAAGAATGAAGGCGTGAGAACAGTCAGTTGTGACATTTAACTCTAATCAAGTTCAATTTATTCACAACGCAATAAAAATGATTTACATATTCATATCTCTGTAAAAACTCTCGCGTTACGTAAGAAAATTATGCCATTAAAGCATGGATTTTTATGACGACGTAATAATTCAAAACTAATTAATTGTGTACAATGTGTGTATCAAAGTAACTATTATAATTATATGATAAGTTTTATAACGGCGTATGTTATCAACATCGGCTTCCAAGTTTATTTTTCTCTCAGCTATTCCATTTGAACAGTGATAACCTGATGACATCAATTGCCAGTACATACTGGTCTTGTAATTTTATCTGCATTCTGTGAAACTGTGACTAGTAATATGAACACAATTGCGGCACTCTGTGCCTGTGCTAACTAATTAAATACACAAATTATGTTGCTGACTAATTTAATGTTAGAATCACAAATGTTACCCCGTTGGGAATACGCGGTTTTAGAATTGCAAATAACGGTCATTAGTAAATTGGCGAAATACGTATTTATTGCAGACATGTTTATATAGTTGACGTTCAAACATTATAAATAAACATATAGAAAGTATTTTCCAGCTAACAACGTAATGTAAACAAAATAATTATTTGGTGATTCATGTATTTCAAACGAAGCCGTAGGAAAATATAATACAAACAATATAGGACTACTAAAAAGTTATGGCTAAGGTAGCTGAAGATAAATATTTGCACTAAAATTCATTAAAAGAAATGCAAAGTGAAGCAAAGCAAAGGAAGACGTCGATAAGCACAAAGTAGCGACTAAAAAGGAAAGTGCAAACAAATAAAACAAAATGTAATTCGGCACAAACAAACAGTAGAAAAATATAAAGGAAACAAATGTTAGCGAGAACGATGGAAATAAAAATTGTCCAAACAGTCGGCAACAACCCCCAGTCGAGTCGTGGCAACTTGCGGACTAAGTAATTGCCATTTACAGTTCGTCGCGAGAAAACTTCCCAACTGACTCATCTCGCATCTTTCAAAACGACTTTTCTCCACCTTACTAATAATAAAATTTACGCCCGACGTTGTTTAATTAACTAACGTCTGCTTTTTTCTTTTCTACATCGCAATGAACGGATCCTTAGTTTATAAAAACATCTCCACGCTCGTTGTTAGAAGTGTTCCAACGTTTTTCCTTATTTTTTCCTTTTGAGAGGACGAGAGCTCTCAAAAGATAGTTTTTGTAAACGGAGTTTTATTAATTATGAAATCTATTTCGCTAGCTACGGCGAGTTGTTTATGTCTTAGTTTGGAGCTTGGGGTCCTTTTGAAACCTTATAGTTCTGTTCTGTTAGACAAAAGCGAACATCGTTCACTTGCAGAATCTCATCAACAAAGCGACCGCATAAATTGTCTAGCTAGACCTTTTCAAACGAGTTGCGTTCTCGTTCAAGCCTAGTTCGCCACGGCCACGTCGGCTTACGTCCTGTCGCTGACACACCACTCTCCGCAAAAACAACGTGCCTCCACAATACTACAATAGGTGGCTGAGCTGAGCGGTTTCCTCCCCCCCTCCCAAACACCGCCCTACCCCCGACAGTCGCCACTTGTATGACTCAGCAGCAAGCCTTAGATCAAATTCGACGTCGCACGATTCTAGTGGCATGTTTTTCGCTGTAAATACTCGTTTTTTTTGTCAATAAAGCATCGGTAATGGCGATACCGGCGAAGATAAAGGTGAGACGCGCTTGAGAATACATTATAGACGAGTAGCTGTGGAAAGTTATTTTATTGTTTTAATAAAAGTTAGGGAAAGACTCCGAGGAATGCTCTCGGCATTCACGGGAAAGTTTCCTGAGGTTTCGTCCGAACGTATCTATTCGAGAATTGTTTCGCAAAGTATATAAAAACGGTAGATTGCTAAAAGTTAAAAGGAAGGCGGAGGTATGGTTCGCCTGTCAAAATAAAACTTGATAAAGAAATAAAATGGTAAAACTGTGGCGGAGTCCATCTATTCGATTGCCGCTAAAGCGTGTCATTTTGTTTCTAAAAAATTACCATGACAAAGAACACGAAAGGTGAATAACACCGCTCGGAACGGAAACGCAGCCGCGCCGCTGGCTTCCGATACAAAACGGAATCCAATTAGCCATCCCATCTCGTCGGCTTTCATTAACCGGCCGAATAACCGGGCACTGCGAAAAAAACACCCGGGGAATGTGCTTTGCGAAAACAGCTTACACAAGACGCCATTAAATACATTTTAATGATCACCATGCGGTGTAAACCGTGTGTTTAATTACATAAAGTGTACGATAAAACACGTATAAAGCCAAGCTGAAAATGGTTGTATCCAACTGTGAGAGAAGTGGCGAACGGTCGGGGTAAGAATTTTATTGTGGTCGGCTTTGACGTTTAATTCACCTTTTTAATGGCTTTCTTGTAATTAAACGTTTACTTCTAAGCTTAGGAAGAGTGTTAATGTTAGTCATGAAGGTAAAAAAATCGATTCGTTTAGTTTGAACCACTTTAAACCTTATTCCTAAGGTCATAGGGGTGAAAAGTGATTCATCGCAAATGTCCGCACTTGTACTTCTGTCTTAATAAGAGGCGGCGTCATCCCAGTTAAATATTTGCCCAGCCGTGAATGTATAGCAACAGCTATCTACGTATAGAATTCGCAATATCGTAACAATATAAAGTACTATAACCTTCGGTTTCGCACGTGTAACGTTTTTATTTGTCGATTACACAATGGCTTTACGTTTTAGCGGAGAATTTAAGCTTTTCATCCACGTAGGTACATTTTTAAATGTATTTGTAAATACTAGTTAATCGCGCTTCGTTAGGAATTTTACAATACATAAAGAAAGGCACACTACACTGAACATAAAACTGTGAGGTATGGGAACAGTAAATTGAGTTATAAATCCAGCAATATGGGCGCGCGTTCAGTTGCAATAAACAACGGTATGATCGCGTCCAAATGGATAATACCTACTCAATGTTTATATCGCGTTGGGAACACCTATCATATTGTTCGCGTAGACTGCTCAACGCCCACGCCATTTTTTTGGTGCAGACTTAATGCGTCGAGAATTTGATAGCTCTTGTAAGAGCCAATCACTCAAAGCGCTAATTTGCGAACGGAAAGGCGACTGCAGATAAAATTTTCTTCATTCTCGCATTTTTGATTGGCAGGGTCGGTTGCGAAAATAACAATTAATGATGTTGTCGTAACACGATACTCACTTAGAATAGATATAACCCTTCATAAGCTCGAAAGATGGTGGACGTACATTTTAAGATCCTGAACTGATGACACTGGCGCATCTGATGGATAATATGTTTTCATCAGCTCCAGTTACATTTTATACCATACCAAGTAATACTGATGTCGTGCAAAAACTATTCATAAGTAGATTCACGCAATAATATATTTTTAGATGTGTTTAAATCTACCACTCGCGCCCACGACCAGTGAAGCGGCGAATAGAACACGCTGTAAATACATTTTTATACTTTACTGAGCAACTAATATAAATATTCTGTCGGTAAAGACTTGTTTTTTTCACTTTCGTAGACGTCATTTGTAAAGATTGTAAGAACTTAGTATTTTAGAGATGATGAAATCGATCACGGAGAGTCGGGAGTTTAATTATTTATGACTTGATATGAATTAGTTTGTTGTCAGATATTTGAAATATGAAATTAATGCGTGGTTCTCATAATACGCATGTATTTGAATAGGTAAGCAGTATTAATATGTAATATATTGAAGGTGTCTAACACGAAATTCTCAAATACTACATACATACGCCACAGTACATAGAAAGGTATTCAATATTTCGTAGAACACATCAAACCTTCGTCAAACAAGCTCCAAGACGGAAACCCAACAACGAAATGAATGACAGCGCCTCAATTTTCTCCAACACTCGAATTCAACTTCCACGAATAAAAATATTTTTGATCGAAAACGTAATCAAACTCAAGTTAAAATTCTGTGATATCATATTTGCGACTTCAATCTGGGGCACTCGTGTACTCGCAATAACATCAAAGCGACGCCACAAAGAATAAAGAGGCCTTGATAAGTGAGTTACTATCGGAGGGGACACGACAAGGTCATATCTCAAATCTTGGGATGTGCCACAGAGACGGAGGGAAGCGTCCCTCGGACGAGCTCCCTCGCCTTTGTGTCAAAATCACATTAACTATTGTTCGACAGCGCTTTGTCGACGTTGTATGCGAAATTAACTGTACTGTACTCTGTTATTAAGTGAATTATTATATTTTGTTAAGGTAACATGTTTGGCACGTTTAGAAATTTGTGGTTTATTATTTAAGGAGATACACTTCTCCTCTTTCTTTATGTGGGTCTTGAAAACAGTAACTCATGGAATAAGACAGGATTTAAATGCTATCTTCGATCACTCATGTCATTTTTGACGAGGCATCCTTCCCTATTTCCACATCATTATGTCACAGCATACACATCCTTGTTTTTACGCCATTCTTGGCTATACGCTGGCTTCGTCTCCAACAACAAATGCAACAATAACCACGTATAGTCATCTCAGCTTGATATTACTCGACTAACTAGTTTGAAAAGCTATAGCCGTTTCCTGTGTACATTAAAACTTTTTTATCTGCTTGAGTCCTTTTGTAAAGTTTTCGAGTATGAATGAAGTTCTTATTAGCTAAGTTTTTGAAGATAAGCCAAAACTACTTCAGGCATACGTTTTGTCCATTTGGCACACCGCTGGATCTGGAACGGTTTTTTGTGCGGCTGCAAAAACACTTTTGTAAAAGCAAATGGCCTTTGGAACAAACACTGTCTAGCGTTAGGTTTTTAGGGTTCCGTAGTCAACAAGGGAGCCTTATAGTTTCGCCATGACTGTATGTCTGTCTGTCCGCGGCATAGCTCAGAGGCTCTCAGTACTAGAAAGCTGTAATTTGGCATGGGTATAAATATTAAGGCTCGTGCAGACTGGCGCGACGCGACACCCATAATTGTTCTACGGTAGAAAAAATTGACATCGATAGAAATTGTTCCGCCAGAGTAGTAAAATTCACGGCAATAGGATATAATTCTATCGAAGGTAAAAGGAAAACTATCACAGATAAGTATGCTTATTTATTTGCGTAAAACATGGTATAAAAAGGTTTTACAGTACAAAGATAGAGCAGACATGTTTTGCCAAGATTAAACAGCATGCAAATATTTGTAATAACAATTTCCTTAGCAAAATTATTATTTTCTTACAAGAACTCTATTTTCGTTTTAGGAATTGTTTTTAAATACTATAGTTGTTGTTAATTAACCATACATACAATTTATTCTTAAAAAGTATATCTCAAGTTTAACATTTTCTGATTACTAGGTTATTTGTTGCAAATTCGTATACACATAGTTAAGCAGCTTTTATTATACTTAGCAAGCCTGGGAGCAGTGCAAGTGTGCAACTCATGAAGAAATAATCGCTGCAACAACTGTTTTTTACTTGTCTAAGAGCATACACGTATAATAATCGAATATTCGACCAATTTACATTTGCAGTAGGAATGTATCGGAGATGCTTTTAAACTACAATGTTAAGTTTGTTCTTGGGATAAATTCATCCCAACTACGGAACCCTTCATTGCGTGGTCCGACACGCAATTGGCCGGTTTTTTTTAAATTCATAAGTCTATCGAAAGTACAGAATTCAAATACAAAGATTTTCTGACCAACCATTTGCCCAAATAATTAAATTCGAACTATCATCTTGATATAAACGATTGACTCATTAATATTATTACCGTTACCTCATATCCACGTTTCGTGGAATCAATAGGACGTCTTTTCGGCAATAACATACAAAGCCGGTCGGTAATTACAATTTTAATAGGTCGGTCAACGAATGGGGGGGTCCACACCCCGCCTCGACCGGGGGGAAGAGGGAGCTCGAATTAACGACCCGTTGTACAATAGAACTGTACGTAAGTTAAATTATACAGTTTTCGACAATGCTACTGAACGAGTATTTTAATTTATCTTGTGGGGAGTTGGGTTCTGTCGAAGTAGCTAACTTTTTGTGGAGAAATATACTAATTAAACCCATATAAACTAACAGTTGAGAGTTTTACTGCTATAATATCGGTAATTTGGTACCTATCCTTAATATAACTGGGTTATACTAGTTGCATACAGACTCCTATCGTCCAATTACCGTATTTGTTCTGAACGTCTAACGGCTCGTACACACTGGCGCGATATCGCGAGCGCGACAGGCAGCGCTACCCTTGTCGCGCCAGTGTGTACGGATCTTAACAGCATAGTTTCATATTCGTCTATTACGTTTTATATTATTAATAAGCGTTGATTAACTATTAGTGTAGATAATATAAGCGTAGCGTGATCATGTCATGGAAATATCCTAGTTTCCAGTTCAAGGCAGTTATGAAATTAATAGGACAATGTGAATGCATTAAAAAATAGTAGATCGTGTGTTACATGATCTTATAAATTACAGCTAAGTTAAGCCTTGAGCGAACTGGCGCGACGCGACACCAGTAATTGTTCTACCGTGAAGTCTTCTTAGAAATTGTATTATTAAGAGTTGCGTCGCACCAGTCTGCTCGAGCCTTTAAGGTAAGGATAGAAGAACATCGGTTTATTTTACATTAGGTTTAACTTCGGCAGTTCCTAGCCTTTTCCCATTTTGATGACTTGCATTTTTTTTTCAATATGCACGGAATTTTAATTAACATTATTGTTAATTGGTACCGGTGTTTTTAGTGTAATTTATTATTAGGGATAAGGTAGTTAAACGGAAAAGAAGGAGAGGCCATTGCCCTACAGTTAGGGTTACCATATCTCAGGATTTTTAAACTCCTGAAGGGATTGCTGGGATTTAGGAAATCTCAGGATTTTGTTGTTTTAAAAAAAAAAAAAAATGCAGTAAGTATGTTTTTTAATGGAAAGTCTGTCTATCTAATATAAACAAAAATATGATTTTCTTTGGATAGTATCACAAAACAAATCAACGTTATTTACATTAATATGTTTAAAAACATAATCTAATATACCCACTTTAGTTTTAAGAATCATTTTATGTGTGTGATTGAACAAAATATAAAAAGTCCCGGCGGGCGGTGATGTGCGTGGCATGATATTTTTTGTCACATGATTGTTAATTTTTATGCGTCAACATCTCAAGACTTTTCTATGGAAATCAGGCTTTTTGTTAGGACTTTTCCATATGGTAACCGGTAGGGGTGTAGTGGGATCGTAAAGGCTAATAATAAATTGCAAGATGGATATCTTGCAATCTATTATTGCAATCAATTTTATACTGCATATTACAAGTAATCTTATTTATCCCATTCTTCACTCACAATACATTACAGAACCTGCTAATAGCCACAAGCTCTTATAAGTCGCCTAGCATTATCTGCAATAATGCCTAATACAGACGCTTATTATTCAAGAAACACATCACGTGCTTCCGATTGTGTCATAAGGAAAATTACTTATAACAAAACATCACGCCTGTATTCCCCGAAGGGTTGAGCAGAGGTGTACCTATAGTAGACCCACATTTCGCCAGTTATGTTCAAGTCTCATGTAATAGGGGGCGATAATTACTCAAATTGCTATTCCTATAGCGCATGGAGAGTATGAAGACTGAAGTGTCTGACGTCCCTCCAACAAAAGTAATTGGACAATAAGATGTTGAAGAGCCATCGAATGGAGTGCTTCGAGTCTTAATGTTATTTGCAAAAACATTGGGATTATTACGTAATGATAACAAGAACGGAAGTAATAAAAGGAAGATCTAATTGATTTTATCTTTGAATGTTTTATGTTTCTCAAACAGAATGTTTTAATATTTTATGAATTAATATGACTTTGAAATAAGGAAAAGGCTGCTTAAATAAATGTAGGTGTCATGATATAATCGGGTGATATCACAGTATTCACAGTAAAGGCTCCCGCAGACGAAACGCGACTCTGGTGGAAAAATTCCTATGAAAACTCCATGGCAATTGTTCTACCGGTGTCGCGTCGCGCCTGTCTGCCTGAGAGTCTCAAACAAGTTTCGCCTGTTTGCTTATCCCTGTGGCATTACATACATTCAGCAATATAACTGCAAGTTATAAAAACAATAGCCTAGCAACAAGACTTTATTTACTCGTAATTGTGATCTTGAAACCCAACACGATACTGCTGCATTCGTAATCCTGCATAAACAGTGACGCATCGTTGGATTATGAGCACCGTGACCTATATGCCTCATCACATGGTAAATAGACACGTATCCTATTCACTTTAGTAGTAAAAAGAAGTAAAGAAAAGCCGAAAGTCGTGCTGAAAGGCCAGCGACCAGATGACCTGGATTGGATGGCCTGAAAGACCTATATATTCGATCGAGTTCTTACAAAGAATAGAATAAAACAAAACTTGCACTACACAAAGAGGGACGAAAAAGACCTGTTTTTAAAGGAGTCAGTTAAACTTATTTCTTCAACTATTAAGTGCAATTTGGCTTCATTTCAAGAATCGCATGACGAGATTACTTCACACTTTACTGTAAAAAAAATACCTAAGTACATTAGACGCGTCTGGAAAAACCCAAATGTCATCTTCACAGGAAATCTAAGTCAACAGTCTGTAAGTAAAAAAACTGCAAGTTTTTAGTATATAATTATGCGCATTTATTACTTAGGTGACAAGTCACCGTGTTTGGAATACGATGGCGAAGATTGATGATAAATTTGCTGGATATTGCAGTACCGTTATATCTATTTTTATAGGTACTACATAGAATAACAGGTTAGGCCGTTTGAAATTACGATATCAATCAATCAACTCAGGTTGAAACTGTCTCGTGCTGGATATAGCAATACCTCCATAATATTTAGACCTTTTTTTGCAAGAGGTGAAAGTCGTTAAAATTACAACTAACTATGAGGCAACTTGTTCCAATATTTTATGGCAAAGCATCTGCAATTTTTTAGTCTTATATTTTAATGCTTTTTTTTTGGTTCTCTTCCTGTGCAATTTTAGATGGAAGAAATTGTATTATGTGACAGGGAAAATGCGTTATGTGGTTTTAGTGCAACTGTTCAGTGATATACGAAACACGATACGTTGTATAGAAACCCCTCAACAAATGGTTTGATAGAGGGGATAACGCAGTACGATGTAGAAGAGCGGCAGTTTGGTCACCCGCTAGCACTTTTTAGGGAAACTACCCTCGGGATACATTGAAATACATTTTGGGGACGTGCATGTTCAATAGAGGGCGCGTAGTCTGATAAATTAAATAGCAATTTTATAAGTAAATGATCGGTGTTCCATTGAGAAATAGGTATGCAAAAATTTATATTAAAACAACATTACCGTACATGATTGATACTGATTAACATATTAAAGAGGAAAATGAAAAAGCAAGGAGTAATTATTAACAAATACTTAGGTACATTTAAACTCGAATCCTGCATAAAACTAAATGGATACATTATTTAGTAGTTAAACAGCACGTGTAGACGTCAATTTACATACGGTACCTACAATTATTTCCTATTGTTTTACAATTTTATGTCGACTATCACTAAGATACATTTTAAATTAAACAAATTATGTAATCAGAAAAGCTTAGCTGGTTCTGACCAGTTTTTTGTTTGACTAGAATTTAACTAAATCAACAGTAATGAAAGATTTTTACGATCACAATTAAACAATTACCAGAGATAAAAAAATGACTAAAACCGTCCAACGCTATCAAAACCATAAAAGTTACCAGTCGCAATATAAAGACGAACATCGAGAAAGAAAAAAAAACACGATATACCGCGAAGACACCTTTCCACGGCCTCGAGCAAGAAAACAAAGCTAAATAAAATCGAGGCGATGATTGTAGGCGAGTATTTAAAAGGAACGCGCAATCGATTGCCGATCGACAACCCGCCTGGCCGGTCGAGATGACGTGTGTGTGTGCGCGAGCCGTTCACACACGTGCACATTCACACCGCCACTAACGGATGTGGTCTGTCCGTCCGTCTATTTACCGAGTATCTAAGCGTGCTCCATGGATGTCATATAAACGATTTATAATATACGGACGTTGAAAAATGAGTGGGAAAGTCTAGTGTAACGGTAGGATGGGCACGCGCAAAAGAGCGTGTGATGTTAGCGCGTTACAACTTATAGATTGTAGGTGTCATTAAGGTGTTATCTAAAATGGAATGTTACGAGTAATTGAGGAAATTTTTATGATGCAGTTTTCATTAATCATTAGACTAACTTTAACATTCTAGTTAGTCATGACAAAGTTATTTCTCGATAACACATTTGTACAGAAATAATGTTTGTAATCGACAACCCTAGAGTCGAAGGCAAGCCAAGTGGAGTTACTCTATCGTTATCTGCACTAGCTCGTTAGATATAGACTAGACTCGACTATACCTAGATACTTCTTGACATAGCGTGTAAAGATAGGTCGAGGCGAACCGATGCGCTACACTACACGTCCTCTTTGTTTACGCCACACCACATATGTATACCTATATGTTGCTATGCGACATCTAAGCAGCAAGACGCGTCGTTTCGAACAAACGATATTATGCTTACATGTGGTTCAAGAACCGCACATTACTTGAGAATTCGAAGTCTTAATTTGCGTGTCATTCTTTTGCACGCTTTTCGTTGTCTTTGTTAGCAAGGAGGCGTATGTTTACTAGAAGATTATAATATATTCGAAGGAAGATTTAAGAAACGCTCTTTTATTTCGTATTGCGTGTCTTGTACAAAGTACATAAATTTTGTTGCTAAGCGCGTTATATACGTGAATATGTATGGGCAACATGAGGCAACGTTCTAGACGGCGCACATTATTCATTTAGGTATGTATAAGAGTGGTCGGGTCGAATATAGACGTGTCATTTTTGGGAATTCGTCGCTGGGAGCGATAAGGTTATTTTAGATTGGATTGCATCGTCGCATAAACGTTTGGCGTAATATTGAATATGAGGCGTTGATTCCTATATGCCGTGAGTTGTTAATGATACTTGAGAACGTTGATTGCTGATTTTAAGAGATGGAACTGTGCGAAATATCCATGTTTTCTTTTATCGAAGTTTTATAACATGAAGGCAGTATTTTAGATACGTTTGTTATTCCAGTTATTGCCGTAACAAATACTACTTTATAAAGATAGATCTAAGGAATACTGACGAACGCGTTACGTCAGTTACCGCCAGCAGCCAAAGATTTTTATTGGAAACAGCAATTAAACTTTCTAGCTGAAAACGAAATAGCAATGAATTGACGAAAAAACTTATTTCATCAAAATTATCAAACCGGGCTTATAAAACACGATCCGAAAGCTTTTCGGCATACTTTTATTAAAAAAAAAAAAACTTTGACAAACAAATTAATAAAACTTGTAAAGAATTCAAACAAGAGAAACTGAACAAATGAAAAAGCTTAATAGGTAAAATAATGAAAGGTTTCAAATGAAATCCATTGGAACTTTTTGGCTAACAAACAAACTTATTAGGGAATATTCCGGTAGGATTTCTAATAACTTTAGTAAAATATGATGTCCATTCAATGGTTAACTAGTAGTTGACTTATCAAACTGCCTATTGCATTAATTCATATTAATACATAACATCAGGTTTATGTAACATTTCTTTGTGAAAATCCTTTTTTTTAATACCAAAATTCAGAATTTATTAAATTAAATATTTTCCTGTGTCCTGTGTTATTATCTGCTGTGTGAGTTTTGTATGAATGAATATGAATAATTTCAAAGAAACTGTGATTTTGTTTCTAAAGATGTCTTATTTCAAAATTAATAATTGCTTTCTTGAGATTAGTGATGCATAGATTCATATTAGAAAAGAATGTTAAACTTATCTACGGAACTTGGTCACAAAAAAATTTACTAATCAAAAGTATTAACAATTAATTTATTTAAAAACATTGCTTCTTCATAAGCAAAAAAAACTTAGACAAGTGTATTCCTTATCACGGTTCAACTTTTATCTATTGAAAAGGTCATTGATATCACACTTTTTTGTCATCTCAGTAAACTAACTGAGAAGCCAACAAAAAGGAAATTACAAAATGTAGTATGTATGTATAATAAACTTTTTTCATCCTTTTTATACCTTCAAACAAACAGGTGGCCAGTTACATTTAGGATATTGATTTTTTTTCAGACTAAGTACATCTTGTTTTTTTATAATAGGAAATATTGTATTGTTCTTACCTGAATCTATTGTAGAGTTAACAGAAATCCATTTTATTTGGTTTATAGAGAAAACTCATTAGAACGCACCTCCTACAATTTTACAGAATTAGGGTCATAACCGTTACGAGCACATGTTGGTAACTTTTCAAAAACTCTGAAACTTACGGTCCAAACTATTTTTGCCGAATTTAGGATTAGTCCATAGAGATTTCTAGAAAAACCAATTCACCAGTAACACGTTTTCTCACGCGATCAAGAGGTGACGCGTCGGCGTCGCCGCGAGAATAATGTCGTCGGCCGCCAGCCACCGCCACAGCAAAGCAATCACCGCGCCGCTAGAACCGCATCAATGACGCCAACACATTCTTGCTAATAACTCTCTTACAATACATTTTACAACACTAAAACTGGTCCTAGGTACTTGTAACTCACTGAAACTACTTTGTTATTAGTAAATATAAAGAAACTCACCGTAAATAAGCTGATTCCAACAACAAAGAGTCACCAGCCACGCGCTCCAATTAAAGGGCACACACAAATCACGAAAGCACAAGAAGTTGAAGCTATGTTTCTTCACAAAATTGTTAGTTATATTCACAGTAAGTTTACAAAGCCAAATCGAACAAAGTTTCCCAGTTTTTCGTGGATATAATCACTGAACCGAGAAAGTATACCGTGAAGCACCGCCAGCTACATACAAAATGGCGGATTTGCGTAATGAAAGTGACGCGCTGACGCGCCGAAAACGCATGGACTAAAAAGTTGTCTATGCTCAACGTAGAAAATTGTCAATGAGAAACGATTAATCGAATACTGACGTTTTATGGTTTTTATATTTTATTTACCGTTTCATCTGCTGAATATACAGGGTTACTTGTAATTCGACGTATATCCGTCAGGAGCTGATAGGGGGACCAGAATGCAACAAATAGAACACCCCATATGTATGGCCGAAATTCAATAGTTTTCGAGATATTTGAATTTTACGGGTTTTTCGATATTTACCCAAAATTTGACATTTAATTCCAAATTAAAAAAGAACTACGTATTGAATGCGTACCATTAAAGAATGATATCGTAGCTGGCACTTCAATCAAGCTATGAACCTAATTAAAAGTACTTATTTCAACGAAATAATTAAAATTATGAGCGATTTAAGAATAATATCTTACCAATATTTTCATTTTACGCTTCAAAAATGTTGTCTCGTCAAAAAAATTACTATTGTAGCGGAACCTTAACGTTTGTGTAGACTTGCCCTAAAGCGCGGCAACGGGAGACGACACCCCCGCTTGCACCCTCGCGCCCCCCGCCAACCGACATCGACAGTGGACGAATGAACGCGAGGGCGTGTGCCACGCTCGCGAAACGCTCGTGTTAAATTAATCTATTATTACCTGTTTGTGCCGTTTATGTATGTTCAAACCGTGTTTTTCATTAAACCTTTCACTGATAACGTGCATTCACTTATTGAATAGCCCCAACACACACCCTGAGAATAACTTCCCTACAAAGTGTCGCCCAACTCGAGGCCGTTTTCAGTGAAAATTCAACAAAAAACGTAACAGTGACAATAAGTGCTAAATCCTATCGTGCCAACACATACTGTGAACCCTTTCCGATAGTGAAATCTCTGTAATTTTATCTCCAAACAGTGCAAAATAATAAGCAAAATTTCGGGCGAGTCCACTTTTCCCGCCGAAATTGTAACCGACGCGCGCGCGGGCGAGTCTACCGCGTAGCGTTGTGCCGCGAAAATACAATCAACGTACCTACCTATTGTGCAACGAACCACCCATATCACCATCACCCGTGTTGTTCGAGCGAGTAACAGCAGAGGTAGTGCCCTGTTACCATGCCGCCGAAGCCAACAAAGAAACGTACCGGAAGAGATGGCGGGTCGGGTTCCGACACGGACGTGGAGCAGAATAGGACGGTGGTCGCATCACCATCATCACCGAGCATCGCCATGTCTGAGGAGATGCTTCAGTCCCTTTTGTGCAATATCACAAGGAACCAAGCGGAAGCAAATCGTGTTCTCATTGAAAGCATACTGGCGAACAAGGATGAACCGTGCACATCATCACCACGGATACCCGACACGCGTGATACCGCGCGGTGGTCGGGCAACTTCGCGAATTGTACGGCGCGTTTTGACGGGTCATCGAAGACCGCGGAAGAGCTTGAGGCATTCATCGACGCTATCGAAGTATACCGCGACTGCACCAACATCAGCGACGAGCACGCGCTGCGGGGGCTGCCTATGCTGCTAGTCGGCGAGGCCGCTGTTTGGTGGCAGGGCGTGAAGTCGTCGATAACGTCATGGTCCGAGGCGCTGCAACGTCTTCGAGGGATGTACGGAGTGCCGCGACCCGGTTATAAAGTGTTACGAGACATTTTCGGTACCGAACAAAATAGTGAACGGGCCGACGTATTTATAAGCAAAGTGCGCGCTTTAATATCAAAATTACCGTATGATGTGCCGGAAGTGATGATGTTAGATATGTGTTACGGATTGTTAGATCGTAGGATAAGAAAACGAGTGTCTCGCGACGCGGTGTACGAGCTGGATCAGCTGATAGCGAAGGCCAGGTTAGTCGAGGAGTCGTTGGCGGAGGTAAGTGCTTCTAGTCGTTGTAATAATAATAGTGGCAATGTAAACAGTAACCCTTCCGTCGCCGCGCAAGAAAGTTCGAACACAAACGTTAACCCTACGAATGCTATAGGTGACCCGCGTAAGTCGAGTACTAATCAATGTGTTGTTAGGCCGTCTGACTCGCACGCGTTAAACGTGAAAAATAATAATAATAGTGATGGGCAAAGGCGTGTTAGACCGAAGTGTACTTATTGCAAGTTTTTTGGTCATACGGTAGACGAGTGCCGTAATAAGGATAAGAAGGACGGAAAGGTCACTGACCCTTCTAATAAGTCGAGCAAAAGTACCGAGTTACGTTGTTACGGATGTGGTCAGCTGGGAGTGGTACGTTCAAAATGCAGTAACTGCAAAGGCGCGTCGACTTCAAGCAAGTCAGATTTTTGTAGCGTTCAGGTAACCGATAGTGATGATCCGCGGCCGCTGGTGGAAATACAGGTTGTCAATCGCAATGGGGTAGCTATCTTAGATACGGGGGCCACACATTCCATCGCGGGCCCCATGCTATACGACTTGCTTCTTAGAGCCGGCGTCGTCTTTAGGAAAACGTTACGTACTATAGGGCTTGCCGACGGATCACAACAAGTAAGTTCTGTGCTTGAGTGTGATACTGATGTAATATTGGAAAACCATGTTATACCTACCACGTTTATAATTTTACCGGACGCGCAAACTCGGACATTACTAGGTAGAGATTTTATTATGAAAGCAAGTATCCTGTTGGACTTACCACAGAGAAGCTGGTGTTTTAACGACGAGCCGGAACAATGGCACCCGTTCATCACTAACTTTGATTTACCTACTGGCGGCCAGATGGAGCTGATGAAAGTAGAAGCATCAAACCTTAAGCTGAGGGATGATGAAGGCACCAATTTAACAGCTGATCAGAGGATCCAACTGAACGCGTTTCTGATGAAGAGATCCGACCGCTTCGCAAAGGGCGGGCCATCAACGGAATACGCCACGCACCGGTTGAAGATCGACCCTCATCAGGAACCCATCGCCTCACCGCCTTACCGGATGTCTCCTAGTAAGAGAGCGATGCTGGAACAAGAGTTGCAGAAGTTACTGGACACTGACGTGATCGAAGAATGCGAATCTCCTTGGGCTGCCAACGTGGTCCTCGTGACAAAGAAGGATGGAGGGGTTCGGTTATGCGTAGACTACAGGAAGTTGAATGCTGTAACTGAGCCTGATCGCTACCCCCTTCCACGCATCGAAGACGTTCTCCACGCAGCTAAGAACACCAGTTTTATGACAACCTGCGACCTTCGATCAGGGTACTTCCAGATTTCTGTAGAACCGGCTGACCGTGACAAGACTGCCTTTGTGAGTCCACTCGGCTGTTTTAGGTTTAAAAGGATGCCAATGGGTTTGAGGAATTCAGGAGCGACTTTCCAGCGGCTTATGGATCGATTCAGGTCTGGTAAAGAACTGGCTGACGTTTGCATGCTAACTTATTTAGATGACGTCATTGTCCTATCGGAGTCGTTCCCTAAGCACCTAGAAGACTTGAGCGCTGTTTTCGACCGGCTTGAGATGTATAACCTGCGTGTGAACCGCGAAAAGAGTTACTTTGCTCGCGAGTCAGTCAAGTTTCTAGGCCACGTGATCGTACCAGGTGGGGTGAAGGCAGACCCCGATAAGACAGCAGCTATCGCAAATATGTCCCCTCCTGAGAACGCGAAGCACGTGAAGACCTTTTTGCAGACGTCTAGTTGGTTCCGGCGCTTCATTCCCAATTACGCCGACGTTGCCAAACCCCTGACAGATCTTCTCAAAAAGGACAGCAAATGGACCTGGACCTCGAAGCAACAAGACGCCTTCGACTGCATTAAGGAAAAGTTAATCACCGCTCCGATACTGCGCCAAGCTGACGAGTCGATGCCGTTTACGTTGAGAACGGACAGCAGTGGATATTGTCTCGGAGCAGTACTGATGCAGGGGGAGGGCCCCGAGGAAAGACCAGTGGAATACGCCAGTCGTTTGCTGAATAGTGCGGAGAGAAACTATAACACAACGGAAAGAGAAGCGCTAGCAGTCGTATGGGCTGTTACCAAGTTCCGCGCATACATCGAAGGATCAGAGGTTATGATAAAGAGCGACCACCAACCTCTGCGATGGCTGATGACTGTGAAGTCACCAAGTGGCCGCTTAGCGCGGTGGGCCCTTACTCTCCAGGAGTACAATCTCCGTATAGAATATACACCTGGCAGGTCGAACGTCATCGCGGATACTCTTTCACGACCACCTTGCGCAGAAGAAACGGGTTGTGATATCCGCTACGCAGAGGTCGATTTCCCGTCAAGAAGCCCTAAGGCTGTTCGTGAGAACCAACTCAAAGACCCTGACGTGCGAAAGATTATCGAAGACCTCGAATCAGCCGACGACCCGTTTAGGGGGAGGAGTTGGTCTGATCGTGGCTTCGTTATGTCGGATGGTATTTTGTATAGATATGGACCTGACGAGTGCGAGGGAGAGACAGGATGTCTCGTAGTACCGGAGCATGAGCGTGATAAAGTCATGGCAGAATATCACGACGCACCGACGGCTGGACATTGTGGAGTAGAGCGCACACTCGATCGAGTGAAGTCGAAGTATTACTGGCCTGGTATGCGGCAATACATCGTTGGATACCTGAAGAAATGTGTAGAATGTCAGAGGTACAAAGCCGATAATAGAAAACCGGCCGGACTACTGCAGACTCCCGCAACTAATCGCCGCTTTGAAGTCGTCGCCGTGGACCTTTTCGGCCCATTGCCGGAGACTGCCGATAAGAACAAGTGGATCCTTATCATAGAGGACACGTGCTCTCGATGGTTAGAGTTATTTGCTCTACAAGATGCTACTAGCTTAAACTGTTCCAAGATCATGATCACAGAGATTTTCCTGAGATACGGAGTACCTAGACGGATCTTGAGCGATAATGGTGTACAGTTCATTAGCGAAATAATGCAGCAGGCTTGTCATTCGTTTGGCATTACTCAGTCGCTGTCGCCTGTATACCATCCACAAGCGAACCCGGGGGAAAGAAAGAACTGTGATCTAAAGCCGCAACTTGCTATTCTCGTAGGAAAGGATCACAACACCTGGGACGCTCACTTACCCGCGATACGTTTCGCGATGAACTCTGCTGTGACCAGCAGCACCGGATTTTCACCGGCTTACCTGACGTTTGGACGAGAGATGCGTGCGCCGGCCGACGTCATCGCTGACATGCGCACCATTGTGGAAAGTGACAACGTCGTGACGAGCCTTACCCCTTACCTTCAGAAAATATCAACTGTGCTATTTGACGCCAGAGAAGTGCATGAAAAGGTTCAAGCAAATCAGAAACGTTATGCCGACGAGGGTCGCAGCCCTGCACCTGATTACTCAATCGGTGATCTAGTCCTTTTGAAGACCCAAGGGAGTAACGATACGACCCGCGGACAAACGCCGAAGTTCATACCGCGACGGGACGGACCTTACCGTATTAAGGAACCCGCGAGCTCTACTACTTACGTGTTGGAGAAGGTAAGTAGCGGTGAAACGTTAGGAAGGTACCATGTTTCCCAGTTGACCCCATTCGTAGGCGACGTATCGCCAGCCCCGGTCAACGAAAAGCGTAGGCGCGGTAGACCTAAACGTTATCTTGTCTGACTCAGACGCGTGGGCGCATGTCTGGGTCAGAGGGGGAGGATGTAGCGGAACCTTAACGTTTGTGTAGACTTGCCCTAAAGCGCGGCAACGGGAGACGACACCCCCGCTTGCACCCTCGCGCCCCCCGCCAACCGACATCGACAGTGGACGAATGAACGCGAGGGCGTGTGCCACGCTCGCGAAACGCTCGTGTTAAATTAATCTATTATTACCTGTTTGTGCCGTTTATGTATGTTCAAACCGTGTTTTTCATTAAACCTTTCACTGATAACGTGCATTCACTTATTGAATAGCCCCAACACACACCCTGAGAATAACTTCCCTACACTATGACGTTAGTCGTACAAATAACTAAAATAACTTGCCTATTCTGTAAGCTTTCCAAAAAGGTATAAAAGTTACATTTAAGATACGTAATTCGTGGCATGGCATGTGTTTGAATCAGCGCGGGGACAGAAATCATCTGTGTTTTCAGTTTAGGATCGTCCCTAAAACTACCGATTTTACTGGCGAAATTCTTCGTGATGGGGCACGGTGTGCGGGCGGAGGAATAAACGGCGTCTGCTGCGCTCGCGTCCTCTTCCTTACTAACTTTCGACCGCCCCGAGGGATTGGAAGTACTAAAAGAGAACAGCTATTCAGTTCAAAACGTAATCCCAGTAGCGGCTTCCTTCCTTCGGAAGCCTACGATCTCTCGTCGTTCTTCGCTGAGTAGTTGAATTTTCAGTGGCCTGGCGTTCTGCTTCGACTATTTGATGTTCTCCAGCTGGAGAACATTGTTCTAAACAAATAAAATTCTACAGATCTGCCTTGCCAGGTCCGATCTTGATAAAAGCTACTTCACCTATGGAGAGATAAAGTATTGATTTTAAAGGTCCAGACATTTGAATATTCATCGATCACAGTTATTATGTACCTTCCAATACAAGAAATAAGTACAATAGTACATAATAACTGTGATCGATGAATACTCACGTTTCCCATTGGGTTCCCATGTGCCGATATAAGTTTTGCAACGGTTTTAAAACAGCCCGCACACCCCGACCTATCACGAAGAATTTCACCAGTAAACTCGGTAGTTTTAGGAGGATCCTAAACTAACAACACAGATGATTTCTGTCCCCGCGCTGATTCAAACACATGCCATGCCACGAATTACGTATCTTAAATGTAACTTTTATACCTTTTTGGAAAGCTTACAGAATAGGCAAGTTATTTTAGTTATTTTTACGACTAACGTCATAGTAATTTTTTTGACGAGACAACATTTTTGAAGCGTAAAATGAAAATATTGGTAAGATATTATTCTTAAATCGCTCATAATTTTAATTATTTCGTTGAAATAAGTACTTTTAATTAGGTTCATAGCTTGATTGAAGTGCCAGCTACGATATCATTACTTAATGGTACGCATTCAATACGTAGTTCTTTTTTAATTTGGAATTAAATGTCAAATTTTGGGTAAATATCTAAAAACTCTTAAAGTTCAAATATCTCGAAAACTACTGAATTTCGGCCATACATATGGGGTGTTCAATTTGTTGCATTCTGGCCCCCCTATCAGCTCCTGACGGATATACGTCGAATTACAAGTAACCCTGTATAAATCGTGTACTATAAACAAAATTATAACATATTATAGGATTGAGAAAATTTTATTGGATTGAGTAGAAGAGAAGGCAAGCAATGCGAAAAAAAAAAATAACATGCATCTTTGTAAATTGTAATCATAAAATTTGTATTTAAAACAGTAATTGTATACCTAATTGAATTCATATTATTAAATATCCAATTCAGGAAAACATAGGAACATAGAATTTAGTAGTAACAAAAAATACATTTTACGATCTATGGCAGCATCTGTTCAAAAACTAAAAAGATCGCAAAATCATGACAAATAATCTAATAATTTGTCATGAAATATTTTACAGTAATCTTTTAATTCAGTCATAATAAAATAGCTTTATAATGATATAACAGACTGGTCTTATGTTTCCGATTTATATTTATTTTTTGAAATATAATGTTACAAAAAATAAATGTTGAAGATCCTGAACGAACTTGTAAAATATTTTGATCTCGCTCTTTTTTTACACAAAGAAACAGAGAGAGACAAAACAATGTTTCTTGAATTTGTTCTGCCTCGTATCGAAAATACGTGTTCGTCACAAAAAGGTTTTGTACATTTTTTTGCACTTGTATCGTGAAATTATTGTTGCTGATATCATGATTAGATAATCCTATTGTCACTTCTTACAGATTCATGTTCAGTTTCCTAGAAGTTATGGCTCAAACTGAAATTTTGGTTGATTTGTATAGCTACGTATGTTTTGCCTAGTAATCCATTGATCAATCAGCTGAGTTTTGTTTTCATTTCTAAGGTCTCCGCAAGAGTTCTTGTGACTACCCTGAGAGAGTTAAAGTGTATTTGAGGATAAAATCAAGTTTATTAACGAATCGAACAACAAGATGAATGAATTAAAGTCTTTGGAGCACGCAACATTGAAGGTAAAGTTAGCCATGTTACTTTTATAATTTTCTACAAGATCATCCAAAAATGGCCATTATTTTTAACGACGAAGTAGATATTTATTTTATAATTTATATATATTTTATTTCTGTAGCTTTTTATTTACATTTCAGATTTCTTTCAAATATTCTTTGTAACTTAGTTATTCCACAAAAAAATTCAACATAAACTTGCATATCGCATAGTCAATGCATCTGCATCAAGCACATTCATATAAACAAAGTAATTATCAGTTCATTACTCTGTATCTCGAAAGTGTTTTTTGACATACCACATCTTTAAGATATACCACATAATTATGTAGGTCACCACAATAACAACATGAATGTGGACTAATGAATTAATGAGACACAATGACACAATTAATGTTCTTTCATTAGGAAGACTCCTGGGAGTCTTGCATAGCTTTGTGCATTAAATAATTTTTCCACCATAAATGAGTAACAAAATTAAATACTTCATTTACTTAACTTTGTTTCAACATTGACTTAGTAACCCATAAATTGTACAAATTCTAGGTACCGTATGAGGTATTTAACAAACGCTACCGCAATGCTCAGCGTGTGCTGGATGTTGAGGCCCGTCAAGTGGGCAGTGGAGCCAGCGAGCTTGACACTGCCACAAGGAAGCAACCAGTCACTACTGGAGAGATTGATTCTCTGCTTGGTGGAATGGTGAGATACTCATTTAGCATTTTTAACCGACTTCCCAAAAAGGAGGGGGTTATCAATTTGGTTGTATTTTTTATTACTTCAAACAGGTAACATACTATAATTTATTACTAAGGAGAGTTTAAAGCTTATGTACTATTTCATTATTTGCCATGCCAGAGGCCACAGTTACCCATAAGTACTCTATGAAAATTTCGCCGTGAAACCTATTATGGTTAAAAAGATAAAGCCCTTTAAAAGATAGACAGAGTTAGCTGTATAATTATAATTTTAGGGCCCCAATAACACCCTTTGGGGGCTTTGGTTACAGAACCCTAAGAACTGGCATGTTAAAGGGGCTCTGAATAAAAATGTCCTAAAGAACCAGTAATTTAGGAGAATGGAGACAAATAAACAAATGTTATATTTATAGATACTTGTTTTTGTAAGAGCAAATCAATTTTCACGCCTCCCCCCTAAGATCTAGGGCATTTAAAACAAAAATGTAAGTATAGCTCATGAATGACCTAAAGAGGTGCCATAAAAGAGGAAAAAAAAAAAACGCTCAATTACGCGCGTTAAGGCTTAGTATATTAGATATAATTGAATTATAAAAATCTATGTCTGTACCGTATTAGTTGTTTGTTAAACACTAAGTAGTAGGTCAGTCTTACTCAATGTGCTGCTTATCATAGATTTTCTTGATCAAATTCAAGTAACACTTAAACTAAGTTTGTGTAGCATGTAAAGATGGCAATGTCCTGGTCTAAAAATGACTGATTACTTCTGCTATTCAATCCAATTCAATCACTGGGAATGGCCTCCTATCCCTCCTACAAAAAAAATACCTCGTAAATCTATTCTAATATTATAAAGAGGTAAAATTTGTTTGTTGGTTTGTAAGTTTGTATGTAGGGGGTAATATCTAGAACTACCAGTTGGATTTGAAAAATTATTTTCGCAGTGGATAGCCCAATTCTTGAGGAAGGTTATAGGCTATGTAAAATCACGCTACGAACTACAGAAGCCGAGCTAAAATCACGCTACGAACTACAGAAGCCGAGCAAAAATAAAAAAAGGCAGAAAGAACGCTAAGCGAAAACGGAAGTAATAGCGCGGGTGGGCTATGGGATGCGATGCAGTGGGTCGGGGGTTGAAATGTCACGCGGACGAAGCGAGTTTTTAATGTACGTGACATTTATCCCAAAATTAATTAAAACTTAGTAAATTACACTCACTTCCACTGTACAGTCAAAGCAAACCAAATGGACAAATTGCCTACTGCGCTAGACCCCTATACGTGTGCGTGCTAGCTAGCTAGTCAATAATACAGAAGCTTTCAATTGTGGATAACAGGTAGAAAAGTTGACAACAATGAAGCGCAAAGCCTCTGAAGCGATTACAGAAGAAGTGCAGGCTGCTTACGTGTGTAAGAAGAGACTGGAGCATCTTAAGGAACAGGCCGCCGCCCTGGCTGAGCCCAGCACTCCACAGGTTAAGGTGATAGTTATGTTCTTTCGTATAAATACCGCTAGATTACAGGTAGAATTGCTCGCTGTCCAAATATCCCTGGAAAGCCTTATTGACAAACCTTTAAATTTTAAATTGATATAAAAAATGCTGCAAAACTATATTAAATCCTAATGTTTTTAGTTTGCACTTCATGCACTATTTTAATGCCAACAATAATTAATTTAATATAAAAAATAAAAGGCGTCGTTCTGAATAATAAGGCGGGGTGTACGTTATAAAACAACTGACGTTGAAGTTATGAAGATTACTTTACCTTAAACTTAAGGGGAAGATATATAAAACAATGGTTAGACCTGCTGTCTTGTATGGATCAAAATGTTTGGCCACAAAAAGGATGAATGAAAGTGACGCTGATTTTCACCCCATTAAATGTTGTAGCATGTTTTCAAAGTCAGCCTGTTGTTATTGAACCTTTTTTATTGTCCCACTAAAGGCAATGTCTTACACGTCGCAAAGCACACTGAACCAGTGGCGCAAGGTGCGCCTGGACCGTATGCTGGTGGACTATTTCCTACGTAACGGCTACTATGACTCAGCTAACAAGCTGGCTGATGCTAGAGGGCTGCGGGAACTTACTAATGTCGGTAAGTAATTTATACGTGTAATATTACAGGTATTTATTTTATTATAATTACCAGACCGCAGGTATACGTGTAAATATGTAAAACTACGCACTTTGTGGTTTCTGTGTAGACCTCAAACAATATATATATTGTAGCTATGTAAAACTTATTTAAGACTTATTACACGTCCGACTTCTTTAGATAAGGTGGAGACGAGAATACAACAATAAATTAAACTCCGTAGGTATATATCTAAATTATCTAATGACGGTCCCAGTCTGCATACGAAAATTCAATCAAAAATCTCCAATCACTATAGCTAGTCAAAGATTGGCAATACCCTAGTCGGCCCATCACTACTATTTAGTTTGTTAGAAAAAATATACCTATTTTATAATTTCAATGTTATGATTAATTTGATAGTTCTTAAATACTTCTATGCATTAATATTGCCAGTTTTCTCATTTATTTTTGTATCGACGTCTCCACATTGTATAACTTATTTAACGTCAGATAGCGATGGCCCTGCCACTGACAAATTGAAATTCAATCAAAATCAAAAGTCTTTTATTCAAACTGCTGAGAATCAGCACTTTTAGAATGTCAAAATTCCACAAGACAGTCCCCCAAAACCACTTCCTAGTGCTTTATATTGCTAACGTTCTTAAAAATAAAGGAGTTTCCCGTCTGATTTTTGAATTCAATTCAAGTACACTATAAAAATTTACTAAGTTTATGCATATTCCAGACATATACAGCGCGGCTGCTGAGGTGGAAGCAGAATTGTACTCTCAACGCACCGCCCGCTGTCTGCAGTGGTGCGCCGACAACAAGTCTAAGTTGAGGAAACTTAACTCCAACATGGAGTTCAAGATACGGATACAGGTAAACTGAATATTAAATACAATAGACGTAGATATATTTAGTATTTAGTAACTATTCCCAAAGAGTCGTAAAAAACCCTGTAAGAAATGATGCTCGCAGGGTCCAGCACTCGACGTGGCAACACGTCGTGTTCGGGTTCGCGACAAGTCAATCATCATCCAGAGGATGCCTCGTTGAGAGGTGAAACACGTGTCGATTTCTTACAGGGTTTTTTATGACTCTTTAGGAACTTTAGTCCATTATAGTCACGCCTGAATAAATTAATTAACTAAACTGAATATAATTATTACATCTTAATATTACGTGAACTGCCTCGTTGGTCTAGTGGTCACAAATGCGACTGCTGAGTGTGGGGTCCTGGGTTCGATTCCCAGGTCGAGCAAATTGTTAATGGGTTTTTCTATCTGGAATTTTTCAGTAGCTGCCTGGAGTCTGGATTTGTGCCCGGTTAATGGCAATAGGCTCGCCCCCATTAAATGGGACTTAAACATAACTCTGATTTAACTCATTACATTTATGTATTACGATATCAGTTTACCGCCCTTACGAGCATCTGAATGATCGCTAATTTAGACCAGCTTGAGTACTGGCTTCCCTCGAGGCGATTGACCTCACCTTACCCTCCAAAAATATTCTTGATTCCAGGAGTTCATAGAGCTAGTTCGCGAAGACAAACGCTTGGAGGCAGTGCGCTACGCTAAGAAGCACTTCTCGACCTATGAAGAGGATCAACTGAAGGACATACAGCACTGCATGGGTATGCTGGCCTTCCCTAAGGACACAGGTAATGTCACATTTGCTGTTTTTAGGGTTCCATACGTCCGAATAAAAAACGAAACCCTCATTATGTAGCAATAGTTTTGTTACGGCATGCTAACTCGGGCAGTACATAACCCTCCCTCCCGTGACAGAGGTGGAGCCGTACCGCTCGCTGCTGCAGCAGTCCCGCTGGCACGGGCTGGTGGCGCAGTTCCGGCGCGAGCACGCGCGCCTGCTGCACCCGGCGCGCCTGGCCGCGCTGCCCGTCGCGCTGCAGCTCGGGCTCGCCGCGCTCAACACTCCATATCCTTTGTTAATACACTTTAGTGCTGGATGGGATGTGCCGGCAGCACTTGTAAAAATAAAGATACTGATAAGTTGCATTCGGGCACTGACGATAATGGGTATATTCCGATTGGTGATAATTTCTACCAAACGCAACGGTATTTTTATATTGGCAACATAATACTTAGACACCATTTAATCACGCCACATTATAAAAATGCCGTTGTGTTTGGCAGAAATTATCATCAAACGGAATATACCCATTAACGTAATTGCCCCATAAACTATTCTATTGTCTTTCTTGGCAACGAAGTTTAAAGAATAGAGCTAATTTGTGAAACGAAAAGTAAAATACTATTATTATTAATGAAACTATTAAAAACAACAGATTTTTTTATCGCAACTATGTTGAATTCTCAATTTGGCAAAGTATACTCGAAAACCATAAAAATGATACACCATTACAAAAAAAGTATTTTTGATTGATGGCATTCTTGAATATCTACCATTTCCCCGAGAACAATCATTTTAATTCCACAGATGTCAATTAATGGCAGTCCCACATTACCGCCATCTTGGATTTATTATGACCAAAACACGATTCGTAAACTATTCCAACATATCGTCGATATATCCTTAACCTGTGCACACTCAGTGCTACTCGGAGAGCACGCGCGTGTCGACGTGCCCGGCGTGCCAGCCGCCGCTGAACGCGCTGGCGGCGTGCCTCCCGCACGCGCACGTGTCGCACTCGCGCCTGCTGTGTCGCATCTCGCGCGCGCCGCTCAACGAGCACAACCATCCCATGGTGCTGCCCAACGGACAGGTCTACGGGGAGAAGGTAACACTAGCGTTGTCAACACTTTCCACATAGAGCTAGCGTGTCACCGTTTACTCGTACTAAATATGAGACTAATAACATAATAGAAACTGACGGCTTCGACGAGACGTGACAAAATCAAAAGTCATTTATTCAAACTAGGCTGAGAATCAGCACTTTTCGAACGTCAAAATTACATAAGACAGTCCCCCAAAACGTGTGCCGTGTGCCCTTCACCACTTCCTAGTGCTTTAGCTGGGAAGAAGAAGTGGCGCAACAAACAGAAGGTATACTCTCAACGCTGCTCATTCCTCGCTCTGTGAAATACAACAATGTAAAGAAATAATATTTACAAACTCAAAGCATTTATTTCAATTAAACCATTGACAGGCACTTTTGAATTGTCAAGAAGTCGATCGGTCAGAAAATATGAAGCTAGTTGCCCATTCCAAAGCGTAGTAGGTACCTATGGAGGAGAATTGGCAAGAAACTCCACACACACTCTTTTAAATCCAAAATAAAAGCAGTGATCAAACGAAGAAAATAATATTATTACCTGATTCAATTCGAAGCTCGTGGCTAAGTTATAACAGCCGCACGGGTCGATCCATCAGGTAAGCTACGCTTACCGGGGTTGGTCCGTGCCTCTGAAAGCACGCTAAGCCGTTGATCCCGGCTGTCATTCATGGATCTTTGACAGTCGTTAAGGGCCGTCAGCAGGCCGAAAGTCTGACAACCAGTCTTACCAACACCTCTGGCACCTCTTTAAGTCATGAGCTATCCGAATATCAAAAAATATTTGGGGAAGGCATGAAAATTGATTCGCTATTACAATTAATAGATAATAAATCTGTATTTACAAAACCCTTTTCTCATTCCCCAGGCTCTAAAAGAAATGATGAAAGAACACGGCTCCATCATCTGCCCGAAAACCAAGGAGGTGTTCTGTATGAAACGCGTAGAGAAAGTGTATGTCATGTAACGCGACACTTGTCACTTGTATACGACATGTGTCACACTGTACATACGCTTGCCTTTACCTACCAGCATTTATCACGCTCGGATACTTGTCTCTTAAGGGGGATGCGCCAAGGTAGCCCGCGAAATAAAATTTTCTTACGTTTTTTTGCAATTTGTAGGTCAATGTCAGGTTATATGTTGATTAAAATTTGATTCGCGACCGTTACAATTATGGCTTTACAGAATTATAATCATTAGAATCAGCAATACAACTTCTTAAGTTAGAATAATCCTCAAATTTCATGAAATTGTTATTCAACAGGATTATATGAAAGTAGAGAGATGTATTGATGAGTTTTATGATTTTAATTTCATAAATAAATATTTTATACAGTCGCGAATTGTATTTAGATTAACATACAACCTGATATTGTCATGCAAATTACAAAAAAACGTAATAATAAAAGCGGGCTACCCTGACGCTTTCACCTTAAAATAAATGTTTAAAAATTAACTTGTGATTTTTGGCGTAGCTAGGTGAAGTAACACAATTTAAGGAAGGTCTTTTGAAATATTTGTGTCTATAAAAACATTACCTTTCTTTTGGGCTCTGCCGCAGTTGGGTGAAACCCTTTAAACACCCTACTAGAAGCCTGTTTGCATGTAAGCGCTAAGCGGTTTTCACGATTATATTTTATTGTAGTTTCGAGAGTATTTTTCCTATGAACATTCGCTGGTTCTTGCGACATTTGTCGGGTTAATATAGAGGAATACAATTTACGACTCACTGGATTTAGTTAGTACTAAACATAATTAAAACATCATTATTTTATCAAAGTCTTTTCGGAAATTATCTAATTTTTTAAAAGCAATAAATTGTTTAGTACCAAAAAATTCTATGTACGAAAGTCACCTAGCTACGCCTACTATAATATTATTTTAGTATTAATTAATTGCTTTCTTTGAAGGGAAAATATATTGTGTGGTTAAAAGATACTTATTTAAATTATACAGGGTGTTTTGGCCATGCCAAAATAACTCTATGGCAAGTCTTATATGACTTTCCGATAAGTTTTATTCTCGAAATATTCTAACGTTATCATGTGTAAAATTGCCAAGAATATCTTGAAAATATGAATACCGACTTAGTAAAGTGATATTTTATTTACCAAACACCTGTATATCGGAAGTATTTGGAATCTCTATCGTTTTTTAGTATGCATGCAATATGGATACTTGTGTATCCAACTTTTATTGATAAGGGATGGTCCATTACTTCAATCCATATCTATGTGTTTTCATATAAAATATTTATATCACAATAATTACTATTTGTTGAGATGAAGAACTATTTAGCAATTATTATTGTCATTCCTATAAAAAGTGTGTTAATAAATTAGAAAACCCTGCTTCTGCGTGTTAAAAATATCAAACTGTAAAATATCGATTTGGATCACTTTAAAAAAATATTATTCGTAAAGTGATAACTGATAATATAATAACGCCATCATTTATGTGCCATTTTCATTCACGATTTACCTGGCGCACTTCATATCAATAGTATCCAAGCACTTTTTACTAACTTTACAAACAAAAGACAGTTTGCGTTGCTTTTTGCTTATCAATCACCAAAAAGAAATAAAAAATCTGTCCATTTTGTAATACAAACTTCTGTAGATATTATTAACTTGTAATATTAAGTAACTGTTTAAAATCATCAGCACATGTAGTATTCACATTTTTTTTCTATTAAATCGTACTATCGTTGTTAAGTTACAATACGGCCGATGTACCAAGGCCGGTCTGAAGTTTGCGCAGAAGGGCGCGCAGTAATATTTTTTAGGAGGCAAATGGCGGCATGAGGCGAGTGAACATGTGCGAAAGTTCGGAGAGCCTATGTTCAAAGCGGCCATGATTAGTCGGCTGTATTGTATGTATGCGATTCTCTCTACACGACGTTCGAGCGATACTTTCAATATTATAGCAGACTGTGTTATTTAAGTTTTTCGTAGCTTGTATAAAATTATATTAATACCTCATTGTATCATTATTAATATCCTTACTTTGTTACATTGAGAAATAAATGCAAATCAAAATTACGTTGTTTTCATTGGATGAGATTTGGACAGTCCACCTTTTTTGCGGTATTCCGCCACATCACGCTCGGACGGCACGGAGCTCTACATTATAATAAAACCCGGTTTCTGAAACTAAAATCAAGACAAATTAGGTAACGATTTGTCAAACGCATGTCAACTGATGTGATTGATTTACCTACTGAATTGTCAACAGCCAATCAGATCAATTAAACTCATCATTGAAACCTCATCATAGATAACTAGTTCAAATACTTCCACAATCATCCTTGTACCGTTGAATGTACCCAAAAGCATAATGTTTTGGGTGCGTTACATTGCGCGTTAACGTAAACAGCAAATAACACCAGAAATAAAAATGGTTTCGCCTCAATTATTTTTGCAGAAAGCTACTTAGGTTGACGTTGGTACAGAATTCGTGGATGACTGCTTCGTAATGTGTCTTTTTATAGACTATATTAGTAAATTGATTCAGGCGTCACTCGGCAGAAATACATCATAAAATACTATAGTGGTAGATATATTTAGTAACCTATTCCGCTTAACTATTCCTAAAGAGTAATAAAAAACCCTGTAAGAAACCGACACGTGTTACACCTCTCACCGAGGCATCGTCAACATGACAATTGACTTGTCGTGAACCCGAACACGACGTGTTACCACGCCGAGCGCTGGACGTTAACGTAACAAGTGGTCATTGGTCAGTGCTTAGCTGCTGTAAGAAGGTAAACGAATTACTCGTATCAACTGCTAAAATAAAAAAATACATTGATTCTGATACTTTTTATTGACTTTTAACACTTTTCTCTTAATAATAACGTCGTTGCACACAACTAAAATACTCGTAAATGGCATTATTTATCACATTATATTTTAATGGCTACTCATTGTAGATACATAATTATTTATTATATCAAGTGCAATTAGCGACCAAATCGAAGATTAGAAATCTTCCCTACGTAAAATTGTGCACGTATAAAAAAATATTTTAAAATAGTAGAATAGGGAATATGCAAAACTTATTCATTATTTAAAATATACATCATACAGGAGTCAAGAAACATTTTTTTTTTTTAATTCCTTACGTATTTTGCGGTTCATTATTTTATGTTATGTTTTCTTGGTGGTTCGGAACGCAAACTCGAAGCGCGTCTTCGAAAATGCCGGAAGTGACATCAAAAGCCATGTGAGCAAATATCGTTTCTTAGCAAACTGCTTGAATTCTCACTAAGGTAAGTTTGTAAGTGCGATTACTGCTTGCACAAAAAGATTTGGGGCTTAAAAACCTTAAAAACAGATGTAAATAAAGCAATGACGTCACATCATGACCGCGGCAGAAACGGACGTTTGAACTGTAGTAGAACTGGAGCTTTATAATTTTATTGAGCAACAACCAGTAATTGAATTTAACTTTTAATAATTTTCTTAGGTATAAATTACTGTCCTGTACAGATGCAGTGAAAAAAAAAATTACATGCATATTCCCTATTTTTTCCATACAAATATAACATTTCTAAATGCACTCGCTACAAACTAGTTAAAATGCTTTGTATGAAGAAACACAAGATTACCTTTTAATTAAAATTTTATAAGTATTATAAACTGGAACAGAATAACAAGACCAGTAAAAGTTGATAATAACAAAAAATATTTGATAACTTCAAAATTATCAAAATATTAAAAGTGGAGTTTGTACTATTCGCTAGTGGAACTAATATTATAACGTATTTAATCGTGTTTCTGGAGACTTGAATGCATTTTGAGTTATAAGTTCGGAACCGCGCGGGCGTCCGCTTAACGCAGTTTCGGCCCTTCGATATTTCTTTTTTGACCATCTATAACAAAGTTTTTGGAAAATTTTGCTGATAAAATAAAGGCTGATTTCAAGTTTGTAATTTCAAGAGGGCATTTCTTTTGTTTCCTATTTGACAGAAACTGATAAAAATTTGGCACAAAATGCATTTTCAAAATCTCCTCATTTACAAGTTCTTAACTCCATAATATTTACAATAATGTACAATCTCTAAACATTTACGTGGTACACTTACCATTAAATCTAACTTCAAAGTAAAAGGTGACTGATTTTCTTTAACACTATTTTTAAATTTTTGTACGAATTTGACTTTTTCAAAATTATATAATTTTATGGTTTTATGGGAATATTAGTGGACTTCGCAAAATAATATTATGTCTCCTAAACCTAGAAATTAATTATCCAAAATCCATCCTTTTATTTATTTTTCAGGCGACACAGGCCCATGGATAAATCCTTAACCTAAACATACATACTTTTATTGTAAACAAATCTTGTGTTAACAAAAAAGAAATAGACCTTAGAACTACATAACATATTGTGATTTGGTTTTAATAAGTGATTAGTATTTAACAATGTTTGTAAATTTATTTAGTGGAGTACATTTGATATTAGGCTGCTATTATCATTATAGCAACCTTTATATTCGAATAAAACATATTTTTGTTAGATATAAAGAATATAAATAAAATAAGTCACATGTAAATGGGTATACAAATTCAAATCCATGATTTTACACAATTACCACTGAATAATTTACCAGAAATATTTATTACAAATAAATTAACTCGACAAAAGCGAGCAACACTGGGAGTGTTACAATAATAAAAATATTACTTTTAAAACTTTACGTATTACTTAATATACGTTTTCGGAGTATTATTTACTTAACGACCTATTTTAACTTAATTTCGAAAAGTTTCTACAGTTCACAGTCTAAGTTTAATTCATACATATTAATACTCATTTAATGTCCTGTGCGGACGTTGTTTTTATCTTAAGAATATAAAAATATATGATTCCTAAGTTATAGCCACTGATGACATTATTTACAGCATAACGAGGGCTTTTGGTTAAGAGGCCTGGAAAGTATTCTGTAAAGTTTTACCATTGTGTAACGATTTAACTGTTAAATTAACTTCAGTTGTCAATTTATCGATAATTTAGAGATCGACATGAGCCACAGCTCTAGCTCTGTGAAGTTTATTTCAAATATCTCAAACCATTCCCTGGTGTTAGTTAGTTCAACGTTCACCGAATGTGCACCGAATGCAGCGTAGAAGTTGTGCAAACACGACGTATCTTCCATAAAAACACACGCGACAGTATATTAGTTTGTTGGGTCTAGGGTTTGGTTCGTTTGTTCAAAACTTAGTTATCCATGCAACTCTACATTTTCGAATGCAACACTATTGCTATTTTAATCTTCTCTTTGTCTCAAACCAAAAGCCTGCTAGGACCTGCGTCCACTGGTGGCACGGAACGGCAAGAGATTTTTATGCGACGATTAGAAATATAACTTAATAGTATAACAATAAAACTCAAAATTTTAATGATGATGAATAAGGACGCGGCATGCCTATGGATACCGCGGCATTGTTACCGTCAGAATACGCTTGCAAGGATGCCCCTGCCGTGCCTTGCCACCAGTGGGCGCAAGCCCTTATGGTATGTTCCAAAAGTATCGGATGAAAGTGTAAACAAATCCTGTTCATATTGAGTTATTATGCAATCACACACTGAAGAAAGAAACACATTCATTTGTATTTAGAATGTTTCAACTTTATATCTCACCACTTTTTCCAACAAATATTTGAATAACTTTATTAAAGTGTAATTGAAAAATTATCGACGAAAATTGAGGTTATACAGGGTGAATTTTTGAGATGGGGCAACAAGGGCAGCTACCTTAACCGTTGTAGCTACAGGAAAATGGTCTTAGGAGACTGTCCTTAACTTTTTGAGAAATTTTGATCTGCATTCACAGATTTTGAAAAAAAATGTACAGTCAGCAGTTGTATGTAAGTGGCACTACAAATTGACATTACTAACCTATGCACCTTACCAACCTATGTATGGGTGTCGGAAATTATCCCACTGGAACGTACTCCCGGGATTTAAAGTACCCTATGTGTATATTTAGTTATAAACTATCTGTGTGCCAAATTTGATCCAACGTTTACGCGGCGCACGCCAGTAAAGATCCAACACCTTCAAAAATCATCGCCATATTTACTCAAAACCTTGACGAATTATTTTTAAGTTGAGGGTGTTCAGACAGACAGACAGACGCGGCGGGGGGATTTTGTTTTATAATATAGTAGTGATTTGTTTACATTTTCATCAGATACTTTTTGAACAGAGCATACATTACTACATTCACACTAAACATACCAATCACATCCTGACTCCGTTTCTATCCGAAGTAATAGGTCATAAAGGCCATGATAACGATACCCGACACGAGGGCTCCGAGGTGCTTCAACGACTGCAACTTGTCAGGCTCGCGCAGTAGGTCTGGCAGGACTGTTACTAAGGCGATGTGGAGAAAACCGCCCGCAGTGAACGGGACTATCCAGGAAGTTTTCGCCTCTGAAAAGGGTAAAAATAAGTGAAATCCGTTTATTTGTGCACATCAGTTAGGTGTAACAATATTATATAGTAGGTATCACTGTGGTATCAATATTATATAGTAGTCCTGCCACAATAAGTGGTATACAAATATCACAAAAAAGTTACCAAATTGGAACATTTTGGTAAGTCGATTATAAGAAGTACGCTAATAGGGTGCTTAAGGCACCATACTCGTATAGAAATTCTGGGTCGACTCAATTTAGATTTCCATCCATAAGAAAAATAGGAATTTTAGATATTTCTGGCAACACAGCCGCACAGTATGCTTGCCTCGGTTGTTGCGTGGATGGGTGACCATCCCTTATATATCGAGGCCCCTCCATGCCGTTGGTCCTGGCTGTCATCCGTACATCTTTGATAGTCGTTGCGGGTCTGACAACCAGTCTTACCAAGGGGTGTCGTGTTGCCCAGTTACTGGGTTGTGGAGGTCAGATAGGCAATCGCTCCATGTAAAATACTGGTATTCAGCTGCAAGACTGGAAGCTGACCCCAACATATTTAGGAAAAGGCTAGGCAGATTGATTGATTCCCTTACTAACTTTCTTATCACGATGTGTGCTTACGGACCGATATCGTAGGCTAGCCTAAATAGACATTGAAAATGAAAGATGTAAGTAACTTACCAATAGAGTTCCTGGCTCCGCTGAAAATAACAGCTGTCATGGCGCCGATCAGACCAGCTGCCGCCGTTGCCTGCAAGTAACAAAGTTAGATAAATAATTTTATTTATGTAACTAGGTTTGTACAAACACACGTCAATCATATATTTTTTTAACTTTTTATATTCAAAAAAACATACGACTTCCAAAAAAACACTACAAAGCGAAAAATTACTTTAGTTTCGGAAGTCGGTGTCTGTGGTTTTGAATTTTCGTTTTTTGCCACCAACTTCCAAAATTATATTTTTCACTTTTTGTAGTTGGGTTTTTGGAAGTCGGTTGTTTTTTTTTTAATATGGGGAAAATGCGGTATAACTTATAAAGGATGGTTAAACTTACCAGTTGAGCTTTAGCTGCCTCCCACCGTGAGAAGCCGCTCTTGAGCAGGATCGCGAAATCTCCAACCTCGTGAGGAATTTCATGAACTGTAAATGAAAATAAAATAATGTTATAAAGAGATTATATATTACCTACTAATAATAATGAATGTTGTGATATTGATAACTAGTTAGTATGCTAATATAATGATAACTTAAATATTTAACATATATGTGAAATTAATACTTGCTGCGGCCTAACAGGGTCATGTACTCTTAGTTTTAGCCTAGCCTGTAACTGTACATTATGTTAATAAAGGAATAAATAAATCGTTTTTAAATTAATACGATGTGCGAATTATGAGTCCATGAAATAATAGACACCTAGCAGCCCGGAGTTTGGATTTAGACCACGTAAAGCGGTTGGTTCCGGCCGTCATTCGTAGATCTTTGACAGACGTTACGGGTCGTCAGAAGCCCGAAAGTCTGACAACCAATCTTACCAGGGGGTATCGTATCACCCAGTAACTGGAAGAAAAAGACAAGCCGACTCCAACATAGTTGGGAAAAGACTCGGCAGATTTATTTTAGCAGCACGGGGGTCTATCTGTTCCCGGTTTATGACAATAGACTCGCCCCCGTTTACATGGGACTTAAATAAACTTGCGAAATAGGTTATTACATCTCTGCCTTCTTCCGGAAAAGGCGTCACCCATTATAATACTAACCTAATATAGCGAATGTGGTGAGCACGCCCACTCGGAAGCCGACGAGGAAAGAGCCTCCCACAGCCAGGCCGTGAGTGAAGTTGTCAATGGAGTTCGCCATCAGGTTCAAGTAGCCTGCCACCTGGAATAGTAACAAGTAGAGATGTATAACAGTATAAATATGATATTTGTAGTATTAAAAAAAAAACTTCATGACTTCATTTTTGAATGTTCTTCATAATTTATTAGGTTTAAAGAATCTTTATTCTCAATTAAAACATACACAAATGTCACTTACTTGAGAACAATAAATTAATGTTAACAATATAAAAAGGTTTGACTTCACCTCTATGTACAGTTTCACAAACACGGCCCACCCAACGCATTCATTTCTGTGAGGGTGTTTTTATTTATTTAGGATCTCCAACAAAAGATGTACACAATACATAAAACATAAATAAAGGGCAACATATAAGAAGTAGGTGTCCTCCTTCACTTATAGGAGACCACAGCATGCACAAATATAGTTAAAAACTAAGTTAACAAAGTATAAATATTAATAAATTTGGAAAAAGTTAATACACTGGCATACAAGGACAAATAAAATAAAGAAGGTACGACAATTAGAGAAACTTAAGTTAAATCTTTTAAACATTTATTATATTTAGACAGAGACTAGCAGACTGACTGACATAATGAATGAGTATACAGGATACTCAGTTATTTTTTTAATAAAATTACACCTCTCGAATTTGATTTTCTATGAAATTCAGGCAAACAACCAAATTTAAATGAACGTGGTCGAGTACGGACAATCTATTCCGGCTCAATTTTCCAGTGCGATGACCAGTCTAATTAATACATCGGGTGCCCAAATTCGAGTAGTCTTTCGAGGATCAAAATACGGGATAACGACGCCTTTAGAACCCATTTTAAACTTTTTGCTGGCCGGTTGTACTGGCCGGTGGCACGTTCTGACTAAGCCACTGTGGTACATATAACACTCACGTCTTTCTTATTGCTCTTCTCCTTGGTGGCCTTGAGGGCCTGCTCCCGCGCCTCCCGCAGCAGACAGCGGCCCATCCACCTGTTGCCCTTGCTGTTGCAGGCTCGAACTGTTCCGTTCTGACTAGCTACCGTGTTGCAGCATACACCTGGAATTTTAGACTCATATGATTTTGGAGTGTAGTTTTATTTCGCGGTAATATTGTAAAATATAGGAGAGGGAGAGAAATTAAGGGCTGAATTAGTCGCTTACTGACGCACCGAATTCCACGCGGGCTGAGCCGCGGGTACAGCTAGTATGGGAATAATAGAACAGCCGGGCTATTCCGAAAAATCTCACCAAGACAACTAAGGCTATGTGAGCTTGAATATAGAAAGAAACAAAAATAAATTTATCAACAGCGTTCATTCCATCTGATGCTACGATAGACACGATTGACGACTCACTTCATCTAAATTTTCACGGTGAGATTTTTAGAAAGTCGACCGGCAGAACTGGTGCAATAATTTTAGGTCTGCTTGTAATACCACAAATCTCTCAAAATCAAAATATTTTATTTCACATAAACCTACATGGGCACTTATGAAACGTCAGAAGCTAGGTGCACGGTTCAAATGACATTAAAATATAAGGGTTCCTTGTTTACTACGGAACCCTAAAAAGTAGCCTTAAACTAATACAGCATTCCGTCAACTGAGAGTATTGAGAGAGAGAGATACGGTTGTTAATTGTTCACCTTATATAATCATATAATTATATACCAATTGGGCGCCAACTGTAACCGCTCTAAATATGGACCGCGTTAAAGTAAATTTATTTACATACAAACTCACAAATACCTCTTTATAATAATAGTATAAAAGTATAGATGAACAAAGAAACTGACTTAAATTGGACATGTAACCTTTATACGTCTTACTTTTTCTTAGAGTTCGCGACGCTTTTAACTTTGACCGATTTATTCTAAGCTGTATGACGTCAACCACAACTATTTATAGATCAGTCAACATTAAATCGATGTCTGTTCTATAAATACCAGCATCGATTCTAAATATCTAACAACGTATTTATTATTTATTTTAACCACGCGTAAGGTAAAGACCTTGACCGTAGGCAAAAAAATCTGTTAACACTGAATTCTCAAACGAGACTTCTGTCGCGGAGATAACATTTGATAAATCGGCTAAAAGATTTATTACCTAACTTAACTGGAGAAATGTGGGTGTACTATTATGGTTACACCACTGCCTAACCTTTCAGGAATTACAGGCGTGGTTATATGAAAAGATTTCTTACCTTTAGTATTATTATTAAACACACACGTGTCATACAGCTGCTTCGCCGTCACAGTTCCGTTCTCATCACAGATTCCATCACCAATACTCTTCCCCCTCTGCCTCCTCTCAACTGCGAGTAGCTTCTCAATTTCTTCAATTTCTATCTGCTTTATTTTAGTAGAACCATTTTGTTTGACAACTTCAGGTTCCTCGTGAGTTTCCTCTTCGCTTTCCTCGTGTTCTGAGGCGGCGAATAGTTTTTCTACGACGATGAAGACTAGCATGCCGGTGAGACACCATAGGCCGCTTTTTAGGGATACGTGCTCGCCAGCTGTGGACAGAGAAAATAAGGTTTAACATTTTGGAACCATACATTATGATCGACACGATTGTATTACTTTGTAGAGTCATTATTAGAGTAGGGACAGACCAGAGAATCGATGGATGGATTGTGAGAAAGATGACTTGGCTATAAAGGGGTAACCACTGAGACTGATAGAGATGTAAGGAAAATAAATGCTGTGAAGGCTATCCCGAAATAAATTTCTATTAGAGTATAATGAACAGCAGTGTTTAATCAGTGTGTGCCCCACGGTAATAAGCCTATGGTTCTATGACAGCCATTCGCTGGAAGATATAATGTAAAATTTCCCTGGACATGCCCCAGAGAACTCCAAGATATTATGTGGTCCTTACTTTGTTCTCAGTATTTTGAGAGCAAATATATTAATTTTGTATTTCTGTTGTTGATGTTTTATAATTGCATCTAGCAAGTTTAAACATTGACAAAATGTCAACACCTATTGACATTTTAATAAATGACGAAGAGTCGTTGGTAAACAATATCGTGAAGTTGTGTGATAAATGAAGAACTACTTCAAACTTACTAAATGCACGAGCAAATTATAGATTAACTTATAATTAGTACTAGTAATCTACTATTGTATTCATTTACACATTGTTGTCAGCTGGTTATGCATTGATAGTGAATAATTGTTTTTTTTTTAATTACCGATTCATTTCTCAATATCACTTTATTGCGAAATGTTAAAAATGCCATGCAGAATGTTTATCCACATTGTTAGAAATTGTACATGTAATTTTCCTGCTTCCTACTTATGTTTTTCCTCAAAAGATACGCTTAAACTTGGCATTTAATACTTGTACGTTCTCTAATAGCGTCACACGCGACCCAAACATATCCGTCAAGCAACATAGTATATAGCTTAAGGGTGCCGATGACATTAGAGACACATTTGAAGTTACAAGGTACAGCCGTCTCGGTCAAACGATTTGACCGAGACGGCTGTACCGCGCCTTAGGAATGCGTGGCGTGGCCGGCAGCGTTGACGAATGAGCAGCCTGCCCTGCCACCCCGTCTCATGAAAGTGAATGTTGGGTGTGGCAAAAGAAGCATGTAAGTAGAATAAATGCTGTGGAAATGCGTTGCGGAGCATGTGTAGTGTGACTATGAATGATAGGGTGAGGAATGATGTGATAAGGCAACGGTGTGGTTTAAAAGTTGTAGCGATAAAAATGTAAAACAGTATGCTTAGACGGTTTGGTCATGTTAAGAACTGAGAACTTTGTGCCTTGATACTGTTGACTGACCCACAAACCCCACTAAGCACAAATCCTAAATCCGTACAGCACTATATGTATACAGGATCAAACTAAATTAGTGAGCGAAACTCCGTACTACATAATGATACACTCAACATTAAAGGCTCGTTCATACTAGCGCAACACCCGTGTTCAACCGTGAAGTTTTGGCGGGAGCCTTAATTTGACAGTTTTTTTGTGGGAAAACGACCGTAGGTGTAGTTACTTACTTGAAATATCAGTTTAAAGAATCCGTCTTTTTTATTTCTCAGATATAATGGGTATCGATAAATAAAACAAAAAAAAAACTGAATTCCTAACTTATAATTCAAGTGACTACCAGAGATCGTTGACCCAACAAAAATATCATCATTATATTCTTTTTTTTTAATCTTTTTTATATATATATCGATACCCAACCCGTCTATGGAGTTTCGCTAATTAATCTTATTTGACCCTGTATTTCTAGTCATCCAAGAATCTCGACACAAAGTCGCATACAAGTCATGCAATACAAACACAAGTAATAATAATAATTACAATCGTAACGCATAGTTACCATGATTGATCGTGCATAGACTGACTCACAATGTTATGTTTACTTTTTAGTACCAACTACATAGCGTTACTATCAGTTGGAACGCAAAACTTCCTAAGCCATAACACATTCAAACGATTTTAAACTTTATAACGATGGGGTAGAGTGGTTTTTGTTTTTCAATTTGTGAGTGTTGACACAAAACCTCAACCTTCTGTATATAAATGAGCTCTCGTGCCGCGTGCGGCGTTTGTCATTGTTATATATCACAAATTAGTGGAATGTACACATTATGATCTGATTATGGCGAGTCATCTTAAATTTTTTAATGCACTTTGATGGCACTTGTAAGTTGTATAGGAGCTGCTGATTGTAGTGTAGCTACTGATTTTTGTTCTATTTGCAAGTATGAAAAGTCCCTTCTCTGGTTTCATTTTTTTATTTTTTTTTATGGTTATAAACTAGCGCTTGACTGCGATCCCACCTGATGGTAAGCAGTGATGCAATCGTCGATGGTGAGGCGCACTAGTTTATTAAGAGCCTATTCAGTCTAGCCTTCATGGTCTAATCAGCTTCTGCTCTTTTTTTCATTAATCTCTTAGTACCCCAATTATAAAGATTTGGAGAATGTGTTACTTTCTGAAATACGATTTTAGTTGAAAACAACCGACATAAAAAAAAACCCCTACAAAGTGAAAAATAAGTCTTTGGTTTAGAATTTTCGTTCTTTGTCACCGACTTCCGAAATTAAACGTATTTTGAACTTTGTTTTTTGGAAAATGTTTTTATTTTTCACTTTTTAATTGTGGTACAGTTCGATTGAGGCGAGTCGCCGCGCAGTAACAATTTCATGTGTCAGCGGGGGTGAGGGGTGGGGTACTGCGCAGCCAGTACCTAACTTCCGAGCCGCCATTAAGTTTGAATCGAACTGTACCTACTTACCCCACACAAATTCGAATACTACTAGCTATGTAAATAACAGACGGGGACAGGAACTTATTATAACATCATCCACATAGGCTAAGTGGGAAAAATACGTAATATTGAAGCTTAGTCAAAAACTACTCAAGCTAAGATAACAAAATATGGGACCACCGCGCAAGTTTTCTCTACTAAAAGATTTTTCGAAATCGATCCACAATTTATTGAGGAAAAAAAAACCTACAGACGAAGATAGAACCTCCTCCTTTTTGTAAGTCGGTTAAAAATGAAATGCAATTTCTGTAGCAATGAATCTTAGTCTTATTATTCGTTATCAGAGACTGATAATTATGAAGTCTATGGGGGGCTCATATCATTTACGAGTTCATGAACCTCTTGCAATAAAAATAGCCATATCGAAAACCATTGTAATAATTTGTTATCTTTATTTCAAAACATTGTGTAATTAATTAGCCATAATTGATGTGTGTTTAATAAACATTTTGAATATTTTGATTAATATTGATTAAATTTTACAACTGGTCATATTTTGAGTCATTTTTGTAGATATAGGTAATCCTAAGGGCATTTGGCAATCCTCGCTGTTCTAATGAAGACCGAGTAACAATTTGTCGACCACGTGGTCGCTGGTCGCAGGCTCTTTGATTGGCTATGCAGTCCCCCTAGAATTTATTCTCACCGCACGTCTCCAATTTAGTGTCGTTTACGATCATTGAAGCAGCTAACGTGCAGTGATTTCTGCAGTTGCCAACGTTATTACAATATATTGGATTCTTCTTTTTTTCGAACCGTTAGCAAAGGTTAGGTGAGCTAAAGGAGCTCGTGGCTAAGTAATAACAGCCGCACGGGTCGATCCATCAGGTTAAGCTGCGCTTGCCGGGGTTGGTCCGTGGATGGGTGACCATCTTTACATACCCAGACTCCTCCGTGCTTCGGAAAGCACGTTAAGCCGTTGGTCCCGGCTGTCATTCGTGGATCTTTGACAGTTGTTACGAGTCGTCAGAAGCCCGAAAGTCTGAAAACCAGTCTTACCAAGGGGTATCGTATTACCCAGTTACTGGGTTGTGGAGGTCAGATACACAGACGCTCCATGTAAAATACTGGTATTCAGCTGCATCCGGCTAGACTGGAAGCCGACCCCAACATGATTGGGAAAAGGCTAGACAGAATGAATGAGCAAAGGTTAGATGAGTGATGCTCCTGGCTAAACCATGTCCCATGATATGTTCGGAGTGTCCAAGTGTCCACACAAATGCAGCACTTCTGAGGACCTAAAAAACGCCACTGATGCTGCGGTTGGCGTGGCCACCTACTGGGCCCAACTTATTTAACATATCGGTTATGGACTCAATAATATAAGCTGGATTATTGAGGTGGGGCAGTAAGGAGGTACATCAGTCGTTGTAGCTAGTTCTTAGGAGACTGTCCTTAACTTTGCAGTAATTGCTAATTGCATTCACAGATTTTGGAAATGAAACATTAGCTAGAAAAATGTCAATTCTCCTCACGTTCAATTTTTTTATGATGCCTGTCCATGCAGTTTCGTATATGGATTAAAAGTCTCTTTTGGACCAACCGGGGTTGTATAATGGTTGTATAGTGCTAATTTCATTGATTTCCATGTGCATTAGCGTTAATGTCCCTAAGGAATAAACGAAAGCCTTATGAGCTCTTGTTCCTAAATTATATCGAGGCAATATACATTTTAAAACTTGAAAACAGAACCGTTTCGATAATGTAGGGAAACCACAACGGCGTCATTATCCTGTACCAACCGTACAGGATTTTGACCCCATTCGACCATCAAAGTGTATGTATTTAAAATACCAACATACTCATAATTTAATAGTAATTCATAACAGTGTTCCTCTAACCGCAACCGCAAAGCAAATGCCAACAATTAGCCACACGAAACCTCAACATTGTAAACAAACAATTAGAAATAGAACAGCAATGTTTATTACTATAAATGTGCATCCGTATCATAAGGAAAATGACACCTTTTTCTAAGTATATTTACCAATATATCTTGATCTCTCGGGGTGGCGCCACTATCTAGGACAAACGTCATGATTCCGTACTAATTAGTCTTTAGTTCCCCATTTCGCCGTATTTGACATTGTAATGGGGCTCTTGGTGTCAATGAATGCACTATTATGCAATAGTAGGTTATCGTCACTACGTTTATACGGTGACATTGAATGGCGGTCGTCTTCAAGCCAAGTGTTTTGACGACGCGGCAATATAGTAGGAAATGCATGGAAACGGAAATCGGATCTTCTGGTGTTAGATGCTTTGTGACTAGGCTTTCTAAGAAGTATCGCGGCTTTGTTTTGAACAATGCCTTTGTAGGTCTTTCTGTGTAATGAATAATGAAATAGAGCTCTTACTTGTCGTTCATCGTTTGTTAAAAGAAACTGTAGAAAAAAATCTAGCGGTTGTTTAGACATGACTTGGTTTCAATCGTTTTTCTCATTTCCTGCACATCTATGGGTATCATTAATAAACTACTTTTTACATTAGATTATTTTCTCCATAAGTCTCTAGCTATCTTCACCGTAGGCCTATGGTAAGATATGTAATCGCATTTGCCTTTCTTAATCAACTTCCGATTGCACTTTGTTCACCTCTGTAACTTCCCCATAGCTCCTTTGTTGTTCATCAATATATTAGCCTCATAAATTACGTCACACGAATTAATTTAAATAAAATTGCTTATATTTTCATTCGAGTTGAAGTTTAGAGTACTTTAAAATACATGTGACGTCACGCAGCTTGTATGACTCGTACCCCCACCGTTGTCACACTCTTCTACCAAATGTAATTTTTGGATGGCATTTTTCGGCTGTCATTATATTTTGGTTATCAAAAGGGAAAGCCTTCAGTTTCTTTAAATTATATGTACATAAAATACGTGTGGCTGTTCATCAGCATTGACAATGGACTTAACAAGCGTTATCTATTTGCATAAATACACAACTACCTACTATTTACGTACTGTCTACATAACTGTGACAACTATTTATTCATAATTAGCATTTTAAACATTGTTCGTATTTATAGTTTGTTAATGAAAATACAGATGTGGTCCTTAACCTTTAGAGTTATTTTCAACTTCAGGGTCTTTTTTCAGGAATAAGTATTTCGTAAGAATTGATTATTTCTCTGATATTACATTGTAACTGCTTTTTGTTTTCAGTTACTGTGACATGTATACTAAGATTTATGTCCAGAGGTAGATTTGTATAGGCTGCCATTATAATTCACCTTAAAGCCGACTTCCAAAAAGGAGGAGGTTTTGTGTTCGTAGCGTATGTATGTTTTTATTTTTCGTCAATTGTGGACGGATTTTGAAAATTCTTTTATCATTTGGTAAAAGAAGGTTGCGCGGTGTTCCCATACACATTTTATTAACTTTACTGGGGTAGTTTTTGGGTTAGCTTCAATAATACGTATTTTCCTATGTGTATGATGTTCTAATAAATTCCTGTCACTGTTATTTACATAGCAGGTCGTGATATTCGAATTTGTGTGGGAAAAAAGTTTTTATAAAGTTTTTTATATAAACTTTTAACAAAAAAACACTACAAAGTGAAAAATAACTTTTAATTGCGGAAGTCGGTGTCTTTGGTTTAGAATTTTCGTTTTTTGCCAGTTTCGTTTTTATTTTTTTAAGTTTTTTTTAGACTACAGGGATATAATGGATATATTGTTTTTCTCGATCGATCCTCTTCCAAAAAATCTGTCCTTCTATCCTACTAACTAATGGAACATACACAAATTTTAATTGATCTCGGAAAAATCAAAATCAAAATCAAAATCAAAATCAAAATATTTTATTTCACATAAACCTACATGGGCACTTATGAAACGTCAGAATCTAGGTGCACGGTTCCAATTGGTCGTTTCCTATGGAGAAGAGCCGGCAAGAAACTCCACGGTTACTCTTTTAAAAATAAATGGGTTTTACAATGCTTTAAAAAATGTACAGTTTGAATAGGTATGCGAGGACAGCGTAGGCCTGTCAACAAGATACTTAAAAAAATAGAAAATAGTCTGCAAATCGACAGTCTGTTGTGCCTACAACGTTCTCACATTCACAAAATATAAAGGAATCTATATAAAGGTCGAATAAAATAATAAAAACCAATTTAACCCAAATGGTTGTCACTACAACTTTAACCAATCCGAATGAGAACCCTACTTTAAAATGAAATTTGAATTGTAGGCATATAATGTCAAATAATGAAACTACATGTCAAGTAGTACCTAAATAAAAAAGTAAAATAAAATACATATCGTAATTTGGGAGCAGTTAATAGACATTTACATAATTATGCCGTTAATGAGGTACCAGGGAGGCCACATGTGCAGAAGGAATTATTGCCAAACTTCCTTGTCATCAACGTAGTCTTTAATCTTGTAATATGCTTTTTTGATAAGGACACGTTTTATGTGGGTTTTGAACTTTCCATCGTTAAGTTCTGTAACCGACTTTGGCAACTTGTTATAAAAGCGAATACTGTTTATAAGGAATGACTTGCTAGTTTTAGTTAATCTAAATTTAGGTATCACAATTTCATGTTTACTACGTGTATTTATATTATGGAAATCACTTCTAATTTTGAAAAGTCCTAAGTTTTTGCGAACATACAAAATACTTTCTAAGATATAAAGAGAAGGCAGAGTTAGTACATCAACTTCTTTGAATTTGTTTCTAAGGGACTCAAGAGGACCCATTCTATAGATCGCGCGGATTGCTCTCTTTTGTAATATAAAAATTGAGTCTACATCAGCTGCCGATCCCCACAGCAGAACGCCATAAGACATAATACTGTGGAAATAAGCAAAGTATACTAACCTAGCTGTGGCTACATCAGTCAACTGCCTTATTTTTCTTACTGCAAATGCAGCTGAACTTAATCTACCTGAAAGAGCTCTAATGTGGGCACCCCATTGCAATTTAGAATCTAGAGTAATTCCTAGAAACACAGTTTCTGCAATTGCATCTAGTTTTTTGCCATCAAGTTTTAAGTTTAGACCTACTTGGGGTACATTTGGTAAAGAGAACTTAAGACATTTAGTTTTGTTCGCATTAAGTAAAAGATTATTAGCTGCGAACCATTTAGAAAGAACTGCCAAACTATCGTTGACATGTAAGACATTCGTATCTTTTCTATCTATTTTAAAAATAAGAGACGTGTCATCAGCGAATAGAATTATATCCGATAAGTTAGCCATCATGTAGGGAAGGTCATTAATATAAACTAGAAATAGGAAAGGGCCAAGAATCGAACCTTGGGGCACGCCCATCTTTACTAGAGACCCCGAGGAAGTCACCCCGTTTACGCTTACTTTTTGCTGCCTGTTTGATAAATAAGAAAGAACAAGATCAGCAGCCTGTCCACGAATTCCGTAGTGGTGTAATTTACAGATCAGTGTGTTGTGGTCAACGCAGTCAAACGCTTTTGAGAGGTCACAGAATATGCCAATTGCATCCTGGGACTTCTCCCAGGATTCCAAAATGTGACTGATGAGTTTTACTCCAGCGTCAGTCGTCGACCTTCCTTTCGTGAAACCAAACTGTCGACTATGTAAAATCTCATTTGAATTAAAATGTGACAACATCTGGTCCAGCATGATTTTTTCATATATTTTACTCAGTGCTGGTAGCACAGATATTGGTCTATAATTAGAGGGATCACTCTTACTACCCGATTTGAAAATTGGTACTACTTTACTATGTTTCATTAAATCAGGAAACGTACCACTATCTAAACATTGATTAAATATGCCTGTTAGGACAGGAGCAATTGTGTCAATAATATCTCCAAGGACCTTAACGGAAATTCCCCATAAGTCTTCAGTGTTTTTATATTAAGACTTTTGAATACTTTTTTAATTGTAACAACAGAGAACGGAAGAACATGTGATAGTCGTTACGTCGAAGTATGTTCTTGACATGCAATTACGATAGCGCGTAGTTACTCACTATTAATAGATAAACAATACTAGTCTCAGATACGGTCTGAGACTAGTATTGCTACCTATAGCATTAAATCCACTAGTGTCTGGACATAGGACATAGCAACTAGACGTAGAGTTCATGATAGCAACACTAACAATACTCAAACTCAGCATTGTTTGTATACTAGAGGAAGGAAGTGACATTGTGATCGTTACCACATCTATTGTTTATATGAAGAGCAACACAATTTGGCTGTTGTGTTGTATAGACCGGGAAGTCGTAACCGGTTTGCTTCTTGATTCGGCTGTTATAAAAACAGTAAGTATTCAGTTTTTTAAGCATTCAAGGATAAATAAAAAAAAAGTAGAATAGATCAATAGCGCCTCTTAAACACGCGCCAGATATAAACAAGGCAGTTTGATGAAATTACCTAATAAGCTTTGCAGAGACATCTTGCAATATTGTTCAAATATAACATGGCAGTAGATACTGTTTTATAATAAGCTCTAAACGAGTAGGTTAGGAGAATTCAAGTGGGCTTGGCAAGCAGAACTTGAAAGAAGCATAAGTGAATTACGAGAATGTGTATTTGTCGATTTTAACATTCCTAAGCAAAGCCAGAATTAAACAGGGAGTTACATTATTAATGAGTCCTTGATAGGTAATGTTTAGTTTTGGTTGAAATAACCACACAGTAGGCCTCTATGTAACGTAGCCAAAAGAACACTAATACTTAAACACGTGATTTTCTCATCATTATGAACAACTTTTACTATGGGACCAACCCTGAAATCGCGAAAAAAATCAGCTTTCCCCTACATTTATGTTCGCGTATCTCGTCATAATGTAGGGAACAGCTGATTTTTTTCAGGTTTGGTCCCGTATTAAAAGTTGTTGATAATGATGAGTTAAGTCACGTGTTTAAGTATCGGCCACTAATTACCAGTCACCCTATATATATGCAAATATTTCATAAGTTATTTAATTGCAACATACATCTACGTTCATAAGGAACAAATTAAAAGTTTCTAAGATTTTCAATTATTAATCAACTAAGTTTTTATGTGAACTTATAATTGTGATTGTATTTTCAAAGAATAGAGTGAATCAAATATTATTTACAGCAGTAATGTTAAACAAACAATGTGTTACTGATTTTATTTGACAGAACAATGAGATTCAGAGCAAGTAGTAACTTAGATTATTTGACGTCGACAGTTCCACACACATGTTAATTTAATCGACAACACAGAAGGTTATAACAACAGAAACATTTCACAACTTGCCCAAACGCATTGGGACTCAATCCTCACGTCAATAAACAGCTGTGACCCTATCTGCACCAAGCCCAAACGTTCGGCGAAAATGAATATATTTTTTTGGACTTACGTTTAGTATTATTGAGATCATTCTGCCATGCTTCTGGCAGCAGATGTAGGAACACGTCGCCCAGTAGTCCGCCTACTGCAAAACTCAGCAATATCCTTAGCATAGACGCTCCAGCTGTAACAAGAAATATTTACAGTTTAATTGAATGCCCAAAACAGAGATTATATAGAGGGTTTCGAAATCAATCAAAAATCAATAGTCATTTTTATTCAAATTAGGTTAAAAATCCGCACTTTTTACTCGACTGCCGCGAAGCCAAAAAAGGAGGGTTATTTGTTTTGACCTGTATTATGTCCCTCTCTATGTTCCCTCGTAACTATAACTATTAAACGGCTGAATCGATTTTGATAAATGATATGTAGTTAGATTCGTCTTTATTGCGCGAGGGTATATCAAAACCGCGAATTTTTGGCATCAATCATCGTATGTTTACTTTTTTTTAACGTCGAAATTACCTAACTGTTCCTCAAAACGCCCGCCCTTCACCACTTCCTAGTGCTTTAGCTAGGATTCTAGGAAGAAGTGGCGCAACAAACTCCCCATTATTGGCGATTAGTCTTCAAAAAAGGGTTTTTTTCCAGTCACCAGTCACCGTAATACGGACTTATTCGAGGTTATATGGTATGTTTGGAGAGGCCTTTATATGTCCAGCAGAGGACTTCTATACCAGGCCTATGATGTCATCAGCTTAATAGTTCAGTAGAGTCTAATAGTTGACGGAACTTCCCCTCTTTGGTTTGGAGTATTTAGCTGTCGGTCTCCAGATTCTGTGATGTCGTATCCACTAAAACAAGTATATGAAAACAATAATCAGCAAAGCGGGGTACAATATTAATTCTTGTGCATAAATATTTCATGTTTATTGCCTTTTCTCGTAATTCTTTGATCACTAGGCTAGGATATGATGGCATCCATCCTTACAGTAAATGAACTATTTCAAGGTTAACTGATATACTGTAGTGCTCCCAAGTAACAATGCTGTCAATATCACGAGATCGTTACGGTATCTAATCAGTTGGACTGATACGCTAGGGTCATTGCTTATAGGATTTGTGTTGGCTTCGACCGTGGCCTGGCCGCCTATATGATTAGTTTCGAACTAGGAATAAATACATCATTCAAGCAGGTTTCATGATGCGTTGCATGTTGCTAGCTAGATGCAAAATAAAGTATGGTAAGCTTGAAAGCCGTCTTCATCCTCTTGTCCTTATTCCAATTTATTTGCGATCGGCGTAGTACATCCTTTTCTTTCATCAACAACTCTATTAAAGTTTAAGGGCGGATTCGACCAAACCAGAATTTTTATCCCTGACAGTTTTCGAATGGATAAACTGTCAAAAACTCAAATTTATTCAGAAGAGAAAGCTTATTCTGCGGATATATTTTTTTCCTGCTTAGTCGAATCCTCCCTTATTTTATTTTCTAACCATATTACTTTATCATCTTTGATCTTTCACACAATCCATAGATTTTATTACACACGACCTCTTTGTTTTGTCATCTGTGAGCGGAGGCCCTTTCGGCATTATAATCATTGTTTTTTGTTTTTCATAGTTTTAAGGTGTATTTTCCTTCTGTAATGCCAATAAAAGCATTTTCTTTATTTATTTTTTTGGTTGGTCTGTCTCTTTTGTTAGAGCCACATTAAAACTTTTAAGTGTTTCTGATTACCTTTGGCGCAGTGACAATCTTCCTCCATTGTCCTTATTGTATTTAATTAAAATAGCTGATAATAAGTCTATTTCAACACGAGGGAAAGGTGTGATGAGTTCAGAGATCACGAAGTGCATAAATATAAGTGATAATTGCTCGACTCGACTATCGCTTTCCACAGCTCGTCTACCGGATTAACTGGCTCGAGATAATTACGCCAGTTGCTGATAAATGTATGCATATTTCAATAAAGTATAGGCAAGTTAATTAAGTCTACAAATGTTTTATTTATTGCAGCGTCTCGGAATAGTGCAATGCAAGATATACGATGCAAGATATAGCAAATGGCTATACAAACTATGGGGATGAAACATTCTGCATTCTGTATAGTTGATCACAAAAGTAATACTAAGGACTAAGGAATGATGACAAAATAGTGTTAAATGGTATACAAGGATAGCTTCTTCTATCGTATCAAGTTCGAACTTTATGAAAATTGAGCATGCCAAAATCAATCTGCCTATCCTTTTCCCAACTATGTTGGGTCGGCTTTCAGTCTAACCGGATGCAGCTGAATACCAGTATTTTACATGGAGCGACTGCCTATCTGACCTCCACAACCCAGTAACCGGGTAATACGACACCCCTTGGGAAGACTGGTTGTCAGACTTTCGGGCATCTGACAACCCGTAACGACTGTCAAAAATCTACGAATGGCAACCGGGATCAACGGCTTAACCTGCTTTCCGAGGCACGGAGGAGTCTCGATATGTAATGGTCACCCATACACGGACCAACCCCGGCAAGCATATAAGCATGTCAGCAAAGTGTAAGGCAGGCCGCACACCAGACATACACTTGTAGTACGATAACGACAATTGTAGCGCTACATTTGAAACGCGACACATTTAACGTCTTCTTAACATAAATATCTGAGCGAGACCTCGGACACATTTGTAGCGTAGCGGCTGCAGTTTGTGGCGAGAAGTTTGCCGCGCTAGACGAATGAAGATCAAACACGTTGGGATTTTGTGGCGCGGTGATTTGCAAAACTCATTGTTTTTCCTTTGAGTTTATTACAGAGGTTGAAAAATTCTCTATATTTCTTCAGCAATAAAAGGATTACTCCGTTGAATCGTAACTCTTGCGAAATATTGAAATTACCGTAAATTGTAGTACTATCTTGATTAAGCGGAGGAACCCTATTTATAACGCCTTTCTGTTCTCATTAATTGCCACCTCAAGAAATTTGTATCGTCTGACGATGATGTCGACATTCTGGAAGCTGCGCCACAACTGTGCGTCCGATGTGCGTGTACACGATACATTTGCTCCGAGAGTTAATTTATTGTGGCGACGTAAATGTAGCGTGCGTGTGTGAGAGAGAGTGTGTGGCGCCGGTGTGCGGCCTCAAAAACATGAAACATCAAACACGAACCAATCAGGCATCCGCAAATCAAACACGAAGCGATTTGATTGGTTCTTGTTTGATGTTTTTAAAACATTAAAACATGGCGCAGCAGACCCGGCTTTAGCGGGCTGACTAGCCAGGGACTGTACGTTTATAACACTTACATATTATAATCAGCCAACCACCACTTAAGTGTTCATTGTACCAAAAAACTCAAGTTTAAAGAAAATATGATTCGATAACTTCAAGAGTATTAAAAGGATCAAAGAATCTGTCAAATAAGATCATCATTTTCGTCTTGTCAGATAGCAAATAGCACGCGCGTTTTACAAGGCAGTTTACATTAAAAGATATGGATACGTTATCAAGTAGTATTATTAGTTAATTGCTTGTCGATTACCGTTGTGATTGCTGCGATAAAGACGATTGCTTTTATCATTAATTCAAGTTTAATTTTACTAGTGACACAGTGAGTAGTATTAACGCGCGTGTGTGCGTGTTGGTTTTTCATTCGGAAGGATTTCATTGGTCATTTCGGAAGTTTAGGTGAAAGCTTATTCCGACAAAATCGGAAGCTTAAATATCACACTATCCTGCTATCTAATTGCGTAACACATTGTCGGTAACGACAGTTCGACAACATTAATTGCGTTATTTACGTTGTTGAGCAGATATTTTTTTTCGAAGTTATGAAGCAATCGATTAGCAGGATTCAGATTGTGATTGATCGTGTATTACGCAATTAGGGTGCTGGATTAACCCAGCCAGATAACGTGTCACAAATCAATCCCTCTCCCGTAGACTTGCACCCGTCATCTCTCTCGAATGAAACCCAGCCATGGTCCCTGAACCCCATGACCTGACCTGATACCCTGAATTCATGGCTTCGAGCTAAGGTGCATTAGGAATGGAGATTCGAGCTGAAGTTCGACTAAGCTTTCAAAATGTGATATGGGCTTTAGTTTATTGATTTATACTTTAGTGTACAACAGAATAAATATACAAATTTAATTAAACATTACAAAACATAGAATGGCCGGCCTTATCGGTTTCTGGGATCTCTTCCAGGAAACTTGGAATGGACAGTGATTACGTACGTGGTCATAAAATAGTTTTGACTTTGGTGCAAATAATAAGTATATTATATACATTATACAATATACTATACTAGATATATTTAATGCTACATACATAATAGATAGTTAGTTTTTGGGTATCAAATATAAAAAGCCTGTATATTTAGGCATTTGTTGTAAAATGGGACGGGGTTTCTGAGAATGAACAGATGCTTAGTTCTAAAACAGGAAGATTTAAAAAAAAATAGCAGTAAATTTACGGTTTAGAAGCTGCAACCATTGAGATAACTTCTTAAGACATTCCCTTTTGATAAAACGATAAAAATATTTACGAGACTGACAATCGGGCATCTGTCAGCGTCTAGATAGGTAACCAATACCTATAAATTCTCGTTATCGGCCATCTTAGAGATATGTACCTGATAAGTGGTCATAAAACTATCACCCGTCGTCGGAGATACCGCGAGATGGATTACTGGGAATTCTGAAGAGGTTTTAGAAGGCACGGCGAACAAAATGCAATAGTGTTTATTGGTTTATTTATATCGTGCAGCATTGTTGTTATCTGATGATTTTGAAATAGTCGACATATTAGTGACATTGGGTAGGAGTGATGATAAACATAGATGGTGATACTGCTAAGCTGAAATCATTTAACTGCTATTGGGCATACAAGGATTTGAGGAAGGTACCTATACCGAATTAGTTTATTTCTGGCTGCAGAAAACTATGAGACGACGTAATTCATACACACATTCATAAACTCCCGCCTTTTTCCCATGGGGGTACGCAGAAACTACAGAACGCCACCTGGTACGATCCTTACAAACTCCTTTTGCCTCGTTAACGTTCATACATCTGGTAATACACGCGCGTCGGTTGCGAGTACTACGCACCTGACCTTTCTGAAGAACATCCCCAATAAGGTCACTATATGTCCTCCTAGGGCGTCCCCTCCCGGCGTTTCCACTCACACTTGCCTTGGAAATACATTTTGTTAGTCGCCGTTCATTCATCCTCTCAACATGACCGAACCATCTAAGCATACTCTTTTCAATTTCGGTCACTACATCTTCTTTGAAATCCCACCGTTGTCTTATCACATCATTCCTCAGCCACACCACACATGCTTCGCAAGGAACGCATTTCCACGGCATTTATTCTACTTTCAAGCTTCTTTTGCACACCCAGCATTTACTTCCATACATAAACGTGGGCACCAGCACACCATTGTGAACAGCCATCCGAGCCTTTTTGAACGACGTAATTCAACACGAATATAATGTCACGTAGGTAAATAAAAGGCTACTTTTGTTTAACCTGGTATAATAACTTGTATTTGTTATCCTACATTTTCTCAGCACAAAAGTAAAAAAAGCACTGCCGTTTCCTAGATATGTTGGGGTCGGCTTTCAGCTTCCAGTCTAACCAGATGCAGTTTAATACCAGTATTTTACATAGAGCGACTGCCTATCTGATCTCCACAACCCAGTAACTGGGTAATACCCCTTGGTAAGACTGGTTGTCAGACTTTCGGGCTTCTGACGACCCGTAACGACTGTCGAAGATCCACGAAGGACAGCCGGGATCAACGGCTTAGCGTGTTTTCCGAGGCACGGAGGAGTCTCGATATGTAAAGATGGTCACTCATCCACTGACCAACCCCGGCAAGCGTAGCTTAACCTGATGGATCGACCCGTGCGGCTGTTATTACTTAGCCTCGAGCTCCTCCAGCACAAAAGTCAATTAAACATTTTTTTATCCACGTGCCCGCTGAGGCGCTGACCTACGACTTTAGAGTGTATCTTAAATTGTCTGTTATCAGTACAAGCAACACACCACGTAGCGATAAGGCGGATACACAAGCGGTAAATACAACCTGATACTTTGTAGGGCCAACCAACTCTTGGCAAAAATAATTAATGTTCCGTTCAGCAAATTAGATTTGATTGCTTATTTATTACATATTGATATTTCTGTCAACCTTCCTTAAGAGCCCACACAACCTCAGGTTTTTATCTCGCTTTCACCATATTACTCGCGGATTGAGTGCGAGCGAGACGGAGGCGGCTCCAAAGCGGCAATAGTTTAGGTAATTTCTTTTTACAAATAAAATAATGGTAATTAAAAAAAAAACATAGTCGCTGCTTTCTAGTTAGTTCAGTTAGTACGCAAAGTTTCATCTAATTTAAGTATATTTTTAATAGCAGCGATTTATTGTTCGGTTTGGAGGTAACTTTGGATGTTTTTAGTATCGAGAAAATTTTATGAAATCGTGTTTTCGGCTAACATAGTCCAAGCAATTTGAGGTCTTATAGGCCCTTAACATAAACATGAGATTTGAGAGGACTGGGGCCTAAGTCTACTAATTTATAAACGTCACAATGGTGTCATAATGGTTAGTTTTTGACAGATTTGCCATACAAAAACTGTCAAAAACTAACCATTATGACACCATGGTGACGTTTATAAATTAGTAGACTTAGGCCCCTGAACAGAAACTTGGTGAGTGTCTCAGTGGTCAGTCAGTCTATCAATGTACCATAACAAACATAACATCACGCCAGTATTCCCCGAAAGGTTGAGCAGAGGTGTGCCTATAGTACACCCACATTAAGCCAATTATTTTTGAGTCCCGTGTATTTAGGGGGCTAGTCTATTGCCATCAACCGGGCACAAATGTAGACTCCGGGCTGCTACTGAGAAATTCCAGATGGAAAAACCCAATAACACTTTTCCCGCCCAGGGAATCGAACCCAGGACCTCATGGTCAGCAGTAGCGCTTGCGACCACTAGACCAACGAACCGATGAAAGTAAGTCTAGTCGACCTCGAAAATGCTTTTGATAAGTTCATTAGCTTTGTAAAAAAAAAAACTTAAAAAATCCGTTCCGCGGCAATTTAAATTGAGCCTTACTGCAAGTTGTTGTATCTACAAAAGTTCAAGACGTAAACAATCCATATTAGACCATAGTCATGCATGACATGTGGTCATGGAAAACCACATATATGACCGATAACATAGCACTAACAATAAAAACAATACAATTTTTCTTAGAACTGCGTCGGGTTTACTGATATGATTGAATGCAAATCAATTAATAAGAACAATTGACTGGCGTAAGTATATCTATACATTCAGCTTTTATTTAAGGTCACGACAAACTGTATTTCTAAGCATTAAATTATTTAAATTCAACACAAAACTAAGAAAAAATGCTCCACGAGTCTTGAGCAGTTTTTAGATTACTACACAGACTGTTTAGTTGTTTTTTTTTTGTATTTTTTGCATCAACTTGGTAACTTATTGACGACTTCTATCTGATTTACTTTAATGTTTGATTTTCTGGAAGCTGGTAGAAACTTCGAGAAATTATATCTATCGTAAGTACAATTTGAATTTCAATGAGTTTTTTTTAATGTTTAAATGCTTTGTGATACTTATTTGCATGTCTTTTTTTGAAATTTTTGTAGGTAGTTGATAAATTACACTGTTTATTAAAACGGAAAAATTGTATTGTTCCTGAAATAACTAAGTCGCGTTTCCGAACGGCCGGCAATGTTTGCGTAACGTTAAAATTTCACGTTCATTCGAAGGCCACTTACGAAAAGCGATCGATTGTGAAAATGGGAACAAATATTTGTAAAAGAAACTATCACATCTTGTATTATCGGCTTCGTCACAGAAATTCCTGGCTTACTGCCAAGCCAAGTGTGTTATGATTTTATGATTGACTTGGAAGCACTGGATACGTTGACTAGTAACCTATTTAGTAACGCAATCTGTTACCGTTTTTATATTTAACTACTAGGTATGCTAGTGCAACCAAACGTCAATTGATCTGCCTAGCCTTTTCCCAACTATGTTGGGGTCGGCTTCCAGTCTAACCAGATGTAGTTGAATACTAGTATTTTACATGGAGAGAATGCCTATCTGACACGATACCCCGGTTGTCAGACTTTTGGCCTTCTTACTACCCGTAACGTCTTTCTACGAGCTACCAATGACAGTCGGGACCAACGGCTAAACGTGTTCACGAGGCACTAACCGTGGAGTAGAAGAGAGTAAAAGAATAAAAGAGAGTAACCGTGGAGTTTCTTGCCGGCTCTTCTCCATAGGAAACGACCAATTGGAACCGTGCACCTAGATTCTGACGTTTCATAAGTACCCATGTAGGGTTATGTGAAATAAAATGTTTTGATTTTTGATAACGTAACGAAACATAATAATATTCAAATATTCATTGAATACAACAACCCTTCTTAGCAGTCAGGTCGAAATCAAGTAAAACGTTGAATTTTTGCCCAACTACGTAGGAAGAATAGACAAAATGACAGATAAACAATTACAATCTGTCATTTTGCATATTCTTCCGACGACAAAACCCGTTTCTAGGGTGGTCATGCGACGGGTGCTGGAAGACGTAGAAGATTTCATCGTGGACATTAGTGACATCGGTGAAGGAAAAACCTAGTGGCCTCGTGGCTTCTCTCTATATGAGAAGAGGCCTTTGTCCTGCACTGGCACAGTAATAGGCGGGTTATTAAATACCTGGAAGAGAAACCGCCTTTTACCGCCTCTGTGGTCTAGTGGTTAGACCACCTGTCTCAGACACAGAGGTCCCGGGTTCGATACCCAGTGGGGGCAAAATTTTCTGCTCGGTTTGGTTGGTAATAGGGCTTGTTCTAAGTCCACCTGGCTAGCTACCACCATCTTATCTAAGCCTGTCGCCATAACAACAATGTTAACAGCATTGTTGTGTTCCGGCAGTTATAGGAAAGATAGCCAGTTCCTCTGGGGTTGAGGATACCGGGTGAAGCTCGCGTCCACCTTCGGCCTGATCATCACTTACCATCAGGTGAGATTCAGGACAAGAGCTTCCCCGTAAAAAAAACTATAAAATATCGGCGAGAGAACTTACGAGAAGGTGCAAATTGAAATGACCACAACAAAAGTAGAGGAGCTTAGTCACCCTTTGTCATGTTAGTGATAAATATACAAATATGTTGTTTATTTATTCAGAGATCAATAAACCAATAACCTAGGTTTAAAGCCAGATAATACTTGTATAAAAACTTATTACAAAAAAGGAAACAGCCGACTTCCGAAATTAAAGTTATTTTTTACTTTAGTGTTTTTTTTGGAAGCCGGTTGTTTTTGTTTTGTAAAAAGTTTTTATTTTTTACTTTTTAGATGTGGTACCTACCACATCTAAAACTACCATCTGTGGTACTACCTACCATTTAAATACCAAGACGTGCTATTTGAGTAAGTGACAGGAATAATTTATCATGACATCATCCACATAGGCTAACTGGAAAAAACACGTAATATTGAAGATAACTCAAAAACTACCCAAGCAAAGTTAATCAAAAAATTATGGAACCACTGCGCAAGCTTCCTCTACCAAACGAAAAAAGAATTTTGAAAATCGGTCCACAATTGACGAAACTATCGATCGATATAAAAAAAAAAACATACGTACGCTACGAACCTCCTCCTTTTTGGAAGAAGGCTTAAAATAAAAAAAACTGCAGCTCAAATTAGGTTTGAAGAAACAGAATATTTTGTTCATTTTTCGTTTTGCATTTTATCTATGATGAAAAAGAGTTTTCAAAATCTGTCCACAATAATAATTGATGAACATACAGACGAACATGGAAATGAAAAGGTGGAGGTCCTTTTTGGCGATCGTACATAATCGTAATGGAAAGGTTACAAAATTAGCTTACATCTTACGAGATGGTTTCCGTGAAATATTATCATTTGAGCACTGTTATCAAGTTTATCTATTTGCGTGTAGAGTGCAATTTTATCTAGTTCAAGTCAAGTCTAAAGTAGTATTTATCTACATTCTAGAAAGGTATTATTAAATTGGCATTATCTTCTTACGTGCTAACAATGATCAACTGACAAGTTAACAGATTATTATCAAGTGCATTGTTGATAGTTTACATTTTCATTTGTCTAGAAAAAGGCGAGTTGAAGTACCAATCATCCAAATCCGTATTTTTATATCATGCCAACGAGGATATATCCGACAACTCTCTTGGAATTCAGGAGTATGAAAAGTATTAAAATTAAATACAAGACAAACTAGTTATACTGCTCTCGCTCTAGAGAACAGAGAACATAACAACATCACGGTTGTATACCCCAAAGGATTAGGCACCCACGTTTAACAACTGCTAATCAACAAGAGGAAACAATGAAAGCTATGCTGAGCCTACGATAGGGCTCTGGAGGAGGAATAATCAAGAGGCGTAATTAATTAGCATCCCAATCATAACATAAATGATCTAAAAGTGAATTATCATCTACAGGGGTCTCAACAATATAGGGTAAATTACCGCTTATCTCACGGACGCAGCTGAGACATAAATAAACGTATTGAGCTGTGAAATTGATAACACTGACATACTAGCTACAACCCGACAACGGATTTACGCTAGAAAATAACATTGTTTATACAAAAAATGAATAAGTTAACGTAGCGCGTAGGACAAGATGTTGTGGCGCAGCTTGGGAACGGACTGCGTTGGACTGTGATGGGCTGAGTTGATTGATACGCTCCCAAAAGCTCAAATTCATCAGGTCCAATGATTACAACATGACGCCATCTTCATCATCATGATGCCATCATGATTATTATTCCGCCCTTATCCTAATTAATTTGGAGTTGGCACAACATTGTCTTCTTTGACGCATCTCTTCCATTCGATATCTAAATATTCCCCACCCCAATCTGGCCATATCATATTCACACAGTCCATCCATCGTTTCTTTGTCATCCTAGTCAGCTACTACGACATTCTACATTCTTCAGCATCACATGTCCATCCCAAGACAGCGGATTTCCACATCTTCTCGACACGTACTTAGTTACCTATTCATTACTGATCCGATTTGATTTTTATATTTATCCCCATAAGTTCTTCATATAGATCACCTATTCTGTAACCATAATTCCAGTTGCATTGTTATCGCATATGTAGTTGGCACTATAATGCTACATGTCCGGGAAGGATTGCAGTATTGTGCATCAACCAACACCCGCAGGGTATTCACCTCGCGTGCCTGCTACAAATTGACCCATATCTCTGATTCCGGGTGCATACAATCTGAGATGCATTCTCACACTTTTGTATGATTTGCAAGGGTGATTTATAGACCACATACAACGAGGCGGTTGTGTTGAATATTATGTAAAGGTGAGGAGTAGATGCCGGTTTTAAACAAGTAGTTTTAATGCCTCCCAGTCATCTAAAAGGAGTTCAAATTCATTCAAATTCAAATTCAAATATTTATTGCAAAACACAGTACATATATGCATTTCCAGGTGTTAAGTGAATGCGCAGTCCACTGTATTTACCAATTCAGGCATGCAAAATTAAAAATTATAGTTAGACAATTTCATAAAATCCAATTAATCGGTTATATAATGTCATAAATTCGACAGAATAGTAATACCCTGTGCAATAATATACATTCAAATTAATAAATAGTAGTAAATAATGTCACAAATTCAAATTATAAGTAATGTCAGAGTAAATAATGTCCAAATAATTAATGAACTTACCACGAACAGACACTGGCCAAAGTTTTAAATGGTGCACATCACATCAAAGGACCTATATTTTTGTTTCGATATTCTTTCTTTCGCCTGATGTAGATAATAAGAACTGTGTTTTTGAGTTAACCATTTTTACGATATTGTTCCATTTGATTTTTGGCTTGAGCAAAATTAAAAGTAGTGATATTCGAAATTGTGTGGAGTAGGTCCACAACTTAAATAGAGTAGTGTAATCTGCACTGATATTAGAGTAGTACTATGTATATTTTTTTAGTAATTATAAATTGCAACGCCTTAACAGGCAACTAAGTTCTAAGAACCTACCTATTGTTAAAACATCGTCAAAATCATGTACACTTAGTTCGCAATAAAGAATTTGAAGTTGAACAATAAAAACTTTTTACAAAAAAAAAACAACTGTTTTTTTTGTAAGTAAAAAGTTTTTCAGGGAAGTGAACGCTGCGATTTCGTCAAACATTTTAATCTCGAGTGTCTTTTGTTAACTAGAGTGTCAAACATTGATTAACATTGCTAAACAGTTTGAAGTTATTTCGTAACATACCGACGAACGTTGCAAGATTGGATGCTTGTGATCTAAAATAATTCGAGTTATCTTCGCGTGATAACCACGACTCAGATATGGGGCTATCTAAACTATGATCAATTGAGCATCGAAATAAAACTGTGAGTAAGAGTGTGGAAAACCAGAGGACGTCATTAATTTTGGAAAAAACTGTTGCTACGGGGAACCGGCGGCTAGCGTAGACTCCGGACAGCTCCGGAGCCAGGTTGGCCGAAGCCGTGTCCTGTCGTCTGCATGTTACAGGAACTGGTGGACGCTAGTGATGGCGCCACACACGTAGCCGAATTCTGGACCAAGGCCATGTAGATTGCCATATAAACTTAAGAAGAAGATCGCCATATTTTGTCCTTGCAAAGTCTAGGGCTTGAAATACACATTTCAATCGATCACCTTCTATACGCGGTATCGAGTACAAATAAATGTAAGTGCTCGTGCTCACGAGCGGCACGCGTCAACGGCCGAGGCAACTGCAGCTGTCGAAATCTGGAGACAGAATCTTCGCAAATGCACCGTCTGCTAACGAGTGTTTTTTTATCCTTGCAGATAGACATACCACCTCTCTGTCATTGTCCAAGCGATAGTATTTTACTGAGTATATATCTATTAGCATTGCACAGGAAGAAGTCGCTTATCACATTGGCAGGCGGGGTGGTAATGTAGAGTGGCGTGAAGTGTTATTCTGCATGCACTTGCAGTTTTTGATTAGAAAATGGGATCATTTTATGCTTTGAAATTGATAGCATATAAACTATGCAACATTCGAGTCGCGACTAGGCGCAGTAATTGGTACCAGGGAAATAGGACTTGTTACAATGGACAATTTTACTTTGAAATTAATTGAAAAAAAAAGACAATTCAACACGGGAACACGGTTGAAAGATTCTCAAATTGAATCAGAGCCAATGGAGTGTGGAATTACTGAAAGATGACGCGATATGGTCACTCAACTCCTAGCTAATTAGACTAGTGTTTTTAGACAGAAGCAAAATTACACTTTTGATATAGAATTAGAAAAAAGCGTGCGAAATACGCTAAGCTTAAGTAGTCATTACTTTAAGATTATAGTAAGCTAATATTTGTTATGTAGACAAAAGTATTTCGAACCGTTTATCAATGTTGTGGCTTTGTCAAACAGCCATATTCTATTTGACCTACAAAACAACCAGTTTAGAGGTTGTCCAACCTGCGAAACCACATCTGATACTGTTATTATAATCAGAATCGAATGTTTTCCATTTAAAATTGCCAGTTTTTTTTTTCAATTGACTTGAGCGTCATCTGCGTACAATACAATAGTAACTTATCTTATTTTTGCAGATAAATTATAATGAGGCACTAAAACCTGTACCACAGTGCTCTCCAGCGAGGGAACAATTCCATGAAGACTGTAACAAATCTGAAGGATAGGAACAGAGATGTTATAGCTTTCGCCAAAATAAGCTAAACAACTCATCAACGTTACCTACTCAAAAGGAAGGAAGCCGCAGTTGAATCAACTATTATCAACAAACAAGAAAGCATTGTCTCTATCAGACAGACAAAACAATGGTTCTCACGCAGCGGGTGTAAACAAAATAAGTCAATAGCCCCTGCACAGTGAGTGCTGTGTTGTAAACATAGACTGGCTGACAAGTTTGTGTATGTATTGTAAGTTACATTATGTATGTAGTGTACTATTAATGGTACAGGGTTATGTGGGCAATTTTATTGTTATGTGATTGGGTGCATGTGGATTTTGGATGCAGTTTGAAAGATTATTATTATTATGGAAATACATTAGCTGCATATTAAATAACACGAAAATTTCATAGAACTGAATATTTTTAGATAAATGATTAAAATACAAATATACTTAATATTTGTATTTTAATCATTTATTTTATAAATATTAAGTAAAAACTTTAAAAATATAATACAAACATTACCATATCATAAGTAAGCCTAAAAATATGTAAATACAAAATTATTTAATTCAACAGACAGGTGTACATTATTTAATAAAAATAATAAGTTTGTTGACTCATTGTTTGCTTTATTATAAAAGTATGACTATTATTATTCTGTATGGGTACAGGAAGCTATTTTTATCAACTTCAACTTTTACCTTGAGTTTATGCACAAACATTAATATGCATCTTGTGATGTATATAAATAGAGTTGTTGTGTTCATCTTTCAGATGATCTATTCTGGAAAATTAATATCACCATGAAACTTAGGTGAATTGAGATGTCATTCCACCGGATGCTGCACCTGCTGCTAGAGCAGGGATACCAATTAGTTTTATTGGGGTCCATTTACTAGAGGATTACGTCCTCGTAATCCTCTAGTCAAAATCAAAAATAGCAATTATGAAATAAATCGAAATATTTTTTTTATTAAGTAGTAAACAAGGTTATCTAATGAACAAAGTAAGTAATTAATTATTAATGTGAAAAATGTTTGTTTTTACTATGAATTATCTGTCTGAAGTAAAGTAAACGCAAGATAAAAAATAAATTTAACATCTTTAGATTCATTGACTCCTGACAGGGACTCCTGGGCTAGGGACTGCTCACTTCAACTAAGTTTTCACGGTGTGATTTTTCAGAATTCATCAGCAAGGTTGGGACAACGATGAAAACGACGATGGTTTTGGTATTACCATATACCCATCATAAATTTATTTTATTTCTAAAGAGTTTGATTTGAGAACTTGTGTCATCATATTGTGCTCTCTATTTCTTAACAATAAAAATAAATATGAACAGAACTTGCAAGTCAATTTCAAATAAAAATATTCTAGATAAATAAAATGTTCTAAGTGAAGCATAAAATGATCAGACATTATTAAATTTATTTTCGCAAGGTGTAAACAGCATAGATTACACCTTGGCCTGATTATCTGATTTTGGATTTAAAAAACAGGACTTTAGCAGTAATATTTGAAGCTTTTACCACAATATCAAGTTTCTAAAACAAATAAATCTTCTCAATTTTTTTTGAATATTCATTTGTTTTTGGTGATGCTGGCTGGTTTTATTAACCAAGTAACTGTAAAAATACTGTCTTATGTTTTACTAATAAGAGTTAGAAATATCCTTCCCAATTAGATAAACAAATCTATTTTTTAGGAACAATATCACCAAGTTTGCTAATTCGCCAGGGATCATAAGTTAGCCCTATTTCTTTTGTTTACGAAACATAGTTAATTCATAAGCGAGACAGCGCATGCGCTGGCATCACACTACCATGAATGAATGACTTGAAACATCTAAAAATAACAAACACATTGTCGAAAAAATTAACGCAAGTAAACAAAATTATACTCACGGCCATCGGTGAAGCTGTCTGACGCGTCCAGTGGAATGATGAGCAGCGGCAAGATGCCGCTGAGACCAACAAGGATTGATGCTAGGCCAGCAAAGAGCCATGGATGCTCGTCGAGCTGGTCCACAAAAGTGTACATGTATTCTGGTAAATAGCCCGCCATTGCAACTTTCCGCGGTTATTTTTTTCTGAATACAACGAGTTTCTTTTTCAAAAGTCCACAAGCCCGGTGCAACTTTTTTTTCAATTCTATTGCTATATTAACCTGCCAGTGCTACCGATACATCGTCAAAACAACCGGCGGATACTGTTTCACGCGATGAACTGAATAATATAATCAGCACACTGGAGATGTTCGCATTTCCGAGTTCTGAGATAAAGCAAGATGCCCGAGAGCAGACGAACTAATCTACACTGAGACTGAGCACGTCCGACCGATATTGTCCTTATCTGTCTCAGATATTTTTTAAACAAAGGCTTGTAGGTCGCCAGTTTCACAAATAATATTTCTGTATTATGCGCACTAGAAATATTTTACGAATATCATTGACACCCCGCCAAAGACCATTGCAAAACAATGCGACGAGATTACGATGAACGACTAAACGAATAACGAACGAAAACGAAACGAACGGAACGGTCATAAATAAAATCAATCAGCTGTCAGTTTGACAGCAACAGCCGTGACTGGAGTGAACACAGAACAGAAGAGTGAATGAATTTTATGGAGTATTAATGTTACCAGCTATATAAAAATGGTTTTATACCCTAGTTTCACATACCATTCGTTATTTTCTACCACATACTTTAACAAACTAGGTTTCAAGACTTACCTTCTTGATATTAAATGCTTTTTATATCAAGAAAGTGTGTTTACATTAAATAACTTTGGTTTATAACTTCAATCTAAAAAAATCTAAACCAAAGTTTAAAATTTCGTTCAGTTATACGAAATATTATAGGTAGGTACTATACCTATTATATGCTTACACCTACTTATAAGTAAATAAACCCAAATGCCATTTTACAAACACTTACATATTGGATCAATACTAACATAACTCTTTATTATTTGGATATCGTCCAACAGCAACAAAAAACTCAATGAAAATATTCATTCTAATCACGGTTTGATTTAAAATCGCTAATACTCACAGCAAATGGATAATTAACAGCATTCTTGTGTAAAGGCAGATTCACAATTTCCTGCAAAATTTTCTTTAGATCTAAATAGCGTTGACATAGCATTGAATCAGTCGGCAGATGATGTTAGGCGGTCTCGTACATCTACTGTAGTAACTGTGACACGATTGCAATACGAATCTTCTTGGCAACCTCACCGTCTGACTGCGCCCAGTTGAAGCAAAATGCCGTACTTATTTTGGCCTGCCAATTGAAATATCTGACAGCATATAGGTACATCTGCTACAATATAACTTTACACAGCGGTTCGCATTTGTACCAGACGGTTAAGAAGGACAGACAGGCGACATGACGGGAAATTTGTGGAGTTAAATAGTTCAAACTTTGTTAACTATATGAAGTTTTCGCGCCAACTGGATTTGTGTGTGTTTTTAAGGATACAGTGATACGAAGGACTTTTTTGTTTGTGGAGAGTTGCTTTGACCAGCAATCATGGATTCGTGGGGGATCTTGAATGTAGACAGCGCTGCAATGGCGATCACCAGAGATGATATGGGGTCCAGTTTTCGCAGGAAACAGATAATGGTAATTATTGTAATATTAAAATAGTAATATATGAATAATTTTGAGTACCAGTAACAATTAAAAAGTCATCTAAATAGATGAAACCAAATTGTGGTAAAATAAAAAGCTATAGGTATTGGTCATTCCCTATTTAGTTTAGACTGTAATCAAAGACGACAGTGAGGAACAGAGAGTTTTAAATAATCTCTGACTGGGTGACAGTCACTGATTCATGAGGGTGTAATTAGATTGACTCGTGTTTTAAGTTTTAATATCGTTAGTTATCAATCCGACTCTGTATTTTCATTTCACTAGTTAACAAACTTCTAAATCGAATTTCATCGACCTTTTCATCATCAGTCCATGCCATAGGATGTTGCTGCGGCGTTTCTTCTTCTCATAACATTTTTTCTAACACGTGGAAGGAATGATGAGTTGAGTGATGTTGAGTCGAAAAGGTGATTACCTTTTTGACTCAGCAAATATTTCGATGAACCTATCCTAAGTACATATTTCAATACACGCACTTACCTTTTCCTTAAAAAAATCCATTTCCTCATCATAATTTCATAACCAGGAATTTTAAAGTAGAACTCAAACAGAGCAGATGTTTGATATTGCTCAAAATAAGAAAAAATACACTTAACAGCGTTGTGATAAGATTATGACGAAAGCATGTTTTCAGAATGAATATTTTGACTTTAATGTCCCGTTTGTTACTGAAAATATAGCCAATATAAAACCAACAGAGATAGTCAAATAAATCTAGTTTACACATTAGATAAACTACGCTGTATTCAAGTTTTCATGATCAGCAGATGCAATGCATTAGATGGTTCCTACGAGTATGTATGAGTTCCTTGCTTTGATCTATTTCAGTCACAATATCACAATGGCTGTAATTATTGCACGCAAATATGAGAGTATTTCCGCTGAAATGAAGATGATGATGAATAAGAGGTTAGCTAATTTATAAGATTTTTCAATATCTATTCTATAATCAATGAGAACATCCATCGCAATAATAGTCTCCGTTTTTAATAGTATGTTCTTGACGGATAATTTCGTCATAAAGTTACTATGTTGTTAATTTTGTGCTCCTATAAGAACTCCTTAATCACCTCGGTTGTTCGACGGAAGTGACAGTCTATTCTTAGCTCCGTATCACAGAGTACCAATTTTTAATAACATACGCGTAACATGTCATTAAAATACAACATACCACTAATTATTTAGTATGAAACCCTGATAAAAATACTTAGAATATCATCCATATAAACGCTTCCATTATGGCTTGGTTTTTTATATAATATGTATCACATGCATAACACCACTCCTGAATTTCACAAAGGGGTAGGTTAGGCAGAGAATTGAGCGTGTCTTTCGCTCGATCTAACGAGTTATCTTAATCTCAAATGCGAAATGAGCTAAGGAACATGCCTCCGCGTTTTACCAGATGGCTCCATAATGTATCTTTTCTAAATCGTCTTCATAAATCTTTAGTAAGGCATTGACTAATTGTTATGACTTTGAGATTCTACGTCTGCAAAAATAACTAATAAACAATGGCCGATTCAGTACTATCTGTTAGTTCGTTTACCAGCACCAACAATTCAGTATCACTTTGACTTAGGAAAACGTTGAATGGATGTTTGTTTTGGTTCGCTTGCATTTATTTTAATCGTTCGACGTTGAGAGCTGAAGACTGTAGAAAAGTATAATAATCTGTCCCTACATAAAATTAACTCAATCAAGTTCTTCCTTCGATTACAACCCGCTTTAAACCTCAGGCAGTAATAAGAAAGAAACCACAAGAAAATGGTTCAAAAGATTACAAGGTAACTACCATTTATTAATAGTTCACCGATGAGAATATGAATTCAGTCATACGTGATAAAACAAGAGAATAACCCATGATAACAATAAGATAAAAAAATACTATCGGGGTATATCAGCCTAGAAACAAAAACACATCGTATCATAAGTCTCGTCTCTAGTACTTATAGGGGAATGCCCCATCACATTTTATCAGCTTAAATAGCTTAGGCTATAGGCAGGTTGACACCCTAAAAATAATCTGAGTGACAATTACGTACGATTGATTTGTGCCAAACAATTACTTGTTGTGATTATAAGCAGACAATCAGTCGTGTGCAGGCTAGTGCATAGAAAAGTGCATAAACATTAATTATTTTTTCGAAAATGCAGGATGAGGAAACACAAACGCTAGGTTCCTACATTCCGAAACCGCCCCCTACTCCACCGAGGAGGAAGGTAACGTTTTGACCATAAATAAGGATGTGCAGTGATTGTGAATTTTTTGACAAGTGCAGAGATTTGAATATGGAAGGTTTTTTGTCTTCATTTCGAATTCTCCTTTTGTTTCCAAATAATTCATGAGTTTAGCCATTATCAATCTCTATAAGGAAATAGCAAAAGATTGCAGTGGAGTTGTTTTGTTTTTCTACCATTTACTTTCTTGCGTCATCTTTGGCGACTAATTCTAAATTCGTAGGAATACATCTGTTCATTTCCAAACTGATTAGGTTGGCGCCACTTCTATTACACCTTTGGCTTTTCGACGTCACAATATTGACGTAACATCTTCAGATTTGTATCGCGAAATCATATTTAGATCGAGATGTGCAGTCATCGTTGCATTTGGTGAATTTGTGTTAGAACTGTAGTTGTAGTTTATATGCCACGTTAAAAATACTTAAGTATATTTTTTTTATTGTGGGCCAGCTCTTGACCTCGACTTAGGTTTTGTATTGTTTTACACACAAAAGCTTTATTGAAACTTTAAACATTTTTGGATGCATTCCTTCTTTGGAAATCATTCGAAGGCAATTTGAAACCTGTTCGTTTGTGGAAGCTTCGCGAATGAAATAAGGCTTAATTAAGTCTTCGTTCAAAATTCGTTTTATATCTGTTTCATTCAATCAATCAAGATTACGTTAGTTATTAGTCTGGAATTATAATTAAAACGTTATTACTGTAGAAATTGCTCTGTTAGACATGATGTTACAACGTGACAGTGACATTTCAAATTAGGAATCTATGGCGTGTAGCCGTAATGCTGACAATTTTTCTTAATCAACTTTCGCTCTTAACAGCTAATTAATACAAGTGATAGTTGTATAAACAGATGATTTATTTCTGTCTCAGGAATCGTACGTTTCACCAAACAAATTGTGCCAGCAATAAAATCAACTGTACGACATGATTCTATCTTAGAATAATTTTGAAAGAGAAGTAATGATGGTATAGAACGATCTATCCACACAATGCGCGATCTTTTGTTCATATATGACCGAAATTACTACAATGCTCACTTACACGAGCCGAAAATTAATATATTAACAGGAATTATACACAAACAGATCGGCGCCTGAGTCACAATCCAGGAAATACCGCTCTGCTTGCCAAATTATGTCTGCGCAGACATTCAGACAATACGTTGTATTGTACATAGCTATCACCTCGGCACGGGTTTACAGTTGCATTGACCGACGACAAAGAATGAAAAACGATTGATTGACTGACAACAAGATATAAGATAATTTTAAGATATGACAGATGTGTGGTGTTAATTTGAAAGGGAAGGTCAATGAAAAAGGCATCTGCGTTTAGCATTCCTTTTCGTTTTCCCTAAGACATTGGAATTGCCTTGGGAGCGTACAATTCCTTTTCGTATCTGTAGTAGTGTATATGGTCTTCATCACTCAATTTGGACTTTACCAACTAAGACTACAGCTAGAGAGAAAAAAATGGTTTATTTTGCAGAAATTCAATGTAATTTCTTTTTATGATTGATAAAATTATTCCTTAATGTACCATTTCCTCAGCAATTTTAAATTATCTTACTGGTGCATACAATGTTGCACAACCAGAAGGTGAGTATACATGAATTGCATCTTTGTAAATATATAGAAAACTTGGTCCATTTTGTTGACGCACTTGGCTACATAATACAGCAAAAGAAGTCCAAATCTGTATCTCCATTAATAAATAGCTACCGATTTAAATAAGAACTTTCTATGATAAGCCAGTAGTCCGTTTATTTAAACTATAAGAAACTCCTGCCGAAGTTTTATTACACCTTCAAAGATTTAAATTCCGACTACGCGCCACGCAGAGCTTTCAAATTTCCCGCTTCCCAAATTTTTTTTTAATTATATCAAATATAAAAGCTGTCACCATTAATTTTAAAAACTACATCATCATTAGCAGCTGTACGCATTTCTCCAGTCATACCGTGTCATTTTATTTAAAAAAGTAAATAATCAACGAATTGCTGAAATATTTCGTACACGCTCACTTTCGCCCAATCCCGGATGGTTCCAAAATTAACCTGAGCGTTCCATTTATGCGCTCGAGTCGAAGTTTACGTGCGTATCAAGTAAATCTGGAAAGATTTCGGTCTGAAAATTGTATATTATAATATATTTTAATGTATTTGTCGTGATTTATTTAGTGCGTAGTATAAAAATTCGTTATGGATATCCCGACTGATGTTTGGGGGCAGTTGGCTTTGGAAGCCAGTCAAGTTTACTTGACTGAAGGCGGGCAAGTCAGGAGCCCGTTCGCTAACACGGTAATGTTATGTAAATGTGTTCTTGTTATTGTTTACATATTTTTAAGGACTGTTAGTGCGATATTTTACACTAAAGACAAAAACCTTTGTGAATAGAGCCGAATAAGAATGTACTAAGATTTAAAACATTAGAAGTGACATTTTAAATGACAATAATTTAATAGATATTATACATAACCTACTTCATTCTACCTATGACTGCAGCTGTGAAAGATAATCATTAATTTCTAATAGTAATGTGCCAATATGCAGTCACAACGCTTGCCACGAACGAATGACAAATGATTAGAAGGATAAAATAACCTAACGTGCTTCCTATTTTGTTTCAGACTATAGAGAAGTTACCTGACAAAGTATTACTGAATATATTTTCGTATCTTACACATCGAGAAATATGTCGAATGGCAACGGTATGCAAAAGATGGCGCATGGTCGCCTACGACACAAAACTATGGACCCACGTCAGTTTACGACCAGAAATCTCAGGATTACATGTTGGTAGGTTCACAATCTATAAATAGAACCCCCAGAATGTGTAGATTGGATGAGTCTAAAATTAGAACCATATAGATTTAATAATTTTCTACCATATAAGACATGTTTTGTTACGTTGCAACCCCATCGAATAAGGTTTTGTTTTATTTTTTATTATCTGTGATGTTGATATAATACTTTAAAAAGTTACTAATAGATGGCGTTAGTATTACAAATACTGAAATAACTTTTTATCGCGCCAAAATCAGCAGAGGCGTAATCATTTCAAAAACAGTTCATAGTCTACGATGGTATTAAATACTACATTAATGAAAAGAACTGATCCCAACTATATATTGATCTACCAATTGCATTCCCGAGCTGCTTAATTAAAGTTCTTTCACAGATGCTGATAATTTACCTACCTCTGCCAGCAACCATAATATTTTACGACGACAAATATCACTGTAGATGCTACGAATTTTTGCCATAATGTTTCATGCTTAAAGTTCATGATATTATCAATGAAATCTCTCATTTGCAGGATCACTAGAGTCCCTTCTAGCACTAATATCGATTAGATTTGGGCCTTCTCTACGGTACATTGAGCTGCCTATAGAACTGATCACGCACACCGTTCTCCACGAGCTTGCTGCGAAGTGTCCTAATTTGACGCATATGCTGCTCGATTTTAGTACTGGTAAGTCAGCATTTTATACTATATTTGTATAAATATAAGATTCTAGCGACCCGCTTTTGCTTTAGCGACCGGCTTTGACGGCTCGCTGGGTGCAGTGGTTATAGGTGTTGCTAGTTCGATTCCTGCGTATGACAAATATTAATAAGGTGTTAGGATAATTCCTGCTTAGGCATAGGTATGTCTTTCGTGATCATTAATACCTACATAATAAAATGTGTTTAGATACCATAGATAAAATGGGATAAGCACGGGATCGCAAAAGATGAGAAGTGGAGGGAGGCCTTTGCGTAACACATTTTCAATCACAATCCGAGTTGTGAAGGATATTGCTAATCCATTGCTTGATAGGTTTGAAAAATTCGTCTGATCAACAATGTGAAAATGTAACCCATTTTTATCAAAATTGTCATTGTATGTGTGTTACGCCATTAACCCGCTGATTATAATTTGTCGAATCAATAGCTTGACCATTGGGCCCCTAAATGGTCAATAGCTTGACCATTTAGGGACCCGTACCTCAAAAGGGAAAAAACGAAACCCTTACAGGATCACTTCGTTGTTCGTCCGTCCATCTGTCTGTCTGTCAGTTTGTCAAGAACCTTTTTCTCAGGAACGCGTGGAGGTATCAAGTTGAAAATACGAAATACGTAAGTCTGTAGTCCCTTGGCCCTCTTAAAAAAATCAAGTTTCTAAGTCAACGCAATAAAAAAAAGTACGGTCATAATAAGCGACATATTTTGATACTCGCAAATAAATCAAAACCTATAGGGTACAGGTTTTGCCTACCTACCTGATTCTACGTCAACGGGAAGTCCGTTGACGTAGAATCATGAAATTTGGCACAAATAAAGGAAAAACTCCTAAAATCGTTAATTTATAGTTTTATCACATATATAGGTACATATATATTTTTTTCGATTACACATTTGCAGTTGGAGAATTGAGCATGACATTTAAAATCGATGTATGGGAGAACATGTTTTTCAACTACAATGTTCAGCTTGTTTTTGGGACAAATCCATCTCAACTACGGAACCCTTCATTGTGCGTGGTCCGGTTTTTTATATTTTGCCTTAACTGCCGCAAGTCAATTCTTATTTTAAGCGTAGATATTAAAACCATAGACTACAATACTGCAGATTAAAACCTCATTTCTCACTCATCTTCCAGCCATGCAGTTGCACGACTTCTCAGAGATGCAGGCATTCCCCACAAAGCTGCGGTACCTCTGCATCTGTCTGTCTGAGGTCATCTTCATGGAGGGCTTTATGAGGAAGATTTACAACTTTATCAACGGCCTGGAGATTCTGCATCTTATTGGTGAGTTTACTGTATGCGACTGTTAGGGCGTTTGTGCACTACACGAAATTTTACGGTCCGGCAGTCCGTTTCTCAAGTAAATATCACGTGATCCGGAAATATAAGTATGAGATTTTACATCCCGACCGTAAAATTCCTTGTAGTGCACAAACGCCCTTACAGCGTTTAATTTTACCACTGACGAATTAGAAGTTCCTAAGTATCAACGTTTGAATCCGACCTGGAGTGTAAATCTGGTGATGTCCCACAAACAATGGGGCAAGTATACTATCGTGTCGTGTCCAGCGTGTCCTGCACAATGCAGGAGCTGAAGGTGAAGGTCGAGCTGAAGGTGGAAAACTGAAGGTGCCTAACGTCAGTAAAATTCTGGGCTGATTCTACGAGTACCTATATAAATGCCATCGACATGATATGAAGAACGTTTGGTTTATAACATTTCTGTCTGTTGAATTTGTTGCTTCCAAAACAATAACGAACAACTCTAATCTATATCAATAAAAATCAATGTTTGTATGTTTGTTTGTCCTTTAAGCGATCCTAAACCATTGATCAGATTGTGATGAAACTTTGGTTGTGTGTTCTGAGGACGCCAGCGAGGGTTTCTACGCCAAAATGCGTTCCAATGGAACTGTTTTTACTATAGATTATTTTAAGTGCCATTGCAACGCAAGCCGGGTGCAGCTAATCTACAGCTTCACGAATATGAAAAAGATGTAATTTTTTGTTTGTTTTGGCAATTGAGCCGATGTAAAATTTGTAAGTGTGGGTGAAGGAGGTGCTGATACGATTATGAAAATTCTTACAGTGACAGAAAGCTATACTATCGCCGAGTACCCTATGGTATGTTTTTATATTATAGAATAGAATAGAATAGATACTCTTTATTATGTACACCATAAAAATACCCACCTAGAATTCTACGCGGACGAAGTCGCGGGCAGAAGCTAGTTCCTTACAAATTCCTTGACCCCCGGATATGTAAAACACGTCATTGATAAAACTATAAAATTAACGCGTCATTAAACTACGGATTCTGCGTAAATTAATAAACCCGATTGAACGACTTTTTTACATATGTATGTAGGAATTTACGACTTCCGGATTTAGAGGTCTGGAGGCCTCGGGGCAACAAAGGAGTGGAGGCCCCAAATTATTTTCCAAACAAAATTAATAATTTTTTTCAGTCGAGTTTTTCACTATATATGAAGTAGATTCTTTTAGTTTAAACGTTTTTAGTTTTACATGTTTATAAGAAGTACTGTAGGTAAAGTAAAACAGGGAAGGAAAAGTGAAAGGAAAAGTCTTTTACTAGTCGGAATTTGAAACATTTTTTTTTAGAAGTCTCTATTGTGGGGGCCCCTTTTTTGTGGAGGCCACGGGGCTGCAGCCCCGGTTGCCCTCCCCTAAATCTGGCCCTGATCATCACGCTTGCTCAAGACGGGTTGGCGATTTCAGACTTATATTATCTAAGAAGAACGCAAAATCTCATGAATTCACTGGCGTCTGGCGTTATCCAAGTTATCTTTTGACTAGCGGCAAAAAATTCCACCCTATTGCAAAGACTACGTTGACAAAACTCTGTCCATCTCTCTCAGGCACATACGAGAAGGTAGAAGAGGAAGAGGAGGAGATATACGAAGTCATCAACGTCCACAAACTCAAGTCTGCCACCCCCAATCTTCGCGTTATCAACTTGTATGGGATAAACTTCGTGGATGACTCCCATATTGATGCGTTCAGCTCTAATTGTATTCAGGTAATGGTAGTTTATCAATATCTAATCATAATCAGCTATCTAACTGCGTAACACTATTTCATAAAGATTAAGACTAATCTGTTTCATTTTGACAGTTCAACAAAATTCATTGCGTAAGTTGTTGAGCATATTTTTTTTTCGAACATATGGAGCAATGGATAAGCAATCTGTTTCAGAACGATTCAGATTGTGATTGATCGTGTATTACTCAATTAGGGTACTGTTTCAAAACGATTCAGAAACCTAATTACGTGATATACGATCAATAATATAATAATACACGATATGGGTAAGGAGCTGCTGGAAAGTTAAAAAAAATCGTATCTATTTTTCGTATCCTTTTTAGATAGGTATTGATGCCAGTCTCGTCTACGGAGTTTCGCTAGCTAATTTAATTTGACCCTGTATAGGTATTTTCATTGTTAATCCTACAAATATTGCACTTCTCGCCCCCTATTACATGGAACTAAAACATAACTGGCGAAAAATGGGTGTAGGTAGTATAGGTACACCTCTGCCCAACCCTTCGGGGAATACGGGGAATTCGTGTTAATATGTCTGTGTGTGTTTTTATATTGCACTGTGGTTTACAGCTGGAGTGCCTGGCGGTGAACTTCTGCAACAAAGTGACGGGCTCCACCATGAAGACTCTTTTCCAACGCTCTAGGAGACTCACCTGCCTGCTCATGAATGGATGCAGTAAGTTTTACTCACTTAATTTTTGCAAAAACTTAATTTGGCTAAAGGCTAATTTGCTTGTGCAAAATTAATCTCCCACGTTCCTGCTGTGCCCAGTCTTCAATTTCCAGCAGTGAACTGTTATAAGCTGCATCATGGCGATGATTTTGACCGAAGTAAACAATGCTGGGCTAGGCTTCTCTGGCACTCATCCTCTCACCCGGCCCGCAGCAGACGCACCAGGCGTCGGCGGAGGGCGGACAACGCCCTCTTCCAGCCCCCCTGAAGTGGTCCACGGGCGAAGGACGAGGGTACGTCCCTCGCTCCCCACACATCTGGACCCGAGGTGGCGGCGCGTAGTGTTCCACGCGCGCCCCTCGCCGACGTCGCAGGGGGAGTCAAACACCTCACTCCCCCCCAGACCCGAAGAAGACGCCCGCAGTCGCGGGCCGGCACCAGTCTGGGGTTGCAGAAGATTCGTACGTTCCCGCGACCCCCGGCGTAGGTGTGAGATGGACCACCGGGGTGGTGTTTAGTCAGTAAATCTGACAGACCCCTCCGGGCGCCCGAGGGCGGAGGACATCCGTAAGGATTTTCCACCCCGGAACAAAAAAAGATCTTCTCTAGCACTAGTTTTACAGCATTAACACTAATATTCCGTGAAACTTGCTAAAACTCCCACCTCATTTCCGCCAGGTCTCCAATCCGAGCACGTAATGCAAGTGGAATGGGAGAAGTCTTCCGTCCAGGAGTTGGACGTGACGGCCACGGACTTGTCGACGGAGTGCCTCATTGACATGCTGACCAGGACACAGAATCTCAGGTTCTTGAGCGCCGGACAGATCAACGGGTTCAATGACTCTGTGCTGAAGGCTTGGGTGGAAGCTGGTACTGCAAGGTAGGGTTTAATCATTAAGGAGTATTGAATCTTGATGAGCTAACGTTGTGCAGCTTCCTCAATCAGCGTGAGCAATCCATAGCAGACAAGGCGTGGATGTCGAAATAAAAGCAGATCCCAACTCGTATGTGTCAGCCTTTATTTGATCACCAAATAAGCACACATATTCGTCACAATTTAACATTGATAGAAAGAGATTACTAATTATATATAAGTTACATGAACCATCGGACATGGAGATTAAAAAGGAAAGGGAACCGGTCATAGACAATCTATCCCAAAACGTCAAGACCAGGGAAGTTGTCTATGTCAGTGTAGACGAATGGAATGCATACCACAGACCATCAAAAACATTTTAACACTCCTCCTTATGCATTACATTTTTCCACCGAACACCATATAAACATGCTTACAGAAATATAACCATTTGTATAACAAAAAAAACATTTTTAATTACAATGCCTCTACATTTAAACCTTTTACAAATTTAATATGTTTTAGAAGACATAGAGGTTTTGTTAAAACATCTGCAATCATAGAATCGGTTTCTAAATATTTTACACTCAGATAGCCATTTTGCACCAAGTCTTTTATAAAATGATAGCGTAGATCTATATGTTTGGTTCTTTTGTGTGAATACTCTTTTACATACAACAACTTTTGTGCACTCTGACTATCATTGTATACAATGACATTCAAGTTTTTGCTTAGAATTTCTGACATGAAATTTTTCACAAAACAGATGTCCTTGCTTATATCTCCTAAAGCCAGATATTCTGCCTCTGTGCTAGAAAGAGCATTACAACGTTGCTTTCTAGCTTCCCAGTTGATCACACTATTTCCCATTTTAATGGCAAAACCTGTGTAAGATCTACGGTCCAATAGATCATTAGCCCAATCAGCGTCGGCATACGCAGTTATATCAAAATTACCAGCTTTAACAAAATAAAGTCCATAATTTTTAGTTCCTGCTAAATAACGAAGTACACGCTTTGCAATGCACCAATGACTTTTATTAAAACAGTTATTGTATTGACTTAACTGGCTACAAGTATATGCAATATCTGGTCGAGTACATACAGCTAAATACATAAGACTTCCCAACAATTGTCTATATTTATTCACTTCGTCATCTACACATTTACTTTCAGATTTTTCAAACTTATAATTTACTGGCAAGGGGGTTCCAACAGACTTACAATTCGACATATTATATTTCTCCAATAATCGTTCTATATATTCTGATTGGTCCAAAATTGTAACACCCTGTTTTCTAGTGACATTCATGCCCAAACAATTTTTAAGCTCTCCCAAGTCACGAATTTCAAAGTTATTATTTAAAATTGATAATACATTATTAATACAACTATTATGAAATACATATAAATCGTCTACATATAAACCTATTATTATATACTCTTTTTCAGTCTTCTTTACATAAATACAAGGTTCACATTTACTTTGGTTATAACCATTTTGTGTTAAAACAGCATGTATTTTAGTGTTCCACATTCTACTCGCTTGTTTAAGTCCATAAATGCTTTTCTTTAATAAACAAACTTTGTTATCCTTTTTAAAACCTTGGGGCTGTTCCATGTACAAAGTTTCTTCAAGTTCACCATTTAAAAAAGCTGTTGTAACATCAATATGGTTAATTTTTAAATCTAATTCAGTAGCTATTGTGAACAAAATCCTAAGAGATGCGTGTCTTACAACAGGTGAAAAAGTTTCAGAGAAATCAATGCCCTGTTTTTGACTGTAACCACAGGCAACCAATCTAGCCTTATATTTTACAAAATTTCCAGATGCATCATACTTTTTCTTATATATCCACCTACATTTTACCACATTTACACCTTTAGGACGTTCCACCAGAGTCCACACCTGATTTTTAATTAAAGAAGAGTACTCACAGTGTATAGCATTGTACCACTCCTCCTTTTCAGCTGAACTAATAGCTTCCTGATAGAATTCAGGCTCTGATAGTGATTTTTCTCCAGCCATCATTGCAGATAAATCGTAATCTGTGTAGCGCTCAGGTACTTTACCACGTGTGCTGCGTATAGGACGAGTGACAGGCCGCTCGGCAACAACCGGCGAGACCTCATGTACAGGACGAGTGACAGGCCGCTCGGCAACAACCGGCGAGACCTCATCTCCTCCTTGACAGTTACCTTCCGGCAGAGAAGTTACATAGCGGTTACCCGCATCAGCTTCATCACCTTCAGAATTACCTTCATCACCAGTGGCATATGGGTTGTCAGACAGTGGGGACCACGCTTGCGTTATCACCTCTTCATCTCAGATTTATGCTTCATGAGATATCCCCATGTTTTTCTGGTGCAATCGTCAGTGAACGTTAGCAAGAAGTTCGCTCCGCCCCAGCTGCTGACTTGCATCGGGCCCACCACGTCCGAATGAATGATGTCCAATGGTTTAGTAGCACGTTCCTGAGCAGCCTGTGGATAAGATGCATCGCACATCTTTCCAGTCAAGCATGGAACACAGCCACTGGGTATCTTCTCCATTTCCTGTACAATTACTGTGTAACTGCTGTCCATTGGCCACCGAAATAACAGTATTTCTATTTCTCACTTCACTAAATAATGTCTTATTAGAACACATGTGCGAAGTAGCCCCGCTGTCGATGATAAAGGATTCAGAGGTTGAAGCCATGTAAGCTGTTGCAAATAGTGTATGCTCTGGGTTCTTTTTAGCCTTCAAGTCCCTCTTCTTCTTAAAACATCGCTTCGAGTTGTGGCCGGACTTCTTGCAATAGTCACAGGTAATAGAATTAAATTCCCTCTTTTTCATTAAAAAGGCTGTTGAATTGGAACTGACGCGTCGATGGTCTTCCTGTAGAAGTCTTGTTCTCACTAATTCAGAGGTGAGGTTGTCCCTCAACTGTGCAGTTTCGAGGCTAGACACCAACATATCAAATTCCTGGGGTAGGCCGCTCAGAAGAATCTCTGCCACTTCATCATCGTCTATCTTCTTCCCGATGTCATCTAATTGGTGCACAAGCTTCATGACACCTTCTATGTAGTCTGACATGTTGGAGAATTGTTGATACTCAATTCTGTGAAGTTGACGTAAGAGTAGCACTCTTCTATATAAACCTTTGTGTTCAAAAGTATTGGCAAGCTTGTCCCATGCTTCTTTTGGTTCTATACACTCTCGCACATACTGATATAAGCTTGGCTGAATACTTAAGCAAATTCTAGCAAAAGCTTTGTGTCGTTTATTTCCATCTGTCTCAGTACCCAAAACGCAGTCCCAAAGACCTTCGAGTGTAAGTAGCATTTTTATGCTAAATTTCCAGTTAATATAGTTCGAAACTCCTTCAAGCTTCTCAATTGCAACCGATGAATTATTTCCATTGTTAGACGACAAAGACATCTCGTGTTGTTAGATCCAAAAAAAAAAAATATTTCGTACCTGTCTGGGTTTGATCGTTAGTCGCTATGAATTTTCCTTCTGAGACCATAACCTGATGAGCTAACGTTGTGCAGCTTCCTCAATCAGCGTGAGCAATCCATAGCAGACAAGGCGTGGATGTCGAAATAAAAGCAGATCCCAACTCGTATGTGTCAGCCTTTATTTGATCACCAAATAAGCACACATATTCGTCACAATTTAACATTGATAGAAAGAGATTACTAATTATATATAAGTTACATGAACCATCGGACATGGAGATTAAAAAGGAAAGGGAACCGGTCATAGACAATCTATCCCAAAACGTCAAGACCAGGGAAGTTGTCTATGTCAGTGTAGACGAATGGAATGCATACCACAGACCATCAAAAACATTTTAACAAATCTATTTGTGAATGAAGTAGATGCACGAAGGCTGGCGCTAACGTTCATCACGGCGCGGGATCACCAATTTAGAGGTGTGAGGAACAGGGTGTAAAATTCACTCGTCTATATTAATAAAAAGAAACGTCCTGACTGACTGACTCATCAACGCCCAGCCCAAGCCCTTGGCCCTAAAAAGCTGAAATTTTGCACAGAGGTTTATAATGTAGACAAGGAATAAGGAATGATTTTTCGAAGTTCGTTTCTCTATGATATTTTCTGACACCCACGCGGACGAAGCTGCGGGCAAAAGCTAGTCTTCTATAAAAAAGGGAGGATCCTCCGACCAGACGGGTATCGTGACTGGTGGGCAACTGCCCAACGATTTATGTCGGATCTCGTCGAACGAACGAAGTCTTTTATATGTTGATCGCGCGGTAAACTCTAATTGCGCGATGCCGGATTTGTGTGTCAGTTCTTTAATGCGTAGCGTGGCGTTGTAGATGCCGCCACAATAGGACGCATTTCTTCTAAAATCCTGCATCATCCTGCATCCTGTTTACCGCGAATAAAAATATATAAAATTATCCGACATCAATTGTAGGGCAGTTGCCCGCCAGACACAACACCCGTCTGGTCGGAGGATCCTCCCTTCTCAGTAGTCGACAAATGAACTTTACAAGCCTGTTCCGCATACCTCTAAACTATGGTAGCTGGTTCACATATATGGATTCTCACTATTAGCTGCATTCCCTTATGAATCAACTATCTTTTTCCTTCAGGAACCTGGTAGGCCTGGATGTGGACTCGTCAGACAACCTGACAGACGAGGCCCTGCACCGCTTCTTGTCACGTCACGGCAGTCAGCTGCACGGGCTTGTGCTCAGCGGGATGCCGCACATCACTGACCAGCTGTGGCAGAGTGTGCTGCAGCTTCTTGTTAACGCCAAGTAAGTGATAAAGGATTCCACAACTTCGTTTGACCAGCTCTTTACTAAAGAATCAGATCTAGCTCGAAAATAAATGTTCAAAGTTTACTGATATAATCAACTTTGGACCAAATGTTTCTGTCCTGAATAACTGAATTCTAATGAGTGTGGCCTTGTAACAGAAGAAAATAATATAAAGGAATTAGTATAATTATACTTTAAGTTTGATGGTATAGGGCCGAGCAGGGTCCCTTGAAGAAGCCCATTTTAGAATAATTTATTGTAGTCAGTTTAACTATTTTGCATGTCATAGTTATCTTACTTCAGTCACCTGCAACAATTAGCGTTATTTACATGGTGAAAGCGCTATATTATCACGGTGTCATTATGTAAAGGTGTTAGCATTTAAACGCTAAACTGCGCGAATATGTTAGATACTGTTGTAATGTAATGTGAAGCAAACGCTTGAGAGAAGTGACGATAAACAAAATTAATAAAACATATTGTTTCAGAATTCTTATCATGGGCACACAAGAACGTCTTGGCGTCAATATCCACGTTGATCAAGTAAGTTTTCTTATCTATAGCAGATTTATGTTTGCCAGATATTGTTGCTGTAATTTCACAAGGAAACAACATGCAATCTTTGAAGATATTTTTAAATGGATTTTAAATGTCATCCAACTACATCGTTCTAGCCTTCGGAATCAATACCTACTCCTTTCATATAAGTAGTTACACAAGATTTTCAAATGGCTGATTACAATATCGTAAATCTTTCTTTTCAGTTGATGGACGGTATAGCAAACAGCTGTCCCAACCTGGAACGTCTAGAACTACGCTGGGATCCAGAGAACTTGCGTTTTAGCGACAAAAGTCAGAAGGCTATTGATATCCTGCGTGTCAAATGCCTGAAACTGAAGTGTTTGGTGCTCAGGTGAGTAACGTTGTATTCGTTTCATTCATAAATGTAGCACTTTTTAGCCCGTGAATGGAGCAAGCAGAACCCGCTTACTAACACACTTTTATCGTTGTCATTAAATGAAACCTACGTACAACCTGTTGACTTTTAGTCGGTACATAAAGCTAAGAAAATCGTTCCAACTTACTAGTTTTTTCTAAGAATATTAGAAATTTCTTGTGCCGTTTTCTCAAATAGGCGATCTTGCTTGATAAATATCCTTTATTAAATTATCTTTAAAAAATGAGGATGCTGACAAGAGTAAGAGTTCTAGATGTGAGCAATAATAGAACTCAAGATTTCCTTAGTTCCTTTTGTTGTACTTACTACAGCTAATCATGCCTGCTATACCTGTACCACGTTTCAATCTCAAATATGTCTGAATAAAAGAGATATTTTATTCTCCCTCAGTGACGGTCGCTACTACGAAATCGTGAAAGCGAACTTCGAGCGCGCTGATCGTACGACAGTAGTTCGCACTTCGACCAACTGCCACGTTTCCAACTACTATCTACTGTCCAACTACAAGGATCTTGTATTCAACTAAAGCGTTCGTATTTCTACACCATGTATTTATATTGTTATTGTTTTTAAATAAATGTCTCTTTACATAGTGTTCATGTGGAATTATTTCTTAGGTAGTTTATAAGACGGTGACAATGAAGACTTACTTCTACATGGTACGTGCTATTATCTTTTCATTAGGCGTTCCGCTAGGTGCACGTCTAGGCCCATTGCAAATTCAAGTAGTTAATTATTAGTTAAATGCAGTTAATATTTAATATGCATTACCGTTTTCCGAAAGTACAGCTATTATAAAAGGAAAGTGCTGTAGTTGTACTTTCTGATGATAGGGATAAGTAAGAATTCACGTTATGAAACTGGCTTCATGAAACCAGTTAATCGATAAAGCCAAACAAGAGGCTGTTGTAAAATTATGCACAACTTTATTTGTGAGTTCTATGAATCTATATTTAGCCTCATTCTGAGGGTTGAACAGGAAAGTCAAATGTAAAATGCATTTTTAGATTTGTTAAACAAAACTTCTTGGTATGCTATAAAAAATAGAATTTCCAAATAGCGACAGCGACCTTCAAAACGAGATTTGAATGCTCTTTCTACAGATAGGAAGTAAAAAATTCTAAGCAGTTTTTTTTATACAATCCATGTCAGTGACACAAGCTGATGCTATTTGCATTTTAGGCTGAACGAAAATGAAAATACCAAGAACTATGTAACACCACAAAAAAAAAAGTAGGTAGGTACTTAATAATTTAATATCAGTTTACTATTACCTACTCAGTGTTACCACTTTTGGGGTATCGTGGGACCCAGTAATTGGTGTGGAGGTCAGATAGGTAATCGCTCCACGTAAAATACTGGTATTCAGCTGCATCTGGTAAGACTGCAAGGCCAACCAAATATAGTTGGGAAAAGGCTAGGTAGGTGGAACTGGCAATGACTGTCCAGTGTCCATTATACATTTTCTCAAAGTCAAAGTCAAAGATTTATTTGCAGATAAATATGGGACCTAATTAAAAGTTAGGTATTTGTATTTATTTAGGTAATACTTGTGGAATTGTTAGCACAAAGATCAATGTTATACTATTGACTTCGCTGAACCTATGAGGTATATTGACTATAATTTATGGCTCCCAAACAGGCGCGACGCGACTCTAGTAGAACAATTTCTATGAAAACTTCACGGAAATTATTCTAGCGGTGTTACGTCGTGCCTGTCTGCGGGAGCCTTTATGGTTTGCCACCGGCAATTAAAATATCGCAAGATCTAAAATCAGGCTGAAGATAAATAAATATTCAGTAATGTAAATCCAATATATAACAACTTAGCTGTGCTTACTGCTAAGTGATAAAGTTCAATCGGCAAGGTCAACGACTTGTGCTAGAGGTCAACCGTTGACTCCTGTGTTTTGATTTTTTATTATTAAAACTATTGACGTTTTTGTACTTACTCATTAATTTAATAGTCTGATAGCTGAGTTCTGTTAACAGGACCAATAATATAAAAGGTAGGTAAGGTAAGGTATTTTATTTAACTTGATGTACGTAGATTCTTTGTATGGGTACCTTTGAAATGAAATATAGAATCTACTAATAGATCTTAGACACTTTCACAAGTCAATTTGATTAACATTTTTAACTAGATGGCGCTGGCATTTCCTAGCTAAACACTTTGTAGCGAGGTCTGGAGATGGCAAAAGTTTGTATCCACTAGCTTAGGCTATCTACAGCAAACTGCAAAATGTGAAGTAGTTTCAGGATCATAGGAGAAAACTGAACAGTGTTTTGTATCAGCTCCCACAGAAGAATAATGACGGAGAGGAAAGGGAGAACGATACAATAGAGAAAAGAAGGAACGGTACACATGACAAAAGTCTGTCGTAAAGATACATCAGGACTCAGAGAGGGAACTGGCGACACTGCCAGCAGGATGCCGTGAAACAAAAGCGATTTCACACACTCATCGACATTTAATGCAGTAACCGAGACTTCGTTAAATCTATATTATAGAAAAACAAATAACATACTTTAAATGTGTAGTCATTCAAACGAACAGTTGTCCATAATATCATCATCGTGTCGTACCTTGTACAAATAGAAAAAACACACTTACTACTAAAATAATAGTTTATTTACAGTTTATTATGGGAAAAAATTACTATTTTTATATTTTTTCATTTAAGTTACCTCCAAATAGTATATAAGCTATTTCTAAATACCTTAACTATTTACAAATAGCTTCATGTTTTTCGTCTAATATTTTCAAAAACATTCCAATATTAGGATTTTTATCGAGTAACTTGCAATTTTAAAGTCTGGAACGTGTACAATACAGGAGACATCGACAAAAGTAAGCATCGAGTTACCACTAAACTTATACTAAGTAACCTCACACAGCATTATTGAGAAAAAAACCATGCATCACAAGACAAAATTTAAACCTTAAATCACAGGTATATCGATCTGATTTAAAATATAAAAAAAAAAAACAATAACTTACTATACAAATTGAAAAAATTACCACTCAAACTAGTCGGTTTCCAAATTGATACTGAGTTTTATCTAAGTGGTACGCGCTATGGTCGCCTAGTCTCGAGCGAGTCATCTGACGCCCTCGCCCAGTAGCAGCTCTGGATCTTCCTCGAGCAGCAGGTTCTGGTTGTTAGTGTTGTCCTCGATGCCCTCATTCTCTTTGTTACCATCCGTTTCTATTTTGTATAGTATGTCGTGACACAGAGGACACCTGTCTTGAACGTACAACCACTTCCGCAAACAGACGCCGTGGAAGTAGTGGTTGCAGCGAGTAATCTTCGCTGAGTGCATTTCTTGATAACATATCGCGCAAACATCGTCTAATCTATTCAACTGGTCCGCCGAAGCTTCTCGTAACGAGTTGATCTTATTGACAGCAGTTCGTCGCTTCATGAACACGGACCAGCCGGCTCGCGCCTCACACCATATGTTGAAGTAGGCGTGGATGCACATCATGACCGCGCGAATAGCTCCCCCAGACTCGAACAATAAGATCCACGCACCGTTGAAAAACAAGAATATACCAAAACAAAACTCTATAGTGTTCCCGAACGCTCGGATGTAATACACATAGTCGTCGAGTTGCTCCCAAAATGTACTTCGATACGCGTCAATTAAAAATAGTGAATAAATCATAAGACTGACGATCACTTTAACTATAACCTCTATGCTGAACGCGCTCACAGCTAATAGCCACGTGGAAATTGTGTGCTGCGACCACAGATAAACAAGTAAAGAGATCGGGAACATTATTAGGAAGGCACACACGCCCAGAGCTCTGACGTGTCTGTGTGTACTTGGATTGTGCGATGCGCTCAAAGACATCAGCATAGGGTTCACAATGTTATGCAAAAAGTGCAAGAGAGCTGTGAACAACAAGCAGAAGTTCCTACATAGTCGTATGAACCTCTTCTCAGGATTCAATGATGTTAATCCTGTCTGCAACGCAAGTATGTAGAACAGGATGGCCGACACTGTTCCTATACTTTTGTCTTCTTCTTCGTCCGTTAACAGAATCCATTGGAAGAAATTACCGATATAGTGGCAAAAGAATGAGATCACAGAAGTCATGCCGAGCACGGCAGTTATTGTCTCGCATCCAGTTACTAGCAGCGATTTGGTCATCGAAGCTAGCGATTGAACAGCAAGTAACGTAGAAACTTTTAGGCCCTCTTCGGCCTCCTCGTCATAATTGTCCACGAGGAGCATCAGGGCGTGTTCAGCGACACGCAATACCCAGAACACTCGCAACACGCACGGAACATTCAACCGCATCCATTCTGTTTCCACGAGTGCTGACAGTCCGTAGTTGCTGACGAACAACCGCCCGTGCTGGTAGCCTGCGTACACCACCTGTATCACATTGTACGCCGATGACCACAGCACGTACTTCACCAACAAGAGTGGCAACAGCGTGGAGAACACCGGCGAGTGGTGCAGGAGGTTCGGAGGAACTGGCAACATCGCTAGGAACGAGGGCGCCATGAAGCTGATTGGCAGAAGCTTCTGTATGGTCGAATGTCGGGGCCCGAGATGGACGTACTTGAATATAACAGCCAATAAGAACTGTATAGCGTAGTTTTGTATGACCAAAATACCTGGTCCATCGACGTCGATGAGGTTTTTAACGTTTAAATTTAATATGTCTTCTAGGATGCTGGTGGAATGGTGAGGTGAGTTTTCGACTAGCGTTAAGGCCTGCACTTGTTTGATGGCCGAAACATTGGTCCAATAGGACACAAAGACTAGGCCGACAGACGTCAGGTAGAGATACACGATGATTAGGTGCTTCGTATACAGTACGAATATGCAGAGTGCTGACATACATCCTGGAAAAGAAGAAAAAACCAATGTTAATACTTGGAAAACTAGAACCTTGTCAAGGGGAGAAGATGGATGTTTCCTTATTGAAGACACGTCCTGACTTATGAAGAATCGTAAGACCCTAATTATTGTCAAGTAATTATGTTGTCATGGTGACTATTGATGACACGTCGAATTTATCATAATATGTTAAATCAATGACAACAATAAATTACATTATTATGATGATTACGTAACAAGTGAATTAGAGATTTTGACCATGATTAAGTTAAGTCTAGAGTATGCTCCGCGGCACAACTATTACTTTTGAGGTCATGACCTTATAAATCTTCTTAACAGCTGTAAATTTTACAAATTCCATGTACGCTTGCATACTTTTTATGGTTACGCAACAAGGGCATTAGATTTTGACCATGATTAAGTCAAATCTAGAGTATGCTCCGCGGTACTACTACTACTTTTGAGGTCATGACCTTATAAATCAACTTAACAGCTGTAAATTCTACAAATTCCGTGTACGCTTGCATACTTTTTACTTTTATAACTACTAAGCCACAACTGGCAGTCAAAAATCTTTTTTTTTTTTCTGGTAGTTGTTTCCATAGCCATAAGGTGAGTCTCTGGGCGAATTTCACCAAGGAAACTGCACATCTAAGAGCTGTCAGCGGTGGAGATGTGCTGATCGCGTTCAGCTACATTGATGAAATTCGCCCTTAGTTGACTTAGGAAACCAACGAAAATGTCTGATGTGAGCATATCAGTGTAGAACAAGGTCGCTGAAGACAGCGCCCAATCCGTCCTTGTAAAATAGGACAAAGTTTATTTTTTTATGTTTTATTTATTTATATTTATTTTAAATATGCTAGTTTGTTTTCCCTTAAAAATAAAAGCGATAGAATTTGCAAAGCGCACATCTTAACTGCGTGTAGGAGCTGTCAGTGTCAATATTTCCATAGCAATGATGACACTGACAGCTCTTGAACTTGATTTAGGTCTTTGGGTTGATCGCGTTCAGTTTCATTGGAGAAATTCGCCCAAAGGCACACTCCAATCTTCCCGTGTGATGTGCCTCAAGTAAAGATAAGACCTTAATTTGAAGAAAGGATAATTCATGAGTCGTGTCTGTTGCAAAGGTGTTAATTTTTTTGTCTCAGCGTACATCGTCGTCTGGCAGTGACATAGTTTGGAGTTTCATAATTTGATGTTTTAATGACTGCATTATAAACTTCGAGGTCAAGATAAGTAATGGAACGTTAACTTTTTGCTAACATTTCAAGAGAATTGTCTGAAACCAGTTCTAAAAAGTTCTCCAGTAATACTTTTTGTTACTTGTTTTGATTTGCAAACTAGTTCAGGGGTAACTGGGGGCTACTGATTTAAGAATCAGCCTGTTGAAACGCTACAATGGGTATGTTTAGAGTTACTAGCCCAGCGGTAGCAGGAAGGCGAAATAACCTTAATACTTAACCTTATTGGCGACTAGTCTGCCTTTTGCATGATTCAGATCTACAGCAATCACGCTTTTTTATCGAACAGGTAACCGTAATCTTCGTCTACTATTTTTATCTTCATTGTTTTGTACAAATTAATACTTACAGGTAAATCCGGTTCCGATCGCTCATTTATGAAGCCCGAAATAGATTTCTTACTCATTATTACTAGGTATCGCTACAGAAGTTTGAGGAGCTCGTGGCTAAGTAATAACAGCCGCACGGGTCGATCCATCAGGTTAAGCTACGCTTGCCGGGGTTGGTCCGTGTATGGGTGACCATCTTTACATATCGAGACTCCTCCATGCCTCGGAAAGCACATTATGCCGTTGGTCCTGGCTGTCATTCGTGGATCTTTGACAGTCAGAAGCCCGAAAGTCTGTCAACCAGCTCGGAGCAGGGGGCGGGGGGGTATCGTATAACCTAGTTACTGGGTTGTGGAGATCAGATAGGCAGTCGCTCCATGTAAAATACTGGCTGAAAAGGCTAGACAGATTGATTTTACAGAAGTTAATGGGGTAACATAACTAAAGGCTTGTATCTCTTGTAAGGCGTGTTACACGCATGTTCGGGCTGGCATGATTAGGCATAACCGGGAGGCAAAATATATAATACGATTTGGCGTTCGGCTATGACGAATCATGTCGACCCGAACATGATGTGTAGTGACTCGTCAAGTTAGAGAGGATGTAAAATGAAAGAGTGGTACCGAAATTGTGCAAAAGGCTCATACACACTGGCGCGATATCGCGGGCGCGACATAGGTCGCGCTGTCTTAAGGCCCGGCCGCCGCCGACAGGTGGCGCACGGCGGGACTTACTGTAGCCATGCTTTTGGCATCGTCAGGGACGCCACGAGTTTTTTGAAGAAATAAGACAATGATCGACAGCTCATGTTTTTTCAGATCTTCAGATTCATGAAGAGAATAGAGAGATTTATTAAATATTAGGCCTAACTTCATTATTTTCGAAGCCTTTTACACACAGCGGCTACAGCACAGTACAGTAAAAAATGAAATATAATAAGTATCATTCAATGGCATCGTGGAGGCATGGAAGACCCGGTAGGACAAGCTTGATCTTCTAGATAGAAAGGAGTAATCGTGAGATTGCCACAAGAAGGGTGTGGAAAAAAACAAAGAAAGGCTTTGCCTTGCTGTAGGACAAGGACAACGCAGAATTAAAAAAAACAATGACAATTACTAAAAACATGAAAGTGAAAGCGTTTCGATACCGAAATGTCTTTTATTGTTTACTAGTTTACTGAATCAAGGTTCGACTTTCAAAACAGGTTTACTTACGGATCTGGTAAGTGATAAACGGATAGACCGTGAACCTTAGCGAATTCTTTTATAAGAATGAATGCATTTCTTTGAACTCTCTTGTTAAGTATTGGAAAAACATACGTATCATACATAATTAAAAATTTTCGTTTTCGTAATAATTAAAATTAAGCTTAAATAAAAACACAAAATCTATACTTATAATAAATCTGTAGAAGTGAAAATTCTGTACATTGAAAATATCAAAAAAATAAATGGCAGGGGGTGTTACTAGACCGACACCGAACCCAAAAATTTGATTACAATTTTTTTTGTCTGTCTGTCTGTCTGTTTGTTCAGGCATCACGCAAAAACTACCGGTTCGATTACGATGAAACTGGGTATAATTATTCTTTCATATCCTGGGCACCACACTGGGTACTTTTTATCCCGGAAAAGTATCCTATCCTACGGTTGGGGGGTGTCAAAGTTTGCATGGAAGAATTTTAACGCGCTGTCCGATTAAATCGAAACTCAATATTTATACTTAAACCCAAAAATGAAGAATAACGTGTATCAGGATTTTTCGAAATTCAACCCCTAAGGGGGTAAAATAAGGGATGAAAGTTTGTATGAAAAATCATATTCCTTGAGGTAATAAACATGAAACTTCGCACGAATAGTTATCTAAATAAATTATAAAGTTTGTAGTATTTTGTTTTTCTAAATTACCCCCCTAGGTTGGGGGGTGTCAGTATTTGTATGGAAGAATTTTAACGCGCTGTCACTGAAACTGAAACTCAATATTTATACTTAAAACCCATGGGGATGTATGGGGTAATTTCCGACACTCACGCGGGCGAAGCCGCGGGCAGCAGCTAGTATCAAATAAAACATAGATTTTGGCGCCAAAAATCCGCCATTTTGATTTTTTATAATTTTATTATACTTACCCAGTGACACTCGCGCAATAAAGACAAATCTAACGACATATATTTATCAAAATCGTTTCAGCCGTTTAGTAGTTACGAGGGAACATAAGGACGGACATACATACATACAGGTCAAACACATAACCCTCCTTTTTTGGCTTTGCCGCAGTCGGGTAAAAATATATGGTATCCGCATAATTAATTAAGGAGAATTCTGTCTGTTCACAGACAACAAAGTTATTAACAAATTAATAGTTTTTCTGCAGGTTTATATAAAATATCTTTTGTGGTTTAATAATAAAGTCTCGTGCAGACTGGCGCGACACGACACCGGGATTGCTCTACCGTGAAGTTTTCTTAGAAACTGTATTGTTACAGTCGCGTCGCGCCAGTCTGCACGAGGATTAACTCGAAGGCAGCTCGAAGTCTTGAACAGTTAGACGCAAAAACTATGTACCGTAACGTATGTTTTAAAATGAACCGTTATTTTCGAGCTCATGATAACAACAGACATAATTACAAAAAGAGCACTTCATGATCCGCATGGCAGGTCAATAACATACATAAATTCACGCCTTCTTCACATGGAGTTAGGCAGAAACTACAGAACGCCACTTGTATGATCCATACATACTTCTTTTGCTTCGTTTACGTTCATACAGGTCATACACTCATGCCGCGCCGGTTGCGAGTACTATGCACCTGACCTTTCTGACGAAAATCACCTTCCTGGTGATCTCTATTAGACGTATGCTTTATTTTTACCCGACTACGGCGTAGCAAAAATGAGGGTTATGATTTTGACCGGTATGTATGTATGTTCATCTGATCCCTCATAACTTCTAAACTACTTATAATCATAACTTGACAAATTAATGTGGTATTGTTGGAAGGGTCTTGATCATCCGCTGGTTAAATTAAATATGGCCCCCTCTAGAGGAGATAATGTCATGAAATAAAAAAAGACACACGTACATACCGGTCAAAATCATAACCCTCCTTTTGCTTCGCCGTAGTCCGGTAAAAATAATAATATAATTTAGTAACGAATAGTTTTTTGGGTATTTTAATGATCAGGTAGTAGATCTTGACATAGAAACGATATTAGTCCTCACATACGACAGAATCTCTTATAATTGTACTCTTGAAATTCGGTTTTTTAAATCTTGAACTGACTTTGACTGGATGGCCCTCCAGCTAATACTAATTAGTCAGTGTACCAACTCTTGCGCACATTGAGGTCATCGATCTGTACCTCTTTAGGCAAGTGCAGTGTGCAATACAAATACTGTCTAAATGTTCTCAAACAAGAAACTTGGCAGTTTGTTACTCTTTAATTCTTTATGGTTTTAAACTCACGAAGTATTTGATAAGTAAATGGTGTTCGTAGGCCTTATTCTATTAGGTTTTAGGCTTAGTTAGGGGTCACGTTTAGAAGTCTGGAAATTACGCTAGACACTATTGGCTGATTTCACCAATGAAATGAAACTGAACGCGATCAGCACATCTAAACCGAGTTCAAGAGCTGTCAGTGTCATTATTACAAAGAAAATAATGACACTGACAGCTCTTAAACGACAAGTGCGTGTGGAACTATGGATGCACGAGGAAGGGCTCCATAGTTGGGATGAATTTATCCCAAGAACAAAGTTAACATTGTAGCTGAAAAACATGTTCTCCCATACATTCCAACTGCAAATGTAAGTTTCCACGCAAGTTAGCTAGTCGCACAGTATACGCAAAAAATATAACACCATTGACCGGTGTAAAACAGGGTTGACACTAGCTGTAGACAGATTAATAAGCCTCGTGCAGACTGGCGCGACGCGACACCGGTAATCGTCCTACCGTGAAGTTTTCTTAGAAATGTTTTTGTTAGAGTCGCGTTGCGCCAGTGTGCACCACGCTTTATTCTTTATTGTGCACCAAAAGAGTAGAACAGTTAATGCATTGTTTTATTGAAGGGTACAATGGAAGTCTTTATCGGTATGTACCGATTATACGATATATACCAGACAACCTTGGGATGGGCAGACGAGAATAAAATTTTAAATAAGGGTATTCCGACATAACATAACTTCACGCCTGTTATCCCTGAAGGATTAACATTGAAGTTGAAAAACATGGGAACATGTTTGAACATGAGGAACATGTTTTTGGAACTGCAAATGTAAGTTGGTCGATAATTACTAGTTAACTTGTAGAGCCTACTTAGCTGTGATAGTTTTCGTTATATGTATACTACTGCTGTGAATTTTTCCACATATCCAGAACTTACCATTTAGCTAGCAGGTGGGAGGGGAACACACACTTGACTATAACAAAAACTAGCACTAACTAAGAGGTTAAAGCTTAATATTTCGCAAATGGATCCTTCAATCCAAAAATGGTTTGAACAAACTCACAATATTTTTGAACAACCTTTCCAAAGATACCCCACTCTATGGTATACACGAAAAAACCACTTTACGCGTAAACAAACAAATAGTCATATGACATAGCAACGTATTGGCAAGCAAAACACCGTCGACGTGAGTTCGATCCCCCCTCGGTGCAAAATTGAATAGAACTCACTTCTTGCGCAAACATTTAGCACAGTCGGACGGATTAACAGTAGCTAACTAGTAACCTTTAAAAATATGCAATCTATTCTAAATATAGTTATGATTATCAAACTATTACTGATAGTAAGGATATAATTAGATATTATATTTATGCGCAACATTATATGTGAGGAGCTCGTGGCTAAATAATAACAGCCGCACGGGTCGATCCATCAGGTTAAGCTGAGCTTGCCGGGATTGGTCCGTGGATGGGTGACCATCTTCACATACCGAGACTCCTCCGTGCTTCGGAAAGCACGTTAAGCCGTTGGTCCCGGCTGTCATTCGTGGATCTTTGACGGTCGTTACGAGTCGTCAGAAGCCCGAAAGTGACAACCAGTCTTACCAAGGGGTATCGTATTACCCAGTTACTGGGTTTTGGAGGTCAGATAGGCAGTCGCTCCATGTAAAATACTGGTATTCAGCTGCATCCGGTTAGACTGGAAGCCGACCCCAACATGATTGGGAAAAGGCTAGGCAGAATGAATGAAAAATGCGCAAGATTATATGTCTTAATTACCAGGGATCGAAACCGGTAGGATCAATACTTACGGGTATTTTTTCGGTTACAACATTTATATTTTTTACAGGTATTTTTAAAGGTTACCTTAAACTAAATACAACCAGTATTAATACCGTTTACCGAAACAAAAATTACCTCTATCTTACATGTGCTGTCGGCATTAGTCAAAGGGCGCGTATCGCGTGTGTTTGTAACCGGTAACCTAAAAGAGGTAACATGTTTCTTCTTCTTGGGTTTCCCCAGATAGCGGTAACCTAAGTAAGTAGAAGTAACCAAAATTCTTCGATACCTGAACCGTAAGTTATAAAGGTTTTCGGTCCCAGGTAATAACTGTAGGTGTTAAGGTACCTAACTCTATTCATTTTTCGATTTATAAATAGAAACCACTTAAGATGACTGTAATAAAATATTTTACGATTTGTAAGTCGTTAAAGAATATCTGTCAAGGATTACTTTACTATAGGCGTTAATATTTATTTATTTATTTTCCAACTTACATCTATCATTACAGGGTAACCTATTGCGATAGTGTACTTGTGTAACTCTTATCCTTACTTATAAAGAAATTTTGTAACTTATTATAAACTAGCTGCCCGCCCCAGCTTCGCACGGGTAGCACTAAGTGTTATCTACGGCGTACCTACCTACCTACCCTACCTACTTACCTACCTACCTACCCTACTTACCTACCTACAGACCTACTTTCATACCTACCTACCTACCCTACCTTCCTACATACCTACCTACCCTACCTTCATTCATACCGACCTACCTACCAAACCTTGTCCTGAGCACGGAACAGACAGAAAAAATGAGAATAACGTCCACAAAAAAAAACATTATTTTCGCCGTAAAAAGAAATTACCTAAATTATTGGCGCCTTGGAGCCTTCTCCTCGCCGCTCAGCTTCGCTCTCACTCAGTTCGCAAGCAGTATCATAGCGAGCGAGATAGAGTGAATTTGAGCTGAGGTATTATGGACTCTTAACGCCCACGTGCTTTAATATTATTAAGTGTTCCGCGACAGTAACATAACTGACAGGACACTATCTACACGTGTAATCAGCAAAATATCGATATAATTTGTTTAATCAAAGGTAATCTTTTTATTCCTCTACTTCATTAGTACGTAATTACTTTAAATATAGGTTTTCATTAAATTTTGCATGTATGAGGTACCTGTCTGTAAACTCTCGACAGTCAACAATTTACTTACATGCCTTTTGCCCGTAGGAGGAGGTGGAAACCTCAAAACCCCACCTGCTACGATCCTTGCATACTTCTTCTGCTTCGTTTAAGTAAAAACGCACATCGGTTTCGAGTACTACGCACCTGACCTTTCTCAAAAACATCATCAATAAGGTCACTATATTATGGCGTGCCCCCCCCGGTGTTTCCACTCACATCTGCAAATTCCTTTTGTTAGTCGCCTTACTGTCAAAATGTCCAATCATCTAATTATACTCTTTTAAATTTTTGACAACAAATTATCATGGCACATTTATATCTGATAAACAAAGTCATTTCATTTTCCGCTCATAACCTCAAGGTTTATTATTCTTCGAAAACCGGTACAAACAGACAAGACTTCCGTCTGTCCTTCCTATCGTCTTATAATTAAAACCAGAACAGTATCGAAGAATTTTGTTTACTTCTACGACAAAAGTTACCGCTATCTGGGTAACCCAAGAAGAAACATGTTACCTATTTTAGGTTACCTTTTTAATACCGGTTACACACACAGGCGATGCACGTTAATGCCGATGGCACGTGTACGATAGAGGTAATTTTTATTTTACCTTTAAAAATACTTGTAAAAAATATAATTGGTGTAAACGAAAAATACCCGTTTTGGTCATATCGTTTTCAGTCCCTGATTAAAAGTAGATACCGATCGCTGTCGACCTTGGCAACACTTTAGCCTTAAATCTAGGAGCAGAGCATCGTGTCCCAGTCTGGGCGCCATTAAGCTGCTGTAATGAAAATGGATTGGTTTTCCTTCCATTATTGGTTATAGGCGCTATTGCTTTAATCACCATGATTGGCAGATATATTAGTGATTGTAGGGCGTTGTTATTTGTCGTGTATGTACGTATTTATGTGTACTTATTGAATTATTTATTTATGGCTAAAAACTTTTATTTTTTTATTTTCTGTATGTTGATCAGGGATCGGAATATATTTGGTCCTAGTGGTACTAGGTAACTTGAAATATTTTTTGGTATTCATTTATGCTATTCAAAAATTTAAACGTTTCGATATCTTTTTAAATTGTAAATTAAGAACCATTCAGTTGTTAATAAGTAGTATTAATTTTGTGCTAAAATATCATCTTATAAAAATAAAAAATCTTATTAAATTTCAGCATTACATTACATTACGTACTATATCTTTTGGTTACTACCTCTACATATTAAAAAAAAATATAGTAGGATTCAGTAGTCTGGGTATTACAGGGGTTTGCAATACACGTGTGAGCTGGTTCCCATCATTAAAAAATCAACCTTATCTTTGTAGAAGCACAGTTTTTTTTTGCTCAGTGAAAGAACCAACCTTTAGGACCTCTTGTGGATTGAGTCCTTTCTGCTAAACTACATCCAATTGAGATAATTATTAATAAATAACCTAAAAAAGTTTGCAAGTTAAAGTGTCGCAGTTACACCGATCAATACCGAAAAGAGAGAGTGTTTTTCATCCAAATAATAAGAGCTAGTTCAGACACGGCGGGAACCGCACGATTTCAGAATCGCATGGAAATCGCCCGAGTCTTATTTGTACCAAAAATCACACCAATAAATGAATTTGAATTTGAATTTTTATGAATTATTAAGTAATCGTTCAGACACAACCCCGCGGTTAATCAAAAAACGTTAATCGAAAAACGCGCGGTTCTCGCATGTCTGAACTAGCCCTAATAAACAAAGCCAACTGTAGTTTCTTTATTTCTTTTATCTAAGAGTTATCTTGTACCTACCAAGAACAATAGATCAATGTAACGGTGTTCTATTTGGCAAGAGTATTTACAGCGTGGCCGATTTATAACTGCCATTCATGGCGGCAGTCTGGAGAAAAATGTAAATAAGAATACAGATGTATGTGTTTTGATATTACCTTTGTCCTTCGACAGTGTTCTTTTGCATTTTTGAGTATTCACACCCAAAATCATTAAATGTATACGATTCGACAGTTTGAATTAGTACAAAATGAATGATCGCCTCGAAAAAATAAATAAATAAATTTAATGTCTGCCTTGTTGGTCTAGCTAGTGGTCGCACTCGCAAGGGCTACTGCTGAGCATGAGTTCGATTCCCAGGTCGGGTGGTCCCCTGGCATGGCAAGGGAAGGAACACGGGTGGGTTTTAGTCAGTAAAAGTCTGACACGCCCTTCCGCTCCGCCCAGAGCGGGAGAAGTCATTGGATGATTTCCCACCCAAAAAAAAAAAAAAGGTCGGGTGGTGTTATTAGGTTTTTCCATTAGAAATTTCTCAGTAACACCCCGGAGTCTGGATTTGTGCCCGGTTGATGGCAATAGGTTCGCCCCCTATTACATGGGACTTAAACATAACTGGCGAAATGTGGGTGTACTTTTATGGGTACACCTCTGCCTGACCCTTCGGGGAAAAAGGCGTTATGTTATGAGTAAAATAAATGATTGATTGAAGTTATTTACTAAAATGCGGGTATTACAGTCGAAACTAGATCGATTACGCGGGTAGTAATTAGATGACGTCACATACATTGTCTGGCAATCCAAGGCGATATCGATCGGTAAGTTTGTGAACGCAATCGCGAATCTAGAAACTACACGTCTATAGCGCAAATACTACAAAGCAGGACACGTCATACGGAGGAGGGCGTTGTAGAAGCTAGTAAAGGTGTGCTTTCACCGGCTTGGACGCATTTTATGAGCTGGGATGAAAAAGTAAATGAATGTCTTGCTTGCAAACAACATAAAAATAGCTATAAATATCTCTAAAATCGGCCATTTATTTAACTTTGCGCCAATATAGACTTTCAATGAGCAGTTTCAGCCAAATTGGCCGAAACGCTTTTTCCGAACATTTTCTGTGGGGTCCAAAGGCAGTCGGTCCATGTAAAATACTGGTCTTCAGCTGCATTCAGTTAGACTGGAAGCCGACCCCAACATAGTTGGGAAAAGGCTAGGCTGATTGATTTTTGTGTGGGGTCTTTTTGCAATTTTGATTCGTTGTAGTAGGATAAGTTTACGTATAGTAAATCCCAGGGTGTTCGATTCACTCTCCTGTAAAGTTTTAAAATGCCCTCCATTTCATTGTTTTCGTTAGTACCTCGGGCTGTCATTTCTTAATGACTTTTCTGTTTAATAACTTAGTCAAAGACTAACTCCAAAAATACGAGACAAAATATTTTCTAACATTCTGTTCGGATGCATTTTCTCGCATGGAAACAAACTTGAAACTGTTTCACCAACTGTAATTTGGCTGTAGGTGTAAATAAGTACAGCGCGACAGGCAGCGCTACCCTTGTCGCGGCCGCGATATCGCGCCAGTGTGTACGAGCCTTAAACAGTAAAAGGGGTGATTTATTGATCGCTTGCAAATTCGCAATGTGGTCTGGTCTGGCTTTAAAGGGACTGGTCTCATTAGTATTCGAGGGATACCTTTATTTGAATGGATTCTTGGATTAATGAGAAGCTGTTGGTTGGGATCACATGATGGGATTTCATGAGTTTTTATGTATGGTGGGATGGTGGTTTTATTACAATCAGTAATTTCTTCATGCAGAGATCGGTGTTAAAAGGTTCTTGAGACACATGGCTAGAGACAGGATTGGCGCAGGAATAAGTTTTAATTGAAATTATGTTCAATAATTTCCATTATCGTGACAATGGCATGATAATTTTCGATCTAGCATAAAAAGCGCAATTGTCATTGCTCACGCAAGTCCTAAATCTGTGCAAATGTACAGTGTTGAGTAAGCATGAATAATTTCAGTTAGTTAACAAGTCTAGTCTGTCTGGCGACTGCCTGCTAGCGTGGGATAGCGTTGATAATAATAATGTAGTAAATGCTTTATTATGTAGCTGAGTGAATTTTGCTTTGTCATGTTTCCAGTACTAGAATTATAGATTTGAGAAAACTTTACTTACGAAAACTGTCAGAAGTAAATCTTATTCCGCGGATAAACTTTATTCCTGTTTAGTCGAATCCGCCCTTAGACAAATACCGGCTAAATAAAGACAGTTATTGTGAAATATTTGAAAGTTGAAATGATTGCACTGAGTTATTTTTGTTATGGAAATGGTAAATAGATTATATTGCTTTGTATTTATGGGGTAATAACTGAGTTTAATATACGTTCATAACGAAATAACGAAAGGATGATAACCGTTATTTGTCTAATCTATACTTATAATAAATCTGTAGAAGTGACAATTCTGTACATTGAAGATAACAAAAAAATAAATGCCAGGGGGTGTTACTAGACCGACACCGAACCCAAAAGTGTGATTAAATTTTTTTTTGTCTGTCTGTCTGTCTGTCTGTCTGTCTGTCTGTTTGTTCAAGTATCACGCAAAAACTACCGGTTCGATTACGATGAAACTTGGTATAATTATTCTTTAATATCCTGGGCACCACACTGGGTACTTTTTATCCCGGAAAAGTATCCTATCCTACGGTTGGGGGGTGTCAAAGTTTGTATGGAAGTATTTTAACGCGCTGTCCGATTAACTCGAAACTCAATATTTATACTTAAACCCAAAAATTAAGAATAACGTGTATCAGGATTTTTCTAAATTCAACCCCTAAGGGGGTAAAATAAGGGATGAAAGTTTGTATGAAAAATCTTATTCCTTGAGGTAATAAACATGAAACTTCGCACGAATAGTTATCTAAATAAATTATAAAGTTTGTAGTTTTTTGTTTTTCTAAATTACCCCCTAAAGGGGGGTTGGGGGTTGTCAAAGTTTGTATGGAAGAATTTTAACGCGCTGTCCGATTAACTCGAAACTCAATATTTATACTTAAACCCAAAAATTAAGAATAACGTGTATCAGGATTTTTCGAAATTCAACCCCTAAGCGGGTAAAATAAGGGATGAAAGTTTGTATGAAAAATCTTATTCCTTGAGGTAATAAACATGAAACTTCGCACGAATAGTTATCTAAATAAATTATAAAGTTTGTAGTTTTTTGTTTTTCTAAATTACCCCCTAAAGGGGGGTTGGGGGGTGTCAGTGTTTGTATGGAAGAATTTTAACGCGCTGTCCGATTAACTCGAAACTCAATATTTATACTTAAAACCCATGGGGATGTATGGGGTAATTTCCGACACTCACGCGGGCGAAGCCGCGGGCAGCAGCTAGTGTTATAATAAATAAACACGTAATACACGATATATCACAATCTGAATCGGTTTGAAACAGATTGCTAATCCATTGCTTCATAAGTTAGAAAAAAAGTTGTTGAACTGTCAAAATGAAACAGATAAGTCGGAATCGTTTACAAAAACGTTTTACGCAATTAGATAGCTGGACAAACTATGAAAAATGGCAAGCTGGCAGACTGTCAAAAGCTTGAAGAGAGCTCGAGAATATATCGAATTTTTATGAAAGGTACGTCTTTATCCAATTTTTTCTGAGCTCCACGACTTTAAAGTCATGACTTATGCTTATACAAAGATGCTTGCCCCGAAAGTTTTTGTCCAAGATGTCTGTCTAGACAAGATGATAATCCCCCGTCGCCTAAAAGACGTAAGGCTCCTACAAACAGGCGCGACGCGACTTTAATACAATTTCTAACAAATCTTCAAGGTAGAACAATAACCGGTGTCGAGTCGCGCGTCGTTTGAATGGGCCCTTAGAAGCTATAGACCAAGGGCGGATTCGACCAAACACGAATAAATTTTATCCGCGGAATAAGATTTACTTCTGACAGCTTTCGTATGGAGAAACTGTCAAAAATTCAAAATTTATTCGAAAAAGAATGCTTATTCCGCGAATAAAATTTATTCCTGTTTGGTCAAATCCGCCCTTAATCGTTTAAGATAACATTGACGTGTGATGTCTTTGGCTTTGGTTAAGTCTACAAACTGTCACGGTCAAAACTGTGAGTATAAGTGCTATGATAACCTCGATCGATTTAAACGTTAAAATATGTGAATATTTACATTAGGTACGTACACAGTTCAAAGCAGTAAATAAACACAATACATTTGAATGTGAATAAATTCCGAGTTAAGATTGTGGAAGAAATGTAGTTAAACAAAGGAACTGAGACTCATTCATCATTATTATGGATTTAAAGGTATTTTTTTTAAACCAACGATACTTTCGAAATTGAGCTAAGCAGTGTTGATTGATTAATCAGATCGGAATAATGTTTTAATATGAATTTTAGGAAGTTCATGTCCTTGTTGATTTTGGGCGATTTGATGAATTTGGGCTAAATAATGAAGGTTCGAAATAACCATCTCTATTTCAGACACTAATCTACATAGTCCTCATATGGCCTGGCTGTATTATATCTGGACTTTACAACAGACTGCGACCTCTGAGTTTGGTTCGATTTTTGTTCTCAGAGTAGTCAGATAGCTGAACACTGAACTCATCTAATTTATTTTTATTCGATTTACATTCGAAATAAATATCATTTCTCAACCACACGGTTGTACAGAAGACAACTCAAGGTCACAGATAATCATAATCAAGAACTACGATATGACATGAATATTTACTATGTAAAGTATTTTTTATTTTTTTTAATTTTGATTATTATTGTGAATGTGAAGACTATGTGGGTCATTGATTTTTTCTTTTTCTTTTCTTAGTTAGTTTTAACCATGGTCTGGCAGTTTGAGTACTATATGCGGCCTACCCAAATGTCCTTTCTTTGGTATTGTTCGTCGAATCGTTGAGCTCCTTGACTTCTGAGTTGAGCTGCACGATTACCGACAAATGCGTGCACTGACTGGACAGGTCCACTCAATCTGTGTGGTTCTTTCCTCAAAAGACCATTTCAGACACGAATCTACATATTCTTCACATGATCTGACCAAGATTATGTCTGGACTTTAAAAGAGACTGTGACCTCTGAGTTTGTTTCGGCCTTTCTTCTCAGAGTAGTCAGATAGGAAACGCCGACCTCATCTAGTTTTAAAACATAATTATGATTGACGTGTAAAAGTGTTTGTATGAACCTACTTACAGAAAATAAATCATTTATCATTTATCATTTACGTGTTTTCTGTGTTCGTTCCTTTAATTCCATGTAAGAAATGTCTCTTGACTAGTTACTACACGACGTCAGTGAACTAGATTATTTGTGAGGACGTAGAGTCAAAGCGAGTCCGATACCCAATGTGAGTGCGGTGCCTCTGTCCAGACCATGACATGCTGGAGTGCCCCTAGTGTCCACCTGCACTTTTGAGGGTCTATTGAATGCTTTCTAATACCCTAGCCACCACAGAGCACAAAATCGCGCCTGCAGCGGCCGGCTAGACGTCTCCGTGCTCTATGGTGGTCACCTATGGTCCACAAATGGGTGAAGAGACAGCCTCATGTAACACAGTTTACCACCTAGCTCGGGAGTTAGGCCTTCAACTGAAATTGTAACACCTTTATGTCAATTATTTATTTATTAATCTAAAAAGTACCATCATCTCGAAAAGAGGAAGCTTTGATTAGCGCATGTTGCAGAAAACTACCACTTTAGTGCACTGATTGACTCCTCCCGCTTTTGCATATTATACAACGTGTTATGAGCATCAGATTGTAGGATTAATGTTTAATACGAGCATTGACTTCTACGATTAATGATGACTAGCAATGTTTTTCATATAATCGAAATTTGTGTATTGATAACGGCCTTGCGATGTCATCATTGATATCCAATCAGTCTGTTACGGTCCGCTGTTTACCTTACCAACGGTTGATGTAATGACCAGAGTGTAAAGGTGGTATTGTAGAACCAGGGACCGAAACCGGTATGATTAATACCGGTATTTTTTCTTTTCGGTTACCACATTTATGTTTTTTACAGTTATTTTTAAAGGTTACCTTAAATTGAACACAACCTAACGTATTAATACTAGTTACCGAAATAAAAATTACCTCTATCTTACATGTGACGTCGGCATTAGTCAAATGGCGCGCATCGCCTGTATGTGTAACCGGTATTAAAACGGTAACATGTTTCTTCTTCTTCGGTTACCCAGATAGCGGTAACCTTAGTGGTACAAGTAACCAAAATTCTTCGATACCTGAACCGTAATTTATATAGGTTTTCGGTTCCTGTGTAGAACACTTTATTTCATTTCCTGCATGTTACAGGAACTTATAAACACAGCACAGCCTCTTCATAGCATGTAGACGGCTATCTCAATTGAGTCAGCCCAGAATCTGATTACGAGTTTATAAACCCTCTTGGTTTTCAACAGGATTAACGGTATCGAAAACCAGTAAAGAACCCGCTAAAAGCTTGATTTTCAAACTATTTATTTAACTGGTATTTATGCTAGGCTATCACCTCAGGTAACGTTTCACGAATTAGCAGCTAGTTAGTAATATCTGCAACCCATTGTAAGTTTGCAATCCAACATACAAGCATTTTATTATGTTTTGTTGTTTTTATGAGTAAGTACTTCATTTAATGAAATCATCACTTGATCAACTTCATTCCGGTTTGGCTTTACGGTGTCAAAAACGCTCGCCGGTTATTTACAGACGATATGTGGTGGTCACCGCTCTTGTAGAGAACCGTAGCTTTAGCAACGATAGCGTTAGCCATTAAAGGGAACAACATTTTTTACTCACATCTCTGCTCAGGTACTACAGAGTTCTACACCTCAATAATACCTGCTACGTCCAGTTCATAAACCTATTATTTAATACAGCTAACAAATCCAAGCGGCTGCCACTGGCCGGAACCGAGGGAGGAAGGCCGAATTAAAACGGACGTCAGTCAAATCGTAGTAACGCGATATTTCAGGATACGGGCGGCAATCGGTGCAGTTTCTTTGAATTAATGTTTCAAAATTTAACTGTGTAACTGTTAAAGTATGGTCGGAAAATAAGGCCATCAAGCTTTCATTGAGTGAATGTTAAGAAGAGTATTGAGAAGGGAACGAGGCAACGAGGTTACGCTAAAAAGATGAGACTCTTAGTTTAGCTCCTCTCCGATAAGGACCAGGCGAGTCGACTGCGCGTTGTCTTCCGCGCCCGCCTCAAAGATTGTGCTAACATCTCTGACGGGGCCCGCCAGGGCCGATGCTTGCCAGGGTCGCGGAAAAGTCCGATAGGCTTACCGTGCCCCCTGGCAACACACAGGCAACTGTAGGAACACGAGTGGTTTTAGTCAGTAAGAGTCTGACACGCCCTCCCGCTCCGCCCAGAGTGGGACAAGTTATTTGATAATATACCACCAAAAAGAACAGAAAAAAAACCCCAGCAAAAATGACGTAATAAGTTTCAACAACCAGTTGTCTCAGACCTTCTTTCCCAGGGGTTCCCCTGGATACCATTAACGGCGATAAAGAGACTTTGTTTCCGCTTTGCGACCGTACGGGGTAAAATCGACACGACACGACTGGCGTAAAATCTTTCTTTCTTTATCGTGTGCTTAGTGACTAACCTGGTGTCAGAGTTTTTATACCGCCCATGAGCCTCTGACTTGGCTTTACATGCCGTCGAGACATATTTCTCAGGCATTTCCTCACAATGTTTTCCTTCACCGTTTTGGAAGCAAGTGATACGCACATTAATCCGAAAAGTCAGAGGTGCGTACTTCGGGATCGAACTCGAGACCTATGACTTAGCAGTTCGACGTTCAGATCATTAGGCTATTACTGCTGCATAAGGCTGCCCTTCCACGTCAGACTTTTTGTAGGACAGATAATCGGGCCGATTTTTCCTCCGATTCTTAGGACCGATTTTGTGGTCGACTCAACGCCTACGTCCGTCACTTTGTTTGTGGCTATCGAGGGTGCATGCGGCCGACTCTCGGTGATTAGTGTGCGTTTTACGCTACATTTCCGAACGTTCCATTTTTCACCGACAATCGGATCGGTCGGGATGCGCCGATTTTATTTCTGACCAACTTTTTGTAGGACGTGTGCGTTGCACTATTGCTATGAGTGTGTTCTATTTTTCTTCTACAAAAAATCGGTCACCGATTATCGGAGGTGGGAGAAAGGGCAGCCAAGATCGCTCGATACGCCGAAAAGTGTCAGTAGAGTATAAAAAAACAATGCATCTTAAAACTGGTTCCGTTCTAATAGAGAGTGTGAAGACCAAGTCTATTTCCAATAAATATGCACTATTTAATTTTATTGATTGGCGTTTACTCTATGGTCGGGTCGTTGAACTAATAGCGCAAATGTCGCACTTTCGGTGGTTCCACCATACCTACCTACTTATGTTTTTCCTATTACTCTAGAGTCGTCATTTGAATTACTTTAATGACGATGACGAATGTGAGTCATATTTTTTATAAACAAATGTTTATAGGATAATCGGAATTCTAATCTAATGACAAGATTGATAAGGGGACACAAAAGCGTTGTTAAGAGACAAGGGGGCTACGTACAGTTTATTCAACAGTCAACAAGATGTACGGAGTTTCAATAGAAAAGAGGCCAGACTATACTGGTTTGTTACATTGAAATGTGGCCTTACAGTACGACAGTGACATATAAAAAGCAGTACAAGTATCTTGGAGGTATTATGGCGCGGATAGAATTTTTTTTTAAAAAGAAAGAGAGCAACACAGGGATGTGTGACATAGACAATGCTCTAGAAAGGTGATGCTTAGAACTTTTTAGGGTTCCGTACCTGAAGGGTGCCAAACGGAACCCTATTATACCTATTACTAAGCCTCTGCTGTCCATCCGTCGCGTCTGTCTGTCAGCAAGCTGTATCTCATGAACTATGAAATAGGTAGACAGTTGAAATTTTTACAGATTGTGTGTTTCTTTTGCCGTTAAAATAAAAGTTAAATAAAGTACATATAAATGAAGGGACACATACAAGACATGTGATTTTGGAACACTTTGTGTGCAAGTCTGACTCCTTTGCCTGCTTTTTTTCATTATTTAATTTTTTTATATTTATAAAGTTATATTGATAAAGATTCAGGATGTTAATGGACTTCATTTTAAATGAAGAATTCCAGAATCTGTCAATAACTGTGGTGTAGGTAAGTATTCAGTGTTTTGAAAAAATTTACTAATCTGCAAAGGTTGAGTTTTCTGCAGTACATTTTGGCCTTTTATTGATCCCACACAGATATGATAATTAGTACAATAGAGAAGATTGATTCAGATTTAGATATTACTGAAAGTTTTTGATTTAATCCAAATACCAGTCAGTGTATGTTTGAAAAAAAAAACATTTTGTGGAACTATTTTTAAACAAAATATTGCACCAATGTGTAATGTAGCAGTGACGATAAAAATAAATTGAAATTAAGTAAGTACTTAAATCAATGTGTAATTATGAATTTCTATACTCCAACATTCCAACACAAGCATTCGGTCTACATTGTATGTTAATCAAAAGACTATGTTCAAAATGAATTTAAATGTATTGGATAAAAGTTTCAGATATATTCTGCTTGTTTAAACACTGTAAACTGTAGTCTTTAATTACATAGTTGAATACGTTTTTGGAAAAGTCATGTAACACGTAACATCACGCCTGAATTTCTGAAGGGTTAGGCAAAATTCTAGTGCTATAAAATAATTTGGTTTATGTTATTTTATACCATTTATTTTAATGTGCTGTTTGTACTTTTGACGCTTAATACTTCTTATTCTTGGAGAAGTTACACACCAAGGTTGTTTAGAAGAGATTACTGCATGTTGGTGTACCACAGATTTTTTTTCTACATAATAGAGAATTCAAAATTTAGAAGAGATCTTTGGTTTACCCTTCGGTGTGACAGTAATGGCTTGGTATTATTATTATTTTAACATGCATTTATGTTCTTTTCATGTCTTCTTTCTTTGCAACATGTTTACTGCAAATATATATTCTTTCTTTCCTCATTTTAATAGAGAATTAGACTTTAATTCATAAAACAACATGGTTGTGTTTTTAATTAATTATTTGCAAGTAAAATTTATTCTTCGTTTCACCAACTAACATTGCACTAAACATTCATAGTTTTGTGCCCTCAAACTACTATATATATACCTACATACTTACCTATTGTTGTCAGTTTGCATAGAAATCTTAGAATATTGAAATAGTAAACTGTGTAAATATGCAGACATTGTAAAAACTAGTAGCGGTTATTCATACTAGTGTGCTATTGACTATTCAATACAAGGCTGGGAACTACACAGAACAATTTCAAAAGAAGTCTTACTTAGTTAACATTAGGAGAGTACAAGTCTAGCCTTGTTACAAGTGGAACAGTACAAAATTAACAAAATATTCTGTTCACATTATGACACGACAGAGTAAACACAACAATTTCGAAAGGTACCCACTAGTTTCGAAACTGTTAAAGGCTGAATGTTGCAATGCCAGTGCTTGTAAAAATACGTCACTCACCTAAACAGCACACGAAGAATTTGACGATTGTGAAGAAGAACGCGTTGTAGAAATTCGCGTCGTAGTAATTGACATCTGGGTCCGACAGGTCAACGGCGCCGCCGTCCATTGTGATGTTGGCGAGCACGGCCTCCTCGCCTGACGACACCGGCAGCCCCAGGCTGATCTTCAGGAACTCATCCACCACAAACAGAGGCGGCACCCTCAGCAGCACCTCCACTAGTGCCAGTGCCTTCGACCTCAAAGACATTATTCATTTATGAAGACCTTTGCACACGTTAACACTGATAATTTAGCACGCACAGCCGAAACGACGGGCTTACACTGTAAACTTTCACGGGATGCTTTTGATTGTTTTATTTTGTACCTTTAAAAACTTATTTGATGTCACCAATAATAATGCGAAAATAATGACTGAAATTTTTGCGACAATAAAAATTTGACATTACAAATCTGGATGTTGCCAGGCTAGTAAGATTGCCAGTACATGTAGGACACCGTTTCTACCAAAAAAAAATTAACGCTGAAAAATAGAACAAAAAAAAAACTTCATTACATGAAATTTAATTATATTATTTGAACAATAAATAGAAGAAATTCATTCATTACTTGATCAGTCGCACAACTCACTGTTCGGATATATAAGATGTTCACATTTGTCGGTCATTTTATCTACCTACAAATTGATGAACGTATTCCGAAATGCGAAAAACAACACATTAGCGAGTTACAGCAATCAATTGTTGAGATTATTAGAAAGAGCGCGGTGACATCTGCCTTTTTTACAATGAAACTATGCCGATCAGTAGCGACATCTGTCTCTCAGTGAAACCATGTAAAAAAAGAGTAAGTAGTAGAATAAAACCCTGCAGTGTAATCGGGTTTTTCCATGAAAAAAATCTCAGTAGCAACCCGCTAAACTATGTAGATAACTAAACTTTGCGCCCTAATGTATACCTAATACATTAGGGCGCAAAGTTTATCTAAAGAGATTTTATCTAAAAAAGTTTCTCTTTATTTTATTTTATTTCTCAACTTCCCCGCGGTATAGGTTTAAAATGTTTTTAATTGATCGTTTTGTCAATCTCTGGTAATTTATTTAGAACGTTAGGAATAGTATACACCCAGTTAACTAATTCCGTACTTAACACATTTTCGTTAACTATTAAGACTAATCTGTTTCATGTTGACAGTTAAACCACATTCATTGCGTTATTTACGTTGTTGAGTAGTTTTTTTCGAACTTATGAAGCAATGGATTAGCAATCTGGTTTCACAGATTGTGGTTGATCGTACGCAATGAAGGCGCAGGCCCTCTTACCTTATTCATTATTTATTCGCAGTTTATACAGAGGCAAATAAGACAAGATAATTAACAAAACATGATCTGTTTGTTTTCTGAAGTTTATAATATACAGAGTGCTCAGAGGCAACAGCCAATCGTAACTTATCGTATTCCACACTAATCAAAACAAAATAATACATTTCGATACAAGTGTGCAATGACAAATGCTCACGCGTATCAAACGACGATTTTCAACACACTTACAAAGACAACATTTCGGGAAAATAAATAAAATTTCATAGACTAAGTTATTATTTTGTAACAAATAGGTTTTGTGACACATGTGACTTGTCAGATGGCCTCGCGCGTGGATATTTTTTTCGTGCCTGACTCGATGCCGCTAAAGTAGCTTTATATTATTTTTATGTATAGAACTAAATATTGTGAATTTTTTGACAAAAATCTTTATGTTGTAATGTTTTTGTTTTATAATTTTTATTTAACATAATTATTTAGGTATTATATTGATTACTTACTAGCTTCTGCCCTCGACTTCGTCCGCGTGAAATTTCGGCAGGGGCCCATGCGGCGTCGCATCCCATCGCCCACCCGCGCTATTACCTACTTCGTTTTCGCTTAGCGTGCTTTCTGATTTCGTCTTGCTCAGCTCCTAAGGGTCGTAGCGTGATGTTACATAGCCTATAACCTTCCTCAAGAATTGGGCTACCCTATGCAAAATCTTTTTTTTTAATCCGACTGGAAGTTCCGGAGATTACCCCTACATAAAAACTTACAAACACACAAATTTTACCTCTTTATAATATTAGTAAGTATAGAACAGGGGTTCCCAAACTTATTTTGTCTACTGCCCACTTTTAGAATATATTATTTTTTAGCGCCCCTGTGGCGGCATCTACACCGCCACATACGAACTACGCATCAAAGACCTGACGTCACAAGTCCTACATCGCGGTATAAGAGTTTACCGAGCGATTAACATAATTATATAAGACTATCCGACATCAATTCTTGGGAAATTGCCCGCCAGACACAACACCCGTCTGGTCGGAGGATCCTCCCTTTTCTATGGGGGATGAGAGAACTTTACACCCTGTTCCTCATACCCCTTTTTTTTTTTTTTTTTTTTTGGGTGGGAAATCATCCAATGACTTCTCCCGCTCTGGGCGGAGCGGGAGGGCGTGTCAGACTTTTACTGACTAAAACCCACCCGTGTTCCTTCCCTTGCCATGCCAGGGGCCACGGTTTCCCCTTAGGACTACCCGCAACCCCGGCGGGGTTCCTCATACCCCTTAACCCCATTTTTTCACGTACTTAAAAACCACTATAACTTCAAATTAAATTAATCAATTATTGTGAGATATATTAGCGGAGAAACATTAATTGTTAACGAGACTTTTACTATAACTCGCAAGAGTTAATTTGAAACCTGAGCGCAGTAGGTAATACACAACGGCGCGGCGCTCAGGTCTCAAGTTAACTCTTACGGGCTACACCTACCAATGAGAATGATTATTGAAACGCAACTTTATAGTATTCAAACAGAGTATCTTTACCTTTACCCCTTATCTCTACTATCTACGAAAATTACCTATCTAGGAGTACTAATAAGTATTAAAATGTGAAAGTATGTCTGTTGCCTTTTTATTTGTTTGTTTGTGTCTACTTTCATTTCGAAATGGAGCGACCGATTGACATGATTTTTAATATTCAATAAAACAGGTCAGATATATGTATGAACTACGCGGAGAGAAATATCGAACCGAGTTTGAGCAATATCATAACTAATATTAGTTGATGTTCACAAGTTGTAGTTGAGAGCCGAGAGCTCATGTAGTCGGTGTCTAAGAGGCCTCCTATAGCTAAATGAAATTACAAATCACCACCCAAGCCTCTTCACAACGCCCCCATTTTTATTCTGGGTCTCTTACCGCCCCCCTTTAGGCCTGCAGCGCCCACAAGGGTGCGTTATCGCCCACTTTGGGAAAGGCTGGTATAGAAGTATAGATAAGGCATGAAGATTCAATGCTGAGATTTAAAAAAAACGAACATCTCTGACTAGTTAGTACTATAATTTTATAGAATTATAGTTGTCAGTGGCGTACTTTCCGGCACTAGTGCGGGAAACAGGAATGCAAAATAAAAACGGTGCAATAAGAGCCACTTTTCGAGCAAGTGTGTTGAAAAACCTAACGTAAAGGAAAGTACCTTGGTAACTTTGAGTTTTTTTTTCGCAAAAACTCAACGTTTATGTAAGTTTTTAATTCATAAAATAATTCAATAGCCACGGTCCTAACTTGGCGAACCACAAACAATATGCTTTAGAATTTCTTTTCCAAAGCGTGCAAACTTTTTAAAAGTTAAACAAAAAGCGTGGAGAATAATAGAAAGCTAACCGGCAAAGTTTGGAAAAGCAGGAGTCGCTGAATCGATATCCGTTATATGGATGCTTGTAGGGCTTCGGCAGTTGCGAGGCAAATTAAAAAGACTCCTACCTATATCGCTGATGTATTGTCGGTATTGTTGGAAGCTTTCGAAGCTTCGCTGAGTTTTCTAAACGATTGCGAGAGAAGGCAAATAGGATATTTAATGGACTGATATTTCATTTGAAATATGTCCTAGTTGTCAAGGAGTAACAAAAATAAATTATTTTCTTTCAGGATACCTATCTATTTTTCAATTTATTTCGTAAGTACCTACATTTTTTTTTTAACATTCCATTTGTTGTGTTTTGTTTGTGTTTTTGTTTTTCCATTTTTTTTTAACAATATAAAAAAATACATAAATAATATTGACCAGCACCCGAATTGCGACACCATAACACGATTAATCACAATCGGGATATATTTAAAGGATACCTATTGGTAATCCATTGCTTCATAAGCTCGAAAAATTCGTCTGCTCAGCAACGTAAATAACGCAATGAATGTTGTTGAACTGTCAAAAGATTGTGATTTATCAATGTGTTAGGCGGGTGCCGATGCATGAACGTAAACGAAGCAAAATGAGTATACCTACCTAAGTATGTAAGGATCGTCGCCGGTCTGTAGTCTCTTGCCTACCCCCATGCGAAGAAGGCAAGAGTTTATGTAGGTATGTATGTACTTATGTATAAAATTATAAATTATTATTATGAAAATAATATTCTCATTATATCTTCAAGTTTCGGTTACAATAGTAGGTATGGTCTTTCTTTTGAATTATTAATAATTCTAATACTCAGAGCTCTTCCTGTTTGGGATTGGGTAAAGAAAATTAACACCACGGTTCTAAGGAAAATAAACGATTCAAATAAAATTGTTAGCAGAAACTCTGCGGAAAGGTATCACCCTTCACCATTCTCTTCGCTCATCAAACTACCCACTCTGCATTTTAAACACGTCTTCAAACTAATAATACTTAGCTAAGTAGTGCTTTCCAACCAAAAACCATATAATTTTCTCACTTTCAAATCCTTAAACACACTCTCTAAAAGATTATATGATCTTAAATTACAATAATTACATTCCAAAGCGGTTTTACCGCCATTCTTGTGTACGCGCCAAAAAAAACAAAATGGCGGCTTATCTGTCAAGGCACGCGCGCGCCACGCGTTGCTCCCCTCAATCGATTAAATGTAAATCAATCGTAAGAATGGATGGAAGATCGGTAGTGAATCCGTAACATATTGAGTTACAAGTTTTATCTTTTATTTACATTTCCGATTGAGACATATCATTTTACAGCGACTGATTGCCCGTGGTATTGTGGTTGTGGGATTGTTGATTTTGCAAATGGGTTTTTATGGGTGCAGTGAAACTGCGAAGTAGATCAGTTAAGAGATAATTATAAGTTTTATTGTTTGTTTTTACAGATGTAGATCATGTAGTACTGAATGAAAACGAACAATGGCTGAAAATAGAAATGGTGGTCCGACAGAATTTAGGAGAACTAAAGAGTCTTCACAATGATGTTTTAGTAAACAGATGTGTTATAGAAACGTGAAGACTAGAAAAGTACCCAATTGGGAAATATTGCTTTTAGTCTGAGCCACATACGCTTACGAGTGATACGGTGCGCGCTGCGCTCGGCGCGGAACACTTTTTTCTGTTGTTTTGTACGTGTATAACATATCTGTTTATTGGAATATCATTGAGTCTTCAAGAATGATACAACAAGTCAACTAGGGCTTAAAGTAACATCTTACCTTTAATCATATTTATGTGGAAAATTTCAGGTGAATAAAAATGAAATGGTTACGGGGAAATGAGGAATTATGTAAATTGCAAAGTTGCCGTAAAGAGGTGTGTCTTCTCGAAAAAAAAAATACAGTTGATTTTTATGCACTTCTGACAAACCAATAAAATTTAACAGCCGAGATAAACGACACTTCTACAACGAAAAGAAGACCTAATAAATAAAATACATTACAAACACATCTCCCTACATCATAAAAACTACTCTCCCCAAGCATCCCGCTAAACAAACAAGCGTTACCTGTCAGATCAAACAGTAACAATGCTGGCCACACTTGCCTCTGAGCCTAAGGGCAAATACAGGTGGTGGACTTTACATAATTGTTAATAAATGTTTGCACAAGTAAATCATGCATAGTTTTGAAGCACTTCACGAGCGGAAGTGCATTGTAATTTAAACCTTATGCTAATGTTAATAGAAGTCACATGATGCAAGTTCGGGACTTGTGATTACTATGTCAATGATCGTCTTTTGTTTGGTTTTACGGTGGGTGGAAGATAGTTGGTGCGTTTGCCGATTTTTATCGTGATTTTTTGGTGGATAAAATAATATGGTACTTATTTAGATCGAGATATCTTGTGTGAAACTTTTTGATGATTGATGTCGTGGGAAAAGTGCTCGCGACATCCCATGTTCTATGATATTTCAGAAATGTAAATTGTGTTTTTCTGCATAAAACGTTGGCAATAGTAACGTAAACATTTTCTTTTTATAGGTAGTTGATTAGGATCGAGTAGGTAATGAAGCATGGTTAGATAGACAACAATGTGCTTGGTAGACTGTACCTACTGCGTACTCAGGCTAAAAAAATAAAAGTAGGCAATAAAAAACTAAACCCAACTACGACGAAAAAGACCACTAAAAATGTATAAACAAGACATCACAGACAGAAAAATTAAATATCCGGAGTCACACGTGTTAGGGCTTAGTCACAATAAATAGAACAAATTACGTGTGACTCCGGATTTTTAATTTGTAGTCGGGTAAAAAGATGTCAAGAATTAATTTAATGATACAATATTAATAGAACAGAGCCGCAAAACATTCACTCTTTTATTACACATTGGTACAGTATTAAGGCTCCCTTACACATACGCGACACAGCGCGACCCGCCACGCGCTAGAACTAGAACAACGTCAAATTTTCATGCAAATTGATTGTTCCACGTTCCACCAGAGTCGCGTCGTGCCGTGTCGCGTCGCGCGTATACATCTTTTTGAGGCTGACTAAAACAAACACCTCCTACTTACTTATCAATATTTTTTCATCCAATCAAATTAATCGTCTACGTATATCCGGTATAAAATATTCACAGAGACCCAGTCATCGGCAGCGGTGTGACGTTATGTCAAAGGGAGTTCATCCTCGGTATCCGGTTACCGGACGACCGGACACGATACCCGACACTTCCCGTTTCCGAACGATCGACTTTCCGACAGGTGAGCAACGGATCCGGATCGATCGATGGATTTGAATTTATATTTAGGTGTAGCTTATAAATCATCTAGCTAGCATCTATAACTACAAGGTCAAATTAAATTAGCTAGCGAAACTCCGTGTAGGTATCGATATCTAAACACGAAAAAATAAAAATAAATATTTTGGGGTCAATGACCGGTGGTGTAGTGTTATTACTTGAAGTGTGAATTGATAAAATCTGTTTTATCGTGAAGTTGAAACAAAAAAAAATCATTTTTAACCGACTTCCAAAAAGGAGAAGGTTCTATGTTTGTAGCGTACCTACCTAACCTACGTATGTTTTTTTTTTGTGATCCTATCTATATTTTCGTCAATTGTGGACGGATTTAAAAAACTCTTTCATTTGGTAGAGGTAGCTTGCGCGGTAGGCCCGTATAAATTTTATTAACTTAGCTTAGGGAGTTTTTGAGTTAGCTTCAATATTGCGTATTTTCCACTTATCCTATGTGGATGATGTTATGATAACTTCCTGTCACTGTTATTTACATAGCAGGTCGTGGTATTCGAATTGTGTTGGGACAGTACCACAACTAGTACGTTACTGCCGCGGCCTGCAAAAGGGGCATTGATGGACGAAGTTGAGGCACACATACGTGAGTCCATCAATGCCTAGCTGTGGCCAATGTTTGTATAGCACTTTCCTCAAATAATGCACGGAAATTCAAACTAAGTAAATTAATAAATTCCAGAATCAATGACGAACAACGATACTTTTTCACGCACCAATATGTTCATTTGTTTCTATTTTACTTTAGACAGCTTTATTTGCAAGCCAAATTGAAATTTAATTACTTACAAACATTGTAAAAGTACACGATATTCCTAAAATTCCTAAAAAAGTAATTACAGAATTTAAAATCAACATTATGACATCATAATAATAATTAATTATACTGGACTCTTCAATCATTGTACCGATAATAGTAACGGTTAATGGCCTAATAGCGGAGAGCCTCGACCTCTCATTGCGCGGCTGGGTCAAGGGCTTGATTCAGAAAGCAGTACTCCTGGACACGACACGCATATTGAGGAGGTTCCTCTCTCTAGAGACCAGCTATCTAATTAACGTAAAACGTTTTCGTACACGATTCCGACTAATCTGTTTCATTTTGACAGTTCAACAACATTCATTGCGTTATTTACGATGTTGAGCAGATTGTTTTTCGAACTTATGAAGCAATGGACTAGCAATCTGTTTCAAACCGATCCAGATTGTGATAGATCGTGTATTACGCAATTAGGGTGCTGGCCACCGGCAGCCTCGATCCCGTTCCCGATGCCGGTGGAGCACTATTTTTTATGTTTTTTTATGAAAATATTTAAAAACTAGCTGCTGCCCGCGGCTTCGCCCGCGTGAGTGTCGGAAATTACCCCATACATCCCCATGGGTTTTAAGTATAAATATTGAGTTTCGAGTTAATCGGACAGCGCGTTAAAATTCTTCCATACAAACACTGACACCCCCCAATCCCCCTTTAGGGGGTAATTTAGAAAAACAGAAAACTACAAACTTTATAATTTATTTAGATAACTATTCGTGCGAAGTTTCATGTTTATTACCTCAAGGAATAAGATTTTTCATACAAACTTTCATCCCTTATTTTACCCCCTTAGGGGTTGAATTTCGAAAAATCCTGATACACGTTATTCTTAATTTTTGGGTTTAAGTATAAATATTGAGTTTCGAGTTAATCGGACAGCGCGTTAAAATTCTTCCATACAAACTTTGACACCCCCCAACCGTAGGATAGGATATTTTTCCGGGATAAAAAGTACCCAGTGTGGTGCCCAGGATATTAAAGAATAATTATACCAAGTTTCATCGTAATCGAACCGGTAGTTTTTGCGTGATACCTGAACAAACAGACAGACAGACAGACAGACAGACAGACAGACAGACAGACAGACAGACAAAAAAAAATGTAATCACACTTTTGGGTTCGGTGTCGGTCTAGTAACACCCCCTGCCATTTATTTTTTTGATATTTTCAATGTACAGAATTTTCACTTCTACAGATTTATTATAAGTATAGATGTAAAGAATAATATGTTTAAAAATGAAATTAAACAATTAAGTTTGATTTTGTCTAGACTCTTAAGTTTTCCTATGGAGCAGGACCAGCATGTTTCCAAGCATTCATAATATCTTGGATATAATCCTCTAATTTGTAATAGGTTGCTTATAAAGTGTACTTTTAATAAGAGTTTTAATTTTTCATTAATTTTTTTGCAATATATCACAAGGTATTTTGTTGCAACCAGCCAACCAACACAGCCCATAAAAGATGTTTATGTAAGTACTTACTTACTTACTTTAGATAATCTGAAAAATGGTTAATCTATTTTATTATTTTTATTTCTAGTACCCTACTAAAATTATGTGTCATCACTTATTTTATTAAAAAGGTGTAAGTAGATTTTTTCTTACATACATAATATTTTCGTAAAAGAATTGGCAAGGTACCGACATAATATTAATCTTTTTAAATAGTTCCCTACGACCATGTAGATTATAACATGGCTCTGACAGCTCTCTTTTGCAAAATAAAGATGGATTCAATGTCAGCACCCCGATCTCACGGTAAAATACCATACGACATAATGCTGTGGAATTTAGCTAAAATAGCCCAAACTCGCGGTTTCTACATCTTTTAACCGTATTATCTTTCTAACAGCCTACGCGGACGAGCTTAGCCGCCCCGCAAGAGATGTTATGATTGATGATGATGATGGTCTCCATTGTAATTTCTCCTCTAGCGTGATTCCTAGGAGAACCGTTTGATTAATAAGCTCTATTTTCTAAGAACATATTTCTGATTAGTAATAACTTAAAATAAGGCAGAATAACCGCAGCAGTAATATGAATGGGTCACTCAGAATATTGTTCATTGATTCAGGCGTGACTTGGCGGAAATCAATTATAAAATACAATAGACGTAGATATATTTAGTAACCTTAACTATTCCTAAAGATTCATAAAAACCCTGTAAGAAATCGACACGTGTTTCACCTCTCAACGAGGCATTCTCAGGATGACGATTGACTTGTCGCGAACCCGAACACTACGTGTTGCCACGCCGAGTGCTGGACGCAGAGCGTTACAGCGTACAGGGTTTTTTATGACTCTTAAGGAATAGTTAAGCGGAATAGGTTAATTAATATATATACGTCTATTGTATTTTTTTTAAATCAGAATATTTTAATTTATTGCCAATCTTTTTTTCCCAAAGATCATTAAAAAACCGCCAGTCGTACCTACCAGAGCGTTCGATCTTCGACCTGAAATCTTCTTGTGTGGGCTGGACCACCTCGTCGATCGTCAGCTCGGCATCACTGTTCAGTGGGCCGCATGCCCACAGCCTGCATAGCACAACTCGTTCAAAACTCTCACGGTATGACTTTCCTTGAACGCTTTCGCGCGCCAAAAATATGCGCCATTTTTTGTTGATACTGCATCCGTTGGTGTGAGGCTTCTTTGATTTTTTGTTAATTTAGGCATGTGTTCGTTCTGGCGGTGGCTTAGAATTTGGAGTATCATCCTTCTCTCTCTTTACCCCAACACTTCTGCTTTAGTAAGTTAACAAATTAATTTAAAATACAGAAGAGTAGGTACCAAAAATACATAATCCCCACCTTAAAGTATCACAAAAGGGTCAGACAGTTGAATAAAGTTCTGCTAACCATTTTATATGTTGAATCTATTAAGCTTAATTAAAAACAAACATAATTGATGTTTTCTTAAGTTTTCCGATCAAAGTTTTCCGTTTTTTTTAATCCTATATCTAATTTACATTATGTAAAACATATTTTCCTACAGCGTTTTATCGATCGTTATCAAAGTTTGAACGCAGAAAAGAGAATGTTCTATTTTTAAACTGAGTTTGTGGAAATATGTTTGCTGGAGTTACTTCACTTCGCTCTACCCAGTTCTAGCCGTACCTATTAGTTGTACGGAATGCTGAGAGATTAAACAATTTGTTTTTCGAAACCATTTAACTAATAAATACTAAATCAATATTAACATCAAGTTATACCTAATAATTATTATTATCACTGTAACATTTTCAACAACATACCACATGTTAATTTATAATAGTTTACCATCCTACATAAAAAATGTTAGCTCTTTCAGTGGTTTTAAATCAAAACTGTCAAATCACATAATGGAAACCACTCACTAATAATGTTACTAACCTACTAGTTGAGAATAAAACCGATGAAGGTGTAATCCAACCAAAATAAACACAATTCTTTTTTTAAATATTATTATATTGTATCAGTGTCCGTTACCTAGAATAAGCTTAATACAATATGTTATCTTATGTTCTCATGTAAGTGGCTCTTTTTGTCTTTTTGAGAATAAAGTATTTAAACCTAAACCTAATGCAAATAAACGATAGTTGTTGATTTGATTTTATAATTATTATATATATAATATCAAATCAAATCAACAACTATCTATAAATAAAATGATATTGTTGCTTAAACATGTATTTTTTGTAAACAGAAGTCACCGGTTTTAGCTGAAAACCAGCGCTTAGCAACCCGCTAGGGACCTTTTAAACATAATGACGCTTTTACCTTTTGCTTCCGATAATATAGTTATGTGTATAGACGTACAACTTTATATTTATTTATTTTTATTTAACCTGTGTTGTCCCACTGCTGGGCAAAGGTCTCCTCCATAATTTTCTTGTTATCGTTATTTTGTTCCTTCTCCAGCCAATCGGTCAGGAACGAGTTAACAAATCGTCACGCCAACGTTTCAGGCCTGCCTCGGTGGCGACTCCGTTCCAGCTTCAGGCTCCCACAGTGTGACGATCCTGGCCCATCTGTCTTGATGCATCTTTATAGGTAGGTACTACTACTAGCTGTGATACTGAAGACAAATATACTTCGATTCAAACGTAATGGCGGCTCGGAACAGGAGGCGAGTCGCTGCGCAGTAACAATTTCATGTGTCACCATGGTGGGTGAGGGGTGGGGAACTGCGCAGCGAGTAGCTAACTTCCGAGCCGCCATTAAGTTTGAATCAAACTGTACTTAACGTTTATTCTCTTCTATTCAGGACAGCTCCAGTTCACACATCTCAAAGCTCAGGATCCCACGCCATATGACCCTCAATCTACCTGCAAATAAGTAAAGTTCAATCAATTTGAAACAATGGCGTGCGAGACAGGTTGGCTCCGGATGGGCCACGTGACAGCTACCTGGGTGGCCCATGCTGGCTGAGCGCACTAATCGGTATTGATATTTGGATCATGTTCGTATTGCTAAAGGATGAATATGTCAATAACGATATTGGAGGTTAGGTAAGTATTTAAAAAAATACAGGTAGGTAAATAAAAATATTGTACCTATTTTAAAGGGTTTTAGTACAATAGATAAAATATTGTAACTTTTAAAGGGTTTTACTACAAATTCCTGGATCGGGCCAACAAAATCGGCTAATTTACCACTAAATATTGGTGTTTAAATATGAAACATGGTTCTTCAATTCATGATTATTGGAGTTAATTGCGTTCATGCATTCGAGGAATAAGCGCTAAAGGAATAATTATCTCAGTTTAACGGGGCACCGAGCTTTTTATACATAAAAACACGTTTTTATAACGCTTGTTTGAAGTAGTAAACAATTAAATTAAAATGTAGGAAAATTTATTGGTATTTTTGGGCTTATTATACTAGACAGTATACACGATGGAAACACGATTTGATCAATTTGGCTCGATAGAATAAATTCGCAAAGTTACCTCTTATCGAGTATTTTTTTTCTCTATTTCCTTACTTTTCTATATAAATAAGTAATTTTATATTATGTTACATTTACTAAAATAAAGTTCATAGTTGAATGGAGCGTTTATACACGATAGTTTTTTATTTAAGAGCAATATGATGAAAATAACTACAAAAAACATTAAAAAAGGGCAAAAGTGTGGTTATTTTCTTTACTCTTTACACGTAAAGAAAAAGACAGAGACAAAGGCAAATGCTCGGTATTTTATTGTTCTTGAAAGAATACCATAGTAGGTTTTCCTCTATGTTGCAAACAAATCTAGAGGTAGACTGGATTATCGGATTATCCGAATTAATTATTAAAGATTAACCGCCTCTGTGGTCTAGTGGTTAGACCACCTGTCTCAGACCAAGAGGTCCCGGGTTCGATTCCCAGTGGGGGCAAAATTTTCTGCTCGGTTTGGTTGGTGGTAGGGCTTGTTTTAAGTCCGCCTGGCTAGCTACCACCATCTTATCTAAGTCTGTCGCCATAACAACAATGTTAAAAGCATTGTTGTGTTCCGGCAGTTAGAGATAAGATAGCCAGTTCCTCTGTGGTAGAGGATTCCGGGTGAAGCTCGCTTCCACCTTCGGCCTGATCATCACTTTCCATCAGGTGAGATTCTGGCCAAGAGCTTCCCCGTTGTGGATAAAAAAAAAAAAAAAAAAATCGGATTATCTGAATATTTAATTATGATCACATGATCATCCATCCATTTAAAAGTTGGAAAATATTATATAATATTAATCAAATCTAACTACAAAGGTCTGAAACTTTCTGAACAGTCAACACAGAACAGAGAAAACAGAAAAAAACATTTTTTTCTGTTCTGTGATGTCGATCATCAATTCTACACTGCAAAACACCTACCTAATTGTGTACAACAGTAAACTCCAAAAGCATGCAAAACGAAAAGCTCGTGCAGTGAAGAACTACAAGTTAATTATGTAAATAGAATTAATTACTTCATTACTTATCTAAACATCATCGGACCGCTAAACGATTCTCACCACAGAGCCGAAGCTTCCGCACGGCCGGCCATGTTAACCCGATACGATGACAGGCACTTTCCCGCGCACAATATGTCATGTTGTTTTTTTTTTACAGACGAGGGGTTGGATACAAACAGCCAATTACGGTAGGGGCGGGAGTGCACTTAGCACACTTGGAAGATAGTTTAGTCACCATCAACGTGGTGTAAGGGCTCGTCCTCTGTCCTAAACGATGTAAAAAATTATTTTTTATTTTTTAAACACTCGCTGGTGTTGCCATGGCGCATGCTTCGACCGCTTCGTTTAATTTAATTAGTGAAAGGAGGTTTTGTGTGAAACTGTGATTTGTGATGTGTTCCGATATATTTTCGTGATATTAGTGCTATTTCAGTGAATTTCTTTGGATATTTCTTTTTTAAAAGGTGTGTATTTTTGTTTTATGAACGAATAATGTGTTGTTGCTTTTTGTTTTGTGCGAAAAGTAATTTAATTAAAAATGACAGGTTGTAGCACGTAGGTACACAGCAAACATACTGAAAAAATAAATATAGTAATTCACAAAGGAATTTCTTTATTTATGGAACACTTTTAAAATTAAGTAGTACAGAACAGAAAAATAACTAATTGGATACCTACCTATAGGAAGTTTCACGAAATTGTTCAAATCAGACTCAGTGATGGTATGGTAGGTATTAAAACATAAAAGTGTTACAATTAAAATAATAGGAATTACTTTAGGATATTTAGTATTTTCTTTATCGTGTCCGCAAACATATGGAGAAGAATTAACTGTAGGTTATGTTATTCTATACAGTGAAAGACCACTCCTTCTCTTTAATTGTCCCAAAGCGTTGTAGTATGACCACCGTAGAAACCGGTGGTGTCGACCGAAGAATAGACAAAATGACAGACAAACAATCAAAATCTGTCACTTTGTCTATTTGCCCGTCGACGAAACCCTTTTCTACGGTGGTCATGCATTATCTCCTTTTCTTCTCCCTTTTACAACACACTGCGCACAATACTTTCTTCTTTTCTCTTGAACAACACTGCGTACAATAGTTTCTTATTTTCTCTTTAACAACACTCTGCGTACAATACTTTCTTCTTTTCAGTTTAACAACACATTGCGTACAATACTTTCTTCTTTTCTCTTTAAGAACACTCTACGTATAGGTAATACTTTCAAATGTTCACTTTAAGAACACTCTGCGTACAATACTTTCTTCTTCTTCCTTTAACAACACTCTGCGTACAATACTTTCTTCTTCTTCCTTTAACAACACTCTGCGTACAATACTTTCTACTTCTTCCTACAACACTCTGCGTATAATACTTTCTTCTTTTCTCTTTAACAACACTCTACGTACAATTCTTTCTTCCAAGAATTCCTTTTCCAAATTGTTATCTCGAAAAGATACGTCTTTCGCATGGTTGTGAAGAGTTTCATGTACGTAGGTAGGTAGGGAAAAATGATAGAATGTAAATACCTAATTGGCTATTTTCTAAATATAAAATTGATTAAAACCTGTATTAAAAGTTGCCCTAATCCTATAACCAAGGCAACGAGTCGTTCAAGTAACTAATCGTAGTTCGTTAGAAAGACTTGGGGAGCAATTTTACGCTGGTCTGTCCGCTCTGACGGTATTAAATCTCTTAGCTATTTCGACAGCTGTGATGTCCCGTGAAGGCGCCATTACGTGGACGTAGTTATAACCAGTAACTGTTAGTAATACAAACCAATATCAATATGGATCAGACCTAACCTAATTGTTCTGCTGAGGGCCTAGCACGGAAGCGCGGAGAAATGTAAATTCCCAACATAATATTTACTAGTGTGTTGTCGTAAAAAAAAAACAAAATGCTATAAAATAGTGGTACTTATTTTCGATTCAAAAATCGTTCGAATGTACTTACGTTACGTTAACGTTGCGCGTTCGAAGTTTAATTAGTTAGTTGAAGTTCGAATGCTGGCCCAGCATAGAACAGTTTGGTAAAACAAATTATCTAGCATTGTTGGGTAATTTGTGTTAGGTACGTTTCTCCAAACTGTACCGCGGCGTAACTGACTTATTACATTGCTATACTAATAAAAATTAAATAAATATTATATCCCTTTCTAGACTTTTTACGTGTAATATGAAAATGGGTTCCTTTTTTTTTCGGAAGAAACTAAGAAAATTACAGTTAGTTAGACGTTTAAGGTTTTTTTCTCAACAGAATTTTAAAGGCATTAGGACGCGGACGAACTCACGATGCATAGCCAGTAATATCGATTACAATAAGACTATTCCATTCTGCATTCATTTGCTGACCAATCCGCTTACTCAGGTGCCCGCCAGACAGGATTACGGAGCTAATTCTTTACTTGCCACATATCGAATAATATTATAATACATTCGATACCCAATACACAAAATCCTTAGACTTGAAATAACATTTATGGCTTACCAATTGGAGGGCCAAATGTCACCCGCGATTTTGAAATTTGCAATTACATGTCGAATTTTAAATCGAAAAATGCAACATTACTTATAACTTTTTGGTTCTTTTAATTATCTTCTACTGCCCCGTTGCTGGGTTAAGGCTTTCTCCATAGACTTATTCACATCTTTATTTTTCTTTACTGCCGTTTTTAGCCCATCCGTCAATAATGAATCCCTAAAGGATGCTTTCCACCATCCGATCGTAACGGATTTTACAATCTTTCAACGATATTTATAGTCTACTATATTACCAAGTCGCGCACAGCAGCTTGACCGCGGGCGACACGCGATCGGCTCCGTTCGCTTGTCGTCGTATCCGATCGGATCCTTTCGGCTGCAACACGGTAGGAATGAAGCTATTTGACTAAGCGCAGAAACGTATACGTTCGCATGCGACAGGAATCTCCTCACAATGCGTGACGTATCGAGGAGTAGGTACCACCGTCTGATCCAACCGCAACGAGAGCCTCGAGAGATGTTCGTCGAGGCTTTCGGCCGGCCGGAACATTCTCACATCTTCTATACTTATAATAAATCTGTAGAAGTGAAAATTCTGTACATTGAAAATATAAAAAAAAAAAATGGCAGGGGGTGTTACTAGACCGACACCGAACCCAAAAATATGATTAAATTTTTTTTTGTCTGTCTGTCTGTCTGTCTGTCTGTCTGTTTGTTCAGGTATCACGCAAAAACTACCGGTTCGATTGCGATGAAACTTGGTATAATTATTCTTTAGTATCCTGGGCACCACACTGGGTACTTTTTATCCCGGAAAAGTATCCTATCCTACGGTTGGGGGGTGTCAAAGTTTGTATGGAAGAATTTTAACGCGCTGTCCGATTAACTCGAAACTCAATATTTATACTTAAACCCAAAAATTAAGAATAACGTGTATCAGGATTTTTCGAAATTCAACCCCTAAGGGGGTAAAATAAGGGATGAAAGTTTGTATGAAAAATCTTATTCCTTGAGGTAATAAATATGAAACTTCGCACGAATAGTTATCTAAATAAATTATAAAGTTTGTAGTTTTTGTTTTTCTAAATTACCCCCTAAAGGGGGATTGGGGGGTGTCAGTGTTTGTATGGAAGAATTTTAACGCGCTGTCCGATTAACTCGAAACTCAATATTTATACTTAAAACCCATGGGGATGTATGGGGTATTTTCCGACACTCACGCGGGCGAAGCCGCGGGCAGCAGCTAGTTTATAATATTATTATAGTATTAATATTATTGATATTTCAACTTGTATCAAAATCATTCATGTTAGGAGCTCTGAGAAGCTATGCTGAGAAGTTAGTGGTCAACAAATAAATATACCTATCTTATCTTATCGTTTAAAACTTGGAATCTGTACTTGTCATTCGAAAAGTTGGTAGTTGAACTTGCAACTGTAGACCTCAGTTAAGACTTTGGAATGGGCCAAGCTTAGATTTTTGAACAACAAAAAACAAAATAAAACAGAGTTTCCTCAACCTAGAAATTCCGGAAAATAAAATTAATTAAGGAACCTTATATTTTATTATAGGAAAGAAAGCCGACCCAGCTAGGGTGCTGGGTCGGCTTTCTTTCCTAATATTTTGCGTAATACACGATAAATCACAATCTGAATCGTTTTGGAACAGATTGCTAATCCATTGATTCATAAGTTCGAAAAAAAAACTGCTCAACAACGTAAATAACGCAATGAATGTTGTTGTACTGCCAAAATGAAACAGATTAGTCTTACACAATTAGATAGCAGGACGACTATAACTCAGGAAGGAACCTAAAAATGAGGTTTTATTTCGATTCAGGTTCTAGTTACGGTAGCAATCCTGTGGTAAGAAATATTAAAGAGTAACTCGATCCGGTCAGGGATGAGCTCCTTTATAGGTGTTTTAAGTAGGTAAGGTACATAGGTACCTGCGTGTGTTAAGCTTCATAAATACCCTACAGCAGGAGTCACCAAATGGCGGACCGTATATGCCGATTTTTTTATATTCTAGGTTTATCATAGACAACAGATTTAATAATTTTTCATTAAGTAAATCATCATCCTAATTGCGTGATACACGATCAATCACAATCTGAATCGTTTCATAAGTTCGAAACAGATTTCTAATCCATAGCTTCATAAGTTCGAGAAAAAAACCTGCTCAACAACGTAAATAACGCAATGAATGTTGTTGAACGGTCAAAATGAAACAGATTAGTCTTAATCGTTTACGAAAATGGTGGTACCTGCGAAATTATATAGCAGGTCAACGTTCTCGAACCACAACTAGGTATACGCCTTGGACAACAGAAACAGAAGAAGAAGAAGAGAAGTATTTGATGGTAGGAGGAGAGATGCTGCAGGCAAGCTTCATTAAAATCATTATGTATGTTACAATAACCTCTTTATCATTCTCCTGCCCTTATCCCAATTTTTTTAGGTCGGCGCAACATGTCTTTTTCTTCCATACTTCTCCATTGGTCTTCATCTCGGTAGTCACCCCCTTTCTAGCCATATTATCATCTTTCACACAGTCCATCCATCGTTTCTTTGTTCCTCCCCTAATCTTATTCCCATCGACATTCATACACAAAACTTTCCTCCGACATTTTCCTCATTCCTCCGCATCACATGCCCATACCATGTCAACCGATTTCCGCACAACTTTTCAGTCACCGGTGCCACTTTCAGACTTCCTCTTATGTACTCATTTCTTATTCTTATTCTATCCATTCGTGTAACACCACACATCCCTCTTAGCATTCTCATCTCAGCTGAATGCAATTGCTTTTCATTCATCCCTTTTGTGGCCCACAATCTGACCCATACAAGACATCAATTCTAACCATTGTTTTATATATCTTTCCCTTAAGTTTAAGGGGAATGCGGGAATCGCAGATTGTTCCCGTAACCTGCCGCCATTTCATCAATCCAGTATTAATTCTGTGCTTAATCGTCCGATCTACTTCGCCATCGCTTTGCACGATTGAACCGAGGTACCGAAACTCGGCTCAGACTGGGAGAAGCGCGCCATCAAGCGCAATGGTTCCAAAACTGGAGAGACCGCCGAAATCGAGGAACATATATTCCGTTTGGTTCTGCCGATTTTCAAGCCAGCAGTCTTCAACTTCTGTTGCCATTTTTCTAATCTGCTCTGGATCTCAGGTCCATCTTCACCGATAAGGTGCCTCTTCCTGTATGTCCGACGTTAGAGCGTCCATAAACAACAGGAAGGACTTAAAGCCGACCCTTGGTGCAACCCTACAGCCACACTGAGCTCGTCGGTGTTGCCACTGCAGCCGACCGGACGTAGTTTCGAGATTGGCTGTACATAGCACGAATTAACTCTTTACTTCCCTACACAACAAAAACCTACTTCTATGAGACTAATAGTAGAGTTTTTGTATTACTCCGGTATTTAGAGAGAAATAAATGAAATAGGAAAGAGAATATTGTACATACATACATAAACTCACGCCTTTTTTCATGGGGGTAGGCAGAAACTACGGAACGCCACCTGCTACGATCCTTACAAACTCCTTTTGCCTCGTTAACGTTCATACATCTGGTCAGTAGGCCGATTGCGAGTAGTATACGAACCTGACCTTTCTGAAGAACATCACCAATAGGGTCACTATATGTCCTCCTAGGGCGTCCCCTCCAGCCGTTTCCACTCACATTTGCCTTGTAAATACATTTTGTTAGTCCCCGTTCATTCATCCTCTCAACATGACCAAACCATCTAAGCATACTCTTTTCAATTTTTGTCACTACATCTTCTTTTAAATCACACCGTTGTCTTCACAAAGAGAATTGTACTCATACTTATCTAAACTCCGTTTATTAGACAATTAACGGCTAAATAACGACAGTTATTGTGAAATATTATTGAAATTACTGCACTTTAGAATTATATTTTTAATGTAAATGGTAAATAGATTGCATTGCTTTGTACTTATCTTGAAATAACAGAGTTCATATCGAAATAACGAAAGAGTGATAACCGTTATTTGTCTAATGTCTAATAGCCATCAATTCGTAACCACGCCGGTTATTGTTTTAAGTAGAGAAAAGAGCGTCCAATTACCGTCGGCGGCAAAAAAGTCGGTGAAAATGAAAACAGCTGAATATGACTTCATTTTTTCTCAAAATCATACACAAAAAACACAATCGTGTCTCTTTCAAACTTTTGTAATCGGTATTACAGTAACGAGTGGTCAAGCAGTAAATAATAGTGTACAACATCATTAAATAGGTATAACGATCCAGAAATTATTATTTCCTAGGACTAATTTTACACGTACGTAAAATCATTACAAAGATTCAAGGCCTTTTAAACCTTAAATCTATTAAACAACATACGACCATAAATAAATTTTGTTTATCATCATTAAATATTTTTGCATTGTACTATTCTAAATGCTCCTTCTGATCTGTAACTAAACCTAACCTAAAACATTCCAGCATGCCAACCCGCGACTACAAGCGACGGAAACTGAGCAACTGATTGTCAAACAATGAGCGAAATCTCCGCCCCTGCGCTATAGAGATGCGCGCAAAGAGGCGGGGCGATGGATTGCTACGTACCGAACAACCCGCAGTTCGGGTTGGTCGAGTATTGCCCGGCAGACCACGGGCTTTGCTGCGATCCTCTACAGTGTACCTGCGTGGAAAACCCTTTGAGAGAGTTCCCGGAAGAGTGCTGTCAGGTGTGTTGATAAAAAATCGGGTGTTTTTTTTCGTGTAGGTGTTGGTTGGTGAAAACTGCGAAGCTGTGAAGGCTGAAGGTAATGATTATAAAGTTAAATCTAATTAAAACATTCAAAAAATTCGTAACTAGAATATTTGGATAATATGCCTTTGTTATGAATGTTTAGTGAATAGATAATCAAGTGTTTTTTTATTTTTACTTCTGGTCCCATGCTGGGCGCCAATTTAAAAGAAATCATAATGACGTTTTTAATTTTAAAGTTGAGGTCCCATGTTGGGCGCCAAGTTTAAGGCGATTAAAATCAAATAAATTATCTATTTGTTATCAATGTACTTAAATGTTTTTGATAAAAATACATACAATAGTCTCTTCCTAATTTATGTAATAAAGATCAAAATGGCACAGACGTTCTATTAGTATCTATTCAGATAAATACAAATCAGATATCTGAATCATAAACCAGAAAGCGGCGAAAAGTGGGCTGTTGTTAGTTGATTTTGATAATCTGCCATCTCTGCCTACTCTTATGGGATTATGGGCGTGAGTATATGAATGTATGTCTGTGTTTATATCGGCGGGTATACCCAAATCTACGATATCTTAAAGAAAAAAATCACCAGTGATGAAAAACAAATGACAGTATCACACATAGCCATCGAATCTTATTTACCGAATGATATCACTAAATATAACTAAAATTCTAGACTGCTTCCTGTATCTGTTCGCTTAGGGTTTTTTTTGAGCATTCTCCTTTACTTGTTTTTTTAAAATATTAATAGTTGTTTTATTTTTAATGAAACAAAAGAAAATAGTGGAAAGGAACATGACATATAGGAAAGAAAGAGAGATTCAGTTGCATTCTAAAATGTAAATAAATACTCAAAAAATACCGAAATGTCGGTATTGAAATATGTAGGTAGGTACTTAACACCACAATAATACCGGTATTGCTATGAAACCCAATACCGCATAGTGCTGTGCCCATGTAGGTTTGTGAGATAAATTATTTTGAATTTGAATTCCAGTTTAGAACAAGAGATTTAACATCATTGATTTTAAAACATACATTCTCCTTACAGCAGGAAAACGAGAACTGCTGTCCAGAAAATGGCGAAGAGCTAAACGCTTTAAGCGATACCATCGCGTGCTCAGCGCTGTCCCCGGACGAGCCGTGGCCACCCGAGGACATGGGATCCTTCTCGCTTCCCCCGCTAGACCTGGAGCCACTGCCATCGCTGTTTCCCTTCTCACCATGCTCGGGATACAAGTACGTTTACTATATTTTAAGAAGAAATGCTGCTGCAGCTGCTGTACTGATATATGTATACTGACCTTATTGGTGATGTTCTTCAGAAAGGTCAGGTGCGTAGTACTTGAAACCAACGGGCGTGTATGACCAGAGTATGAACGTAAACGAAGCAAAAGGTGTATGTGTATACAGGGTGTCTCAAACGTAGTAGTCAAAATGAGGTGAAGCGAAGGAGTCCACCTATCATTAAAAAAATGAAAAACTGGGATGTTCTGAACAGTTCACATCGCTATTATTATTTTCAAGAAATTTACACTTCCACTTGTATTTTTCGACCCTGTGAACATAATTTTCGACGTAACGAGTTCAAATCTGGCTGGAAGATGCCTTGCCAGTCAGATTTGAACTAAAAGTGTAAAATTTCTTGAAAATAATAATAGCGAAATTTTGTGAACTGTTCAGAATATCCTAGTTTTTAATGATGGTGGACCCCTTTGCATTTTCCTTTGGACCACTACGTTTGAGACACCCTGTATATAGGTGTATATGTGTATATATTCGGCGTTCTGTAGTTTCTGCCTATCGACCTGTAGGAAAATGCGAGAGTTTATGTTATTACAATTGGCAGTATTTATAATAGACACATGTAAATATTGCAGTTTCCAAGACATGGAAGCTGAAGAAAGTTTAAATCTGCTTACTTAACGATGATATTTCTTTTAAATACGTCAAGATGTAGGAAGTGTAGATGAAGGATAGCGGGTTTCCAAAAACTCAGTGAATCATTTACCCAATGTTTCCTAAATACTGTAATTAAACAGCTTTAGATAGAGAGAGGATAGAATTGTCATGAGTGGATAGAAAGTTGTCTTTAACGCTTTTGCGGATAGTGACGACCCACAATAGAAGTTTTATTCTTATATGACATCTATGTGCGTTCAATTTCTGGTGCTATCGATGTTTAAAATATTAAATTAAATAAAAAATTAAATATAGTATGTACAAGTGTATATCGAAACTTAAAAAAACCGGCCAAGTGCGTGTCGGACCAGACCACGCACAATGAAGGGTAGCTGGGATGAATTTATCCCAAGAACAAACTTAACATTGTAGTTGAAAAACATGTTCTCCCATACAAAATGTATGTGAGAACATGTTTTTGCAACTGCAAATGTCTCGTAACAAGTGCAAGTAACTAGTAGAGCCTATTTAGCTGTGATAATTTTCCTTTTAATTTCGTTATGTATATACTACTGCTGTGAATTTTCCCACATATTCAGAACTTACCATTTAGCTGTGTGTGGTCCGACACGCACTTGGCCGGTTTTAATCGTCTTTTGCAGTAACCTACTTATGAAGAAAAAACCGAACATAATGTTTAATATTGCTCAACCCCCAATAGCAAATAGCGTAATAATTTAAAGCCAGACTTATAGGGAATATGCAAATGCAAAAAAGAAAAATCCTAAAAATTACAGGCTGACTTTGAAAACATGCAACAAAATTTAAGGGTGTGTTCTACCCATCAATATGAACAACTTTTACTATGAGACCAAATTCGTATTCGCAAAAAAAATAATCGACCTTCTTATACAAAATTGTCCAATCGGGTGTACCTTTATAAAGAAAAGCAGTTTTTTTTTTGCGAATTCTTATTTGGTCCCATAGTAAAAGTTGTTCATATTGATGAGTAGAACACCCCCTGAAATTATGTTGCATGTTTTCAAAGTCACCCTGTATATTTTCGGCATCAGAATTGATCTCAGACCTCATAGCAATTTTACATTTACTTCGCGTTTTCGTTTTAGAAATGGAGAATACAGTTTTCGGCTATGGCTCTATCCCTGTTATCATCTTTTTAAGTAAGTTGATTAGATAATTAACGCAGAGACGATGCGCCCTTAAGATAGGCCGTCGGCGCCACGGCGCGCGGTGGCGGCTACAACGTCTTTCTGGATTTTCACGATGCGTAATGCGGCGGTTGAAGCTTATTATAACGCTTCGAGTACTTTTATCTCTCTTGCGAAAGAAAATAGAATACGTGTGCCACTCTGCAATTTTAGACTGTTTGTTAAGTACTTTTTAGGGTTCCGTAGTCAACAAGGAACCCTAATAGTTTCGCCATGTCCGTCTGTCTGTCTATCTGTCTGTCTGTCTGTACCCGGCTTACCGCAGAGACTGTTAGTACTAGAAAGTTTATTTGGCATGAGTATACATATTAATTACGCCGACAAAATGGTAAAATAAAATCATGAAAACGGAAAAACAGCTAAATGGTAAGTTCTGGATTTGTGGGAAAATTCACAGCAGTAGTTTATATAACGAAATTAAAAAGAAAACTATCACAGCTAAGTAGGCTCTACAAGTTAACGAGTAATTATCGACCAACTTACATTTGCAGTTGCAAAAACATGTTCTCCCATACATTTTGTATGGGAGAACATGTTTTTCAACTACAATGTTAAGTTTGTTCTTGGGATAAATTCAACCCAGCTACGGAACCCTTCATTGTGCGTGGTCCGACACGCACTTGGCCGGTTTTTATTTAATTAGGGTTTAGTGTCTTAATTTTTTTGTCATGCCAAATTGTCAGTTGGTGGCAGCGACAGATTTTATGGAATCTAAGTATATAATAAGTAATCCCTGGCAGCTCTGTGTATGACATACCTACTCAGAGCCGCTCACTCAGATGTCTCCCTGATGGTGGCGCGTGTGTTGGATCATTTAGCTTCCTTCAAAATGGCTGAGCTGAATGGTGCTAATCCATGCGTCATATTCGTGAACGGGCGCCGTCTGTAGGGCTGGTCAACTAGTTAGCTGCCATGGCTTATTTTTAATTTGTTTTGTTTTTCTTTTTATCTACGGACGCTTTTATCATGCACGTCTTTCTACATTGTTCTCACATGTATAGTTTTAACATGAATGATGTAACCAATTTTTGTAACAATTTTTTGATTTCAAAGAGTATCCGTGGAGTTTCTTGCCCGTTCTTCTCCATAGGTACCTACTACGCTTTGGAATGGGCAACTAGCTTCATATTTTCTGACTGACCGACTTCTTGACAATTTAAAAGTGCCTGTAAATGGTTTAATTGAAATAAATGCTTTGAGTTTGAGTTGAGTTCGAGTTTATAATAAAACGATGCAATCCAACACATCCCTTTATTACCAACAGGAGCGGGGCGGGGGAATGCAGGGAAAGAGGAGGGGGAGACGCTGCGGATGTCCTCCTCTCGCTAAAACACGCCGTTGTCCACGGCGACTGCGCCTCCGAGGCCGTACACCCGCAGGTACCACCATCCCTTTCACTCTTACCAACTCCCCCCCACAAGCGGAACAAGGACGGATATACATCTCTCTGTTCAATTCCAAGGATTGGTCCTACGTCTCGCTCTAGCATCAAGGACTTTGATTACCCGTTTCTGTCTAACAGAAGGGGTGTTTGGAGGGAAATTTTTGTATGGAAAACCGTGGAAACAGGGTTCCGCCCTTTGAGGGTTTCGATATTATGAAATAATTGTAATTAATATGGGATCTTGGATTATTATCGGCTTCCCTTTGTAAATGTTTATGTGTGGCTTCACGGGATTTATTGAAATTAGAATTTTGATGGATTAATAATGTTTTAAGTTGATTGGTTTTGAAAAATCCACGCGCATTTCTTGGTACCCGTCGAATATACCTACTTTATGGAATTTGTTTTATCCTTTATCGACTCACCTGCTCACAAGTACTGTAATTTCTAATTACTAGTAGTCGGTCAAGTGGCTTGTATTATAAAGTCTTCATATACTCCTTAATCGAGCCAGTACAATTATTTTGTAAAGGGTCTATAAATTAGATGGTAGATAGTAAATTCGGAACAATAATTACACCAAAATGACGGGCATTATGTCGTCTTCAAAAATACATAAAAACTTTTTCTTTGACGATTAAAAAAAAAATCTAAAGTGGAAATGCACGGTGGCTCGATAGGAGTTTATTTTATTTTTATTTCAGATTAAAAGGTAAAATTTAACACATGCTGTTAAATTGTACCTTTTATGCTAACAATTTGACAGTGACCGCGCAGTATAGAATGTCATAAAAACAACAGAATAATTATTCTGTTGTTTAACTAAATTATTTAGTTCAATGACCCCGAGAAAAGAACGAAACTATGTCAGTAGGTAACGTAATTTTTTGCCCAAGCAAACGGCAACTATTTTTAAGTCACCTTAAAAAAAAAAAACTCTCGAAAGAGCAGCCTTCTTTTGTAGAAACCTATTTTGTTACAATGAATTAATGACCAAAGCAATAAAGATTATACAGGGTGGCGTGACATCGACACACAAACCATATCCCCGAGCGTAGAAATGTGTGATCGATAACAAAAAATGTTTTCATGGAAATGTGCAATACCTTCACGGTCAAAATGAATAGAACAGCATTTTTTTTTAAATACCCGACGAAACTTTTTAACGCAGGGGCACAGATATATACAGACGAATTTGGATGACATTTGGCATTATGGCCTGGACCAGTAGAATACTTTGGACCAGTTTACTGTAGACCATCACCTGGATTAGCACATGGGATATTTTTTTATCCCGTTATTCCCACGGAATCAAGACTTTTGCGGGTGGAACCGCGGGGCGCAACTAGTAACAAATACTCTTTGAATAGTGTAAAGAAGTAGGGCGGGAAACTCATTAAGTATGATTGTGACGTATTGTAGTTTGCGGCACCTAATAATATAAATAGTTAAGTAGTTGAGGACAAACGAAGTCATCTTTTCTAAGTAACACACACGTGTTAGGCATAATCGAACAGATTACGTGTGACTCCGGATTTTTAATTTGTCTGTCTGTCTCATCTATCAATTTAATCTGACGTCCCATAGCCTCAAACCAGCGGACCACCAAGACGCTTCCAACGATACCCCGTTTGTCAAATTGTGATGAGTAGTTTAGAAGTTATGAGGGAACAGATGTACATACATACATACCAGTAAAACTCATAACCCCCCTTTTTGCTTCGCCGTAGTCGGGTAAAAATACAGTAACATTAATTATTGAAAAGCAATCATAGCACCTTTGAACTTGGTATCGATAAAAACAAATAAAAAATTGTGCGTTAAAATTTTGAAGTGTTTGTTCAAACCAATTTGCAGAATGAACTTCAAAGTCAAAGTTAAATAATTTATTTCAATTAGGCCGTTTTGAACGTCAACATTTACAAAAGGTGGCTTAGTCATCATTAGAATGAAAGAGAAAACAAGTTAAAATTTTAATATCCCCCGACGCAATTCCCGGTGATGCTGCAGTATCGGTTTAAGGTTACTTCTAATATAATTGGAGTAACAGAATACTAAATTTCGAATCGATCAGACACTAGAAAAGAGCTGATAATCTTCAAACGGCTGAACCGATTTTATTGAATTGTTGCTAAGCACATTCTCGATCAAGACATCTTTCAAACAAAAAAATAATAATAAAAATCGGTTCAGCCGTTTGGGAGCTACGACGGAACCGACAGATAGGTACACAGATACATACGTTAAGACCAGGCACTCTAAAATAATTTCTACGCAAGCTCCGCCACTGAGAGACCGGTTAGACCGCTATGGTGTTAGACGCTAACATAGACGCTAACACAGCCGTAATAAGGTTGAATACCGCGTGCGCTCTTTGATCGCGTTCGAGCTCGAAACTAAATGTCGTAAGTCTCAATTCTTATTTTGTTTATAACTAAAGTAATAATTGATCTAGAGAAAAAATATCTTGTGGCTGGATAGTAAACTATATTTTCTTACTGTTAACATTTATTTTAGACATAAAGGCCCAGCAATCTTGAAAAAAAAAGTAATAATCTTTAAAAAAGACATGATTTTTGAATAAAAAATGAATCGAGCGAAAATGTTACAATTACGTAACTGTCTTGTACATGGAAAGAAAAAGATCCAATGAATCATATACTAAAGTTCCATTTTGATTGTATGTGTGACTGTTTCAGAATATTAATGCAAATTAACATAAAATTTAGGGAGCCTCCTCTTGAACTTATAACACCCCCCTTTTTCCGTCGGGGGTTAAAAATTACATAGGTATAATAAAGAAATCTCGATGATCAAGTCGTAAAAACCATGCGAGGCGAGGCAGTTCGCTAGTAATAAATGATAAAATAAAATTAGGAGTTAAATATTAATATAATATACACCTTCCGGAATAAACTCTTCAAATGACACCGAATGAAAACCGAATCCGTAGCTTAGCAAAACGTGTTTGCTACGCCGCCGTCGCGTCGTAGAGCCCATGCGTAGCACATCGCGTAGCACATGGCGTAGCAGACGTAGCATTGTACCGAGGCTTTTCATTTTCGAATGACGCGAACAGAGAATTTAAACGCACGAAAGTATTTTTTTTTGTTTGTTTTTATTTACTTATAGTTTTCTATGATGCAGATACAGATCATTTCATTGCGTTTAAAATCCCTGCATTAAATCCATCAAGTTCAGGATACTTTTAGGACCTATTTAAGTACCTACTTATTTTGGTATTCTGTAAAATATGCAGTCTGAACTCAGAACCTTGTATACAGGGTGTAATTTTAATCACCGTTTTCCTCTTAAGGGGTCATTGTACTCATCATTATGAACAACTTTTACTATGGGACCAAACCTGAAATCGTGAAAAAGAAATCAGTTGTTCCCTACATTTTGACGAGTTATGCGAACATAAATGTAGGGAACAGCTGATTTTTTTTTCACGATTTCAGGTTTGGTCCCATAGTAAAAGTTGTTCATAATGATGAGTACATGCGTACAGGGGCGGCATGCGTATTTGCGACAGCTGGAAGGCGCGGCACGCGTATTTGCGACTGCTGGAAGGCGCGGGACGCGTATTTGCGACTGCTGAAAGGCGCGGCACGCGTATTTGTGACTGCTGGAAGGCGCGGCACGCATATTTGCGACTGCCGGACGGCGCGGCTCCAACTCGTAGTGATGAGAAAGATCACGTAGAAACTACGTGTTTTTTTTTTATCATTATGCTTTTCGGCCATTCTACGAAGTGGCCAAAATCCAGTTCGCTCTATATATCTCCTTTTTAAATAAAGCTACATTTTAACAATAGTGTGTATTTTGCTTTATTTAATGTTTTCTATCGTCACTCATTTCAATTAATACATAATATCTTTCATTTATTAAGATTTTGCGCGTTTCCTGTAGACCAAATCACGTCCTGTAGACTGTTCGCGACATAGGTTGCCGTATCCACAGATGTTTTAAAAATACTTTCTCATATTTTGAAGTAGCTTATGTGAGCGTATGTATTGCAAATATAATAAAGTAAATTCGCGTGTAATTTAAAAAAATTACGACGTTTACATTTCAAGTTACAAAAGATTCTACAGTGTTCGCAAAAAACTAATCACTCCTGTAGACAAACATGAAAAATCCGGTATTTTTTTAAATATTTTGTATAGCATCAATATTTACTTTTGCTAGCAACACTGAAACACGTAGCTATCATCATCAGTCTCTTATTGCTGGCCATATGACGTAATTTTCTAGATTTTGATAAGATTTGAGCCATTCTACAAAGTGTAAAAGTTGGTGCGTCACTTCTAACATCGTCATAAAACAGTAAGTTCTTAATTCAAAATTATAATTTTACTTTGGTCTTGTTAAATAGCGGTAAAATGATGGAACGTGATGGAAGCCGCGTTTTATAACCTCCAATATTCGCCACGGCATGGACTAAAGTATTTGTTCATCACTTCTGTCGAACTCACTTCTGTCGACAACCTTGTCTACAGATGTGACGAATGCCTACAGATGTGACGCTTTTGCGAAATATTTCTTATTGCTATTTGATAAAGATTAAAGTTCTCTTTTAGAAAACCTTTGTTGTATTAAATAATTCATTTTTTAAGACAATACACGCCGTTTTTGCTGAGTTTAGTACAAAATGCAAATTTGTATACAGAAATGACGTATTTCTACAGTTATGATGTGGTTTTATGATAATACTAGTGTTTTCTAAAAGTGATCAAAATTTTATTTGTATCTGATTCCGCTTGGTTTGGCGTGGCTTGCCTGAAGCATTATTCATCTTTAAGTTACTTTTCTGCAAAAATCTGCAAATTAACATCCGTCTACAGAAATGACGTCTATCTGTGACAGATGTGATTTGGTGCTTTATTTTTATTTCCAGAATTTCGATTCTAATCGCAAAAATAGCAAGAAACAAAAAAAATTGACTGAAGAAGAAAAGAAGAAGTGCCATAAAGAACAGAAAAAGAGATATATACAAAAAACAAAACAGAAAATGCTGAATTGGAGGAAAGGCGAAGAAAAGACGGAAAAATACCAAAGGAAAAAAGCATCAGGAGAGATCAAGATGTTTAAAGAACAAACTCCAAGAGTACAGCGAAAGATAAAGAAGAGGAATCTTAAAAATCCTATTATCATACAAGCGAGACGACTAAACTGTGCTAATTGTTCACCAGACCAAGTTTGTCGTCACTTTGGCATGATTATTGTTAAAGGCAAAGAAGAATCATCAAACCGAAACGTGCTGATTGAGAGCCCCGATAGGTCCTCTGCAACCCCCTTGCCTGTGGAACTGTGCTAAAAATTGCTCATTATAATATCTACAGAAGTGAAGTCACATCTGTAGACATAGTTTAATTATTTTTTTGTTTGTAACCGTTGGTTATTTTTATGATAATTATGCCTTAGCAAGTGAGAAGACACAATTTTTTTTGAGTTTCTAACGTTGTTTTTTTCTAGAATTGTATTTATTGTCGTTATTTTGTAATATTGTCTATTCTGTCGATAATGGCGTCACACCTGTCGACAGGCAAAACTCTTAAAAGTGCCATAAATGCTAATTTTGTGATTGATGATCTCTAAAACTATTTTTAGATTAACTTATGGTTAATTTGAATTCTTCCTACCTCAATAAAAACGCCTAATCATTGAATTTGTTTTAATTTAAAAAAAATGTTAGGTTCGTAGAATGGCCGTTTTGTAAGATAGCGGAACAAATGATTAAACACAAAGTTTATAGGAAATGAAATTTAAACTTTAGTAAATTATTTTAAGCAGTTATTTATAGAAACCACAGCAACCCATTTGAACTAAAATCCGTTATAATTTAGTCACACGATCACTAATTACTGTACCTACATAAATATTGAACTGTCATAATTTTATAGGTACAAAATAAATCAAAAGTTTAGGTATAGTATCGGGCTTTAATTATCAGCACACACACACAGTAATAAAAAATGGAATCAAGGAGTAAGTTGACAGAGGATCGACCTGCATCCTAATAGCGTAATACACGATCAAGCACAATCTGAATGTTGTTGAACTGTCAAAATTCAACAGATTAGTCTTAATCGTTTACGAAAATGTGTTACTCAATTAGATAGCTGATCAGTTGTCCTTGTTGAATAAAAATAAAAGTTATAAACACTAAAACCCAACTACGTCAAAAAAGTCAACTTAAAAGGTATAAACAAAACATCACAGACAGACAAATTAATTTCCGTAGTCACAGGGCATAAATCGAACAGATTACGTGTGACTCCGGATTTGACCACCTTTTTCAAATGTGGGTGACCGGTAGATACAGTCGCCGTAAGCCAAAAAAAAACTGAACACGTGTTTTGTCTGCGTATATATACACTTGACGTTGTAAGTGTTCAGATATTTTTGGTTAGTTGTGTGTATGTAATTTATTGTCAAGCATCTGCTCAGATATTAATGAAGTAATGAATGTTCAGATATTTATGGTAACTTGTAGTTTGGAACTTATGGACATTTTAAATTGTACAGAAGTATTTGGCCACCTTGTCTGCTACAATATATCTGGCGGCGACTGTTCCTATGGTCCACCCAACCCAACCTCTGTCTAACCCTTCGGAAAAAACAAGGCGATATGTTTATATCTATTATCTTACCCAGATGATGGTGAACAACGGCGGCTACCCGTACTACGAGCACTACGGCGGCGCGCCCCTGTTCCCCACCATGAGCGTCAACGTGTCCATGAACATGACCATGCACGGGTGTCCGCCCGAGCAGCTGTGTTCACAGGTTTGTTGCAGATATTTACTTACTCTTCCTCTACGGTGCGGCTGTTAGTATGAATAACAATAAATAATTAGTACAATTAATGCTACATTAATAAATTAATATTTTAATTAAGGCAAATGCTTAGTTATTTAAATGCGAAATTAGCATCATTGTACAAGTTAGTAAGTACATCTAAAGTTAACGTGTTATAAATAAATGAATAGTAATAGTAAAAAAAAAATTTAGGCCGGCTTGCACAACAAACCGCTAATTCATAGATCTTTAACAGTCGTTACAGGTAGTTGCAGAAGCCCAAAAACTCTGAGAACCAATATATCTTACCAATCTTATTATGTTAGTAACGGGGTTGTGGAGGTCATATAGGCAGTCCCTCCATGTTAAATACTGGGGATTCAGCTGCATACGGTTAGACTGGAAGCTGACCCCAACATAGCTGGGAAAAGGCTAGGCAGATTGATTGCACAACTAACTGCTAAATGTATTTAAAATATCGCTCAGTTTCTGTCAATTGATTGAAGAATACAGAGACAGAATAGTGTTTTAAATATCTTTAGCGCTAAACTTATAGAAGTAGTGATTTGTGGTGCAAGCGGTAAGTAAAGTAAGAAAAACCGATAACGACAACGTCAATTACCTACATTTTGGAGGTGAATTCTTTTGACTTAATTCTACATTATAAAGAACTGGATTTAACTACAAATAATAAACTGTAATAAATAAGAATCAACAATACGTAAAACTAACAAGTTGATCATATTCAAACAACCACGAAGGTAGCAGACTACGCGGTAACGGAAGTGCGAAATAAAGTTAGCTTTAAACCCATGTTATATCTTTCTACTTTAAAATAATCATAAACTTTAAATAATCAGAAAACGTAGATAACAGAAAGACTTGTTTATTAAATCGAAAATGCACACAATTATAATTAAGTAAATCAACATTCTGTCTTCCCAGATGCAATGGAACCAGAACGCCGCAACTCCCTCAGTCAACGTGGTCTACCCACAGACTCAAAACGTGATCAGCTCCTCCACCTACCCTTCAGCGACCTACTCTTTCACCGCGGACTTCAGAACACCTAACCAGAGCGACCCTCTGATCACCGCCACGTCAACCTTCAAGCCAATATTGCAGAACCCTCAAAAACCCAACCCAAACTACTCGTTATTCCAGCAGAAACCTAACTACTCCAATCAGAAGGGTTTGGGTCAGAGTTTGAAGCGGCCACCTTCGAAGCTTTATGCTCAGGAGGTTCAGAAGGAACAGAACATGGGGAATGGGTATATTCTGAATCAGGGACAGATGCATCCTCAGGAGTATGGGTATGCTTCGTGTGTTAATTCTTCAGGAAAAGTGCCGGTGAGTTGTGTTATTAATATACACGGTGAAATTTTAATCATCCTTTTCCTCTTAAGGGGTCATTGTACTCATCATTATGAACAACTTTTACTATGGGACCAAAACTATGGGAAAAAAAAAATCAGCTGTTCCCTACATTTTGACGAGTAATGCGAACATAAAGTAGGGAACGATTTTTTTAAATTTCACTGTGTGTATTATTACTAACGTTCGGTTATAAAGTTTAACATAATATTAGTTAACATAATATTTTAATGAAAGTCCTGGAAATAAGGTCTCACTATCAAGTGTTATTACCTATTGTTGACGAAATTATGTTTTCCACGAACTGAAGAACTCTCGTTCTATCCTCTACCCTACCATGCACAAAACTACAAAACCTTTTATATCTTTTAAACACCTTTAAGGCTTGCCCATTTACAAAAAATGTATTCACAATTTTGTATTTTGGTATGGTAGGCAGTAGATACAATAATATAATGGTAATCATGTCTTCCCAGGTGGGAGCCCTCAGCACTTGCTCCGAAGATGATGAACAGAAACCCAACCTCTGTCGCATTTGCGGCAAGACTTACGCTCGCCCTAGCACGTTGAAGACCCACCTTCGAACACATTCTGGAGAAAGGCCCTACAGATGTGGAGACTGTAATAAGAGCTTCTCGCAAGCTGCCAACTTGACTGCGCATGTTAGGACGCATACTGGTCAGAAACCGTTTAGGTAAGTTACGAAAGTTTGGAAAAAAGGAAGTTCCAAGTAGATTGGGTCCTCTATTCCTCCTTTTGCATGAAGATGCTCTCTAATACCTCTTTTGGAAAACTTGCACTTACCCTCGTTCTGCAGACCCGATTTTTTTTAATTGATTGAATTCTCTCCGTCAGATACTAAAATGTAGCAGAATGTGATTGAAATATTCTGCCTCCGCATACCTGAACTTATCTGGGGTTAGTCACAAAATTGGGCTTTAGAACGAAAAAATAAGCGAATTTGAAATGAACATTATCTAATTTCATATTTTATATTCATGTTTTATACAAATTGAGTTTTATACGAACTTAACTTACCTAAATAGTTTCTGTATTATCCAATATAGATGTCCAATATGTGATCGTCGGTTCAGCCAAAGTTCCAGCGTGACGACACACATGAGGACGCATTCTGGAGAACGACCCTATCAGTAAGTGCTTCTTTATTGTCACTCTGTACCTATCAAGAGGCAGGCTAAAAGTACCCAAGTAAAAGAAAACTTTGTGTTGTTTCGAATAAGCATTATCATACCTACTGATACCTACCTACTTTTACAAAGTTTCGGACTACGTTGACTCTTTAAGAATAGTTAAGCGGAATAGGTTACTAAATATATCTACGTCTATTGCAATTAATTTTTTTGGCTTGCTTATTTTTATACTATTCAATAAAATTGACGATCAAAGTTTTTTTAGGAGAATCAGTTGGCTCTGGGCAAAAACCCTTAGTTGACTGGTAGAGAATGCCTAAGGCATTAAGTCCGCCTTTGTACCTTTTTTGTGCGAAAAGTTTAAATAAATAAATAAAAGAGGTGTTTCTCAAAAAAAAAACTTGGAATCTCTTCGTCCTTTTAGTTTGTCGATGGTAATCTAAATGGACTCGGCCTAGAATATGGCTATAGTGTGGGCTATAGTTTGGCGCCATCACTAGCGTACTCCAGTTCCTGTAACGTGTAGATGACAGGTCATCGTTTGTGCAGCAGCACCACTTCTTAGAATTGAAATGTGATAGTAATAAATCGATGTTTGTAATTTTGTGTATGTCTTTTATCAGGTGCAGATCTTGCAAGAAAGCTTTCTCGGACAGTTCGACGCTGACGAAACATTTGCGTATCCACTCTGGAGAAAAACCTTATCAGTGTAAATTGTGTTTATTGAGGTAAGAAAACCAGTTCTATCCACTTTTCTTCTCGAGTTTCTCGTCCAGAAGCAATTTTCGATGATGCGTTTGAAAGGCTAAAGCTCATGCCCCGAAAAAGAGACCCGCTGCAAATACAGTCAATCGCACATCAGTGGTAACACTTGCACTACGAGAACCGGCCTTACTGCTTCGACGTGTGCGGTTGAATGTACCTATTATCAGCACGATCTCTCGACTTAAAGTATTGCCAGCGCACATCGAATATTTGGTTAGCATTCTTACTGAGCGCATTGATAATGCTACCATAAATGTCACTGCGCTCAGGCTTCGTTCTTGCGAAAATCATACAGATTCCTGGTTAGTTGATTGCCTGCTTTTAGCGATAAGACGCCCATTGGGTCACCTTGTAAAATGTCTACATTTATAATTACCTGTAATTTATATTATATGGTGGATATAACATAACTCGACTGTATTCCCCAAAGGGTTGGGCGGAGGTGTACCTATAGTACACCCATATTTCACCAATAATGTTTGAAAACCGGGCACAAATCCAGACTCCAGCCTACTACTGAAAAATTCCAGATGGAAGAACGCAATAACACTTTCCCCGACCCGGGAATCGAACTCAGGACCTCATGCTCAACAGTTGCGACCGCCAGAACGACGAGGCAGAGAAACTCAAATATAATACCAATACTTAACATAATATTACCCAATATTATGGTGGATATAATAAACAGAATTCTGTAATCTATCACGTTATGATAGTTGTGGCTAAAGAAGGGCTCCTCTTTAGCCACAACTACCATACAAATACCTTCACCACTATTTTTCCCCCCAGGTTCTCCCAATCTGGCAACCTGAACCGTCACATGAGGGTTCACGGCAACATGTCAGGTGGAATGCTCGGCTGACACTTGCAGAGGTGCGGCCTCTCCGCCGTCTACTATTGAACTAACTGGACTACGACTACGAAAGAGTGAAGTGTCGTTAGAACAGAAGAAAAGAGACTTTTGAAATTGTGTTTTTAGTCATGTATAATTCTAAAAATACTTAAGTATAAAGTCAGTTACTACGGTGAATGATAATAAAGGAGATCTCGGCCGTTCGCAAATTTTATCACCGAGGCTTATTTGTCGATCATAATGAAACGTTTTTTCTAATGTTACAATAACGATGAAAAAATAACTACTTTCGAACCTACGTAAATAATACTTGCACGCTTACGGCTTACCTATACATGTAGCCCGTAGGTAGGTACTTACTGGTAAAAATACTTCTACTACTTAGCTCTAAGTTTTGTCTTTTAATTCCATTTTGAAAATGTTAGCAATTCATTGTAAATATGACAAAATTATGAGAAAATGTTTGTACATAACTATTGTAGGTTTTTTAGATATAAGTAAATATGCCAACATTGCAGTATTACAATGATCTAGTCATTAATTAATAGCACTTTCATATTATTAATGTTTCATTGACGAGAATTTTTGAAATTCTTTTTATGCTGATGGTCAATCCAACTGGCCCTGTGAATAGAAAAGATTAATTTTATATTTAATGTTGCACTTATCAGTCACCACTACCAGTATTATTATTGTAGCATAGCTTTGTAAATGAAATTGTGAAATAAAATTAATAAATCAATTCTTCAAATCTATGTTGTCTTCTTTTTGTATTTAACCGCGCTTTTTCATCACTTCAAAAATGGCGCGATTGTTCAGTGTTGTCAGTCACGTAAGATAATTTTATACCCAGAGCCTTTATACCTAGTGATTTGTAATGTAAAATAATCAAGTGAAAAATATTCAAAAAAATTATCATTTATTATAACTCGGATTTTATTGTATCACGTACTAGAATGTTTCATATTTGGCTAAGTCGACGAACTAAAGAAGTTGGAGTTGGGTAACAAGTCTGTTTATAGCTTAATTTTATTTCTGAACGCATCGCTATCATTCCTAAATATAAAAAAAAAAATAGGTTTTTTTGGTCACGTATCTCATCAAACATAATCTCAACTTACTATAAAACTGGATTGTAATTTATTAAGGCGTGATAATGACACTAAGATAGAAATTAACTATCTAATCAAATATTTTATAATAATATTTGAACATTTCAATGCAAATTCTTTAGCTAACGACAGGTCTAAATATAGTTTATTGTTAACTCAAAAAGTAGACACTTAACGAACTCATCAGTTTATTCAGTTTGACACATCATGATATCTCCGAGAGATTTCCTTGTCGGGAATAAAGTAATTCAATAATTTACGCCTGATATACGGGTCAACCGGTGCTTTAAAGCTAAGAATTTGATAAAACAGTTATTTACACTGCCGCTGTCTGTTAATGAGGTAGCATAGATTGTGTAAATATCCTATTACTACTACGAAATTTATTCCATTGGTCGGAATTGTTACATTTCGTGGTGTAAATCGTCAATTTACTTGTAAATATGACTGAAACTTCACCGGATGAGCCGAATTCTAATCGAAAGGACTTTATTTGCGGGGTTGTTGAAGGTAATTGTTGTTATTTTTATGTGAAAGTATGTGATATAGGTTTATTGTAGATATACATATTCTATCTAAGTTTGTAATAGTGTGAATGACCTATGCTTCACTATTACAGGCTTTTACGGACGGCCGTGGACTACTGAACAAAGGAAAGATTTGTTTCAAAAGTAAGTATTCTTTATAACCTTATTTATGTAGAAAACAAATTATGGTTAAAACAGATGTTCATATTATAAATACATGATTTATTTAAAAACTCTGCAGTATCAGAATTACTGTTTGTTTTCGTAATTAAAGAGACATATTTACTTGATATTTACTATTTTGTATATAATATTTGACATTGGCATTCTCTAACCTAGTAACAGGTCTCAAGAAATGAAACGAAATTGTTTATTCTGTAAATAGGATATCCAAATCACTTTTAAACGTCATATTAAAAATAAGCTAGATGAGGTCAGCGTGTCCTATCTGACTACTCTGAGAATAAAGGTCGATAACAAAGTCAGAAGTTGCAGTCTCTTATAAAGTCCAGACATAATCTTGGTCAGGCCATATGACGACCATGTAGATTAGCGTCTGAAATGGTCTTTTGAGGAAAGAATAATCTTGGTCAGGCCATTATAGGACCATGTATATTAGCATCTAAAATGGTCTTTTGAGGAAAGAACCACACAAAAGAACTTAGTCAATGGTTTTATAGACCAAATAAACAAGATCATAATTATGGCCACAGTCAGATCTTTCTAGATCTTTAGATCTTTCACATACCTAATCTTCTGAATCTTTTTTGTACAAACAAGTTACTGCAAAATGAAACTTTTGCAAACACAATTTGCATAATAAACATCAATTTTTATTAATGTTTTGTGAATGTTGTATCAAAATATAACTATTGGATATTATGTATTGTTGTTCTTGACTTAATTACCAGCTGGTACTTTATTCTTCTCCTTTAATGTAAGTTAAAGTTCAATGGACTCTATTATTCTTAATCTGTACTGTACAACAATAATTATTACAATTGTTGAATGAATGTTTCATGAAAAATTGGCATGCTTATCTCTGAAATAAGTTTTCAAACAGCAAACCTTACAGTGGTAGAGAGAGATAGACATAACCCATAACATAATCACGTCCGTAATCCCCGAAGGGTTAGGTAGATATGTATGGTGTTGTAGTGGGGTGCGGTGTAGACATGTCTAAAAATAGAATAAGTCCAATAATAGAATAGGATATAAAGATAATAAGTAAATAATAAGTAAATAAATAAATTTCATTTCCAAAAGTAATGTACAGAGTAGGTATGTGCTGCATTTACAGCAACTTATACGTGCACTGAAATTTGATCAATGACCCCCATGTTAGGTAGAACCTGTGTTACAAGGGTCAAATGGCAGTTGCAATGGCAATGGTCAACAGATGTAAAGTATAACAATCAATACTACGTAGTTTAATGACATTCTTCAAGTATTTACTTACAGTGTCTTAGTAAACATTACTAATGATGTTGTAATAGATAATATTACGATATTTACAAAACAAAAACAAACTTTACTATGTACATTTATTTACTAGCTAAGATAAGATAATAAATTATTGTCTTTCTTGAGGAGTTGCATTAGTTCAATAACTGATGTTATTGATCAAAAACAATACAGCTCAATCAATCTGCCCAGCCTTTTCCAAACTATGTTGGAAACCGGATGCAGCTGAATACCATTATTTTACATGGAGCGACTGTCTCTGATCTACACAACCCAGTTACTGGGTAACATGATACCTTTTGGTTTTCAAACTTTCGGGCTTCTGACGCCCCATAACAATTGACAATTTATGTGTCATGTATTGTGTATATCTTTTGTTAAAGATCCTAAATAAGTAAATAGGTATAATTATTGGACAAGGTTAACCTGTTGTGCTATCTTTGGTATTGTTCATCAAGTTATTGAGCTCCTTAAGTTCTGAGTTGAGCTCCAGGATTCGACTGGACAGGTCCACTCAAATTTTTGTGGTACTTTCGTCAAAAGGCCATTTCACACAATAATCTACATGTTCCTCCTGACCAGTGTTATGTCTTAGACTTTAAAAGAGACTGCAACCTCTGTCTTTGTTTCGACCTTTTTGCTCAGAGTAGTCAGATAGGAAACGCCGACCTCATCTAGCTTATTTTTAATATGACGTATAAAAGTGATTCCGATATCCTTTTTATAGATTAAACAATTTCATTTCATTTGAATGAATAAGATGTCACCTAAATCATAAATAAGTACAAAACAAAACAAAACAGATTTCTATACTTAATGTAATTAAACAATCATAAAATCAATATGATAATTCACAGGCTTAAAAAATGGGGCATGGATATGTATGTCTACGCACCGAAGGACGATTACAAACATCGAGCGTACTGGAGAGAACTGTACACCGTGGAAGAAGCAGAACACCTGACTTCCCTCATAACGGCTGCCAAGGCACAAGGCATCATATTCTGTTATGCATTGTCTCCGGGACTGGATATCACTTACAGTAGTCAGAAGGAGATTACTACGTTGAAAAGGAAATTGGAACAGGTATGGAAACAAAGTTCTTTTTTCCTGTGTAGTTGTGAGTGGAACGGGTTGCGAAGGGATTATAACATGTTTCACGCTGCAGCATGGCTGTCTGAGAAAACACTTAGATTTTCAATATTCATTCAATAATTAGAAATTCATCCATTTGTGTTATTGTTTATTGTCAACCATTAAGTTGCCTATAAATTAAAAAAATACCTTACTTTCTAATTATATTAAATTTTTATCTTAACGGGCCTATAATATGTTTAATTTACTGCCCTACACAGGCTTCGAAGTTGTATTTTGATTAAATGATGTAATTTTCTCTTTTCTTTCAAGGTGTCCCAGTTCGGCTGCACATGCTTCGCCCTCCTGTTTGATGACATTGAGCCCGAGATGAGTGAGGCTGACAAACAAATATTCCAGAGCTTTGCGCATGCACAAGTAAGTATAACAGTACAGTTTATAATCCAGTAGCTAACTGAAAACCTTCTGAATCAAATATGCTGGTCTTATGTCGTCCACCAATAGTAAGATTTACTGCTTTCCTTTGTTGATTTGAGCTGACGAGTTGGGCATTACTTCTTATAGGAATTTCTGCCTGCTTCATTCTACAGAAGTGCATGAATATAGCTGTATAATTATAAAAAAGCATGCTGGAAAATTCTCTTTAATAAAACCGGCCAAGTGCGTGTCGGACCACGCACAATGAAGGGTTTCGTAGTAGGGATGAATTTATCCCAAAAACAAACTTCATTGTAGTTAAAAACATATACTCCCATACATTCCGACTGCAAATGTAAGTTTGTTACCACAATATTGAGGGACTTAACATGTTTTGAGACTAGACTTCTTATAGGTTTTCGTGTAATCTATGAGAAAAGTATCAAACTCTGAATAAACAAAAAAAATTAGGCTCAGTAGTTTCAGAGGTCCCCTTATCTCTGAAACTACTGAGCCTAAAATTAAAAATAAATGGTAAATTTTCATCAATTTTCTTAAATACCTTTAAAATTATATACAACTATACTTGAGATCCTCATAACAAGCAAAATCATTTAGTATGTCACACGGTACAGTTTGCAAAACTTTTATTTTTATTTTTCCAATTTGCCCCCGATAATTCAACCAAAAAAAAAAAAATTGAATCAAAATTCATTTATTTACGTTACACGTCCCCGTACGTACCCGTTCGGGTAACAAAAATTCATATATGTGTATCAAATGTACACAAAATTGGCCCAGTAGATTCAGAGCAAATTGGCTGTGACAGACAGTCAGCCAGCCAGCCAGACACACACACGAGTGATCATACAAGGGTTCCGTTTTTGCATTCAGACGTACGGAACCCTAAAAAATGAATCATAATTTTTTTATGCACGAATATTATTGTTTGTAAAAATAAATAACATTGTTGTTGAAAATTACATTCCATTCAAATCTTAACAGTGTAACAGCTAAACAGTGCAAAAAAAAAGAACTTTATTAGTAGTTTTAAATCAAACAGCTATCTTGCAAGTAACCCATGCGTGACTGTAGACACAGCTAAGTGGCCAGCGTTAAGCTAACGGCCTTCAAAATTACTAGTTCGCCTGACTGCACAGCCTTGCAGTTTCATACGTTATAATATGCAGTTGGATACATTGATTAGAATGTGCAGTTGCTATGGCGACAGGCAACTTGGTGGTGCATTTATTTTACAGAGATATTCGCAACTCCTTTTTGAACTATTCATAGTTTACGAATGTGGCCCAGTGGGTTACGAGTTGTAAGTCGTAGGTTCGAACACAGGCAGGCGCTTTACGTTGTGTAAATAATTTCATCACCACTGCTCTCAAAACTGTGAAAATGGAAGGAAGACATCGTGAGGAAACCGGCATGTACTAGAACCAAAAATTCGAAGTCGTGTGACATCTACCAACCCGCACTGGGCCCGCGTGGTAGATTACAGCCCATTTCCTCCCAGTGGGAACATGATACGCTGATTATGCAAAACAAGTCGGGTTTTTTTTTTTTACACTGTTTAAAAAACATATTTTCGAAATTGTCCGTGGTTCAGAGTGCGCATTTTAATACAGACTAACCGCCTCTGTGGTCTAGTGGTCAGACCACCTGTCTCAGACCCAGTGGCCCCGGGTTCGATTCCCAGTGGGGGCAAAAATTTCTGCCTGCTTTGGTTGGTGGTAGGGCTTGTTCTAAGTCCACTAGGCTAAATACCACCATCTTATCTAAGTCTGTCGCCATAACACCAATGTTAGCAGCATTGTTATGTTTCGGCAGTTAGAGGTAAGATAGCCAGTTCCTCTGTGGTTGAGGATTCCGGGTGAAGCTCGCTTCCACCTTCGGCCTGATCATCACTTACCATCAGGTGAGATTCAGGCTAAGAGCTTTCCCGTTGTGGTTTAAAAAAAAGAAAAAAAGACTCTCAGCACTTTTCTTCCAAATATAATGAAAACCTCTTCTGTCCGCCCAGGTATCTGTAACCAACGAAATCCACCAGCACTTAGGCTGCCCTCGCTTCCTCCTGTGCCCCACGCAGTACTGTTCCACTCGCGCCGTGCCCTCCGTCAACAGCTCCGAGTACCTCAACACTCTGGGGACCAAACTGTCGCAGCAGATCGATATTATGTGGACTGGTATGTGTTTATTCTTCTCTAGTATTGACATGGATTTTATGACTGATCAGACAGCTGTGCTGCTGGGGAGTTTGTTGCGCCAGTTCTTCTTCCCAGCTAAAGCACTAGGAAGTGGTGAAGGGTGGGCGTGTTGGGGGACTGTCTTATGTAATTTTGACGTTCGAAAAGTGCTGATTCTCAGATTGATTGATTGTTTGATTTTGATTAGATTTGTTCATGCTGAGATAAAAAATAACATAATATTAGCAAGGCTGCTGGTGTAATTCAAGGGTATACCGGACGAATAACGGATAGAATATCTTTATTTTGCACTAGCTGCGCCCCGCGGTTTTACTAATATCGGAATATCGGGATAAAAACTAAAGGTCATGTGAAATCCAAATCCGTTCAGCCGTTTTAAGGCTCGTACACATTGGTGCGATATCGCGGGCTTGACAGGCAGTACCCAGTGTGTATGAGCCTTTAGCGTGAAACCGTAAAAAACAAACAAACCAACAACCAAATTCAATTCGCTATAAAAAAAAAAAATGATAGTATTAGGATAGCATAAAATTAATCGGTTGAAATGATGAAATAATAATTGCATTCATTTTATTTTTTATTTACTTGAGAAAGCGAATTTCAATGACTAAATTCTTTTTATTGTCAGCATTGCTATCTTGCTAATATTATCGTTTATCTCTGCCTGGCACTAAATTCGAATAAAAAAAAGTCTTTCTCTTCTAGCCACACTCTTCCCATATAAATAATTATACAGTGTTATTTTTAATTGGCTATCTAAACTACGACGCGGCTAACTACGTGGGGTTATCGACAGCAATTATTGTAGTCACTTGAAATATCAGTTTAAAAAATCTGGTTTTTTTGTGTGTAAACTTTACAGACATGATGGATATCGATATCTAAACCTTTTTATAATAAAACAGTTTTTCTCAACTCATACATACCCCCCCCAAAAAAAAAGCACCATATCTATTATTTTAATTTGTAAAAAATATTATAACATCATAAAAGAGCAACTGTGGAGTTTCTTTTCCATACTTCTCCATACAAACCTACCGTTTGGAAGGGGCAACTAGAATCAATTCTATTTTCTTGTAAATTTTGAATTCAAAACTGCCTATTTGCAATAAATGATTTGACTTTGACATTTATAGCAATCTAAAATGTCACGTACTATCGCAGACACGCATATCTGAACGCCGTAAGGACTATTCCTGCTTGCAGCGCGCGGCCGCTACAGTAACGCTTTCCAAAAAAAAAAAGGGCGGTGGTCGTGTGCACGGGATTTTGTTTTCAAAGTGCTTAGATATGCGTGACCACGATGGTACATACCATAACGTATAGTAAAGATAAACACCCATAAAATAGTATTCACTGTGAGCCAGCCGAATTTTCCATTGATTACTCATACTTTGATTACACAAATAATGTTTACGATATTGCTAACTAGACTTGTGAGTTTCCATGTTGTTTTATATTGTCTTTGTCTTGGGTCATTAAACCTTAGCGGTAGGTAGGTGACCTTTTAAATGTTAGATTATTGTAGTTTTTTTACGCATTGCATGTCAATGATGATATTTATTGCTCTATCATTATTACAGGCTTAGAAATACATTACAAGCTAAAGTTTTTGAAAAATTCCGGCCAATTGCGTGTCGGACCACGCACAATGTAGGGTTCCATAATTGGGATGCATTAATCCCAAGCACAAACTTAACATTGTAGCTGAAATACATGTTCTCCCACACATTCCAACTGCAAATGATAGTTTGTACGCACAAGATTGAGAGATGTACCATATTATTTGAAGACCATAGACTTCTTTTATTTAAACTCCATGCTGTCGTTAGGATGCTTCGAGGGTATAAGAAATTCACCATACAAAGATACATAGATAGGCGTGAAAAACATAACCGTCTTTACTATCGCGCAGTCGGGTAATAAGTAAATATAAATACTAGCTGCCCGCCCCGGCTTCGCACGGGTAGCACTAAGTACTTATCTACGGCGTACTTACCTACTTACCCTACCTACCCTACCCACCTACCCTACCTACCTACTCTACCTACCCTACCCACCTACCCTACTACCTACCTACCCTACCTACCTACATTACCTATTGGTCCAGTCGCTCTCAAGTTATGGCGTGACCACGGGTAATAGGGATACATTTATACAGGGTGTAAGGGGCAGCCCTCCGCAGACTAATGGGGTGAATTCAGTTTATCATACTATGATGACTGGTACATAAAATTATTTCAGGAACGTTATGGGAATCTAATAAACATGATTTGTTTAATTACCTCACACGCAATTTATCGTTACCGTGGCAAAACGCACGTAGCGAAGGGTGGTATTACATTTATCAAATATCTTGGTCCAATCTTCATCAATCTTGGATCAAAGAAATATGAAGAAATATGTTGATGAAGTCGTCCAATTTCTTTGATCAAATGTACATTGGACCAAGATATTTGATAAATGTAATACCACCCGAACGGCAGCGCACGTAGAGTATTTCAACATCATTTGCTGTTTTTTTTATTTTAGCTGTTTCGTTTACATAAATTGAGTGATGCGTACAGAAAATGTAATTTTGTAACATAAAGAAAGATTTAAAAAAAACTGAAATTTTTCCGGTGGAATATGATTCAAAATAAGGAGCTGAATGCACCCTGTAAGCTTTGCGGAGTGCTGTCCCTTACACCCTGTATGTATAAATAGATATTATATTTTGAATTTTTCCTGTTTTTTTCCAGGTCCAAAGGTGATATCGAAGGTGCTAACAACAGAAGCAATAGAAGAGATTACCCAAGTGATGCGGAGACCTCCAGTGATATGGGACAACCTGCACGCTAACGATTATGATCAGAAACGAATGTTTTTGGGTGAGTAGTCATCTTAAGGTGGATGGTCCGAGGTAGCCCGCGACATTCAAATTTCCTTGCGTTTTTTGTAATTTGCAGGTGTGTCAGGTTGTATGTTGATTATAATATGATTCGCGACCGTAACAAATATGGATTTATAGAATTATAATCATTAGAATCAGCAATACAACTTCTTAAGTTAGAATAATCCTCAAATGTCATGATTTCATGAAACAGTCAGTCAATAGGATTATATTAACTTAGAGAGTTGTATTGATGATTTGTATGACTATAATTCTATAGATAAATCCCATCCACGGACCAACCCCGGCAAGTAGCTTAACCTGATGGATCGACCCGTGCGGGTATTATTTAGCCACGAGCTCCTCTTTTATTAATTTACAAGCAGACATACTATTCTAATAATTGTAATCTGTTCATCCATGATATTGGTTAGTTTTTTATTTCGCCCATGAGTTTTTGAAAACTATTTAAAAAGCTTGGTTTCATGTTATGAATACACTCAATTAACCATGATTCACTTATTTATTTATTTATTTAAACTTCTCGCACACAAAAAAGGTACAAAGGCCGACGACGTCAACTAAAGGTGGTTAAAATGAGACCTTATTTCCATAGACAGAAGATACAAACTTCAATCAAGCAACCTGTATTATTATTTCTCAGGTCCCTACTGCGGCCGATCACCCGAGTTAATACCCTTATTACGTGGGGTACTAACGAACCCCAACTGCGAGTACAACGCGAACATGATACCGATAAGGACGCTCGCACACTGGGCGAGTTGTAGCTTAGATGCGCCTGCTCATAGTAAGTGTCATGTTTTATTATTTAGTTTGTTATAACATTGTGGAGTACTAACGAACCCCAACTGCGAGTACAACGCGAGTATGATACCGATAAGGACGCTCGCACACTGGGCGAGTTGAAGCTTAGATGCGCGATGCATTATATCCGCTTAACTATTCCTAAAGAGTCATAAAAAGCCCTGTAAGAAATCGACACGTGTTTCACCTCTCAATGAGGCATGCTCAGGGTGACGATTGACTTATCGCAAATCCGAACACGACGTGTTGCCTCGCCGAGCGCTGGACGCAGAGAGTTACATATTCCATCACATTTCTAATATTGTATTCTTAATTCCAGTGGAAGCTGTCTCTTGGGACATAAAGTTAGAGCGAGAGAGCGAACAAGGCGTGTGTGAAGACGAAGCACCTCTCACTCTTGGTAAACATGTGTACCATCATAGACAGGCGCTCAGGTAAAATCTACTTATCAGCTACTTATGTTTTGGCAGAAATATTATAAATCTCTGGCCACATTGAGGCGAATCCCGCGCGGGACAGGGCCGCAACTGCTCGCATCGCATCGGAATTGATCGGATTTTACAATCTTTAAAAGATAGTAAATCGTGTACACAGTATTTACCAAGCCGCGCACAGCAGCTTGACCGCGGGCGTCTTCCGCGACACGCCATCGTAGCCGAAAGTATGCTACGACACGCGATCGGCTCCTGTCGTCGTACCCGTTCGGATCCTTTCGGCTGCAGCACGGTAGGAATGAAACTATTTGACTATGCGCAGAAACGGATACGTTCGCAAGCGACGGTACGGACCCGATCGTATGCGTCGACATCCTTCCGGACGCAATCGGCTGTCGCCGCATCCGTTCGTATCCTTTCCGATTCGATGCGATGCAAGCCCGTTGGTGGAAATCATCCTCTTCAGTTAGTTAACACAATCGGTGCGAGCGAATTTCGTCCCACATCATAACCACGCCAGTTATGTTTAAGTCCCATAGTAATAGGGGGCGTGCATAATGCCATCAATCGGGCATAAATCCAGACCCCGGGCTGCTACTGAGAAATTCCAGATGGAAAACCAACACAGAAAATAACATTGCCCGACCCCGAATCGAAACCGCGACCTCATGCTCAGCAGTAGCACTTGCGACCATTAGACCAACAAAACAGTCACACGCAACTCATCACAGTTCAAATATTTCATTATTCAAATATAAAATACTTGATTAGATTTTTAAGGAAACGTGCGTAAAATAAAGCTGACATATCATGATATTTTACATATTATGTAGATATCAATTGTAAATGCTTCTCTTGTAAATGTTTCCATACGGTTTGCAGACAGGCGATTAACGAATGGTTACCGGAGTTTTCCATTCCTAAGAACGCTCAGGGCCCTGTGATCAAGCCACAACCTACAATTACAGGTACATAATTATTATACTAATAATTTTTCCCATAAAAAAGAAATAACTTAAGACTTATCAAAAATATTGTTTGTTTTGTGGAGTTCAGTAAAGCCTTTGATAAGCTGAAGCATCCTTAACTTGTTTATATACTGGTATAAGTAGCAATTATTATGTCCTTGTTACGCTATAATTACGTAATTCTAGTTCAAAATTAATCATGTTATTGCAAAAGAAATTGACTTCTGATTATTATATACGTAATCGAGAGTTCCATAAGGCACTCGACTAGGCCCTGTACTTTTTCATTTTTTTCAGTACAGTTTCATAACATTATAACCTATCAATACTTCCATTAAATTAGTTTTCATGTATTCTAATGAAGGTGACTATTAATACGTTTTGTCCTTGTTTTTCCTAAAAATCCATACATCTTTTGTTACAGTACCGCCAGTCCCAATAATCCCAATCCTACCATCAGTGAACACATGCATGTCCCTGATGACGGCCACATCAAACACGTCTACCACAAGCACCGCAGACATGGCGCTCGCCATTCCTACTGTTAACACGTCACAGTTGCAGGCCTTGGCCGATGGCTGCCCTTCAGGCTCTAATGACCGGCCTATTTTATCTACTAGGGTAAGTATGTAGAGAAATACAAATGTTGAAATAAAATTAATAAAGGCGCAAACAGACCGTGGTCTATCAACATTGATTGCCGCAAATCAATACTTCATATATAAAACGTCTTAAAATATGTCACGATGTCGTCGATCTACCGCGGTCTGTTTGCACCCTAAGGCGCTGAGCAGACAATGGAAATTGTCCATCGTCCGCGGACAATTTGGAATTGTATGGAAATTTCAACGAGCGCGTAGGACATAATGCCGGGATTTCCATTCGATTCCAAAATTTCCATCGTCTGCTCAGCGCCTTATGGTGTAGCTTTTACTGCCGCCTAGCCGCTAGCTGACAATGGTAGAGTAAAAGAGATTTCGTTAAAAAAGGTAAAAAAAAGTTAGAACTTTCACCTTCAATACCTCCGTAACTATTAGGTATAGGTCCAGTACAAACAAAATATCACAATGACGGGAAGAAAAAGGGAGTCTCAGCTTCGTTAAGAGTCTTTTTCCTGCCTTAGATTCTTTAATTCAAATCATCAACTTAATAAAACTATACTTTCTTCCCACAGGTATCACCTATTGAAACACTCAACCCTGTACCAAATCCAGTCATGAACTCTCTAGTTTCCCCCACCAAAGTCATCCTCAACGAGTCTATACCTAACCCTATCATTCCCATAGCGAGTTCCAACATTTCCCTACCCACTGAAATTCCCGTTTCGACACTCCCCGTACCCATTTTAGCGTTAAAAGCTTTAGAAGGTAGTGTGAATAAAAATAATCATGATATGGATAAAAGTGGGGAGTTGATCAGTGATTTGGGGGGGAGTTATGAAATGAAGAAGGATAAAGAGGGGGAGGATGCTGATCAGATTATAGTGGATGATGTGGAGCCGGCTGTGGAGGAACAGCAGAGGAATGGGGATATGAGTGTTGGTGGTGAGTTTGTTTTTGATTTTTATTGATAACATTTTTATTTGTTATGGTTGAGAACAGCTATCTAATTGCGTAACACATTTTCGTAGACGATTAAGACTAATTTGTTACATTTTGACAGTTCAACAACATTGATTGCGTTATTTACGATGTTGAGCATTTTTTTTCGAACTTACGAAGCAATGGAGTCAGTGTCAGTTTATATGTTGACTAAAATATGATTTGCGACCGTAACAAATATGGCTATACAGAATTATAATCATTAGAGTCAGCAATACAACTCCTTAAGTTAGAATAATCCTCAAATGTCATGATTTCATGAAATAGTTATTCAATAGGATTATATGAACTTAGAGAGTTGTATTGATGATTATTATGACTATAATTCTATAAATAAATATCTGATACAGCCGCAAATCATATTTAGATCAACATACAGCTTCATACTGACCTGCAAATTGCAAAAAACCTAAGAAAATTTGAATTTCGCGGGGTACCTTGGAGCATCCACCTTAAGCTGTGTGTCAACCACTAAGTGACAGAACAGCCCTATAAAATATAGAACAGAGTACATTTTCTGTTGCCCAGACACGCCACAGACGTTAAGTCCGAGCCGCCCGTCTGTTAGTGAAGCTGGCGGTGAACCCTTGGATGTGGACCCGCCATCTACTACCGCTACTGACCCTGATGTGGTTATGAATGATGGGATGAGTGAGGTTAGTTACTATATTAATTTATTATTATTTCATTTACAAATATTATAATTTACATTATAAATATTTTTATAAAATCATAAAAAAACATTTAAAAAAGAAAAGCATTTGCTGCCCGCGGCTTCACCCGCGTGGACCCTAATTCTTTTTCATATAACATTAGCTATCTGCCACTGAAAGTCCCGTCAAAATCGGTCCAGCCGTTTTGGAGTTTAGTTGGAACAAACAGTTTTTTTTTTACTGAATTGACGTTTGACATGATTAAGTTAAATTAAAACAAATAAGACCTTGATAGTAATTACATAAAATTAAGAGATTTAATAGTTATCATTTGGTTGTTTCAGAATGGATCAATGCAAGTAGAGCCAAGTCACAGTCCATTAAGCACCGATATGATGGTAGAGCCTGCAGAACCCACAGAAGTCGTCGACGAGTAAGTATATTATGATGTTATAAAATATCTTTTTTTTTTTATCTACACCCATGCTATAAATCCTCTATATAAGTTTCTGAAACAGTTAGAACAGTTAGCTTATTGCCAACAGTGTTATAATGTTGTCCTAAATTTCATTATGCAACTTTTTTGCTTGTTCGATCCCATCCGGTCACCTGCTGCCCCCCGCACATGTCACACATTTTCCAAAACACGCTCCGTCACGCTTGGAGGGCTACGGGCTATGGTCGTTTTAATGTTGGCAATATCTAACTGTTTCAGAAACTTTTATAGAGGATTCATATGGTGTAGATAAAGTCTTGTATGTAACTGTTTACAATTAGGTATTAAAACACTCATAAGATACTATGTTATAAACCCACATTCGTGTTTTAATACTCCTTATTATACAACAGTTGCATAAATAATTATTATGTTATACAACGTGTAACGGAAAGGGTATATCTATCCAAAAGGGGTAAAGATTACATTAGGTATAGAATCTCTACGCAAAGTTTCAGCTCATAATAAATTACTCAAAGAGATTATACGAAACCTTAGGTTTCGTAAGTTTATTGAATAATGAATGAAAAATTGATTGTCAAATCATAACAAACGTGTCACCGCATTACGAAGATCAGACGGGATCGAATAAGCCGAAAATACGGAGAAGCGCGAGCGGCACAGAATTTATAGTAGTACCGAGTGGTTGGTATCATGTACTGAAATTTCTCATAATGTTCGTAACATGTAGAAATAAGATTTTAAAACCCTTGCCACATAGTTTGTTATCATACAAAGAAGCTTTGCACTTGATATGTATATACCCTTTCCGTTACACGTTGTATAGTTATGTTTAAGAAAATAAAGTATGAATATAAATCGTTATTTAATTAAACATTACATATCACACATATAAACATATCCATACAGGCCCGTAGAAACTGAAGACCCGTCAATAGACCCGAACGCGTTGGTAGCAGACGATCTGCTCCTACTATGCGATCTGTTTTACTTGCCCTTCGAACACGGATCGCGCGGCCTGAGGCTGTTACATGACTTCAACTGGCTGACCACACACGCTGCTAGTTTACTGCCTAGAGGGAATAAACCTGAGGTATGTAGAGTTAATGCAACTTTAACTTGTAGATGAAAAGCTTTTACAAAAAAAAACAACCGACTTCCAAAAAAAACACTGCAAAGTGAAAAATAACTTAATTTCGGAAGTCTGTGTCTTTGGTATTGAATTCTCGTTTTTTGCCACCGACTTCCGAAATTATTAATTATTATTTTCACTTTTAGTTGTGGTACATACCGTCTACAAATTCGAATATCACGACTTGCTATGTAAATAGCAGTGGCAGGAATATTGTAAAATATCGTCCACATAGGCTAAGTGGGAAAAATACGTATTATTGAAGATAACTCAAATAGTACTCAAGCAAAATTAATAACATTTATATGGGGCCATCTTGAGAGCATTCCCTATCAAACAAAAATAATTTTCAAAATCCGTCCACAATTGACGAAAATATCGAGGGACATAAACAAAAAAAAAAACCTACATACGCTACGAACATATAACCTCCCCCTTTTTGGAAGTCGGTTAAAAATATAAGCGCCATGGGCTGAGAGTGTTGTTCTCCCTCAGACAAGTGAATGGCGTCGCCGCCGCAGTCGCTTCGCGTGGTGGATGTGTCGCACGCGCCGCCTAGCGCGACGTCTGGCCGCCGCCGACAACCAGGAGCTGCACGCCGAGCTGCAGCCCTACGTGTGGGAGCTCTGTGCTGTGCTGGCTCTGCTGGACGGCTTCCTGAGGTGGCTAGGTCAGTGTTGTTATAATAGGCCTTTTTAACATGATATTCGTTGATCTTCGCCTGCTTTTGTCAGTACTAGAACTAGTCAGGGACCAGTGGCGTATTTACCCTATGGTCTAGAGGGACCTGGGCCGGCGGCACAACCTGCCCGTCGTAATAATTATGCCGTATTTTCTTTAACAAGCACTACTATTATAGCTTGCCGCCCCGTATTTTCTGGGTTTTAAAATTTTCGAACTCGTATCGCTCGCTCTTGCATCGTTTTCTCTTAATTTTGCCATTTTATCGTCGTATCCGTATCATCTGTAAAATCTAGCCTATCCCAGGCCAGGTGCTAAAATTTTCGAGCTCGCTCCGCTCGCTCTTGCATGCCTACTTAAATCGCTAGCACTTCCGTGGTAGCGAAGATTTCCCTTTTGTATAGTTAATTTACGGTGCGGCAAGCAAAATACGCCAATGTCAAAGACTTCTGAAAATGCGGTAAGTGACCTTCTGACATAAGGTAGTTTTTGGTTCTATACTTCGTCAATATCGATCTTAAGTTCGAATAGCCTCCTCCTAGCTCACCTCCTATGACTACACCAATGATGGAGCAGTCAAAAATAATCATTTATGACCGATTATTTCTCGGCCGTCTTCGGCCGTTTCCGTCAGCTAGCGCTTTGCGTCTGTTGGTATGCGTTTTCTCACTAAATATTCCGTCAATTTGTAATACTACTTTTTGTTTCAGAGCTCGGCAAATATCCTCAAAACATAGCATCTAATACACAAGGAAGTTACACGTGTAAGTTATTCATTCACATACTTTTAGATCAGTATTTCTAGAAAAAATATACCCTATTTCTTTTCCAATAAAGTTTGAAAGAGTCAAATAATTTGTATAAATCCGCCAATCTAATGAGATTGAATGTATCAAAACAATTGAATTTGTCTGTTAAACCAATAGGCTCGCCCCCCACACACATTAGGACTTAACATAGCTGGCGAAATGTGGGTGTACCTACTATGGGCACACCTCTGCTCAACCCTTTGGGGAAACAAGGCGTGATGTTATGTATGTAAAATCAACATTTTACTGTACAGGGTTCTCAAAAGGCTGGCGCGAGGCATTCGAGAGTGGTTGCCAGGAGCCCTGGGTGTTCCGCGGAGGGCTTACAGCAGACTTACGAAGACTATTACCAGTGGAATGTAACAGCGACGCGTTGAGAACATTACCGCCACCCACGATACTACCACTTACAATTAGGCCTTATTGTACGGCTGATGAAGAAGCGGTAAGTCTTGCTTCGGAAATATTCGGGTGTTTTCGTTTTTAATTTAAAAATAGAGATAAAGAATCCTGTGCATTTAGGCTTTGAACTCGTAATTAGCCGTATACTAGCGATATGACAGTGTAAACAAACCCTGATCAATTCTGGCCTGAAACTGCGTTAAGCGGACGCTCGCTCGATTCCATAGAAAAGTGTTCCGCTGCGGGGCCCGCACGGGCGCCCGGTGCGGGCAGGCGGCCCGGCGCCCGCGCTACCGTACGCAGCGACTGTACATGAACACCATTAAAACAGAGCTAGCGGCACTGCGTAATTTAAATAATCCGGTATCCGCGACGGTGTCCCCGCCCGTATAGACACGCGAGGAGTGCCCGACGCGCGCGCCCGCTTAAGTTGGATGCTCCAAATTAGCCCGCGAAATTCAATTGATCTAAATATGATTTGCGACTATATCAGATATTTATTTATAGAATTAAAGTCATAAAAATCATCAATACAACTCTCTAAGTTCATAGAATCCTATTGAATGACTATTTCATGAAATCATCACATTTGAGGATTATTCTTACTTAAGGGGTTGTATTACTGATTCTAATGATTATAATTCTATAAAGTCATATTTGTTACGCTCGCAAATCATATTTTAATGAACATACGACCTGTCACTGACCTACAAATTGCAAAAAACGCAAGAAAATTTGAATTTCACGAGCTACCTCGGTGCATTCACCTTAACGCAGTTTCAGACCTTACGCAGTCCCGCGATTGTCATCACAAATCCGGACCCCTGGCTGCTAATGAGCGCAGGAAATAATAAAGGTTTATAATGTGAACACTTTGATTCAGGTTTGCGCGATATGCCACAAAACATGTCGAGACGGCTCCGACTGCAGTGATCTATTTCCTAACGATCTACAAACGTTACCGGCTGACAGGTATGTCATTTTAACTTCTATTTGATTACCCGACTACGGCGAAGCAAAAAGGAGGGTTATGATTTTAACCGCTATGTATGTATGTATGTTCATTGGTTCCCTCATAACTTCTAAACTCCTTATCATATCAGTCATCTCAGACAGACAAATTAAAAATCCAGAGTCACACGTAATCTATTCGATTTATCCCCTAACACGTGTGTTTTTAATTTGTCTGTCTGAGATGACTTGTTTATACCTTTTTAGTTGACTTTTTTGCCGCAGTTGGGTTTTAGTTTTCATACTTTTATTTTTTGTTAAAATGATTAGTATTTGTTAAAACATATTCAAGTTCTACACGTGTATAGCGAACGCAAAACTCTGATTCAGATACCTTGACGCATCTAGGAAACGAAAATTGTGTTGATTGATCTTTCACCTTTGGTTTCTGTTCAGTCTTCTTTTATAATTGGTTTATTAATCAGAACAGCGAACATAAAATTCGACCTCGGGGGGCAATGCCCGTATTTTTAAGAACGTTCGCAATCTGTCAAAAATACAATCAATTCAACGACATTTTTGACAAGTTTGACAGATTGCAACTTGAATGTGAACGTTTTTTAAGTACGAGAATTGGCCTTTAGATTCACTTACTACGGGGTCGAAAAGTCCTTTGAACGTTGTCCGACGAAAAATTCAAAATGAAAATTAACAAGACAATGTTTCTTCTAGGCTAGTAGCACCATTCCTGACGCTAGTTCCTGAACTTTGCATGGTGATAGAAGACGATGAGGAATGTATTCCTCAGGAGGTAGAACATTCAGGAGATGACGATGAAAAGCGGACCATCGAGCCTAGAGTTAACGGTAAGTCATGTTTCCATCCTGTCGGAGCTGCGGGAAAGTCCGAAAGGAAACCGTGGCCCCTGGCAACACAGGCAGCTGAAGGAACACGGGTGGGTTTTAGTCAGTAAGAGTCTGAGACGACCTCCCGCTCCGCCCAGAGCGGGAGAAGGTATTTGATAATTTCCCACACAAAAAAAAAAGTCATGTTTCCATAGATCTGGCTCTAAAATTGTAAAACTCAAAATAAACGTAATTACTACTGTCAAATTGCCACATAATGCGATGCGTCGGCTGCTCGAACTGTTAAAACGGAAATATGTGATAGGCCTCATAATACAATTGTAAAGTAAAGATGGGTTTTTATCATGAAATCTTTCTATCTCTAATGTTTGGCAAAAATTACCATTTGCTTGATTTTTGCAAACCAAAAAACAGTAATAACACAAATATTCTCTCACAGGCATGAAACCGGAAATAGTAGGATATGCATGCGCAGTATTGAATAGCAAGGAGTTCTACAAGCGACAGGAAGTGGCGTGGATACCGGAAATGTGCACCAAGTACCCGGAACAGCTGACCGAGAGACAAGACCTTAGTCAGGCAGCTAAGGTATGTACGGTACAACTGTATTGTTGTCTAAACGACTACTGTTTCATTACAAATCAAGTTCTAATTGCTTAACACTCAAGCCAGTTTTTGCATTTTGAACTTTATTTCGACTAAAATAATATCTATGTATATAAAAATCAATGCCACTTTTTGTTGTAATTTTATAACTCAAGAACGGCTGGATCAAATTGGATAATTCATTTTTTGTTGTGTTCCTTATTGTCAGGAGAAGGTTTTAGGTTGGGTAGGTAGGTAGGTACGCCAAAGATAAGTACTTAGTGCTACCCGTGCGAAGCTGAGGCGGGCAGCTAGTCTTAATATAAAATTGATAACTTACAGTGTGTACATAATAACTTGACGCGTGACGCGATTGGTAGCACTGAATTTTGCAGTCATAAAATAATACAATAGACGTTGATATATTTAGTAACTATTCCGCTTAACTTTTCCTAAAGAATCATGAAAAACCCTGTAAGAAATCGACACGTGTTTCACCTCTCAACGAGGTATCCTCAGGATGACGATTGACTTGTCGCGAACGCGAACACGCCATGTTACCACTCCTAGTGGTATCATGTTGTGGTTTTAGTACATAGTATTGAAACTACAGACATGGCCGGTTTAAAAAAAAATGCGTTATGCACTTAGTAAACTGTATGTTGCTTGTTCTAGGAATGTGTCCGTCATTTCCATCAGTTCAACGTATGCGAGCGAGCTCCTGAAAGCGTGACACGCTCTCACCCCGCGCTCCTGACGTGCTGCGTGCTCGCGGCGTGTCGCGACCCGCTCGCGCCCGCCAGGCTCTTGACTTGCGTGCTAGCTGCGCTTAGAGCACACGGTGAGTTAACACAGTCATACAAATATGACGTCACAGACGACCGTAAGAGAAACAGAGAGGTCCGATGAATTTGATTTACTTCTCAAGTAAACCTCTATAATCAGTTTGTGTGGGCAGTGTACCCACTTTTTAACCCCCGACGGAAAAAGAGGGGTGTTGTAAGTTTTACGTGTGTATCTGTCTGTTCCGTCGTAGCTCCCAAACGGCTGAACCGATTTTGATTATTATTTTTTTGTTTGAAAGGTGTCTTGATCGAGAGTGTTCTTAGCTACAATTCAAATCGGTTCAGCCGTTTGAAGACTATCAGCTCTTTTCTAGTTGATGATTGGATGTGCGCATCTTCCACAGGTCTGATCGATTCGAAATTTAGTATTCTGTTACTTCAATGATATTCGAAGAACATAGTAACCTTGAACCGATACTGTAGCATCACCTAGAATCGTGTCGGGGGTTATTTAAATTTTTAATTTTAACTTGTCAGTGCTTTATCTATCAACTGTTTTTGTATCGAAATTTCGTTATGTGACACAAATCTCTCACACAAAAACACCTACACCCAAAACTATTACCAATTTTAAATACAATAACGATAACTCTCAATAACGCCAAAAAACATTTTGTTTTTAGAAAAATAATTATTATTAATTAAATTATTATTGAAAAATACGGTGTTTTCAAATAATTACATAACGCTAATAGTAGTTCCTCCCCTTTTAAGTTGTTGTCAATTTGTACCCAAAGGTGCGAGCGGCGTGCACGCGTGCATCAACGCGACGGACCACTACCTGCACCAGTTCTACAGCAAGCTCGGCTTCGTGGAGCTGTCGCGCGGCGCGTGCGGGCGCGTGTACCTCGCGCGCTCCTTCTAGCGCGCGCAGCTGCCCGCTCACCACGCGCAAGCAGGGAGGTTCTGTAGCTCAGTTAATGTTAGGTTAAGATGCTTCCGCTGCAAATAAATCACTTTTTTTTTCAAGCATTTTTGCGCATTAAGGCTGCTACGCTGTATTTCCGAGGCCGTAGCATAAACGAATGACGTAAAAGTAACAGAAATTCGAATCGAAAATACAACTATCCTATAGCATTTGGTGTTACAAATAAGTTAGTGTCACCCATAGATATCAATAAAACTTTAAAACTGTGGCGGCCATCTACATCGCCACATACGTTCTACGCACCACACTGACGTCACGCAAAATCCTGCATCGCGCAAGAAGAGTTTACCTCGCGACTAGCATATATACAACGTCCCGACATCAATTGTCGGGCAGTAGCCCACTAGACACAACACCCGTCTGGTCGAAACATCCTCCATTTTCCACGGAGGATGAGTGAACTTTACAAAATTTAAAATCGTTCGAATTTACGTTACGTTTACGCCGCGCGGTCGTGCTAGGACCACAGGTTTGGTTGTAAAAGTTTTTTGAATCTATGAGTATTTTACTCCTAGACGGGTGCCAATGATTGCAAATACAGCCTGTATAATTAAAAATAAGTTGTAGCTCATTTACTAAATAAAGGTACTAATGCAAGAAAACTGCCAATATTTATAATATCTGTGTATTATAATGTCATGGTGCATGACCGCAGGTGACCTTCCGCCTGCGTGCAGTCAACCGATAATCCTACATATTGTAATAATTGAGTCATGCATATGTCGTAGGAAGATTTGATAATTCGAATCTTCGCGCAAACCTTAGGGATATTGCGAAAACACGGATAATTAGAAAATGGTGAAATTTCTCAATCTTACTGGAAAAATATAGGGTTTTTGCAAAAAATAAGAACGCTGATTGGCCGGTCGGAGCGCCCAAAACGTTGAGAAATGTTTTCACCATTTCCTAATTATCCTTCGTGTTTTCGGACTTGGAATATCAGTTTTTTTTTTTATGTGTAAACTTCTCAAACGTATGAACACACACATATTTAAACACGGTAAACAAAACACTTCATGCTTCAAGTAACAACAGTACCAGCTGTCGTTGACCCTAAAAAGAACATCATCAAATTTTAAATAGGCGGAGTTTCGCTAGCTAATTTAATTTTACCTTGTAGATATGACAAGCGACTTTAATGTATGTATTGATTCAACACATAACAAAACAAATAGCGGTGCAAAAATAATGATATTCCTAGTTTTGTTAAGCTAGAGTTTCTTAAGACTGCGGTGACCGCCACATAGCGTCCGCAATTTACTGTCAAATGACGTCACTGCGGCCGTTATGTGGCGGCCACCGCTCTTCTGGGAAATCGTAGCGAGTGCGAAAGCGAATAACAGTCGCTTTGGCGCTTCAAGTGCTACCTTACGAGAAAACATAAAAAACTACCCTCATTTATCACTAAAATGGAAACAAGAAACTGCCTCACCGTTTAATTATTTTTAAGTATTGTAACTGCCGAATTGATTATAATATTTCGCCATGGCAACTTTAGGAAAGGTAGTTTCATTTTTTTTTTACATTGCAATGATCTGATGTTCATATCAAACTATTATAATGAATAATGTTCTATTTCTAAGCCGCATTGTATAAGTAGAATAACTTGAACTAAAATATAAATAGTAATACATTATATGAATTGTATATTTAGCTTATAATGCTTTGTAATAAGTACCACAAGTTCACTATTTGTTTTTAAGTAAATCTGTAATTATTTGAATTATTTGTTTTATGTTTTTATGTTCGAAGAAATTGTGAAATAGACTCTTGATAAAAATCTGAAATATTAATAAAATACAATAGACGTAGATATATTTAGTAACCTATTCCACTTAGCTATTCCTGAAGGGTCATAAAAAAACCCTGTCAAAAATCGACACGTGTTTCACCTCTCAATGCCGAGCGCTGGACGAGTGCTCGGCGTGGCAATACGTCGTATTCGGGTGCGCAACAAGTCAATCGTCATTCTGATGATGCCTCGTTGAGAGGTGAAACACGTGTCGGAATAGGTTACTAAATATATCTACGTCTATTTAGGGTTTCCGCCAAGTCACACCTGAATCCATTAACTATCCAAAATATTTTTTCTTAGGCCCCAATTCAATAACTTATCATAAATCTCCGGGCCTGTAATCAATGTCCAGATAGACACCATCTACTAGATAAATGTTGCAGAATGTATGGAATTATGTGCTAGGATAGTAAACCAGCTTAATACACTTTCAATCAACATCTGAATTATTTTGAAGGATATTGCTAATCCATTGCTTCATATGTTCGAAAAATGTGTCTGCTCAACAACGTAAATAACGCAATGCATGTTATTGAACCGTCAAAATGAAAGCCATTGCTACTGTAAGTGTGTTATGCAATTACCCCGCTGAACTTACAAAGGGATGGTGAAACAAGCTGCTATATTTTTTTCAGAACGGGATCTGACCCTGGGTAGATTGAATTTGAAGCCAGTTAAAGAGGAAGTATATCTCTATTTGTCTATGTCTCGAAACAGGAGGTCTAGAGCCTAATCACTAAATCCGTAGTTTCGGCCTGAGTTATGGGTGATTTCTACTCTGTATCGCCTATGGACATAAGATTAGTTTGGGGCCCAACGTGGGCCCAACCTATGAATGACAACACGGTTCAACAGTTGGCCCTACTCCATGTGTTTTGCCCGTCCGAAAAAGTTTATTATTCGGGTGTAGGTTTCAATACGGAATTTGAAATTACTTCTATCTATAGAGAACGCGCCTCGAAAGAAGGCCGCGAAAATTTTTGGAACTACATTTTTTTAATGCAATGACATAGACACCAGCGCCGCGTCAAAGTGAATTCAGTGGTGGCGCGGACTCTACAGTCCTTTCACATTTACCTATAATACCTATTACATCACTCAAAATAAAAGTGCTCTTTATTCTCGTTACCATAAGGTTGCTGCTGTTAGAGTTGAAATAACTCTAATTATTATTATCCAAGCTTAATTCTACTTCCTGAAATGTGATTATCGAAGAGAGAGTGAGAGTTTCGGTTATTAACTAAACTAAGTAGAATGATGCCAATTATTTAAGCCAAAATCTGCCTTCCATTTTTAAGAGGCCATTTAGATAGTATTAAACTAACAAAAACATTGATTCAAAACAAGTACAATACGACCGATGAATCATGGCTGGTCTGAAGATAGGCTCTCCGAAGTTCGCGCATGTCCCCTCACTCACACTCGTATCATGTCACCATTTGGTTCCTACAAAATGTTAATGCGCAGCCTTCTGCGCAAAGTTCGGACCGGCCATGATTCATATTTATCGTTATTGTACAGGTGTATTCTGTATTTCTTAAAGATTTGGCAAATAATGTACGCGGGTGGAGACACATGTCATAAAACATTTTATAATTTTCCAAGTTCTTAGAAACTTATAAAACGTTTTATTTACGTGTGTTTTTGGATATTTAAATCCTAGTCAAAAAGGTAAAGACTGAGTAAAGTGACAGGTAAATATAGGGATGATGACATAAAAAAAAACTCAAAATAAAAACAATATTATAAAAGTGTAAAAGCTTAAAACATTATCAAGTTAACAATTTAAAATAACTATTAAGACAAAGACGCCACTATCACAGAAGTAACGTCACAACTATGTAACTTCATACTAGCGACATACATTATCTGTATCGCGCGGAAAGGACGGGAATAATCCCGTCCAAAAACATTTAAAGCCAGCGTCTCCATATTTCCATCGATTTTACTGTTTTTTTCGATATTCATAATAAATTACATAATTTGTTCGAACATCTCTTATATTAGTCATCATCCCTATTGGTATGTGCACAAACAATATTATTGTGATAATATGTAACTGCGTAAGATAGTTTTGGTTGTAGTCATCTCGGAAACTAAAGAGATTGAGATTTTGATTCCTATTCAGGGCGAATTTCACCAATACAAACTGAACGCGATCAGCACATAGGGTTTAAGAGCTGTCAGTGTCATTATTTTCTTTGGAATTTTGACACTGACAGTTCCTGAACTCGGTTAAGATGTGCTCATCGCGTTCATTTTCATTGGTGAAACTCGCACTTAGTTGGTTAGTGAGGTGAAGTAAATCTTGGGATGCAAAATGGCATGTTTTGTAAACTTCGTTCATCATTGTAAAGTTAGGGTTTAATGTTAAGGTGGATCCGCAGTAGTAGCCTGCGATCTTCAAATTTTCTTACGTTTTTTACAATTTGGAGGTCTGTGTCAGGTATCTTGATCAAAATATTATTCGCCACCATAACAAATATGTATATATTTACAGAATTATATTCTTTAATACACCTCTCTAAGTTAGATTTCTTCTATTGAATAACTTAACTTTGTGGATCCTAAATTAAATTGTCTATTAAATTGTCCCTTTAGTCAAATCACAACTGACATTCTTTGAGTTGTAATAGAATGGCTCTTACATGGTAAATTAAAGTGTAAATTTCCTTAACAATTAATGTCCCTGAATGTAGCTATATCTATCTATACTTATAATAAATCTCTAGAAGTGAAAATTCTGTACATTGAAAATATAAAAAAAATAAATGGCAGGGGGTGTTACTAGACCGACACCGAACCCAAAAATTTGATTAAAAAAATTTTTGTCTGTCTGTCTGTCGGTCTGTCTGTCTGTCTGTCTGTTTGTTCAGGCATCACGCAAAAACTACCGGTTCGATTACGATGAAACTTGGTATAATTATTCTTTAATATCCTGGGCACCACACTGGGTACTTTTTATCCCGGAAAAGTATCCTATCCTACTATCTATATATCTATACCTATTAATAAAAATACAAGTCCTGACTGACTGACTCATCAACGCCCAGCCCAAACCCTTGGACCTAGAAATCTGCAAAAAAAAATACGTGAAGAGAAAACCCTACACCAGAAAAAAAACTTGGCTATTAGTACCTATGTAAAAAATAAAAGTAATAAAAACTAAAACCCAACTACGGCATAAAAGTCAAGTAAAAAGGACATAAACAAGTCATCACAGTCGTTCACACATTATTTGGTGACAATTTTTAAGGTTCAGAACTTTAAAAAAACATTTATAACCTTTTTTTTTTCTCTTATCGTTGTTTCATGCTATTCTCGTCACGACACTGTGTAAACTTGACGTAGAAACTTCAATTGCAGTTACGTAAGTAATGTTTTGTATATATCGTGACAGGTACACCCCGATTCAAAGTTAATGGCGGCTCGGAACATGAGGCGAGTCGCTGCGCAGTAAAGAATTCATGTGGCAGCGAGGGTGAGGGGTGGGTGCTGCGCAGCGAGTAGCGCACTTCCGAGCGGTCACTAATTACAGTTCAAATCAAAGTTAATGGCGATTAAGTTTGAATCGAACTGCAATTAGTGACCGTTACTTAAACACGTGACTTTCCTCATCATTATGATCAACTGTTACTTTAGAACAAAACCTGAAATCGCAAAAAACAACTGTCCCATTTTTTGTTTTTTTTTGTTTTATATGAACGCAAATATGTACAGCCAATGACGTATTATATATAGACACGTTATCAACAAACATCTCGGCGCTTAAAAACGGCGAAAATACTAGATAACTACTTATACGCGTAAAGAAAGGGAAATACGTAATATTACGTATATATAATTATAATTATTATTATAATAGGGAAATATGTAATATATAATTTATTTGTATCGTTTTCACACACGATATAAATTAAAAACAAACGTAGCGTCGCGCGACAGGTTGGTGCGTGACTGAGCGCAATGTGGCCAATTGGCTTCATTTCATGTTGCCATTTTAGAGTGCGGACAACGTATCTATAGTTTTATACATCATTGTGTACAGCTGATTTTATTTTCGCGTTTTCAAGTTTGGTCCCAAAATGTAAAGGTAGTTGTTAAGTCACGTGTACCAATTACCAGTCACCATAAATAGTTTTAAGCATGTGAAGAATTATCGTATGTAAAAAAATCGTTGCAGTAAATTGAATACTGCATGTATAGAAATGTTAGAATAAATCGGAGTCAAGATTGTTACGCGTTAGCAGTCCTATTCTATTAGTTCGCTTCGAATCTCACCCAAGTATCGCACACAATTCGAAAGCGAACTAATAGTTTTAAAGTTAATTTTCACTGGTTCAAGCCTGGATACTTTGTTTCAAAGTGATATTTTGAGAATAACTGGATAATGTATTCCGGTTAGAAGTTTTTGTTTTTTGTTTTTATTCAGTAAAACCGAATAATTGGGGTTTTTCCTAATTTTCGTTTTTCCTAAACTAACCCAGTATTGAGGCGAACAAAACAAATACATAAATAAAACATGTTTCTGGCCGATTCAAATCGAGCCATTTTCGTTATCATAGGTATTAAGTATAAAGATAGATTATGCAAAATCTATTTATTAAAGAAATACTTATCATTTAAGCAATATGTTATCCTATATTATTTTATTGCAAAATTTTGCATTTAATTTGCTTTCTGTATCAGCTATAAAAATAAGTCGAATTACATTATATTTTCTAAATGTTTGCATCGTCAATAACGTTCAGTGCTTCAGTATTAAGTATAAAAAAAACGATTTTTGTGAATTGTTTGAGAATTTTGGTACATTACATCAAATTGACCAAAACAAAATGAAAACATGATAGTTTTTTAACAGAATGTGTAGTCACTAATTAAGGTAAATTAACAATTTTATATGTGTAATAAAATATAAATAATTATTATGGATAATTCAATGTAATGTTCCTTTTACATTATTTTAGTTGTTCCCCCATGAACAACTTTCAACATTACCCAAGGATCTGAGCAAAATTGTCAAAAGGCTGTTACAATGAGCTCTAAACTTTATGGCGGTTCTGAAGTGGGCTACTCGCTGCGCAGTACCCCCCGCCCCTCACCCCCGCAGTCACATGAATTAATTACTGCGCAGCTATTCGCCTGGTGTTCAGAGCCGTCATAAAAGCATCGGTCTGAAATTTTATGTAATGGCTAACACCCAGTTGCACAAAGACAAACATTAATGCTCCATTACGTAATAGATCATTAACGCTAATGATATCATTGTTTTCATCAAAGAACCATTACAATCTCCGTCTAATGTTGCTTTCTGCAACAAGCTAATGGAAGATTATTATTTAATGACAGCTTTAAAACTTAGTTCGTTAGTCTGCAACTGGCTGTAAGTTCTTTTCAAACGGCGTCTTGTGTGTAACCATGATTATTTTAACATTAGTGTCAGTTATATTTTGTGTTATTTATATGCGTTTTATTATGGTGCCGGTCATTCTGATGATAAATCTATAATAAAAAGATTAAAAATCAAATAACGCTTTTTATTTTCCAAACCTCGAGAATGGTTTTCCTAGCAATTATACTATAATATAACATAAAAATATTCGTCTATAATAAAAAGTTCTTTTAGTCCTTCATTCAGCTTCCACGGTTCTAGTGTTGGTCGTCGAAAGCTCCATTAATTTCTGCTTTATTTCGGAGATCTAGAACAAAATAATTTAATTGGAACTGACGATATAATATTAGTCAAGTAGCGTAAAATGAAAATGGAAGGAAAAACAAGAGGCGACACGAACGGAAAAGGGACACAATTGGTGCTGATTCCCTTGTTCACAAACTAAACTAAAATTAAGTTCAGTGCATCTTTTTCTTTCTATTTCATTAAGAAAAGGACAGAAGATATATTTTAGTTTAGTCCTATCAAATCTGTCTTAAATTTAGTTTAGTTTGTGAACCAGGGAATCGGCACCAATAAACGAATGCAAACTAATGTGTAATATTATTATGAACCAAGGATATGACAATAGTCCATAATTTTATAATATAACTAAACTGTAGGTACAGTTAACTGCACATCAGTCAAACCCCCCTTTCTGCTACAATATAAAGGCGCCTGTCAATGTCAAATTGTTAAGAAAGACGTGCTGTTTACTGTACCGTTGATTTACAACCTCAAAGGTATACCTTTTGTATTTCATTCAATAGCATTTTCTGCTCTGTCCTAGGTGTCATATCTTTCCTATTCAAATCGATAGCCTCCAAATTCTCAAACAGCTGTTTTATCTTCAAAGCTAAATGGATATCGTTGTTACTTTTCCTAGGAACCGTTGGCTTGCACTTTCGTATCAAGTTCTTTCTATATTTGTCCGGCAAATCTTTTTCTAAGTCATCTCTGCTTAAAACTGTCATGTAATCAGGATGGGTGTCGTAAGGGTAATCCTTTGAGTCCAATTTGTATGAACTGTCGGCATTGCTCTTATTAATAACGTAGGCTTTTCGCCAGTTTTTTAGAAGTTCTAGGTTTCTGGAAGATGTAAAAATGCTGGGTAATGTCACTCAAGTTTTTGGAATTCCATAGAGTTGTCATAAAAAGCACGTTAAGCCGTTGGTCCTGGTTGTCATTTGACTGGATTCGGTTGGATCTTTGACAGTCGTTACGGATCGTCAGAAGCCCGAAAGTCTGACAACCAGTCTTTCCAAAGGTTCTTGTATTACCCAGTTACTGGGTTGTGGAGGTCAGATAGGCGGTCGATCCATGTAAAATACTGGTATTCAGCTGCATCCGGTTAGACTGGAAGCTGACCCTAACATAGTTGGGAAAAGGCTAGGCAGATTGATTGAGCCATACGTTGCCTATTTTGTATTACTGTTTACAAAATTTTAAATAAAGATTATATCATTCTGGAAACATGGTAATACAAAAAAGGCAAGTACTTTCATGGACGTAACAGTTTGACCTCGTCAAGAAGACGCGTTCTTATTTCTGGAGATTGAGGTTGATTCGCGAAGCGCATACTTTACTTGGAATAGCTGTAAGTCGTTTGGATACAATTACATGTGGCAAATAAAAACCGAAGCAAAAGCGTTAATAAATAATTTAAAAAAGCAATTTATCTTTCATTTCTATGTTTCCTGTAAGACCTACTTTTAGCCACAGTATTATTAGACTAGCAACCAAAAACAAAAATCCGACCAGAGTGCAAAAAAATTGTGCGAAAAGAGGGTGGATATAGAAAATTGTTTAAAGAAAATAACACACTTTCTCCCTTGCAGAATATTGTCTCTCGTCGCTAGTAAATCTTTGTGCTTCTTTATAGCCAAATCTCTCAAAAAGCTTTGTTTTATTTTAGCCTTAAAAACATTATGCTCATCCGAGCTTGATGGCTTAACATATTTCGAACTTTGGTAATATGTCGGTATAGCATAACGACTCTTTGCTAATTTCGGGCACTTCCCTTTAATTCTCGCATACAAATCTTCGTCAGAATCGTCCAAATCTTTGTCATTGAAATGAACCGACATATTTTTTTTCAATTTGGCCATATCAATAACCGAATTGTAGCTCCGGCCTCCTTGACTATAGTTTTCAGGACTAATTCCGCTTGTGCTTACCGTTATTTCAGAAATATCGGAGCGGGAGGCGTTTTCGAACATTTCGTCAATGAATTTGTGGTTTAGAAATTGTTTGACGCTTAAAACTCCCGCGTTTAATACTTCTCTAGGCGGGTACATAAGCGGGTTCCCGCCTATTTGGAGGGCTTTCAAGTTAACGACAGTTCCTAGTTCGTTTGGGAGTGATGTTAGTTGGTTGTTTTGTAACAACAAGTGCGTGAGGTTCGGGTGGTGATTGATGGATTTTGGTATATCGGATATTTGATTGTCTCTCAAATCTAAGTACATGATATACGGTAAAGATGGAAATAGATCATCTGGTAAAGTTTTAATTTCGTTATTTTGAAGATACAGGATCTGTAATAAAAAAAAGTATGTTAAATTGCAAGCCGAGGAGCTCAGGTTGTTTTTATTCATATACTTAGGTACCTACCTAATACCCAATGGTACCAGCTCCACTTTACTTTATAAATAACCCGCACGTGCGAAGCTTCACGCTTTATATGTTACCGCTTATGCCTTATGTGCGTAAATCAGTTAGAGTGTAGATTATGTGGTTGAGTCCGTTAAAGTGGAAAAAATTGTTTCAGTTGTTACATTAAACTAGATAATCTGCAGATTTCCTAGGTAATCTACAGACTAACGGCCAAGCATACGGTAAAGTTAATAAAACAGGTTATTTGCTTAAATAAAATATTCATTGTAGGTAATTATTACCCGACTGCCTTTAGGATGCATGAGCGAGCGAAACGAGCTCGAGACTTGGGACACCCCGACTCGGGCAGGTTAGGCTAGAAGGGGATGGCGGGGTCTGAAAGACTCCGCCATCCCCTTCGTGGTTATTATTTTTTAATTAAATTACCCAGAAGTAGGAGCCCCGCTACAGCGGGGCTTCTACTTCTCGTCGTTCGCTCCTACTACCGTCGACTACGCCTTATTGTTATTGAACAATACAAAAGTGTTTCGTGAGCGAAACACTTTTCTGACTGTCTTTTCAAAACTTGTTTTTGGTTTGACCTTGACTTTTGGGGTGTTGACCTTGAACATGTCATTGACCTCATTCTTGCTTGGAATCAAATTTAGACCTTAATATTCCCACTATCTGACCAATCCCGAAAGAAACATAATAGTGATTTTTTCCTCGGCGCCTTTGGTTTTGCGTAGAGTCCAACCGAAAATGAATTTTCAGCCGAAAACGAAAAAGAAGCTTCCGCTTTAGTCTTCGCGGCCGAAATGTTAAAATACTAATATTAATATATACTCATTTTTTTTACACGTAAGGAGAGAAAGAGCAAAATAGAATACCTATTTTAAGAAATAAAACACGATATTTTACGAATCGAGCTTTACGGAGTAGGCCAAAATCGCGCAACAATTATCACGAACTGATTTTCGGCTTGCCCGAAATTTAGGCTGGTTTGTGGCCGAAAACTCAAAATCTACCCAAGGTTTTAAAGTGCAGTGTTGGTGGTTCCTCGCTAACCATCAAGTGAGATCGAGTCAAAAGTGAGAATTCTAAATAAATAAAAAACGTAAGAAACTATGAATTAGTAATCAGCACTTACACATAAATGGGGATTTTTTATTTCGGGCACACTTTTCAGTCCTTGCGATGAGAGATCCCATGTCGTTTCTTCATTTATTTCTTCTTCATAAATATTCAACGGAACGGTTATCGACGTTTCAGACATTGTTTACACGATTATAAAATTGTAGACCTTCACGCTAAATTAAGTAAGTTGTTGCTCAGATTACAGAACAAAGTGTTAATCAACTGAGTTTTATTCTGTAATCTGGGGGTAATGTTTGATCAATAAAAATATTATAACAGTAACAAAAAATCAAATATGGCGCGTACAAATACGTGTCTATTGTCAATGGTTTGGTTGGGTTTGTTTATGGAGTGGCCCAGGCTCGGCCCAGGTATGGTAGCCAATGGATTTGCCGTCATTTTTAACAATCAAGACTTGGCATTTTGGCAAGAATATTCATCGACTCGAAGCTTTTTTTTTTCAGATTTTCTTTTGCTGATGCTAAAGATGTTAAAAAAGTTAAGATGATGTTTAATTTGCATATTATCGAGTTATGCTAGCCAGACAACAAGCAAATGTTAATAATCAAAACTACTCAATAACAAAAATAAACAAGTTACGAGTCCCGAGCCCGAGCCCGGCCGTGCCATTCCAAATTCTCACATCCACCCACAGATCCAGCGACAAATCGGCAGTCAAAATCTGTATACATTAGACGTGAGATTTTAAATCGCTAGGGAGTCGGCGGTGGCGGCGACTAAAGTCGCAATATACATTAGGTTATTTTCAAATGACTGTTTTCAAGTTTCAAGAAACTGAAAAGTCAAGCAGTAACTTGCCACGAATAGTAGTTTGTGAGAATACTGAGAATATGATCCTGCATAGACAAATTGATGAACTTGCTAGTGTTGCTTTTCAAAGATGATGCTTCGTCGATTTTATCGAAATGACAGCACGCTGGATGAAAAAATGGGCATTACGAGACAAAAAATACTCCTTTCATGATAGTTTCCGGCTTTTAACAGTTAACAAGTATTACAACAGCATAAAAACATATCTTAGCTTTATTTAAGTTAAATAATAATGATTGATGATAATAAATATTTTTATCGATCTTCGTTCAAAAGTATGTTCAAAAGACACATGGCGAATACGTCACTATTTCAGTTGCAAGATGGCGAACGTTCGGGATAGTGACACATCTTTGTGGCTCCACAATAAACTCGGTACTTCGAATGATTCGTGGACAAGCGGCTCAATTTGTACGCAATTAAATGCCGAAGTGTTGAAAAACATCAAGGACTGTTTTCCAGATTTGCAAACGCAAGTGAAATTGAAATTATTGCTAAGTTTCTTTCATATCCCGCGCAGAAATGTTGAGGAGGTAACTTTTCTCTTTGATGTTCTATGGTTTTGCGTAACTGTATTGTGTTTTTTGTCTCTTTCCTTTCATATTTATAGCTATAGGTAGGAATGAGAAGCAGTATCACGCATGTATGTATTAGTTTTATTTGTTGTCATGTATTGAATTTACATGCTACAAAAATTTTGTTGAATTTATTTTAATTACATTTTTACAGCTTATCAATTATACATAGGTTACCTTTTAACACTAGCGGTTAATTTCTGGCCGTTTTTAGGAATAATTAACCGTTACTTACGTCCTCAGAAAATACTGACTTGCTATTTACGTTTGGTAAATTACGAAACAATTCAGTTTTATTAGTAAAGTACTATGTTAAGAGTGCATAAGAAACCTCATTATAGGACTGTTGCTGTGTTTACACGAAACCTTGGAAATAGATATAACCTTTACTATCAATAATAGTCTAATGTTGTGAAGTGGGTTTTCAAGGACCACTATGTTACAATTATGTATTAGGTAAAGACATTGATAAGCAGGCTATCTATAGCAAACAAGAATTAGATTTCAATTAGATTTTTCTATTGGAATATATTTTATGAACAACACATTGTACATTGATGCTGATAAAGGGAATTGTTTATATTTAGGCTTTAAATAGTAATGTTATTTTTTTTTTAATGTAGTTCTCCATAATCTAACATATTGATTGTTATAGATATGAAAATACTGCTATGATACTCTCCAGGTAGACATGGAGTAGTATTGTTTACACCAAAATTATAAAAAAAACTAAAACTCTTAATAAACAATGATAATAATTTTATTATACTGTTTGCAAACTGTTCTAGACACTGTCTCTCTGTCTGACTTAAAAGATCTTAGTCCAAAGTATAAAAAAAGAATAAAATACAATCCTGGGGCACCATAATGGGAATCAATAAAGTAAAGTTCTATTTACGCGATGCAAGTTTGTTGCCTGTGGCATCCAATAAAATTGAAGCAACAAATGACTTGCATCATGTAAACACTGTTTAAATGGTGTAACTTTTATTGTTGTTTCAATATATGGTACGCCACAGGCAATTACATCGCACTGTGTAAATCAGGCTTAAGATTGCTGTACCCTATGTTTCAGGTTATTCACATTGCATTCCAAGGAACCATGTTTAATTTAAAATTCAATCAAATTTTTGCCATAATTTTTTTGTCAACATTGAATACAGCAAAAGCCCATAAAAGAATTGGCAAAAATTCTATTATTATTCTATATTAATTCAATTCTACAATCCAAAATCTGTATCTGACATGACATATAAAAGAAGCAGAAAAGGCTAAATTATCTTGCACAGAGTAGTCAATTAGTTTTTCTAACAGAACTATTGTTATAACATAACATTCAATATATCATAACCATGTTAAGAGCGTTCATTCTAATAGTTAAGATCGCAAATAGCTCTCAAATATTTACCTATTTAGATTAATTTGGCAATATTATTGTATGGAAATATGGCTAAACATTGAACTATAATATTAAATATGGAATCCAATGTTAATATCATAACAATGAATATTAAGTTATAGATGTAAAAAAAGTATTTGGAATCTTTCCAAATGCCTTTTTTACACCTTAAATGGTTACAACATCAAATTCAGTATTATGATTGCAATACATTATTAATATTCTAGTTCTCTAGTTAGCCATATTTCATATTTCCATGCAGTAATATTGCCAAATGAATCAAAACAGTTAAATATTTGACAGCTATTTGCGACGCACATACGGGTATTTTGCTAATCTACGCGGCCAAAAGTGGAATTTACAAACTGTAGATAATCTTAAATAGGATGACTACCGGAGCTAGGGGACAGTCTCGGGAACAATAATCCGCCCTCCCCGCTCCAGTACCTGCGCTAGTCACGTCATACATTTATTCGGAATTCGATCGTTCAACTTGTTGTTTGTATCTGTTCTCGGCGCTCGTGAAATAACATTAACTTTGAAGTTAATTATTAATTTAATTGCGTAAATTTAAGAAATGTTTGTGATGGATCCTGATGTAACAGGTAGTTATGCTGTATTTTATTAAGTTTTTTGTTATTTTCATCATTACAAAGGTAAGATATAATAATTTGAAAATACCTACATGTTAGGGCGATTTTTCATTGTAAATATTTTATTTCGTCGTCTATTTGTTATACTATCCCGTTAGATCCTGCCATAGTTCCTTATACAAATGAAAGTTTGAAGCTTTGAGTAGTAAAAAATTAAAAAAACTGCCGCGGATAAGCGCGGATACGTTATGTTTTGATGATTTGAAGAAGCTTGAAAAGAAGAAAAATGAAGTGTTTTTTGCAAGAAACTATCGATCTTCTCATGCCTGGGGAACCCAATGTTGATTCTTCAGAGAGCGAGGAAGAAAACTAATAATAATGAAAAGTAAACTCTACAGATAAACCTTTTTTTACATTTACTTCTAAAAAATATTATATATTAAAATTTAATAATAAAACCTCTTTATAAATCACATTAAGTATTTTTTCTATTATGTTATATCCTTTAGAAAAGAATAAGAACATAAAATAATTTTGGCCGCGTAGATTGTCAAAATACCCGTCTGTGCGACGTTGCCAACTTTTACAATAAACACTCTCAAGAAGCATAGCAATTTGTACCCAATAAGATTTTAATGGTAACAATTTCAGGTTCCAACATCATCATTTATTAGCTTTAATTCAACACAATACATGCGGCATTGTGATCAAAATTGTCAGCTAGTTGTCCTAATGACGGTGCACTGACAAGAATGACTGACTGTGCTGGTGTCATTAGACTAACAGCATTTATTTATGAGTTAATGTTTAAATATATTGTTTATTATGTTCATTGCTGTGTTTTTGTGCTCAAGGTCTTCTAGAACTAGCATTTAAGTTGTTAAAAAGAAAAACACTTGCAAAGGACAAATAAAATTTTAATATGATACAACATAGCAAGATTATGATGATTTTATTTTCTGTGAATAGGTTTGTACAAACACCGTTACACATCAATCATATTTTAAAAGCTTGATGAGGTCAGCGTTCCTATCTGACTATTCTGAGAAGAAAGGCCAAAACAAACTCAAGAGGTCACATTCTCTTTTAAAGTCCAGACATAATCTTGGCCAGATCATGTGAAGACCATGTATATTAGAGTCTGAAATGGTCTTTTGATGAAAGAACCACACAGATTGAGTAGTCGTGTCCAGTCAGTGCACGCATTTGTCAGTAGTTGTTCAGCTCAACTCAGAACTGAAGGAGCGCAACGCAGCAGCGAGTATTATCCAATTTGAACTTATAAAATCATACCGTGATCACCGATCCACCTGACAAGCATGGTGATAGAATTATTTGTTTTTATATATAGAAGATCTTTATTGAAAGACACAATTATTGTGTCTTTCAATAAAGATACATACTGTACAATCTGGTCTGTTTCAATTATTGAAACAGACCAGATTGTACAGCACAGAATTTATTTATAGCCTTATTTCAGAGTTATACTTTCAACAAATTCAAAACCTGATAATCATCACTTTTCAGCTAATTTAATACTGGAATAACAAAGAATGGATGAAATAGTAGCGGTACATGAGATCTGTTCTACTCCTAAACACCATAAACTTATGATGAGCACCCAATTTTGAACAACATATTTTCAAGAATTATAATTTTATTCCCCTTTTCCAGTGGCGAAATGAACTGGAAGAGATCATCGAAGTCGCCGCCGTGGACTCAGACCTCTGGGTGGCTATGCTGGCAGAGACCCTCAAGACGTTCCCGTCAGCAGGCACCCTCAACACAGAGATAGCAGAGTTTGATGAGACCAGACCGATCTTCAGTGATATGATCAGTGAACTGAGACGAGCATTAGCTAAGCATTCGGATCTGGGACTGTTACCGCTAGAGTGCCTGTATTTGAATAAGAATGCTTTAGTTTCTGTGGTGAGTTGTTTTGAGGAATTATTTTTTCATTGTCATAATTATATGTTGATTAGGGACATAAATTGTCAAGTCAAAGTCAAAATAAGTGAATAGTTTTTGCATGGAGATGTGCTTTTTCCACCTAATAAATTGATAAGATTTTAATTATATATTTTTATTATAGGATAAAAGGACATTTTTTCAATAAATATTTTGTAGCCTGTGTAAAAACAGAAAATGCATTTACTGGCTTGTCTTAAGCACTTTTATGGGTCCCCTTACCCATAAAAGTGCTTTAGACAAGACAGTAATTGTGTACCCAATTTAAGGACTACTCACACTTATTCAGACCTATTCAGCGTTTGCCCATAGAAAACGCGCGAAACGCGTACGCGACTGAAATTCAGCTATCCGCAGCTGAAAGGACGCGTACGCGTCTCATACAAAATCGTAGTTTTCTATGGGCAAACGCTGAATAGAGCTGAATAAGTGTGAGTAATCCCTTATACTGCCTTCCATAATAACTTAATCATCAAATAAAATATATTTTTGATGCCAATAGAATACAGTTACGTGAGTGAAGCCGCGGGCATAGCTAGTCATCCAATAAAACACTCTATATTTATTTCAGGTCGGCCAACAACCTAATCCAGTAAAGCACTTCACTTTAAAACGCAAGCCGAAATCCGTAGCCCTACGTAGCGAGCTATTGGCTAAGGCGACGGAGGTACAAGCCAATCAGAAGAAGGCTCAGGCGCCGACCGTTCCTGTGCGCAGTAGGGGCATGCCTAGGAAGATGACTGATACTAGTAAGTTTTTTTTAATTTTTAAATTACATTAGCTGGACCCGACAGACGTTGTCCTGGTCCAAATTTTTATAATTCTTACAAATTTCCTATAGAAAATGCAGTTTCAGTTTTCTCGAATCTTAAAATTTTCCCGCCTTTTAAATTTTTTCTTTCCGTAGACATATTTTAAAATAAAAATTTGTCAAATCGGTCCAGCCGTTCTGAAACAATGCGCTTACTAACGAATAGCATTTAATTGTTATTATATAGAAAACTAGTTGCGCCCCGCGGTTTCACCCGCATAAGTCGCGATCTCGTGGGAATATCGGCATAAAAAGTATCCTATGTCCTAACCCAGGTCATGGTATGCTTCATGTGCCAAATTTCATCCAAATCCGATTAGCTGTTAGCGTGAAAGCGTAAAAAACAAACAAACTCACTTCGTATTTATAATATTAGTAAGGATATTCTACAGCCGTAGTATGCCATTGCGAGATTGAAGTTACTCCTGCAATTCTGATAATTTTGTAAAATTCTAAGACATGTGAAATAACCTCCTTTTCGTTTTAAAATCCATTTTATTTCGGCCACTAATTATAATATTATTAGGCTGACTTTGAAAACATGCTACAAAATTTAAGGGGTTGTTGGACCCATCAATGTGAATAACTTTTAGTCTAGGACCAACATGAATTCCCGATTGGACCATTTTGTATAAGACGGTCAATTTTGTTTTGTTGCGAATGCTTAGTTTTTCCCATAGTAAAAGTTGTTCGTATTGATGGGTAGAACACCCCCTTAAAATTTGTTGCATGTTTTCAAAGTCAGCTTGTATACGCGGCTATTAACAGTGTAGCTATTTAGTTTCCTTTTATTGGTAAGTTATAAGTAGTAGTTACAATATAACGGTTGATTCCCTCCCCCAGCCCCACTCAAAGGCCTACCGTCCCGCTTCGGCGGCGCGCGGGGCGGCACGTGGCGCGGCGCGGCCCGCCCCGCGCCTCGCGCCGGCATCAAGCTGCTGGACATCACGGAGCAGCCGGCCACGCACGCGCAGATCAAGAAGAGGAGGAAACTTGGTATGTACTCAGCTAACCACTTTAGTTTAAACATACTTTATCGCTAAATCGCTATGACAGACTACTTGTAACTCTGAGAAAATGGTGACAGGTGGCAATGTTGCCATCTACGGAAGCGTTCTCATAGAGTAACATTCGTCGCTACGATGTTCTTGCTCGCACGAAGATTGAAGCGCATACCTTTTTTGATTTCATTATCATCATCAGCTTATACATATATTCTAGGCCACTGCTAGACAATAGGCCTCTCCAATTGCACGCCATTCAGCTTGAATCTCGGCAACTCTCATCCAGCTGCTACCAGCCACCCTGTGAAGATCGTCGCCCCACCAAGCCTGAGAGCGTCCTTCCTTACGTTTGCCGATTCGCGGTCTCCACTCAAGAATACGTCTACCCCAACGGTCATGGGTTCTACGGCTAATATGGCCGGCCCATTGCCACTTTAGCTTGCTTATTTTTGATTTAATATCACCCCAATATGTAAACGTCTCACACTCATGCAGAACACAGTTTAATCACAAGCCCCATCTGTACAGAAATGGAGGAAGGAGCTAAGAAGGCAGCAGCGGCTGCCCCGCCGTCTCCTCCGCCGCCCGACTACGCCAAGGGACTCAACAACTACACCATGCCTAAACCTGATGAGAACACTAACGGTAAGTTTAACTTAAACTCGAAGCATTTGCGATGATCTTTCCTGAAGCTTTGGGAAAATTCATTGGTTAAAGTTTAGAAACGTGCCGCCTCGATAGGGGTACGGGAGGGGGGAAGGTTAGTTAAGCAAGAGCGAGCGAAGCGAGCTCGTGACTTGCGGCACCCCGACTCGGACAGGTTAGGTTCTTTAAACCTTGCAGACAGAAAAACGAGTCTGTCGACTCGAGGTTTTATTTAAAAGATATTCGTAGGCCATTACTGCTTCAAAATGATTTCGGGCGCCACGGCTGGCAGTAATGGCATAAGAATCTTTTAAATTAAAGTTAAACCAATACCATGATAATAACATTTATTTTTAGGTGTTTTATTTAATTTTGAATTTGTATACCTCTAAAAAAAACCCGTTAGTTTGACTACCCAAAAGAACTCCTAAAAAAGAAATATGTGGTATTTTTGCGGCCTTAGAAACTCCGTGCAGTATTAATAGCCGCATAATGAAGCATTAATAACACATGTAACCTATGAACAAACCGTGTTTAGTTATCAAATTAATGAAATCAGTCATTGCACTTAACTTATCAGTTATCACGTCTTATCAGTCTACTGCTGCTTGCTTGAAATGCATTGATAAACCAAATATTAGATAGTGCCCTAGATTCCTTAAATGTTTCTCTGCGTATGTCCATCTACATCCGTTATAGCCAACATGTACACATAACATCACGCCTGTATTCCCCGAAGGGTTAGGCAGAGGTGTACCTATAGTACACCCACATATCGCCAGTTATGTTTAAGTCTCATGTAATAGGGGGCGAGCCTATTGCCATCAGCCGGACACACATCCAGGAAAAGCTGCTACTGAGAAATTCCGGATTGAAAAACTCAAGCAGATGTAGGAGAGGTCATTTGCAACCAAATGACCCCTCATGACCCCTATGCCAATGGCAACCATTTTGAAATCATTTCACATTTTATATTTTATTTCATACATTTTTAAATATAAAATGTCAGATTACTTATGATAGAACCAATAACTCTTGGTACCGTATCCAGTAGGCATTCAGAAACTAGGCTTTAATGGCTGATAAATTTGATTTTTTCCACATAATATATAACTTTACCAAAGCATCTTCGTTTTTGTTCTGCCGTGGTGTTGCCTACCGTGTAATGGGACCTACTTGATGTAACCATCAAGTAATTAGCCCACGAGTCACAAGATATATGCGACTAGATTTTGAAAGGTTTCAATTACGGAAATTGGCCTTCTGATATGCAGCAGATATTTCCGAGCCTATGCTAGCAGTTGCAGTTTTGTGGACATTAGTGACATGAGCTCATGCCTCCCCGCAGCGCCGCCCAGCAGCTCGGGCCGGCCGGCCGCGCCCGCGTCACCGCCCGAGCCCGCGCCCGCGCCGCCCGCGCCCAGCACGCCGCCGCTCAGCAGTCCGCTCATTGTACACGTGAGTACATCTTGGGTTTAGCTTATCTATTATCTTTGGTTACAAGCAAATATTCTTTGGTAACCTACCAATAAATATTTGGCGTTTTTCGTTAATAAAACTCTTCTGAAGAAATGACGACTTATTTCACTACTATAAGAAGGCTCTAAGGGAAATACAATTGATTTCGCTTTGTGCTAGTACTACTATACTAAGCAATCAATTTATTCGGTTCGTTAGACATGGTCGTTACTGACGATATTGCAATCAGTAATTGTTCAATCTCGATCTACGTGCGATTTAAATCACACGCTAATCCATAATTTTAACAGAAAACATGCTTATTTTATTCACTGCAAACAGTGAATAAGCAATTTTAATCACTATTTTGGTGTTTGGATTTAGAACACACTAACAATCCAACCTCGCATCTCAATGCTATACAACCTGCTTGCGAAAAATTGTTGTGCATTTTGTTTAATTTAACCTACCTTTTTCTTCATTAAATGTCTATTTTCGTTAAATCTTTCATTTTCTCGTAGTCATGGTATAAAGTATAGTATGCAACTCTTGAATAAAACGCATTTATATCGAGGGCCATGAATCGCTCGCGTCGCTCAGGCTCCTAACACTTGACACCATCATGAATCACTCCCTACGGTCGTGATTCAGTCGTAAGAATCCTTCCCTTAAGACGTGCCATTCAATCACCTGCTCGTGATTCGTTTATGGCCCTCGCTTTAAATTCTTCCTTTATTCACTAATTGTATCATATATACTATGTTACCATTGCAGCTCGAAAAAGGGCAAAAAGGGGATTCATCGATAACGGTGAATAAAACTATGAATAAATCTTTGAACAACAAAACGTGTCGAACTACAATATTTTTTGTGGGATATTATTGTAACTTCATTTTTTATGTGTCATCATATATTTTGGTTAATTAATGCCTGAATCCATTATTTATTGAGATGTTAACAATACTTAGTTAAACGTTATTAAATAATACTTTACGTAAAGCAGAAGAAGTATGTAAGGATTGTTCGAGGTGCCTTCCTGTAGTTTCTGCCTACCCCCATAGGAAAAAGGGTGGGTTTATGGAAGTATGTAATACTTTATTCTAAATCAATCTTCTATTTTACAGGGCACCGGCGCAAAACCAATAGTAATAGGACAACAGCCGAAGCTCCTGATAGCCGGGCCGGCAGGCGGGAAACCTCTACTACTGTCTACACAGAACCTACTCAACACCTCCACCGTCATACTGCAGCCAGGCGGCAAGGCAGTGCTTCTGCAGAATATCAAACCCGTGAGTATGATACAAAAAAATATGGTAATTTCAACATTTGGCCACTATGTGGCCAATAGTAGTCACTGTTTGGCCAAATTGTGGTCACACTCTGGCTAAATTGTGGTTACACTGGCCAAATTAAAGTCACACTCTGTACACAATATTGTGGTGACTGTCTGGCCAAGTTAGGACAGTATCTGGCTTAATTGTGGTCATTTTCTTGCCATACTGTTGTCACACTCAGTTCATATTGTGATTACGCTCTGACCACACTTTGGTCCCACTGTGACCACCTTGGTTTTTAATTTATTAAATACCTACAACAACATACATAAAGTCTGCCAAACTGCTTGACAGGTCGTTGGAGCTTGTTCTCGTTTAACGATGGATGCTTACGTTTGACATTGTACATAATAGACGTGCTAAGTATAATTTAATTATGCTAAGTAAACTACCAACAATAAATTTGCGGCCGAGATAAAAATTTCACTGTACACAGGGCTACATAATTATCTATATATATAAAATGATAAACTGACTGACTGACTGACTGACTGGGTGATATATCAACACACAGCCCAAACCGCTGGTCCTAGAGACATGAAACTTGGAGGGTGTGTTCCTTCTGAAGAGCAAGTATCCACTAAGAAAGGATTTTCGGAAATTCCACCCCTAAAGGGGTAAAATAGGGGATGGAAGTTTATATGAAAGTCCGCGAGTTTTGAAGATAGGATGTTCAAATTTTGGGTTTAGGCTAACGATTGAAAATTAATGTATACGTGTCTCAGCGTTTTTGATAATTCCACCCTCGAAGGGTTAAAAAGGGGAATGAAGTTGAAAAGTCCTTAATTTTCGAAGAAAAATCACTAAGTGTACTATCTATACTTATGGTTGGAAGCTAACGCACCGGTGTTGTTAGAATTTCAACCCTTAAGGGGGTGAAAAGGGGGATGAAATTTTGTTTATTTTTAAGTTAAAATTACTAATCTTTCGGCATCAAACAACAAATCCTAATCTATAGTATCTATATCGATTCTCCCGGAGAAGGAGATGGGGGTGTTCTCCGGGGGAGGGTCCCGTGGCTAAATAATAACAGCCGCACAGGTCGATCGATCAGGTTTAGCTACACTCCCGAAAGTCTGACAACCATTCTTACCAAGGGGTATCGTATTACCCAGTAACTGCGTTGTGGAGGTCAGATAGGCAGTCGCTCCATGTAAAATATTGTAAAGTTAGAAACAGTACACGTGTATTTATATTATTTTTACTTGAATACAATATTTAGCGAATAAACAACTTCAATACAAAACTTCATCGCCCTTTTCAGACCCTTGTGGGTTGAAATTAAAAAAAAAACAACGATTTACGTTGTGTTAGTATCCAACCATAAGCCTAGATAGTAAATTTTGTGATTTTTCTTCGAAAATTAAATACTTTTCAACTGCATCCCCCATTTTAACCCTTCGGGGGTGGAATTACCAAAAAAGTTGAGACGTATAAATTCATTTTCAATCGTCATCCTAAACACAAAATTTGTACGGAACGCAAAACGGACTTTCATATAAACTTCCATCCACTATTACCATTCTCTATTATATTATGACGTTACCCCTTTAGGGGTAGAATTCCCAAAAATCCTTTCTTAGTGGATACTTACTCTTCACAAAGAACACACCCTCCGAGTTTCATGTCTCTAAGTCCAGCGGTTTGGGCTGTGTGTTAACATATCACCCAGTCTGTCAGTCAGTCAGTCAGTTTACCATTTTATATATAAGTAGATTTATCCTGATGTTAAAAATATTAAAGATAAAGATCGAGTAGTTATGCGACAGAGCCATTTTGACTCCAAAAAACGAATAAATGCATTCGAAGGTGAAGAAATGATTAATAATTCTGTTGACACCATGGTCGATATGGACGAGTCGGTTAATTATCCTGTAGAATTTTTGAACTCTCTTAATCCGCCGGGTCTTCTTTGTCACAGACTTATGTTGCGTGTAGGTCCTCCTGTCATATTGCTTCGAAATATACGGCCCCCAAAATTGCGCAATGGAACTAGACTCCAAGTAACAGGTCTCCGCCACAATGTTATTGAGGCCAAAATACTAACTAGATCTGCCAGAGGAGAAACAATCTTCGTGCCACGTATACCATTGATACCAAATGATCTTCCGTTTGAGTTTAAAAGATTGCAGTTCTCAATCAAGGTTTGTTTCGCAATGACTATTAATAAGTCGCTGCGGGGACAAACTCTGAAAGCTGGAGTTGATTTGCGGCAAGACTGTTTCTCCCACGGCCAATTTTATGTGGCTTGCTCCCGTGTTAGCTCTCTCCAACTAGCCTGGTTGTTTTAGTGCCCGCTTCCGAATCAGTGAAAATGATTGTATATAGAGAAATACTGTGAAGGATTTAGGTAGATACCGGTCTTTTACAGTAGGTATTTCTTTACAGTATTCCTCAAGTATCACACGTAATGGAGGACAATTAGACATGAACAAAGCTCTATATTGTTTTTGTTATAATAATTCATAATTATCTATAAAAAAAAATAAAAAAAACTGTGCAGACGAAGTAACATAAAATAGTAACGAAGTCAAACCTTACATTGAATATTCGAGTCCAATGCCGCAAATATAGTTTTTAGAATTTTGGTCTATTTGTTTGTTATGTTCCGGTTTGCACAAAAACAAATGCACTGATTTGAATTCTATTTATCACACAGATAGTTTGTAACCTGGATTAACCTATAGGTTATTTTTTAATCCCGGTAGTATGTTCACGTCGGATATTTTTCGACATCCACGCGGGCGAAGCCGCGGGCAAAAGCTAGTCAAGTTATAAATTTCCAGAATAAGCTGATCTCGCATTGGATAGGATTTCCGTACAATAAGAGGTCAGCTTATTCTGGAAATATATAGCTTGATATGTAGCCATGTGTACAAAAGGCATTCTCGCGAAATGTGACGTTTGTTACGAACATAGCTATGGACATAATGAGGGATAATGTCTTTTTTAGAGCTTTTGGGTCGTTGGTATTTAGATATTGGTATTTGACTTGCGATATAAATTTTGGGGGTAGTTCATTCGCTAATATTGGTACTATAGTTAGACCTCACCGCTGTACCGCGCCTTAAGAATGCGCGGCGAGGCGGCGGGCGGGACGCCGTAAGGCGTTGACGAATGAGCGACCCGCACAGCCTCCCGTGAGCCGCGCACATATATAAGGCGCGGTACAGCGGTAAGGTCAAACTATAGTAGTTCGTTACTTTCGGAACACTAAGTGTCTTTTTTTTAGACATACAAGTCAATATCTTTTTTTTGCGCAACGCGTATCCACATGACGTCACCATCAGCTAACCCAGTCGTCCCGTTGTCCGCAGCTGGGCACGCCGGTCCCGCAGGCTGCGCGTGCGCTGGTGCCGGCTGTACACACACAACCTCCGCTACAACACCAGATCGCGCAGCCGGTAAGTTGCTCATGTTCACTTGTTATTTACTCACCAAAAGGAACACGTTGTATATTGATATGTGTATTTTATTACAAAGCTTTGTTGATTTTTTACAAAAATCATTTTAAAAAAAATTGTTTGCCTGTCAGTTCCGGCTAATCTCTGAAACGGCTGCACCGATTTTGACGGGGCTTTCACTGGCAGATAGCTGATGTTATAAGGTTCCACGTGGGCGCCGGCAGCAGTTAGTAATAATATATTTCATTTTAACAGGTACAACTAGCGCAAACAGTGCAACCAACTCAAGTTGTTCAGGCGGCCACTCCCGTGCAAACAACGCAAACCGTACAGGCGCAAGCGCAACAGAACGTGCAGCAAACGCAGCAAACACCGCTGTTGCCGCGTAGAGGACTTTCACTCACGGTACGCTTAGTTTGCTATTTACTTTATGCTATTGAAGTTCTCAACCCCCTTCTTTCCTGTCTGGATGGATTAAATAAAAATAAAAAAAAGATTAAAATGGTTATGTCAATCTTTTACCGGTATAGTATGGCCGGATTCTCAAAAGAAACTCGCTCGCGGTTCGCAAACGCGCTCTAGCGCTGCTGTCTAAAGACTTTTAAGGTTTTAATGTTAGGAGACATCTGTCGATTCGATGGTAAAACTGCTAGAGAAAATAAAGGCATGTATTTTACTTAGTTTTCTGCTCAAAATGTTCATTTTTTACATCTAGTACGTGTTATGGTTTCAGCGTGAACAAATGTTGGAAGCGCAGGACATGTTCCGCAACGCGAATCGCGTCACGAGACCTGAGAAGGCGCTTATACTTGGTTTCATGGCCGGCTCCAGAGGTAAGCATTATCACCTATGCCTTATTTATATATTATTTTAAGAATTAATAAATTAATTCTAACTTCAATAGGTTTAAAATATTAGTTGGGATTATTTCTTCAAAATTCAAGTTCCATGTTGAAAAAAACAAGAGTCTAAACAATAACATTTTACTTCCAGAAAACCCCTGTCCGAACCTAGGCAACATAGTAACAATAAAACTATCAGAAAACATCGAGAATGTTCTACAATCCGACGACACATACCTCACCATGCTCTCCGAGATGCATTTCCAAATGAACTACAACAATGGCCAGTGGACACGACTCAAGAAATACAGGCATATAGATGGAATGGTCCCGCAGAAAATACCCCCCGGCTCCACAGTGATATCCACCAATAATCAGCAACCTATAGTGTCTATAGCCAATCAGAGTGTTAGTTAACTCAGTGTGACAGTGACGTGCAGTGTTCTAAGTTTAAAACAACGGAATATTGGAAAGTTCGAGTTTTGTTTCGAAGTAAGTCTGATTTCTGTTCTTTTTTGTTGGTTTCTGAAATGTGTCAATTAGTTTTTCTTTGATAATGTTTTTGGGGCGAGTTTATGATTTGCTTGTCCAATCGATGGTCATAAAACTTCAGATTTTTATAATAGCTTCCGTTAGATATTTGTAGCATAATAATTAATTAAACTTATTTATCTGTGTTAGACTTTAGTTGCAAATGGTCTGATCAGCCAGTTGGGCTCGCAAATCAAAGCGTGTCCTCAAAAAGAATAAATTAATGGATGTCTATCTAACAAGATTTTTTATAAAGCGCGCGTCAGATGAGTTTTGGCGGCATATCATATTAGAATTAGGATGAGGATAGAATCCTATTGGAAACTAGCTTGTCTGATGTTTTCAATTACACTTATACTCAAGCTCGAATAGTTAATTGATTCAGGCGTGACTTGGCGGAAATCCATTTTAAAATACAATTTAGACGTAGATATATTTAATAACCTATTCCGCTTAACTATTCCTAAAGAGTCATAAGAAACCCTGTGTTCTAGCGAGTTTCTTGTTGGGTAATCATTTTTTTAATCGATCATGACTATTCCAACTGGATAGGTTTATTACCCCTTTAGAAATTGTCGAAGAAATATTTTCTTTAAACATATAAATGATTAAAATTATGAATATAACTTTCTTATTGTCATAAAACTCAGAATGACCATGCGATTGACCATTTTAATTCAATCGATGGTGGCTTGGAATGGTTTTACAGTCCTAGCATTTTATACTGTTAGACGAAGGGATAAGGTTCAGAATTGCTGGATATAATAAAAAATGCACGTCATATAGAAGAAACGGTTTTTTATGGGGTTGCTTACAATCTTTTTCCATGATGATATTCGGAATGTTTTGCAGAAAAGCTCTTCCACTGCCAACACACCTTCTGACGCGCGCATAAGGACGTGAGATATAAATCTTTCTGTTTAAATTTGATTTAATTTTAGCAAGAAAACGGCTTAGTATGGCGATTAGCATAAAACAAAAAAATCGACTGACTTCGAATAAAAAAATTGTCGATTATAAGAAAATCGTGTTCCTTTTCTAATGGCGTAAAACTATTTCGCGCGTTTATGTTTAATGTCGACGCAATACGCTAATTATTCTAAGTGATATTTACGCGATTTAGTAGAGTCAAAATATTTGGAAGAAAACTTTCTTTTAAGTTGTGATCTCAAAGGGATTTGACATAGAAATTGGACATTTTTACTTTTCAGTATAATTTCTAGTGCCAAAATAAGTTTCGGAAACGAAAATCTTGAGTAACATAACATTTTGTGAATTAGTTTGTATATTAGATTAGATTTCATTTTCAGTAGATTTGAATATAATATAAATAAATATATGCCTACAGAGCCTTTCTATGTAACTAAGGGTAGTTATATCAGTAGCTTGCACGTTTTTGATAGAATGAATGATCAGAAAAATGTATGCGATATTGAGCCTAGAGATTATTTAATTATAAAACCAACAGTTGTCATAATATTTATTATCAACATTATATTGACTGGTATTTCAATTCGCATACTAAAAGGGGAAACAAAAATGTTGCTTGCAAATACGTTAATTTGGCAATAGAACTTACAAGCATAAAGCCTGATTTACACTGCGATTTAATTGTTTGTGGCATAACTTATTTTGTAGCAACAATAAAAGTTGCGCCGCCTAAACAGTTTTTAGACGATAGAAGTCATTTGTTGCTTCAATGGTATGTTATGCCACAAGCAAGAAACTTGCACCGTGTAAATGGGGCTTTTATCACGACATTAACGTTTGAAGTTTGACGTAAGACTGACATTAGACACGCTTTTGAGTTTTTGTCGACCCAATAATAATTTGCATATCATTTACTTGTGATACTACTTCGTCTAGTCGCATTGAATTTTGCACAAGAGTTCCGTAAATCGAAAATGAGCAATAAGGAAGGATTTTAGAAAATTCATGCCATAAGCACTGAAAAATCAAAGCTATTCGAGCACCCTAAATAATTGTGACCACGTCCGTCAATGCTTCTCCACCCCCAGCTGACTTGTCACAAACAGCACAACTGTAATTTGTGACTCATGGTGATATTAATTAGGGCATGGTTGGCCGTGTCCCTAACGAGGTTAAATAGGGGATGAAAGTTTGTATGAAAGCTCGTCATCTCTGCCGATGCGAAATTCCAACGGGCGGCTTGTAGATAAATAATTATTTTTGTAAAACAATGCCCGAAGCATATGTTTCTCTCGCAGCGTAAGAGGTGCTATTTCTAATCACATTTCTGTTTGTTTATATTTTGGTTGGATACATTGCCTATACATACCGTTCACTATAACTTGTACCTTGCCGTCATGTTGGCACCGTTGCTTGTCAAGCCATTTTGGACTCTATTTGTACTGAAACTAACCTTGACCAGCAATGGTGCGGCAAGACGGAAAGGGACAAGTTATAGTGAACGGTCAATAGATGACTAGATCATAGATCAATATTGCTACTATGGGGATAAAAAGTGCCATTTTTTCACTTTAGATGTCACTACTCTCTATGAATTTGACTGCTACTTGCCACTATCCATATTTCTTTTGTAGACAACCTACTTCTTTTACGAATGATTATTTAATACGACCCTTTGCGCAGCTCTTAAATACGGGGATCCATTTATTTTACAAATATGGTAATAGAAGAATACGATGGAAAAACGCTCAGAAAGCAGAAAATTTGAAAGCCCGTAATTTTCCAGTAAATCTGCTCTTTTATTAATGGTTGACACATCACTTTCATGACTCACTCCAGAAGTAGCACACATTTTTGTCGCTTACTTAAAAATTTTGACATAACATTGACAGCTCAGTGACAGTTAGTAACATCACAACAGTGACAGGATTAATTAAACCCATTACAGTTTATACAGGAATTTAAAAATAGTCGGAAATGGCGCATGGGCCTTATTGACCAACGTCGTCGAGGTAAAGCAGCCCAAGCCAAATCTCCTCTCTTTCCTCCTTCTCTATCAAAAATGTGCAAGCGATACAAGAATACGAGATGGTATGAATCTGTTCATTCAGTGTGTAACATGCTTTAGGTGTTAATCCTTCATAAATGACCAATTGTGCGAAGTAAGATTGTTAGCGTTTTATTGTAATATCTTTATCGACGCGTCAATTTACGCAGTTTTCAATGAAAGTGTTCTTTTGCTTATAAGTAGTTCAATGAAAATCATGCCTTGTATGCCTCAGAGAGTCATAAAATAATCGTGTATTCCTCGAAATGAAAAACGAATTTTATCAATTTTTTTTTTTTTTACAAACGACTTTACTGTTTTTTTTATTCATTTCTTGGAACCAACAACAAATAGTGAATAATAATTAATTTGTAAAGATTTATAAAAAATGTCAAAAGTACTTTAGTGATGTAGTTGAGATGTTTGTATCTGATTTTGTATATACCAAAATAATTGTTATATTGATACGAGTGAAACTGGGTTGTAGTTTTTTGATGCGAGCACGGTGCCTTTGTATGATAAGCCTTATAGATAGATGCTGGTTGATAACATAACTCTTTTATATGTTTAACAAGATTCAAGTTTTATAAAGCTCCGAAGATAAGGAATAATCGTGTTTTTAAACGATTAGTCCGTTTATTGAAAGTATATTTATTATAACTAAGTTCGGAAAGGGCCTGAAAAAGTGGCGACGCGTTAATTTTAAAACTGATTTCAGAGTTTTTTTTATGGAAATATAATCGCATCGAAATTGAACTTCCGTCCAGTTTCACACACTTCTTTTGGTTCATATTATTTTGGGAGCTATTCCATCTTGAAAACTTTTCCTTACAGCACACGTAGCGTGACAACTATAGAAACGGGTTTTGTCGACGGAAGAATAGATAAAATGACAGATTGTGATTGTTTATCTGTCATTTTGTCTATTGTTCCGTCGACAAAACCCGTTTCTATTGTGGTCATACTAAGCGTTCTGAATTACAAATGAAAACGTTATTTTCTTATACTCTGAGATATGATAAGTAGGTACCTAAAGAAATAGCATGTATTGAATCGAACCTCTAATTATTTCCATTTTGCTACTATGATTGCTTGAAGGTGACTTTTGAGAGGTTCGGTTAAATATTTCCCTTAGGAAAATATCATAATGAAAAATAGCTCTCATTATATTTTGTACTGAAGAAGATTAAGCAATTTAAGTTTTTTTATATTCATAAGCAAATGTGTGTATGAGTTCAGCGGGAACCGTGTTATTTTAGTATTCGCGTTAATTATAAGTTTTGTTGTATGATGTTTTTTTCTATAGATATTTAATATCCACATTGTATATAGTAGATAGTACAAAAATATAAAATGAAAAAGTTAAAAATTATTTTGTGATTTTTATTTTTCTTAACAAACACTATTTACATGCTATGAAGTTATGGGAGATTCGCCGTCGATGTGTTTTCTGTAAGTTTCCACTAGAGGTAAGCATCGGGATATAGCTGTGTGAGAAGAAATAAATAATTCAAGGTTTGTTGAGAATATTGGCGTAGCAGTGCAGAGTACTCATAAAAAGACTACTAAGTGCGAATTTCACCAATGAAACTGAACGCGATGAGCACATCTAAACCGAGTTCAAGAGCTGTCAGCGTCAATATTCCAAAGAAAATGATGACACTGACAGCTCCTAAACTTGGTTTATGTGCTGATCGCGTTCAGATCTTATTGGTGAAATTCGCCTTAACTCTTGCGAATTGCACCAACTTGCTTTTAAGGCACGAGTATTGATCACCACGCTTGCTCAAGACGGGTTGGCGATTTCAGACTTATATTAACTATAATTCCAGGTTTTCTCACGATGTTTTCCTTCACCGACACAGGGTATCCTAGTGCAGGATCCAGTGTCATACCCAAATAATGTTGTAACACTTGTTTAAGAATCAATAAAACAATACATGTTTTTACCGATGTCAGTAATGTCCAAGATAAACTCGAAAAAGACATGAAAAGTTACATTGGTACTTACCCGGTTTTAAACCCACAACCTCGTGTATGAGAGGGCTACCCTATTTTTTTTTTAAACCCATGCTATCCAAAACCAAGAAAATTATGAAAGAAGCTCACCAAATAAGAAGCAAACTTCAGTGATGAACCCGATCAGGCACGAGGCACCTTCCAATTTGTATTTGAAGAGGAAGTCGGCAATGTTCACGATGAGGCCCAGCACGACAAACGCGAGGGTGTACCACACGTATAGTTGTACTAGGATTGCACTCTCCTGTGAGTTAATAGAACACAGACTTATTAAAGCTAGGTATATCTAGGGAGTTCGACGCTTATTTTCCCTAAGCCCGATTGTCCACCGGTACCGTCAACGACAACGCGATGTCGGGCGCCGAGGTAGCGATACATACATTTTCTATGGCCGCGTGACCACCGCACACCACCACGACGTCACTTTCAATGGACAAACGACGTAAGTTAGGGTGTGCAGATTGTTATATAACTTTTCATAAACACTATAATACCAAAATTCCGACTTGCTTTTTCGACACCCAGAGTTGAAAGAGGGTGACCACACTGACCACCTGTATTGCTTTTACGATATTTACAAACGCTGAGCAAGCGTTTGGTGCGGCTTCGTTTTCCGCAAATATCTTTTAGGTTATGTAGATAATTTTGTGTTTATTGAAATATTCTAAACGAGTGAAATGACGAACATACTGTTACATCGGTACAGTATTTTTATGTCACGAAGCGACGCACACTTTACTTGTGAACCACGTTTACCAAGGTTACCAAGGTGTAAAATACGGTGTGAATTATGTGTAAGCGCAGGAGCTTTCGGTACCGTCCGAGACAATGGTGAAGTCGGAAGTATGGTGTGCGTGTGTGTGTTATGCTGATGCTACAAGTCTTCACGCACACAGCGGGTTTGCACACTTGTTTACCACAAGTAAAGCGCGTGAAAAAAAAAATCTGTTTGACTGGGAAAAACTTGACTTAATGACTTACAACAATAGACGCTAGCAATAATAGGAGGTTGGCCATTTGGAACAATGTGATGAGGAGCTGTTTCGCGCACTCCAATTGTGCGCACAGCAATGCCAAGTTTTCGGGACACTGGTTAGGGCCACCATTTGTTGTTATCATGTCCAGGACACATGCTATCTGTGAAATACAAGATAGTAGTTATTTAATTATATGATAGGCTTCGTGGAATGAGTGGTCAGAGCAATAATACGGTATGCCAGTGATCATAGATTCGCTACCGTGATACCATCGTGGCAACCCATAACTAACCACTTTGAAAACAAAATCCCGTGCACACGATGACCACATCCGTTACCGCCTTTGCTGGATGAGCGTAGGTACCTAAGCGTTTCTATAGCGGCTGAGCGCTGCAAGCAAGAATAGTCCTTACGGTGGTTAGGTATGCGCTTCCGCGATAGTACCTACAGTATATATGTAACTAAGGGCGAATTTCACCATTGAAACTGATCGCGTTCAACACATCTGATACGTGTTCAACAGCTATCAGTGTCAAAATTGTTGTAGAATATTGACACTGACAGCTCTTGAACACTGTTTATATGTGCTGATCGTGTTCAGTTTCATTGTGTGAAATTAGTGCGGATTTCACCTGCCTGTAATCATTATTTTTAATTGCTTGTAAGAAATTAAACAAGACAGTGTAACCTATGTGTTTCTAGTGTGGGGTACCTCATGTACCTACCTGATACTATAGTGCGCGCGTATGTGAGCGGTGGGACGGTTTTGTGAGTGCGGCGCACTGAGTATGGCGGCAACCCGCTCCCTCACCTCCTCCCTCACCTAAGGCGCGGCCAACTAGTTCCGCGCGCATTAAAGTGTAAAATTCATTGCGGTTCTCCCAAACTAGACTAATTTATCCTCTTCAAAAGGCGAACGGTTTAGCCCACCATAGCAGAGCACCGGAGAAGGAAAAGAGAAGGGGACTGGTGTGTGGAAGAGAGGGAAGGGGGCTTTGGCCCTGCCGCATGCCGTGTGGCAATCCAGGCTAAACAGCAAAATAGAGGCGAACTCTTTCTGCAAGTTGATAATAAATGATAAGTATACGAACCAAACTGATAATCGATATGAGAGCGATCATGCTCCTGTGAGGAATACAGCAGCAACTGCCGTCTCCACAACGGGTTATGACCGTCAGCGCCTCCATGCGATAGTCACATAGTAATTGCCACTATTATTTAATAATTGGTAATGATATTCCTGTTAATTTACAAACAGGAATATCATATACATATAAGTATGAAACAACTATTTGACAATGTTTAGGTACAGTTTGACAAACTTGGTGACACTGACAGAAAAACACAAGGATATCCTGACACAGAAGTTTTCTTTAATGTCCGCGCCACCGCGCCACCACTGAAGTCCATTTGACGCGGCGCTACTGTCATTGCTACACATTGCATTAAAAAAAGTTCGACCCGCTGTCTTCAGTAGCAACTTCCCATTGCATGCGACGTATTTGGTCATATTTATGCAACTGTTGTAATGTGTATCACATGAGTGTTTTAATACCTCATTCTAAAGGTACAGTTGCATACAAGACTTTATCTAAACTCATGATATGAATCCTTTATAAAAGTTTCTGAAACAGTTAGCTTATTGCCAACATTAAAACGACCATAGCCCGTAGCCCTCCAAGCGTGAAATAAGAGTTCGGTACCTCGTCGACGAATGCACACAAGCATTAGAATTCTAAGGATGTCGCCTCAAATAGTACCTAGTAGTTCTGTATTATTGTGTTAGGCGTTTTTTATTACCCGACTGAGACGGAGTCCAAAAGGAGGATAATGTTTTTTTATCTCACTTTACCTCGGCTTCTCACCTTGTAGGAGCCATGAATAGCCATTAGTCACTTTATTTCCTTTTCGGTACAGGACCGAAGATGGTTTTTTTTTAATTTTGCTTTAGTTAGGTACTTAAATTAATCTGGGTTCAATTATTTGATTATTTGGAATGGACGTTTATTAAATGCATCGCCAGTCATAAAGTTGATCATACAATTGACAATGCGATGAGTGGGGATGTACCACAGACATATAAGAGAAGGGATGTACTTACCGTCTAGCGGTTGCCAGGCGATTGGTGCAGGCTCCTTATGGTAGGTAAAGTAGTGGTTATTCCTTAACATTAGGCACTGCTAATAGCATCTTTTGGCGCTTGAATGACGTTGACAGGGTGGCGCTGTTTGGTGTTTTTTTCGCAATTGATAAGTGAAATGTATTGACAAAACAAGATGGCGGCGTTAGTTCCGATTTCGTCCACGGGCCAAAAGAACCTTGTAGCGTTATACTTAGAACTACATTAGTTAAGTAGGTAAGTATTTGAGTTTATGTTGTTGCGTGGGGCTCAGTTGATACGATAACCATTATCTAAGTACTTATTCTCAATTGGTTACAATATTTATTCTAAGTGAGTAATAGTAACAGTATGTACCTAAGTGTAACTAAATAATAAAATATTTTTATTATTTATCTTTCGGCAGTTTGCCAATGAGGTAATCATAGAATTGCTCAAAGAAAAGGATACATTCGTAACGTGAATTTTTTTCTTTTTTTTCTTCATAAGCAGTTCTTTTTTTTTTGACTTTTCCTACAATCTTCTGTCAAAAGATGTGCATGGTGAATCCAAAAATGTCGCGGATTTTAAGTTTAATTTATGTGGCCGTGCTTCTTTTGGATAACACTAGCGGAGAAGAAATAACAGGAACAAGTAAGTTTTCAATTATTTTGTAAATATTATTCAAATAGCCGTGCGAGGATTCATTCTACATAGCTCTGTATGGCCGTGGCCATCATAGAAGGCGAGAATACGTGGCTGTGTTTACCAATCACCTATTCGCTTTCTAAATATGCCTAGCGATTATTATATCTAGGTTACATTACATCTTCTATAGCCATTTATTGTGAGACCTGCTCAGCCGTGGGCTTTTACAAACTGTTCCTACTTTTACAGGTATTATTTAGGTTACCTTAAATTTAATGCAAGCAGTGGGTATCAATACCGGTTACCGAAAAAACTTTACCTCTATCTTACACGTGCCGTCAGCATTAGTCAAAGGAACCGCATCGCCTGTGTGTGTTTAACAGAAATTAAAACGGTGACCTAAAAGAAGTATCATGTTTCTTCTTTTTGGGTTACCCAGATAACGGTAACCTTAGTCGTAGAAGTAACCAAAATTCTTCGATACCTGTACCGTAATTTATAAAGTTTTTCGGTCCCTGCTTCTAAGGGTCACTTTCTTTCTCGTCTAGCGTAATACCGCTCATTGGGTGCAGACGGGTATCTTTTTCTGGAGAATAATGGATTCCCATTCCTGGTACCCATTCTTTAAGCCAGAATTTATATTACTGTGTTTTGTTGTGTCGTGTCGTGACGCCTTCTGACGCAGTGTTAGCCATTCAAAACTTGTTGTGATTTGACGTCGTCCTTAACAGATTCGTCTGATTGGTATATCTCGCGTCACGACACAACACGACACAACACGACACAGTAACGTGTTGATGGATTTACAATATGTTGCCAAAGTCTGACTTGACTTGCTTGAGTGCAACTGCCTCTCCTCGTTAGTAAATAAAGATAGTTGTTGCTGACCCAATTAGTTGGTACCCAGCGTCTAACTATCTGATGGCCGTCACACTTGGTCTGTTTTCTGAAATTCCATTAAGTTGATATCTGCAATTCCAATTAATCAATAATGTCAGCCTCTCGCAGTCCACTGCTGGACATAGGCCTCTCCCAGGCTGCATCACAACACCCTTTCCTCCACCTTCCGCTTCCAGTCTATCCCAGCCACCTTTTAAGGTCCTTGGTCCATCTAGCTGGGGGCGTCCCATACTAAGCTTGCCGATACGCGGTCTCCACTCCAGGACTCGTCTGCTCCACCGGCAAACAGACCCAGCCCACTGCCACTTCAGCCTGCTTACTCTGCAAGCTATGTCGGTAACACCGGTTTTTTTTCCGGATAATTTCATTCCTGATTTTATTCTTCAAAGAAAATCTGAGCATAGTCCGCTCCATAGTATGTACAATTCTCACGTCCTGTCGAGTCCCATCGAAGGGTCGCTTCTCGAAGATGTGAAGGAGTGTGAATGGCTACCTATATGTCTACCTAGTCTCTAGATATGTCTACCTAACGCAAGGCATCCAGCTCGGTTGACACAACTTTGATGTTAATAATTATTCTAATAATCCTCCATTTATAATTCCAGATGAAGCTCCCGACCTGATGGCTGACGACAAGTTCGACCGTATCAACCCTGACATGGAAAAAGCATTACAGAAACTAGAACACCTAACTAGTACCGCGTATAAACTAAACCAAGCCGACGCTGATGTTATTATGACGGAAGATCCAGAGATAATCTACGATGACATGATAAACATACTCAACGATATCACAGAGGCTGTGAAAAATTCCAATAACGCGTACAAGTTCTTAAAAGCTAATGGTTTAGACAGAATCGTCCAGCAGAATCTTAGACTAGATTACGATAAGCTTAAAACTCGCATACTCATACTTTTGAAAGTCCTATTTGACGTCACTCCGACAACAACCGCCGCGGTCATACCCATAACTGTAGTCGATAGAATTCTAGATATTTTCGAAAAAGATAATCTAGCTTTAAAGGCTCATTCTTTAGATGTCATGTATGTTTGGCTACCTGGAAATCCGAAGGTGCAAGCTAGAGTGATGAAAGTCAAAGGCTTAGCACCATTCTATGACCAAGTAGCTAAATTAGACACGTCAGTGATAAAGACTCTTTTAGATCTATTCAATACAATACTGAAGGAGCATATGGACGTAAGGAGCGATGTGCAGAGGACTAGCGTCGATAGAGACCAACTGAAGTTCTACCAAAGAATAGGTTTACTTGAACACATGGCTACTCCAGTTGTCTGTAATGGCCTGCTGAACATATTTACGAAGACCTGGTCATACAGCATGAATGAAAATAACATTATTATAACAGTTTTCGACATGCTGAAGAATGTTAAAAAGTTTTGTTTGAAGAATTACCGTGGGAAGGATGACGCTAAGAAACTGTTTATTGCGATACAGAAATATATAAAAGAGCCTAACAATTTCGAGTACTTCGAGTCGAACGGCTTGAATGTGACCGAGATCTCGCATGTGATTGATGAGTACGTCGAAAAGTTGAAGTATTCTGTTAAAGATGAAATGTAAGAGTTATTTGTGCTTTTACCTAATTAGTTAATACAGTCTTAATAGATATGACGTCATTAATGATTTATTTTTATTGTACGTTTTCCTGTAACTCATCTAAAAATTAATAAATTAGAACCAAATCTCCTGAATTAGACCATATCTCCAAAACGTAACATCACTTAGGGTTCTGCTCACCCCAAATCGTAGTGCAATATAAAGTTCAACCCCACGTGTGGTCTAACCGCAAGTACGATGACACTTTCAGCACTATTGTGCCGTCCCTATCCCTACACATAGGGGATCGAGACGTACACGCAACAATGGCGACCAGAGTTGAAAGAGATACGTCCTACGATTGTTGGCGCGAAATTTATAGCCCTCATGTTGATAGGATGTTTTATTTAATTCATTTAATAGGCTTTGGTGAGTTATCCCTAATATTATAATGGGAAAGTGGTACAGTCTGTTTTGTCCCGTCCTGGCAGAATAGGTTTGTAATCTTTCTTGTGTAGTTCATCAAGTTAGGACTTAGGCGACTTTCATTGCAGATTTTTTTTATTTCAACTCACGACTGCAGCACGCATAACATGACTTTCGTAAAAACGGGTTTTAGTAGACAAAATGACAGATTGTGATTGTTTATCTGTCATTTTGTCTATTCTCCCGTTGACAAAACCCTTTTTTATGGTGGTCATGCTACGCGTGCAGGGCAATGGTCTTCCCCATAGCCTGCCACCTTCCCTGTGTCAGCCTGTGTGCTGTTTTCTCTTTGTTCGCTTTACCACCAAATTATTTTTATATTTTTTATCACAGAATGCTTGAAAAGATTATTGTTACTTAGAAAGAACTACCTATGGTAATCATCATGCTGGGAAAACATAACAGTAGCCTGCGGGATAATTGCGTAACACACATAAAATGGCAATCGATCGCAATGCCTTTCATCTCAGCCACGTTCATTGCGTTATGTACGTCGTTGAGCAACCTAATTTTTCAAATGTATACAGCAATTGAAAGTATGTTTCGTAAAATTAGGACGCTAGTGCCTTTTCTGTCCTCGTTACAGAGTTGCCATATTTTACGATGTTTGTCAGAAGATGGTCTATAATGTAATTAGATAAATAGCAAAATAGTACATCCTAGTCGTAGGGCGAGAAAGGCCCTCCAAGATAAGATTGAGATAATAAATTGACTGACTGATGGGCATTCTTCATAAATAATATTATAACATTTATTTCAATTTCGACAGCTCAAGAAAGGAATCAAAAATCCTCAATTGATTTACCCAGTAACGTTTACGTTATTATAAAACCAATTTTATTTAAAATCGGACGCGTCTATTTGGAATGTTATCGAAATAACAATGCGGTTTATGCAAGTTGTGCCATCATTACCACAATGACAAATCACGCGCCATGGGTGGCCGCCATGACAGTTTGTTGCGTTTTCCCGCGCTTCCGTTTGAGCGGGAAGTTGTCATTAGCGATATTTTTTATTATTACTTTGTGGTTGGCATTGGTGGTTGGGCACAAAATAAATTGAATTGTATTTATATTTATCGTTTTTGCAAATAATTGTGTGCAGGTACATCGTATTGACTTATTTTCTTGATATTATTCAACGTATCTAAAGCGAAAGTTCATGAATGCTTTCGGACTTTAAAATTATCAAAGGTAGGTTTTTAACACCTCGGTTGAGACATGTGACTATTGAAGAATACCCACAAAAAAGCGCACTCTTTCTGAGGCAGTCGCCTAGTCGGGTAAAACTACAGCCTTCCATAAAATATTGCGTGGGAGTCTCAAAAAGGTGTTACAAGTGTCAAAAATTACACTCACAGGCGACTAAACAAACTCAAAAATCGAATCGAATCGATCATCGTACTTATTTAAAAAAGGCACCCATTCACGACCTGTCAAATTCATAGAGGTGCAACCATCATGGTGCAACCTGACGGATTCCGGAGCGAATTTGCGCAAAAGTCAAGTACTTACTTCGTGGGAATAACAAACTTGTACGTATTTTTTGCGCTAAAAATGTATGAATGAGCATTGTAGTTTAATGGACGTGGTAAATAATCCTATTTGTATTGTTACTGCCATCTTTAGCAAATTGTAGGTGTAGTGTAGGGTGACCACAAGGTGGGACACTATTGTTTGGTGACCAGTATCATCACCAAACGCCTCTATGTATTTCACTTATGTTCCTATTTAAACTTAGCATGCATGACGCATAATGAATGATGTCTAATTTAATTAATAATATTCTATTAATTTTGTCTACAGACTATTTCAGGAGTTTAGGTAAGTTGTAGCTAAGCAGCAGTAGCCCGCGATTAGGCATCAGCAGAAAAAATATTTCTTCTTTCAAAACTTTCTTGTAATCTGCTTCTTCTTTGTTCCTTCCCTGTTCCTATTATTTCATCACTTTTCTACACCAAGACAATTTATTTTGGCTATTTTCTTACGCTTCTATTATTTTCAAAAACTCCTCAATGACATTTCACTAATTCTTATAATGTTTCATCTTTTCTGTTCCGGATTGTCCTAACCTAACCCAACTTTACGGCTCCCCTGTAGGTAGCCACTTACTTCAGGTAGCAATAGCCGTACTAAAAAATCTATTCTGTAGGCGTGACACGGCCCACAGGCCCACCTGACCGATATTCCCATGGACCGTAGTATTGTACTATAGCCAGTGTAAGACTAATTTATTGCGCTGGGTAAAGAGTCAATTATCCCTTCTAAATATGTAGTTTAATCGTTTCTGTCAGAATGAAAATTGAAGTCATCTGCTGAGATTTGTGCGAATTAAATAATAGTTATACAGTTGTCGTATTGCATAGCAATATGAGTTTTATGTTATTGATGTGATATTCTTGTCAGTGGTTAATCCGTGTTACCTAAGTCCTAAACTAACGTAAGCTTTATAAAAGTGCAAGGGCTATGGACCATTAATTTTATTTACATTTATTTCGATTCCCGATATTTAAAGTAAGTTTATTATGTGCTATATTTTAGTACTTATGTTTATTTAGTAATATTTAAGTAAGTAGCTCATGGCTGCGCTGTTTATTTTATTCTTCCGTCTCAAGATTATCGAAAACCTGAAATTCTTTTTCGCTTTGGTCCATCCAACAAATAAGTTGTTTTTTGCGTACATATTGTAATAAATTAACCTTTTCTCAGATATTTCGCAGGGCTTAATCGGTTACTCCCTCATTTGTCGAATAAAACTCACGATGCATAACAAAACCGATTCATTCGCAAACAAAAAATGTTTACACAAATTCTATCATTAATTTCTTAAGCTTTGTCGCGAAGGTTTCATTCAGGCTGTATCAAATGCCACCTGTGTGTAAAAAAAGTAATATCGATTTTTTACTCTAGCAACACACACTGACCTTATACGGCCAATAAATTATCTATTCAGCGAATTTGTTCGTATTGTAGGCGGGTTGTAATAAATAACTTGGGATTCCTTCTGTTTGTCGAAAGAATTAAAAAGATTATGCTCTACGGTTAAAAAGTAGGGTCACACCTACGCTGGCGGTGTTGGCCAGTTTTTTGGACGTGCGTGGGAACTATCGGAAGATTTATATTTACCATCGTTGTCTAATTCTATCTATAATTATTACAAGATTTGAAACCCAATTTCTTCAATTTTTTTTCTTACATTTAGTGCAAAACTCATCACCATTTATGTAACACAGACGTCTGAAGGCCAATTATCGTACTTTTAAATCGTTCACATTCAAGTCGCAATCTGTCAAACTTGTGAAAAATATTAGTTAATTGATTGTATTTTTGACAGATTGCGAATGAGATGCGAATGCGAACGTTCTTAAAAATACGACAATTGCTCACAGGGCTGTTAGCAGATGACAGTCCTATCTAATGCTGCGATCACATTGTCGCGATAAGGAGAAATACACTTCGCTTTATCGCGACTATGTAGCCGTAGCATAAAAGTTAGTGCATCTTGTAAGCTGGATAATGAAACACGCTACCCCTACACTAAAAGAGCCCATCGAAGAGTTATTTCAAAGCTTGGTCCCTTTTGCTTCAAAACTTAGTTTTACTTTGTCAGTCAACTGCTCCAATTACAATAACGGAAGTCAAAATTCAACAAAAGAACTCACGCAGCGCGCAATGACAACACTTCATTCTTCCAATTAAATCAGTGTGCCCAGTGTAAAAATATCTCAATTTCTTGTTAAGAGTCCTGCTGGGTGAACGGACGTCCGAATAGTATATCTTTTAATATTATATTTAGGGCAAATGTAAGTGAACGTGGGAAAGTAGCTAATTTGTTTGCTGCTTTGGCACGAAATGGGCAATCGTTAATTTATTGCGTGTTTATTGTGCATTCGATATTTGTTATTATGACCTTATTTAATATCTCCTAAGATTGAGTATTTCTTGGGTCTGCGTTAAGTAAAGTTTTCTTTGGCCACAGCACAGTAAAACAGAACTAGTCTTCAGCTGATTAGGTAGTTTATGTCAATTACAAAAAAAAGAACACGACAAATGCAAGAATCAATTCATAGTGTAGTTAGGGTCTTTCATTAGGTTTCACGATTACCTGTTGCATTGCACTTGTCCCTTTATCTTCGTGGCCAAAAACAGCGATCAATCATCGACAATACGAAATCAACCCTTTATTTACTAGTTTAAATTTTATTAATTGACAAATGGAGATGAATCGCTCGTGTATTGTGGAGGAGCCAACCCGGTTGCTCTATGATCCATCGATGTATACAGACAGACTAACTATTCCCACAAGTGTTTTTTAAAGTACTAACATAGAAACCTATGTATTTAAAAACAGACTAATCAGATAACTGACCAATTCTCGCATTTTTAAGTACGTAATTTACCTACATTTTTGACAAGTTTGACAGATTGTGACTTGAATGTGAACGTTTTTTAAATCGGCACGAGAATTGGCCTTCTGAGGCCCAAAAGTTTGCAGGTGAGTAAACCTAACTGTCGCGTTTGCGTTAAAATTTGACTGATAGATCATAATGCTAAGAATATAGGGGTGAGAATAAAAATCTTAACGTTTACTCACTTGCAAACTTACACTAAGACCTGTCTAGTTATAGGGAAGCTCTTCTAGCAACAAACTACGATTCTTCTCGTAATAAAAATAGCTAGGCTGAAAAGCATAGTCAATCCCGCTGGTGCTTGTAACTTAGCCGTAATATGTCTTTAGAACAATAGATACGTTAACTAGAGAGGAGACTATCTTTAGTTAACGTGTAATCAGTAACTTCTCGGTAGTTTTGCCATATATTTTCAAAGGCATTAAAACTCAAATCTTCCTTCGGCAATAATTATTACATAACAAGTATTTCTCAAAAATCTTTTATCAGCACAAGTGTGCATTTTTTTTTTACAATCTGTTCTTTCAATGACGCAAAAGTCAAAATATTTGGAGAATAACAAATTGTGTTACAGTAGGTAGGTATGTCCATTCATGTATTCTTATAACCGGAAGTCCGTACTCTAACGCTCAGATATTTTATTTGCACAAGTTTTTCTTTAAATCGATTCCGATTTGTATGGAATGAATGATGAATCGATTTTATAATACTTCTGAAGGCGATTCGAAGTTCTTTTGCGTTGTAATTGTGTTTAGAGAGGCTCGATTGTGAGACTGCAATAGCTTAGTGCCATGTCCAAGCGTTTTTGATAAGTTTTTGCTGGCTCTATACGTCTTCCTATTTCTTATTACGTGCGCTCGAAACACGTAAAATCCTCGAGTTATACTCGAGGATTTTACGTGTTTTTTTATTAAATCTCTTCATATGTTTTGAATACTTATAATATACACACGTAAGCGATGCTGTGGCCGCTGCTACTACGCAAACATGAGTGGCAACTGGCTGTACTGGACATCCATTTTATAATATTCCAAGAACTATACCTATAACTGACTGATGGTTATCAATTATTTCTTTCCAAAGCCTTTCAACGCTTGTTTATGTCGAGAAACAGTTAATAAACAATGTATTGAACACAATTATTGAATACAGACATCGACTGTCTCTATTTCGGTATCTATAACCATCTTTAACAAGTTAAATTTAAAAAAAAAATAACCCCCGACACAATTCCAGGTGATGCTGCAGTGTCGGTTCAAGGTTACTATGTTCTTCTAATATCATTGAAGTAACAGAATACTAAATTTCGAATCTATCAGACCTGTGGAAGATGCGCACATTCAATCATCAACTAGAAAAGAGCTGATAATCGTCAAACGGCTGAACCGATTTTCTTGAATTGTAGCTAAGAACACTCGATCAAGACACCTTTGAAACAAAAAAATAATAATCAAAATCGGTTCAGCCGTTTGGGAGCTAAGAGGAAACAGACACATACACAGATACACACGATAAACTTATAACACCCCTCTTTTTCCGTCGGGGGGTAGAAACGTCAAAGTAAGGTATGGTAGACGGAGATTGTGCTGGGTTTTCACATGAGCTGAAAACTGTTTTCAATCTGGATCTATCATCATATTCTTATCGATTTCTGGGGGCTATCTAACTACTTCTCATTCGTAGTAGGTAGTATAAGGGAGTAACCTCACTTATCGACGTGGATTCGGCTTGAGCCGGTCAGCATTTTTTTTTCCATGCGTTTCGCGTCGTCTTGGTTCGGACGACACGTCTCGACACCTAGCGGAAATGACTTTGCATCGTGCCGAATGTCTGATTGCCGAAGTGACAGAAATGTGGAATTCCGTGATCGGCTCAAGCCGATTCCGAGTCGATAATTGTCTATTCGAGATTAAACAAGATCGAGGCATTTAACAGTTTGTTGAACTATATATCAATGTTATATGTTTTTAATTTTTAAGAGTAAATGAAAGTTTTTCTGAAACGTGCAGTAACTTTTATGGGTTGTGATACCTGAAGAAGTAATCAGGAAACCTATTTTGAGCCAACAAGATCCGTCGTAATTTTATAAACCTTTTTTTTATGGCTGTATAATTGAAGAAGTCTCCTGAAAACTAATAAGCTAAAAGTAAGCGAGAGGGTAACAAAAATAATTCAATTAAGTAAAATTCTAAAAATATATTTATATATCTTTCTTACACATATTATATTCACAACCATTTTACAGATTTTTAATTGACTGGTAGTCGTGGAAAAGCTATTATTATGTACAAATTATTATTTATTAATTAGCAATATGTACCACTAAAATATATGTATTTCTTTATAAACTTTTAGTTATTTACAACTTACAAGTATGTAAGTACTACACTAAATCCTGCATCACATTGTATTCAAACATAGGTATATTTACAGTATTTCACTAAAATTACATTTTCAAAAGCAGAAGTTTGAGCTTTTATTTTAATAGGCAATAAAATAAAAGCTCAAACTTCTGTTTAATTAACTCGTCATGAATTTCAAAGAATACATTTTTATCATTACCTACAGAATGGAGACAAATCAATTTTATTTTTACCAGTCCAGATTTTAAAACCTAGTCACAGAAAAAAATCTTTATCATAAAATTTCAGTAACATTTCCTATATCTTCTGAATTTCTTCAGAATATTTCCATAATTTTCTCGACCCTCAATAACCGTATAAATACGGGAAGCCAGCCATATGAGGAACTGCTGAAAGCGGCACGAAAACTGGCATCATCCGCTCCGCCTGAACATAATGAGTCCGCGTATGTTTCTTCAAATGGTCTCGTCTTCCAAATTTCTTCCCACATGTGGAACAAGGGAACGGACGCACCCCAGAATGGATCCTTTTATGTCTCGTCAGTTCTTCGTTTCTCGTAAATGTCTTTCCACAATTCTTCTCATCGCATTTGTAAGGTCTTTCACCAGTGTGGATCCTGATGTGACCTTTCAGTTGTCCGTTGTTTGAGAACCCGACGTGGCAGTGTGGGCATTTGTATTTCTTCGGTCTTTGCTTTTTCGCGTTTATTTTCGCTTCGTTCTCTTGGTGCAGGATTCTTGCGTATTCTAGCTCCATCGCATATCCTTGTGCAAGGGATTCCAGGAGTAACGGGTCTGTAGGTGGTACTCCTAATGCGTGAGCTATATCGGCAGTCGGTAAGTAGTCTGGCATAAATGTCGCGTTATACGGCATCTGTGGTAGTTGCGGGTAAGGTTGAGGTTTTAAGTCAACCTCCGCCGGCTTTTCAATTTTTTCCTTTTTTGTAGAAAGAGGTTCTTGAAGCAGCCTGTCACAGCATAATGTTAGTTTTTCAACAGGGGAATTGATTTCTGTTATAGGAACACGCTTTATTTCTTCATCACCGTCTCTCGTAGTAGTAGAAACAGTAGCGTCTTGATGACTCGGGTCAGACTTCTTAAAAGTCCCGCGAATTTTCCGTAAACGACTTTCCCTTTTAGTTTCGTTGATTTTCCTTTTTTTCTCCTTGATTTCTAAGTCTGTACTAATATCACAGTTTGTCTGTCCATCATTTTTACTCTCACTCACATCCCAAGGTCTGAAAAGCCTCGAGTAACTTTGTTCGGAAAACATATTGGAACACTGGTATCACTCACGATCGAAATGGAACTGGGACCCTTTTTCATTTCAACAACTTTTATATACATTTCTTTGACAATAAATTTAATAAAGGCGCCCAAAAGTAGAGGGACTGTGTCTATTGAATGGACGAAAGAGACGAAATATTTTTCAATTGTTGCACACTTGATGTTGACTTAACTTTTTTCGGGAATGGCGCGTTCGTTTTCGCGCCAACTTGAGTTCTGCGTTCGAATACACAAGGGAGAGTTTGGGTTTATGGTTCAGTTGGTGTTTAGACCTTTTTTTGTTGTTGAAGGTGTCATAGTGTCTGAGATAGGGGTGTGTATTGTTATTTATGTTGATTTTTGTGCGTGTTCGGGGGGCGGGCCCGGGGGCCGAGCGTTACGCTCGAGTGGCCGCCGCTCGCAGCTGCAATCCTGTTTGTTTTAATGGTTTCTGCAATTGTTGCGGTTCCCGATTTATATATTAATGTTATATACGCACGCATGTGATATGTATGTAGGGATATTGTTAGCGGTTTATGGGAGACTTAGCAATTTTAGTTGTACCGTTGGGAAATGTTCTAATCCATTTATGGCTCTATTCCATAAATAGGTTTAAATAAAATAAGACTTTACATGAACTAACTTGGCCGAAGAGCACTGTTTATTAGGCTATAGATTAGCATCAGAACTGGGAAATTTCGACATTCGTAATAAGGTCTAATAAGGATCAGGAATAAAGATCGAGTAACAAACTTGTTGCGTGTTAATTTCCGTGGGGCAGTTGTCTGGCAGTGTCACAGTCCTGCTCACCCGTCGTAGCAAATAGGAGCATTCAATTCTTTGAATGAATAGTCCTTTCAGTAGTTGTTAATTTATGTAGCAGTCTGGATTCACTTCTATCCAGAACTAATATTAGTTCGGTGATTATGGTTTCTAGCCATGGGGTCCGAGTGCTCATGGTATGTTTAATGGAATCTCCAAACGGCTGGTTGACACTTCCCGTGACCCAAGGACCAGTCCTTGGGTCACGGGAAGTGTCAACCAGCCTTTTAACTTGGCCAGATGCTAACCATTGCCATACAACGTGGCAATACCAGTCGACAGCGATGCGAAGGAATTTTTCGACGCCATAATATTTTAGTTTGTTAATAGTTTTAGTTAAGTTAGGATATATTATTTGTATTTTATTAATTAGTTTATATAATTAGTTGTTTTAACATAAGCAAATAAATCATCTTCCACTGCAATGATGGTACTTGAGGAGGCCATTATCATTTGTGGCCTTACCTGCTAGTAAGTAATAATAAATTAAATACCTAAGCTAAAGCTAAATACTTATCAAATAATAATAGCAGTGTAGGGTATATACTTACGTCACGCCTTAAAATTTGTGCTATGAGAACATTTTCAATGAAAAGAATTAATTATAGCAATATAATTCATTTGAAAATGCTTATCTTTCGATCTGAGTCTGAGTGAATCTGAGTTATTCACCAAGTGAATTCAGAAATAATAATAGCAAGAACAAAATCGTTTCCTGGATTCCATATAAAAAGCTTACTGTCCGCGACCACAAAATGGATGGGTCGGATCAATCTAAACAAATCAAGTTACATCAATTCAAATACAATAGACTTGATTGGGCTGCTTTTGATGCATTTACGAAGATATCCGAACTTATTTTGAAAATTGCGCGATCTGTCAGAATTGGCGCGCATGATCGATCGGCCGCGTTCATATTTTTATTAGATTGTACAAAATTGTGTTTACGTAAAAAGTTGTTGTTTTTTTTTTCACAAATTGTATTTTTATTTTGGATTGAATGAGATTTAATCGTGAGAAATTTTTAGTGGGATATAAAATTCGTACGTACAAACACAGGTGTCGTACCTAGGTACTTGGATTGCTTACCTACACAATCCAAGAAGGTATACAAACTTTGGCAAATAGGTACGCTAGTATCCACTAAATTGGAATGTGAACGAACGAATAAATACAAAACTAATAACAGAATAGATCTGTCATCTGTTAATACAATACAAAATGAGCAATCAAAGCTACAGTTAGTTAGGCTAAATTATCATCACAAGCCCTATAGGCCTATGGCAGTCCACTTTCCCGAGTTGAGCATCAACGGTTTTTCTGCTTCTCGCTTAGTAGGTCTATCTATAACTAAAGCGTACAGAGTGCAGTGCAGTATGCCTATAATTTTACTCCTGTGAACAAACAATTTTATAGTCTGTGCAGTATCTTGCTTCACTATTTTATTATCGTTGGTTTCTTGTTGGCACAGACCTTCCATATTTCTAGTACCAACCTATAATAAAATTATGAAGGCCGTTGTAATCACAAAGAGGCTCGATTCGTCAAGATTGTGACAAGGAACCCATCGTATCTATCAGGCAGGATTCTTGTTATTTTGATGTTTTGTTACGTCGCGCCTTTTAAGACGTGCTACAGATGATCGATGTGCCGTTATGTATGCCCTAATATCTCTAACTTTTGAAGAAGGCAAGATTACTGTGAATAAACGCAATAGTAAGGACTTTTTCATCGGTACTAATTTTTTTAGTCCATTAATACCCGATTCCATTTAACTATCCATATCAGACCTTCAAACTCTACATTTTATTTTTAACCGATTTCAAAAAGGAGGTTCTCAATTCGGCTGTTTTTCTGAAGCTGGCTGAAGTCGGTGGTAAAAAGCGAAAATTCAATGTCAAAGACAACGATTCTCGAAATTAAAGTTATTTTTCACTTTGTAGTGTTTTTTTGGAAGTCGATAATGTTTTTGTATTTATTTTTTACTGTTATTAGGATGTTACTAGGTACGTTAGTTAGTCCTCTCCTCGGCACTATAGGTAGACACCACAAGCAATACTGTCTCCGTTAAATCTGAAGTGGCAAGATAATTAAACTAGAACCTTAAAGGCTCGTTCACACCGGCGCGACTTGTCGCGCGACGCGACACCGGCAATTGTTCAATCGTGAAGTTTTATTAGAAATTGTATTGTTAAAGTCGCGTCGCGCGACAAGTCGCGCCGGCGTGAACGAGCCTTTATCCTGTTCCGATTATTCAAATTGCTTTGATGGTTTTAACAAAACAATTGGAGATGAGCTATATTTCCTGTTGTAGGTAACTATAAGATTCAACTAAGGTTTGATACCTATACAACAACTTATGCGCCAAAATACCTGGGGCCTAAATCTACAAATTTATAAACGTTACAATGGTCTCTCAATGATGAGTTTTTGACAGTTTTCGTATGGCAAATCCTGGCAAATCTGTCCAAAACTCACCATTGAGAGACCATTGTAACGTTTATAAATTAGTAGACTTAGGCCCCAGGTAGGTCCAACCATTAAAAATAATACCTCTCTTGAACGCGACAAATATGATAGCTATTCCAATTTTAAAAACCATATCAATGAATGGACATAATCCTTGAATGAAAATCGAATTATACCATTCATTCGACATATTTAGTTCAATAATAAATCGTCTACAATAATACTAATAAAGTTCGTGGTTTTGCCTCTATGTCTTTATGAAATTCATATAAATCTCTCTAAGAATGCTTTGGTATAATATTCGAGTATCGTTTAGTAGAATTTCTCGAGAACCGTGACGTGTTAATACTGATTTTTTGTGAGTTTTGTGCCAGTCTTTCGATGGACACTCATTGTGGTCAATTACTACGGGTGTCGTAAAATGTACCACGACTTGTGAATGGTGAACCGTGTAGGTGTAAATGGGGTGTTCAAATACCGGCATTTAATTTTGATTACTTTTTGCCTGCTAAATCTACGGATGGTTCGATGCGGGATTATTTTGTTATCTTTAAGAGAGCTTTTCCAAAGGATTTTTTTTTCTTACGAGTTGAATATAATCAGTGGTAAAAATAAGAGTTCGCTTATTTTAACTTTTCTCCTTCCAAGGAAGGATTTGGGGGAGGCCTTTGCTCAGCAGTGGAACAATGTAGGCTAATAAAAAAAAAAAACTTTTCTCGATGTTATATCTAAGTATGCAGCAAGTATAATACTAGAATTTTTAAAAGACTCCTCCATTTATGAACTCCAATTGATACTCACTTTTTCTAAATCTCCAGGTGCAAGTCCAGGCTCTCAGTAACTTTTTCAAAACACCCTATATCTCAATATTTGCACCTTCCGTGTGGTCCGACACCTATGGCGCAACTATAGCGAAACCTCATAATCGTGACGCAAAACAAAAAGCGCCATAAATCGCTCGTCGCCATTGTGGCGCTGAGACCCATTCATACCGACGCAGACGCAACGACGCCATGAAGTCTCTATGTTTACGGTGTGGTTTGTGTTATAAGAATTAAACGTGAAAAACTAAAATTTTATTGATCTATGGGTTTAAAATAAACTTGGCACTTCAAACTTGACTGAAGTCCGAAGAATCCTGAATTAAGTTCTATTGAATATAATATTAAGTTTAATATAATATTAAGTTTAACATAATATTAATATTAGGTTTAAAACTTACACAATATACTAAAATAACAGCCACAATTTTATAGATCTTCCTCGGACCCACCGCGTCGCATCGCATCACCCGCCCGCGCTATTACTTCGTTTTTGCTTAGCGTTTCTTCTGACTTTTTTTCGTTTTACTCGGCTCCTACGCGTCGTAGCGTGATGTTACATAGCCTATAACCTTCCTCAAGAATTGGGCTGTTCAATGCAAAAAGATCTTTCAAATCCGACTGGTAGTTCCAGAGTGCGAACGAAAATACAACAAAAAAAAAAACTATTTTTTTTTTACCTCTTTATTATATTAGTATACTTAGATAAAAACAACAACACGTACATACATAGCATATGGAAACAGTGGGCTGTACTACCAAGTTTTAAAATTATTGTCAGGAGTCGGAGAACTCAAACTCAAAGCATTTATTTTAATTAAACCATTTACAGGTACTTTTGAATTGTCAAGGAGTCAGTCAGTCAGAAATATGAAGCTATTTGCCCATTCCAAAGCGTAGTAGGTACCTATGGAGAGGAACGGGCAAGAAACTCCACGAACACTCCTTCTAAAAGTCGACCTCGGCAAGCGTTGCTTAACCCTGAAGATCGACCCGTGTGGCTGTTATTATTTAGCCACAACCCTGTATCCTAATTGGCCTATGAGAGATGGATAAGTCTAAGCATTTCGTCTTCATTCCGTTTAACTTTCTCTTTCCGGCTCGTACACACTGGCGCGATATCGCCGGCGCGACTGGCAGAGCTACCCTTGTCGCGCCCGCGATATCGCGCCAGTAGTCTTTACTGTAACCACAGATTACAGATGGTTCACTCCGCATTTTAGGTATGAAGCTACAAGTACGCGGCGGGTTCGTCTTGCCGGGCCAATTCTGTGAGCGTTACAGCTTCCTAGTACTATCAGTCTCTGAGCTAAGCCGGGGACAGACAGACAGACGGACATGGCGAAACTATAAGGGTTCCTTGTTGACTACGGAGCCCTAAAAATCAGACCCTTTGGGCCGTTCAGACTAATTATATCTCGAAAACCGCTTATAAATACGATTATCTAAATTAGATTGCTGGAACAATTATTTACTCTTGGAATCAGATTATCCATAGAAATACTGAAATAAAACCTTTACATTTCTTCTTTTCCCACATCCAAATGGAAATCGTTCACAAAACGTTTTCATTTAAGTACAATTTTTAATTCCCCATCGTTACCGCAACACGGTCTCACCACGACCCCACCACACCACGATACCACTATGGTGTTCAAACGAGGGTCAGTCAGTAGGGAGGAGCGTCGCCCCACAGGGGGACCTCGTGATATATGTAGGGTTAGTTTGTGATATTATTACTTAACTTTGACTTATCAATTTGTAGAGCATGGTAATGGTTTAAGTTTGAAAGTTTTTAGATGGGCTTTAATCCACTTATGTAATGTCTATAGTACGGGTTTTCCGCTTAATTCTAAGAGAAAATTATATAAAAACTAGCAGTCCCGGCAGACGTCGTCCTGCCTAAATGAAAGGTGACATGCCGACAGCAGTGCCACATGCCTGGTCCAATTGTGTTTTCAAACCATCCAGTAACCCATTGAAATATACACACAAAATTTCATCCAAATCGGTCTAGCCGTTTAGGAGGAGTTGGGTGACAAACACACGTACAGATGAATTATAATATATTATGATAGGAAAAGCTATCTGATTAATTTATGTTGTGAAATACGCGTGACGATACTGTTGTGTTGTATTTTAAGACATAAAAATGTTTTTTTCACTCGCTAAGTGATGCATCTCAATTTGACATCAAAAATGTCTTAATAAAGGGTTGCAGTTCATCTCGTGATGAGGATGATCGATCACTAGAATTTTACAGTGGCACGTCCAACTAAGACATGCCACAATTTAGGCCTGCGCTGACTGGCGGACGGGACGGAAGAGGATTTGAAATGTATAAATTGAATTTAATACTTATTCAATCAAAATAAGGTTTACTTTCAATGCTAGATGATCCTTGATCTTGGAGTATCGAAGTTGGAGCATTAAAGACCATGCTGGAGGATACCGCGGCGGGAGGCAGCGGTATTCACCGGTATGCGCCGGTGCGCCAGGTGCGAAGAATCATCAAATCAAATCCTGGCGAGCGGTGGCCACTCGGCGGATGCTCCGGTAAGCTGGCCAAAAAAGGCTTGAAATTAAAAAAGAGATTTTTTTTAACAAACAAAATAGTAGTAATGCGCCGACTATAGGTTTTGCCAATGTTTGAATAGCTATAGTGACTAAACTATTGGAGCTCTTTGATTGGATTTTCCTATGCAGACTGGGAACGTCATTACATATGCGCTCTTTAATTTATGGTTGTATTGTCGTCTCCACCTTGTATCATAACTTTAAAAGCAGCGAGCCGATCACAAACGCGTGCAGCAAACGTTACGGCAATTCGAACGATTTTAAAGTTGAAAATAATAGTTTCACACATCATATTTAATTAGTTTTAAGATTTTATTCATATTAATGGGTGATACCAATTGTGCTTGTCGCAATTTTTTTACCGAAATGCAAAAGGATAGTGTTATTTTCTTTTCAAAAACGATTTACGTTACGTTTACGTCGCGCGTTCGTGCTGGAGAATCAGAACATACACAACTTTTTTCAAACTGTCACTGTATGTATAAATATAAACGATTCTACCTCAATCCTTCTCAAACAACATCTGTACAAGATGCTCTGACGCCGACAAACAAACAAACAGACAAACATATCGTTGACATGACAGAGGCCGCCGCCCCGCCCACCGCGGTGACTTTGAAGCGGCGGCCATTATTGTTTGATTGAGCCGGCTTGGTACTTGAAGGTGTTGAAATTATTGTAAGGGGTATGTGGGGCGTATACTGAAAGTTATAGTTGAAGAATCAAAAGAGAAATCAGTACAGCTTCAAAATCAAAATATTTTATTTCACATAAACCTACATGGGCACTTATGAAACGTCAGAAGCTAGGTTCCATTTGGTCGAGCAAGTCGGACTAACATAGGCCTAAATTCTGCTGCTCTGAAGAGCAAATCCCGTGTTTCTAAGGACAGTCTAATCTCAGTCGTATTCTGTCAAAAATACGTTTAATTTACCTACATTTTTGACAAGTTTTAGACATTGATTGTCGCCAAGATCAATGCGGAAGTTGGCCGTCAGGTGCATGCTCTTTAAAATGTCAACAGATTTTACACATATCGCACTATTTTTCAAATCCAGTTTTAAATCAAATTCTTGACTGATTATCATTAATTTAAAATACGGACCTTAGACAGATTTTAACTTAAGTTATATAACCTTCTGCAATCCTAATAGTGTTTTTATCATGTGGTGTAACAGAACAATGGTATACGAATAATATAACACAATATCACGCCTGTATTCCCCGAAGTGTTAGGCAGAGGTGCACACCTAAACTTCACCCACATTTCGCAAGTTATGTTAGGAATAAGTACTGTAAAATAAACTCAACATTTCTGTGCCTACGACGTAGCACCCGCTACGATAGCGCTACGTTATTGCTACGCTCCAACTAATTATGTTTTATTTGCCCTAAAAATGTCTCATTGCCTCATATAGGTAGAATACTAAACTCCAAAATCAACCGAAAAATCGAGCCCATAAATAGACGCAACAACGTTCCGCTATAATAGCTACTTATCCTCACACCTGAACAAAAATGTCACCTAAAAACCAAACAAAAATTCGCCACATCAAACTGCCCGACAACTTCTAATCTAATTTACAATCACACTAAGATCCTACAGTTTGACACAATAAAAGTCATTGTGACTTATAAAGGATGACAGTTGAGGGCGGAGCGCGGTGACTTTGTCGCAGCGTTCGAGCGGCGTTCTTCAAAACTTTGTCGGTCCAGTAATCGTTAGTCAATACCTTTATTGGATGACGTGTATGTTTGTTAGTGTAAAGGCTCTTTATTCCATGCATGTTTAAATGCTTTCAATATACCGACTTCGGTGAGATAAAATAGAATTACAAGTGGCGAAATATTTTGAATGAAATTGATGTCAGTAAGTTCTTTTTGTTGTGAATTGTGTTAAGAGGTTTACTTCGGTGTTGTATTCTTGTGTTATCTAAATTAGTTGTCAAAAATGTGTTTATAAAACTTTTTTAAATTATTAGTTCGTTTTAAGCATTTCATATGATGCAATGGGATGTACTGTCGGTAGGATTAACAAGTATCGTGTGAGTTTATGAAAACTTGTTTAGTTCCTAAACAATGTGATACATTATTTTGTGTCTCGAAAAATATCCACCATCTTACTTTAATCGAATGCACATGCACATAAGAAAATAAAGCTTTACCCGGACGAAATTAAAAATCAAATGAAGTTTTCTTCGTTGGCGTTAACAAGTCATCATTGACAACGGCATCAAAACTTATACGATTTTACATAACATAACATCACGCCTGTATTCCCCGAAGGGTTAGGCAGAGGTGTACGTATAGTACACCCACACGACGATACGATTACGATTTTATCTCAGAATTAGCACAAATGTCACTAATAATAACAATCACTCCATCGCAATTTCTTAGACATGGCTTCCTTCAGACACTAGGCAGCAAAACGCTTTATGTTTTGCCCAAAACTTTTCTTTAATTTATAACATTTTATTTCTAAACTTTTCCCCTACATTGTCGATCAAGAACAAATGCGTCCCCTCGATGCGGTCAGCCCTCTTGTCACAAACCCATGCCTAATTCACGCGCGACTTCACCGCGACTATGGCGAATACAAATCATTTGTTATCTGTTGTTGCTTATATACTTCGTGTTGTGTTTGAACATCAATGTGCGGCGCCTTTGCCAGTTGGTGCAGAAGAAATTGTTATTATTTATGATTTTTATTCAGGTAATACAGTTGCAATAAAGCTGTAGATCTTCTCAACATCATACAAAAAAAAGAGATTGCTCTAGAATTTGTTGCAAAATTTCTACCTGAGCTAGTCGATATGATTAGGTAATCCACCCAAGCAGTGACATTAAATTTTGGCTTGTGTGTTAATAGCAAGTTTAACTAATAGCTTATTACCCGACTGAGCGACAGCAAAGACAGGGGTATGTTTTATTTATTCGTTAGGGTCTTCACCAATCACTACCTACACTATTACTTGACAATATTTACACGAAAAACCTAAGTCTTAGTGCCCCATCACTTATAACTTAATAATCCTTACTAAAGCTAGCTTCTTTCAGATAACTGTGATTTGTTTAAACCCTGTATGTTGCTATAACTCCGCAATAAACTGTATTGTGAAAATTAATTTGAAAATGAATAAATTAAGGAACGTTATTTGTTGGAAATTGAACCTATTGACGTTAAAAAGACGATCAGACGAAAAGGCTTTAAATTTTATATGCACGAACGTTTACCGTTAGACCGGACCATTAGAAGCACATAGTTGCCCATATACCAGCTAACCGATGGCAACGATCGTCGGCGAGTGTCACATGTGGCCACAAACACAATGCGATATGAGATATTGGCTTTTCAACGCACAGCTGCCATTCCACGGCAAAAAATATCATATAAAATGACTTTGACACGGGCCAAATTATAATAACTGCAGCCAAGATCGTTGACTTGAAAGTTAAGGACTATAAGTAGAAAATAAAAATAAGGTTTATGGAAAAATACCTTCGATAACTTTAAAAGGTTGTTATCGTTTTATTAGCAACATAAGCACGTCTGAATTGTTTTGCAGAAGCATGGCATTGATCTCTTCCTTGTAGGTTTTTAGGTAGATTATTGCTTAGAAACTGCAACAGTTTTAAAAAAAAACTTCTTGTTTTGCTTTCTTTGCACGTTTTGGATGTATGCTAAGGCTGAGTAGTTGGTTAGACTAGTACTCGATTTTTAATATCCAGTAGATACCTATCATTTAATTTATAATATTCCTTGCGAGCACCAGCCATGTTATTTCTTTCGCTATTTAACCTTCATATACGAATATTTCCATCACGGAACGATGTAAGTGACTTTCAAAAACACTAAATAAATATTGTAACCATTAAAACTTAATACAGTTCAATCCTATTCAAAATTCACACCTGTTGATCCCAAACGAAGTCAAGCACTCGATACTAAACAAAACAACAAACATTACTAATCCGATTACAAACAATAAGCTCTAAACACTCGGAACTCATGAATTGAAGTGTCAAATATAAGTTTTAACCCAATTTACTGAACGCAAACCGAAAAAAAATCTATACAAACCATTCTTATTATTTACCAACTTACAAAGTTCATTTCTTGTAACCCCTATTGCCATTTACTTAAAGTTTGCATTCGTGTATGTGTATGCCATAATAAGTTTGTAGTCCCTTTAGTACCGTTGACGTATATCATTGAAGATATCCCTTTGTGTCGCCACAATGGCTAATGCACTCATGATCCTTTCAACATTGTCATCTATACTAAGTACTTCAACCAACATAAATTATTTGCAATTCTATACTTACCTACTAGCTCCTAACAGAAGGCGATAAGGTTGAGGATCGAATGGCCCATTTTAAACATAAGGAAAGGTAAGTTTGGTGTAAGTGCGTAATTGAAATTTTGACTTTGGTAAATCGTGTGACGGGGCTGTGGTGTGTGTCGAATCGGCGAACATTTTAATTGACAGCTCAGCTTGACACCGGAGAAAGTTGTGAAAAGTGTCACAGAATTCGTAACAGATAGTTATTAGTACAGATTATTGTTAAAGCTTTTTGCTGTAATGTAATCTGAGCCAATATTGTGAATGGATTTGTTATCTTTTCACGACTTCATGTGTTATTAATTAAGAGATTTGTTCACGTGTTTTATCATAGACGGCGATTGCTAAGACTGTAGAAGGACACTATACTACTAGCTATAAAAATAATTATAATCAGAGTTTTTTCAAAATCTGTTTTATTACTTTCGTAAAAGTACTTAAATATGTATATAATAATTAAGTATCTTATTCTAATCCAATTGTCCTGAATACAAAGTAATCTAATATTCCATCAAATTCTATAATCACGAACTAATACATAATTTATGTTCAATAAACAAACATTTGCCCACTTCAGGAACTTAAAACTTAAGTCCAAACATAAGCCATACCAAACCAAAGATCGCAGATACATAAAATAAAAATAAAATCTACAATTACCACAAAGCACAGCACATCTGTTCCGCCACACCCATACATTTAACTATTGATATTAAATCGTCACCCCGCTACAAGGTTACGATGTGCAGACAATGGTTGCGCTAGCCGCGATGTGGGAATTTAATGGTGGTCTTGTAATAAATTAATATAGGGATTTATATTAGTTATATTAATAACTAGCTTCTTAATATCTAGTTTCTTAACATAAAATAATTATATCCACTACAGTGTGCGATACTGTAGCTTCGATAGTCAAATAATTTTCGGAATCGAATCAGTACCTAGTTCCGAAGATTATCCACTACAGATAAACTCACTTACTTACCTCTTTATAATATTCAGTTTTTGCATTGAGGTATTATTGTACTAGTACAATAATACTAATGTAATAGTTTAGTAATGAAATGAGTTTTGTTGGTTATATGAACACCCGCCTTGTTCTCATCTTACATTATTTACGTAGCGTTGGTACACTTTACAAACCTAAAAATTATATGAAAGAGCGCAACATGTCTCATTCATTGCTAAATCTTTTTTTTTGTTCGCTGCATGCTGATGGTCAGGATACCCGTTGAAGACGTGGGTGCTGGCTGGCTGTGAGACTGCCTCACGAACGCATGCGGGATTGATGATGATGACGTCACGCTGAAGTTGTTGAAGGCTGCGCTGACGTTCACACATGCGATGTAGATGCCGCCACAAGTCCTTTGGCCTACGCATACTAAAATAATCTAGTCGAGACCGAGATTTTTTACTGCAGTCTAAATAAAGCGTGCTCTTAGGTTAAGGGTTAATAAGTGTCGTACCTACTCTATCTATGTTTGGTTTAATTATCCAACTATTAATTATCATTCTCCTGCTCTTATCCCAATTTATTTCATAGATATTATCACCATTGTCTTGCCCGTGTCTTAAACTTATTTGGGGTCAGCGCACATGTCCCTTTCTTCCATACTTCTCTATTAGTCGTCATCTCTGTATTCACTCCCTTTCTAGCCATAACATCTTTCACACAGTCCATCCATCATTTATTTGGTCTGCCACTACTCGTGTATCCATCCACATTCTTGCTCAATACATTCCTCTACATCACAGGCCCATACTATGAAAACCTATTTCCGCACAACTTTTCAGTCACCGGTGTCACTTTCAGATTTCCTCTTAAATACTCATTTCTTATTCTATCCATTCGCGTAACACTGCACATCCCTCTTAGCATTCTCATCTCAGCTGCATGCAATTGCCTTTCATTCATCCCTTTTGTGGCGAAACATTCTGATCCATCCCTTCTGGTCTACAATCATAATCGTCCGTCCCCCAAGTGTGTACTGCCATCTATACTCCATCCTTTGAAACGTTAGCGAACAACCACTCGCAACTTTTGCTTTCTCTATTTCACGAACAAGGAAAGGTGTAAATCTGCTACCCGCTCACAGATGGCGTTGTTATAAGTTTAACTGCTATATCCCGGGTAATTGCTTTATACGGGTCACCCTGCCTAACCTTTACTAACATAATTTTTTCTTCGTTATTATCTATTTTAAATTCGTATGAACTTTATGAGTTTCTCTTGGAAATTACTGACATCGGTAAAGGAAAACTTCGTGAGGGAATCTGGACTTTGTTATTATAAGTTCAGCCGCTCGATTCTGTAAAAAACTCACCGTGAAAACTGAGGTGAACTGACCTGTCATTCGACCCTAATACTAGAATTGATACTATTGAAAGCTCCCTTCACCTATGTTTTCACGGTGCAATTTTTACAGAATAGACCGGCAGGTTCCCGTCTTGGGCAAGCGTGGTGAGAATGTTCGTGCCTTCTCTATATAAGAAGAGGCCTTGGCGCTGAAGTGAAATAGTAATAGGCTAGTATAATTATATTTTGCAGCCTTTTGGTGTTAAAACCCTCGGGCCATGGGGTCCGAGTGCTCATAGCCTCTTTAATTAAATCTCAAAACGGCTGGTAGACACTTCCCGTGACCTAAGGGCTGGTTTTTATTTATTTATTTATCTGCTCTCAAGCACATCACACATTTTACAATATTTTATTGGCTAGAGGTTAAGGAGTGCCAAAAAACGTGGCAATGCCGCCAATCTCTTGGATACATTACCAGTCGACAGCGATGCGGATAATTTTATTTTGTGAATAGTTTTAGTTAAGTAATATAATTTTGTTATGTACCTATATATTTCCTCGTCGATCGTATTAATGAACAAGAAACTGGAATTGCCTATTATTATTATGATATATTTTTCATAAAACCATTACAATTCCAACATGTCAGAAACATACAACAATACTTCAAGGATTGTATTTTCAAGTTTACAAGTTAAACAATAAATTCAGCTGCAGTCGTTTGGCGCTGTGCCAGCTTCAAGTAAAAACAAACAATGCTTTGAAATATAAAATACTTACCACTACTTTGCGACCCGTGCTAACGAATAAGTAAGGAATGTTTAAAATATTTTCTAAGTTTCATTTCCTTAATTAGGAATTTATAATAGCTCTTGTACTTTATTACGAAGTACAGTATAATACTAGCTATTCGTGTGCTTAATTTCATTGATATGTAAATAGGTAGCAGAAAGACAGACAGACAAACAGCCAGAGCTACCTTCTGCCCGCGACTTCGTCCGTGTTAAGTTACGGCCCCCGAACTACCGCGTCGCATCGCATCGCCCGCCCTCACTATAACTTCGTTTTCGCTTAGCGTTCCTTTTGACTAGTCGCGTCATGTTTTAAGCCAACCTTCCTCAGGAATTGGGCTAAAAGAATTGTTTAAATCTCTGGGAGTTACAGCCTAGAGATTAGCGCGTTCAAACAAACAAACAAACCGAAAAACAAACAAACTTTTGTTCAAGGTGTTTTTTTTCTTATAATATAACTCTAGAGTTCTATAAGTAAAAATAATACTCAAAGTCCTAAAATATGTGGTCCAAAAATGCATAGTTTCGAAGATAATATAACACTATACTCTCGATGTGTGTTGAAGTTTCATTGATAAGTAAGAGTAAATAATTTTCATTCAAACCAATCCTCCTTTCTTCAATTCCTCTGTGGTTGAGGATTCCGGGTGAAGCTCGCTTCCACCTTCGGCCTGATCATCACTTACCATCAGGTGAGATTCAGACCAGGAGACTCATCGTGGAGGATAAAAAAAAAATGCGACGTTGTGATCCACGTAAGGGTGTTTTATATTGATAATCGTGCCTTTGTCGACTTATTATGTGTGAAAAATGAAAACAAAAAAAAAGATACTAGAAAATGAATTCATATGCCAGTTGATTCTTCTCTATATATGGTCTCATTCATACCCGAGAGTTATGGGATATCAAAAAAACACCACGTATAAATAAATAAGTTCGTTTTCCTTTTACCCCGTTGCCAAGCGAGGCAATTTGTGACTGAAATAGAAGCCAAACAAAATAGTAACCTTCAGAAGTAAATCGGAAACGTTTACAGGAAGTTACAGAACTAATACCGTACAACAAAACTAACAGGTAATAAAAATATACTTTTTATGTAACATTATTGGTGTGGGGGACTATCCGGCAGAGTGCATGAATGCAAGGAAACTCGGGAATGAATTAAAATAACATACAACATTTATTTTAAGTATTTCTTATTTGTAAAACGTAAACAAGAATGATTTGTGCCTATGTCCAGACCCTTTGCCTAAATGCCTCATTGAATGTTCGAAGATTTTCAAAACTGCAGGACATTTGTTTCCCATACAAAAAAAGTGGTATTTATCAAGGCTTCCTCATAAACTGAGTAATATTGCTGGGGTTAATATTATGATACACAAAGCAGAGCATTTTAGTTTAGCAGTTCCCACATCGTCACTAACAAAAGCGGCTCCTCATAAGGATCTCACGAGGCTTCCAGGCGAGATTCCTGCTGCAGCGCATTTCCTTTTATTTTTTAACTATAAATAGTCATTGAAGAGCACGTTTACATTAAACAAAAACCATTTATTAAAAAAAAAACAAATACAAGCTGCACTGAAACCACATTATATGCTTACTCCAGCTGAAACTCAATATAATCAGCTTCACTACAAAAATACTGGCAAATTCAGCAGCGTACTTAATATTCCCAGGGGTCCTTTTCCTAATTAAGTGCGAGTCCTTCATAAGGGCGGTTAGACGGCATCGTCGGGCTGGCTCTGACGTCACGGAGCTCGTTATAGGCTGAGCTTGAGCTTAATTTAGTGCTCGGTTTAGATAATTTGCTGATTTGTCAAAGTGAAATCAAAATCAAAAGTCATTTATTCAAACTAGGCTGAGAATCAGCACTTTTCAAACGTCAAAATTACATAAGACAGTCCCCCAAAACGCCCGCCCTTCACCACTTCCTAGTGCTTTAGCTGGGAAGAAGAAGTGGTGCAACAAACTCCCCAGCAGCACAGCTGTTTAGTTAGAAAAATTTGATTCTATACAATAATACGCAAAATTATTTACCTTTCGCAACACAAAACATACAATGATTAGCCTTATGTCAGCTAGCACACGCCAATATACCACAAAAAAAAATTACTCTAAGTGAAAGACGAGTTATAGGAGTTCGTGGGTTCGAACCCGAGCAGGATTTGTGTAAATAATTACATCACCACTGTTCTCAAAACCGTGAAGGAATTTATCGTGAGGAAATCGGCATGTCCTTGAACCAAAAATTTTAAGACATGTGACATTTACCAACCCGCACTGCTCCCGCCTGATAGAATACAGCAGCCCACTCCCTCAGGGAGGAGATGTGTGTCCCAGGAATGAGAACATTATAAAATACAATAGACGTAGATATATTTAGTACACTATTCCGCTTTACTATTCTTAAAGAGTCTTAAAAAACCCTGTAAGAAATCGACACGTGTTTCACCTCTCAACGAGGCATCCTCAGGATGACGATTGACATGTCGCAAACCCGTACACACGCCGAGCGCTGGACGCTGAGTCCAAATCGGAATAGTTTACTAAATATATCTACGTCTATTGTATTTTATAATGGATTTCCGCCAAGTCACGCCTGAATCAATTAACTATGGGAACATTATAGACTGATTAGTGATTATGCTTACTGGCCATTATTAAAATGTAACATTCGTAACTTAACTAATATCAAAGCGTACCGCTCGATCGATGTTTAATATAACAACCTTAACCTACTAAACTTTGATCATTATTAAGCGTTCTTACCAAAGCTTTCTGAACCATTTCAAAGGACCAGTACTTAGTAGGTATTGCTAAGAATTACCTTGAGTATTTATTAAGTAAAAGAGTTATTGAACATACAGTTATATATGGATTATACATAGTTATACATTGAACATATGGATCAAGGTCTGAATTAAAGTATTTATTTTATTTTTATTTAAGTATTTTATTTTATAAAACACAGGTATAGGAAAAAAAGTTTAGGTAGGTATATAATTGAACAGTCCAATATGCGGCCTGTCTATGGCACAAAAACACCACTTAGCTCAAAAAATTCCGTTCAGCTAGTCTTACCGATTTAGCCCAAAGAATTGCCGAACTTAAGTGGCCGTGGGTAGGGCACGGATGGTCTATGGGGTCGAAAGGTTCTGGAGTGGCAACCGAGTACTGGATGCGCATCGTTGGAAGGATTAGGCGGACCGAGGAACTTGTGAAGGCCGCGGGAATCCACTGGACGCGAGAAGCACATAACCGGTGGATGCGGCGACGGCTGGAACGAAATGAAATGATTTTATTTCCTGTAAATATACAGGCCTGAACAAACGTTTTTACACGTCTATAATTTTTAAACACTAGATGATGTCGGGTTTCCTATCTGACTAGAAAGGCCGAAACAAACACAGAGGTCACAGTCTCTTTTAAAGTCCAGACATAATCTTGGTCAGATCATGTCAAGACCATGTAGAATTAGCGGCTGCAATGGTCTTTTGAGAAAAGAACTACACAGATTTGAATGGACCTGTACAATCAGTGCACGCATTTGTCAGTAATCGTACAGCTCAACTCAGAACTAAAGGAGCTCAACGATTCGACGAACATTACCAAAGAAAGGACGTTGCGGGAGGCCTATCATAGGTCCAGTAGTGGACGGCCATACCCGCAATGGTTTGTGTGGTATGTTTAAAGTTAAAAAAAAAAAGAAAAAAAAAAAAAAAAACCTCTTTTGCGTGGCTGATTTGATGAAGACTATGACGACTCATTAGCTCGGGTGCACAAAATAAAGCCTAAAAAAAGGCGCAACACTGTTTAAAAACGACCATAATGGCTGTTAAAAAAGTTTACTGAATAATTTCGTAATTAAGCTGAAGTTCGGCTAAAGTTTTGTAGGTGTCGTTGGGTGATTTCGACTTTTTTGTTTTTGTTTTAAATTCGACCTAGTTCATTAGCTGTTTTCTCTTTAATCTGTGCTTTTCTACTGACTTAATAAATGGTTTACCGTGATGGTTCTTCTAACTGAACAGCTGTACTGCTGGGGAGTTTGTTGCGCCACTTCTACTTCCCAGCTAAAGCACTAATCATTAATAAATAAATAATCATTTATTCTAGGCTCATCTTGCGATTACATCCATATTTGTATTTTTGTATCTTTGTATTTTGGGGGACTGTCTTATGTAATTTTATTATTTATTTAATACTTACTTCAAGCACACACAGAGGCGGAAGGCATTTTTTTTTGTCCTTTTTGTCTGTCTGTCTGTTCCGGCAAATCTCCGAAACGGCTGGGCCGATCTTTCACTGACAGATAGCCGAGTTATAAGGACTAACTCGGCTACTTTTATTTTTACAAAAGAATTAGGGTCCACGCAGGCGAAGCCGCGGGCAGCAGCTAATCTATTATAATGTGGATATGTCATAACGATTGCAATATCTAAATGAAGACGGATTTCATGACCTGTATCTAATTGATTTAACTGGGCTACGTAAAAGCTACGCTTCGTAGCATACGGCCTACGAGGGTCTACGATGTCTACGAGAGCGTAGCAAATGTTATTCAGTGAAGCGGAAAGTCGCGTTGTTTTAATGTAAGTGGTTATTTGGCTGACAGCGTTATAATATTATTGGCTGTTAAACCTCACTGATAAGTTGTAATTAAATGTTGATGTTATCTAAAAAATACTTAAAATATAGTTGTATTATTTTTAAATCACAGATTTCTATATGATAAATAATTAATTAGTTAATAATAATTAAATAAACAATTAATAATAATTAAATAAACAATTAATAATAATTATATAATTAATTAATAAAAATTAAGTACCTTTTGTTAAGGCCAATCCCGAATGCAGCGTTTTAAAACATGAACAAGAATAAGGAACTCAACAAAAGCAAGCTGAACGATGATGAATTCATTTAATCAAATGTTTTGACAAATGAATGAAAAATAGGCGCCGTCATGTCTATTCTTCCGTCAATGCTGAAACAATGCTTATATAAAACACAAAAGCATGTAACGTCACGTCTAACTAAAACTAACCTTATTTGTAGAACCATAAGAGCGATGACCACTGAAAGACAATGTCGCCCTCAATTTTACACCCCACTCAAGTAAATTTCAACTTTATCGTCGTAGATTTAAAGGTTAAACAATAACACGAAGTAGCAACTTTGTTTGTATGCGTGAAGCGCGCAGTCGCCCCGTGGAACCGGCAGTTAGCTCGGGGGCGCCACTGAGCACGGTTGTATCAAATCTCCGCGGAGCCTGCACCACAACGGCATCACAGCCAAAAACTGTGAACAAAAAAAAAAACCCATAGTCAATTCCCGCCTTCCATTTTCAAGAAAGACACTTCCACTTTTCTTTACACACAAGTGTGAACGCATTCAGCCCAGTGTTATTCCTTTTTTGACTTTAAAATAAATCTGGCAAGTTATTTTTATTGGTTTTAGAGTAAAATGTGCGTTTTATGAGTGTAACAGTCAGAGGCGGCAAACGTTTTGGCTGTGTCGTGTATTACGTAACGGTTCCGGGGAAAATCGATATCCTGGGCGTATAAATAGCGGCGTACGCTTGAAACAGCTGGCCGATCGCCAGTATGCAGCCTACGGTGAGAACTTGCCTTATTTTATATTATCTGTGGACTGGGAAAGCGTCAGCGGGATGGAATGATGATCGATGAAGCGTGTGAGAGGATTTTTTGGTTTTGTACCCTTTTGGTGACTTTTTTTCAGGATATTTTTTTGGCCTTTTACGTTTGGAATTATTTATTTTTATTAATAAGAAACAAAGGTCCTGCGATTTAAAAGAAATACTTCAAAAACATTAAAATCAATTTTAATTTTCTCTCACGTTTTAAAATTAATTTTAAGTAGGTCACCACCGTTCATGGTTTATTAACTATGAAAAATATAAAATATAAAAGTTTATATAATTACCATTTCGTTCCAAAGTAGGAAAATACCAAAAAATAAGAAAGATTGATTCAGAGCACATGTGACATGTTTTAATTGGGAGAAATAAAAAAATAAAGAAGAAAAAAATAATCCTATTCTTTCACTGACAAGCACAATATTATAATCTGTCAATTCGTAAAACTCCGCTACGGGCCTTCGGGACCCTCCTCGTAGTAGAGTGCTTCGAATTTCGTGGCATCTTTACACAAATCTCTATAAACCAAATCGGTGAGTCAGGGATATTTTCTCGATTTCTTTTATGAAGGCAGGCTTTTTGAATATATTGTCAGCACATTGGCAGCATTTATGCTGTTAATAGCTGAGTAGTAGGCTTTGAGCTTTTGAGATGTGGTGTTGGCGAAGAATGCTCTGCATACCATGGACCGCCTAGAGAACGAACAAATCTACTCTGGAACAACTTTCCATAAGAGATAGACTATCCACGATCTGTTACGAAAGGATTCTCGGTTACTTTGGTCACATTGCCCGACAGGAACCAGATAACCTTGAAAAATTGGAGTGATGGGCAAGGTAGATGGGAAAAGACCTCAGGGCCGGTCACCTAACCGCTGGTCTGACCAAGTAACTGCCCTCACTGGACTCTCTGTTACGACCGCCCTGAGAGAAGCGGAGAACCGAACGAAATGGAAGAACATCAAACGTAAAGCCACGAAGGCCTTTCAGGGTCACGACCTTCAGTAACGAAGTATGCGACTAAGAAGAGAGTAGTTAGGGCACTACGAAAGCTGCTTTGGTTTTCTAAGAGAGCGGTGAACGGTCACACACTGTTTTCTGACATCTTATAATGTCAAAAAATGGTGAAAACATTCAGATTTTCATGATAGCCGTTATGGCATGGTGGAACCGCTTTCCTACGAAACCAAAGCTTTAGTGACCTTTAAGTCAAAAGGGAAGTTCAGTTCAAAAAGGCTTCTTTTATCAGTGCGGAAAAAGTGACAGTTGTGTTCTTCCCATGAGTTAATGGAAATGACAAAGATTCTGATTTCTTCAAGTCTTGACCACAGATTCCGAAAGTCGATTGAATTTATTATGTATTCAAAGCCCATGTCATGATCCAATGATCTGACCAAGATACTGTGACCTCTGAGTTTGTTTCGGCCTTTCTTATCAGAGTAGTCAGATCTCATCTAGTTTAAAAAAATGAGATTGACGTTTAAAAGTGTTTGTACCGTTTGTATAAACCTACTTACAGAAAATAAATAATTTATCATTATCATTTATCATCTCAATGAGGGTTTTCATGAAAATTTACGCCACCAGTTGGCGCCACTATGACAAGAGGTCTACCATTTCAACAATTTTTATAAAATAAATGATGACGTTCACCTTTCGTTTCATTCATGCATTCATTCAGTGCATTATAACGATTAAAATTACACGCACAAATATTATTTGGTGGGACGAACGGGAATTTTAATACCTATTATTTTTTAAATTCCCGTTCGTCCCACCAGTGGGACGACGCCAGTGGGACGAACGGGAATACACGATTCAGCCGTGATTTAGCCACTACTAAAGAAAATATATTATTCGCTTTGACACTTTTGACAGGTGACGTCTCACTACTGCCAAAAAACCCTCATTGAATGTTCGTCACTACTTCATTAAGTGATTGGGCAGCAAATAGGAAAAAGGGCGATAGACCATGATTAAAACTAACTCAGAAAAAATAACTTTTTTATGTTCTGTTGTTTTGTTTATATGTTTTTCTTTTCTTCTATTTGTGAAGAAGGAAAAATGCCTCTTTGACGTTATTTTTCCAGCACTTAACGTTTTAAGTAGCCCTCGAGGCAACTTTGAGACTGGGACAGGTACTGAGAGGTACGTTTGATCCCGCAAAACCTTTTGCGGGATCAAAGGTACGTCTCAGTCTCATAACGTTATTAACATTTGTATATTTAGGCTAAACATACACTACTTATTTAATGCATTTTAATTAAGTAAGTATTTATTTATTAAACTTTTTTTTTCGGTATTCAAACTTTAATTAAGAGTGGAATTAAAATAATATGTATGTAAATCACAACTTATACCTAATTAATTATTAAAAATAACGAAATTATATCCTAACTTAACTAAAACTATAATAAAAACAGACAAAAAGAAAAGAACAGAAAATACGTACAAACGTGATGGTGGTTGAAATCTCTTCCATACCCGCGATAGGAAAGAAGATGTTTACAAAAAAGGAAATTAAAAAATCAAACCCGACTGCGTAAAAAGTGCCTTTATGAAAGACTAGCTTTAAGAAATTATCCCACGGGAATGTACTACCGGGAAAAAAATACCCTATTTGTCCATGTTATAAACTATCTATGTTTCCGTTATTGAGTAACAAACATACAAACTTTCACATTTATAATATTAGTAGGATTAAGTTAGTATTCAGTAGGAATATTACTGTAAAATTTCATCAAAATCCATTCAGTAGTTTTTGCGTGAAAGAGTAATAAACATCAAATCCATCCATTCTCACAAACTGTCGCATTTAAAATTTGTAAGAAGTAGGATTAGTAGGATGGAAACAATATGACCTTTTTCCGTCTGAAATTCCCACTTAATACTATAAACATTCATACAGTCGGAGACATCTTCTTTTTTAACAATTAAGAACCTCGGACTGCATGAGATTGAAAAAAGATATTTAAACACCGTGAGTATTTTTAGTAGAAAAAAATATTATAAACAAGAATATCTACTAAAGGATGTAGTAATAGTGAAATTGGGATATAGTATCGTAATTGGTAGGTAGGTAAAGTTTTGATTGATCCCAAGCAAAGAATAAGTAGCCACACTTGGTAATTTCAAACACAGATAATTGAGGAGGTAATGTATATTTTTACAGATAACCTATTAGGTTATCTTTGTTGGTCTCATCTATTGTACAGACCTGTACAGATAACATCGGAGGGTATCTATGTTTGGCCCGAATTACATGGCGTACGACTCAATAAAATTACAACACTTAGGTACATGAAATGTGTTATCGAAGGGTTCTGAACTCAGGGTCAGACTTTGCTTCAACGGTTTTGTAAAACAAATGATCAAATGCTTTCTTCAACTGTTTTTTCATACCGACTATGCAAATAATGTCCAAAACTTTGCACACTGTGCAAATGATAACTGGTTTTATTACACGTCAAAAATATTTTTATTTTTTTTAAACTTATCTGATTACTCTGAGAAGAAAGGCCGAAACAAACTCAGAGGTCACAGTCTCTTTTAAAGTCCAGACATAAAAATATTTTATTTAAAAAAAAATTATTACTGGGCAAACCAATATCCAAGTTTTTGCATACGCACATACCTTGACCAAGATTATGTCTGGACTTTAAAAGAGACTGTGACTGAGGTTTTGGTATTTTTTCTCTGAGTTTTGTTTTTAAAACCATAATTAACTAGCAAGACTAATAAGTCTTGCATACTGGTCTAATCATTACCATCAAGTATTTTACCGTTTTTTTTTTCTGTTCCCTGTATCGAGCTGAAGGCTTTGTACAAAATCGTGGCTACTCATGAATAAAAATCAAATCACCTGAAAATATTAAAGACTTATAACACGCACGATTTAGGAAGCAATCAATAAGCCGAAGTTCAGAGCTTCACCTTCGTGTCATGGCGGTCAAGAGTCAAGTGTAGTTATCGACATAATTGGATCTCGTGGCCTTTTTGCCTTAGTCTACTTTGTGGGATTTCCGACTACTAGTTTTTTTATGAGTATTTTTTTTTGTTTGTTTTGTTCAGTTCATCCTGCCATGTTCTACGGGGTCTTGCCGGTCGCCTTCCAGCTGTGTCAGGGCTTTATTTTCGCCGCAGCAGCAGCTAATCACGAATAAAAATGGTTCATGTCATTTGAACATCTGCTTGAACTCAAACGCAGTCAAATGGCGACATAAAAAAGCAGCCACTGTAGGTAATTTTCAATCCAAAAGAACGAATTTCAACCTGGCGCTAGCCCAACTATTTTAATTTCGACTCATATCTCCTCAACGTGCAAACGACATTCGTTCAGCAGCTCCAAGTTTGTGGTCCACTGTGTCTATCTAGCGGGTTTAGTTAAGCTACGTTCACACGGCGTTGTACTGCAAGTTTTTGCAGTGTTAAGGCTGAGTTCACATCTCAACATCCCGATATTATTTGGTTTGAATTAAATTTAAATACTGTCAGAAGAGTGCCGGTGTATATAAATTAAATTAAGTACTAAGTGGGACTCAGAAGTGATGGGTGGCAATATGTAATGACGATAAAACGATAACACATTTTGCGGAGTTTCGCTAGCAAATATTTGACCTGTATAATGGTGTGCAATCCCAGAGTTTGCCATGCCATGTAAATAACTCTTGGTACAAACTGCATTACAGTAAACATTTTTATAGTATTCGATTATAACCGTATTAACAGCGGAATACTGCAAAATAAAGTGTTATATAAAAGTGGGTACTGACCGGTGTTGCGGGGCGTAATGCGACATGTTACAAAGCGAGCATTCGTGCAGTCAGTATTTACGTGGAAACGAGTACGAACACCCGAGCAACGAGCTGCTCGTTCCTCGTTTCGAGCGCTCGACCCGCTGTCGGTTTTTTGGCGAATCCCTTTGAGTGTTACGCTGTTCAGTCAGTACGCCGCGACAAGTCTTCACGAGCGCTCGTCGTCAGACATCTTGACTGAGAGTGTCTTGCGAATCTGTAGCACGGACGAGCAAAGACTTCGAAATGAGCATGTTACAAGGATTTTAGTACACTGCGTAACGTAACATGCTCACTGCGAATGGCACATTACGGCCCCTAACTCCGGTCAGTACTCACCTTTATGTAATGTGAACGTAGCGTTAAGGCGTGGGCAAACTGTCCCAAGAGTGCACTGCGGTCTTTAACTCAATAACCGGATGTACGTGTTCCCAGCGGTGACAACATACTTAGTTTCACAAACAACTAGGTATATAGTGTAGGTATGTAGGTGTAGTGTTAGCGCAACAAGGGTAGGTACTTAATCGATTTTAGGTCAAACAACAATCAGACGTATCCAACATGGCAATGCTGCCAGCCGTCTGGGCACTTTTCTCAGTTACACAGCTGCATATACGTTTGAGCCGTTTGGGGTTGAAACACTAGGGCCACGGGGAGTGCTCATCGAGTATTTCGGTCATCGCCAAACGGCTGGTCGTATCTTCCCGTAACCAGAGGTCTGGAATATTTTTAAACCAAAGAATTAGCATTGCCATCCATCATGGCAACGCTGCCAGCCTGCTGGGCACTTTTCCTAGTGACACAGCTTCGTAAATGTTTGAGCCGTTTGAGGTTGAAACACTAGGGCCATGGGGAGTGCTCATCGAGTTTTTCGGGACATCACCAAACGGTTAGTCCTTCACGTCACCAGAGGGCTGGACTATTTTTAGGCCAAAGAATAAGCATTGCCATCAAACGTGGCAATGCTGCCAGCCTTTTGGGCACTTTTCCCAGTGTCAGCGATGCGGACGAACTTTTGGATACCCAATGAGTTCTTTCCCCTTTTATATATAGCTACTTGTACGTAATATAAAATAGTTTATACAAGCGTATACATTAAAAAACTAACCAAACTATTTTATATTTTATTTAAGTGGTAAGGTACTTTAAATAAAATGGAAATTGAGATAATTAAAAACTTACTACCTAATAAAACATTAGTGATACGAAAACGTTTTTAGTATAAAAAGTCATTTATATCTAGAAAATTATTAACCATGTTTTTTTTTGCCTAAAATCTTTTTGTGAAATCCTCAATTTGTGTCACATTACCCAAATGACATGACGTGTTCCGAACTTAATTTGACACGTGCTATTTGACAAAGACCTCACGTAACAAACGGCTCATTACTCCATAAAGGCACATGTTTTTTCATCCATTATCCTAAATGGATGATCAATCTTTGGGCTCTTTCCCTTCGAGGAGAAAAATGATAGATTCATGCGTAAAATGTGAATTATGCGATGTGTACTTAACAGAACATGAGGACGTGAGGAGCTCGTGGCTAAGTAATAACAGCCGCACGGGCCGATCCATCAGGTTTAGCTACGCTTGCTGGGGTTGGTCCGTGGATGGGTGACCATCTTTACATACCGAGACTCCTCCGTGCCTCTGGTCCCAGCTGTCATTCGTGGACCTTTGACAGTCGTCGTTACGAGTCCTCAGAAGCCCGAAAGTATAACAACCAGTCTTACCAATGGGTATCGTATTACCCAGTTACTGGGTTGTGGAGGTCAGATAGGCCGTCGCTCCATGTAAAATACTGGTATTTAGCTGCATCCAGTTAGACTGGAAGCCGACCCAGCTGAGTTGGAAAAAGGCTAGGCAGATTGAATACCAGAGGCAAGATTGAAATATCTCATTATACCGTAATATTACACCGTATTTTATTAACCGTAATTACATTGACCAGACGTTTGACACATTTTTGCCTTTCATTTGGCATCTTTCACTCCAAGTGAAACGTCTGACCAGAAAATGAATCAAAAGTGAAAAATGAATTCCTCGTGAATCGATCCAAAGATGTAAGATTTTACTCACTTTCCGAATGTTAGAAAATTAAAAGAAATTAGCAATTAAACGTTCATTCCTATGTAAGTTTTATCGGTAACGTGTGGACGTGCAATTAAACAAAAATATCGGCTTTACCTTTGGTTTCCGCTCACTTTCATAGAAAAAAACGTATTGGGTATTAGAATATTATGTTATTTCCACACAGGAACATGCATTGCACCATGCATGCACCACATAGGCACACCCCTTGCTTTTAACTCCTAACCATCTAACAACCAACCTGTTTACGTTAACTAGTCTAATAATTACTCTCGTAATAAGTACCGTTTCGATTATTAGAAAAAGGATATTGCTTCTCCTTGGTGTATTATTAAAAACGCAAAGTGCCTTTTTGTAAGCCGGAAACGTGATCTGAAGATCAGAGGTTGACTCGAGGTAATCTTTACGCCATGCCATTTTATTAACGTAAAATTTGATTTTGGAAAGCATCGATTTTAGCTTTTCCCTAATTGTAAGGCCATTTCGAGCGAAATTAGAACAATGACGACACGACGTTCTAAATATATTTTAAATTATATATTAATAGATATTCCCGTCAAAGGACGGGAATATCATTTTTTTTTTTTTTAACACTTGTATTTTATTTAGAAATACCACGTCGTTTCTATTTTTAATCGAATAAAAAAGGCTGTCAGCTCAACGCTTATTTTTTTTATCAGTGATACCTTCCTACCTTCAGCAAATCTAAACCGATATTCATCATTTAGAGGTAGATAAATAAGTATTTTCAAAAGATAGTTAATCGTAGGGGTAATATTTCCAATATAAGTATCTGTGAACCCCTCTCCAACTGAGCTTGTACCAGTATAAACTGACACTCTATTGTTACTCCACACTACGCCAGGCCAGCTCAAGGTAAAAGTGTTACCATAGACATGCGGGCTACTATGAAAGCTAAGTTACATAAGAAAAGTATTGAAAAGTAATTATATTATTTTGGTAATATACCTATTATGATTTTTTTTCTACAAAAGAGCAACGAATATGCATCAAACTCACGACTTCTCATCTCGACCCATCACAGCTATCACAGCATCGGATCCTATAAATAAAAACAAATCGTTTTACTTTCCAATGGCAACATTTTTTAATGCCAACCCGGGCATTTAAATAGATTCGTAAGCTAATTTTACTTGTGATAACTACTTCCTTAAGGGAGAGTCTACTATGCAAAGCTCTGTGGTCTTTGCTTCATTATTGGTATTGTGTCAGTAGGGACTGGTCATCTCTTAGCTGCCACGATTTATTTTAATTTTTGAATTGTTTCATATTTTTATTACGGACGATTTTAACGTGCACGTCTTTTTACATTGTTCTCACATGTATAATTTCAACATGAATGATGTAACAAATATTTTGTAACATATATTTTGATTTAGAAGAGTTTCCGTGGAGTTTCTTGCCCGTTCTTCTCCATAGGAACCTACTACGCTTTGGAATGGGCAACTAGCTTCATTTTTCTGACTGACCGACCTTGACAATTCAAAAGTGCCTGTAATTGGTTTATCTATACTTATCTATACTTATAATAAATCTGTAGAAGTGAAAATTCTGTACATTGAAAATATCAAAAAAATAAATGGCAGGGGGTGTTACTAGACCGACACCGAACCCAAAAGTGTGATTAAATTTTTTTTTGTCTGTCTGTCTGTCTGTCTGTCTGTCTGTCTGTCTGTCTGTTTGTTCAAGTATCACGCAAAAACTACCGGTTCGATTACGATGAAACTTGGTATAATTATTCTTTAATATCCTGGGCACCACACTGGGTACTTTTTATCCCGGAAAAGTATCCTATCCTACGGTTGGGGGGTGTCAAAGTTTGTATGGAAGAATTTTAACGCGCTGTCCGATTAACTCGAAACTCAATATTTATACTTAAACCCAAAAATTAAGAATAACGTGTATCAGGATTTTTCGAAATTCAACCCCTAAGGGGGTAAAATAAGGGATGAAAGTTTGTATGAAAAATCTTATTCCTTGAGGTAATAAACACGAAACTTCGCACGAATAGTTATCTAAATAAATTATAAAGTTTGTAGTTTTTTGTTTTTCTAAATTACCCCCTTTTTTTTTTTTTTTTTTCTTTTTTTTTTTTTTTTGGGTGGGAAATCATCCAATGACTTCTCCCGCTCTGGGCGGAGCGGGAGGGCGTGTCAGTCTTTTACTGACTAAAACCCACCCGTGTTCCTTCCCTTGCCATGCCAGGGGCCACGGTTTCCCCTTAGGACTACCCGCAACCCCGGCGGGCAACGGTTCTAGCGGACCCCGTCAGTTTTGCTGACATCTCTTTCAGGCGCGCGTGGAACACGACGCGCCGTCGACCCGGGCCTGGTCCTTATTGGGGGCGAGCTACCCATTGCTCATCGCCCGCAAGCCCGCGCCTACGGTGGCCGGGAATCCTCCAAGGAGTCCCGACGCCCAGGGCGTCTCCTACGGCGGCTAGGCGCGTGAGGGCGCGAACTTTGCCTCTCCCTCACGCGCTCCGCCTCCTCCTTCGTCTAAATTACCCCCTAAAGGGGGATTGGGGGGTGTCAGTGTTTGTATGGAAGAATTTTAACGCGCTGTCCGATTAACTCGAAACTCAATATTTATACTTAAAACCCATGGGGATGTATGGGGTAATTTCCGACATTCACGCGGGCGAAGCCGCGGGCAGCAGCTAGTTTGAAATAAATGCTTTGAGTTTGAGTTTGGGTAAAGATCTAAACTAAACTAATAACGGTCCGTAAATTAAAGCGATCGCTCATAAAACTATCACCGTTTTATGTACATAAATAACACAGCTGAACGTTCTGTGAACCTAGTTACAGATTCTAGAGAACTTTGGTTTCCGGCTTCAGTCGGCAGTAATTAGTTTAGCGAAGGGGAATAATTATTCATATTTTCCTACCATTTCCCTGAAGACGTCTCCTCAAATTCTAGCGTAGTTCCATTTAGTGAGGCTTTGATGTCTACCGACTGGTTTGTGGTTGTAGTACTTTAAAAATTATAAAAGCAAACTGTAATAGTTCCTTCTAGATTTTTAGTTTTCCTATAGATCCTTTGCCTGCCTTTTTAAACCCCGCACGGAAAAATAGGGGTGTATCTGTGTATCTTTTTTGTTGTTGTTTGATTGTTTAAAGGTGTCTTGATCGAGAGTGTTCTTAGCTACAATTCAAGAAAATCGGTTCAGTCGTTTAAAGATTATCAGCTCTTTTCTAGTTCATGATTGGATGTGCGCATCTTCCACAAGTCTGATCGATTCGAAATTTAGTATTCTGTTATAGAACATAGTAATCTTGAACCGATACTGCAGCATCACCTGGAATTGTGTCGGGGGTTATTTGAATTTTTAATGTTAACTTGTAACATAGTTATAAGCTCGAGATCGTAATAGCATTTTCCTGGAAATATAGGTAAACTAAAAACAGTAGTCGCCCAGTGGTAACGGCCGCGACTAACGAGTTGTAGGTCGTAGGTTCGAGCCCAGACATTCAGGCGGTCTCAAAACGCTGAAGGAATACATCGTGAAGAAACCGGCATGTTCTAGAACCAAAAATTCCAAGACGTATGCCATCTACCAACCCGCACTGGGCCCGCGTGGTGGCTCACGGCCCACGCCCTCTACCCGAGAAGGCCTGTTTCCCAGCAGTGGGAACATTATAGGCTGAGTATGCTGTAGGGAAACTACGATGTCTTTTACAAAGAAATTTAAGTTGTTAAAGAAGTAGTATAGTATACTGCCCCGCGGTTTCACCCGCATAGTCTCAATCCTGTGAGAATCAATCTGCCTAGCCTTTTTCCAATTATGTTTGGGTTGGCTTCCAGTCTAACCGGATGCAGCTGAATACCTGTATTTTACATGGAGCGACTGCCTATCTGACCTCCACAACCCAGTAACTGATACGATACCCCTTGGTAAGACTGGTTGTCAGACTTTTCGGGCTTCTGACGAATGACAGCCGGGACCAACGGCTTAACGTGCTTTCGGAGGCACGGAGGAGTCTTGGTATGTAAAGATGGTTACCCATCCACGGACCAACCTCGGCAAGCGTAGCTTAATTAACCTGATGGATCGACCCACGCGGCTGGTATTACTTAGCCACGAGCTCCTCCCTCAATCCTGTGAGAATATCGGGGTAAAAAGTATCCCATGTCCTAAATCAGGTCATGGGCCACATTTCAGCGAAATATCAGTTTATTATAGAGGCCCTTTCCACCTTAAGCCCCCGGGACAATACCTAAAATAAATCGAATAAACAAGGCCTGCGGGGAATGTAATAGAAGCCAAATCTATTATGGAAGGAATCATCTAGACTATTCTAGACGCTGTCTAGACATGTAATGAAGTACTTGCCAAACTGTTTTGATAGACGGTGATGAAGCGTGGCGCCGAGTCGTATCAAATCTCTTTACGTCATTAAAATGGGAGATTTTTTTAACTGACTTTAAATAAAAGGTGGAGGTTATGCATCGAAATTCATATCTCTATAAACCTGACCTATCATGAATGCAAGAGTGCAGCTACACAACAGTTATAAAATCTTGTCCAACTTAATTCAAAAACCCTAACACTGAATTGTCCTTATATTCAAATAGCTTATGCCCCCGACGACCCACCGCATCACGTCCCATCGCGTCCCATCGCCCACCCGCGCTATTACTTAGTTTTCGTTTTCTTAACGTTCTTTCTGACTTTCTTCTCTTTGCTCGGCTCCCGTAGCGTGATGTAACATAGCCTATAACCTTCCTCAAGAATTGGACTATTCAATGCAAACAGAATTATTCAAATCCAACTGGTAGTTCCGGATATTACCCCGTACATACAAACTTACAAACAAACAAACAAACAAACAAAACCTCTTCATAATATTATTTAATTGTCTTTGACATATCTCGGGACCCTTGGGTCTCCAACCTTTGGAAGGAGTACGAGGGGCTGCAGCCAACTCGCAGAGGCCCCTTAGACAATTCTAGGTGTTATTATTATTATTATATGTTGTAACACTAGTAGATACTACAACTAGTCGTTACGAGTAGTCAGATCCCCTCAAATCTGACAACCAGTTCGATGGGCACTCGTTCCAAGTAAAATACTGGTATTCAGTTTTATCCGCTTAGACTGAGAGATGACCCCAACACAGTTGGGTAATCTAGGATGATGATGATTTTCAACTAGCATACTATCTCCACCCCGTAATGGTTAAAATGTAATTTTACTGCAATTCAGCCATAACTTTACCCACAAAACAATTATTTATAGTGGATCTAAATTTACGAGCGTGCAATAAAGATCACACGTCAGAGCTCCAACATTAATCAGGACAGTATGCTGGCATCCATTTTATTGCTACACTAGCTTCCGCCAGCGGCTCCGCCCGCGTGATATCTTTATAAATTTTATAGGATTTGTTACTCAGTGATAATATAGCATTTTACCGGTGAAAGAATTTTTAAAATCGGTCTAGTAGTTTTTGAGTCTTTTCATTAAAGACATTTTTTTTTCTCTTTCTAATATTTGTGTAGACAAGACAATGTATTATGTTTTATGTAATACCATATTATTAAAATCTATGTATAAATTAAACTAAACTATATACTCATTAAATCAGAACAATGAAACGTAGTTTTTTTTTTTTTTTAAATTAAAAAAAAACATGTAGGATGTTAATTCAGAACGCATCATAATTTTAAGGAATAATAGAATTAATGCAGCGATGAGTGAATGAGAGAGTATGTGTGGGAGGGAGAGAAAAAATGGATGGCGAGCGACCTAATGTTATGACGTTCAAAGATAGTAAGAAGTGATATAAATAATTAAAGTAGTTTCATACATGATATTATGTTAAATTACAAGTTCTAATATTCAATTTCCAGCAAATGATTGCTCAGAATAAGGGAACGAAGTAACAAATCCATGACAGAAGGAAATGCAACAGTGGAGTAGGTTCTATGATAGGTTTTGGCTTCCCTTTGAATGACGAATCGTGTTACCAACGTATTTTTTTCATGTGGTGTAATTTTTACATTATTTTTGAACCAGCTTCCCTTACGAAAACTTTGCAACTGCCCAGGGGCCTAAGTCTACTAATTTATAAACGTTAATCAATGGTGTGTTTTTGACAGATTTTCCATAGAAAAACTGTCAAAAACTCATCATTGAGAGACCATTGTAACAGTTAAAAATTAGTAGACTTAGGCCCCTGGTGACATGTTTCTGTGAGAAATAAATAGTAATGTCTTGCGATCACCATTTCGTCCGCCAAACGAAGTTGTTATGACCGCCCCACTTTCCTACCATTATAGAGGTTTTAGTCATAAGTTCTGATAATGGTATGACAGATCGTGCATTAACCTCTAGCTGGACAGAGGGCATTTTTTTATGGTGTAGTTATCGCTACTATAAATTAGTTGAAAAAGCATAAGAATAAGAATGACATAAACATTTAACTTAACAATCCTCCACGACCTACTTACATTAACCATAATGTATCAACCCATATTTCGCTCGTATTTACTCTATTACCATAGACAAGTAATGTGGTTACTGTTTTTTTTGGCAAGCGTCCTCGACCTAGTATTCCTCTAGTGTCATCTTGCCGCCAAATAGACGCCTTATTACATCATAGCTGACGTCATGATGACGTATATAATAATGGAGGGATGTACTGGATTTGTGAACGCTATGCAGTCTGCGATAAAATTGTATTGACAAGAATAAGGTAATGGCATGTCGTTAGTTTAGTTTTGGTTTTAAATGGATAGAAGTTTAAGTGTTTTCAGATTGTAATATAAACTTTTTTCAAGTGTTAATTATTTAATGCTAATTTTCTTTAACAATATTTGGTTGTAAAAGTAAACATAGGACTGCAACAACCTTTAAACTGACTTTAGTTAACATTTGCCGGGGTTCATAAATAATATCATAACCTAACTTAAACTATTAACAAACTAACTAATATAATGGCGTCGAAATATTCCTCCGCATCGATGTCGACTGGTAATACCCAAGAGACTGGCGGCATTGCCTCGTATGGCAATGCTTAGCCTCTGGCCTTGGGTCACGGGAAGTGTCAAATAGCCGTTTGGAGATATCGTTGAACAGACCATGACCAGGACCCCACGGCGCTGCCTGCTGGCATTTACCTGATAAAGATAATACTTTCATGAAATCCATCACAGCATTTCCTATAATAATTTTTGATTGCAATAATTTTGTGATGTTTGGAGATCCTACTAGTATCCCGTATAATCCCGCACTTACTTTGAACGAAATCCACGACAAAAAGGGTACCTATCCCTTTAAATAATTTCTGCCCTCACCGAAAAATACACAACACATACTTTCATAAATACAAACCATATATTAACAAGTGCGACTCGGATTTGCAGATCGGATTTTCCGTACACCACCGTACAATATTTAACACTACATATTTATTTTATTTTAGAGCCTTCCATTAAATTATCAACTTTATTTCATTTTTGTTTTATTGTTATAGCAGCGATAGTAGTGCACACTTTGTGAAAATTTCAATTGTAGCTATTACTGTTCAAAAGATCGGACGAGAGACGGACGGACATCGGAGCCATAGCCATAGGGTCCCGTTGGCACCCTTTGAGTAAGGAACCCTAATTAATGAAATTTTAAACACATCACTCAGCTCAAATTCACTTTATTTCAACCCTCTACCGCAAATACAGCTGTCAAAGCAGTACAGTAGGTACCCGGGTACCTGCTGTACTGCTTTGACAGCTGTATGACATATAATATCGTGATATGACATAATGAGCTTGTGATAGAAGCGACGCTATAATGCCTAATGTTTTTTAAACCCCCAACGTGCCATATTTAGGAATCCGCATGCCAGTACCTTGCACAAAACTATGCAAGAAGCTTGCATGCCATTGTGTCAGAACCACTTCTGATTGGTGTATGTCACAATGCCATGCAAGTAGCATACTTTTGTGCAAGTTACTGGCACATGTGTATTTCTGGCTTAACGGCCGGGTACTGAACGGCACAAACACTAAATATTTACGCCTGTTAATGGACGGCGGCGATACGGCAGCCATGTCCGATGTTGTCTGTTCGTCCGGAAATAAACCGATTTGGCGCTCGCCGCGTCAATAATGTTTGTGGAAAGGTGGGATCAATGTGGGATAGACTGTTCCGTTCTGTATGAGGCTTGGTTTATTTCTAGAAATTTTGGGATTCTGGATCTTGGTTTTTCAGGCAGAGTGCTTAGTGTGGTAATCCTCGAAAATCGATTTAATAGTACTCTTACCGCCAGAGATGACAATCTTCAAGCATGTGTAAATTATATTCATTAAGTTGTGTTAAGAACTTTAGTAAAAACCTATTATAACGGAAATATTAAATAAAAACCGGCGTGTTCTGTGAGTGCTAATGACAGATAACTTTTATTACTTTAATACAAAAGCATAGACTGAACATTTGTTCCATAGAGCTTATTACCAACTATAGTTTATTTGGTGTTACCACAATATTATAACAACATTCTAACAAAACCAATGCACAAAACGCTTAAGTAAAATTCCCAGGTAGAAGTTTAAAGACCTCACAAAGAACAGCTGCAGCTTCCGAACTCATCAACATAGTCAAGATAATTATAACGATGTCAAAATCGTGAAAAAACTGCTTGACACAGTTTCGGCACTCACTCGTTTGAGCTTCCTTTCAATTCGTTCTCATTTCGGAACGCGTGTTAAATATAATCTTACGTTTCTCAGCGCAGGTTTCGGTTAATACTATGCTAATTCCAAGTGTGGAATGTATCTAAATAATTGAAAATATGCACACAGATCATCAAACTGAACTTCTTTCTTGGGTATTATGAAAAAAATATCAACTGTAGTTCTATTCTGTAAAAATCTCACCGTGATAACTTAGGTGAAGTGAGCCGTCAATGGTGTCAATCCCCTAGCATCGGATGGAATGACAGCTCACTTAAAGCTCACTTCACCTAAGTTTTCACGGTGAGATTTTTACAGAATAGCATTACTGTTCCATACAAAACTTCAACACCTACTCGACCCAAATGTATGGGGCGGATGATTATTTATCGCGATTATGATGTTGGACCCATGAAGAAAGTTAGTAATTCATGGTATATCTATATTCATTTTGACTACACCTTTCTGATACCATGCTGAAGACACTGACAGCTGTAGTACTGATCGCGTTCAGTTTCATTAGTGTAAGGGTTCATACAAACACAATATCAGTCACGTCAACCTTAATTCGTTTTTAGAAACTACATGGTGGTATTATTTTCAAATAAGGAACATGATGTGTAATCCGCCATCTTGTCCGATTGTTCGGGACTCCGGACGTCCGTTGTCTGACACAACAATACTTCCTCACAAAGGTGCGGTAGGATTTCAGGTATATATATCTTTTCTCAAACATGCTTGGAAATTTGAGCATTATTTTGACAACCTTCTTCGAGATAAATCAAAATTGCTGTACTGGTTAAAAACAAATGACTATGCGGCCGGCAATGTTAGTATGAAAATCAATATTTGTCCTGTTATTCAAAATTGAACGAAGTTTTTACTGCAACACATGACAATTCAATTCATATTTTTCGTTATAATTAACAACAATATCTACGCCCTGCTCCATAGACTCATCCCTATTACATGGGACTTAAACCAAACTGGCAAAATGTAGGTGTTCTATAGGTACATATCTGCCCATACCTTCATTCCCCGAACTGGCGTGATGGTGATGGTAACATCTATGACGAAACGTATTTAATTTTGAACATTTTTATGTCATGTTTTTAAGAAAAGCCTTTCTCATCATTACGGAAATTATGTAAATATTTCAGGATTGTATATTTTATTGTTGCTTTCTATGGGGTGTATTCTACGAAGGACATTTAAAGCCCATAATAAATATTTTCAAACAAAAAAAGGTTGAGGTCATTTGTACATGTCAGACCTGCAATCTGGGCCTGTTAATACAACCTTTTTCATTAATTCTAGTCTCAAAAATGCCACGCTACTCTGCTTTAAAGTATTTTAAAATGGATTGGCTTGATACATTTTTGTACTGTTTTATTTTATTCTAGTACTAGCCTTAGCTCTATTTTATTTTTAATTTTAATTCATATTCTTTATGGCACCTCTTTAGGTCATGAGCTAGCCGAATATCAAAAAATATTTGGCCTAGGTCTTAAGGGGGAGGCGTGAAAATTGATTCGCTCTTAAAATGAACTAATAATAAAATCTTAGCTTATTATGTACAAAAATTACGTGGCATGATAAAACGCATACATATAAGGTGCTACGGATAAGGACTGAACTTTATACAATTGCCAATACGGCTAGAAATGTTGAAAATGCTTATAAGCTCTATGCATGGGACCCGAATGAGATTTTAACGCTTTCATAATCTCTAACGTAACGATATTATCGTGGATATCCACGTCCATTAAGAGGGTTTATTCTGAAAGTTGGCAACGTCGCAAATAGATGTCAAATATTTCGCTGTTTTGATTAATTTGATAATATTTCTGTATGGAAATAAAAAATGTGTAATGTTATCTTCGAAACTATTCGTTTTTGGACCACATATTCTTGGACTTTTTGTATTATTTTTACTTATAGAATATAACCCTAGAGTTATGGGATATAAAAAAAAAACGTTGTATATGAGTCGTATAGCAGGTGGCGTTCTGTAGTTTCTGCCTACCCCCATGGGAAGACGGCGTGAGTTTATGTATGTATGTTTATCATATTAAATATTCTACATTCATTATCATTTGAAAAGCCTGTTGGAGCTGATGATGACTGTAAAACCATCTTTACATTGTTTATACTCAATTTCCTTTTGTATTGCATAGCACATGTGTTAGTACTATGCCATAAAGAGGTACCATTTACCGGGTAATATTATGTCTTTCATTGACTTGAATGTGTCCTGGCGGCTGTGAGTATGTCATGCTCACTCAGATGTCTCGCTGATGGTGGCGTGAGTGTTGGATCATTTAGCTCCCTTCAAAATGGTTGAGCTGAATGGTGCTGATCCATGCGTCATGTTCGTGAACGGGGCGCCGTCAATTGGGGCTGGACATCTGAATATACGGAAACATTTAAGTTGGTCGTTTTTCTTTTAGAACATGCTGAACATTAGAATTAACTGTAGCAGCCTAGAATCAGGATTATTTCGGCCTTTTAGATTATCTTATTATATTAAACTGATAACATAACTATCGAGATCTGGGAGAACACACCTCTGACCAGCCCTTCGGGTAAGGCGTGATGTGTTGTATTTAATAGATTAAATAATAAAACATAGTAACACTATGAATTCTCAGCAGCAAGCGTAATTCCAGTGAGATGTAGTCTGCTACGTGCGCGTAGCTACGTGCTACGAGCGCTACGAGATGTATTTAGATCGTAGCACGATTCTACGTGTCTACGTGAACCAATTTACACGATAACATTTATTTTGATTTTTATGTTTACTAACGTGCCAGCTATTGTTTTCCTTTGTATGATTTATGAAAATTAATTACTTTTTGAACAGTTTAATCTATACTTATATTGTAAAGAGTGTGTGTTTGTTTGTAAGTTGGTATGTAGAGGTTATCTCCGGAACTACCAGTCGGATTTGAAAAATTATTTTTGCTTTGGGTAGCCTAATTTTTGAGGTAGGAAGATAAGCTATGTAAAAGTTGCATAAACCACTTAATGCAAATCAGAAAAAAACACTGTTATAAAAAAAAACTTGTTTTCAACATTCGATTTAATTAACCTTAGTAGGTATACATTACTGTATTCGCAGTCCATCAATGCCTGGTTGTGGCTAAGCCTTGTATAAAACTTTTCTTAAATAATGCGCGGAAATTCAAACTGAATAAATTAATTATAAATTTTAGAATAAATGGCCAACAACGATAATTTTTCACGCGCTATTATGTTTTTTTTTTTTTTTTTACATTAAACAGCTCTAATTGCAAACCAAATCGATATTTAAATAAAATCTTTGATATGTTACCTCCTTGGTTGCCATGTGTAACATAGAAAGTTCGTTCCATTTTAAAATAACACTTAATAATTTATTTGGCCGCTAAACACGGCAGATATTTTCATACAAACATTGCCGGCCGGGCGCCCGCATGTATTCGACCAGTACCGCAATTTCGAGCTATCTCGAAAAAATAATATTCTAATTTCCAAGCATGTTTGAGAAAAATCAATTTTTTAATCAAGCTCTCCAATTTTTTAATAAATTATTTAATCTCTGTCTCTCAAAGCATCAACATTATCTTGACAAACAAAAAAAAGCAAATACAAATCTTTCCTGGTACCCGACAATCTATGTAAGCTCCTTGTAATCTGTTTACCTTACCCTCGGGACCTTTACAATGTACCCAAAACTACCCAACTTTATATAAAAGAGCAAAAGGGTAACTGTGCAATTTGGGACCCTAATTAAATTGAGATTAAAGAATGGTCTATTAATATTAATTTATTTCCAATTATTATTCAACGAGAACCTACCTAGCAATCGTTTTTTTTTAGTTTCGTACCCGAAGGATGCCACAGATCCCACAGACAGACGGACAGAGTGGGCTTAGTAATGGTTCCGCCATTACTAAGCCTACGCTGTCTGTCTGCGTCAGCGGGCTGTATCTCATGAACCGTAATAGGCAGACAGTTGAAATTTTCACAGATTGTGTATTTCTATTGTCGCTATAACAACAAAAAATAATACAAAAAACGTGTTTTTACCGGCGTTTTTTGCTCGATCTTATACGGTACGGAACCCTTTGTGTGCTAGTCCGACTCGCGCTTAACCGGGTTATTATCATAATCTGATCTTATACAGTGTGAGTCTTCATAATGTGCACATATCGAAATGGGGGAATCTATGCTTAATTTTATCGACGGAAAAAATAAAAAATAAAATCTGAATACATTTTTTTTCCATTTTTTATTATTTAAAAAAATTCGTCTTATTGTTTTTTTTTACGTTTATTGTAAAAAATGATTAATAAAACAGATTTTTGGACGAAATACCTGTTTATTTTCAATTGAGGGTTTTTTGGGTTTAATTGGGAGGGGTTTTTCCCACAATTTTCATTTTATAAGAACACTTAATTACTACCAATCATTATGGAGTTGAGTTTGTTTCATCGCGATAGATCATTTAAAAGTTACACCGTTTTTTTACATTGGGGTAAAAAATACAAAATAAATAAAAAAATAAAAATAGATTTTTTAAAATATTTTTTCCGTTTGTCAAATTAAGCATAGAATCCCTCATTTCGATATGTGCACATTATGAAGACTCACACTGTATAAAACAATGAACTTCCTTACCGTTAGAAATAAACGAGTCTATAGCTTATGTAGTTCCTAAGATAAGCAGCTGTGACGAACAGACAGACAAAGTCACAATATCGCACGTCTTTCTACATTGTTCTCACATGTATAATTTCAACATGAATGATGTAACCAATATTTTGTAACAATTTGTTTGATTTAAAAGAGTGTTCGTGGAGTTTCTTGCCCGTTCTTCTTCATAGGTGCCTACTACGCTTTTGAATGGGCAACTAGCTTCATATTTCTGACTGACGGACTCCTTGACAATTCAAAAGTACCTGTAAATGGTTAAATTGAAACAAATGCTTTGAGTTTGAGTAACATAACATTACGCCCACATTTCGCCAGTTATGTGTAAGTCCCATCTAATAGTGGGCGAGCCGATTTTTCAGAAAGGTAGCAAAAATATACGAAATATTCCATTTCTTTTCAGTAGGTATATAATAACCTTTCCTACAACTGACCCGTATAATCTACGACGGAATGAAAGTAGCTGATACATTACTTTTACAGTGAAGAGCAAATGAGGAAATGTTAAATTACACGGCCGTGGGGGTACTTGTTATCATTCTGTTGCGGAACCCTAAAAAAATATGTTGAGGTACTTTTAGTATTGATTTTCAAATCACCACCCCTGAGCGGGTCAGTCGGGAAGTTACGAACGAAATCGTGCCTATTAACTAAACTAAATATAGATTACCTCGTAGGCAATTATCATTCGAATTGGTTAAAGTCGACAAGGACTCGAGAACCATCCGTGTACAGCGTTGTTCCGCCGCGTTCGACGCTGTATGCCGCGGAACAGCGCTGAACGTGGCAGAACAGCGCTGAACGTGGCAGAACAGCGCTGAACTCTATCTATAGCACTCGCATGATAATAACACATTTGTTTTCATTTTATACTTGTTTGCCACGAAAGCTGACTAGACGCGAAAAGCTGAACGGATGCGTAGCGCCTCCATACAAAATCGTTGTTTTCTATGGGCATAAACGTCGTCAGTACAAGGTACACCTCTCCCTATCCCTTCGGGGAAAACAATAGCGTGATGTTATGTTATTATAGCGATATTTTCAACTCCAACGCACTTTCCATACAGACAGTACGATAAAATCTCACAAGTGTTACGTGGGCGTTAGGTTAACTAAAGCTGCTTATCACAAATTGTTCAAAGTGGGGCTTTAGTGTAATGGGCTTTCGTATTGAAGTGCACCCACGCTTCACCCACGCGAGTACCAAAAATACTCGCAGGTACAGGGGCCCACCGGGTCTGTACAGGGGCCCACTAAAAGCTAAGTAGTTTAATATTTCAACTACATAATTACATAAACAGAAATGAAACGCTGTTGAGGGTAGCGCTCAATGTCAATCAATCTGCGTAGCCTTTTCTGGTCTCTGGTGCTCATCCCAACTATGTTGGAGGCCAACCCCAACATAGTTGGGATGAGCACCAGATGCAGCCGATTACCAGTATTTTTCATGGAGCGACTGCCTATTCGACCTCCACGACCCAGTAAGCGATAGTTAGTTATTACTTAGCTCCTCCCTCCTATGGTAACGCGCTTGCTTTCCTGCATTCTGTGGGAGTGATTTCGTGAAAAGGGACTCAAACTCAAACTCAAACTTAAACTCAAAGCATTTATTTCAAATAAACCAATTACAGGTACTTTTGAATTGTCACTGTTGTTCTGACTGACCGACCCCGGTCAGTCAGAAAAATGAAGCTAGTTGCCCATTCCAAAGCGTAGTAGGTTCCTATGGAGAAGAACGGGCAAGAAACTCCACGGACACTCTTTTAAATCAAAATATTTGTTACATCATTCATGTGGACGGAAGTGTGTAACAGGAAGCCGGGGAAGCGCGCGCTATTTGATTGACTTATGAGAACATTGTAATTTCAGAGAAATTAATTGTAGAGAGAAAGTAAATTGATTACCAATTTAAATTGTCCGTCTAATCAAATCACTACTGTCGTGTGACAGTTGTACCCACAGATATTATCTATATCTGTGGCTGTATCAAAATTGCAGTAACACGGCAAATTTATTTATTTGGATCTCCAACAAAGATTACACCTTACATGCTAAAAATAAAACATGAAAAGATACAAATCCTTTTGCATCTTCAATTATAGGAGACCACAGCTTGCATTAAGATATCAAACAATCAATTATTAATATGGAAATAAAGTTTACAATTTAAAGTAAAAATAACAAAAATTAAAATTATTAAAAAAAAATACGTAGTCGTAGGGTGTACAATATTATTGCTAGATATACATTGCCTATACTATCTACATATTTGCAGTGTAGGTATTGAATAACACGAGACATCTTCATGAATATACAACGACTAGTGTCTATAGTAATTGAATACAGCTCGTCTTTAAAAATATCTTCTACATTTTCAAGCATAACATTGTTCGTAGTTATGAAACTCATTTACATTTTTGTCGTAAGGACTTGCTTTGAGTGCTTCACACTGTGTCCTTTGTCTCAAGTGCAAAGCACTCTATACTTACCTACACTAGCTATATTGGATTACAATATTGTTATTATAAGTCTTTATTTTATCGCATTTCACATTGATGGGTAAGGCACACCCCTGACCCTCCAGATACAGAGAGTCTCTGGTGATCAATAGATAACCTTGAAATAGATTAAAGAGGAACTCATTCCCCTTAAACTTTAGGGGAAGATAAATATAGTAGTAATAGTAATAGTAATATTTATTTCATAAAAAAGTGGTACAGTCTGTTACAAAGTCGGATGAGAACTTAGGAATATTTTACATCTGAGATGAGTAGGTAACAATACAATTTTCTAATCTGATGTCCTAGCTAGGTTACGTAGTAGCCTGTATTAAGGACAATCAGCCCACATTTCCCGAAAGTAGGACAAGAGTAATTCTGAGACTGTTACGAGTACATAATTCTTATTAATAGAAATCTATACTTATAATAAATCTGTAGAAGTGAAAATTCTGTACATCGAAAATATCAAAAAAATAAATGGCAGGGGGTGTTATTAGACCGACACCGAACCCAAAAATTTGATTAATAATTTTTTTGTCTGTCTGTCTGTCTGTCTGTCTGTCTGTCTGTTTGTTCAGGCATCACGCAAAAACTACCGGTTCGATTACGATGAAACTTGGTATAATTATTCTTTAATATCCTGGGCACCACACTGGGTACTTTTTATCCCGGAAAAGTACCCTATCCTACGGTTGGGGGGTGTCAAAGTTTGTATGGAAGAATTTTAACGCGCTGTCCGATTAACTCGAAACTCAATATTTATACTTAAACCCAAAAATTAAGAATAACGTGTATCAGGATTTGTCGAAATTCAACCCCTAAGGGGGTAAAATAAGGGATGAAAGTTTGTATGAAAAATCTTATTCCTTGAGGTAATAAACATGAAACTCCGCACGAATAATTATCAAAATAAATGAAAAAGTTTGTAATTTGTTGTTTTTCTAAATTACCCCCAAGGTTGGGGGGTGTGAAAGTTTGTATGGAAGAATTTTAACGCGCTGTCCGATTAACTCGAAACTCAATACAGTGTGATTCTTCATAATGTGCACATATCGAAATGAGGGATTCTATGCTTAATTTGACAAACGGAAAAAAACTATTTTTATTTTTTTATTTGTTTTGTATTTTTACCCCAATGTAAAAAAACGAAATTTTGTCTGTCTGTCTGTCTGTTTGTTCAGGCATCACGCAAAAACTACCGGTTCGATTACGATGAAACTTGGTATAATTATTCTTTAATATCCTGGGCACCACACTGGGTACTTTTAATCCCGGAAAAATATCCTTTCCTACTATCTATATTTATACCTATTAATAAAAAGACAAGTCCTGACTGACTGACTCATCAACGCCCAGCCCAAACCCTTGGACCTAGAAAGCTGAAATTTTGCACAGAGGTTCCCTTTATAATGTAAGCAAGGAATAAGGAAGCATTTTTTGAAATTCAACCCTTAAGGGGGTCAAATAGGGGATGAAAGTTTGTATGGAAAATCTTATTCCTTGAGGTGATAAACATGAAACTCCGCACGAATAATGATCAAAATAAATGAAAAAGTTTGTAGTTTGTTGTTTTTCTAAATTACCCCCTAAAGGGGGGTTGGGGGGTGTCAGTGTTGGAATGGAAGAATTTTAACGCGCTGTCCGATTAACTCGAAACTCAATATTTATACTTAAAACCCATCCCCGATGTATGGGGTAATTTCCGACACTCACGCGGGCGAAGCCGCGGGCAGCAGCTAGTTTTTAATAAAAGAAAATAAAAGTCCAGTACAAGAATGTGTGAGTGCGAGCGCGTGAGGGTGTGTCTGTGTGCGTGTGTGTGTGTGGGTGTGAGAGTGAGAGTGTGTGTATCTATGCTATGAGTTACTTCACTGTTGTAAGAAGGGATTCGGTATCAACATAATTTTTGGTAAAAAGAAATTCAGTAATCCGCTGTTTGCATGTTAGCTTACAACAAGTTTGCAGTGGAATTATTGCGTTTAACCTATTATATAGAAATGGTCCTTGATAAAAAAAGAATCTTTTTGTAAATGTGAAGTATGGATGAGGTACAGTACATATCCTATTTCTTCTTCTGGGTATTGTCGACTGACGTGCGAGTGGTGTGTTAGTGTGCTGTTGCAAAATCGTGCTGAGTATGAACATTTGGCGGACGGTAAGGACCCTGCATTTCTGGTAGAGGTCAAAGGTTGGATAAAGTATTGGTCGAAATGTGGCCACCTTCAGGACTGCTCGCTGCGCTACCTCGAGAGGCTTGAGAATTGATTTAGCAGCTCCACCCCAACTCGTAATACAGTAAGAAATAATAGAATGGCACATTGCAAAATATACAGACCGTATGACATGTACATTGGCAACGTGTCTTAGAGTTTAAAAAAAATAAATCAGTTTGCGGACACGACCAGTCAAGAGAGTAGTATGTGCTTTAAAGTTGAGGTACTTGTCTAGAGTAATACCAAGGTATTTAATTGTATCAGTAGATGTAATTAGTGGACAGTTGCAGTTTGGTGTGTTTAATTGACATCTGTGAGCTTGCAAAGTTACGGGAGTCGAAGGTTGTGATGTGCTGTTGAGAGAGAAAGTAATGAGTTTTGTTTTAGAGGTATTTAAGGTAAGTGAGTGAGACATAAGCCAGCTACGTACGACATCAAATCCTTTCTGAGCGGTACTTTGGAGACTAGACCACGAGTTGTCGAAGAAGGTGATGGCAGTGTCATCGGCAAAAGAAACTATGTTTCCGGAATTTAATTTCATATTACAGAGATCATTGATGAAAACCAAAAACAACGTGGGACCTAAGACACTGCCTTGCGGTACACCGTAGGCAATAGGCAGCACGTCACTTAAATATTTGTCAATTTTGACCCTCTGTGAGCGGCCAGAGAGATAAGACTGAAAGAGTTGAAGTTGTTGATCTCTGACGCCTAGACTTTCGAGTTTGGATAGTAAGCAAGGGAGAGGAACGGTATCGAATGCTTTAGCTAGATCGATCGAATATAAAACAATGGTTATGGTATACAATGGTATGGTTAGACCGGCTGTCTTGTATGGATCAGAATGTTGGGCCACAAAAGGGATGAATGAAGGGCAATTGCATGCAGTTGAGATGAGATTGCTAAGAGATTACTATCAGGGCTAGTGCCCAGGGCGGAAAATTTTCAGGGGTGGCAAAATTCGGACGATCAGAAAAAAAAATTTCTTCGCGTCTAAGCGCAAAAAATTAATATTAAAAGTAAAATACTAGTACAGTTTTCGAAAAATTTCAAATATTAATTTGCATCTTTTTAAATAATGATTTAAAAAAATAGTAATGATTTATTTTTTTATTAAATATGGGTCGACATTTTTTAAAGTGCCCTTAGGCGGCGCTAAGGTTGAATCCGGCACTGAATACAGAAGTATGGAAGAAAAAGACATATTGCGCCGACTCCAAATAAATTGGGTTAAGGGCAGAAGACTGATTATGAGTTATTATTCTGCTTCAAAGTGCGTTCTTTTCAGTAGAGAAAATCTTCAAGTATTTACTGGTACTGGAGTGTATTTATTTATACTTTTCGCACTCAAAAAAGGTACAAAGGCATTCTCTACCAGTCAACTAAGGGTGGTGAAGAGATTAGATGGCTGGTGCTCTGTTTGAGAGGAACAAAGAGAATAAAAAAAACTATTAATAATATATCATAATATCGTAATAAATCATAAAATCGCAGTTATAAATAAAATAGGTACAACAGTACATAAGTAGGTTATAAACTTATCATACAAATACATACATATTTACTATAACATTGGTGTTGCTTGGGGGTATGTTACTCTTGTCGATGGTGATCCTGAGTTTCAATCGGATCTTTAAAACTCAATGTATCCTCTCCTAAGCACATAGTCCTTAGTCAACATTGTGATTCCTATCTATTTGCCCAGTTTAACACAACTATCCTCTTTAAACTATTTGTATACATGTATGTAGTTAGGACAAATCCCACTCTCCGTTTGCCTTTTTACTTAACAAATAAGCTTTAAAACAATTATTTAAGTGATCAGAAGGTCAGTTCTCGTACTTAACGCAATCTGTCAAACTTGTCAAAAATGTTGGTACATTGGAGGTAAATTGATTGATTTTTGACAGATTGCGAATGGGATCAGAATGCGAACGTTATTAAAAATACGGCAATTGCACCTCTGTTAACATTTGAACAAAATTGGTAGAATAATTAAGTATTATGTACATATTCTATACATCCCCGGCGGTTCATTCCCGGTTGATGGCAATAGGCTCGCCCCCTATTACATGGGACTTAAACATAACTGGCAAAATGTGGGTGTACTAAAGGTACACCTCTGCCTAACCCTTTGGGGAATACAGGCGTGATGTTATGTTGTGTATTCTATACATAGTATAAACCGAAGTTACTATTGGTGTCTTTCCATGTGACTACTTAGATCTTCTAAACTACACAATTAATTTTGATAAGGTTTGCATTATCATTAGAGCGTTTATTGTGGAAAGTACCTACAAACGAAACATAAATTCAGTTTTTGCAGTCGAGCGAACTAGGGAAGAGTCGCTCGTCTAGTCGCAATCTGTACAGGGTGTCTCAAACGTAGTGGTCTAAAGGCAAATGAGGTAAAGCGAAGGGGTCCACCTATCATTAGAAAAATTTAAAACTGGGATATTCTGAACAGTTCAAGAAATTTTACACTTTTAGGTCATATCTGGCTGGAACATACCTTGCCAGGCATCTTCCAGCCAGATTTGAACTCGTTACGTCGAAAATTATGTTCACAGGGTCGAAAAGTCCAAGCGGAAGTGTAAATTTCTTGAAAATGATAATAGCGAAATTTTCTGAATGGCAGAATATCCCAGTTTTTATTTTTTTTAATGATAGGTGGACCCCATCGCTTTACCTCAATTGCCTTTGGACCACTACGTTTGAGATACCCTGTATAATAGATCTTAATAATATACAACAGTTACCCTTGAATTTCACGAAGATAATTCCATGAATATTGCTTATCCATGCCATGGCAATTATGTTGAACAATGCTATAAATGTTCGCGAACTTAATGTTATGTTTCGTGATAAGAATTTACAGGGAAAACCATGAAATTTCATAATACCTACTGTGTTTTAATTTTAGAACTTAAATCATAGTAGTAAAGAATTTCTTATCACGAGACAACAGACACAATGACTAAAATCGACTGACCGCGCCGTATCGCTTAACCTCAGAGGAGATAATGATAAAAGCGAACCTACCTTGACCTATCCACTATTTAATTATTTTTTTAACTCACTTACCGGCTATTCCTAAATAATAATAATAATAATAAAACGTTTATTTCAGATAACTAAGATCCAATTTGTTAGTAGTACAATAACTTATAACTAGTGTTAGTAATACAACATTACAACATTAAGCTACTCGCCCCCTGCCTGACCCATGAGTCGAATTATCAATACTTATGTGAGCATTAATACATCGACCCATGTACAGACAATCAAGTCTACTGGCTATCATACATAAAACGCTGTTGCGACTAGCCCGTACTCTGCTCAGCATTGACGCGCACCGCTTGCGCAGAACAGGAGAGCAACACACAATACAAACCAATTACTGTCAGAGATACAGCTCATTACAAGCTGCCATGAAAAAAGTTTCCAGAAAATACAAAATACGATCCGTACCCTACCGTTATAATACAAATCAAATATCAGCTTTTTTTACTCTTTGAATCTTCTCCAGTATTTATCAAATGATTTCTATACCCATTCAGATGGAGAGGGGATTATCTTCACAAGAAAAATCTCCATAATTTTCGTTTTTCCTCATTCCGTGTTGTATTTTTTAACAAAGATTTTTTTTATAATCTTGTGGCTGGATTTGATTGATTGAATAGATTTTATGACGGTGTTTGATTATGATTTTATTGAGTTCTGTTAATGTTCCCGATAGTCGCATGAAAGCAATGCATCGTAGAGCAATATAATATTTACATAACATAAAATCACGCCTTGTTTCCCTGAAGGGTTAGGCAGAGTTGTACCTATAGTACACCCACATTTCGCCAGTTATGTTTAAGTACCATGTAATAGGGGGCGAACCTATTGCTATCAATCGCGCACAAATTCAGACTCCGGGGTGCTAGTGAGAAATTCCAGATGGAAAAACCCCTTAACACTTTGCCCGACCTGAGAATCAAACCCAAGACTTCATGGCCAGCATTAGCGCTTGCCACCACTGGACCAACGAGGCAGCATATAATATGTAGTAAAAAAAGGATTTTAATAACAAATTGTGGTGTGTTACCAGTAGAACACTGCAGTCTATTTTCTTAAAGTCAATCAAGGCAAGACGTTGCTCAAAATGCCGCAAAGTTGAAGTGGGACTGGGCTGGCCAAGGCTACCGCATGCCCAATCAGCGTGGGCCAAAATAAACACTACGGGGAGTCCTGAGACAGCTAGGCGTCGTGGCAGACCTCGTACGACGACGAGCCGAGGTGACAGTTACAGGGTAACAGCTAGGATACCACATGCTAAGTTAAAAATACACGATCAATACAGTATTAAAAATACTAAAAATATCTATCAACTTCTGCGCGACACATTTAATTTACGATTTTCCCATTTTCCATTTATTGAAAAAGTATCGGCTACTTTTATTCCGCCGTAGATTATACGGGTCAGTTGTAGGAAAGGTCATATTATATACCTACTGAAAAGAAACGGGAGTATTTCGTATATTTTTGCTACGTTTCTGAAAAAAAATGGGTTCGCCCCCTATTACACGGGACTTAAACATAACTGGCGAATATGTGGGTGTACTATATTAACACTCGAGGATAACAGGCGTGATGTGTGCGTGTGTGTTTTTCTGATTACCTTTATCTTTTGTATGCATGTGTTTCTGTGATAAGTAAACCTATTTATTTCTTGATGTTATGTATTTATTTAGGTTTGGTACTGGTGTCTGAAAAATCTCCGAAAATCGTGCGAAATCGCCTCATCTAGCTTATTTTCAATCTTTTTTATTATGACGTGTAGAAGTGATTCTATAATACTATTTAAGAGGGTGCATCCTAAAAGTTGGCAACGTCGTAAATAGCTGTCAAATATTTACCTGTTTCGATTAATTTGGAAATAATACTGTATGGAAATAAGAAATGTGGCTAACCAATTGACTAGAATATTAATAATGAATTGCAATTATAACATTGAATTTGATGTTGTACCCGTTTTAGGTGAAAAAAAGGCATTTGGAAAGTTACCAAATACTTTTTTTACATCTAAAACTAACTATTCGGTGTTACGATATTAATTATTGCATTTCATAATCAATATTCTAGTTCGCTAGTTAGCCACATTTTTTATTTCCATACAGAAATATTATCAAATTAATCAAAACAGCGAAATATTTGACATCTATTTGCGACGTTGCCAACTTTCAGAATAAACCCTCTTAAAGAATAAACGATTTCATTTCATGCGTTAGATATTTTCAACCATAAGTGAGAAGTTTTAATTTACTGTTCAAACTTGTCATTTCCCAACTACATTGGGGTCGGCTTGGTTTCTAGTTTAACCGAATACAACTGAATACCAGTATTTTACATGGAACGACTGTCTAGATCAGACCTCCACCACCCAGTAACTGGGTAACACGATAACCTTCGGAGACTGGTTCTCAGACTTTTGGGCTTCCGACTACCCGTAAGGAACAACGGCACGGAGGGGTCTCCATATGTAACGGATGGTCACCCATCCACGAATCGACCGCGGCAAGCGTAGCTTAACCTTCGATGGGTATTGCTATCAAAAGAGCATATACAAGGTACTTACTATACATCCCCAGTCGAGCTTGTTCACAAAGAACTCTACTGCTACTACATTTTGTTAAACGAACGATGAAACTCGAGATACTTTTTAAGTGTTGATCAGCATTTGGGGTCAAGTTCGTAATGTTTATTGGTTCCACTTCCACTTCCACTTCAGAATAGACTGAGAGAAATATCGATAGCTTTCTCATATCGGAAAAATAATGTTAAAAGGTTTGAAGTTCTTTTCGTACACTTGGTGCACAAGTACTGGTAAAAGACAGAAATAAATAAAAAAGAAGGAAAGAAAAAAATTAAATGATTGAATGAATTTGTATGAAAGAAATTAAATATGTACTCTTTTTTTTATTAACCACAACGGGGAAGCTCTTGGCCTTTATCGCTTTATCGCACCTGATGGTAAGTAATGATCGGGCTCGAAGGTGGAAGCGAGCTTCATCCGGAATCCTCAACCACAGAAGAACTGGCTATCTTACCTCTAAGCTCTAACTGCCGAAACAACAATGCTGTTAACATTGTTGTTAGGGCGACAGACTTAGATAAGATGGTGGTAGCTAGCCAAGCGGACTTTGAACGAGCCCTACCACCAACCAAACCGAGCAGAAAATACCCCCACTGGGAATTGAACCCGGGACCTCTGGGTATGAGACAGGTGGCCTTACCACTAGACCACAGAGGTGGTTAATTTTTTTAAAGTTACTTAATCATTTATTACATACCACAATGTGTTAATGACATTATTATGGACCCTGTCGGGCAAGACACCATAATAATAAATAATAATAATTTCTTTTAATATAATTTTTAAAGAAATATTTAAAAATGTATTAAATAAGTATGGAAAATAAATAAACGAAATAATAATAAATCATTTATTTGCATAAAACATGGTATACAATGGTGTTAAAATATATTATAATGGAACAAACATGTTTAGCTAGGATAAAACATAGCATGCAAAATTTGAGGGTATTTGAAAATGTTGCAACATTAACATTTCTTATCCATAGTAGAAAAAGAAGCTTTAAAACTGAAGTTATCAGTCTTCATAACTATATCTAATGTTATTAAGGTTTTCACCACATGATTATGCATGATCCTTACCTACAAAGCATAAGCCCATTATTGCTTCTAACTTAATATCGCGCAAACAAATAACTTCATCGTTATCAAACACCCATTCAACGTAAAGGGGAAAAATTTCTGTCATATCTCAACCCCTTCAATAAAATCCTTGGCATTCAATATTTTTCATCTTCACTCCGCAAATCGTTCAATCCTCATTCCTTCCATTCGATGATGACGTGAAGCGAACATCGCATTCATTCCTTTTGAAGTGCAGTGTAAGGACGTACGTCAGAGTATTGATCGAAGCAGCCGCCTGCCTGTGTGTGCGTGATTCACTATCAGCGTACCTACCTACCGCCGTAACTTGAGCCGTCGATGTGTGCAACATTCAGTTGTGTGTTAAGAGATTTTAATACCGCGAGAAGGACGAGGAAGGTCAGATTATAATGGTTTTTTCAGATTAATGTTCCTGTGTATAGTTAATAGGAATGTGGAGACGTTATCGCTTGGTTTAATTTGTTTTATAAATTCGGATTATGTTGCGTTTTGGTATTTTTAGGTTAACGTGTTTTGAATGGATGGATAATATTAATTGGTGGGGTATGAAGTTGTATTTAGTTGGTAATATATTTAATTGGGTGGCTAGGATTATTTTTTTGGGCGGTAGTTTTCAAGGCCCAGATGGTAATACAAAAGTATATATACCACTCTGAAACATAACGTATGCGTTTGGACTTAGGGATCAGTCCATACCCTAACTATTAATTTTAATATTATAAATGCGAAAGTGGGTTAGTTTTTTACGCTTTCTCGCTAAAAATTACCTGCACTAATTGGGTAATTAAATCTGTGTAAACCAACACTATCAAATACCCAGTAATCTAAAAAAAAAAACACCAAAGAAACCAAAAAAGCTCGTCCATTTCGATTCAGATGGATTAAACAAATCCTGGAAGCGTATCAATATCTGTTTTATGTATTCTTGTCGCGATTGCTTGGCTTCCCATTTGTTACACGAATCGATTGGAGGATCTAATATGATACGGTAATTTCTTATCCTGCTGAATGTTGGTCGAAGGGATTTCTCGGGGAGAAATTTTCTCGGGACGATTTATTAAATTGGAAGTCACATGCGAGTTTTATATTGTAACTTTTGTGAGCTAGTTAATTGATTCAGGCGTGACTTGGCGGAAATCCATTATAAAATACAATAGACGTAGATATATTTAGTAACCTATTCCGCTTAACTATTCTTAAACAGTCCCAAAAAACCCTGTAAGAAATCGACACGTGTTTCACCTCTCAACGCATCCTCAGGATGCCTGGATGCCTCGTTGAGAGGTGAACCACGTGTCGATTTCTTACAGGGTTTTTTGGGACTCTTTAAGAATAGTTAAGCGGAATAGGTTACTAAATATATCTACGTCTATTGTATTTTACTTTTGTGAGCCTTAGCTTTACGTATTTTTATTCATGTTTACCTGGCTTCCTCGTGGAGAGCAGTGACTATAATCACTTAGCGATGTTTATAGCGTCCGTCCATGCAATGATAACATGTACCGCCGTGCAGTGACACGTTGTGGAATGCGAATAAATTATTTACATAACAAAACATCACGCCTTGTTTCCCCGAAGGGTTGGGCAGAGGTGTACCTATAGTACACCCACATTTCGCCATCCCAGGTAATAGGGGGCGAGCCTATTGCCATCAACCGGGCACAAATCCAGACTCTGGGCTGTTACTGAGAAATTCCAGATAGAAAATCCCATAACACTTTGTCCGACATGGGAATCGAACCCAGGACCTCATGTTCAGCAGTAGCGCTTGCGATCACTAGACAGGCAGTCAAGTAGTGTAGAGAAGCAGTCAAAAAATGATTATTGTGTATAATAAATTAATGAGTATACAGGATGTCTCACACGTAGTGGTCCAAATGAGGTAAAACGAAGAGGTCCACCTATCATTAAAAAAATTAAAAGCTGGGATATTCTGAATAGTTCAGAAAATTTACGTTATTATAATATAATGAAATTGTGGCGCAAACTGAACCTTATGTTTAGTGTTTGGCGTTTTTTTTTTTTAATCGTATTTGTTTACAAGTTTGGAAATTAAATTGCGAACGAAGAATAGGTATTTGGTACATTATATCATAATTAACGCAAAATTAAGTTAAAATATTGTACAATATTTTTTTCAAATTGTAGGTCATCTATCATAATAATACGATCACAGATATTATCACTACAGTTTTACTGGCCGTAAAACATTATCAAGGTTACCCAAACAATTAATTTGAATAATAAACAGCGGACTTGCACACGAAGAGTTCCGTACCACCGTACAGTATTTAACACTACACATTTAAAAACGCCGATAAAACTATATAACAGTAAAAAACGCCCAAAACATGTATTCGTTCTTTAATTTTTTTAATTTAATTTGATTTTAATGTAAACTAGAACCAGAAACAAAGAAATGATGGCAGTGAATACAAAGGCGGCCATTTTGTATTAAGGTTCCCGCAGACCGGCGCAGTACAACAGCGCAACGCGACTCTGGTGGTACAATTTCTATGAAAACTTCACGGAAATTGTTCTACCGGTGTCGCGTCGCGCTGTCACGTCGCGCCTGTCTGCGGGAGCCTTTAAAAATATAAGGTAGGTACGAATTTTGTGGATTAATACTCGATAAATCGTACTGGGAATTCGGTATTTCGAATATTGGACAAATGAATGGAGAATTCGAAATTATCATTTGTGCTTAACTCATCATTTGCATGTATTGCTCCCATAGGATTTAGGTATGCCTAATATGAATATGCAAATTGCAATCATGCATTGCCACTGTCGACAGTGGCAATGTTCCTGTGCCAATGTAATGCAATTGTTTCATGAAGTAAATATTTACTTCATATTTTAGAATTCTTTCTGCTTTTGTCCATTGTGAAAAGAATAACGTAAATAATAAAGTATTTACATAACGTCACGCCTGTAATTGCCGGAGGGGTTAAGCAGAGGTGCACCCTATAGTACACCCACATGTCACCAGTTATGTTTAATTCACATGTAATAGGGGGCGAGCCTATTGCCATCAACCGGGCACAAATCCAAACCCCGGACTGCTACTGACAAATTCCGGATAGTAAAAGCCCAATAACGCATTGTCCGACCTGGGAATCGAACCCAGGACCTCATGCTCAGCAGTAGCGCTTATAACCACTACACCAACGAGGTAGTTAAGTACTACTAGATATAAAACTTAAAACGCTTCCTAAAAATAAAACACGCAGTATACATTCAATATTTACCCAAATAAACTCCCAATCCATAAAAACAAACACTTTAATACAAGTCGGGCGAAAAAAAAGGGAACAACAAAAAATCTTAATACGAAGTACGTGAACATGCTCAATAAAGCCGACAATTGCAAATATCCCGTGAAAGTGGCACAGTTCGTGTTTGTACTGTCGGTATCGGGTGGGTGGATTTTCGGCACTCCAGTACACTTGCGGGTCGAATGAGGTGAACGTGAATTTTTAATGTGCACACGTTACGTTTCGTTAACGTGCTGATATGTCGTTTTTTTTGGGTGTTGTTTGAATTGAAATACGTGTAGGAAGATTTGCGTTTTATTATTCATCTGCATGAATATGGAACTCAATAGGTAATAAAATTACCTACTTTATTTGTTTACGTTAACAATTTGTTATCAGTAGGTATCTTTTTATCCTGTAAATATATTTTTTCTGTCTTTTACAGTAGTAAAAAAAAACAATTAGTCAAATTGTCATTTTTTTGGAGAGTATTGTTATTAAATTACAAAAAAGAGCTTGATAAATGTTTTTTTTCTGTAAGTACGTATGTACAAACACTTTTACACGTCAAAAGCCGCCGCTACTTTTCGCCAGTTAGGTTATAAATCTTAGGGGGCGAAACTGTTACATTAACTCAACCCATATCCAGTTACTACCATTTTAAAAGTCAAGGCCAAAAGTCACAAACAAAACAATATTTCGACCTCATTTATTCAATCCAACCGAATTCCCAGCCAAACTAAACAATCGTAATCAACTCACTTATTTTTCCTCGAAAAACGGAGATTCTCGTAATAAAAGGATTTATCTATACCTATACGTCGCAGTAAGATGGTTTAAGCTGTGATATAGTTATATCCCTGGGGATATAGCTATATACCGTTATATCGCGGTGTATAAAGCGGTTCATAACTGTCTTACTAGGAATATAACTATGATACGAGCACGACCTAGTATTATACGGTATATAGCTATATCCCTATTGATATAACTATATCGGCTTCAACCATCTTACTGCTACATATACATAGTAGAAAACAAAGACGCCTTTCGTGTCTCTCTGTGTGACCGTTGTTCTTCTAAACTTCGCAACGGATTTTGATATCGTTTTCACCTTTATTTAGAAAATGAATTCCGAAATGTTTATATAAGGTGCTATAAAAATATCTGCCACGGCTGCAATGGGAGATAGTATTGTGTTTATAGATTACAATAGTAAAGATAAATTATTGATCATGTGTCATATTTTTTTTCATACAAAAAATTGTACGTACAAATTTGCAAGTGTCAAACTAGTCAGCTGATTTCAGTTTTCATTCGCAGAACAGATGGAAAGAGATAGCAGTTGTTTTCATTGACGAAGTGCACTTCGCGCGTAATTTGTGAACCACGTTATGCAGAGTAGAGTCAATGTTTATTTAACTACTTTATTTTCTCAAATTGATTTAACTGTGCCGGGGTACGAAATTTCTTCACTATTGTTATCTTTAAACACAATACTACCTCTCATTAAAGCCGTGGCAGATATTTTTATAGCACCTTATATATGTTTTAATACATTAACACTCGTATTAAACTAATAAGCAGGGCCGGGTCGCTAGTCTAAGCTTATAATTATTATAAAGTTATTATTTTAAGTCTGTTAGCGTAAATATTATTAAAAATTAAATATGTACCCAGTTTTGTATAATTAAAAATATTATAAAGAGAATGATTTTTTGTATGTTTATTTGTGACGCTTTCACGCTAAAACGGATTCGGATGAAATTTAGCACATGGGTAGACCATGACCTAGGTTAGGACATAAGATACTTTTTATCTCGATATTCCCACGGAATCGAGACTTATACGAGTGAAACTGCGGGGCGTTGCTAGTAACGTAATAAAATAAAAATGCTCTCAAGTGTACAATCACGCGATGAGCACAATCTGCCTCAGGGGACGTGATGAGATTCTCGCGTGTTCTCAACCATAATAATATGCTCGTACCCTCAGGGCAGGCGATGACTTGTTATCTTACAAGTGAACATTGGTGGAACAAATCTCTGCAAATATGACTTCCATCTTCTTGAACGAGGTGGTCTTGTAAGAGAAATCACTGTTAAAATGTGACGACTCGGAGTTTTGTATATCTTTTTCTCAAACATGCTTGGAAATCGAGCATTATTTTGACAACCTTCTTCGAGATAAATCGAAATTGCTGTAGTGATCAAAAACAAATGACGATGCGGCTAGCAAACTTACTATGAAAATCCATATCTGTCCTGTGTAGCGGCCAAATAAATTACTATGAAAACTCATATCTGTCGTGTTATTTAAAAATGTATCTATACCAATGGTTAAAATAATAATAAAAGGGGTTTTTTTTGTTTCGTTGATCGCGCTAATCTCTAGATCTACCAGTCGGATTTGAAAACAATTTGCGTTTGAGGAAGGCTATAAGCTATTTAATATCACGCTAGGAGCCTCAGGAGCCGAGCAAAAGGAATGAAAGTTGGAAGGAACGCTAAGCGAAAGTAATAGCGCGGGCAGGCAATGCGACGGGGTGGGGACGAGAAATTACACGCGAACGAAGTCACGTGCAGAAGCTAGTCAATTTTATAAACGTCTAGGAACTGTTTTGCCTAGCCGGTGCTCCCTGGGCAGTAATTAGTTAGCACTGACATCTTGCTTGGCGGTTTTCCTATGATATAAGCAACAGAAAAGAAGGTAGACAAGGGGGAAAGATGTTTGCCTTCATCGAATTGTTTAAAAAAATGTATCTACTTTTGAAGAGATTTTTTTAAAAGCATCACCTTCTTACGTATTTTTCTGTTCATTTATTCTTGTTTATCTATTTGTGTTTAAATCTATTCTAGATAATAAAAAATAATTGCTGTTGTTAGTCTCGCTAAACCTCGAGAACGGCTGGAGCGATTTGGCTAATTTTGATTTTGAAATATTTGTGGAAATCACAGATTTGCCATACAAAAACTGTCAAAAACTAACCATTATGACACCATTGTGACTTTTATAAATTAGTAGACTTAGGCCCCCAGGGTGTTTAAATGGTGAGAAAATATGGAAAAATTGCTGTAGGAGCGTTGGTAGGTAGGTAGGGTGGGTAGCTAGGTAGGTAGGCCATAAATAAGTACTTAGTGCTACCCGTACTAAGCCGGGGTGGGCAGCTAGTAAATAATATTTAAAAATCTAGCTGAGGTAAGATTCGACAGATTAGATCACTTATTATATCTTCCAACTGTACAAGTAGTCGTACATCCATCCCTTTACATAATCAGGACGGGTGTCGACCCACAAAACCCTCCGAATCGTCACGGCTTGACTGGACAAGAATATGTAAAACGACTATATACGTAAAAATATATGTAAAACGACTAAATCACTTCTACACAATACTTTTGAATACATCCATGGCCAACGGGATTACCGGGCACGATTCTAGATCTTATTACTGAGTACTTTTGATGATACTTCAGGTAACGGAGATTTTACATGACACCATAAAAGATAGATAAGATTATTTTTAACTGACTTCAAAAAGGAGGAGGTTCTCAGTTCTTTTTTTTTTGTATGTTTGTTACTCGATTTCGATTAATCCGCATTTATTATGAATTGATTGATGATTCTTTTTTGTTTGTTTGTCATACTTCAGGGATGGTCCCATATAAATTTAATTTAATTTATTTCTGAGGTAGCTTCAATAATATTTTATACGTATTTTTTACGTATTTTTCCCATATAACTTGTGTGGATGATGTTATAATAAGTTCCTGTCACTGTTATTTACATAGCAGGTAGTAGTATTCCAAGAAAAAAAACTTTAAAACAAAAGGAAAATTATATATGTTATTTTTCACTTGAAGTTTTTGTATGTGTACAATGTCCATTTCTGTAAAAACGTCGTAGCAAGCCGCTAAGGCGTAGACCGGCCTACGAGGCTACGCTACGATGCATATTCTTATGAAAATAATAATAATACCAGCCTATTATTGCCCAACTGGAGGGCAAAGGCCTCTTCTCAAACAGAGAAGGCACGAGCATTGATCACCACGTGCTCGAAACGGGTGGCGATTTCTGACTTATAATAACTAAGTCCTAGGTTTCCTCACGACGTTTTTCCTTTACCGATGTCAGTAATGATCAAGATAAACTCAGACAGTACAAATAAATAAATAAACTACTGATTGTTTTTTCTTACTTTTATTATTTATTTGTCTACTGAGACTAATTTTGTACGCCATAATGGCAAAACATGTAAGTACTCAATATCAAGACTTGTAAGGCTGTAATCATCATATTCACTAAATCAAATCAAAAATGTTTTATTCAACACTCATTGTTCTCAATCATAGCTACCCGGGTGCTCGGAAAATCGACCTCCTGTTTTAGAGGGCAAGCTTACACGTCTGTCGTATATGATAATAATTAATATAATAATGTTATAAATTAATAGTATGATATAATATAAAATGCGTGAATAATGATAAAATTAATATAATATTGTATATGTAATCTGTATAACTGTAATATTATGAGAGATATTAGAGTATGTATATTTTTTTATATATTATTATAACCATTTAAATTGCAATGCCATAACAGGCTACTTTCAAATTTTTTATTTTTTTTTCACATAAACCTACATGGGCACTTATGAAACGTCAGAAGCTCCGCCGGCGCACGGTTCCAATTGGTCGTCTCCTATGAAGAAGTATTTTCTACGTTAAGTTCTGTTCCGTTTTTAATACGCTTTTATTATCTTAACTTGGCCATTTTTTTGTTACAAAAGGCAAAAGCCATTTCAGACAACTAGACGAGTGTCGACAATCGATGTTCAACGTCAGACACGACGATCAATAACACGTCGCGACGTCAAGAAATCGCGTCGTCTGTTCCCGCCCTTAATCGTCCATCAGCCACATCGCGCTGACGTCACTCCTTAGTGATTGATCGCGGCTAAGTAAACGCTGCGTCATTCCAATGTCTACATTTTTATAGACTGAGGAAGTCTGTACATGACTTTATTTTATACAGTAATTAAATGGGTACTGACCGAAACGATACAGATTTTTACGATATATTTCGTGCTCACCCGATTAGTTTCGACCTCGGAAGTCGCGCATTACGCGGCAAAGTCACGGTTGCTAAGTTCGACTCAGCCCTCGCATGAACGGGAGACGTAAACGAACGATTTTTTTAATAATTTTGGTGATTTTTTTGCGACTAGCACAGTTAGTACCCTAGTTAAATCCTAGTTATGAATAAAGTCTAATAAAAAATAAATTAATATTTTGAAAATACTTGTTAGGGGCTTGTGCATGAATCGATCAGGTAAAGTTGGATGGCTGATATTAACAAACCGAGACCCCTCCGTGCCTCGAAAATTGTCGCTGTCATTCGTAAATCTTTGACAGTCGTTACGGGCAGTCAGAAGCAAAAGCCTTAAAACCAGTCTAACCAAGGGGTATCGAGATACCAAGTAACTTTACTGCTATTCAGCTGCATCCGGTCAGACTGGAAGCCGGCCCCAACATAGTTGGGAAAAGGCACAGGTCACACACAATATTATAAGACTTATTGCTTATGTTTTTCTGACCTATAAAAGAATAAAAAATAAATATGCCGATCATATGGACGGTTGATAGCACAATAGAACGGTTACACACGGTTATAAAACTAAGCCATTAAGTTATACGGTTATATTTAATTAACTGATTGGCATTTTCATTTCCCTTCGATATTACGTTTATAACAAGTTTAATTCATTTTTCTTTGAAAATATAACTTTCGTGAGACATTAGGTTTATTATTCAGATTCAGATTCAGATATTTATTTGCTCAAACATGTGTGTACATACAATACAATGCATGCGAGGTGTTATAACATTTACATCACGCCTGTAATCCACCCACATTTAGCATTATGTGCATAGATGTACACCCACATTTCGCCAGTTATGTTTAAGTCCCATGTAATGGGGGGCGAGGCTATTGTCATCAACCGAGCACAAATCTAGGCTCCGGGCTGCTACTGAGAAATTCCCGAAGCCAAAAGCAAATAACACTTTGCCTGATCTGGGAATCAAACCCAGGACCTCATCCTCAGCAGTAGCACTTGCGACCACAAACGAGGCAGTATGTTTATTATTTTTTTGGTTTACACACATGTTAGTTTCGGGGTCGCTCGACTAATTACGATCTCGAAAACTTCACGAGTCTTCGAATCCGAAATTAGGAGGTGGTTGCAAGTCAAACTCTTGTCTAGACTAGTAGTCTATTTGAGAGTCCAGAGTGGCATATCAGTCTAAAAGTCATATAATCAAATTAGGCCGAGAATCATCTCTGTTTGGACGTCAACATTGCATTGCATAAATAAGACAGTCCCCTAAACACTGGCCCTTCACCACGTCCTAGTGTTCTAGCTGGGAAGAAGTGGCGCAACAAACTCGCCAGTAGTGGACATTGATAGCTGAGTTGATTAAAAACAGTTCCATTTACAAATATTATCGTATTCCTCGCCTGAAAAAACAAATATTTCCAGCCTTTACGGCTCTTTTAATAATTTTATCAAAGAGTTTTCCGCACTCGCGTGAAAAATAATGCAAAATAACTGGGTGGCCTCTGTCCCTCGCGTCACAACTGTTATTTTTGCTACAACCGTAATTCCGTACCGTATTTTCAATTTTATTTGCTGTGCTAGCATAAATATACATTTATCTGTTGTTTCAGTTACGGCGCTTACATGCAATTTAACGGTTTCAGATGAGAAAATAACGTTACTTTTTCCTATGAAAACTATGGTTGAAATAATCCTTGTCGTTTTATGGCGTGCCAACGAAATTCAAGCTTAGGGTGATAACACAATTACGTGGACGACTATAAAATAATGTGAAATAGAAAAATGATCCTCTAAAAACTTATTGACCTTCTTATGATGTACGCTTTTTTAAATGAATGAACTTCTGAAAACATTTTGGGCTTACAATGATGCATTAAAAATAAAAAATCTCATTTTAATTTTCTGGCCTTATCTCTAAGTTGTCGCAGTAAGCTAGGATACCCGGACCAAACGGGTAAGGTTAGGTTGAAACTGTGACCAACCACGCGCAAGCCGTATTGGGCGCAGTAAATAAGCTCGAGCACCCAGACCAAATAGGGTTAGGTTAGAACTGTTTACTTCTAAGAGTAGGTACGTTAAACTGTCGATGTGTAATGTGCTCAATAATTGCCATGACACTCGGGTCTTTGTCCTCCCTACCCAATTTACTGAAACCAAACTGCCTACTGACCTTTATGTCTTCAATATAATCAATATATATTATGTTACAACATAAAAACAGCAATAATTTGCCACTCCATAAACTACAAAGTTTATTACGGTTATATTTTTACGGACAGATATAATAAAACGATGTTTATCGCTAAAAGAAGAGCTCATTGCTGTGAGAAGCGATTTCGATTTAATATCAATAAAGAGGGGCACGTAGCCAGTAACAAAACAACGACACTGAATAACAGCCGCACTGGTCGACGTTCAGGGTTAAGCAACGCTTGCCGAGGTCGGTCCGTGGATGGGTGACCATCCATAATATACCAATATACCATAATATACCAAGACCCCGCCGTATCTCGGAAAGCACGTAAAAGCCGTTGGTCCCGGCTGTTATTCGCATCTTTGACAGTCGTTACGTTACGGGTCTTCGAAAACCCAGTAGTCTAACAACCAATCTTACTTACCAAAGAGTGAGAGGTGTTACCCAGTAAATGGGTTGTGGAGGTCCGATAGTCAATCACTTCATGTAAAATACTAGTATTCAGCTTCATTCGGTTAGATTAGAAGTCGACCCCAAAGGCTAGGCAGATAATGATGAATGAGGTTTTATTCAGGCTGAATAATGAGTTCCCTTCGACATGATTGAAGTAGGTATTAAGAAATGGTAATGTCATATTGACAATACGTGGAAATTATGAAAAGTTGATTATTTCATGAAAGAAAATGTAAAAAAGGATTTACAAAATCGATTACGGTACGGTGTTTTTCATACGCTATAAAAATTCTTACGTTTGATTTTGTACGTTTAAAGAATAAATCATTAAGTACACATATGTGTATTAACCCGCTCTGTTAACATATTTGAGGTAAGCAGACTTGTTTGGACTTCACGATATTCGGTTAGCAATGCGAATAGACTAAACTTCTTCATACTACCCATCTTTGTGTTTCGTTGTGATTTGAAAATATTATATCCATCTGCCTAGCCTTTTCCCAACTATATTGGGGTCGGCTTCCAGTCTAACCGGGTGCAACTGAATACCAGTATTTTACATAGAGCGACTGCCCCTATACGACCTCCACGACCCAGTAGCTGGGTAATACGACCCCTTGGTAAGACTGGTTGTTAGACTTTCGGGCTTCTGACGTCCTGTAACGACTGCCAAAGATCCACAAATGACAATCGGGACCAACGGCTTAACGTTTCCGAGGCACGGAGGAGTCTCGACACGTTAAGATGGTCACCCATCCACAGACCAACCCCGGCAAGCGATAACCTGATGGATGGACCCGTGCGGCTGTTATTACTTAGTCGCGAGCTCGTCTGATGATTTAAATGAAGTCATCAAAATCCCGCATCTTTGTAACCACCTCTATCTAAAGTTCCTCTCTCTCTTTCTATTCCAGAGGATGAGAAGACCTCGTCGGCACCGATGGCTGACCGTCTCCGTGTTCTTCATCGCCTACTCGGTGTTCCAAGCGGTGTACAAACCATCCAACGCTTCCGAACCTATTGACAAAACGACAGAACAAACCGGTCCTGTCTTCGGACCTACGAATAAGCCTGAAGTTACTGCCAAAGATGAAACGACTCCTGGTAAGATATTAACAATACCTAAATCTTTTCGAAATAACTGAAAACAAGAATATCATTTATTAATTTGTTTTATTATTTGTAGTTTTCGCAGCGCACGCAAAATAATGACTTTTATAAGCAACATTTTAGGTAGGGAACTCTATTTTTTTTAAATATAATGTTGAGTCTAAGAAGGTATAAGAGTGAGCCTGAGTTACTCGGTAAAGATGTAGCTTTCTAATGGTGAAAGAATTTTTTAAATCGATCCGGTAGTTTCGGAGCTTATTCGGCCAAAGAAACAAAGAAATCTTTCCTATTTATAATATTAGTATAGAAGTATAGATGTACACACAGTAACTAGATACAGATACGATATTTATAACTATTAGTACAAAGGCAACGCTAAACAAATCCCAAAAAACACTTTTTAGCAAAGCTCGTAAGCGTCTCATTTGCTCGATGTTTGACGGTCGACACGAATGATCAAACAAAAACGAATTTTGTAAACAACGGACGATTGACATCAAATGTTTCAAGCAAATCTGTAAGAAGCTGGCAGATCTTATACAATAATATATTGATAGTCAAAACATTGCTTAACAAGTGACAGTAAAGATCGCCAAAAACAGAGCAAGTCCGTAGGCACCTTAAAAGATCGAAAACTTAGTTCTCCAGACGAATAAATAAATCGAATATTTCTTTGTATTGCCACAGCTAAAAAGTGCAAATCAATTAATTTTAAATGCTATGTGTAATATTGTATGTTACATGTTGTCTTACACGTCATTTCTGTATCTATAATACTGTGTATTCATAAATAATAAAATAATAATGTTCATAAATGAACAACGTATTACTTACATTATTTGACAAAACTCCGGTTATCATCGAGAGCACACGAAGCAAAACAATACAACCTACTTGACGCATCGATTTAAATTGAACCCCCTGTATAGCTTTATGAGACAACGCTTGAAATTCAGAAATCGTAAAACCAGATATTAAATTCTTACTACATATTACATACTTTGGAATTTGGGATCGTCTACTAATGGATTATGTTACGACGATATTAAATTGTCGAGAATCCTTCGATATTGCGAAATAGCAGACTAAGCCAATATGCAATATTTTAGGTCAGCTACTAAATAAAACGCTGGAGATGGGCAGAACATCTAGCTAGAATGGAAGATGACCGGTGGACGAAGCGTGCCGTAGTTTGGGAACGACCCAAGGGAAAAAGAAAGCGTGGAAGGCCACCAAGAAGATGGGTCGACGATATGATAGATATAGCGGGACGTAAATGGGAAACAAAAGCGAAATATAGAAAAGAATGTATAAAAATGCAGTTAGGGGGTAGGTATTACCCAGTTACTGGGTTGTGGAGGTCAGATAGGCAGTCGCTCCATGTAAAATACTGGTATTCAGCTGCATCCGGTTAGACTGGAAGCCGACCCCTACATAGTTGGGAAAAGGCTAGACAGATTGATTGCGATATTTGCAAGCTAGAATTCTAGAATAATAAAGTATTCTTCACTATTTACAGAAGAAAGCTCCATTGCTGCACTCCCAGTCACTCCGGCGACTGACAAAGAGAAAGAAGAGGAAGGCCCTCCAGAAGGCGGTAAGAAGGAAATGAAAGGTCTTCCAGAAGATGACGAGCCCGACAAGAAGGGGCAGAAGGATGCGGGATATGTTGAGGTATGTGGGAATATCTTTCTTAAATATGTTTAACATTTTAACCTTAACATTAAACATAACTGTAGGACCATGCTTGTGCGTACTCCTGACACACCTACCCTGAGTTTTAGAATAGAATAGAATTTTCTTTATTAGAGTAACCAAGACTCAACAAGATGGTTAGTAAAACTTACGACTATGTTAGTAAGCACAGCCACTTAACAAAAAACACGGAAAAGAATACAAGAAATAACGGTTGGTCACCGTTGCGATATCCCATGAGAAATGGTACAACAGTGACCCACATACACACACGACAGGCGAAGAAACGAGAATATTTTGAGACAATTATAATGAGCAAGCAATTTTTGCGAAGACTAAAACTGTGTCTCTATGTAACCCAAACTTAACAGGATCGCCAACCCTCTTAACTAACCATAGCAACCCCATTTTCAATTTACATTTCAATTCCACTGTCGTATTTCAATTATTACTTCGTTGGAAGTCAAACATACTGAAAGTTTGAACGAACTCATATCCCCCAGGTATTTAGAAGAGCGAGGTCCCGACGGAAATTGTCGTTTGTACTGAATCGATGTGCCACTTGTGAGGTATTATGAGTTATTTTCGAAGTATAGTAATTTAATAGTTGAGTAGGAAGTACAAATAGTAAAAAACGGTTTGTATTTGGTAATAACTCAACGATATTTGTAATGTAAAAGTTGTTTTGTGCGTATTCTAACGCATTATTAAAATATGTATAAGGTATAAACAGAAAATATGTTTGGTTAGAATTGAATAATGATTTTATTCCTGTAAGTAGGTTTGTACAAACATTTTACAAATCAGTAGTCAAATTATAAATTATTTAGTTAATATTTGTAAAGTCCAGTGATTTGAATATACAATTTTGTCAATTTTCGTAGTCCATTTGAATTTTCCTGACATGAGAATGTTTTTACTGATAAATGATTTTATTTCTGTAAGGTCTGTACAAACACTTTTACACGTCAATCACATTTTTTTTTAAACATGAGGTCGGTGGTCCTATCTGACAACTCTGAGAAGAATGGCCGAAACAAACTCAGAGGTCACAATCTCTTTTAAAGTACAGACATAATCTTCGTCAGATCATTTGAAGACCATGTAGATTGGTGTCTGAAATGGTCTTTTGAGGCCAGAACCATAAAGATTGAGTGGACCTGTCCAGTTAGTGCACGCATTTGTCAGTAACCAGGTAGCTCAACTCAGAACTTATATACTTAGATTCCATAAAATCTGTCGCAGCCACCAACTGGCAATTTGGCATGACAAAAAAAAAAAATTAAGACACTTAAACCTAATTAAATAAAAACCCGGCCAAGTGCGTGTCGGACCACGCACAATGAAGGGTTCCGTAGCTGGGATGAATTTATCCCAAGAACAAACTTAACATTGTAGTTGAAAAACATGTTCTCCCACAAGAAATGTATGGGAGAACATGTTTTTGCTACTGCAAATATAAGTTCGTCAATAATTACTCGTTAACTTGTAGAGCTGTGATAGTTTTCCTTTTAATTTAGTTATATATACGGCTGCTGTGGATTTTTCCACATATCCAGAACCTATATTTCTTAAAACATATTTGTTTTTCAGGACAGTGAAACAGACGAAGCTCGCGAGGAGGAGAGGGCAAGCTGGAGTGAAAACCCCACCGTGAAACCTTTGAGGGTCAACTGTTCTCCACCAGCGATCGAACAGGTAAGCTATTCAGCAGATGTGAGTAGAAACGCCTGGAGGGACGCCCTAGGAGGAAATATAGTGAGCATATTGGTGATTTTCTTCAGAAAGATTAGGTGCGCAGTACTCGCAACCGGCGTGCGTGTATGACCAGAGGGGCATTTTCCGTATTTTGAAGAACATTCGCAACTCATTCGCTCAAAAATTAATACGATCAATTTATCAACATTTTCGACAAGTTTGGTAGATTACGATTTGAATATGAACGTTTTTTAAATACGAGAATTGGCCTTCTGATGTATGAACGCAAACGAGGCAAAAGGAGTATATAGGGATCGTAGCAGGTGGCGTTCTGCAGTGTCTGCCAACCCCAGGGGAAGAGGGCGTGAGTTTATGAATGTATATATGCCTTTTTTTTGCGGTAAGCGGTGAAAAATGCCTAACGCATACCGCGCCGTCCGGGGCGACGGTTTGGTTATGTGGGGCTTGCACCCACTAAAAAACACCGCCGTGAGCCTACTATCGCCTTGGTGAATGAGCCGCGAGAACTGCTACGCATGACGCTCGCAACATGAATGTATATGCCTGAATCAAGTCTGTTCTACCTCAAGAGTCGATATTTATATGATATTAGCGCAAGAACAAGCTACATATCCCACTTCTGCCAAATCGAGCAATATTTTTTTCTTCTAGTTCCCAAAACCCCTGCTGGGTCAGTCGGCACGCAAGCACGGCGGTCTGATCGTCCACGTACTGGTGGCGATGTTCACGTTCATCGGCCTCGCCATCGTGTGTGACGAGTACTTCGTCTCCAGTCTTGATAGGATCTGTGAGGGTGAGTCTATACGTATATAGCGCTACTAGGCTATATTATTATTAGCGCGTGGCCAAAATCATTTGCACAAATCTTTACCAACTGGCGCCATTTGTGCGCCATTATATCCTTGTAGCAGTGTAGTTACAAGTCCTTATAAGCATCCATTTAATAAATTCTGTGGCAGAAAACAAGAAATGCTAATGGAATGTTGTGGAAATTAAAACCATGATGATGATAACGATTTGAGCTATTAAAAGTAGTCCCATCTATTATACAATGTAACAGTGAATCAATTTTCACGCCTTGCCCTTAAAACCTAGGCCAAATATTTATTGATATTGGGATATCTTATGATCTAAAGAGGTGCCATTAAGAATATGAATTAAAAATCTCGACTAAAAAAGTTATGCAAAAATCCGCGTAATTTCGCGGGTATTCTGGTCTATAACAATGATTCCCTAAAAAGCCGTTTTTTTATTTAAGGTAACCTAAGAGCAAAACGGTCGATTAACAACAATCTGAAAATATATAAATTACAATAAAAAATATATAAAATATATAAAGATCATTTTCAGCTCGTTGTTGTGATGAAAAAGGCAAATCATGGAGATGAAAACAACTTGCGTACACGATATAAAGCTGCGCAGATGAGATTTTTGAAAGGACTGTGGAATCTGTCCAATTTTTCTTACCTTGTCTTCGTTACAGAATATCTGCTAACAGTACATAATCGAATGTCCTCAGAGTTGAAGCTGGCTCCGGATGTAGCGGGTGCGACGTTCATGGCAGCCGGCAGCTCTGCGCCTGAGCTCGCCACCGTCGTCATCGGAGTGTTCTGCGCACAGGACGATATTGGTAAGGAATCAAGTTTATTATTCATTTCTAAAGTTACGCAGTACTCTAGGCTACATGATGAATAAGGTTACTGATCTGTTGTTGGAAACAGTATTAGAGTAATAATTAGTGTTAAACTGGCGGTGAATGAGGATGCTTTATTAACTGTTCGATTCAATGCTTTAAGGATTTGCTAAGATGTCATGACCGGCTCAATGGAAGCCGTTTTTTTTTATAAAAACGTTTTTAAAACGGGACACAATGTTCGGTACCTACTTACTTATCTTATTCCCATTCTCTCCCCAGGAGTATCAGGCGTCATTGGGTCGGCAGTGTTCAACATAATGTTCGTGATCTCGGTGTGTGCTCTGTGCGCGGGCACAGTGTCGCATCTTAACTGGTGGCCCCTCTGTAGGGATTGCTTCTTCTACGCCATCTCCATTCTCGTGATGCTGTGCACGATTGCTAATTCTATCGTGTCTTGGTGAGTTATTTTTATTGTTTTTCTAACCTTTTGTAATTTTAGAAACAAAAATTCAATATCACTTTGCCCGACCTGGGAATCAAACCCAGGACCCCATCATCAGCAGTACCTAGCGCTTGCGACCACTTTTTTTGAGTTTAGTCCGAATCTGAATTAAAACTCTTAGCTGTCTTGGAAATTGCATCCGTGTTTTTTTCTGCAGGCCAGAAGCACTCTTCATGTTGATAATGTATGGAGTCTACTGCGTTGCGTTGCGATTCAACACCACTCTCGAGCGCTGGGCCATGACGCTTCCGCTGCCTTTCAAACTGCCCACCAGAGAAGAACAAGCGGCATTGGTTACATACAGGTATGTATTGGAAGTAATTAAAATCGTAACTTTGATTTTTAATCCAGTATTAATATTATATAGTAATTTACAGCCTGTACTTGGTAAGCCCCAGCTTGGGCGCCAAATGGCTAAATGGGCGCCCAGCGTGGGACCATTTAAAAAATTGTTAAATGTGAAAGAAAGCAAATTGTTGAACAATTTCCTTATCAACGCTACCCAGGAGCGCGCCGGGCGGCGTGCCCCCCGCACAGGTGGCGGGCGACAGTGCGTACGCGCAGATGGACGGACAGACCAAGGAGACGCCGCTGGGAGACTCGCGTTAGTACCTACACTTTTATTATATTATATTCATTAAAAGCGAAAAGCCTAAATATTTTTGTATGATTTTTCACAAAATCTTGTTTTTAACTGTCGTTGCGGACTGTTTGTTTTTCGTTGTTCAATTAATAACTATAAGTTCCATATTTCACATTTTAAATAATTATTCTTTGGTGATTTGTAATTTTGTGCAATTTTGAATATGCCTGTCTTAAAATTTAAAAATAATTAAAAACATTTTTAAACAAACAAACTTTATTCATATAGATTCTGTTTAACTCTCCCGAAAGATAAATCTTTAGTTCTCATTTCAAAACGTAATGAAAGACAATTCTCCGACAGCATCCTACAACCCGGACGGCGCGTACGACAACGCGGCCTACAACGCTGAGCCCACGCCCGCCTGGGCCCAGCCCGCGCACGACTGGGACCCCAACCGTGCCTGGGACGATACGGTATGAACCTACAAACCTACAACACCTGGGCCGATCAGGTGTTGACTTCAAAACACCACATAGATGTTGTATTGTATTGTAGTGTACTCAAAGTGCCGTATTTACGGCCAGGCTCGCCGTAACTACGGCACATTGAGTTTTAGAAAAAGTTCGACTTTGTAAAGCGTCGTCTCCATCGCTCATATTATCTGTATGACAGTCTTTTAGGGGTATAGGAACAGGGTGTAAAGTTCACTCATACTCTATAGAAAAGGGAGGGGAACGATTGATGGCGGGAAGTCTTATATATGTTGATCGAGCGGTAAACTCTAATTGCGCGATGCAGGTTTTATGTGACGTCCGGTCTTTGATGCGTAGTTAGTATGTGGCGTTGAAGATGCCACAGTCTCATTTTAAAACTCAAACTTAAAGCATTTATTTCAATTAACCCATTTACAGGCACGTTTGAATTGTCAAGGAGTCGGTTAGTTAGTAAGAAAGTTGAAGCTAGTTGCCCATTCCAAAACGTAGATCTCTATGGAAAAGAACGGGCAAGAAACTCCAGGGACACTCTTTTAAATCAAGGATATTACAAAATCCTGGATATATTATTCTTGTTTCTTCTACATATATTTGTAAGACTAGTAATATAAAAAAAACAATATTCTAAATATAAGTTAAAGAAAGCAGGAGGAGGTCTGTGTAACATTTATATAGCATCGGAAATACGAAAATATTCTGTGAATTTGTTGTAAATATTCAACCATAATTTATTTTCAAAATAATATAGATGTCGGCCCCAATCTACAACGCTCAGATGACCGGACAGCAGTACTCGCAGCAGCCGCAGCAACAACAGCAGCAGCAACAGTCGGCAACACGGCAACAACAGCAACAGCAACAGCAACAGCAACAAGATCAGCCGCAGCAGCCACCACAGGTTTAGTTATCGCCATAGGCTGTGACGCTATAATTTTTTTATCTTTCACTATTTACTCTCAAGTACATTTATTGACAAAGATTGTCACAGGGTCGCAATTGGTTCCCCTCTTTCGCAGATTAATTGATTTTTATACATTTTGTAATGATCTCCTAGTTTTGATAAAGAAAGGAAAAGAAAATACGTTTATTTGCGGTAAACATGACGCAAAGGAAGAACACAAAACAAAAAAGAACAAGTTGGAGGAAAATATACGTCACATGCACAAAAACGGCCATCGCTCAGCATAGTGCTACGACCCTATGCCGACAGAGCCCCAGTGCTAGGTTTCAGCGACAGCCGGCGTTGACGTTATGACGTCGACCGGTGCAGCATACAATTAGATAAAAATAGGATATAAAAAATAAATGTTTCAGCCGGCAGCTCCTGCGTATTACAAGGCTAAGGAGTACAACCCAGAGACTGCTATCGATCCTCTCGTCAAACCCATCGGAGCCAGTAAGTTTTTAAAGACTGTCATTTATATTCCCCGATCGTATTCTAGGAATATAGCCAATCTGATCGAAAAATAAAGGATATTATAGAAATCAAAGAGCAGTGGTGGCCCATTGGTACCAGTGGCCCCGGTATACGAATTGTAGGTCTGGGCATTTATGGAGGGAATTACCAGAGGTTTCAGAAGTTTCATTGAATAATGTAGTAGAATGCTGTGCAGTAGAACTGACAGTTTATAAAATTGTATTATAATTAATGTTCTGACAAATAAATGATTTGAATTGATTTGAATTTTTGACAGTTTCTCTATACGAAAACTGTCAGAAGTAAATCTTATTCCGCGGATAAAATTTATTCCTGTTTGGTCGAATCCGCCCTAAGTAAGATACCTATATTATGTTTAAAGAAATTAACGAATCATATTAAAGTACCTACATAAAGTGGAGACTTATATTATAGCAGGTAAATAGAAATTTTATTGATTGTATTCTTGCTCATTGATTTTTCAAGTAACCTTCGTTTTAACCAAGAGTGATGGTTAATCCTGACCACGTGGATGTCCGCAGACGTGCTGCAGCTCGCGTGGTGGTACCTGGTGTTCCCGATCCACTGGTCGTGTCGCCACACCATGCCGGACTGTCGCGGGCGCTGGTATCCTGTCACCTTCATGATCAGCATGCTGTGGATCTCCTTCTACTCCTACTTCATGGTCTGGATGATTACTATTATTGGTGAGTAAGCTTTGGATGATTCTTGGGAATTCCTTAACTTTAATATATAAAACTTCTCCGTTTTCTTTGAAGTCATTTTATTCATATACGTTTCTTATAAGGTTTGTACACACTCGTTCATCTACATCTTGCGTCTTCCTTTGACGCATGCATGTAATGCCATAGTGCATGCTTCAAAACTTGTTGCTTTAAATTCAGCTTATTAAATCTGTCATTATAACTAAGCATGTGACGATGCAGGGTGGATTGAAATGTGAAGAAGAAAGATAAAAACAAAAGCGCACGAATGTGGACATATTTATTCAGGGTCAAATTAAATAAGTTAGCAAAACTCCGCAGACTATATCAATATCGAATCATGAAATGTTTTTTCATGATTCGATATTGATATAGTCTGCATATAGTATGTCTGTATAAAAAACATGAACCAAAATAAAATATTATTACTTATGTTTGCTTAAAATGTGTTTATTCCAGTCAGCTCACAATCTGACTAACCGTTATTCCTTCTCAGGTTACACGCTGGGCATCCCAGATACAGTGATGGGTCTGACGTTCGTGGCGGCTGGTGTGTCTGTACCCGACGCGCTCTCCTCACTCGCCGTCATCAAGGAGGGGTAAGTTCATAACCAACATTAAATAATTCAAGTATTTTGCCGTCATTTTTGTCCACTTCTCTTGAAATAACGTTCATTTGAATCGGCATAACGGTTTAGAATGTAGTGGAAACTGAACTGTCTGTATCCTTGTATCATCAAACACTCTCGATTTCAAGTTCGGTCATGAAACACGATAGTAAGATGCATTAAAAAGGCCGGATCAGTGACAAAACTTTAGGTTAGATTTTTTCAGTTTAGATCAGTTTTTTTTATTTCGAAATTGTTTACTATACGTCTTTTTATGTACACATGTTTCTGTTTTTATAGCTTCGTAAAGCGACATGACTCGCAAGGAGCCAACGCTAACATTGTTCTTATTGAAACTGTTCACCTTTTTCCACAGTTACGGTGACATGGCGGTTTCCAATGCGGTCGGCTCCAACGTGTTCGATATCCTGGTGTGCCTCGGTCTGCCGTGGTTCATCCAGACGGCCATCATCCACCCGGGCTCGCATGTCAACGTTTACCATAAAGGTATGTGGAGTATTATTAAACTAGCTGCGCCCCGCGGTTTCACCCACATAATTCACGATCCCGTGGGCATATCGGGATAAAAAGTATCCTATGTACGGGTATTTTTTCGGTAACAACATTTATATTTTTTACAGGTATTTTTAAAGGTTACCTTAAAATGAATTCAACCAGTATTAATACCGGTCACTGAAATAAAAATTATCTCTATTTTACACGTGCCGTCGGCATTAGTCGGTTGCGCAACGCCTGTGTGTGTGTAACCGGTATTAAAATGGTAACCTAAAAGAGGTAACATGTTTCATATTCTTGGGTTACCCAAATAGCGGTAGCCTTAGTCGTAGAAGTAACCAAAATTCTTCGATAACTGTCGTAATTTATAAAGGTAGTTCCCTGGTCCTAACCCAGGATATGGTCTACCCGTGTGCCAAATTTCATCCAAATCCGTTCAGCTTTTTAACGTGAAAGCGTAACAAACAAACAAACTCGTATTAATGATATTATTTAGGATTCGAGCCAAGGAACCAACCATGTTCGGTGACGTCGTCAAGGTTTACTTCAATTCAGAGCATGCTCTGTTTGTTTGTCACTAGTATCTAATTTAACTATAAGTTATACCATTCTGTTATATATTCATTTTCTCAGTGAATTCAGCAGTAAGTTATTATTTTATTTTGGTTTGAGAAAATATCGTTAGGCAATGTCCGAAAAAAATGCTAAAACTCAAATTGTAATTAAAAACAAATGTTTTATTTCCAGGTCTGATCTACTCAACGCTCTCATTATTCTCCACCGTAATCTTCCTGGTCGTCGCCACACACGCTAACGGCTGGAAGCTGGACCGCAAGTACGGCGCAGTACTGATGGTGTGGTACATCCTCTTCATTACCCTCGCCAGTCTCTACGAACTCAACGTCTTTGGATACTACACCCACCCCGACTGCATCTCTAGCTATTAATTTATTACACTAGCAACACTTTTTGTTTTGTTAAGTTGGTACGCTTGGCTGTCAACTGTCAAATATGACGGATAATTTTTTATGTGTAGTACAGACGTAAGGAAATTATGGATAAGACTTGTGAATTTAAAATGCACTTCTTACCCGTTTCTTCTACAAACGTATACATATGCCATTTAAAACACATTCCAATATTTCCAATGATTAGGTTCTAGTAAAAGATTCGTTAATAAGCTTTATATATTTGTTAGTAAAGAAGTAATTATTACTTTAGAATGCAGTACCTATTTATCAAAAGTTTACAAGTTAATAGGACTAGGTACTTACAACAAATGTACTTTTTACTAGTTTAAACTTAAATCAGTGGCCGGCCTATGATTTATTAATAAATAAACAATTTATTTAAACTATTACAAACACTAGTTAAGTTTTGTAAAAACGCTATCGTCTTATGATTAAAGAAGCATCGATGTTAGTTTCAGTATATCTTTTATAACATAAGTAATTTTAACATTACCTACCGTGAAGGACTTTAGCGGTCCAAATTATTATGGTATTTCTACACACTTCCACAATAGAAATGCTAGCGTTGATTTATTAATAATATTAAGCAGTTAAGTAGTTTGGGTCGAGTGGTTATTTTAGTTATTACATTCCTCAATAAAATTGTTAGCAAAGAATTGTAATATCGAATTATAGAAATGGCGAGTTAGAGCGATATTCGGCAGTACTTTCTACCATGTCTCAATAAGAATTGAAATTCGCCAGCAAAATGATGGCTGAGGTAAAATCGCTGCCTAATATCGCTTTAAAATGGAATAGAAACGCGGAACATAAAGTAGATATTACCTTGTTGTAAATAGCTTTGTGGAGCACTGGTGTTGCTTACGCACAAATTGCTGTTCTCTAACCAAAGTACTCGTGAGAATCTCATATAAAGTTGGATTTTGGCTAATGAAAGGTAGAATCTCTTTTTACTATACGTAAGTACCTACTAGAAAAATTGATTAATGGGTTAAAATTCACCGTAAAACTCGTATATTTACACTTACACCACCCGTTACAACATTCACGGTTTAAGAGATTTAAAATTCGTAGCAAATGCGAATCCTTTCTAAACTAGGTTTCTGTAGATATTGTAACTATTACCTGTTAATTTTGTTGGCGTGTTGTCTATGTATATGTGACTTGAAGCAAAAAGAATAATTCGCTTTAATGTATAAATATCTTATGAATATTTGCATAGTTTTAGTGAAATGACATTTTGAAAACGTTTCTAAATAGTCGCGAATATCGTAATGTGTAAGTACTACATTAAGATGTTTTGTGTTTGTGATATTATGTTTAAAACCAAAAGGACTTAGTCACTTTTCTGAATAATGTATATTTTAGTCTAAATTATTAGTTATAGTGTGAATATAATTTTGTAAATTATATTTTTATCACAAAACATCGATGTTTGACGAATTACTACAATAGTTATGTGAGAAAATTTAATTTTTTATTACATTTTGTACTTTTACTACAGATATCCAAAAAAGTAGCAGCAACTGTAGTTGTCCTTATGTAAATAGTACTTGAACTTAAGTTTCAATCTTCTAATCTTCCAGGTATGTATTTATTTTCACATATTCCTACGTATTTATTTTATATAGAATATTGTGTATAGATTTTCTGAATAATGAATGCCTAAATAAAATATATCTCCTAATTAAATTAAATGTACGTACCCCGAGTATTACCTACCTAAATATAATATATGAATTAGCTTAAAGCCTTACTCTTGTTAGTTGTTAGAATCTACTCCTTGGCTGAAATCACTCATCTTCCAAAGACCTGTTTTCCATGATGATCCAAATACCTCAGCGTCCCTCTTCCTTACATACTTGTTAAAGCACTCTCCCATTCCAATTCTGTGATCTATTTAGCTGTAATATTATAAAGTTAACGTGTGTGTGTCTATTATAAGAAAAAAAAACTTTAACCAAAAGATAATTAGCTGATTTTTTTAGGTTAGTTTTTTTCTTGCACTTTGTCTGATACTCATAACTAAACCAAAGGATAACTGGGCTGTTACTAGACGGTAAATAATCAACATATAAGTACCAAATTACCTTTTAGCCCATGATGGACTAGGAAACATAGCGTAGGCTATATACAAATCTGTACATCTTAGCTTATTATGTAATTTACTCGTGTAAAGCTTAATTTAGACCAAAAAGAGCCTTAACATCGCTCAAAGTAACGGTCGTGACAAAAACCTACCGTATATGCCTAGTCAGTGTTTAAATAAGTCATAATTTTAGAATATGCTGGTAGTAAAATAATATAGTTTATTAGAAGGGATTTTGGACGTAAAATGCTTTCAACTCAATCATAATGTTTGTGACGAGTCCCGCTCTCCAGTTTATCTTCAAAAAACGTCTATAATTATCGAGCTCTATCGCTGTCATACAACCTGAATTTGTCTCTCTATAACTCTATTCTACGAATAATAAATAACGCGAATCTCTGACGTGTAGGTAACTGCCGTTGAAAGTCAGCAAATATAAGTATGTATCAATTAAATTATAAATGTTGACGATTTCACATCGACTTTATGCAATGAAGAAAATGTCGACGCGATAAAATTATTATTTAAAGTTATCCCAAAAACTCATACGTAAAAAGTATACATAATTCGTCCCTTTACTTTATTCGTTAATGTAGTGTTATTGCAATAGCGTATCCTCTTTATGACCAACGTAGGTAATTATACTAATGAACAAAGTTGCTCGTCATTCCAAAATAATTATAACATAATATGTATCAGACCTACTTAGTGATCGTCAATTAAAAATATCTATGTGTTATATGTATTGGTATATCCTTTCGACAATAATCGCTAAATGTGGCTTCACTTAATATTGGGTGTGTTGCCGGTGTAAAATAACAAGGCTGTATAAGAATCGCTTGTGACAATGTTGGTGTTAAAAATTTGGTGATGTTCCTAATTTGAAATAATGGAATATATCATTCAAGTCACTTGTTATTGAAAAAAAAAACATGCTTATTTATTAAAACGTCAAAGTACTTGATAGATTGTGCTTTATTATTAAAGTTATGCATGAGAAGAAAATTTAAAGCTTGATTCAGCCATTGACTTCCGAATGCAGTGAGTTCTGCCTACTTCACTACTTGCGTTTTGGTTCCAAAATAGCTCTAACATAACTTACCAACTTATTACAAAAAAAACTGTTCTAAATGATTAAAGAACGCATCAATTATAAATGTCAATTTGATGTTGAATTCAATTAAATAGATAGTAAGATTAATTAATAGTATAAAATATCCAATTTCAATGAATGTTTTTGAACATTGATAAAACAATCGAATGTAACGCTATATTTAAATGTTTAAAAACGCCTTTACGAAGGATGTAACCCTAGAATACGTAGACTCAACTTAAAAATAAAATATTATTAAATATGGCAACATCGGAAACGAAATGAGTATAAAAATAAACGTTATTTAAATTCACGTATAAATGTAAATAGTAGAGGACCATTATAGAACATGTATTTTTAAACCTATTTATATAACATTATAACGCTGCCACGTTTCATTATGTTCTATAAATTCCATAAATTAAGATGGTGCATCCTAAAAGTTGGCAACGTCGTAAATAGCTGTCAAATATTTACCTGTTTCGATTAATTTGGAAATAATACTGTATGGAAATAAGAAATGTGGCTAACCAATTGACTAGAATATTAATAATGAATTGCAATTATAACATTGAATTTGATGTTGTACCCGTTTTAGGTGAAAAAAAGGCATTTGGAAAGTTACCAAATACTTTTTTTACATCTAAAACTAACTATTCGGTGTAACGATATTAATTATTGCATTTCATAATCAATATTCTAGTTCGCTAGTTAGCCACATTTTTTATTTCCATACAGAAATATTATCAAATTAATCAAAACAGCGAAATATTTGACATCTATTTGCGACGTTGCCAACTTTCAGAATAAACCCTCTTAAAGCTGAATTGTATGATATGTTTGTGTAGTTGCAGAAGCTTTATTCATATCAGTAGGTACGTAGAATTTGCAAGGTTATCTTGTGCACCCAATAGTTTTTCTTGAAACGGTAATTTTGCACCACATACTGGTTTTTAAGAAATACAATTTATAATGTGAACACGTTAGTTAAACTTCACCTGCTAAACCAAACTAGATGTGTTTTGACGAAGGGAAATGAAATATGGTAGTAGTCTTTGAATTGAAATTTTTATCTACTAAAAAGCGCTTTCCGAAAGTATTTTTTATTTTATTTTTTGATTTTGAATAAAAATCAAAAGCACGAAAAGTACTACGGCGTAGCTAGATCAGTGCTACACGTAGCTACGCCGTAGCACGAAGCGTAGCAAACGAAAATCTCTAGCACCGACTGTACGTTTTGTTAGCTACGCTAGTACAACAGTTTTAAGATTTAGATTTTGTTTTTTTTTTTCAAATTTTGAACTTTGAAATAAGTTTAAAATAATTTATTCTTGAATCGAAAATTAAAATACATCTGAATAAAATATTATATTAAATATATCTGAATAACGCACATCAAATAAAATTGACACACTTTCAAAACTTTAGACCTGTACTTCAGTAAAAGTAATTTAATACTAGCACTGATAACGTAAATAATACAGTAGTTAGCAACGTAACAAGCTAGATTGCCACAGCAAGACTTAATCGGGCCCTAGGCCCTAGGGTAAAGTTAAGAACACAAGGCTTAACCTCTTTTGGCCACTCAATTTCCATTCGAACTGTCAGAATGACAGCTTGCCAGCAAAAATAGTAATTAGAGTATAATGAAAGCTCTAGAAATGATATAGTTCACTTGATAGTACAGTGCGATAAAAGGGATCTCGGAAACTGCGAGTCGACGCCCACGAAATGTCGCAAGATTGTACACAATCTTGGTCGCAGATAAGTTCCGACCAAGTGGAAAGTCAGTCGCATTACCGGTCTTCCGACCGGGGCCTAAGTCTACTAATTTATAAACGTTACAATGGTCTCTCAAAGGTGAGTTTTTGACAGATTTGCCATGCAAAAGTTGTCATAATCTCACCATTGAGTTGTAACGTTTATAAATTAGTAGACTTAGGCCCCAGTGCGACAAATCGTGGCTGCGCATTGCGGGGGTCCTTAAATTAAATAAAAAATCTTGTTTAAGTGGTCACATTCTCGAGCATTTTATGGCACAAATATTCAGGATACAAAAATAACTAATTTTATTCCATAAGTAGCCATCTATTTTGGAGTACAATAAAGAATACCTTTTTTTTTTCAATTTGCTTTTCCAGTATAGGCGTTAGTTTTTCCGATGTGAGTAAAGAGTGAACTATGTATTTCCACATTTACTGCTAAGGTTTTTTATCAATGTAATTTTCAAACACCGCGTATTTTACCTGAAAATCAATCAGATTGGTAATAGAACCTACTCTTATTTAATCACCTTGCTAGTAATTTCTAGATTAATCGAGATAGTTAATCAAAGCCTTTTCACATGCGAATCTTTTCAAAAATTGTGTGTAGATTTTTTATAAATTGTTAGCGTTCTTATGTCATAAATAACATAACCATCCAACAGCCGCAGTCGCGAATAAAAAAGTTTCTACGTGATATTTAGTAAAAATTCTGGTTATAAAATCAATATTTATTTCAATTCCCATCAGTCCAAGATATAAACCATACCTAATAACATCGATTTTAATCGATGTAAAGTGTACCTACCTACTCAATCTTTTTGATGTCTATATTAATTTGTCGTTATAAGATTAATATATAAGGGTAGTTTGCATCTGTAATATTAAACGCTCTGTTTTTCCAAATTGTATACTTACCTAATACATTTTAGCATATTTAACAACAAAAAACCGCAAACCGGACATGGCTAAGTAGAAAATATTAATTTTCTACGTAGAAATTCATGAACTTTTAATGTAGTTATAGTGTGTTCATTGTGTAGGTACATAGAGCACATTTCTTATACCTAAGTTGCGTTTCCCTATAATCGTGTATGTTTTGACGGTGCAATTTGCAACGTCAAAATACTGAGAGTAGTAACACCAATGAGTCATTTGCACCGTGCAATCATGAACCTTTAGTGTTACTAACTCAGTATTAGATACCTACGTACCTATCCTCGTTATGCTGTTTAAATCGGTGTTTTTCTCGAATGTTGCGACTTAGTCTAGGTGTTCTGTACATAGCCCGCGAGGGCTAATAACAATTATGTGAAAATTTATTGTTAATTACTGTAAGTTATATGACAATGTTAAATAAAGTGTAAAATGTAATGTGTTGTATTCTTTTCCTTGGCCTTTTGATTTTTTTACATGCTTTACCAAGACCAACTTGACAACTTGGAAAAGCAAATGCAACAGAAAAAAAAAGGGTTTTGGCGTTGATCATTAAGATAGAAACTTAAACTGCAGTTAAAAAAAAAGTTAGGTAAGTACCTACTACAAAACAACCGACCCCAAAAAAATTAGAGCCCGAAAATTGATTTATCCGTTTTTGAGAAAACCGCGGCCATACAACTATTCTAAAACATATATTAACATACCTAAATACGGGTAGAATACAGAAACTCCTTTTTTAGAAGTCGGTTAATATACAAGAGCTTTTTCGGTCACAAGATTTTGCAAAAAAAACCTCTTTTTTTCATATTTGCATATAAAGGGTGTTCTATAAAAATATTATATCGCCTATGTCACTCCCACAATTAATACGAATCTAACGACACCTCGTATGTTACCATACTCTCGAAAAACATTACCCTCCTGGGGCAGTCGGGTAAACACAGGGCATCATTCCAGACCCCCAAGCTGGGAAAGACTGCTCAGCAAGTGTGTCAACGTAAGCAGAAAAAATTTAGCAAACCCGTTTTGGGTTTTTGACTAATATCTCGAAAACTATAGAGGTCCTAGGTAGAAAATAATAAAATTTTAGTGCCTAACCCCTAGCAGCGCCGGCTATAAATTAAATTAATTAAATTCATTTATTTTTGAGGTCTTTAACCCATATAAAATCAAAAAGGAATACAAATAATACAATACAGTTGCCATGCTTGCGCTATAAATGTTACATACTAATAATTACAGATTAATAGACAAATAATTACAGAAATTGAATTTAAAATAGCCCAGCCCATGTAGCGCCCGAGTGCAAACAATACCCTGACGCCCTCTGTTAGCAGACGCGCGACCAAAATGGAATACTTAGTTATATTTTTCCAAATTTATCGTGCGTAATTATTATAACTACCTACACTGAAGCATGGGGCCACGACATTTATTTTCAGGGAATTGCATTGTTTGGATAAAAGCTATTGATTGAAAGGAGAGAGTGAAGTTTCACAAAACCAATTCGGTGTCGTCACCCGTACGGTGCGTTTCCACTGAAGCGGAGCTGGGTGGTGTGGAGCGGAGAACAGTGAAAAGTGGTGAGTGTTTCTACTGAAGCGGAGTAGGGCGGACTGGACCGGAGTGGAGTGAAGCGGCATTGAGCAAAGATGCGCCGATCAGTTAAAATCTCTCAAAGAAATCATACGCCCTGTTGTCGTTAAAATAAAAAATGCAGCTCCTTTATATCTTTCTCTACTATATAGAAGACGGAGATAACGAAGCAGATGAGTAACATTGACCGCCGCGCTGCCCACCGCTACGCACCGCACCGCCCCACTGCCCTTCGCTCAACACCGCTCCGCTGTCTCTGTTCTATGCCGTTCGGGATCACGTGCTCATATTTTATGTGAAGTCCGCTTCACTCCGCTTTCACTGTTTCCAATGAAGTGGAACGGAGATTTCGAGCATTGTGATTGGTTAATCCATGCACCGTTAAGCTCCACTCCACCTCAGTAGAACCGCAGCCTTACACTGATTCCACTGAAGCGCAATGGAGATTTCGAGCATTGTGATTGGTTAATTCATGCACCGCTAAGCTCTGATCCGCCTCAGCGAACTATTCTGTACAATCCTAGCCATGTTAATAGGTGAAGTGGGCTGTAATTCCTTATGCAAGGAATTAGCACTCTTATCAACTCATTTCAGCAGTTTTCATGGCGAGATTTTTATAAAATAGGTACCTACGCCATGTATGCGAAAAAGCATACGTGCAAAAACTGCACACCGGGTACCTCGTGAGTCCTTTGGTGAAAGGATATCTTCTAAACTATAGCTCACAGAAAGTCGAAATTTTGGATTTGTAAGGTACATAGTTGTATGTGTGCGTGTGCCTGACGATCTGTGTGGTTAAAAGAATATTATCTGTCCTGTGTTTTAAGTTTTTTAGAAAACATCGTTCATAGGGTATAACACGATAACATGCTATTGAGCTTGTCTGAACTACGACCTAATCGTGTCAGGTATGTACCGTTTATGGACCGAAACCTTTAATTACGGTAAAAGTATCGAAGACTTATACATCATTGTCGAAGACTTGGTTACTTCTACGACCCATCTGTGTAACCCAAGACTTAATACTGGTTGTATTCAATTTAAGGTAACTATTAAACATACCCGTATTGATCATACTGGTTTAGGTCCCTGATGTAATTTGCAGGAAACGGATATAAAAAGGAAACAAAAGAATAGTTTATTACTGTTTATTAATTTATAGAGTGTTGACACACTGAGTATACACACAACTGGAGACAAAATGCGTGTGTCCTGAACCAGCGTTACTGAGTCTCGAAATAAAACCGAATTTGAAAGGAATGAGATCCATAATATCACTCGGAGTGGTCAAACATACCAACATTGTAACTATACATGGTATTCAAACTTTATTTATTTTGTCTCCATTTGTTCACTCACACTTCGTTCGCACTAATCATTCCGGAAACTTATAGTTATGTCTTAGAAATAACAAATGGTGTATTATGATACTTCTAGCATTCAAACTATGGAAGCATTGTTTAGTGATCGTTTATTATAAAAATATTACACACGGCGTCGATTGTCACGCCGAGACTACACAAGTCCGAGTTTCCTGATAACGGAAATCACTTCATTAACATTCATTCATAGATTATATGCAAAGGAAGGTTGTATAAAAACATGAATATTACTGAATAGTTCCGTTCAAAGTCTAATCATTGATAGCTTGAATGGTAAATGGAATGTTTTTCATTCGAAAAACTGAGGCGTATGTAACCTCAAATGAAACTCATTCCAGTTACGAGTCAAGTTTCAGAGTCTTTGGAAACGTTATGAAGACTGTAGCCCCGGTTCGGCCTCTGTGAGGGAACTGTCGAGAAACATCATGAGCTGAGCGTCTGAGCTGTCTGTTAGTAGTTACTCGCGACAGTATCCGTAACCATCCGACAGGCTGATGTTTCTCGAACTACCCGCGAGAGCCCCACTCAGAACAAATCTTGCAGTATCACAATACGCCACAAATCAAACGCAATTAGTGCTTTCTTAAAAAAATATGTAGTGATTAAAACAAGTTTACTAGCTTATATATTTACAATTTTATAATCTTCAAATAAGATATACCGCCATACCAACGTCCCTTTGAAACGCGCCCTGCCCATGTCTATGTACAATTTATAAGTGAAATATGCCAAAGTAAAAGCAAAAATGTTAAAAATAATCTTAAAACTATGTCTGTTTAGTTCAGCAGGGCACGTTTCAAACGGCAGGAAATCAATTCACTTAGGTACTACCACATGTTCGTTTTTTTTTTCATTTTTCCCATTTTTTCACCTTTTGTTATAGACTACTTTATTCATTAGAAATCTGCAAATTTTAATGAACAATTCTAGCCAATATTGTGTTACGCGTCGATTAGCCGGCGGTATTCCGAACACAATTCGCATATTTACAGAGAATAGATTGAAATACCACCGGCAGTAACAAGAAAATGTGAACACTAGCTAACTAGAAAACTAACATCGAAAACTAAACAATCATCGAGTTACATAACTACAAACTGAATTAATAATGAATATTTTCCTAGTGTAATTGTATCAACATCTGTAATGTAATTTACAGTTAAATTTATACAGTAAAAAAAGACGATTGGAACGGTGCCCAAACAGAAGATCATTATAATGTACCACTGTGACAGTGATTCTCGATAGTACAACCACAGTGCAGCTATCTATTCCATACCGTCGCCTTGCCTTTGCTAGACCTTCGTCTTTACGTGACCGGATAATAAATTAAAACGCTGACGACTGTCGACAAAACGAACTGTCATTATGATGTCGCTATCCGCAATAGGGCAGTAGGGACATAAGCAGGCTGAAGCGTGCGACTGTATGGAGGTGTTAGATAGACTGTGGGTGTGACGTATATGACGTATAACGCAAGGCCTCGTCTAGTCGAGAGAAAGCAAGTCCGTTGTCATGAACGCGTTCGGCGCCCGTCGGAGAGCATCGTGGCGTGGCCGCATCTCATGCACACGTACACACTAACACACACTCGCACACTACATATGCTATCGCGCTCTCTTCTTCACCGGACCACCCGGGGCTGCCGAACGACGGGTTCTCTTTCACTGTGGAACAAATAAGGTTTTATTAGTTTTATCACGTTTACTGAACAATTTATTGTTTAACTTTAATTCATAATCTTAGATAATATAAACCACTTAATGTCATATGTGATAAAGTTCAAATTCCATTACAGGCAAAATTGTAAGTAGATAATTGGGTCAGTGGCAATTAATATGATTTATCTAAGATTCTGAATAGTATAGGCAGGCCAATTTAACTAGCATAGTCTAATATTCTAAAGAGTTAAGTATATCGCGTTAATCAATCAAATACGTGGACAACGCACAAGTGCGCCTGACGGTTTTCTATATGACTAAATACTAATGTGCATTTAAAACGAATCCGTATTAACAAGTATACTAACATTTACACTGAAAATATTAACATTGTTCTATCGAGTTTATTGTATATTGTAAAATGATTTGATGCTAATGTGTAAATATAATGTTTAGTTTATCAACTAACTAATGATTCAATAGGAAATGCAGATTATCTACATAAAAATAAGTACGTATTACCGTTAAAAACCCGCGTCTTCCTGGTTTACTTGTACAAATTATACGCATATACTAAACTTGAAGGTTTTTTATTCAAATTATACAAAATTCACACCATACCCTGTCGTTATGTTGTACCTTATTTCAAGCATTACAGTATTTTTAGTGTTGGCAACACTCATTTTATAATTTATACAATTTTTAAACAATTAATTAAAAATATAAAAATTTGCGATGCAATGTATCGAAAGAGTTTTTTATTTCGTACCAATCAGTTGTGTACCGTTAGCAGCAATATGATTGCACAAAACTGAAAAAGGAATCGTTTAAAACACGTTGCTAACTGTACGCAACTGGCGAATGTATTAATAATACTATCAATAATGTTTTTAAACCTTATAAAGTAAAAATTTACAGTGAACAAAACGCACTCACACATTCACACCACGTTACATACAATCACAGTTGTACACAAGTAGGGAGTTCTAAGGAACGCGACAATTTGACGGTCGATGAGGAGTTTCCGAAAACGTCCGCTGTGACGACAACGGCGCGAGTGAGGGTACAGATCAACCATCATCTCTATTGCCCTTCGCGTTAAAGGAAGTAAGCATAGTTCCTCAAAGCCTAAAATAAAGGTTTGATTGTCAAACATTTATTTTGTATAAAACTAATTATCGCACCTACTAAAATTTACTACGATATGTTACATGAATATTGCAACCGATTTCTTGTCAGTCTAGGAAGAAAAATAAACTCGAATTTTCGATTCTCATTTTACATTATTTTGTGCCATATTTATCACGACATTAAAGTTACAAAAAAAAACTTTGTTTTTGTGAGTATTTTTCTTAATAATGAACAAAGTATGTGCGTACGCGACTGTTGTGTGAGCCTCACAACTCATCACGTAAAACGCGCAATTTGTAACTGTTCGAATTATCAATTGTAAATAGTTCTACAAATACTGCTTGATAGGTGTTAACAAACACATTAAATTGATTTCATATTTTTTGTGACAATTTATGCAGTAAAAATCCACATTTTGAAACAATTTGAAATCTATAGCCTCCTAACATTAACAGACGAGACAAAACGTTAAGTAAAACACATTCGTGGCTTCATGAAAGTAGTAAAAAGGTTTTTAAAACACAATAGCCAAAGTATTTTTGGAAAATAATCCTTCTGTGCACAAGAAAAGTACGCAAGTACTATAGAATCATGCGGTGCATATTCAAGTAACATATAAAGAGAGGGAATAGAGGAGTCTGGCTATATTTATGATATCGCAGTGAGTTTCTTCTTGAGTTGACTGACGGACTGATGTCCCTTCACCGGCTGCTTGTTCGCGGCCGAATCGTTTGTGGCGTGGACGGATTTGACCTAGGAAACGAGGTTAGGTTAGGAAGAGGAAGGATCATTATTGAGGGATACGTAGGTATTTTTGTGTACTTTTAGGTAGATCGTAGTAGAAACAGAATCGGTTGCTATGCTAATCACAATAATCGAAGACTTTAAACAAAGAATCATCATTACACTTTATTAAGTTAAAACTATTTGCACGGGCACAAAATAAAATTGTTCACTGTCTGTCGTCTGCGATCACCCTTAGGTACAGAAACAATTTAAAGATAATGGGGTATAACGATAGTCAATTCAAAGATTGATAGTATTATTTCACCAAAACTTTTACCAAAAACCAGTAAATACTGATCATGTATTTGATATTGGTCATGACTAGTTTGAAGGAGAAAACACTGCTATTTTGTACACTTGATGACTCGTTATCTTTAAATTGTAGGATATGCAAAGCGGATTGATTATATAAAAGGAAAGAGTGGTACCCGGAAACATTATGTGACACGCGGTCATTTTGGAAATCGTGAGAAACTCCTTTATTATTTGTTCACAAAAGCAGTAGCATTATTAGTTTCAACATTACTATGTACCGGAAAGTCCTTTTTTGTAAAGTGTTTTATAATAAGTTGCTGTTATTTTATCCAATGGAGATTTGATTTCTTCAACAAAGACAGAGATTTGATATTTTTATCACAATTTAAGTAGGTTATATTTACTTTACGTTTATATTTACACAAGACGCTTGACGTATCTCAATTTAAACATTATTTGCAGAACGTAAAAGGCCACACGGTGTTCTATAATGCGAACGGGATCAATATAAAACTTCATTGTCTTATTTGCTTCGATATTTACAACTGGTTGTCCCACGTGAGTGTCGACACGTATGTAATATGTAGATAAACATGCTAGATAGTTGTAGGTGCTGTTTCGGCTATGGGTTTTTGCAGACGGTATGCATTGAAACTGCCGTCTGACTGTCGAGTCTTCAGACTTCAAGCCTGCACGCGGACTGTACTAATGTGCAGTTTTCGTCCAGGTTTACGGGGTAATGTCAATGGAAAAAAAACCGTATCTTAATTGTTTTTTGCAGCAAGCTTGTTGTCAAAATGAATACCGTCTGCAAAGGCCCAATGGCTAGTCTAGTTGCAGATCTGCATACGCCTTATAACAGCCGGGTCCAGATCTACCGAGCGTTCTCACGACGCCACCTCGCTGTAAAGTATGTGAAAAGCCTACACGTCGGCAGCCAGTACCTCGTTGTTGGGCGGCGGCTGCGAGGGCTGCTGCTGCGCGCGCCGCTGCACGGAGGGCGAGCGCCGGTCCGCGGGCGCCGCGCCGGCCTCCATGTGCTGCTTGCGCTGTCGCAGGATCGTCCAGTCGAACGTGTAGTCGTACTGGTAGTTCATCGTGCGGAACAGGATGCGGAACAGCTGGGGATACAAGGTTCAAGGTTCAGTTACATCATAAATGTATTTACATTTTGTTATTACTGAAACGACGTTCTTAAACGCGACTTGCGGTAAGAGTAAACTGGACCCAATTAATACCTCCAGCTAATTGATTCAATCAACTAATCCCAAAGCTAATGAGAACTAGCATCAAACGTGACACATTTTATAGTAGAATACGGAATATAAATGTGTATATGACTCACCTGTCTAAGATACATGTAATCAGGAGCCTCGTCGAAGGTCAGTCCGCGGCAGTAATTTAAATACATCGCAAACTCAGCCGGGAATCCCTGCGCAAATAATAACGTATATTAATAATAATTTTAATCATAAAGAATTGTATGAGATTTAGCTGCGTAAATTTATAAGGAATATTGTTAATTCCAATTTCCATGGGGAAACATAATAATATTATATGCCAGTAAGCAAGGAAGGTAGTGTACGCTGTTTAAATCCCGCTGCTAAATCTTATAACATTGTAAGCTTTTTATTATGATGAAGATGAATATGATTTTTTTTTTTTAATAATTGTGTAATTGTGATTTTCATGAAAACACACCACACCAGTTGGCGCTAGTTTGACAAGAGGTCTTTCATTTCGTCAACGTAAAATATGATGACGTTCACCATTCGTTTCATTCATTCGATTTCAGAAAACCTTCATTATTCAATGTTGCAAATGCATGTACTTTCGCGTGACGTTCTTTTATTGATAACGAGCAAGAGTTTATCAAAACATTTAAGGTTACTACGAGATTCATCTCCATCATTCTTTAAGGAGTTTACAGATAATTATTATGGTATGTATAATGTTTACTTCAAGTCGTTGATGGTCGCTTTTAGCGATACCAATATGTCTGGTACCGCTTCAAGCAAGCTGATCCCGTTACGGGATAAAGCGTGTCATGTCAAATCATCATTTTACTAAATCTGTGAGCATTAAAGGAAACACTTTATCTTTATAGTACAATCATGTTTGTAGAATGCAACAGGACGGTTGGATACGGGTCGTCACAATGGGAACCGAAAAATGGGCGTCGTTGCCAAGGCAGGCCTGGAAGCGATTGCGCGATGACTCGAGATGGTTTATGGCAAATTAGGCAGAAAAGAAAACAAAGATTTGTTGAAAACTGAGTAATACCTTTGCCCTACAGTGGAACCTCGCGTCCTATTTAAAAGCGATGGTCGCGCAAATACGCGATCGTTCTAACTTTTTGTTCGTTGAACCTGAACGCGTATCGCACCGACAGAGGGCGCTTGCCGGTCTTCCGAACAAAATTACACTATTCCGCGTATTCGCGCGGCGATCGCTTTAAATAGGGCACGGCCAAAGAGAAAAGTTTGATAAACATGTATTGCTACTAAAATTTATAAAATTATATACCTATCATACTTATAAAATTCAGAGTCCAATTCCAAATAATCTCAAATAAATCAGTCTGCGTTAAATAAATGTAATTTCTTTCATTCTGTACTTAACAGTCCATAATACCTCAGCTCAAATCACTCTTTATCTCGCTCGCACGATATAATAAAAAATTACATAGTATCTGCTTTAGAGTTAGTTCAATGAAGTATTATTTCAATACCAGCAGTTTATTGTTCGGTTTAGGGCGGATTCGACCAAACAGGAATCAATTTTATCCGCGGAATAAGCCTTCTCTTCCGAATAAATTTTTAATTTTTGACAGTTTTTCCATACGGAAACTGTCAAAGTAAATGTTATTCCGCGGATAAAATGTTTTCCTGTTTGGTCGAATCCGCCCTTATAGGTAACATTTCTGTTCCGTCGAGAAAATTTTATGTTACCCTGTTTTCGTCAAACATAGCACTTAACATAGCATTAATCCTCAACTTTACCATAATATTTATTTCAAAATTAATGCTGCAGTATTTTCGATATAACGTTCATGTTAAGCAATTTGAGGTATTATAGACTGTTAACTATGTTCGCAAAATCACAAGGAAGAATAATTCAATTTAACTCATTCAACCGTCATAAAGACCTTCGTATATTTATTCAAGTCTCACATCCGGCGTCTTGTATTTCCGATATTAATTAATTCGCTATACACGAACGTTTACGCTCATAATCATGATCACTTAATTGGCTAAAGAATCCTCTACGAAAATACATTACTTTCCCTTTCTATACAGGTTTCAAAATCAGCAGTTTTAATTTCTCCACGCAAGGTGCAAAGTTTGCAAGTTTCCTTAGATATTATGCCCAGTTTCTGACAAAGTCCTCAGACAAACTCATAAACAGCTGCTTCTAGAATAAACAAGTTCACCCCATAAGCAACCCCTTTGCCGTTTGTTTAACTACTAGCTTTAACCCTTATTATGAACTTTTATATAAGCATATTCTTTATGGCACCTCTTTAGGTCATGAGCTATCCGAATCTCAAAAATATTTGGCCTAAGTCTTACGGGGGAGGCGTGAAAATTGCTTCGCTGTTTCAATGTATAATAGATTGTCTTGGGAAGGTGAACCTGTCAAGAAAGTGCTTCCCCCATACTGACTGTTCAAGAACACTATGTAACCCGAAGTCTGATTTACACAGTGCCTGTCGCACACTGTGTTGAAGCAACGGTAAAAATTGCACCGTCTTAACAGTGTGCACACGATGCAAGTTATTTGTTGCTTTAATTTTATTTCATCTTCATACTTATAGCACTATCGAATAGATAAACTCCGGTTAAAATACTCTAGTGATCTAACTAACGAGTTAAGAGTTAGGATTTAAATCGGCGACCTTCTTCGCGAGGTCGCAGGTTCAAATTCATTACCGCTCACGCGTATGCAGACGTCAGCTGAGTTACTAGGCTATGCACAACGCTTATTCAATTACTGGGGCTATGGAAAGATACTTGGTACGGTTTGTGCTAGGACTTTTTTCAAATTTACCCACATAGACGTGACATTCATTAAATAATATTTAAACGACTCAAAAAAATATACCAGAGTAAGTAACAGGTACAGTTTTATTCTAACTTAATGGCGGCTCCGAACATGAGGCGAGTCGCTGCGCAGTAACAATTTCATGTGTCAGCGGGGGTGAAGGATGAGGTACTGCGCAGCCAGCAGCTAACTCCCGAGTCGCCATGACGTTTGAATCGAAGTGTACTTGACTATTTCAGTACAAGTGACCCGCATTGACGTAAATCTGGAGGAATATTAATCTATAATATTCCTCCTGACCGAATTTCGGACGTGGCGACCAATCTCAGCGGAGACCAGACTTCGGCGCGGGAAATATTATATATATTTCCAGTATAAAGTGGTCTCGCATTGCTATAGAATGTCTCAAAATACGAAGCCAACGCATACTGGAAATAATATGTAGCTTGATGTGTCACCGTGTGTAGGTAGGTACTACCGTACTACAGTTGTGCAGATTCTATGTCCAAAAGTACTGTCGAATTTTCAACAAGAACTCGTTTACAAACGTATAAAACCGATTTCACTCACTAAAAGTTGCCTGGAAGAGATCGCAGAAAGCGATAAGGGCCCGCCCATTTTGGAGTATTTAAAAAAATGTGTTTTCGGTGTACAATAAAGTATTGTATATATAAGTCACACCACAAGCGTACAAGCTACTTACTACATTTCCTTTATATGATTCATGCTGTTACTTTAATTTGTTGTGCTTACCTTACAGAGCACCTCAACGGGTGTCGACATCTTTTTCTCGCTGATCCGTTCGTACTTCTGCTTTTTGGTGATCGCCTTGAGACCTTGCCATGGCAGCGAGCCTCTGTTAAACAAAAAGAATACATTATTGTCTTTGAACTAATCAAATCAACAGCAGCTTGGAAGCAGAATAAGGATGCATAAGGGAGTGTCACTTCTACACCCCCACTGACAGACCGACCTCATCACGTTTTAAAAAAATGTGATTGACGTGTAAGTGGTTGTAGAAACCTACTTACAGAAAATAAATCATTTATCATTTACAAAAATCTATTCGGTTTGCAGAGTTTTCAATCTTTTCTTTTTCGTGTGGTTAGTGACTAACCTGGTGTCAGAGTTCTTATGCCGCCCATGGGCATCTGACATGGCTTCTCATGCCGTCGAGAAATATCTCTCAGGCATGCCGGTTTCAAGATGTTTACCTTCACCGTTTTTGAAGCAAGTGATAATTATACAATACGCGCACGAATGCGATAAGTCAAAGGTGTGGGCCTTGGGTTAGAACTATATGACTTGGCAGTTCGACGGTTACACCACTAGGCTGTCACTGCTATGAGTTTTCATTACCCTTGCTAAGCTGTACGAGTTACGATACAAAGCGTTCGGCCGACGCACCCTGCACCCTAACAGTTCCAATTTCCAATCACAATCCGAGAGTTTTGCATATACAGTTTAATCCATTGCTTCATAGGTTTAATAAATTCGTCTGCTCAACAACGTAAATAAAACAATGAATTTTATTGAACTATCAAAATGAAACAAATTAGTCTTAATCGTTTACGAAAAATGTACTACGCAATTGGATAGCGGGCTAGCTATTGGTTTTCTCTTCAATACGGCACGACTTAAATCTCGTATATATCGTAAAGAAGAAAAAGTTAAAAGACAGGTAAAATTATAGGATGACAGTCTTATTAAAACCGAAATTGGCATATTTATTTGTGAATGAAAAAAACTCTCAGCATCGACGAATCAAAAACATTGCTAACAGATACCCATAATTCAAATTGGAACTCACACATTTAAAATTAACGGCCTTATTCCGCAGGCGGTAACGGGTCCAAACGGGTCCTCGCGTGAGTCACTTGCAAGTCAACAAGTCGGGACTTGCACAGCGGATCAACAACTGGTAGGCTCAAACCGGAATACGTACAGTATCGAGTGGTTTTGTGAACGGTAATCATATTGATTTTTTACTTTTATGGATGTTTCGCTACCTTGTAATATTTTCTTATTATTAGTTTACAGATCGACGCGCTCATGACCCGCACACAGGTGCACTCTACTGATATCGCGACATGTCAAAACATCGAGATTTCTATGCTTTACCTAAATTAAATATAATTTTAAGCTTCCGGAATAAATTCTGTAAATGATGGAGTAAACCTAAACCGCACCAAAATCCGATGCGTCGTTTAGAAGCATACGTTTCAAAGCTATTATGTTCAACAAAAACTGCAATGTCACGGATAAAGAAAGGTCCTGTGCTTATTAGAAACGCACATTGGCAATATGCCCAAAGACTCAACTGCGAAAACAATGTTTTATATTTTTCTGAGCATTTTCGGAAAAAACCAAGGCATCAAACGGTGGAAGATAGATAAACATACAACATAAACTCACGCCTTTTTTTGGTTTTTGAAAGATTCTGATCGAAATAACTGGAAGTCACGGAGAAGACCTTTGCCTAGCACAGATGCAGGCTGTGAGAAGTCAGTGAAGCCGATATCAGACACTTCCCTTTTTGTTCTTTTTGCCTTTCATTCGAAGTAAAACGTCTGAACCCAAAATGGATAAATGGAAAATGAATTCATTAGTAAGCCAAAATTTACCTTCAATCGAGTGAAACGTCTAATATCGACGTAACCTGACTCATAGAACTTCTCCAAGATAATGCATAAAGTGCGCGAAAGATACCAGGATATCATTATTTTATTAAAGTTAAGTTATACGTGGTTTCAAAAGATCCGTGATTCAAATTACAATGAATCATAATACTCGGAATCGATATCACCTCAGATATTGAACAGAAGCTACGGTATAGATTCCGTGACGTCACTCCATTAACAATTGAAACACGCACGACTTCGGTGAAAATAAATGTACGACGTGATGCCTGTCACAGTGTTGTATAGTTTTCTCATATAAATATCCCATGTCAGTCGGTATAATAGGAAAGCGTGCTTTATCATCCCTACAGCATGGCACTAAGATTTACTAAAAACATGAGCATTTATTTGAATTAAACCATTTACAGGCACTTTTGAATTGCCAAGGAGTCGGTCAGTCAGAAATATGAAGCTAGTTGCCCGTTCCAAAGCGTGGTAGCTACCTATGGACCATATTCAACCCATATTGTGCGAATCCAAAACATGAATGTCGAATTCTCGCTAGCTAAGTTTGATGCTATTCCTGGCCAGTCTAAGTGGCCAGGAATAAACGTCCATCATTTTTCAGATTCCATCAGGGAGAATTCAAAGAGGACTGCGATTTATTAGTATTTATTATTATCCATTGTACTAGTAAATGAGGTCAAGTTGACGCCAGATATCATGACGTTCTTGTGTTGCATCGTCAGTTCGGCACGAGCTTTATGAGAAAAACTGACTGCACAGGGTGCGCCGTACGTAATGAAACGTCGTCATTGGTAGAGGGATTCCTAAACCATCCTAATGCTGAATAGGTTGAGTTGTGTGAGTTGATATTTAACAGAAGAATTAACAAACGCTTTTCCAGATTCCTATTGACGTCTCATTTGTTCAATATTCAATCATAGGTGATAACTACCAATTTTATGAGATCACTAGCTGCGCCCTGCGGTTTGACCCGCATAAGTCTCGATCCCGTGGGAATATCGGGATAAAAAGTATCCTAAGTCCTAACCCAGGTCATGGTCTACCCATGTGCCAAATTTCATCAAAATCCTTTCAGCCGTTTCAGCGTGAAAGCGTAACACACAAACAAACTCATTTTCGCATTAGTTAGGATTATGGACCCTGTTGAGCACAGCAAATTAGGAGGAGAGAAAAAGCTTTAAAAACTTAATCAGTCTTCTATGAACTATTTTACCTTCAAATACCACTAAAATAGTATTGAACAAAATAAGGTGACTTACCTGTTGAAATACATAAGTACATATCCGAGTGACTCCATGTCGTCTCGCCGCGACTGCTCGATGCCGAGGTGGGCGTTTATCGACGCGTACCGAGCCGTACCTGATACAAACAATGCATTATTTAGAAAACAACATGTCCATTACTAAGCAACTTTGGTGAAGAAGAACAAATCGTTATTAAGGCATATCTATTCACAACCATTCAATTCGCTTCCGTGCCGAACTGAACATCAAGCTATCGAAGCATTCGAAGCACTCGCTGTTCACAATTCCGAGGAGACGCACGTTTCTTCCGACAGGTATTTTCTATCGCGGGCAAGGCAAATCAGGTAAACGAAAATGTGTAATTTTCGACACGACAGCCTGTCGAATGGTTGTGAACAGCCGTTTCATCTATTACATTAGCTCGTATTTTAAGTCGCAGGCCACATATGAATGGCATGGCAGAACACGGCGCAGACCACGGAGACCGCGGAAATAACCACGTCAGAACAACGACAAGACCATGTGTCCTAAATTGCGCTTTATTTCCATGCATTTTGTATGAAATTAGAATGGAATAGGAAGCCGCCTGTGCCATGTCTGCGCCCGACGCCATTATATGTGGCCTGCACTAAGAGTTTCTGGTTTTAAGAACGCCCTTTAGTTCTAACACTCCTAACAGTGTTTGTTATGAGATCTTGCATTTGAGTAGAAGTTGGGAAAGCCATTTTCTCTGATTAGCAGGTACGCTCACAACATGGTAAATGTGCATATGGCCATCTAAGGCTTATATTGGACAACACTTATTTTACATCAGCGTCATCTGTTGCTGTAGATATTGCAAAATGCACAATTACATGATGAAATTTCCCTGATTCTTTATCGGTGGCAAACTGTTTTGTTTGTCGACATAAAGTAATTGTTATCTTTTATTAAATTGCGCCTTTTTATTAGTTAGTTTGCATCGTTATCATGCAAAATGATAAGACGTAAATTAATGATAAGTCTATTGATTACTGTAGCTTTAGCGTGACATCACACAACAGTTCCGGCCTGGTGCTATTTAATGTTATCTTTTATGTGCTTAATTTGATCATACGTGAACATTTAATGACTGAGTCAGTCAATTGAGTTCGTTCACTTTTTTTCATTATTTTTACCATCGACGCGCTAAGAAGAAAAATATCGTAAAAGCATTATATTCCTCAATGATCTGAAAAAAATACTCTGGCTTTAACACTTCAATAGTGTAAGTACTAAAACCACTCCGTCAAGTATAGATTGCACCAAAAAACCAGTCCATGGTTAATCTATATCAGCCATCGTTGGGTAACTATGGCTACGACGCGCATGCTTGGAATACCGAGCACCCGGTGTGAGTCACTCCTTTATTAAGTTAACAGTATTCTACGAGGGAACGTGGCGAACTTTGTTGTACGGGACGCGTTTGTCATGTGAGCCGTTTATGCTTTACAGTTGAAAAGACTTTCGAGACAAAAGGCGCTTGAATCCTGACGCGAGTTTTGTTAACCAGCAGTTGCGTCTACAGTGCGAGATTAAAACGTGTCTGAATGAATTGTGAAGTATTTCTATTTTTTTGTTTGAATTCATTGGACCATATTTTTTAAATTTAGGTACACTACTGCTCGAAATTAAGGATTTCCTGACTCAATTAAATGCAATAATCGACCAACAGATCACAAATTAAATACGAATCTAAACATGATTCTTCTTCTCTCATGCTTAAGCCTCATACTATCAGCTTATTATTACGCCACGCGAACGGCCATTTTGACAAATGAACTCTTGATATGCTATCTTTGAAACGCTTACTGCAGCTTAAAAAATACTCAGACGTTTACTCTTACGCCAGATATCACCGATAGCGTTTAATAGGGTGAACCTTTACACAGAGATTTTGCAACCTTATACAAGTGTTAGCATCTCACCAGTTGCATTTAAATTTAAACTGAATCTGCTTATATCGTGTCGAAGTCACGTTTTACTTATTATCAGCTCACTCGTGAACCTATCACCAAACGACTTTCGTCAGCATTCATTCGTTTCTCCTTGGTGCAGGTGCCAGGGCACGCAGGACACGATATTGTTACGATTCGGCATTTTATTACATTACCAGTAACATTACAATAATAAATAAAAAAAAATATAAATAAATAAATAAAAATAAAAAATATTATCTAATAATAATATTATCTTTTTTCTCTTTGTTCCTCTGTAACAGAGCACCTGCCATCTAATCTCTTCACCCTTGGTTGACTGGTAGAGAATGCCTAAGGCATTAAGTCCGCCTTTGTACCTTTTTTGTGTGCGAGAAGTTTAAATAAATAAATAAATAAATATTTCTCACAGTTCTACTCATTGTTCAAGTGATACTGCTTGTACCACTTAAGGGGGATACACTAAGGTAGCCCGAGGATATTTTTTTTTTTTGCAAATTCCAGATCATTGTCAGTTTGTATGCTGATCAAAATATGATTCGCGCCCGCAACAAATAAGTACTGACAGAATTATAATAATTAAAATCATCAATACAACTCTCTTAAGTTCAAATTAGCCTACAAAACTGACCTGCAAATTGCAATATAAGTTTGAAAATTTGAATTTCTCGGGTCTTTCGCCCTAATAGAAGACACACAACCAATTTTGCAGACTTATAAAGTGTAAGCAACTTACCGGTAAGATTCTTATCCTCGCGATAGGAGATGTGTGCACGCGTACGCAGGTCGCGGAACTTCTTAGCGAGCCCGAAGTCGATCATATAAAGCTTATTGCAATGGCGGCCGATTCCCATGAGGAAGTTGTCCGGCTTTATGTCACGGTGGATGAAACACTTGCAGTGGATGAACTCTACGCGGCCCAGCATTTGATCTGTGGGCAAAGGGACGGGTCGCTGAAAAATGCTGTAAAACGACAACAAATTTTCAGTCGCAGGATATAATTAAAGTCGAGATAGGTTCAGCGCAGACAGAACAGCAAGTTCCAGTAGTTTCAACATTGATAAAGAACTAAATCACAACTGAAATAGAGTTCAAAATAGCATGAGATGATTCCCTGTGGCTTGTGTTAGAACATTGACAGCAAAGAAAATTCTCAAAAAATTTGTGTCTACACGGTGTAAGTAAAGTCGACGAGAGGAAAGATAAAAAGTCAAACGAAAAGTGTAGATAAAAATTTAAAGGCAAAGTTACCTTTAATGGACCAATGTGTGCATTAAATAACAAGGTGAAGCAAAATAAGTAAGCAGTAAGTTAAACAGGAGTTTTATCAAAAGAATACTACAGAATTGCTGAATTTTGTGGATCGATACGGTATCAGGACAAAGATCAAAGGCCGGAAAGTACCCTCAAAATATCAACAATCAGGCCAATTCGTAAACTTGATGCACCTTTTGTGAAGTTTTGTAGTGTTAACCTAAATGCATTAGTTGTAGTTGCTGATTAGTTTGAAAACAAGTAATAAATCTGTGGTTTAATTACTCTTAAAACAACTTTTAATTGTTAACAATAATGAGAATTTAATGTATGAAAAGAAATCTAAATGAATATAAACATAACAGTGGCTTTATAAGTACTCCTATCCTGTATAATGTTCGATAGGTTATACTTATTACCTACTAAATAATATACAACATCTTCACGAAGTATCATGTATAGTTGTTTCTTTTCTTTCGTTTATCACATCAATGGTTTATCAGTAAAAAAAAATCGGTTGGACATTGTAGATAAGCATAAAAACATCCTGCAGACCGCTATTTTATCCTACTTACCAATTACGTATAGTAAATGTTGTTTTCTATTTACACGTTTCTTACCAATGTTGCTGAAAAGTTTGGAATCATTCGTGGTAGTTTTGGCAACTTTGGCAATATTGCGGGCAATCTTCATGGCTATTCACGACCGACCTTTAGTAAATCATTGTAATGCAACTCTTACCTGCCAGCATAAGAACAGTCTTGATGGTGAACTGGCGCGAACAGAAGTTGAAAAGGTCCTCCAGTGACGGACCGAGAAGGTCCATCACCAGGATGTTGTGGTCCTTTTCGTAGCCGTACCATCTGGAACAATGGAAAGATGCTATGAGATAATGTTGGTGAAAGAGGTGCTAGAGGCCCGTGCACGCGATAAGTTTTTCGACCGTTAGAAGACGAAAATTTCCTATCGAAATTCGGTAGGCCATTGTCAGCTCTTGAAGGTCGAGAAACTCTCCTCGTGTAAAAGTGCCTGAATACATAATTTCGATTTTGTTTTTCTGTAAGGAAATTCTCAGTACATAACAGCTATATCCCTAAAATGGAAAGAAACTGACGAAAATTTAGTGTTTTAGACCTGAGGGTGCTGACCATGTATGGACGTTTAAGCTCATCAGAAAAAATCACGATTTTACCCTATATTAGCCGTTTTTCAACTTTCGATCAAAATGGACAATGTAACGCCTAACGCAGTACCTAAGTAAAAATCTAGGAAAAGAAACTGCTTGCGTCAAATATTTACATGTTTGGTTTTTCTAGAGAATTTAATGTAAATCAGTGTATAAGCATCAGTCGGTGCAAGGTTACCGTACGTCTCAAAATAGTTGCGAATAAATAAAAAATGCTTACATGGAACACGAAATACTTCTATTTTGTGTATGAAAACAGCATTACTAACTAATCTGATAAACTTGCATGTATGCATGGGAAAAGCCTCCAACCTTGTGTTTGAGTCACTTACAGTAAAATACTGAAAATAAACATGTCGACTAATTGCCCCGTAGAGGGCGTAAAGATGTTACCAAGAAAGTTTTCGAAACTCAACGTCTCACGTGGGTTGTTATGCGGACGAATTTGCAAAAAACAGCCACGTTTTCATAAAAATTACGACTAAACACACAGAAAAGTTTCAAATATAAGTTTGCGTGAACGTCAATAGGATAATTTTCAAGGCTTCGTCTGTCGAGTTTTCGAATTGCGCAAAAGGAAGAAAAAGCCTAAAACGTGAGAGAAGGGTTTTGTCCGTCAATGTGCCGAATTGCGCAATAGGAAGCAAGATGTTTTTACCTAAAACATAAGGACATTACAAAAGGTAAGAGGCCCAACCTAGCAACAGGGCGAAATAGAACCAAATATGTACAAGTAATAACAATTTAGAAAGCGTAGGATGCAGCCTAGAAATTTATACAAATGCATAAGCAGAAATTATCTTGAAACTGAACACTAGTCTGCGGTTGAGGTTGAGACGATGCCATTAGTGAAGATAAGATCGTTTTATTATACACCGGAATCAGAACTGTGGCCGATTACTTTTGATAAGCCAGCCCCTTTGATACTTTTGGGAGTAATATCGACCGACAACGGCGAATCGCATGCACGATACTAATCCTACCTTCCAAACTGTCGTCGTGGGATCCCTTTCAGGGTTTCCCGTTACAATTTTCCGGGTATTAATCAACGTTTCACGCGACTGAGGCCTCCATAGTGATTGTAATAAAAACGTGCAGATTTCATGTGCACAATTTCATGGTACTGTGTGACGGGGTGCGGCGACGCGTAACGAACGTTTAGGCGGATGTAAAACTTTTCTCCGCAAACAATGTAATGCTATGCTAGCCTAGGCTACGTTTCATTGTAGACACGCGGTGAGTAACGACGCGCTGTTACCCTATTCCGTTGTTTATTTTAAGAGGCAATGTGTTGAAGGATAATATTATTGAGAATACGCTCGATGATACGGTAAACAAAGCATTCTACCTATTTATTTAAAAGTACTACGCCCTATGGCTATGAACAGAATATTATGAAATCAATTTCGTTCTACAGACAGGGTTTTCAAGTCATCGGATCGAAACCAAAATCCTAGATCTAGAATATAGAATCTATCCCATAAGAAAGTGACCTAGAGTACCTACTAAGACAGCCACTACTATCAGATCCACGAGGTAATATTATCTAGACTAGAGTACAATGTAATAAGGTTCAAAGATCGTTGCAGATCATCATACCACATTAATGTCAATGTAAATAGTTAATATTATCAAAATATTGAGATGATAATTATTTCATTTTGACGCGAGTTAATGGGGTTTAAATATAAACGTTGCTTAAAGTTGTGACGTTCAAACGTCAAAAATGTATGGTTAATCATTACTTAACTTTAAGCAACGTTTATAAATAAACCCCATTTTGTTTATTTACTTTTTGAACATATCATTAAACAAGCCATTGTTTTTTACTGCGAAACATGAAATTTTAATATTCTTATCAACACACGAGACGTTTGTTTTTTTTTATCAAGTATGTTGAAGAACATAAAGCATATTAATTCATGAAATTATTAATAAGGAAGTTCCGAAATGTAATACAGGAAGCGGAAAACCTTATAATCGTACGCAATGAAATCAAGTGCATATTTTATTATTTTAAATCGGACCGGACGACGAACTAAGTTCTAAGAAGTTCGAGCTCGACTTTAAATACATCCTAACTTTGGAGAAAATCTAGTAAAAGAATCCTTGATCATTCGTCCAAACAATTCCTTCCTATATTGGCACCTAAGCAGACGCATAGAACCAAATGTAGCTGTAGGCGAGACTTGGCAGCCGCGTGTAGGCAGACCAAACCTGTTGTTAGGTACTCAAATCGCTGCATCTGAAGGTTATACTCATGTCCAAACTGTATAAGATAATAACCTCTTACACTATAATCTTAATTAACAATGATGTGACATTCGCTGAGTGAGTTGTAAACATCTATTCATTTGATTCAGACCTTGAGTTATTATACGATTATACTGTTATAGCAAGATTGACCTTCAAAATGTCTGGATTAATAGTCTCGTCTCAAATCTTGTAGCAAAAAATGATGTCAAGTATGTTTGTACAATAGTAAGTAATGCTTTAAATGTTTGTATTTTTTGTGCTGCGCTCTCGGCGCGAAATTCTGAGCTGACCTGACGTCATTGAAAGTGATATTTTTACGCTGTTGATCATCGCGAAATAACAACGTACCTGGGCCACAAAAACAAACATTTTTTTTCATATCCGACTGCTGGGCAAAGCAAGGAAAAGATCAAAACAAAAACAATCAAGAGACATGAACACAGTTAGCGTTAATTAATTTATGCACATATTTTTGTGGTATCATTATAAATAACACAAATAATGATATGCATTGGAGTCACTGTCACTTAGCCAAATACAGATTCAAGTTTTTCGCCACGAATCATTAAGAATGTTTTGAACAAATCGTATATTTAGAAGTTTCTCAATTGCGAAACATAGCGTGGAAGTTTAGTAGGCCAAACGTCGAACATAGATGAACGCCCGCGCAACAGAAATGACGTATTTTATCGACCAAAACAACGACCTTAACGCCTGGTTCATACGACACTTGTCCACACAGACGTAATTATCACAGCGGTTGACAGACGATAGCCTTAATTGCCTTGAAGAGACAATGTTCGTGACGTACGAACTCGCCTTAACAGAAATCTAGTAGCTGCCGATATTCGGAGTGGTCCAATTGATTGCTTTCAAAAGACATGTATGTAGTCTCTCTTTTTAATCTTGTAACGTTATATATATACGGTTTTCTTTAGATGATTTAACTTTTCCCTGCTAAGTAGAAGTGTGTCGAAGGACAGACCTTGTAGCTGTAATTTTGTTATTGTGTATTTCTAAGCTTTTTACTGTAGTTGTCATCATTGTTATTTTAGTTGCTAGTCATTTTGTGCGATTACGCTTTGGGTGATAATCAGGTCGAAACCTATAATGTGAACCTAGTGATATACTGGGATTGTTACCCGTTGTAGTTGCCTTTATATAAATAAATAAATAAATTACCATAAGGCCAGTACGGCGTTGAACAAAACATAGACAATTTGTTCGCGACGATACAATGTACGGGAATCTATGCCATAACGCACACGTAGGACAAAATTGACTGCCTGGGATATTCTATCTTCGTAGAAAAATTTTCATTGCCTGCGTGTACGCCGTAGCTAGTAGAGGGTGGCGATAGAGATGTCGGACTTCCTTTACGATACGAACCCGTGGCCTCAACCTAATACCAATAGGCGTTGGTTCAGAGTTTGAAGATTGCCATAAACTGTAGCGTGGTAACTAAGCTACGCTACGGGCAAAACAATTCGTGATAAGAAATAACTTGTTTTGGGCTACGAACTGAATCATACAGTAGAGATCGACTTGAATTGACTCATAAACTAGCAAAAGGCCTTCAGACTGTTTCTATGCAGCTTTATTTTTGTGTACAGCGAAATCACGGCTAACATCAATGAGCTGTGAATCATAGCGCAGAACTTTAATTATATCTTCGACGACATGACAAGCGTTTGATATTCTCTATAATATTCTAGAATAGGCTAAGAGGGCCTTCAAAATACAGCCACGCTGTAACTTAAACAAAAAAAAAACACGACTTTCAAAAGTCAAAATGGTTGCCAAAGCCACATAAATCTTATTTGCGTTCACAGAGTTCGCACGTAACACAAAATTGCAAGTTAGGTAACGCACTTTCTATGACTTTAGTTATAAACTAAAACTACCGTTATAGCAGTTGTTTTATATCGAAATCTGATAAACCTTGTAACGATTTAACATTGGATTGAGGTCAGGCAGTTTGATTCGCTGAAGGTCCTATCGATTCAAGGACTTGTAACCTGTCGTCGAGAATATTTAATTAGTGAAATGATTAACGCTTATTGGAAAGATGGAGTTGTGCCAGTATTGCTGATAAACAGGCGGCGAAAAGATATGATGATAGATGCCTTGTTGATGCTTGTTAAAGGTGTCAAGAGTACAAAATATAGGTTTTTTATTTATTTTAGTCAGGTATAGTATCATTTTATGTCCGCCTGATCAAACCTTAGCTGCCAGCCATTCTCTTTTTGGCTGATGCCTAAATACGGGCGGAGTTTTAGGTCAATCGGACACATCGGTTCCGTTTTCGTAGTCCGAAAACGCATCAAGTACCAACACACAAACAATAATACACGCGGACTGCTTCAAGCCATTACAAACAATACAACGGATGGACCGATTTCATGAGTGCCGCTGTAAAAATACATACGTTTACAGTAAAAACCGTTCATTCGGGCTTGGTAACTAAAACTCGGGTTGGCGCACCGAAATACAGTTGTGACAATCGTGTTTCGTGTTGCGGTTCGCCGCTTCCGGGTGACGTTTCAAATATACATAATATATACGGGCGTTCGTTATTTACCTACGTATCTATAAGGACTTATTTACTAACAGCGCTCGATACGCTATATTCCTGAATATTTGGCTACTTCATTAAAACGGTAAACTTTCTCAATCGTTTCGCTGATCTTGTTCGTTGTTGCCGCTGATTGGCTGGTTTTACGTTGTAAATAATAATTACTTCACGCCCGTATTCCCCGCTGGGGTAGGCAGAAGCACACCTCTGCAAATGTTGGTGTTTCGTCAGATAAATATAAACTGTCAAAACTCACCATTGAGAGACCATTGTAACGTTTATAAATTAGTAGACTTAAAGTCCTGTGTCCATAGGAGACGAGCCTGCTAATGATTCTGATGAGAATGATTGTTGTATAAGGATAACTACCGCAGAATAGTTCTACGATAGATACTTACCTTATGTGTGGTATGCCGATGCCCCCTTGGAGCATCTTATACACTCGGCTCTCATAGAGAAGTTGGGGGTGCCGCGCCTTTATAGATTCAACCTTTACTGCTACCTCCTGTAACAATAGAGAATCACATTGGTAAAAGTCTTTTTGAGTATTAATTACTCGGGCCTATGACCACGGATTTTTTATACGCGCGTTCCCATCAACAGCGTGTTTTATGCCTTGAAAAACCTAATTCTAGTTGCGTTTGTAGCTCGCATAGACCAAACGAGGACGTACGTGTTAATAATTCTTTTTCGACTCTTATAAGAGCAATAGGGAAATGAAAAACGTAAATAGATCAGAAATCTGTATCATGCTTACAAATAAGTAATATTGAACTTGTTTGAAGTGGACTGCAATGGTGCTTGTAAATGATCAGACCAATTACGAACAAAGTAGGCCGCAGTGAACTGTGTGATGTAATGAAGTATTATCAAACCTAATACAAAGTTACATGTTCAATTAGCTACCTTACTACATTTTCACATGAGGCTGGGACCACAGTATTCACACATTTTTAATATTCTTGTAACTTTCATGGCACCTACCTCTCACGGCACGGGTGACTTTCAGCAGAGGTAACGAATTATATTGCTGGTTACTTAGATACGTTCTAACTTTTACGAGACATTTTTATTCTTATTATCAACTAGCTGCTGCCCGCGGCTTCGCCCGCGTGAGTGTCGGAAATTACCCCATACATCCCCATGGGTTTTAAGTATAAATATTGAGTTTCGAGTTAATCGGACAGCGCGTTAAAATTCTTCCATACAAACACTGACACCCCCCAATCCCCCTTTAGGGGGTAATTTAGAAAAACAAAAAACTACAAACTTTATAATTTATTTAGATAACTATTCGTGCGAAGTTTCATGTTTATTACCTCAAGGAATAAGATTTTTCATACAAACTTTCATCCCTTATTTTACCCCCTTAGGGGTTGAATTTCGAAAAATCCTGATACACGTTATTCTTAATTTTTGGGTTTAAGTATAAATATTGAATTTCGAGTTAATCGGACAGCGCGTTAAAATTCTTCCATACAAACTTTGACACCCCCCAACCGTAGGATAGGATACTTTTCCGGGATAAAAAGTACCCAGTGTGGTGCCCAGGATATTAAAGAATAATTATACCAAGTTTCATCGTAATCGGACCGGTAGTTTTTGCGTGATACCTGAACAAACAAACAGACAGACAGACAGACAGACAGACAGACAAAAAAATTTATAATCACAGTTTTGGGTTCGGTGTCGGTCTAGTAACACCCCCTGCCATTTATTTTTTTGATATTTTCAATGTACAGAATTTTCACTTCTACAGATTTATTATAAGTATAGATATAGATATAGATTTCGTCTTGCGACCTTACCGCGTGAGAATCTTGTGACAAAGAGTTCCCTTCGAGCTCGGAACTCGAAATAAAAGTTAAACATAAATGATTCTTTCATTATGCAAGTAAAGGCAACTGGAGATGCATCTGGACCACCTATTGGGTATAAATAAAGACCACAGACTACGAACTAAATATGAATGCAACCCCTTAGTTCCCATGGGTATGTTAAAGAACCGACAATTATGTTATTATCAGAAGAGGTCCTCTTGAAAGCTAATAATATCTTACGATCGAGTCGCTGGGGCAGGATAACAGCTGTTTAGAGTTAAGATTGACGTTACAAAAGGGATTTTTGAAGTTTGATGAATCAGATAAACGTATTGAATTAATCTGTTAAATATTTTGCTATCTTTTCATTATTATTTGATGTGTAATGGACTCATGGACAATTACAGCGAAATTCACACTAGCGATTTGTTAACGAAGGTAGGCGTTATAATCTATATATATAAAATGGTAAACTGACTGACTGACTGACTGATTGGGTGATATATCAACCCACAGCCCAAACCGCTGATCCTAGAGATATGAAACTTGGAGGGTGTGTTCTTTGTGAAGAGTAAGTATCCACTAAGAAAGGATTTTTGGGAATTACACCCCTAAAGGGGTAAAATAGGGGATGGAAGTTTATATGAAAGTCCGTCAGTTTTGAAGTTAGGATCTTCAAATTTTGTGTTTAGACTGGCGATTGAAAATTAATGTATACGTGTCTCAGCGTTTTTGATAATTCCACCCTCGAAGGGTTAAAAAGGGAGTCCTTAATTTTCGAAGAAAAATCACTAAGTGTACTATCTATACTTATGGTTGGAAGCTAACGCACCGGTGTTGTTAGAATTTCAAACCTTAAGGGGGTGAAAAGGGGGATGAAATTTTGTTTATTTTTTAAGTTAAAATTACTAATCTTTCGGCATCAAACAACAAATCCTAATCTAAATCTATATCGATTCTCCCGGAGAAGGAGATGGGGGTGTTCTCCGGGGGAGGGTCCCGTGGCTAAATAATACCAGCCGCACAGGTCGATCGATCAGGTTCACCCCCGAAAGTCTGACAACCATTCTTACCAAGGGGTATCGTATTACCCAGTAACTGCGTTGTGGAGGTCAGATAGGCAGTCGCTCCATGTAAAATATTGTAAAGTTAGAAACAGTACACGTGTACTTATATTATTTTTACTTGAATACAAAATTTAGCGAATAAACAACTTCAATAAAAAACTTCATCGCCCTTTTCAGACCCTTGTGGGTTGAAATTAAAAAAAAACAACGATTTACGTTGTGTTAGTATCCAACCATAAGCCTAGATAGTAAATTTTGTGATTTTTCTTCGAAAATTAAATACTTTTCAACTGCATCCCCCATTTTAACCCTTCGGGGGTGGAATTACCAAAAAAGTTGAGACGTATAAATTCATTTTCAATCGTCATCCTAAACACAAAATTTGTACGGAACGCAAAACGGACTTTCATATAAACTTCCATCCACTATTACCATACTCTATTATATTATGACGTTACCCCTTTATGGGTAGAATTCCCAAAAATCCTTTCTTAGTGGATACTTACTCTTCACAAAGAACACACCCTCCGAGTTTCATGTCTCTAAGTCCAGCGGTTTGGGCTGTGTGTTAACATATCACCCAGTCTGTCAGTCAGTCAGTCAGTTCACCATTTTATATATAAGTAGATTTATCCTGATGTTAAAAATATTAAAGATAAAGATGGAGTAGTTATGCGACAGAGCCATTTTGACTCCAAAAAACGAATAAATGCATTCGAAGGTGAAGAAATGATTAATAATTCTGTTGACACCATGGTCGATATGGACGAGTCGGTTAATTATCCTGTAGAATTTTTGAACTCTCTTAATCCGCCGGGTCTTCTTTGTCACAGACTTATGTTGCGTGTAGGTCCTCCTGTCATATTGCTTCGAAATATACGGCCTCCAAAATTGTGCAATGGAACTAGACTCCAAGTAACAGGTCTCCGCCACAATGTTATTGAGGCCAAAATACTAACTAGATCTGCCAGAGGAGAAACAATCTTCGTGCCACGTATACCATTGATACCAAATGATCTTCCGTTTGAGTTTAAAAGATTGCAGTTCTCAATCAAGGTTTGTTTCGCAATGACTATTAATAAGTCGCTGCGGGGACAAACTCTGAAAGCTGGAGTTGATTTGCGGCAAGACTGTTTCTCCCACGGCCAATTTTATGTGGCTTGCTCCCGTGTTAGCTCTCTCCAACTAGCCTGGTTGTTTTAGTGCCCGCTTCCGAATCAGTGAAAATGATTGTATAATTATAGAGAAATACTGTGAAGAATTTAGGTAGATACCGGTCTTTTACAGTAGGTATTTCTTTACAGTATTCCTCAAGTATCACACGTAATGGAGGACAATTAGCCATGAACAAAGCTCTATATTGTTTTTGTTATAATAATTCATAATTATCTAGAAAAAAAAAAAAAAAAACTACGCAGACGAAGTAACATAAAATAGTAACGAAGTCAAACCTTACATTGAATATTCGAGTCCAATGCCGCAAATATAGTTTTTAGAATTTTGGTCTATTTGTTTGTTATGTTCCGGTTTGCACAAAACAAATGCACTGATTTGAATTCTATTTATCACACAGATAGTTTGTAACCTGGATTAACCTATAGGTTATTTTTTAATCCCGGTAGTATGTTCACGTCGGATATTTTTCGACATCCACGCGGGCGAAGCCGCGGGCAAAAGCTAGTAAACGATAAATGTATTTATTTCTGTCAGTAGGTTTTTACAAACACAGGTTTTGTCGACGGAAGAATAGACAAAATGACAGATTGTGATTGGTTTATCTGTCATTTTGTCTATTCTACCGTCGACAAAACCCGTTTCTACGGTGGTCATGTTACGCGTGCTGGAGTATGTACAGACTTAAGTGTTGCAAATAAAGTTATCGGTCAAAGCTAACTTTTGTTGACATGATGGGTAAATTTTAAGAGTAATGTCACACAATATGTACACATATCGCCAATTTTGCGTGCAAGTGTAACATATGGCACTCTACCACCTGTCAAAGCATTACACACATTTCATAATGGACATCTGGGGTCACTCATATTGTCACTACTTGGACCATTCAGTGGACAAACTAGTAAGTTAGGGTTTATAGTCAAAATACTTCATGCAAATTTTATATTCGAGGGAAAGCAAAGAGCGGTTTCACAAAAAGGAAGAAGGCACATCGTGATTATAGCTTTGTATCGTATTTCGATTACGCCTGCAATGCGTGCAACGTGTACAAGGACTTGTAAGTAATGAAACCATATGTGACTTGTCAATCCAAGCCGGGGACTTTGTTGCTCCACTTCTCCCCAGCTAAAGCACTAGGAAGTGGTAAAGGGCGGGCGTTTGGGTTATCGCAATAATACCCATTGACAATCACTAATGGTTTAAAAATAAAATACCTACCTGGGCGTTTTGGAGGGCTATCTTACTTATGTCATTTTGACAGTTAAAAAGTGCAGATTCTCAGCCCAGTTTGAATAAATGACTTTTTATTTTGATTTCTTATGCAAGCAAAGTACAGTCGAGTCTAGTATCCAGTGTGACATGAAAAAATCAGCCGATATTAGAGACTTTGCCTCTCATATCATAGCCAAAAAAATAATCAGAAGAGTGAAGTTAAGTACTGCAGTGACATGCTTTGATTTCGTACCGAGTCTGATGAAAGACAGACATACTGAGAAGATATTGTTTAATAAAAAATACGCAATTATGTTGACTCATCATATCAGCTGATAAACATCCTGCTTGTGGCTTTTCGTGTGTGACTGCTAAGTTCTACTAAACTACATGATGGATTTGATGTAGCTTTCACCATCATTTAGAAAATTTATTTCAGAAAGTTTATGTGCATAACACATAAATCTTGATATTTCTGACATGCTTTGCACCCATGCGATTTAGGGACGTGTGCCCCTTTTTCTGTAATTAAATGTAGTGATTGTAACCACCATGAGAAAAAAACAGATTTGTAATCAAAGTATGCTAATATAGCTCTACAGGAGGATGCATACAATCCCATCATTGCCTATTACACCTACAGTCAGATAACGTTTGTTGAGTTCACCTTGGGAAGACTACAAAGAGTACAAGCAAAGATGTGAAAGCTGATTACTTTTTGACAACCTTGTTGACTGGGTAAATATCAACAAAACAATTTTTATGGCAGTTGTTTTGTTGTTCAGTATATATTATTTAAAAAAGTAAGGCAAAGCACAAAGGGTTGTAACTTATATGTAAATCAAGAGGTAATGGTTAGGTCCTCACTATTATAAAACTCCTTAAAGAGGTTGAATTAAAACCTCAGCCATAAGAATTTTTTTTTGCAAAAGAAATGTTAAAAACCAATGTTATAAAAATCAGGTCAAGATTTTTATCAAAACGATATGATATGAGAACTCGACAAATAAATCCATCTTTTTAGTTTAATACTTGCATGCAAGACCATCAACAGTTTGTTAGAATGTTTATAACGTTTATTCAATGTTCTACAAATAGCCTTGTTTAGCTTTGCTAGTGATATAAGTTTTCATAGTCACAATAATAATATTATGCTTGTTCATCCAAAGGTCATAAATAAAAATATCTAATTTAACTGAAGTTGAATATCAAAATATGAACATTCCTAACACAAATGAATATTAGTTGTATGAGATATTGTATTCTTGGAGATCATGAATCATTCTGAAACTGTACCTATTTGAGTTTTTTGTTATCAAACCATATGTATGGAATCCCTGTTTTTAGGAATTTAATACATTGTTACAGTATTTTCAATTTGAAAGTTAAGACTAGACTACATTAATGTCAAGTTTACATTAGACTTATTATTTTTTTTTTTTAATTTTTGATAAGAATATACTATTATAGTATAAACAAATATTTAAATGACAAAACATATGTGCTAACATATCTAATAAGTATTAGTACTAACAGTAAACTCTATACTATGTATAAAAACACTAATATAATAATATTAGATTTAGTTCAATAGACTGCAGCAGTTTTTCAAAGCTTCCTTCCTCCTACAATTTTGCTGGTCCCAACTGGGTCCACAATTATAACATATTATTTTAAGTTAGCACCTAATTACACATTGTGGAATGCAAATAAAGTATTGACTTTAAACTGCAAGACAAACAAATAGATCCATAAAACAGGAATATAAACTTGAAATATGCTGATTTGGAGTATTTTTAGTCCAGGTAATGATAAAGTGGTCCAAACTAACAGTAAGTAACATAGCCTGAAATTATGACCAGTATCTACTAAGTCAGATTGTGATCTGAATGGGATTTTTATTGTTTCTCAAAAATTAGTATTATTGGAATAGTATTATCCAAATAATGCAGAGAAAGCATTGACAACAGAAATAACAACCTTACTTGGGGTATAGATTGGTTCTATTCTATAACTATTTTAATATTTACTATTACTGGATACTTGGCTAAATAGTGAAAAGATAAATAAAAGTTTACAAATAGTCATTGTTTGAGTCAACATATAAACAAATATTTGTACCTGAACATGAAAACAAAGAGCCACATAAATGTGTATAAAGATAAGTATGAATAGGTTTTTCTTTAAAGTATACGTAACATTTGAATACTCACAAATGATTAAGGATATTGGTTTTTCTTAAATGGAAAGCTAGGAAAATACCTACCTACCAATGAGTCATACAGAGCCCTAAATATCAAGATAAGGCAATTTATAACATTTTGAGACTTATGGGTGTATATTTATCATGGAAATTGTATAATTTTGATGATTGAGCAGTGAAGTTTCGTTTTTTGCAAAGAAACATAAATAATAAGAAAACTGTAACATGGTACAGAGCAACAATATACCTATTGTTAGCCAACAGCTGGTTCATAAATGGCAAATTACAAGTCTGTAGACATGAAGAAACTCATCAGTGTTATTTCACAACCACTACTCAAAAGCTATTGTTAAAATGGAATATTGCGAAACATAAGCTTTGTGACTACAAAAATAACGAATTAGCTTATAGTTAAAAAATCACAAGACCCTTACAATAGTGACCTCTCATCATACATTTTGAACAAGGTGTATTTTTCGAACTGCCCTAATTACGTAAATCATGAAACTCTTGGGAAATATCTTACAATATCTGTTGAAATTCACAACTCTAGTCTGTGCTGATTACAATCAAAAATACGCCCAGACCGCCATTTTCAAGAACAAAAACCCCGAAATACACGGCCGTCTTGACACAAGAAATCGTTCCTTAGAAATAGTCCAATGAAAAATCAATCTCAGAAATGTTATTTACCTCTCCATCGTTGATATTTATTCCTAAAAAGATATCTCCGAAGCTGCCACCGCCGATTTTGCGAATAACGTTGTATCTTTCATTTATAATTACATGTTTCCTGGCTAACAACATGCGTTCAAAGGTAGCCATTTTCTTTTTCCTTCATCACTCGTTGTCACTAAAATTATTGGTGGCCCATCGCACCGAGTGAAATTTTAACACAACACTTAGTTAATTTATCGTTTATAATACTTCAAAAACACTATAAACCGTAGAAACACTTCGAAAAACCACTGAAAATCATTTTATTACGAAGTCTAAAAAGGTGTCGTCAGCCTATTTCATGTGACGTCACAATGGCAGTGTTGCCAGCTTCTGGAATGATTCAAATCTACCATGATCGAACGCGCTTATGTTGCCAGCATGTTTTAATTAATATTACCTGGTAGTTTTTTTATTATTATTTCGCCTAAGCATTTCAATTAATTTCAAATTATTTATTTAATTTTTAGTAGGATTTTACTTATTTTTTATTACTACCTGCTAGATGATCAGCGGGGCTTTGACGGTTAATTAATTATTGTTTTGTGTTTTTTAACTATTTTGCACAATCATAATGCTGGTAAGCCGATCACGATTCACGGGCTCACCAGTAATGGTGTGGTGGACAGGCACCAAAACTCTAGTGACTAATGCATAGTACTGACTGGAAGACATTGCCCATCAGTGGAATTGATGACTCAAAAAAAATTGCAATATCATATTTAAGGTCAATAGCTGCTTTGCCACAATTATAATTATTTATTTTTAAAAGATCATTTTATATCTATTTCATTTCACATTAACACAAGCTTATCAAAACTGCTCTAAATTTGTCTACAAAAATCACACATTGCAGTGTTTTTGACATGAAAAGAGATAAATAATGATATCAGTAATATCCAGTGATAATGTTACTTTAGATTGGCTGGTAGCTGATTATAATGTGATATCTTTCATTCAGTTGTAATATCACAAAAAAAAGACTTATAACTTTACTAAGAATTCATTTTAAGATTTCAGCATAGTTTTTGTGATCTACAGTAGTTTTGAAGTCGGATACAAATAATAGTTTTCTTCTATTATCACCATGATTAATCTCTAATTGAATTAAAAACACATGTTTGGATGTTGAAGTTCCAGCTCAAACTTTGATAAATTAGAACCAGGATAATAAATATCATGTCACCTTTTAACTTACTACCCCTTATTCATAATCGTTTCTAAGTGATTATTGGCTTCTGTTATTCTTAGTGTGGTGATGGCAATATAAATAGAGTCTGCCTATAATTTTGCTTCGAGCATGGCACCTTCAATAGGGTCCATCAGCATGCAGCAATGATGCATTTTGATGTTTAAACGTCTTTTAACTTTAAACAATGTTTATAAAATAGGGTTATTGTCCTAACGGCTATTACAACTGAACATAGTATAGTCCATTTTTATCGCCATGTGAGCCTGTTTGAGTGTTTGGTAAACAAAAATCTTGGATAATGTATAAAAGTTTCCAGCCAGAATATTTGACATAGGTGCCGATTCTCTTGTACACCGAACTAAACTATCACAAAAATTCGGTAATTTTGGCTATGAGAATCTTGTTGTATGGGAGAATGTGCAAAAAAAAAGGGAATTTAGCTAATATGAGATCTGTCAATAAAGAGTAGTCTTAACTATAAATGACAGCTCATCAGAATCAATCAACATCATATTATTGCTATAATTATTCAATCATTATTTTGGCTGTTTATTTAATCAATCATACAAGCCATTATCCAAATTTACAAGGCAAGATTCTAAATTAAACAAAGCTTCAAACATGTACATTTTCCTATTTTATATATAAGTTATTTGTAAAAATGATTTAAGATTGCCAGAGTCATTTTAACAAGAAATATCCTGTGGATTTCCAGTATACGGTAAGAACAATAATTGACTTTAAAGTTTTGTATAGTTAAGGTCTGGTACTCAAAAATAATGTAATTGGTTCCTGTACTTATTTGATACAAAAGAGGTTGTTATATTTTATAATGTTATTAAAGACAATGGGTCTCTGTTCTGACAGGTACCAGCCAGGAAATTCATTAGAATGGTAAACATGACTGACAATGTGTACATCAATAACAATTTGGTTTACACATTAGTAGGGTTTATTTTACATTGGGTTGGCCAATAATATCCTGAAAATAATTATTCATGGAGTGACTTCTTAAATCTGTTACCACAGTCCAAATTCGTAATGTGTTTAAGCAAATGGACAAAATAGCTGATAACTTTGCATTTACACAAAGAACTTTATAATTTCAATATCCATAGCAATAGACATGTGGAAAAGATAATAATTAAGCTAGAAATGAGTAAAAATATTTGTTAAATATAAAATATATGGAATTTCCTAGCTATGCTAGTCAGTGACCCATTAATATAGTTTAACCAAGGTCAAAGCTAGTGTTATTTATGTACAGCTATAAAACCAAATTCTATGTGAGTTTTACTGTATTTGTGTGAAGTCTTGAGCATAACAGTTCCATACAATAAGTTCTATGATGTAATGGTAATGCAGTAGACCCCATGATACACTGACCCAGTAACAATATTACAATCAGCATAGAAAAAGTAAGATTTTACAGCAGAAAAGTGTTAAAAATACACCAAATTGCTCAGATTGAGCTCGAGGAGGTCATCTTTGAACAATAAAAGAGCATAATGAGGTGAAAGCTCACACAGACGCGATTTATGGTAGAAAAGGTAAAATATAGTACGTCAATACGTATTTTGGGAACACATCAAGAAATAATTTGATTTGACTGTAGATTAGTCATGCAATCTCCGACGACCCTGGAAATATCACATCAACGTTCAATCTCCATTTCCCTACATATGTACGTCATAGAAAATAATCAACATGCACCCCTCTCCCCGCCATAACGTGCCATCGGTGACGCGTGGGCCTTCGCAATGTTACGAAAGCAAATTGTTTAACGCAGGACATATCAAATACATGGTATAAATCACGTTACCTCGCCACTCGCGATGTTGATCGCTAAATAAATATCACCAAACGATCCTCCGCCGATTTTTTTCAACACCTTATATTTTCCAGTAATCAATAATTCCTTCCGTGAACTCATAAAATTCGACATGGTTGCAGATTATTTATAATCGTCCGTGTATTTGTAAAATATAACTCGAAAGCACTAATTACGCACTTTTAGAATAAAAACAATAATAAATTCACGGCTACATTTTACGAAACTGTGACTGAATGGAGGACGTAATGCGTTCGAAAAGTAGGCCACGCGTATATCTCAGTACTTTCTTCCGATTAGAATTTTAAAAAATATTTGTGTCTCAAAGGTATTTAAATAACACAACAAATATTTTTAAAATTATTGTGTAACTTTTGAAGTGCAAATATGCGTTTGATACTGATGTATGGTGTTTTCTATTTTTAAATTATTATAAAAATCAATAAAATATCGAGCAAGGAGGTAATATCATCTAGTTTCTAAACGTAGCCATTTACGTTTAATGTTGCCAGTTGACAATGATGTAGCTTTTTCTGTTTGGTAGAATTCTCAAACAGTTGGATGAAACGTAGACGGCTATAATGAGAACTAACCAAGAACTAAATGTGATTGTGATTGGTCTTATTTTATTATAGGAAAAAGTATCAACAAGGTCTTGCGGTCAAAAACCATGAGTAAAACCTGCTGGGGTTGTCGCGATAACGCGAACTACACTTAGTGCGCTCGATTTTACTCAGTGAGACGTCAAGCGGTGTGCGAGAGAAAGCGCGCGAAGTAATAGTTCGCTACATCGCGACAATGTAGCCGTAGTATTATAATATACAAGTGAAAAATACCTATGTAAGATGTACATGAATAGGTAACGCAATTTTTTTAAATTATGGTAGGTACTTCATTATTATAATAAATTAATAGTCAAGCTGTTATTCTGGCAGTAGTTCCCATGACTACTCAATCTGACGCGCGGTTCCGAGTTTCTTCTAGAGTGCTCGCAAGATAAGTCTGCGCGCAGCTGAAATCGGAACTAATAAGTATGCCGCCGTCTTATGGTATAGTAAGGTCAAATTAAATATAATTATTTAATTAATTAGTATTAATATAAGATGAATAATATTATGAGTAATTATTAAAAATAGATTTAATTTAAATAGCACGCCAGCGCCACCTGTCGTGCGCAGACATATCTTGCGCGCACTCTACAACCGTTCAAATAGGAATACTTATTAGTGTTCTGTGGTTCAAATTAGCGCGCGTTGTCGCACTCTTTGAAAACAAGGCACTGCCCTTAACAAACATTCAGTGTAGCGCGTTAACGGGCGCGCAGATTTATATAAGTAGGAACAAGGCCTTCATAGAGTTACAATAAAATTCTTGCTGAAACTAGCAAGAAACTTAATTAATATTATTGAGTAGGTACTATATTATATAAGTGTATTTTTTAATTGTAATGTATGTATACTTTTGGGAAATAATTTGAAAATACTCACATGCTGTTCAATGGGTACTTGTAAGGAAGTCTTGTTTATTCATTTTAAAGTTTTATGGCAGAACTACAACTTGTAAGAAATAATTGTCTGATATCATATAGCATCACTGTAGATAATTAATGAGTCATTAAAATAAGCAGAATGATTAGTAATGGTATCTTTTATCTAAACAATTAAGATTATCATTTGAACTTGAACAGACACCACTTCAAAAGTTTCCATACATTAGTTGTAAATACTTTGCATCTTGTAAAAACATTGTTTAACTAAATGATCAGCCATAAAGTTATAAGCTACATTCAATAATTTTGAAAATAAATCATGAATATGTAAATGAAAAAAATAAAGTTTTTTTTCATTTATATTATACTTGTAGCTTTGATTATAAGACTTGTAGCTTTGATTATACTTGTAGTCATAAAGTTCACCTGTTATTTTTCATTATTTATTTTACTGTTATTGTTTTATTACATTTGAAAATTTCTCAAATATGGTTGCCTAAGAAAATACTCTTTTGGAATTAGTTTGGAGATAGTTTCAAAGTATGATCCAGTTATCATTGTGAACTTAAGCATGCTTAGGTACTAAACTCAAAAGTTTCAAAACTAAAACTTTTACTATGGCTGGTGCTAAAGCGCAAAGTTCGCAATAAATACGTCTCGTGGCTACTAGTATTCACTGCCACGGTCGACTGTCTTAACAATCAACGACGTCTTCGTGATGTAACTAAGAATAAATTGGTAATAGACCGATCTAAACGTATGTAGGTTAACATTCAGATGCCCTTTGCATACCAATACTTTTAACTATTATTTGACCACTTGTGCACTTTGAAAACACTTAAAACTTGCTATACATGGAGCCCGATAGTTTAGTTGTTTATTAATAGCAATTGAAAGTCACTTACCTCACCATTTGAAATGTTTATGCCTAAATAAATATCTCCAAACGAACCGCCACCTATTCTTCTGATTATTCTGTATTTACCGGTAATTAATAACTCTTTCCTAAAAGCTAGAGCATGTTCAAACGAATTCATGGTGGGTTTAAGTTCGTCAGTTTAATTTAAATAGAAAATTTTGAACAAATTATCACAAAAATACTTCAAGTAAACACTCCAACACGTTAACAGCTGCGACCAGAGTTGCCAATTTATTGCAAGATAAGACCAATGTTCAATGACATTAGATAATTATAGTTTCTGAACGGATATTCCTTGCAAGTACATTTTTGATGACGTACGATAGATTTTAAATTATTATCATTATCCAACAAAATAAATACAATACATAGATTTTTCGTTTCATTGAAAACTCATAATAATCTCAGCCCAATATCACCCACTGCACGGTGTAGGCCTCTTTTCTTTACTACCAGTCTGCACGGCTTTTCCTTGGTCTTTTTGTTTTTATCCGACTGCGCTGCATCCGAAATGGAGGGTAATGTTTCCAAGCTTGTTTATGAGAAAGAATACCTAACCAATCACATGGCTACCTACCTAGCAAAGATGACTTTTCCACCGAGCTGGCTGTAGCGCCCGTAGCAGTAGTTAAGTCAGAATCTAGTTTGCAAGAAATGGGACACTTCCTGTTCTAAAAGTGAATTGGCAAAACCCGAACGCTGAAAAAAATAAATTGTTTATTTCAATTACAAAGGGCATGGGGATACAAGTTATTGGAGAACACCTTTTAAGCAAGGAATTGCTTGTGTTAGGTGACTCCGCCCTTCCACTTAACATTAACATATGCGATTTAAATGTAGACAATGTAAACATACAAACAAATGATTGGGTAACTTTCCATTATACAAAACAGCATTATGAATGCAAAGCGTTATACGTAGAAAAGGGCTAAGCCGCGCGTATACGTGTGTTATGTGTGAGGGTGGGTGTGAGTGTGTGGTGTGAGGATGTGTGGTGTGTAAATTATAATTAGCATATTTAATTATTCTATCGCAAATTAACAACCTATCCAATATTAAAATACTAAAGTGTTCATGCACAATGCAATACACAATGGTAACTCCTTCCATTGTCACAGTTCACGACTTGATGAAGTCATGACCATTTTTGGAAAAGTGTGTTAGGTATTCATTCTTCTACATTTAATGGCGGATTTTTGCAGCTCGGTAATGCGGCCATTTCGCCAAAATATATTTGCAGTCTACTTCGGTATGTAATCTTTAATTACGGCTACTGTTTTACGCTGCGATGCGGCCCGTCTGTAGTGTGCGATATTTCATTAAAAAATATGAAAATGATCTAGGTTTTTTTGCAATACGTTGCGTTGCCGCGTGACCCGCCCCATCGTGCGCGAGCCTCATTGCAATAGAGTGAATAATGAGTGATAAATTCAAATTAGAAATCTGAATTTGTCTGAAATAATACTGCGTTCCGGCCCGCCGGGGCTCCTAATATGATTTGGCGCATTTTTGCAATGTGCGCTTAGCCATAAAGGTCCTATGTAGATTTTTAATACCTGCACGTCTGCAGTTATTTTTCTGATTTGAAACAGGGTAGGCAGCGACAAAGGCGCGGGATGAAACATGATCCAACACATGAATTCTTCTAATAAACATATTGTTCTTTATTCAGTAATAATAACGTACAATATTACAGTGTCGTGTTGTATAAAATAACAAACATTCACAATAAATACGTAACACTTAAAATGATAAAAATATCTAAAATGGTTCTTGTTTATAAATTCGAGTAAAATTGACGTAAAATAAAAACGTTTTTTATACATAATTAAATGAGTAAAAAGTTATTCTCTATTTTCTAGTTCGCATGCTATTAGTACTTATCGACTTCAGAATTTCGTGTTCTACCAAAACTACTATTAGCAGTTATGAATACATTTAATTATCTAGCAAACTAATACACGAGTGAAAACCCAAATTCACCTAATCCGTCCTATCCGTTTCCTAGTCAGTAATCTTTTGTGACTAAAATCTGAGGCTAAAACTACAGACCTCAGTTTCAAATGACACTTATGGCAACACCAAACTAATGAAACCTACCTAGTGGTTTCTGGTGGATGGTACAATACTGCGTATTTCCAATCGGCTTTCAATGGGGAAGACATGAACCATCAGTCAATAGGTTTATCTGGCAGTATTTGTTAAACGCTGTCTAAACTATTAATAGTAATTTGATGTTATAAGTATTAGTAGTAATTTTATATGATTGGTCAGTCTATAACTTATAGGCCTTAGTTAACTATAAAATAAAGGCCTTAGTTCTGTGCATACAATACGGCCGATGAATTATGGCCGGTCCGAACTTTGAGCAAAAGGCTGCGCAATAATATTTTTTGTGAACCAAATGGTGACATGAGGCGAGTGTGTGTGAGTGGACATGCGCGAAAGTTCGGAGAGCCTATGTTCAGACCGGTCATGTCATCGGTTGTATTGTACGTGAGACGCATTTATGTATTATAAATCAACTTTCAATATTTTATTTGTAAAGATCGACGGCCCAATGCCCATAACCTATTAAAACACGCTTGGTTTTCCACAGAATAAAAATATTTTTATTGCATAGGAAAAAATAAAAGCACTTACAAATTATAAACATTGACATTCGGTATAGTTTCGATTGATACTTAAAATGTTATAACAAATAAAATGGTTACGAATAATAAAATTCCGAAATCCATTACAAATCTTGTGGATATGCTTCTGAGACCATGGTGACCTGAATGAAATGTGACCAATATTCTGGTAAGGATTCTGTAGCCAGTTTGCTTAAGATGGGACCCTTATACATAAATAATTTAATTGTCACAGTCATATGTTCATTTGGATACTACTGCGACATGGTTAGAAATTTTCAGGAAAAAAAAAACGGAAAATTTGAATAAAATAAGATGGAGGGTTAAATACAAAGTTTTGGTGGACTTCCTTGCGTCCCTATCGATCGATAGGTGTTTATAATGACACGAAGGTTCCTGAATCACTTTTTTATTTAGCTCCGAAAGTTGAATGTGTGTCCCACTCTAATTTTTCTACGGTGTCATCAAACAGTCTGATTAATTATAACGATAATAATGTAGGTATATCATCAGCAGAGTCAAAAGAAATCCCAAATGCCTAAGGCATTAAGTCCGCCTCTGTACATTTGTGTGCTTGAAGTATTAAATAAATAAATCTATTATGCATTGTAAAAGCACCTCCCCTTTAAAACCTAAACTATTTTTTTATTATTCGGATATCTAATAACATAAAGAGGTGCCATCAAGTTTTTTTTTTTAACGTGAAATTTCGCCTGTATTCTGGTAGTAAACAAAAGATTAGTTACTACTGCTAGTTACTAGTAGAGTACTTGCTACGGTTACGGAACGTTACAATGTGAATAGTCGCACACGCACTAAGCAAGTTGCATTGCTGTTTATAGGTCCATGCACACACATCAGTCACGTCAACGTCAAGTCGCCGATCAGTCACGTCCATTTCAGGGACGTGTGTAAACAGATAGTCAGTCAGTCAGTCATAGCAACGCCTGTTTCGTTCGTAGCAATACAAGTTTTGACTTGCCGGTGACGCAACGTCGACTGAGACCCGCAGGTAGTGACTGTGTGTGTAGTCAACGTCCTACAACTTCTACATAACTATATTTTTTGACGTCACATGATCGGCGACTTGACGTTGACGTGACTGATGTGTGTGAATGAACCCTAAACAATGCAAAAAAATCATAATATTTCACCACGTAATAACCACGATTCATTCAGGCCAGCGTTTCCACTACGTTTAACAGTGTATAATATTTATTTATTTCGATTTTTTCTTAAGGTGAAGGCATGCACTTGAGGCGTTCAAATGCGGCCTTTTCTAACGCCTGGCGATGGTCAGGGTGGGCTATCTTGATCAGTTCGTATGCTCTCTGTCGGAGCGACTTGCCGAATAAGTTAGCAATGCCTTGCTCAGTCACCACCCACTGTACGTGCGCACGACTCGACACGACGCCAGCACCTGCAAGTTATAAAATGAATACTTTTTACTTATTATATTGGTGAGAGCGCAAGGGGGTCTACAATCTAAGCACGATCTGTAGTTTCGGCCGAAATTACGGACATTTCTTTCTCCGTATCACTTTCGGACATATGATAATTCCGGGGCCCGAACTGAGAATGAATCTACTCCTGATTTTATATTTGACCGTACGAAAAATTTAATTAGAAACTTGTTTTGACGGATCAACTACTTTAGAGTAGGGCAGGGCGGGTAGGGTTGCCCGCGAAATTCAAACTTCCTTACGTTTTTTGCAATTTGCACAGTCCGCGAGGTTTAAGCTGAGCTTTGCATTTGTGTGAGTGATTACAAAAGTGTAAGGTGCGTGCCGGTTTAAACAAAGCACGCGTCACGCTCTAGGCCGACGTCACACCTACACTATCTATGTGCTGTGTGCACATAGAGAGTGTAGGTGTGCAAATGCAAAGCTCAGCTTATACCTTGCGGACTGCATTAAGTTGTATGTTGATCAAAATATGATTCGCGACCGTAACAAATATGTATTTACTTTGTAACGATTTTATTAAATAGTCATTAAATGGGGTAATTTAAGGTTTCATTTTTAATGGTCCGGAAGTATTTCAACGAAAGTCTTTAAACATGGATAATTTTCAAGTAATTTCGCGGGACATGAGGGCTGTCACCCCTAGGCAGATTACTTAAAACTATGATTAAAAAAGGATTTTTTTTGTTATTTGGACGCGATTCTCGTCACATCTGTGAAACTTCGGCAACTAATATAAAAAGAAAATTGAAAGAAATAAAAATATTTATTGGGACTCACACAGGAAGAAAAAAAAACAAAAGTATCTCGTACTCATACTCAAAAAATTTAAACTAACCTTTTGGCCTAACCAAGCTCCTAAATGAATGTGAATTACTAATTTAGAGGCGGCGCCAACATAATAATTAATGAAGATCGATCAAGCTGCCGTAATTTTATTTACTAGGCGTTGAAGAACTTTACCTTTTCTTGTCAGTAAAAAAATAGCAAAAACCCTGCAATATACTGACCAACTTTAAGCGTGGGCACGATCTTGGACTCTCCCTTTTTGGTGACAGACACAAGCGCGATGATGGGCTTGCCTCGCCCGTCCACGCCCTCCGCCGAGCCGCGGATAAAGTCTACTTGACCACCGAAACCGGAGAACATGCGCGTACCTGGAAAGAGAAAACTTAACATCATGCCTCTATTCTTCAAAGGGTTGGGCAAAGGTGTACCTATAGTGCAACCACATTTCGCTAGTTATGTTTAAGTCCCATAGGGGGCGAGTCTATAGCCATCAAGTAGGTACAAATCCAGATCCCGGGAAATTCTAGTTATTTTAGTGTAGTGAAACGTAGGACTAGTTACAATAAACAAAGACGGTTTGAGTCAAAAATTTCAAATTACTTTTGTTTTATATTTTGGCAAAATCTTCGTCCATTATTCGTTATTCGAACAGAGCATAATTATGGCATACAACGCAACAAGGTTATTTTGGCACGTGGCCAAATTCGGAACTAACTCCGCCATCTTGTTCTGACATACAATGGCAGGGGTGTCCGCCATTGCTCCCGCTTGGTGGCGCTAGTGAGTTTGGAGGTCATAATCATAGTCAATCTGTGGTCATCATTTGAATTTTTGGTGAAAACCTCAGTGAAAACTTCGTCGCTCCAAATAAATCCAATGTTTGACAGCTCGCATGACCCCCAAAACACCCAGCGCCATCTGCTTTGAGCTTTTCTGACCAAACCTGCCTGCCTGCCATTGCTGTGACACAATTTCACGAATGTGCACCAACAACGTTCCCGCGTCACTCCGCCATACAGACGCCAAAATATCCTTGGATACCGGCACGGTTCTTGAGCGCTCGGCGGAAGAGTGGGGTTTGCGCATCGTACACTTATGACAAAAAAAAACTCACTTTTGCGCAGGTGAAGGTCAGCGCTCAAGAATCGTGCTGATGATTGTAGCACTCTTTATAAGTGTTGTTCACATACCTAAGTCAAGTTCCAACAATTTGTTATAAGTAAACAAGTGACTTACCAATAGAGTCTGCGCACACTTGTCCCGTGAGGTCGACCTCGATGCACGAGTTAATGGCCGTCATTTTCGGCTGTAGTGATACTATGTGGGTGTTGTTCACGTAGTCAATCTCCAACATTTCTGCAGATTTTAAGTAAACTTATTTATTTATTTATTAATAACCAACTTATATTTACAGTTTGCACTACAATTACAAGTTATCCGTTAATAGTGACACATACAATCATAAAATTAGGTTAAATAAAATGAAACTTGTTAAAATAAAATATAATGTAATAAAACCTAGCCAGACAACATTATTACTTTTACTGACGATCTTTTATTATTATTTTACGAAGACTGGACCTTACTTCCGCGATAAAAGTATGCACGTCAATATATCCGTTAAAAATACAATAGACGTAGAAGTCTCGCCTGAATCAATTAACTATCTTAATATATCCGTTGCATGACACGAGCGCGAGTTAAGTGAATTTTAGGTAATCGACATAAGATTAGAATTACAATTAGGTGGAAAACGTGCGCTTGTAAAATGCAACAACTATAATGATCACTGATCAGTAGGCCTAGGACGACCATTTTGAAATATGGCAACGTAAATCAATCGTTACTGTATGTGAATTTTTGAGGAGCTCGTGGCTAAGTATATCGTGGTTATATATTAGGTATGTTGAAACTGTTTGTACTTCTGTCACTTGTCCCTTAAGGTTCATTAGAAAACCTACGTCAGACTGCATTTGTCTGGCATTAATGCTGAAATGAACCTTTTTGGCGCAGCCGTGAGGCACACACTATTGTTGCATTATTTTCAGTTTTTTTTTATTTTTGTTTTTTGTATATTATGTGTTTCTCGAACTGTGTCCAAATAAACATTATTCTTTCTTTCTTTCTTTTCTTTTAAGTAATAACAACCGCGCGGCTCGATCCATCAGGTTAAGCTACGCTGGCCGGGGTTGGTCCGTGGATGGATGACAATCTTTACATACCGAGAGTCCTCCATGCCTCGGAAAGCATGTTAAGCCGTCTTTGACAGTCAGTTACACCGTCAGAAGCTGAAAGTCAGACAACCAGTCTTATCAAGGGGTATCGTATTACCCAGTTACTGGGTTGTGGAGGTCAGATCGGCAGTCGTTCCATTAAAAATCCTGGTATTCATCTGCATCCAAATCGACTGGAAGCCGACCCCAACATAGTTGGGAAAAGGCTAGGCAGATTGATTAGTTACATTACCGTATCATAACCTGATGGATCGAGCCGTACGGCTGTTATTACTTAGCCACGAGCTCCTCTACTATACGTCAAAACATTCGTCCTAAGCTTACTGATACTCCTAGTATTGAATGATAATACTGACCAATGAAGGGGTTGTTATCGACGAAATCATACAGTTCCTTGTTTCCGACGAGGAAACTGCCGACCATACGACCTTTGTGGAACTTCTTCCTGGAAAAAGAAATAATAATCATTAATTACCATACTTAATGTAATATAAAGGCTATAAAGCTCTATGCCAACTTAGTATTAAGCTATGGTCTGTTTCAAAAGTATCTGACGAGAATGTAAACAAATGGATCAGAAAATATATCTGTGATTATTGGATACTTTTAAAACCGAAATTCCAATTTTAAATCACCTAGAAGATGTATTTTTATTGTACAAATTAAGTAGAAAGTTTTTTTGCAACTGAATCTTCATAAGTAGTGCTTTTATGCATAAAATATACAGCTTCGTAGTGAAAGAAATTTTTAAAGTTCCTAACTAAGCTTCAAGAATGCGCCAGACTCACAGCTTTCATAATAATTAAATTGTTCAGGTCGAACATTCTCAAAAATTCAGAAAAAAAATCATAACTCGGACAACTATGAAAAATGGCGGAACATACATGGGGGTGATTCGGATACCCCACGATACGAGGGAAATATTTTTTACGTGACGGTTCCGGCCACCCTGTATATAAAGTTAAAATCTTCTGAATACAGATGAATATGTTACTAATTCCGTTTAGTGAGTGATTGGGTAAGAATTAAACCTGAACAGCACCCTAATTGCTAATACACGATAAAAATCGCCTACGAAAATATAGCTGGGTTTGTTTATTAAACAATTACAATTTTATAATGTTATGTGTTTGTGTTTGTTGAAATAAAAAGTTACTTGTTATTGGTAATGCATCCGCGCTTCACGAGGTCGATGACCCCGACGCTGAACATCTCCGAGTGGACGCCGAGGTCTTTGTGGTCCTTCAGAGCCGATAGTACTGCGTCTGGAATGCTGCCGATACCTGATAGTAGGAAAGTTATAGTTAAGGCTGGTATGTCATACTTAATTACTTATTTCAAACAGTTTCAAACTATTCGACCTGACAAACCCCACTACTGGGAAAAGGTCTACCTCATACTTTTCTAGTTTTCCTTATGGTGTGCCTTTCGCCGGCCAATCGGTCAGGAACGAGTCTACATCGTCACGCCAGCGTTTTTTAGGCCTGCCCTGTCATCAGGTACCCACTGTGTGACGATCCTGGCCCATCTGCTTCCAGTCCCCTCTATAAAGCTTTATACATATAAGGTCCTTAACATACCCATCTGCAGTGTAGCGCCATCTTCGACTAGATTCTGTCCAATAAGCTTGCCGATCTGTGTCTCCTCGGGACTGGCGTCTTTCCCGACGCCATGTTCAGGCAGAGGCGTGTTGTCTTCCACCGCCATGTCAATGTGGGACATATGGATGATGGCGTCGCCGAACGTTCGCGGCATGTTTACGTTTACTTGTGCTGTAAAAGAAAAGAAAATATTAAATATCTATTACACAATGTAACAGCGAATTAATTTTAACGCCTCCCCCTTAAGACCTGGGCCAAATATTTTTTGATATTCGGATAGCTCGTTCCACTCGTTCACTGTCTGTATCTTATTTCTCGACAACCAAGTGTCTAAGATCACGTCTCTTTTATTGTGTTATTCATCAACATTTATTGGGTGACTTAGAATTTTTCAAACATTTGAAGCAATAGATTAGCAATTACGTTCAAAATCCGTCTGATTGTTATAGAAAGTGTGTAACGCAATTAGGTATAAGCAGAGAATCACCGGACTTTGAACACAATTTACAATCTAAACTGAATATTATAAAGAAAAAAGGTTTGATTTTCTATGTTTGTTTGCTACGGTTTCACGCTAAAACGGCTGAACGGATTTCGATGAAATTTAGCATACGGGTAGACCATTGCCTGGGTTTGCACATAGAATACTTTTTATCCCGATATTCCCATGGGATCGAGACTTATGCGGGTGAAACCGCAGGGCGCAACTAGTTAGTAAATAGAACAAAGGACAAATACAGTAATGCTAGAATCACGTGCATTTAGATCAGATGGCAAGGTGAGTAGGCGATATGATCTATTCTATAGATTACTTTATCTATCTAATCAAATTACAAGGTGCCTCTGAGAGCAAGTTGATCAGATAACTATCACTAAACGCTCTAGTGATTTTTATTCTCACCCTTATATTCCTAGCATTATGATCTATCAGTCAAATTTTAACGCAAACGCGATAGTTACGTTTACTCACTTGCAAACTTACACTAAGGCCTCTGAAACCGAAAACCTTTATCAATTACGGTACAGGTATCGAAGAATTTTTGGTTACTTCTACGACTAAGGTTACAGCTATCTGGGTAACCAAAGAAGAAATAAGTTACCTCTTTTGGGTTACAATCGGAACCGGTTATTTGCTGTTTTAAGTTATAAATAAACAAAGTCCCGCTCCTGCTTCGCACGGTATTTACGACTAGAGATAACATAGAGATTTCTTAGTTATATGTAACTTTAATAGTAACGTATTATACACATAAACACCTCGGAATAAATTCTCTAAGCGATCGTGAAAACCTCATCAAAATCTGTTGCGTGGTTTAGAAGAACAACGCGGTAATACAGACAAACACGTAAAGCGAGTTTCATCCGGTATAGATAGGTAAATGGAACAACATAATGTATCATCAAGTTAAGTTTTATATGATTTGTCTAGTCCAAGCATGTTAAAAGATTGGCCATTGTTCTTTGTTCCCGTGGGCGTGACACGACTCTCGTGGAACAGCTTCTATGAAAACTTCATGAAAATTGTTCTACCGTCGCGCCTGTCTGAGGGAGCCTTAATTCGATACTAGTGTGTAACTATGGATTATTAAAGGGCAGTGCTTCCATGCTTTAGGTATTGTTAAACGAAAGAGTATATTGTAATAAATATTTTACCTATAATAACTTTGGAGTTGACTAGAGCAGCCCTGACGCAATCGACGGACGTTCCCAAACTGCAGTAGCCATGCGCATCCGGAGGAGAAACCTGCAATGTGTGAAGGAACATTATTAGTGCTGTTTACATCGGGAGCAGGGACCGAAAACCTTTATAAATTATGGTATAGGTGTCGAAGAATTTTGGTTACTTCTACGACTAAGGTTACCGCTATCTTGGTAACCCAAGAAGAAACATGTTAACTCTTTTAGGTTACCGTATAAAAACCGGTTACACACACAGTCGACCCTTTGTCGTTTGCCGACGGCACGTGTAAGATAGAGGTAATTTTTATTTCGGTAACCGGTGTTAACAACAGAACAGTAAAAAATACTTGTAAAAAAAATTATAACTGCCAAAATACCCGTATTGAACAAACCGGTTTCGGTTTGTTTATAGTATCAAGTTATCAACATACCTGAATAACAGCAATGTCGGGCTGGATGATTTTCCTGTGGAACAGCTTAGGGATGTCTTGCAGGAATATAGGGATGGCATCCGAGCGGCCCTCGGCGACAGACTTGCGGACGTTCGCAGCCATGAATAGGGAACACGATCTGGAGATGAGAACACAATATTATTAGAATGTATATTCATCGGGTACATAATTAATTATTTCAACGCCGAAAATGACAATGCATACGGGTAAAATGCCAATGTTCAAAACTTCGAAAATTTAAATATTTATAATTGTTGTGCCGAGTGATTAAAATATCGAATGATTAAAAATGTCGATAGTCATTATACCTAAGTTCAAAATGTCAACATTCAATACACCTATGTTAGTTATATTAATAACGTTAAAAATACCTACTAGACAAGTGACTTTGAACCCAAATGAAGGGATCATTTCCATTATTGTTAAATTGATCTATATTGTTTGTGAATCATTTGGGTTCGGTTAGGTTCTCTTAATAACAATAAGGCGTAGTCTGCGGAGCCGAAGGGGATCCCCCTTCTAACCTAATCTGTCCGAGTCGGGGCGCCAAGTGAACGAATGCCCAAGATGCCCGAGCTCGCTTCGCTCGCTCTTGCATCCTGAATTCTCTCATAATATTTAGGACATTTGATACTCAGTATTTCGTTTTTTTATTTTTCTCTTGCCCTGGTCCCATTTATTTGGGGTCGACTCAGCTTTTTTTTTTTCCATGTTTCTCTATTAGTCGTCGTCTCGGTAGTCGCCCCCTTTTTAGCCATATCATCTTTCAAATTGACAATCCATCGTTTCTTTGGTCTTTCCCTACGCGATAATATCGCGGCGATATTATCGTCATGCCAGGTATTTCTATACACTCTCTTAGGGGCCGTCTCCACGAGCGAGAGAATCGTTAATAAAACCCATTCCGTTACGAGTCGTCGCGGACACGCAGCGATTCCGTTACGAATCGCGACGATACGCTGGCGGAATAATCGCTCGGTCATGGAGAATAGAATACCCGACGTAGAAGAGCGTATCCGTCGCGATTCTCTCGCTCGTGGAGGCAGCCCCTTACCTTATCTAATATTTTTCGATGCAGTATGTAACATTTTATCGTTTAATAGCATGTAATCACCTGATAATCGCTTGTTTCGACGATATCAATCACAATTCATGCCTAATCTGTATTTGATTAGCTTATCAATTATGTTAGTCTTCGCTAAGGAAAGGAGGAAGGTGTGTCATTGTAAAATGCTTGTAGGGATGCGCTTGCGCTGCGGTCTGTGTAACATAGATTAAATTTTTATCCACCTTAAAGGCTTCCGCAGGCAGGCGCGACGCAGATCTAGATTTCATTGAAAACTTCATGGAAATTGTTCTACGAGCATCGTGTCGCACAGTCGCGTCGCGCCTGTTTGCGGGAGCCTTTACCTACAGTCCTACTGCTGTCGTTTTAAATTGAATAGTGCCGCCCATGAAGTCCGGCGGAACATTGTGGAATTACATTTTTTTATGCACTGACATAGACAGTAGCGCCGCGTAAAAGGAATACAATGGTGCCGATTCCCTTGTTCACAAACTAAACTAAATTTAAGTTCAGTGCATCTTTTTCTTTCTATTTCATTAAGAAAAGGACAGAAGATACATTTTAGGTTAGTCCTGTCAAATTAATCAGCGCCTGACGTAAATTTACGTAACTTTAGTAGGCAAGTTTTTAATCACGTCTAAACTTGTATGGAGTGGTGACAGATTTGACAGGACTAAACTAAGATGTATCTTCTGTCTTTTTCTTAATGAAATAGAAAGAAAAAGATGCACTGAACTTAAATTTAGTTTAGTTTGTGAACAAGAGAATCGGCACCAGTATATCGGTAATTTTAGTATTATCTGTAATTTTAAATTTTTATGGTGTACAAATAGATTAGCTCGTGGCTAAGCAATAACAATCGCACGGGTCGGTTCATCAGATAAAGCTTGCGTAATCTCCGGTTGCCGGGGTTTGGTCTGTGGATGGGTGACCATCTTTACAAACCGAGACTCCTCTGTGCCTCGGAAAGTATGTTAAGCAGTTGGTCCCGGCTGTAACTCATGGCTGTTTGACAGTCATTCCGAGTCGTCAGAAGCCCGAAAGTCTGGCAACCAGTCTTACCAAGGGGTACCTATCGTATTACCCAGTTACTGGGTTGTGGTGGTCAGATAGGCAGTCGCTCCATGTATAATACTGGTATTAAGCTGCATCAGGTTAGACTGGAAGCCGACCCCAACATAATTGGGAAAAGGCTAGGCAGTTGATCGACATAATAAAGAGTACTTATTCTATCTATCTATACTGCTTATTTCTTTTTTATCTGAAAACTACTTCAATAGTGAAATCAATCAAAAGCACAGACTACATAATCAATAGTGAATGACAAGCTATAGTGAATTGCGTTCAATTAGAATGGATTACGAAACAAACAATACACATCCTTTGTTACCATTGATTAATGAATTTTGTATACTATTGTAACTAGATTAAATTTTTTCTAACTGATCAGACAGCTGTGCTGTTGGGGAGTTTGTTGCGCCACTTCTTCCCAGCTAAAGCATTTTGAAGTGGTGAGGGGTGGGCGTTTTGGTGGACTGTCTTATGTAATTTTCACGTTCGAAAAGTGCTGATCCTCAGCCTAGTTTGAATAAATGACTTTTGATTTTGAAGAGTAGTTTTAAGGAAACAACTTAAGGCACCGAATGTATCTGTTGTGCGATTATTTTTGACATAGCAACAAATTAACTACTTACTTACAAACTAAATTGTTCATACATTCAAATAAAAACTGTCATTCTGCATCCGTTGTGCGCAGCGACCGAAAACCTTTATAAATTACGGTACAGCCGCTCGATTCTGTAAAAATCTCACCGTGAAAACTGAGGTGAAGTGAGCTTAAAGTGAGCTGTCATTCGATCGTAATACTAGAGATTGACACTATTGAAAGCTCACTTCACCTATGTTTTCACCGTGAGATTTTTACAGAATAGCACTACAGGTATCGAAGAATTCTGGTTACTTCTGCGACTAAGGTTACCGCTATCTGCACGCGTAGCATGACTACCATAGAAACGGTTTCTGTCGACGGGAGAATAGACAAAATTACAGATTGTGATTGTTTATTCTGTGTAGGGTAACCCAAGAAGAGGAATGTTACCTCTTTTAGGTTACCGTTTAGGATACCGGTTACACACACACACACAGGCGATGCGCGCCCTTTGACTAATGCCGAAGGCACGTGTAAGATAGAGATAATTGTTATTTCGGTAGCCGGTATTAATGATAGATGTTTACCTTGACCTTTACAATTATACCTGTAAAAAATATAAATGTTGTAAGTAATCGAAAAAATACCCGTATTGATCATACCGGTTTCGCTCCTTAATTGCACCTACGTATGAAATGGCTTTATTATAACACGGCTATACGTAATGTGACAAAATTGTAACCAGGTTTTTCCCTGACCTGACAGTACCATATCCATAACCATTTGAGTCATTTATAACCCTAGTAACACCCTGACAGCTCAAGATAAGTAGTTTATCTGACAACATCGCATTACACATCATTTGAAGGTATCCACTTGTTGATAATAATTGATAAGATAATATAAGATGATGCGGATTATTTGAATATCACCGACAACTAACTTCTAGTTCTCGGACTCACGGGCGATTTTTTATCGTGCACTGGATTTTCAACGTTTTGCTTAGCCCCGAGAGTTGAAAATCCAAAAGAGTATTTTTTACGCGCTGGGATGCACTCTGTTGGATTCTGAATGCTCGGCTCTACACAGAGAGTTGAAAATACAGTGCGCGATAAAAAAACGCCCGTGACACCTTAGGTATCGTTCAAATACCCTTTGTGACCTTTGCATCGATCTAATTGATCGATGGGCCTTTGTTACTTACTTATTTTATTATTTTTTCAAATGTTACATAGGTAATCTGGGAAAATCTAGCGATAAAGTATCTGATTGTGATCTAGGTTTCGTAGTTTTAGAGAAAGACTTTATACACTATACATATACAGTATCGCAATATCTATCGCTGAGCCGGCGATGGCAACACCCTAATTGCGTAATACACGATCTATCACAATCTGGATCGGTATGAAACAGATTGCTAATCCATTTCTGCGTAAGTTCGAAAAAAAAATCTGCTCAACAACGTAAATAACGCAATGAATGTTGTTGAACTTTCAAAATGAAACAGATTAGTCGGAATCGTTTACGAAAACGTTTTACGCAATTAGATAGCAGTTGCAGTTTATTATTATTGGTTGTCTAAGTTTTATATTCTGGTACACAAAACGATAAAAGCAACCTTTCATCATGGAACCTATTCTCCTGCGAAAGAAAAAGTTTTTGCTATTATAATTTCAAAAGACTAGGTGTTAATAAAACCGATAGCTTGGAAAATTCACTGTTTTCTGTTTTTTTCCTTTGTCAATATCTAGCTGGACCCCAAACTTCAAATTTCTAGGTCATCTGGAAGAGGGTAACGTTTTTGATCTACGGGAACGTCCATTAATCACGTGATTTTTTTTAGCAATTTTTTAACCCCCCTTCCCCTCTGCTGATACGTGGTAATATTTTAGAACAAATACTCAACTCATGTCCGTGAAATTACACCGGCACCGATAGGTACAATAAAAACCGGAATACAGAAACCAGCGGGTACTTATTTGAATGCCGAAAACATGTTTCTTCTTGGGTTACCCAGATAGCGGTAACCTTAGTCGTAGAAGTAACCAAAATTCTTCGATACCTATACCGTAATTTATAGGTTTTCAGTCCCTGCTTTAAATATTATTTTCAGCAATCATACGGAAATCGGAACCACTTTGTCGACATAATGCAGAAAATTTTTAGAGCGGACGAAGCGAGCGGAAAATGTTTGCACCTAATTTTCTTTTGATCATTCATATTATGAATTGGAGGTGCCTTTATAGATTACGGTGAACATTCTCATTTCATTCTAAAACCCTCTCGCCGACTGAGGCCTGTGCCTTGTTGACTTGGCAGACCTCCCGGCCGAACACTGAGTGGGCCTCCAAACACCGCGGGCCCTGGTGTTAAGTGCTAAGTTACGCCTCTGATAACAACTTAAACTGGCTAGACAAGTTAAAATTAAAAAATTAAATAACCCCCGACACAAACAAAGACCCTTAAAAAGAACTAACCTGAAGACATCTTTGCATTCAGGAGCAACGTATTTAGCCTCCTTTTCAGTGTGCATATGAACGACCTGGATGTCTTTCATGCTGCCTTGCATGCCGACGCCCGTCATGGCATCGACCAGAGGCACTGGGGTTGCAGCCGCGCCCTGTACGAACACCGTTTGTCCTGGAAAGATGAAGAGCATATTTAGAAGGAAATACGTAGGTATTTTTTTTAGTTAGCGAACTATCAACGCGGCCCGCGGTGCAGATGTGAAACAATGCCAAGATATTATGTACAAGCCATATAGCCTTAGGCAAATTTTCTTCCCCTAGTAGACCCATTAATGGGGTGTCCTGCGTGAGCGACGAAAACGACGCGACGCGACGCTGCGGTCGCGACGAACGCGGTCAACTCAACGGCATACCCCGATTGCGGCCTATTTGGCAGTCTGAGGAGAGACGCGACGTAACGCGTACTTGTTTTGAGGGCGACCAGACGCGAACTACGAAATGGTTGATTCAGAAGCGTTGATCGCCGCAGTGCGTGAGCAAAGATTATTGTGGGAAAAAAAACATAAGCATGATAGTAATCGTTTATTAATACAAAGAAGTTGAAAGAATGAACTTTCAAGCAAAATTGTACTGTACTTCTCCATGATTCGAGAAGTAATGACCAAAATCACGTAGGATATTTTTCGCGTGTAGCATCGCGTCACATTACGTCGCGTCGTATTCGTCGCTCACGCAGGACACCCCGTTAGGGGATCCTTTCTCAGTGCTCTCAGCTGTGCGTTGTCTGCCTTTGAGAATGAACATAGATGAAACAAAGAACGTAGAATGTGATACACTGAGTTTCAAAAGGAAACTTCTAGTCAGAAAACATTCTCTACGAACATGTTCAGTCACTCCAGGAGTATGATGCGCCCAATTGTGCTGCTTTATAGAGATTTATTTTTTTATCTTGCTTTCTTATATGAGAAAACGGGCGAGTTTATCAATGTATGCTTGAAGTGTTGCATCAGTCAAATCCCCCTGACATACACTAACGGACTAAACCTCTCCTAAGCTATGATGATCGATTTACTTTTCAGATAAAGGTACAGTTTTGATTGAAGACGCAAATTGATTGCCTCTGCTCTAGCTTCATTGTTTTAACTTTAAACGGACTTACGGTGTTCATCATCAATATCCACATCCAATTTTCACCTACTGCTGAGCATAGGCCCTCTTTACTTGTGCCAATCCCCACGCTCCTGTGCCAGCCTCATCCAGATTTTACCTGCGATGTTAACAATGTCGTCCGCCCATCTCGCCGACACTTCGTCACCTAGTCCTTGGACGCCACTCAGGTCAATAACACTTGCTTTGGAACTCAGTACCAAATTAATACCGACACTGACCTCTGATCACACAAAAAAGCAAAATAAAGTCATATATAAATAGATTTCTGCAATTGCACTGCATTTACAGTTTCAATGACTTTTGACTTTACCCTGTAGCAAAATGTAGTTCTACCGCATTTTACATAACATAACATCACACCTGGATTCCCGAAGCAGAGGTTTAACTACAGCACATCCACATTTCGCCAGTTATGTTTAAAAGTCCCATGTAACAGGGAGCAAGCCTATTGCAATCAACCATCGCATTTTACTTTTCAGAGAAATGCCAGATCTACTTGGAGAACAAAGTGCAAATAAACGAGATAAGTTGTTGCCTCGTTAACACTTAGAAATAATTCTCATTTTCCTATGACCTAGAAAACATCATTGCATACGTAAGTAGTATCAGTGTATAATACATAGCTGTTTTATGTACCTAGCCAGCGTTTTATGTCAGCGAGATAAGCGGCTTGTTTCATGACGATGATTGTGTAATGTGCGAGAGCGCCGAACGGCCGAAGCGAATCATTTCGGTTTCTCTGTAGTATTCGTTTTTGAAGTCAAAACACTTCTTCAGGAGCTCTTTCTGAACAGTGAACGAAACTGAACCCTCACGCTCCAGTCGGACGGTGACGCTGAATCGCGTATACTCGGTTCTAGTCGTAAGGTTTCACTTCTATCGTGTATGCTAAACAACCTTTAATTTTTCTACGTATTTATTTTGTCTTGTGCTTGGAGGCGCTTTATAGATCACCAGCGTGCGTTCGAGCTCGTCCTCGTCCGGATGGATTTCGGATTTTCCCGTACAAACTTCAACACTACAGGGCTATCTAAAGCTACAGTGAAAATTGGATTTATTACTCATATATTCCCTTATCGTGATCTGGAGCTCTAGCACAGCTCGTCGCCAAGTAGCCTTTTCAAAAAAGCGTCTAATATTACTATCCTTGGTTTTTTCATTAGGAATTTCTCCATAGCATCCCGGTGCCATTTGTGCCCGGCTTATGGCAATAGGCTCGCCTCCTATAACATGGGACTTAAACATAAATAGCTAGATGTGGGTACCTCTATTGAGCATAGATACACCTCTGCCTAACACTTCTTGGATTACACGTGATGCTATGTCTAATGTCATTAGCAGTAGAATCCACCTCATTAGTGCCACTAACCGGAAGATGCCGCTAATAATAAACTATATTTACACTAGTTGATATTGTTATCGTTTTGATTACACACTATTAGTTATTAATACGTTGACCCAGCTATTATCGCCATAACGCCATTTCATGTTATTTTAAGTGCGCTCGAGGAACAATTTATGTGTGGAAGTGTGGTGAGATTTGGGTGGGGGCCGTGGGGGGGAGTTTGGTCGAGCCAAATCTCACGACATCTCAACAAGGCTATCCTTGGGGGGGGTCGAATAATCGCCTCACGTAGTCATTGAACCACGCCTAACTAGTAACTATGCTTGAGTATTAATTGATTTCTTTTAAGTATCAGAAACCACTAAAAATTACTTTTTTACAAAAAATAGAGTACATCTGGGATGTTCTGAAGATGTAAGATCAGCCTGCTCCGCAAAACATCAGGGAGTACAGAATGTGATGGCAGCAAAGTGGAAACGTGTTCCACAGTTTTTTTTTTGTATTGGAAATAAATTGTCAAATAACTTCTCCGTTCTTCCCGCAACCCTGGGAGGCATCGGCCCTAGCGGGCCTCGTCTTTGGTGCTGACATCTCTATGCTCGATAAAAATAAAAATTCATAAGTAAATATAAAAATTCATAAGTAAGTAATAAAAATTGGATGTTTTTAATTCCAGAGTAGGTAGTCTCACATGATAAAAAATAATGTCACAGTCCAACAGTCAGTACGTTTGGACTTTAAGGCGGCGTATAAAGACAGCAAAAAATCAAATTTCACCCGCGCAACCCTTGCCTACCCCTCTCATCAAAGACGACGAAAACAAAACACAATCCTTTCGCGCCGTGTTCGTGCTACAGTAGAAACTTCACCTGCGTATATTTATTTGAATTTTGCATTTTCTGTTATAGTTAGTATATGCAAAATAATCAGATTATACGACTATGCTGAATAAAAGTATGACCGCTGCATACAATTGTTTCTTTTTATTCTTTTCTCTTCAAATATTTTACATTTTGATTTGGGGCTTGTGCATAGAAGTGATTTCTGGATGTGATACAGTGGTTTTTTTGTGTTGAATGCCACCACTGCAGCCGCACATCTAGACTGATATGTCTGCCGTTGTATTAAATTCGTCCTTTTGCCGCCGACGAATTTAGCAATTATACTATTAAATTGCTCCACGGCATTGCTGTCGCAGTCGTTTATCAGACTTCTTGAATGTGCGGCAACTATGCCCACAATATACTGAACTTTAGCCCAAAATGAGGAGTTTATAATTTTTAACACCAGATCTTCATTTTTTCTCTCACTTTTACAGTAATAATCTTGACATTCGGTATGGTGGCCAAAAGCGAGGTTGTAAGAGTTGGAAATGTCAGTAAAGAGTTTATTTATTCTGTTTCCTAATTCAGTGGTTCCGGATTTATGTGTTTTTATAGCACAACAAATAACTTTCCTAATGGCGAGTATTCTTTGTGTGGTCAGCATTTTTCTCATAGACTGCGAGTATTTTGTATCTTCACTAGCGGATACTAATTTGTTGCACAAATTTCGTAAAATGTGATTCCTACATTCGATTTTTTCGACTGTAATATCTTTGTATGGCCTTTCTTCGAGGATCTTCGAGTAAGTACTGGAATCTCCATCCGCGATCAATCTTCCATAGATAATATTGTACATCTCTAGTGATTTTTTAAATCCCTCTGCTATTATGTCAGCTTCCATGCCAGATGAGGAACCAGTATAGTTTTTATAACATTTATGGTCATTCGGAGCTATGCCTTTATTCTCTGCGCGGACACAGATGCAACAGTACTTGTTCCTAACTCCTAAGAATAGAACTTCACCAAACTTTCTACCGATTATGGCTGCTGCTCCAGAAAGTGCACCATAGTTGCTCTTGTACGAGCGCTTAGACCAGCAGCCATCAGCAATGACGTCAATGACTGCTACTCCGTTTTTCACCTTTCCTTCTTCTATTGCAGCTATTCTTTCGCGTTCTGCTGCAGCCTCCATAGCTTGGTGTGCGGTTTTTTCCCATTGATTACAAATTTCGGTGTGTTTTTTCCTGTACATTTGTTGTGTCATTAAAGAAAGATTCATCGCTGTACACAAACCTTGGAATTGCTCCAAGCCAATGCCTGTAACAGTAATTCCGGAAACTGCTGCTGTATTAATGTCTAGGTTCTGGGTTGGCTGTGGATCTGACGTATTGATAAAAAATTCACCTCTGCACATATTACATGAAAGTTTTAATTTCGAATTTAAACCTATTTTGGTTTCTCCAATTATATTTATGTTAGATAGTGTGCAGCCAAATCGAGGTGAATGGTTTGAAATAAGTTTTAGGTTTTCAAAAAAGTAGTGCTTGTCTATAATGATTCTCTCCGAGTGTTGTGTTGGATTGAACAAATTTTCTTCTTGGTTCTGCATTTCTGGTCGGCTCTTTTGGTCGGGTCGTGATTTCAATTTACTATAATAAAAAAGGTAATCTTATTTACAATTACCATACTACTAGGCTACTGTGGGTAGGAATTAAGTAGCTGTGACTATACACAAATCACTAGCCGAACGAGTAAAGAACTTACGGCGTCACAAAATCTGCCGGGAGGGAATTTACACAGAAAAACGATCTTATAATAATAATTGTTTTTTTTTAATATTTAGTGTGATGGTTGTAGGTACTTTTTTATTTTAATCAGGTACCTCTTAGGGTTATCTTCATTCCTCGCATAATCTACTTGACAATTTCGTTCATTCTTTTCCAAATTCGATGCTGGTCTGTAAAAATACATGTAATTAATGGTTCAGAACTTCAAAGTTCATATTGATTTATCTAAGCAAACTCTATTCCAATATAGAAGATCTGTGTTTGGGATATATTTATAAATAAACATACACAACTGACGAGACGCACTTGGTCAAGACTTGATCACACTCGGCAGATTGTGCCGCGGCAACTCTGAAAATAAAATTTATTTTCAAAGAAGTTCTTCATTAGGTAAAAACATTTTTATTTTGCTTATACTATACACTAATCTCCCATAATCGGCCTACGAAAGTGAGAGTAAACGAATTTCGATCCTTGAGCAAACACAATAAGATCTAAAATCGCTTGCACGAACTTTTGAATGACGTGGAATTAGCTAGTTGGCTTTTGGCAAGAATATTGACTGAAATGCAGAGCAATGGCGCTAGAATTATAGTACTTACTAATTCCATGCCAACCTACCAGTCAAAAATCTATCAAATAAAATGTATGTCATCTTGACTTTATATATCAACAAAACAATTTGTGATAAATAATATTTCTTACCGGTATTTAGTCAGTTTACACATAATCATACAATTTTTATCCTATTAGTCATTAGCATATTAGGTACAAATCGAAAATACGTAAAAATGAGAGGTAACTTCGTGATGTTTTTTTATCGAGAAAATTTTAATCTTTTGTGTTTCTGTTACACAAAAAGTTTCGATATATCATGTAGTTACTCATATTATTTTTATTTTATGAATAAGTCTTACCAATTTCATGAACAATCAAAATGAAGATGAGCAATTTGCCTTACTTCCCCCTCATGATGTAATTCACAGACAATTCTCTCTGCTTTTGACTCGACGATACAGATATACCTACTTAGAATAATCAAATTAACTGAAGGTACCAATGCCCGTATTTTTGCCACCATCATCATCCACAGCCTGACTTCACCCACTGCTGGGCATAAGCCTCTCTTTCGTGCCAATCCTCACGTTCCTGTGCCAGCCTCATCCAGGTTTTGCCCGCGATGGCAACAATGTCACCCGCCCACTTCGCTGTGAGACGACCGACGACGCCTCGTTTTTGTCAAAGACTTTATAATTTCTGAAGGCGGAGGCTAAAAACCTACCTATTCAAAACCAAAGACACCGACTTAAAGCTCGTAGACACTAGCGCGACAATATTAGCGCTGCCTAACGCGCCCGCGATATCGCACCAGTGTGTACGAGCCGTTACGAATTTACTTATTTTTCACTTTGTAGTATGTTTTTTGGAAGTCGATTATTTGTACAACGCTGGCTTTGACACTATACAGTAAGGCCTCGGGTTATTTTCACCTTCATAAATTACATTGTTTATCAATAATAAAAGCGCCAGCTCATTTGAAATTCACGAGGGCTATAATAATTTATTGATAACCGCTGCACTTGAACTAGATACAGAAATTACCTATATTCAAGTGTAATCGTTAATCGTACGCATTGATAATGAATTGGTTTTAACTTGACTGCCTCGTTGGTTGGTCAAGTGGTCGCAACCGCTACTGATGAGCATGAGGATGCTCAGCAGTAGCGCCACAGTATAAATATGGACAGTATGGAAACTAGGCCTATTTGGTGAAATAATTACCTACGGCTCCATTTATAAAAAGATCGCGGCGACCTCTGTCCTCTCGTCTCACTCGACTATCCCTGAACTGATGGCACCGCGACAAAGCGACAATTGCTTTGGGTCTCGTCAATCAGCCCGTCTGGGTGTGAGCCGTTTAGAAATTTTACTACGTAGTTTCTGTACCTACTGTACATTTATACTGTGGTAGCACTGGTCGCACTTTGCGACCAATAGACCAAACGAGACAGTAACTGTTCGGTACACGTAAATATAGCTGGTAAAAGTTTTATCACAAGAACGGTAATCCTTTCTATCTTATCTACGTAAACACCGCTTAATTTCTGGTAATACGTACTGCATCAACAGCTTTATGATAACCTCCTTGCTGTGTGCATTTCAGATAGAATTTAAATCTCGATATACTAAACTAAAGAAACATTCAACTCAACTTGCTTGAAATTACGCTTCCCAGCCCAGATCCGAACCCAGGAGTCCTTGGTTCGGATTTGGGTGGGGCAGTGTTCTTCGGTTTTTCCATCTGGATTTTCTCAGTAGGTAGCAGCCCGGAGTCTGGATTTGTACCCGGTTGATGGCAATAGGCTCGGCCCCTAATACATGGGACTAACAGGGTACATATTATTTGAATGCCGAAAATTTAAATACCTACGGGTAATTTTTTTTTTTCGATTTTTCGATATTAAATTATTTCAATGTATGTCAATGTTCAAAACATCGAAAATTTAAATATCGAACGACCATAAAACCGAAAATTTTAATAACGTAAGTATACATTGTCGAATGGTTAGATAACCTTCGTTCAATATATCTATACTTATAATAAATCTGTAGAAGTGAAAATTCTGTACATTGAAAATATCAAAAAAATAAATGGCAGGGGGTGTTACTAGACCGACACCGAACCCAGAAATTTGATTTAAAAAAATTTTGTCTGTCTGTCTGTCTGTTTGTTCAGGCATCACGCAAAAACTACCGGTTCGATTACGATGAAACTTGGTATAATTATTCTTTAATATCCTGGGCACCACACTGGGTACTTTTAATCCCGGAAAAATATCCTTTCCTACTATCTATATTTATACCTATTAATAAAAAGACAAGTCCTGACTGACTGACTCATCAACGCCCAGCCCAAACCCTTGGACCTAGAAAGCTGAAATTTTGCACAGAGGTTCCCTTTATAATGTAAGCAAGGAATAAGGAAGCATTTTTTGAAATTCAACCCTTAAGGGGGTCAAATAGGGGATGAAAGTTTGTATGGAAAATCTTATTCCTTGAGGTGATAAACATGAAACTCCGCACGAATAATGATCAAAATAAATGAAAAAGTTTGTAGTTTGTTGTTTTTCTAAATTACCCCCTAAAGGGGGGTTGGGGGGTATCAGTGTTTGTATGGAAGAATTCGAACGCGCTGTCCGATTAACTCGAAACTCAATATCTATACTTAAAGCCCATGGGGATGTATGGGGTAATTTCCGACACTCACGCGGGCGAAGCCGCGGGCAGCAGCTAGTCTAAAATATAATTATCTACAAGTGACATCGAAAGACGTAAATATCGAAATACAGAGTATCGAATGTCCTAAATATTATGAGAGAATGCAAGAGATAGGATGCAAGAGCGAGCGAAGCGAGCTCGGGAATTGGGGCACCCCGACTCGGACGGGTTAGATTAGTAGGGGATGGCGGGGTTCGTGGTTATTTTTTTTTAAACCACTCAGAAGTCGGAGCCCCGCGAAGCGGACCTCCGTCGACTACGTCTTATTGTTGAGAGAACAATACAGCGTTAAAAGTTCAAACTTCAAACTCACTATACTCACTCTAGTAGGTACTTTTAAACTTAAGTGTATTGAATGTTGACATTTTGAACTTAGGTAAGTATAATGACTCGAAATTTTTAATTATTCGAAATTTTAGTTACTCGGCATTTCAATCTCAGACATTTTATTTAAGCTTAGGTATTTTCGATATTTCGATTTAGATTTAGAAGCAATATAAAACTTATTTTAAATTGTCTGAATAAATGGCTTTTTTAAAGCCTCGTGCAGACTGGGGCGAATAATTGTACTGCCGTAGTTTTCTTAGAAATTGTTTTGTTTGAGTCGTGTCGCACCAGTCTGTACGAGGCTTTATTTATTATTATATAATGATTCCACAACATATTCACTTTCATATTTCCAAGTGTCACCTCACAGTTAGTCGGGATTTAAGGATTTAAAATCGATTTGCTAATCAAGGATTATTAGGTTCATAATTCATTGTTTTATCGTTGGATTTGCCAACGAATACAATGTATTTTGTACATTTACCATTGCACATTTTCTTGCAAAACATACCTTTTCAATGCGATATATAATTATGTCAATTTAGAAGCTCACATAATATCATAAAAAAGAAGGCTTGTCCTCTCCATCCAATGACGCTCTAATGATAGCCTGCGTTACGTAATCGAGCCAATGACCTTACGGTTCCCCACAGCCCGATTCAGCTGTTAAGTAAGTACGACAAAGGTACGGGAAAAAAAAAACTTTATTTCTCATTTTGTTTATCAGACGTAACCTATAAATAATGTCAGTTAATAATGTCGGTATTTATCCTCGATTGTACATTTGTTTTTAAAAGACTTGTTGTAAACAATGATTATGAAAACGACGAATAGTATTACAATAGCAGCCACTCCTCCGCTTAAATTATAGTATCTATTTGTTGACGAAATACTTATATAATGCGTACAATTGACTTTCGACGATAATATTCATTTTACCTGACTTTTCCAACTACACTATCTTTATCTATTTTTTTGCTAAGCCCGCATCATTTATATAAATATAAATGTCAGAAGTATTTATTTGACGAAGAGCAATCTACATCAACATAATCATCTGCCTTGCCTTTCAAATATGTTGGGGTCGGCTTCCAGTCTAACCGGATGCAGCTAAATACCAGTATTTTACATGGAGCGACTGCCTATCTGGAGGATCAATCTACACGTAGTAGAGAATATGTGACATCTACCAACCCGCACTGGGCCCGCGTGGTAGATTATAGCCCACTCACTCTCAAAGCTGTCTTTGAGAGTGAGTGGGCTATAATCTACCACGCGGTCTGTGCATTATGCGTAGAGCAGTGTTTCCCATTAGCCGGGTCGCGACCCGGTACCGGGCCATCAAAATAAAATACCAGGTCGCAACGCCTTGTTTTAAAATGTACAATTTTCCGCGAACTTAGATTATTTCATCTTTGGTCAAAAAATAAGCAGCAGCTCCAAACTTTGCACTAAAATAAAGTGACTAAATAGGCGATACCAAAATATGTAGTATTAATAAAACATTTTTACTATTAATAAATGTGTATTATTTTACCTAATGGAACCAGCTTGGGTTTAAAAGTATTAAGTGGGTCGCGAAGGGGCAGTGTGGAAATTACCGGGCCATGGCAGAACAATTTCTGGGAAACACTGGCGTAGAGAACATAAAAGGCAACGCGACAGGCCCTGAAACAGGGCGGGATAAGCCAGGCCTCAGGTTTTTAAATATTGGCCCAAAATCGCGGTACCCAAGTCCCAACAAGAGAGGGAGAAAGGGAGCTTCTTGCAGGTTACAGTGGGATAGTATAGTACCTAGGGTTTAAATCAATAGAGGCTCAAAATCATAATGGCGAGTTACATTGACAAATCAATTAGGTAGGTATATATAAGTCGAAAGATTTGAGTAACCTTCACTAGTTAACTTCTGTGCAAAGTCCACAAGGTGATGTTTATTGTTTAAGATAGTGGATAGCAATGACATCGCGGTGATCGCGAGCAGGCTTCAAGATATAAAATATTATAGACAAACACAGACTCAGACACTCGGAGACTCATACAGACAGACAAATAAATAATAGACCCAACACGATTATTTCTGAAAGAAAAACGCATATGAAAAATTATCGCGTCATAATCGAAAATTTCGATTATATTATATAAAAATAAACATTTTTTAATGTTTATTTTACTAGGAATGGCAACATTTGCAACGTAAAAATAATGGACCTACCCCGCATATCTTGGAAATAAGCTTGGCCTAGATACTAATCAATTTTTTTTCCTCTTCCTGTTAAAAAGAGGGTGAATTCATTAGAGCTAGCAACGGCGCAGGTCTGGAAGTAGGCCAAGATAATCGATTGTTAGGAGCAACGACTTCTTATCATCCGGTACTCCGAGAGGGTCGGTGCGGGCCTTTGAGCTATTGAGATGTGAAGAGGCATTCTGAAATGACTAGGTACTTCTACTATCAGGCTTGACGAAAAACATGGCCGTTTACCTTTCTCCAAACCATATTTTTCTTCCTCCACTTTTCTTTACTTAAAGGTATTATGGTGCTCCCAAACTGCTGGCGACCCGAGTCTGATGGAACAATTTCTGTGAAAACTTCACGGAAAGTGTTCTACCGGTGTAGCGTCGCCCCAGTCTGCGGGAGCCTTACAGGCGGCCTGACACATTGGCAGATTATTTTTGGTAAAGAACAGAAACTTAGTGGTTAATTTGAATTTGGAATTCCCGCGTTACATTACATTTTGGATTTGGACTCGTGCCAAATAATTCCGAATCAACAGCCCACGCATCTCAATTCACTGTTGTCTGTTGTTGACTCCAACTCAGCTTTCGTATAATTATAATATTGTACTCGAAATAATTATGATGTTACAAAAACAAAACACGTTCGATCTACGGTTCCTACCATTTAGCGCTGTTTTTTTGTATTTTGGTGTTCATTGCAACGAAAATCCTTGAACTTTACCATTGCACATTTTCTTGCAAAACATACCTTTTCAATGCGATATGTTAAAGGCTCGTACACACAAAAAAGCGAGCTATTTCCAGAATAACGGCTCGTACACACTGGCGCGATATCGCGGGCGCGTCAGGCAGCGCTAACCCTTGTCGCGCCCGCGATATCGCGCCAGTGTGTACGAGTCTTAACTGACTTTGTTGATATGTAGGCAAGCAACAAACGTTTGCTTATAAGGAAAAACTGGTTTAAAAACCGAATGTTGTAATGTAATACACTTGCTATATTTAGTATAGTATGGCTATGATAGTAAAGCCACGAATTTCAATTTGTAAGCAACTCACACATTCAGCCTTTACAGTCCACACTCGCTAAATTCCTGCGGCAAGCAATCTTGGCGCAAAAGAAAAAGGTCACATGATCTTGTTTTGCGCTCAAAGTGTAGTTTTTCGTATTATATTTTAGGTACCTACAAGCTGATAAGAGAAATAAGTTCATTGTACCAAAAAATGTGAAAAATTGTCGGTACTACAGAAAGAGCAGTTGGAACGCAATTTAAACCTGTTTAGCCGGGCAATAATATTGTACCATAATTGCTATTTATTATACTATTGTATTGTACTGAAATTCATTACCCGTGGGTCAATAATGTGATTTGAATTTGGAATCTCGAACGGTAAGTATGAAACTTACCCAAAAAAAAACTTATTCGGAAACTGGCTTCGCTCAGCACCACTGCGCTAGGGAGTATAGAGCTAGAATCCTTCGTTTCGTTGTGGATTCAATAGCGCCTGTGACATAAGACACTGCTTTTTCCCCTTGGCGAATAATCTACTATTGTGTAAATGTGTCTAATCAGAACTGAGTTGTAATGTATTACAAAGTTTTTTCCGAATTGCTACAACAAAATAACGACTAATGTGTCATCCAATCCAAAAGAAGATTCATTGAATCAGTTCTATAGAAAAATGATCCCAAAACTTGGCATCAGCATCTTATATCAACAGACGACCGTGACCCGTGCCAAGGTGGACCTAAAAAGAATATTAGATTAAATTGTGTGAAGTTTATTCATAGAAATATAATAAAACAGATTAGTTTACGTCAAGATGTTTATATAACACACAGACACGTTCCTAATGGGCGTGTATATTATGACACGACAAATATTTGCACATGCTATCGACCGGGCAGAAGTAAAAAAGTATGTGAATGTGAGTCTGGTTATCAATTCAATCGCTTTTTAGCTATTTTCACACGGAACATGCATTTTAAGATAGCAGTCAATGAGTTAGGAATTTCATTTCCATTATTTTTGTTTTAAATGATCGGTATATTTAATTCATGAACACGTTTTTTGGGGATATGATAATCTTACACTAAGCCGGGGAATACATCTCTCCCAGAAGCTTGTACAATGGCATGCAAGTAGGATGACTGTGTGTGTGCCTGGTTTTAGGATAGCATTATTTTACCGAAAGGAAAGATTTCAACAGTGTTGTGTGAGCGCCGAAAGCAAGTACGATATAATTTTTCTTCTTCATCTTGTTCACATGTTCCTTGGGGTTTTTAGTAAATGTTTTAATTGACTCCTTTAAATTTTAGAAGTTTTTTGTTTTTAATTTCTCAGTAGCAGCTCGGAACCTGGATTTGAGCCCAGTTGATGGCAAATAGCTATTACATGAAAATTGGCGAAATTTAGGTGAACTATAGGTACACCTCTGCCTTAACCCTTCCGGGATAGCAGCAGGTCGATTCTGTAAAAATCTCACCGTGAAAACTTGGGTGGAGTAAACTGTCAGTATCATCTCACTGATGCTAGGGATTTACTATATTGACAGCTCACTTCACCTAAGTTTTCACGGTCAGTGATGTTATTCTGTAACCATCTCACCGTGAAAACTTAGATGAAGTGAGCTGTCAGTCCACCCGATGTTAGGAATTGTTAAGTTTTCACGGTGAGATTTTAACAGAATAGACCGGCAGATTTTTACAGAATATAATATCGTCTGGCGTGATGTTGTGTTCTTTGACATCGCGGTTGCAAAAAATAACTGGTTTTATCGTGCATGTGCTGTCAACTTCATACTTATTATTTTTCATCTGCTCGGTGAACGGTTTGATGCAATCCGAAATTTATTTTTTAAGTACGAGGTACATTTTTGCGTCGTTCAAATATATCCGTGACCTCATAAAGGGTTAACAACACTTGCAACATGCAGAGAATATACGGGATTGTTTAATACAATTTTAAGGTATAATAAGGATGACGATTGACTTTTCTCTGCGTCCGGCGCTCGGTGTGGCAACACGTCGTGTTCGGGTTCCCGACAAGTCAATCGATCGTCACCCTGAGGATGCCTCGTTGAGAGGTGAAACACGTGTCTATTTCTTTCTTTATTTTTTTGTATAATATATTCTTTGCTGCCTTAGTTATTTGCATTATAACTGGGATCAATACATGGCTAATATATTGACCATTTATTTGTATTTTATGTACTTAACAAATCTAGGTATTAAATTATGTAAAACCACAAGTTCGTTATTGTATGTCTGTTTATTTTATTTAACATGCCAATATTCCATAATAATAAACAAGGCTATTGGCAACATCATACATAATTACAGTAGGTAATGTTTATTAATTTTTATTGTAATAGGTAATGTTAAAACATTGGTTATCTATTGTACATTGTAACAGCGAATCAATTCTCACGCCTCCCCCTTATGACCAGGGCCAATTTTTTTTTAATATTCCGATAGTTCATGAAGTCATGACCTAAAGAGGTGCCATTAAGAATATGAATTAAAAATCTCGACTAATTATAAAGTTATGCAAATAAATCCGCGAAATTACGCAGGTATTCTGGTTAACAACAACATAGAACATTGCCTTTAGTTACAGTATGCTTGTCAGACTGGTACCTAATTAATTTACGTTGGTTACAGGGTCCATGAACAGTCAATCAAAGAAATAAGTATCAGCATAATCATCCTCTGAAGTACCCGCGGCTGGGACACAGGCCTCTTTGTAAGAGGGAGTGGGCCGTTATCCACCACGTAAGCCCAGTGCGGGTTGGTGGATGTCACATGTCGTTTTTTTTTTGTTCTAGGACAATATAGTTTCCACGCAAAGTTCTTTTTCACCGTTTTGAGAGCAGTGGTGGTGAATTAAGTTACACAAATTAAAGTGCGTGCCTGAGTTCGTAAGACGCGGCCGTTTCCACCAGGCAACCACTGCTCTCCATAGAGATAAGTATGCAGGCAAGTTAGCTGCCTGTAGTGTGCTGCTGAGTAAGTGAGTATTCAAATCTTCGACATTGTACAGTCGAATAAGCTATTTGGTATACAGGCAGCTAACTTGTCACTACGTGTAAACAATGTTGTGACTTTGTGACTGAGTTGTGAGTGTCATACCTACAGTGCTAGTTAAAAGCAACAATAGGCAGGCACTAAATTGGATAGCTAAGATAAGTACTGTTTGATTACACAGTAGGTGTTTTAAAACAACGATTTGCTTCAATCATTCCTACTTTAACATCATTCAACCATTAAAACACAACTATTGAAACAAGAGTGTACTAAGATAACAACATGTATTCGTTATTTAAAATACTATCCTTTCTAAAATTATAAATTAATACAAAAACCACTAGACTGGTCTAGTGGTTGCAAGCGCTACTACTGATATGAGGTCTTGGGTTTGATTCCCAGGTTGGGCAAAGTATTATAGGGTTTTTCTATCTGGAACTTCTCAGTAGCTGCCCGGAGTCTGGATTTGTGCCCGGTTGATAGCAATAGGCTCGCCCCCTATTCCATGGGACTTAAACATAACTGGCGAAATGAAGGTGTACTACTTAGGTACACCTCTGCCCAACCCTTCGAGGAAACAGTGTGATTTTATGTTATGTTACAAAAACAGCTGAACAGATTTGGATCAAATATGGCACACAGATTAACCATATCCTGGATAACATACAATACTTTTGAACCAGGTAAATGATTCAGTTTCTATATGATCAAGTGAAACCAGACACAACGGTGGTTAATGTGTCTATAAAAATACCAACAGTACAAACCAGACCAATAAAAACCAGTTCACAGTAAATTGCATGTTAATGCTGAAGATTTATGGTTCAAGGTAGCATAAATCATGATTCATAATGAACTTTGTACTTGAGTTTGCTACTTGTTGGTTCCCTTCTATTAAATAATAGGCAAATAGTTCATTCATCGGCTCCAACTGTCTACTGATACAACTGACGTTGGGCACAGATGAATATGGATGGTTCACTCCACATTTTAAGTATGAAGCTACAAGTATGCGGCCGGCTCAAATAATTAGACTAAGGTCCCCATTCAATCTATATATATAAAAATCAATGCCACTTTTTGTTGTAATTTTATAACTCAAGAACGGCTGGACCAAATTGGATAATTCTTTTTTTGTTGTGTTCCTTATTCTCAGGAGAAGGTTTTAGGTAGGGTAGGTACGCCATAGATAAGGACTTAGTGCTATTCATGCGAAGCTGGGGTGGGCAGCTAGTAAACTATAGATTTTGACAAAAATCTTGTCAGGGATGACATTGTCTAGAGCTCATTGAGAAGAATACAAATATAATAATTTTTGTCTTTAAAAACGTTACTGGGTGGCCATAAAAGTTGACAGTTTTAGACCATTTTTGTATGAGCTCTATCACATCAACTAAAGAAGTTAGTCATTTGAACTTCTGTATATCATTTATCATAAACTGCATTTAATCAACAAATGACACCGATCCTCATAAAGTATTTTATTAAAATAAGGGAGATCTGCAACTTCAAAAATAACTTTGTAATTCACAGTATCATTATGAAATACGAATTTATTTTTGACATTAAAAAAAAATTAAGATGAAAAATATTCTTCGTTTAGTATTTGCATTTATTTGTTAAGTTTTGCACGGTGGTACGGAACCATCGTGTGCGAGTCCGACTCGCACTTGACCGGTTTTTATTATTATTTAAGTACTTAAATGATTTTGCTGAGTGAACCATGAGTATTAATCTGTACGTTTCGGGTATGGTTTAATCAACATTTTAACTTGTATAATAAAATTATCATAATATATGTCTGTTTTATTATTTAATACTTCAAGAAGGGCCTGGAGGTCTTGGTATGTAAATATGGTCACCCATCCACGGACGATCCGCGGCAAGCGTACCTAAACCTGATTGATCGACCGTGCAGCTGTTATGACTTAGCCACAAGTCCCCCACATATCTAAAGACTATGGTTATAAAATCAACAACTCAGTCAAAAGCCTGATGAGGAATGTTCAGGACAAAGCTGTGGTGGTTAGGTGTCTGACTACTGTCAGCTTGGGTTTTACCTTAACGGGCAGAGCACTGTGTTTGTGCATTTTTTGTAAACCCTAAGGTGACCATCTGACCAAATCATATTTTGGTGTTTCTAGAAAATAATATGTGGAAAGTAAAGATTTTATGGGTGCTTATTGCCCAGTAACTGCTTTACTTACTATATATTTTTACTTTCGATGTGTACTCCAGCAAAGATGATAAAAAAAAAACTTCTGTCTTTGTATCGATGTTTCTTTCTGTACATAACTAAGGGAGTTTATTTTCTAGTATTTTTTAACTGCATTGTCTTTTGTTTTAATTTAGTGACGGGCAGACTTGCCATTGTCACTTGTCACTAACAACGCCGTGTCGATTTCGATTGGCGATCGTAAATAGGTAAAATACGTTTCGCTCTGAAGCCGGCATTAATTAGCATAATAAATTATTCTGTGCTACGTAGAAAATTCATTATAATAAGAGGAGGTAATTCCCGAGAAACAGTTTATTAGGTATTAGAAATTAAATATTTACTTACCGGATTTTAAATGTTTCTCAAACGCCTCTTTGGCAGTCCCATATTCAGGCTTCCTGTCCAGGGGCTGCGACAATTCTTGGGTGTACGTGAAATAACTTCTGTTCAACTTTGCACTACTCAGAACGCCACCTATTCTACCGAAATTTCGGATTGCCACATTGGGCACGTATTTACACACAGACATTTCGATATAGCTTATTAAAAATACTTAGTTTATTTTAATCTTAACCACCTAGTTGTTCAGGCTGTGTTGTTATTTGTCTGACTGATTTGATAAAAAATTAATGAACGTCCGAATCCCTCCCGCTCAATCACAGATTACAAACTGTGCACTACACTCGTATGAACTCGTATCACTCTACACTTCTACTGTGTGAGTCTGTGTGTGACTTCACAGTCGTCAGCAGCGTTGCCAATCTGTGGGGAATTCCCCAAAATGCGGGGATTTTCAGTCCAATTGGGTAATTTGTGGGGAGAGCGTTTATGTGGGGAAAATGCGGGGAATTTAGACATTTACACTAGAGCTGAACTTAGAAGTAATAAAAGTAGTATAAGAAGTAAGTATAATTTATAAATTATTTATATTTGATCTAAGTTTAACTCAACTTATCCGGCAGGTTGAGTTTCATCAAACTTTATCGTTTATCGGGGAAGTCCCTGTTGTTTAAGCTTTGTAACAAACTACATAAATACAGAGTATTGCAGAACTCTTGTTGAGTGTTATTGTGTTCATTCATATTTTGAGTTCACACATACTGCTCGTTGTATAGGTACTGCTTGACGCTTGTTGCTTATTTAGTTTATGTATTAAAAAGCTACAATGGACAAGTGGTTGTTAAAATGTAAAGAAAAAGAGAAAGTTAATAAGGATGACGATAATAATTCCAAGGTATGTTATAAAACCAATATTCAGTAGTCAGTAGTATACTAGATGCCAAAATTGTTTTTTATTTGTTGTTTACTTTATTTCTTGTATCTTTTATTTTAATCTACTGAGTACTGACTGATGTCGTAGTGATTAGCGCTTTAACTTCTACGCCGTGAGTCGTGGGTTCTATATCGGACAAATGTTTGTGACCTTGATTAAAATCATTAAATACTTAAGTTTAAGTAATAAATATATTTGATTTATATGAACAGTACTTCTATTTCTTTGCTGAAAACTTGTGGGGAAAATCGATTTTATTTTCCCCAAAATTGGGGATTTTCAGTTAGGTTCGTGGGTAATCCAGACCGTGGAAGTTGGCAACACTGGTCGTCAGTCAGCCGAAACTCCGATTCGACGAGGCGACAGCCGACAGCAAGCAGTTTAGTAATCAGGCAGGGGTGGGACAAGGAGTAACGATAATTTTTATTTGAAATATCGATATTTTTTTTGCCCGATATGAAATATGCTAGCTTTTGCACGCGGTTTTGCTCAAATGAATGTTGGAAAAAACTCTTGAAAGTTCTTGGTATCTAAACACGATAAAAATAATACCTACAGATTTTTATACTTAAAACAACACTACGAGGGGTCGTCGATCGCAAAAAAAAAATATTATCAAATCTTTCATATTTTAATTTTATCGTGTTTAGATATTCATACCCATCACGTCCGCAGCTAATTTAATTTGACCCTGTATATACTTATATAATTTTCATGAATAGATATACCTATCGATATCAAATGACGAGTACCAATAGACAAAAGAAAAAAAAAAAAAACTTTTCAGCTGCTGTGGCTTGTAACTCACGTTTTTGTAAAATTTTACAGGAGAGCATATTTTTTTTTTGTTTATAAGGGTAATTAATAAAATGTTATGGTACAGCTTTGTTTGGATTTGATTACTCTTTCTTGACTTTCTTCTCCTATATTTTTTTTCAGGACACCGTAGCGGTTATCACTGTGAACCTAGTAAATGTTTTCTGCTTTGATTATAAAAACTGAACTTCTGTTTTTACACGGCTCCCCAAATAGGGAGTGTCATGTTATGTATGTATCTATGTGAGTTTCTTTGTTTCACCATACCTTTTTTTCCTAAACAGAAACCAAGTAACTATACTCCGTTGGTTTGGGTTCACTATAGGTAAATAAAATTTAAAAAACACGTGACGCGAGACCTGTCAAGTAACCGACTTAAAGTACCTGTCAATTCAGTTGGCATTCTACGTCACAGTTTTACTCTTCAATCTAGCAACGTTCTATTTCGATGACGTTTAGAGAACCTGTCTTTTTGGGCTCTTTGCATTAGACAGAATTCAAAATAATATAGAATTATTATAAATCTAACAAAAATTGTGCTCAAGCAGTTAAATATACGAAGAGTAGATTAAGAATAAATGGTAAAGTCTACCATACATTAATAAAAGAGAATAAATATAAATGTTGGCGATATATCCATATTATTTGTATAAATTAGCGATATCAAAACACTAGTTTCTGTCCGCGACTACGTCCGCATAAAATTTCGACCCACCCAATCGCATCGCAGCGCTATTACTTCATTTTTGCGTTCTTTCTGACTTTTTGTCGTTCTACACGGCTCCTAAGGATCGTAACGTGATGGTATGGCTCTTCATGAAGCATTGGACTATCAAATATAAAAATATAAAACAAATCCTACTGTTAGTTTTAGAGATAGCGCGTTCAAACAAACAAAAAATCAAATTCTTCCTATTATAGATTCAAAAAATATCGATACATTGTATCGATACTTTACACTTCCAACATCCGTAAATACCATACTATAGCTTATGGGCTTCAAAATGCGACATCTAGTGTCCACATCTTAAAACAATAAGTTACTTTTGTCACTGTAGATAGCGACAGTATCGATAAAATAAAATTATTTTTACTACGTATTGAATTATTTCAGTTATACGAAACAATAATAATATAATATTATAAGCCATGCGCCCGCCGAGTGGGTTTTTCCATCGGCAAAAATTACTCAACTTTCGAGGGATAAAGGTCAAGTAGTTAAGAAAGAGGGATAAGGTTAAGTAACAGATTTCTTGGTATGGGATTCTTAGTAAAATTAACTCCTTATTAGATAGACTATTCAGTGGCATAGGTCTCGTTAGCGGTGGAAATTTGGAAAAAGCCCCCATACATTTTTGCCAAATGTCCTTTATTATCTAGATAACGATTGGTATAAAAAATAAAATAGTTATAAATAACTTCCAAAACCATTACAAAAATTGTGGAAATGCTTCAGGATCCATAGCAACTTGAATGAAATCTGACCAAGATACCGATAAGGGTAGCCCATTGGATAAAATGGAACCCAAACCCATAATAAATCATAATGTCCTTCCGTCTGTTTCTCGCAGCCATTTATTGTGTAGAGACTACAATATGGCCCATGAATCGTGGCCAGTCTGAAAATAGGCTCTCTGAACTTTCGAGCATGTTCTCTCACTCACACTCGCCTCATGCCAACATTTGGTTCTTAAAAAATGTTACTGCGCAGCCGTCTGCGCAAAGTTCTGGCCCGTATTGAAATGGGACAAGTTTTGAAATTGGCAGGAAGGTAGAGACCGCGTTGCAACCTAATTTACGTTTTTATTTAGGTGAATATTTGATGATTTAATAATGATGGGCTTTAAAGTAGTTTAAAGCGTTGAAGTCATTTGAAATGTATATTTCCCAGTATCGTCCTTCGTTCTTGTTGCCCCTGACAACTTTCTTACAAAGAAAACAAAAACAAAAAACACCAAAGTACTTGCTACTGGAACAGTAAAGTTTGCGTGGCTCGACTCACACTAGGCCGGCTTATTCACCTCGGTAGTAGGAACGTAAACGCTGAGTGTAAGCGACGGTATCGTCGCGTTAACGTGATCTCATAATCCACCAGCGCTACAAACAAAGGCAAGGCACCAATATTCTAACCACAATTCATTCAGGGCAGCCAGTTTCCACGAAATTCTAACTGTGCAACATTTTTTCTTCTTAAGGGCACGGCATGCACTTGAGGCGGTCAAATGCGGCTTTTTCTAACTCTTCGCGATGCTTAGGGTGGGCTACCTTTATCAATTCGTATGCTCTCTGCCGGAGCGTCTTGCCGAACAGGTAGGCGATGCCTTGCTCGGTCACAACCCAGTTTACGTGCGCGCGGCTTGTCACGACACCGGCACCTGCGAGATACAAAATAATATTTCATCTAACATAATATACATACATACATACTACATACATATGAATAAAATTGAAGTGTCTGTTTGTAATACGGTTAACGGTATAGAAAGTATATGACACTTATAACAATAGAAAAATTTAAAAATATTGTCTGTCTGTCTGTCTGTTTGTTCCGACTTGTCTCTGAAACGGCTGGACCGATTTAGACGGAACTTTCACTGGCAAATAGCTGATGTTATAGCTTAGGTTTTTATTTTAGAAAAAGAATTAGGGATCACGTGGGCGAAAATGCGAGCAGCAACTAGTAATTTATAACAAAACTAGCTGCTCCCTGCGGCTTCGCCATTTAGTAAAAAGCAGTTATTTTAAAATGATAAAACACTTCAATTTTATTTATTTGTGTGCATGTATGTATGTATAGGTTAACTATCTACGATAAAAATCGGTAGTGATCAATATTTAAGGTCGTTCCTGGGGCCACTTCACCGCCACTTCACCTCCACTTTACTTTCCACCCTCACTGTACGTATACATAATGAACTATCCTTAGATGTGTAATAAACAAGTAGCAAGAACGATGTATTATGCTGACCAACTTTGAGTGTAGGCACGATCTTGGATAGTCCCTTCTTAGTGACAGACACAATCGCGATGATGGGCTTGCCTCGCCCGTCTATGCCCTCCGCTGCGCCGCGAATAAAGTCTACTTGACCACCGAAACCGGAAAACATGCGGGTACCTACAAGATTAAAGAAAAGACGATTGTAGTAGCAACACTACATTAAAATTTCCTCATTTCTTTCCGCCAAAATCAACACTTGTTCAGATGGTTTGTTCATCAAAATTATATAGTATATCATAATTTATACCCAAGTGAACGTCTCAGTAACTCAAAAGTACCCAAGCAAAGTTAATAAAATTTATATGGGACCACCTCGAGAGCATACCCTTTCAAACCAAAAAATAATTTTCAAAATCCGTCCACAATTGACGAAAATATCGAGCAAATACACAAAAGAAACATACATACGCTACGAACATATAACCTCCTCCTCCTTTTTGGAAGTCGGTTAAAAATGATTGCCAAACATATGCGCTTACATACCCTTTTCACCAGCGCAATATTCCTGTTTTAAATGTGCAAGTGACAGGGATGATAAGCGATATTTTCATTTCTTTTCTTTAATTGCGCGGGTTATACCGTACTGTAATATCTTACCAATAGAGTCTGCGCACACTTGTCCCGTGAGGTCAATCTCGATGCACGAGTTGATGGCCGTCATGCGCGGTTGTAGCGATATTATGTGGGTGTTGTTCACGTATTCAATCTCCAACATTTCTGCAATTTGATTAAAGGCTAACTGCGCCCCGCGGTTTCACCCGCATAAGTCTAGATCCCGTGGGAATATTGGGATAAAAGTATCCTATCTCCTAATCCAGGTCATGGTGTACCCATGTGCCAGATTTCATCCAAATCTGTTCAGCCGTTTTAGGATGACAGCGTAACAAACAAATAAACAAACTCACTTTCGCATTTATAATATTAGTTAGGATTTCAAGTAACAGTGCTTTATGTTACCTAATGTAATAAAATATAATTGCTCTTATAGCTATGAATAAAAAAAGCTATTCAAGCCTAGTTATAGGAACCTATTAGGAATAAAGAAGACCCTATTATGAAGAAGATAATAATAGACATTCAAGTCGGTTAAGATTTTGACGCGTGAACAGTAAGTGTTGTACTTTAATAAATCGCCTAGTTACTTAAATATAGTTAGTTATAAATTCTGTGGGTGTTCTGTGCGAGTGTAAACATTTTATGGATCGGTACTGTAAATATTTATGGGTTTTTATCCCGGAAAGATGCACGGCTCATGTGGGATGGGAAGCAAACGATTAATTAATTAATATACTTATAAAAAAACTAAAATAAATAATTCCTGATATACCTGATTATTACAGGACGATGTCATTAACAACATCAGAACAAAAAACTAATAAGATAATACTGACCAATGAAGGGGTTGTTGTCGACGAAGTCATACAGTTCCTTGCTTCCGTTGAGAAAACTGCCTACTATACGGCCTCTGTGCATTTTCTTCCTGGAAAGGGAAAGAAAAATAAAAGGATTCAATTACATTGACAATAATTACTTATAGTTATAGTCGTGTCACTACTATCAGTAGTCAGTAAATGGTTTGATACCGAAGAGTTTCGACCAACACCTAAAGAAACTATTGCTAAACAGCTGGCTCAGGAGTCGGATAGATGCAGAAGGCGCTGGCCGGCCGTCTTGGACAAGGCACGCAATGTGAGGAGACTCTTCACTCTTGATCCCTAATCATCGTTAGCTTGGGTTTGACTGTAACAATATCGCATACGAAGTACAAGTAAAACACGACTACACGTAATGGGGGTGAAACCGTCAAGTTCTTTTTTTTAAATCGATTCTCGTGGTTACGGGACAAATTTTATGATACCTACCTTATTTGAAAAATCAATGAAGCCGTTTATGCGAAGACTATTAAAAAAATAACCATTTTATGTGTCCCTGTAAAAGTAAGTCTTTATTTAATAGTCTATTCAGTGACATAGGTCTCGTTTGTTGTGGACATTTGGACCAAGCCCCATACATTTTTGCCTAATGTCCTTTGAAAAAGTTTTTAATTAATGCTTGCCCAACTATATTTCAAATGAAAGAATGGGATGTATTGCTTGGTCAAGTGGGGTATCATAAGCAAGAGTTACATTTGCCCATTATAAAACTTAAATTAATATTTGTCTTATGATGAAAAATGTCCGTACAGTGTGTGTTAAATGTCCATTCTCAAAATACCATCATTTATCTCCGAAGTTTCTAAAGCGAATAATCTTAATGATGCAAGTTGATGTATGATACAAATAAGTAATCTTTGTACCCGACTGTGGCGAAGCCAAAAAAGGAAGGTTATGTGTTTGCCCTGTATGTATGTAATATGTATGTCCGTCTCTATGTTCCCTCGTAACTACTAAACGACTGAACCGATTTTGATGAATTATAGGTCGTTAGATTCGTTAGTCATTATTGCGTGAGTGTCACTGGGTATATTAAAGTATTAATAAAAAAACGAAATGACGAATTTTTGACGCCAAAATGTATGATTAAAAAATAAAAAGTCTCCCAAACCTATTGAGTGGGGTATTAAAATGAAGGGTTTTAAAACGTGATTACAAAAATATGTATACATATACAAATTATATATTTATTTTAATGTAATTCGGAATGAGAAATGATAAAAAACTAAAAAGCTGAAAATAAAAAAGTAAATAGTAAAAGTAACAAACCCGTCTGCAAAAACATAAATGAAAGAGAAAAACAAGCATTGTGGTGTACTATGGGTACAGCTCTACCTGTCCCTCATAAATACAAAAAAAATATTACTTACATGTTGTTGGTAACACACCCACGCTTGACCAGTTCGATGACCCCGCCGCTGAACATCTCCGAGTGGATGCCCAGGTCCTTGTGGTTCGTCAGAGCTAACAGCACCGCGTCCGGAATATTGCCGATACCTGATAAATAGTGAAAATAATATAGTAAAGCATGGAAAAATTGCGGTGATTTGCGTAAAGAGGGTGAAAAACATTAATGTAGGGAACAGCAGATTTTTTTTTCGCAGTTTCTGTGTTGGTCCCATAGTGAAAGTTGTTCATCATGATGAGTACAATTGTGGCGGCATCTACAACGCCACATGCGAACACAGACCTGGCGTCACACAAATCCTGCATCGCGCAATTAGAGTTTACCGCGCGATCAAGATATATAATCAATCGTCGGCAGCCCGCCAGACACGACACCCGTCTGATCGGAGGATCCGCCCTCTTTTATAGAGTGTGAGTGAACTTCACACCCTGTTCCTCACACCCCTAAACAATGACCCCTTGAGGATGCCCATGAATTCAATTTCCCCCTGTATATTGTAAGAAAGATCTTATCCTTCAGCTTAGAAGCATGAAACTTCGTTAGATTAATAATAAAGTTTGTTTTTGAGGTTCCGTACCTCAAAAGAAAAAAAAGGAACCCTTTATAGGATCACTTCGTTATCCGTATGTCGATAAGCGAATGCGAATCGTCGCTCCACCTAGCCTGACGGCGTCTCACCTTACGTTCCGTACCGCATGGGGATTGGCCCCATCTAAATGGTCTATTATGTTCAGGCAATGGCCTGTTGAATATACGTGTAAGATGATGTATCTACGTTCACTATAACTTGTCCCTTGCCGTCATGTTTGCACTTTTGCCAGTCAAATTTACAGTGCGCACAAGATATATATGCGCGCGGCTGGAATCGAAACTAATCGTATGCCGCCGTCTTGTCGTTTAGCAGTCATAGGATAGAATTACTTAATTAATTTAATATAAGATTAATAATAATTATTTAGATTATTAACATAGATTAATATTATGATTTTTACGCAGCGTTGTGCTGCGGGTCCCCCATAGCACAGCATCATGCTGAGTGGAAGCCTTCTTGTCACGGTCATGACGTGCAGCTGTTGACTATGCCTGTTTTATGCTCGTAATTTTATTGTAGATCTAATATTTTGTTAAATTTTTCTGAGTACCCATTTTTCTGTATGCACGTGTTTCCGTGTCAAATAAACCTATTTTTCTTTCTTTCTTTCACCGGTTGCGCGCAGACTTATCTTGCGCGCACCCTAGTTTAATTATTACTAAAGTTCAAAATGGCGACTAACAGAACAGTGCTACCAATCGCGTAGGTATAGTGAACAACTGTACATACCCATCTGCAGTGTGGCACCATCTTCTACTAGATTCTGTCCAATGAGCTTGCCGATCTTTGTCTCCTCGGGACTGGCGGTTTTCTTGCTGCCGTGTTCAGGCAGAGGCGAGTCTTTTTCAACCACCATGTCGATGTGGGACATGTGGATGATCGCGTCGCCGAATGTTCGAGGCACGCATTTGTTTACTTGTGCTGCAAATGTTTGAGTTCAGCATAAATCTCCTCAGATTTATGCTGAACTCAAACATTCAGTCGGTTAAAAATACGGGAATTATTATATAAATTTTAATAACTTTTCTTGGGTACTTTTGAGTTACCTTCAATAATACATATTTTTCTACACAGGTAAACAATATGTTAAAATATCATCCACATAGACTACTTAATTGGCGTCGGCTTCCAGTCTAACCGGATGCATCTGAATACCAGTATTTTACGTGGAGCGACTGCTTATCTGATGTGTCACAAATGTCAGCGCAGGGGTCTGCTTCTGCTGACCGGAAGGGATCGAACAAGCAAAAGAGTTGCGTAATGAAATTTAGTACAATTATATTATAACATTCTTTTCGATGATATAATGGTTACTGACACTGGTCGTTTTAATGTTGGCAATAAGCTAACTGCTAACTGTTTCAGAAACTTTTATAGAGGATTTATAGCATGGGTGTAGACAAATATGTTAACTCATCCCCTAATCGGCTTAATTAGGCGATGAAAGTTTGTAAGAAAGTTCGTCATTTTTGCCGATGGGGCATACCGCTTGTATGCCCCATGGGATGTATTATAATAAATATTCTACCAATAATAACTTTGGAGTTGACTAGTGCAGCCCTGACGCAATCGACAGACGTTCCCAAACTACAGTATCCATGCCGATCGGGTGGGCTAACCTGCAATGTATAAATAAAGATATAAATAACAATAAATATGTACATAATTAGGAATAGTAATCTTATTTTACTGTTTTTTTCTGTATTTTTCATCATAAAATGCTGTCGCGTTTTTCTTATAATTAAGAAATACCGAGAGAGGCTCAGAGTCTGGATTAGTGCCCGGTTAATGGTAATATTTTCGCCCCCTTACACATAACTGCCGAAATGCGGATGTATTGAGACTTACACCCTTTCAAAATTTATCCAACGTTATTTTGCAACACAGATGAAATGACAATTGATCACAATGGGTTTCATTTTTTAATTCATGGGTCCCATAGTGAAACTCGTCCATAATGATGAGTACCTACCATGACTCCTTAAGAGGATGCCCGTGAATTCAATTTCACCCTGACCCTGTATAGATTGGTAACAAACCTGAATAACAGCAATGTCGGGCTGGATGATTTTCCTGTGGAACAGCTTAGGGATGTCTTGCAGGAATATAGGGATGGCATCCGAGCGGCCCTCGGCGACAGACTTGCGGACATTCGCACCCATGAATAGAGACATTGATCTAGATATGGGATCACAAAATTATTATTATATTATTTGGCTATAAGAATAGGTGAAGACCAAAGAAACGATGGATAGACGGCGTGGAAGATGATATAGCTAGAAAAGGGGGGAGGTTACCGGGGTAGGATAACGGTCCTAAATTCTGTATCCAAGCCTAGATCAAATTTTTGCGAAAGTTACAACTAATATTTTTGTGTAACATTTTACTGTCATGGATTTACGCAAAGTAACGCCTGATTTAGGGCATGCAATACTGGTTTACCGGTTTTCATTCTTACCTTTATCAAAAAATCGAATTTAAAAAAATACAACCTCTACCGGTTTTATCGGTAAAAATATGTTACCTTTTATTTTACCGGTAAAAAAATCTACGGTAATTTCAAGCCCTAGCATGATTCCATAACTTAACCTGAAGATGCCTTCACATTCAGGAGCGACGTATTTAGCCTCCTTTTCAGTGTGCATATGGGTAACCTTGATGTCTTTCATCTGCCCTTTTATGCCGACACACGTCATGGCATCGAGCAGATGCACTGGTGTTGCTGCCGCGCCTTGTGAGAACACTGTTTGTCCTGGAAAGATGGAAAGCTGAAAGCATATTTGAGACTACCTTTTGTCTGCGACTTCACCCGCACGGAAGTAGTGAATATGCCACGGAAACCACATAATTATTATGTTATCTGTTTTATTTTGACAGTTCATCAACATTCATTGCGTTACTTACGTTGTTAAGCAGATACATTTTTCGAACATATGAAGCAATGGTTTAGCAATATCCTTCAAAATTTTTCAGATTATAATTGATCGTGTGTTACGCAATTAGGTTGCAGATCATAGACTAGTATCCTATATAATGACATGTCTCAAGTAACCCAGGACATGGTCTACGCCACTGGGTGCAGTGGCTTAACTATAGGGTGGCAGGGCTGACAAAAAGCCACGGGCCCCCGCTGATTATTCCTAAGGACTGATTGTGTATCGTGTTATTGCCAATAAAAACTATTTTACCGAGTCCGTGCGTAGTTCATTTCTATATTCCTCGAGAATACCCCATTTAAATGGTTTGCACAAGAGTTCTATAGTGAGTACAAGAAAGGAGTCTTGAATATTCATTCCCAAAAGGGGTTAAATAGGGAATGAAAGTTTGTAAGGGAAGTTCATACATTTTGCCGATAGGAAATCCCGTTTGTCACATTGGTTGTGTTACTAGAAATAACTAGATAAACTAAGAAGACCGAGGGGGCTCATTTCATTTTGCTGCTCCGGGCCCCTTTAGTCCAAGTCCGACTAAGTACATAAACTTTAAAGGAACTCCTCTCGCTATGTTAAGTTCCTTATTTCGACAGTTCTTGCGTTCTTGCGTTTGTTTATTAATTCACATATTATAGCAAAACAGGTACCTATAATTTACTTACCCGATTTTAAATATTTCTCAAACGCTTCAGCGGCAGTCCCACATTCGGGCTTCCTATCAAGGGGCTGCGACAATGATTGGGTGTACGTAAAATAACTTCTGTTCAACTTTGCACTACTGAGCGCGGCACCTAATCTACTGAAATTTTGACTTGCCACATTGGGCACGTGTTTACGCACAGACATTCCGGTAAAGCTTCGGTATAACTAAATTATAAATACATATTATGTTTATAAAAAAGACAACATTAAATTTTATTAGAAAACGTCTGTCTTTTTAAAAAAATCCGCCATTCCGCCGAAGATGTAAAGCTATAGGCAATAATGCACAGACTACGAATAATGGCCATAGATTATACACTATAATCACAGTATAATAATGGCCGCCTAATGACCGCCCTCTGACCGCCACAGACGGCCGTTCGAAATTGTCAATGGGCCTGATTCAGTTGATGAGGTCCCAGTTAAGAGGTCCCATAATTTCGTGATGATCCTTCATACGATCTTTTGGCGCGTGGCTAAAATTATAACGCCACCATCGTGTTTTTCGCTAATTTCAGAAATGACGACACCCTGATAGTGTCTTTCAAGCACCAAAAGATCCTTGTAGTGTAGCTTATTGAGGTTCAATATATTATAGTCTGCGCCACTACTGTAGTCGGATTGACGCGGCGCTAGTGTCTATAGGTACTGTTTATTAACACATTGTAGAAAAATAATGTAGTTCCACAATTTTCCGCAGGTCTTCTTTCGTGGCGCGCACTCTAAACTGAGAAGCTAGAGACCCTGTCACTACTGAAGTTCGACGGAAAATTGTGGATTCTTTTTTTATCGCAATTTGATGCAATGACATAGAGACACACATACACATACACACACATGACATCTTTAAACTAGCGCAGCATTAAAAAGATTTTAGTGGTGGCGCGGACTTTATTACCAACAAAAGATGTGTCGTGGTGTAGGTATGCGTATTCAAGGTAGTCGACTGAGAAGTTTGTTGTCCCAAACAACAAAATGTTGGAAACATTTTGGTTGCAGTGTTTGCGCTAGTTTACATTGAACCTAAATGTTGTACCTTTGGAATTATAAGTTTTTCGAATAAAATGAGGTTCAGAGTGAGTTCGGAGCGAGTTAAAATAGTAGTGCTAAATCCATAGACATAATAGATGGATTAAAAGTATTTTTTTATTGGGTTGCACTTGAAAATTGTTTTCCCCTTTTTAGTGGTAACTCAGACTTTTGTCAAATAGATCAGTCTGGACATATTTTTTTCACATTTATTCTTTATAGACCTTTCACTGGGTAGCCGGTGGTATCCACGGATACTTGGCGTTATCTACCTAGTAACGTCTAAATGTATAGGCTATTGGCATTATCCGGGCACAAAGCCCGACTGCGAGCTGTTATTGAGTAAATTCCAAATGGAAAAATCTGAAACTCTGCTCAATCTGGCCCCTAAGTATGAAACTATTTTGTCAGTCATGGTCGCCCATGTCAATGTAAATACTACGACCCACCGACCCACATCGTTTTGCCTAATTGCCTAACACACAATCAATCACAATTTGTTTCATTTTGACATTTTAACAATATTTAATGCGTTATTTTAGTTGTTGAGCAGACAAATTTTTCGAACATAAGAAGCAATGGATTAGCAATATCGTTCAAAATGATTCAGATTATGATTGATCGTGTGTTACGCAATTAGGGTGCAATCGATAGTGATGCAGCTACAAGTGGCTACATATTGCGGAAATCAAATTGCTCGTTTTATTAACGTAAGGTGACTAGATGACTCCTAAATATAATACGTCAGTTACGAGTTGCCTCAGAGCACGGACACAAACTGTTCTGCGGTGAAACGGGAGTGGTTATTTAGACAACTGCTTAGATTAGGTATTACCTAAACAGCACCCTAATTGCGTAATACACTATCAATCACAATCTGAATCGTTTTGAAACATCTAATAATCCATTGCATAACGCAATGCGGTTGAACTATCAAAATGAAACAGAGTAATCTGAATCGTTTACGAAAATGTGTTACGCATTAGATGCCTGGCATTGCTAAGGGTCATGTCCATTTTAAATGGTCGGTGCTTTTTATTTTAATTGATTTCTTTGACAGTAAGACGAAATAAACCTTTGGGTGTGTCAATCCGAGCATATATTTTATCGAATTATCAGCTTTCACTGGATACTTTAGTTTATTTGCAAAATTTTATTTTATAATTCAGGGAGAAAAATCCAAAAGACTATCGATTTTTGGGGAAATAATACTACCATAGAGCAATTTTTGCCTTGTGATAGGTCACGTGACGGCACGTGAAGTAACATAGACAATACATCCATTCGTCAGTTTTCGGGCGAGGAGGCAGCGCAGTTTGCTGTTTTATTGAACGGACTGCCAAAAAGTGAAAACTGCAAAATGGCAACAACTCTTTCGGCTCATGAAGCAGCTAAGGAGCATGTCCTGGCTGTATCCCGGGACTTCATATCCCAGCCCCGTCTGAGTAAGTACACCCAAATTTTGATCTTCTATTTCGGCTAATGTCGTATGACATGTCAATGAAAATATCGATTTTACTTCTGAGTTTCTGTGTTACGACGTTTTGATGTCGCCTTTCAGCCCTATTTACAACAAGGGCTGTGGTTCTTTATTTTATAAGAATGGATGGTCTAAACTTGTGATATCGGCCAACCAAAAGATATTTCCTGACGATGTTCGAGAGCCCCATTTCCTTTGATTGTGGACTGTGTGACACCTAAATAGGCTCTCAAAAGTTATATTATAGTCTCTAAACCCTAAAAAAAACATGAGAATGTTGTAATTTGTTATCGGAAATTGACGTTGTCGTCATGGCATGTCCTTAATTTTTGTCACCTGATCATGTACACACGGCTACACATCAAGCTATTAATTTCCAGTATTAGCTGATCTCTCACTGTTCGGAAAGCCTATACAATGCGAGATCAGCTTATACTGGAACAGTATAGCTTGATATGTAGCCGTGTGTACCTACTTAACTTTTTATTGCCCTTTGGAAAAGCCTTCCTACGTGTTTTCTATGGTATAAATTGGCATAACTACATAAAACTAGCACTAATGGTGGTAAGTAAAAAAGGATGTGCCTTTTTTTAAAAAAACGTAATTAAATTGCCCAATTAGAAAAATGCATCTGATTGGATTCTTATTACCTAGGACGATATTGTAATCTGTAAAATATGATATAATCAATAGGGAGGAGACCATTTTCTCATAAGATTATATGCAATAATGCTACCTTTTTATTTAGCACATCTTACATTATTTTTGTCACAAGACTGAAATGATTGCAGAATTTTATAACAATAGCAATTCTGTAGAAAATCAATGAATAAAAGGAAGTTAATATCATAGTAGCTTCCTCTACTGTAGTCTATTATAAAAATTGTACATACAATAGGTTCCTATAATAATATAATATAATTCTTCTAAATGATGCTAGTGTATGAGGGAGTTCTATCAATCTTGAACAGTCATATGACCATACTGTTGCCCATTACTCTATACTGATATCATTTGCATCACAATCTGCCTATCCTTACACCTATGTTGGGGTCAGCTTTCAGTCTAACAGGATGCAGCTGAATACCAGTATTTTACATTGAACAACCTATCTGACCTCCACAACCTAGTAAATGGGAAATACAATAATTTGGAGTTATCTCAAAAGAATAAAAATTGGTGATCAGCTGATCTTGTTTATGGAAAAAAGCTCATTGCCAATCTCTATGTGCAGGACCTATTGATTTCTTAACTCTTTCTAAACTGCAATGAATAATAACTCAGTTTTTCTCTAAAATCTTGTTAAATAAATGGTTAATAATCAACAAATTCATAGTACCATTTTATTATACAATAGTTCATGATTTTTTTATTGGGTTCACTTACAATACAAATAAAGCAAGTATCGGAGAGTCACAATTGTCTTTTTGAAGATTTTATGGCAATGACATCATTTACAAACCTCTAGTGCTGGAACATGGTAAAATAACTGCACTCTTCGAGAATATTTCATGTTGATCTGTTGACCAATTTCTACTCATACTTAAATACATTCAAAATCAAGTCGCAATCTCATTTCAGCGGTGATCTAAGTCATCAATTTAGTCATATTCTTGGTATTTTTGATTGATTGAGATTGAGATTAGAATGCAAACATAAAAAAAATACAGGAAGTGCCCCTCTGATCAGCTGATCATAACCACTGTCTAGCTTAACATAGTATGTTGTAGTGCTGGTACCTTAATCCAGGTTATTTTTCATTGTGCTGCTTGCAATGGCAAATATTAACTATTTTGACAGACTTGGGAATAGTCAATTCAGTCAGCTGTTTAAAATCAATCAACTTCAACACAACTGAGGCCATAGAATGATAAGATAAATAATAGTTGCTTACACTGTTTCTTGCATTATTAGATAAAAAAAAGGAAATAAAATAAAGAAAAAATATTAATGCAAATGCACGGAACATACTTGAACAAACTTAAAAACTAACACTAAGTAAATAATTTAGGTAATGGATAGATTTTTTATCTTTTATACATGAAAACAAAACTATCCATTATGTAATCTCAGTTTCATTTCACTGTGAGTTTATATTTACGGTATAATAATGAAACCATAAGCCACATGCCACACTTCCCTCCTGCTATTAACAATATGATACAATTGCATACATCATCTTAATGGTGGAAGGTTCTTTATGAAATAGCCTGTTTCAAGACTGCACAATTTCCATAGACTATAATATTCTATGACAAAAATTAAGAAAAAATTGTTATTTTTAGCGTACAAAGTCAAAAGGAATCATGTGACATAGGCCTTTCCCCTCATCTGGCAAGCACTGCAATAGAAATGTAATATTTATTTAACAGTCTAACACTCAACCTGTCTTGAGCAAGCGTGGTGATCATTACTCGGGCTGCTTGCTCTGTATGAGAAGAGGGCTTTTCCCTGCAGTGGACATTGCTGCCGTGCTAGGAATGTTAGCTCATATTAACCTATAGAAACATACATGAGGACCAGTAGTGACACGGCAGAACTGCTGCGGCAGGACTGTCACCTGCAACGGGATAGGAATCATACCTTAATAGGCTGACATTATTAATAGTCTTTGGGGCCATGTGCACACATCATTATGTTCATTAATTCCAGCTCCATACGATCATCTTCATCATAAGACCGGTGTACAGTTATCAGCCAACATTCTCCAAAGAGGTGGTTTTAAATACTCTATAGGGAATGCTGGCTGCTTAGCTTTTCACATAAAATTCACCACATCAGTCATCACTATTCATCAAAAGGAAATCAAGATATGTACAAAATTATTGATGTTGTTCAAAGTAGATTTTATACTTTTGTAGTGTCAAATTGCATTTTGTGACTATCTATCTTCTTTGACCAGTGGCGGACTAAGCCTGCTGGGGGCCCCCGCCCAGGTATGCAGTATACAAGAGCAAACGAAGAGATCTTGAAATTCTAAAGCTCAAATTTTTTAGCATACGTAGCCCCCAACTACAAATGGCCTTTTACTTACTGATTTGGGGACTCACCCAAGACCTGGGATCTGGACCCCCCCTGCCGCCCCCCCCCCTTAGTCCGCCAGTGTCTATAACTATGTAGATCATAACTATCTATGTTCTAATGTTCTAGACCTTTAAAAAACTGTCCCAAGTACATTACTACATAGTTAAGATTACGTTAGAGTTTATTTTTCTTAGAATTAGTCCGCGTATGCACGGGCGTTTTCCTAACGCGACGTTTTTTTACCGATCACTAGATTTTCAACTCTCGGCGTTGAGAATCCAACAGAACACAAACATGCGCGTTAAAAAACGGCCGTGAGAACGTGGGTGGTAGCAAAGTCTTGCAGTAATAAGTAAGGAAAAGAGCAACTTCTACGTAATACTCATATTAGAATCTAATCGGAAATAAACCATTGTGAATTCACAAATTGCCCGATAATAACGTTTTTAATTAATTAAGGCTCGCTTGTATTACACTTACACATCTCTAAATGCGTTTAAAGCTAGCTTATTTAAAACATCGTTCTATTTCTGTCAGTTGTTTGAAGATGACAGAGACAGAATGATTTTTGATTAAATATGTTTAGCGTTAAATGCATTTAGTGATTTGTGGTGCAAGTGGGTCTAAAGGCAACTCCTATGATTTTTATTGCATGAATAGATTCAATTAGGTGTCATCTTTCCACCTACTCTGATTATTTACCAGTTTAAAGCCTGATCAGCCTACAACAAATACAATAGAAGATGTACCATCGCGGACACTGGCGGTGAACCAGTTTTCAACCTTATTACTAAGGACGTAAGGGTGAAAAGTAGTTCACCGCAAATGTCCGTGGTTGTACCTACTGGACCATAATATAAAAATCGTTCTTTCAACTACTATTATCGACTTAAGAAAGTAGGTCATCTTCCGTCTTCACTTTTAAAGGGTCCCCAGACAGGCGCGACGCGACGTAACGGTGCGATGCGATTCTGGAAGAATAATTGCCATGAAGATAGAAATATTGTTCTACGAGAGTTGCGTCGCGCCTGTCTGCGGGAACCTTTACTGGCGATCGTCCTACAAAGGACTACGCTTTACTCTGTTCATTATTGATAAATATCTCAATGTACATAACGTGCTTATTTTAGAGTTAATTATTCGGTTAATGGTTTTTTTCATTTATTTGTAAAATTAAAACAAAATAAAATATTCAAAAAAATACTTGGTCATAAATACAGTAAAATTCAGTTAACATAACTCCACTGGTCTTATTACAAAACGACTTTTAACTTATTTTAGTCCAAGATCAAAATCTCGAGCTCGTTTCTAACCTTTATTTCGAGAATCAAAATTTACAACTTACGCTAGATACACACGTAGCCACTTTAGTGGCCATTTCAAAATCTATACAGATTTTGAAATCGCTAGCGAAAAATCTACCATTAAAGTCTTCGCCACCGCCAGCAAGTCACCGACTAAAGTCGCTTCGTGTGTACTTAGGATTCGCGTGTGACGTTCCAATTTTTTGTAAATTTTACAACTTTAATATTATGAAGAATAGAAAGTTCTAAATTCAAAAATGGCTCGATGGTTTAAAGTTTGTTCTAAAAATTAACCTCATTTTGTAATAAGGCCGCATAAATTCTACCCAATACATCACAAAATTTACCGCCATATCTAAAATAAATATTACTTGTCTAGCCTACAAGACGGTGTCTGGTGTGAACGGGCCGCTGGTCATCTTGGATGAGGTGAAGTTCCCTAAGTTCTCCGAGATCGTACAGCTGAGGCTCGCTGATGGCACTCTTCGCTCCGGCCAGGTATGTTGTGGATAAAAACTTTTAATATTTTTATCAAAATGATGAATTTTTATGAATGATAATCGGCTAATGAAGACCCAGCTGTGTAATTTCATAATCTTTGGGACACTACCCCTTGTGTGACGTCTAAGAAAATCAAGCAATAAAGCAAAATAAACAACAGTCGTCATTTGCACTCGAAATAAAAAAATAAAAAATTCTCAGTAACAACCCGAAGTTTAGATTTGTGCCCAATTAATGGCAATAGGGTCGCCCCCTATTACATTGGACTCAAACTCTTTATTGCATGGACTTAAACGTAATTGGCGAAATGTGGGTGTCTATTGGTAAACCTTTCCTTAGCGTTATGATATTACGTGTTATTACATTTTGAACTATGTGTTCTCCCCAGGTGCTCGAGGTCAGCGGCACCAAGGCCGTTGTCCAGGTGTTCGAGGGCACATCAGGTATCGACGCCAAAAACACTCTCTGCGAGTTCACCGGCGATATCCTGCGTACACCCGTGTCTGAAGATATGTTGGGTAAGTAGATCAGCTGCTGCTAGGATAATCCTTGTTTGTGCTTATCATAGAGCACGGAATCGCCGTGACGGCAGAATCTAAAGACTGCTTATAAAATTCATGGCGCTGAAAATGCTTTAAGCATAACTCCTGTCTGGGAACGTTTGGTTTTTATGGACAATGCTGCCTCTAGCAGCGGCCGCCGAGGCGTCTCTGTGCTCTCTAATACATCTTTATGCAAGGTTTCTGAGAGATTTTCATAGGGAAATCTGAAACTATTAAATATACAATTTTGTCTTTCACATCGTTTTAAATTTTAATAAAATTAAAACGCATACATTTTCTTCCAAATACGACCTTGTAGGAATTATATTTATAACACCAACATATAGTGTTCCAGGTGACAACCAAAATAATACAAAAGAATAATGGTGTCGCCATCTTGTGCTGTTAAATGATAAAAATTGGCAAAAACCGTCTCATTACAAAACGACTTCTTGGTCCAAGCCTTTCAGACACTATTTTGTATTTCGAACCTTATTCTGAGTGACGTAAAAAATTTACAACATAAGGGTTTACAATCATTTTTTGTATTTAGAACTTACGTAACATGGTCGGAATAAAGTTCGAAATTCAAAGTTACAACTTTAAAATTGTGTGAAATTCATGAATTGCTCGGTGTTTTAAACCTGGCAACTTAAAAGATAAATCTTGTTTCGTAATAAAACCGAAAGAGTTTCGATGGGTGGCCTTGCACTAGTTATGTAACTAGGCGTCATTCATTATCACATCTTTGCTATAAATCCCTCGTACTTGTGAATATATAACTTTATTTCACTTAATAGCAATGCTGGGGAGATTGTTGCGCCACTTCCTCTTCCCAACTAAAGCACTAGGCTAGGAAGTGATGAAGGGCGGGCGTTTTGGGGGACTGTCATAGATAATTTTGACATTCGAAAAGTGCCGATTTTCAGTTTAGTTTGAATAAATCACTTTTGATTTTGAATAGACATCAGTACGTTATAGACAAAAATGTGTACTGAAGTCGCTCGATAAAAGCTTATCCTGGAGTCAGTTATTACTGGCTCATAAAATGCAGCATGCAATTTCATCAAGATAGTAAATCAACATTCCTTTGAAAACCCTAGTTCATTTTTATTCAACTAGCTAATGCCTAATGCGTTGCAATACAATTTTTTTTAGACTAACGCACGGCAATTGTTTTTTATAGTTATAGACAAGTGACCCGCCCTTGCTTCTCACGGTTTTTCGAACTGACAAAACATCAAGATTTCAGTGCTTTATCATAATTATTCGTATTTTCCTGAGTAAATTCTCTTATAATGATGGTGAAAACGGCATGAAAAACTGTCGCGAAGTTTAGATTATAGTGATTCACAAAACACTCACAATGATCACACGATATCAGGGGCCTAAGTCTACTAATTTATAAACATTTCTCTCAATGGTGAGTTTTTGACAGATTAGCTATACAAAAACTGTCAAAAACTCACCATTGAGAGACCATTGTAACGTTTATAAACTAGTAGACTTAGGCCCCTGGTGATTACTATCAAGATGTTTGCTTTATTACGTAACGTCGTCGCAGATAAGTTCCTCTATCGTATATGATAATTTAATTTAATAAATTATGTCTTCTCCATGTTAGCAGAGTGTTTCTTGCCTATTTTATTATTCGTTTTTTTTCATAATTAAAATTAACGCCTTTTTCTCATGGGGCGTAGGTATTAACATAATAGGAACAAGAGGGCTACTCCCTAACATCTCAAATTGAGTCCTCTGCTGAATTAAAGATGTATAAATTGGTTAATTACCACCAAACATATAGAAAATGTAAAAAAAAAAGTTTTTCTTTCGCCAACTTTTCTAACTCAGATATTTACGGTGTAAAACGTCATCACGTCAACAACGGCTGTCGCTGAAAACCAGCGCTGTGGCTCTGTCTCGCATAGATATTCTTTCTTTCTAAAACTAAATAAGAATGATATCCTGTTTTTATCACCAGGACGTGTATTCAACGGTTCCGGCAAGCCCATTGACAAGGGACCCCCCATCCTGGCTGAGGCCTTCTTGGACATCCAGGGACAGCCCATCAACCCCTGGTCTCGTATCTACCCTGAGGAGATGATCCAGACTGGTAAGCATTTTCTTGCATCTTATAGAAAAGCTAAAGAAAAAAAAAAGGCGTAATTCCGGTATTTTTGGGACAGCAAAGCGAGAATAAAAAAATACTCAGTATATAAAATAATGTGTTTGGAGGGGCTTGTGGCTATCGATCGATCAGGTTAATCTACGCTTGCCGCGGTTGGTCCGTGGATGGGTGACCGAGACCTCGTGTCTCGGAAAGCACGTTAAGCTGTTGGTCTCGGCTGTCATTCGTGGATCTTTGACAGTTGTTACGGGTCATCAGAATCCCGAAAGTCTGACATCCAGTCTTACCAAGGGGTATGAAATTAGAATTACCCAGTATCTGGGTTATGGAGGTAGTCGCTCCATGTAAAATACTGGTATTCAATATAGTTGGGGAAAAGCCCAAGCAGATGATGATAAAATAATGTGTTGTTTCCAGGTATTTCTGCTATTGACGTGATGAACTCCATCGCCCGTGGTCAGAAGATCCCCATCTTCTCAGCCGCTGGTTTGCCCCACAACGAAATTGCTGCCCAGATCTGTAGACAGGCCGGTCTAGTCAAGGTAATAAGGATCTGTCTTCTCAAAATGTGTCAACATTGTTAGTACTTAGGTTAGGTCAATCTTTTAATCATTAAATTAAACTGTATAATCTTAAAGCACACGAAAATTTACAATACTTTTATCAAAGGCAAAATCTATTATACATTGTAACAGCGAATCAATTTTCACGCCTCCCCCTTATGACCTAGGCCAATTTTTTTTTTTATATTCGGTCATGGTCATATAGGTCATGACCTAAAGAGAGTCCCTAGTATGTATTTTGTTTTAAAGTGAAATGGCGCGAGTTTTCTGGTTATTAACAAAAGATCAGTTAAATACGCGAGAAAAAGTAATTTCTCTGTATTTTCTCAGAAATGAGAAAATGAGAGCTTTTATTTGTTGTGAAGATGGATTTTTCTGAAAAATTTAAGTAATTTTTTGGCGACAATGGGCGTTTTTTTTTTTTTGCCAAATTTACCACAACCACCTTTTCTCCACCAGCAAACCGGAAAATCCGTATTGGACGACCACACCGACAACTTCGCCATAGTATTCGCCGCCATGGGTGTCAACATGGAAACCGCTCGGTTCTTCAAACAGGACTTCGAAGAGAACGGTTCCATGGAGAACGTGTGCTTGTTCTTGAACTTGGCTAACGACCCTACCATTGAGAGAATTATTACACCCCGTTTGGCTTTGACTGCCGCCGAGTTCTTGGCTTATCAGTGTGAGGTAAGATATCTTTTATTTAAAACTTAAAGCATTTATTTCAATTAAACCATTTACAGCCACTTTTGAATTGTCAAGTGGTCAGTCAGTCAGAAATATGAAGCTAGTTGCCCATTCCAACGTAGTAGGTACCTATGGAGAAGAACGGGCAAGAAACTCCACGGACACTCTTTTAAATAAAAAAATCGTTACAAACTTACTTGTTATATATTCATTCCATTCTATGTTACTATGTTACAAATTTGCGATTTGGGGTTTTCATGGAAAAATAGTCTTAACTAACTTTACAGTGGTTGCAAGCGCTACTGCTAAGCATGAAGTCCTGGTTTCGATTCTCAGGTCAAGTAGTGTTATTGGGTTTTGCCATCAGGAGTTTCTCAGTAGTCCGATTTAGTGCGTCGTAACAGACTCGACACCAAAAACATGGCACTTATTACTACGTACAGTAGGTCGCAAGTTAATGGTAACACTGGCCACTGGCTTACCGGATTATGCTCTTGTGCTTACCGGAAGGAATACAGGGATGATGAATATGTAATGTTTGCACAGAAACACGTGCTGGTCATCCTGACCGACATGTCCTCGTACGCCGAGGCTCTGCGTGAGGTGTCTGCCGCCCGTGAGGAGGTACCCGGACGTCGTGGTTTCCCAGGTTTGTCACTTATATAACATTTACGTACAATTTATTTTTATGGTATACATAAAAACAGTATTATATATATCTATTTACTAGGTTTTTACAGACGGGTATAAGGGCCATATCATACTGACGATTTACTAGCGTGTTATCGGCGAAGCGATTGATTACCACGCTCGCTGCGTATGCGTAGCGAGCACACCACGTGTTTCATGATCCCTGTTTATTTATTTAAACTTTTCGCACTCAAAAAAGGTACAAAGGCGGACTTTATGCCTGCCTGCCTGTTCACCGCGTTATCGGAATGAGAGCAATTGACATGAGTACAAGAGAGAGCGAGACAAGCGAGTGTACAATATTATCAAAACGCATAGCGTCGCGTGATCGCGGCTAACTCGCTTCGCACCCGCGGAGCACACGTTCACATATCGACTCGCTGAAAACACGCTGGTAGATCGCCAATGTGATAACGCTCTTAGTATAGTATGTATTTGAGGGCGATACAGTCATTAAATCTCTTATGTTAGAAATATGAGTAACATATTTACCAATAATGGCTACTTTTTATACGGATTCTTTTCATTTTGTATTAAAAAAATCAGGAAATACAAAATACACGTAGAAATCACGGTCAACCGCTAGTCGTAAATATCACGATAATTCCTAACAAAATCTATTTCTCTTCAGGTTACATGTACACCGATTTGGCCACGATCTACGAGCGCGCCGGACGTGTTGAAGGCAGAAACGGCTCCATCACTCAGATCCCCATTCTGACTATGCCCAACGACGACATCACCCATCCTATTCCTGACTTGACAGGTTATATTACTGAGGGCCAGGTGAGAGATATTTATTAATACTGATTTATTTTGTTTAAAGGGTATTTACATGGCTAATGTGAACATCTCTGCCGACCCCTTTAGTGGAATACAGGTGTTACTTAAATTACCTACTAGGCTGCTATAACAAAAATGGAAAAAAACATCTCCTTCATTGGCGGTTAAAAGGGGTTCAAATATAATTAGACCACAGAGGCGGATAGATTTGGATGAAGAAAGTTATACAAATGGGTCAATTACTAGTTTCAAAAATAAAATCATAATATTTTATTTCACATAAACTACATGAGATTATATGTAAAAACATATATAAAAACTTTATTACACAAGAACATAGTTACAATTTGTGTGAAGTCCCTGACACTTGTGCTATGTGGTTAACTTGTGTTACAAGAGCCAATGCCCTCTACCAGGAGGAAATACCATCAAAAACATTATGTAATAAACATATTACTGGGAAATTAAAACAAAAACAAAGATTGATTATACCATTAATCCCCATTGACAATCCCGTCGGTTTAAAAATAAAATACAAAGTCTTCATTTCTTAGAACTCTGAAATTAAAGTAATGTCTAAATTAATAGCATAATTATTGTACAATATTTCTGTCATGTCATAATATGACAGTCTATACTTTACTACAAAATAAAATCTGAAAATAACAAAAATTCAACCAATGCGTCATCTCCCCTCACAGATCTACGTGGACCGTCAGCTCCACAACAGACAGATCTACCCGCCAGTCAACGTGCTGCCGTCTCTGTCGCGTCTCATGAAGTCCGCTATCGGAGAGGGCATGACCCGCAAGGACCACTCTGACGTGTCCAACCAGCTGGTGAGATACTGTTTTTTTTTTAAGGCGTTCGGCACATTCGATTCGGCAAGTTTTTGTTGAGCAACAAAGCCCACCCGAACTAGTTACTACATATATTCGGCGCGGGTCGGTCAGCAAACTTTGTTCGGCATCTACCCTCGCTTAATCATGTTAGGTTCGCTCCGACACAATTCGAGCTAGGCCGAGTGGCTGTTTCTCCAACAAATATCCATACTTTCCATTTTGCCGCTTAGCTATGCCGAATCATGCCGAGCCGAATATGTACGAGTTTGGAAACTCTAGGGTTTGATAAATGATAAATGATAAATGATTTATTTTCTGTAAGTAAAACCTACTTACAGAAAATAAATCATTTATCATTTAATCGTGCAAACACTTTTACACGTCAATCACATGTTTCAAAACTAGATGAGGTCGGCGTTTCCTATCTGACTACTCTGAGAAGAAAGGCCGAAACAAACTAACAGTCTCTTTTAAAGTCCAGACATAATCTTGGTCAATTAAAGTCAGTCAGTTTCCTTTGCCACGGATTCTAATGTATTCTTTTGTTATAAATAAAATCCTAATTTTATGAATCTTAAATATGCACTTTATGCTCGTGCGTACTTGGCCGCCATGACCGCAATTCTATCAGGAGAATATATTACTAACGTGATGTTTCCCTTCCAGTACGCTTGCTACGCCATCGGTAAGGACGTGCAGGCGATGAAGGCCGTCGTAGGAGAGGAGGCGCTGACACCAGACGATCTGCTGTACCTCGAGTTCCTCGTCAAGTTCGAGAAGAACTTCATCTCGCAGGTATGTCCAATTTATTATATTACTAACTGCGCCCCGCGGTTTCACCCACATAGGTATCGATTGGGACTTAATTAACTAGCGAAATGTGGGTGTACTATAAGTACGGCGTGATGTTATGTTATTATTTACACATAAACGTTTAACATCTTCAGGGTAACTACGAGAACCGCACAGTGTTCGAATCCCTGGACATCGGCTGGCAGCTGCTGCGTATCTTCCCCAAGGAGATGTTGAAGCGTATCCCCGCAGGCATCCTCGCAGAGTACTACCCACGAGACTCCCGTCACTAAGCCATCCTGTACCGTGGTCGACAGTACTAGTTTCACGATTAGAAGCGCTTATACGAGCAACTTTGGGCAATTTTCGGCAATTTTGGGCAATATTGGTCACGAACGTTACCTTGGCTGCTTAAGTCAATTCTGGGAAATATTGATCAAATGTGACGTCATAACATCAAGCAATTTGCTGCAATGCCACCATATTGTTGAGCGATATGGAGCTAGTTAATAAACTAATTATACATGGAGTAATTAGTGGTAATAACAACTAGATTGCTCTAATGCCCCAGCAACTGTTGCCGGGCAATAATTACTGAAAAAAATGCCCGTGTAAGCGAAGCTACACACGATCATCGTGCCAGAAACGTGTAACGAATGTAACCCCGGGCTAGCACTCCGACCATGATATTCTTGTAAGATAAAATACTGTTTAATAGTAAGTTGTTAATAGTTTATTATAATGTATTACATACAAACATGTATTATGGATCATGTGCAAAATTACATAAATCGTAACAGCCATCGTAATGATGAGAAAGTCCGACTTGTGTATATATTTTCATCGTTAATATTCTAGAATGTACTTGAGCGGTTAAATTATTATATTTTTGAAAAGATGCCATTTATTTGTCTTTATATTTCTTTTTCGGTGGTTCGGACACATGATCGATATTTAAAGCTAAAAAAAAGTTATTTTGTGTGCACAAATTGTTGATATGTGTTCAAATTATTTGTAATAATCAAAATCTGTTGTAAATCAAGATGTTACTGTTTATAATGTGACATCGCTTGAACTTCCGCCGCTTGTGATGTGACAGATATTTATGTAAATAAAACAATAGTCCAGTAACGCCACGTTACATTCCAAATTGAGTTTTCCTGTTCACTCCAGCTAGTTCTGTATTCAGCTATAAGTGAATTAGGATACTGTTGTTTTCAATGGAAATAAAAATATAGAAAGTTTAAATTGTTTCTTTCTTTTATGTAGCTCTAGCGCCTCGCCTGGCACGGGCAATTTACTTGTGAAGACAGTCTGTTCACGACATGTTGTGCACAAGCTCTGAGCAGTAATGTAATAAACAAATTTAAGTAAAAACCGTTTGAAAACAAGCCAAAAAGTCCTAAATGAAGTTTGCGTTCCCATTGAGGGACCACATTGAATTTTGAGCTTTTGAATGCGTCAGCCTTTAGTAAAAGTTCTCAAACAATTGTAAATTCAGCCTTTTATTTGTAAAAGTAGCCACTCAAGAGTTACAATCGGTTAAAGGTGGTCCCTCAGTCGTGACTGACCGGCATCCATATCTCAAAACATAGTTAAAATTTACAACTGCTTTAAACGACTACTATTAGTAAAAGATTTGTAAAACTAATCTATTGAATATCAACCCTTCCTGTTCATAGAATAAAAAGAACTAGCATGCGAAAGGTGGTCCCTCAATCGATCACCATAAGATCACATTGAGTGGAGACGCCAATGGAATTTGAAATTTACTTATGGGTCTAGAGTTAGTAAAAGTACTCGAACGATTGCTATTTCAACCTCTAGTTTGTAAAAGAAGCCATTCAAAAGCTACAATCGTTTTAAGGTGGTCCCTCAATTGAAACGCTTATCATAAGAAAAATCAATTTACGTAGGATTCGGAAATTAAATAGACGAATGCTACAGTCTAGCCTTTAGTAAAAATTTTTTACTAACGATTACTTTACTAAACAGTATAAAAAAATGTACCGTTTTATCACAAATATTAATCGAATTCCTGGGAAGAAATACTAAGATAGGGGTGACCACACAGCAGGATTTTTCTAGTGACTGTTTGTTGATACAAATTTGTAATACACATAAAATAAAAGTAAAACTAGTGACCGTTTGTTGATATTATTTTTTATTAATATTTGACATCACTTAGCTAATTAAAAACACAGAAACAAAATAATGCTTATTATAATAAAATAAAATAAATTACCGTTCCTGCCTGCCCTGCCACAGATAACTATTTACTAGTCGGAGTACCTGCAGTCCTATGACATGGCAGTATGGAGTTAGTAAGTACTATCATGGCAGTATGGAATTTATATTTATTAAAAAAATACTTTGGTGAAGCTTTTAATTGTTTTTGTAAAAAGAAATACCATAGGCAAACCGGGGCGTTTAGTTATGGTAAAAAAAATCTAGTCTAACCATAAGTTCTGTCAAAAATGAAAATGCTTTTATTTGGAGTAGGTAATGTAATCCTAATAAAAGTTCTATGTACATATTTTTTGAAACCGGACTATGTACAGTGGCCAGCACATCAAGCTACCCAAAACTGTCAAACTTTCCCAATCAAACTTGAACCTAATGCTTTAGCGATAAAGTTTAAAATCTATTAAAGAAATTTGACAGATTTTAGTAGCTTGATGTGCTGGCCACTGTACATAGTCCGGTTTCAAAAAATATGTACATAGAACTTTTATTAGGATTACATTACCTACTCCAAATAAAAGCATTTTCATTTTTGACAGAACTTATGGTTAGACTAGATTTTTTTTACCATAACTAAACGCCCCGGTTTGCCTATGGTATTTCTTTTTACAAAAACAATTAAAAGCTTCACCAAAGTATTTTTTTAATAAATATAAATTCCATACTGCCATGATAGTACTTACTAACTCCATACTGCCATGTCATAGGACTGCAGGTACTCCGACTAGTAAATAGTTATCTGTGGCAGGGCAGGCAGGAACGGTAATTTATTTTATTTTATTATAATAAGCATTATTTTGTTTCTGTGTTTTTAATTAGCTAAGTGATGTCAAATATTAATAAAAAATAATATCAACAAACGGTCACTAGTTTTACTTTTATTTTATGTGTATTACAAATTTGTATCAACAAACAGTCACTAGAAAAATCCTGCTGTGTGGTCACCCCTATCTTAGTATTTCTTCCCAGGAATTCGATTAATATTTGTGATAAAACGGTACATTTTTTTATACTGTTTAGTAAAGTAATCGTTAGTAAAAAAATTTTACTAAAGGCTAGACTGTAGCATTCGTCTATTTAATTTCCGAATCCTACGTAAATTGATTTTTCTTATGATAAGCGTTTCAATTGAGGGACCACCTTAAAACGATTGTAGCTTTTGAATGGCTTCTTTTACAAACTAGAGGTTGAAATAGCAATCGTTCGAGTACTTTTACTAACTCTAGACCCATAAGTAAATTTCAAATTCCATTGGCGTCTCCACTCAATGTGATCTTATGGTGATCGATTGAGGGACCACCTTTCGCATGCTAGTTCTTTTTATTCTATGAACAGGAAGGGTTGATATTCAATAGATTAGTTTTACAAATCTTTTACTAATAGTAGTCGTTTAAAGCAGTTGTAAATTTTAACTATGTTTTGAGATATGGATGCCGGTCAGTCACGACTGAGGGACCACCTTTAACCGATTGTAACTCTTGAGTGGCTACTTTTACAAATAAAAGGCTGAATTTACAATTGTTTGAGAACTTTTACTAAAGGCTGACGCATTCAAAAGCTCAAAATTCAATGTGGTCCCTCAATGGGAACGCAAACAAACTTTTTTATTATTTATTATACACTGGATAAACTTCGTATACTAATTTAACTATCAAACTATGTACCCTTTTGATTACCCTTCCGTACATGTATATTAAAAATGGGAGGGGAAATAATCATAGGGCATCGAAGAATTCGTCCGCGTCGTCATCAGGAAAGGTGCCCAGAAGGCTTTGCCACGTTGTATGGCAATGCTGATTGGCCAAAAAAATAAACCAGCCCTCTGGTCATGTGAAGAGTCGACCAACCGCTTGGCGATCTTTTGGAAAACCAGGTGGGCACTCGGACCCCATGGCCCTAGTGTTTCAACCCCAAACGGCTCGAACAAATAACCCCCAATAATTCATCTTCAAATCGATATTTTAAACTTATTGATTGAGTTACTCGGCTGTCTTGGCATTGGGTATTCAAACATATCGAAATGTTGAATGTATTGCGACACTTATCACACTATCAGTAATTATCTCACTTATCATTATTAATCGTTGTTTTATAACATATCATTTAAGTTTGTATCTGTGTTACATGCGCGTAGGAACCTCTGCCGCTTGCCATTGCATTCTACTAGGAATTTTGTAGATGTATTAGAGCCTATTTCTAAACTATTCAAGCACATTAATTTACCGTTTATTTGTAAAGTTTGGGGAATGATAAATAAAACCAATTTCTTGAAGAACTTTTATATTTTTATTACTGTACTAGCTGCTGCCCGCGGCTTCGCCCGCGTGAGTGTCGGAAATTACCCCATACATCCCCATGGGTGTTAAGTATAAATATTGAGTTTCGAGTTAATCGGACAGCGCGTTAAAGTTCTTCCATACAAACACTGACACCCCAACCCCCCTTTAGGGGGTAATTTAGAAAAACAAAAAACTACAAACTTTATAATTTATTTAGATAACTATTCGTGCGAAGTTTCATGTTTATTACCTCAAGGAATAAGATTTTTCATACAAACTTTCATCCCATAGACTACTATATATATTGTTTCATCCCTTTACCCCGTTAGGGGTTGAATTTCGAAAAATCCTGATACACGTTATTCTTAATTTTTGGGTTTAAGTATAAATATTGAGTTTCGAGTTAATCGGACAGCGCGTTAAAATTCTTCAATACAAACTTTGACACCCCCCAACCGTAGGATAAGATATTTTTCCGGGATAAAAAGTACCCAGTGTGGTGCCCAGGATATTAAAGAATAATTATACCAAGTTTCATCGTAATCGAACCGGTAGTTTTTCGTGATACCTGAACAAACAGACAGACAGACAAAAAAAAACTTAATCAAATTTTTGGGTTCGGTGTCGGTCTAGTAACACCCCCTGCCATTTATTTTTTTGATATTTTCAATGTACAGAATTTTCACTTCTACAGATTTATTATAAGTATATAGAATAGATAAAAAAAAATATATTTTGAAACTGAGTTACTTTGGTAAAATGAAAATGCAACTTACACATAGGTACAAAAAATTATTTATAAGAAAATAAAAAAGATGTCGTTTCAGTACAAAAAATAGTAGAATGCACCTATATCTTAAAATAATTATAAATAACTAACAAACACTTATATTCTCTAATCAGTAGGTATCTGAGAAAGTCCTTACAAACTAGAACTTATAAAGGTTCAAATCCAACAAACTGTCTCTGTCTGTTGGAACCTTTAAAAGATTATTTTCGCTTCTTTTCTTCTTGTTCAACTTTTTTCAAGTTGACTTTACTTTCCTCTTTAGAAATAAACTCGTTGATTTTATCATCGCTTTCAAAGTTTACTTTATTCTCAGCCTTAACTCTATCAAACCGGCCCACGTACTTATTGCTCGCTTCAAGAAAGTCTTTGACACTCACACTTTTGATGACGCTCTGATAACTCACAAATACATCCTCAATGTCGTTACAAACATCCACTGGGAAAATAGTCACTAAATCATCCTTGAATTTTTTCTTTTTCAAAATATACTCCCTATATTCGTCCAACGTAGGAAACTTATCGTTATCCTTAACACAATGTAGATACAAATTATACAAAGATAAAATTTTACTAAATTCCAACTGATTAATTGGTTCGTATGTCAGCACCATTTCGCCTTCAATATTATTGACTACAACTTGGTGAGCAGTGTTATACAATTTGCTATAGAAAGATTCGTTTTGGTCAATCATAAAAAAGGGTCGGTATGTTTTTTCGCAAATATGAACCACTGAATCATCAGGCCTATGTAAGAAGTGAACGTAATCCTCCAATTTGACTTCCTCCGCGATGACGTCATCTCTCAGCATTTCTTTGTGGTTCAATTTCAAATAATTGAGCTTTTTCACATTGGCCGCATTTTCAATTTCACTAACTAGAAAACCGTTTACGTTTTTGAAAATCTTCTCTACCATGTGCAACACTTTTTTCCTCCGCGATGGGATTTTCTTCAGAATGACGACATGCCTCATTAAATCCATCCGCTTATTGATGGTCTCTAAGTCTAACTTGTAGTTCAAATAGATCAAGATTTCGATCATAGCATGTGCGACGCCGCAGTACATTCGCATACGTTCGTGTGTAAAACGTTCAGGATCGTCTTTGAAGATGATCGTAGACATTTCGACGCAGTACCACAGAGCAGTAGGTAATGAAGAATTCACTTGAGGATCTAGTGGCAAAGATGACAGTCCAATCTTACACTTCGTTGTACTGATACGCCTCAACGCATACTTTTTGAACTGTGCAACTACGTTTTCGTCCATCCACTGTTTCTTCTCACAAATTTTCCATAACACGAAGTAAAACAAACCGATGTTGTATTTCACTTTTTTGAAGTCGAAGTACGTGGCCGACAGAATGTAGTCGTTGTATCTATCGAAGTCGTCGGTATCCACTAGCACCAGACCGCCGTGGAATGGTCGCCGTGAGCGAGGCTCAAACTTTGGTTGCTCTAATAACTGTTTGTAGACAGTTAAGGTATAGAAGTACCCCATTGACTCATTGAGATCAGGATCCTCCAACAAAAATAATGGACATTCCATCATGGAATTGAATTTTGAGAAAGATGCTGTCGATTCCGAATTTTTAAATATAAGTTTTTCCAGCAGATTCAATTCTGTGCATAAGATCACAGGAATCCCTGTCTCGTTAGCCAAAATGATGTCGGGAAACGTGATTTCTTGGTCAGCTGTAAAATTGATATTCTCGATCGGTTCTTCGGGAACTTCATTGTTGAATGTGTTCGCAAACTTTAAAGCGTCGAAGCCATAAGATTTTTTCTCACTGACTATGTAGTTAATTAATGTAGTAATGGAGCTCTCAATGTCTACTTTCAAATTGTATGATGGATTGCTGAAACTTTTGTACCAGTCTGTATTCTTGAATTCGCGTAAAAATGTATTTTTATCCATCGTGTCTGGAAAGTTTTCTGTCGACACCCTGTTCAATCTATTCTTCAACTGTTTCAGCTTATCGATTTCGGCGAGAGATTTAGCATTATTATTCGCTGAAGTGAGGAACTTGAATTTAATGTAAGACTTCAGACTCTCTTTTTCAGTAGCAAAATTGTCGGCGGTTATTTTATCGTAGTCAAACTCCTTAGAAATATCAGTTTCATCGAATAGTTCATTGTTCCGGTAAATAATACATTGGCTTTTGATAAATGACGCAGTGACAGATAAGTCGATACAACTCAAGTCTTCACTTAGCGCATGAAAAACTACCTTTTCATAATCAATATTTTCATTGAGTTCCAAACATTTGTCAAAGCTTCGCCTGTTGATCTGACCGTCGGTAATGATGTACAACAATTTAATTTTGTCGCTGCTATCAATATTCTCTTTTACCCACTCTATAATAGTTTCCGGCAACGTGTTAGTGCCTCTGCCATCCTGATCCCTATAAGCGTTACGAGCTTTTGTTTCATTGACTTCCTCGCACCGGTTTCCCCAATGTAAATAAACAATTTGTGACTCTTCATCTGCTAAAGCACTATTAATTTGGTTGACGTCACTTTTAAATTGTTCGAGCGTTGTTAGTCCGTTCTTGTGATAATACATCACTCCATCCGTCGAGAGGGAGTAATCTTTCGCGTAAATGAAATAATTAACCATCGTGAACTGTGAATATACTTGGATCACAGATAATTTAATATAGCTTGGGTAAACAATAAACTTGACACGGAGTGAACCACAGAAAACTCGACTCTCTAGCGAGAGGAGTGAACCGTACACTCGACAGTCGCAAACTGAATAAATATTTCGCCAACTCCGCCTTATATGCCCACCGTATATGGGAGTACATAGCGGGTTATAAGGCGAACTTGCTTGCTGGCTTGCTGTGCTGTCAGTTTGGCTTGACAGATTGCGAACTTATCTGTTCACAGACCGGAGCAAACCAAATGTATGGGCGTAGCGATGCGCGACCACATGAGTAAACAAACAGAACAGAGACAAAGCTTCATACAACCGTTATCATACGTACACTCCAAGCTTGAGGTACGTGTGTGCATGACCACTGGCGGCTTCGTCGCGTACAGAGAGAAACCGGTACGATTCGGCCAGTGGTTACGCTCAGCAGTAGGTAATCCGAGTATAAGTTTGCAAGTGAGTAAACGCAACTATCGCGCTTGCGTTAAGATTTTTATTCTCACCCTTATACTCTTAGCATTATGATCTATCAGCAAATTTTAACGCAAACGAAATAATGTAGTTTCCTAGGTTTACTCTCTTGCAAACTTACACTCGGGGTTCTGGGCACCGCGTAACCACCTACGCACACGCAAACGTTGCGTTTGGCACTGTGCGTGTGCACGCAATTGTATCAACAAACGACTTGCCCAGACAGAGTCAGTCGTCATTCCTAATTCTAAACCTGACCGTTGCCTTGATTTTAACTGAACAAGCGAATCAAACGCATAAAGGACAGGCAGGCAAATATGACCGCTGAATCCACAGTAGAAGAGTAGCTTCTTAGTGGCCATTCGCAATTTTTGGTCACTTTGGCAATGTTTCAGGCAACTTGGCAAAATACTGCCAATGCCACACACAATCTGTACCTACAGTACTACTTAATCTGTGATCTGTACTGTCAGTCCATCCGGTCAGGATATAATGCCGATCGGATTGGATAGCTTCAGTCGCTCGCAGCATACCTACGCATAAGTAGGCCTTGAAAAAAAGGACAGTAAGTAATATACCTACCTAAACCCAAGAAAAATATTAAAAGCTAAATCCAACTAAGTACCTACTTACTTACTGCTTGTTGTTCAAAAAAATATGAAAACTCAAACCATTTTCTACGACAGTTCAAACGTCGTATTTGTCGCGGTTATGATGTGACGTCATTTACCACAATATCCAAATCATATAGGTAAATTAAGTTATTTTTTATTCCAGCAGAAATCGCGCTTAGGTACTTATTTAAAGCTTCGTGAGATTTCAAGCACTTTGCAAAGAATAGAATTTTTACTCACATCATTTTTTTGGCACTTCCGGCGTCAATGCCGTGTGACGAAAATTCCTACACATTTAAATAATGGATAAGTTTTGAATTACGTGCATATTCGCGATAACAACTTCACTCAAAGTATTATTTTTTTAAAGGTGAGGCAACTGACAGTAAAACTGATCATGTATGGCTGCTTGTCGGTAAAAAAAAACAAACGTCGGTCGGTATGTAGGTATGCTATCTACAGTCAGTCGGCGGTGGTGAGTCACATGAAGGTCAGCGCCCCACGGTGGGCTGAAAATCGGCTTTCATAGACTTAGCAATTTGCTTTTCAATTTGCACATGGCCGGATATCGCTTCTATTAGTTATGACTATAATTATGTTGACTTGGGAATGCACAAAAACGAAGGAATTATCAAAAATTACTTACGACAAATTTGTTAGAAGCTAGTATAAAAAATCTAATCTTGTTGTAATGTTTTCAGACTCATTAGAAGTAGTTTTGTTATTTGGTATTTTGGTTTTATGCAAAGTTTTAAAACTCATTTTGTGTTGATAAATATCTAGCTCAATCATAGTTATCTAAGTGTGGGTGTACTATAAACCTGTGCCTACTTCTTCGGGGATATAGGGGTCATGCTATTTTATATACTTAATGTGTTGTTAAAAGTCTGTGTCTTCAATTCCGGCACTTGCAAATTGAAATCCCTAAGTCTATGAAAGTCGATTTTCAGCCCACCGTGCGCCGTCGGTTTCTGATGCAACACAACAGAGGGCGGTATCATTCAGTAACGTTTTATTTATGTTATTTTGTCGCTTTGCATATTGTAAGTTTATGGGGGTGCGCTAAGGTAACCCGCGAAATTCAAATTTTCAACATACGATACGAACGTACAAATTGCAAAAAACGTAAAAAAAAATACATTTCACGGGTTACCCTGACGCTTGACACCATTAATTTTATTATGAAAGATAAAAAAATACTCTCTCCATAGTTTTAAGGCAACTCAAATTAAAGAGCTTAGAGTCTCATAGATTTTATAAAATTCTCGAGTATTTGATTGGTGTGTAGTCATCGAGTGTAATGTAGGCGTTTCTTGCATCATATTTCACAGTTGTTTTTGTGTTTTGCTCTTTCACAAGTCTGTCATCTTATTTTGCAATTCGTTGCAAACTATATCAGTTTATTTATAGATCTTGACCAAAACATTTATACCTAGATAGGTAGGTACCTACATGTTTTCATTGAACGCTATTGTATTTTTTTTTTAATTGTGCATAAAGTTTTAATAAATAAATAATAAAGGTAGTTCGAAGATTGACACACATGAATAAATTGACACACAAATAAGCCTTTAAAAACATGACAATAGGTAAGATACCTAGGTACCCAAATAGATTGCATAGATTTACTCAGAAATAATAAAGTACTTACATACGATAGTTATGTGTTATCTATGAATGAAAGTTTTAATGTGATGATAAGAGATAGCATTGCGCAAACACTTCGAAAATGTAAATTCCGATGATCAGAAAATATAAATAAGTCGCAAGTCAAATAAGGAAAAAATAATAATTTTCCTGTTCTCTCAAAAGCTGGAAACTGTAACTATGCAGCCGGTAGTAGACAGGCACTATTGTGTCTATTCTGTATTTTAGCTAATAACAGTGAATTTCGATAGGCACCTACTGTTGTTTTCAATAGGTACAGTTAAAATCGTTACAAATATAAGAAGTTGTTAGTTCCTCTGCTTTAGCAGGTTCCTATTTATTTAGTTAGATTGATTACTTACAATGTTTTCTCTTTAAATTTTAAAATAGTCTAGAAATGAATTACAATACTGATCGTATATCGTAATCTAAAATCTTGTTGAAAACATTTTGAACTTATTGTTTTATGAACGACGAAAAAATAGATAAAATGACAGGTCATCTCTTCTCATCAGTTCATCAGTTCACTCTTTGATGACCACCGTAGAAATAGGTTTTGTCGACGGTAGAATAGAGAATGTAACTGATTGTGATTTTTTATCACAATCAGTTACATTGTCTATTCTACCGTATAATGATATGGGAGGTGGTCATGCTACACGTGCTGGGCAGAATGGTACCCGAGATGACAAAAGGAACAGAGGAAAAATGTAATTATAAAAGATAGGAAGACGAATTTATTAAAGTTCTCAGCGGCTGCAGATTGGAGTAGGCCTTTGTCAAGAGCCAATATGCACACTGAGCTCGGTAGCAGATTACAGGATATCTCTCTTTATTCTGATAACTGCTACATTGTAATTGATCGTACAATCTGATTAGTTTTGAAACAGATTGCTAATACATAGCTTCATATGTTCGAAAAAAAATCTGCTCAACAACGTAAATAACGCAATGAATATTGTTGAACTGTCAAAATGAAACAGATTAGTCTTAATCGTTTACGAAAATTATGTGTTAGATAAGGAATTAGGTTGGAATTGTCTGTCACATTGATGGCTGCCATTTTTAGTGACATTCATATTAGTGTGGTAAGTAAAGCAATTACGAGGTTGGATAAACTTTTAAATCAATTTCTACATGCGTGATAGTCGGCAAGAATTGTAGAAGTAAGAAATAAAGATTTCGACGCATTGGCGGTCACCGGTGAGACTCAGCCGTGCCGCTCCGTCGTCGCAACGCATACCGTCGCGGTCCGGTCCCGCATATCTGACCACTTTGAAAACAAAATCTCGTGCACACGATGACCACATATATGTTTGCCGCCCTTTTTTTTATAGGTAAGCGTTACTATAGCGGTAAGCAGGAATAGTCCTTACGGTGTTCAGATATGAGTGTTTGCGATAGTACATCCTTCCCGCTTCGTCTCATGGGTTGCAAGTATGGTGTATGTGCGACATCGGAACGCATCGTGTGGCATACCATGGATATTTGTATGTTGGACGTCGCAGCCACACCGCACCGTCCGTAATCGCACCTCCTCAAGGCATCGTTGTTTCGATTTGAACGTAATCTAGTAGACCTCTAGGAACATTCAGTTACTAAATAAAACACAAAACTGTAGTTTATTATATTTATTTGAATTGTATCTGACACTATGTACATGCTCTGCGAGTTCATGTAAATAATATTTTTAGACGTTTTCAGATGTTAACTGGAATGAAGAAATAAATTTTCTACAAATAGATACGAAAATTTCCCACGAAACTCAAATTCCGCCGGGCATTGAGTAATAAATACTAGTTTATAAAATACTCCAGCTTATATCTATGCACATGGATCGCACTGTGTATTAATTACTAACATTTATATGAATATTTGTATAAAAAAACCGCATTTCTAGCTTCCGAATCATCCCCGCTGATATTTAATACCCGCAACTGTAATTTTGCTACGACGAATGCAATTTTTATGTGACGTTATAACTAAATTACCCAGCGATTCCAACGATGGCTTCAGAGGCGAAGTATTTCACATCCACATCGGGATCAACGTTTAATTTCTCAAGTACAGGCTTCACTTGCGGCTGAATGACCGCAGGGTCTAAGAAAGGCGCCATTTTCTGCAAAGTCTTGGCAACATTGAATCTTACGTTGGCAACATTGTCGTCTGCCATCGACAGGACAGTGGGTAGGAGTACTCTTGTGGTGATATCCTTGCCGCAAACTTCAGAAAGCACATTGATGCAGAACAGGTAAGTCATCCTGTGGAGATAGTTCTGTTCGCGTGACATGGCGAGTACTTTGGGGATGACATTGGTTTCGGCCCACTGAGATCCGTATTGTTCGACTAATTTCTTGAGGTTGAGGGTGGCTGCCTCGCGGATAGCGTAGACGTGGTCGATGAGCCAGGACATGCAGAGGCCGGTCAGTTTTTCGTCGAAGAACTCCTGTCCGAGCTGTCCGGCGAGGAGAGGCATGTGTTCAATGATGGCAAGACGCACGCGCCATTTTGTGTCTTCAGCCAACTCGACGATGGCGGGAAGCAGGGATTGCACTAATTGCTGAATTCCGATCACTTCATTGACGCACTCGAGGTTAGAGATGATGTTGAGCCGGACTTCAGGGCACTCGTCTTTGAGCTGGGTCAGGAACAGAGGCAGGAGGTGTTCGATGGTGTTCTGGCGGCCGACGATGGGGCTGAGAATAAAATATTTATTTAGATTTACCAACGTTTGTAAATTACATGAAGCAACAGAAAATAAAGAACAAAACATTATAGGTAAATACAGCAGTTTCGTATTATCACCTACTAGGTGAATAATGTTAAAGGGCAGTTAAATTATTTGTATAAAACAAAACAAAGCGAGATACAACCGCACACAAAGGGTTTCGTACCGTATTAAGATCGAGTAAAAAACGCCGAAAAATCACGTTTCTTCTATGGTTAATAATAATTTGTATTATTTTTTGTTATAGCGGCACTAGAAATACACAATCTGTGAGAATTTCAACTGTCTACCCGCTGACAGACAGGCAGACGAAAACGTTTGCAGTACCTGAGGCCCATGATAACGGAGGCGAGAGCAGACTTGACGTGCTGGTTGGCGTCGCAGACCAGGTCCTTGATTTGTGGCAGGATCATTGTCATGATGATGTGCTCCTGGTGCGCCTTGTCTAAGTTCATGCAGAAGTCCTTTACCTGGAGGAAACGAGGGAAATTATGAGAATAAAACATAACTACTACCAGAATAATTCATCATGACCGGTTAGTATTCTCGTTAATTTAACAACGAACTTAAACCAAAAACAACAAAAAAAAATATGACAAGAAACGAACATTCAAAACCAAAGAAACTTCCGAAATTGAAGTATTTTTTTAATTTGTAGTTGCAGTACCAACTGTAACAATTTAGAATACCACCTGCTATGTAAATAACAGTGACAGGAATTTATTATAACATCAACCTTAAAGGCTAAGTGGGAAAAATACTTATTATTGAAGCTAACTCAAAAACTACCCAAGCAAAATTAATAATGACCACCTCTGAAGTACCAAACAAAAAAAGAATCATCAAAATCAATTTATATTGGCAGAATAATGGCATGATAAACATACAAAAGAAAACCATTCAAATTGAGAACCTCCTCCTTTTTGAAGTCTGTTAGAAACGGTGGGTTAGGTTGATAGACACCATTAGGAACCCATTTTTGCAACTTAATTTCAAAATAGAATTATATTTGGCCTGATATTTATATTTGGCAGTAAAACTTTTGCTTGATTACTTTGGTAATTAATAGTAATTTTATTTCCAAACTTCATTACATGTTACATCAATGAGGTGTCGACACCCGAACTATGACATCTTGTATGATAGGGGTAGAGGTTTCTCCCATTGCATGATGGATCAGCAGAAGGCTTAGACGAGATACAATTAACAAGAAATTTTTACAATAATTAAAAGGATGTACTAACCTTGCCAGCGGCGGCGGCACGGACCTCAGCCTCCGTATCCTTCAGTAAAGCTTGGAAGATCTGCGCGAGATCTGAACGAGCCAGCTCGGGGCCTACTGCCTGCTGTAACTCTACGAACCTGTAACATAAATAATGATCGGTGATTAGCGGGTACATAATTTTGGAGTATTAACACTTTCACTGTCTGTCTATTACATGTAATGCACTACTAGTTATCTTTTTTTCCAATACTCCAGTGAAATTAAATAATAGAACGTAACATAACGCCTTGTTTCCCAGAAGGGATAGGCAGAGGTGTACCTATAGTACACCCACATTTCCCCAGTTATGTTTAAGTCCCATGTAATAGGTGGCAAGTCTATTGCCATCAACCGGGCACAAATCCAGGTTCCGGGCTGCTACTGAAAAACCCAATAACACTTTTCCCGACCTGGGGATCGAACCAGTTCTATTATTTGTTTCAAGGTTTTTAAACAGCACTATTAGTTGGAACACGTTTGTACATTGCTTGTAATGCATTTTTTGAAAATAATAATTAATGGTCGGTTTTCTCTCATCGTATAATTCAAACTATAAACTTCAAAATGTGTTTATATTGACATACTTTGTAAATACAATATCGAAATTTAAAATAGAATCATAATAAAGCACTTTTTCTCGAACAAAGTATGTTAAATAATGAATTACTGTCGCGGCGTGCAACTCGAGCATTGGTGGACGATCGTGAAAATGTGAGTCCATCAATGCCAGGTTGCCGCCAAGGCTTGTATAGTACTTTTCTCAAATAATGCGCGGAAAATCAAACTGAGTAAATTACTATTATAAATTCCAGAATCAATGACAGACAACGATAAGTTTTCACGCGCCAAAATATGTTGTTCATTTGTTTCTTCTTTACTGTACACAAGCCAAATCGAAATTTAAATAAAACCATTGATAAGTTACGGCCCTTGGTTGCCATGTGTTGAAGTAAAAAGTTCGTTCCGTTTTCAAATAACACGACTGATGGATTTTCATATTAATATTGGCGGCCGCATATTCACTTGTTTTTGGCCAGTACAGCAATTTCGATTTATCTCGAAGAAGGTTGTTAAAATAATGCTTTTATTACTATACTCTATGATCCCGGCCCGCCTGTAGTGTGCCACGGTACAATGTAAGAAAGTGATATTTAATAATCTTTTAATTACATAAAAAAGTGGTTACAAATTTTGTCAAGTGCCTGACACTTGTGCTATGTGGTTAATTTGTGTTACAGGAGTCAGTGCCCTCTCCCGGGAGGAAATACTATTGAAAACATTGTGTAATCAGATTAAAAAAGGAGAAATAAAAAAGAAATGAAGTGATGGAGGAGGGATTTTTCAATGGGCACTCACTTGTCGGCGACCATGTAGCGGACCCTCCACGAGGTGTCTCCCGCCCGAGCGCGCACTGTGGGCATCACCAGCTGTTCCATATCTTCAGGAGGCAAAAGTGCCGCTACAGCTGCACAGGCTTCTGCTGCTAGCAGACGCACTGAGTCTTGTTCGTCCTGCATTAGAAAGATGATGAACATGAGGTAAGTAAAATCCATACTCCATATAATATATACTGCCATTCACGAAGACACTCCCCACTCTTCTTCTTAAGCGCGATTACTGTACTGTAAGCGATTAGGAAGTAGAGTGGGGCGTGTCTTCGTGGGTAGCACTATCCAATCTATACTTATAATATAATGCGAAAGATTCCCTTCCGGTACGGAATCCTAAAAATTAAGGGTTAGCTTAACAAGCCCATTTGGCAGTTTTATCAATAGATATAACTGCCAAATGAGCAATATATTATAAGTATACACAATACTTATAAGGGGAAGTCTGAAAGTGACACTGGTGACTGAAAACTTGTGTGGAAATCAGGAGCCTAAATCTACTAATTTATAAACATTACAATGGTCTCTCAATTATGAGTTTTTGACAGATTTGCCATACAAAAACTGTCAAAAACTCACCATTGAGAAACCATTGTAATGTTTATAAATTAGTAGACTTAGGCCCCAGTTGTCATGGTACGGGCAATATGGACATGTGATGTGGAGGAATGAGGAAAATGTCATGAGGAAAGTTTTGAGTTTGTAGGGAGACCAAATGAACGGTGCATAGTCTGATGCCGGTAGAAAGGGGGTGACTACCGAGATGTCTTTGAATTGGCAGTTCATATTATTTGTGGGGTAACTGGTGAGAGATGCAAAGTTTGGAAGAAAAATACATGTTGCGCCGACCACAAATACATTGGGATAAGCTGATCAAGCTGCCGTAAAAATGACAAATAAGTCCAATTTTACATACCTGAGCCAGCGTAACAAACATCGGTATGAGGTCACTCTTCACGTACTCAACCTCGACTACCCTGGCGAACTCGCCCAGCTTGTAGGCGGCCGCGCGCCGCACCATCGGCGTGTCGTCCTGGCACAGCGAGCGGAAGTGCTGGCGGAGCTCGGCCTTTACTGGGGCTGAGACTCGGGGGTAGCACACACTGGAAATATGGGTTATAGATGTTACGTTTATATTTATACCTTTATGTAATAGTCGAGTGCATACACATAACATAACATCACGCCTTGTTTCCCCGAAGGGTTAGGCAGAGGTACTGGGAAAGTTACCTTAATACAAAAACATTTCGCCAGCCATGTTTCTTAAGTCCCATGTAACAGGGGCGAGACTATTGCCATCAACCGGGCACAAATCCAGGCACCGGGCTGCTACTGAGAAATTCCAGATCGAAAAACCCCATATGACTTTGCCCGACCCGGGAATCGAACCCAGGACCACATGATCAGAGCAATTAGAACAAAAAAATGTTCAGAACCTGGAACAAATAGTCGGGTGTAATTTGCTTAAAAAAGTGGAACGAAGTTTATAGACTAGAGTACTGGACTGTAATGGTCTGCACAGACTGGCGAACGGGATGGCAGAGTATTTTAAATTTATCAATTGAATTTATAACTTATCCAGTTGTAATAAGGTAATTATTTCAATGCTCGGTGATCGAGCTTGGAGCATCGCAGCTCATTCTACTAATAATATAAATTAGAAACTGTCTCTCTATTACTTTTTCTCGCCTAAATGGATGAGGATGAAATTGGGTACAGGGATAGACCAAGACCTGGGTTAGGACATAGGATACTTTTTATCCAGGTGCGATCCCGTGGGAGAATTTCCACCCACCATGCGGGTGAAGCGAAGGGAAAGCGTTTTGCGTGGATGTGACGCATATTTCCCCCCAACTCGTTATTATCGTGTACCTTTTTTTTTTCATTGCGTCGTGTTTGCCGCAAATAAACGTATTTTCTTTCTTTTTCTTAAGGGCATGGGAAATAATAAAATTACAAGGATTTTCAACATTTCCTTTGTTACAGTTGTTAGCTTTTATACCTAATCAATGATATAAATTTTACCAATACCAAGGTTTGCATTTCTGAATTGTTCTAGATATGCAAATAGAAATAAATTGAATAGCAGAATGCTATCAGATTATGATGGATTTCACTGTCTTTAGCACATAAATTGTTGTACAAAACATGTTACAACAATAATATTTAACTCATATATTCTACCAGGGGCCAGTGTTTCAATGACAGACAAATTATCTAACACAAAACAAGTTTAAACTCAAGTTGTAATCTCATTTGAGCGACAATCAATGTCATAAACTTGTCAAAAATGCTAAATTACATGATTTTTTTTCCAAGTTGAGACTGTGATTGTATAATTTATATATTATTATAATGATATAATTTATTCATTTCAAAAGTGTGGTACAGTCTATTACAATAAATAATTTCACAAATTAGGCATCAATCAAAATTGAATCTGGCATCCTAACTATGTAGGTTACCTGTAGATTAGAATTCAAATGTACATAAAATACGGTTCAAATAGGCTTCCCTACTAAAAACATGATTCCCTACAAATTATGGCTAAAAATAACTAGTTGAATGAGCACGGCTGTTCAATATCTTACCGGGAGATATAAAAAAATGTGACAACACATTCAAATGTAGATTAAGGCAATACATCACAACATTTGAAATAACATACAACAGAATAAGTATGCTAATACCCTCCAACACCCTAGAGGTGACTAATGTTAATAGTACAAATTATAATCACTTAAGTATCTCATTATAAGCGAACTGTTATCTTAAGTTCTTAAGAGAAATAAAGTTCTTTAAACCGAAAACATAATACTAATAAAAACATAATAACACTGCTAAACAAAGACTTCTCCCAAAACATGTCACAACAAATGTCACAAAAAAAGGCTTCAATATTTACCTAAATAACCCACAAGCAGATGCACGGGATGTGAACCAGTCACCGCCAGCAAGGCGTTGGACTAGCGGTACAAAGTGCTGCTCCAAAGCTTGAGGAGTGTGATGAGCAGCTACAGCACGTAGTGAAGCCACAGCCTTGTCACGGACTACAGTCTCTTCTACGGTGGCCAGAGATTCCAGCGGTGGGAGCAGGCAGTGAGCAAATTCACCACCACCAACCAAGGTGATGAAATTTCCTGAAAGATTATTTTGTACAGGTTATATTCATCATATATGATACTTAGGGCCATATTACTCTTTAAAATGAATGTGACATAACAAGAAAATTTTGAGTAGTAAAAACAAAGAAAAACTGTGGACTATATCTGTATCTGTTCCAAAACTTTTTGATGTAACTGTAGACGAATCCTATATTTTAGGGATTGAGGACAGATATTGGTGCTCAACTACGAGAGGGGAGATGTTGGCATTTCAACATTTAGTATTATAAATGTTGGAATGCCAATGTCTTCCCTCTTGCAGTTGAGCACCATTATGGCAATAACAAAACAAACTCTTGATACTATTGAAAAATTGTACAAAACTGTTCAGGTTAAATTCCTATGCAACCCTCACTAAACGGAAAGTTACACAATATTCATCAGTACAATTAGATGGTTTTAACTTTCATATCTCACCAGTTACCCCACAAATAATATCAATTGCCAATTCAAACACATCTTTAGGGTGATTTGAATTTAGAATTTCAATTTAAAGTATTCAAACCCAAAATGTAAGTGACATTACAAATTGGCGTACATAGGTATGTTTTCTAACTAATTTGTTTACATTCTAACATTTTTTTTTGAAACGGAGTATAAATATTTTTTTTAACTAAAGGATACTATTTGCAATTTCAAGGTACATCAAGACCTACCTTGAGTTTTATTGACTGGTGTTTACAGAATAATAATAATATATTGTATTAGAATCTAGGTGTTAGATAGACAACAGGTTAAAAAAAAACTGGATGGTAAGGTCAAATTAAAAATGTTATAATTATAAGCGTTTCTAATATTGCAAGTGATTGATTTTTTTTGCATATGTTAGACAATAATTATAAGGTTTCACTTTATTTGCTTTGATTTAGAATTGAGAAACTATGCACACATTATATTATTTTATTATATACGCAACAGGCTGTCAAATAAGGTAGTATATTATTGGAGGCCCGACACGAAAGTTAAAGTTTAAATTTCATATATACTTGTAAAACGGGTCAAACCCACTAAAGAACACTGTCCCTCAAGATACAGGATTTTCCTAGTTTGAAGGGCAGGGGTCTTACTCTTTTATAATAGCCATACCCATCACATAATTACAATAATAATACACTGATGTTACCTAGGCTAAGTTTTTTGGTAAATAAATGATTACTTACTTACTTACTCATACTAGCTAAGCATTGTGTTATGATAATGTGTGTTCCTGCTTTATTGCACGAATCTGGTGGAACACTTCTATGAAATCTTCACGTAAATAAAATTGGTCTACCAGTGCCTGTCTGGGGGGGCCTTTACACACATTATCTAGTCTGCCTTGTTGGTTCTAGTGGTCGCAAGTACTACTGCTGAGCATGAGGCCCTGGGTTTGATTCCTAGGTTGGGCATAGCTAAAGCTAGCAAGTTACTTAAGTAATTCATTGTTAACCCTTTTTCTCCTTATGAATTAGGATTATTAAAATAAAATTATTCAAATTATAGGTACACCTCTGCCTAACCCTTCAGGGTAACAAGGCGTGATGTTATGTTATGTAAATTCTGATTATCCTTATTATCGGAATTTCCTGTCAACCACAATTTCTATATTATAGTCCTATGAAATGAACTGAAGTCTTATGGTTTGTCATTGTTACTTTGTTTTGTGGAAATTACAAAGAGCTGACAGGTTTTTTTTTAATTGATGTAGTTTGTTGTTTAGGGTATTTTACATACCTTGATAATTACCTTTAGAAACAGATTAAACATTACTGACTCAACTACTGTGATTTACTGCGCGAAAAACATGTTTATCTTATTATCAAGACATAGTCAACTATTCATTTGTGTTAGTACGCATTTATAACCAAAAACATAGGACGATGATGAGGAAGCTTTGTTTATTGAAACAGGATGAAAAACAACAATAAAAAGGTTATCAAAACATAAAAGTTATAGAATATCATCTGACGATAATTTTGAATATTTTTGTACTGTATGTACTTACCCAGTTGTTCGGCAAGGGCGAGTAAAACTTCGTCTTCATCGTAAATGGTCTCCGTCAGGAAGGGGATCAGCTCCGACCTGGTTCTCTCCACGCCCAACGCCAACGCGATGGTCGATAATTTCTTGATAGAATTCAAGCGAAGCTGCACATCCTCGTTTTTCAACTCGTCTATGAGCACCGCAATGGGATATAGTGACTCATCTGTCCCAGAGTCGCTCGCTGCCATTTTTGTGTTGGTTGCGCTACTTTGATTTCAAATTTCCCGAACTTTAAAAGATTTTCAACAGATTAACGAAATTATTGCGAGTAATATCATAAAAACGAACGCTAGGTATTGAACTCAAATGCAGCAAAATGGCAGCTTGTATTTTCTTTTTAATTTTCGACCTCACCTTCGGTCGATATTTTCAAGCACAGGAACAAAGCTATACAGCCAATAGCCATAGAGTAAAATAATAGCTATGGTGTGTAATCTAGAGAGCAACTAAAAAAATAGAAAACAAATAGGTTTAAAATTCATTATCATTTATTTAATCAATAAATTTAAAGATTAACAATGTTCAAATGCTAAAAAAGAAATCAGAAAAGTGGCACGAAAGAGCAGACCAACCGTTCTAAGTCAGCGCCATCTTGTTTTCAAACTAAAGACTAATTACTAACCAAATAACTTCCACGCTTGTAAAATACGTGATCATTTATTTATTTGACTTATTTTAAAACACAAAGTCGTATAATCTTCTGATTAAAAGAGAATGATGATAAAAGAAAACTATCAGTTTTTACAATAATTATATTTTCAGCAAGCCGTAGTTTAGAGTAGAATTAGTACTTAGTAGTAGTAGAAACATTGCTGGAGCAGTTTTTCTAGGCGCTAGTTCAGAACAACCGTTATTTTTAAGTATATTATTTTATTTTAACTAATTATATTATATTTGAACAAAATCCGCACGCAAATCTCGCATTTAAATACATTCTCCTTACGAATGTACATTTTTTTGAATTAGTCTATGCCTCGACAGAGAAGATTGCATTGGAAATTCGAATGACACTTGACAAAAAAAATCTGCTCAAAATGATGTCATGGGTAAACTTTTAATTTTATGTTTGTTTAACAATATTTTGTGATTAAAGTAGTGTATAAATGCTATGGCAAGCGATGGCGGCGACAACCTTGGCGCATCCTTCGCACACCTGGCGCTGTGCTGCGTGGCCGGGCGCGGGATCAGTAGGATGAGCGGGGCCAGCTACACACATCCTGGAATGCATGCAAATTTCTTTATACATGGAATAGTCGGATTCTTACATTTCCAAAGTAGGTATGATGGCCTTCTGTAGACAATGTCGGTCGCAGAGCTTATGTCAAAAATTGCGACTTCAGATTTTCGATCGATTATTCCTTTTAGCAAAGGGATAGATCGACAATCATCAGAAGTCGAAGCTCTGAAAACTACGTTTCAATATGGTCTTTATATGTAAATATAGGTATTAAATGAGTAAATATTTATCTATGTTTTCATTAAGCTGCGTCTACGCTAGGTGAACCCATCACGAACCGAGCACGAGCGGAGCACGAGCCGAACACAATACGTCTAGTGTGGACCGACTTACAAGCTTCGAACGAGCGCGCTGCGAGCATTTTGTCGTACTCTGCTGTGCTCCGCCAATTGTCAGTTTTTTGACGAACACAAAGGGATTTGCTTCCCGCTCGAGGACAGTGATCGTTGTAGGTTCGTGGGACGTCCACACTTGACGCCGCGAACGACGAAGCCGAGAACGGCTCCGCTCGTGATCGGCTCATGCTCGGCTCGCCTAGCGTAGACGCAGCTTTATTAGGGTGTCCAATGTGCCCGTGGCACCTTGGGCAGCCTAAGAGAATGAAACACATAAGAATCCGTGGTCCGATCGATATCGGTCAATGTCCATGGATTCTTATGTGTCTTAATTTTTCCATTATCATTTTTCTCCAGGCGGAATTTTGGGTAGCGATATCAAAGCAATCTACATGATAAGTTTGAAGGCTGCGCGGTATCTGGCGCTGCCATGTTTGAATGCGGACCTCCGGCGGGACGACCAGACCATTTGCCTGGTCCATGTGCTGTCGGGAGTGATTCCTTTCGCTATTTCCCTCGCCGGCGAGGACAATGTCCCCCTAGGGAACCTGGCGATTGCCCTGAACATCATCTCTTTGTGCCACTACTCGCACACCAACAACCGCGAGTTCGGATGGTATACGGCAGGTGCTGCTTGCCTGGCGTACTTCGTCTCGGTACAGGCGAGCCAAAAGTTAATTTTCCCGCTGGCCTTGGCACTTATGGAGTATTTCGCGTACAGGGTCTACCACGTTCACTACGACCCACCACCTGATCCACGAGCGCGAAGGCGCTGAATGATTAAATTGCATCTGTTTTTTTGAATACACTGTTTTTTTTTTAACGTTGTTGTTTTATTCGTTGCTGGCTTCTGCAATAAACCTAATGATTCCAGCAAAAGAGAGCTTATCGATTCCAGTCGAATTTATAAGCTCTCTTTTGCTGTTGTACCTACGAAAACGAGTCGCGTGCTCAACTTTATCCTCTTCGCTGTCAATATATTTAGGAGCTTGGTCGAGGCTAAATTCGTCGTCATCGACGCTCTCTAATTATTTTTGCAGGCCTAAGGAAGGCGTCCTCGCGCACATATGGGAGTGCCGCGAGAAGTCAGGTCACAGCGCAAAGCTCCGGCGGGATCTCATGGCGACATGGAGAGTGAGATTAGCGCAACCCAGTGCTGGGCACGCCACTATTACGGCAATAAGTCAACTCTTTGAGGAGTGGCTAGAGAGGCGCCACGGCGTCCTCACCTTCCACCTGACGCAGGTCCTCACCGGACACGGTTGCTTAGGGAGGTTCCTACTCCGGATAAGGCGGGAGGAAACGCCCGGGTGTCACCATTGTGTGGATCACCCGGAGAACACGGTGGAGCATACGGTGGAGGTCTGCCCGGCTTGGGTGGGGCACCACCGTGTCCTCAAGGAGGCGATCGGTGGCGGTGATATCTCGCGTCCGGCCCTGGTGTAGCCCATGGTAAGGAGCGAGAGGGCATGGGAAGCCGTCACCTCCGTCTGCGATGGAGTAATGCTCACGCCCCTAGTCGCCGCAGGAGACGCCCTGGGAGTCGGGAATCTCAGGGCGATTCCCGGGCACCGTAGGCGCGGCCTTGCGGACGGTGAGCAATGGGTAGCTCGCCCGATAAAGACCAGGCCCGGGTCGGTGGCGCGTTGTGTTCCACGCGCGCCTCAAAGATCAGCACAACTGACAGGGTCCGCTAGGGCCGATGCCTACCCAGGTCGCGGGAAAGTCCGAAAGGGTTACCGTGGCCCCTGGCAACACAGGCAACTGAAGGAACACGGATGGGTTTTAGTCAGTAAGAGTCTGACACGCCCTCCCGCTCCGCCCAGAGCGGGAGAAGTTATTTGATAATTTCCCACCCAAAAAAAAAACGGAAGGCATGTTTTTCTAAGAAACTTCGGAGCAGCTGGTATCTTTTCTTTGTTCGAGAGTAGGTACATTATCTGATGAATTGAGAGCCTGGTGAGTTGAGAATCTGGTGACTTGCTTATAAGGGGATAAGCCAGCATCCCAACTTTCGTCGCTAAAAATGTGCCTTCTTATCTGTCAAGACGCGCCTGTCTGCGGAAGCCTTTATTCTTGTGTTTGGTCAGAATTGCTTAATAATAAGTGAGTATGAAACCGAATACGTACAGTCAGCAACAAGTCGATACTGGGCATTTTTAAAATTAAATTCAATTACCCACAGTTATATTCACCTAGAAGTTGCCTCTCTTTCTATCGCGTAACTCTTTTATCTTCTGACTTCTTCTGACTACGCCCATTGAATCGACTAGTCGAGTCCGCTGCGTACCTACTTTTAGCTTCATACCTTAAATGCGGAGTGAACAGTCTGTATTAGTATGTGCCTATGTTGTGTTAATCCAGGTTATAAACTGTGCCAAACATCTAAATCCGTTCAGCCGTTTTTGTCCCAATCCGGGACAATATTCAGACACAAATTCTGCGTTACTATTTTATTATAAGTATAGATAACCACGATCTACCTAAGTACTCATAATAGATATCTACACTCCATGCTATTATCATTCTTCGTGTCACGTCGCCCGTATAGTAACAAAGAAAAAAGCCATTCCTTTGCATTCCTTTGTCTTCTTCAGGGAGGTAACCAACCGTGCTTGATCTAAAAGGATGCTTAATGCATGCCTGCTGGCTCATTGTAGAACTCCTGGGGAGACAACGTATTAGAAATTAGAACACAACGTACGCTCACGAGCATATTTATTCCTTACAAATCTTGCCTTACTTTTTTTATTTCGTCTTGCGGGGAATTGCGTTTACACACAGTGGCAATGGCTGTCATTTTGACAGTTCAACAACATTCATTGCGTTATTTACGTTGTTGAGCGGACATTTTTTTTTGAACATATGAAGCAATAATCATTTATATTGTGATTGAGAGTGTGTTGCTCAATTAGGGTGCTGACTTGGTTTCCGTAAGTTTTTGGGTGACCACTGAAAATCTGCGCTGTGCAGTGGGGGCACAGCATCATACTGAGTTGGAAGCCTTCTTGTCGCAGTCACGACGTGCAGCTGCCGACTATTTCTGTTCTGCGCTCGTGATTAGGTATAGATGTTTTGTTGTTTTATTATTTGAGTTAACTTATCTTTTTTGTAGGTTTCTGTGACAAGTGAACCTACATATTTTTCTTTCCTTATCACAGCTACGCAAAATTGAAAAGCGTTTGTCTCGTGAATTAAAAATTGTAACTTTGAGAAAAGACGTATTTCATACTAGTATTGTTTTGATAATTAATAATATGTACGTAACACTATTAAATAATTATCTATTAATTAGCGACCCGCTCCTGCTTCTTACGGTTTTTACGACTTGAGAAAACATCGAAATTTCTTTATTATTATATAAGTTCAATATCTAATAATGTACTGAAGGTACACATAAATAAACCTTCCGCAATAAATTCTCTAAATGATGGTGCAAACCACATGAAAATCCGTTGTGTAGTACACTGGCCAGCACATCAAGCTACCCAAAACTGTCAAACTTTCCCAATCAAACTTGAACCTAATGCTTTAGCGATAAAGTTTAAAATCTACTAAAGAAATTTGACAGATTTTAGTAGCTTGATGTGCTGGCCACGGTACAATAGGGTCACAGAGACAGACACGAAATGTGTCTGAAATATAACTACTTATAGTTGTTTTTGCGACGTAAGTTTTTATTTTCAAACAAAATATTTACATACTTACATAAAATATAAGCTAACAGACTTAAAATAATAATAAATAAAGAAATAATAGTAATAAGTGTATAAAAAAAGGAAGGGAAAGGAATCATAGATTACTTGAGAAAATCAATTTTGAATCTTGCGCGAGTGTAAGATATTTATGGTCGTGACTGTACCTACATGGTATGTTTTTGTAATCTTGCAGTATTAATTTATTTATTCTTGGTAAAGGAAATTGAAACAGGATCGGATTTTGAAAGAAAATATCGTAGGTAATGCATAATAGAGGAACGGGAAGGTAAGTAATATCTTTCATTTTCATTTTTTTTTGCAGTCTATTCTATGCCTTGCTTTCTTATTTCTTGTAAAACCATCAAAATCAAAATATTTTATTTCACACAAACCTTCATGGGCACTTATGAAACGTCAGAAGCTAGATGCATCGCTAAGGTAGCGTGTGGTGTGAGGGCCACTTTGTCAAAACACTTTGAAAATGAGCTCAGGATTTAGTGAACATTCCCAAAGAATTGTGTTTGCTATTTCTATTTGCTGGTCAGTGTCAGGTTGTATGTTGATTAAAATCTGACTCGCGACCGTGACAAATAAAACTTTACAGAATTATACAACTTCAAGTTAGAATTGGCCTCAAACATGAAGTATACCTACAGTTATTCAATAGGGTAATTATGAACTGAGAGAGCAGCAGATCTATTCTGTAAAGATCTCACCGTGAAAACTTAGGTGAAGTGATATGTCAATAGTGCCAATCCCTAGCATTAGGGCGGAATGACAGCTCACTTTAAGGTCACTTCACCTCAGTTTTCACGGTGAGATTTTTACAGAATCGAGCGGCTGTAGTCATGATGTGTGCCAATAAATTTCATTCAAATCCGTTCAGTCGTTTTTGCGTGAAAGAGTAACAAACTCACTTGCACATTTATAATATTAGTTAGGATACTTTGTAATGAAAATTTCCCTTCATCATTGTTTGTCCCTTCATCATGACCTGGCTTAGGACTTAAGATACTTTTTATTCCGATATTTCCACGGGATCGACGCTAATGCGGGTAAAACCGTGGGAACAGCTAGTTATATAATAAATGCACGGCAATAAGCCAAAATAAAGATGAAAGTGTAAACGGATACTGAGAGCACTCAGAATGTGATTCTATTTTAAATCAAGCGTATACTCCCGTGAGGTTTAATTCAGTAGGTACCTATTCTGATATTATAATGTCACAGACGATGAGTATTTTTGCACTGATTAAGTTTATTTTTGATAAAATTCCGGTAGAACAACTTCCGTGAAGTTTTCATAGAAATTGTTCCACCAAAGTCGCGTCACGGCTGCCAGCCGCGGCTCTGCGGGAGCCTTAATACAATGTGACACACCGTTTTTTACAAAATACACCAATAAAACCTTAAACAACTAGCTCCATGTTGGAGTAAATTGCAAATTATGGTAATGTTGCTTTTGGCGGTAAGGTTAGTTTTAATTATTAACTGAGAATATTTTTGTTATAGTCAGTACTTTTAATTTAACCATCCGTATCTCCGATAAATAAGTCTTGTGTTCAGAAATATCGGTATCGGTATCGTAGGTATCGGCCAAGATGAGATCGACGCATCTTTAGTTTCGACGACAATTTCATACAATTGACTAAAATATCGGTATCAACACGTGTTGGCATTCCCTCGGCCATTAGACTGAAACTGATATTTTAAGAGAAACAATCAATATAATGGTTACAAAGTGAAACATTGTTGGTGCCAAAATTATTTAGTTAGTGAAAGGTAGGTAGTTGTTTTCTGAAGGGTTTTCGGATCAGATGGACTAAATCTAACATAATATATGGAGATGCATTAAAGATTTTCATTCTGTATTATAAATATTGGTTATGGTGGCGAATTATATTTTGATGAAGCTACAATCTGACACTGACGGATGCTACGAATATGTCGTGGTCCTTTTTTTAACGATTAAAAAAAAGGCTGCACCAAAAGTCCCTGCTGTTAATAGACGAACACATAAAATATCACAACAATTTCCTATTATTTTTAAATATGCATAAAAGCATTGAACACAAATGACAATTTTATTTGACAAAAGAATATCATGAAAATCTTCATCAGAAAACATTCATAATTTTAATCAAACGCAGAATTAACTGAAATGCTAATAAAGTTGAATCGTTCCTGACAAATTAAAGGAAGATCTAATGCTAGTCTAATTAATAAAGAAGAGTCGACATTGGCCAATTAGCCGGGAATCTGAGCGAATTAGGGCGACGCATACGTGACCGGATAGTCCCGACTTTTCTATAATTTTATATATTAGTATTGCACAATTTATGAAAACAGATTTTGTAATATTGTTTTAAGTATATTAAAAACACTATTGAGGGTTTTGAGAATGGATGTCAGTTTAGTGCGACGCTTTTTCTTTGGGTGTTCCGCAAGGTTCAACTCTGGGACCACTATTATTTTAAATTATTACTTGTAGGTATTTGTTTATTAGGTTTTGTTAATAGTTTCAGTTAAGTTAGGATATTATATTTTTATTTTATTTATTAATTAGGTATAAGTTGTTATTTAAGTACTGTAAGTATTTTAACACAGAAATTAAAGAATGTATGGTCCAAAACAAAAAAAGGGTTAGTATTAATAAAAAGTGTTGTAAAAGTCCCTTAAAAGTAACATTTATTTTCTTATCTCGGAGTGAAGGGTTCTTAGATAGGTTAGCTAGGTACTTAAAGACAATAGTCTTGCCACCAAATATCACAAAAATGGAGTTATTACATAACTGTCGAAATGTGTGGAGCCTCGACCTATCCATATAGATAGACCATAGAGTATACATGGTTTTATGTAGGCATCTGATGTCATAGGATGACAGATTCCTTCGTAAATAGAGATTTATTTAATAGGCTAGCTAAAGGCTATTTCCCGTGCCCACGTAGGCTTATTACTAGATAAATTCAGGTGTAAGTGGCAGCCTAGCCGAAGAGTTAATTAGGCAGTTAATGTTTTGTCTGGCACTATAAATAACTCTTTGGGTCACTTACACAGATTAAATTGGGTTAAACCATAGTAATAATTTTGAAGCATCTAATTTAGGTTCATTGTATTTTGTCTTTGCCAATAAGGATATTTTCTAAGCTTGTGGCGACTCGTATTGAAATTAATAGTTCTTAAATTATGGTGGTATACAGCACCTTATTTGCGTAATACACGATCAATCATAATTTGAATCATTTTGAAGGATATTGCTAATCCATTGTTTCGGATGTTCGAAAAATTTGTATGCTCAACAACGTAAATAACGCAATGAATGATAATGAACAGCTGTCAAAATGAAACAGATTGTGATCGATCGTGTGTTACGCAATTAGGGTGCAGGGCCTTCAATTTGTTTGCTCTTGTTAGTTAGACAAGATGTTCATAGATGTCGCTTCACGTAAGTAGTTCCAATACCTGACAAAAAAACCGTTGAATATAAACTAAAACTCGAAGCGTTTATTTAATTAAACTATACTATTCAACAAAGTCTAGGGAACAAGGGTATTCATAGTAATTATTTTAATTTTAACACTTTTTTAAAGTAGGTAAGTAACCTATTTCTTATAATAGAGGGAAAGAGGCGTGATTTAATACATACTTAGGGCCGATTTTTCAATCGTCAGATAACTTTTATCTGAGGAATAAATATGGCGGTTTGACTTAATTTCTATACAAAAGCTGTCAAAACGTCAAACAAATTCCCCAGATAAAAGATCTGACGGTTGAAAAATCGACCCTTAATACTTTGTGCTGTTTTTTGTGGCCAGTACTTCTTCTAAAAAGATTTAAATAAGTTGATATAGTTGGCTTGTTCCTATTGTTGAGTAGGTAGTGTATTCACAGGCATTTTTGAATTGTCAAGGACTCGGTCAGTTACAAAAACAAATGGCAAGAAACTCCTGGACACTCTTTTAAATCTATAAATATTGTTACAGAATTTGGTTACATCATTCATATTCAAATTATAGTTACATTTTATGAGAATGATGTAGAAAGAAGTGACCGTTAAAAGACTCCGGAGCAAAAATTATACAAAAATAAAACAATACCAAAATTAAATATGCAGGTAATTAAAATAAGCCGTGGCAGCTAAGAGATAACTAGGTACTGACGGCGCCCGTTCACGAACATGACGCAGGTTATTTCATCAGCGACTAGGGAGACATTTGAGTGAACACGACACAGACGAACAACAAAGTCATAATAGACAAAAATATTATATTATGTTCTAATTAATTGTGTCACATTGACGTTCAAATTATTCACGTCACTGTCGAATGTTACCGTCACCAAATTATGCACAAGACCACCGAATGTCCCAAATGATGTGCATGTGTAACTCTTTGTCCTAAATTGTTATAGTGAGCTTAGGGCTACCTCTTTCATCCCGTATACGTAAAAAAGGATACCCAATTATAACGGGTGTAAAGACACGCTTAAAGGCTCCCGCAGATAGGCGTGACGCGACTTTGGTGGAACAATTTATATGAAAACTTCACGGAAATTGTTCTACCGGTGTCGCGTCGCACCGTCGCGCGTTGCGTCACACCTCTGCCTGGGAGCCTGAAGAGTGTATAATACTTACCTCAAATTGCTTAGCATGATCCTCCGTTATATCGAAAAAAATACTGCGGCATTAATTTTGAAAAAAAAAAATTAATCTTGAGGATTAATGTGAATAATTTTCTCGATAGAAAGTAATTACAAAGTTACCACCAAATCGAACAATAAACCGAGTACTAAAAAATACTTCAAATTAGATCATGTAACTTTGCTTTTTAACTAAAATATAAGGCAGATACTATGTTTTTTTTTTAATTGACATTATTTGTTCATACCTAATTATTGTTATTTGTTCATTAAGTGTGTTGGTATGTACCTAAACAGTGAAATTGTTTTGTGAAATGAAAAAAAAAAAAGATGGCGGCGTGTGTTCTAAATTTGGCCACACGCCAAAAAACCTTGTACGTAGATGGATAGAATAGATAGAAAATGGACGTTTTTTAAATGAAGTCAGAAACTTCAACCCTGTGCTATGTTTCGATTAAAGTTAATACCCAAATGGTACATAAAGCATATGGAGCTGTCCTTCATAGTCATAAAGTGGAATTAATTACAAATTAACGATCTTTGTGGAATATTACACATATTATAAACAGCCGCTGTTCTGAATTATAAGTAGTGGAATCCTTTGTGTATGTTGCTTAGTTTTTTCAGCGGATATGCTTGTTAAGCTTAGAATATACTAGCGACCTAACCCTGCTTCGGACGGTTTTTACGACTTGAAAAAACATCGTGGTTTCTTTATAATAATTATGTAAGCATAATATAAATGTATTGTATGGGTACAGTGAACAAAGCTATTTGGTATACAGGCAGCTAACTTTAATGTAGTCTATTCTTTTACTCGCTTTAAGTACCTATGCCATATGCTTAAAAAGTTATTACGCACACAATAAAAACGAATATTTGCAGTGTAGTGGAAGGATGAATAATTTTGCCTGAATACCAAATACCTTTGTTAACTGTACATAAACTGTAGCAGGTGGCGTTCTGTAGTTTCTGCTTACCCCCATGGGAAGAAGGCGTAAGTTTATGTATGTTGTCGATAAAGCTGCATTATTTCTTACTACTACTACTCCAGTTGACAAAAAAAAAACCACAACGACAAAAAAAAAAAAAGAACCGTACTCTGGTAACCATCTGATCTTAAATTATACAGTTAATTAATGAAATTATCCTATACATTCAGCTGTTTCTTATTCTCTCTGATCCATCATCATCAATCTACTGTCTTCTACAGAGAGCTTGGAGCTGACGTCAGACGAAGCGTAATCCAAATCACTCTTATCATAATGTGACTCACTAATAACGCTAAATGGTGGAGGAAAGGATTGACGTATTAGTAACAATGGATTATTTAATGGATTATATAGTACATATTACTTTACTCTTACAATCGCGATAAAGTACATACTAATTCCATGCAATGGCGGCACGGTATGATGACTTTTTTGCAGGTTTTTATGAATTTCCCAAGATATTGGAGGAAACAGTTGCCATATTACTTTGTTGTACGAGCCGCACTGGCCGCAATAATAACGTACTTATCCAGCGGTGGAACTATTATATTTATCAAATTGATAATACTCATAAAATTAATAAAATAATCAAAACAGCGAAATTTTTGATAGCTAAGTAGCGATTTTTCACACAACGTATAGAGATTTTGATTTTCCTTAATATTACGATTATTATGTTATAGTTAGATGAGCATAACTGTAGGGTGTTGGGGCAAATGAATCTCTCTGAGGGAGAGGGAGGGGAGATTTCTCAGGCCTTGATGTCCTTTTAAAAAAAACCTTCGACATCAGTTTATTTTCCGTAAAGTTGAGAATGTGCCCTCATTTTAGAGAATGACATAACTTTAACTTCGTAATATACTGTATGAAAAGTAAAAATATAGACTCAGTTTGGGTGAAGCCAAGGGGGCAACTGCATCCGCTGCCCCCCCTGTGTCCGCGCCTGAGTAAATAAGAACAAACTTATTACATTCATCATAATTTATAATAGTTTGTCTAGTGCAATAGCAACTCTCAAGAGACACTATTCAGGGATTAGCTATCTTAGCCAGCGTTAATTACTTATACAGACAATCTTCACTGGCTTTTTAAAAGTTTTTTAAATAATGGAACTCAGACAGTAATAAATTATTAAAATATAAACACCCGACATTAAAAGCTAAACCATGTTTCGCGCCAATTTTTACCCAAGATGGCGGATCATGTGTCGCTCTTGTCGCTATTCGATCATTTGTTACAATAAGGCAGCCTATTACATGGCTGGCATGAGGTCTTTAAGCTACATTTATCATCGCCATCGGCAGACGTTTACCAATTATTGTTATAGTCTACAAATTATGAGATGATTTGGCAATATTGTTGCAAAAGATTTTCGGGGATAAGATTAATTGATTATTTTTCTCTTGTGTTCGAAAAATCGGAGTTTTGATGCATGGTTCCAATTTGTCGTTTCTTTCCAGTGCTTCTTTCTGCAAAATCTGAACACTGAAGCCATTTGTAACTACTCGGCGTAAAAATCGCAAATCGCTTTCGCAAACTGTCCACCTGTCACAAAGGGCATAAACTAACGCTGTTTTATTAAAGGCCGATTAGGATTAACAGCTTCTCGATGTAATTACTCGCCCATCGTGCGAATGTGGTTTATTCGTTGGAAAGAGCGAAGACAACGGCAATAACAGAACAGAAAAAACATTTTTCTCAAATATGCTTGGAAATTCTAACATTATTTTGACAACCTTTCTTCGAGATAAATTAAAAGTGCGGATCGAATACATGCAAGCGCCCGGCCGGCAATGTTTGTATGAAAATCCTTAACTGTTGTGTTTAGCGGTCAAATAAGTTACTATGAAAACTCATATCTGTCGTGTTATTTAAAAATGGAACAAACTTTTTACTTCGACAGCAAGGAGATAACTTATAGCGAGATAGCATGACAACTCTATGATAAAATCGCACTTCAACTTCCTGCAAGCATAATCAGCATATAATGTTCCCACCGCTGGACAGGTCTCCTCTCAGTGAGAGTGGGCCGTAATCCTCCACACGAGCCCAATGCGGTTTGGTAGATGTCACATGTCTTCGAATTTTTGTTTTTATGACATGCCGATTTTCTCAAGGAAGAACAATTTCAAAATTAGAACAAAGTTATGACACAGTTATTTTGTTACGTTTTCTTTTTCAGTGGCCATTGTCACAAAATAAACTATAGTAGTAAAACCTCTTTAGTATGACAGGCACGTCATTCAATGTCGTTAAGAGAGGTAATGGCGCGTTAACTTCTGACCCGATTGCTATGCGTGTTACTGTTGTCTGGCCACTATCCTATTTTATTTAAGGCTAGATTCATACAAAGTAGGGAATTACCATTCATAAAAACTTTTATAAACCCTTTTATGCGTGTCCTTGTAGTTTTAAACATAAAATACATCATATTAGCCGGAAAATGTCGTGAGGAAAGTTTTGAGTATGAATATGGATAGCTACGTGACTACCGAGATGACGACTAATAGAGAAGTATGGAAGAAAAAGAATTGTTGAGCGGACCCCAAATAAATTGGGATAAAGGTGTCGCGGCATTGACATCGCCACATGCGAGCTACGCGTTACACTGACGTTATGCGAAATCCTGCATCGCGCAAGCAAAGTTTACCGCACGAACAGCATTTATATAACAGCATATATGGGGCAGTTGCCCGCCAGACACGACACCAGTCTGGTCGGAGGATCCTCCCATTGAGTATGAGTGAACTTTATAATGATGATTAGCCGAATGGGTAGGCGGAGGTGTATATATAGTGCGCCCATTCATGTCCCATGTGATACGGGACGACGTTGCCAGTAACTGGACACACATCCAGTCTCTGGGCTGCTTCCCAGTTACACTTTTCCCGATTTGGGGAATCAAGGATCACCTGATTAGCCAACGTCTACGGCCAACATCAATGAAGCCCGCGCAATAATGTTTTGTTTGGACAGAAAATAAGTTAACTTATAGTTTCTTGAAGTTTAACATTACGTTCCGGGTGGCTAAACGTAAGTCACATAAATAAAAGATAATAAAATTATATAAAAAAGCATAGAGAAGTTAAAAACTAAGAAGGATAGAGATAAAGGATGAACATTAGTATTATTACAGGTATAAATTAGTATTAGTGGAGATCTGAGTCGGCTTCACGCGACTCGGGGCGTTCGGGATCCAGGACGGCTACGGCTTCGCGCGACGCGGACGCTCGGGGGCCGGTAGGAGGAACAGGATCAGCAGGCAGGCAGGTAGGTACACAGGAGCGCAGCAGGGACGAGGTGTAGCAGACAGTAGATGAGGAGCAGGACTATAGCGTCTCACGCCGAGCAGGTAGGTTATCCCTGTCTGAGGAAAAGGCTTATAATCGAGTTCTCTAGATAGCGGAGGCGTTTTGTGACGCTTCTCGCTAGCGGGAGGGCCGCGACAGCGTCGGGGGCCTCTCTTGAGGAGAGGTCGGTGGCGGCGTCTTACGCCACGCGGACAGAGCTCCACAGAGGTAGGTGTAGCCGTGTCTTTTTCTAGAAATAAGACACGGTTCACACACTCAATGTGGTCAGGACTAATAAAAACGGCTTACAGTGGAAAACCTGCGCCTAGCCTTCTTATAGAGGCTGAAGTGTGTCCCTAGCTTTATAGAACGTTTTAGAAGAATTTAGAGTGTACCTGCCTGTACCTGCCCATGGTGTATTATGTCTATGGTATAGAAACGTAAAATTGGACAGGTGACAATTTATGATGAAAATGTCATAATAATATTCTAAGATTTTTTACAAAAGGGAAAATTAATAGTATATAACATAGAGTTTTGAATGCTAAAACAGCCAAAGATAATTAAAAGTATGCTTTTTAGAGGTAACAGTGTTACAATATAATTACTCGGAAGTCACGCGATTATCGGCAGCAATTTGAACACCTTCATACAATTTAGTTCGCACAATCAGCGCAGGCGAATTTCATCCCGCATCCCGCGCGGGATTCACTTCAGTTTGGCCAGAGCTTAACACCTAACTAAAGGCTTAATTGTGTGACAGTTGTAGTTGCTATCACAGAATATTGCTAATTTCTAACCACCGGCCACTTGATGATGTCGTAAACATTTTATTAGTAAGCATTTGGTAATATTTTTATAGTCTCGCAGTTTGGTATGATGACCTCAATAAGATTGTCTTATTAATTGCTGTCAGGGTCAGGAGAGGAGTATTGGGATGCGACTCGCGAAGTATGCTAAGACTTGAGGCGCGCCCTCACCGGAAGCTTCACCTTTAGAGGATAACTTTTTCTTCTGTTGGTATTTTCTGTGAGTTCTAGAAAATTGATTCTAAAATCAAAAAAGATACGAGTATTGATCATCAAACGTGTAGGTCTAAGTTATTATGATGAAAATGCTCAGGTTCCCAACGCCGCCGGCCAGCAAGCCGAAGCTGCGGTAGTGAGCGTTAAAACCATCTGCGACGGTAAGCTCGCGTGGGACTGCCGGAGCCCTGCAGCGCCGGAGCCGTGACAGAAACTATGCCTGCTGCATGTTGCATGCTGCATGCTTGCTTGTATGCTGCATGCTTGACTATAAACTTTCTGTGATATGACAGTTCTGCCTTGTAATGACTATCGATAAGAAATGTATGATAAAATACGATTCTGGCTTTGAACTTTCTGCAATATGACGATTCTGCTTTTTAATATTATTATGCATGTGAAATTTTTGCCTAAAATTGATTCTGACTTACAAAATTATGAGTTTTGAATGTATGCTTCCCCTAATGTTTGCCGAACGATTTTATGCGAAATGAAGAATAAGCTATCCGCTGGCCAAATAAAATTATGACATAAAAAGTCCTGCGAAAAAAGGCTGACTCGAAAATGCTAAAAACATAATATGACCCTCACACTCAAAACATTCGAAGTTCAAAAACTCGTTTTACTGCCGTTAAAGTAGAAAATCAAAATCAGAAAACCCAGGACAAAACTGAACATCATGCCCACGTATGAAACACGGAAAGTTTCCCGATGCCGCCGCTGTTGTCCGTAAATAATGGTCCGGTGACGTTAGCAAGAAGAAGAAATATTGAAAGAAAGAAGTATTGTTTTCGAGACATTTTCATTTTTAAACTTGATTGCCAGATGTTGTATGAATTTTTTTTTTTTTTTCAAAGTTTACTAAATCCAATTGAAAGCATTATTAATTAGTCATAACAAGTTATTATCATCATGTGCACGGAGATGACAATGTGTGGAGAGATGAGAATGGATATTTAAACCACAGATTAGATAATAGTTACTATGTTTAAACGTCAAAAAGTTATGATCAAACAGACGCTAATCATTACTTACTATAAGCAACGTTTATAAATAAGGGAGTTAAAACCACACCAATTTATAAATCAGGAAGTTATTTCCCGACTAAACGAAACTTTAAAAATCCTAGTTAAAATTACAGACATCGAGTCAAAAGGGGGTTAGGAAAGACAAAGACAAAAGAGACGGAGGTTTTCTTTTATTTCGTCTTTCGAAAGATAACAATGGAGTTAAGAATAAGCTTAAAGAATTCGCTTCACTAGTTGGCTATTGCAATGATATTTTATATCGATACAGTGAGGATTGTTTCACTCGTTTATGTTAGCCTGGCACTTCGGTCTGCGAAAGTACTTTTTTTAAAGTAATAATTTATAATTGTGGGGTTAAGTAAAAAATTTATAAAAAAACTATTTAACGGTTATTATTTACAAAGAATGGTAGGTATTAAGTGTTAGTATTTTTTTGTCTTCGACATTTGTAGCATTTAACATTACTCTAGCTTCATCATCATTTTATGAATAGCATTAGGAAATTATATCTTCTCAGACTTATAATAATAAAAATGCTGATGCTTTTCTGCTGCATAACTGGTCAAAAAATCGGATATATCGTCACAAATCACGCCGCCAGCCAAGCAAGTTTACGTCTAGCGCCGCGCCGTTGGTGTTGCTGCGACCCGCCCCTGGCCTAGTGTGTAGACAAACACTACAAAGTGAAAAATAACGGTGTCTTTGGTTTGGAATTTCCGTTTTTTGCCACCGACTTCCGAAATTAAAGTTATTTTTCACTTTGTAGTGTTTTTTTTGGAAGTCGGTTCGTGTTTTTTGTAAAAAGTTTTTATTTTTCACTTTTTAGTTGTGGTACTTACCCCCCTACAAGTTCGAATATCACGAACTGCTATGTAAATAACAGTGACAGGAATATGTTAAAACATCGTCCATATCGGCTAAGTGGGAAAAATACGTATTAATAAAGCTAACTCAAAATACTGAAGCAAAGTTAGTAAAATTTATATGGGACCACTTCGAGAGCATACTCATTCAAACAAAAAAAGAATTTTCAAAATCCGTCCCCAATTGACGAAAATATCGACGGATATACACAAAAAAAAACATATATGCTACGAAAATACAACCTCCTCCTTTTTGGAAGTCGGTTAAAAGTAGCTCCTTACCTTGCATTCACAATACCCTATTAACCTGAAAACTACGGTTTGTTGACAGAAAAACAAAAGAAATGCGCATACCATGGACGTTTCTGCTTACGTCAGCTGTCACGGTGAGAAAATAATGGCACGACGTAACTTTTCCGATGTATGTGGGGCACAGTGCACAAACTAGCCGAAGGGAATGTGCCCGCCATAGCAAAGTTGGTGTTTACGTTTGTATGATGCCGTAATTTGACTTATTTCTTTGACTAACGGTAATTTGCTGTTGATAAGGATGTAAGCGTTAAAATGCATATTTAAAAAAAGTACGTTCCAAAACTAAAACCCGACAACTGAAAAATCACGCTCTAAAAAGTATATTGTCATCTGAAATGGTTGTGTACAAACTATTCAATATTTATCGTCTAAATCTTACACATATTAATTTAATGTATTTTGTGCATATTCGTAGGGATAGCCGTGATCATATATGCCACTTTGCCCTAAAGTTTATGATCACTTAGTACTGTTAGAATGTATTGTTTTGTTAATGACTATTTTCACTACGTTATAATTATTATTGTTATAGCCAAATGGATCAGTTTTCTTATATAACAGACTATTATTGACCCACTACAGGGCAAAGGCCTCTTCTCATACAGAGAAATCATGAGCATATATTTTTTCCTCTCGATTTTTGCGATGTATCAGTTTTAGAGGTATGAGGAACAGTAAAGTTCACTCATCCTCTATTGAAAAGGGAGGATCGTCCGACCAGACGGGTGTTGTGTCTGGCGGGCAACTGCCCAACGATTATTGTTGGATAGTCTTATATATTTTTATCGCGCGGTAAACTCTAACTGCGCGATGCAGGATTTATGTGACGTCAGATCTTTGATGCGTAGTTCGCATGTGGCGTCACAATTAATTCTTTTTCCATTCCTCGCTCTAACATCAAACAATGTTCATTGAACGTTTGTGAGCGCCCGCCATTCATACCGCATCTGTATTCTGTGTCCATCGAGTGTTTGTAAGCACTGTCGGCTGACGTTGATTGATCGAGCCGTTCAATGGATTGCGTTTTTAGGTAGTTTTGGTGTTAATTGGATGGACGCTTGTGTTTAATTGGGAGAAGTTTGATTGACATACAACTGACATGGAATATTATGTATTTTCATCAGATAATATCCTAACTAATATTATAAATGCGAAATTGAGTTTGTTAGTTTGTTACGCTTTCACGCTAAAACGTCTGAACGGAATTGTATGAAATTTGGCACATGGGTAGACTGGGTTAGGACATGGATATCCAGATATTCCCACGGGATTGAGACTTGCACGTGTGAAACCGCGGGGCACAGCTAGTGAGCTTATTTATAGATAAACAAGGCAGTTTCATAGGATTATTTATACATATTCTAATACACTTCACTTCACTTATGTTGGTTGTATTTTGTGTTTCACTGTGTCCAAATTAACGTTATTCTTTCTTTCTAACAGATTTGGTCGAGCAATCATTAAACTCAGCCTATTGTCGAGGCCTGTAGCCAGTAGTCTACTTCTGGATATAAGCCTCTCTTATATAAGTTGCCCCACAGCACGTGGTTCTTCACGTTTCTCATCCAGTCTGTTCCAACCATCTATAGCTTCATCTAGCTGGCTTCTGTAGCTCATAACAATCTTTTCTCTCCCACATGTTAGCACGTGCAACACCTACGATAAACAAAACAATAAAAAAATATTAAAACAATATTATTCGGCATTCTAGTTTTATCGAATTGTTTTCTTTTTCGTCGTTCCTTCAATGCGGAGCATCGCGATCACATGCGACGCGTCTCCAAGCTATGCGGTCTTCTGCAGTGTAGACTGCTTGGTAAATGCTGCCTTCTTGATCGCATCTGACCATCTTGCCGGTGCTCTGCCTTGAGCGCGTTTTCCTTCCACCCGGCCGTAGTATCATAAGCTTTCCAGACCATGCTTGGTGAGCGCATAATAATTATGTCCGAAAAAACTTTGGGCACGCTCCTGGCATATTGTAGATAGCTGCTTGGTGATGTGGAGTTCTAGAGGAACTAATTGATTGAATTGTTTTAGAAACCATTTTTATATTCAAAAGGTATTAAACCTCACCTCAACAACGTCCAGTCCTTCCACCGTCTTATTTAAGAACTGCCTCCGCACAATGATGCCGTATCAAAAGGGACAGTCGTCAGGAAATTAAGACCTCGCCGTCACCGCCATTGTAAGTGAAAGTGTGAAAAGGCTTACTTTTTACTGGAGTCCGCCATCTTTTGAAAGGTTAACATTCGTATGGATAAAAATCTAAAAGGATCCTGTTGCGGTCGTCAAATTCTTGAAAGAATATGTAAGAGGTAAAGGTTCACAATGTGTCGATGTACATAACAAAAAGTGTAAACCTGCGGTTAAGAGAACTGTAAAGAGGAAACCTCCTTCAAATCTAAAGAGTCATTAGTAATGGGATCCCTTTTTTTCGCATAATGTTTTTTTTCCTAATATTCTTTGGCATAACGATTTTGGCTTAAGTATTTTTGGTCTAATAATTGTTAGCCATATTTTTTTTTTGGCCTAAATATTTTTTGTCATAATTATCTTGTTGCATAATTTGTTTTGCCATAATTTTAATTCGCATAATGTTACTAGGCGTAATGTTAGTTGGTTTAGGTTAGGTTAGGTTAGAACTGTGACCTCCTACGCACGAGCCGAGCGAGCGAAGCGAGCGGTGCTGCGGCAGCGGCCGGCGAAGTGCCAGACACTACTAGAATGATGAAAATATATTTATGCTTTTGAATGTTATGCTTAAACACTATTATGACTGGAGAAATTATGCTTAAAATAGTTATGCGTTTGCTGATATGCGAAAGTAATATTATGCGTAAATATTGTTAGGGTAAACAAAAGTATGCCGTGTTATATTATGTCTTAAAATTTTATGCAAATGGATAGGGAACCATTAGTAATGCATGAAATGGCCAGTGTAATCAAACGATTAAACTGGCCATATTGCTTGAACTATGTACAGCCTTATGCAACGTGTTTGGAGGATCTAAACGTTTACAATACGATTATAAAACACCCGAACCAGTTTTTTTTTTATTGCTTTTTCCTTTATTATTTATTAATTAATTCAACTATCCCCATTATTTACGTCATTTAAAAACTTACAGACTTGAGTATATTATACTCGTATTATCTACACGTGAATTTAGAAAGTAAGATGATTTCGCTACTTGTAAAATTATTACGGAAGTTTGAAAATGCTAGTTTATTTCATGGATTATTCTCAACTACACTTCTGTTGTTTCGTTACCTTGTGTCGTTGATTCTGCATTTAAACAAGTTTCAGAGCTGGAAATATAATTTCCGTTTGGTTAAACTTAGGGCTTCTTACTGGTCGGCTTGTTTTACTTTTTTCTTGGAAAATCTTTGCAGCTTGTGATATTTATTCAAGACTAGCTGATTCGACAGGCGTTGTAAATTGACCTCAATAATTTATACAAAATTCCCAAATGTAAATACTCTTTAAATTTTCTTGAATTTTCCAAGTTTCCGTAGTGTTTGCAGAAAACAATATTAAGTTAAATAACTTAATATTGTTTTCTGCGAAATGTTTGTGTTTTTCCATACTGTTGTATACCTACATATGTGTCTATTTCCCAGAAAATATACTTGAGTGTTGGTTGTGTTGATCGTAGGTATTGTTACAATTTACGGTTGTTTGATCAGAAGAGAAGTCTAACAAATTACAAATCTGATTCAGATACCTAGTAACAGACTGTCTCGGCGGTCTAGTGGTCGCAAGCGCTACTGCTGAGCATAAGGTACTAGGGTCGATTCTCAACAAAAAAAAAATGGGTTTTTCCAATAGGAATTTCTCAGTAGCAGCCCGGAGTCTGGATTTGTGCCCGGTTGAAGGCAATGAGCTCGCCCCCTATTACATGGGACTTAAACATAACTGGCGAAACGTGGGGCCTCTGCCTATCCCTTCGGGGAATACAGGCGTGATGTTTACGATATTAAGTTATACCTAGTGACATTAAAGCCTAACAAAGGACCAATTTTTTCATCTAGCCATTTTCATCCCTTCTCAGATTTAACTACCTACATGGTCAAGCATATATTTGAAGTCCCCCATCAAGTAGCCTCATAAAAAAGATTAATAAGTCGATCCGGAGTCCGGACCTTACAAAGAATTTAATCAGAGTACAGCTCTACTTTTTATTCGTTGAAAGACCGCCACATTCTTTGTTGTCAGCCATATTGGCTATAAGTTAGGCGGTAAACTTGGTAGATAGCCTGGTTTGTGAATATCAGCTAGGGGTAATTGTGGATATATGTGTCGGGGACTCCGCTTGAGGAGTTTATGAAGGAAAATAGATATCCCCACTTTACGTGTAGGGGAGGTACCCAATTTTTTTTTTCATTATTTTATTTTACCACTTTGTCGGCGTCATTAATATGTATACTCATGCCAAATTACAGCTTTCTAGTACTAACAGTCTTTGAGCTAAGCCGGGAACAGAAAGACGGCCATGGCGAAACTATAAGGGTTCATTGTTGACTACGGAACCCTAAAAACTTAAAAGTTGAGTAGTCGAATAGGAAACGCCGACCTCATCTAGCTTTTTAAAAAAAAAAAAATATATGACGTGTAAAACTGGTTTCGGTATCCTATTTAAAGAATAAACTATTAAAATTTCATTTCGAAGAATGTACCTTTTTATTGTATTTTATGGGTAGTTTGTCATGTTAGTACCCGCAAGAATAATGTCAACCATCATCTGCCTAGCCTCCACAATGTTGGGGTCGGCTTCCAATCTAACCGGATGCAACTGAATACCAGTATTTTACATGGAGCGACTGCCTATCTGACCTCCACAACCCAGTAACTGAGTAACACGATACCCCTTGCCAGGACCGGTTGTCCGACTTTCGGGCTTCTGACTACCCGTAGCGACTGTCAAAGATCTACGAATGACAGCCGGGACGTTGGTCCCGGCTTAACGTGCTTTTCGAGGAACGAAGGGGTCTCTGTATGTAATGGATGGTCAATCCATCCACGGACTGACCTCGTCAAACGTTGCTTAACGTGCGGCTGTATAAAAAAAAAAAAAATGTCAACCATTATCTTTATAATACTATGTTACCTAGACTCTTCAGATGGCTTTTCTATTACTGAAGATACTACCAATATTTATTTATTTAATGCTTCTGTCTTTTATTTTGCACCTGGCAAGTTTTATCTCTGCATCAACCTTACTGTGCGTTTGCACTGGCGAAACATTCACATAAAAGCATGTTGAAATCTCTATTTCCTGTTAAACATTGTATCGAAAATTGACATAAACTAGAGATGTCAACATGTTTTTATGTGAACGTTTCGCCAGTGCAAACGAACAGGCTGATGCAGACAAAACGTGCCCCGTGCAAAATAAAGGATGAACAATTACCACTTTTAACACCTTAAAAATGGTCAGGGAATGTTGTTATCACGCTGAGCAATAAATATAATATTATCTAGTCGGTGAGAACCTATATTGGAGTAGAAATGTAGACTCTATTCAGGCAAGTACATATATTTTTATTCATATTTTTTCCAGCTCAGAAAAAAGCTATAAACCTTGAAAGTCTTTCTAAAGTAAATCTAATTTGCTCATGTTTCTGTGTTGTTCCATTACGTTGTTGATTCGTTCAATGTTAGGATTTATTTAGTTAGTTTTTCTTAAAATAACTTCGCGTCCCAGGGCGCTGGGGTCTGAACGAAGTGACCGGGAACTTTTTGTAAGTTATAGGAAGCAATACAATTGTAGGTTCCATTCTTCTTTTGGGGGACCAGATTTGAGTAATACCTACTAGGTACGCTTATATTAATGAAAGTCCAAATAATCATGTAAATATCCGCCATGTCTGCAATTTCCAGCAACAAATAGGTATTACTAGGGTTCACGAGGCAGAGAGTTATCTGAAAAGATAGAAACATTATTATCAATACAGTTTTCTATATATCTATATTAATAAAAAGAAAAGTCCTGACTGACTGACTGACTCATCAACGCCCAGCCCAAACCCTTGGACCTAGAAAGCTGAAATTTTGCACGTTTGTACGTTGTTTTATAGACAACAGTTTAATAGAATTTCGTTTCACATAAAATGTTTCTTATATTATCACTAGCTTTTGCCCGCGGCTTCGCCCGCCTGGAGGACGGAAATTATCCCACGGGAATGTACTACCGGGATCAAAATATATCCCAGATCCCATAACCCATGTCATGGTATATCTAGGCGTTACAGAAAGGTTACAGACATGAGACAGCCAGTAACTTTCGTACGCATAATATTAGTGTGGATAGTATGGACGGAAGTATGAAACTGTGAAAGTCTTAATATGACACATTTGCCTGTGGAAGGTGAACAACGTCTATCCCAATCTGTAAAGTCATATGAATAAAACTGGAATATCTTATGTTAAAACATTTCTGTAAACAACATTTTTGGTTTTCCCATTTTTTGCTAAAACATGTAGATTTTGGGGGCTGGATACTCGTGAGCACGCCACATACAATGGCTGCACTCTTTTTAAATTGGAAAGGTAAATCTTTAGGGGTATGAGGAACAGGGTGTAAAGTTCACTCATACTCTTTGGAAAAGGGAGGATCCTCCGACCAGACGGGTGTTGTGTCTGGCGGGCAATTGCCCAAGGATTGATGTCGGATAGTCTTATATACGTTAATCGCTCGGTAAACTCTTATACCACGGCGGCTCCCCTCCGGAGACCGGAGGTCGATAGTTGGCTGAGTCTTGTATCTTGCGTTGGTTGCCAGTGCCAGTTGAGGTTCCAGTGAGTTCGAACCGGGTACCGCATAGTTCACAGTGGGTCGGAACTGTCTGCGGTGATTCCCCAGTGAGTCGGGGTGGCGCTGCGTTGTGATCCAATGCGTCGGATGTGGTACAGCGCCGGGTTGCTGATGAGGCTGAGGGTGGTGACCAAGAATGCGCGTTCGCTGCATGCTGGTGGTCAGGATACCCGTTGAAGCCGTGGGTGCTGGCTGGCTGTGTGACTCGCCGCACGAAAGCTTGCGGGAATGATGTTGATGACGTCACGCTGAAGTAGTTGCACGAAGGCTGCGTTGACGTTCATATTCGGGGTCACCAATTTAGGGGTATGAGGAACAGGGTGTAAAGTTCACTCAGCCTCTATAGAAAATGGAGGATCCTCCGACCAGACGGGTGTTGTGTCTGGCGGGCAATTGCCCAAGAATTGATGTCGGATATAGTCTTATATATGTTAATCGCTGGGTAAACTCATATACCGCGATGTAGGACTTGTGACGTTAGGTCTTTGATGCGTAGTTCGTATGTGGCGGTGTAGATGCCGCCACAAATCTGTCGGAATTATTGGAATACGGGGAATCTGAACATTTTTTTTTTTTTACTATTCTTGACATGATTATTGCTTTTACAATATTCCGCCTCAGGTGAGTAATTTGTAACCGTGTGTCATTACATTATCTTGGCGCATCAAGATTACGCATTAATAGAACTGGAACACCCACTTTCAGCCTTAGCTTATGCGAAGGCACTCCTGATAACCCTAAAGAGTTGAGAAATTCAACAGGGTGATGTTACTTGTTCGGTGACTATGACATCGAGTAGGTGTACCGACAGATACTCCACAACGTCACCTTCCCCATGTGACATAATGTTTTCATTAATCTTTGCCACAGTTTCATTCGCCGGTGCCAAAATTGTCCTTTCACACAACCATTCTCTATTCTCCATTAGTTTGCAGATCGCTCAGATTATCTGAAAAACAACGTCTATCCACGTTGTTGATATGAACAATATTACAGAATTTTTGGATTAATGTAATCATGCCGTTACCAACTGTTACTATACGGTTTTCGCCAATTTTCAGAAGTGCTGCCGCAATTTGCCCCGATTTTATGTCATTGTGCAGGTGTACTCGCATAATTGTAATCAAACAATTTTTTTTTATATGTTCCCATAATGTCGACGTCTTTAGACGTGCAATTATTTCATCTGCCGGTGATGCCCCAGTTATTACCTAAAAGAGTTTAAAAGAGTCTGTCTAAAATCTCCGGCTATCAATACCACCATCCCTCCGATGCGTAATAACTTTTGACCGGGTGGACCGATTTTACTGAAATAAACACTAAATGTAACCTCAAGATACGGACTGTGACTATATTCAATATCTTGAAAACTAAAAACCCTTAAATATCTTGAAAAGAGTCACTGAAAAATGTCAATATTACATGTGAATTTTAAAATCATCCCCCATTCTACCCTCTTGAGGCATTTTTTTTTTAAAACGGTGAAATACGTAATTCTTTATTTGTTACCAAAAGTATAAATTTAAATTTTCATAGCCCTAACTTAAGAAATGATATGTTTCCCATACAAAATTTCATCCCCTATATTTCGCCCCCTTAGGGTTATTTTTGAGACAAAAAGTAGCCTATGTTCTTCCCCGGGATGCCATCTATCTCCTTGCCAAATTTTATCAAAATCCGTTCAGTGGTTTAGGCGTGAAAAGGTAACATACAGACAGACAGACAGACAGACAGAGTTACTTTCGAATTTATATTATTAGTATGGATAGTATGGATTTCATAGAATAATCAATACGCAGAATACTTACTTTGAAATTTTTTAAATCATAGATTTTTGTTACAAATAAAATTTAATGTTTCGATATTCATAACATAGAATAACAAATCAAATATTCTTTATCCTCATATTGTTTACTTAATATATTTTTTTTACTTAGAAATGCCTATTTATGAATGGCAAGAATAACAAAGCGTAGTCAACGGAGCCCCGCTCCGCGGGGCTCCTACTTCTGGGTGGTTTATAAAAAAATAACCTCGAAGGGGATGGCGGGGTCTGGGAGACCCCGCCATCCCCTTCTAACCTAACCTGTCCGAGTCGGGGTGCCCCAAGTCCCGAGCTCGCTTCGCTCGCTCTTGCATCCTAAATTCTCCTAGTACAGTAATATTGCATTTTGTACCATCCCTTCAACATAATTTTTACGACAAACGGCTGGTCCGAGAAAAAAAAACAACAAGATGCTATTAGCCTTATATTTATGTGTTATACGTTAGAATCGAGAAAACAAACGATTTGCGAAAATAAGTATTTTTTCCTCAGTGCCCCGTACACTCCAACCGGGCTTTTAACCACATGGAAAAATACCCCGAACAAACAATATTCTTTAAAAAATAATTCTACTGTTTGATAAGTATGTTAAATAAAAAAATGTGATTATAAAATTCATTGAATTGTGTTTCTGTGAAATATGTTTCATTCAAGTAAATATTCGTCAAATCAATAATATTCGAAATAAAAATACAAGAACCAAATATTATATGAAACATTTTCTGCGAAACGAAATTCTATGAAATTTCTGTCTGCGAAACAAGGGAACACCATTTTGCACAAAGGTAGACAAGGAATAAGGAAAGATTTTTCGAAATTCATGATGATGAAAGTTTGTATGAAAAATATTATTCCTTGAGGTAATAAACATGAAACTTCGCACGAATACATATCTAAATAAATTATAGAGTTTGTATTTTTTGTTCTTCTAAATTACCCCCTAAAGGGGGGTTAGGAGTATCAAAGTTTGTATGGAAGAATTTTAACGCGCTGTCCAATTAACTCGAAAATCAGTATTTATACTTAAAACCGAAAATAAAGAATAACGTGTATCATGGTTTTTCGAAAATCTACCCCTAAAACGGGGCGAAAAGGGGTAACCAATTATACAGGAGAGGATTTTACTGCGTGGTTTAATTAACTTAAAAATTGGTATATCACCTATAGCATTAAAGTCAAATAAAAGAAAAGTTCCCTTAGGATATATAACCTGAATTAACACATAGGGTATTTTTAATCCCGGTAGTACGTTCCCGTGAGATATTTTCCTACAACCACGCGGGGGAAGCCGCGGGCAAAAGCTAGTCTATTAAAAAACAATAAATTGAAAATCCCTCGAACGCTGTGTCTTCCTGTAGTGTATCTACTTAATAGATATGTCAAACACAGCCTTCACGTGATCAAAAAAAAAATTTGGCCATGGACTCAGCATTGCCATACAACGTGCACGCTGCCAGCCTTTGGGCTCTTTTCCTGTTGACAGCGATGTGGACGAATTTTTTGATGCCCTATAATTATTTCCCCTCCTTTTTTATATACTTGTACATATTTTTATTTTAAGTTTAAGTTTTTAAATTATGTAAATATTATCTTGAAGTAAATACAACATTATCGTAACACTGTCTCACTCACACAAGTAGTGAGTTTATATAGCTGCTGCCACTATTGTCATCTGTCACTGTCAATCTTCGAATGGCGGGAAAACATCAAAAGTGAAGTGGTCCTCCCCGACAGGCTTGGTGTGGTGGTGAGCCAGTGTATTAATAGTAATCAACTTAAAATCGGGATCAACAGGATTTTTCTAACAATTGGTGACAATTATCTAATTTGGTGACGCTAACAAGAATGACGCTTATCATTCAGCAAAACTATCTATAAGATTAATTTACCCCAAAAAATAGAAGCAATGTAGCGCAAAACTGGATCAGATACGTTTCGAAAGTTACCCAACATTGGAATCCCAAACTGGGGGGATGTATGAATAAAAAGGGGAGGGGGGATGAATGGAGTTTCATAGATTAAGTTAGAGAAGCCGTTTAGAGTTGTAAGATGTATTCGTAAGTTTAGTTTGTGATTGAATTAATTTGTAGTTTGTTCAAAGTTGGCTTTTATTCAAGTTTGTTCAGAGTTTTCTGATAGCTATTGTGTTTTTAGTCGGGTATCGTAGATTTGTTGACTGTATATTGGAAGTAGTCAAATATTAGTTTTTTTTAAACTTCCCTGACTTTTGTGAAGAGAACGTCGCCGTCGTGAGGAAAACTGGACTTATCTATACTTATAATAAATCTGTAGAAGTGAAAATTCTGTACATTGAAAATATCAAAAAAAAAAATGGCAGGGGGTGTTACTAGACCGACACCGAACCCAAAAATTTGATTAATTTTTTTTTGTCTGTCTGTCTGTCTGTTTGTTCAGGCATCACGCAAAAACTACCGGTTCGATTACGATGAAACTTGGTATAATTATTCTTTAATATCCTGGGCACCACACTGGGTACTTTTTATCCTGGAAAAGTATCCTATCCTACTATCTATATTTATACCTATTAATAAAAAGACAAGTCCTGACTGACTGACTCATCAACGCCCAGCCCAAACCCTTGGACCTAGAAGGCTGAAATTTTGCACAGAGGTTCCCTTTATAATGTAGGCAAGGAATAAGGAAACATTTTTTGAAATTCAACCCCTAAAGGGGTCAAATAGGGGATGAAAGTTTTTATGAAAAATCTTACTCCTTGAGGTAATAAACATGAAACTCCGCACGAATAATTATCAAAATAAATGAAAAAGTTTGTAATTTGTTGTTTTTCTAAATTACCCCCTAAAGGGGGGTTGGGGGGTGTCAAAGTTTGTATGGAAGAATTTTAACGCGCAGTCCGATTAACTCGAAACTCAATATTTATACTTAAACCCAAAAATTAAGAATAACGTGTATCAGGATTTTTCGAAATTCAACCCCTAAGGGGGTAAAATAAGGGATGAAAATTTGTAGGAAAAATCTTATTCCTTGAGGTAATAAACATGAAACTTCGCACGAATAGTTATCTAAATAAATTATAAAGTTTGTAGTTTTTGTTTTTCTAAATTACCCCCTAAAGGGGGGTTGGGGGGTGTCAGTGTTTGTATGGAAGAATTTTAACGCGCTGACCGATTAACTCGAAACTCAATATTTATACTTAAAACCCATGGGGATGTATGGGGTAATTTCCGACACTCACGCGGGCGAAGCCGCGGGCAGCAGCTAGTAATGAATATAGGTTTGAAATCGCCAACCCGTCTCGTGATGATCAATTCTTATGCCTTCTCTGTATGAGAAGAGGCTTTTCCCATGCAGTGGGACAAAAAGAGGCTGTTATTATTATTGTCATTATTAATCATAGTAGTGATTCTTCTTCACAATTCGAGCTCAACGCAATGGACTCGACAGTCCCCAGGATGCAATAGCTTATCTTGAGCCCAAGCGGAATTAATCAGAAGAAGTGTACGAGGCGTAGGAAATAAAATGCGTTAACGCCTTGTAGGCAAGTGTTCAAACTATCTTAAAACTATCAGAACGCCAATTCTCGTACTTAAAAAACGTTCACATTCAAGTCGCAATCTGTCAAACTTGTCAAATATTTTTGTAAATTGATTTAATTTTTGACAGATTGCGAATGAGAAGCGAATGCGAACGTTCTTAAAAATACGGGAATTGCCCCTCAGGACGGTGGTTAAGTGCAAGTTTCTCTAATAGTACACCATTAAAGGAATAAGTTTAAGAAAAGTACCAATGTAGTTCACAAACACATTAAGTGACCCGTCAGTCATTCGAACGTTAGTTAATCATTAAGTTAATGTAGTCAAGTAAAGTACTGCTTTTAACATAAATGCAGTGCTAAAGTTTTGATGTTTCGTAACGGAACGCTAATGGTTTGTTTTGTCATTTTAACGCTACGTTTTATTTCTTGCGAAAAATACTTAAGTACTTGTTTTATTTAAAGTTATGGAGTCACTATCTTCTGGTTCGCCTTTTCCCAACTATGTTGGGTTCGGCTTTCATTCTAACTGGATGCAGCTGAAGACTAGTATTTTACATGGAGCGACTTCCTATCATTATGGACTGTAGTCTGTTATTTTTAAGCCCAAAAATAACCGGAAAAATGGGAAAGATTTGCTTTTCAGTCATAATCTGATAAATAATTTTAGGTGATGATGATTATGAAAAACTATCGCCCTTCCTTCAATAGCAAGTCTTACAAAAGATTAGAGAAAAGTCTTGAAGCTCAATAGTGATAGTAGTTTCCTAGTTTTTACTTTCGCCAAAAAGAGAATTTCAAACAAACAAATCTATACTCCTGGTTTTTTTTCTCCATTCAAAAACTTCTCCGGTTCCTTTTTCATCTCTGGACTGGACCCATAACCTATAATCCGTTTATTGGCCTCATTATTACTATTTATATCGCTCCCTAATGCGAAAAACAGTCATACATCATACATAGTGGTCGGTGTTGAGTTCAATCGGTATAAGGATGGGCGTACACTTGCGATTTGTAAGTTTGACTGTCTGATTTTTATGAATACTCGTGAGTGCTATCATGCTTGCGGCCCACCTTTAACCTTTCTTATGTCGTAATTACAGATACAATTAAAAAGCCATTTTGTTTCGCGTGGATCTTCGTTCCGAACGGTTAAGCTCTGGCCAAACTGAGGCGAATCCCGCGCGGGACGCAGGATGCGAGTGCAAGCGATCGATTGTTTAAATGATTAAATGCAGGCCACACTGCGACCGAAGCTAAGTTCGTTTAGCTTCGCTCATGTAGCTACCGCGCATTTATATATTTCAGTTCACACCGTGAACTCTGAACCAAAGTATGAAAAAGACGCGGTAGCTAGGTACATGAGCGAAGGTAAACGAACTTAACTTCGATGCATTGCAGTCATGTGCCGAAAGTTGAACTCATTTCTTACCGAAACATACCAACGCTGTTTGGCGAATTGAGATACTATTTAAGAGCCCACATTAGCTCAGGTTTTTATCTCGCTCGCACCATACTACTCGCGGTCTGAGTGCGAGCGCGACGGAGGCGGCTACAAAACGGAAATAGTTTAGGTAATTGCTTTTTACGGCGAAAATAATGTTAATTTAAAAAAAATAAAAAACATAGTCACTGCTTTATAGTTAGTTCAATTAGTATGCAAAGTTTCATGATCTAATTTGAAGTATTTTTGGAATAGCAGCGGTTTATTGTTCTGTTTGGAGGTAACTTTAGAATTTTTTTTCATCGAGAAATTTTTATGAAATCGTGTTTTCGGCTAACATAGTCGCTAAAATTAATCCTCAACTTTAACATATATTTTATCATTATTTCAAAATTAATGCTGCAGTAGTTTCGATATAACGGCGGATCTTGCTAAGCTATTTGACGTCCAGTAGGCCCTTAAACAAACTACGACTAACGAAAAGACGTCGAAGTAAACTATTAAATTGTACCTAGAGGTTAAATTGTCCGACGCGGTTATAGCACAATCTCAAATGTGGGTCCGAACTTAGAAACATTTCACTTTCGCGCGCTCAGATTAAACGACTGTTTATACCATAGAGAAATGGTTTTTCGGTTATTTTCGTCCTATTTGGGGTTATTTTGAGCCCCGATTGACAAACGTTTTTGCCTTTGCCCTACATAAAAATTGAGCATGTGGAACTTTCCGAATTTTAGATTTTCCGTAAGCGGAGCGAGGCTCTTTTGAGATGTTTTCTATTCTATTCTATAAAGACAAGCGTGAAAATTTTAATTGTTGTATTAGCAGTCAGGGGCTGGTCATCTCAAAGCTGCCATGGCTTATTTTAAATTTTTGAATTATTTTTTTATCTTTATCTACGGACGCTTTTATCATGCACGTCTTTCTACATTGTTCTCACATGTTCACATAACATTCAAGATGAATGATGTAACCAATTTTTTATATGAAAGTGTGTACGTAGCTACTACGCTTTGGAATGGGCATCAACTAGCTTCATATTTTCTGACTGACTAACTCCTTGACAATTCAAAAGTGCCTGTAAATGGTTTAATTGAAATCCGCATCAAAATTCATCGTGTAGTTTAGAAGAACTAAGCGGACACACAGACAGTCACGACTTTTGACGACATTATTGTATACTTTTACAAATTTTGTATCGTTTAATTATCGTCCCTCAGAATATACAACAGCAATGAATAATTTATCCGGGTCGCGGGTAACGTCCGCAAATAATTTGTGTCCCGCGAAGGCTCAGTTTTATTGCACAGCCTTTTTTTGGCGAAACAGATGATGATGGGCGAGCCTTCCTATGACTATGATGAAAAGTCACAAATTCCAAGGGATTTTTATGAGGCATTTTTGATATAGGGAGGTTTCAGAGGATGGAAAGAGGGTTGTTTTGTGTCGGTTTTTGGTATGGAGTATCTATTTGAGTGAGAATATTTTTATACCGTGTCAGCCAGTAACATCACGATATATGTATATTTTTTATTTTTATTAACTAAGGAATAAAATAAAATATTAACAGAAACGTCACAAAAACCTCAATAGGTTTGTCTGAATGACGAAATATATAATTTATGGTTAAAACCATAACATAGTATATAAAACATTGTACGGTAGTTAGTAAATAAACTAAAAAAAGTACAAAAACGATGACGGTGTGGGTCAGACAGCCTGTCGGTGCTAATTACTAATTGAATGAAATTTAAACAAGAATTTTTTGTATTTATTTTTATAATTTTATTATTATTTGTTATTTCCCATTGAATATTTGTTGAACAACATTAATTAGAGTACTTAGGTATTAAATAAGCGTTCGTTCGTTTCCCGTAATATGTAGTTCGCTCGAAGCAGAAGTCTTCGGGCTCAAACACATAAACACGTTACGACAACGCAACGTGCCACGTTGCATTTTTTCATTTTGGATTTCTGCATAATGAAAAAATGCAACGTGTGACGTGGCGTCGTCGTAACGTGTTTATGTGTTTGAGCCCTTCGGCCGCGTCCTAAGCGAGTACGCTATAGGTCATGCCTTTATCACTTTTTGTTCGCAAAATCTGAAACACACACAACACACTATCTTACTAGCATATATCCTGAAGAATATCATATATATTTCTGATTTTGTTTACTGCAGTGGATCATAATTCTTTTAGACATTTTAAAATGCGTTTAGGTCCTGTAGTTCCCTCAAATAGGACGCGGGCTTAGGCAGAAGCTAGGAACCTAATTTATTGACCCCTTATAGTACATACTAATTCCATGGGCAGAAGTGATGAATGTTTGTCTTTTATTCAGGGTACCTCTGTCAACACTGACAGATTCAATACCTGAGTTCAATACTCCGGAAGTAGACAACTTATCATATTACGCGGAAAACGGATATCAATTTCATAAATTAAAAATCTAATTACGATCAACAAAATGTTCGTGACCACTTCGTGCGACTTCGGCTCAAGATCGGAATGAGAATAAAATGTATTGTACCCTCAATTTATTCATAATATTACGTCACTTGAATAACCTTTTGTACAAAGGTTCCTCACAACCATTAATTATAAAAAGGTCCTTTAGCTTCGATATGAATGGATTTGAAAAAATATTAGTATAGTCGTTATTTTTATACATTTTGGTAAGGCTTTGCAGGTTAGTATCAGGTTGTATGTTGATCGAATTATGATTCGCGGCCGTAACTAAAAAAAATACAATCTGCCTAGCCTTTTCCCAACTATGTTGGGGTCGGCTTCCAGTCTAACCGGATGCAGCTGAATACCAGTATTTGACATGGAGCGACTGCCTATCTGACCTTCACAAACCAGTAACCGGGTAATACGATACCCCTTTTGTAAGACTGGTTCGAAGCGACTGTCAAAGATCCACGAATGACAGCTGGCACCAACGGCTTAACGTGCTTTCCGAGACACGGTGGAGTCTCGATATGTAAAGATGGTCGCCCATCCACAGACCAACCCCGGCAAGCGTAACTTAACCTGATAGATCGACCCGCGCGGCTATTATTACTTAGCCACGAGCTCCTGAAATATAACTATGCGCAATAAATATTACAATCGCCCAACGCTCCAACATCTTTTGTCCAGATGATGATGATCCATGATTTAAAATTTAAATGCAGGTTTCGATAAGGAAGCACATTGTGAAAAGCTCTTTCTGGTGTATAACAAATCGTCATGCTTTACACCATATTGCTCTGCAAAAAGCTAAGTTAAATAAAATCTTCATCATGTGGTTTTAGTAGAAAATCTAGCCCGGTTTCTGAATTGAGCATTTAAAGTTTAGAACTTGTCAAACTCAACTTTCAATGAAGCCCGCGAAAAATTTTACTTACGTTTTTTAAAAAGAATTTTTGAATTTAGAGGAATTTCAACTTTAGTAATGCTAAAGTGGAGTTTAATAAGTTCTCAACTTCAAATTCTGAATTTAGAAACCGGGCTAGATTTTGAACTACGCGAAATTGTGTACTTCGGGTAGGTTCACGTAAATAGCGCAATGGGATTAAGGGAGGTTTTCGAATCTCTCCCTTGTCAAAACACGCGTTAGGGCTGATTTGACAAAATTCAGATAACTTTTATCCACGGAATAAGATTTTACTTCTGACAGTTTTCGTATGGAGAAACTGTCAAAAATTCAACATTAAGGGCCGATTTTTCAATCGTTAACTAACTTTTCTTCTTGTTTTGGCAATTGTGCCGTTTTCGGTTAGATATCTTTAATCTGGGGAATATGTATGACGTTTTGACAGCTATTGTATAGAAAATATGTCAAACCGCTATTTTTATTCCACAGATAAAAATTATCTGACGATTGAAAAATCGGCCCATATTCGGAAGAAAAGGCATATACTAGGTATAAAAGTTTAGTCGAATTCACCCTTAGCCGTTGTACTATTTCCGTTTATTTTGATGGGTGTTCTATTTAGCCTTGTGCTATACCTAATACGCATCTCATATCATCAGTGTGACGCCATGACACTATTCATAAATTGGTTATTGGTATAACTTTACAAAAACCTTCCTCAGTTTTATAAATCTGTGGTAGGTGAAACAGTCAATTCTCCCAGTTCGCGTATTCACGAGAAACGGCACGCCCCAGTTAAATGACGTTTTATCGACGGAAAACTCGAGAGTATGAATGTTTTAACTTTTCCAATATTACTGTTGAAGACTGGAGTGTTGCTGAATAGTTCATGTTAAACGTTTTGAGTTTTAGACGATATAATGAGGAAGTGTTGGGGTGAAAGTATTTTTTAAGAATTTATGAGAGAACAGATGAAAATACATACATATATATATACATACCCACATGCATAGATTCATACATATGTGCATACATACCGGTCAAAATCTTAACCCTCTTTTTGCTTCGCCGTAGTCGGGTAAAAAATATTTTAAACTTGGTTACACCGTATTGGTGTCTGTTGATTGTAAAAAAAACTGTTCTAAGAACTGAGCAAAGCGTAGAGACCAAGATTGGATTTGCGGAAAGGCGTATGAAACAACCTGGTGATGGGATGTCTGGGAGGTTTTGAAGGGACTGAATATTAGATACCCTCAACAAGATCGCTACATTTTACAAATCCGTTAGCAACAGACCTTGTAAAATACAAAGACTTAGATATATTTAGCAACCTATCCCGCTTAACTATTCCTAAAGTGTCATAAAAAAACCTGTAAGAAATCGACACGTGTTTCGAACCTCTCAACCAGGCATCCTCAGGATGACGATTAACTTTTCGCGAATCAGAACACGACGTGTTGCCACGCCACCCGGCGCTCTGCGTGGCACATAGGTTACTAAATATATCTACGTCTATTGCATTTTCTAATAGATTTCCGTCAAGTCACGCCTGAATCAATTAACGACTTGAAAAGTGTATTGGAAAAAGCAGTGGATAGGCGCGTAATTTTGAATTTGGAATACCTACTCGAATAAAGATAAAGATTACAATCTACATTAAAAAACCAACAACAAAATGAAATCCACCACAACTTGTCTATTAGCATGAATTCTTTGTAAAACTGTTCTATGGAGTCAATTTAAATATTTTAACGACTTCAAAGTCTTTGAAAGAAGGAGACTTGAATAAAACATGCGCAATATACAGAAATGCGACCAAGTTCGCCTGCTAACACTAGTTCGTGTTAACAAGTTTGAAGTCGAACTTAAGTGGGACTATGACAACGTGGAACTTATTTTGATTTGGGATTTATTTTCGAATTAGGGCCAGAGAGTAGTGTTAAGCTTTCGAGTAAAAGAGCTTCTTTTATTCTTTTGGGACCTATGAGAATAGCCTATTCTGTGGTGACGTCAGCAAAAATACCTATTCACAGCTATTCGACTTGCTTCCGAGTCGAAAATTACACATTTAAGCTCCATCTATACGGACGAGAGAATCGCACGCTGTGTCTTCAAATTATCGCCGCGATTATATCGCCGTGTGGAGATTGATTCATGGTGTTTCTATTGAATTTGATGGCATGGGGAGACTATCGCAGCGATTTCTCGCCAGTGGAGGTGGCGCCTCACGGTTACCTGATTTGCATAGTCCCCGTCAGCGAATAGCTGTCAGAAGAATACCGGTCGTCTATTTGACTGTAAAAAGTGTTAAAAAAAACGGGTTTCGGATTTGCGACAGCGTTTAGAGGACTCCTTCGATAACAATGATTGATGTTCGATTCGGCAAATTGTTTTAAATAGCTATGCAGATAATTTAGTAATGGTTCCGCCACGCCGAACGCTGGACGCAGATTCTGCTCTGCGTCCAGCTCTCGGCGTGGCAGCACGTCGTGTAGTTAAGCGGAATAGGTTACTAAATATATCTACGTCTATTGTATTTTTTTTCCGAAATGAAACTGACTTCGGGTTGCCAGAGTTCTTTATTTGTTACAATAGAACTGTAATTTAAATCACATTATCCATTCCCATCACGCTAATGAGCTTAACAAAATTCTTCCCGAATGTCATAATAAACATGAAAACCCACTTAAAAGTAATTCCGTAAACAAACACGCCACATTTGATGTCAAATTTCGTTTGGAACGGCTAATTGATAAAATCAACAGCAGACAAAATGGAGACTTACTAAAATAGTCGCTTTTAATAAGGTTACATAACAAAAACAACAACAACTGGAAATTTCTCACCGACTGGTCGACACTTCACCTGACTAGAGGGCTGGCTCCTTTGGCCAAAGAATTAGCATTGCCATTCAACGTAGCAATGCTGGGGCATGTTTCCGGATGACAGCGATACTGACGAGTACTTCGTCGCCTACGTGTCCTTTTGTTTTTGTATTTATTTGTATACTTAGTGAGTCATTTAATTTAGTGTTAGATTGTGTATTGTATTTATGATTTATACTAACTAATAATTTAATGCGATAGTGAGTTTGTTTGTTTGTAACGCTTTCACGCTAAAACGGCTGACAAAGAGACACTTCAATTTTATTTATTTGTATGTATTGTATGTGTATACAGGGTTATTGGTAATGTGTTGGCGAGGAGCTCGTGGCTAAGTAATAACAGCCGCACGGGTCGATCTATCAAGTTAAGCTACGCTTGCCGGGGTTGGTCCGTGGATGGGTGACCATCTTTAGATACCGAGACGGCTCCGTGCTTCGGAAAGCACGTTAAGCCGTTGGTCCCGGCTGTCATTCGTGGATCTTTGACAGTCGTTACGAGTCGTCAGAAGTCCGAAAGTCTGACAACCAGTCTTACCAAGGGGTATCGTATTACCCAGTTACTGGGCTGTGGAGGTCAGATAGGCAGTCGCTCCATGTAAAATACTGGTGTCCAGCTGCATCCGGTTAGACTGGAAGCCGACCCCAACATGATTGGGAAAAGTCTAGGCAGAATGAAAATTGGTTCTGTGTCGGCAATCCGTTAAGGGTATGAGGAGAGTTCATTTGCAACCAAATGACCCTCATGACCTATGTCAATGTCAACCATTTTCGAGTTATTTGATATTTTAAAATGTATGAAATAAAAATATAAAATGTCTAATGACTCGAAAATTCTTGACGATTTAAGGGTCAAAACGGGTCATTTGGTTGCAAATTACCTCTCCTACATCCAATGGATTAATGATAAATTCGACATAATGGTTTGCCGACATAAATAACGAATAGCCGTCTACATACCTAGAAGATATTTTTCTCTAATTCTTAGTACCTACCTTCTAAACACTAGTGTTTGTAGTTCACTAGTTCGACCCATACGGTAATGGAAAAGTAACATTACGGTTGTCGAAGTATCTTCAAACAAGTCGATAGCAGCCTCGTTAAAGATTCTACTAAGTATTGTAGAATTCTAACGGAGATGGTCAAGTTTTGTTCCAATTACCTTCTGTACAGACGTGTATGTCTTGAACCCGTTGTATTACTGTTTTCTCTGCACCAGCACAGTTGACACACATAAAACAATTGAGACATATTAATTGCTGTCAATCAATCAATCATCTCTTAGCTGCCACAGCTATTTAAATTTTTGAATTGTTTCTATATTTCTATTACGGACGCTTTTAACGTGCACGTCTTTTTACATTGTTCTCAAATGTATAATTTCAACATGAATGGTGTAACAAATATTTTGATTTAAAAGAGTGTCCGTGGAGTTTCTTGCCCGTTGTTCTCCATAGCAACCTACTACGCTTTGGAATGGGCAACTAGCTTCATCTTTCTAACAGGCCGACCCCTGGACAATTCAAAAGTGCCTGTAATTGGTTTATTTGAAATAAATTCTTTGAGTTTGAGTTTGAAATGAACTCGCAGTCCACTGCTAGACATGGGCCTCTCCCAGGCTGCGCCACAACACCCTGTCCTCCACCTTCCGCATCCAGTCTTCTCCAGCCACCTTTTTAAGGTCGTCGGTCCACTACGACTACGCCGATACGCGGTCTCCACTCCGTCTCCAGGACTAGAGACCTTCGTAACTCCGGATCTTTTTCAGATAACTTCACGTGATGTTCTTCAGAAAGGTCAGGTGTGTAATAGTCGCAACCGGCATGCGTGTATGACCAGAACGTAAACGAAGCAAAAGGAGTATGTAAGGATCTTAGAAAGTGGAGTCTGGATTTTTTCCCGGTTTATGGCAATAGGCTCGTGGATACTGGTGCGACTTGTCGCGCGACTCGACACCGGTAATTATTGTTCTACCGTGAATTTTTCTTAGAAATTGCATTAATTAAGTCGCGTTTCGCTGTCGCGTCGCGCGTGTTTGTGGGAGCCTTTTAACATAATTAGCGAAACGCGGGTCTACACCTGCCTAACCCTTCGGGGATACCAGGCGTGATGTTATAATGTTATCTTCCCATTCATCATACTAGTTAACGTGACAAGTTTACGATGCCCCGGCAAATTATAAAAGATTTTTTTTTTTAATTTCCTGATATTAAATGCTTTTGGCCCGCCGGGAATCGGATGCGTGATTTATAGGGGTATATGATATACGATACGGAATTAGGATCATCCGGAGTTAGGGGTAAGCGTATGATTTGTTACTTAGGGATTAATATTTGTAATTTGCAGTAATTATTTATGATTGATTGAAAGATATTGTCTCATTTATTGAAAAGGTTTGATTTTAAAGATATTAGGTAATAATAATTTCAAAATAATTAGTCATAATAATGTCAAAATAATTAATAATAATAATGTCAAAATCATTCACATTCACAGTAAAAATTTTACTTAGATATACTTAGTACAGAAAACTCGATGTTTTTACGTGCCGCCACATCTGTCACATCAGTAGGTGCCATATAAATATTTATTTCGTATATCTGTGGTAGGTGTTTTTCACCGGTGCTAAGCGGGGGCGGATGAGTATTTTTATAATCGTACATGTATTTTATACTTTAGAGATGACATCGATCACACCTTGAATATTTAGCAGCAACGTAGGCAACTGTCCTGGGAAATCACTGGCTGATAGGTACAAAGACACATGTTATGCCTATATATACCGGCACGTGTCAATAAGTCTAGTTTCAGGGGACGTGTTCAATCATATTTATGTAAAATATTATTAATTTGTTCTCCTGGGTGGTTAAATAATTATTTGATCACGAAATAACCTTTGATTGTAGATATTATTTAATTCAAATGAAGCGTACGCATGGTGGTAGTTAGTGATTGTTTTTAGGGATACTATATTATGCAACAATACGACCATAAAAATAATGAAAAAGTGTTTTTTTCAAACAAACTAAATAGTAGTGATGGGCCGACTATGGGTTTTTCCAATCTTTGACTAGCTATAGTGACTAAACTATTGGATCTATTTGATTGATTGATTTATTGATTTGATTTTCGTATACACACTGAGAAAGGCTTATCATATACGCAGTTTAATATATTGTTATACTAGCTTTCGCCCGCGGCTTCGCCCGCATGGAGGTCGGAAATTGTCCTACAGGAAAGTACTTCCGGGGAAAAAAGTAGGTACTTTATCGAGGTTATAAATCATCAATTTGCAAATTTCATCCAAATCCGTTAGCCGTTTTTGTATAATTGAGTAACAAACATCCAAACACACAAACATACAAACTGTCACCTTTATAATATCAGTAAGATTACGTCATTATTAAGTTTTAAGTGGGTATATTACTGTAAAGTTTCATCAAAATCCGTTCAGTAGTTTTTGCGTAAAAGAATAACAAACGTCCATCCATCCATCCTCACAAACTTTCGCATTTATAATATTAGTAAGTAGGAGCACTCCCGAGGAGATATTTAGGACACTGGCAGCCTCATGGATGACCAAGGGCATTGAAGTCGGTAGTTGGAGGTTGACAAACCTCCGATTTGTCGACGACATAGTACTTTTTTGCCCCCACAGCTCTGGAACTACGGACTATGCTTCAAGACCTAAGCACGGCAAGCCTCAGGGTTGGACTCACGATGAATCGGTCTAAAACAAAAACCATAACCAACAGCACTAAGTGTAGTTTCGAGGTAGATGGGCAGGAAACACATGTCGATAAGTACATCTACTTGGGCCAGTTAGTTGCTTTCGAAAACAGGTAACAAAAGGAATTCTATCACTGCATCGAAAATGTCTGGAAAAGGTACTGGTCTCTGAAGACGGTAATGAAAGGCGATCTACCGATCTCCTTGAAGCGAACACTCATCGATATGTGTATTCTGCCTGTCCTAACCTACGGTACGCAGACCTGGTCACTTACCGAGTCGCAAAAGTTTCTTCTTGGGGTTTGCCAAAGAGCAATGGAACGAAGCATTCTAGGCGTAAAACGAACTAACAATTATCGAAACACTACGCTGCGCTCTAAAACGGGGATTCTTGATGTAGACAAAAAGGCTGCCAAGCTAAAATGGGATTGGGCGGGTCATGTAAGCCGCATGCATAGCGACCGCTGGGCAACAGTCTCCACACGGCGGGTGCCTGAGGATGGACGGCGCCGCCGAGGCCGGCCTAGGAAGAGGAGGCGAGACGACCTAGACGCAAACCGCAAGGGTTGGATCGAGGAGGCCCTGAAGAAAGATGCTTGGAAGTATTTGGGGAGGCCTTTGCTGAGCAATGGGACGGTGTAGGCTAATTGATAAATATAAAAATGTCGTGTCACGGTGCTTGTGGTCGCACTCCTCCGAAACGGCTCGACCGATTTTTACGAAAATTTTATGTTTATTTGGTAGGTATGACAATAGGTCGTAAAGAGGTAGGTATGCAGGTAGAGTAGGTAGATAAGTAGATAGGTAGGGTAGCGTAGGTGGATAGGTAGGGTACGGTAGGTGGATAGGTAGGTGTGCCGTAGATAAGCACTTAGTGCTACCAGTGCGAAACCGGGGCGGGAAGCTAGTATAAAAACAAAAAAATATAAATTGCAATATTACTGTGAAGTTTCATCAAAATCCGCACAGTAGTTTTTGCGTGAAAGAGTAACAAACATCCATTCATCCTCACAAACTTTCGCATTTATAATATTAGTAGGATAATATAAGTAATTAAAATAAAAACCAATTGCGTAACACACTATCAATCAAAATCTGAATGATTTTATGGACATTGCTAATACATTGCTTCATTAATTATTATGTTCGAGAAATCTGTCAACAACGTAAATAACGCAATTAATTTTGTTGAACTGTCAAAATGAAACCCATTGCTATTGTAAGTGTGTTACGCAATTACCCCGTTGATATAGGACATGTAACACGTTCCTGTGGGATAATTTCCGACATTCACGACGTTAATTAAAGCATAAATTTGAATTTTAAAACTAACCGTTATTCTTAAACTAACAAAAAAAGAAAGACTTCTCATATCTAATTAAAATAAAAACTACTATAATATATTTCTACTTTAAATACTACCAAAAAATTGTTATTAGACCATGGCGCGTCATTATCTGGCCCACCGCTCACCCCCGCTTCATTCTTATCGTTGTAACTTTTAAACTATTCTTCCAAATGTCTTAGTGTAAAAGACAAAGTTTATCTACATTAAATACCGAAAGCGATGAAGTTATTAATTTTGATAAGAATTGACTAAATACTCCAAAATGTGCAATGTAAAAAAAGTCTCCATTTTAAATGTATTTATGGCTCACTATTTTAGCTATAATGGCTTCCACATAAAAGATAGATATATGCTGTCGCGGACTTTTATTTAGAACTATTTTAGACAAACAATCCCACGATACATTATCTTCGTATAACTCTAACGGTTTAGGCAGCGCACGCCAAGATAGCTCTCAGAGGGCAGAAATTTTTCCGACTTACTTCATACTTATCGTTATATTATGGCAAAATCAAACAAAATCATTATAAATTGTAGCCTATGTGTTATTCTGATGTATAAGCTAGATCACTGTAAAGTTTCATCAAAATCCGTTCAATAGTTTTTGCGTGAAAGAGTAACAAACATCCAAACATCCATCCATCCTCACAAACTTTCGCATTTATAATATTATAAGTAGGAAGTAGGATATATATATATATATATATATATTGTCGTCTCGACCTTATATAATTATCACAAAAAGTTTTAACAATTTCTGAAACTATGCTCGATAGTACTGACAGTGGGTTCACGTCAATTGCACCGGGTGGAATCTCATTAAATTTTTACACAAAAAATAGTGTTTATCTTTAATATAACTATAGATCACAAGAAATTAGTTTTACTATTTAATATACATTCATAGTTATAACACGCACACAAAGTAATAAAAATAAAGAATTAACTGACATTCTCCTGAGACCTTACTGAGATAAAAAAAGCAATCTCGATTTGGGTATCATATTACAAATACCTAAACTAAAAATATACTTAGTCAATTGGTTTTTTGAAGAGACACGTGTAAGTATCCAATGAGAATATCGTGAGGAAAGTTTGAGTCTGAATTTGGATAGTGTAGTGGTAGGTAAGCTAAAAGAGTAGAGGAAGACCAAAGAAACTATGGATGGACTGTGTGTAAGTGATATGGGTAGAAAGGGGGTGACTACCGAGATGACGACTACTGACTACTGACGACTAAGGAAAAAACATTTCTCAATCTTACTGGAAAAAGATAGGGTTTTTGCAAAACATGAGTAGCTCTAGTAATATTGCGAAACGAAACGTTAGCTATTATGAAATAAGAACGCTAGGCCGGTCGGAGCGCCCAAAACGTTGACAAATGTTTAGTACGACATATACAAAGTGAATTAAAAGACACTCAGAGATCTGAAACATAAAGGATATCAAGCTTCAAGCGGCCAAAACATTGCGACACCGAAACTCCAACGTTTAGACAGTCTTCAAAGAGCATAAAAATAAGTTAATACTGCCACCACGATGATTGAAGGCGACTGTTTATTTATCAGAAACGAAGTTCAATGAACGATGTTTCGTAACACAATCTTATTTGATTTGTTTATGAAACTTTATGGCTAATTTTGCGGTGATAAATCTCTCAAATATTACCTCACTTTTTGATTAAGTAGTTAAGAATATTTTGGGACGATATAGGTGATTTAATTTGGGTCAGGTGAGTCGTAGTTCAATCAATGGTGGTATTCTTTATAAATTTAGGTTACTTCTTTCCTGCAGCTCGGAGTCTGGATTTGTGCCCGGTTGATGGCAATAGACTCGCCCCCTATTAAATGGGACTTAAACATAACTGGCGAAATGTAGGTGTACTTTAGGTACACCTCTGCCTAACCCTTCGGGGAAACAAGGCGTGATGTTATGTTTATGTTCTTTCCTTCAGTTAAGCCAGTTACACTTTTCGACGTTTAGCTTCGTAAAATTAACGTCAAAAATATTGAAAGACACATGATCATCTGCCTAGCCTTTACCCAACTATGTTGGGGTCGGCTTCCAATCTAACCGGATGCAGCTGAATACCAATATTGTCATGGACCGAATACCCACCTGACCTCCAAACCTCCACAACCCATTTACTGGGTAATAGGATACCCCTTGCAAGACTGGTTGTAAGACTTTCGGGCTTCTGACGACCCGTAACGACTGTCAAAGATTCACCAACGACAGCCGGGACCAACGGCTTATTAACGTGCTTTCCGAGGTAGGGAGGGGTCTGGGTATGTAAAGATGGTCACCCATCCACGGACCAACCGCGACAAGCGTAGCTTAACCTGATCGATCGACCCGTGCGGCTGTTATTACTTATATAGCCACCAGTCCCATAAAGACATAGGTATTAACATACCTATTATTTATAGAAGTTAATATCTATGCCCGGATCTTTAAATCGGTACTTGTCATCCGTGATTTCTATTCAGCATTACGGCCGTACAGTGTCTTCTAAAATGATTCGATAATCGTCTTAATTAAAATCGAGTAAAAAAGAGTAAAATCTGACCGACAATTCCCGTATTTCTAAGAACGTTCTCATTCGCATCTCATTCGCAATCTGTCAAAAATACAATCAATTTACTAACAGTTTTGACAAGTTTGACAGATTGCGACTTCAAATTACAAAAAACGTTCACATTCAACGTTTTTTAATTTAAGTACGAGAATTGACCTTCTGATATTCATCTTTGACCGCATGGGATCACTCTATCACTCTAATTATAACTATAGAAAGTTATAATTAGAAGGTGAATAAGTTTAATCACCAGTTAAATATTTCTCATTGCAATTTAGGGATCATGCAACAACAGGAGCAGATGAATAACGTAGGTATCATAGCAACACTTTCAGAGGTTGAGGTCGACAACTTTTCAAGTACAATTCAGCTTATTTCCTTAGGGAAATAAATCTAGTAGATAAATAAATAAGAAGTCACATCCCACCTTATTTGACAAGATAAGTTAGTGCCAAAATTGTAGGCCAATCTGACCTTCTATATTGTCAGGAGTTTGTGTAAATAGGAACGACGTGGACATAGAGCGTAGAAATAATATGTGGAAATATAAGATAAGGAAAAAGATATAGAAATACGCAACCTCACATACAGTATGTTAACTAACGAACGTTAACCCGCAATAGTATATCTGCACACATGCAAAAAAAAAAACATATTATTTTGTTTTTATTAAAAAAAATATTCACAAAAATAAAATAAACGTGGAACCCCCTTCGTTAGATAACATACTGTATATTTATTTCCTAATCTGGAAATCATAACACGAGCGCCAAGATACAGACTAACTGTCTGGTTTGTGACTCACTGGCACACTAGTTTAACTTAGCTGTAGGTAATATTTAAGCCCCGTATGACATTTTTATTTGTGTTTAACCTCTGTACCTGTTTATGTTTTAATTAGATACTAAACAACTTGCAATATTTCTATATTACTGTCTCTATACTACCAGTGGTAGTATTATATTTTCAGTGATTTCGTGAAAAGGGACGGAAGTGTGTAACAGGAAGCCGGGGAAGCGCGCGCTATTCGATTTGACCAATAAGCGCGCGCGGTTCTAGAGTTGGCCGTCAAATGGTACCAACCCATTTTCCGACAGGTTTGTACTGTCAGCCAAGATGTCACATGTTACACATCATGATAATAATTATGAGAATACTGTACAATTTTTTTTCGAATATCTTCTATGTACAGACTTTCGACCGTCTTCAGCTTTATTATATGTTTTTTCCCGCTCGGTTTGGTTGGTGGTAGGGCTTGTTTTAAGTCCGCCTGGCTAGCTACCACCATCTTATCTAAGTCTGTCGCCATAACAACAATGTTACCAGCATTGTTGTGTTCCGGCAGTAAGAGGTAAGATAGCCAGTTCCTCTGTGGTAGAGGATTCCGGGTGAAGCTCGCTCCCACCTTTTGGCCTGATCATCACTTACCATCAGGTGAGATTCAGGCCAAGAACTTCCCCGTTGTGGTTAAAAAAAATAAAAGAAGTAAAAAAATTACAAAAAGTTCTAGAATACCTATGTGGTTCAAAAATGCATAGTTTTGAAGATAACATAACACTATACTCTCAATGTGTGTATCTAAGTTTCATTGATAAGTACGAGTAAATCATTTTCATTCAAACCAATCATTCATATTAAAGCTAAGAAAATACGAAGTTGTCTTATTTCACGTTAGGGTGTGTTTAATTAACATGAATAATAGTGACTTTATCGAATTATTTTTTATGAAAAACGAAAACAAAACAGAATGATGATTGAAAAATAATTCATACGCCAGTTGATTCTTTGTTAAGGTCTCATTCATGAGGGTATGAATGAGACCTTAACAAAGAATCACATAACCCATAACATAACACCCCATAACTCTAGGGAGAGTTATGGGATATTAAAAAAAAAACACCTTGTATACAATTCTCACCGTGAAACCGAATAAGGTGAAGTAAGCTGTCAATCCATCTGATGTTAGGGATCACTAGGGATTAACACCACTGACAGCTCACTTCACCTTAGTTTTCACGGTGGCCTTAACAGCTAAACCTGACTACAGTCTTCGAATTGACTTCGAATATCTCTTTTTATTCTACCCACTCGCCGCACTACGCCGGCTCTCTTAGCATATCATCCGATTTCTACGCTCCAAGACCGTATCGAATCATCTGACTCCTATATTTGCGTTCTCCTCAAACCCGTTCGGTATCGGATTGAAGGACTGTTTGTGTTGTGTTAGCGGTTGGCCTCCGATCATCTGTGGCTCGAGCATCGGCTTTGGGAGATATTTGTGGAATTATTTAATTAATAATCGTATCTTTAGAAGTATTGGACCCTGGTATCATGATCTGTGGTAATACGAAAGCTAGTAATTACATAATTCTACAAATAATACCTACTAGCTTCCGCCAGCGGTTTTGCCCGAGTGATATCTTTATAAAATACAGTCTAGTTTACTCAATAATAATATTGAAGCATTCTACTGGTGAAAGATTTTTTTAAATCGGTTTTTTGAGATTATAAATTACAAACAAATACGAATATTTTCTCTTGATAATATTAGTGTAGTTAAGTGAGTAATTGTGTATCGTTAGAGGCATGTAGGGACCATTTTTTTTTGGGTGGGAAATCTTCAAATAAGTTCTCCCGCTCTGGGCGCAGCGGGAGGGCGTATCAGACTCAAAACCCACCCGTGTTCCTTCAGTTGCCTGTGCTTTAACATTTTTTTTACCACAACGGGGAAGCTCTTGGCCTGAATCTCACCTGATGGTAAGTAATGATCAGGCCGAAGGTGGAAGCGAGCTTCACCCGGAATTCTCTACCACAGAGGAACTGGCTATCTTATGTCTAACTGCCGGAACACAACAATGCTAACATTGTAGTTATGGCGACAGACTTAGATCAGATGGTGGTAGCTAGCCAGGCGGACTTAGAACAAGCCCTACTACCAACCAAACCGAACAGATTTTTTTTCGAAATGCTTATATTTTAAAGGCTTGAGGTTAATATTTGTGTAGCTGCAATTAATTTTGGTTTCTGATTGGAAATGTTGAGGCTAAAAGGTTTACAGATTCGCTTCTTGATTCTTCTTGGTTGTGCGGTGGTTTACGGCACGCTGCTGGCTTTAATGACTCAAAACTGGCTTTAGTACCGCAGAGGTGCAACTATAGGCATCAAAATATTTTTACATAAAATAGCACCACGCCTTGTTTCCCCGAAGGGTTTGGCACAGGTGTACCTATAGTACGCCCACATTTCGCCAGTTATGTTTAAGTCCCATGTAATAGGGGGCGAGCATATTACTATGAACCGGGCACAAATCCAGACTTCGCGCTGCTACTGAGAAATTTGTGACAGAAAAACCCAATAACCTTTGCTCGACCTGGGAATCGAACACAGGACCTTACCCTCAGCGCTTGCGACCACTAGACCAACGAGTAGTTTAGTAGGTCACTAAACTAACTCTGGTGAATAAAACCATAAATATGTGGTTTGAAGTTTGCAGTGCGAATGCATAAAACTGCAAAGAACACAAAGAGGTGTGTCGAGACCGCAATGGATGGTTTGTGACGAACCAACAAAAGTTAAAAATAGCTGCTTGACTGAAAACCCATCAAATATGACCCACTTGCAGAGCTAAGTTCAACATAGGTCATCTATGAGACGGAGAATATACGGTGACATAATGTGATTATAGCCGGTTTTTTTTTTTGTGGAAACGTAGATTTTGAACTGGATTTTCAAAAACCACATAAGAGCGTTATCACACTGTCGATTTGCCAGCGTGCTTCCAGCGAAGCGATTTATGAACGTGCGCTCCGCGTGTGCGAAGTGACCTAACCGCGATTACGTGACGTATACGTCGCGTTTTCATAATATTGTACTCTCGAGGCGAACACGTGTCGTGCTCGCTTCGCTTGATTGGATTTATTTATATCCCCAAGGGAGCAGGGTGGCCCAGTGGAGCAGTGTTGGCCCAGTGGTAAACGCCGCGTCTTAAGAGTTGTATGTCGTAAGTTCGAACCCAGACAGGTGGTTTACTTTGGCTAAATTATTTCATCACCACTGCTGTCAAAACGGTAAAGGAAAACATCGTGAGTAAACCGGCATGTACTAGAATCAAACCAAAAATTCGAAGACATGTGACAATCCGCACTGAGCCAGCGTGGTGGATTACGGCCCACTTCCTCTCACAGAGCGGAGGCCTGTTTCCCAGGAGTGGGAACATTATAAGCTGATTATACTATATCCCCAAGCAATAATAAATGTATGTTATTTTTCTTATTACCCAGCGATACTATAAATAGAAACTACATATTTGAAGTACACCTGTACTCACCTGTTGGATTCAGTAGAACTCTGTAACTCAATTGTAACTGACGGGTGGAAGGCTGCGAATGTGTTGGCACTTCTAATACTCCCACGTGATTCCTGACATATTATATTTTTGGCTGGAGATTGATATACGGCTTTTTAGAAGTTAGGGCGTTTGCTTTGCATTGTAGTTTTTCGATAGATAATTATTTGTGTACTAAAACGAAGGATGGTAGTCCATGCTAATAAAACTGTTTTTATAAAATAAGTACTATATCTAAAACCGTGTGGGTGAGCACTGTTCATAAATAGATGCGTGCTGATATCTTGCTTTTTTGTCGATAGATATATTTAGTAACCTTTTACGCTTAATTATTCCTAAATAGTCATAAATAACCCTGTAAGATAACGACATTTGTTTCACCTCTCAACGAGGCATCGTTACGAACCCGAACACGACGTGTTGCCACACCGAGCGCCGGATGCAGGAACCTCTGTGCGTCCGGCGCTCGGCGTGGCAGTCAATCGTCATCTGATGAGGAACTATTTTCTATAAGTAGGAGGCGCAGCACTGGCCGCTCCACCACAACGCCATTTTTAATCCTCGAACGAATTCGCTTATGGTGTGACGATTGCAAATAGAAAAATAGAATGCAGAAAAAGAAAATAAAATGCAGAATGATGTTCTATTCCATTATTAAAATCAAACAATATTCACAACTAGAGTCCGCGCCTCCACCGAAGTCCGGCGGCAAATTGTGGAACTATATTTTTTAAATGCAATTTGATGCAATGACATAGACACTAGCGCCGTTACGGCGCTAGTGTCTGTGACTAGCGTGTGTGTCGCTAGTGTGCTTGGACTCGAGCGGTGGCGCGGATTCTATGCACCTTTTCAATAAATGTTTGTCAAAGCAGGAACGCTCACGATATTCTCCCGTATTCCGTCCTTAGATATCATTCTAGAGTTGTGGGCGTGGGCGGGGAAACATATCATTTCGTTAGGATAACATTACAAGCTGCACCGCGTGCGTATGTTGTTTCTGTGAATGTCCTTGAGTTGGGAAATATTTGAAGTAGTTCATATTTCGTCTAGTTCATTCAGAAATATGATGTTCTGTTTAGTTTCAATTTATGACGTTATAAGGTTTATCGTTTTCTACCTTCATATTGGTACCTACACATGAATGAGCATGACGTAGTAAAAAGCTTGATATTTTTTTTTAAATTAATTATCTTAGTATTAATAATTATTAATAATACGAGTATAAATCTTTAAATATTGCAGACTACTAATAATATAATTGTAAATAAAAAAATACAATCGATAATGATAAGTTCTGTCTTCGATACACAAGGCGTAATGGTACTAACTCCCATGCAGCCGAGTTCACACAATATGTCCCTTACGAAACCGTCAAAACAATTTGTAACCCTACCGACAAACACTTCAGGATGATTTCCACGAAACGGGTCGCATCGCATCAGATCGGAAAGGATACGAACGGATGCGGCGACAGCCGATCGCGTTCGGCACGATGTCGACGCATACTAGCTAAAGCTAGTTATTATACAATCGATCTAACAAAGTACCAACTTGACTTAATTTATCCCTCTAAATCTCCCTTCCGTTTCGCGTTTTTCCCCTTCACTCTTCGGTATCAGAGTCTGATGGCGACACATGTAGCCACTACACAAGATTAATGACGCTTCCGTTCCGCTGCCTTTTTCATATACACCCCTATTCTGTAAGGTTCTGATTGTCGAATGAGATAACAGATATTTGTCTTTTAATAACGGAATGGTAAATGATTTTGCGAATGCTGAAACCCATTCGCGTTTCTTTGTTGCAAAGCTGCAACTAATGCTGTTTACTAATCGCCCAGGACCTCAGGGTAGGGTTTAAGGGATAAAGAAGTATTTCTTTTTTGTGTAAGGAGTTTTTTTTAACTTCAGTTACATACTTTTTAATTTGTAGGGCTTTTAAATGGCAATTGTAAACGCTAATTGCACCTACTTTTTTTTTTTTTTCTTTTTTATTAATGGGTGACTATGTTAACATACGGAGACTCCTCGGTGCCTCGGAAAGCACGTTAAGTCGTTGGCCGTTGGTGATTCGTGGATCTTTCACAGTTGTTCAGGGTCGTCAGAAGCCCGAAAGTCTGAGCACCAGTCTCAGTAAGTGGTATCTTATCACCCAATTACTGGGTTGTGGGGCCAGATAGGCAGTCCCTTCATGTAAAATACTTGTTATTCAGCTGTAACCGGAGACTAGATTGCGATCGGAATATGAATTTTAAGATACCAATTTTTTGGTCACTTCACAAAGTCATCGCATTCCGGTTTCATGTTTTTTTAGTAATTAATTGAAGTTAGAAGTTAGAACTAATTGGTAGAATTGACCCTCTTAATACAGACCTTTTTATTTGTTTTATTTTTATCTTTTTAGTCTGCTGTTTGTTATATTGTGTGCCTTTTAGTCTGTGTCAAATAAATGTATTTTCTTTCTTTTCTTTCTTTTCTTTCTTTTCTTTCTTTTCTTTCTTTTCTTTCTTTTCTTTCTTTTCTTTCTTTTCTTTCTTTTCTTTCTTTTCTTTCTTTTCTTTCTTTTCTTTCTTTTCTTTCTTTTCTTTCTTTTCTTTCTTTTCTTTCTTTTCTTTCTTTTCTTTCTTTTCTTTCTTTTCTTTCTTTTCTTGCTTTTCTTTCTTTCTTTTCTTTCTTTTCTTTCGTTTCTTTCTTTTACAGCAATGTTGCATGGCGGGAAGTAGACATAGTGGTAGTATAAGGATCCCCCTAGTTACTACTGATTCGTGTTGCTAAAATATCCCGTATAATAATAGAGAGGCTTATATTCCATTAAGCAGTATAGACTACAGAGATTATAATTTCCCGATAATCTCCTTCCACACCCTTTTCAATTAACCGACACTAAGTACTTAAAACAGTAAACAGTAATATCGTTTAGCCATACTTCGTACAACAAGCTATACAGCGTGTATCAGAAATGTGTGGTCTTTTATAACCACACATTATTAAAGCTAAATGTGTAAATACTATGGCTTAAAGAACTTTTGATATACAGTGTGTATCAGAAAGGTAAAGGGTATACACCATCAAACTGAACAACTTTCTTTATAGCACCAGGATCGTAATCGCGAAAAAATTATCATCTGTCCGATACAAACCCACATCTATGGGATAGCTGCACCCTAATTGAGTATCATACCTATTTTCAATTACAATCAGAATGATTTTCAAGGATATTGCTAATCCATTGATACATATATTATGAAGCAATGGAAGCAAAAATGTTTGAAAAATTTGTTTGCTCAACAACGTAAGTATCCCAATGAATGTTGTTGAATTCTCAAAACGAAAGCCATTGCTACTGTAAAGGTGTTACACAATTATCCCGCAGATAATTTTTTCACGATTACGCTGTTAATTGATAAATGATTTATTTTCTGAAAGTAGGTTTGTACAAACACTTTTACACGTCAATCACATGTTTTAAAACTAGATGAGGTCGGCGTTTCCTATCTGACTACGCTGAGAAGAAAGGCCGAAACAAACTCAGAGGTCACAGTCTCTTTTAAAGTCCAAACATAATCTTGGTCAGACCATGTGAAGAATATTTGTAGATTCGTGTCTGAAATGGTCTTTTGAGAAAAGAACCACATAGATTGAGTGGACCTGTCCAGTCAGTGCACGCATTTGTCAGTAATCGTGCAGCTCAACTCAGAAATTAAGGAGCTCAACTGTTGATCCCTTATAGAAAGTTGTTCAGTTTGATGGTCTGTGCACACCCCTGAATATTTCCATAAAGTTCTGATACCCGCTGTATTGCTAAATCCTGTACGTGCCTCCGCCAATAGTTAACGGATTTATTTATTGTATAGAGTTATGTCGCCGATACACGTCAATAAGGCTTAATTTTAGTAATGATGTTATTATATTTTAATAGACATTGGTCTGTTTAAAATATGTACAGGGTTATTGGTAATTATGTCAGCAAACCATTAAGGGGATGTAGAAGAGGTCATTTGGTTGTAAATGATCTGACCTTTTCTTATGCCAATGTCAAAATAAATCGAGTAATTTTACAATGAAATAAAAATATAAAATGTCAATTGACTCGAAAATTGTTGACATTTGCCTAGGAGATAAATGATGGTCAATTTGGTTGTAAATGACCTCTCCTACATCACCTTAATGAATTGGTGACATTTAGGAGTTTGTATACGTTGCTTAAAGTGTATGGTTAAACAGTCGCTAATCATTACTTAACTTTAAACAACGTTTATAAATAAACCCCATCCTGTATAAATGAATAAAAATTTGGTAGTGGAAGCATTACAGCGATCTATTTTGTGCCTGCATGTGTCGTTAGTGATTATAGTAATAATACCTATAACAGTACCTATATTTTTAGTGATATTTTTCACAATATAAAACTACATACCCTTGAAAAGTACTCCTAAATCTATTAAAAAAACAAGGAACAATAAAAATATGCCATGATTCAAGCCAAGCCAAGACATGTAACGTTATATTTAAATACTGTTACTCCAAAAACATCTCTATAAACACTACAGACCAGAATATGGCCTCCTCCAGTAATGGAATCGAGAAACCGACTGGATATATTAAAATGCTTGTCATTTACCCTGACACATATGTCAGTGGGCGACTGAACACAGCTGGTGCCACAAAAAATATCAAGCACGTTATACATTGCCAGTTTTAACCGACATGACTTGATATTGAACAAAGTTGGTACGCAATGTATGTGTAGCTTAGGAAAACGACACGACGCTGACGAAGATGGATTAATTTCAGTTTAGTGGCACTTTGGATCAGATTTTTATGGTGAATAAAATAATGTTTGAAGATTTTGGAAGAAGTTTGGGATTATTTGAAGAATTGGTCAAACTCAAACCATTTATTTCAAATAAACCAATTACAGGCACTTTTGAATTGTCAAGGGGTCGGTCAGTCAGAAATATGAAGCTAGTTGCCCATTCCAAAGCGTAGTAGGTTACTATGCAGAAGAACGGGCAAGAAACTCCACGGACTCTCTTGGTGACTATTATGAGGTTTAATTCGCCGAAATACACACACACACATCAGATCTTACACTAATTTATTTTATTGCACTTAAGTATGCATTCACACATTGAAGTCTTATAAAACTGATTTACATCCGACACCTCACACTTCTGGTCCAGTTGAAAACCAGCGTCAGGCTGCGTCAGCGTTTTGTTGAACTATTTGGAGCAGTCTGCCTCCTTGGTCTAGTAGTTGCAAGCGCTACTGCTGAGCAGGAGGTCCCGGGTTCGATTCCCTGGTCGAGCAGTGTTTTTGGGTTTTTCTATCTGGAATTTCTCAGTAGTAGTGCGGAGTCTGTATTTGTGCCCGGCTGATGGTAAAAGGATCGCCCCATATTACATGGGACTTAAACATAACTGGCGAAATGTGGGTGTACTTACACCTCTGCACAACCCTTTGGGGAAACAAGGCGTGATGTTTGGCACAGCCGTGAGACACACAACTCTGCCAGCATATCGTAGTCCAATGTTGGACATAGGGTGAGGCACACATTTCTGCTAATATCTTACAAAGCATTTTACACTTATTATTTGTTTTATTTTTCAATATGCTGTGCCTTTTAATCAGTTCTAAAGAAATGTATTTGCTTACCTTCCTTCAAATAATAAGTAGCAGAAATGTCTGCCAGGTGAAATGGAGCGGGGCTATAGCCGCTAAGTTTTGAGTCTTATTGTTATGTCTTTCATTGAGAAGTCAGGACGTCAGGATAACTATTGACCATGGGAGCCTCGGTTCGACCCCCAGGTTCGGTAAAGTGATTTTACTGGAATACAATCATGATGTTCTGTTATGATAGTGTGGCAGCACTCTGCCTTTATTACCTTTTGATAAAATAGAACTAGTTTATAGTAGATAACGTTAACGTCTGCGTCACGGTTTGCGTCAAACTGAAAATTGAATATTTTACGATACGACGTGACGCATGCAAGTTGAAGAGTTTAAAGGGAGAGGAATATTAAATACAAGTATTTTATATCAGTTTATTTATATTATGTAGTAAACAAAGTTGGCGGTATTATACTAGCTCCCTCAAAGTATGACCAATAAAATAAAGATCAATAAAACAGTATCAAACAGTAACAAGACCAATAAAACAGTATCAAAAGGAATATTTTAACCATAAAAATTATAAAATCTCTCATCAATTATCTGTTTTGCAGTAGGTATCTATTATCCATTACTTTAATTGTTAGTTTTATTGTCAGTTTGTTGTTGTTTGTTTTGTTTATTGTTTGTTTATTTATGTCTGTAATTTTTATGGTGTAAATAATAAAGAGTATTTTATCTAACCAGCGCGCAGCTTCAGACTGCACTTGTGCTGACATGAACCTTTTTGGCGCAGCCGTGAAGCACACACTATTGTTGTACATCATTTTGACCTTTTTACGTTGTTTTTTGTATTTGTGTTTCACGAACTGTGTCTAAATAAACGTTATTCTTTCTTTCTTTATCTATCTATCTATCTAATCGGTCTTGTAACTTATTGTCTGGGAAATTCATCGTCGCGACAGAATCTTCTACAAAATGCAATGCTTCCAGCAGATAGTAGTCTGTACTGGGAACTGTGTTTAGGAGAATCATAATAGAATTAGACTGGAACAACGTATGCTGCATGGAAAGCTATGCGATGGAAATTATGTAATTGCTTTTAAGTACAATCATAATCGTCGTAAAATAATCCATCATCTGCGTAGCCTTCTATGTTGGGGTCAGCTTCCAGTCTAACCGCATGCAGCTGAGTAATAGTATTTTACATGGAGCGACTGCCTATCTGACCTCCACAACCCAGTAACTGGGTAATACGATACCCCTTGGTGAGACTGGTTGTCAGACTTTCGGGTTTCTGACGACCCGTAACAACTGACAAAGAACTAACAAATGACTGCCGGGACCAAGGGCTTAATATGCTTTCCAAGGCACGGAGGGGTCTTGGCTGTCGTAAAATAATGTCTCTCTAAAAATAAGATGGGTCTAATTCCAACTTATTTAAGTTTTTATTTGAAGAATACAAATGCATAAAGTCTCCTCCCACAAACAGGCGTGACGCGACAGCGCGACGCGACTTTAATAATACAATTTCTAAGAAATCTTCACGTTAGAACAATTATCGGTGTCTCGCGTCAGTGTGGGCGCGAGCCTTAAAAGAGAAATTTTAGTGGACACACTATAGCATAATCAGCCTATAATATACTGCTGGGTTACAGGCCTCCTCTCTGTGAGAGGGAGTGGGCCGTAGTCCATCACGCAGGCCCAGTGCGGGTTGGTAGATGTCACACGTCTTCGAATTTTTGGTTCTAGGACATGCCGGTTTCCTCACGATGTTTTCCTTCAGCGTTTTGAGAGCAGTGGTTATGCGTGGAACATTAATTTGTACATTTCTTAGAATACGTCAATGTAATGTCGTTACTAGATATTATTTCACGACGCTTTCCAAGAATAATGCGCATGCGACGAGATGTGCGTACGAGGAACATCGAAATAGTTACAGTGAATTTGACTATTTCGTTAAATAGTTTTACTATTCAGTATAGTTAGTTTAGTTAAGACAGTTGTTTCATTAGTCTAGTTCTCGTAAGCATGGATGACGATGGAGAGGTTACAATTTCGATTTCTGGGTTCTTTTTTTTCTCGGGTTTTTTTCACCGAAAATCCGGAGTTGTAACCCGAAATAAGGTATCTGGGTTATTATTCCCAAGAATGTCTCAGAAAACTGAAATAATATTGTATGCCTCTGCTTGCCCTTTACAAAATACAAGCGTGATGTAAGACTACAGTGATATGCGACTGTTTCTGAGAAAGCTGGCGCACGCGACGAAATGTTGCTACGGGGAAAATCGAAATGGTGTCTGTTCAACACTGAAATTAATGTGACAATTTCAGCTCAAAAGTTTTGTTTCGGGAGATCTTGAACTAATGTTGGGTTAAGGCAAAGATATTCCATCATCCAATATAAAAAAACCGGCTAAGTGCGTGTCGGACCACGCAATGAAGGGAACCGTAGTTGGGATGAATATATTTTTTATTAAAGAAGTGCATTTAGTTTTTTTTATAATGGTGGATTGCAAAAGAGATTGTTTTTACGTACTTTTTTATAATTTTAAATTAATAGGTACTTTTAAAGATATTTAACAAAATAGATGAAAATTGACCATTATCTTCGAAAATAGTGAGCCTAAAATTTTGAAAAAAATACAGATAATGTTCTTTACTTATAGATTACAGGAAAACCTATAAGAAAGTCTTAAAATAACATGGTAAATCTCACAATATTTTGCGTACAAACTTATATTTGCAGTTGGAATGTGTGGAAGAGCATGTTTTTCAACTACAATGTTATGTTTGTTCTTGGAATAAATTCATCCAACCCTTCATTGTGCAATTCAGAATCAGACATCAAATCAAATCTAATACGAATTTTTACTTATGAAATACAACGTGAACAGAAATACAGATATTCTTCCAAATATTCTTGTATATTATTCACAACATAAGTCATTGCATTGTCTATCAGTGCCAAGACTATTGACTACGAATATTTACCTACGAATAAAATACATGTCCTATAATTTTATTTACTCCATTTGAGACGGCCTTATATCTAAGGATTTATTAGAAGATATTCATCCAAAATAAACATCAATACATAATAAATCAAGCGAACTATTTTATGTAACATGATTTACGCTCGCTGTAGTAACTATTTGAATATTATCTAGAGTAGAATAGAGGGAACATATACTGCAGAAGGCCCGGTATGTGTGCATGCGGTGCTATGCCACAAGCTATGGGCGCCGGGAGCGAGGTGCAAGAGGTTACATGCACCTCCCTGTCTTAAAAATAAAATATAGGTGTAAAAACATTCAGAACCTAACGAAATATCCGAAAACACCAAAAGGCTCCGTAAGCCGTAATACATATTAGAGAACTTAACCTATTCGAGGCGAGATCCTATAATTTTCGAGCTCACATCGCTCGCTCTTGCATTCCGCAATCTCTCAATTCTAAAGCCTCGTGTAGACTGGCGAGACGCGACTCTAACTCTACAATTTCTAAGAAAACTTCATGGTAGAACAATTTATCGGTGGATTTTACCGGTGTCGCGTCGCGCCAGTCTGCACGAGGCTTAAAGCTTCTGTGTATTAGTCGCCAATGTACTCCTATTTCCGAAAATCTAATCGACCGCGCGGTGTCGCGCGGTGATAACATTATCGAGCTTGCTTAGCTCGCTCTTGCATTCTATTCTGTATTAATTCTTAAGTAAACCTATTACCAGTTTTTGAGAAGGCAATGGTCGCACAGACTGGATCTTCTGTCTTCACCTTCATCTTTTACAACTAGACAACCAGACAGGGCGGCGGCAGGTGGGCCACTGTCTGTTACGGCCTAAAATCAGATGAACAGGTGGCATAGAACTACACATTCTCAATGACATTCTAAAGCTTTTACCTTCCATTACTGCTTTTATACTAGCTCCTGAGCGTCAATCGTAACAAAACCAGCAATGGAATTAAAATTACAGGGTTGATTGTTGAGGTTTTGGTGTTCGTTGTAGATGCCAAAGCGCGGGCGATGTCCAAGCCAACACGTTTGCACAGAGGGCTATAACTCAAATATATAATTTATGACACTGGCAAAATCACTGAGGTGGGTCTCGGTATATTTATATGCTGTGTTACACGCCTTTTAATCTTGAAGTCAGATGGTTGATGTTATTACACTGTAGTTACACTGACAAATATTGCACTGACAAATATTGGGTTAAATAGGTTCTTAATATTTTTTTTCGACCTTTATATAGATTCCTTTATATTTTGTGAATGTGAGAACGTTGTAGGCACAACAGACTGTCGATTTGCAGACTATTTTCTATTTTTTTATTTTTTTTTAAGTATCTTGCTGACAGGCCTACGCTGTCCTCTCATACCTATTCAAACTGTACATTTAAAGCATTGTAAAACCCATTTATTTTTAAAAGAGTAACCGTGGAGTTTCTTGCCGGCTCTTCTCCATAGGAAACGACCAATTGGAACCGTGCACCTAGATTCTGACGTTTCATAAGTGCCCTTGTAGGTTTATATGAAATAAAATATTTTGATTTGATTTGATTTGATTTGAACACAAATAACACAGTGTTTTGTAAAGTTCAACAAGAAATAGTAATAAACGTGTTATAAAATCATACTGGGTCCGTATCTTAGAACGAATTTCAGCGGGAATCAGTTTAAAATTTATAGATTCAATACTCCTCTACCTCACAAAAAAGTATTTACGAAGACTCAAACAGTGGGCATAATCTTTGGTTAAATAAAAATAAATATCGTGTTTAGTGTGGATTCGACCAAACAAGAATACATTTTAAGGCTCGTTCACACCGGCGCGATTTGTCGCGCGACGCGACTTTAACAATACAATTTCTAATAAAACTTCACGATTGAACAATTGCCGGTGTCGCGTCGCGCGACAAGTCGCGCCGGTGTGAACGAGCCTTTATCCGTGGAATAAGATTTACTTTGACAGTTTCCGTATGGAGAAACTGTCAAAAGTTCAAAATTTATTCGGAAAAGAAGGCTAGGCAACCAAATAGGAATAAATTTTATCCGCGGAATACGACGGATAAAATTGATTCCTATTTGGTTGAATCCGCATTTGCAACCAAATGCCAATGCCAATGTCAACCGTTTTCGAGTAATTTGGCATTTTATATTTTAAAATGTATAAAATAAAATATAAAATGTGAAATTATTCGAAAGTTGTCAACATTTTCATAAAAGTCAAAGGGGTCATTAAAATTTGGTTGTAAATGACCTCTCCTACATCTCCTCAACAGATTGCCGACATATCTATACTTATAATAAATCTGTAGAAGTGAAGATTCTGTATTTCTGTACATTGAAAATATAAAAAAAAAAAATGGCAGGGGGTGTTACTAGACCGACACCAAACCCAAAGATGTGATTAAAAAAAAATTTGTCTGTCTGTCTGTCTGTCTGTTTGTTCAGGCATCACGCAAAAACTACCGGTTCGATTACGATGAAACTTGGTATAATTATTCTTTAATATCCTGGGCACCACACTGGGTACTTTTTATCCCGGAAAAGTATCCTATCCTACGGTTGGGGGGTGTCAAAGTTTGTATGGAAGAATTTTAACGCGCTGTCCGATTAACTCGAAACTCAATATTTATACTTAAACCCAAAAATGAAGAATAACGTGTATCAGGATTTTTCGAAATTCAACCCCTAAGGGGGTAAAATAAGGGTTGAAATTTTGTAAGAAAAATCTTATTCCTTGAGGTAATAAACATGAAACTTCGCACGAATAGTTATCTAAATAAATTATAAAATTTGTAGTTTTTTGTTTTTCTAAATTACCCCCTAAAGGGGGGTTGGGAGGTGTCAGTGTTTGTATGGCAGAATTTTAACGCGCTGTCCGATTAACTCGAAACTCAATATTTATACTTAAAACCCATGGGGATGTATGGGGTAATTGCCGACACTCACGCGGGCGAAGCCGCGGGCAGCAGCTAGTAACCAATAATCCTGTATATTACAGGAAAATACAGCCATCCAGACAATTAAATTCACAATTCGCTGAAACTACTCAGAACCAGGGAAAACAGAAGAATATAATGGCAAAAGGAAGTGTAAGCCGACATTTTTTATTTGTTATTTTTCCTGTAACACATATTTTTGTCATAGTTTATGATCGGTCGTTTAAGGGTAGTTTTAGATTTGCTATTCCTAATAGGGCTGTAAAGATTTTCGCGAGAAGGAAGATAGAGAGTTCGTTGACCTGGGATAAAAATAAGTTGATCGGTTGCGGCGGTAGTAATGTAATTAGAGGTTATTTATAAGATGGATTGGTGTCGAGGGAATAGTCTGATTAAGCACTGATCGTATTTCTCTATGAGTAAAAGTTTGGTGTAACATTAGGAAGGAATTGATGGTAGGAAAATTTTGTACCTACATTATTTTTTTCTACTTTTTAATAAGGCATAGGTTAGTTTAGGTTAGGTTAAATTACAGATTACATTACATTATGCGGAGATAATAACACAATTACTAAATACAATTACACTAATCACCAATTATACCTTTCAAACTTTTTGTTTTTTTTTCGTAAATAACGCAATGAATGTTGTTGAACTGTCAAAATGAAATAGATTGTGATTGATCGTGTGTTACGCAATTAGGGTGCTGGACACTACAAAGCAGCTGGCAGAAAGTTATGGAAGAAGTAAAGCTCTCTAGGTGTCTGAGATTAGCTATGAAAGTGTATTGAGATAGGAGAATTCAAAATTGGCACATGACTTGTTTTGAACCATGACACTTACGAATAATGTTAGGAATATTCCATTCATAATACTTCAAGAAACTTTTTAATGAAACCATAGTCATCACTTACGTACTTTTAAAATTGTATCAACTTGCGTGGGATGTAAAAAAAGTCTAATTTCTATTTTTTATTCACATCGACCTTGATTTCAATAATTTATTATTAATTTTACGCGCGAATCATACGTATCATAAAGAATGAAATCTCAATGACCGGTAAGTACAACCATAGGAACATTAAATAACTATGTAATCAAAGAATTATTATTTAAAATGTCTGTGCTTGCGTTCGAATCGGCCATTATTTTTATGTAATCGTACTTTATCATGATGCATGTCTTTGTAAGTCATAATTCTTTCTTTTAGTTCAGGGTTGACGAAGCTTTGGAGTGTAAAATATTCCCGACAAAAGACAAAAATTCCTGCTGCGTGGGAGTCAAATATATACGATAAGGGATTAGGGGGATGGGCAGTGGCCTACAGTGTTGTATTATGTACAAGTAACATCATGCCATGAAGATAATAGACCACAGACCAGCTGCACTATTACATCTCCTCCCTTTAAATCCATCCAAAGGTTGTCTTTAAAAGATTCCTTTCAGTGAGAGGACCGCCCATTGTGTCACCCAATGTCAAATTAATTCTTCATTTAAACCTAGAATAGAATACTCTTCTCTTCTCTTTCTCTCTACCTAAAAAATGGAATCATCGTCTTGGATATGTGCCGAACGTAAAGTTACTACGATAATACCATCACTATGTAGAAGCCCTCTTTTTTACGAGTTTGTTTGCTATAAGGATCAATGAAAATGATAATACTATCACTTTGAAACTGTACCACTTCAGGGTCTTTGAATATAGCTCTACTCACTGAAAGTTGCTGATTTGAGACCATTGATAACACTTACCTCACGATGTTTCCCTTTACTGGAAGTCTCTGGAAGATCTGATGACCACAGAAGATAGTTAATTGATTCAAGCGAGACTTTGGCGGAAATCCATTATAAAATACAATAGACGTAGATATATTTAGTAACCTATTCCGCTTAACTATTCTTAAAGAGTCTTAAAAAGCCCTGTAAGAAATCGACACGTGTTTCACCTCTCAACGAGGCATCCTCAGGATGACGATTGACTTGTCGCGAACCCGTACACGCCGTGGTAACACGCCGAGCGCTGGACGCTGGACCACAGAAGGACGTTGGTTCAAATACAACTACAATGGTCGCTGTGACATGAAAATGATGTACCTATGTTGTATGTATATTAATACTTTATACTCACGTATTTTATATTTAGCTTTCACGCACAGCGAACAAAAAGTCTTAATTGGGTCGTACATCGTAACATGAATTCTTGGCATCAATTCTAATTGCGGTAGGTTAAACGATACGCTTTTAATCGTCGTATTTTATTAACGAAACTTTATAAAACGTCGATAGAAAACAGATAGAGACAGAGAAGTACGAATCAGTGCTGGGAAACCGGTTAATTTTCCAAACCGGTTTTTTATTTGGTTTTAGATTGACCTCTAATCAGAAACGATTGCGGTTTAGGTTTCGATTACCGGTCTTTTACAGCTTTTTTTGTTTTTCTGGTTTTCTGTCTGTAGCACACCCTTAAATTTGACCACACCTTTCTGATACACGCTGTGTAACAAAAGTTCTTTAACCCTAAACAGGTGTGCAAATATCCTTTCCTAAGTTTGGGGTTTTTGAATGAAAATAAAGGTTGGAAAAGAAGGGTAACATTGAAATCGTTGATATGTTTCTTATCGAATCAGCAATCAAAAGTGGCAAAGGGCTGGCCATGTTTCGTTTCCCCACAAATAATACCTACTGAAAACTCTGTTTATTTTCATTACATCACGCCTTGTTCCCCGTAGGATTGGCCATTTATTTTCATTTGTGAAATATATATGTCACTCTTACGCTAGCCCATAAAATGCTGAAAACTGAGCCAGTGTCGATTATTCTGCCAGAATCAATTACCAATCTAAAAATAGGTAAGTATCAATTTCTTAATTATACTGGTAGAATAGCTGACATCGGTTCTGTAGCCAAAAATAAAAAAAAACGCTTATTATTGAAGTTACGGAACTAGTGATTAATACGGCATTATTCATAATGCCCGAGCAATTTGAAAAATGCCCAATATGGGTAGGCAATATGATACAATGTCCGGGCTTTCTGAATAATGCCCATCACTTATTGGGCAGGGTATTAAAAACATGTGTTTTTATTAAATTATTTGAATATTAACATTGATTTTAATATAGAATAGCATAGGCGACGGAACCCGCATCGCTGGGCTCCTACTTCTGAATGGTTTCAAAGAAATAACCACGAAGGGCATAGCGGGGTCTTAGTTCGCTCGCTTCCCTCACTCACTACACCCCGCCATCCCCTTCGAGTCGGGGTACCCCAAGTCCCCAGTTCGCTTCGCTCGCTTTTGCTTCCTAAGTTCGCCTAATAACATTTTAGAATGAAGAAAACGACGACCATACTTAAGCTACTTTTCATCCTGGATCGCAATCGAAGTCGCGGGCAACAGTGTGGCGGCATATACACCGCCACATACGAACTAAGCATCAAAGACCTGACGTCACAAGTCCTACATCGCGGTATAAGGGTTTACCGAGCGATTAACATATATAAGACTATCAGACATCAATCCTTGGGCAATTGCCCGCCAGACACAACACCCGTCTGGTAGGAGGATCCTCCCTTTTCTATGGGGGATGAGTGAACTTTACAAACTGTTACTCATACCCCTAAAACAGCTAGTGCATTATATTTGCTGAGAATCGGTTCCATTTTTAGACAGGTACGAATCCATTTGGATTTTAAATAGAATTTTTGGCGTTTTATTTTCCTGATCTCATTTTCATGATCTATAAATGAATTATCCATTTGATCAATGCATTAATCTTTCGTTTTTGTTTCAAATAGATTTATTAGGAGACGAAATTATTAAAACTTTTGAATTATTAAAACGAACTTTATTTTATTCGCTGATTGCAGCGGAGCCATAATGGAGGTATTGTTTTAAGTTAGTATGTATGTTTGTAAGTGTAGTGTATCTATTTAATAGATATGTAAACACTATCTCATGCACATCAGCAGTGAGGTCGCTGTCACTAATGTCAACTGTCAGTTCACCACGAATGGCGGGAAACAGTTGAAAAGTGGAGCGTACCTGCACAAGAGGCTTGGTGTGGTGATGAGCCAGTGTAGTGATGTATTCAACTTATTTACGGAATCAATAGGATTCTACAGTAAGTCCGGCTCTTTGCTCTCTCCTAGTTGAATTCTTTTATGAATAACTTATTTAGGACATAAAACCGATAAAGAAAATTAACAGAAAACAGTGGCGTAAAGGCTCGTACACACGGGCGCGATATCGCGGGCGCCACAAGGGTAACGCTGCCTGTCGCGCCCGCGATATCGCGCCAGTGTGTACGAGCCGTAAAGTCGCGTCGCGCTATTGCTTCGCGCCTGTTTGCGGGTGCCTTCAAATAAATGAACAAGCGTTAAAAAGGGCGGGAAAACAAAAAGTCAAACAATAATAAACTACATAGAAATAAAATACATAAATAAATCAGTTTTATTTACAGAGCGAACTTTTATCGGATACTGACGAAAATCGTGCTATTGTATAAAGCTTGCTACACGCGTTACGATGTAGGGGCAACATAATATTGCTTTTCCATTCACAATTCTATCTAATATTATAAATGTGAAAGTGAAAGAAAAATATGTTTATTTTTTTAGATGGGTAATCAATCAGAAAAATTATATAAAATACATAAATATAAGAAAAAAACATCCTGTTCAGGTTAAAGTTTTACGATCAGTAACTATAGACCGTTTCAAAATTATATCTCGCCATTTTTCCAACAATAATTGTTTGAATAACATTATTTTTGTAATTGAAAAATTAGCAACGAAAATTGAGGTTATAAATTTAACCTCAAAAGTCAAATGAATGACAAGGTGGACTGTGACCTGGTGAAGGTCACAGGAATCCGCTGAATGCGAGAAGCACAGAACCGGTCGAAATGGCGGTGCTTTGGGAGGCCTATGTCCAGCATTGGCCGTCTTTCGGCTGAAATGATGAGGATGATAATGAGTCAAATGAAAAATAATTATCTACAGGTTAAGTGTTTTATAAATAAGAATTTCTGGATTAAGTATTCAAATAATCAAATCAAAGTACTCGGTCGCATCAACAGGAACGTTTTCTGATGCTATTGCTTACATTTTTAATCAGATAATTTTGGAACCAAGTATATTTGATTTTGTAATTAGACCTTAATTAAAGATATCGCTTGTTATGAGGAAAATTATTGGTTTTGTTGGTGTTTCTAACCCAATAGTCGCCTAATCACAGGTATCTATGACTAAAAACATCGTTTCATAATAATTATAACAAACATTTTGATTGATGCCTTGCAGTAGTACAATGTTGTGTAATACCGCGCACTTGTTTATTATTTTACGTCGTTTGCGGCATGCCGAAATGTTTGCAAAGATTTATAGTTGTCTTATAATAAAATGATTGATGTTCAAAATATTTACGTGTTCAATATTGAACTGCGGGCGAAAAATAACCTGAACTACGAGTAGTAATAAAAACCTATACCTAGTGTTTGAAACCCTTTCACTGCAATATGATCATATCAGTATGATTGGCCCACAGATAAACACGGTATTGTCAACACTTTTCATACAAACCAAGCAGCTGACAGGTCGTGGCAATTCTAACTGCCTTGTGACAGCTAGCTTGCGCTCAGTTGCGCCAAATTCGGACACGAATATTATTCGTAAAGGCGTCTGTGGATAGTTCCATGCTCTATGGATCATAATTTCAAGAATGGCTCTTCTGTATAGATGATTTGGATAGGTACATAAAGGACGTAAAAATACAAAAGTGGTTGGTACGGTATCGTCCGATATACACGATAATAATATGTCCTTTAAATCACGTCAAACATTTGAATAAGGGCGAAAAATCTATTGATTTTGGAGTGTAGTTTTATTTAGTGGTAATTGTAAAATATTTTATCTGGACTACAGTCCTCTAGCATGTCCATCTGTAAACTTAACTTCAAGTTCCACCTCCAGGGGAGAGGAAGACAAATTAGGGGTGAATTAGACGCTTACTGACACAGACCGAATTCCAGGCGGGCGGAGCTGCGAGCACAGCTAGTAGAAAAATAATTGTGATCGGGTGTAAAAATGATTTACGTACCTACATAACTTCTTGTACTAGCCTACTTATTGGCATACATTCAGTTTCCGTCCGTCTCATGTTTGTTGCTTTTTTATGCGTGTATTTACATTATAAAGAGTTTTTATAGTTGCGGGCAGTTTTGTATGTTTATTGAGTAACGTGGTCTGAGAAAATTGTTCTTTGAAGTTTTTATAAAATTGTGGTTTTGTAATCAGTATTTTTTTCCTGTCCGTAATTTGGTGATCTTTAGAGATAGCCCAGTCAATAACTAATAAATTCGATCGTAAATTATAACTTGATTTGAACTGCAAACGGTTTTTCTATTGCGCAATAACCAACACTACCCATAGTACGCCCACAGTAGTTAAAATATGGCTGATAATAACGACGAGACACCTACCCTTCTCCGACAATTTTTTTTACAGGTATTTTTAAAGGTTACCTTAAATTACCTTATCTTACACCTGCCATCAGCATTAGTCAAAGGGCGCGCATCGCCTGTACACACACAGCCGATGCGTAACCGGTATTAAAACGGTAACCTAAAACAGGTAATATGTTTTTGGGTTACCCAGATAGCGGTAACGTTAGTCGCAGAAGTAACCAAAATTCTTCGATTCCTGTACCGTAATTTATAAAGGTTTCCGGTCCCTACTTTAAACGTATCTCTAAACATTTATCACCATGATTCGATCATTAAACTGTTATAATCATAAATAACTCTAGAGATTCGGAATGAATAATATTACAAGAGCTTTAAATGCAATAAAGCTTACCCCACTAGGTCAACGAGTTGATCTTCAAATGTTGATTGAATTGCACTACTAAATAGTATAAGCCGATATCAGGCGCTTCACTTTTTGTTCATTTTTGTGTTTCATTCGGCATTTTTCACTTTGTTATAACCAATTTAAAATAAATCTGTATTTATATGAATGCCTATGTCGCAAGACAGCCTTTAGCCTCGTGCAGACTGGCGCGAAGGTGCGACGCGACTCTAACAATACAATTTCTAAGAAAACTTGACGGTAGAACAATAGCCGGTGTTGCGTCGCGCCGTCGCGTCGCACCAGTCGTGCACGAGCTTAAGCCTTTTGGATAGACATAAGGAGAGGAAAATAATAATATTTCCGCATTCTGTTCAAAGCTGTTCTTCTCCAATCTTATGGCAGATCATCCCACCTTTCACCCGTTTTCCTTTACAGCTTCAGGACGAATTACATCTTGACTAATCCAAGCCTTAGTTTAAGGAATATCAACTAAAATAAGACGTCAAAAAATTCATCCTTAGTAGATCTAAAGTCGTGGAGACTTTAGAACTGTTTACATCGCATGCGCTGATACTTAAATGTACGCTGCCGCTGGTCGCTCGCTACTATACCTACAGGAAGAATTTTTAATCACCATCCAAATGTACATGATAAGATTGACTGAGAGAAATAAAATAATTCTTTTTCTTTTAGGGTAACCGAGTTCTAAAATTAGACAACGTTGTATAAAAAAAGTCTAAGTTTATGGATACCACCCGTGGATACACATCTCCGCTGCACCCACACGTCGGCGTCGGCGTCGCCCCTTTCTCTCATTCAACATTATATACGGAGCAAGGATAATATTAAACGATTGACATAAAACCCACGCTGAATTGATAATACTAATGGTACAGCTACATTGTCGCGATGCCATGATATCTACATTTTGACGCGAATTTGACGCGAACAAGGAAATAACAAGCCAGAATTTATTAGAGGTCACAAAACATTCAGTTCTGGTTACGTCCAGTTTGAACCAGTTTCATCCAGTTTAAGCGAAGCTTTTCTTTTCGACTGTTTGTGTAAACAAGTTAGACCTAATTTATTTCAATTTATTTATATACGTTGTTTTGATATGTGTTAGCTGCCTAATAATTTACTGTAACGATACATAAATAGTGGGCAGTGTTATATTTTTTTATAGCAATGATCTGTGAATGAATGAAAGAAATATTTTGATCTCGAGGTTATCGTTATTAATGTACTCGTTCTAACAATAGATTGGAATGTTTTGATCTTGAATTTGTACAGATGATGTTTTTTTTTAATGTTGAAATAGAGCATCGACTCGTGTACCTATGTCTTACCACTGATGATTAAAATAATCTGTTAGATTCTTCATCATTCTCCTGCGACCAATTTAATTTGGGGTCCGGTACCATATATTTTTCTCTGGGGAACAGGCTCCGGACCACTTCCAAAACCATCCTGAGCGTATTTGAGAACAGGTTTGATTGTCAGTAGGTCCATTAATCATTGTTATGTGATTAATATAATGCCAAACAAACAAATAACTCAGAGGCTGGCGTTTATGGCCTATCATTTTAATTTTATTTTTTTAATTTTATTTTATTTAAATAATTATTTTTATATATATTATTTATTGTACAGTCAGTTGCAGAGAAATCTCACCCCCTAGCAATGTATTTTTTCTTTGCTAGGGGGTGAGATTTCTATGTTGCTGATCGTGCAAACTTACATTTGCAGTTGGAGTATTGATCGTGACGTATTATCGATGTATGGGAGAACATGTTTGCCAATTACAATGTTCAGCTTGTTTTTGGGATGAATTCATCCTAGCTACGGAACCCTTTATCGCACTTGGCCGGGTTTTGAGGTTATTATAGGAAATAGTTTGGATTATATTTATTAGATTTTAACTATGTTTTAATCTTTACCTTCCCATAACCAACAGTATCTTGATTTCGCAGATAGATGGGAGTCTCCAATGCTTGCAAACTTATACGTCTACTAGCACTAGTTTTTAAGAACAATGTTACTAACACTATGCTATAATGCCATCAACTATTGACGAGAACTACGTATCTATTCTCAAAGAAACATGTGTATTTAATACTTATATTATATTTATATCCCTGACGTTACAAATTCCTGTAAACAGACGAGGAAAAAGAACGGGCGTCTCGCTCGTTCCCGTCACAACATTCCTTAGTAACACATAATAGTGATGTAGATCATGTTCGTTCGTATTCGTCAACCTTTCTCAGTAACCTGTGCACTTGACCTAATTCCTGTTTATGTTGAATGGATATTATGTATGACGATGTTTGTTTCAATTGAATTTGTACAAAATTATTCGCGATAGTATTTGCTTTGAAATAAGGAATGTAAGTTACCTAGAATTTTGTTGGAAAAATCCTGTTACATGTTTTTTTTAAAGTTAATATTTTTGTTTATGCTAGAAGGCCCAGTGGTTTAGGCCTCGCCTCTCATGCATAAGGTTGTTGGTTCAAATCCAGACAAGTATCAATGTGACTTTTACAATTCATCTGAATTTATCTCGGATATTACTGACATCGGTGAAGGAAAAACATAGTGAGGAAATCAGGACTTATATTCAAAGAAAGAAGAAAATATTAAAACACATTTATTTAACACAGACTAAAACGCACAATATATAAGGTTCAATATATGTATAAGCCTAAAAATGCCAACATATCTTGAGACAGCGTAGTGATCAACACTCGTGCCTACTCTGTATGAGAAGAGGCCTTTGCCCAGCAGTGGGACAATAATAGGCTGGTATTATTATTTGTACCCATTCTAGATTGAACATTGACCTCAAGAAGATGTAGGGAGGAGACTGGATCAGGAAGGCGGAAAACTGGGCGCATTTGTGTGAGTGCACATAGATAGTGTAGTTGTGACGTCGGCCTAGAGCGCGACGAGTCCTTTGCTTGGTTTAATACGGTTTACTCCGTCGCGCACCTTCCACTTTTAGTAATCACTCGCGCAAATGCAAAACTCAGATTAGACCTCGCGGACTGTACCTATTTATCAACGATACAGCTACAAGAAAGATTTTCTATATTAAGTAAACCTTAAAATATACCTACTTAATATTCTCTCATTTGTAATTTTCTTCTTTGCTACTAATTTCGAGGTGTCAGGCACACTTGTTTCAAAACTGCTCTTAAAACGGTGAAAGAAAACATCGTGAGGAAACCGGCATGTCTTAGAACCAAAAAATTCAAAGACTTGTGACATCTAGATACCAACCCGCACTGGCCCCTATTGGTAGATTACTGCCCACTCCCTCTCACAAAGAGGCTGTGTCCCAGCTGTGGGCACATTATAGGCTGATTATGCTTACGATGCACACTTGTACAAGATATTAAAAATCAATGAAACTGTTTAATAATTCCATAGTAATACCAAAATCCTGTTAAATGTCATATCAAATGGTTACGTACAATTTAATCCACGTTTAATATGACATAACCTAATCCGAAATTCAACAGCGGTTCTAAAACATGCCAAGCGTTCAAATTAAACGCTGCAACGGTAAAATGTTTTGTTCTCAAGAGAAAGTGGTACCTAACATGCCAAATGAAAGTAAAAGGAATTTAAGAATATCACCTTATACATCTAACGGGTTTTGGTAAAGATACTATGTTCACAAAATGACACTAAGGCCATCACGACATTTTTATTTATATAGGTACTTATTTGGTAGGTACACCAACAGCAGTAGGTACCTACATTATAAAAAAAATGAAACCGGAACAATAACAAAATAAAAGTACTGGTATGTATGCCTATTATACAAACAACATCGTAATAATCTTAGAAAAAACTTATCAAAAGATAAAATACAATTAGTAAACATATTTCAAAATAAAGGCGTTATACAAAAATATATGCCACGTAAGGTGGATGGTGAAAGGGTATGAGAGTGCGTGATATCTAAGATGTACGTAATATGAATTCTCAAAAAAAAAATTGGTTAGTTTTTTTATTTTTATGTCTTTCACATAATTATCTTTGGAACCCTAGCTGGTCCCGGACCTTTGGAAGGGGCCGAAACCAACTCGCAGAGGCCCGTTAGACGTTTTTATTGAAATTATTATTATAGCATTTAATTCAGCCTACGCCCATAGTGTTAGTAACAATGTTCTTAAAAACTAGTGTTAGTAGATATGTACTCCCGTACCTCAGAGACTGATCTGCTAAACTTGTTGCAATGATACACCGTGGAAGTCAGTTTTTGACGATTTACAAAAACTGTTGTAAATTCTGCACATTCGGATCAAGGGAGCGTTGAGACCAAGATTGGATTTGCGAAAAGGGATATCGACGGGGAAGTGCTGACAACTCCTAACTTACAAAAATCGAATTTTACAGGAGGCAAAAAAAACGTTTTTTTAATTTTCTCAGAATAAAAAAAAAGAAAGTGTAAATAGCAATTTTATACTTAAATGGTCCCGCATGTCAGGTAATAATCAAAATTTGCTTGGAATAAGTAATTAGCGAGATGATGTAAGATAGGAGGTATCACCAATCTGGTGTGGCTGAAAATTTGAAGATAGGAATAATTTCCACACTTCAAAAAAGTAACAGAAATCATTGAAAATTAATGTTTCCCGCTAAAGTTTTCAATCATATTCGGCGATAAAATAACAAAGGAATCTAAAAATTACTAAAAATAGACGAAATTAATCAAAACAGGCGATTTTTTTGAAGATAGGAGTTATTGTCTTTCTATATCACAATATCGGTTAAGATAGAAGGTATTTTCAAAATGAAAAACTGTTAATAATTTTGAGAAATCAATGACGTTTAATCACAATTTTTATGATCTAACTTTAGGCAAGTACCCGTATGAAATGTATTCTACTCTGATAACGCTTAAGAAATGAGTCATTAAACTCTAATGATATAACTAATGACTGTTAGGACTCTCTATAAACGGAGGACACGGTGGAGCATACGGTGGAGGTCTGCCCGGCTTGGGCAGAGCACCGCCGTGTCCTCGTGGAGGCCATCGGTGGTGGAGATCTCTAGCGTCCGGCCCTGGTCCAGGCTATGGTACGGAGCGAGAGGGAATGGGGAGCCGTCACCTCCTTCTGCGAAGCAGTAATGCTCGCAAAGGAGGAGGCGGAGCGCGTGAGGGAGAGGCAAAGTTCGCGCCCTCACGCGCCTAGCCGCCGTAGGAGACGCCCTGGGCGTCGGGAATCCTTGGATGATTCCCGGCCACCGTAGGCGCGGGCTTGCGGGCGGTGAGCAATGGGTAGCTCGCCCCCGATAAGGACCAGGCCCGGGTCGACGGCGCGTTGTGTTCCACGCGCGCCTCAAAGAGATGTCAGCACCAATGGCGGGGCCCACCAGGGCCGATGCCTGCCGGGGTTGCGGGAAAGTCCGAAAGGGATACCGTGGCCCCTGGCAACACAGGCAACTGAAGGAACACGGGTGGGTTTTATTCAGTAAGAGTCTGACACGCCCTCCCGCTCCGCCCAGAGCGGGAGAAGTTATTTGATGATTTCCCACCCAAAAAAAAGAAAAACAAAGGACTCTCTATAAAAATAAGTATGCATAATCTTTTTCAGTGTCTCCGTTTACAAACGTAAATTAACTTTTAAATGAAACAGATAACTCTTTAATGACTTTTACAATAACTAATGACTCTTAAGACTATAAAAAAACCTCACGTATTCTTTTCAGTCTCTTCGTTTACAAACGTAAATTAACTTTTAAATAAAACAGATAACCCTTTAATGACTCTTACAATAACTAATTACTCTTAAGACTCTATACAAGTACACAAATAATCTTTTCAGTCTCTCCGTTTACAAACGTAAATTAACTTTTTAATGTAACAGATAACTCTTTAATGACTCTTACAATAACTAATAAATGACTCTTAAGACTCTTTATAAAGATATACAATAATCTTTTCAGTCTCTCCGATTACAAACGTAAATTAACTTTAAAAATGTAACAGTTAAAAAAATACTATTTTAGGTCATTAAACTTTCTGTTCAGAATAACAAAAACATGACTAAGTAACAAAAACTTTTTAATTTTAATATTAATTTTTATTAAATTAGTAACAGATTAAAAACACCGCACTGACTGACGAAATGTCGCGCACGCCGGTGCACCGGATCCTATCCCTTTCACACTGCGAGAAACGCACCGTTTTTGTCTCGCTCGCATGAAGATAGAAGATATTAGCTCAAAGTTTTGTATGAAATGAAGTTACGAGATGTTTCCATTAGTAAGTTAGAATATATTTCCTGCCAAAATTAATCAGGTTGTCTGGACCTGAATATAGGAGATATTTCTTCGGTACCTAACTAATTCAATTTTCGGAATTTCAACTTTATTCATATACCAGTAGATGCGCAGTTAAATTCTCTATCGAACTGCATTCATAAGTCGTTTTCGGAAAAAATGTAAGTTAGGAGTTGTCAGCACTTCCCCGTCGATATGGAACATGGACATTTTGTGTTTGAGTGGTGTGGTGTGATTTTGTGTATCAGTGGCTGGGGCCTCGCCTCTTATGCAATGTGACGTTTTCAATTCATATGTTCCTGCTGATTTATCTTGGACATTACTGATATCGGTGAAGGAAAACATCATCACAAAACGTGGACCTATCGTTAATATAAGTCCGAAATCGCCAACGTGTCTTGAGTAAGCGTGGTGATCAATGCTCGTGGCTTCTCTGTATGAGAAGAGGACTTTGCCCTGCAGTGGGACAGTAATAGGCTGGTATTATTATAGTATGTTCATAAAGATTTGTACTACATTTAAAAGATTTTGATCAAAGATTCAAGACGAAATTGTTCATAGTCAGTTTGAACATTGAGAGGGAGAGGATTTGTATCCTACAATTTTTGACGCTGATTTTTTGCTGATTCTGAGTATTTTCATATAAATTCGACAGGAATTGCTTCATGAATATTTCAGCACTTTGTAAACTATTGTCAAACGCAAAGACCGACCAATATTTTATAAAGAAAATAGGTACCACAGAAAATAAGAAAATATTCTTCCCTTTCAACAACTAGAGACAATAAATTATGTCTTGGCGGCCAGTAATTAGCTCTCGCCCTACGAACAAGTACACGTCATAGACAATGATGAACATTCGAATCTCGAACTCGGCTTTCCCGCCCTCGACGCGTGATCAAAATGAAAACTCCGTGGGTGTGAAAATTCAGTAGGCCAGTCTTCGCGCGACAAGCGTTCCGTGCAGACGTCCTCACGTCGCTCCCACCAAAGTTTCCGCGCGAAAGTTTTCACGTAAACATAAGTGGCAAAATTATTTTACAATAGTGTCAAAACAGTGTCTGTTTCATTATAATTTGTGTTAATGTGAGTTTTCCAACTGATGACCGAGATTTCGATTTATGTAAGTATTCGATCTTTGATTTTTATTTTTGGTCTGAATAATTATGCCTTCGAAATAGGTTATTCGGATGGATATGTAATGAGTGGTTTTCGCGACAGAATTATTTATTCCAGATTGACATTATGAAGAATCTTCATAGGCGTAGTGATGTGAAATGTTTTTCGGGATTAAGACAGACTTTAGTTTTTTTTTTATGTCCGATATTATGTCTAACAATTAATTATTAAAATGAATTAAGAGATGGCTTTTCAAACCTTATTTCCTTTGTATTTAGGTAATGATTTTTGTTTTTTTTTTTGGCCCGATGTCCAAAAAATACTACTAATACTTATACAAAAGTTACGAATTTAGCATAAAATTATTTCTTTAATATTATAAAGAAATAATTATAAATGAAAAATTCAAGCTTATGGTCTTTCCTCCATGTAAACTGCAACATTGGCTAAAAGTTAATAAAACAAACAAGATCAATAAATTGTGTATAAAGCTATCAAAGAAATATTTATTGAACGATAAAAACCTTGATTTAAAATATTTATTTGAAATAAAACGGACTTCAAATGTCAGCTGAATGTTTAAAACCTATAAAGATTCCCAAAAGAAATAAACATTAAATTCGTAAATCGTTTTCTAAAGCAATAGCTAACGTAACACATAAATTGGAATACTTGCTTTGATAAGCTTATTGCACTAAACTAATACTTTAACACGTATACAAGAATTTAAATGAAATGGTTTAGTCTCTAAATAAAATAAGGAAAGAAAGAAAATACGTTTATTTAAAAGAACAAACACAAAATTGAGGGAAAATATGCGTCACATCTACGCAAAACGGCCATCGCTCAGCATAATGCTGCGACCCTATGCGAGACAGATCCCCAGCGCTGGTTTTCAGCGACAGCCGGCGTTGACGTGATAAATCATCATTCTCCTGCCCGTATAACAATTTATTTGGTGTCGGCGCAACATGTCCCTTTCTTCCATATTCTTCTCAATTAGTCATCATCTCAGTGGTCCTATCTCTAGCCATATCACTTACACACAGACTATTCATCGTTTCTTTGGTCTTCCCCTACTTTTATTGCCCACCATCCAAATCTTTCCTCATGACATTTTCATTGGACTTACACGCGTCTATTCAAAAAACCAATTCACTATATTTTTAGTTTAGGTATTTGTATGTGTTTGTGCCCAAATCGAGATTGCTTTTTAGCCATAATATCATCGTTGACACAGTTCATCCATTGCTACATCGTTTCTTTGGTCTTACCCTACTCTTATAGCCATTCATACTCAAAACGAATACTAAGTACTTGTTTACTCTGTAAATAGAATATCGGTATCACATTTAAAGTAGGTACATATAAAATAAAATAAAAGCGAGATGGAGTCGACATTTCTTATCTGACTATTCCACAGAAGAAATGGCGAAATTAACTCACAGATCAAAACTCTTTTTAAATCCAGAAATCTTGGTCAGTTGGATGAAAGTATAGGTGAAGGTGTGTTTATTTTTCTACAAAATACAATATTAGGTATGGTAAACATATCAGTAAACTTGACTTATAAAAACATTTTTAACATAAAAAATATCTGTTGGTATTTCATGTAAATCACTTCTTTAGAAACGTCAAAATTAAAGTACGATATTTTTTAACGATTAATAAAAAGTAAAACAGCAAATGTTCAAGAGATGGTTATTATAAAAACTAAGACCAATTAATTAGGTCCATAATTCCAGAAGAAAAAAGTTACAAATAAGAAACGGTCCATTTTCCTAGAACCTCACACAAACTCTGCTACATATTTTCCCGCGAAACTTATGTCCACAGATAATAAAATAAGTAGGTATAAACCAAAGATGTGGGTTAATTAAGAAGACTCTTTTTCTTTCAATTCTCGCACACACTATTGACCTAATAAGTTATAGAGATATTGAATCTACATGGTAGTCACATTAATATCGATTTCTTATTCTTGAATTTTTTCCTTTGCCTAGATTTCTGAGGTAAAACAAGCCTTTCTTGGAAAAACATAGGTAGGTTATTTATTACTTGTAGCGTAAAATTCTGATTGACGTTTAATTAATTAAAAGTCTCCTTTTCAAAAAGAATCTTAAAGCCCGATTTTATTCAAATTAGATTATTTTCGTCGAAAACCAACTTTTCAAAGTTTTTTCTTGGATAAGACAGTGATATTTTTATTAGAATTTTCTAAACCATGTTTAATACACCATCGCCACAATAAATCACAATCACAAATCATGCCACGAATAATAAATTCCCAGTATCATACACAGCCATCCACGAAACGATATCATATTTGCAACTTCCTCAAATATGAATTCCTTCGAAGAAGAAAAAGTATTCCTATATCAGGAAAAAGTTTCGAACACGCTTTTATAAAAAAAAGTCATTCGAACAACCATAAAGAAAATTAAAAACTAAACCTATTCGTCTCTTACACATGCGCAAAGCAATAAAAAAAGGAGTCGGTTGTTTTTTTTTCAAATAAGTTTTTATTTTTCACTTTTTAGTTGTGGTACCTACCCCCCACAAATTCGAATATCACGACCTGCTATGTAAATAACATTGACAGGAATATGTTAAAATATCATCCACATAGACTAAGTGGGAAAAATACGTATTATTGAAGCTAACTCTACTAAAAGTACCCAATTAAAGACCACCTCGAGAACCCTTTCAAACAAAAAAAAATATTTTCAAAATCCGTCTATGATTGACGAAAATATCGACGGACATACACAAAAAAAACATACATACGCTACGAACATAACCTCCTCCTTTTTGGAAGTCGATTAAAAAGAATTCTCATCCCGATCCCTTGTCATTTCAAAAGTATATTAATGAACACACTATATAAATCACTTGACTTTAGTAAATTAATCTTCCCACACTACTAATATATCTTAATAACGTGTAAACATAAAATTAATTAATGTTAACACAAGTATAAATAGTTCAAGATACTGTCATTAATTCAGCTCTAGAAATTATGAATATGGCTGTTGTTTATGCTGTGAAAAGTCGTGAATAGGTCCTGGAAAAGTTAATTATGCAGCTTGATTTATGGTTTATTGTTTTAAAGAAAGACTCATTGAAATGTGAATATGAAGATAGACTTGTTCGGGAAGGCAGCCAGGCGGAAAAATCTTTAAAAAAATAAAGAAATATTGCCGCCCGGCTGGGCCGAATAGTGCCGAATCATACCGACCAAGTGCGTAGCACGCCACGCAAAGGAATTGAATTAGAAAAAAATATTCTAAGATATCCATTACTTAGTGCACGAGATTTAATTTTTCTTCAGCCTTTAAAATTGATTTGGGTATTAAAAGAAAATGCCAAAGCTGTCTTAAAAAAATCCCCAGGAATGTAAGTTCAACTATTCTATTCAAGTTCTACAATTTTCGTTCAAACGATTTTTTATTCGAATTTCTTAACAGTACTGCCCTCGGCAGTACATAGATTGCTCCAATTTCCACAATGCTTAGTAACTGATATATTGTCTCCTCCCAGTCAGCACAGAAGCAGAAATAATTCACTCTAGGTATATAAGTCACGCTACGCAAGGTGCATCTCCTACATGAATACATTATCGTTTCCACCAGGAGTCGCGTTTGGGACGTTTATCACATTCTACAGCCTTATCTTCAGGTAAAGACTTCGGTTTTTATGCTATCCTTGCAGTGAAATACCTCATAAGGGAAGTTTTAGTTTCATGAACGCTTTTTCGAATTAATAATATGCCAATTTATTTGAGATCGGCGCAACATCTCCTTTTGTTCCATACTTCTCTATTAGTTGTCATCACGGTACCCCTATTCTAGTCATAATTCATATCATCTTTCACACAGTCCATCCATCGTTTCTTTGGTCTTCCCCTACTATTATAGCCATCGACATTCATACTCAAATCTTTCCTCACGACATTTTCCTCATTCCTTCGCATCACATGCCCATACAATGCCAACCGATTTCCGCACAACTTTTCAGTCACCGGTGTCACTTTCAGACTTCCTCTTATATACTCATTTCTAATTCTATCGTTATCGTGTTTTTAGTAGCTAATAACTTATACTGAATGGATCTGCATTAAAAAAACAAAAACTTTTGCCACTCGAAACCTTGAAACTGACTGTTTCGGGCATAACACTTTTTCATTACGTGACGATTTTACCAGTCAACTCCTACGCAAGCCGCGTTAAAGAACTTAATTCCAATAATCCCTAGTAAGCAGGTGATTGACCGCAGATAACTGGAACATCGTGTTACACTAATCCTCTTCAGAATTATATCGGGTTAGAGCATCTAACATAAAAGATTATGATATAATCTTTCGCGATATCATTATTTTTAACGATCATATTCTCATGTTCAATAGTAAAGGTTTATAAGCTGTTTTATAGAGTGATTTAAGGTAAAACTGAGGGAAAAGGGTGGAATAGAATATCGTAAAAGGGTATCTTTTATGTACCTGATGAACATAGGACGGTGTCATGATTAGTTTTAATATGAAATGTGAATCCGATGTTTGTCTTAATCATGTGGAACTATAGGCCATGGAGATTCTGAACATACTGGGAAGTAATCTCTGCCAGTTCATGTAGACTACTTAATTTCTGTCTTTGCAGATGATGTGCTAAGGTAATTATGAATTGTATATTTATGAGCGGGCGGGTTACACCCGCCTATACAATGCGAGATCAACTTATACTGGTAATGTATAGCTTGATATGTAGCCGTGTGTGTGTTATGGACCAAGTGATTAATACGGCATTATTCATAATGCCCGGGCAATTTGAAAATGCCCAATATGAGTATGATGAAATGGTTGAAATAATTAAATTGACCGGGCTTTTTGAATAATGCCCATCACTTATTGGGCAGGGTAATAAAAAGATGTGGTTCATGCATCCTAAGTTCTCTTAATAACATTGTAGTTCCAATCAATAATAGCGACGGCATAGTCGACGGAGCCCCGCTTTGGGGGCTCCTACTTCTGAATGTCTCCTGTCCGAGTCGGGGTGCCCCAAGTCCCGAGCTCGGTTCGCTCGCTCTTCCTACCTAAGTTCTCCTAATAACATTTTAGTATGAAGAAAACGATGACAACAATTATCTAATTGCCCAACCGTTACGTAGCAATTTTCAGAATGACCAGACAATGTGATAAATATAGAAGTTTAAATCAGTATTCATTACATTGCCTGATTTAACTTGACTCGATTCATAATGCCCGGGCATTATACATAGTGCTCTGATTAATCACTTGGTCCATGACATGTACATCGTGTATTTGATGCGTTTATGGATATACAGCTCATATGCACAGATAGATATTTTTCGCCTGGTTAGTAATAATATAAGTAGGTAGGTATCTACTCCGACGTTGTGAACTATGTTGATTACAACATTGCAATAAACGGCATTCCTGCTACGCAATATAAATTGGTTCTAAATTGCCGCTCGAACTAGTCAAGAGTAGATATAAAAATTGCTACAAAATGACATGGCCTTCATCACTGACCAGCACCCTAATTCCGTAAAACATTTCCAATCACCATCTGAATGATTTTGAAGGATATTGCTAATCCATTACTTCTCATGTCGAAATTTTGTCTGCTCAACAATATAAATAACGCAATGAATGTTGTTCTACTGTCAAAAGGTAAGCCATTGCTACTGTAAGTGTGATAAGCAATTACCCCGTAGTTGCTTGAATTTAAGGCAGGATGTGATGTGGCTTTTAATGTTCCCACTGCTTGGGACACAGGCCTCCTTCTCTGTGATAGGGAGTGGGCTGTAAACCACCACGCGGGCCCAGTGCGGGTTGGTAGATGTCACATGTCTTCGAATTTTTAGTTCTAGGACATGACGGTTTCCTCGCGATGTTTTCCTTCACCGTTATGAGAGCATTTTTTTTCATTCTGCCTAGCCTTTTTCCAATCATGTTGGGGTCGGCTTCCAGTCTAACCGGATGCAGCTGAATAAAAGTATTTTACATGGAGCGACTGCCTATCTGACCTCCACAACTGGGTAATACGATACCCCTTGGTAAGACTGGTTGTCAGAATTTCGGGCTTCTGACGATCCGTAACGACTGTCAAAGATCCATGAATGACAGCCGGGACCAACGGCTTAACGTGCTTTCCGAAGCACGGAGGAGTCTCTATAAGTCTAAGTCTCAATAATTTACACAAAGTAAAGCATCTATCTGATACAAAATGTAAGTCCGGGGGCCGTGACCACTGAGTTGTCTCTGCTCCAAGAGGCAAAGGACTCTCAAAATGACTTCCAATTTTTTATTTTATTTTTTTAACCACAACGGAGAAGCTCTTGGCCTGAATCTCATCTGATGGTAAGTGAGGATCAGGTTTATTCAAAACCATACAAAGATGACGTAAAAATGACCAAATATCCAAATTGTTGCATCTTCTACCTCACATATACATCCCATATTATTACGCCACATTTCGTACTCCGAATAGAATAATAAATAATAATTTATGTTCCATATACGCGTGTACAAATCTTTCGCCACGTCCGAACAGGTTGGGCAGTGGGACTTTAAAACATTGACCCCTTCATGTGTCTTCATTAAGATATCCCGAAACAAATGTTCTATAATGTGTTGCTTGTAGGGTGGCCATGCTTAACACGTTACGGGACAGTCCATAAAACTATTATAGGTAAAGGTTTATCGCTTATAGACGAATTTGAACAATCTTTTATATCTTTTATTTTATCTTATCACAACTTATCTTTTATATATATATAAGTCAGAAAAAAAAAGAAAAACAAACATTTCAGAAAAAAAAAAACTTGGACAGTTTTTCCATTAAAAAACTGTCGGACGTCAATTTTGTTCCACGGATTAAAGATATCACTTTGGAAAAATCAGCTCTAGTAAAAGGTTTTCAATAAGTAATGAAAAAGTAATGGTGAAAAGATTTGTTGATCATATTTCGTAACCTTGATTAATGATACACAAGTGTCATTAATCAATTTTTCTAGCGTTAAGACGGTACTTTCGTTACGTTTAATTTTGGATAAATAAATGATTTTTATCTTTATCTTGCCACTTGATTTCAATAAAGAAAATGTCTTCTATTATTTCTAAATAAAATTTTCTAAAAAAGGTTATATTTACTGAATCCATTTGATAAATAAATGACAAAAAACGTTCTTAAAATGTTAAAACCACTTTGCGTGTCATGAATAGCTTAGAAGCTGATCGTAAATCATTCCACGGAAAAATCCTTACCAAAATGGAGTATGATGCTAAAAGGATTGAGACTCAAAGAAAAACGCTTACATCCCTTAGAAAATATCACGATATACATGGTTGTGAAGATGTGACCTTTTGAACGAAAGGATTCTTTATATTTATGAATGAATGACTGACGTTGATTCAAGTTTAGAACTGTCAGCTTTGAAATTTATCTGTTTATTGGTAAACGAAATCGATCTTTGGTACTATTTGTGTGGTGCCTTTTACTCAAACCCTTTTCTTGTAAATGGGCAATCTTTGGAAAGATCCCGTAACCTAAAGGATCTTAAATGAAAACGTTGGTTTTGACGTACACGAGACTCAATGACAAGATTGGATATAGTAGAACTTGTTAAATGTTTTCTTGGTAATAGTTTATGGTTTATATAGTTTTAGTTCGTCAAAATTCTCGTCTTTTACCGCGTCATAAATTTACTACCTACTTATTTAGTTCCTGACCACACACACACTTAGTAATCGTTTCAATGATCACGATTTTCATAAATTATGCTTTTAGTTTCTAGGTAAACATTTTCCATTTTCCTAGAGGGACTTTATAACATCGTCGTCATCATTCGTCCATGAACAGTCTTTAATACATTTTTTTACTTCAAGCTTTAACTCAACCATTAACTAAAACTAAAAATCACAAGTGCTGCAAGAGTTATTACACTTTTACAATTATTACAGACTTAGGCGTGCACATAAAACAGATTTCAGTGTATTACACTTAGACAGCGCCACGAAAAAAGTTATTTAGTCATTTGGAAGTCGGCCAAATCCCAATTTTTCATGTTTTCTCCCAATTTGACTGATTTAAATGTCATTATGGTTTCATTACGAACGTTGCGAGAATGAGGTCTGCATGCGGCGGAAATTGTAATATGTTAAATTGCCTTGCGGTAATATTTATTGGCGATAAATATATTATCTGTAATATGTTTTTATAATATTTAATGTTAAATATATTTATTTGTTTTAATAACAGGTAAATATTTGAAATAGTTAGGAATGTTATTTTATATTAAAAATATTTTTTCTAGATAACCTTAAGATTGATCAGTAAAAGTTGGGCAAATAACGGACAAACAAAATAATTCGATGGATATCAAACATTGAGTAGCAAACACATAAACCTATTTTTGTTAAAATGATTACAAAGAGGAAAATAACCGAAACATGTTTTATTTCTTAAGATAGTATTTTTTACTTCTTGTCAGTAACAGCAGGTAGCCAAAAGTGAACGTGGAATAAACCATTTCGGTGTTCCCATTTATTTCTGATTTTCTCGGAAACTTTTTTCCATTGCATTGAAATAAGATACTTTGAAATAAATAAAAAATATGAAAGTAGTGTTTATTTATTTAATATTGGCATTTTAAAATAATCTTTGTAATGCAAAACATGAAATAACACTAACACATTCTAGATATCAAGATATCATATTATAACCTAAATCGTAAACGTCCATTGGCACAAACAAGCCATTAAATGTTTATGGACCAAGATATAGATACATAGTATTTACCGAAAAGCCTACAAAACTAACGAATGGCTAAAGTAAAATGCTTATACGAATCTGATAGCGAAGGAGTAGGAAAATATATTAAAGCGAAGAAAACTAGAGAAAACATGTCGCTGTCCAGTTGAAGTTAAATATAATACTCCATACTATAAAGTGTTATGTAACAAAGACATACATCATATATCCTAATTAAAAGCAAAACTACTGAACGGATTCGGATGAAATTTGGCACATGGGATGCCCATGACTTGAGTAAGGGCATAGAATACTTTTTATTCGGATATTCCCACGGGATCAAGACTTATGCGGGTGAAACAGCGGGGCGCAGTAAGTAATATTATAAATATAAAAGTAAATCTGTCCGTCTGTCTATCTGTCAACTTTTCACGCCTTTAGGGCTGAGGGGATATCAATGAAATGTAGCACACAGGTAGACCATGACCTAGGTAAGGACATAAGATACTTCTTGTTCATGTGGGCAAAGCCGCGGGCAAAAGCTTGTATTATATGGAACTACACCATTCGGTGGAAAAGTTTTAGCAGTATTAGTTTCTCTCATTTCAGGAACAGATCTCTAATACCATATCACCAACTAACCCACAAACCGAAGTAGTTTGCTACGGTAGTTGTCGCTCTAAAACTTTAACAACTACTATAACCAGCCTTAGTTATTGCGTAATGGAAACTATGCTGAGTCCTGTTATTTCAGCCCAACATCTTCTACAGACCTACAAACAACTACTCAACTCAACTCAAAAACTTCAGCTTAACAACTAACAACTTCAACAACTATAGGCCAACTCAACAACTACACCAACTCAACAACTTTTCTTTTCGGTTCAACTTTCTATAGGCCAATCAAACTACCTATATTCTTGCGGAACTCAGGCCTGCAACCTTATGGTGCAGTAAGCCATCGCTCAGCGACCAACTGTGCTCACGTTCCCTCTATGACGCATCGGTTTTTATCACTAGTTAATATCTTCCTAAGCTTTTCCTAACTATGTTGCGGTCGGCGTCCAGTCTAACCAGATGCGGCTGAATAATTTACATAGAGCTACAACCTATCTGACCTCTACAAGTTTTGCAACCCAGTTACTGGGTAATATGTTTAGATAAATAGGTTTTTACTAGTATCTTTTTAAAAGATAAACAGTTTTATAAACACTCCAATTAACCTAATATTTAGATAAAATAGAAAAAACTTTTATTGTTGTCACTTCAAAATATAATACGATTTTAATATTCGTGAAAGAAAAAATAGAATTATCCTGCCCAAAATCATGGTGCTCCTATAGCCGGATGGTGAAGTAACACGGAGTGTACGGGAGAACATAAATCTCGTCAATTGAACTCAAAATTGATACTAATCGCTTGAACGGATCCGTTTTATGTGGCCGAATGGCCACCAGAATAGCTGTAACCGTATAGTTACAGGTAACTGTGGATAGATGTATCTGTAAACTTCTGACGTATATTGCTGGAGGTGTTGAAAAAATAATTATGTAGTTTGTAGTGAGGAGTGTGGCTTTATTTGATGATTGAGAGCCAAGGTAACGCGCATTTATTTATTTACAAGCTTTGGGTTTTCCCATCGGCATAAATTACTAACATGCGTACTTTCACCCCTGTTTAAACCCTTCAGGTGAAGTAAAAACAAATAAATTTCTTTGATTGATACAGTTGAACACTATGTAGATCTTGTTGGGCAAATAAACGTTATTCTTCCTTTGTATTCTTTTCTAAAATCACAAGTCCGTCCGCCAAATGAACTGATCCACGGATCGTTTACACTATACATTGATAGCAGTTCCACGGCCAGTAGTGATATTTTATAGCTGGTACTCAATCGTAACTAGCACCTAGTCTTTGAACACGAGCATGTATTGACGTAAGTGCGAAAGGTAAATAAAACTATTGAGGTAAACTCAGAGAAAATGATTGCTGAGCTAAGTGACTATCAACTTTTATTGTCCGTTATGGTTCATTTACATTTGCATTAGTAATGTTTCGAAAATTCAGTCCAAAAGTTACAGTTTTCCATTGTGAAGTTTCTCGTAAAACGTCACGGGAGAAACAACTGCTAATGTAAATTAGCCTTAAATTCAATTCACAACTGTTCATTATTTGACAGTCATATTCAATGGCTATAACAGGGCTTATTGATGATTCGCACGAATTTACTCACCCAAAACGGGCGGATCGACACTTTTGAATAATATTATTTTTTCTTTAGGCGATTCGTTCGAAGTTAATTTATTTGTAGGTGGATCGACATCTCCAGAAATCGATTCGCCTACAAATAACTTAACTTTACGTGTCTAATACTCAAACTCAAACTCAAAGCATTTATTTCAATTAAACCATTTACAGGCACTTTTGAATTGTCAAGGAGTCGGTCAGTCAGAAAATATAGTGCCCATTCCAAAGCGTAGTAGGTACCTATGGATAAGAAACTCCACGGTCACTCTTTTAAATAAAAACACTAGAAAGTGAAAAATAACTTTAATTTCGGAAGTCGGTGTCTTTGGTTTTGAATTTTCGTTTTAAGCCACCGACTTCCGAAATTAAAGTTATTTTTCACTTTCTAGTGTTTTTTTTGGAAGTCGGTTGGTTTTTTTTGTAAAAAGTTTTTATTTTTCACTTTTTAGTTGTGGTACCTACCCCCTACTAGTTCGAATATCACGACCTGCTATGTAAATAACAGTGATAGGAAAATGTTAAAAGATCGTCCATATAGGCTAAGTGGGAAAAATACGTATTAATGAAGCTAACTCAAAAAGTACTCAAGTTGAGTTAATAAATTTATATGGGACCACCTTGAGAGCATACCCTTTCAAACAAAAAAAGAATTTTCAAAATCCATCCACAATTGATGAAAATATCGACGGACATACACAAAAAAAAAAAAAAAACATACATACGCTACGAACATAATAACCTCCTCCTTTTTGGAAGTCGGTTAAAAAAAATTGTTACAAAAATTGCTTACATCATTCATGTTGAAATTATACATGTGAGCTGAGAACAATGTAGAATGTACGTTTCATGACATACACCCCGCTGGCAGACAGACGAACAACGGGGGCTAGTAAAAGGGGTCTGTTTGGCAACCTTTGGATACGGAACCCTAAAAAGGAATTGTAACAAATCTCAGTCTCACGATGTACATCCAAAGTTAGTCAATTCTAAAGAAACAAGAGAGAACTTTTAATTCCAAGTAAAGTTTCGCGTAAATGATTAAAAGACGAATTTCCATTATAGGACAGACTTCAGCGAAATTATGATTAGCATACAGAACAACAGATTCAGCATAGCTCCGAAATATAGTACGGAATGGATCTCTTTTCTAGAAAATTATACGGAGAAGTTCCATTAATTTCGGGGCCATTTTTTTTTCTCACAATGACGAATAGAGATTTAAATGAATTCTCACCCCGTAGCCAGGAGCTACAAGTTCTAACGACATGCGTTTTGCGACAGCGACTGTGGAGAAAACAAATTGAAGAGGTTGTCTAGAGCATGCTACGAGTCACCACGATGCGACTTGCGGAGTGATTGGACGGAAACAGGAGACGAGCCCGCGTGTTGCTAGACGCAAATGGCGTCGCAACGCAAAACGCTTCGCCGAGGTCAGCCGGGGCCTAACGATTCTCCTCCCTTCGTCCTTGAATGCGTTAGGTTCAATGTAATAGGGGAAGAGCCTATTGCCATCAACCAGACTGCTACAATTTAAACCGTGTTCAAGAAAAAGCAAAAATTAGTAGGTATGTCAAGCGGAGACACCCTTAAAGGATTGATAAGGCTGTGGGTGGAAGGTAAAATAAACAAGAAGTACAGATGTAATGTAACGCAGTTTTTAGTACAGTACGCAGAATATTTAAAACCGAGCTGTATACACACGGACGTGTAATCGTAACTTTGGTAACATAACACAAAAGCAAACGTATGTGATATTAATATTGTCAAAACATGCTCCTTTTATGTATTTTATTTATTCATTCATTTTGATGATGTTGATGTTTTTGAGAGCTGAACTTGCAATAAGGAAAATATCAATGAATTCTAAAGTAAAGTTAAATTGTATTTTAATTATTTTAGTACCCATTGTAACTAGACTAGTTTTTAGAAGGGGTTTTGGAACTTTTTTTAGAACTGTTAGTCTATACAATGTGGAGACAAAAATAGAACAATAAATGAAAACACTGACAATATTAATGCATAGGAGTATTGAGGAACTATCACATAAATACTAAAATTGACATTAAAAAAGTGATTTTTTCTAACAAACTAAATAGTAGTGATAGGCCGACTTTGGGTTTTGCCAATCTTTGACTAGCAATAGTGACTAAACTATTGAGTTCTTTGATTGAATTTTCGCATGCAGACTGGAAACGTCATAAGATGTCGCGGTTTAATTTATTCTTGTATTGTCATCTCCTCCTTGTATACCCAGTTAAGGGTATGTCCATGGACAGTTGAGCCACCAGCTTCTACTTTGCTGACTAACTAACACTTTCAACGACTTATGACTGATTCCTATAAGTTACGGACCGTTATTGGTTTCAATTAAGACTCTTGTATCTTTATCAATATGTACCCTGTGTTTGTTTTTTCGAAGTTTTATTGCGTTGCACATTTATAACCTAATTGTATCTTTCAGCATAGATAACAGGCCATTTACAATAAAGTGGTTCCAAAGTCCGCCATTAGACATTCCTATATATGAGTTTCTTGCCTGTTCCATAGGAACCTACTACGCTTTGGAATGGGCAATTAGCTTCATCTTTCTGACTAACCGACCCCTTGACAATTCAATAGTGCCTAATTGGTTTATAGATGCTTTGAGTTTGAGTTTATGTTTATAAAATCATCCGCATCCTTTTATAAGGCGCATTCATCCGATATTCCACAGTTAAAAACATAAGATGCAAGAAAATCTGAATTTCGAATCCGCCATCTTGAAAACGGTTAGTTCCATCTCAGAAGACACGCAACGCTTTCGTAATAACTCTAACTAATGAGGCGTCAGAGAGAAAGATAAAGTCAGTCAATGGGTGAAATCTAACCAACTTTTAACCCCTTTTTCTTCCCAGATGACAAGGAAATGACAGATATTAAGTGTCTTACAACTTCAAATTACTTTTTAAATTCGCTAAGTTGGATATTTTGAGTTGGACAGTTAAGATGCTGGCATAAATTCAATCGGAGTTCGTTTGTATATTTCCGTACCCGAAGGGTATCAAACGGAACTCTATTCCTAAGCCTCCGCTGTCCGTCTGTCTGTCAGCGGGCTGTATCTCATGTACCGTAATAGGTAGACAGTTGAAATTTTCACTGATTCTGTATTTCTATTGCCGCTATAACAACAAATGGAATAAAGTAAAAAATTAAAGGGGGTATAGGAGAAACGTGTTTTTTTTTTTGCGTTTTTTGCTAAACATTGTCCGGTGGTACGAAACCTTTCGTGGGCGAGTCTGAGTCGCACTTGGCCGGTTTTTCGTTTTTATCTTGTAAAGTGAGTACTATTTAAACTTTAATGTTTTTTTATCCCTTTTTATACAGTGTCCGTCGTTAGTTATGAACTTAAGTTAACTTTTACCCACTTCCATGGGCGTAATAAAAGTAACCTCAGGGAATGCAAACTCTGGAAGATTTTCAACGGCCTGCTTTGCTCTGTTTTTAAAGCAACATATTTGATTACTAAGGTATCTATTATGCATTGTAACAGCGAATCAATTTTCACGCCTCCCCCTTAAGACCTAAGCCAAATATCTTGAGGTAGGTACTCGTATAGCCCATGACCTAAAGAGGGCACCTCTTTATAGAGATGAATAAAAAGAATATGAATTAAAAAATTAATATTTCGCGGGTATTATTATTATTCTTCTGGCAGACTAAGATTTTCAGCTGTACCTCTCCATTTGCGGCAAAAGTATCGTCTTGCACCGCGAAATCCTGATCAACTTACAAAGTCTAACAAAAAATGGAAATCCTGACAGTGCTCGACCCGAAATTCGATACAAATTCTATGTTAGGCGGATATACTACGAATAACTTACCCGAGATATCTTCCACTGAGTTCATAAACTTACGTAAGTTATTTTTGGTAGGAACAACATCGGCACAACGTGTGGCTTCGTACGAACTTCGAGATTTATTGAAGTAACGAAATCATCATATATAGGTAAGAACATGGTTCTTGTTACACTTAATAGAATATGGCAAGTGGAAAATTGAAGATTTCCATAATTAGTCCTATGCTAATTATATAAAGCTTATTTTCGCTGTTCGGTAATGCGCGGTTGCTGCTCGTTGTGCGTACGCGGTGTTTGTCGGTGGATTACAAAATAAGCGTTATGTAATTAGCATTGGACTCAAAATTGCAATAACCTTTGATGTACACGGCTATAAAACACGTATGTCAGTTTTCATTATTTTCTATCGATTTACACCACTTGGTATATAGTCCTTTATGAAGTCATACGCCAAATATTTTGGGATGATTTTACTCGTAATAGAATTAGATATGGCTTCCATAGGGAAAATTGTACGGAATGTCTAATACTTGGTTCCTATAAAACAAAACGAATCGTTTTATTTACTAATGGTAACATCATTAATTGCGAAACTGGGCATATATAAATAGATTCTTAGGCTAATTTACCTGTGAAACATCTCAAAAAGTAATATAAACTGGTTCAAAAACACCTTCAAATCTGCTTAACCAAAAATAAAAGAATAAAAATCTTATAGCAATTGGCTCGATCTTCATCAAATCAACAAACAAAATAGGTCGCTAACCTCGTTGAATTTATTTAGACCTCATTTGACAATTGGCTTGTGGCTACCGAAAACAAAAGAGAAGACAAAGTAAATTAATAAGTTTATTGCCGTATCATTGTGGATTGTTCGCTTTATTTACAGAGCATGGAATCGCCGAGCCGACAGTATCTATAGACGGTGGTACAGTTCGATTCAAACTTAATGGCTGCTCGGAAGTTAGCTACTCGCTGCGCAGTACCCCACCCCTCACCCCCGCTGTCACATGAAATTGTTACTGCGCAGCGACTCGACTCATTTTCCGAGCCGCCATTAAGTTTGAATCGAACTGTACTAACAAAATTCGTGGTGTTGTCGTCGCCGTCGTAAGTGGGTTGAGCGCACAAACTTCTCAAACCGGTGATGAAAATGTAATCTTCCAGAGATTTACATTACCACCGTTTTTTAAATGTATGAGGAAGTCAGTAAAGTACTCGTCCCAGCTCATAACTACATTATCTACATAACATCACGCCTGTATTCCCCGTAGGGTTAGGCAGAGGTGTACCTATAGTACACCCATATTTTGGCAGTTATGTTTAAGTCCCATGTAATAATCCAGAGTCCGGGCTGTTACTGAGGAATTCCTATAGAAAAACCTAATAACACTTTTGGAAATGAATGGGAATCGAACCCAGGACCTCATGCAGTAGCGCTTGCGACCACTAGACCAACGGGGCAGTCTAACCGCACTATCTTGAGTATAAAGACCATTTAAAGCCGTTTGGTACGTCATTTAGTATGGAAAATGTTGACAATGCCGCCTCTAGGACCTCCGAGGCGTCTCCGTGCTCTGTGGTTTTATTTATAAGACAACTGACGAGACCCGAAGACATTTCTAGTTATAACAATTTGTTAGAAAAAGTTGGGACTGTTTTCTGTTATTTCTTGTTACTTATTCAAATAAATTAATTCAGCTGAAATTAGTTTTTAGAGGTATGAGGAGCAAAGGATCCTCTAACAGATGGGTGTTGTGTCTGGCGGGCAACTGCCCGACGATTGATGTCGGAAAGATATATATATTTCGATCGCGCGGTAAACTATGTATGCGCGATACAGGATTTGTGTGACGTCAGCTCTTTGATGCGTAGTTCGCATGTGGCGTTGTAGATGCCGCCACAAGTTTATACAAGGTTGCTTGGAAGGATGCTTTACTTACATGTGTGTGTTTTTGACAATAACCTAATGATAATAGAATCTTTAGCAAAGTTCTGAAAATGACAATATTCTGTGGTCCAAAAAAACTGACTGTGACTATGGTAATTCAGCCGTTCTTTGCACTACCAGTAATTCTTGCCCCAACTAAATTCTGCTTACGACAATGCAATGATTAGTTAGTTAGTTACATGCAGCCACAATTATTTTTCTTCATTAAAGAGTATTGTAAGTTTAAAAGTAGGTAAATGTTATAGGTGCTTTCATGTATTTAGAAACTATCGATACGTCAACTCCAGGAGGTAAACTAGGTGGAAAGTAAAGATAACACTATCTTATTACCTGCTTGGTTGGGCAAGATGTTGGCAATGAAGCGTGACTGGAAACTTTTAACGAAAATGTGTTTACATTGTGGTGTACATAAATTATATATGGTAGGAGTGAAATATACCAACAGGGGCGAAAAAAATGCCGGTGATCTTGCAACAGTAGGCGCGGGTTTGCCGGCGGTGGACAATGGGTACCTAGCTCGCTCCCAATAAGGAAAAGGCCAGGGTCGACGGCGCGTTGTGTTCCACGCGCGCCTCAAAGGGATGTCAGCACCAATGGCGGAGCCGCTAGGGCCGATGCCAGCCGGGGTTGCGGGAAAGTCCGAAAGGGATACCGTTGCCCCTGGCAATACAGGCAACAGGGAAAGAACACGGGTGGGTTTTAGTCAGTAAGAGTCTAACATGCCCTCCCGCTCCGCCCAGAGCGGGAGTAGTTATGTGATGATTTCCAACCCAAAAAAAAAAAACGATGTTTTCTGGCAACACCCAGCTCCAAGAGAGTGCTCTAAGAGAGTGTGGAGATAACACAACCCGAAAAGTCGTTCTTGCACAGAACCATAGTCATCATCATAATCATTTCAGCCAAAAGATGTCCTGCTGGACATAGGCTTCCCCCAGGCAACGCCACTTCGACAGGTTCTGGACTTCTCGCATCCAGTGGATTCCTGCGGCCTTCACCAGGTCATCGGTCCACCTTATGGGACGCCTTCCAACGCTACGTCTTCCGGAACGCGAACCTATAGTGTACCTACCGTGATGATTATTGATAATGGTTATTTTACTGGGGAGTTTGTTAGGCCACTTCTTCTTCCCAGCTAAAGCACTAGGAAGTGGTGAAGGGTGGGCGTTTTGGTGGACTGTCTTATGTAATTTTGACGTTCGAAAAGTGCTGATTCTCAGCCTAGTTTGAATAAATGACTTTTGATTTGATTTGATGAACAAGAGGAGATGACTGGACTATCTCGACTCTTTTCATAAAGATTGGCCACATACCTACAGATAGGATGACAAAAGGTTGATATTAATCATTATTACTATCGAGCTTAGCCTTACCAGCACCCTTATTGCATAATACACGATCAATCACAATCTGAAACGTTTTGAATCAGATTGCTAATCCATTGCTTCTTAAGTTCGAAACAAAAATCTGCAATAAAACTGCAACAACGTAAATAACGCAATGAATGTTGTTGAACTTTCAAAATGAAACAGATTAGTCTTAATCGTTTACGAAAATGTGTTACGCAGTTGTTTCAACTTTATATTTACAATGTATTGTTTATGATATTCATTCGCCTTTGCATTTGCATAAAAATAAAAACTTTTAAAAACTTCCAATCAATGGTCTGTAAAAAAATAAAAACTACGGACAGACATATTTTATAGACAAATAACAAAGTTTTGACATAAAGTTTCCTCATTTGTTATCCTTTTATAAAACTTTTATTAGGTATTGTAACTCCAATCTATATAAAGGATTCAATTTATGTATAGTTTCGAAAATGTATCATGTACATAGTCTGTGTTTGTGAATGTATATGCTGTCATGAATCTTCAGTAGCTGAAATATTTTGCACGTACATTTTGGTAGAAAAGATCTATCTAAGATCTGTAATATATAATATGATCATTGATTGATCCGAAAGAGACTCTAGTATTGAGTGTGCATAAGTCTGGCTTATTAATAACTGTGTGAACTCCCAACTAAAACTCAAAGCATTTATTTCAATTAAACCATTTACAGGCAATTTTGAATTGTCAAGAAGTCGGTCAGTCGGAAATACAAAGCTAGTTCCCATTCCAAAGCGTAGTAGGTACCTATGGAGAAGAACGTGCAAGAAACTCCACGGACACTATTTTTTTTTTTTTTTTTTTTTAATTTTTTTTACATCATTAATGTTGAAATTATACATGTGAGAATAATGTAGAAGGACGTGTACGATATATGTTTGTTTGTTACGTTTTGACGCTAAAACGGCTGCACGGATTTGCATGAAATTTGGTATTTATGGCTTATGGTGCAGGTAGTCTACACTAATGTTATAAAGATAAATTATTTCTATGTTAGTTTGTAATGAATAAACTCAAAAACTACTGAACTTATTTAGAAAATACCTTCACCAATAGAATGACAATCACTGAGTAAACGCTCGTGCATACTGGCGAGACTTGTCGCGTGACGCGACACCGGTAATTTGCTCTACCGTGAAGTTTTATTACAAATTGTATTATTAAAGTCGCGTCGCGCCTCTTTGTAGAAGCCTTAACATAGGCTTTAATTTATAAAGATATCAGCTGGCGGAACTAGTATAGAATAAAACCACACGGATATTCAGCCTAAATTAATTTGCTAGACTGTGACAGCGGTCTAGCAAATTAATGAAGGCTATATATTCAAATAAAGAAATATTCAAGATGACCCAGTGGACAAGTCTGCCAAAAAATTGTTCTCGTATAATCATTATGTTAATCCTGATTGGAATACTAGTGAGTCTATCATAAGGTCAATGTCTCAAAATTATACGAATATGTGGAAACGTCAACTTATACGTTTACGTAACGACTTGTTTATGTTTTGGCGAAAGTTATGACACATTTGAATGATATATTTTACGACCAATTTCCAATGATTGGAGATCTGCTTTGGTAGACGAAATAGGAAAGACTGACGAATCAATACCTATTAGGCGCCTGTATTTAGTTATATTAGGGTTTATTTATAAACGTTGCTTAAAGTTAAGTAATGATTAGCGTCTGTTTACCCATACATTTTTGACGTTTGAACGTCACTTAACTTTAACACGTTAACTGCCAACCTATATTTTCTAAATCCTCCAAATTTATTTTTTTGAAAATTGATTCCAAATAGTTTACTTAAAATGAATAATTATGTATAAAAAAGTGTTCCCTTTTCTTTATTTTAATAAAAAAATGAAAAAAAAAAACTGTCAGGCACCGGTGTCTGACGTGGCCCGAATGGTACAAATTGTAGTCCCTGCGCCGTGTCAAGCATTTTGTCAGGCACGTAGGTACAAATCCACGAGTACAAGCGCGCTTTTTTCTGCATTTTACCGGGAAATCACCTGCGTTCGTCGCGTTCGGCTATCCCCATAAAGTGTCTTGTCAGATCGTGTCAATTCGTGTCGAAGTTTACTCCGTTGCTCCCTTACCCCTCCCACTCGCACTGATGTTTTGATTTGTAATTCTTTGCATTCTAGTTGCATTAGAATTACGGAAGCGGCGGGTGCGCGCAAAAATAATTAGTAGTGACCTGAATGACACAAATTGTAGATGATAATGTCGGTTATGGATGATTTTGATGTGTCCTTATTAGATTTGCAACAAATTGATCAATTAGAAAACGAAACTCCAGGTACGAGTTACTGAAAAGAAGGGACTGTGAGGAAATCTCGGAAATACTGCTTTAGATGCTATAAAATAAATGTACAGACAGTCGACAGAATATATGCTAGAAAAAAGACCAAGCAAGTTGTAACTTACTGCCCTCAATGCCCAAATGAACCTCATTTTTGTCTACAATGTTATAATATTGAACATAAATAATAATTTTGAATATCCCTATTATTTGTTAAACAATGATTCGCCAAAAATATGTGATTACCTCAGTAATATTAATCATTAAACTAAATAACTTAAAAACTTCATGATTACGTCAAAAAATACGTGATAACTTTTGTTCTAGATATAAAAGTAAGAGGCCATGTTGAACATGTCTTGCTTGGGGCCATGTCAGTCATTTCTAATAGAAAATAACACTGCAAACGTGCCAGACGGCACACTGCGGTCATTTGAATTTGATGCTTCGGTGTCAGTCACCGGTGCCTGACATGGCCTGAACATATAGTGAGTCTGTCAGGCACCGGTGGCTGACATGGCAGTTAACGTGTGCAACGTTTATAAATAAACCCCCTAATGTTTATAGTTTCTAGTAATGTTAATTTACGTCGTGGGGTCGTGGCAAAATAACAGCCGCACAGTTCGATCCATCAAGGTTAAGCTAAGCATGCCGCGGTCGGGTCGTGGATGCGTGACCATCCCGAGATCCCTCATTCGTCGTAGATCTTTGACAGTCCTTACGGATAGTCAGAATGTAAGCCTGAAAATGTGAGTCTTACCAAAGAGTATAGATAGTGTTACCCAATAACTGTGTTGTGGAGGTAAGATAGGCAGTCGCTCCATGTAATATACAGGTATTTATCTGCATTCGGTTAGCTGGAAGCTAAGACGATCAACATGTAGTTGGGAAAAGGCTAGGTAAATGATTTAATTCATTTATCTTCATTACTCTCATTTATTTATTTTAAGAACTCGAGGAGGAGCTCGTGGCTAAGCAATAACAGCCGCACGGGTCGATCTATCAGGTTAAGCTACGCTTGCCGGGGTTGATGCGTGGATGGGTGTCCATCTTTAGGTACATATCGAGACTACTTTGTGCCACGGAAAGCACGTATAAGCCGTTGGTCCCGGCTGTCATTCATGGATCTTTGACTGTCGTTACGAGTCGTCAGAAGCGCGAAAGTCTGACAACCAGTCTTACCAAGGGGTATCGTACCTATTATCCAGGTACTGGGTTGTGGAGATCAGATAGGCAGTCGCTCCATATAAAACACTGGTATTCAGCTGCATCCGGTAAGGCTGGAAGCCGACCTCAAGTTGGGAAAAGGCTAGGCAGATTGATTTATTTTGAGAACTTTAAGAATATTTTATCCTCCTCTCTTTTGTTTATTTTTTATTTTTATTTTTTTATTAGCCTACATTATCCCACTGCTGAGCAAAGGCCTCCCCCAAATCCTTCCAAGTATTCTTATCTTTTGTTTATTGTCTGTGTTTAATTCATTCATGCTATGGAATGCAATCTTGAACTTTAATTAAATTATGAAAGAACTGGTTTTATTGCTCGGTATAAACTTTTAATTGAATATTTATTACTTGATAATTATTAACAAATGAGCATACTCCAATATCTATACTTATAATAAATCTGTAGAAGTGAAAATTCTGTACATTGAAAATATCAAAAAAATAAATGGCAGGGGGTGTTACTAGACCGACACCGAACCCAAAAGTGTGATTAAATTTTTTTTTGTCTGTCTGTCTGTCTGTCTGTCTGTCTGTCTGTCTGTCTGTCTGTCTGTTTGTTCAAGTATCACGCAAAAACTACCGGTTCGATTACGATGAAACTTGGTATAATTATTCTTTAATATCCTGGGCACCACACTGGGTACTTTTTATAACGGAAAAGTATCCTATCCTACGGTTGGGGGGTGTCAAAGTTTGTATGGAAGAATTTTAACGCGCTGTCCGATTAACTCGAAACTCAATATTTATACTTAAACCCAAAAATTAAGAATAACGTGTATCAGGATTTTTCGAAATTCAACCCCTAAGGGGGTAAAATAAGGGATGAAAGTTTGTATGAAAAATCTTATTCCTTGAGGTAATAAACACGAAACTTCGCACGAATAGTTATCTAAATAAATTATAAAGTTTGTAGTTTTTTGTTTTTCTAAATTACCCCCTTTTTTTTTTTTTTTTTTCTTTTTTTTTTTTTTTTTGGGTGGGAAATCATCCAATGACTTCTCCCGCTCTGGGCGGAGCGGGAGGGCGTGTCAGACTTTTACTGACTAAAACCCACCCGTGTTCCTTCCCTTGCCATGCCAGGGGCCACGGTTTCCCCTTAGGACTACCCGCAACCCCGGCGGGCAACGGTCCTAGCGGACCCCGTCAGTTTGGCTGACATCTCTTTGAGGCGCGCGTGGAACACGACGCGCCGTCGACCCGGGCCTGGTCCTTATCGGGGGCGAGCTACCCATTGCTCACCGCCCGCAAGCCCGCGCCTACGGTGGCCGGGAATCCTCCAAGGAGTCCTGACGCCCAGGGCGTCTCCTACGGCGGCTAGGCGCGTAAGGGCGCGAACTTTCCCTCACGCGCTCCGCCTCCTCCTTTGTCTAAATTACCCCCTAAAGGGGGGTTGGGGGGTGTCAGTGTTTGTATGGAAGAATTTTAACGCGCTGTCCGATTAACTCGAAACTCAATATTTATACTTAAAACCCATGGGGATGTATGGGGTAATTTCCGACACTCACGCGGGCGAAGCCGCGGGCAGCAGCTAGTAAAGTAATAAACTGATGAATTCACTGCATTCATTGACCTATTATTATTATTATAAATGCGAAGTGAGTTTGTTTGTTTGTTACGCTTTCACGCTAAAACGGCTGAACGAATTTTGATGAAATTTGGCGCATGGGTAGACCGTGACCTGGGCTAGTACAAGGGATACTATACGTAATAGTACTTTTTATACGTTCACGTGTGATAATTTCCGACATCCACGTGGGCGAATTCGCGGGCAAAAGCTTGTTTTCTATAACTTACACTTTTTGTTACCTTTGACGTAAAACTCATAAAGAGGTGACCATATACTCTTCTTTTCTCATGTGGGTTCTGTTGGTGCTAGTAAGCGAGATTGACAGCAGGGTTACGTAAAAAAATACAATAGGTGTAGATATTAACTTCGCTTTTTTGACTCAGCGTCCAGCACTCGGCGCGGTAACACGTCGTGTTCGGGTTCGCGACAAGTCAATAGACATCCTGAGGATGCCTCGTTGGGAGGTGAAACACGTGTCAATTTCTTACAGGGTTTTTTATGACTCTTTAGGAAAAGGTAAGCGGATAAATATATCTACGTCTATTGTATTTTATAACGGATTTCCGCCAAGTCACGCCTGAATCAATTAACTAGCAGGGTTACATGCCCATTCCGAGGGTAGGCATTTAAATTCTGTAACACTGAGAAACCTAAAATAAACTGCGGCTAAAACAAATCCTAAACAAAATGTCCCTAACCCCTTTTCAACGGTGTTTATAATGCTGCGATGCTGCAGTACAGATGAAACCGAACTAGGAGATAATAAATTGACTAGGTACTATCGCGGTCACGCACATCTGAACACTCTGACTATTCCTGGGCACGGCCACTAAAGTAACGCTTACCTACAAAAATAAAATGCGTGACCGCGATAGTACTTGCCGTAGGGGCTACCTGAAGTCCCTAGGGAGGGATTCAGATTCACCTGTCCCATTATTAAACCGCCCTAAAGGTTAGAATAAATGTAGTGATTTCGGTAATTGCAGAGTTCGCAGTGATACCACGATTATTTCCATACTAACCCGCGACTTCGTCCGCGTGAGAGTCACATATGCTATAAAACATAGGTATCCAATGGCACTCGGCAGTAATGTAGACTTCTATCAGTGAAAGATTTTCTTTAATCGGGTCAATATTTTTAACCGACTATGGCGTAGTAAAAAGGAGGGTTATCTGTTCCCTCATAACTTCTAAAGTACTCATCATAATTTGACAACTGGGGTATCGTTGGAAGGCTATGACGTCGCATTAATTAATTGAATATTGCGCACTCTAGAAGGCATAAATTAATGAACTAAAAAAAATGGTGGTGGCTTAATTAGCACATTTAAAAATATATGTATTATAACCCCAAAATAATTTAAATAAAAATAAAAGTAATAAAAACTAAAACCCAAGTCAAATCCGGAGTCACACATAATCTGTTCGATTTAGTTATCTGTGTGACTCCGGATTTTTAATTTGTCTGTGTTGTTTATACTTTTTTAGTTGACTGTTTTGTCGTAGTTGGGTTTTAGTTTTCGTTAATTTACGTAGAATAGCTATTACTTTCTTATCGTACTGCATGTTCGAAAGGTTTAAACAGAACGTGGTTGTTTATTGGCTGACAATCTGGGAGACGATCTGAAACTAGAATTTGTTTCGGATAGATTGAACATACTAGAGCGGATTTGTTTTGTAGTAGGAGGCTCATTCCAGGTGTCACTATGGTGAGACGTGTCTGATTTCTTCAATAGCCAATATGGATCGTGTTCTGACTTTTCTTTTCTATACGATGTGGAGACGACAATACAACCATAAATGAAAACGCTGTCAATATTAGTGCATAGGAGTATTTAGGAACTATCAAACAAATCCTAACATTGAAATTATAAAAGTGATTTTTTCTAACAAACTAAATAGTAGTGATGTGACGACGATGGGTTTTGCCAATCTTTGACTAGATATGGTGACTAAACTGTTGGAGATCTTTGATTGAATTTTCGTATGCAGACTGGGAACGTCATTAGATATAGGTACGTAGTTTAATTTATTGTTGTATTCTCGTCTCCACCTTGTATAACTTGTGCGAAATAAAACTATGTTTACCAATGATAACATCACGCCTGTAATCCACTTAGGGTTAGGCAGAGGTGTATTTATAGTAACACCCACATTTCGCCAGTTATGGTTAAGTCCCATGAAATAGGCGGCGAGTCTATTGCCATTAACCGAGCACAAATCCAGACTCCAGGCGGCTATTTAGAAATTCCTGACGGAAAAATACCAATAACATTATGCTCAACCTGGCAATTGAACCCAGGACCTCATGCTCAGCAGTAGCGCTTCTGGCCACGAGACCAACGAGGCAGTCGAAAAGCAAATAAACTATGTTTATTTAACATTGTTTATACTATGTTTATTTGCTTTTTATGCGACCTAAATATTCACAACTATCAAGTTCTCTTTATGGATTACTTCTCTTATTTTTAACCGACTTCCAAAAAGGAGGAGGTTATATGTTCGTAGCGTATGTATGGTTTTAAAAAAAAAAAATTATTACAGCCATTTTCTCTACATTTGGGAGCACGGTAGTGCCCCCGCCAAGACGATTCAAGCGAAGTCCAAGGCACTACCTACCTTTTCTCGAAGCGCTGCGTCGTTTTTTAGTTATTTCTGAGTCTAATAATGCTATCTCATCGTCCCCGTAACATTAAAAAAGCAAAGAACCTCATCGCATGAGCCAAGCAAACCTAAGCTATAATAATCTAAGGTATACTTACACAATTTATGGAAGCAGCGATTTAGAAAAAGTGCCGGCCTAACTTTATAAACTGCCTTTCAACTTTTAATCAATTCACTCAAAGTTTTTGGAGCAAATAAATAAGCGGCAGCTTTTTTATCTTTCGCAATTTAGGGCACTTTAGCCATTGATATTAGATCTACAAAGATTATTGAAAAGAGAAGGGAGAAAAAATATAAAAACTAAAACCAAAATATGACAAAAAGGTAAACAAGACATCACAGACGGACAAATTAAAAATCCGGAATAACACACGTTAGGACATAAATCGAACAGATTCCGTGTGACTCCGGATTTTTAATTTGCCTGTCTGTCGATACCTCATTTGTCAAATGATGATGAGTAGTTTAGAAGTTATGAGGGAACAAATGAACATACATACATACCGGTCAAAATAACAAGCCTCCTTTTTGCTTCGCCGTAGTTAAAAATGGGTATATCAGAATAGCTCATAACATTGTCGGAGCCTATAATGTTCCAACTGCCTGGGACTCTGACCTCCTCTTTGTGAGAAGAAGTAGGCCGTAATCCACCTCACGGGCCCAATGCGGCTGCTGCGGTTTGTTACAATAGTTTGAACTCAAACTCAAAGCATTTATATCAATTAAACCATTTACAGGCACTTTTGAATTATCAAGGAGTCGGTCAGTCAGAAAATATGAAGCTAGTTGCCCATTCCAAAGCGTAGTAGGTACCTATGGAGAAGAACGGGCAAGAAACTCCACGGACACTCTTTTAAACCGCTACCGTGATCTGCACAAGCTGATAGTGGGGATGACTGTCCATTTTCCAGTGGGCGCCGGACGTAGGTACATTTTAAGGAACCCACTTATTTAATGCATCCCCTATTTCTACTCGGAGTGGTATATAATTCAAAAGGAGTCCCTAACAAGTGTAGCATCACTCTAATATGCAGAATATGTGTAAATGCTATTAGCAAATCTCGCAGAACTATTCCGTACGTGTCTCGGGCGATGACAGTTGGATTTGTAAGATGCATGTAGCTGGTACGTATGATTTACATGTTGAGTGGAGAGTTCTGTACGGTATTGTTTACCGATGTACTATCTGGGAGTTTACATGTTTATTATTTGTTTGGGATTCAGGGTATCGTGTAGGTAGCAGCGAGTAGATGTGTGTGTGTGTAGATTTCGCATTCTCTAAATAGAAATATATAAGGTGCTATAAAAATATCTGCCACGGCTGCAATGGGAGATAGTATTGTGTTTATAGATTACAATAGTAAAGATAAATTATTGATCATGTGTCATATTTTTTTTCATACAAAAAATTGTACGTATAAATTTGCAAGTGACGAACTAGTCAGCTGATTTCAGTTTTCATTCACAGAACAGATGGAAAGAGATAGCAGTTGTTTTCATTGACGAAGTGCACTTCGCGCGTAATTTGTGAACCACGTTATGCAGAGTAGAGTCAATGTTTATTTAACTACTTTATTTTCTCAAATTGATTTAACTGTGCCGGGGTACGAAATTTCTTCACTATTGTTATCTTTAAACACAATACTACCTCTCATTAAAGCCGTGGCAGATATTTTTATAGCACCTTATATGTCTCAATGGAGGAATAGTCAACGGCTTTTGCCAGGAGTTGTACTTAATTCTGGATTAGTTTATAAAGAGCTGGACTGACGATTTTAACAATGCCGAGTATTTATTAATCAATCAATTTAAACACATTCAGATCTAGAGACAAATTTTTCACAAGAAATTAAGTTAGAGAAGTACTTTTAGATATGTATGTATACCTAAGTTTTTCAAAAGCATACTGCTATAATGCTTTTTTGGTAGCTTAGCGCTTTACTTGGGTCTTTCCAGTTACATTGGAAATAATTAAAATAACTAGATTATTTTATATATTACTAGCGACCCACGCTTGCACGGGTGCAATGGTGATAATGATGTCAAACCATCGACATTTTTGTTGTATCTAAATTAAATATTAATTTATTATACACATAAAGCTTCCGGAACAGAAGCTCTAAAATCTAAATGATGGTAAAAACCGAATCGAAATCCACAGGGAAGTTCGTCATACAGATAAAGTCGTTAATTTGTCACCAATGTTGGTGATCATTCATTTTCTGTTAAGCTTGCTCTTATTGTTTAAGTTTTCAAACTTCTGTTTTTTATTGACTGTAAATTAAGAAGTTCTGATAATTATTTGCTTAAAATAATGGCCGCCCCGGAATATCTGGCGATATATTTTTATGGTTCGAGTTTTAATTACTTAATTAGTTTAGGGATGGCTTCGATTTAAACGGATTCGTTTTTGTTTTTTTGTGTAGCGGTCATTGGCTTTGTTGTTTGTAAGTTGTTTCCTAGTGAATAATTTTTTATTAAAATGTTTAGGAGTACTTACAGGATAAAAATATAGGTAGATACTTATGGTAAGAGTAATTTATTGATATTGAATAATATACATATATGACAATACAATACATGCTATAATAATTTAATTTGACATCGGTATAATTTAATTTTAATTTGGACCAATATTTTTTTTCATTTATCCGATTGTCTATGACATGTATTATATATAATAATTCATCTGACAATTTTTATTTTTATACCTTTGGCTTTTATAGATTTTAATTTTTAATTTACTTAGAGAGTTATTATTATATCATGTAAACAAATTAGACTTTATTTTAGAGAAATTATGATCATCCTAACTCTTGGGGGAACAAGGCGTCATGTGTTATGTTTTGTTAAGTGTTTCACAGAAATTAGATGCCAAAGTCTGTTGTTATTCTGTCTGAATTCAGTGCATCAACGTAGCAGTTTATCTTTGTAATCAAATTGACGTTGACATGTAACTGAATTATCTGCAGCAGTATTTCAGGATCAAACCGAGTTAAAGTTTTTAAACACTTGTCAGTCGCACACGTCGCATATATTTTGTGCAAGATACGTTGTTACGTAGACATTCTGAGTTTTTTCCTTAGAATTACATTAAACATACATTCTAGGAAAAATTGCATACATAATCACGAGTACTAACTACTACGATCGAAGGTTAAGCAACGCTTGCCGCGGTCAGTTCGTGGATCGGTGACCACAAATAACATATCGAGACCCCTCTGTGCCTCGGAAAGCACATTAAGCCATTGGTTCTGGCTGCTATTTGTAGATGTTTGACTGTTGTAATGGGTAGTCAGAAATCGAAAGCCTGACAACCAGTCTAACCAAGGGGTATCGTGGTACCCAGTAACTGGGTTGTGGAGGTCAGATAGGCAGTCGCTAATTGCATCTAACGCATGCAAACTCGCTGAAGGACATCTTTTAAACTGTATATCCTTCTTTTTCGCTATTTTTAATATAAATTATTATTTTAAATTTATTTAATCTTAATTTTATAAATTGCATTGTAATCTAAATCATGAAATTATTATTGGTATTTTTTATGTTATTGCTAATTACTAAATGTGTACCTACTGCATGCTACAAATACAGGTTGGCCGGAATATTGACGACCAAAAATCGAAAATTATAAAAACTTCAGAAAAATAATTCATAACTCGGAAAACTATCAAAAGCGCGGAACATACATGGGGGTATACGAGGCATACGAGGGAACTAAATTTTATTTTTGGACGTCAATGTTCCGGCCACCCTGTAAAACCAAGATGTAAATCTAAATATTTGCACGGCTGAAACGCCGAATATAGTGAAACCATAGATCATAAGAACTCATGTTAGCTACCTATATTCTTGCAAATAAAACATATCAAAACTCTCTCGCCCTGCAAACTAAAAATCACTTAAGTTAATCTTTCTATTTTTTAATAAACCAGCTAATATTAACCCCGGAGTGCACAGAATGCTCCGGGCTAGCAATTAAGTTGCAGATTTCCCCGGACATCGGACAATTTTATTATAACCTCGTTCTGATGCACTGGAAAAGATCTAAGAAGTATGTTCAAACGCCTTTGCCTTTTATTAAAGGTGACCTACATAGACAATGTGGAATATTTGAAGGCGGGTTTTTGAAGTTTGATTTTAGTACGTTCGTGTTTTTAATTTAATTTAATAATGGTTGTTTCTTTGTTTTTGTATTTTATTTCGCTATGTTGGTTTCTGATTTCAAGAGAAGTAAGTAATGTTACATTTTAAAATAATACCTACATTTTGCACCATTTTACAGGAGCTCGTGGCTAAGTAATAACAGCCGCACGGGTCGATCCATCAGGTTAAGCTGCGCTTGCCGGGGTTGGTCCGTGGATGGGTGACCATCTTTACATACCGAGACTCCTCCGTACTTCGGAAAGCACGTTAAGCCGTTGGTCTCGGCTGTTATTCGTGGATCTTTGACAGTCGTTACGAGTCGTCAGAAGCCCGAAAGTATGACAACCTGTCAAGGGTTTATCGTATTACCCAAGGTCAGATAGGCAGTCGCTCCATGTAAAATACTGGTATTCAGCTGTATCTGGTTAGACTGGAAGCCGACCCCAACATGATTGGGAAAAGGCTAGGCAGAATGATGACCTACATTTTGCACCCAAAATCAGAAATAATTTAATGCAAGTTCGCTTCACAGAATATCTTTATATTTATTCGATTTCTAGGAAATTAAGACTCCGTATCTCACGTTATAAAAAATAGCTTCAGCCCTCCATCTCGTTCACGTGGAAGTTGTAAAATACACAATCTTCTAAAATAACAGCCACATTTTTATAAATGTCCCTGCCTCCCGCCCCACCGCGTCGCATCGCCCGCCCGCGCTGACTTTTTGTCTTTTTGCTCAGCTCCTAAGGGTCGTAGAGAGATGTTACATAGCCCCCTCAAGCCTTCCAAAAGCTTTCCTCAAGCTTTCCGCCGGCCTTCCTCAAGAACTGGGCTATCCAATGCAGAAATAATTTTTGAAATCCAACTGGTAGTTCCGGAGATTACCCCCTATATACAAACAAACAAACAAATATAAAAGTATCACCTCATTATAATATATAAGTATAGATTATTAGTATAGATAATACATTTTAATAAATATGTCTGCGTAGCCTTTTCCCAACTAAGTTGGGATCGGCTTCCAGAGTAACCGGATGCAGCTGAATACCAGTATTTTACATGGAGCGACTGCCTGTCTGACCTCCATAACCCAATAACTGAGTAATACGATACCACTTTTTAAGACTGGTTGTCAGACTTTCGGGCTTCTGACGACTCGAAACGACTGTCAAAAATCTAAGAATGACAGCCGGGAACAACGGCTTTACGTGCTTTCCGAGGCACAGTGGAGTCTCGGTATATAAATATGGTCACCCATCCACGGACCAACCCCGGCAAGCGTAGCTTAACCTGATGGATCGACCCGTGTGGCTGTTTTTACTTAGCCACGAGGTCCTCCACAATCAACACACCATTAATTTTAAAAAATACAGTCAAAGATAACACAATAATAGTCCTTTCTCGAACCAATATCCGATTCGACAGTTTTATCAACACGTTATGCATTTCCGAAGGAGAATGTACGCGGTACTTTAAAACACGTAGAACTTGTTGTTACAAGACAAAGTGATAAGGAACGTAGCTGATAAGAGGGCATTACGTCTTGATATGTAGTTTGAGGATATGTTTGACGTTATCTTGGTGATAAGGTTACGGGGCTTTTCCGTTATGACGTATTTGCATAATTAAGCGAGCGTTCTGGGGTGCTGAGTTCGATGTTTGGGGCAGGCAACTGGTAAATTTGGGTTAACGGGGTTTTGTTGCAGACAATGTTCATTAGAACCTCTGCCTAACCCTTCGGGGAAAAACGCTGAGATGGTTTCAAGGTTAAGTCGATTCGTATGAAATTCATAATTCGGTGAATAGGCGAAGAATATGTCAAGAAAACATTTTTACAGCTATCGAAGCCACCAGTTTTTGCAATATTCGATGCGTGTACGCATAATACTAAAACATTCTTCTGTAATTAAATTCTTGAAGGTATTTCAAATTGTCTGAATACCTTCATAGCAGATACCTACCTACATATCCTATATCCAATTTTGTCGATCTTTAATGATATCTCTTTCGCCCTGTTAAAAAGATAAGTAGGAAAATTAAAATAGTTTATTGATGAAATAACACGACGTGTTGCCACGCCGAGCACCGGTGTGGCAACACGCCGTGTTCGGATTCGTGACAAGTTAATCGTCGTCTTGAGGATGCCTCGCTGAGACGTGAAACACGTCTCGATTTCTTACAGGGTGTTTATGACTCTTTAGGAATATTTAAACGGAATTTACTAAATATATTTACGTCTATTGTATTTTAGGAACGTTAATATCATCTTACATTTGAGACAGTTTTAGGAAAGCTAACGTAACATATATTGTATTACTTATAGGTTTAAAGCTGACTTCGTGCCAAGACAATACGCAATATAATCAAAATAACTTACAACTTGAACGTACAAGATGTCCTTGTACGTAGTATCCTTAAGTAGTCTGTGGGTCTCTGTAGCTAATGTCACATTATGATGTTATCCGTGTTAGCAGATGCAGCTTCCCATCTTCTTAATGGATTATCCATTAGTAATTTTCTTTACAAACGGTGTATTCTTACTCAGCAGACTGGAAATATATACAATGTATCCGTAAATGTATGTATGAACAAGTGAATGTTTGTTTGTTACGTCTTCAAGGTTAAAACGTTCAGATTTGGATGTTATTTGGTTTTAATCTAACATCCATATGGGAGCATAAGGTTGGGTGATCTAATGTTTATTTTGGTGATTTGAGAACCCGTTAAACAAGGTGGAGACGACAATACAACAATAAATTAAACTTCGTATATCTAATGACATTCCCAGTCCGAGATTCGTCCGTACTTCGGAAAGCACATTAAGCCGTTGGTCCCGGCTGTCATACATGGAACTTTGACAGTCGTTACGAGTCGTCAGAAGCCCCAAAGTCTGACAACCAGTCTTAATTGGTAAATCGTATTACCCAGTTATTGGGTTGTGGAGGTCAGATAGGCAGTCGCTCCATGAAAATACTGGTATTCAGCTGCATCCGGTTAAACTGGAAGCCGACCCCAACATGGTAGGGAAAAGGCTAGGCAGAATGATTTCTTAACTAGGAAATAACAAAAATTACAAGTATTTATATGGACAGCCTGGCAAAACATACCACACACTAAAATTTTCCCTCGATTGATTTTAACAGCTCGCTCTGATAGCTGACGACATGTTTTCGCTACCTACTGTTATGTTGGGACATGTTTATATATCGTCTTTCCACAACATTAAGTTAATATGTTCTTGTAAAATGGTAGTAGGCTGGAATTTTACTTTGCAGGAGATTGGGACAATCGTTATGGCCCATGAAAACGACTGGAAGAATATTATGTTGGTTATAATGCTTGTATAAAACGTTTAAGCGACATGACGTTTTTTTTATGACTTCACAGTATTGTTGGCTCGTGGCTAAATGATAACAGCCGCACTACAGGTCGATAGAAGGTTAAGCTATGCTTGACGCGGTTGGTTCCTGTATGGGTGACCATCCATTTCATATCGAGACCCCTCCGTGTCTCGGAAAGCACGATAAGCCGTTTGTCCTGGCAGCAACTGGGTCGTGGAGGTCAGATAGGCAGTCGCTCCATGTAAACTACTGCTATTCAGCTGCATCTGGTTAGACTGGGAGCCGACCCCAACATCGTTGGGAAAACGCTAGGCAGATTGATCGCAGGCAGTTTTTTTTGTTGGAAATACAGCTGACAATCTAAGCTTTTTCCTATACTTTGCCAAACCCAACAAAAAACAAGCTGGTCAATATTGTACCCGATACAAGCACTCAGGCACAGTAAACACTATCAGGAATCTGTGACCACTCAACAAGCGAATTTGTAAAGTGATCCGCGCGACGTGCATTATCCACTTTACTGTCATTCCATTACTGTGCTAAGGCGGAGGGTGGACCACCGTTTTTGACGGCGCGTTTTATTTTGCAGTGCTTTTCAATTATAGTACTTTTCTCAAATAATGCGCGGAAATTCAAACAAGGTAAATTAATTATAAATTCCAGAACCAATGACGGACAAAGATAATTTTTCACGCGCCAATAAATTATGTTCATTTGTTTCTTCTTTACTCTATTTGCAAGCGAAATCGAAATTTAAATAAAATGTTTGATAAGTTACCTCCTTGGTTGTCATGACGTGTTGATGTAAAAAATTAGTTCCATTTTTAAATATTACGACATAATATGAGTTTTCATAGTTATTCATTATTTTGCCGGCCGCATAGTCATTTAATTTTGACCAGTAAAGCAATTTCGATATATCTCGAAGAAGGGTGTCAAAATAATGCTCGAATTTCCTAGTATGTTTGAGAAAATTATAATTTTCGTTTATGTAATAGTTCCATATTTCCGGATATTACTCCTGGTAGAGAATGTTTTAGTTCCTATTCGTTAAACTTGCAATTAAACTGAATTTAAATCATAGCTAATATTATAAATGCGAAGGTGAGTTTGTTTGTTACTTTGTTACGCTTTCGCTAAAACGGCTGAACGAATTTGGATGAAATTTGGCACATGGGTAGACCATGACCTAGGTTCATACATAGGATACTTTTTATCTCATTATTCCCATGGGATCGAAACGCAGCTAGTTAATAATTATTTTTCATCTATACGCTATAAAAGCGACTGAATTTACTATTTTGTGTACCAACTCTCTATATTGTTATTATTGACAATCCATTTGCAACACTTTCAGTTCACTTAATTGGAAACCACTGTTTCAAATTGCACATGCATAACGGAGTTGTTAATTCGACCAAAAATCGTCAGCCATTCGACAGACAACAATATATTGCATTTGTTTGGTCACTAGAGTAATAATATTATAAAGAAGTATTTGTGAGTTTGTATGTAAAAGAAAAGAAGAAAGAAAATACATTTATTTGACACAGACTAAAAGGCACACAATATAAAATACAGCAGACAAAAGAGATAAAAATAAAACAAATAAAAAAGATGTAACGTAACAAAATTGGCAGGGGAGTGTGCCTCAAAAAGCTGTGGCAAAAAGGCCCAGTTCAGCAAAAATGCCAGACAACAAAGTGCCTGACGCTGGTTTGGTTTGTAGGGGGTAATCTTCGGAACTACTGAGCCCATTCTGAAAATTCATTCACTAATGGTAATCTACAGTATTGCCGAGTGGCATAGGATATATTTAATGTTAAAACAAGGAATGTCGGCTTATTGGTGACTCGCACTAAATTCAAAATGTGCCAATTGCCTAATACGTATTTCTGGAGTTATCGATTCGCCCTCAAATAAATTAACTTCGTGCGAATTACCTAAAAATAAAAAATAATATTAATTTAAAAGTGTCGATTCATCGGTTTCGGGCGAGTAAATTCCTGCCAGGATTGTAATGGATGAAGATGCGGATGAGGATATCGAGATAATCGGGTTTGAGAATGCGGATGAGGATACGGATATTCGAAAATTCCTTATTGAGGATACAGATGCGGATGAGGGCGCTGATGTAGGTGCGGATGCGGATGTCATACAAAAAATAGCCGATCGTCTGTCATAGGACAGGGACCCTACAAGTTCAGCCAATAGCAACGCGTAACTCACACTCCAGCTCGCCCATTGCTCGGCGAGAGTTTTTCAACTTCACTATTTGAGCCAACAACGTAGGCTCACATCCCCATTGGATGCGGATGAGGATGCGGAGCTTTTAAAATCAAAAGTTGAGGAAGCGGATGTTTTGCGGATATCAAAATTTATGCGGATGCTCCGCAGTTGCGGATGCGGATATTCGTAACATCCCTGATTCGTGCGAGTCACTAATAAGCCGAAATTTCACGCGGATGAAATCGTGAGTAAAAGTGAGCTTTTTTATAATTATGTCGCCATGTCTGGCCAAGCCCTTAACACGGTTTCAAATGTTCTGACGCAAACAATTCCATAATCTATAGTATTATCTTTATTTCTATTACCATCAGTAGGTCAGTGGGATTTCAAATGTGTTTTTGACCGACTATGAATAAAAGGGTCATGGTTTTGACGTGTGTTTGTTTGTGTCATCTCTAGCGAAATCGCTGAGCCAGTTTTGATGTGCTCGATATGGTCAAAGTGAAGGTTCTTTTAGTAAAAGAGATTAAGTAATCAAGATTTCGCAAACCGGTCCGCCCACTGCGGTTTATGATTTTAAAATAGTTTCGCTAAATATGGCCATGGTCAAATACAAAACTATCTGGTATCAATTACATTGAATTCATAGTTAAATCTATAGAGGTATGAGGAACAGGGTGGAAAGTTCCTCATCCTCGATACTGGTGACCCCAACGTGATTACGATGCACTGAACGCAAGGACGGTGCCAGACACTAGTATAGATGTATGAGGAATGAGGAGTAAGGAGGCTTTTCTATGGAGGATGAGGAACTTTCCACCCTGTTCCTCATATCTCTATACAAGTGTTTAGCACCGTCCTTGCGCTCTGTGCACGGTAACCACGTCAGGGCCACCAGTATTGGGGACGAGGAACTTCCCACACTGTTCCTCTTATCTCTATAAATCTTTGTGATTTTGAATCTGGAATGAAAGACTGTGGCTCTCTTTCATTATTACCTACACTGTTGTTATTTGCTTCAATCTTTTTATTTCTTTCACTAGTTTATATCTTTCCTACAGCAGTTTGATTTATTTTTGTGTGTTGAGCCCATATTGCTAATAAATCTTTCAAAGGAACTTCGATAACAAAGAATGCCTGACTTTCACAAAAAGGTAGCTTTTCTTTATTTCATGAAACACCAATACACGGTACCAGCCTTACCTTTGTACTATTATTAAGTACACTCATGAGCATAAATACTAAAGTGATTTTGTCCTAAAATATCCTAAATTATTGATAGATTATTCTAAAATAGCATTATCGAAACCATACTATCATGAAATAAGTATTTTCTCAAAGTTGCAATTTTTATTTCACGAGAAATCGCCTTTGAATTTTGAGTAACTGAAAGATATATAGGCTCGTGACTGTGCCTACAATTTTTCAACAGGATCAAATTTACTGTCAGTACTTGCTTTGTTAGTAGGCAAGTGTGTACTGAATTCACTGACTGACAGACCGATTCATTGCGAAATTGAACCCGCGTTTTATCGAAGTATTTTATAATTAAAGCGATACATAAATAAAAATCTACCTAGCCTTTTCCCAACTATGTTGGGGTCGGCTTCCAGTCTAATCGGGTGCAGCTGAATACCAGTATTATACATGAAACGATTGCCTATCTGACCAGTGTTTGTACAAACCTAGTTACAGAAAATAAATCATTAATCATTTATTCTCACAATTTTTATTCAAGAAAGAAAATACATCAGGCTATTTCATTGGATAAAGGAGATAAAGCGACATGGTTTTTTTATTGTGTCTCTCTTTGTTTATATCTGTCGTTAAATTCGATGTAAAAGTACTGAGATATGTTTGACGATGTCTCTGGTTACTGGTTTTGACTACATCGTAAAGGGATGTATGTGATAAGGCGTGATGATCGTCTGTATTGAGTTTTATGTTTTAACCCTGATGCTGGTCACTAAATCTCGATGTTTCAGCACTTAATAGGTATTTGCTCAAACTTTATTTTTACTTATAACTATTTAAAATCTACTCAAAAATGTAAAAGGCTCAATTTACATTGCCACGGATCAGAATGGAAGTGAGTTTTTTTAACAATATTGTACATAGCAAAATGAACTTTATGTCAATTGTGTAACGTACAAAGAAGATACGAGCTTGTAACTGCGGGCAATATCGAGAATGCGCGAGGATTCTCCAGAAAACGTTAGCTCGTAATTTATAGTTTAAAATATAATAAAGTTAAAAATTAAAGTACATACATTCATAAAAGAAACGCGTTTTATTCGTCTGTTTTTGCTCCATTTTAATACGGTACGAAACCCCTCTTGTGCGAGTCCGACTCGCACTTGGCCGGTATTTTTACTATTAGTCAGTGCGAGTCGAAGAGAGGGCTACTGCAGCGTGGAGCAGCTCTCTTTGCCATCGGACATCGTACGGACAACAAGTGCCTAGAAACTGTCTCGCGTTCCGTAGTTGTTTTGTGTACCTACATATGTATGTGTGTGTTGCTAGTGTGATTAATTTGATCTGAAATTATAATTTGATTCGAACTGCAAACGGTTTTTCTATTGCGCAATAACCAACACTACCCATAGTACGCCCACAGTAGTTAAAATATGGCTGATAATAACGAACACACTCCTACCCTTCTTCGACATAATAATAGCGAATCCTAAAACCGTTTATAACTAATTTCAAAGTCAAATAAATACGTATGCCATTTTATTGCCTACACAATGTGGAAAAACTTTTTTCCATCGAAAATGTTCGTTCCTAATGTTATGTTGACATACTAGGCCATAATATTTCTTTGACTATTATATGCTAACTTAAACATTTGTTTATTTAGGTGTACCGTGGCCTATAGTAGGAAGACGGATGGCAAAGTGAACAGAATGTCTTGGTGTTTTTTTGATATCCCATAACTCTAGGGTATGAATTAGACCATATCAAAGATTCAACTGGCTTATGAATTATTTTTCATTTTTTTTTTTTTTGTTGTAAAACACCCTTATGTGAAATAATTATGACAACGTCGCATTTTCTTAGCTTTAAATATGATTGATTAGTTTGAATGAAAATGATTTACTCGTAATTTATCAATTAAACTTATGTTAATTTTTATTATGATTGATGTTATCTTCGAAACTATGCATTTTTGGACCACATATTTTAGGACGTTTTGTATTATTTTAACTTATAGAATATAACCCTAGAGTTATGGGATATAAAAAAAAAACACGTTGTATAATAAACCCTGTATCAATAAGTATTTAAATTTGTTCATTCATTGTATTATTTTCCTTGTGAATAAAAGTGACATTAACTTTATATCGATAATGCACATTAACTCTCCGTGTGCAAATCCTGTGCCGGTAACGATGTGGGCCATTACACGTTATATCATAATGTGTGCAATTTGTATCTATATATATAAAATGATAAACTGACTGACTGACTGACTGACTGGGTGATATATCAACACACAGCCCAAACCGCTGGTCCTAGAGACATGAAACTTGGAGGGTGTGTTCCTTCTGACGAGCAAGTATCCACTAAGAAAGGATTTTTGGAAATTCCACCCCTAAAGGGGTAAAATAGGGGATGGAAGTTTATATGAAAGTCCGCGAGTTTTGAAGATAGGATGTTCAAATTTTGGGTTTAGGCTAACGATTGAAAATTAATGTATACGTGTCTCAGCGTTTTTGATAATTCCACCCTCGAAGGGTTAAAAAGGGGAATGAAGTTGAAAAGTCCTTAATTTTCGAAGAAAAATCACTAAGTGTACTATCTATACTTATGGTTGGAAGCTAACGCACCGGTGTTGTTAGAATTTCAACCCTTAAGGGGGTGAAAAGGGGGATGAAATTTTGTTTATTTTTAAGTTAAAATTACTAATCTTTCGGCATCAAACAACAAATCCTAATCTATAGTAGGTATCTATATCGATTCTCCCGGAGAAGGAGATGGGGGTGATCTCCGGGGAAGGGTCCCGTGGCTAAATCATAACAGCCGCACAGGTCGATCGATCAGGTTTAGCTACACTCCCGAAAGTCTGACAACCATTCTTACCAAGGGGTATCGTATTACCCAGTAACTGCGTTGTGGAGGTCAGATAGGCAGTCGCTCCATGTAAAATATTGTAAAGTTAGAAACAGTACACGTGTATTTATATTATTTTTACTTGAACACAATATTTAGCGAATAAACAACTTCAATACAAAACTTCATCGCCCTTTTCAGACCCTTGTGGGTTGAAATTAAAAAAAAACAACGATTTACGTTGTGTTAGTATCCAACCATAAGCCTAGATAGTAAATTTTGTGATTTTTCTTCGAAAATTAAATACTTTTCAACTGCCTCCCCCATTTTAACCCTTCGGGGGTGGAATTACCAAAAAAGTTGAGACGTATAAATTCATTTTCAATCGTCATCCTAAACACAAAATTTGTACGGAACGCAAAACGGACTTTCATATAAACTTCCATCCACTATTACCATACTCTATTATATTATGACGTTACCCCTTTAGGGGTAGAATTCCCAAAAATCCTTTCTTAGTGGATACTTACTCTTCACAAAGAACACACCCTCCGAGTTTCATGTCTCTAAGTCCAGCGGTTTGGGCTGTGTATTAACATATCACCCAGTCTGTCAGTCAGTCAGTCAGTTTACCATTTTATATATAAGTAGATTTATCCTGATGTTAAAAATATTAAAGATAAAGATGGAGTAGTTATGCGACAGAGCCATTTTGACTCCAAAAAACGAATAAATGCATTCGAAGGTGAAGAAATGATTAATAATTCTGTTGACACCATGGTCGATATGGACGAGTCGGTTAATTATCCTGTAGAACTTTTGAACTCTCTTAATCCGCCGGGTCTTCTTTGTCACAGACTTATGTTGCGTGTAGGTCCTCCTGTCATATTGCTTCGAAATATACGGCCTCCAAAATTGTGCAATGGAACTAGACTCCAAGTAACAGGTCTCCGCCACAATGTTATTGAGGCCAAAATACTAACTAGATCTGCCAGAGGAGAAACAATCTTCGTGCCACGTATACCATTGATACCAAATGATCTTCCGTTTGAGTTTAAAAGATTGCAGTTCTCAATCAAGGTTTGTTTCGCAATGACTATTAATAAGTCGCTGCGGGGACAAACTCTGAAAGCTGGAGTTGATTTGCGGCAAGACTGTTTCTCCCACGGCCAATTTTATGTGGCTTGCTCCCGTGTTAGCTCTCTCCAACTAGCCTGGTTGTTTTAGTGCCCGCTTCCGAATCAGTGAAAATGATTGTATATAGAGAAATACTGTGAAGAATTTAGGTAGATACCGGTCTTTTACAGTAGGTATTTCTTTACAGTATTCCTCAAGTATCACACGTAATGGAGGACAATTAGCCATGAACAAAGCTCTATATTGTTTTTGTTATAATAATTCATAATTATCTAGAAAAAAAAAAAAAAAAAACTACGCAGACGAAGTAACATAAAATAGTAACGAAGTCAAACCTTACATTGAATATTCGAGTCCAATGCCGCAAATATAGTTTTTAGAATTTTGGTCTATTTGTTTGTTATGTTCCGGTTTGCACAAAAACAAATGCACTGATTTGAATTCTATTTATCACACAGATAGTTTGTAACCTGGATTAACCTATAGGTTATTTTTTAATCCCGGTAGTATGTTCACGTCGGATATTTTTCGACATCCACGCGGGCGAAGCCGCGGGCAAAAGCTAGTTAAGTCATAAAGCAATAATGTAATATTAACTACCACAATGGGCAGAGTTATGGGTTGGTAGACTAGGCAGATTGAATGGGCAGAGTTTTAGGACCTTAACTTTGGACTTTGGGCAGACAATAAACTGGTAAACCAACCAACCGTTGGTTCTCAGGAAGAATGGCGTTTTTCTGTGCCGGTTCTGGGCAGTTGCCTAAATAAAAAAAAGAACTTAAAAAAAATAACTTTCTCACAAAATCATGATTTACATAATAATTGTCTGTCCTAAATGACGTATCTTTTGAATATTTTCCGAAATTCTAATTAATCACGCTGAAGATGTTTTTATTTGACAATTGATTAATTTATTAATTTTATAACCTCAACTTTCGTGGATGATTATTTCAATTACATTGAATTATTCTTATTTAAACATTATTGTTGGGATTTCCTTCTTAATACTGTGATACACTTTAGTGAGTGATAGCGTGTTTGTGTGTTTACACGTTCAGCAGATAGTTTTGGAACAGACCATAGGCGCATCCTTTATCTAAGACAGGCACAAAATTCAAGGATCGCTTTCACCACAAAATCTCATGATTTACATGCCTACACACTTACGTTAAGCCTAGTGCAGACTGGCGCGACGCAACGGCTCTACGCGGCTCTAACAATACAATTTCTATGAAAACTTCACGGTAGAACAATTACCGGTGTCGCATCGCGCCAGTCTGAAGTCGTTGAATTGAAGTCGAACGTCTTAAGACGTTATTTTATAGTTTTGCCCCTGACGATAACACTTTAGTAGTCAATAGCACCGATTCCCCGAATATTATCTTTAGTAAGTATTAGCAATACCACTTAGCGTTACGCTCAGCGTATGATAAACGAATGTAACTCGGGAAACTTCCACAAATATATGAGTAGCACGGAGTTATCGCGATACCAGATCTATTACTTTGTTGTATCTGGGTTAGTTAGAAGGCTAGGACTTGGTGGGTGGTGGAGCAAGGGCGAATAGCGATCTGGGGCCTAAGTCTACTAATTTATAAACGTCACAATGGTGTCATAATGGTTAGTTTTTGACAGATTTGCCATACAAAAACTGTCAAAAACTAACCATTATGACACCATTGTGACGTTTATATACTGAAGGCCAATACTCGTACTTAAACAACGTTCACATTCAAGTCGCAATCTGTCAAACTTGTCAATAAAATACAATAGATGTAGATATATTCCTAAAGAATCATAAAAAAAAACCCTGTAAGAAATCAACACGTGTTTTATTTCTCAACGAGGCATCGTCAGGATGACGATTGGCCTGTCGCGAATCCGAACACGACGTCTTTCTTGTCGTGTCGATCAACACGTGTCGATTTCTTACAGGGTTTTTTATGAGTCTTTAGGAATAGTTAAGCGGAATAGGTTACTAAATATATCTACCTACATCTATTGCATTAAAACCTTATACCTATTCCCCAACTTAAGGTTTTTTAACAAAAATAAATGAACAGACGTTGAAGTTTTTACTTACAGGCTGTTGTTTATTATGTCGATTTCTTACAGGGTTTTTTATGACTCTTTAGGAATAGTTAAGCGAAATAGGTTACTAAATATATCTACGTCTATTGTATTATATTACTGCCAAGTAAGAAAGTTATCTTAACCACAATCGCTCCCGCTTCCGCCTACACGATACAACATTATACCACAATTCACGAAACATTTAGATATGGTTCGAGTTGGTACAGAATACGGACCGTTGAACCTCGAGTTCTACTCATCCCTCATTTACATTGGTTTCGTGCGCTTGCAAACGTTTAGTAAATCGCGAAATAGTTTATGTGCATGTTTTAAAGTTTTGACGTTTATGAGGTTTAGATTTTTTGCACGGAAAAGCTGTGTGGGGTACTGAGATTTGGGTTAGTAGATATAAAATGTTATGTTATAGGTAGTTATAATTCTTTGTAATTCTGCTTTCATGGCACTCTATTTTTGTTGTAAAGTGTAGATATTGTGATCAGGGACCGAAACCGGTTTGATCAATACGGGTCTTTTTTCGGTTACATTTATATTATATATTTATTATAGGTATTTTTCCAGCCAGAACCCTTAGGGATGCGCTCACAAATAAACAGACAAACAGATAATCAGCCAAACAGATAAACAAACAAAAATTCTAAAAACTGTTGGAACGTATTCTGTTATCGATTCTAAGTATCCCCAGCCAACTTTTTTTCGAATATCTTCCATGTACAGACTTTCGACCCTCTTCAGCTTTATTATATGTAGAGATGGGGTATAGTATCCTATAATTAAATAACTGTTACAGTATTTACTGATAATTTTATAGTTATCTTCTTTTAATTAAGCTTCTAATCAATTTATTGTTGTCTTCTTTTTAATTAAATGTTTGATTTAAATGGATGGCTTGAAACGCAGGTTTTCATAATCCCAGATCAGGCAGATCTACATTACAGTTAGAATTAAAATTTACCTCGTTTGTAAATAATGTAAATCATAATGTTATGTTACAAAAAAAAAAAAAACTCAGACTTAGGTCAAAATACTGAAGTGTCAAATCTGCCCAAAACCTTATAAGTATTCCCCAACTTAAGGTTTTTTTTTAAAATAAATGAGCAGACGTTGAAGTTTTTACTTACAGGCTGTTGTTTATTATGTCCATAGAGACCGTTTTAGAAGAGCGCTTTTACTGTTTTTAGCGAACCATTTTAACAAAATTGCGTTCACTTTAGATTTTTCAGTGTTTTATTTTTAAATCTAGCGACGTAATTGTCGCTACATTGAGCTGTTTGGTAAAATAACTTTGCAGTGTATTTTTATTTTAGTACGTAGGTATTTGTTAAAAAAAAAAAAGGTTCTCATAAACGGTTCCAATCGTTTCTTCAATAAATGCAAAATCGTTTAGTATGGCTTTGATATTTTTTGATAGAATCATAGTTTTAATATTTTTATGTATATTATCTGTACGAAACGTTAAGCCTCGTGCAGAGTGGTGCGATGCGACTCTAACAATACAATTTCTAAGAAAACTTCACGGTACACCATTGCCGGTGTCGCGTCGCGCCAGGCTGCACGAAGCTTAACGTTTCTTTTGCGTCGATCTCTAAATTACATTAGGTATATGCTAAAGACGGATTATTGATAGATCTGTTAAAGGTTTCTAATATTAGAGATTACCTACTCTTAAAGAGATGACCTCTGGTATGGTAGGTTTACAAATGTCATAAAATATAATGATGTAAAATCTAATACAACAATGACCCAAGTCTTCGGACGGCCTGCCAACGCTTCACCAGAAAACACTAAATCTTCACACATTCCTCGCCTTTTTGGCCACACACACACGCAACATAAAATAACATCACGCCTGTATTCCCCGAAGGGTTAGGCAGAGATGGTCTATCGTACAACCCCATTTTGCCAGTTATGTTTAAGTCCCATGTAACAGGGGACGAGCCTATTGCCAACAATAATAATTATACCAGCCTATATCCCATTCACAATAAGATTAGGCATTTAAACAAACCTTTTTTACAGTCCGTACAACCGATTTTGACTTATATTGCGTTGGTGGCATGACAAATGGCAGCAGCAGTAAACAGTTGATAGTATAATCACATTTTTGCTTTTAATGCCATCCTTATGCCTACGGAATAGAAGTCAAAATCGGTTGAACGGACTGTTAAAAGTTTTGTTTAAATGTCTAATCTTATTGTAAATGGAGTATAGTATTGTCCCACTGCTGGGCAAAGGCCTCTTCTCATACAGAGAAGGCACGAGCATTAATCACCACGCGTCCTCAAGATGGGTTGGCGATTTCGGACTTATATATGTTGTATTGACTATGTCACGATGTTTTCCTTCACCGATGTCAGTAATATCTAAGATATTCTCAGAAAGTACATTATGTATTGAAAAAGTCACAGTACTTGCCCGGTTTTGAACCCACAGCCTCGTGCATGAGGCGACGCCTTAAGGGCCTATAAGACCTCAAATTGCTAAGCAACAGCCGCCGTTATATCGAAACTACTGCAGCATTAATTTTGAAATAAATATAATTATGTAAAAGTTGAGGATTAATGTTAAGTACTATGTTAGCCGAAAACACGATTTCATAAAAAATTCTCGATAAAAATAAAATTTAAAGTTACCTCCAAACCGAACAATAAACCGCTGATATTCAAAAAACACTTCGAATTAGATCATGAAACTTTGCATACTAACTGAACTAACTATAAAGCAGCGACTATGTTTTTTTAAATTTTTTTATTTACGATTATTTGCGCCGTAATAAGCAATTACCTAACCTATTGCCGCTTTGGAGCCGCCTTCGTCTCGCTAGCATACAATCCGCGAGTAGTATGGTGCGAGCGAGTTAAAAACCTGAGGTTGTGTGGGTTCTTAACCACGTGGCCATCATGACACATTGCCAACAAGCGGGCACAAATCCAGACTCCGGGCGACATTATCCAAAGATATTATAAATATAATTCACAAATACCATTAATACTTTACCGAACCGATTTCAATCCACTCACCCGCAGAAAAAAACAATTGCCTACACACGCCCGGCCCCCTTTTGGCTAGATTAGCGTTTCGGCGACATCAAAGAGTTGGCCGATCGCCAGTCTGTCGCGGGTACACTCGGGCACGATGGTTATCGCGAAAAAAGCGATATGTGCCAATAAAATATGCATGTCGATAGTAACGCGACTTTTAACGCGATAAAACGTTTTTGAAAGGTCAGAACTGTCTGAAGATGCTTGGTAGCGATCCTTTTGATCTGGCGAAATGAGTGTTTTTTATTGTTTTTTTTCCTTCTTTCTTTTGTGTGAACTAGTTGGTTTATTTTTTTCGTATAAAATTAGAATGCTGTGTTTATCTTTTTAATGAAATTCTTGAGAATTTATTTTGTTTTTGTTTCGTTAGATACAAAAGTTTTGTTCGCTTCTGACTATTTTTTATGTGTATTCGGTATATTTTAAGGAAATTCTCAGTATTGTTATTGTCTTTAAAAAAACGCGGCGAATTTTAATGGTGGTGAATTATTTAAAGAGGATAAATTTAAGCAAAGTTTTGTTAGCTAGCAAAGTAGTTATAGCTTAATGATCATAATTAATAGAATTATTAACAAAATAAATATTGTAGCAAAAGTTTTGTTTATATGTTTACGTCGGTTTAACGATAAACATCTTCTTATTCAAAAGTGTCAACAATGACAAATGAAATTACCTGTTTTTGAACAATTATCAATAATTCTAACAATTATCAACTATTTAGACACTAGGGGAATGACAGCTCGACCGAAAAAGCTTTAGCATTTTGACCGTCACGACACTTTTTTTCATTTAGGTTCTCTCAAACGTTGTTTTAATTTATTTCATTGTGCCTGTTATACATGTAATACATGATGTACAGCGAAAGTAAGTAACTATGTTCCAACCCGGTGTCCCACTACACCGACTTTTAATTTACATATATTCTACTTTTTTTCTGAAACATTCAATCAAACCCCTTTCTTTTATTTTAATCAATGTAAAAGTTTATTGAATATGTAATTTTAAAGCTGTTGACAAGTTTATTTCCTTTTGTAACATGTTCATTAACACTCAGGTTTTTTTAATAAGATTTTTAAGATCAAGAGCGAATTCTTTGCAGCAATTTCTTAACTCAACATATTTTGGCGTTCGAATAATAAAGATAAAAAAATATTTTAGCCAGGAATTTAGCCTTTCAACGGGCAGTTATTAAAAATTGCCACATTGCAATTGTATGCTTACACTGGATCATTTTGATTGCAAATGATTGCTGACTTAAATCATGATTTTTCGATCAGGTAAACAATATAAATAAAGAAAAATATGCTACCTACCTACATGATAAAAAATATTTCATTCCATGTATCTGAAAATTAAAATGTCTTGTACGTTTAAGACAGTATATGTGCTAGGTATTTTTAATAAGTCACCCTGTAATATTTTAAGATTAATGAAATAAACTTATCCTAACTAATATTATAAATGCGAAAGTGAGTTTGTTTGTTTGGTTCACGCTAAAATGGCTGAACAGATTAGGATGAAATTTGGCACATGGGTAGACCATGACCTGAGTTATGACATAGAATACTTTTTATCCCGATATACCCATGGGATCGAGACTTACGCGGGTGAAACCGCGGGACGTGACTAGTTACTTATAATGTCTAGTTCAGCAGTGGATGTCTTTCAGCTGAAATGATGATTACTTATAAATAATTATTAATATTAGATTACTTAACTAATTTTTCCAACTATAAACATGAACAAAGTTTTTAGGTTTTAAAAAGCCTTTTACATTTTTAGTAAGACAAACAAGATGAAAGCAGAATACTTATCTTGTTGATTCTACTTCGTAAGTTTTTAACATTGTTAAGAAAAATGGTTCTCAGTTTTCGCTGGCGTATCCTTGAACAAAGTTCCTGATTATTATCGGCGTGCTTCCACGCGATACTCGCTAAGATTAAATTAATAAATTTATTCATGATTATGTTAGGGTTTCAAGTTCTCATTTGCGCTGGTTTCTGTAAGAATCTGTCATTTATCTCAGATTACCTGTTGTGATTGGTTGTCGTAAATAATAACAGCCAATTTTTCATGACAAGTGACGATCATATTACACAACTGAATGACATTGACAGGGGGTTGTTGGTTAACATTTGTGAAATTGTCACAATTTTTTTTATTGAAAAAACAATTCCTATTTTGGTCACTTTAAAAAAAACATTTTGTATTTGTATTCGATCCCTTTAATCACAAAACATACCAATTAATATAGATACCTACTTGTTCAGGAAGACTTTGAACAGTTTGTTTAGCAACGTCATTTGACTTCTATTAATTTCCAAGATTTTATCAAATCGCTACATATGCAATTTTAAAAAAAGAGTTAGTATCACTAGCATTTTTGCACATAACTGTACGTCACAGTCCATTAATAGTTCCACAGATCTTATACAATAATATTAAAGGTGACGTGATTCTTGCGTTGTCTAGACGATTGTACGCGATTGTACCGGCTTACTATCACAATTACTGTTCTGATCATCTTTATATCCGTTTTTATGGTGGTTGAAGATAATATGGGTATGTAGAATTAGTAAATAGAATAGAGAAATAGTGGATTTTTGTGCTTGAGTGTACTGTGGAGCTTAATAAGGTAAGTATGTGAGTTAGTGTAGAATATTCTTCTTATGTACCGGGTAGTCAGAAGCCCAAAAGTCTGACAACCAGTCTTACCAGTGGGTACCGTGTTACCCAGGAACTGGGTTGTGGAGATCAGTTAGGCAGTCGCTCCATGCAAAATACTGGTGTTCAGCTTCATCCGGTTAGACTGGAAGCTGACCCCAACATTTTTGCGAAGAGAATCAATCTGCCTAAGAAGGCAGATTGATTCTTGTTAGGTAGGTACAGGGGTAGGACACTTCCATATATTGACAGATTTGGGGTCATTTTTTCAAAATGCGACATCTGTTGTCGCCATCCAAACACAATTAGTTACATTATGTCGCCGCAGATGGCCACACCATCGATACAAATAGAATTTGTGACAAAAAAAAAAAAAAAAAATAATTTCGTTACTCATTTTATTTAACACGTAAGTATTATAATTATTTGCGTTTTCATGCGTGCGTTGTGTTATAATTAATTGGTGTAGATTACAAGCCGCGTAATAATTACGATAGCAACACAGCGATTTATTGATTGTCAAATGGTCAGGTCACAACAAATATGGCGACTGCTCCTTGCGTTTGCGCTTGTTTTGTAGTGTTGGAAGTTTATTGCTTTTCCATTCAGTTGTGAAACACATAAAACAATATTATCAGTAAACAATTTTGAAAACACAATTATTCATGTGATTTTAAATAGTTGGTGCCGTTCAATCGCCCGGATTTTGTCTGGCAAAATCACATACCATGGTGAGCATGAAACTAAAGCAGCAGCGCAAGCTTATAAAAATAAACACAAGACGAATAAATAAATAATTTTGTAAAAGACAAGTTGTTTTTTTATGTATCCATTGTACCTTTTGAAATTGATGCTCCTTTACTAATTTGCTTGTTTTTAATTCGATAAAGTTTTACTATGATTTTTTAATCATGAGAAAATTTTATATACCTAAGTAAAACTTTATCAAATTAAAAACAAGCAAATTATTATGGAAGCTAAAGTATAGGAAGCACCTATAGCCAGCTATAGCTATACATGTCACAAGTTTGTGGATGGCGATAATAGATGGCGTTATTTATCCGATCAATTTGACATTAGCGGTCTTCAATAAATTCTGCGAGGGGGCTCTCTATACCCGGTATATTACTTTCCTCTATGGGTAGGTACCTAGATAAAGTAGGATAGCTGTTGTTAGCTCCCTTCAAAGTTGTTGAGCTGAATGGTGCTAATCCATACGTCATGTTCGTGAACGGGCGCCGTCAGTTGGGGCTGGTCAACTCTTAGCTGCCATGGCTTATTTTTTTTATCTACGGAAGCTTTTATGTCCGTCTTTCTAGATTGTTCTCACATGTATAATTTCAACATGAATGTTATAAGTAACCAATTTTTGTAACAATTTTTTGATTTAAAAGAGTGTCTGTGGAGTTTCTTGCCTGTTCTCCTCCATAGGTACCTACTACGCTTTGGAATGGGCTTCATATTTTCTGAGTGACTGACTCCTTGACAATTCAAAAGTGCCTGAAAATGGTTTAATTGAAATAAATGCTTTGAGTTTGAGTTATAATTAGGTGATTTTCTTTTTCCTGTTTTCTGCATGAGGTGAGAACAATCTTCGTTTTGTTTTATTTTTATTTTTTGCCCGCGTGATATCTTTATTATTATACTCAGCGATGATATAAAATATATTAGTGAAAGAATTTTTTAAATTGGTCCCGTAGTTTTTGAGTTTATTCTTTATAAACAAAAATAACAAATGTTTTCTCTTTATAATATTAGTGATGATGAAAAAAAACTGCTTTTCCAATATCTGGTGAAATAGATTATAACAATGATCACACATTTCAAAATATTGATAAAACGTAAGAAGTATTTTCTATGGCTTCTGTTGACGCAAGCTTTTCCTTATTTTCTGTGCGTTTTATTGACATTTGCCTTTGCAAATAACATCGCTATGAACTGTCAAAATATTCTGACCATTGCAAAGAAGTACAGGCATGAATATTTTTCGAATAAAACTTATTGTCATTTATAAACGTGTACCTTGAGATGATTCGTTGAGACCCTGTACGAGTGTACGTGTCATTCCTATAGTAATTCCTAAATATATTAAAAATAGTTGCTAACGCAAATTAATAATGTTTTGCATTTTTTTATAATTGTTAGGTGTCATTTTGAATTCAATAACCTAATCATATTTTATCTGTATTTTCGAAACTTAATTCATTGCTTGCAACACTAGCTCATAGATTTTGCGTAAAAATCTATGGTGGGAAGAGTTTCAACGCAGTTCAGCTCTCAATGTAAATTAAACCATTTATTCAATTAAGGTAGAAATGTGTTGTGTATTTTTCTGCTTTAATGCCAATAAACGCATTTTTCTTTCTACCAATTGTACCTACTACGCTACTCCCGCTTCTGCGTGTTGGACTACAGCCTACTCACTCTCCCAGAGAGGAGGCCAGTGTCCTAACAGTGGGATCATTATAGACTTATTATGCTTGTTTAGCATAGCAATAAACTTCTACATAAAGGCTGAAAAAAATGATGATATTCAGCGAACTGGGAATTAAACCAAAACCTTCACCACAGACTAAGTAGTACTACCTTCACAGTCGTTTGAAACGTCTAGACAAATGTCATAACTCTAACTGCTTTATGTCAAAAATAATTTACAAAATGTTCCTCGACACTGTCCATTTCCGGTTGTCAACTGTGTGTCCAACTGTCACATACATGAAATAACTTTGTTACATTTAACACCAGTATCTTTCGCATAAAAAAATGACTGATATTACAATGTTTGAAACGTAGGAATTTAGGTCGCTTTACGTAGAATTTGAAGATCAATTCACTGGGATTTGTTGACAAGAATAATGACAAAGAATGTTGGAATGGTATAGATTAATGTGAACTGTGGTCAGGATAGCTTGATTTTAGATAGATAGATTCATTTATTTGCCTGAAATATGATTTTTTTATGGATTTTATACATATACACAGTAGTTCTTCATATTCCGCCTACTAAAGTCGGCGTGCAAATTTTGTGACAATAATAATTAATTCTAATTTAATAAATTTAAAGAAAATAATTAAATTAAATCTCAAAAAAAAGTACTAATTCAAGAATTTTTTACATATCAAATTACAAATGTCAAAGCAAAGTTTAAAAGATTTTTCCTACCAATTTAGGTAACTGGCTAAACTTTCCACAGCATACGATTCCATAGATACGAGAAAAGAAGATGTCTTCCTTAATTGTAAGGAAGACCAATAAGGAAGACCTTATTGTCATTGGAATGAGTGATTCTAAATGAAAGGTACGAAAATTACTTATATTTTCTGAATCATAAACTGGGAACTGGGATTAACTCATTGGCTTAGTGGTCGCAAGCGCTACTGCGGCGCATGAAGTCCTGGTTTCGATTCGGGAAAAGTGTTTTTGGGATTTTCCATTTTAAATTACATACACAGTACCAGCCCGGGGTCTGTATTTGTGCCCGGCAATAGGCTCGCCCCCTTACATGCTAAACATAACTGGCGAAAAGTAAACCTCTGCCTAACCCTTCGGGGATTACAGGCTTGATGTTATGTGTTCTTGATGTCGTTGTTGCCTTTGTACGTATTTTTCTGTTCCTTTCTTCTTGTCTGGGAACTGGGAAACTGGGGAATGATTAATTTTTCAAATTAATTTAAAGATATTTTAAGTATATTAATTACGATATCAGCAACCACAAATAAGCGAGTAAATCGTTATAAATGTTTTACTCAAACATTTTATCAAGATACAAATAAGATTTCATATTCCCAAACAAAACAAGCAACATTTTCCTTATAATAATTCCATTCCTTAAATAATAATCTCATATCATACTCTTTAGCCAGCGTTTCCACCATCAAAGTAATATTCGCATATTCCTTACCGTTTTCCGACCCACTTTTATAACGTCCGCCGCTTTGGAGCGATCTACACGCGACACTTCATATCTTGCACAATTTACATATTCAGATCATATCCCCATGAAAATCTCATCTATTTATACTGGTATGATAGTTAAGGCTGTAAGTTTGTTTTTATTTAGGCTATTTTTTTTCTATTATGGCCTTTTTTTGGTTGCTATTTTCATCACTATTTGGATGACACTTTGTCCATAATAGGATTTTTCCTGATCCTGAGTTTATAAACAAAGCTTCAAAACCCATTTTGTTTTTATAAAAATCTTTTTTTGATGCGGATACCCAGAATCGTCTATTCTAATTGCCAACTTGACTATTGCTTCAATTGAATAATAATAACATACCATCAAACCTGTATTTCCCCGAACGGTTAGAAGCCAGTTATGTAATAGGGGGCGAGTCTATTGTCATCAACCGGGCACAAATCCAGGCTCGATGCTGCTACGAGTATGTAGAAAATCCTGACGGAAAAACCCAATATCACTTTGCCTGACCCGGGAATCGAACCCAGGACCTAAAGCTCAGCAGTAGAGCTTGCGACCACTAACTAGACCAACGAGGGAATTGAATAATTTTCCGAAAAACTCCGAAACATTCCGATAATACACGACCCTAGCCGAAGTCCACCACTATCCAATCCCAGTTTATTTCTGTGTTGTCACCCGTCACTTTTTCTAATCAACGTGTCGTGTAGTGTAAAAACTTACGCCAAGTTGTGAGATCTTTTTAAAGACCAATTTGGCGCGCCCTCCTTTTTGCCAAAACATCAATCAGTACGTACGTCTTCGCTTCATAAAATTGAGTTCGGTGTTGGATCAAGAGCACAAGTTGTTGAGTCTATGGAATTTTAGAATTTATCGGCATTCTTTTGTAGTGAATCGACAGCTTTTGTTTTTAGAATAGAATGTGTCAATGTTTTTTGCCTGACTGCCCCAGAAGGAGGGTACTATCGGAGACACGCATATCTGAACACTATAAGGACTATTCCTGCTTGCAGCGCCCGGCCGCTATAGTAACGCTTACCTACAAAAAACAGGCGGTAAACAGATGTAGTTATCGTGTGCACGGGAATTTGGTTTTCAAAGTGGTTAGATATGCGTGACCGCGATAGTACCATTTTTTTTAATTATGGAAAAGAGAGTAGGTACTAGATTACTCTTTTAAAAGACCTAGGTCAGTACCTAGGTATCGTTGTGGTGATCAAACTCGTAAAGTCTAGTTCAATTAATCAAAACAACTTTGATAAGTTTCAGGGAATCACATTTTTAATATCCCAAAGCCTCTTTACTGCGAGTGGGGTGTAACGGGGGATGTCAAATGTGTTCTAATTTTAAGATTTATGATATGCCAGTAATATTTTAATTTATTTAATTATCATCCAAAATTATAATAATTCATTCATTATAAATAAACAAACTGGAATATAATATTACTTGTCCCAAATCCGTTCTAGGGCAATAATTGGTTCGTGCTATATTTTTCAATCGGTCAGATTTCCTTGGAAAAATTGTGTCACATTTCATCTGATATTACTATGCCAACGTTTTATTGTTCATGATACTGTAGTAAGAAATATTATTATGGCCTATTTGACAGACAAATAATAGTAATAATTATATAATTTTTTTATTCTTTACCACACATACAAGTACGCACAGTCCATAAAATAAATATCTTATGTACAGACGCCAGCAGGACAAGCTACTCGAAACTGTCAGATTTTCCCAATCAACCTTGAACCTTAATGCTTTAGCGATAAAGTTGAAAATCTATTAATGAAATTTGACAGATTTTAGTAGCTTGATGTGCTGGCGTCTGTACAATGTAACAGCGAATCAATTTTCACGCCTCCCCCTAGACCTAGGCCAAATATTTTTTGATATTCGGATAGCTTATGACCTAAAGAGTTGCCATAAAGAATATGAATTTTAAAAAAAACGCAACATTTTCGAGACAGCTGGTTAGTAACAACGACATAAAAACTATGATAGGTAGTTAATATGTACAAACTAACTTAGCAACAACTAATAACAACGTAGGCCCAACACGTGTTGCCACGTGCCTTATATAGGGGTGTCCTCCTTGTTAAATAATGTTTAAAAAAGATATCTTCAGATTTTTTGGTCGACCGTTCCTGTATATTTCTCAAGATTTTCATGAAAAATATCGCCAAATAAATCAAAATACAAAAGCTCCGTAAATAATCATTAAGACAAGTGTACTGAATATTGACCCAGTCGGTACACTGTTAACAGTGGCTCGTTACGTTCAAGTTAAGTGCGTTACTGTGTCCGCTTTGTGACGTTACAAGTCGGGCCTACGAAATGGGACAGCCGATATTTTGTGGACATTTTTCGTATATTGTGTTGATATTAGCAATTTGGTTGTTTCGTAATGTGTGTGTGCTTTGTGTACACTATAGGCCAAATAAATTTATCCACTTGTGTAAGTGTTTTTTTTTTATTGTAGCTTAAATTAGTCAATATTTTTTGGAACGCAGTTTCTTATCGCACGCTATACATTGCACACTTTTGTTACGTAACAAAAGTATCGTGACGGTCAAAATATTACACTTTTTTCGGTCTAGTCTCGTCAAGTGTGCAAAAGCGAAAATAACTTTGTGCCAAAGGTGTCCCACGACACCTCTCGACTGTATTTTTAATGCCCGAATAAGCTGTGAATTGCGTTTTGCTGTTTTATGCTTTATTTCTAAATTTAAGATTTTTACTATACTATTTTATTAGAAACATTTAGATGATTCATTTTATGACACAGTACGTAGTAGTTTATGTAGCATATCTTTATAGATCAGTCATCGCAAACTACTCTCGAAGTTAATGCGCGTCACTTAACGACGTCATATAAACTGTCTCCGTCAAGGAAAGAGATGACCAAAAACTATACAAAGTTGAGCTGTAAGTGACAAGTACTCACACTACCTAAGTCGTAAAAATATTGCTCTTAATTATTTGCCATAAATTAATTTAGTTTTTATTGTTTTACTGTGCCAATAAACTTATGAAGACGGTGCAATGACCGACTTCATAAGTTTATTTTATCTTGAGATGTGTAGAATTGAGGTTTTTTTTTTCTTATTTTTGGTAGATATTTATGTATCTATATACCTACATATATAAAACACAGGTAGTGGTCCAAATAAATATATTTTTTCTCAACCTAATTCTGTTCTGTAAATTATAATTTTCAGCCGTAGACTCTCATTTTAGAAATACGCATACGAATAATCAAAGTAATTGGTTTCTTTTGAAAACATTACATTACATTTAATATACGTCTGACATTTACAATGAAAAAGGACAACATATAATAAAATTTTCCAAATTACCCCAAAATCAAAACATTACTTTTGTCGCGAAAACACGGCCATGATCATAAATTGTAACTATACTATATCTATAAACTAACAATACAGCTGAAGAGTTTGTTTTTTTGTTTGTTTGTTTGTATGAACGCGCTAATCTATGAAACTACCAGTTTGATTTGCATTTGATAGCCATCACATATTAAACATCACGTAAAGACCCATTGGAGCCGAGCAAAATGAAAATAAGTCAGAAAGAACGATAAGCGAAAATAAATAAGTGCGGGCGGGAGATGCGATGCGACGCGATGGGTCGGGTGACTAAGAAATTTTACGCGGCCGGAGTCGCGTGCAGAAGGTAGTGTAGGAAATAAAGTTACATTTCAATATTTAGCACTCTATTAGATATGAGAATGTTAAATTGAATGTCTCGTGAGCAAATAATCTTCGTTCTGAGTTATTTATTGCTTTCTTTGACTTTATTCTGTTATTTACGTGTTTTCCTATTCATTTATTCATACACTAGAGTTCGTACACTTGTTTTTGTATGTAGGAATATTTTGTGTGCTGACAGGTAAATATCGAGTTGATTTTTTTATGTGTTCCGTTTTTGAGTACACTTTTCATCGTAATTTATGGATCGAAATTATAATGATAACCGCTTTAACGTGATTACACCGGTTTTATTGTTAATAGCCTTTTCTTTATAGAACCTATTCCGTCTAATTACAAAACGAGTTCTACTTTTAGTCCAGGCCCAAACCTTCGAGCCAGTTATTGTATTTTGAACTTAATTTCGACAAACATAAAGTTCTTAATACAAAAAACTGACTTTAGAATCGAATCTTTGTTGATAATTTTATAATTGTCGGAATAAACTTTAGAATACCGTCACTGGCTCAATGGTTTGAGTTTGCACTAAATAGGACTCGTATTGTAAAATAAGACGGTTAAGTTTTTCTTAATAATGACTTACTTGCTCAAATAAGTACCTACTTACATATATATACATTTTCAAATACCTAAAACAATGTAGGTACAAAAAATCAGTATCTCATTAATTTTATACAACATTCAATCACTTTTCTAATAACAAACCATTATATTTTCTTGTCTCAAAGTGAGTAAAAGGAATGAATCTCTCCAGGGTAGACTTGTGGACCGCCAACCGCCAGCGCTTTTTATAACAGTCCTGAATTAAGTGTTGTAGGCGCCTATTTTTTTAAGATTATCCACTGAATAACTGTTCTGCGACTCACATTCTTTCTTATTAAATGTCTACAAACACAATTTAAGTTTCTTGAGCTAGTATTCTGTTGTTTCTCGTTATTATATCACTGTTTTGATCTAGGTTTACTGGTTATTTTGTTTTTTTCTAGAAATTGTCTTCTATATCTTACATCTAATGAAATGGTAACGAAGTCAAAACTGTACATTGAATATTTTTGAAGAAAATATTGGTGTTCGGAACGAGTCTGATGCCGAAAATATATCTAGTTTTTAGAATTTTTGTCTTTTTAACTGGATGTATGTTACGGATTGCAGCAAAACTGGCTGAACAGATTTAGATGAAAATTGGCACACAGATACTTTATAACCTGGATTAAAAGGGTACCTAATTTTATTCCCGGTAGTACGTTCCCGTGGGATATTTTCCGACATCCACGGAGGAGAAACCGCAGGCAAAAGCTAGTATGAAATAAAGGTCAAGACTAAAATAATACTTAATTATATTTTGATATTTAACAAATTATGCAGAAATTATATTAGTCGTCCTTTTTTATAAACGGAATTTATTTATCTAAAACAGGTAGTTTATATATAAATGAAGACTTGAGAGTCAGGAATTTTGTTAGACAGAATTTTACTTTGACTTAAAAATAATTTCATGCTGATTACCCTACAACTAATTTACATGATTAATGAATTTGATTACTTATAGTAAGAGTCATAATTCCGCCCAAAATAACTTTCCTTTGACTCAATTTGTTTGAAACTAATTAGCGTTAATTCTGGCTGTTCTGTCTGTGTCTGTCTAGTTAAACACTTGTTTTTGATATTTTTACTCAATTTCTCGAACTATTCAAAGTACTAATTACAGTCTGCCATTCATTTAAAAGTAGATAAAATTCCAAAAAATTTATAAGTATATGATTTTTATGGCCCTTAGTGTACCTTTCTTTTTCAAGTACAAACCAGCCTGCCGCGCCGCACGCCTGAACACTACAATATTTCTTCTTTAATAAATCGTAGAGCACTTTTCACGGCCTCAAGTGTACTCAGTAGGTTCCCAAGAAAGGTAGTTCCTTGCTACTGAGTCGGTCAACATTTGCTGAGTATTACATGACGTCTGGAGAACGACTAAGGGGGTGTGTGGAAGGAGGAGGCGGGGGAGGGAGGTAGACAAACTGAGCTTGCGGGAAGAACTACATACTTATTATCCAGTTCTTCTGTAGCTCATAAGATCTATTTGTTGTATGATAAAGCTGCATCTATAATAAATACGTGAAAGATGACATACCAAAGTAGGCACAGAGATAGTACCTATCTGTTTTTATAACATTATCTTTAATCAATCCTTAGAAATGGCATAACATCACAAGAACAGTCAGCGACTCGTGTTTTTGTATAATCCCTATCTTTTTCCAGTAAGATTGTGAAATGTTTTTACCATTGTCTAAATATCCGTGTTGTCGCAATATCTCTAGGGTTTTCGCGAATTCGAATGATAAAATTATCCTACGACATATTGAATGCACTTAAAGATGGAAGCAAAATATAATATCTGCCTGCAAACGTCCCAGGGTACCGTTTTCTCATATATATACCTACACGAAGATCGTTTATTCAATTCCAATCTATTGAAATCAAAGTTCTCCTCGAGGTATTTTCTTTCGATGAAATTCAATTGAGTCTTATACTACGTTAACTACGAAGTACGTTACTTTGAATTCGTTGGAGAAACTTTACATACTAGAAATAGATAGATAGATAGATAAATCGTTTATTTGGTGCATACAAAAGACACAGCACAAGATACAAAAGCACGAAAATAATAACTAAGTACAGTCAACAAAGCTGTAATTTATTGAAAAATATGAAGCAATTATTATCGATTTACAAAACAGAATGATTGCATGTATATTGTGGTTTTAAAATCGTTAAAAGTATTTTTTAGGGGTGTCTTCGTGTTTTTAGGGTTCCGTAGTAACCAAGGAACCCTTATAGTTTCGCCATGTCCGTCTGTCTGTCTGTCTGTCCGCTTAGCGCAGAGACTGTTAGTACTAGAAAGCTGTAATTTGGCATGAGTATACATACTAATGAAACATGTTGGAGTTGGAGTTGCAAGAACATGTTCTACCATACATTTTGTATGGGAGAACATGTTTTTCAACTACAATGTTAAGTTTGTTCTTAGGATAAGTTCATGCCAGCTACGGAACCCTTCATTGTGCGTGGTCCGACACGCACTTGGCCGGTTTTTTGTATGGTATTAAATTAGTTGTATTATGTTTTCAATACACTATCTAAGTAGTATAATTATATCATGAAGAATATCATTTATTTTTCTGATTTTGTTTAGTGCAGTGGATCATAATACTTTCAGGCATTATAAAACATGCGTTTAGGTCCTGTAGCCCCTTAACGTTTCAATACTTAAAGCGAAAATATTGCTAATAAATATCTAAAGAAAATCTAGAAATCGGAACCTATCTACAAGATATCAATTCAATGTAAGGCATACATTAAGATAATTTTAAAATGGTTTATTTTAACTCTCAAAACAACCACGTCTTCCGCACGTAATTAATTTATGTAATTAAACAGTCAAGTAACTAAATGTAGAAACCGTGTATTTCTCTAAATATACTGAAACGGTAGATTCCCGAGGGTGTTGTTAGGCAAATACAGTTGATAAGGATAGGCAACAACAACAACCGTCAAGCAACAGTGATATAGAGTGATCTTCTATTGTTTGACAAATTGGAACGATTATAACTGTGTTCCAGTTCTGAAATGTGCGTAATTTTGATGTATGGGGACAATGGCTTTAGTATTATTTTATATTGAGCTTAGTGATAAAGTGTTAAACAAAATAAATGTAGTACTCACATGTGTAAGCCACGCTTCTACATTTATTTTGAAACTAGCTTTCGCCCGCGACTTCGCCCGCGTGTTTGTAGGAAAATATCCCACGGTATGTGTTAATCCGACACTGGTCTGCGTTCTGGTTAGTCACTTTGGACCAGTATCGCTACCGAGCGCGACAGCGATATCGGGTATCGTTACCGAGCTGGACAGCGATATCGGGTATCGTTACTGAGCGCGACAGTGATATCGGGTATCGTTACCGAGAGCGACAGTGATATCGGGTATCGTTACCGAGCGCGACAGCGATATCGGGTATCGTTACCGAGCGCGACACCGATATCGCTAATATCTGAATAGGCCTCTATTATATCAACTAATACTAAATCATTCTTTCAAAGGTGCGTTCACACTGACGTAGAGCTACGAGAATTTAAGCAATGGGGAGATACTTCGAAGCTAGTTTGGTAAGGGCGTTCAGACGAGGACAGCCATTGCGGCTCTCTATCACTATGGTAATTAGCCAAGCAATGGAGTCTTCACAACCACCACGTCCACATCGCGAGCAAACTCAATGCACTTATTATTTTACTTCAATTGAACTATTCATAGGAACCTTTGATTTGTCAAGGAGATTCGTCAGAAAGTTGAAGCTCGCTTATGCTCACGATGTAAACGCATCCCTATGCTAACTCCGATGTCATGCAGCTATACATTGCAACGACATCAGATAAAATTTAAAATTAATTAACGAGTGAATAAACGTCAGCGCGACGGGGAACAACAAGTGGGACATGCGAACTGCAAACTACAACAGAACATAATTTGCTTTGGATATGGCATTTTGGGATGAACTAATTTATTGGACTCTTGTATCCTGCAGCACACCATAAGCTACGAAAAATATTACGATTGATACGAGTAATTTTTTTCGTTTTATTTGTTATTTTTTACTTTTTACCCAACTGCCCCAGAAGGGGGGTAATGTTTTTCGATAGTATGTATGTTTGTATGTATGTCTATTTCTTTGGCACGCTCTGTAGCCAGAGCTAGTCTAGAACAATAGTTCTAGTTACGAATCAAAAAAGCTTGAAATAAAGAATACTATTTAAAAAAACAAAAAAACGCATACGCAACGCACTGAAAAGAGAATATAAATTATATTATACGAGTATTATAAGAACAAAAGCTACACCATATTTCAGGGGCCTTAGTCTACTAATTTATAAACGTTACAATGGTCTCAAAATGGTGAGTTTTTGACAGTTTTTGTATGTCAAATCTGTCAAAAACTCACCATTGAGATACCATTGTAACGTTTATAAATTAGTAGACTTAGGCCCCTTGAAATATGGTTTGTAATGCCTGCAGTACCAAAATTCTATAGATTAGAATGCTTGTTTTTCTCTGTTCAGTTATGCGTTTTTGCAATTTGTTTTTTGGTTTTTTACGGGCTTTTGTCGAAGTGTTTCTTCAGTTGGTACTTTCTGAATGAAGTACTACTTGATTTTTTGCTGCTGCGACCGACCACTCATTTATTTCAGAACCAGATACGAACATTCATCAGAGGCCTTAGTGTAAGTTTGCAAGTGACTAAACGTAACTATCGCGTTTGCGTTAAAATATGACTGATAGATCATAATGCTAAGAATATAAGGGTGAGAATAAAAATCTTAACGTAAACGTGATAGTTACGTTTACTCACTTGCAAACTTACACTAAGGCCACAGAGAACTGTTAGTTTCTCCAGTTTATATGTCTAACAAACAAAAACCTTTTCAATATCAAAGGACGAGTTCATCAGGTTTCCTTTTAAAGCCTCGTGCAGACTGGCACGACGCGACGGCGCGACGCGACTGTAACAATACAATGTCTCAGAAAACTTCACAGTACAACAATTACCGGTGTCGCGTCGCGCCGTCGCATCGTGCCAGTCTACAAATAGTAGTATGATACACATTTCTTGCTTAGCACATCCGACACTGAAAGATATTAATTAAACTAACACGTCTGCACGGCTGCAGTTACGTAACAAAAATAAAACAAACTTCAATGTGAGAAATCCTTCTGGACAGTTCTGCAGAATTTGCAACTTTTAATTCAAGCAGGCTTTTGTTTTGAGTGGTTCAACGTTTTGCTTGCATGCCAGTCATGTTGATTTAAAACTCCACGCGACGGCGCAACGTGACTCTGGTAGACTCTGGTTCTATGAAAACTTCATGGAAATTGTTCTACCGGTGTCGCGTCGCAGCTGTCTGCCTGTGCCTTTATGCTAGGCCGTGTGTAAACGAAGCATGGGCCAGCAACGGACGCAAAATGCGAACGTTTTGCAATTATTTTTTTGCGAGTGCTGAGTTGTTCCCATAGTAAAAGTTGTACATATTGATGGGTAGAACACCCCCTTAAATTTTGTCGCATGTTTTCAAAATCAGCCTGTATGTATACAAAATTTATTCGCTGTTACAATGTATGTAGATATGTGAAAAAAATTCCATCTATTTTTCACCATAACATATTTCTAAACCTTAATTATTAGCATTTTAACCCTATTATATTTTCCGTTACCTTCTTCGAATTTAAAGCTATTAACTATTTCGAGTCAAAATTCTAGTAAAATCTCTTAGACGCAAATATCATTAGGATTATCGTTGCAGCAACAAAATTAGATCGTTGCAGCGCTGCAGCGGTTCGCTGGATTGGCTTCGTTGGTCCCCGGTTTATACGATTATGTCTTCCGGCAGTTAGACGATTCTGTGTAATAGAGTTAGCGTTAAATTGGGGACAAGATTATTTTGGACGAATTTTGCAAGATGTGCTGATTTTTGAACAACTCGCTAGGATTGTTTTTCCTGTAGTGGTCGTCAAATCTTTGTTGCTACTGTCATGGAACGTAATTGTTAAGCCAATTCCTACGTCAATTTGCCATAGTAAAGCCATTTCATACAACTGTCAAATAATGACAGTTGTGTCTGAACTGTCATTCTTTGATAACTGTCAAAGAATGACAGTTGTGATTTGAATATAGTTACTTAGAGATAAGTTGGTAATTCCTTAAGAATAAATTTGACTTTACTTACTCACACGCTAACATTATAAATGCGAAAGAGAGTTTGTTTGTTTGTTTGTTACGCTTTCACGCTAAAACGGCTGGACTGATTTGTATGAAATTTGGCACATGCATAGGTCATGACCTGGGTCAGGACATAGAATACTTTCTATCCCGGTAGAACATTCCCTTATTCTATTAATTTATTATATTTTATTATTTTTTCCCTTATTCTATTTATTAATTATTCTATTCTATTCTATTCTATTCTTGAGATAATTTCCGACGTCGACGCGGGCATAGGTGCGGACAAAAGCTAGTCATACATTAATTAAGTAATTTTCATCATAATTAAAGTTGTTTACCGTACACATAAATTCCGTGTTTTCATCCATCTTACATATGAGGTCATGTTTTAAATTACATCCTCTTACACCATCCGCACCAAATGAATATTTGGCCAGGTCGTAAAAGTTTACACCCTCACCTATGTTACCTTTAACCTTTAATTATATACATACATTCATAAACACGCTTTCTTCCCATGGGGGTAGGCAGAAACCACAGGCCGCCACCTACTAAGATCTTTACATACTCCTTTTTCCTCGTTCATACATCTGGTCATACACGCACGCCGGTTGCGAGTACTATGCAACTGACCTTTCTGAAGAACATCACCAATAAGGTCACTAATTTAATTATTATGTACACATAGCTTGAAATGATTACGTACGTCCCTAGACGAAGTAGAATTAATTAAATTGTGTCGGAAATGGAGTGAAACGGGAATAAACCAACGGCAAAGATGAATCTAGGACGCAAGTTGCAGCCTCAAAACCCAGGCAATCGAATCAAACTCACTTTTCTACTCATTAAGTGCTTGCTTCGAAAAACTCAGAAAGTTATCACTGACTTAGGAATTTTAAGTCAAGGAAATTATTTGTTAATCAAATTCACTACCAACTTAAGTTTGTCCGTATATTCAAATCACAACTGTCAGTTTTATGACAGTTGTTGTTGAAATTGACGTTGGGTGTCAACTTGCTTAACAATTAATTTTCCTGACTGTACAGCAAACCGTTGCAACTTACTATGATTAACTATGCGCTATATGAATATGAACTATGAGCAAGCCATTTTTTCTCTGTTTGAAAATAGGCCTCTACGAGCGACAGTTACAGTCATTATACAAGGCCCATATAATATCTATTATACATTCTATCAGCGAATGAATTTTCACACCTCCCCCTTAAGACCGAGGGCAAATATTTTTTGATATTCGGATAGCTCATGACCTAAAGAGGTGCCGTAAAGAATATGAATAAAAAATCGAAAAAAAAAACGCGAAATTTTGCGGGTTAACCGCGGGGTCCTTGGTCTTTGGCAAATTCCAAGGACTATTGAGAGGTTTTGTATTGGAGAAGTTGGTCTATTTATATGAATACAGCTCAAGTCATAAGGTTTCCGTTATAGCAAGAAAAAATAAAAAAAGAATATAAGAAAGTGGAGCATAGTACGACAAAGGGTCGGAAAAAAGAGGATTTATGCGACCTCCTTTGTAAAAGACAAATTAGATTTTTTGAATTGAGAATGCAGTTTAAATTAAGTTAGGCTCTGTTCAGTTAAGCGGTCTGAATGAATAATTTAAAGTTGTTTTGGATTTAATCCAGCGTTTCTAAGTGAAACTTGATTGTTTAAGTTAAACTGCAACTGTTTGCTGGCTTAATACTTGAACTTAATGCTGGATTAAATATGTTCGTGTTAACGTATTTTTTTTTAACTTACTTCATTCCGGTGTGATATAAGATAACACGTCTTAACTTGGTTAATTGATTCAGGCGTGACTTGGCGGAAATTCATTATAAAATACAAAAGACGTAGATATATTTAGTAACCTATCCCGCTTAACTATTCCTAGAGTCATAAAAACCCTGTAAGTAATCGACATGTGTTTCACCTCTCAACAAGGCATCCTCAGGATGACGATTGACTTGTCGCTTGTTTACAAGCTAGGAATAGTTCAGCGGAATAGGTTACTAAATATATCTTCGTCTTTTGGATTTTTTCAATAGATCATTGTAATGTTCTGTAAAGGCAAGGTGAAAAGATTAACCTCTCAACAAGGCATCCTCAGGATGACGATTGACTTGTCGCGAACCCGAACACGACGTGTTGCCATGCCGAGCGCCGGGCGGCGCGTGAGCCACTACGCCCGATAACGACAACGGCTTTACTAACAAAACTTCTAAAGAAAACATATAATTCGGTATGTTATCCCTGCCCTTATCCCAATTTATTTGTGGTCGGCGCATCATGTGTTTTTCTTCCATACTTCTCTATTAGTCGTCACCTCGGTAGTGAAATCACTCCCTTTCTAGCAATACCATCTTTCACACAGTCCATGCATCGTTTCTTTCGTCTGCACCCTTCGTGTATAGGATCTCTTATAACGTGTATACGACGTGTGTACGTGTGTGTGATGACGGATATATCCTGACGGATATATCCGTCATCACATTGTTAACTTCTTTCTAGCCACTTAAAAAATAAGTTGTGATATAAGGAATTATGCAGATTAGTTTTAAAAGAACCGGTTTAAAATGAAAATGAAATCCCATTACAGTTGAATTAAACTACCGAAAAGTAGACCTCGCGAGCATAAACTTTTTTGCAATTTAAAACGGTATATTTACCCATTTTTTTGTTCTATAAAACATGGTAAATATCCCGTTTTAAATAACTTTAATAGTGAAAATATGTCAAATCCGATAAATAATATAAATATCGAACTTAAAAAAAAAAACCGGCTACGGCTGTAGCTAAAAAGCATAAAATAAGCTCAGGTAAGTAGTACTAAGTCTAACAAAGTTTAAAGCTGTCGGGCGGGACAAAGTCGGTTGGCAGGGTATCAGCAGTTTAAAATATTTTATGTTATGAATTCCAGGGGTTAAATTTTCATATGCACAACAGCGCCATCTAGTGACCTTATTGTAAAACTAACATCCCTACCTCGTAGTTAAAGGTCCGATTCCACCGTGCACCGGTAGAAATGTAAAAGTGAGCAATTTGAGGAACTATTCTGCTCATCACGCCGAAGATCCCCATCAGATCTTCACCAATTTTTTATGAGACCAACTTAAAGTGACTACCTTTCAAATAAAAAGAGAACCATTGAAATCGGATCTCATAAAGCGGAGATATCCAGTAATCCCCCCTTTTGGAGGAAGTACCCTGCGATAAAAAATTGCCGAGGTTTTTTATTTATATAGTCGTAAAACTTGTATACCAAGTTTCGTAAGTTTCGTAAAGTACCAACTAACTAACACACGAAAGCAAATTTTGCCAGACTTGAAGCAGATACGCTTCACTCCCTCGGTCAAAAATGCACCCTGCAAATAGAATTGAGTTAGGCTTTTGACTCAGTTGCGCAGTTCGAAGTCCGAACAACTGCTTTTAAACTTGTTTTAGTTTTAATCCAGTGTTTCAAACTTTTTGTTGATTGTTTAAGTTTGCGTTTATCTTGTTAGTTCAGCTGTTAAATAATTGTATTTTAACTTGGTAAACGTTTTATCTTGCGGTAGTCGTGAAGTGATTGTAAATAGATAATTTACTTGCTTGCTTTGTTTTTGTTAAATGTTTTCTTGTTGACAATTTATTTATTTTTCGGAAGACTATATTGTGTTGTTCTGAGTGTGTTTTTTGGAACCAATCTTTACATTTTTGACGGATTGCGAACATTACGCAGAAATGTCTTTTTTTGTACTATTTAAAACAGCTTTTAATTTTACCTAATTTAAACTGAGTACTTACTTACTTAAAAGTTTATTCATATTTTACGGTTTTATTAATATTATGTACATTACTTGGTATCCGACTAGTTTTGATTGGACTTAAATGGAAACCATTCGTGAGTTGATCAAGCAATGATGTTGAGAACCTCCATTAAGTTGACAGATCATTTTGAGCCTTATGCTTTCCCATGAGCTTTCATAAATCCAATGATTACCCGTACCTATGAGCTAATAAGCCAAATATTCATGAAAATCAACATAACATCACCTCTGTAATCCCCGAAGAGTTAAGCAGAGGTGTAACTATAGTACACCGACATTTCGACAGTTATGTTTAAGTCCCATGTATTACAGGGCGAGCCTATTGCCATCCACCGGACACAAATCCAGACTCCGGGCTGCTACTGAGAAATTCCTGATGGAAAAACTCAATAACACTTTACTATGCCAACGAGGCAGTCCATGTACAGTGGCCAGCACATCAAGCTACCCAAAACTGTCAAACTTTCCCAATCAAACTTGAACCTAATGCTTTAGCGATAAAGTTTAAAATCTACTAAAGAAATTTGACAGATTTTAGTAGCTTGATGTGCTGGCCACTGTACATGTACATCGATTCATGGTACATTTTCATATACATAGGTATTATGCCATTAATAATTCTTACTTGTAACCAAAAACATTTTGTTTTTTATTTGATTTCGTCCATAAATTCTACTCCATCGTCCCCTTTCCTGGAGTCAACAGTAAGATATATTAAAGGCTAATTTATTCGTATTTGCAAGAAAACAAAGTTAGCCTAGTAAGAAATGTGTACTTGTGGTCAATGTTTACGTATAGCCTGATTTATTGTAGGAATAGCTTATTTAGCTGCTTGGGCAGTTTGGATCTTCTTTTGAAAAACGTAAACACCATTAGGTATCCATAGATAAAAAGAAAAAACATGGAAAATCATAAACTAGAAGAGAACTCAAGGTTCAAATATTGTTACATTCGTAGACGTAACGTCTTGTAATGATGGTTCATAGCGGTATAATGACTTATTGGTTGATTCGCACGAATTTAATCCCCCGAAATGGGCGAATCGACACTTTTGAATAATATTATTTTTTCTATATAACTATAACTCCAGAAATACGTAGTAGGCAATTGGCTTGTTTTGAATTTTATGCAGTTAAGTTAAGAATCATGAAACTTTGCATAATAGCTGAACGAAATATATATTTTACTTTATTACCATTATGTTCACCGTAAAAAGAAATTACCTAAACTATCGGCGCCTAGGAGCCGCCAGCATCCCACTCAGTCCGCGAGCAGTATGGTGCGATATAAAAAAGTGAATTTGAGCTGAGGTACTATAATAGTTGTTGATTCGTTACTTTTGAGAAGCGTCGTGGACGACCGGCCTTACTATAATGAGTTACTAGCTCACTGATCATGTAAACTCATATTATAATATATTTCCTTTCAAACATGCTTGAGTGAACTAATGCTATATTTACTGCCCAAATAGCAAGAACGCCCAAAGGTTATTGTAATGCTCCTGTAAGGGTCAGCAATCTATCACTAGCTTTGGACAGTTCCGATCGAGGAGCTCAATACTTCACGCAAAAATGTGCTGACGCTACATATTGGTCGGAATTTTAGTAACCCCTTCGTCCAGGGGTATCAATATGGCATTAAATATAGATCCTACATAACTGATACTTGAAATGCTTCCTAGTTTGCCTGCTCTATTACTTTGGAAATAGAAACTTGTGGAGGAATGTAAATTATATGTATAAACATCTCGACTTAGCACACGAGGTTGTTGACATGTGGAATGTCAGCTCGGCTGTCATTGTGCTGATAGCCGTAACGGCCTCTCATTAAGCTCATTTCTTTTCAGAAAATATGCTTTCTTTTGTAAACCTCTTTTAATTGACCCGCAAATAATGAAGACCCTTTAAAAGTTCTTGAACGAAATTCTTCTGGTAACATTAAATTGTTACTTTCGTTATGTAAGAATTGATATAGATAAAGTAGGCTTTGAAAACTTTTAACTAAGCTCCGTGTCTCCTTATCTTTATTAAGCCAGGTCTTTTTAACTTTATGTAGGCCTCAATAATTCTGGTTAGCATATTTTTGCGTACAATATGTTTTATTTCTCACTGTTTTATAAAATCATCATAATTTTGGCTTCTTTCTTGGTGTAAGGTTGAATGAAGTTTTATAATTTAGTTGTGGCTTCACATGTAGTGTTCTACTGTAAGGATCTTTTGGCGTCCGAATGACATTGACAGGGGGGCGTTGTTGGTAAACATTTTTGTGAAATTGTGACGGAAACTGTATTGATAAAACAAGATGGCAGCGTTAGTTCCGATTTTCGCCACGCGCCAAAATAACCCAACAAGGTTATTTTGGCGCGTTGTAGATGTTAAAAGTTATGTAAAGCGTCAGTGGAACTTCATTAATCGTTTTATCTACTCTTGTGTAGCCGCGTCCTATAGAAATATCTCATGATGTAGTAAAAAGATAACTATCCTGGATTCCGCAACGTAGTTCTTGTTATGTTTCTCTATGAGTACTTATAAGTGGGTTCACCACTTATAGCCATTAAATTCATCAATAGGTACTTCAAAATGAGCACTCACCCACCCCAGCTGGATGAGCGACTGCTCCATGTATTGATGGTTATTTCAAAATATTTAACAGTTTGTTGAGGTATTCAGAGTTTATTTTTAATTCTCACAAATTACAACATAATTATTATAGTGTCTATACTAGTCTAGCAGACTAAAACTAGTGTTGCCATTACATTCACAATGAAAGCTTTTTGTTTGCTGCAGATAAATAAAATTAAAAAATAAATGTTTAATTGTACACAAAGCCAAATGATTAAAGACGCTTAGCCCAGCTTATAAACAGATTTAAATGTAAATGCAATCTCGGAACCCCAAAGTGGGTCACGCAGTATCCATCTACACATAGCTACTGAAGGAAAAATATAAGAAAACACAATCCCTCAGGAGTGGTGTGGCCAGCTAATAAATATAGTTAAATGATCCAAGTAACCCTTGCTCCCTGCGACCGGCAGTGAATCACTCGATCAAGCGGCTAATACGACGATGGCCCGGTCATTGTGGCGCGCGTGTTCGCAGTTATGCAATGTACAAGCGTACCTATAACTACAGTCTGTGGCTATAGATTTTTATTTGGTAGTGACTGGCATACCACTCTATGTTGAGCGATTAATACTGTTTTTTCTAGTGCAAAAACTTAAAATTAAAGATAAGATATGATAAGATAATCATTTATTTGCTCAAACATGATTATAATACATACAACACAAATTGTCAGCATGCAAGAGATGTTAAAAGTAGAGATGAAAACAAAAAAACAAAAAAATTATAAATAATAATAATTTTAAATATTTTATTTGACATAAACCTACGTAGGAACTTATGAAACGTCAGAAGCTAGGTGCACGGTTACAATTAGTGGTTTCCTATGGAGAAGAGCCGGCAAGAAACTCCACGGTTACTCTTTTAAAATAATTGGGTTTTACAATATTTTCAAATTACCGTGTTATTCGGTATGGGAGGACAGTGTCGACCTGTCACAACTCGTAGGCCAAGTTCACAAAGGATATGTGGCAGAAGTACCATCTAGGTTGGAAGTTCAGAACAGGGTTGTAACTGATGTCGTCTAACGGATGAGGATGTGGATGAGGATATATTGGAAAATTCCTTATTGAGGATGCAAATGAGAGTGCGGATGCGGATGTCGTACAAAAAATAGCCCTTGTTTTTAATGACCATTGCCACTTGCGACCGATCGTCTGTCATAGGACTGACACTGCGATAGGAACGCGTAACTCACACTTCGGTCCGCTCATTTAGAATCAGAATCAGAATTCATTTATTTCTCTAGTTTTAATAAAATAGCATGTCACTTAAATAAATCTCATTATACAAAAAGGTACGTGCTTCAGTTTGTCTGCAGAGTGGGTCGCTCATTTAGCTCGGTGCATGTAGGTAGGGAAAGTAGGTAGGTAGGGTAGGTAGGTATGTAAGTAGGTAGGTATGAGGTAGGTAGTTAGGCAGGTACGTTTGGTAGGTAGGGTAGGGTAGGTAGCTTACTTAGTGCTACCTGTGCGAAGCCGGGGCGGGCAGCTAGTTTTTGTATAAACTTTCAACTAAATAACAAGGATTAATAAGTTCGTACCCTTTTCCAACTAAACAATTTAAAACCACAGCTACAAAATGCCTTAATTTCAGACTAGACTATAACAATTGATGGAGCAGCTTTATGAATGAACCGAGTTGCGTCTAGACATAGTTCGCCTACGCAATGCACTAGACATTGTCTGGGAGGTCTTAAAGTAAGGTAGCTGTCAGACTTTAGGCGAATTTGTAGAATGACTTATTGGTGAGTGGGCTCTGAGAGAATCGTCAGTGTCCTGTCCATTATTAAAATTGATAGCAGAAAAGTTTCGTCAGTCGAGCACCTTGTAAAATTGTTGCCACCGTACCAATTTTTACTGCAATTGGTGTAATCCGGTACTGGTTTCCTACTTCGTTTTCTTTACGGAGTATGATTAGTTCGTGGCCCGAACTCAGAATGAATGACGACACGATATGATAGTTGTCCCTACTCCTGATACGTACTTGCCCGTTCGAAAAATTGAATTTGAAAATCGTTTTGATGGATCAACTACTTTCTTGGAGACCCCCTGGACTGTAGTCTTTATTTTTGGGAGATGCTCAGATTAAAATAATCAACACGCGTAGCATGACCTCTGTAAAACGGGTTTTGTTAACGCAAATAGACAAAGACAAAATTACAGATTGTGATTGTTTATCTGTTATTTTGTCTTTTCTCCCGTCGACAAAACCCCTTTTGTCGCACACGTGTTCGATGACATTTCTTTTGTTTTGATTTTAGGGGTATGAGGAACATCAGTTCACTCATCCTCTATAGAATATGGAGGATCCTCCAACCAGACGGGTGTTGTGTCTGGCGGGCAATTGCCCAAGGATTGATGTCGGATAGTCTTATATATGTGAATCGCGCGGTAAACTTAAATATCGCGATGCAAGATTTGTGACGTCAGGTCTTTGATACTTAGTTCGCATGTGGCGGTGTGGATGCCACATGATTATATTATTTTTGATGCGAGCTGGTAATCGTGATGTTAAAGCCTATGCATCATCGTATGGTCCATGATCTGTTGCCAAGTAATCGTTAAACTTACTTTTACAAAATGCCTCTGTGCCTAGTAGTTTTAGTGTATATTTTGAAACGTATTTTACATTTTTTTGTAAAGACTGCCCAATGACAATAACTCGCTCATCGCTATCAATGTAGTACATACCTCATATGTCCTTAACAAGGTCTGACAACATGTTTGATAACAAGCTCGATTTCAACCGAAATTAACTTCTTTATGTTACATGAAGAGTTATTTTTAGAATTTAATCCATTTATTTTCAAATATCGTTGTGTATTTTCGCGTATTTACTTTTACAATTTAGTCTAAAAGGAGATGTGAACGTGGATTGATGAATTGGGAAGATAAACATGAAATTCAAACTAATCCGTTTTTAGTTTAATTTAATTTAAAGTAGCGTAACCCGGATTCTAGATTTAAGTAATTATAATAATAGACTCATCCCAATTACATGGAACTGTGGGAACAAACTTATCGTAAAGCATTTGACATCTACAAAACCACACTCGGCTCGCGTTGTGGATTACGGCCCACTCTCTCTCACAGAGAGGACACCTGTCCCAGCAGTGGGAATTTTTTGACTGCCTTGTTGGTCTAGTGGTCGCAAGCGCTACTGCTGCGCATGAGGTCCTAGGTTCGATTCCCAGGTCGGGCAAAGTGTTATTGGGATTTTCTGTCTGGAATTTCTCAGTAGCAGCCCGGAGTCTCGATTTGTGCCCGGTTGATGGCAATAGGCTCCCCTATTACATGGGACTGAAACATAACTGGCAAAATGTGGTTGTACTATAGGTACACCTCTCCAACCCAACCCTTCGGAGAAACAAGGCGTGATGTTATGTTCACGCCTACCAACCACCTATCTGTATATAATTATCTATACATATAATAAAATAGTAACGAAGACGAACCTGTACATTGAATATTTTTGAAAAAAGGCATTGCTACGAGGCGTGGGAACAAGTCTAATGACGGAAATTTTATAATTTTTGTCCGTTCGTCTGGATGTGTGTTCCGGATTGGCGCAGAAACTCTTCTATATTAGGTACAAGTATTAGTATTACAGCATCTCAAAAATATCATATTTTTTTCCTGTCTTCATTCCAAGACCTGCCGATCTATTCCGTGAAAATATCACCGTGAAAAGTTAGGTGAAGTGAGCTTGAAGTGAACTGTCACTAGTGTCAATTCCTAGCATCAGGAGGAATGACAGCTTACTTTAAGATCACTTCACCTAAGTTTTCACGGTGAAATTTTTACAGAATTGATCGGCTGCTTCCGGTGTGATTACCCCGGAAAGTGTCAATCGATCTGCCTAGTCTTATCCAACTATGTTGGGGTCGGTTTTCAGTCTAACCGGCTGCGGCTGAATACCATTATTTTACATGGAGCGACTGCCTATCTGCCCTCCACAACCTAGTAACTGGGTAATACTATATCCCTTGGTAAGACAGGTTGTCAGACTTTCGGGCTTCTGACGAGCTGGAACGACTGTCAAAGATTCACGAATGACAGCCGGGACCAATGGCTTAAAATGCTTTCCGAGGCACGGAGGAGTCGCGGTACCTATGCAAAGATGGTCACCCATCCACGGACCAACCTTAACCTGATGGATCAACCCGTGCGGCTGTTATAACTTAGCCACCGGAAAGTGACTGTGTTTGCCTGTTTGGTTGATTTTCGTTTATTCCTTTTGCCCATATATTTCCTAAGTTTGTATTTACTAGGCGTAGAGTCGTAAGTAGACGAAAGTAAAAGTAAATTAAATCCACGTTGTGTCCGTGCCCACGTAGAACTGCGTGTTGGTTGATATATTTACTTTGCCCAAGAAAATGTCGTAGTGGAATAAAAGCTTGTATATACTGGCGCGCATGGTCGCGCTACGCAACACCGGGAATTGTTCTATCGTGAAGTTTTCTTAGAAATTGTATGGTTAAAGTCGCGTCGCGATGTCGCGTCGCGCCTGTTTGCAGCAGCCTTTAAGCTTAAATAAATATTGATGGATTGGTACATATTTTAATGAGTTTTAAAGTTTGGCTACGTGACTGTCGTTTTCCTAGTCGATATCCTCTTCGTCAATTATTTGTGAAGCCTTGATTTCGTCTTAGAGTCACATTGATTCTATAAATAAAAACAGATGAACTCGTCATAAAAGAAACAGGATCTCCATACAATAAACATCGAAACTTTTATCTCTGCGCTCAATTTCTTCTCAAAGTGTCTCCATCAAGATTAGGAACCCTCAACCTTGGAAACTATTAAGAGATGGACCTGCCTAATGTCGCAACATCGTGCTAATTGGCCGGAAATCCGGGACGCCAGAGACACGGATAACTATCTCCCTACATTAGTCGGCACGCACACTTTCACTTTACTCGGGGCAAAATATATAGGTTGCCTAGAAAAATAGAAAGGGTTGGCTACTAGGCTATAATATTCATAAGGATACAGCTTCCTTGGGAGGCTATAAAAACTTATCATGTCAACAATCCATTTACGCAGGTTGTTGATTTTGGCAAAGATTGTTCTTGACACATTGTTATTCGTTTGGAATTTCCACATCTAAGTAGCTTTAAATTTTTAACTGTATCTACTCCATTTATTATAAAATTAGATAAAAAACGGCTAAATATTGAAAATTATTGTGTATTTTTTTTTTTAATTAACTGCATTTTAGAGTTATTTTAACCCGTTAAAAGTAAATACGCTTTGCTTTGTTTTTATCTTGAAATTACGGAAAATATCGAAATAATGAAAGGGTGATAACCGTTATATTTGTCCTAATGTTATAATAAATGAAGTATATGCTTCAATAACCCTTCCTGATCCCCATTTATTGGTCCTTCGTGCAACATTGATTTTTGATACGAACTCTGTAGCTTACAATACAAGTCAAGTAGACAAGCAGTCCATTGTACACTGGTTTTAAATATGTTTGCAATTTTTGTTTCATGTGGTGTACAAATCATTTGTTTCATGAAGAGAAAGCATCGAAACACAATGGTTAATTATTTATTTATTTATAGTTAATTAAATCCTCGTGCAGACTGGCGCGACGCAACGGCGTGGCGTGGCGTAGTGTGTCGAACCATTTTCATAAAAATATAAAATGCCAAATGACTCGAAAATTGTTGACATTGTCATAAGGGTCATGAGGGGTCATTTGGTTGCAATAATATGACCTCTCCTACATTCCCTTAATGGATTGCCGACATATAACCAATCAATAACCCTGTATATCCCCAATAATACCAATATTTCTCTACATTTTAATTTAATTGTTAACTATTTCAAACAAGGGTTATAAAAACGTGTTTGTGTGTATAAAAAGTTCGGTGCACCCTTAACAAATATGAGAAGATAAGGCCCACAAAATAAGAATATTCGCACAAACCACCGCTGTATTTTGAGAGAATTGTCACTGCTGATGTGTCTGCGTCTGTGTGTTGTAAGAAAGATCCTTATCAGTAACTAGCACTAAAGATTGTAACACCATCTCCTTGAAATTGAGTAGCGTTGAAACTAATAAGCGTTCATACATAGTTCCTTCATTAATGTTAATGGTTACTGGTCTTATCAGTTAGTGTATCTGTTCTAAAGACGATGTTTGTAAGGAAGTGACACTATGCTTGAGTTGGTTTAAATCTCGGTAGAAGATCTTGAGATAAGTAGGCGCCTGACCTTTGCCTTAAAATAAATTATACTCCAGTTGAACCAAGATTAGACATTTAAATAAACCTTTTTTATTGTAAGTTGGTCAGTCAGAAAGCGTAACAGGTTCCTATGGAGAAGAACGGGCAAGAAACTTCACGGACACGGCTTCCAATCAAAATATTGTTACAAAATATTTGAGTCAAAATGTCTTTGTTTATACCTGCTTGCGAGTATATTGACAGTAGTTTGGTGCAACCTTAACTAAATAACTGGTTCTGGAGACAAAGTCTAGCTCCAATCCAAGGCTAATTCAAAGCTAATTCCACCAAGATTCGCCTAATCCTCCCACACGGTCTCGTTACCGTAGTCACGAATATATCACCTAAATGACTTACCGTAATGTCACTTGGTGTGTTTCCACGCTATTCGAGGGACCCCAAATTATATAAGTTTCGTTATAAAGGTTTGCGATGTTGAATGAGTAATTTCGTAGCCTCCTCTTGATGTAGGACATAGGTAGTGTGACTAATTATGCTGAAGAGTACAGTTCGACTCAAAGCCTCTCAGTCAACGCGCGGTATAAGCGAAAAAACCCCTCAGGCGACCCCCACCCCGCGCGGCGGGCGGCCGTCGCCGCGCGCTGATAAGAAACACTCCACTACAGTTTTTATTGCCTCTAGACCCTTGTTGTAAATTTTTATGGACTCTTGAATAAACAGACCATACTATAAAATGTAAACAATACTCGTGTGACGAGAGCTATATTTATAAACAAATATGTTATCAGAACTAGGTATGGTCTAGTGTTATATCGATTTGTCATAAAACTACTGTATCAATTTACACGAAATTTTGCAGGGTACATTATGAATAGATATGTTATCTAATAACAGCGTTTCCAACAGAAAATAACAGAAAATAAAAATCAGAAAAAATTACGATTGTGACGTCATGTACTAACGGTTTTTTACGTAACTTATTTTGGTCCAAAAATAACTTTGTAACATGTTTTATATAACAAAGTTTGTGTTTCATATTAGTTTATGTAATTATAATTGATTAAAAACCACTTACCGGTGATTACACACGGAAAAACTCAAAATATAACCACTTTCACTATCTTCACTAACACTTTGTTTACAAAATCTTTGTTGGTCCAAAAATACGTTAATTATGACGATATTTAGTGAAAAAATTATCTACAACGGTATAATAACTACTTATATATCACTAAACACGCACTTCCCGTCGAAAAACACTTTTTTTTGTATTTATTATGCAGATAGACACTCGTAAACCGTCACTTTTCAATGAACTTTTGACGTCTCTCTATGCGTCACTTTCAACTTTTTTTTTACGGTCGCGTTCCGATATTTTTCAATTTTGAATGTTTTGTCGACGGGAATATCCGTCAGGCTATAGAGCAAAAATACCCACAGACGATATTAGTCCGTAACAAAGTTACAATAGGAAGCAAATCCGCCTGAGGTAGGTGGCAACCCCCGGTTGCCAGCGTTGCTTGACGGGTATTACTATCTGGCAAAATCGTATGGTTTGCGTTGCTTGAGCGGTTATGGCGGCTCGGAAGTTAGCTACTCTCTGCGCAGTACCCCTCCCCTCACCCCCGCTGACACATAAAATTGTTACTGCGCAGCGACTCGCTTCATGTTCCGAGCCGCCATTAAGTTTGAATCGAACTGTAGGTATTGTGACTTGAGTAGGGCAAAAAGTTTGTATGCGAGGTGAATAGACTTTTGTAAAGAGCTACGGATTAGTTTTTGGTTCGCAATGCCTCATTATGACTTCTAATGTCCGCCATGATGCCTATGACGTCATTATAGTATAGATATATGGATCAAGATAAATCCAATAGATGGGTTTAATTATCACTTCACACACAAGTTATCTAATTTCGTAAAACATTTTCGTAAACGATTAAGACTAATCTGTTTCATTTTGATAGTTCAACAACATTCATTGCGTTATTTACGTTGTTGAGCTGTTTTTTTTTTTCGATCTTATGAAGGATTAGCAATCTGTTTCAAAACGATTCAGATTGTGATTGATCGTGTATTACGCCATTAGGATACAGTTTAGTCACTAACCACACGAAAAAAAGAAGAAGACGCCAAAACTTTTTTTTTTACAACAACGGGGAAGATCTTGGTCTGAATCTTACCTGATGGCTTTTTGATTTCATACAATTTTTATTCAGGAAGCCTTCCAAGATTAACGTCTCTCCAAAACTTTTACCCAAGTTTAAAACATAAACAACGGTAAAATGTTTCCGTTGCTCGCAGATTATCGCCGAGCCTGGTTATAAGCAAGACGAATTTCACCATTGTAATGTGCTAAATTCTCAAACTAATTTGTTTAACACCCTCCCTACATTTTGGGGTTATTACGAGTACTGTAAACCGCATGGCGGTGGTAAAAAACCAATATAAGCTGGTCTCTTAGTCTATTGCAACTCCATACTACGTTGGGCCTGCGCGAGGCCTAAGTGTTACCAACGACGTGCAATCGACGATATACCTACTCTAATTTGCTTTGTAATTTACGGTAGAATTTCGTAATTTAAACGTTTAGGTTGAGTAATTCGTTTTTAGCAGAGATGCAAGACCGAAATTCTAGTGTAAATTGGGTAGAAATAACTCTGATGTATATGCATACGTGGTCTTAGATAGAAAAAGTGGTAAAACATAGTGTACCTACATAATTAGATGATTTTGTTGTGTTTTGTTTAAATTAATATGAAAAGGTTCCTTTAACTGTATAGATGTTTAAGCAGTTGTATTATGGCCGATTCCTATAATATACGGACCGTTATCGGTTAAAATTAAGACTCTTGTATCTTTACCAATAATGAAGCAAAGGCCAGAATACTGATAGTTTTACATAGTAGACACAATGATATGGAAGTAGGTACCTATCACAGGTAAAACTAGCTTACTAATCTATTTATATACCCAGTTTGGCAATAAAAAAAACTACCATTGGTACGCAAAACGATTCGTTTTTGTTTATAGGAACCGAGCGTTAGAGAGTTTATTAACCAATCAGTGACTTTTTAATATAATATTAAATTACAATTTTAAATAAAAATATAGTATGTACAAGTAGGGCCTTATCGAAACTTAAAAAAAAGGGGGGAAGAGCTCATTGGGCTATTATAATTAATGACAATAATATCATTCTCAAACGCTAAATAATAAAACAGAGTTTCTAAGGAACAAATTAAGAATAAACAGCAAAAAGGAAATGAAAGTTTGTTTAAGATAGGTACCTATATAAATGTAACAGCTTGCAATTAACGATTAAGTTATTTACACAATACACGAACACAGCTGGTTCAACGAATTTGTAGAGTTACAGTCTTGTAGTTGAATCATTGTGAATAAATTGTTACAAGTTGTTCATTCCAACAAGCTTTAGGGGAACAATGATGAATTAATGAACGTTTCACACAATTAAATCAATACAGTTTTTAGTGACCAATGTAACTTTTCCAACTGAGTTTATCTTGGACATCACTGACATCGGCGAAGAAAAACATAGATTTTTTCAATCGAATATTTAGGGTCAAATCTACTAGCGCGGGCTTTAAATTTGGCACCTAACTACTCAGATACAGGATTAATACGGTATCACTGTTCAAAATATTGATCTAACTCTCTTTCTCAGTATCGATCAGTGCCACCCATCGCAGTCTTTTTAGAGACAAAGGCAATGCATAGTCCTATATTAATGTGCACTTTCTTCTTGTTACAGATGACCCGAAAAATATCATCGTCCTAACAGACACCAAAGAGGAACAATGTGAAATTATGAACTGACACACACACATGATTTCAACAACTAACTTCACACAAACACCGACAGATGTGAACACACTACATTACGACTGTAGGAACATAACATTTAACTACAAAAATGCAACACAAAACTGTACATACGATACTTCGGACGAGTACGAAAATTCGGGTTTCGGGAAGACGAATTTCACGAATGCGACATACGCGATGTCGAATGACAATTTTACGGAATACGCTGAGATCCCGTATTACATAAAAGCGACATCGATGACGTTCTGTATAGTGATAATGTGTCTCGGTGTGATAGGGAACGTGATGGTACCAATAGTGATACTAAAGACTAAGGATATGAGGAATTCGACGAACATTTTTCTGGTGAACTTGAGCATTGCAGATCTGATGGTGCTTCTGGTGTGTACGCCGACTGTGCTGGTGGAGGTCAACTCTAAGCCGGAGACGTGGGTGCTAGGAAAGGAGTTATGTGAGTATTGCTTATTTATTTTTTATTGATAGAAGAGAGTATAATCTGGTCTTGCAACCAGCGATGGTAATGAAAATTCTGGTCTTTTGGTCCGCGACTACAAAAAACCTCTGGTCCCTTTTCATCCATCTCTAGATAACAAATTAGACGGAGTACTGATTCATAATTCATTCATCATAGACATTTTGTCTAAGAAAGATATTTCAACAAGACGCAACACCGTTAGACCGTATGTGCTTAGCACTATAATATTCAAATCTTGTACACGCTATAGAACACTACACGTTGCTCCCTTGACAATGAATGCAGTTGCACTTTTAAGGTCCTTAACAAAAGCGACAACTTCATACAATATGAAACGTGTTCTATCTTCTTGGAAGGAAGTGGCAGCGAGCTCTTTAAGTCTCTAATGAGCTAACGCCTAGCAGTTTTACACAAAGGATTCTTGAGAAGGAAATAGAATAGTACACCCCGATTCAAACTCAATGGCGGCTCGGAACATGAGGCGAGTCGCTGCGCAGTAACGAATTCTTGGGTCAGCGGGGGTGAGGCGTGGGGTTCTGCGCAGCGAGTAGCGCACATCCGAGCCGCCTAAAGTTTGAATCGAACTAAATAAACCCTATGCCGAATATACCAACGATATTACTTTTGTAATACACACAACGCTCAGATTGACTCCAGGATTGCTATTACGAATGTAACATGGTACTGAAAAGCGCGTGGCAAACCTCTGTGTCTTCCATTCCATTGTAAAGAAGCAACTTCCATCCATAATAAATACTTATTGAAAATTGTCCTTGATACCTGATACACCCAGTAGTAGACGCTGAAGTGAAAACGTAATGTACCTTGGAGTATAACAAATATTTTATTTTAAATTCAGCTGTTTCTGAAATTTCATAGCTCTATTGAGAATTCAAACTGCTTCAGGTAGGGTAAGATTGCATTCATAACTTTATTTCTTTTATTCTCAAAAAAAAAACAAATAATACTTTGCACGACTCAGGAACAGAACGCAGGAGCAAATCATTCTGATTAAACTGAAAGTTAAATAAGCTAACATTCCTGTGCCTTAATAAGGTCCTTAGTTAACTTAATAAATAAACCTTTATTATCAGACTACAATAAATCCATGCAGGTAGTGTTAGTAAAGAAAACATAAAAGTAATATTAGTATCGAAATATTAATCTAATGTTAGGTATAGTCTCACAGCTGAGCCGAACCTCACACTATCCACGTAGGTAGTACGTACTTGCACACTCGCACACGTATGAAGTCCGACCGAGTGACGCAGGATTGGACAATCCTAACTACCGCACAAAGTACTCAAGATGCTGTGGGAACTGGCACGCATTCTGCGGAGGATTGAGACACACTGGTTTTTAATGATGGCATGAAACCCATAAAACCTCCCCTCAGCAGATATTCCTGAAACGCTGCAAAAACGCGGAAGAATGCGCCCCCGCGTCGCTAAGGCTCGTGCATGCGACACCGGTAATTGTTCTACCGTGAAGTTTTTTTAGAAGTTTTATTATTAAATCCGCGTCTCGCTGTTCCGTCGCGCCTGTGTGTAGGTGCATTTATACTGCACATGCAGGGCGTTGTTTGGCCTTTTTTTGTTAGAACTCTATGTATCCAATGAACATCTTATAAACACTATGGAATGCAATAAATGAATATAAACCGTACTTGAGAACGACGCTTTTGAAAAAAATTACAAAATTAATATAATAACTTCTGTACAGAGGCGTACATTTGTGTCTTCAATCCAATCCATTGTCGAATAGATATATGCTATGGGCATAATCTATTCGATTATGGATAGGATCATCGGGGGGTTCGATTTATGCCCTAAGACGACGTGTGGCTCCGGATTTTTAATTTGTCTGTCTGTGATATCTTGTTTATACCTTTTTAATTGGCGATTTTGTCGTACTTAGTTGGGTTTTTCAGAAATATATGTTCAACAGTATATTTCTCAAAAATCCACCCGTAGTCAGGTAAAAAGCATTTTTCTCAAGTACGTATATTCAGAGCTCGTCAATGTAAGTAAGCATATACACTGTCAATCCTCTCAGTTATGGGCCATTAAATAAACATTAAGGCGTACAAATACTTTGGACCTGCTCCCACATTGAACGTTTTAAAGCAAGTGGGTTTATAGTGTATTTTTACAATTGCAATCGTTGTGTAGCAGTTGCTACTAATTCATAATCATATCAATTTATAATGCCATAGCATTTTTTTTTATCGTGTAATTATTTAACTGAACCTCAAGCAATTCCGATTCTGCTTTTCTAAAAATATTATTTAATACTCTAATATAATAATTGCGCCTCTGATTTTGTAAACCTCAAATAATTGGCGACCTAAAAATACTAAATTGCCAAGTAAATGCGACTAATTTGGATGTGCGCATGTATGCTCACATATCTAACCTAGTGTAACCATCCATCCATCCTAGCTTAATCACTGCGACCAACTGTGGGGTCTCACTGACACTAATGGGCCTCATTAGAAGGCTGAAAATCCCCCAAAGAGCAATGGAGGGCTATGCTTGAAGTTTCCTACGTGATCGAATCAGAAATCAAGATCCGTAGGAGAACCAAGGTAACAGACATAGCCCTAAGAATTGTCAAACTTAAATGGCAGTGGGCAGGATTCATTGCTCGCAGAACAGCTGATGGCCATACGGTTCTGGTGTGGCGACCACTTATCGGAAGACGTAGCGTTGGAAGGCCTCCCTCAAGGTGGAAGTGGAACGATGACCTGGTGAAGGCCGCATTAATGCACTGGATGCGAGAAGCACAGAACCGGTCGAAATGTGGTGTTCGGGGGCCTATGTCCAGCAGTGGTCTTTCGGCTGAACTGCTTTCCAAATAACACTTTGACTGCGTTAAAAATAATTAAGTTTTTTTCTGCACAGACCTTTTTTTGAATATAACTAAATCCGCGCTTTTCTATCGGCCTCCTAATTACGGAAATAATTAGCGTAAACTGTTGTGATTTGTTGACTGAATTGTAAACATAAAATTGAATCTATGACTTGTTTCGCCATTCTATTACAAGATAAAATTCAAAAATGAATTATAATTAATAAAGACTTTTATTAAAATCAGCTGTCGTTTTAACAGTCGCTCGTTAAACTAAGATTTTATCCGCAATCGATTGCCGGTTGCCATGGTTACAAGATAAAGCCACAGTTGCTCTTAATATTATTATATTAACATTAAAACGCAATCTTTATTTCCCGGAATGTCCATAAAAGTCTTTTGAAAAAGCGGTGGCTACATTTTATACGTTCGACTACCAACCTGACCACCCTATATTTTTGAATACTTCGGAAAAATGCATTAATTTTATAGCGTTTTAACATTAAATTCCCATTTATGGGACGGCTTGATTATGATTTTAGCGCAAATTGTTGAATAAATGTGATGTTTCCTTATACAAATATGAATGGCGTTCCGAGTAATTTTGAACCGTTTTTATTTAATGAATAACTGTAAAATATCATCAAATCTCTTTATAATGGATATTTTAAACCGTAAGAGGCGACTAATGGATTCAAATAAGGTGTTTGAGCGGTATACATTTTGGGTTACCCAATTAAAGTAGGTACTTACCAGAGATATGTACTATCGCAGAAAACCACCACAGGACTATTCTTGCTTGCAGCGCTCGTCGTTATAGAAACGCTTACCTACGTTCATCAACAATAGGCGGCAACAGATGTGTTCATCGTGTGCAAGGAATTTTGTTATAAGTGCTTAGTTATGGGTTGCCGCGATGGTACCTAATTCAATACAAAAGGTGTTATTGATATCTTAGTGTAGGACGCATTCCGCCTTTAAACAAAATATAAGTAAGTTTGAATTTATACATGAATTTTTATATTTTATTAAAAAGAACATCATAGGTACAAGAGGAACAAGGAGTGTATGCCAGCGAGTTTTTAGATTCAAATAAAAGGTCAAGCCGGTTTTATTAAAAGTTTCACCTATTATTAAAAGTTTGGGGACGGAACAATAGACAAAATGACAGCTTCACAATAACAATCTGTCATTTTGTATATTCTTCTCTTTTCTATGGTGGTCATGCTAGAAAGAAAGAAAGAAAATACGTTTGTTTGATCAATATCCGGTAAGTAAATCTGTAAACAAGTGTGACCTAATAACAGCTACGGTCATTTATATATGAATTGTTAAATACGTAGGACAGTCAGCTGCAAAGAAATCTCACCCCCTAGCCCCTATTTTTTCATTGCTAGGGGGTGAGATTTCTCTGCAGCTGACTGTACGTAGGAAAATAATCCACACTCGAAAGTATAGTGTCCGATATTTTTTTTTTGTAGTTTTTTCCATTACGATTTCCGCCTAATGGAAAAAGGATGTTCTAGTGTCCTACTATAATACATTTATTAAATTAAGGTCATGAAATACAATATAAATAAACCACTTGAAATCTATAGGTATTTCCATGGATCAATTGATTTAAAATATTGATAAGGTGGAAAAGTACTGGAAAGCAGAGGCTGATTAGATAAGGTAAAAACTGTGTTATTATATCCCTACATTCAAATCAATCTGCCTTTTCCCACGTATGTTGGGGTCGGCTTCCAGTCTAACCGGTTGCAGCTAAATACTAGTATTTTACATGGAGCTACTGCCTGTCTGACCTCCTCAACCCAGTAACTGGGTAACACGATACCCCTTGGTAAGACTGGTTGTCGGACTTTCGGGCTTCTGAAGACTCGTAACGTCTGTCAAAGATCCAAGAATGACAGTCGGGATCAACGGTTTAGCGTACTTTCCACGGCACAGAGGAGTGTCGGTATGAAAAGATGGTTACCCATCAACGGACAAACCCCGGCAAGCGTAGCTTAACCGACCGTCGATGGATCGACCCGTGCGGTTGTTATTACTTAGTAATACTTAGCCACGAGCTCCTCGTCGTTTCGATTACTCAAATTCTCAGATTCTCAAATCTTTATTGCATTCCATAATGTTGATAAATACAGTTGGTAGGCTTAAAATTAAAGACACAATTATGGACCCTGTCGGGCACAGCATAGTAGGAGAGAGGAGGAAGAGCGCATTACCTATGTATACAGATAAAACAGTTTTGAATTTTGATTGCCAAAACTGGTCCATTCTATATTCTGGGTGCCATTTAACATGCAAACTTCGGAGTATTATAATGTAAATGGTATTTTAAAAAAGATGTTTTGATTTCCTGACCTTAACATTGCAATTATTTTAATAATAGACTCTGAGCTATGTTTGGCTAGCCATGGAACTGGTCCTCGGTTGCGCAGTTCAAATTGGTTCGGTATTTAATAAGGTAGCCGAGTCTTTTTTAATTTGGTCTATTGGGAGGCTAATATTCATAATAGGTTATTAAATTGTCCTTGCTGTAGATATCTTACTCCTTATCTTACTAATATTATAAATGCGAAAGTTTGTGAGGATGGATGGATGTTTGTTACTCTTTCACGCAAAAACGACTGACGGACCTGGATTAACACATAGGATACTTTTTATCCCGATATTCCCATAGGATCGACACATATGCGGGTGAAACCGCGGGGCGCTGCTAGTAAAATTATATAGTAAGCTCGGATAAAAGCTTGTACAGCCTCTTCCGCCTCCATAAACACCATAACACCTGTAACGTTCCCAGTGCTGGAATACAGGCCTGCGAGAGTGAGTGGGCCGTAATCTACCACGCGGGCCCAATGCGGGTTGGTAGATGTCACATGTCTTCGAAATTCTAGAACATGCCGGTTTCCTCACGATGTTTTCGTTCACCGATTTGAGAGTGCTGATGAAATTATTTACAAAAAGTAAAGCCTGCCTGGGGTCGAACCTGACCTTACAGCTCGTATGTCGGGGCCGTTACCGTTGGGCCATAACTGTGCTTGTCCTTATTCTATTGAGACTCTGTAAGTAGGTACTACGCCTAGGCCCCCTTAAAAAAAAAAAACATTTTTTATTTAAGACGTTTTTCTTAACATTTTATTTATTTTGAAATGCTAATTGATTGTTTGAAAGTCGCATCCAAATGTTCATCTTTTGATTCTAATTTGAATGCTACAAAAAAATGAATCTGCCTAGCCTTTTCCCAACTCCGTTGGATTCGGCTTCCAGTCTAACTGGATGCAACTGAATACCAGTTTTTTACATGGAGCGACTGCCTATCCGACCTCCACAACCCAGTAACTGAGTAATACGATACCCCTTAGTAAGACTGGTTGTCAAACTTTCGGGCTTCTGACGACCCGTAACGACTGTCAAAGATCCACGAATGATAGCCGGGACCAACGGCTTAACGTGCTGTCCGAGGTACGGAGGAGTCTCGATATGTAAAGATGGCCCACCGACCAACCCCGACAAGCGTAGCTTAACCTGATGGATCGACCCGTACGGCTGTTATTACTTAGCCACGAGCTCCTCCGATTTGAATGCTACAAACTTATCAATATTACTTACATAACACAATATCTCGCCTATAATCCCCGAAGGGTTACGAAGAGGTGTAACTATAATACACCCACATTTCGCCATTTTTCAGTATCAGGCTCGTTCACACTGGCGCGACTTGTCGCGCGACGCGACTTTAACAATACAATTTCTAATAAAACTTCACGATTGAACAATTGCCGGTGTCACGTCGCGCGACAAGTCGCGCCGGTGTGAACGAGCCTTTAGTCAATAATGGAAATTGGTGAAGCCAAAAATGTTGTCCTCACAAAATTGGAAAACGAATACAAATAAAAACGGGACCACATTTCAAAGCATGGTATTGTGCCAAACCGCCATATTTGAACAGTTGTCACTTATTGCTTATTGTCAGATAGACGGGACAATGTTCCAGGGTCAAGAGGTTATGTGTATTGGAATCCATTGTATTGCGGATCGAAGGTCGCGGACGGAAGGAGGTTTCATTTTCTTGAAACTGGAAATAGCAATTTTTTTGTAAGTAACCAGAATAACCGCGATATTTTTTTTATTTTTAGACTCTTTAGTTATTCGGATTGTGCATGACCTCTTTAGATCATGACCAATCCGAATATCCAAAAAAAATATCCTAGGTCTTAAGGGAGGTCTGAATCCCTTCAGACCTCCCTTAAGACCTAGGATATTTTTTTAGGGAGGCGTGAACATCGATTCACTGTTACAATATAAAGTAGATATTTAATGTTAAAAATCATCTGCCGAGGAGTTTTCAAACTACTTATGTTTAATTCAACTTCCAATGCTTCTGAAAAACAGAAGAGATTTAAAAGAAAATGTTCAGAGAACGGAGGGAGGGGTAAAAATCACCTGAGATGGATAAGGTTTAAGTGGTGGAGATAAATAAGACCAAGTGAAATTGTCAACATAAAGAAAATTTATTAGAATAAAAAGTATGGGGGAAGGTAGGTATATGGTCACAAACACCTTTGGGAGTAGCACTCTCCTGGGTCAGCTTGCTGCAGACGCCAGGGAAGGTGACGGTAGGCGGAAGGTCTTGCCAGAGACTCTTACCTTACTTTAGGCTAGCTTTGGGCTTCCTGTAGCGTAACGACTCTGTGTGTCCTTGCGATAATATGTAAATATTGACCCGATAATGTGTTAGGCCTCGTGCAGACTGGCGCGAAGAAACACTGGTAATTGTTCTACCGTACAATTTTCTTAGAAATGAAAAAATTAAAAAAAAGTGGCCGTAGCAAGCGACGTACGCGGGAAATTCGAAAATACCGTATAAAATCATCAATATAGAGCATAGCATAACATAGCATAGCATGGCATAGAATAACATAGCAATATTGAGTGCTAAAAGCAATATAACTAACTCCCCTAGCGACAGCGATAGTGCAACAGTTACGCGATCAGAATAAAGCTGTTTATATAAAATATACAGATTCGAGCTAGTATTGTTCTGTATACATCTTTTTACACCAAAGGTTGGGGTCCGTCTGTCAGCTGTAAACAAATCAAAATACGTTTTTAGAATATCCAATATTTTTTTTATCCATAAGGCTTATTGACAGAGGTGGTTCTTAGTACCAGAGACCCAAAACCGTTATACATTACGGTACAGGTATTGAAGAATATTGGTTAAGTACTTCTACGACTAAGGTTGCCGCTATCTGGGTAACCCAAGACGAAGAAACATGTTACGTCTTTTAGGTTACCGTTTTAATATCGGTTACACACACACATGCGCGCCCTTTGACTAATGCTGACGGCACGTGTAAGATAGGGGTAATTTTTATTTCGGTAACCGGTGTCAATACTGGTTGTATCAATTTAAGGTAGCCTTTAAAAATACCGGTAAAAAATATAAATGTTGTAACCGAAAAAATACTCGCATTGATCATACCGGTTTCAGTGCCTGGTTACGGCTACCTATCAAGCTATACATTTCCAGTATAAGCTGATCTCGCATTGTATAGGAATTCCCTACAATGAGAGGTCAGCATATACAGGAAATTATAGCTTGATATTTCGCCGGGTGTACATCCACATTTCGCGTAACTCCACTGCAATGGGATGCGAGTCCCATTGCCAATACTTGATACAAATCCGGATTCAGAGATACGACTGAGATTTTCCTGATATTACAACTCAGCAGTAACTACATTTGCGACCACTCTACCGTCTACGTCAAAATAGTAATCTCTTAGTAATTCAACTTTTTGAGAATACTGACAATACGGAAACGATGTATCGATGATAAATGTTCATAAGACGGAAAATAATTCAGTACCCTCCTTTTGTAGTAGTCGTGAAAACTCAATACTTTTCTTTGTATTTTATGTAGTTTATTTTCAAATAAAACTAGCAGTAAGCCAAAGAAAATAAAGTCGCTATTCGCTTGTAATGGACACCCACTAAATAGGTGACCATTCGAAGCACATGCCGACTTTGTGCTAAACGACCGATAGAACCAGATACAAACACAACACCACAGCTAAAAACTTCTCTTATTTCTTAAACAATAAGGTGGGAATTCATTCGTAAATTGTTTCGGAAGTCGAGACCGCGAAACGCCCTAATTAAGTGTAATAAAGTAAATGTTCAGCGAAGATTGCACGCGCGACTTTTTATCGCACGATTTTTTATCGGTGATCACTTGTGGAATTTAATCGCTTGTGAGTTCATAATTGGAGCACTTTTGCTCGTCTATTTAATGAATGTGGTTGAAATCCTATCTTTCGTTTTTTACCTACTTCCCCTAATCCAATTGGGTTGGAATTTTGCTAACTAGTGCAGTTTTGATGACAGAACAATTTTCTGGTATCACAAAGCTGATTTGATAAGGGAGACTGACAATGGCCGTTAGTGAAACATTTTCATGTAAGTAAAACCAGTACTTAACAAGTTATTTCCAATTATTTTATGGTGATTTCATTTGAAGTCCACAGAAAACAGAAACGTTAATATATTTCCGGCTTTTTATGTACTGAAAATGTAAAAATAATAAGCTTTCAACACGCAGTACTGTAATTACGGAACTTTTATTGACTCAAAGGCATTCGGAGGTATTGTTTTATTTTCATTTCGTGCTTATTTTCATTAAACAAACAGAGGTATGTGACCATTAATTAGAGTGCTGGAACATAAAAATTACGAAGTCATGATTAGAGGAAGTAGTGTCATCGTGCGTTTTGGTAATAGGCGATTATGAGCTTGGTTACTGGGTTGTGGAGGGCAGATCGAGTCGCTTCATGTCAAATACTGGTATTGCTGCATCCGGTTAGACTGGAAGCCGAGCCCAACATAGTTGGGAAAAGGTTAGGCAGATTGATTATCTATTATGAGCTTATGATTATGATCATCAATCATTACAAAATATACTAAACAGATAAAGCAGATCAATCACTGGACTCTATCCATAAAAGTATCCTTTAGTAGGCTTTCCTCTCTGCAATTTTTTATTCATTAAGCGCACGAAAGACCAGAATAAAGCCAGACATGCCAAAATATTTTGTTTCGCTAAAGTGAAAAAAACAAATATAGGTATAATACATTTATTTCCTTACTTGCGATAAGAATAGACAAAAAACAATCAGAATGTCACTAAAACAATCCGGAACATCTGTCACCTACAGGTGACTCTGGGAATTATAAATGGACGAGCCTACAATACCAACAGAGGGGCAATTTCCGTAATTTTTAAGAACGTTCGCATTCGCATCTCATTCGCAATCTGTCAAATACAATCAATTTACCAACATTTTTGACAAGTTTGACTTTTGATTGCGACTTGAATGTGAATCCAGCCCTAGGTAACCACCTACCAACTGTCCGGGACCCCAGGGTCCCGAGATACGTCAATATCTACTTAATAAAAATCTTAACTTCATTCATTCATTCACTGATAGACAACGCACAGCCTGAAACAAAGCTCCTTACATAACGAAAGTGAGCATAAAAGAAGGATTTTTGAAAATTTACCCCCTAAAGGGGTTGAATAGAGGATGAAAGTTTGTATGAAAGTTCGTCATTTCTTCCGGTGGGCAATCGTATCGAGCACATGGCTTTTCAAGATATAACTTCATATCCAGATATGAATAGTTGTATACACAAATCACGTATCCGCAGTACCTTACCATCGTTTGGCACACCACTTATATTAAAAACGTGAGCAAAGCCCGTAGCCAAATAGTGCTGGATTTCCACGTTCCTGTGGAAAGAGATCTTCACGATGTTTACCCGACTGGCCTTGGAAGGGCAGTAATGTAATTTTATAAAGTAACTAGTATTCATGAATTGTTCCTTTTGATTTTTTTAAATAATTATAACCTTTTTTGCTCAACACAAGTTATTGTCTTTAAAAGTGGCGCAAAAATTGCGGCTATATGCCTCTAATGGACCTTAATAACAATGTAGGATACTAGACTTAGGATGAATTATAATTATAACCATAATATAACCTAACTTTGACTAGAATTTTGACACTGATTACTACAGATGGTTCACTCCGCATTTTAGGTATGAAGCTACAAGTACGCGGCGGGCTCGTCTTGTTGGGCCAATTCAGTGAGTGTGACGTAGTCAGAAGATGTAAGAGTTACGCGATAGAAAGTGAGGCAACGTAGGTAATTAGCGCTGTGCGACCTTTTTTTTTTTTTTTTTTTTTGGGTGGGAAATCATCAAATAACTTCTCCCGCTCTGGGCGGAGCGGGAGGGCGTGTCAGACTCTTACTGACTAAAACCCACCCGTGTTCCTTCAGTTGCCTGTGTTGCCAGGGGCCACGGTATCCCTTTCGGACTTTCCCGCAACCCCGGCAGGCATCGGCCCTGGTGGGCCCCGCCATTGGTGCTGACATCGCCGTGTCTGTCATCGCAGTGCTCTGCCCAAGCCGGGCAGACCTCCACCGTATGCTCCACCGTGTCCTCCTGGCGATCCACACAATGGTGACACCCGGGCGCTTCCTCCCGCCTTATCCGGAACAGGAACCTCCCGAAACAACCGTGTCCGGTGAGGACCCGTGTCAGGCGGAAGGTGAGGACGCCGTGGCGCCTCTCTAGCCACTCCTCAAACAGGGGACTTATCGCCGCAATTGTGGCGTGCCCAGCGCTGTGCGACCTGAATTGCACTTTATTGTGTCATAGCGAGAGTCGATTTTTATTTCAATGATTTTGCGGAGTGCATCGGTTGCACCTCAAATCACTAAATGCGTTTAGCATTTAAAGGTATTTAAAACATCATTCTGTTTCTGTTAATCGTTTGAAGATGATAGAAACAGTATTACGTTTTAGATAGGCTCTAAATTTTTATAATTTAAAATTCGTATAGATAATAGGTAGTCTCTTTAATTAAAAGTTTGCCCATTTATATTTTATAAAAGAACTTTGTTTCCTTCTGTTTGTAACAAAATGGACGTCGAGTACAATACCCTCTTCCTTTCTTGGAATCGTTAAAAAATTACCTCACTTGCGCTATATTTACTAATTTTTATTCAAAACAATTATTAAATACCAAAGTGTGTTCTGACCCTTAGCCACATGGCCGAATGAAATCAAAACAAGTGTTCCTGGAAACGAAGTGCTTTTTTTACGAGCTTTTTATTAAGTGGCTGTTATAGTCTTTCAGGTATATAAAGTGGAAATAATGAGGTGTCACGGATTTAGCAACATCATCGTTAAATTAATGTTCTTCACGCTAGATAGCAACTAGTTGCTAGTTGCGTCATTTGTCAGTTTTTTATGATTATTAAATGATGCAGTAATTCTGACTTCGTCTTTGCAAAATGTCGAAATATCAATTGCGTTCGCTATTAAATTAAAATGTAGGCAATAAGCTGTTCCCTGAATTTAAAATTAAATAAAAAACATGACAAAAAATTCTTATAAAATAATTATATATAATTAGGTAATTTTTTTTTTAATTACCTTACTTAAATAAAATGATATTGGGGATAAGCTTCAATTTAAATTTAAACAAATAGGTATTTAATCAAAATAAACTATGTAGGGAAATATATTGGCAGTAATATATTAACTAGGCAGTAGGTATACGCGTTGGAAACACGATCTGATAAAGCTGGCTCGATAGAATAAATTCGCAAAGTTACCTCATATTGACTAATATTTTCCTCTTTTTTATATAAATAAGTAATTTTTTTATTATGATTAATTTACTAAAATAAAGTTCATCGATGACTGGAGCGTACAAACGCCATAGTTTTTTAATTCAAGAGCAATATGATTAAAATAACAACGAAAAGCATTGAAATAGAGCTAAAGTGTGGTTATTTTCTTAACTCTTTACACGTAAAGAAAAAGACAGAGACACAGGAAATGCTCTAAAAACCAGCCTACAAGTAAGCACTTAATTTATCCGCCATGTCACTATAAGGCCAAAAGGAGTGGGAGGATCGGCCAGGCCAGACAAAGGTCTGTTCCTATTAATCAAGACATCTGGGATCAATAAGTACGGAATTTATTGCCAAAACATTTCAGTGTTACCCTCGATTAGCCGAAATTGCCTCCTTGCTATGGTATCCTTTGTAATTTGTAATTGGCCATAGTTTTTTTTTTTTATCCAATTATATCAATGACTCAATAATAATTATTTCTATAGTATAAATATTTTTTCATATGAATTTGAATGTCATAATGTATTTTTAGTAAGTAAGTAAGTTTGCATGCATTAGTTTTAAGCAAAATTCTTCGATGTTTAATAATACCTTGTATACCATGTTTTATGCAAATTAAATTTAATATCTGTGTGATGATTGATAAAAGTACCTTTATGATATAGCTTTGATATAAGTTTTACAAAACAGAAAAATTGTTTGTGATTTTAGATTTACCTACCTAACGTAACACCACGCTTGTTAGCGCCAAGGGTACACCCACATTTCGCCAGTTATGTCTAAGCACCATATAATAGGGGGCGAGCGTATTAGCATAGGATAGAATAGTGGAACAACTCACTAACACTTTGCCCGACCTGGGAATCGAAATCGAAATGCTCAGCAGCAGCGCTTGCGACCACTAGACCAACGAGGCAACGAGGATCATAGATTTTTATTGAAAATAGAGCTGTTTTGCATTAAAACAAAACAGTTATTATGTTATGAAAAACATAACATTTGTTTGAAGAAGCAGTCTTAAAATCTTACCTGGTAATATAGGAATTAACGTAAATAAGTATGTCTCGTTACCTGTGTGTGCACCCACCATCATACATCCACCCAGGATTCAGCTAGCAGAGTCTGTCACTGTCAAGTGTCAATCATAGAAGTCTTCAAATACCTACTCCAGCAAGGCCTTTGTACAAATGTTATGTTTTTCATAACATAATAACTGTTTTGTTTTAATGCAAAACAGCTCTATTATGTTTCCTTCAAAACATAACATTTGTTTGAAGACCTGTTTGTTATCTGCTGGTGAAAAAATACCTGAAGGATGTAGACGCTATGTGAATTAAAAATTATATGGAATGAACGAATATTTCGGTCTAATTCATTCAATGTTCATATGAAAATTTAAGAGTTTTCAATCTATTTATCCCAGAAAATCCAAACATAAACACATCTTCCATACAATGTAAATTATTACCTTATTTAAGGTGAACATGAATTCAAAATCAATGAGATTGAAATTGAATAATAATCTCATCAACAAAAGATAATTGGATCAATAATAATATCTTTAATTAATACAAGTTAGGTTATTTACCTACAAGTTATGAGATCAATAAAATTTACAAATATTTTTGAATCTCATAGATATGTAATTCTTGTAAAGTTGTGCGAACACAAACTCAATGTCATACACAAATTGTTAAAATTCAATTGAAACTGATATTTAATTAGGATCTTGTTAATAAAATGGTCAATTGATTCGTGAAGTAGTAACGCATGTCAATGAAGTTTCATCATTTGTTAATAAAATTAACATGATGTACCCCATATTTAAATATTATCGTTTATTATATCCTCTTCCCATCTCACAGAGAAGAGAACTTTGTCCCATCAGTGGGAACATTTTTTTTTTTTTTTTTTTAAATATTTTTATTTAAACGTTACCTCACACTAGGAATTTCTCCTGTATTGTGGGTGCGTTTACAAACATTTAAACTCACATACACGAACAGCTAGACCCGGAACAACTACTTAGAGGTCATACCAATACTTGTTCCGTGCGGGAATCGAACCCGCGACACACAGCGCAGCAGTCAATCGCTTAACCACTGAGCCAACCGTGCTGTCATCATGCTGCTCCGTGGTGTCACAACATTAGGTATAGGTTGAGCATTCTAAATTCTCTTGAGAGGTAGCACTCTCTTTTACTACTTTACAAAAGTAATCTTTCTGTAAGCCTAGCGGCTCTTTCAGTTCCATTTCTTGTCATGATCTGCTTTCCAGTCTGCCTTCCGAAGGCTACAACAATAAACTACGTTGAGTATCCTCTGTCTTAGTCTGTTTAAAAATAATTTAGGCTATTCTGAGGAGAGACAACTTCTCCTTCAAGGAAGCTTAGCCACACCTGTTATTGTAAACTAAAATAAACAAGGATTATTTAAATAAACATCTTGATTATCAGTGTCCTTGCACCACACTTGGGCCGCACTATTAATCAATAGGTATCTAAAAGTTGTCAGATATTAGGTTATGTAAATCTCTGCCAATCAAGGGGGTTTTTTATCCCATATGGGTGACTGGCTTTTGAAACTTACTAAATGCACAATAACTGTTTAGATCTATCATCTGATCTGATCTATCATCTGTTAGTACAGTATGTATGTAGAACCAGGTTATTTAAGACTAATGCCATGCAAATCTATTCTATGATATTCACGTCTGAATAGGAGCTTTAAAAGTAATTAGTGTGGATTATTTCCAACTAAGTACATTTTATTTTAGCAAGTCCCTTGTTCTTCTATAGACCACTGCCCCATGCAACCTGACTGCCCCCCCCCCCCCCCAACTTTCCAAGCTAGGAGGAGTTGCAGCTTGTCAGGTCTAAGAGGTACTTACATGGATCCTGTATTGGTACTGGCTCTCCGAGACAACTAGTCTCAAAATACGGGAGCCAGGCATAATGGGTACAGTATGGGGCGATTTATACATAGTACGTCCCCATCCTATTTCCGAGTTCAGATCACTGAGCACTCGGTCTTAAGTTGGGCGAAGAGTAAACCCATGTTATTTGACGCTGTCACCTTTGACTAAAAGCGTCGCAGAAGCTTGCCAAGCCATCATTTGAGTCCTCTGTGACGTACAGTCGCACAACGGCCGACTGACATGAAAAGGCCGACGTCGGGGACGCCCCACTTTGAAACATGGCCTCCGAGGCCTGGGGCCTGAAGCAACAGGAGCCAATCAGGCTGATCTGTTCCTAAAAGCGGTCGGCTAAGCCGTTATAACACTTTTAATCTCCCCGGGAGGTGAACCGCTTTCAGAGTGACGTTCAGATAATCTGCTAACTTCGTTATTTTGCAAGTAACGTTCAGGAGCGCTAGGGAAACGTATCCCTCGCTTATCCTTAATGTCGACAAATTGTCTGTTGTCGGAATAAACTAGAATATGTGCACTCTGGAGACTGGCTTTCTTGGCTGCTTATGACTGCGTACATGGCAAACATCTCTCTCAAGTTCGAGTGCCATTTTTTCTGGTTTGCTCAAGTTCCTGACAAGAGTATAATAGAATACTCTTTATTATTTACACCATACGAATTACAGATTTAAATGTAAAAAAAAAAATAATAATTACATATGGTTACACTATGGTTGGTATATATCACTAACAGCTCTACAAAAATAAAAATATTTTAAAGATATCCTTTGGATGTATAGAATGGTCCGTTCATGTGGGCCTAACCCTTCCTCCACAAATGTATGGACAGGAAGTGGATTACCTTACCATGTGCAGAGGAACTGAACTGTGGCCTATCAATAGCCTCTGGCCACCACATTAAAACTCTTGGCAAACCAGTGGAGCAACCTTTTTCCATTTTTCTTGGTCTGCTCTTCAAGTATTTTTGTGACGATAATACCATTATTAGTTTCTTTCCGATCTTGCCTGCAGGCAGGGCCCTGTGATTGGTAACAGTGTTCAACAGAAGCTCTGCATATTCTAAATCCTGATTGAGATTTAGAATTGACTTAGAAAATTCACTTGTCACCCAAGCTTTGTTCTAGCTCTAGTCTCCGAGACATAGAATAAAAAATTAACTTCCTAGTGGGCCAGCAATTTTTTTTTTTTTTTTTCTAAACTAATCTTGCAAAAATGCAGCTACGACAGGCTTGCAAATTCTTTGTCACTCAGTTGGCCTACCACTGCCAATGTCCAGGTGACTGAACAAATGCCAAACGGGCATGCTGTGAATATACTCTTCTCTGGTGTGATCTATTTCATGAACAGTTACCCTTCATTAATAAAACATTGCTTTCATCTCACTCTCTTTAGAGTGTAAAAGGCGATTTGCTGCTGGGGACTTTGCTGCGCCACCCCCTCCCTCCAGTTAAAGCACCAAGAAGTGGCGGAGGCTTTAGGGGGACTGTCCCATGCAACTTTGACATTCAAATAATGCTGACTTAACCAGCCCTGTTTGAATAAAAGACTTTTGATTTGATTATAATAACATAATCTTAGATATCCGCATAGATCATTATTATGGGTTTAATAGAAATTTGCATTAATTACTTTAACTAAAGTTACTTAATTATCTCAAAATAAAAATATTCTGAATAATAATATTTTCATTATTTGACTTCCTGTTATGTTTTCAGTATGAACAGAAACAGGTTTGCAGTCTTTCATTCCTAAGCTTTTATGTGGTTCTTTAGGCAGCATGACTTTTGTCAGAAGTATGAATTCTATTTTTGCTATGATCCTCATTTATCATGTTTTTGTAATAAAAGAACTATTTCTTATAAATAAAACCAGTTTCAAACAATATATTGTCAGTTTTAAATTGTTTAGTGGCTGTATTTGTTCCCTTTCTAATTTTGATAGAACAATGGTCAAAACTATAGGACCCCTAATTATTACAATTAATACACAAGTATAAATATACAGTACTTACTTTTATCATTATAAAATATAATGTTGTTTAAAGAAGGATGGCGAGTTTGGACCCAGATTATTTATAAATTAACGAAGCGTCATTCACTTACAAGTTCATATTTATTATAAATATGAGTTTTTAAGAGGATTATTTAAAAAATATTGAGTCACTAGATGATGGGAATTAAAAGTTAGAAAATATTTTTATTTACTTGAAAATAAGTCATCATGCAGTTATTAAACGCACCGTGTTTCGTATTACATTCCAACCATAACATTACATGATTTACGTTCTTACATTTGTAGACGTTTACGCTTGTCAATTATTTGTTATTTAACAAAACTCCTAAAATATAAGAAAAAAATACAAAAGTTAATAATTATTAAAAATGCATTCACATTTTTTATACAAAAAAGTACAATATTGTAATTATTACGATTATTTGTACTATCGTAGAATGAAACGTTATACTGTCAACAGGAGTTGGCTGTCAGTGTCAAAACCAATTATTGTTATTCCATTGTTTGTTTTCAACGACTAACGTGGGATAACTATTACTTTCTATGCGATTTTGTGGATTCTTGACGACTTGGCTTTACCTTTGGACTGACTATTCTACATACCGACTTAGACAACCGATTTTACCTTTGGATTCCGATTTGCAAGTGGTTTGGACTTAGTTACCCGTTAAAATGCGTTGTGTGAATTGTCAATTGCGCATTGCCCGATTACGGAGACATCGTTTGTCCGACGAAAGTGCTCAGGTAGTTGAGAGAGTTCAGAGATGGGTTTATCCACGTGATGTAAGTATTGTAAAATCTATACATAAATTGGTACTCAAGCTCATTTACTTCAGTAGAATCCTGTGGCGTGGTTTTGTTTCCGTTTGATTGCAAGACTCGCCCTCTATTACAAGTAACTTAAAAGTATAAATAACCGTCACCCGCAGGATGATAAGAAGTGATCACATTCTTGATTTTGAACCACTGACATGATTATACTTAACATTAACTTGGTGTATTTGATAACTCTAAAACCATGGTAATAATTATTTTTAGATGACTGGAGATGACTTTATTTGTCATTCCTGTTGGGAGTTGATAAATCATAACCCAAATGAAGATCCTGAACGTAACACCCAACAGCAACTTGGACATCGTAATGTGTGTGCTGGGTGTGGAAGATCTATTTTGAGAATCAGGAGCAGACTGGTCCTCAGACCAGAGATGTCTGAAAGAGAAGTGCAAATAGGAAACGTTGTGTCTGAATGGATAAGACCCCGCCAGGTTAGTTATTAAAATAAAAAAAGACTGATAATGAGGTGCATACTCAAGAGATCTGTATTTTTATTATTTTTGTGATTGTTTTTTTTAATCTTTTCACTCGTATTGTTTCAGTTAACCAACACTGATGAAATATGTGTGCCTTGCTATTTACGTGCACAGAGAGTGTTTGATAGCTCTCATAGAAGTTCTGCCCCTGTTGCACCTTCCACATCTAGTGGAGGTAGTGCCGAGCCTATATCTTCGCAACAGATGGAGCAAGTTGTAGAGGTCATTCCGTCGACATCTGGACAGCCACTGAATGAAACATCTGCTGACCAAATATTGCCCACAACACAAGCAGCTGACACAGCAGATATTGAAGAGGTTGGTCTGTCAATCACCAGACCTCCATTGCAGGTAACATCTACTGAACAAATAACGTTGCCTACATTAAGAAGAGCCGCTGATACAGCACGTCGTTGCTTGTTTTTGGAGTGTAATGACACCGAAAAACGACGTGTGCCTGATGGACTGAGAAAACAGATTATTAAAGATTTCAATTTCTATTTACCCAGAAATGCCAGAATTTGCAATTTTCACTTAAGTGCCAACTTATTTCATGAATTGTATGCTAGTGAAAATGCTATATCAACATTTAGTGCTGCACATATAGAAGAAATTGTGTATTTACTAGCAGATGATTCAAAATTGGATTTTCTGAACCCTGAAAGTATGGATGACCATCTTTTTAAGTACTGGTTTGGACGGACAAAAGATGAATATCGTGAGATATTAATAGAAGTACCGCGATTAAATAACCATAAAATAAAAAGCGGTTTTAGTGCACTTCTGTGTAAAATGCGAACTGGAGATAGTGATGAGAGAATCTCAGCATTATTCCAAATACCTAGAAGAACTCTTGAAGACTATATGCAGCAGGCACGAGAAATTCTTTGCCAGGACTATGTGCCTAGACATTTGGGATGGGCACACAAGCCCAGGGAAGAATTTGTTGCCAGAAATTCTTTGCTTGCTGAGCATCTTTTTGGCAATCCTGAAGCGCCAACTGAAGAAAAACGTTTAATTGCCATTGCTGATGGCACATATTTAAGCACTCAAAAGAGTAGTAACTATTTATTTCAAAAAGAAACATATTCCCTTCACAAATATTATAATTTAGTTAAACCGTTTCTCATAGTTTGCTGCGATGGTTACATCATTGAGGCAGTGGGTCCGTATCCAGCCACCAAAAATGATGCTTCGATCATGAATGACCTTATGTCAGAGCGAGGTGCCTTTACGGATTTATTTAGGGAAGATGATGTTTTTATTTTAGACCGTGGGTTTAGAGACTGTGCAGACAACATGGCAACTAAAGGTTTCTTAGTACATATGCCCGAAACAATTTCGACAGGGGAAAGGCAACTTTCGACTCTCCAAGCCAATATCTCGAGATGTGTGACGATGAATAGATGGGTCGTTGAAGCTGTCAATGGAAGGTTCAGTAGGGATTTTAAAATATTCCGTGCAGATTATTTAAATAAAAGGTGCCCTCATATTATGCAAGAGTTTTCAATTGCTGCTGCCTTATTGAACCATTTCGCAGTTCAATTCAGGGAACGAACAAATGTCCATGAAGTCATTCAAACAATTGAAGCAAAAATATTTGAAAATAACGAACTTGCTGAAATTGTTCAACATAATAATTTAAATATGAGACATACAATGTTCCAAAATGTTACACAATCAAATATAGAATTCCCTGAATTGACAACAGATGACCTAGAACTAATCGCTTTGGGTACATATCAAATAAAGCAAGCAAAATCATATGTCGGGGAGCACCTTAGAGCCCACGGAATTTATGCTTTAGAAGTTTGCCAGGACAACACACCTCTAGAAGGGATATATAATGACAGCCAACCATTTATTATACGTGGCAGAATTAAATCTAGGCATATAGGAAGTAAGTCCTATTTTACATATATTGCAGTTGATAGAAGGCTGGAGGGGCGAAGTGCCATATTAGGATATTATTGCCACTGTCCCGTAGGGACACGGACAGTAGGCTGTTGCTCTCACATAATGAGCATATTGTGGTACATGGGTTATGCCAGACACCAAAACTATGTTGCTGCACCAGCTTCGTTCTTAGATAACCTTTTAATTAGATAAATAATTTATTAAAGGTTATCTAGGAACGAACAGTAACAAGGTATAACAAAAATACAATTACTGTAAGTATCAGTAATTATTAAAATCATCATCTTCCTGCCCTTATCCTATTTTTTATCACAACCTGTATTTTATAATCACAAACGAAATAAAAGATTTGTTTTTATATCCTAAATATTTGTTTTATTCAACAAACCTCTTGTTTAAACATTCAAGTTCCTAATAGTCTGTACCATCGCATCTTTGCTTAATTCCTTTTCACGGAGGGAGTTCCAGGAGATAGATATTTATTCCTATTGGGTACCTATACTTCGTTTTCGACTGCTTCGTTGGTCTAGTGATCGTTAGCACGACTGCCGAACGTGGGGTCCTGGGTTCGATTCCCAAGTCAGGTAAGGTGGAATTCTTAGTAGGTCATCCTCAGCCTGAACTCTGAATAATTGCCCGGTCAGTGACAGTAACTGTCACTGACCGGGCAATTATTCAGAGTTCTATGAGGGGTGAGCCAACTGTTGGCTCACCCCTCATAGATGAGAGCTAAACGTATGTAACTGGCAAAATGTGAGTGTATAGCACGTGACTCCATACGCAGGTGCGACCCGACTTTAGAAAGAATCTCGGCCGCAACTAGACACGTCGCGCCAATAGAGCCTTAAAACTGCATAGGTATTCTGCTAGATATTTACGCTTCTTTCAGCTTACTTTTTTACCAATAATGATTATAGTTTCATCCTATAACAATCTAGTCTATGTTTACAGTATTTCATATCTCGTTTTGACCAGGTGACTGTAGTTCCTCGTTCCCAGACATAGTAGGTATGTATTTTTTATTTTGAGTAGGTAAGTACCTATATTTGGCCAGAGAGATGCAGATCCACGATGGTAGTGTTGGTAAATAGGTATCTTTATTCTAAATGAACAGCTTTTTGAAACTACATAATACATAAAAAAAGATATTGTATTATTAAATAAGCACTATTAGATTCGTTTTAGGTTATAATCTTTTACCTTGCATATCTTTTTTCTCCCAGCCTCTACAACTTACTGCCCATTTGCTTTTTTGCTAGTTTTATATAGTTCTACAACTAGTTATAAGTTTCCATACTGTACGGTACTCCTAACAGTGGGTCCCATTGTACATGCAACCTCGCCATTCTCCTTTATTTCATTTCTTTTTAGTCATAAAACTTTATCATTTCTAAATAGCAATTTTAATGTTCTAATTGCAGATTAGATTTCATAAGAGGTGCTGAACCTCTTTATGTGTAACAACTGCATACCACATGCGAGCAATAAACTATTTTACTTTAAATACACTTCTGAATGGAAGTGTTCGGACTACCTTCAAAAGTAGTATACAATCCTAGAGGGTCGCTTGCTGCCCCATTAACAAGTCCCTATAGACCTTGCTTTGGCAGCTAGTTCCATTAGAGATCCCAGCCAAAACTCCCTCCACAGGAGCTTAATAGTCTTTAGTTTTTTATCTAGTAGCTTAAGTACTCATCGACTTCTAATTCAGTGAGTGAAACACATAGGCTGGGTGAACATACAATGTCAGGTTTTCCTACAATGGATTGCTTTTTACGATAGAATGCCAAAAACTCCTTGAGTAGCTCAAAACATTCTGAATTTACTTTAGGAATTACTACCTAATCCTCATATTTTACATTGCAATCTTTATGTTGTAATATTTCTGTCTCTTTAGACACAACCGGGTTGTTTACAAAACAACAATGCGCTTCTGAAGTATCTACATACTAGCAAGAAGCAGTTTAGAAGTTTGTTGTTAAGTAGTGTTTCTTAATAAGGTTAGTGATATAATGTAGAAATTGTGTCATGTTAACACTTTTAACAGTTATAACACTTACTTGGTTACTCATTCAATTTAAATGCGTAGGTCCGACTTACGAAAAATCGTTTTGATATCTTTACCGTTGTTCAGCAGTGGGAAAAGGGGTCTTCTTCCTCGGGGGATGAAGGGTGTTTTTCCCCACTAAAACGCTAAAAACGGTTTCTTGCGCAGACACTGGTGACCTCTTAGGTAATGTGATCCTTTCGATCTCCATTTAGGCATTTCACTGACTCAACGATCAGCTTAACACTATATATCACTAACCACAAGCACTATTATTCACTTTCTATAAAGTTCACTGAAACTTTACAATTATTTTAAAGAAAATTAACGAGACTAAAATTTTTCCGTACGTTGGCGGCAAAATTTTTAGACGCTATGATTGACACTTGACAGTGACAGACTCTGCTAGCTGAATCCTGGGTGGATGTATGATGGTGGGTGCACACACAGGTAACGAGACATACTTATTTACGTTAATTCCTATATTACCAGGTAAGATTTTAAGACTGCTTCTTCAAACAAATGTTATGTTTTGAAGGAAACATAATAGGATAGGTAATGAAAACATTAATTGCCAGGGCAAAGCCTTAGGCCAAGCTATAATAATAATAATAAAAAACGTTTATTTTCTCCACCACAAATAACAATCAGTACAATACATAAATTTGTATACAAAAATACATTGATGTTGTAGTTGTAGAGACTGGAGCCTGTACTAGGAATACCTGGTTACAGGTCTCCAGGCCTCCAAACTACCCGGACAAGTCACAGTATACAAACATATTAGATAATAATGTTGGGAAAAAAATTAAACAAAAAGACTAAAAAGCTAGTAGTAGGTATGTGGCGGCACAAATCCTACATCGCGCAATTAGAGTTTAACGCGCGATCAACATATATAAAACTTCCCGACATCAATCGTTGGGCAGTTGCCCTCCAGATACGACGCCCGTCTGGTCGGAGGATCCTCCGTTTTCTATAGACGATGAGTGAAATTTACTCCCTTCCTCGTACCTCTAAAGGTACTTAAAAATAAGAAACGATTTGTCTGCATATATCAGCCTATAATGTTCCCACACTGCTGGGACACTGGCCTCCTTTCTTTCAGATGGAGTGGTCTGTAATCCACCACGAGGGCCTAGTGCGGGTTGGTAGATGTCACATGTCTTCGAATTTTTGGTTCTAGAACATGCCAGTTTTCTCACGAGGTTTTCCTTCACCGTTTTGAGAGCGGTGGTGATGAAATTATTGACACAAAGTAAAGCACCCGCCTGGGTTTACACCCACGACCTAGAAGCTTGTAAGTCGGGGCCATTACCACTGGGCCACCACGCTCTCTTTTTTGAGTAATTAGTGTTAATAATTGGAATTGGACTGCTCAGATAAATTGGTTTGTGGGTGGCCAATTGGTCATGTCATTTGTCTATTGTAAAAGCGAGTCTTAATAGCGGAATAGTTAAGTGGACTTATACTAATTGCATGACAATTTAAAATAATTGCAAAAAAAATAAGATAACTGTGCCTTCGTTCATCATAACGTGGATATTTTATATGACCTCGTTGGTCTAGTGGTCGCAACCCCTGCTGCTGAGCATAAGGTCCTGGGTTCCATTCCCGGGTCGGGCAAAGTGTCATTGGGTTTTTCCATCTGGAATTTCTTAGGGTTCTCTAGGGAATTTTATGGGACTTAAACATAACTGGCGACATATACGGGGGTTCTGTAGGTACGCTTCTGCTTAAACCCTTCGGGGAATACAGGCGTGGTGTTATTTTATATGTACAACAGAAAATACTAACTTTTACCCGCGACTTCGCCCGCGTTGAGGTCGGAAATTATTTAGCGTTCCCTCATAGTGCAGCTGGCCAGCGTACGATGATGGCTCAGCTGCCAGGTCGTCAACCTTTCATAGCTTCTTCATAACTTGTTGAAATAACTCCAAGCTAAAAGGTGTATTTGGCAGAAATACATATAGGTAATATTTGAAAACAGTTACTTACCTACTAAGAATACAAAGAGTATTAAATTCCGCGGTGACTATAAAATTGCATTGCCAAAGGAAATGCGGATTTGTCAAAGATTAAATCTATTGGCACGAATTGAATTCAGTTGAGATTTCCCGATAGATTGTCTGGATTTATTGTTTCTTCTATATTTTCTTTGTCTATTATTTTCCAGCGGATTCGCCCGCGTAAAGGTCGGAAATTATCCCGCGGGGACGTAGGTACTATACCGGGATAAATAGTGTCCTATTTGTTAATCCAGGTTATAAACTATGTGCCAGTAAAAAAATAACAAAAAAAATAAAAAATAACAGTATGATTATGGATGGCTATTATACATAGTAGACTAACCCCAAAAAAAACGAAAGATGATATGGCTAGAAAGGGGGTGACTACCGAGATGACGACTAATAGAGAAGTATGGAAGAAAAAGACATGTTGCGCCGACCAGGAATAAATTGTGATAAGGACAAGAGAATTATGATGTTTCTTAGTTTAAAAGCTTTTATCACTTCGTATGCTATTCTTTCATGAAGTTCGGACTTCTTCACCTACTTTTGAATTCGGGTGAGTTGAGTATCTCTGACAGGCGCCCGCGGCGCGTCTTGTACGCTGCGTTTTGGGCGCTCATTAACGAATTTCTATAACGGCTCGTACACACTGGCGCGATATCGCGGGCGCGACAGGCAGCGCTACCCTTGTCGCCCCCGCTATATCGTGCCAATATGTACGAGCCGTAACGAATTACATCAAGCGTTGCCGTCCAAGAGCGCGTAGCGTGCAAGACGCGGGCTTCGGGCGCCTGTTATAACTAGGGCGTCATACCAAGTACCAAGTACCTATTCTTTTCTATTTTTCTCTATGGCAATGGTGCCGAATTCTACCCATGTCATATGTGTTGCTGAGAATACGTGCGAAAAAGAAAAAAAGGGACCAAGTAGGTAGGGACAAGAAGCGCCGCGTCACAAAAATCAGTAAGACAGTATGCTTAGTAACAACGATTATGAGATAACTGATACGTGGATACTGAATCTATATCTTCTTCGTCTTCATAAGTAGGTAGGGTAGGTAGGTAGGTAGGTAGCTAGGTGTAGGTAGGGTAGGTAGGTTTGTAGGTAAGGTAGGTAGCTAGGTGTAGGTAGGGTAGGTAGGTATTGTAGGTAAGGTAGGTAGCTAAGGGTAGGTAGGTAGGTATTGTAGGTAAGGTAGGTAGCTAAGTGTAGGTAGGGTAGGTATGTAGGTAGAATAGGATAGGTAGGTAGGTACGCTGTAGATAAGTAATTAGTGCTAATTTACTAAAATAATATTGACAAACTCACATGCCTCTTCACTGTGCCAATTTCGCTAGCCAAATCTAACCGCAAAACCGGCAAATATGCCTATTTGCATATCTGCGCCTAATTAATGATAAAGCACAGTGCACACCGCATTGTTGACGCCAAAAGGCTGTGTTTACACGTGCGTGGCGGTTGGCACATTCAGTACGACTGTACTGAATGTGCTGTTAGCAGATTCAATGACATTTAGTAGGTACCAAGTAGGGTGGGCAGGGTGGGCAGGGTTTGGTAGGCGTGAGGTCCTGGGTTCGATTCCCAGGTCGGGCAAAGTGTTATCGGGTTTTTCTATCTGGAATTTCTCAGTAGCAGCCCGGAGTCTGGATTTGTGCCCGGTTGATGGCAATAGGCTCGCCCCCTATTACATGAGACTTGAACATAACTGGCAAAATGTGGGTGTACTATAGGTCCACCTCTGCCTAACCCTTTTGGGGAATACAGGCGTGATGTTATGTTATTTTATAAACACAGCAACCTGTTATTTTTTAAGAATCACACAGATTTGGCAAAGCCAAATCTGTGTGATTCGTGTGTTCGCGATTCATGTGTGATGTGATTGCGTTGGATTTGGAGTTGGCTGATCAATCTGAACACAAAACAAGTTTAAAACCAGTAAACAAATCTTAATATAATCGGTTAAAACTTGAACACAAAGTGGGTATATCTCATTTACAGTCATTTTGGAAGGCAATAAAACCATTGTTTTCGCCAAAAACAGTTCACCCAGGGCTTTAGGCCATACGTTATCATAATCCTACGCCCAATTGAATGCAGTTCCAATGACCCGACCGCTTTGTGTCCCCGGTAATGTTGCCAAATATACCGATATTGCCAAATATTCCTGGTTCAGGAAGATGTATAGTTCTGAATATTGGTTGGTTCTACTTCTTACCTACTAGGGGAGCCATTATGAAGCTTAAAAGTGTACCTGAACGATGTAAAGGTGGTTATGTTGCTAAAAAGTTGTAAATAATGCTGTCGCGACATCTACATCGCTTCAATTATGCCATGTTGGGTATCAATTAGCACATTTCAAACATCTATAATTATATAACCCGAAAATAATTTAAATAATAATAAAAGTAACTAAAACCCAACTACGTAGTTGGCTGTTAGTTTTTATTATTTTTATTTATTTATTATTTATTAGAAGGTAGCTTCACAGCTGACAGTAACTACAGACAGTACTTTTTTTTTTCAAACAAGAAATGGGGTCTTGTCTATTATTAATAGACAATTGGTGCGTGGGTTGAAGCCCCGATGAGGTATCAAATTTTATGATTATGTATTTTTAAAGGTATTCGGTGTATTTAAGAAATTTAAGCGAAGGAAGCCGTTTGACGTCATCTAATTTATCTTTTTGTACATTTTGATCATTTTGATATCTTGAGACGTAAACTGAGATACTTTTACAGAATTTTATTAATTATAACTCTATTTCTTGTATTTTCGTTGTCATATTTTAACATAAACCTATGTTTATAAACATGATAACATTTACTGAAACATTGATACTGTCATCATATAGGTTATACTTATAAGTTTCATGTTATTTATTTTTAATTAATAAATAAATAAATAACATGGAAATTGATATGCCAAGTCAATTCATCCAGTGATAGGCAGTCAATAACGTTTTTAATTTATGAACCTATAATTACGTAACGATCACAGTTATTTTGGGACTTAGGTACAAAAGACCACTGGGTACGTAAGTAGTCTGACCAAAAAAGGACAGAAATTAATTATCTAGTTTAATCTGCTAATTGTATTTACTGAGTCGTCGCAAGTCTTACTAAATATTCCTTGAACAAGCTCTTCCGAAAAATAAGACCAAACCTAACCCATATTAAACAGACAGCACCAGGATAACCCACGCATGCCCAAAACTGAAGGATGTGTTAACTTAAAATATTATAACAGTATTACATTTGGAAACAAGATATTTTATACCCAAGACTATAGTTACAGTATCTTATTCCTTTGGTCCGCGTTGCGTAGGAGGAATAACTTGGATTAAATTAAATTTTCGGAATTTTAAGATATTTGAAGGGTTGAATGAACCGTTTAATAAATATACCTAATAGAATTCTGACGTGAACAGAGTAAATTTTGAATAATAATAAAGTTTGTTTCTAATTTACTTGATTAAATTAATTATCTCGTTTGTGAGGCTGTGGAATATTTCTCTCTTGACATTTTATGGTTGTTAAGAGTTCTTCAGCAATTTGTGTTGGTGATTGTAATTTTTTATCATTGGTGTCATAATTTGTTGGTATCATTTTCGCCCTATTAAAGTTCTGTAGCCATGAATAGCGCTTTATTGTGTGGGGGCGTAGAACAATAGATGATATTTTTTTTTTCTGTGAAATTGGCACCGGTGACTTGAAAAGTTGTACGAATTTCGATGGCTATAAGAGTAGGGGAAGACCAAAGAAACGATGGATCGATTGATCGTCTGAAGGATGATATGGCTAGAAAGCATAAATAAAAAAAAGCAAAAACAAGTAAACAATTTTACCTCTTTATAATATTAGTATAGATAACGATTCGTTTCAATATAGGAACCGAAACCATTTAACAAAAAACACATTTATCTCGGAGCAATAAATCACGTTGAACCGAAAAGCCTCTATTTAGTGGATAATGTAAAAACTATTAGTAGTAATGCGGGTAGGATTTATTAATGCCGTATCTACGTATTTTTGGGTCACTTAAAATCTATTTTGCTGACAGGCCTCGTGGTTTGCTTCATGTTACTTACTTTCAAGGTTTTCCTTATTGTTAAGTTACTTTAGATGGCGTAAAGAACTCATTATACAAGTTATAAAAATATATTTTTGAAATGTGCTTAAGCCCTTACAGTTGATACCCAACATGGCACCGTAAAAAAACTTATTCAATTTAATGTGACGACACAGAGCCCATAACAAGCGGACATCGAGACGCTTGTAACGAGACCCCATTTGTCAAATTATGATGAGTAGTTTCCAAGTTATGAGGGAACGGATGATCATACATACATATCGGTCAAAATCATAATCCTCCTTTTTGCTTCGCTGTAGTCGGGTAAAAATTAAAAGAGCATTGGATACATACCTACTTGACTATATCATGTTTGACATACGGATTAGTGAACGCAGTATGTTGTGGTCAGCAGGCAAGCAAGAGTTAATATATTACCTTGGTCACCGTTTACGACACCCACAGGTGCAAACGGGCTATCTTTACTTTTCCCGAATCACAATTTACTGCAACTTTATTTAGCAGTAACTCCATATATCGCAATAATGTCTTCCAAAGTGCCAATAAAAACCCAAAGACTTTTTTTCACCTCCACATAAAGGAACACATTTCAATTTGTGTCAATTTTCGCCAAAATTCTCGCGCCCAGAAGGACCAAAAGATGTTTACCCAGTATATTCCTTTTTACGATGTTCTTTTGGCGCCAAGTCTGCGAGCATTAAACGCCAACTTTTTGGTACACTATCGATGATACATCATAATGAAAAACTAGTTCTGTTTCTATTGTATTTCCTCGATTTTATTCATTGGAAAAACTGGCCTTGGCCAAACCGTAGCAGATTTTATGGCCTGCAAAATTCGTATCGAGAATCGTCGAGTCAAGATCGGCTCGTAATGGTGTCTGTTATTATTTTGGACATTAATTTGGGTTGTTGGAGTTATGTTAGTCCTATGTTAGTGTTTATGGGGTAAACTGTCACATATTTTAGTATGTTTTTGTGGATAAGGACGGTAACAAGGCTGTATTTTAGATGTTGGATAACACCATTAAAGTACTTATAATTTCGATGGGGCAATAGAAAAACTTTTATGTTTTTCTGGCAAAATAAAACTTACCCCATTATCACCAGGGGATGTGATATCCATCTGTCAATAACAAAAAAATGCCAATCCGTTTTCCAAAATTCCAAACAAGGCAATTTCTCCATAACCATTCATTTATTGAACTTCCAAATGTCGCCATATTCAGTAAGTTACACTGGCAATTCACATCTGAAATTAAAGCCACTTTTGCTTGTAAAACAAAGTTATTCCCTCGACATCTGACTTTTAGAGCAAGTGGGTGGACAACTAATCAAAAAACATGAAGTTCACTAGCTACAAGGTCTTCTCTGTTGCATTTATGTATTGTATAACTAGCTTCTGCCTGCGATATCGCCCGCTAATTTCTGCCCACCGAGTCGCTACCCATCGCCCGCCCGCGCTATTGCTTCGTTTTCGCTTAGCGTTCTTTCTGAGCTTTTTTCATTTTACTCGGCTTTTAAGGGTCATAGTGTGATGTTACTTAGCCTATAACCTTCCTCAAGAATTGGGCTACCCAATGCTGAAATAATTTTTCAAATCCGACTGGTAGTTCCTGAGATTACCCCCTATTATCTCCCCGATTATCCCCTACATGCAAACAAACATACCTCTTTATAATATTTGTATAGATTTACTGCCACATGCCATGCCAATTTATGATATCATAATATATGTAATAATTCTTCCTAAGATAAATGGTCAGGTTATTGAAAGGCTTCCCTTGAGGGTAAAACTTTTTTATTTTCACCATACATTTCACAACACAACCTGCCCATGTCTGGGCCTCTTGGCAAGCTTCCGTGTCGTGTAATATTATGACAGTAACAGGCCTCTTGACAGACTGCCACTCCCTAGTCTATGTGAGGCTACACTACACCCAAGTGCAAATTTTTCAATTTTCCTAAATACCCGTTCCCGTTGTTATCCACAAAGAATCAAATTACTTTTCTACCAAAAATCTCCACAATCAGGTAGTATGTCGTGTCTTATTTTCCGAACGTAAAAGATGCAAATCCAGTCCTACATATCAAACTACATTCTACCAAAAACGTCTAAAATTGGTTCAGTAGTTTAAAGGAAAAGTTGAACAAAAGACTCCCGAACTGGTGCAGTAGCTAGCTGCATCCAAAAACACAGATAGGACAGACTCACTAGCATATTTAAATGTAAGGGTAGCTACATACATAATGCAACGTAACATGCAAGTCAACGTGAATCTGCGCGTATTGTACCCGCGAACAAATCAATATGTAAAGAATAAAGATGTTATTCCGATGCAAGTTGCAGTGCTTTTTGGGTTACGTGAAGACACGGTTTTATGGTAATACATACTTTCCATGGGGGTAGGCAGAAACTTTTTATTCATTAACGTTCACGTCCCCGTAGGACGTCCCCTCCCGTCGTTTCCACTCACATCTGCCTTGTAAATACCTTTTGTTAGTCGCCTTCCATTCATCCTCTCAACATGACCAAACCATTTACGCGTACTCTTTTAAATTTTTGTCACTACATCTTCTTTTAAACCGCACCGTTGTTTTATCACATCATTCCTCAGCCTATCATTCATAGTTACATCACATATGCTTCGCAAGGAACGCCTGTACGTGTAGGTAGATAATAGCCTTCGCTTATGCGAGACGTCAAGGGTTCTGGCATGTTAGACTTCTAAAATGTAAGAATATTTAGTCCCAGAGTACCTAACCTGGAAAGTAACCTCTTTTGAAGTAAAAAATAACTTATGGAACATGATTTTGCACTAAAATTGTGTAGCGTTTAGTAGAGTGATGGAAAGGTTATATAAATAAGTCAAGCTAGGGTATTTAGTACCGTCTAAGACTAGGGAAATATTCAAATATAGTGTAAATAAATATAATTGTAGTATAAAACAACACATTAAGATTTTGGTCCGAGATCCGAAGGTAGCAACTATATACAGTATATTTATTTTGGTAAAATGTTTAAATAAGTAATGGACTACTTGTCTGTTAATAGAATAATTTGTTGTTTTTCTGAACTGATACTATTCAATGGAGATGATGTTATTTCTAGCATTTAATACCTACATGCTGTATTGTTCATATTATGGCAAAACATACAATTAATTTCCTCACTGAACAACTACGAGTACTTCTTTTCTCATATTAGTAGGTTTTCAATCCAAGTTACGGACCATAAGACCACCGAAGTATTAAACATAAAAATAATTTAATATTTTTTAAACCATACTTATACTTTTGCATTTTTTCCCAGGTCTAGCGGTACCATTCGTGGAGCTGACAGTGACACATGCATCGGTACTGACCATCCTCGCGATCAGTTTTGAGCGGTACTATGCGATCTGCGAGCCACTGCGCGCCGGGTACGTGTGCACCAAGACAAGGGCGACGCTGATCTGCGCGCTAGTGTGGTTCTTCGCTGCTTTGTTCACCAGGTACTTTTTAGTGGCAAGTGGTCAGTGATGATACTCGAGATTAGGTTTATTTAAATGATAACGGGTACCTATGGACTTTTAATTGGCTTTTGATTTGGCTCGACCGGGCTATGAGATATAAAAAAAAACCGAACATTGGGTATCAGTCCTATAAGTACTCTATACAAATCTTTTCCGTTTAATGAAACAATCCTTCTATTGCCATTGTTTTGAATAAATAAAGACCATCTCTGACCATTTTATTCTAGTTATAAGTCTATATACATATTATAAGCCTATACAAAGCTACAATGTAAAAATGTGAAGTGATTTTTTCAAAATACTGATTGTTCAAAATTGCCATTTATAACAAGCAAGACGTTGAACCAATGAAAATTTGCATAAAATTGTGTTATTTTTTGCATCGTGAAGCCTGGTGCCACAGTGATTAACAACAAAAGGTGCTAAGTGTGCGCGTTTGTCTGCCGCGTCCGGAACGCCGCGTTCGGAACGCAGCGTCAAAATGCTGAGACTGCAGCTTTGTTAACAAGTTTTACACTTTCGCTATTAACTATACACCCAAAAAGGACTATGGGCGTTGGTTTTGCTTTAAGCTAAGATTTAAATAATTTTATGTACAATAAATTGATATAAAAACCGCTATTCTACTGGTAATATAGGGATGGGCCGAAATTCAGTACACATTCGGTTCAAAATCAGAATTTCGGCAGCTTTAACCGAACTTCGGCATTTGGTTCAGATGCCGAACATTCGGCACAAGAAAAATAATACTTATTTACACTATTTTGACTGAAATTAAATAGAATTAGAAAAGCATTACTGTAACATAAAATTATGTCTTTTACTCACTCATGGTCATTTCTTTTAGTTAGGAACATTGTAAATGTAAACCTTAAATTAAATCGTGAGGATGACGTATTTGCTAATGACCGGCCGGCTCCGGGCCACGCGATGGGAGCGAGGTGTGCGGGTGGGAACATCTAGCAATAATTGAACTAAATGCGTAAACAAGTCACCACGTGTTGCTCTCGAGAAAGCGCGCGAAATTGAACTGAAGTTCGGCCGAACTTTTCATTTTAACCGAATGTTCGGCCGAAGTTCAGATTCGGTTCAAACCGCATTCGACCCATCTCAGATAATTTATCATTTTCAAAGCGCGGATCCATTTTATCCGTTTCGCGGATTTAAGGACCAGATGTTATCTGAAATGGGGCTTCATATCCCAGAGGGTATAAAAACATTATTCATGTGTCAATCATTGTGACGAGTTATTGGCATGTGAATGTGAAAGCTAATACATTTTCCCTGTCTTCCTAAATCCCAATATACGTCAAATTATTTGAACATAAATCATGACCAGTGAACACTTTGATAGAATTTTCATCTTTATCAGTATGCTTAATATCTAGGATAGCTTCGGGATCATAGAAACCGTATTTCTTAAAACATAGTTCAAGAGCACGAAGATTTTTATTCTAAACTGTATTTCATTCTAAAAGTCGGCAACGTCACAAATAGCTGTCAAATATTTACCTGTTTTGATTAATTTGTTATTATGACTGTATGGAAATATGAAATATCGCTAACTAGTGAACTAAAATATTGATAATGAATTGCAATTATAACACTGATTTTGATGTTATAACTGTTTTAATTGTAAAAAGGGCATTTGGAAAGTTTTCAAATACTTTTTTTACATCTAAACATGTGAAAACAGTATTTGTAAGATACTTTCATAATCAAAATTTTAGTTAATTATAGCGTTATATCTATATGAGCGATATTTCATATTTCTATACGGTTATATTGCCAAATTAATCAAAACAGCGAAATATTTGACAGCTTTCAAATGCGGCGTTGCCAACTTTCAGAATGCACGCTCTTAAAACTTTGTCTCAACCTTAAACTGATATTAAAGCTCCATTCCCACTAGCACTACTGTTCCTAACTCTTTGGTCGGCGTCCCTACACATCGGTTCATTTGCCTCTATAAGTATCTCAGTCATGGCACGCCACTTCGAACTCCGACAAACTTTCAACGTCGTTCCCACACACTAGAATTCACATATTCAACATTTTCTTAGTATTTTATTGATGTCTTCATTTCATATTCTTCGTTTACACGATTCGGATGCTATGCTGCTACTTGCATTCCTCGTATTGGAATCCAAACTGTCCCATATTGGTTTTAATAATTAAATTGGTAGTTTTAGAGCAGCTTATTTTACTCGACTTACCTACATAGCCGAGTAAAGGCTGTCTAATCAGCACAACTGACTTGAGTAAATTTTGTATATAAAACTGGTATATTTTAATGATAAAATCATTAAAATATACCAGTTTTATTGTTTTATCACAAGGCAGAGCGAGCATCTCAATTCCAAGTTTTTTCCAAAATTTTATTTTTATTTTCCAATCCGAAATTTTATATGTGGTAATTACCCTTTTTTACAAAGTTACAGTTAAGTTTGCGAAATACAATATATCGACGAAGAAGAAGATAAAACATAGACACAACTACACAAGATATCTCTTCTCATGACTAGGCTAGATATTTTGTATTCTTGAGGGACGAAGATCTGATTGAGATCATATCCACCTACTAAAATATCATTGTTTTCGTCCGTCATTTGCAAGTCCTACAAAATTTTGTACAAACAACTCCATTTAAGAGCCAAAACTTAGAAATTGATAACACAATTATTAGGCACCAACAAGTTCTCTTATTATGGAAATTCATTGTTTACGATTGTTTGCAACCAAACTTAGGACTGAAAGACATCTTACACCTACGCTTTCATGGTGAGGAGACCAAATTATTTTATGACTTGGGAACGGCATTGTCAAAGTGTCACAAACAAGCATAATTCTGACTCTGTAATAATGGAGTTAATCCAGGCGCAGTTACAGCCCATTTTGGGTGTCGCTATGGTGCTGAGGAATATTTTTAGGGAAATATTTAACTCAACCTCTAAAAACTTTTTGACCTTCAAATGATGCACACTTTTTTAAATAAATGAACCTCTTGTTTTCTTTTGTTGGTCGCACAGTTGGTTGCAGTAACTAAGCTAAGAATGCCCCGCCCAAACGTGATAGTTCAGGTTAACACAGTGAAAAACCGCGACCGAGCTGAATGAGCGGTTCCGCGGTAGCGGCTGGCGAGCGCTCCATCTAAGTTGGTCAAAATCAAAATCAAAATATTTTATTTCACATAAACCTACATGGGCACTTATGAAACGTCAGAAGCTAGGTGCACGGTTCCAATTGGTCGTTTCCTATGGAGAAGAGCCGGCAAGAAACTCCATGGTTACTCTTTTAAAAATAAATGGGTTTTACAATGCTTTCAAAAATGTACAGTTTGAATAGGTATGAGAGGACAGCGTAGGTCTGTCAACAAGATACTTAAAAAAAAAAAAAAATAGTCTGCAAATCGACAGTCTGTTGTGCCTACAACGTTCTCACATTCACAAAATATAAAGGAATCTATATAAAGGTCGAATAAAATAATAAAAACCTATTTAACCCAAATGGTTGTCACTACAACTTTAACCAATCCAAATGAGAACCCCGTATTCCACAAGTTTCTACTTTAAGGTCGCAGTTACTTCAATATTTATTTAGTATTTTTAGGACCCTAAAATAGGAATTGAGGTAAGGTGAGAAGAGCGAGCGAAGCTAGCTCGAAAACTTTAATATCCCGTCTCTGATTGGTTGAGATTTGATTTACATTTTCATTGTCGACTTATGCAGGAAAGGCCAAACAATGGGAACGCAGAATACAAGAGCGAGCGAAGCGAGCTGAAACATTTTGCGCATTCTCGGATAGGTTAGATTTTCTTTTAATCATTCCAAAAGAATCAGAATTAAGTACTTGCTTTGTCGACTCATGAAGGAGCTAAAAAATCAAGAGACGGCATAATGCAAGGACGAGCGAACCACAAAATGTTTGCACTCCGCCTTAAATAGGTTCTGTTATTGACCATTTTATAGAAAGATACTTGATGAGATTTCCATAGACGAATTATGACGAATGAAAATGAGAACTTTGACTGCTGTCTTTGATAATTTAGATAATAAATCGAACAAATCAGAAATTCGACCTCGTTCGCAGAGTATAGCAGATGGATTTTTAACAACACATTGTATTTTTTATTATTCATTTATTCATCAAATAACAGGAATCCATTTGGTTACATTTTTTTGGCAGACGTTATGTCACTGCTGCCTATTTCAGCTAACTCACTCAAATCTACGTCACATGAAATCACAGCTGGTACGTCTTAGAACGAGACAAAAATCCGAATGTGACTTGATTATTTCCTGGCAAGTCCTTCAAGACGACCAATGTTCAATATAACGTCGTTTCAGCCATCCTGTAACTATTTTCAGTATTGCAATTCCCACTTCCAATACGAAATGGATTCTTGTAACAACGTTTCTAGTTCAGCTTAGGTTATAAGGAACGATAACTGGGTATTTGATAGTTTTCTTTGGCTTTATCAATTTGGGTTGGATACTAGAATAATTCAGTAGTTGAAAAAGAGTTTGGAATTATTTGTTTAAACTGTTCATCCAAAAATATAGACAATTAGGTAGGAACGATATAAGAAGCATTGCTAAGATATATACCAATAGATTGAAAGTATATCGCAGCATTTTTTTGAGCCGTATAAGTTCGAACTCTGAGGCGCAAGAAATGCACGAGTGACGATTTGGACTCGTTGAAGATAGGCTCTCCGAAATTTAAAGAGAATTAGAAGAGTGTGGGAGAGAACTTTGCCCAGCAGTGGGACAAAATAGGTTTATCCGGTATATTTTGCAACAAACGGTTTTGAATTTTCCTACGCCACTATATTTTTGAGCACCAAAACTAAGATCCTTATTAAAACTTTGGTCCTTAGATCCACAGAAAATGTCATCAACATGTAACACGTCCAATAACCTTATAAAAAATTGTGTCAACGCCAAAAATGTTGTTTGTCTATGGGTAAGTACTTAGCCTATGACTTCAACAAACTCTATTTCTGACAGTAATTCTGTTTCCGATGGAGGATACTTGTTGTGTGCTTCTTTGAGTCAGGTCCCGAAGGTTTAATAGTGTTACACTTCGTATTATTGTTTGACTTGTTACTTGAAGAGACTTTTCTTCTTTCCTTGTATTTCCTGGAAAATGCTTGTGGATAGAGCTGTTCGTATGTTTATTACCCGACTACGGTGAAGCAAAAAGGAGGGTTATGATTTTGACCGGTATGTATGTATGTATGTTCATTTGTCCCCTCATAACTTCTAAACTTCTCATCATAGTTTGACAAATGGGGTATCGTTGGAAGCGTCTCTGTCGTCCGCTGGTTATAGGCTATATGGCGTCATGGCGCCCTCTAGAAGAAAAAAAATCATGAACTAAAAAAAAGTCACACGTCACACGACCGTAATCTATTCAATTTATCCCCTAACACGTGCGACTCCGGATATTTAATTTGTCTGTCTGAGATGACTTGTTTTCTATCTTTTTAGTTGACTTTTTTGCTGTAGTTGGGTTTTAGTTTCTATTACTTTAATTTTTATTTTATACACTAATGTGTTGCCTGCGACTTGGTCTGCGATCCAGGATGAAAAATAGTCTATGACCTTCTCCAAGTTCGAGGCTACCTATCTATCTAATTTCATAACGATCGGTTTAGTGTTTTAGGCCTGAAAAGGACAGACATACAGACATACTTTCGCATTTATAATATATATTTTTATCTTTAGCAATGCTAAACTGTCTATTGTATAAAGATCGTTCTCTCCATCGGTATCCTTATGTTTTTCGTAGTAGATTCTCCAAATGGTTTTACTTTCTTTAAACGGTGAGGCGAGGTGAGTAAATTACGACTTTTATTCTAAAACTTTAACGAACAAAAATCATGTAGATCATTGTACTTATGTGTTTAATGATGTTGGGTGAAATTATCTTGTCCTCACTTTGACTCAAACAGGCTTTAAACCTAGTTTACGGAGTACTAAGCTTACATTTTCTAAATCCATTTATTCCAAGTCTATTTGAAATTAAAGTTAGAACTTTCCTACAGCTTTTACAACAATATCTTTTTCACTCGACCTATATTTCTGTTAATCTAAAATATTTCTCGAACAGTTTAACGAGTTAAGCTATAAACCTCAAGTTTCTGGTCCTAGTGAACAATTTGGACATTTGTTCGAGCTACTTTAGAAATTGCGCACACTATGCGAAATGTGACTGCGACCGCTCTGCGACTAGACGCAACGACAGGCTGCGGCCCACAATTTTCATGTTTTGTTCAAAGTTCCGCACACTTGGCGTCGTGTTGCAGAGCCACAGCGACAGGCTAGGGGAGTCCCACGCTCTCGCTACTTGCCGCAGGCTAGGGGAGTCCAACGAAATCGTTACTTTTCGCAGCGTCTAGACCCACGCTGCTCGCGCACACCCGATGACGGTCGCATGCGCCAGGTCAGCGTCTTGTCGTCGAGCTGTCGCAGTTGCATGTCGCGTAGTGTGCGAGTTGGTTTACAGTTTCATAGCTGAACGAACGGTCGACTACATATTACGTGAAGCTATAAAACAGCTGGACGCTTGTCATAACGTTACTTGCAAGTTTCTGCGCTTTGCATTTTATTGGCTGGCAACCATAAAAGCTAGGGTTGCCACCATTCACAGAATCGGTCCTAAATTGTTCATATTAGTAATTGGGAAAAGTTTTGACGATTTTCATGCAGTAATTTCGTAGAAGTTTTTTTAGTTTTGTTTAAGGGTTTAAATTAATATTTGAATGTTCACACATTTACTGTTAAATAGATAGTTACTTGTAGGTACCATAATTACACATAACATAACACCACGCCTTGTTTCCCCGAAGGGTTGGACAGAGGTGTACCCAAATTTCGCCAGTTATGTTTAAGTCCCATGTTATAGGGGGCGAGCCTATTGCCATCAACGGGGCATCGACAAATCCATACTCCGGGCTGGTACTGAGAAATTCCAGATAGAAAAACCCACTTTGCCCTACCTGGGAATCGAACCCAGGACCTCATGCTCAGCAGTAGCGCTTGTGACCACTAGACCAACGAGGCAGTGTATTCTACTCTTTTAGAGCCATCCACCTTTGTGTTTACAGAAAACTCCACGTAAAAAATAATTTATTGTTAATTATTTTCAAAGTCGTTCCACAAAAAGCTGTCTAAACATAATGCCTTATATTTGCCAGCAACCTATTCTATTCACAAAGAATCCTTACAACTAGAACACCGGCTTCTCTAGTACATTATTCTAAAGAATTTTTAATACCACAGCTTATTGGAGTTCTACACGCGACGTTGTCCCCTATATTGGTTCCGAGTTTAAATAATAGATGGCGTTTTGCAATAAATCCTTCGTTCAGTCGAATTATTGGCCGTCCGTCGTTCGTTCAGTTCAATTGTTTGAACGTTCCGTTTGAATGAATGAATGAATGGAAATGTTTTTAATTTGAAATTCCGTTGTTGTTGTGGAAAATTATTGTTATTCATTGATACAGTTCTGTCATTCTTATAAGTACTAACTCTTTAAAAATTACGGAGAAACATGGAATTCCTCGATTTATTTTGTCGATTTTTTTCCTTGTATTCGATTCAACCATTAAAAAAACAAGAATAAATTTTATCCGCGGAATAAGATTTACTCTGACAGTTTTCGTATGGAGAAACTGTCAAAAATCCAATTTTTTTTCGGAAAAGAAGGCTTATTCGGCGAATAAAATTTATCCTTGTTTGGTCGAATCCGCCCTTAGTTATAGATAGATAAGGTTTAGATCATTCAGAATTTATTTTAAATTGGTAAAACTTCTCATCTTGTTGACTTCAAGAAGTTCTAGTAAGAAATTAAAATTCGGGAAAGTCGGTTGGGGGAGCTAACTTTCATATTGTTAATTTTATGAAACACGAAAGTTTTTCTTTTTCAAAATTTTAATTCTCCCTTTCAGATGTAAGATACGCAACGCATATTTTACTCATAAACTGTGATAAAAAGATACGTATTTCAGACTATAAACTAAAACCCTTTGAGATACAAGGTTCGTACAGTTTTACGCTTTACTTTATGAATGTTTGTGACAGCTATTGTGTGTGTTCTGCTTTATTTGTTGGTTTTTGTACTGAAAACATATTTAGCATACGCTCAGTAGATTTAAAAGCTACAAGAATGAACGCTGCTTTTATTTTGCAACGATTTTCTTATGCAATTAGTGTTTTAAAATTTTATTACCACAGAAATACAACTTGTATGTTTTTGACTAATGATTAGTCAAACACTTTTTAGCATTTGTTTTGAATCGGGGACGCTCTAGTCCTTCAACTTTTTCTCTATAATAAGTACCATGTTCCATAATTAATTGCACACATATTTCAATTTCTACATACGACTATTAAAAACTGCAAAGACAATTATCATTAACGCCATACATCATAGTGTCAGTCAACTGACCTGAAAGCTTGAAATGACGTTCAAAAGCATTAGGTTCGCGACCTGTCCCCGTTTGAGCCCGCGGCGATCTTTAGCACGATAAGTGAGTTTTTTTGCAAGTCGCCATTACGAATGAAAGTCAAACTATGATAATAGTAATCGAAGTTGATTGCACAAAGCTTTTTGTAGAGATATTAGAAATTAATGTGAAATAGAAAAACAAGTACATAGGTACCATGTGGCTTAATTATTTTGTCCTCAAATAATAGGTTCAATCAACAAAAGATATAAGTTTATGGGTATTATAAGCCATAGAATACCTAAATACTTTTTGTTCGAAGTTGTGCATTTGCTAAGGAAAAAGAGAAGACCAGATTACTTAATCCTTTATTTATAGTGAAAAATATACATATTTTTTAAGGTAACACACGTTTATATTTATAATAATAATATGTACACATATATAAAAAAGGAGAGGTATTTAATAGCAAAATACTTATATTATTTCTTTCCTACATAACAAACTATTAGTGTAGATTATTATCTTAAAAAATATTTAAATCTTTTTTTAAATAAATCTTGCAAACAATAGATATCTAAAATGTGTTAAAATAAATTATTATCTTACTATGGCTTGTTGTTATGACATGTATGCTAAATATGTTTTCACGTTTTCCACTAACTGCTTGTGTTGCACTATCTATTTTATTTTCATTGGATTCTTCTGCACGAGTGTTTTTATTCTTTTTCTATTTAAGAATCATTGAATTGTGTTCTTGAGGCATGGCAATATAAAACTGATTTATGAAAGAAGTTAAAAAATAACTTTACCAGTCAAAACGCAAGAAATATGATTAAAAATGAATTCATTTCCCAGCAGAAAAATAAACATTGAAAAATGTTATTTCAAATACGATAAGACCATTAAATCAAATAAAATGCTGGCACAAAGAATTCATAAATATTCAAAGTAATGTGACAGGTAAAGTTAAGTTTTAACTGCCTCTTTAGTTTGTATAAGAAATGTGTATTTTATGAGATGATTCAATTTTTACATGGTTCTAATATCTATCGAGTTCAAACTATAGCATTTTACATTATTTAGCATTTCTTGAAGACCTGCTATAGGTCTACCTGCACCAGAAATATTACGTACTTATATAACTACTTCGAAAAGAATAATGAAAACTGTACAAGTACCTATATTATTGCTCCATAGGGACACCAAATTATTCAGAGACATAATAATTAAAAATAAATATTAGTATTTTTTTTTATTGCAGACCACATGATCTATAAAAAACACAATAAGAAATTACACTAAAATTAAAAAAAAAAACATTAAGTACTTGCGCAAATATTAGTAGCCATCGTTTGTAGGTCTTGAATACCAATCTCGAAATTAAGTTCATTATATTTTTAGACATACGTAGGTCTAAAATGGTTGTTAAACATAATAGTAATCCTATTTTTTATTAATAAAAAATAGGATTACTAAATTAAAAAAATATGTTTACAATACTAGGTACCTACGAAAAACAATAATCAGAAAAAAACACAAAGAAACATTCATTCCCATTGAGCAGAACAAAGAGTAGGCGGGTACTGTACCAAAAGATGCTGACCAACATCTAATACATGGACAGATGAGTCATTAGCACAGCCTCCCATATTGGGCACGACCCACTTTCTATTTGCTAAAATATTTAAGGCCCATCCATTACATAAAAACAATAAACTTGGATGCTTTGGTTATGAGGACCATCTGTCATGTTCAACGAGCTTGAATAACGAGAGGCATTATGGTTGATTAATTGCTTTTTAAAAAGCAATTTAAAAGAAAAAAATTAAAAAAACATCGTAGCCTGGATGAATTATTCATCCATGTATGCAAAAATAATCAGATACACTAAAATCCATAGGATTATGTGTATCTACGAGACGGAAAATAAGGAGGAGTTTTAACACGGTCGATTAAACTAAGATCATAAATTAGATTGTTACCAGAATTTATACACTGCAGCTAAGAGTTATATCTAATTAATATTAATAAAATATAACGTGTCATTTAACTCTGCGCATAAAATTTTAATGAAGAATTTGAATGATCTACAGGAAATTACATATCATAAACGTCTGCATGATTTAATATTATTTGCAACGCATAATGGTGTAATATGTAGGTTGGTTTCATAATAGATAAATTTTAGAGAAAGCGACGCATCATTATTAGAACTCACCTATTATTTTCGTAGATAGACTCTTCTTTTGCAAAATCATCCGTAGTTTTGTTACTAGCTTTGTAGATATCATGATCATAATCTTTTTTCTTTTCAGTCCTATCCTGGCTATTGCTGAGCATCACACCGTCACCCGTCACGACGGCACCGCCTACGGCCAGTGCCTCACACAAGCCGTCACCTTCTGGCAGATCACGTTCTTCATCGCTATTATCATCCTCCTCTACGTACTACCTCTAATCATCCTCATAGTATTATACAGCGTTATAGCCAAAAATTTAATCACTGCAGCTTCTAAAGTTGTTATGAACAAAACTGTGGACCCTTATAACACGAGAGCAAGAAAGCAGGTTATTCTGATGCTTGGGACTGTTGTGTTATGTTTTTTTTTATGTCTCATGCCTTATAGAGCTCTCACACTGTGGATAATAATAACACCTCCAGAATTCTACGAAGATTTTAGCCCAGAGAAATGGTATAACATACTCTACTTCGCCAGAGTCATGCTCTATATAAATTCGGCGATCAATCCTATACTTTACAATTTAATGTCTTCGAAATTCCGCATCGGATTCTGTAAGGTCTGCATATGTTATAAGAGAAAGTTAGTAGATAAGACAAGGCGAGCTCAGAGGACTATTACAAATGGATCGACGACGAGCAGCAGCTTGACGAGAACAACGAATAGTTTGAAGAAACTTTTCAGCCAAAGAAGCAGCATCGACCGTACTGATACAGAGTCAGAAAGCAAAGATGAAATAGAAAAGGGTTTATTTGATAGAATATTTCCTAACAGAACATTTGTGAGACAGCAATCGGCGCCTGTTTGTTCAAATACAAAGCCGATCATAAACAGGATGAGGAGCGAAGGAAACATTGAGATATCTGAAGTTGTTGACGTCGAACATAAAATTGATCGCGAAGATTGTAGGGGAGGTGATACTGGCAAGTTTATCGGGCATTCCAATAGTAAAAATATAAGGTCAGACAGTGAGGTTGATAATTTGGGTCGAAACCACTCTTTGAGACGTAGCGTATTAATAAACAGTGCCAAAGCTAGAAGCATGGATTGTGAAAAGAAATTCGTGTCGTACCAAAAGATAAAAGTCGACTGTGTGGTCGCTTTTCAGAAGTCTAAAAGTGTTGACTACGAATTTCCAGAAAGTTTTGTATGATGTTTTTTATGTTACAGGGATGATATTTGTTCTTTGTAATTTTAGGCTTGAGTCTATGTGTGCGTAGACTATTTTTTGTCAAAGGGAATTATGCCCAAGATTTAGGAAATCAAATGTACACGCTAAAAATTATTTCTAAAAAAATATATGTAAAAAACATAAATACCTACATTTTGCACGAAAATTTATATTTTTAATAATAAAGTATTCCTTGATATGCAATAAAGTATACTATTAACTTATAAAGTATTCTTGAGACACAGGTGATCGTGTTAAAATGCCAATGCTTTTACTGAAATACTGTTATTTCTTAAGTATAATGCTTCTAAATGGAGGAATTATTATGATGATGTACAAATTATGGAGTAGGTAATTTAAATTCTGTAAACAATCTGTATATTATTCTGCTTTCGTCTGTATTTTAATTTAGTTTGTTTATAGTATTGTTATCTGTACTTGTTAGAATGCACATTTATTTTCCTATTGTGTTTCATTTTGTATTCTGAATGCTTTACTTGTTTCAATTAAGTTACGTAATTAAAAGTATATAGCAGCTTGATAATAAAGCATTTAGTAAACCTAGCTCCTATACTTAAAAGAACCAATCTTGTCATACCTGCCAGTAGAAAGTAATTTAGTTCTTAATTATATACATATAAGGTATAATTCAAATAACTGAAAATCTCAATTGGACTCACCATTATAAACAACATCGCGAAAAACGGAATGGAACGGATGTCAGTTACAACTATACATTGCATCGCTAAAAAAAACCACTGCAAGATAAATGTTCGCATAACTCAACAAAATATAGGGAACTGTTGGGTTTTTTCACGATTTCATACATAAAGTAGGCGTTAGGTTTTTTCGAAATTTATGAAATCGAGAAAAAAACGTTAAGTTCTTTTATGGGGGTAGGCAGGCAGAAACTACAGAATGCCACCTGCTGAGATCCTTACATACCCCTTTTGCTTCGTTTACGTTCATACATCTGAGGCCTTAGTGTAAGTTTGCAAGTGACTAAACGTAACCATCGCGTTTGCGTTAAGAGTTTTATGCTCACCCTTATATTCTTAGCATTATGATCTATCAGTCAAATTTTAATGCAAACCCGATAGTTACGTTTAGTCACTTGCAAACTTACACGGTCATACACGCACGCTGGTTGCGAAACCTGACCTGCACCTGACCTTTCTGAAGAACATCACCAATAAGTACACTATAAGTTCGCCCTCCTAATGCGGCGTCCTCTCGGCGTTTCCACTCACATCTGCCTTGTAAATATCTTTTGTTAGTCGCCTTTCGATCACGATTTCAGTTTAGTGGTATAGCAGTTCAAAATGATGAGTACAATGACCTCTTTAGAGGTTTTCAGTTATTTCAATTACACCTTTTATAAATAGGTAGGTAGGTATAGTACCTATCCGACAATATGGCACATAGAATTTAAACAGCTTTTAACGTGCCCACCGCTGGGACACAGGCCTCATCTCTTCGAGAGGGAGTGGGCTGTAATCCACCACGCGGGCCCAGTGCGGGTTGGTAGATGTAACATGTCTTTGAATTTTTGGTTCTAGGACATGCCGGTTTCCTCACAATGTTTTCCTTCACCGTTTTTAGAGCAGTGGTGATGAAATTATTTACACAAAGTAAAGCGCCGTAACACAACAACTACTCGTAAGTTGGGGCCACTGCAGGGCCATAATGACCACTGCTGTATTTGGTTCAATGGGCCATATAGAACGACCAGTGCTATACTTTACTGTATAAATCTATTATCTAGAGTACATTATGACAATTGTATTTAAATGTTCGTCCCCTGTTATAAATGTGATTGAAAATGCCTATTTATTAAAATATTAAAGAAAATAAACGAGATATTAATATAATAAGTGCCAAACTATAGATGTGTTTTGTTATTTTACCTTGATATAAAATGAGAGGGTTAATTAATACCTCCATGTTTGAAAGTATGTGAGAAAAACGTCTGTTTTATGAAAACCTATATGAATTAATTATTAATCAGTTATTAAATGTCAAAAATGATTTGATCAGCTGTTATTATTTCGATCAATCAATCACAGCAATCAAAATCAAAAGCCATTAATCCAAATTACGCTGAGAATCAGCACTTGAATGTCAAAATTACATAAGACATTTCCCCAATACGCCCGCCCTTCACCACTTCCTAGTGCTATAATTAAAATAAGAAGTGGCGCAATATTGTCCCCAGCAGCACAGCTGTCTGATGATTTTAAATAAGATTTATAATTAGAAGAGATTTACAATAGCTGTAGATATATTAAGTAACCTATTCCGCTTAACTATTCCTAAAGAGTCATAAAAACCCTATAAGACATCGACACGTGTTTCACCTCTTAACGAGGCATCCCCATGACGACGATTGAGTTGTCGCAAACCCGAACACGACGTGTTGCCACGCCGAGCACTGGCTGCTGAGTAAATAAATATATAATAAGTAGTAGTAATTGGCCCCTCGTACGCCTTACAAAGGCAAACAGTAATAATATAATAATCCATATGAAATGTGATAGCGTGTTAATTAATTTGTGGTGATTAGTATTTCAGCAATCGGGTAATTTTGGTCTATATCTTCCACATTCCTACGCAGGAAATAGGGCTTTCAATTTCCTTAATAATCTATTAAATTCTGTTACATGCCTGGTCATAAAAGTGTTCACCATATTTTATTGAGCTGTAAAATATTTAATTTGTAGTGCAGCTGTTAATTCCTTTTAATGTTTCATTGAAATAAGTCAGGACTGAAGGCAGTCCTTGCCTCGTAGGTCTAGCGGTCTCAAGCGCTACTGCTTAGCTTGAGGTCCTGGGTTCGATTCCCGGGTCGGGCAAAGTGTTATTGGGTTTTTTCAACTGGAATTGCTCAGTAGCAGCCCGGAGTCTGGATTTGTGCCCGGTTGACGGCAATAGGCTCACCCCCTATTACAAGGGACTTCAACATAACTGGCGAAATGTGGGTGTACTATAGGTACACACATCTTAACTAATTACAAACAATGAATTCCTAGTGAATTCACTCCGAGAACAACAGAATAAGTCCATCTCACTCGCTATGAGATTGAGCATGCGGAATGCACGCGTCAGCGGCGCCTCCCTTAAGGGCCTATAATACCTCCAATTGCTTACCTTGATCCTCCGTTATATCGAAACTCCCTACTGCAGCATTAATTTTGAAATAAATATATGTTAAAGTTCAGGATTCATGTTATGTACTATGTTTGACGAAAACAGGATTCCATAAAATCCAAAGTTACCTCCAAACCGAACAATAAACCGCTGCTATTAAAAAATATGTCAAATTAGATCGTGAAACTTTGCATACTAGCTGAACTAACTATAAAGCAGGGACTATGTTTTGTTTTTATTCTAATTACTTACCATTATTTTCACCGTAAAAAGCAATTACCTAAACTATTGGCGGCTTGGAGCGGCCAGCACCTTACTCCATCTCGCTCTCACTCAGTCCGCAAACAGTATGGTGCGAGCGAGATAAAAAGTGAATTTGAGCTGAGGTACTATGGGTTTTTTGGTCCGAATTATGTAGATTATCTAAATTAAAGACAAGAAACACTAAATTGTAATAAGCTAAAACAATATGTGAACATGAATAATGTTTTGTAAAACCATAAGCACAAAAGCTAAGCTATAGCTATAATTTATAGCTCATCTGGAAGATTTAGCAGACAATGCACGCTATCACAGCCTGTTAAGTTATGGCAAAGTTTAAGTTATTGCACATTGTGTTCTAACAATGGGGGGATAGGGCTGCCCCGAGATTGACGTGAAATACTTATTTAGGCGATAAAACTTAACTTTGTATGATAATTTGATAATACATAAAAATTAGGTTTGAATAAACTTCAGCTAACCAGTGAAATATCTGTATATGTCTGTTTTAAATATAGAACAAAAATTAACTCGACTGATTTTCACCAGAGTCAATGGGCGTAAGTATTACTGAATTAGCACCGGCCGATACTTACTATTGAATTGTATAAATGCATGTTGAAGCTAGTAGAAAAATAAAAACTTTTTTTTTTTTTGCTGTGTAATGACCATAATTTGTCTCATTTTTTTCCTTTCTGTAATGATTTCGATATACATATAATAATACACATATAATATACATAATAAAACACCTGCTGTTATAAATCAACCATTTATGACGGATATAGGAACTGTTTTTCCTAAACACATGTTATTTTGTAACCTATCTAGGAGAACAGTACGGAACTATTAAAGGAACTTTATGCTTGTGCTTTATACAGAGTAGTCGGAACGTTGACGTCCAAAAATTAAATTTAGTTCCCTCGTATCGTGGGGTATCCGAATCACCCCCATGTATTTTCCGCGATTTTTCATAGTTATGATTTTTTTTCTGAATTTTTGAGAATTTTCGACTTGGCTAATTTAAAAAGTCTTTTTAAATTGGTCAAATCCAAAAATTCTGAAAAAAGATCATAACTCGAAAACTATCAAAAATCGCGGGGGTGATTCGAATACCTCGCGAAACGAGGGAACAAATTTTTATTTTTGGACATCAGCGTTCCGGCCACACTGTATATTACCTTGCCATGTAATCTAGTCCAAGTAGAACAAAAAAGCTTTATTTATTTAAAAAAACATAAAACTATTGCCTATTTCATAATCTTCCTAAATAGTTTCGCAGCTTAACCATCAAAGTCAGATTCCTCAAAGCGGCGACAACCCTTGTAATGTGGGTGTTAAACAAGAAGGCAGCCACTGAATTATACAATTTGTTTACCAAGTTAACCTTACGGCTGTTTGCGGAGGGTTCAAGGGTGTATACACACGCTCACAACATATATTACAGAGTATAACCAAGACACCACATATCTATTTATTTATTTAAAAACTATTGGCTCCTAGTACAGCGCTCAGCGTCCAGCGCTCGGCGTGGTCGTGTACGGGTTCGCGTCACTCGTCATCCTGAAGATGCCTCGTTGAGAGGTGAAACACGTGTCGATTTCTTACAGGGTTTTTTAAGACTCCTTAAGAATAGTAAAGCGGAATCTTTTACTAAATATATCTACGTCTATTGTATTTTTTTTACTGGCTCCTAATATGGGTCCTCTAGGAAGTATGCTAGATGGAAAGAAACCCTTGTGAATGATGAACTACCTTTTTGTTAATTGTTAAATACGTAAATGAAGGTCTAAGTAGAGATTTTCCTAGAAAAGTTTGCGCTTCGAGAATTATCGTCCATCTCCGAAACTACGAACAAGCGATAAGTCAGCTCTTACGACCATGGAAGAACTTGCCTATTTTGTACTACCAACCATGATAACAAAATTATAGAATTAAAACTTTTCGAAACTTTTGAGTGACAGATGACGATCTGCGACCAAAGTAGGTAATCCAATACAGAGAAAACTGTTATACAAACGTGCTATAATAGGTGCAGTACTACTAAGCGCACCGGTGGGCGCGATGGCAAAAAATTTAGAAGCTTTGCCTCTGTGGGGAGTTACTCGGTGGCGCGACGTTCATGCTAAGCCGGAAACACGAAGATGTACCGAAGCGCAAAATGTTTTTGGTTTACCTGTAAATATGAACAAATTTTTACAGATCTACCATAAATTAATACATTCAATGAAAAAATGGGAGGGAAAAAAATACTTTAAACTGAAACTTTTGTGTTCAAACCAAATTGAAAATATTTCAGTAATTTTGGCAGTTTTTCAAACTGTTAATAGCTTTTCAATGTTAAACAGAGCTATATTTTTTAAATGCTGGCCGTTATTATAATTTATTTAAATTAAATTATAATAACTAATTAAAGAAAACAATTTAAAAAAAAAATACTTAAAAAATACACCATTTTAAGGTTATCCTGACGAGATTAGTAATGTGAGGTATGTGTGAGGTGGTGTGTGTAAGGTTAGTGTGTGTAATATTAGCTAGTTTTAATAAAGTTTCATAGCACCTGGCAAAAACGGTTTTGAAGAATGACTCAGAGATGTCTTACATGTAAAATAACATCGCGATTATTATTCGTCGAAGGGTTAGGCATAAGCTTATCTGTAGTACACCCACATTTCGCACGTTATTCAGAATAGCCTACACTACAAGATCGAAGAAGAAAAAAAATGTTATTTAAAAAAATGTTATTATTTTATTTATTTTACAAAAAAAAAACATTAATTCGAATTGAGAACCTCCTCCTATTTTTAAATGGCAGCCAGTCTTACCAAGGAGTATCGTATTACCCAGCATAAATTGTGCAAAAGCATGAAAGGACTTTCATAATGAAGAAATATTTTTCTTTATTCCCAGAGACTGTACCCACTTGTGATGATGAATGAAATTAATTTGCGCAGACAAATAGAGAAATAGGCTTCATTACGGAGAAATATTTAAACAATGTAATATCGTGGGCGCTAAAAAGCTTAAAAAAATTCAAGCTTTCTGTTAGGTATGCTATTTTTTTTATTCGTGACTAGCGACCCGCCCCTGGTTTGTACGGATAAAACATCGAGATTATCCTAAATTATGTATAATATAAATGCGACAGTGAGTTTGTTTGTTTGTTACGCTTTGCGGTGCGTTTAAAATTGCTGCACGGATTTGGATGAAATTTGGCACATGCGTAGACTATGACCTGGAGAAGGACACATGATACCTTTTATCCCGATATTCTTACGGGATCGATACTTATGCGGGTGAAACCGCAGGGCGCAGCTAGTCATTTATGAGTTTAATATTTATATATTGTATACACCTATAGACATTGTATTATAAACCTTTTGGAATACATTCTCTAAATTATGAGTCGCACAGATAGACAGAAGGTAGGAAGTCTTAGCGGCGAACATTAAAAAGAAGGTGGACTTTTAAAGTTTTAGTGGTACGGAACCCTTGTTTCGCAGACTCCGATTCACACTTGGCCGATTTTTTATACATATTAAATATGTATTCAAAAAAAGTTTCATGATAAAAAAAAAAAAATTAAAATCTTCAGCGTAGAGTCTTAAGACCAAAACCATATCTACCTCAGGTTTCCGCCTGCTAATGGAAAAACTTTGTAATAAGCATTTAAGCGTTATGAACGCCCACTTATTTCTCTTTAATTTACTAGCCAAGTTAGCCCCTCGCAAAATATTTGTTATCTTTTATTTTTTAAGAACCCTAAAAGAAATTCTATCTATGTTGATTTTAATGTGACGTCATAATTATCATCAATATTGGCATCAGCATTCAGCTGAAATACGTCCACAGCTGGACATTTATCAATTTCTCTTTGTCGTGGGAATGGTAGTACATGTTTGAAGTGAGACGTAAATGTGCGCTGTTGATCTGTACCAAATCTGTTGGCTTGCAACCGGTACCAAAAGGTTCTTTACCGGTACTTGGCGGTTCTTGCCATTTCGGAAACTCAAACTCAAACTTAAAGCATTTATTTCAAATAAACCAATTAAAGCCACTTCTGAATTGTCAAGCGGTCGGTCAGTCAGAAAGATGAAGCTAGTTGCCCATTCCAAAGCGTAGTAGGTTCCTATGAAAAGAACGGGCAAGAAACTCCACGGACCCTCTTTTAAACAAAAATATGTTACAAAATATTTGTTACATCATTCATGTTGAAACTATACATGTGAGAACAATGTAGAAAGACGTGCACGTTAAAATCGTCCGTAATAAAAATAATAGAAACATTCAAAAATGCCTTTTTACTTACTACGTATATCTGTTTTCTCACTCTGACTTATGGAAATATTTGTAAACACCAATAGCACAGGTACTACGTCGGGTACCAGTGCCAATAGTGTACTATTGATACTTTAGTACGGGTATCACACCAAGACTGTTTCCTAAAAATACCGGTATTTCCTGCCCTGGTTGGTGCATTACTACCTAGTCGAGGTAAACAAGGTGGAGATATACAAGAATAAATTAAACTGCTGCTTATGTTCCCACTCTGCATACGAAAATTCAATGGAAGAAATCCAACAGTTTAGTCACTATAGCTAGTCAAAGATTGGCAAAACCCATAGTCGGCCCATCACTACTATTTAGTTTGTAAGAAAAATCTGTATTTTTTTAATTTCAGTGTTAGAATTTAAGTATTTGATAGTTCCTAAATACACCTACGCATTAATACTGCCAGTATTTTTATTTATTGCTGTATTGTAGCCTCCACATTGAATTTGTCTACTGCACCATAGTCCTGTAGATACCTCTCACTGAATCCAGACAACTACTATTTTCCAGCTTACGATGTAACGAAGCTTTACATACTTGTATCTACATATATAAGGTGCTATAAAAATATCTGCCACGGCTGCAATGGGAGATAGTATTGTGTTTATAGATTACAATAGTAAAGATAAATTATTGATCATGTGTCATATTTTTTTTCATACAAAAAATTGTACGTATTTTGCAAGTGTCGAACTAGTCAGCTGATTTCAGTTTTCATTCACAGAACAGATGGAAAGAGATAGCAGTTGTTTTCATTGACGAAGTGCACTTCGCGCGTAATTTGTGAACCACGTTATGCAGAGTAGAGTCAATGTTTATTTAACTACTTTATTTTCTCAAATTGATTTAACTGTGCCGGGGTACGAAATTTCTTCACTATTGTTATCTTTAAACACAATACTACCTCTCATTAAAGCCGTGGCAGATATTTTTATAGCACCTTATATAGCTTGTAGTCGTGTAAAAATACTTCGAAGAAACTATTCTACTTCAATTAACTGTGACTCGCAAACTTAATGAACAAATTCTTTAAAGTAGTGGGTTACTACGGGTAGACATAGAAAGTTAGTCAAAGCTTTAGAGGCAATTAATAGATCGGAATGTACCTCGGTGTAAGGTAACCTTAATCTCGTCTGTCTTCAATAAAGTGAAAAATGCTTCGTTCAATTATGTTTGAAATAATATATTACAATATTTTGTAAGATTAAAAAATATTAGTCATATTTTGTTATTTTGACTCTGCCTCCGGCGCTCGGCGTGACAACACGTCGTTTTCGCGTTCGCGACAAGTCAATCGTCATCCTAAGGATGCCTCGTTGAAAGGTGAAACACGTGTCGATTTCTTACAGGGGTTTGTATGACTCTTTAGGAATACTTAAGCGGAATAGGTTACTAAATAAACATACGTCTATTGTATTTTAGTATTATTATTTATTTATTAAACATGTAAGAAGAATACAATGAATAATCATGGATTTTTTTTTGGCTATTAAACTACTCAAAAATGGCCGCATAAATTGTAAAAATGGTATGATGGAAAATAAACTGAGTCAGAACAGTAAAGATCATTAAAATCTAAATCTAGAAATACTTGCTAAAAGTTAACCCAAAGTTCGGTTCCCACCCAGTACTAAAGTGGGGAGTCTCCATCCTTCTGACGCCACCAGAGAAGTCCAAAGAAGTGGTCGGATTTTTGTAGAGATTCAGGTTTCCCATTGCAGAATAGTCCTTACGGTCGAGGAACGGGGTACTTGACATGCCCAGAGACGCTCCCACCTTATTCTTGTACAAGTAGTCAACGCCTCCGCCAAGAGTGTTATAGTTTGGCACATTCGGGACAACGGGCATGTGCCTGGTGAGAGAACCCCGCACATCGACGTTGTGATTATCATTGTGGAACACGTTTAATTTCCCAGCACCAGTCAAAGAATCTTCGCGCCCGGGAACATTCTGCTTCATCACCGTCAAGCTGTGACCGCCGGCGTTATCAAGTTGCAATCCAAGACCCTTAGCGGCAGTATCCATGTTGCTAGTAAAATCCATAGTACCGAGGGCACTGAGTTGATTCTTCTTGTCTCCAGCAATTGGTATACTACCAAATAAACCCATACTACCATCGGAATTGAGGGTGACGCTGCTTGATGCTCTGCGGGTCCTAGCTAAGTTGCCGGGATGGTAGGACTCTTCCGGTTCAGGGACAAGATCTCCTTGGTCGAAAACTGGGCGTCCTTCTTCGTCGAATCCGAGGAGGTATCCTTGGTCGTATCTTTGGTCGTCCCATGGCAGATGTCTGGCGCTTGTGACCACGAAGACTGTCGCTAGTACCAACTTTAGAGCAAACATTTTGTTAAAATATTTGTTTAAGTTTTTCTTGAAGTGTTGAATATTCAAGAGACGTTGTCGAATGATGCTTACAGTCATGGGACGCCTATTTATACTGGGTACTGAGTGTATTGATAAGGGACACGAGACTCCCGAGTCAAAGATATAATTATTACTAGATGTGGCGAGCAACATGTTATCGAATAAGCACAAGATCTACAAGTAGTTTGTACAGAATCTATTAATGAATCAAATTCAAACGTTTTTAATATACGGACGCTTCCTCTAGAAGTTATATAATTTACTCGTCAGCTAGCGGTTTGGACAACAAATATGTAGTTTTGTGCGGATAAGTAAAATGTCTGCCTTGCAACAGTGGCAACATACATCAGTCTTCTGCTGAGCATTTTTTACGAACGATACAACATACTGATATGTGAGTGAGTTGATAGTTTTGACGACTATCATTTCTATAAGACCAGGGGCCTAAGTCTACTAATTTATAAACGTCACAATGGTGCCATAATGGTTAGTTTTTGTATGGCAAATCTGTCAAAAACTAACCATTATGACACCATTGTGACACCATTGTGACGTTTATAAATTAGTAGACTTAGGCCCCTGGTACGCACGAACGAGCTAAGCTTTTTCCCGCGGCGATTTATTTTCGCGCTCTGTATTTACAAAGCCCTGCTTAACGCTGATACTTGAAAAAACAACGGTGTGTATTTCGACGCGCTGGGTTGCACTCTGTTGGATTCTCCATGCTCGGCTCAACACCGAGAGATGAAAGTCCAGTGCGCGAGAACATCCCGCCGCGATATTTTTACGAATATGAACGTGGGCTAAATGTTATATTCGCACCCTCCTGTTTCTATACTGTTAAAACTCACTCAACAACGTCCGAAGCCCATCCAGTATACATAATTCTCAGTGTCCCAAGGAATCCCCTGTTCCCAGCTATATCGCCGCTGACCGCATTTGTCCGCAAGCAATAAAAGCGACTTGATAGACACCTAATACCTAATTATCAGTTGGGTTCTCTCCCGCTTATCGCTAAATAGGTCAAGACCCTCTTGACTTTGTAGGTATCTACTGAAAATTGGATATTCATAAAGAAAAAATTGCTGCATTTTTTCTTTATGAACATCCAATTTTCAGTGTTGTCAGGCATCTTGAATCAAATCAAATCAAAATATTTGATTTCACATAAACCTACATGGGCACATATAAAACTTCAGAAGCTAGGTGCTCGATTCCAATTGGACGTTTTCAATGGAGAATAGCCGGGAAGAAACTCCACGGTTACTCTTTTAAAAGTAATTTGCTTGTAAATGTAACTCGCCCATATTTATTTAACGACACTCACTCCTTGTATTCACGTTAATGGTACTTTTGATCAATCAGTATGTTGGTTTATCGCTACCGCTAGGGATAAGCAATTTAGATGAATCGTACAATAGGGATAAAATGCTCGATTTCAGATATAGCATTTTTATGAAGTAGCAATTCATTTTATGGGTCACTGAGAGTATTCAGAATATGTATATTTTCTGCTTCAAGAGCACATTTATTAGATGTTCGGACTAAAAACTGCGATTATTAGCAAAAAAAAGAATCGATTATTAGTCTTTTGACTTTTGAAATATTATTAACTCAACTTTTTCTCTTCCACAGCCCCATCCTTGCCGTGGCGACCTTCACTTATGAGGTCTACGACGACGGCACGCAGGTCCCTGTCTGCCTCACACAAGCAGACACGTTCTGGTCAGCACTCTTCTTTATCCTGACCATCGCTGTCTTCTTCATCGTCCCTCTCGGAGTACTCCTCGTTCTCTACAGCGTCATCGCAAAGAACCTCATGGAGAACCCCGTCATCATAGCACAAAACACCAAAAACACTAACAATACTGGCAATGTAGTAAGATATAGGAAACAAGTCATTCTCATGCTCGGGACTGTTGTCTTGTCATTCTTCCTTTGCCTCCTACCATTCAAAGCACTCACGCTTTGGATCATAGTATTCCCACCAGAGACAATAATGTCATTAGGAATAGATGGTTATTATATACTTTTATATTTTTGTAGGGTTATGCTATATTTAAATTCGGCGATCAATCCAATATTATACAATTTGATGTCGTCTAAGTTTAGGGAGGGATTCGTGAAACTATTAAAGATTAATAAGTTGATGAGATGTAGCAGGACTTTAAGGGAAACAATGCAGAGACGAGACACTTTCAACACGACCACTTCAACAGGATTTTCTAGTAGTCAGAATACATCAGATTCTTTTTGGAGGAGGTATAGTAATAGGACGTCGTCTCAGAAAATTTTCGTTAACAGAGAAAGTAAAAAAGTCAAAGAGGAGAACGTACAACAAATGAAAGTAGGAGAAATCATAAACGTAGAGAACACAAGAAGAAATAGTATGAAAATGGTTGCAGCCCTAAACGAGACGGACAATGATATATATGCTGAAGTACACGATAACCATTACTCTAATGAATTAGCAATAGACACTGCCAATGAGAACAATAAACAAATACAAATATTAAACCTAGATGTAAAAACTAACAATGTTTATTCAATAACTTTAGATGTAAGTGATTCGGTAGAGGGTAGAAACAAATTCGTTTGTATACCAACACTTGATAGAGAGAATAATATATTTATATACGATTACAGAACTAAGGAAAGCTTTGTATGAAATGTTTCGTTTGATGTAGCGAGCTTGGCTGGGAGCCAGGCAGTTCAGTGCATTTACTTAAGACAAGCAAATATATTTACGATCGATTCATACATCACTGTGTAAAGATAATCGTACTAAAATGACCTGAATAGATTCTTGTGTATTTCTATTAACACGAAATCCATTTGTGCTACTGCTATTAAAGTTTTGGCATCATATTACTATAGGAATCTCCATGTTTGTTAGTTGGTGATATCAATCAAAGGCCTTTGACAGATCGTTTTGTTCGGGAATGCTTGCAATGTTCCAATTTCACACGCAATTTGCGGGCCCATTAATTAGTTTCCGAACAGTTCCGAAACAACCTTTCGATAGATGGGGCTATTAATTAAAGGTACCTATTTATACGGCTAATATAAATGTACTAGGTAGACAGGCCTAGATTTATATGTTTAATATTCTTGATGCTAGATCAGGGTTTGAAATTGGGCTTGAAAATGAAGCTTTCAAAGAAACTTTCAGAGATCTTGAGACTAGACGAAAGACTTACTCTTAAAATTAAGAGCTTGTTTGGTCTTGTCACCAGAGAATCAGGCTCTTAATATTTTAAGTATGATACGTCATTAAAACCATCAAATGTGATGGGATATAAGGTATGTCTATTTATTTGTGTTCAAATGATTACAGTTGGCGCAACTTGACACGCGATGCGATTCCACGATACATATCCGTAGAAACATTTCTATGAAAACGCGCGCGATACTACACACAGAAGCGACCTGTCGCGCTGCGACGCAGAAAACACTCTCTTTCGTCTCGTCACTGGCGCGACGCCTTACCGTGGCATTAAAATTTTCCTTTGGTGTCGGGCTGCGCGTCGCACTACCTGTCGCACACGCGATATCGCTGCGGGCTAGTGTGAAAGATGTTGCGTGGCAATAATATCGCAAAATTTCCACACGACACGTTGCCGAAAAGTCGCGCCTGTCTGAGGGAGCCTTTACCAGCAATGAACCGGGGAACCTTTATCAGCAATAACAAAGATAGAAAAGTCAAAAATGTATTCGATTGACATAAGCTACCAAAAAGTACCTATAGGTACGTTATTCCTCTTGAAAGTCGTTCTAGAAATACGAAATACTTTGAAAGCGCAATCGCGTTCAAAGCATTTCGTATTTCTACAACGACTAAACCCAATCATCCAATACATTAAATCTGAGGCTAGGCAAGTGGTAATCCACTTGTCTAGGGCCTCAGATTTCGTTTCATCAATTTTCTATTCACAAATAGACTGCGTGCAGATAGTTAATTTATTCAGGCGTAACTTGGCGGAAATCCATTATAAAATACAATAGACATAGATATATTTAGTAACTATTCCGCTAAACTTTTCCTACATAGTCATTAAAAACTCTTTATGAAATCGACGTGTTTCACCTCTCAACGAGGAATCCTCAGGATGTCAATTGACTTGTCGCAAACCCGAACACGACGTGACACCACGCCGAAAGCTGGACGCTGAGCGCCCAGCACTCGGCGGTAACACGTCGGTGAAACACGTGTCGATTTCATAAAGGGTTTTTTATGACTCTTTAAAAAAAGTTAAGTGGAATAGTTACTAAATATATCTATCTACGTCTATTGTATTTTAGACTGCATGCATTTGTATAATCTGATCAAACAATATTAATAAAGCAAATAAATTAAATGATTCCTCCATATACATGATCATTGACCAGTGACGTACGAATCGATCCTCCATACATTATAATTAACCATATAAAGAAATGAAAGCTCAAGTTATCTCGTTCAGTCATATTTATCTTGTGTCCGTGACAGTTTGATATAGCACGGCCTATTTGTCATATCGATTCCATGATAAATGGCCTAACGTGGGAACAGTTTATTTCTCCTAACTTAGGTATTGCTGAATTTGTTACATTTCCGATACTTTCTGCGTGCTTACACAAGGTGTGTGACAATGGCATTGGTGTAAAATTAAAATAAATCAAATTAGTTTAATTCAAGTAACAATAGACTCATATCAAATCAAATCAAAAATTATTTATTTCTCCAACATAAATACACGGTGAAATTTTAATCACCGTTTTCCTCTTAAGGGGTCACTGTACTCATCATTATGAACAACTTTTACTATGGGACCAAACTGAAATAGTGAAAAAAAATATCATCTGTTCCCTACATTTATGTTCGCATAACTCGTCAAAATGTAAGGAACAGCTGATTTTTTTTTCACGATTTCAGGTTTGGTCCCATAGTAAAAGTTGTTCATAATGATGAGTACAACGACCCCTTAAGAGGAAAATGGTGATTAAAATTTCACCGTGTATGTACAAACAGAATTAGTGATTGGAGCCTCCCTTTAAGCAAGTAATGCCTGTATCGGGAGACTCCGCTCTTCCATACCGGATATTAAGGGATAAAAATAAAAATTAATAAAAAGTACAATATTTGTGTGAGTGTGTGAGTATTATGTGAGCCAACATGTGATGAGAGGTGAGGACGTGCAACCGCACTTCCTCACCCACCCTACAACACTTTAACTTTTGCACTCATTGCATGCAACAGTTCGAGTGGACAGAAATCATGCGTCATGATACATGTGTTAACAGTGCTTCTGTTTCATCATAGTTTAAAAGTTTTATCGAATTAATTAATTAACGTACATATAAGGATACAGACAGGATAACAAGCACAGGCAAAGACGTACACTCACAAGGTAACAATGTCTGCTGCAAAATTGCCGGATATATGGGCAATCCAGTAAAATATTTTTTGTTTTTGGTGTAGGTACCATCCTTGACACAATCCATCCATCTTTTCTTTTTATCTTTCCCTTCTGTTGAAGATTGTGCAGAGGTGCAATAATCAAACGGGAGTTTAAAGAATGCAATGCAATGTAGCACTGACAACTAGTTACTTACTTATAATAAAACTGTTCGCTCATTCATTTCAGTTCAGCTTAGCCTTGTCAGCATTATTATAGTTCAGCCTTTTTCTCAACCCAGTGATTCTGCAACTTGTATACTCATTTTGAAACGAATTGCAGCTCATTTTATAGTTTTGCTCAATCTTTTTTTACCATATTTTTTTCAATGGTACATATAACATAACATCATGCCTGAAATTCCCGAAGGGTAAGGTACTTAGAGTACTATAAAATTTCGCCAGGTATGTTCAAGTTCCATGTAATAGGGGGCGAGCCTATTGCCATCAACCGGTCACAAATCTGCACTCCAGGCTGCTACTGAGGAATTCCGAAGAACCCAATAACACTTTGCCCGACCTGGTAATCGAACCCAGGACCTCATGCTCAGCAGTAGCGACTACTAGACTGACGAGGCAGTTTTTCAGTAGTACTGTTTCGAAGATGATAATTTTATACATCAGTTGATTTCAACTGATCTCTCTGATCTGATCTGACTTGAAATCAACTGATTTATTAAATTAACATCTACTCCATTTTTTTATTTATATACAGGGTGTCAAGGGGCAGCCCTCCGCAAACTTACAGGGTGCATTCAGCTCCTTATTTTGAATCATATTCAACCGGAAAAAATCTCGTATTTTTTTTGTCCGTTATTTATCTAATGTTATAATAAATAGAGTATAGTTATGAGAGACTTAAGTTTTGTCTATATGCCCTTGCTAGTCTATGGTTCTTTCACCTGACGAAATGTTAAAGTTATTTAACTTTGATGAGAATTGAGGCTTACAGTACCTAACGGCACCATTCGATAAACGATCTAAGCAGTAAGCTAGACAGGTGGGCAATTTTACAAAATTAAATTGAATACGTGAGGTAAATAATAATTGGATTAGATAAGTAGATTTGAAAAATATGTTCGGAGTTTTGTAAAGGAGCAAGAACAAAATGACTATAGTTCTTTTAGAATTGTAATAGCGGTCAATGACCCACTTACATTTTCTAGAATTTTTTTAAATTTCAAAAACTGACATAAAGTCCGTTAACGTCCGGAATTAATATCTTTCATGATCTTCAACATGTTCCAATAAAGAAAAACCATACATTTTCTTTTCTTTGGGTTCATACGGAGGGTTATTAGGAAAAGGACAATGGCCGCTAATGTCCCGCTAAAACGCGACAACTATAGCTTTTGACTCAACTCAATTTACGTTTAAAATTCCCTTACGAATAAATAACTTTAAGATACATACAAGTGCCGTAGTCGATGCCTTTATATTAACTTTAATTCAGTTTTTCTGGACAGTTCGGAAAATGTTAGATTTTTATTCATGCAATTTTTATGGACCACTTTTGAATATTTATTTCTTATTGATCTCATTTTAGTTAATTTTCAAGTTTAAAATGAGCTTTAGCTATATTTTTTTTATGTAAGCTTACTTAGAATATCTACACAAGAGCTTTCATTTCTTTAAAAACATTAAAAATAGTGTTTGAGATTTCCTAAGCATTTTAATTTACTATAAGACTTCTATAAATACGTACATTTTATTTCAGAACATTTAATTAATTTATAAAATAATTATTTTGTGAATAAATAAAAAAAGTGTTAAACAAAAAAAATTTTTTTCTTTATGTTATTAATGTTATTATTACATAATAACGTATTATATAATATTAAGTAGAACATAGATGAAAAACGATGTCTAAAGGGAACGAATTATAGAAAGGAAAAAAGGTATTATAATACCTAAAGTGATTGGCAATTGCGAACCAAATTGGAAAATATTAGTTGTTAAATGAATGTGTATATAGAATGTTATATATTTTATTACAATGTAATAATAAATAACTAAGTTAACATTATTTCTACTTGATTTATTCACCTAGAAACGATAATAACAGCCGTTCTATTCTTTAAAAATCTCTGGGTGAAGTGAACTTGAAGTGAACTAACGATAAGTAATTGTGACAATGTTTAGCATCAGCACACGCTCAATCTACGATAATCTGAATCATTTTGAAAGATAAATTGCCAATCCATTGCTTCATATGTTTAAAAAAATTGTCTGCTCAACAACGTAAATAACGCAATGAATATTGTTATACTGTCAAAATTAAACAGATTGAGATTGATCGATGATGGTGGAATGACAGCTCACAGTTAACTGACAACTGACCCGTACGGCTGTTATTATTTACCCACAAGGCCCTCAGAACAGTGGAAACTACTCGTATACAGGCTGACTTTGAAAATATGCTATAAAATTTAAGGGGGTGTTGGACCCATCAATGTGAACAACTTTTACTCTAGGACCAATTTGAATTGGCAAAAAAAATATACTTTCCTTTATAAAGGTATACCCGATAATATACCAGATTGGACCATTTTGTTTAAGGTCAATTTTTTTTTGCGAGTGCTTAGTTGTTCCCATAGTGAAAGTTGTTCATATTGATGGTTAGAATGTTTTCAAAGTCAGCCTGTATATTACTTGATTGGGTTAACAAGGGATGAGTATCACACGTGGAATGACTACAGAAATACAACAGAATCTGATAATGTTCAGAGACACAATAGAAATTAAATTATTCTTGTCGTGAAAATGAAGCAATAGTTTCAGAACTTACAAAGTTTGTTGATCTACCTTATTGATGTTAGTATGGTAATCCTATACCACGTGGAGACGACAATCTATAGGTACATAATATAATAAAGCTGAAGAGGGTCGAAAGTCTGTACATGGAAGATATTCGAAAAAATTGAAAAACAGATTTTTTCATAGTGATGAGCCCACTATGGGTTTTGCCAATCTTTGCCAAGCCATAGTGACTAAACTTCTACATATTTTGTTGAATTTTTGTATGCAGACTGGGAACGTCATGCGCAGTTTAATTTATTGTCGTCTCCAACTTGTATACCTACTAGCGATGCTACTAAACTGAGCATGTTACGTGGGCTTACGTAACATGCTCAGTTCAGTAACATAGTACCCACGCGCATTGGATTTTCATCGCACTGCTTAGCGCGGAGAGTTGAAAATCAAATATTGTGTTTTTTTTGACGCGCTGGGATGCACTCTATTGGATTCTGAATGCTCTGCTCAACACAGAGAGAGTAAAAAATCGTCCGTGCTAACTGCTATCTAATTGAGTAACACATTTTAGTTAATGCATACGACTAATCTGTCTCATTATAACAGTTCAACAATATTCATTGCGTTATTTACGTTGATGAGCTTTTTTCCGAACTCATGAAACAATGGTTTAGCAATCTGTTTCAAAACGATTCAGATTGTGATTTATCGTGTCTAGCGCAATTAGGGTGCTGAGCTAAGGATGACAAATACCAAGGTATAAAAAATTAGAAAACTACTATTATAGCTCAAAAGTGAGTATTTTTAGTCATCCTTTACGTTTGATGTTCAATCCGATAAGAACATACCTACTTGAAAACAGAAATTATATATTTTAATTCAAACATATAAAATGAGTGTTGCTAAATATCATGTGCGTAGAATTTTGGAGGACTTTTTAAGCTCTACACAGTATTGTTATTCGCAACCGTTCGATACGCTTCCGTGCCGAATCGATCAATATTACCAAAGGCTATCAATATTGGCAAAGGCAAACTGGCAAAGACAAATCCAAAACCCGATGATTTTTTTGTTGAAATCATATACACAACCTCCATTCTTCCGACAGCTGTTTGTTGTCGCGGTCAAGGCAAATAAGTCATTGAAAATGTGCCATTTTGAATGGTTGTGAATAACTATTCTCGTAATTCTGAAACTTTTAGTCAATTTAAAATAACCAAAAAATATAAATATGTATTGGAAGAATGAAATGTGCCAAAATGAAGGCTCTGTTTAAATAAAGTGTATGAAGAGTGTAATAAAATATTACAATTATGTATTAATTTAATGACGTTGATTATGAGACGACCAAAACAGTAAAGCCTCGTGCAGACAGGCGCGACGCTACGCTAACTATACAATTTCTAAGAAAACATTGCAGTAGAACAGTTACCGGCGTCGCGCCATTCTGCTCGAGGCTTTAAGCTACGGTTTCCTAGAAGACCAGTGGCCGCCACATATCGACTGCAGTGATGACGTCATGAAAATGACGGCACCAGGGTTCCAGGGCCTTTACGGTATCATAAAACGCTCTACGAAGATTCGAAGACATGTGACATCCACAAACCCGCACTGATCCCACGTGCTGGATTACGGCCCACTCCCTCTCACAGAGATGGGGCCTGAGTCCTAGTCGATAGGCTGATTATACGCTAACGGTCTCTAGGAAAACACACGAATTTACTTTCATAGATACCTTTTCAATGACGTCATTCGACGATAAACAGACGGACACTATGTGGCGGCCACCGCAGTATTAGGGTGGTGGACTCAATAACGCAGAATCGGTTGAGTGTGTAATGTTTTATTATCTACCTGTTCGATCTGGCGTTATGTGTAACCACCCTAAAATATTACACACTCAACTGATTATGCGTTACTGAGTCGAGTCGGGGAACTAAGGAAGTTACGCTCGACGCATCTTCCGTCAGATGTGCAACGACCCTAAGACTGCGGTTGCCGCCACATAGTGTCCGTCTGTTTATCATCGAATGACTTCACTAAAAAGTTATCTATGAAAGTAAGTTGGTGTGGTTTACTAGAGAGCGTTATATATAGCATAATCAGCCTATCGATCTTCCGTCAGATATGCAACCACTCTTATATCTGTCCATTCTGGCGTTACGCGACGGATCTTCCGTCAGATGTGTCCACCCTTAGGAAACCCTAGCTTTAGGTACTACGATAGGGGTAGGTACTTCTTGTCAATTTCAATAAGAGAATTGAGAGATTCTACGTGTTTCTTCACCTACACAATGACGCTTCATGACAGTAAAGAAGTAAAATATTTGATTTACTTACCCATATTACAGGGTCAAATTAAATTATCCAGCGAAACCTACCAGCGGTCGTTGACCCAAAAAAACACATCAAATCATTTTTTTTTATTGTCGTGTTTTTCGATATACCCCACTTCGTGATACCCCTGTACCGTAATTTATAAAGGTGTTCGGTCCCTGGAGAAAACTGTTTTTGTCTTCTCAGAATCACGAATATCTAAAATGATTGAAATAAGCTGAATGTAATTAAATTGTATTCACTTATTGCCTGTTTATGTGCAAAGTTGAAAATACATGTAATATTTCAATGTCTTTGTTTCATTTAACTACCCAATATGAAAAAAAAGAATCACGTAAATCGCCCAGTAATCACGAAAAATTTAAAAATGTAAACAATGAAGACAAAAAAACCCGGAACCGGGTATTTTTGTCTCCAATTGTTTACATTTTTTTTTTATTCTGTAAAAGAGGAAGGGCGAGTGTCAAAAAGGTATTTTTTTCTCATCATCCCTATAAAAGTAAGTACGATATTGCTGGAACTAGGGCTTCTCTATTATCAAAGCAAAACATGTTTTACTAACTACCTACGCTATATCGGAGTGGGACGTCAAAATAATTAAGATAACAAAGTAAGGTTTCTGTCCTCACAAAACAATGAATTGATGTTAAGCGTAGTTATCAATGCTCATGTCTTCTCTGAATGAGAAGAGCCTCTGTCCTGCAGTGAGACAACGTAACGATCTGTCAAAGATATTCGAATGACAATCGGGGTCGACGGCTTAACGTGCTATCCAAGGTACGGAGGGGTCTCCATAAGTAATTGATGGTCAACGGTTACTCTTTTGCTTTAGCCATTCCTGATTAATTATGGCTTAGGATTTTAAGTAACAACTCAAGAACTAATTTGGTAGCACTTGGAGGAAGAATAATATTTGACTGATGAAGCAGTGAAATATTTGCTTGCTAGCTTGCCAAGTTTAGGAACATTTTAAGGTAAATATTCATTTGATGTTTTAAAATGTAATAAAATAAACATTAAATAAAGTAATGGGTACTTAAACGTTATCCAAAACATATAAAAAATAAATAAAAGTACTGACAGGACGAAAAGTGACAGAAAGTGAGCAAAAAAGGATAACCGCCATTAAATACCTACTCCATTTAATTGAGATATAATTAAATCGAAAAAATGCAATTTTTGTTCGGAAATTGTTAGATTTTTATTAATGCAATTTTTATGGACCACTTTTGAATATTTATTTCTTATTGATCTCATTTTAGTTAATTTTCAAGTTTAAAATGAGCTTTAGCTATATTTTTTTTATGTAAGCTTATTTAGAATATCTACACAAGAGCTTTCATTTCTTTAAAAACATTAAAAATAGTGTTTGAGATTTCCTAAGCATTTTAATTTACTATAAGACTTTTCTAAATACGTACATTTTATTTCAGAACATTTAATTAATTTATAAAATAATTATTTTGTGAATAAATAAAAAAAGTGTTAAACAAAAAAAAAAATTTTCTTTGTGTTATTAATGTTATTATTACATAATAACGTATTATATAATATTAAGTAGAACATAGATTAAAAACGATGTCTAAAGGGAACGAATTATAGAAAGGAAAAAAGGTATTATAATACCTAAAGTAATTGGCAATTGCGAACCAAGTTGGAAAATATTAGTTGTTAAATGAATGTGTAGATAGAATGTTATATATTTTATTACAATGTAATAATAAATAACTAAGTTAACATTATTTCTACTTGATTTATTCACCTAGAAACGATAATAACAGCCGTTCTATTCTTTAAAAATCTCTGGGTGAAGTGAACTTGAAGTGAACTACCGATAAGTAATTGTAACAATGTTTAGCATCAGCATACGCTCAATCTACGATAATCTGAATCATTTTGAAAGATAAATTGCCAATCCATTGCTTCATGTTTAAAAAAATTGTCTGCTCAACAACGTAAATAACGCAATGAATATTGTTATACTGTCAAAATTAAACAGATTGAGATTGATCGATGCTGATGGAATGACAGCTCACAGTTAACTGACAACTGACCCGTACGGCTGTTATTATTTACCCACAAGGCCCTCAGAACAGTGGAAACTACTCGTATACAGGCTGCCTTTGAAAATATGCTATAAAATTTAAGGGGGTGTTGGACCCATCAATGTGAACAACTTTTACTCTAGGACCAACTTGAATTGGCAAAAAAAATAATGACTTTCCTGTATAAAGGTTTACCCGATAATGTACCCGATTGGACCATTTTGTATAAGAAGGTCAATTTTTTTTTGCGATTGCTTAGTTGTTCCCATAGTGAAAGTTGTTCATATTGATGGGTAGAACACCCCCTTAAATTTTGTTACATGTTTTCAAAGTCAGCCTGTATATTACTTGATTGGGCTAACAAGGGATGAGTATCACACGTGGGATGACTACAGAAATACAACAGAATCTGATAATGTTCAGAAACACACTAGAAATTAAATTATTCTTGTCGTGAAAATGAAGCAATAGTTTCAGAACTTACAAAGTTTGTTGATCTACCTTATTGATGTTAGTATGGTAATCCTATACCACGTGGAGACGACAATCTATAGGTACATAATATAATAAAGCTGAAGAGGGTCGAAAGTCTGTACATGGAAGATATTAGAAAAAAAAAAGAAAAATTGAAAAACAGATTTTTTCAAACAAGCTTAATAGTAGAGATGAGCCCACTATGGGTTTTGCCAATCTTTGCCAAGCCATAGTGACTAAACTATTGGTTACTTCTACATATTTTGTTGAATTTTTGTATGCAGACTGGGAACGTCATACGCAGTTTAATTTATTATCGTCTCCAACTTGTATCTCTACTAGCGATGCTACTAAACTGAGCATGTTACGTGGGCTTACGTAACATGCTCAGTTCAGTAACATAGTACCCATGCGCATTGGATTTTCATCGCACTGCTTAGCGCGGAGAGTTGAAAATCAAATATTGTGTTTTTTTTGACGCGCTGGGATGCACTCTATTGGATTCTGAATGCTCGGCTCAACACAGAGACAGTAAAAAATCATCCGTGCTAACTGCTATCTAATTGAGTACAACATTTTAGTAAACGCATACAACTAATCTGTCTCATTTTGACAGTTCAACAACATTAATTCCGTTATTTACGTTGATGAGCTGTTTTTTTTTCCGAACTCATGAAACAATGGTTTAGCAATCTGTTTCAAAACGATTCATATTGTGATTGATCGTGTCTTGCGCAATTAGGGTGCTGAGCTAAGGATGACAAATATCAAGGTTTAAAAATTAGAAAACTACTATTATAGCTCAAAATTGAGTATTTTTAGTCATCCTTTACGTTTGATTCTCAATCCGATAAGAAATTACTTAAAATAGAAATTATATATTTTAATTCAAACATGTAAAATGAGTGTTGCTAAATATCATGTGCGTAGAATTTTGGAGGACTTTTTAAGCTCTACACAGTATTGTTATTCGTAACCGTTCGATACGCTTCCGTGCCGAATCCATCACTATTACCAAAAGAGTCCCAAAGAAAAAAAAAAACCAAAACCCGATGTTTTTTTATTTGAAATCATATATACAACCTCCATTCTTCCGACAGCTGTTTGCTGTCGCGGTCAAGGCAAATTAGTCATTGAAAATGTGCCATTTTCTATTCGTCAATCTATTGAATGGTTGTGAATAACTATGCTGGTAATTCTGAAACTTTTAGTCAATTTAAAATAACCAAAAAATATAAATATGTATTGGAAGAATGAAATGTGCCAAAATGAAGGCTTTGTATAAATAAAGTGTATGAAGAGCGTAATTATGTATTCATTTGATGACGTTGATTGTGAGAAGACCAAAACAGTAAAACCTTTTGCAGACTGGCGCGATACGATGGCGCGACGGTACGACGCGACTCTAACGATACAATTTCTAAGAAAACTTCACGGTAGAACAATTACCGGTGTCGCGTAGCGCCATCGCGTCGCGCACGTCTGCACGAGGCACATAGCGGCTGCAGTGACGCTGTCATAAAAATGACGGTACCAGGTTTCCAGGGCCTTTACGGTATCATAAAACGCTCTCCGAAGATTCAAAGACATGTGACATCCACCAACCCGCACTGATCCCACGTGCTGGATTACGGCCCAGTCCCTCTCACAGAGATGGGGCCTGAGTCCTAGTCGATAGGCTGATTATGCTATAACGGTCTCTAGGAAAACACACCAACTTACTTTCATAGATAACTTTTTAGTGACGTCATTTGACAATAAACAGACGGACACTATGTGGCGGCCACCGCAGTATTAGGGTGGTTGCATATCTGTTGGAAGATGCGTCGTCAAAGATATTTCAATCATTTTAGATTTTAGTGATTGTGAGAAGACAAAAACTTCTCACAATCACTAAAATCTAAAATGATTGAAATAAGCTGAATGTAATTAAATTGTATTCACTTATTGCCTGTTTATGTGCAAAGTTGAAAATACATGTAATATTTCAATGTCTGTGTTTCATTTAGTACCAAATATGAAAAAAAAGAATCACGTAAACCGCCCAGTAATCACGAAAAAATAAAAAATGTAAATAATGAAGACAAAAAAACCCGGAACCGGGTATTTTTGTCTTCATTGCTTACATTTTTTTTTTATTCTGTAAAAGTGGAGGGACGAGTGTCAAAAAGTTATTTTTTTCTCATCATCCTTATAAAAGTAAGTACGATATTGCTGGAACCAGGACTTCCCTATCATCAAAGCAAAAAATGTTTTACTAACTACCTAATATCGGAGTTCCCACTCCGATATTAGGTAGTTAGTAAAACATGTTTGCACGTCAAAATAATTAAGATAACAAACTAAGGTATCTGTCCTCACAAAACAATGAATTGCTGTTAAGCGTAGTTATCAATGCTCATGTCTTCTCTGAATGAGAAGAGGCCTCTGTCCTGCAGTGAGACAACGTAACGATCTGTCAAAGATATTCGAATGACAATCGGGGTCGACGGCTTAACGTGCTTTCCAAGGTACGGAGGGGTCTCCATAAGTAATGGATGGTCCACGGTTACTCTTTTAAAAATAAATGGATTTTACAATGCTTACAAAAATGTACAGTTTCAATAGGTATGCGAGGACAGTGTAGGCCTGTCAACAAGATACTTAACAAAATAGAAAATAGTCTGCAAATCGACAGTCTGTTGAGCCTACAACGTTCTCACATTCACAAAATATAAAGGAATCTATTTATAGGATAAATAAAATAATAAGAATAAAAACCAATTTAAACCAAATGACATGGATTGGACACATAGACCAAATGATAAAGATTACCCATTAGCCATTCCTGATTAATTATGGCTTAGGATTTTAAGTAACAACTCAAGACCTAATTTGGTAGCACTTGGAGGAAGAATAATATTTGACTGCTTCATGCTTGCCAAGTTTAGGAACATTTTAATGTAAATATTCATTTGATGTTTTAAAATGTAATAAAATAAACATTAAAGTAATGGGTACTTAAACGTTATCCGAAACATATAAAAAATAAATAAAAGTACTGACAGGACGAAAAGTGACAGAAAGTGAGCAAAAAACGATAGCCCCCATTAACTACCTACTCCATTTAATTGAGATATAATTAAATCGAAAAAATACAATTTTTAATGAATTATAATTTGCATAATTTTAAGCCTTTTTTTAATGTGGATGCCTTAAAATCACAATTTAACGACTTTCGAACGATCCGACATTGCTATGAAGATAACCAATAAAAAGGTTTTATGCAAAAGTTAATTTTAATTTATACCTAAGTATTTTTTAGATGGGCAAAGATCGTCACTCACTGGACGCCAGGGAGGGAGGGAGGACATCACCATCGAGGTAGACCGCGGCGAATGTGATGTGACGATCCAATAATATTAGCGGGGCCAACATGGCCAGAAATCGCACAAAATAGAGAGATTGGGAAGGAAAAAGGAGAGGCCTATGCCAAGCAGTGGGACACAATATCTAGGCTAATAAAAAATTCAAATAAAGTATTTTTTAACGTCTGTAGTAGGTAATTACATAGATTTATGGGTAGGTATGCGAGAGTAATAAAGAGGAATTGAACATAATGTATTGAGTAAGTGTTGACAGCTAAACAAAGAAGCAGTTAATTAGCATAAGTAGGTACTTACACTGAATGATAAGAACTTATTTTATAGAGTAGGTACCCACGTCCGGGGATGAACCTACAATATCTGCAGTTATAAACAAAAGAAGTCTACAAGCTAGTTTGTATAAAGCAATATAAACAGAAAGAGTTGTTGTGCCCTGGAGATTACTTGCTTTAACAACAGCCTGGCCAGCCAGCCAATTCATTAATTGGGATTGGAGACTTAACCTGAATAGAGGACTGGTCTATATTAAGGCCAAATACTTAGTTAGCATTGCCATTCAACGTGAGATGATTTCGTTACTACAGGCAGTTTAGAGGTATGAGAACAGGGTGTAAAGTTCACTCATACTCTATAGAAAAGGGAGGATCCTCCGATCAGACGGGTGTTATGTCTGGCGGGCAACTGCCCGACGATTGTTGTCGGATAGTCATATATATGTTTATCGCGCGGTAAACTCTAACTGAGCGATGCAGGATTTGTGTGACGTCAGGTCTTTGATGAGTAGTTCGCATGTGGCGTTATAGATGGCCGCCACAGCAGTAACAATATTTTCAACATACACGTAAAACAAAAATAAATAGGTAATACTGGAAATATGTACAGCTCCTGAAAAACTTTAAATTCAATTTGCTTTTCAATGTAGCGGCAGAGATTATAATACCAAGTAAAATATGCAAATTTTCCATAACAATATTCGAGTATACCCTAGGCATAATAACACGAATACAGAGGAGTAATATTAAATGTCAAGTTTGCCATTAATTCTGGCATTCTAATGCAGTTAGGAGTTAATCGTTTGGCATAACGAGGGACACCTTCAATGGGGGGTAGACGCATATCTAGTTGTGTTGGCAGATTCATGTTGATAACATCTAGGGACTTTAGTAAACAAATTTGGAGTGGAATCACCTAATAACATACCACAACGCCTGTGTTCCCCGAAGGTGACGACAGAGGTGTATGTAAAGTACCAACATTCACAATTTCTAGTTATTTTGTAAGGGTAAGATTTAGAGACGAAACGTAGCGTAAACATCGATCTGTCGACATCAATGCATTTGGCGTGTATTTGACAGAGCAAAGCATAATACACCCAAGTTCCAGTATGTCTATTTGTTAATAAGTAATCTAGAATTCGGCTGTAACTACAATTTCACTAATTAAACTAAAGGACTCCAGGACTCCACGCATAGTAGCCGCGCATGCGTCCACTGGATCAAAGAGGCAGTGCAGGTCAAAGCACACACATACAAACAAAACACAACATACTTCACATTAACCACTGAGCACCAACCTTACTGAATAGTGTGCGCACGTGTAGATAGTGCAATCCACGAGGACGCGCCCCGCTCCGTACTAAAGTACAGCTTGCTGAATAGTTTGTGCACGTATAGATAGTGCCATCCACGGAGACGTGCCCCGCTCCTTACTAAAATACAGCTTGCTGAATAGTTTGTGCACGTATAGATAGTGTCATCCACGGAGACGTGCCCCGCTCCTTACTAAAATACAGCTTGGTGAATAGTTTGTGCACGTATAGATAGTGCCATCCACGGAGACGTGCCCCGCTCCGTACTAAAATACAGCTTGCTGAATAGTGTGTGCACGTATAGATAATGCCATCCACGGAGACGTGCCCCGCTCCGTAGGTACTAAAGTACAGTAATGCTATTCTGTATAAATTTCACCGTGAAAACTTGAAGTGAGCTGTCATTCCATCTGATGCTAGGGATTGACACCATTGACGGCTCACTTCACCTAAGTTATCACGGTGAGATTTTTACAGAATAGCACTACTAACTGCTTACTGCAGTACCTAATCGCGGAGTGGGAAGCGTCTTCGTGGATGGCACTATCTGTTGTTCTGTATCTGTTGCTTTCAAAAAAGTTATTTTTAAAGACGTTTTAATTATGGCAAAAACTTGAACACTCAACAGTCCACAGACGGACGTAAGGATAATGAAAGATCTCCTAAATATAGCAATAAAACTCATAATCTCATGCAGTCTGAAGATCGCAGGTTCCGTCTACACCAATGAATTACTGTTAAAAAACATACCTTTATGATACCGTTACCATTAATTTAATTCTTCATGAAGATTGTAGATAAGTACGCTTTTTAATTTAGAAGTCAGTTTTTTAATTAATGAACCCATTTAGCATTTTTATTTTTATAATTATTTAATTAATTTAAATATAATTTTTTTAATGGGAAAGATTTAAACGAATAGTTTGTACAGGATGTTGAAAAGTAAATGCAGCTTAAAAAAACGTACTTATATTTTATTTGTGAATTGTCTTCCACTACATACCTAACATAACATCACGCATGTATTCCCCGAAGGGTTATGCAGAGGTGCACCTATAGTACACCCACATTTCGCCAGTTATGTTTAAGTCACATGTAAGGGGGGGGGGGGCTTAAGATGGCTAATACGGCACTTTTCTACAACTGTCACTAACGTCATGACAAAATGTTGCCATAAGGAGCAACAACTTAAATAATGATGTCTCTTTTTATCAAATACAATTATTATAATAGAAAGAATCAGAAAAAACGATATTTCGTGACTGTTGTACGCCTCCACGCACGGCTGTGCTTGCGCGTTTTCATAACGTCATTCTTGTTTGTATTTTCATATTCTTCTTTTCATTATACATGTTTTGCAGTCCACTCATTTTTATTTTAACTGCACGACTACCTATCGTCGCTATCGCCCATTGATTGATTTTGTGGTTTTGGTCAATACCATAACATTTTGGTCATATGCATGAAGACAGTGCTTTTAAGGGCCACCTGTGCAATGGCACGTTTTGATAAGCATTCGTTTTCTCAAACACCTCTGCAGCGAGCGGGAGCTTAGACCATAGAAACATCCCTTAGAAGCATTATATCAACAGAAAAGGCTACAGAGGCAAAACTCATTTTAAAAAAAACATCAGCCTGTTTTACAAAAAGTTCTTTAATAAAGTAATTTTAAAAGCCAAGTAGCCGGTGTGATAGTATCTTAATATGCACTTTAAGTGCTACCGAACTTGAAGTACCAAACCAGTGAGTCACTGTATTATTTTCGGCATCTATACCTACATTATTCTAAACTAGCTGCTGCCCGCGGCTTGACCCGCGTGGACCCAATTTTTTCTACTATTGATAGTAGAAAAAATTGGGTAGTCTAAGTTACTCCTTATTCCCGTAAAAAGAAGCTAACCTTTTCGGAGGTAAGCCGGAAGCAACAAACAAACAGAAAGACAAAAAAAATAAAGTTATAAGTATATAAGTACTGTATATACTTTCATATTCATTTGGTAAATATCTGGTTTTTGACATTACTTACATTAAATTCACTACAAATCCGCAGTGTCTGTTCACTGTGAATTTTTAGTGAATTTTATTTAAAATTCACTAAAACACGCAACGAGTTTTGATGTGGTTTTCACCATCATATACCGAATTTATTCCGGAATGTTCATGAGTATAATACATTAATATTAAACTTACATAATTTTAATAAACTGACTGTGTTTACTACCAACCATGTATGTGGGTGTAAATAAACATTTATATTAAGTAAGAACTCTAATGACCCAGGACCTCATGATCAGCAGTAGGTAGCGCTTGCGACCACAAGATCAACGAGGCAGTATTAATATTGCAAAACTTTTTCAATAATGGCGCTTGAAACCCAGTTTAAAAAAACTTTTTAGCGGCTTCGGGCAACATTTGAAAGTGCTAGCTGCCATTTTGATTTTCATAAATCATTTAGATTATCGCTGCCGCCGCGGTTGGAAGCCGTATTTTTTGGCGTCAGTTTTTTTTTTTTTTAGTGTTCATACTTTTTGCATGCCCATTATTTTAATAACAAGTATTTTGTAGGCTCGCAATCAGCAGTGGATGAAAATGTGCAAACACAACGTATAAGAAGTAGAATAGAAACTCTTTAGTTAATTGATTCAGGCGTGACATGGCGGAAATCCATGATAAAATACAATAGGTGTAGATATAGGTATTTAGTAACCTATTCCGTTTAACTATTCCTAAAGAGCAATAAAAAAACCCTGTAAGAAATCGACACGTGTTTCCCCTCTCAACGAGGCATCCTCAGGACGACGATTGACTTGTCGCAAACCCGAACACGACGTATTGCCACGTTGAGCGCTTGACGCAGAGACAGCGTCCAGCGTCTCTATTGTATTTTAGAAACTCTTTATTAAAAATTACAGTTAGAGAAGTAGGTGACACAATGGGCTGTCTTATCGCTAAAAGCGATCTTTTATAGACACCTTTGAATGGATAAAGAGAGAAGGAGAGACAATACTGTCCTGTAACAATTTTATTGCAAATTGTATCCCAATTCTATCAAATTTTACTTAATTTTCTTTAATTTCATCTAATTTTCATCAAACTTTGTCTACTTTTATGTAATTTGATCTAATTTTAGGATTGTATGTGTAGGTAATTACTAACAGATATTGACCAACTGTAAATATAAATTGGTTTTTAATCAATCAACAATACATATAACACACAAGAAGAAGGCATATAACATATAAACATAAGAAGAAGATGTACCTATCTATATAAAAATAATGATCACTTTAAATCTGGGAGACGCTTAAGTTCTGTAATGGACTATGATGGGTCTATTTTAGCTCTTCAAGCCGTCTTTTCTGATGATTTATTGACACTGTCCTCTTATTAAACGCAAAAAGAACAATGTTCTAATCAGAGTAAAGTTATAACATTCTTATAAATAACTTTAACAATCTCCAATTCCAGTCGACAGCGATGATGAGGAATTTTCGACGCCATAGGTATTTGAGTTTGCTAAAAGTTTGTAAGTTAGGATATTATATTTTAATTTTATTAAATAATTGGGTAAAGTTATTATTTAGGAACAATTCATTTTAATCTTAATAAAAAAAATCTGACAGGATAAATAATTTAAAAAATCTTGCTAAATATACCATCCTAAAATAGGTATTAGAAATCTTCTTCTTCTTCTTATATATCTTCTTAGTTACAGAAGAAAATATTTACCTACGCATAAAGCCATATTCAGAAAAGTACACAAACTAAGTGGACCACACTTAATATATCTAACCCATTGTCTCACCTTTATTTGCGCAATTAATTAAGTAAAACAATGATGTCGGAGATAGGGGCATAGCTAAACACCGTTTGTCACACCCTGACAATGACAAATGTTCCTAAATTGTGCTTATACGAACGAAGCGAAGCAAAGCGGTGGCGAAAGAAGACATTTCTCGTTTAGCTCTAGTTTTGAGTGAGAGTTAGCATTGACTTAACTAAATATGAGCTATATATAGGCCCTATGCTTTAAGAACCTAGTTTAAAATACAATAGACGTAGATATATTTAGTAACTTATTCATAAAGAGTCGTAAAAAACCCTGTAACAAATCGACACGTGTTGTTTGTATTTTATCATGGAAGTCACTCAAGTAAAGCGGCAGCTGGCTTGCAAAAGGACGAGAACTACCAAAAGGTACTATTTACTTGTTGTAGACTGCGCGCAAGATAAAACGGCGCGTGGCTGAAATCTGAACTAATCATATGCCGCTGTCTTGTCGTTTATTTAAGGTCACATTAATTTAAGAACTATTTAATTCATTAATATTAATATATTACGATTAAAATATTAGCATAGATTTAATATTTTAAATATTGCAGTATTTAATTAAGCACGCCAGCGCCACCAGTTCCGCACAGATTTATCTAGCGCGCATTCTTTCAAACTTCACTTACAATCGAAAATCACTGAAATGAAAATATGCCAGTATCAATTACTAAGAGCCTTTAATAAAGTTTCATATAAATAAAAACAAATCAAATAACTAAGGATTAGGCTGGCCTATCCATCATCATCTGCCTAGCCTTGTTCCGACTATAGGTAGATTTCCACCAAACGGCTCGCATCGCTTCAAATCGGAAAGGATACGAACAGATGCGACGACAGCCGAACGCGTCCAGCAGGAAATCGACACATACGATCGGCTCCGTACCGCAAACGTATCCGTTTCTGCGTCTAGTGAAATAGTTTCATTCCTACAGAGTTGCAGCCGAAAGGATCCGATCGTATACGACGACAGACGAACGGAGCTAATCGCGCGTCGCAGCATACTTTCGGCTACGATCGGTGTCGGGGAAGACGCCCGCGGTCAAGCTGCTGCGCGCGGCTTGGTAATAGACTTTAAATACTGTGTACACGATTTAATATCGCTTAAAGATTGTAACATCCGTTCTGATCCGATGATCCGGAGCCGTGTGGTGGAAATCATCCATATGTTCGAATCGGCTTCCAGTACAACTAGACTCAGTAACTGGGTAACACAATATCCCTTGGTAAGACTGGTCGTCAGATTTCCGAGCTTCATCAAACCTATCCTTATTGGTTGGAAATCGCCAACACACATAGCAGTAAGCAAGCGTGGTGATCAATGCTCATTCCTTTTCTCTATGGGAATCTTTCTCTTTATGAAAAGGACAGTAACAGGTTGATTATATGATTGTATGCTGTACTATTAGTCCAGAAATGTACCTAGAGCCAGGGATCGAAAACCTTTATACATTACGGTACAGGTATCGAAGAATTTTGGCTACTTCTACGACTAAGGTTACCGCTATCTGGATAACCCAAGAAGAAGAAACATGTTACCTCTTTTAGGTTATCGTTTTAATACCGGTTACACACACAGGCGATGCACGACCTTTGACTAATGGCGACGGCACGTGTAAGATAGAGGTTATTTTTATTTCCGTAACTGGTTGTATTCAATTTAAGGTAACCTTTAAAAATGCCTGTAAAAAATATATAATGTTGTAACCAATTTTACCCGTACTGATCATACCGGTTTCCGTCCATGCCTAGAACTACAAATGGCTTTGTAGTTTACCAAGATCATCTCATTTCTAGCTTAGCTCAGCATGGTACCTTAACAAGCAAACACCTTTGAGATATTGCCACTTCAATGGCCCTACTGGTGCCAGGCGCCAAAACCGTTCCGTTAACAATTTGTTAAAGCCAAAAAACAAATGGTTCTAGATTAATCTTTTAAGTTACCCTAATAACAGATTGCTAGGCATTTGGATTTGTAAAAGAAAAAATGTTTTTGGGTTCCGTACGCGAAGAATGCCAAACGGAACCCGATTACTAAGCCTCCGCTGTCCGTCCGTCTGTTTGTCAGCAGGCTGTTTCTCCTGAACAGTAATAGTTGAAATTTCACAGATTGTGTATTTCATTTGCCGCTATAACAACAAATAATAAAAAATACAAGAAACGTGTTTTTTGACGTTTTTTGCTCGATCTTTATACGGTACGGAACCCTTCAATTGCGAGCCCGACTCGCAATTGGCTGGTTTTTCATTTTTGAAAAGTACCTAAGTTAATTTTATCTTAGGAAATGAAGGTAATTAAAACTTTAAAGTTAGGCCGAATTTTTCCCTTGATAGATGCTATTCATGTCACCAAAATCATTTGTGAAATAAAACTTTAGCGGTTTGTAATACTTATAGTAAATCCACAATTCGCCAGTTATGTTTAAGTCCCAAGCGGCACATAGTAAGTATCCTGAGTGACTAACTACTCAGGCTGTTATATAGGTCGTAGGGAGATTTGATCATTCGGATTTTCGCGAAACCCCTAGGGATATTACAAAAACACGGATAATTAGAAAATGGTGAAAACATTTCTCAACGTTTTGGGCGCTCCGACCGGCCAATCAGCGTTCTTATTTCATAATAGCTAACGTTTCTTTTCGCAATATTACTAGAGCGACTCATGTTTTGCAAAAACCCTATCTTTTTCCAGTAAAATTGAGAAATGTTTTCACCATTTTCTAATTATCTGTGTTTTCGCAATATCCCTAGGGTTTTCGCGAAAATTCGAATTATCAAATCTCCCTACGACATCTATTATACAATGTAACAGCGAATCAATTTTCACGCCTCCCCCTTAAGGCATGGGTCAAATATTACATTACATAGGTAAAATAAAATATTCGGAGAGCTCATGACCTAAAAATTAATGCCATAAAGAAAATGAATTAAAAATAATAAAAAAACAATTCAAAAAACGCGAAATTTCGCGGGTTGAAGACCTCTAGCCTACCTTATAAAGAAAGCGACAGAAAAAAAAACAAATCTAGACAAAACAGAACTCTATTAGCATACTCAGACCATATCAATAACTGAAGCACTGATCAAGAAGAATCAAGTGTATACGTTGTTCTTCGCCACGATATTATGTATAATAACAGAGCTGCTGGAAATAGGACAAGGACTAGAAATATACATTTCTTTTTATCGCACTACGGCAAAGCAAAAAAGAGGGTTATGATTTTGACGTATTTAGGTATGTTCATCTGATCCCTCATAACTTCTAAACTCAATCAATCAATCTGCTTAGCCTTTTCCCAACTATGTAGGGGTCGGCTTCCAGTCTAACCGGATGCAGCTGAATACCAGTATTTTACATGGAGCGACTGCCTATCTGACCTCCACAACCCAGTAATTGGGTAATACCCTTTGGTAAGACTGGTTGTCAGAAGATGGTTGTGAGAAAGATCCACGAATGACAACCGGGACCAACGGCTTAACGTGCTTTCCGAGGCACGGAGGAGTCTCGGTATGTAAAGATGGTCACCTATCCACGGACCAACCTCGGCAAGCGTACCGTAACCTGATGGATCGACCCGTGCGGCTGTTATTACTTAGCCACGAGCTCCTCCATAACTTCTAAACTACTCATCATAATTTATGTAGTCGAGTGCTAGCCTGGGAACGTTCCATCTTGTTCCAACACCAAGAACCTGCCTTAGAAAGAAAAGAAGAGAAACAAGAGCAAATCTAGACAAAACACAGCACTAGCACTCAGATAATATCAATGACTGACGCAATGCAGAGTCGGGCAGAGCGTTTGACGATGAGTTATAGAACAAGCATATTGTCATAGTCGTGATAGTTGATAACGTCAGTCAATCAAGTGTATACGTCACTCTTCGTCACTTTATGTATATGAAGGCTGTTGGATATGGGGCAAGGATATAGGTAGACTTGTTTGTTCTTTGTCATATTTTATAGGGTTTTTTTGTGTTTGTTACTCAAAACATTTATTGCTTCCACATGTGAACTTAGGTGGTAGGTTTTAACAAAACATGGTCATTGTTCTTTCGCGTTCTTTGAGCTGCGGATAAAATAGTTGTTTAATAAAACCTAAAACAGGCAAAAAAGTCAACTAAAAAGGTATAAACAATTCATCTCAGACAGACAAATTAAACATGCGGAGTCACAGTAGTTAGGGGATAAATCTAATAGATTACGTGTGACTCCGGATTTTTAAATTGTCTGTCTGAGATGACTTGTTTATACCTTTTTAGTTGACTTTTTTGCCGTAGTTGGGTAATAATATATATATATTTGAAATGTGCTAATTAAGCCCTTTCATTCAAAAAAGTTTTTTTTTAGTTCATGACTTTTTGTCCTCTAGAGGGCCCCATATTCAATTTAATGTGACGTCACATAGCCTATCGGACGGCCAAGACGCTTCCAACGATACCCCATTTGTCAAATTATGTTGAGTAGATTAGAAGTTATGAGGGAACAAATGAACATACATACATATTGGTCAAAATCATAACCCTCCTTTTTGCTTCGCCGTAGTCGGGTAAGCATAGCAAAAGTGACCTCAAATATAACTTTTACAAATATTTAAGGTCTTTAAAAAATCAAGAAAAAAAGTTCAGTCCAAGTGCACTTTTGTATAAAACAATTAACATTTACGCAAGTGCTCTAAAACTTTTTTTGATCACTGTATTTCGTTTCAACCCCAATGTTGAAGAATGCGAGAGATAAAACCATTTTACATTTCACACACAATTCTGGACCATAAAATATTGCACTAAACTCGGTATACACTAAAAGTACCGATTTATTTCGCATAACAAACAACAGCCATTCATTTGGTACTTTTCAAAATGTGCTAAAATAAAATGAAAATCTCCGTCGGGCATTTTGTTTTGGAGCTCACTTTTTCTCGCATTTTGCTAGCGTCACACCTACTCGTAGATGCGTAAAGCAATGTTTAAATGTTTAGGAATGTTCTGACGGGCTGCATTGCATTTTATCGACTGTCGATAGAATATTTTATTTAAAGCTGCATTTGCTGTTCAGCATTTCATCTTGCTCACGTAAGCTTTCCATAAATATTGGAAGGTAACTACCACGGTAAACATAATTTAACCCTTTGTTAACTATTATGGATTCAACTTTATCTTTCTTTAAAAAATTAAAAAATAAAATAAAGGAAAACTCTCAAAAATCATTTAAATATACGAACATTCCCCTTTTTGTTATCTTCAGTTGACAACCTGACTTTCGGGCAACGTTTATTAAAATTTGTTATTTTTTATGCGGAAAACGTTTTTTCGTGTAAAAGCTTCACTTTTTTTAAAGAGACCCAAAAGTTAAAAGGTCTTTACAAATAATGGTGATGAAAAACAAATTATAAAAACGAGTATTCGCGAAGATCACAGAACGGTGTGTATTGGACACCAAAAATAATCTTAGAAAGTGTAAAAAGGTCGATCAAGATACGATATAATCAAGAATTTGTTTTCCTCCGCGATTCACCTTTACCTTCACTTAATTTTTATTCGACGACCTTTCTTTTTTCCAACTCAACAAGTTAAAGCTGCTTAAAAATACCCTAATGTTTATCAATGAGGGGATTTAGAGTTTTTTTTTTTGAGCAGTTGTATTAACCGCCTTACGCTCGTTTACAAAAATGAATCGCCAAACTTAGTTTTTTTTAATGCCAAACTGGGCATATAAATAGATTCATAAGCAAATTTTACCTGTGATTGTTACTTCCATAAGGAAGGGTCTACTATGCCAAACTGAGGTCTTTGCTTCATTATTGGTAAATATACAAGTCTTAATATTAACCGATAACGGTCCGTAAATTATAGAAATCGGCCATTAAAGATTTTCAACAAATATGTCGCCATGAGTTACCCAGAATGAAAGCGAAAATAATAAAATAACACCGAACACTAAAAATCTTTGAACACAGATTGATCGATAACTCTTTGACGGGTTAAGTGCTTTTGCAACTTAAACCAGGAAACGCAGCTTATGATAATAAATAACGTACCTATTGACAAGCAATATTGGACTCAAATTATAGTGAAATAAAGTTGTTTATTATAAGATAAAATAAAATGAAATGCAATGGGAACATTATAGGCTGCTTATGATATAAGCAGCCTATAATGTTCCCATTGCATTTCACATGTCTTCGAATTTTTGGTTCTAGGACATTTATCCAATCGAAATAAGGTATATATTTCAATGCTCGGTGATCGAGCTTGGAGTATCGCAGCGCAGTTTTCCGTCGATCACCGATCACCCATTCCCTCACGATGTTTTCCTTCACCGATTTAATGACGAACAGAAGAAAAATAAAGAACGAAATATATAATATCGATAAAATTAAAATAACAAAAGTAGGTACACATCGTTAAGAAAAACGCATCTTACTAGTTGTTACTGGAAAAGTTATGATAAAAGACTCTTTGCTATCAGAAAATAGTTTTTAATTCCACGTATTTTTCTATGTATTGGAGTTATAAAACTCCATTAAAACATTTTTAATTGCCGGCAACTAATTCCTATTCAATACCTAAATCCACTCAAAACAAGTTTATCTTATTATTATTACGAAGGATTAACTGAAAACACATATACATTTTGTCATGTATAAGTTGTTCTTCTAATTACAGAAATAAATATCATTTTTGCTTTACTATTTTGTGTAATTGTGGTAAACATACAGCAAACCTGGGGGCCAAGTCTACTTATTTATAAACGTTACAATGGTCTCTCAATGGTGAGTTTTTGACAGTTTTGCCATACAAAAACTCACCATTGAGATACCATTGTAACGTTTATAAAGTAAACTTAGGCCCCTGATTATTCAGCTGAACTATCTAATCTCAAACCCGTTCCCTTCAAATCAGCTGATCTATTCGGTCATCGTAAAAACTAAGGTGAAGTAAGCATGAAGTGATCTCTCAACAGTGTCAATCTCTAGCATCAAGTGAAATAACAGCTCACTTCAAGCTCACTTCTCCTGAGATTTTGACAGAATAGCCGGCTGTACACACCAACGCGAGTGACAGAAATAGGTAACTACGTTCGTATATTCACACCATTACTTCTCACATATCGATATATCGTATCACAACACTAAACGCAAAGGTCAATGTGAGAGGTCATTCCTCTGAATCAGAAGCTTTTTGCCCGACAATAACACCTAAAACCAGCCCTATTACGGTCTTATTGGGCACAGTAATGTATGTGTCGCTGTAACTTTTAGTTTGAGAGTGGACAGAAAGTGGAAGACATTTGTACGTAAACTGGAAAACATCGGGGACGGGTTTGTGCAATTGTTTTAAAAAGAAAGAAGAAAAAACTTAACAACAAAACGATGCACCAAATAAAAATATTGTTTTTATAGGGTCATCTTAAGTCAACTAGCGAAACTTCACAGACATGTCGGGTCATTACTCTGCTGACCTTATCCCAATTTATTTAGGGTCAGCGCAACATGTCTTTTTCTTCCAAACTTCTCTATTAGTCGTCATCTCGATAGTCACCCCCTTTCTAGCCATATCAATGTTCACAAAGTTCATCCATCGTTTTTTGGTCTATGCTTAGATGGTTTGGTCATGTTGAGAGGATGAATGAACGGCGACTAAAAAAATGTATTTACAAGGCAGATGTGAGCGGAAACGCCGGGAGCGGGAACGCCCTGGGAGGACATATTATACAGGGTTACTTGTAATTCGACGTATATCCGTTAGGAGCTGATAGGGGGGGCAGAATGCAACAAATTGAACACCCCCTATGTACGGCCGAAATTCAATAGTTCTCGAGATATTTGAATTTTACGGGTTTTTCGATATTTACCCAAAATTTGACATTTAATTCCAAATAAAAAAGAACTACATATTAAATGCGTACCTTTAAAGAATGATATCGTAGGTGGCACTTCAATCAAGCTATGAACCTAATTAAAAGTACGTAATTCAACGAAATAATTAAAATTATGAGCCATTTAAGAATAATATCTTACCAATATTTTCATTTTACGCTTCAAAAATGTTGTCTCGTCAAAAAAATTACTATGACGTTAATCGTACAAATAACTAAAACAACTTGCCTATTCTGTAAGCTTTCCAAAAAGGTATAAAAGTTAAATTTAAGATACGTAATTCGTGGCATGGCATGTGTTTGAATCAGCGTGGGGACAGAAATCATCTGTGTTTTCAGTTTAGGATCATCCCTAAAACTACCGATTTTACTGGCGAAATTCTTCGTGATGGGTCGGGGTGTGCGGGCTGTTTTATAACCGTTGAAGAACTTATATCGGCCACATGGGAACGCAATGGGAAACGTGAGTATTCATCGATCACAGTTATTATGTACCTTATAAGTACATAATAACTGTAGCTAATAGCTTACAGAATAGGCAAGTTGTTTTAGTTATTTGTACGATTAACGTCATAGTAATTTTTTTGACGAGACAACATTTTTGAAGCGTAAAATGAAAATATTGGTAAGATATTATTCTTAAATGGCTCATAATTTTAATTATTTCGTTGAATTACGTACTTTTAATTAGGTTCATAGCTTGATTGAAGTGCCACCTACGATATCATTCTTTAAAGGTACGCATTCAATATGTAGTTCTTTTTTTATTTGGAATTAAATGTAAAATTTTGGGTAAATATCGAAAAACCCGTAAAATTCAAATATCTCGAGAACTATTGAATTTCGGCCATACATAGGGGGTGTTCAATTTGTTGCATTCTGGCCTCCCTATCAGCTCCTGACGGATATACGTCGAATTACAAGTAACCCTATATAGTGACCTTATTGGTGTGATGTTCTTCAGAAGGTTCAGGTGCGTAGTATTAGCAACCGGCGTGCGTGTATGACCAGATATATGAACGCAAACGAGGCAAAAGGAGTTTGTAAGAATCGTAGCAGGTGGCGTTCTGTAGTTTCTGCCTACCCCCATGGGAAGAAGGCGTGAGTTTTATGGCCGCTTCTCCTTGCCCAGTCGAGTAAAAAGGGTTATCTCAAAAACGGACGATTGGCAATCGAAACAATGAGATGGTTTCAACAAATGAGGTTTTATGATCAAATCACTGAAATTGAAATACCTTCAATGAGATCGTTACGTAAAATGGCCTCTCATAGTTTATTCTTGGTGTGAAAAAGTTTAAGAATAAAATATTTGGCTGTATTTTAAATAAAATATGTTGGCAAAATGTGTGACTAACAAATCAAATTAGACTCAATCAATCTGCCTAGCCTTTTCCTTACTATATTGGGGTCAGCTTCCAGTCTAACCGGATGCAGCTGAATATCAGATTAGACTCTGATCTGAAAATAAATCAAAAATAATAAAACCAGCTTATTTGGTGTCCCACTGTAGGGCAAAGGCCTCTTCTCATATAGAGAAGGCACAAGCATTGATCACAACGCTTCTTCAAGATGGGTTGGCGATTTCACACATACATTAACTACAAGTCCAGCAAACAGAAAGAGATTGCTAATCCATTGCTGCATAAGTTCGAAAAAAAAATCTGCTCAACAACGTAAATAACGCAATGAATGTTTTTGAACTGTCAAAATGAAACAGATTAGTCGGAATCGTTTACGAAAACGTTTTACGCAATTAGATAGCTGGTTTCCTCTTGAGGTTTTTCCTTGACCGAAGTCAGTAAAGTCCAAGATAAACAGAAAGTACATAAGATTTAATTTCGTCCTTTAAATTAAAATTTTACGAATATTATTTCCAACGGAGCTTTAAGGCTCGATATCGCGCCAGTCTGCACTAGCCATTAAACGTTGTTGTTTACGAAGATATTTATAGCCTTACGTATTAAAACTCTTCTTCGAAAACTTACTTTTCCATTAAGACAATAACCTACTTCGAAAATGCAACATCTATATTAATCACCTACCTACCTAGTTTACGCATTATTTATAATACCCAGCTATTTTAAATAGTACATAACGTATTTACAATGAGGAGCTCGAGGCAAAGTAATAACAGCCACACGGGTAGATCCCTCAGGTTAAGCTACGCTTGCTGGGGTTGGTCCGTGGATGGGTGACGATCTTTACATACCGAGACTTCTCCGTGCCTCGGAAAGCCGTTGGTCCCGGCTGTCATTCGTGGATCTTTGACGGGTCGTGAGAAGCCCGATAGTCTGACAACCAGTCTTACTAAAGGATATCGTATTACCAAGTTACTGGGTTGTGAAGGTCAGATACGCAGTCACTCCTTGTCAAAATACTGGTAATTAGCTGCATCCCGTTACACTGGAAGCCGACACCAATGTGGTTTATTTTATTTTATTAGGATCTCCAACAAAAAAATACACCTTACATGCTATAATACAAAGACAAGAACAACAATCTATGTGCTCCCTCAATTATAGGAGACCACATCATGCAATAAAAACAAGCAAACAGTATTTTAAATGGAAGTAGCCCTGAAAGTTATTTAATATATTATTATGTAAGTATAGAATTTCTTTTATTAGTATTTGATGGTGTATATCAATTTCAAATCAAATAAAAAAAACGTGAGATTTTTAACTATGTTTATGGTATGCTAATTTGATAGGCCTATTTGTTCAAATCGAAGCTTGAAAAGAGTCAGCCCTTGCCCTCTGGAGCAAGTCATCCACTTTAATTATGTCATGGACTGTACACATTCTGTCCAGTTGCTAATCTGTCCAGCTGAGAAATTGTCCAGCTGAGAAATTGTCCAGCTGAGAATCTGTCCAGTTGCTCCGGAGCGGTATTATTGAGGTTATACTACGTACATAATTAAATTTGGTAATCTGAATTTAAATTGAATAAAAATAAAGATTAAAAACCAACGAATACATATTAGAAAAAATTGTGCTTACAGACAAATAAAAACAGCGAACAATGCATTACTAGGTAAGCAGTGGTTGGGAAAAGACTATGTAGATAGATATTCCAGTTAACTGTTCTTTTTTTTGTATGTTACGTGTTTCTGAGACAAATCCTACTTTTATTTCCTTAAAAAGAAAATACATTTAAATACTAGCATACTTAATTAATTGAATGAACCCTTAATAAAACTTTTAAAATTCGTCAAGAGCATGCAGTACCTTTAGGACACATTTTTAGTGAAATGTCTCTAAAAATAACTTAAAGCTTTCAGTTGCCTGAATATTGAATGAACGAACGACGGCTACACTGAATGAGATAGAGTGAATGAATGAATGAATAGATAAACACAGCATTTTAAGAGATATTCGGGCTTTTAAAACATTGTAAAAGTGTTTTTAGAACAAAAAATTGCTGCTTTGCTCTACTCAGGTTATAATTTTAAATCAACCTGAATTAGGGTAGAATTTTAAATTGTGTTGCTAACCAAAACGGCTAGCCTTTTTTAATGGCTCAACTACAAGACTTTACAGGACCTATTTTTGAGAGAAAACTAGCTCGGGTGTTTTTACTATTTACCTTCTTGGAAAATTGCTAATTGCTTTCATCTTGGAAAATTAAAAGCTTTGCTTGGGAGAAGAGGAAACGTGGTCGCGTGGTCGTTGGTGTTCATTCCATACGAACGCAATCATCTTTTTTTTTGGTTAAAGTTACTAGAGCAAAAAAAAACGACTTATTGTATATCTATCACTACAACGACTCGTTTCTTGGCGTATTTAAAATAATGCAAATGTATTGAAAAAGAAAGTGTGCAGGCATGGTGATCAATGCTCACTCGTTTTCACTAATATTTCACCTGATGTTAAACTATGATGACTATAATGACCAAAAAAGCCCTTCCTCATATGAGAAGCGGCGTAAAGCTCTTAAGGACAGGGTAGGTAAACCTGTGGGTTACTAAGAAGCTGGTAATACCACACCGCTCTCATCGTTGTTAACTTTAATATCACCAAGAATTATTCTTACACAATCCGAAGGTTGTTTCCCCCTGACATCAGTATTCAAGAGTAGTGTGTATAAATTTGATTCAACAGGGGTCGTCAACCTGTCCCTCTGAATAAAGTATCGTGTCACTTGATATACATACGAGGTATTTTATCTCAGTTAGGATCACTGGGGATTCGATTTGCAATTGATGTTGAGAATGTATAAAGAAAAGGAAAGAAAGAAGAATTGTTTATTATGCACAAACTAAACGCGCGCGATGTTTAAATTTCCCGTGACGCCGCGTTTGAGAACCCCGCGGCATCGGTTGGCAACACTGGTCGGCGGAACTTGTGCCGCACGAGTCGATTGCCAGCTCGACTCAAAGACTGACTATTGTAAATCGGTATTTTATGTATAAGGGCGGATTCGACCAAACAGGAATAAATTTTATCCGCGGAATAAGCCTTCTCTTCCGATTTTTTTTTGAATTTTTGACAGTTTCTCTATACGGATACTGACACCATAGTCTTACCAAGGGATATCGTATTACCCAGTAACTGGGTTGTGGAGATCAGATGGGCAGGCGCTCTATGTAAAATACTAGTATTCTGCTGCATCAGGTTAGAGTGGAAGCCGACCGCAACATAGTTGGGTAAAGGCTAGGCAGAGGATGATATTGAGTAAGTATAAAGCCTCATGCAGACTAGCGCGACACGACTCTAACACAATTTCTAAGAAAACTTCACGGTTGAACAATGACCGGTGTCGCGTCGCGACAGTCTGCACGAAGCTTAAAACGATAGCCCTTTGTAAGACTGGTAGTCAGAGTCCTATGTGACTTCACAAACTGAAATAACCACTGAATTCGATGAAGAAAAGCATGGTGAGGAAAGTGGTTTAAAACCTGATCGAAGTATACATATTTCTGTCGACAGGATGCCTCTTTCATATTAAAAAAATCTAAAAACATAATTCATACTGAAGTTTTTAAAAATAGCTCGTTATTGTGAACGAGCGCTGTATCAACAATCTATGGAATACTTTGAGAACAAAAGTATTTGATCTCTTCAAAACTATGTCATAAACGCCGGGATTGTTTTGGCGATAAACTATATTTAATATGAATTTCAAACAATGGGAAAGTTTTATGGAGTTTCTATAGTTACCTAGGTAAGTATATTCTTTCTTTTTAACCGACTTCCAAAAAGGAGGAGGTTGTATGTTCGTAGCGTATGTAGGTATGTTTTATTTTTGTGGATGTATTTAATTAAATGAAATGAAATGGTTTATCTGTAAATAGGATATCGGAATCACTTTTACACGTCATATTAAAAAAATATTAGAGCTAAGCTAGATGAGGTCGGCGTTTCCTATCTGACTACTCTGAGAAGAAAGGCCGAAACAAACTCAGAGGTCACAGTCTCTTTTAAAGTCCAGACATTATCTTGGTCAGGCCATATGAGGACCATGTAGATTAGTGTCTGAAATGGTCTTTTGAGGAAAGAACCACACAGATTTGAGTGGACCTGTCCAGTCAGTGCAAGCAATTGTCAGTAATCGTGGAGCTCATCTCAGAACTTAGCTTGCTTAGCTCAGCGACTAATAAATTCTTTTTTCATTTGGTAGCGAAAGCTTGCGCGGTGGTCCCATATTAATTAAATTTGCTGGGGTAGTATTTGAGTTAGCTTTAATATTATTATGTATTTTTCCCACCTAACCTATGAAAAAAAAAAAAAATTGTTTAAAAATGGTTGGTGGTTAATGGTTTAGTGGTTTACCTATGTGGATCATGGTACGATAAGTTCTTGTTTACTCTGCGCCCGACACTCGGCGTGGCAACACATCGTGTTCGGGTTCGCAGCAAGTCAATCGTCATCCTATGCCTTTCTTACAGATTTTTTTATGACTCTTTAGGAATAGTTAAGCGGAATAGGTTACTTAATATATCTATTATATTCTATCTGGTCTTATATGCCACAAATACATACCTAGCGATCTACATGTACGACATAATCTATTATACATTGTGTAATACAACTTAATAGTACTGTTATTATTCAAAAACTTAACGTAGACTTACAGTTGGAACTGTTAAACTTCGCTTAACACCAAGTTGAGACGAACTTAAACAGCTCTCGTTGAGAACTATAATTGTAGTTTAATGAGAAAGATAAAGATAAAGATATATTTATTTGTAAACATGTGTACATCTTTAAGTATATTGTTTGAGCACTTGATGGATAGTATGCTTACGCCGGGAGCAGCAAATGAGCAAACACTGTGTTATCGTGCTTCGGGTGACAGCTCTCGTCGATAAGCGTAAGTCCAGCAGTATGGGCTTTGGGTTTCATGTCCATGGGTCTCTTGGACGCAAAGAATGTCGCAGTTATTTTTGGGGCAGACATCGGAATGAATTTCTGATTTGTCTCTGCGTGTCCTGTTGCCTGCGCGATGCAGACCGTGGACGCTATTGAAGGTGTTAAACTCATAGAAAAATTACTCAAACTCAAACTCCCCTGCCAATTTTCTTTCCTGGTACTTTATACCTTTTTATTTGTTTTATTTTTGTCTGCTGTTTGTTATATTGTGTGCCTTTTAGTCTGTGTCAAATAAATGTTCTTTCTTTCTTTCTTTCTTTCTTTCTTTCTTACTTTCTTTCTTTCTTTCTTTCTTTCATAGCCAAATTCTGGGCTGACTCTATATAAGTTGCCATCGTTATGCTAAGAAGAAGTATAGTATGTATTCCTCAAAGAAGTAAGGTGAAAAAGCAGGGCAAAAGATCATTGCTATCTAAAAACAATTCGACGTAAGTCTGTTTGTCTTTTATACCGTTTCAGAGATAGGATCTTTGATAGTCGTTACGAGTCGTCAGAAGGCCCAAGAGTCTGACAACCAGTCTTAGCAAGGGGTATCGTATTAGCGGAAGGGTCAGTCGCTCCATGTACGTAAGTATGGGTACTGGTATTCAGCTGACTGGAAGCCGAAGAGGCTTATATAAAAAATACACGCAGACAAAGTCGCGAGCAACAGCTAGTATAAAATAATCGTCACATAAAAAATAAAATAGGTGATTTCTTCCTTGGTGAGAAAATCAACGATAAAAATGTTGAAGCACATTAAAAATCAACCTTAATCGTCAACATTCTTCAAACACTGACATTTTGCGACTGCTTCCCTTAGCCGGGTCCAGACGAGGGTAATGTGTTATGTAATGCATCGTGTAATGTAATGTGAATGGTGTGGACAGCATAAAACTCAACGCAAATTCTGTATGTGTTCGAATTGTTTCACACAGTTGACACGAACAGGGGCCTAAGTCTACTAATTTATAAACGTTACAATGGTCTCTCAATGGTCAGTTTTTGACAGATTTGCCATACAAAAACTGTCAAAACTCACCATTGAGAGACCATTGTAACGTTTATAAATTAGTAGACTTAGGCCCCTGAGCGAGAGAGCCGTTGTATTCGAGCTAAAAACTGACAGCCAATGGATCAGTGCGAGCGGCGTTACATGGTATAATTCACGTTACATGAGACGTTACATTACACACGTCTGGATACGGCTTTAGATTCACCATGAACTGTACCCGACACTTAGGCCGTCATAAACTGAAGCCACCAATAAGCCGTTAGATCCATCGTAAATGATTTTCAATCAAGTCCCGGCGTTTTGGGGGTGCCGGAATCCCGGACTTTTGAAGTGCCGTCATAAGGCCGAGAATCGACGCTTTTGTCCGGAATAGAGGTGATGTTTTATGCCAGTTATCGTGGATTTTTAGTAAAGGAAAGATGGGGGTACAGAATGGTGCATTTTGTTTTGAGAGCTTCACTGTTCGTTGGTAGGTTATACCAGCATTGGTCCCTTACAGTCATTGCCTATTTATTTTAATTTGACAATAATATGAGAAGATAGGTAATAAAAATTACTTACGTAGTACCTAACTATTATTCTAAGTTTTTAACAGAGAATTTAGAAGCCTCGTCATCACCTTCGTTTTATAGGCTATATTGTAAAACTGTGTCATCGCAAATCACTTCAAAACGGTTCAAGAAAAGTGAAAAGTTACCAGTTGCACGAACACGTGCCGTTTTATGATATTCACAACAAAAAAAATTAAAACCATTTTGTAAGTACCTACTTGGAGATCAGTAAAGGTCGATCAATTTAGACTGATAACCGTCTCCGATTTGGACTTCGGGATTCCCCGCGAAGGTCAGAGATAAGATGGCAGTTATTTCTTTTGTTCCATAAATAGGTTTGAAAGCCAACTGCAAAACGTAAATAGATGATTAATGATGTTATACAGTGGATTATTAGTTATATGTCGGCAATCCTTTAAAGGGATGTAGGAGAGATCTTTTGCAACCAGATTACCCTTTTTCACTTCTATGCAAATAACAACATTTTTCGAGTCATTGTGTGTCAAACCATTTTGAATTCTGTAGGTATTGAAACTAAGCTTGATAAGCAATGGTGCCAACATGACAAGGGACAAGTTATAGTGAACGGTCTGTATAAATACCTACTTTTTACAAACAAAAGACAATACTCATCAGTGTTCATAGATTTTCAATCAAGTTGTAAGCGCTACTGAGATCGTGCCTCCATGAAGGTTCAATATCAGCTGTTACACCGCTGACAATGGCCGCCTTTTGTCAGGAGCAGAGCACACAGTAATCGGCTACCTTTATGAGGAACCCAGATATCGTGATGATGCTCTTCGTTACCGACTTATAGAGGAATTTGTTCGGAGTTCACCCAGAATCTATTTTGAGGAAGTGGTTTGATGTCTAGTAAACCTAGATAAGATTTTAGATTTTGAATATGGTTAGGGATATATAAGACAGGGTAGGGATGTCTGGTGAGTTAGTTGCTTTTGTTATGCCATTAGAAAACTGATAGTTAAATATTATTAGGTTCATATATTATGATGATTCTTATAGATGTCTCAGGTTCCCATAGATTTGCGATTTTTGAGGATCGACACGTGTGATCAAATAAATTCGAGTAAATGCGTGAACAAAAGATGTTCGCATCGTATTTTACAAGCAATATGGGAAGCTAAATCTTATTGATCAAACTCAAAGCATTTATTTCAATTAAACCATTTACAGGCACTTTTGAATTGTCAAGGATCAGTCAGTCAGAAAGACGAAGCTAATTGCACATTCCAAAGCGTAGTAGCGTCCCATATGGAGAAGAACAAGCAAGAGACTCGATCGTCAAAACAGCACATCGAGAGATATTACGATAGTCAAAAATAGAGCAAATCTGTGGGCACCTTTAGCTTTACCTAGTTTCGAGTTTTACTATTAAAATCATCTAAAAAAAACCGGCCAAGTGCGAGTCGGACTCGCACACGAAGGGTTCCGTACCACTGTACAGTATTTAGCAAGAAAAGCCGAAAAAAACACGTTTCTTGTATGGGACCTCCTTTAATACTTTATTTTATTTTTATTACTTATTATTATAGCGGCAATAGAAATACACACTCTGTGAAAATACACATTTTAGCTGTCTACCTATTACGGTTCATGAGATACAGCCCGCTGACAGACAGACGGACATCGGAGGTTTAGTAATAAGGTTCTATTTGGCACCCTTCGGATACGGAGCCTTTACTTACAAAAAAAAACTTTAGTTTTCTTTTTGTTTCGCTGGCGCAAGCTCTTTTTCAACCTGACTAAGATCTTTCTCTTTTATATTTTATCGTTCATAAAAACGGTCGTAAATAATTTTCAATCAAGGGCCAACTTTTCAGCGATTCTTCAAATCGTCACGTTCTCCCGATTATTAGACTGTGTCGCTTAAAAAGTAAGAAGTACTCGAAAGTTTTTTATAACAGTTCAGTAACATGCCTTAAAAAATTTGAAGTCGTGTTGCCATTATTCAAAGTTCCAGCTCTGCCAGGTAATGATAATTTACTTCGAAAATGCTTTTATTCATAAATTCTTTGAGCAAAGTTGTCCTTCCCGCGCCTATTCAAGGCGCCAGCAAAATTGTAGGTATGGAATTTCACATTCTTACTTTGAAAATCCATTAATTTAAAGTTTTGTTTCAAAAATAGAAAGGTTCAAAAAGATTTTATTCAGAATTTGGAACTATACAGATACAGGCGTCAGGCAGTACAATCATCATACCTTTTCTGATTTGTCGGTACAGCAGCGGTGCGACATCAGCATGCTCGATATACGCGGTACCGAAAGCTTACCGAGCGCTTACCGAGTGCCTATATTTCAATTGAGCATTTCTGATTAGCTCGGTATGTGTCGCACTCCCGCACATACCGACCTAATCAGAAGGTAAAACAATTAAAGCTTCCTATTCGGATACATAATGAGAGAAACTTTATACTTTTTAATCTTATCGATGGCGTTAAGTTACGAAAAGTAAATGAATGACTTTTTTCGAGGTAATATATTTTGATGTTATCTAGAGTTTGTGAGAACTGAATCATTTTTTCTTCGGTTTCCCTCTAATGAAAGTTGTAGCTTCAGTACTTAAGCTTCCTAAGCTTGCTACTCATGTCCTATGTATATACACCGAAAAGAAAATGCCGAAGTAACGTTCAGGGACCTAATTAGTTATCAATACCTACTAATACTAATATACTAGCTGTTGCCCGCGACTTAGTCTGCGATCCAGGATGAAAAGTACCCACGTCTTTCTCCAGGTCATGGTCTACCCATGTGCCGGATTTCATCCAAATCCGTTCAGCCGTTTTAGCGAAAAAGCGTAACAAACAAACTCACTTTCGCATTTGTCATATTAGGTAGGATGTGGAAGTGACACTGACTGTCTTTTACCATTTCACGCTTTAACGGCTAAATGTATTTCGATGAAATTTGGCACACAGTTAGATCATGAACTAGGTTAGGACATAGGACATTTATCGTGGGATTTTCTTCAACATATGCGCGGGAGAAGCCACAGAGAGAAGCTAGTAACTTATAGTAAAAATATTAAAATATCGTGGTTTTAATAGTTACTTACCTCAACGCTGTTAACGGGAAACTGGCTAAAACGGGTAACGTTACTCACACGTTTAATGAATTGCTAAACCATTGCTTCATATGTTCGAAAACATTGTCTTCGCAACAACTTAAATAACGCAATGAATGTTGTTGAACAGTCAAAATGAAAGCCATTGCTAGTGAAATTGTGTTACGTAACTAACCCGCAGCCCTCTACAAGAAGAGTTCTGATGCTATTAGTCCCCGATTCTCATCAGTATCTCTCAGCTCACACCTGGCGATGTAAGCGTGATATATTTAACACAAGATGTGTAACATTGTGTATTTGTACCACTGCACTTGTGATTCATTGACGTCAGGGTATTTTTGTAAAAATAAGACCGTGATATTTTGTGGAGAGTCGCTGAAATGACGACGGATTAGATACCATCAAATACGGCAAATAATCACTAATGCGCTGCGCGAGTTCGAACCTACGACCTTCAACTCGTAAGTCACGGCCGTTACCACTGGTCACTACTGTTCCTGCTATTAAGGGTAATGACAGGTGTATTAATTAACTAGCTGCGCCCCACGGTTTCACCCGCGTAAGTCTGGATCCCGTAGGAATAACGGGATAAAAAGTATTTCCTAACCTAGGTCATGTGCTACCCATGTGCCAAATTTCAACCAAATTCGTTCAGCCGTTTGAGCGTAACAAATAAACAAAAAACTTTTTACATCAAAAAACACTACAAAGTGAAAAATAACTTCAATTTCGGAAGTCAGTGTTCTGAGTTTTTACCACATCCCATGAATTTTCAAAATCCGTCCGTGATTGACGAAAATATCGACGTAATATAAAAAAAAAAACTTGCTTATGAAACTCCTCCTCTTTGGTAGTCAGTTTAACAAACTTACTTTTGCATTTATAATATTAGCTAGATTATTTGACTTTACGACCTCAAACAAAATTGCTGAAGCTGATCTTACCAACACTAGCAAACAATGCAAGATGCTATCATGTATAGAATGTTACTATTTTAATCTCCTAGGTAAATGCCGCTGTATTACCGAGAATTGGCACACAACTCATTGTTATGAGTACACTGACCACCTACTCAAAAAATAACAAACAGCAAATATAAAGACTGAATACCTATGTCATTTGTAAGAAGTTCTAATTGTGACTTTTGGCTAATTAGCAAAGCTGTTAGGAATTCTTTCCATTTTTAGGGTTCCGCAGTCAACAAGGAACCCTTATAGTTTCGCCATATCTGGCTGTCCCCGGCTTAGCGCAGAGACTGTTAGTACTAGAAAGCTGTAATTTGATATGAGTATACATATTAATTACGCCGACAAAGTGGTAAAATAAAATCGTGAAAAATATTTTTCTTTAGGGTACCTCCCCTACACTTAAAGTGGGGTTTTTTTCTTTTCGTCAATCCCTTGGTGTGGGGTATCTTTGGAAAGGTCGTTCAAAAATATTGTTAGATTTTAATTAGACGACAAAAACTGCAATATGGATTTTTCAGTAGGTACACGAGGCATCTAACGATGCGCATTAGAAATGTTAAGAAAGTTTATGATTCATAAGTCATTAGAGTATCGGTTACGAATTAATCATTTTCAATATAGTTCTATCGTATGAGTGTGTTTTTGTTCCCAAGGATGGCATTATTTTACTTGCTTATGAATGAGTAAACTTTAGAGTATGTAACTGATGGTTTTCATTTTCTATCGATATAGTCCGTGAACAATCTCTAATGCCATGGAACCACGGGTAATTAAAACTACCCATGGACCCGGTAATGGGTCGGCCCACCGGGACCACGGGTAACGAGTGCAAGAGTGTAACAGTTTTTAAAGATTGTCATTAACAAACGTTTTCGTTCATATTCCCTGTATAAAACCATCCACTTTTTGATGTAAGTAGGCATTGCTCATGAAACCCTTTTTCCCTCAATATTTCTTTTATATTTTTCCAACTATCTAACACAATGAAAGTCCCCCATATCTTCCAACCCATAACTTATTATCTCTTTCATTTCGTTCTAAAGTGGCAACATTACCGGCAGCACCACGGTTAGTTAACCCAATTTGCTGTCCGTACGTGAACACCATTTTGATCACTCATTCTGCCTGTTACTGTCCACAAATAAACTATGTCATTAAATGTTCGCTGAGATAATTTTCCACTTGTCTGTACGTTTTTATTCGTGGTGCAAGTTCGTTGAACAAAGAATACTGGGATAATGTTAGAAAGAAAATATGTATTTGGGTAAGTAATGGTATTCGTAAGCATATAGAAGAACTAGCTAACGGCCAGACGTGGTCCTGTTTCCTAGAACTCGATCGCAGTTTCACCTGCCGGGTCCAATTGTGAATCTAAACCATCCAGGGACCACACAATATATACACAAAATTTCATCCAAATCGGTCCATCCGTTTAGGAGGAGTTACGTGACAAACACACGTTTTTACAGAAGAATTATAATATAAAGATAGGGTAGTTCGAAGGATTATAGAGCGTTAAAGACAGAGAAAAAAAAAACTCTGCAGAATATAGGACGGTATCAATGCAGAAATAATATTATAACATAACATAGCACCTGTATTTCCCGGTGTTAGGCAAAGGTACTTATAGTACACCTAAATTTTAGGGGGCGAGCCTATTGTCATCAACCGTGCACAGATGTAGACTCCGGGCTGAGACTGAGAAATTCTAGATGGAAAACCCAATAACACTTTGGCCGACCCGGGAATCCTACCTTACAAAGAAATGTTACAGGTAAATGCTCACTCGCCGTGAGAAAACGCAGCGTCGAGCATTCGCAGGAACGTTACATTACATGAAAATGCTTTTTTAAATTGAGCTTTTGCTTGTATTGTACTCATAAGATCGTTACATTACATCGAAATGCTCGAAAAAATGCTCAAGTTTAAACTGATCTTTATATCCAAAACAAACCGTTTCTCATTTGTTAAAATCATTCACTGAAAACACCACTCACACACTCCACCCAATAAAGTTCTTTAAAAATAAACGTTGCAACACTCATCAACTCCTCACTGTTTAAAAAGTAATTGTCGATTAATTTAATTATTCAATTAACACTTCGGTGTTCACATGTGTACGTCATCCATCTCGTCCAATTTGTAACAAGTGAGTTCATTATTGTCCTCATTTTTGTAACGTCTTGTTGCCAATGAAACTGAAGAAAAGTGTCGTGAAATATTGGGTAACATTTTTGACGAAAAATAAATCTTTGCAGCGGTAAGAAGATTATGTATGGTCAATAGAATCAAACGCCTTCAAGTCATCGGGCATCATTCTATTGACCATAATCTTTGATTTACTTGATTTGTCTACAATCAATCTGCCTAGCCTTTTCCCAACTGTGTCGGGGGCCGGCTTACAGTCTAACCGGATGCACCTGAATACCAGTATTTTACATGAAGTGACTGCCAATCTGACCTCCACAAGCTAGTTACTGGGTAACACAATATCCCTTAAGACAATTTGTCAAACTTTCGGGCTTCTGACGACTCGTAACGACTGTCAAAGATCCACGAATGACAGCCGGGACCAACGGCTTAACGTGCTTTCCGAGGCACACAGGGGTCTCGGTATTTTATGATGTCACCCATTCACATACTGACTGCGGCCAGCGTAGCTTAACCTGATCGATCGACCTGTGCATCTGTTATTACTTAGCCACAAGCTTACCTAAACAACAAAGGTAGTCAAATTGCTTAATTTAATAAGCCTAACTTTACATACAAGCAGGTTCATACGAGTCCAGTAATCCGACAGTACAGTAAGTCAGTCCAGCGCTGACTTGCAACTTGGCTCGTGTAGACACTAATTTCAACCCAGTCCAGCTGACTTCGCCGCCTCCTCAAGTCAGTCCTGTTAACCTACCTATCCGTCTGTTTTCGGGCCCAGTAGATTCCCCAGCCTGACTTACTGACTTACTCTGTACATGAACCCACTGACTGGGCCCAAAATTCCGAGTCACTGGGCCCAGTCTCCACTGCCATCGTATAAGGGCTAAGACTAGGTAGTCTTAGCCCTGAAATGAGCAATAACTGACCAGTATTTACCAAAGCCACATTTCCTTGATCGACTTACGAAGTTTAGTGAACAGTTAATTGAATTAAAAGTTATGCATATTATCGTGACCACCGGTGCACTTAATTACAGAGCGTTGTATCGAACTGGTGCAACAGAGCAAGTATCCAAGTTGCACAAACAAGCAAATTGCAACTAACCCACAAATACTTCAAGTCGCTGCACTGAAATGTGGGGCCAGGAGACAAGGAGTTGGCACGGTCCAATATAGCCGACAGGGTTTGTTGATGCTATGTGCGCATGGTTCTATATACCTAGTGCCCGGTGCTGCATTGCATAAATATCTTGGTTAGGTTATTTATGCAATGCAGTATCTCAGTTGCATCAGTTGCATGTAATGAAAATCATTTCATTACGAATCATCAAACAAATTGAAAGAAAGAAATTATACATTTATTCAAAACAGACTAAAAGGCAAAAGAAGGATAAAATATAAATACTTAATAATTAAATAATAATAAAAAAAAAACAAATTCAAAATATCTTTATTGGGGCATATGTTTGTTACAGGTCTTAACAAAAAATAAATAAAGTACTTAAAGTAAAGTTATGATGTACATTAATTACAATCGAGGAAATTTTAGTTCTAACTGTAATGTAGACCTGCCTGATCTAGGTTTATGAAAACCTGTGTTTCAAATAAAAAATCTAATAAACAATGTAAAGTCGAAGAGCGGCGAGGGTGATGGCTGATCTTTGCGTTATGCTCGTGAACGGGCGCTGCTTGTGGTGACTGGTCGTCTTGCTGATCATGGTTTTATTATTGTTATTACAAATTAACTGTTTACTTATTATACTTCGATAGTCGTCCTAGTTTATCATTTATGACTTCCATTTACTGCTATATACATATATGTAAGCGGGCACTACCTTTATGTCTGGAGGCTTTTATCTAGATATTAAGTTCTGTTTACTTTTGTTTTTTTTATTTCTGCTTGAGTATTAAGGTTCGATGTCTTTTGGTTGGTTTATTGGCGTGTGCTAGCTGACATTGTGGTTTATAATTTAATGTATGTTTTGTGTTGCGTAAGGTTAATGATTTTGCGTACTATTTGTACATAATCTTTTTTTTTTCTAACTGAACAGACAGCTGTGCTGCTGGGGAGTTTGTTGCTCCACTTCTTCTTCCCAGCTAAAGCACTACGAAGCGGTGAAGGGTAGCGTTTTGGGGGACTGTCTTATGTTATTTTGTCGTTCGAAAAGTGCTGCCTAGTTTGAATAAATAACTTTTGATTGATTGATTTGATTTGAAGAAACTAGCAGGGGAGTGTGCCTCACGGCTGCCCCAAAAAGGCACAGTTTAGCAAAAAATACAGACTGGTTTTCAACTGGTCCTTAAAGTGTGAGGTGACGGGTGTAGGTAAATCAGTTTTATAATTTGTAATTGGTAGAGATGACAAAAAAAAAAATCCTACAATTCATACAAAGCACCAACATTACACAACGAGGCGTTATAATTCACACTCATTTTAAGAAGTGCTCATTTTGAGAAGTGCCATTTTGAGAATTGCACATTTTGAGAATTGCACATTTTGCGAAGTGCACATTTTGCGAAGTGCACATTCTGCGTCAAACCCTGTTAAACAATCGTCTTGCTGGAAACACGCTCGCAAATCACCAATGTGATAAGGCCCTTACATTTCAAAGTCGACATTTGCTTGTTTTATGGCCCAACTGCAAATGAACGCGAGTGCAAATCGAAGCAAGTTTGAAGCACGCAAGTTTTAATAGAAGCTGGGACCGCAGCATGTGTTAATTATTGAAGAACTCTGCTGATAACGCGAGGAATTTCGGACTTGTCAAAGCAACGAAGAATAAAATGTACGGTCGACTTACGAATACCTTAATAAAACTGAAACTCTAAGTATTTATTCCAATTAAACCATTTACAGGCACTTTAGAATTGTCAAAGGAGTCGGTCAGATAGAAAATCAAGATAGCCTATTTCAAACGTTCCTATAGAGAAGAACGGGCACGATTCTACATGGAATCTCTTTTAAATTATATTGTAAAAAAATAGGTATTGGTTACATTATTCATGTTGAATATCTTGTATTCAACATGAATAAAGTAAGCAATATTTTCAAATTAGGAATTCTAAATAAATTAGGATTGAATTCGATTGCGATGTTGTTGGTACGATGAAAAAAGTTGTTCAGTTTGATGGTATGTAGCTCGCCCTTAATTTTGACCACACCTTTCTGATACATCCTGTATAAGTAACCATAGTTACTCCACTCCACCACACTTGGAACCTTGTCATATTATACGACTAGCTTCTGCCCGCGACTACATTCGCGTCAAATTTCGGACCCCGGCCCACCGCGCCGCAATCCATCGCCTCGGGTTTTTTCTGTCTTTTTTTTCATTTTGCTCGGCTCCTATGGGTCGTAGCGTGATTTTACGTAACCTATAAACTGGGCGGGGATTTTCTCGATAGATTAGTAAAGTTTGCATCAAAATCCGTTCAGCCATTTTCACGTGATGCGCGAACAAATAAACAGACAAAAAATCTAAAAACTGTTGGAACGTGTTCTATTATCGATTCTAAGTATCCCCAACCACCTTTTTTTTCAAATATCTTCCATGTGCAGACTTTCGACCCTCTTTAGCTTTATTATAATGTATAAATAGATAGATGCAAATGGGGATGTCAGAAATGTGAAGAGTCGTCAACGAACGGGTTTAATGTAACAAAGTCCAAAAGTGATCAACGTTTTTCGGAAGGTGTACTTGTGTATACCTACTTGTTGATTATAAATGGTAGTACGTACTTAACTCTTTCTCAGTTTAAAGCCTGGTGCAGACTGGTGCGACGCAACGGCGCGACGCGACTCTAACAATAGACAAACTTCACGGTAGAACAATTACCGGTGTCGCGTCACGTCGTAGCGTCACGCCAGTCTGTACGAGACTTAACTTAACAGACAACTGTGCTGCTAGGGAGTTTGTTGCGTCACTTATTCTTCCCAGCACACGCAGGACTAGGAAGTGGTGAAGGACGGGTGTTTTGGGGGACTGCCTTATGTAATTTTGACGTTAAAAAGTGCTGATTCACAGCCTTATTTAAATAAATGACCATTTCTTTTTTAGACTTTTAGTTTGAAAAGAATGCTAAGCAACTTAGACCATAAGGTATCTATCTTAAGTAAGTGTAATTACAGGCTGACACGATGAAGTTTCTATGAAATGGCAAAGGTCGTCATCAATCTCAGCTGTCTGCAACTTATTTTTGATCGACGAGATTCTGACGACACGCTGACGTACAAAAAGATGGAATAGAACAGATCTGATGATATTGATGATAAAATAATTTCCTTCTTGACTTCAATCGCGTTTTTTGGACCCCTCGGGAACAGTTCTTTTTTCTTGATGAAAGGTACCCTATGTATCCTTGACAACTGGTCAACATTTATTTATTTAGGGACAACAAACAGCAGTGTAATAATAAGTAAACACAGGTTAGAACTTAATAATAGATGTAACAATTACACTACTCACAACATTGCATGATGATTGGTTGAGTAGTTTATACGTGAAAGCGTAAAAACTAAACTCACTCTCGTTATTATAATATTAATTTAAGTTAGGATATTGGGTTCAATATCATAATCATTTCAGCCAAAAGCTGGAATAGGCCTCCCCCAAACACCGCCACTTGGACCGGTTATGTGCTTCTCGCATCTAGGGGATTCCTGCAGCCTTCACAAAGGTCGTCGGATTGGGTTGTATAAAAGCAAATAGTCCACCTAAGAGCGTTGTCGCCACTTGTCCATCCGTTGACAAGTGGCAAACGCTTGGAAGCGAGCTTCACCCGGAATCCTCAACCACAGAGGAACTGGCTATCTTACCTCTAACTGCCGAAACACAACAATGCTGCTAACAGTGTTACTATGGCGATAGACTTAGATAAGATGGTGGTAGCTAGCCAGGTGGATTTAGAACAAGCCGTACCACCAACCAAACCACGTAGAAAATTTTGCCCCCACTAGGAATCGAACCCGGGACCTCTGGGTCTGACACAGGTGCGGTGCGGTGTTCGGGCTCGCGATAGTCAATCGTCATCCTGAGGATGCCTCGTTGAGACGTGAAACACGTGTCGATTTCTTAAAGGGTTTTTTTATGACTCTTTTGGAATAGTTAAGCGGAATAGGTTACTAAATATATCTACGTTCTCTGCACCAGGTAGGATGCAATTTTAAGCTCACTTTACCTACGTTCTCATGCTGAGATTTTACAGAATAGCACCGCTGTAATAGGTACCAGAGAGATCGCACGTGTGTTACCATACCAAAGCTTGCAAAGCTGAAATATCTCATTTGACTGTTATTACTCTGACACCCATACCCTTTAATCCGGTATTCAGTAGCAAAGCAACACAGCTTGGTGGCAGAAATAACTATAAAATACTTCTTCAAATAGAATTAAAGTAAAATAAAATAGATCCCGGATATCGGTTTCAGTACAGCAGCGTGTATTTCACACGGTTAAGAACTCTATAAATTGTAGAAATCCGACTTTAGACTTTGCGGGTTTCCCCCGGGATCGCAGAGTTCCGTAAAATCTGGATTTTTACAATATAAAATGTTTGGTAGAATGAACATATTTTAAAGTCAAAATAAAGTTAACATTAACGAAGACATTCATTGACCGTTTACAGTCAATGAATGTCTTTGGTTTACTTGAATGTGAACGTTTTTTAAGTACGAGAATTGACCTTCTCGTCATACACGGACGCCGATAGGTAGGTATTTAATTAAGAGAAAAGTTTTCATAGCCACTAAATAATCCACTTAGGTATAAACAAAACACGATGAGAAGAACAACATTTTATCACCACCAACCAAAATGACAATAACTACTTTAAAAAACTGCTTAAGTGCCAAAACAACAATTTTATTTTTATTATTTTCAAAATTGAATTTTTATTCGTAACTAGTTAAAGTTGGAAGTTCGGACAAGGGCCTCCGATGGTCTAAACGTGCTCGGAATAAATACTGTAACTTTTTCAATAAAAAAACGAAAAGTTTTCCAACACAATTTGTTGTCACGCCCCGGCCAAACACTTCTGAAACTAAATTGGCGTAGGTCGCAAACTAAAACTTCTGTGGATGTGTTGTTATTAAATGAGTTAGTTTGGCTGGTTTGTGATTTCTTGTTTGTTTAACATTTTAGAAAGGCCCCCCTTTCTAAAATGTAAAATATTTAATTGATCCTCTTAAACCTTTTTGATCTTCTCATGATGGTCGTGTGATGTGTTTTTTCTGGGTTTCGCAGTTATAAGGCTAAGGCCCGTTGTACACACAAGTTATTTTGCCGTGAAAAATGACGGTTGATTCGTCGTGTGTAGGCACGGTAGTCAGTATTGTATGGATCACAATATGATCACAATAGAAGATTGTTGACAAACACGGCTGCACTACAGCACAAGCGCCGTCGCCGTCACCGTATACGTCGTTCGTTAGTTTGCCATGTCACATACAAGCTCACATATATAAAGAAACCGTGGAAACCACAACTGGCCTAAGGCACATCACAAAAAGACGATCAGTGAGTATAAAAAGACGATCGATTAGTATTTTTAGGAATTCAAAATGGAAATTATTTGGGGATTTATTAAATAGATTTAATATTAATAATTAAATAGATTAGATTTTATACAATAATGTGACAACAGCCAGTATATTATGCTTGTTAAATGTAGGTAAATACCTACTATAGAACAAACAAATATATTTTAAGTAAGTATCACAAATCCTCAAAGCTTTTTTGTTTTTTACCAATAAGCCTTAGATTTACATAAACACATTACTCGCTATTATAACTATTCAGTAGAAACAAGAGAATTAGTAGAAAGGAAAGGATTATGCGTCGGGTTTAGGGGTTCCAACTTTTAGGTAGACTATTTTGTTTCACTGCCTTGACTGGCCTTGTTGGTCTAATGTTCGCAAGTTCTACTGCGGAGCATAAGGTCCCGGGTTCGATTCCCGGGTCAGTCAAAGTGTTATTGGGTTATCCATCTGGAATTTCTGACTAGCAGCCGGGCTTTTTGTCAAATTGATGGCAATAGGCTCGCCCCCTATTACATGGGACTTAAACATGACTGAAATGTGGGTGTAGTATAGGTACACCTCTGCCTAACCCTTCGGCGAAATACAGGCGTAATGTAATGAAAGAAAAATGCGATTATTTATTGGCATTACAGCAGAAAAATACACCTTAAAACTATAGAAACAGAACACAATTATTTTAATGCCAAAAGGGCCTCAGCTCAGCGTAATGTCAGATGACAACACAAAGTATAGATACTCTGCAGACGCTAATTTTCAGCTGCAACCCACGAGTGCCATCCGCTAGAAACACACAGGTAATGTTATGTTTATTTTGTTTCATAGACTGAAGCTCCAGAATAGAGAGTCACAAGTATGTAAGTAATATTTTACAAGTGTGTCCCAGCTAATGGGCATCCAGCAGAACCCCTTAATTTCCTAAACCATTGGAGAGAACACTGGTGTATTTTTTTCTAACAACCCCAATCTTTGTAGGTATCCCAATACAAAACAAGTGACAGACTGGTAACTTAATTCAATTTGAAACATCTTTTATTCAAAATCCTTCAGATTGAAAAGGTTGGCAACCCCAGGTTGTAACTGAAACCTTGATTGGCACCTAACATCGAAAGCTTTGAGGGAGGCGTATTGCCAAATTGCACTTTACCAAATTGCGATCAACGGGTTACGTGAAAGGCGTTTTGTTAATACGCGGCTTTATGCTCTTTGGTTCGAGTGATTTCGTAAATAAACAGGATTGAGCTAGATTTATTAGGTAAGTACGTCTATCGCTGTTTTCTACGAAAGGTTTAGTGGCTGAGATGTATGAAATTCTGGGAATCAAATGCTATTATACAATACAATAGAAGTAGATGTATTTAGTAACCTATTCTGCTTAAATTAATCGACAGCTAATACTAAATCGATACGTGTTTCACCTATCAACGAGGCATCCTCAGGATGACGATCGACTTGTCGCGAACCCGAACACAACGTGTTGCCACGCCGAGCGCTGAGTGACGTTTTTTATGTCTTTTTAGGAATAGTTAAGCGGAATAGGTTACTAAATATGTATATCTACGTTTATTGTATTTTATAATGGATTTCCGCCAAGTCAAATCAAAGAGGAGATCCAATTTCTATAAAACATGTCTACAGTCTCGATATGTAAAGATGATCACCCATCCACGGACCAACCCCGGTAAGCAACGCTTAACCTGATGGATCGACCAGTACAGCTGTTATACTACTTAGCCACGAGCGAAATAATAGCGAGCTTGTAGCGAAATAATTCAAAACAAGATCATCTATCGACGAAGTTCTCTTCTTCAAAAGATCATTTAAGCATTCCTCTAATTATCATAACATATTCAAGCAATTTTTCCACGCAAATCAAGCAGAAAAAACATATCAATTTGTTCCCCGCAAGCAAAATAAGCGGGCACAGATAAAATAATAAACATGCCGAAACTTCCAACTAGTTTCGTGAATAACTTTGTTCATATGAAATTCATAAAAAGATACCAGCGTCAAAGAGTTTGTGGCACATTCTGCTGTTTATTTTTCCCTCTTTTATGGAGGAATTTATCATGATATTTTGCGGTAAACGATATGCTTTTTATCACAATATTGTAGTGTAGCATTTTGTGCAGTTAAACTGTAGTAAAACACAAGTTCATAGAACCTTTGATTACATATTAGACAGAAAAAAAAGAAAGAAAAATGCGTTTATTGGCAAAATACACCTCAAAACTAAAAAACACAGAAAATAATGATTGTAATGCCAAAAGGGCCTCAGCTCAGCATAATGTCATGCATGTAGCATGTGTAGGTAGGTAAAGTAAAAGGGAAAAGCTTTTGTCTGCAAAAGGAAACCCTAAATTATGCAGACTGGTACAAAAATGACTGGTTGCACTAGATCACACAAGTGAATTTAGAGTTCATGCAGTCACGTCAACGTCAAGTCGCCCATCCGACACGTCAAAAAATATAGTTAAGTAGAAGTTGTAGGATGTTGGCTGCACACATCAGTCACGTCACTCCCGGCGCATCTCAGTCGACTTAGCGTCACCCGCAAGTCAAAACTTGTATTGCTACGAAGCTGAAACGTCGTTGCTTTGACTGACTGAATGACTATCTGTTCACACACGTCCCTGAAATTGACGTGACTGATCGGTGACTGATGTGTGTGAATGAACCTTTCAAAATTAGTCATAAAACAAACCCTGTAAGAAGTTGACACGTGTTTCACCTTTCAACGAGGCATCCTCAGGATGCCGATTGACTTGTCGCGAACCCGAACACGTTTTGCCACGGCGAACGCCGGACGCTCTGCTTTACTTCTATTGTATTTTATCATGAATTTCCGCCAAGTCACGCCTGAATCAATTAACTTTCTTAGATACTGTTAGCGCTTGCAGTTCTTACAGTACCTACCTAACTATTTTAAAGATAGTTTTCTTTTACTAATGTAATTCTTTATTAGGCAGGTATAGGTTAAAAACCATTAGAAAATTAGCGTCTCAATAGTTTAGTAGCAATGTGTTAATATTCTGATAGCAAAAAAACTAGGGAACTTTTACCGTGCCGCTCTTTCAATACAACGTCGGCAATTTCATGTTCCCTTTTATCGTCCACGGAAATACAAGCGTATTTTTCCCGATTAATATATTTGCAATACAAGAAAACACTGTTTAAAATCAGCACAAGTACCCGCAACAAAGTGTGTTGCAGTTAAAACGTATAAATGTGAACATCAGTAAGCGACAACGCGCGGACACTTTGAGATATGTCCGAGACAAAACGAACAGACGTCATATTTATAAACGTTGGGAAGTGGACGTTCAATCTACGAGCTGTAGCGGAAATGATGATGTTACAAAAGGCTTAATTAAAACTAGGTACAAAAATATGGACCCTATAAAGACACAGCAACAGGATAATAACAGACAAAATTACAAAAAACAAAATTAAAACTAGATCAGTCGTGCCTCCGTCCGTCTGTCACAGACGTTTTTATCGAAAACTACTTGAAATCTTCATTTGTCAGAACTAGCGCTTGTGAAGCCTTTTCCAACTATGTTGGGGTCGGTCCCCAGTCTTCCCAGTCTTATTTTACGTGGAGCGACTGCCTATCTGACATTCATAACCTAGTTACTGGATAACACGACGATACCCCTTGGTAAGACGGGTTTTACGGCCACATTTACAAAACCGAATATTGTGTATTTTGTGTATTGTGTATTTTTTGTTATTGTGCATTTGATTTTATGTTATTTTTTAACTTGCACCCTACGCGTATAATGAATGATGCGAGCGTGAATATTTATAAGAGAAATGTATTTTTGCCGCTACTATGCATATTCCCGTTGTTTACACTCCATCCTGTCACGGGCTGGGCTATAAATAATACACAAGTAACGAATGTAAATAAACAACTCATTAGTTGAACTTCGCGCCATTTATGTTGTTTTTTAAATGTTTTAATTTCAATTTTAATGTGTATTTATTTTTTGTGGTTTTCTATGGATCATGTGGTGTGTAATTAAGATTTATTTATTTATTTGTTTATTATTTATTTATTATTAGGCTCTTCAACAATGAGTATACTATTATTTTATAATCTGTACATTGTAAACTTAAGTCTATGCACTAAATTTTGCACACATAATAACTCAATTATTTAATTTAGACAAATAAAAAATAAATTATAAAAAGCAAAAATTAAAATAAGGAAGAGTATAAGTCCAAACAAACATTATTTTAGTTCATGTTTGTTAAAAAATTTGCGATTTCAGACATAGGTACTCCCTTTTTTGTATTCGACGTTTGGAGTAATGGCTATCGGCACCCTAATTACAAAACACACGATCAATCACAATCTGAATCATTTTGAAAGATATCGCTAAACTTTTGCTTCATATGTGCGAAAAAAAATCTGTTCAATAACGCAATGAATGTTGTTGAACTGTCAACATGAAACAGATTTTGATTGATTGTGTGTGCGATTAGGGTGCGGATTAGATTTTCAGATTTTTTTATTTATAAATTTTAATGGCGTGAAGGCTGTTCCTGGTTTGTGTTTAATACCTAAAGGAGAAATACTTGTGAGAGTAAACTTTTAGGCACTTACTGAATCTACTGAAGTCAGCAAAACAAGAACATACCTATTCAGTCAATATCGCCTATATAAGCTGTCAAAACGAGTTATAATGACTACGTTATTAATGAAGATCATGCAACCGTATTCAAATACCGATTCAAAATATCAAAGCTATAGTACCTACATTACTGTCGCGGCACGAGTTTTCATAGTAATTCATTTGGCCGCTAAACGCGAAAGATATGGATTTTCATAGTAACATCGCCGGCCCCAAATTCACTTGTTTTTGACCAGTACAGCAATTTCGATTTATCTCGAAGAATGGCGTCAAAATAATACTCAAATGTCCACGTAAGTTTGAGAAAAATAATAGATACCTATATATCCTAGAACGACTGTACGTTACACTTACCTAAATGCTTATAAGCAATTCCTTTTCCAAACCTCGCTTTCAAACATTTTACCATTTAATAATATCTAAAAATCTAATAAAACTCGTAAGACTATTAAAAACGCTTCCTACTGAGAAGCATCTGGGAATAAATTGACGACACATATCTGTGTCACGCATAAATCCTTTTTTTAAAGATTCCTTCAAGAGTATTAAAAAAACGTCTCATCATAAATATGCAGGCACTTATCTTGTCTTTATAGAGGTCTGAGTACTTCCATATAGCTAACACTTCAAGGGAATCTGACCACTAATGTACAACTTACAGAGGTTATATCAGCGTGTCGTCATGTTATGGAGAGGGTACATGACAGTTTATGGTCACTTCAACGGGTTACATTACAGGACAGTGATGCCACGCGTTCCAGTATGGTTGGACGTTCCACAGAATTGAGTTCAAACTGATTTTACGAGTAACAAAATGGCGTATAAAAAATGGAACATACTTTTATTAAATTGCATCGTTATAATTGGCTGGGGGCATTCAGAACTCTTCAGCGTGCATTAAGGAAATGAGGGAGAAGGGAGATCTGACTACCACAAGATACATGATGGTTACCTGCACTGTGGTACACCTGGCTGCGATGAGATGTGGTGTTGGCGAAGAATGCTCCGCATACCATGGGCCGCCAAGAGAACGAACAAATCTATTCTCGAACAACTTCTTATAGGAGACAGACTATCCGCAATCTGTTACAAAAGGATTCTCGGTTACTTTGGTCACATTGCCCGGCAGGAACCAGATAACCTTGAAAAGTTGGTGGTGATGGGCAAGGTAGATGGGAAAAGACCTCGCGGCCGGTCACCTAACCGCTGGTCTGACCAAGTAACTGCCCTCACTGGACTCTCTGTTACGACCGCCCTGAGAGAAGCGGAGAACCGAACGAAATGGAAGAACATCAAACGTAAAGCCACGAAGGCGTTTCAAGGACACGACCTTCAGTACCTAATGAAGTAAGCGACCAAGAAGAAGAATTACTAACAGCCTCTGAGCTAACCCGCGAACAGACAGACAGACAGACGGACATGGCGAAACTATAAGGGTTCCTTGTTGAATACGGAACCCTAATCCCGGGAATACACCACATTTATTCCCATACCCATATCACTCAACAAAACAGAAATGACAAATCTTTCTCCCACCACAAAGATAGACACCATCTTGTAAAAGTCGTGTCGCGTTACATTTAACGTCCATTTCTCTCTCGGCTAGGGATTTGAATTGCTGGTTTAACGATAGACCTTGACGATTTAGGTACACACTGTTAAACCTAAATACAAAGACATGTGTTTAGGTTTTAATTTAAAACCTAGAGATTTCATTAAAGGCAATACCGCCTGGGTAGCCCACGGAGTTCAAATTTTCTTATTTTCTTTGCAATCAACGACACAACTCTCTAACGTTCAAACTACCCTATTGAATGACTATTTCATAAAATCATGATATTTTGTTTCAATGCGAACTTAGATAGTTGTACTGATGATTTTAAGAGCAGTGGGGAAGTAGCGGATTTTAATGATTATGATTCTCAAAATACACATTAATTTGTTACGGTCGCGAATCATGTTTAAATGAACATTTTACCTGCAAATTGCAAACAAAATAAGAAAATACCTGAGCGCATAAAGGATGAGCTAAGTTAGCCTGCAAAGTGCAAATTTTCTTTTAAGTGAACTTGCAATGAAGATGTGAGGCAAGTTACTGAAAAGTTGAAAGGGAATCGTTTGTCTTTGAAAACGGCAGAGAGCTGCCTCTGCCGATGCTGGTTTCAAAGTGCCGCTCGATGGTTTGAACAGTCGGCGCGTTGGCAACGTGCCGCTCGTGTATGCGGTTTCTTTGGCAGCAGTAACACGGATATTTTTCAAAGCAAGAATTCACACCATGCAGCTATGAACATTTTTAAAAGCAATTGCTGCGAATCTTCACTGTGATACTTATTCAGTACAATATTCTAATAATTTTCATATTATACAGCTTTAATTAAATATCTTGAGAACATCCTGAGGCAAAATATTAACCTATTTCTTTTAACAGGCTCAGACGAAACCAAAAACCTTCATCGATGATAAAATGTTTTCTTAAACAGACCGCAATTCAGAAAGCAATATAAAGGCCGGTAAAACGATTGGGTAAAGTAACTCGAAACGGACTAGAAATTGATACTCCAGAATCTAGATTTTTCCTTTATTCATTTACCTACATCATATAGATTTAGCCAAGAGAAACATCCATAGTTTCATTGAATCTAGGATTCTAGGACACATATTATATCAACCGATTCTTCAGAGGAATAGTTCGCAATATGGCGAAAATCCCTAATATCGGTTTCACATAACCTATTTCACAATATCGAACTGAAATAATAAGAGTCTGAAGGTCGCAAGATAATGTTTCTTTGTATGGAAGGTCAAGTGCGGTGACCCTCAGTTAAATAGAGATGGAACAAATTCGAACACAGGACAAAAGCGTTCTTACTTACTCGAAAGTTCGAAATAGGAATTGGAGACTAAACATTCTGTTGCAATTGGTGCGAGATAGTTGGAAATGTATTCTGGCGTTGCTTTTGATAATAGCCCTTTTTTTTGGTGGGGAATTCTCCCGCTGTGGGCGGAGCAGGAGAGCGTGTCAGACTCTTACTGACTAAAACCCACCCGTGTTCCTTCAGTGGCCTGTGTGTTCCCAGGGGCCACGGTAACGCTTTCGGACTTTTTCGCGACCCTGGCAGGCATCGGCCCTTGCGGGCCCCGACAGTGGCGCTGACATCTCTTTGAGGCGCGCGTGGAACACAACTCGCCGTCGACCCGGGCCGGGTCTTTATCGGGGGATTAATTTTGAACGCCAAAGTCTGGTGTCTACTGAAGTGGTAAACATTTTGGAACAAAAAAACATATTAAAAGTTTCACTATATCGAATACCGAATATTGACCGAAAAACCATCCCATCCCTAGTAATATCCCTGAATGCGGAAACGATAACGCGTTTGGGACACAACAGGACATTCGTACTAATTGAGGTCTTTCGGAAAAAACGGAAGCTAGCCCAAAAGTGAGACGGAGAAAGATTTTATGTTTATGTGTCTTGTTCGTGATAGTTGGAAGCTTAGTAACTTTATTGTTACCTTGTAGCTGAATACATGTTCAGAGATTTTGTTTGAGTCTGTGGCGGTATCTACAACGTCACATGCGAACTATGCATTTAAAGACCTAACATCACACAAATCCTGCATCGCGCAATTAGAGTTTACCGCGTGATCTAAGACATCAATCGTTGGGCAGTTGCCCAGTAGAGGATGAGTAGGTAGACTTTACACCCTGTTCTTGATAGGTACCTCTAAAATTCAAATCAAAACCAGTTTCAGGCAATTAATATTCAAGAAGTAAAAAAGTTAGAACGATAGTTGCAAGTTCTTAAATGCAGATTAGGTACCTAACTATCGAGAGAAAATTAGGTGGATACTATTAGATGAGCTCCTTGAGGAAGAGTTATTCTGCTCAATATCATACTTACCTGCCTACCACGATTAGTGCCAGGGAAACTACAGGCTTTTCCACTATATCTCTCTCATCGGTAGCGCTTAGCGTGTTACATAGAAAGGCCTAAATCTATCTAAATCTACATCTTCTATAAGTATAAGAAAAATGAATTGCTGTTCGTTAGTCTCGGTAAAACTCGAGAACGGCTGGACCGATTTGGGTAATTATGGCTTTGCAATATTTGTGGAAGTCCAAGGAAGGTTTAAACGGTGAGTAAATATGGAAAAAATGCTGTAGGTAGGGTAAGTACGTAGATAGGTAGGTAGGTAGGCATGTAGGTAGGTAGGTAAGTAAGTAGGTAATTGATTAGGTACGTACGAGGTATTTATGTAGGTAGGTAGGTAGGTAGGGTAGGTAGGTAGGTAGGTAGGTAGGCAGGTTGATAGGTAGGTAGGTAGGTACGCCGTAGATAAGTACTTAGTGCTACCCGGCCGGCAGCTATTCCAGGAATAATTATCAAGGATAACAATTGAATGCTGAAAATCCTTCACATTTAGTTTCGACCACAGCCTTAAGAGAATAATTAATGACACTAGGAGCTCAGCTTAACTTGACCATTAACCCTTTAGAGGTGATTATGCAATGTCCGCATAATTAAAGGGACTAAATTGATAATTTATTGCTGTTTGATATTTTAGAGGCTGTTTCCTTTAGTGGCAGAGATGGGTAACTGTAATTTTAAGAACTGCAGTGAATTTTGAGAGCTTTCATAATTGTGACACGTCATAAAATCGGTTGGGACGGTACTGGAGTAAACGATTTATTCGAATAAATCATAAATCAAGTTATCGTAATCAAATTGATCCTAAAATAGGTAAATTCGGGTCACCGCCTGTGGTTATCCGAATCTCCCTGTTTTATGATCAATTTTAATTAGTCAAATAATTAGTGTATTTAGGGTTCTGAATATAATTTTTTACATTTAAGGTTAATCTTTTTTTTTTATGAACACTAAATGTTTCAATCGAGCTGAATCTGCTCACGCTCAGACTCCTGCGGGAAGTCATCGAGAATGGACCTGTCATGCTACAGCGAATCAAAAGAACATAGGCGTATGCATTATCCAATCCTCATCCGATCCTCCAATTTTCACCCGTCGTTTGGTTTCTGTGAGAAAGCGGCTTGTCCTAGAACCAAAAAAACTGCTTTTTCTCTTAAAACTACGGCATTGACTAAAGTAAATGCTAATCTAATTTCAAATTCTCTAAAACTTAACTCCCATTAAATATCAACAACAATATGTGTAATCTCTCAAATTGACATAAAAATGGACGATGACATTCCTCTGGGTAATAAAATCGTGGAAAATATTAAAAGGGGCAGTTGTTAAAATGTAATTTGGGTCAAATGAAACAGACTGTTGTGCAGCGACAATAATGAATAATTTCACATAATCACGGCAGGTCACTTTAGATTGGGGGCTCCCTCTGGGCCTAGGGAAAACATGAAATGAATGAGAAAGCTTTTCCAAACAAAAATATAATATCAAAATCAAATTACTTTTTATTACTTACCTCGCAAAAGGTGGGAAAAGTAGAATATTCTCCTCTTCGTCTTGAGTGCGCTCGCATCCCTCGCTGCACTCAAGATTCCAGTCTTAACTCCCCCGCTGCGCTCGGGAGCACTACAATCCTTGGGTACGTTCGGGATTCAATATAGCGCCCGTGACAAAAAACACTGCTTTATCCCCTGAGTGAATAATCTACTATCCCACCTACTTTCTTTTAACAGTTATCTGATATGACGTCTAAGTGATCATATTCTTTAGTTGGAAGAAACGCAATAGAACAGTCTTGTGCAGAGTGCTTTAGTACTCGTGAGCTTTTGTTTAGGTTTAAAAAACGTTATAAGTTATTGCAAAATAAATCTTTGGATCATTGACACTTTCTAAGGGTTCGATACATACCACAACCACACCACAACGTAAACACGTGGAGGGGCGCTTATTTGTATGACAATGAATAGTTTATTCACACAAACCACATTTGGCCGTCAAAATCCACCGTGTGGGCGATACCGACCACATGAAGGCCACGTCGTAGCCACAACGTGGTTGCGTTGTGGCTACGACGTGGCCAGCATGACTGCGCACTAGCGACCGACCACTTTGCAACAACTGCAGCTACAGTGATACTATCCACACGTAACCACTGCGTGCCCACATCTTGTCGCTGCAATGTGGGGTGGTTGTGGTACGTGTGATTGGGCCCTTAGCGTTGCTATTGTCATCTTCAAGTGTTTCAATATTCCTCTTTTAGATTCCAAAGTTTTTCAATGGCAATATGTTTTTGTCACAAAACGAACTCTCCATAATGTTATCGTTGATTCTTCTAATCCTTTGCACTGTTGGTAAAATCAAAGTCGTAAGGTCACCTACGAAGCTTACCAGTTCAATACGACAGCACGAAAAAGTTGTCAGGTCGTGTAGAATGCTGTTTATTTCGCTATGACGCAGTTCTTTTCGTTATTAGTGGAAACATACGGATTAAGAATGTGGGCAGGGACGCAGAGACTAAGTTTTTTTTTGTATTTTGCATGCCTTATCCTGGGTCAAATAAATATAATTATATTCTTTCTTTCTTACAGAGGAAAATTATAATCTCGAGTAAGGGAACATTATCGGAAGATTCACTTTATCTAAAGATTTTTATTACTTGAGGTCCTGGGTTCGATTCCCAGCTCGGGCAGTGATAATGGGGTTTTCCATGTGGAATTGCTCAGTAGCAGCCCGTTAAAAAAGTGTTTTGTTCTAACAAACTAAATAGTTAGTAGTGACGGCCGACTATGGGTTTTGCCAATCTTTGACTAGCTATAGTGACTAAACTATTGGAGATCTTTGATTGAATTTTCGAATGCAGACTGAGAATGTCATTAGATTTATGCAGTTTAATTTATTGTTGTATTGTCGTCTCCACCTTGTTATATAAACTCACGCCTTTTTCCTATAGCAGGAACTACTCTCCAATCTTCTTGAGTGATTTCACCATTAGAGAGACAATTCTTCTTCTCTGGTCTAGGTACCACTTACAAGCTAAACGAGAACATTACTTCATGCCGTGATCAAAGGATTATGCAATCAGTAGTAGCGCGGCTGACTGCCCACACTGCGCCGGACCAACGCTTAAATTAGTGCTGTCACTGTGAAGCCTCCTTTATAAACTCTAATTCAAATGTTAATCTAACACTAGAAGGAACGGACGTTAATCTAACACTAGAAGAACAAGCGGACGATAATTTGACACTTCGAGATTTAAATCTGGAAGTGTCAAATTATCGCCCGTTTGTTCTTCTAGTGTTAGATATATTTGACACTTCGAGATTTAAATCTCGAAGTGTCAAATTATCGTCCGGGTTGTGTTTTATTAAGATATAAGCCATAAAGCATAATCAGCCTATAATGTTCCCACTGCTGGGACACAGTCCTCCTCTCTTCGAGAGGGAGTGGGCTGTAATCTACCACGCGGGCCCAGTGCGGGTTGGTAAATGTCACATGTCTTCTTGTCTTCGAATTTTTGGTTCTAGGACATGCCAGTTTCCTCACGATGTTTTCCTTCACCGTTTTGGTGATTAAATTATTACACAAAGTAGAGAGAGACACGAGCGCGCGGGCGTGCGTTTGTTTGTGTATGAGTCTATTGTTTTTTTTTTTTTAAATTAAGCAACTTCCTGGGTTCAAACCCAGGACCTATAATCGTAAATCGGGGCCGTTACCACTGGGCCACCACTGCTCTCCATCCCTACATCCTGTAAACAGATGGTTATATACAGTAAAAACGCTTTCATATATTTTTCCTGTATATTTCAAAGTTTCTTTTGTTGAGCCATAGAGGTCAATAAGTAAGCGGCTTGCGATAGAGAAATGGTGACGATATAAACAGCTTTACTCAAACTAACGTTTCATATTTTCTATCGGAATCGAGTATAAAATGTTGAGAAGAAATAAATTCTATTGCTATGTGGCTTTGCGATTTAGCTGGATTTGGAACGAAAATTTGACAATATTTCTGCGGGGAGATTATCAGTTTTAACTTGAGTTCAAATTGTGTGTGCAGTGCGGTTAACTGTGATAGCATGGCCATTTAAAAGCGTTAAAATCTAGTATCGTTTGGCACGAGAAGGTGGGGAGGTGTTCGTCTATCCCATGGTATGGGGTATCTTTCGAAAGGTCGTTCAAAAATATTAATGTGAGTTTGTTAAAGCCATTTTAAGATTGAAGGATCCGTTTGCGAAATATTAAGCTTTAAAGTGCTATTTTTTGTTAGAATCAACTGTGTCCCCCCGCCAGCTAAATGGTAAGTATTGTAAAAATTCACAGCAGTAGTATACATAACGAAATTAAAAGGAAAACTATCACAACTAAGTAGGCTCTACAAGTTAACGAGTAATTATCGACCAACTTACATTTGCAGTTGAAAAAACATGTTCTACCATACATTTTGTATGGGAGAACATATTTTTCAACTACAATGTTAAGTTTGTTCTTGGGATAAATTTATCCCAGCTACGGAACCCTTCATTGTGCGTGGTCCAACATGCACTTGGCCGGTTTTTATTTTCCATAAAACAGCACATGGAAAATGTGAAACTTTGTCTTTTGATCCTGGATTATATTGAAATTCAACAAAATTTTCCGTTCGCTTGTTGTCAGATTATCCTTGTTCGCTAGTAACGAGACAGTTAGTGGGTCGCAGGTGGTTATCCGGTCGCTTTGAGTATGTACCGACAGCAGATTGAGTTTTGTCTTGAACAAACTTTGACAGGAGGATCTAAGACATTCCGACCTTTACTACGACTTTTACGACTTTTTTCCCGTTCGCACGTATTGTCATCGGACTGTGCTGCAGAGCCCGAAGTCGGACTATTGCAACTTACCAAAATTATTAACAAGCCTGGTTATTGTGATAATTTAAACATTTACAGACTTTTAAGGCTCGTAATTGTACTACCGTGAAGTTTTCATAGAAATCATATTATTAAGGTCGCGTCGCATTGTCCCTTCGCGCCTGTTTGTAGGAGCCATATTCAATTTAGTAAAATAGCCTAAATAACAAGCGGACGATCAAGAAGCATCCAACGATACCTCATTTGTCAAATTATGATAAGGAGTTGAGAAGTTATGAGGGTACAGATGAACATACATACATACATACCGGTCAAAATCATAACCCTTCTTTTTGCTTCGCCGTAGTCGGGTCACACCACTCCTCGAAATATTGTAACGTTTACTTCTAACATATTTCTTCCCTTAATCCGTTGCTAACGCTACTCGTCTCGAACACTGAACACGGCCAGATGGACGGAGTTTCGAAGCTCTGCAATAGAGAGACATGCATACGAAATCGACTAGAGCTTTGTCACTAGCACGGGTCTAAGACACTTTACTGATTATTGGTTAGTCGACCGATGTTAAAGCATTTTGTTATGGTACAGCTCCTTGTAAAACGTAGTTAATTGATTCAGGCGTGACTTGGCGAGGATGCCTCGTTGAGAGGTGAAACACGTGTCGATTTCTTCCAGCGTTTTTTAAGACTCTTTAAGAATAGTTAAGCGGGATAGTTTACTAAATATATCTACGTCTATTGTATTTTTTAAGTCAATCGTCATCCTGAGGATGCTCCGTTGAGAGGTGAAACACACGTACACACATACACGTAGGTACATTCAAGTCACATAAGTACCTCCCATCCCTTTCAAATCATAGCTCATAGTCATGATTGCCTGCATAATAACGTACTAGACTGAAGTAGACTGCCACTGCTCGCCTATAGAGCAAGTCCCATATCATACCTATCTGGGATTAATAACTGATAACCGATTCAACTGGAGTTACCAGGTGGAGTCTGTTTGCGGCAAGTTACGTGCGATACTCACCAAGTTTTCCATTATAAAGCGCAATATACCGTACAGAACCCTCCTTCAAATGTACACAGCTCTTGCTGAGTCGATAATCTCCTGTGGACTCACCAGTTATTTACCCTAAGTAATATAATATAGTTTGAAATAGTCACATCTATAATAATAAAACAACGTTGAGTTTTAAAAAAAAAGGTGAAGAGCTTGTTTGTTTGTTTGAACGCGCTAATCTCTGGAAATACCAGTCGGATTTATCAAGTTATATTTCCATTTGATAGCACAATTCTTGAGGAAGGCTACAGGCTATATTGACATCACGCTAGAACCATCAGGAGCCGAGCAAAAAGAAAAACAATCAGAAAGAACGCTAAGCGAAAACGAATTATAGCACGGACGGGTGATGCGATGCGACGTGGTGGGTCAGGGCAGCAAGAAATTTCACGCAGACGAAACCTCGAGTAGAAGCTTGTATGAAATAATAGTTAAAAAGCAAATCCGTAGAAAAATCTACAGCCAAGTACCAGATATTATTTCAGCGTGAAATTCTGAAAGTTTTTATGGAAATTGGTGTCATTGCCGTCTCGAGCCAAATGGGCTGAACAAAAAAGTGTATATTGTGAAAGTTTACAATGTTCTCGAGTTGTGCGCACTTGCGTAAACAATGGTCGTAGTTGACAACTGTATCGGATATGTTTTATTGAATTGGGAGAGGTGAGATTAAAAGCGGATAGCGGGCAAAGGATATGTAAAGGTAAACAAGCTGCGTGCGGTTTATGAAGTACGTAAGTATAATAAAGTGATTACCTAAGCTCATGATAAGTGACATTTACATAGGTATATTTTTTCCGCCTCTGCCTACCTAGGAATTACTACTAGGATAAGGTAATTAAAATGTGACCACATATTAACCTAAATATTACACTCAGCAATATTACTGCTCATCATACCTATTCGGCTATTCATCTAGCACGCAATTCACGCACAAATCACAATCCAAATTTTCCGATTTTTATTTCAATCATTTTAATATTTGGGCACTTCCCCTTCGACAGCGATGCTGATGAATTTTTTGAGGCCCAATAAGCCCTTCCCCCTTTTTTAAGTTCTGTTATATACTTGTACATACTATATTTAATTTAATTTAATTAAGATTTATAACTTAAAACCAAATATGTAATGTGTTAAAGAAGGTAAAAAAAAAAAACATTTTAATTCAAAATAGGTTAAAACCTACCTAATATTATTCTGCTGAAAAAAACAATGTAGTAATAAACAGAACAGACCTATCTCACTTTCCCTAAATATCCTTACTACGCCCGCCGTAACGTTATTTTTTCCGGTCAATAACTAGAAAACATTTGCTAAGTGGTTTTGTGATCTAGGTATCCACGCAACTTTGCTTACGTTAGATAGTAATATTTTAACTCCGAAATACATTTAGAACACCATTAAGACACGTAAACGCCGCCGCCGTTAAAACATAAAGAGAAGTAAAAACAGGAGAAAAGGATCTAATTCTTTTCTCCTATTTTTACTACTCTGTCCGCGCCATCACTTGACTGAAGTCCGGCGGAAAATTGTGGAACTACATTTTTTTTCATGCAAAGACACAGACACTAGCGCCGCGTCTATAGGACTTGAGTGGTGGCGCGAACTCTGGACGCGGTTATGACATTATGTCAAGTATGTGAATGAGACTCTTTGGCGGGTAGAAGCAATATAAACCTTACAGCTTGAGAAGTCAAATCAACGTTTAATTTTTCTCAATTTATTATTTGTATCTAACCAAAATGTTTATAGGTACCTAAACTATTTTAAGAACGCGTTTATGATTTTATTAATAAATTGATTTATATAATATTTTTTATATGAATCCATTTAGTTTGATGTCTCGTTGCTAAGTTAACAACAAAATGTTAACATTAGCCGATATTACCCAATAATTTAGAGATCGTATACACCCGTAAGCTTGAATAGAGCTGGCACGTTACTGAAATATTTAAATATTCGGCGCAGTTCTAGAGCGCGGGAAATTTAATGAATTTGGAACGAACGTAGAACGTTGTGGTCTTAAATAATTTACTTTTTAAAGTGTTCTTAACCTGCATTCGTACATTCCTTTTTTAAACTGTGGTCGCGTTCGTGAATTTCCCTCTATTTTTCACAAATGAGTTTTTAATGCTCACTGTTTTTCGGATGTTATGTACTTTTAATGTGAGTTTAATCTTGTTTGTGCTTATCTTGCAATGCAAGGAAGAATATGTCATAATATTGCGACCCTTCTAAAGATATTGCCCTAAGTTCACATAAGTGTTGATGATAAGCAGAGATTGGAATAGGTAGAGTAGAGTATATTTAGCTAAACTTCGAGGGAGTCAGTAACATAGAGTGGTTATAATATCTCTTCTAAAATCCCGGAATGATGATAATGACGTTTTAATCCCGACCTTTATATAGTTGCAAATTATGGATTTGAAGAATCTTAGGTACCTATACATTTTTTAGGGTTCCGTAATGGTGGTACTAAATTCAAATGATTTGTTTTAAGTAGATAAAAAAAAGACAATCTAGTTCAATTCTCCACAGGAAAAAGGTACAAACCCTGAATCCAACACCAAAAACAATGAGGTTTTTTTTTTTTTAATACTTACCATTTTTTATTTTTATGTTAAATGTTACAAATTACGAGCATTTTTATTTTTCCCCAATGGACTGCGCGTCAACAAAACAGGGTTTTTGGTTCTATATTTTTTGTGGGTACATCTAACCTAACCTAACTACTTTACTCAAGTTCTTTGTTGTAATTGTACGTTAATGTAGTATATTGATCTGGTCAGATATTTTGCTAAAGCACTAGGAAGTGGTGAAGGGTGGGCGTTTTTGGGGGACTGTCTTATGTAATTTTGACGTTCGAAAAGTGCTGATTCTCAACCTAGTTTGAATACCTAAATGACTTTTGATTTTGATTTTGCTTTTTATTTTTTAAATCACCTCTTTTAACGCGAAATAGCCAACTTTTCAAGTATTTATTTTCCGATATGTAAAACAAAGCACTTTAATTAAGCAGTGTTAGTACGGAACCCTAGAAACGTAATAAGATACATCGGATAATAATGTGTTACGAATGTATTCAAAGTGCATTAAATAATTAGCAATTTTTTAAATCCCAGGACTTAATCGTCATGTTTATGATTAAAGGGATTTTAGAGGAGGTATTATTCACTCTATGTTACCTACTCCCTCGAAGTTTAGGTTTATATACTCTACTTATTCCGATCTTTTTGATAAGTAATGCCAAAACTTCCGGGATATGGGGAAAATATTTGATTTGGTGCTATTTGTAGGGAATTCACGAATCAAAATATTAATGATTTTCGATCAACAAATTATTACATCACACATCCCAAACTGACATACCTACACATAATTATGGTAACACTAGTTTGTGTTGAGTAAAAATCGATTTGACAATAATTTTAATATTATTTTCATTCGATGTAAAAGTTTTCTTCCCACAAATATGTTTTATTCAAAATCTAAAAACTGCCCCCGCTTTTGCTCAATACAACGGATAACAAATTTATTCACAGCACCGCACACTGCAGATCAAACTCGTAAAATTAATTTATTACCCATAAACGAGCGCTTCGAAATTCTATGATTATTTATGGCCAGTTAGCAGTCTACTGTTTATAAAAGTTCATTCTGTTTGAAAATTGAATTGATTTTGAAGTTTCAATGAAGGTTTTCTGAAATGACGTTCCCTAGGTGGCAGCAGTGAGACGTCAGGTCCGGGCACCTGTCAAAATTGGCTAAGCGCCTTTATTTTCGTCGATTGATTAAAAAAAAAATTAAAGCAATGATGAACGTCATCTTTTGTATTCATTGTGGAAATGGAAGACCTCTTGTCAAAGTGGTGCCAACTGTGGCGTGAATTTTAATGGAAACCTTCGAAACCGAAGAAAATCAATGAAAGCAAAGGGATTTTTAAAAATTTCTTTAAATCAAAATCAAAAGTCATTTATTCAAACTAGACTGAGAATCAGCACTTTTCGAACGTCCAAATTACATAAGACAGTCCCCCAAAACGCCCACCCTTCACCACTTCCTAGTGCTTTAGCTGAAATCTTAACGGGCAGGCGTGAAAATTGATTCGCTGTTACAATGTATAATAGATTAACCCAGTTTCTTTTACTAAACAATTTATACTTTCGTTTCATCCTTTGTTTTTAGGGTTCCGTACCTAAAGGGTGCCAAACGGGACTTAACGCTCCGCTGTCCGGCCGTCCGACCTTCTGTCACAAATAGTTAATTTATTCAGGCTTGAATTGGCGGAAATCCATTATAAAATACAAGAGTAAAAATACTCGGCGTGGTAACACGTCGTGTTCGGGTTCGCGACAATAGTCAATCGTCATCCTGAGGATGCCTCGTTGAGAGGTGAAACACGTGTCGATTTCTTACAGGGTTTTTTATGACTCTTTAAGAAAAGTTAAGCGGAATAGTTACTAAAAATATCTACGTCTATTGTATTTTTCTTCTGTCAGAGGGCTGTATTTCTTGAACCGTATTAGGCAGAAACTCGAAAAGTTCACAGAGTGTTTACTACTATGACCACTATAAAAACAAATAATAAAAATTAAATTAAAAATGAAAGAGACTTAAATATTGTACGGTGGTACGGAACCCTTCGTGTGCGAGTCCCACTCGCACTAGGCCGCTTTTTTTTATGTAAAAAAGCCTAGTAATTTGTGGATTATCCACAAATAGGTAAGCTTTTATCTTTTTCAAAGTTTAACAGGATCAGATTTGAGGTAATACGAGCTTACCTCTGATTACTAAGTAAGTCTTCATAGGTCTAAAATGATTCGTACCTTTTTTTTAATCTCTTGTTTCTTACTAAGATAATTGGATAGGGTTTATTCAGAATTAAAATGAAGTGTACATAAATTATCAACTTATACCTAATTCATAAAAATAACAACATAATATCCTATTATAACTAAAACTATTAACAAACTACAATATGGCGTCGAAAAATTCATCCGCATCGCTGTGGACTGGCGCAAATTTCACCAATGAAACGGAATGCGATCAGCACATCTAAACCGAGTTCAACAGCTGTCCATATCAATATTCCAAAGAAAATAATGACACTGACAGCTAATATCTAAACGTGGTTTATGTGCTGATCGCGTTTTGTTTTATCGGTGAAATTCACTTTAAGCACCCGGAACAAAGTTATTTATTTATTAATTTCTTCATGTATACTAATTTACAGAAGCTGACTGAACGCCATAGGCCGTTTATCCACCGCCACCGTCAACGAGAACGAGATGACGACGGCGCCGAAGTAGCGATACGTGTAGCGTGTCCCGTGTAGCGTGTCCACCGCACGTCCGTCACACGAGCACTGGGATCCCGGCCCCTGAATTATCGAGTAGTTCGGCGCGACCGCTAGAAGTCAATTTATGTGTGTTACGCTGAATCATTTTGAACGAATATTGCTAATCCATTGCTTCATATGTTAGAAAAAATTGCCTACAAGGATAGTTGTGTATACACGAGGCTAGAGTGACATGCTAGTCACATATCTTGCTATTCTAGTTTAAAAACTAGCCTGGTGTAACCCAGGCTGACTCTGACAATTCAAAAGTAAGTTAATGATTTAAAATAATTGCTTTGAGTTTGAGTTTTAATACAAAATCTCTGTTAATTTAAGTACCATATTTACAATATGCAACGTAATACAATGGTCTCTCAATGGTGAGTTTTTGAGAGTTTTTGTATGGCAAATCTGTCAAAAACTCACCATTGAGAGACCATTGTAACGTTTATAAATTAGTAGACTTAGGCCCCTGTATAGCATGCATATAATTGTAAATGGAATCAGATTTTTCTTTTAGACGACACTATTGAACCAGCCTGTATATTATGTAATATATCGAGAAGCTACACTATGTACTTAGGTGAAAACCTGACAATCTTCTACCGCGCTCGTTTTGATTGATTCGCGTCTGGAAACTTTTATAAAAGTGTGTAATATTATTTCAATCAGTAATACGTCAATCAATCATTTTGCTCGTTAATTTCAGTTTCAGCGCTTACTAATTTTTTTATACAGATTTCATGAAAATGTTTAGTCATTATTGGTGAAAGATTGATAATATATTACAGATTTTTTATGAGTTCAGACAGCTCGAAGAAATATATACACATACAAGTTAGTTATACTACTTAGAATTCATCTTAACGGCTCGTGCAGACCGGCGCAGGTGGGCGCTACAGGCAGCGCAGCCCTTGTCGCGCCAGGGTGTACGAGCCTTTAATCGCAATGCCACAATGTAGTATTGTAGATCATAGAACAAATAACTGGGTATTGGATGATTACTTATTTACATTTGTACGCCGTTGAGGCAAAACATGACCGTGATAGAATTTTTTGTAACATCTTGCATGCCATGTGTGTATACTCATGTTTTGGACGAATAAATGATCTTATCAGTGGCGTAACAATAGGGTGGCAGGGCTGGCAAAATGCCACGGGCCCCCGACCCAAGAGGGCCACGGCCCAAGAGGCCGTGAGTTCAAAAATATTTTTTTACATTGCTTAAAATCTAAAGTGAGACAACTAAAGACACAATTTCAATAGATGATGAATGCATTGAGATATTATGTTTTATGGATGAATGTGAAGTCTCCGATACACATTGGCTAGCGTGGGGACTACAGACCATTCCCTCTCCCTAACAGAGGAGGCCTATGGCCATTAGTGGGCCGTATACAACGTGTAACTGAGTACGCTGAAAATCTCGAAGTTTATTAAAATTAAACTGAGTACAACGTGACGATTTTTACTGATAGGAATAAATATAATAAAAATAAAATAAAATACCCATCAAAAGAATTTGCCACGGGCCCCAGATGGTATAGTTACGCCACTGGATCTTATCTTAAATGATTAACACATAGAAATTAGTCTATCTTAACCATGGATGGCCTCAAAGAAACCCACCAGACAGATACATTGCCAATCTCACAGTGAGTCTAAATGTGTAGACAAGCCTTTACTTTGAGGTTGATTTGTGGTTAGCAATTAATAGTAATAAGCAGAGTAGCTCAAAACGGTGAAGGAAAACATCGTGAGGAAACTGGCATGTCCTAGAACCAAAAATTCGAAGACATGTGACATCTACCAACCCGCACTGGGCCTCGTAGCAGTTTACGGCCCACTCCCTCTCACAGAGAGGAGGCCTGTGTGCCAGAGCAGTGGGAACATTATAGGCTGATTGTTATGTAAGCTGAATAGCAAAACCACGTTTTTGTTTCTTAGCTAAAAACCACTTAAGGGCCTTTATGTCGTCAAATTGCTTAGCAAGATCCGCCGTTATTTCGAAACTACTACAGCATTAATTTTGAAATAAATATATGTTAAAGTTGAGGATTAATGTTAGCGACTATGTTAGCCGAAAACACGATTTCATAAACATTTCTCTATAGAAAAAAAAAACCAAAGTTACCTCCAAACTAAACAATAAACCGCTGCTATTCAAAATATACTTCAAATTAGATCATGGAACTTTTCACACTAACTGAACTAACTATAAAGCAGCGATTATGTTTTTTTTTTTATTACCATTGTATTCGCCGTCAAGATCAATTACCTAAATTTGCGGATTTGGAGCCGCCTCCGTCTCGGTCGCACTCAGTCCGAGAGTAGTATAGTGCGAGCGAGATAAAAACCTGCGGTTGTGTGGGCTCTTAAGAGGGTGCATCCTAAAAGTTGGCAACGTCGTAAATAGCTGTCAAATATTTACCTGTTTCGATTAATTTGGAAATAATACTGTATGGAAATAAGAAATGTGGCTAACCAATTGACTAGAATATTAATAATGAATTGCAATTATAACATTGAATTTGATGTTGTACCCGTTTTAGGTGAAAAAAAGGCATTTGGAAAGCTACCAAATACTTTTTTTACATCTAAAACTAACTATTCGGTGTTACGATATTAATTATTGCATTTCATAATCAATATTCTACTTCGCTAGTTAGCCACATTTTTTATTTCCATACAGAAATATTATCAAATTAATCAAAACAGCGAAATATTTGACATCTATTTGCGACGTTGCCAACTTTCAGAATAAACCCTCTTAAAAACAATAATTTTAGTAATATTTCCGGGCCCAAACACAAAAGATATCATATCACGACCTATCAGAATAAAAAATCCTTACTTATTTTATGAATCAGATAAAACCAAAGGCATCTCTTTTAAATTCAATTCTTAAACCTTCCTAACCCCGTTTGGCCCGGATTGAATAAAAACAGAGCACTCCCGATCAATCAGGCAGGCTATCAAGAACAGTCGGCCATGGAAATATGGCCTTTATTGTACTCGATGAGAGAATAAATTAGATATTTTCTTATTGACAGCTCGCTCTGACCCACTGTGATTTTCTTAAATGAAATATCAGCTTGGAACTGTTTCACTGCAAGGACTTTTATTATAGAGAAATCGGGTATTGATTGGATCAGTACTGTTTACAATGGAATGATATCGTAAAACATAACTCATTGGTATAGATGTCAGGATTTGAGCCTGATCAAGCATCTTACCTTCGCCAAAACTAAAACGTTCATATTGTAACTAAAACTATGTAACAAGAACACTTTGATTTATAAACACTAGAAACTAAAACCAAGTCCTTTATAACAAAAGCCAAGATGGCCACCGATTACATTTATTTCACACTAGCTGCTGCCCGCGGCTTCGCCCGCGTGAGTGTCGGAAATTACCCCATACATCCCCATGGGTTTTAAGTATAAATATTGAGTTTCGAGTTAATCGGACAGCGCGTTAAAATTCTTCCATACAAACACTGACACCCCCCAATCCCCCTTTAGGGGGTAATTTAGACGAAGGAGGAGGCGGAGCGCGTGAGGGAGAGGCAAAGTTCGCGCCCTCACGCGCCTAGCCGCCGTAGGAGACGCCCTGGGCGTCGGGACTCCTTGGAGGATTCCCGGCCACCGTAGGCGCGGGCTTGCGGGGTTGCGGGTAGTCCTAAGGGGAAACCGTGGCCCCTGGCATGGCAAGGGAAGGAACACGGGTGGGTTTTAGTCAGTAAAAGTCTGACACGCCCTCCCGCTCCGCCCAGAGCGGGAGAAGTCATTGGATGATTTCCCACCCAAAAAAAAAAAAAAAGAAAAAAAAAAAAAAAAAAAAGGGGGTAATTTAGAAAAACAAAAAACTAAAAACTTTATAATTTATTTAGATAACTATTCGTGCGAAGTTTCGTGTTTATTACCTCAAGGAATAAGATTTTTCAGACAAACTTTCATCCCTTATTTTACCCCCTTAGGGGTTGAATTTCGAAAAATCCTGATACACGTTATTCTTAATTTTTGGGTTTAAGTATAAATATTGAGTTTCGAGTTAATCGGACAGCGCGTTAAAATTCTTCCATACAAACTTTGACACCCCCCAACCGTAGGATAGGATACTTTTCCGGGATAAAAAGTACCCAGTGTGGTGCCCAGGATATTAAAGAATAATTATACCAAGTTTCATCGTAATCGAACCGGTAGTTTTTGCGTGATACTTGAACAAACAGACAGACAGACAGACAGACAGACAGACAGACAAAAAAAATTTTAATCACACTTTTGGGTTCGGTGTCGGTCTAGTAACACCCCCTGCCATTAATTTTTTTTATATTTTCAATGTACAGAATTTTCACTTCTACAGATTTATTATAAGTATAGATAAACAGAACAACACGCCTGTATTCCCCAAAGGGTAAGGCAGAGGTGTACCTTACACCCACATTTCGCCAGTTATGTTCAAGTCCCATGTAATAGGGGGCGAGCCTATTGCCTTCAAACGGGCACAAATCAAAACTCCGGGCTGCTACTGAGAAATCCCAGGTGGAATAACCCAATAACACTTTGCACGACCTGGAAATCGAACCCAGGACCTCGTGCCTAGCGCAGAAAACACCAAAGCTACTACAATCTGTCAAATTTCTTTAGTAGATTTTAAACTTTATCGCTAAAACATTAGGTTCAAGGTTGATTGGGAAAGTTTGACAGTTTCAAGTAGCTTGATGTGCTGGACTGTACCTATGGATAAGACAGTACGACCAAAGATAGTTTAAACTTCGCGAAATTGAACCAACTCTAAGAATAATTCGCATTTTAATTTAATTTTCTCAATGGAAACCTTTAAATCTTGGACTTAGTCCAATGAATAAAAACCTGAAAAGTGAAAATTCTGCAAAGTTTTCATATTTATTTGATTTTATTTATTGCAGTTGTGAAATAGTGAAGAGAAATTTTTGTAAAGACTATTGCGGGTTAAATTCCTAAAGATATAAAACTAAATTATGTGGAGGTTAGCATTACCATAGGACTTCAAAAATAACTGTTACAGTAGTTACTAAATATTCCCGGTACTTTCAAACGCATATATTTATACCTAGCAGTCAGCATTTAGTAATTGGTAGTGATGATAGTTTTAATTTGCCAAGTGGTTTTTTCACCTTACCCTCCACTTGATACTACATGACAAATTAATATCAATTTTGTTTTAATTCGTCAAATTAATCAATTGTTTTAATTGGTCATGTCTCTATACAGTGCAACCATAGAAATATTCTTATATCTATGGGTGCTACAGTCTGGCCGTCGAGAGAATGCGTTCCTGGCACATGTCAGTTGGACAATTACTAGTTGTAATAAGGATAAAATTCACAAAACACATATTCGTGAGCATAGATTTAGTATATTATACTAGTTCATTAGTATGAAACTGACAGGTGTCAAATAACGGATACTCTCGATGGCCAGACTGTAGCTTGATGTGCTGTCGTTTGTAAACCCTCTGGGTTTTGCAAAACTTGGTGCTTTTTATTTTTCTGACCACACATCTTCACAAACCCGTAGCTTGGGGACAGTGCTGTGTGTGTGCGGCATGTTAATTCAATGTTCATCTTACGATAGACATGTCTGCGTAGTCAATTTATGTATTTTTTCTGGGTTTTCCTTACAGCTAAGGTTCTTCTTATACAACCCGTATCATTCATCCTAGGGAGTCAGTATCACTACGAACTTTACTGACCGGCGAGTCTTCATACCACGGCAAAAACCATTCTTGTATAGCTCGTTACAATACTAGGCAAGAAGTAGGGAAGTATTTTCAATACGTATGTTGGAACTAGTATGGAAATATCAGTTTAAAATTGGCAACACAAAAGAGCTGCAGTAAAATATATCTATATTTGGAGCTAAGTGAGTAAAAACAGGGCAGTTCCGATAAATGTGGGCGCAGCGAATGTGCGGAAGCTCGGCCTTTTTGCTGGCTTCCGAACAGCTAGGCGAAAATTGATTTGGTCTATGTATTTTATTTTTATGTTAAGAGGGTGCATTCTGAAAGTGAGCAACGTCGCAAATATATCGCTGTTTTGATTAATTTGGCAATATTACTGTATGAAAATATGAAATATGGCTTACTAAGTGAACTAGAATATTGACTATGAAATGCAATAATAAATATCTTAACACCGAATATTTAGTTTTAGATGTAAAAAAAGTATTTGGAAACTTTCCAAATGACTTTTTTACACCTAAAACGGTTACAACATCAAATTCAGTGCTATAATTGCAATTCAATATTAATATTCTAGTTCACTAGTTAGTGATATTATATATTTCTATTACAATAATATTGAGAAATTAATCAAAATAGGTAAATATTTGACAGCTATTTGCGACGTTGCCAATTTTAAGAACAAACGCTCTTAATGCGTTTTTGGTTTAAATTGGAGGGAGTTGAATTGGACATTGGATCTAATGGATGAAATATTTCCTGTGGGAGCTCGCAGATTCTACTGAACCGCACTATCACTATCATTGTTTCAGTGCGGTTAGTGGAAAATGTGGAAATGCTCAGGTGCGGTTCAGGCAAGTGCTGTTGAAGTCAGTGCTCGGAGTGGAATACCTCCTTATTTCTTATCGACTAGAACAGTGAGGATTCCCAAGCTATAACTACCTACTTAAAGATCACGAGAAGAGTACGAGAGTTTCCTCTCGCTTCACGGAAGGCACCAGATGATGTTTCATGGAAACTTTGTAAACTAACACTAGTTTGTAAGCTCGCAATTCTACTAACAAATATGGATGTAAACAAATAAGTCCGCCTCTGTACATTTGTGTGCTTGAAGTATTATATAAATAATAAACAATACATCCAGATCATTTAAAAAATTAAATACTGGGATATTCTGAACAGTTCAGAAAATTTCGCTATTATTATTTTCAAGAAATTTTACACTTTTAGGTCAAAACTGAACTCGTTACGTCGAAAATTATGTTCACAGGGTCGAAAAATCTAAGTGGATGTGTAAATTTCTTGATAATAATAAAAGCGAAATTTTCTGAACTGTAGAATTTAAGAAAAAATATGTATTAGCGATTACTTTCACTGTTTTATCATCCTGTAGCTAATCTGTGAACAGCGTTGTGGCCATATTGTCTATAACTTTTATGTATTTCTTGTTTCTATGTTTAATGTAAGCTGTTTGTTGTTCCTTTTGAATAAAAATAAAATATTTACTCGAGTTTGATAACATCGTCAATTCATCCGAACCGAACCTACTGTTATAAGCTGTTTAAAGGACCTTTACCTCTAAAATATTTAGAAACATCTTCGTGTCTTAAGGTATTTGTAGGCCCGAGGTTAATAAATAAAGAACAGTTACCCTGCGGAGGAAATAAATTGCTTTTAGTTAGCCTATCCTGATTGCACGCAAATGGGAGCAAGGTTCTTCCAAATCCAGTATTACTTACAAAAACTTTTTTTATTTACCTTTTGTTTTTATATTCTGTAGGTTTATCCTTTTACCTATAAAGTACATACTAATTCCATGCCTTTTGCTTATTTGGTTTTGTTTCGTTTTTATTTTGTTTTTTTTTCTACAAATCTACCCTTGTTCGTGAAAACGGGATAGAGGAAGATGCCATAGGTATTCCATTATTGTTTATTATAATTAGCAACTTATCGAAATCTTCACGGTCGGACTTCTATTTCTATGGTTAAAACGGGTGTAAAAATACCCTTCTTAACGGAGCCGACATTAGGTAATTTTCCCGTTATTATGATATTTCTTTTTGTACTGAACTATATCAGAGTTTTTGCGATGACAAGTTTTAAATGTTCAAAATATTACAGTGTAGGTAGATAAGTGGTTTAAATAGTTGTTATTTAAACCACTTATCTACATACACTAAAACAACTTATCGAATAATATGATAGAACTATGGAGACAACACGAGTTGTTTAGACCGTATTAACAGGCGTCCCTGAGGATATAACCGTGTGGGTGAATTCAATACAAACAACTTACGACTTTGACAGCTCCAAGCGCAAAAATCGAGTTATAATAAAATTATAAAAATCTAGACCAATTTAGTTTCTGTATTTAAAAATTGTATACTTATTACACTACATTTCACCATATAATAAAAATACTTACACCATAATAAGTAGATATTATAAATAACGAAGCCGTGGGCATACGATATGCCCACGGCTTAAATTACCTTTAGCTTATTTTCACTCGCGTTCAGTGTCTTTACCTATGCCCTTTTCGGTACCCCTGACAACGGGTATACAAAATTTCAGGATGATCGGATGAGTAAGCGTAACAAACAAACAAACATCCTCACTTTCACATTTATAATATTAGTTAGGATTGTGGTTTAAGTCACATTAGTTAAAATTTAAAAAATCTGGCACAGTATCAGCTGAAAGTAGTAAGTTGGCAACCCTAGGGAAACCCCGCAAATTGTTTGGGACGCATACAAATGGCTGTTTTTGTAACCACATCGTCTCAATTAGGGCAAAGAATTTTTGTTACTGACCACACCGATTTATACGGCTTCTTGAAAGAAACGTTGACATTAAAATGGATAAAAGTGCGACTTTCAAATTTTCTTTCCTATTACAAATCTATTATGGAAAAAGTTCTTATGGAACAAATCTAACTTAGAGAGTTCTTTATGATAATAATTCTGTAAGCACATATTATTTGAGGTCCTGGGTTCGATTCCCAGGTTAGGCAATGTTATTGGGTTTTTCTATCTGGAATTTCTCAGTAGGTACCTATCAGCCCAGAATATGGATTTGTGCCCGGTTGATAGCAATAGGTTCGCCCCCTATTACATGGGACTTCAACTTATCTGGCGACAGTTCAACATGCGTAACTGACCCAGGTGGCTGATCACAGGTACCTACATATCGCGATCATGATCAATCATTAACATTAATTATTTATTTGATACATATTCAGCTTAGCAGGATTTATTTATTGAGCGTCACAATCAATAAATTAAATCATGGCCTTCGCCTTCTCAAATTCCAAAATCATAAATTACGAATGAATATTCTGATTTTCCGATAATTTATCGTTTTTGACATGACAGCCCTATATTTTCGTGAACGAAATTGAATGTAGTCAAATTGAAATGAATATCGATAAATCATTATTAACTGACTTAAAAAAAGGAGGGTGAGAACATACCTATATAGTGGTGGATTGTTGTGCGCGTTGATCCTCTAAGATCGCCTGAGTCGAACTGAAATTCGAGAAGAGAGAGGACCTAGAGGATTCCATCTTCTCTGAATGAAATTGTTTGTTCTAAGTTATCTGTGGTCTCTGGCCCTGACATTAAGCAATGGACAATATATTTTGTCAAATTTGTATTACTCCTGACTATTGAATTCGAGGATTTTGGCTTATTTGTAAATGAGTGTTACGTTCTTTTTTTGTAATGTCCGTTTAGTTTGTGCAGAATAAAGAAATTTTCTTACTTTATTTTTTGCTTTTCTTATTTTAAAAAAAACTAGATGGAGTCGCTAGAACGTACTAGCTCAATTACAAAGGGAATTATAATGCTGAATAAATCTCCAATTCCTCTGACTATTCCTCTATGGCGGATGAGGTCATTCACCCCGTCAACAAATGAAGGATCGGAATTTCCATCCAAGCTAAAGAAAAGCTTACGTATATAACAAGATAAGAGATTCAAACACATCCAATATTCGGTAACATGCCGCCTACTTACCATAATCAAATATCATTTCTTTAATACCATAATCAAATATCATTTCTTTAACATAGAGACAGCTACAATATCGAAAATGAAGATTTACTTTGAACAGATCTGTGGTAGGTAGGTAAATCTTGTCTTCTTTGGACTTCAAAATTAGGAGAAGGTTCTAGGTTCATCTGTATGTACGTTTTGTTTTTATTTGTGTTCATCGATATTTTCGTCAATTGTGGATCGATTTTGAAAGTTATTTTTTCTATCGCACTGAAATAGTTACTGCCTGACTGCCTCATGGGTCTAGTGGTTGCAAGCGCAGGTCCTGGGTTCGGTCCCCAGGTCAGGCAAAGTATTATTGGGTTTTTCTATCAGGAGTTTCTCAGTAATAGCCCGGAGTTTGGATTTGTGCCCGGTTGATGGCAATAGGCTCGCACCGTTACATGGGACTTAAACATAACTGGCGTAATGTGGGTGAACTATAGGTACACACCTCTGCCTAACCCTCGTGTGAAATAGTTAAAAAGTAATCCTCAAAATGTCAACAAGATCTCCATCAAAATGGATTTCCCAGCAGAAATTGACAAAGACTGTTACTGAAACCGAAATGGGTCGCCAATATTATGCTGAATAATATATGAAATGATTTCAGACAAGGATGTAGAACTCAGTGTCACACCCTGATCATTTTAAATCGACGCCATTTTAGTGACATTTCAGATTATAGATATATATATAGATATATAGTGGGATAAATTAATTAGGGTGACCGGTTTCAATGTCAAATATTTGCAGCCCTTTAAACATCAGTATGTTCAAAACGATGAAGGTACATCGCGAGGAAACAAAAAATTTGAAAACATGTGACATCTACCTCCCCGCCCTGGGCCCGCGTGGTGGGTTGCGGCCCACTCCCTCTCACAGAGAGGAGGCCGGTTTCCCAGCAGTGGGAACACTATAGTCTGTTTATTATGTTAAATATTACCGTCGTGATCCATGGATTTTGTGACCGATTCGGTCGATCGATTAGGTACATAACTGGCTGGCAGAAAAAGAAATTCTTCGTTCTTTCTGACTTTTGTATTTTGTATTTTTCTCGGCTCCTAAGGGTCAGAGCGTGATGTTAAATAACCTATAACCTTCCTCGAGAATTGGGCTATCTAATGCAAAAATAATTAAAATTTGACTTATAGTTTAATTATAATAAAAATCCGGAGTCACACGTAATCTATTCGATTTATCCCTACCACCGACACGACTCGGGATTTTAAATTTGTCTGTCCGTGATAACTTGTTTATACCTTTTTAGTTGACTTTTTCGCCGTAGTTCGGTTTTAGTTTTTATTACTATTATGTTTATTATTTTTACCAACAAACAAAAAATACAGTCCCCGTGGTTGGAAATGTATTTTCCAGTAGGAATCCCAACAAGATCTCTCGCTATTCCCGGCAACATGCATGAGGAAAAAGCTTCACACTCTATCCAACTCCAGAAATAACCCAACGACTCCTTATCACTCCAACTATCCAACAATAAAGTCTGTCACACACAGTTAACGGCTACTCCACATCTAAAGCGAAGCCACAGAGAAGCTATAAATCCGGCTGATGTCAAGCTATATAACGCGGCATAAAAATGTGAACGCAGCGGTAACACTTGAAGTACGAAACCAGACCTTACGGCCTGGAAATAAAGGTGATATCAAAGAAAAATTGTTACTATGAATGTGCCGCGTCTGTGCTCGCAGTAAATCTGTCTGTCCTTACGTTCACTAAGTGCTTTGTCGGTATTATAACTTTTAAATGAATAGTTTTAGTTTTGATGTCGTGGAACTGAAGAGTTTATGGCTACTGCTGAAAGATACCTGGGCTTGAGCGAGATATTTTTAATTGCCTGGCGGTTTTCAATATGTCGTGATGGGAACCTACTTTTGAATGGGTCCAGGGAAGCACCCTAATTGCGAAACACACGATCAATCACAATCCGTTTCATTTTAACATTTCAACAACATTCCTTGCGTTATTTACGTTGCAGACAAATTTTAGTACATATGAAGCAATGGATGGAAATCGAGTTTTTTTATTGTATTTAGATATTAATATCGATAGGTATCACTTTAGTGAATTTTACACAAAAAAACTGATTTTTTAAACTGATATTTCAAGTACAATGCGGTTGATGATCCCAAAAAAAAACATCAAGTTAATATTGTTTTTGCTTTAGCATGTGATGGTTCCATAGACGTGATGGATATCGATAATATCAATACCCATCACGTCTATGGAGTTTCGCTACCTAATTTAATATGACCCTGTATAATCACCAACCTGTGGCCTTAGTGTAAGTTTGCAAGTGAGTAAACGTAACTATCGCGTTTGCGTTAAAATTTGACTGATAGATCATAATGCTAGGAATGTAAGGGTGAAAATAATAATCTTAACGCAAACGCGCTGACGTGTGAATCCAAAACACTGTATCTCAGATATACCTATTTTGTGAAAAGGGCTTTTAAAACTTTTTTTGGTAAGTACCTACAAATCTCCTTCTACATACTAGAAAAAATATGAATAAAGGGATATTATGTAACTGCCTCAAAATAATCAAATGAGCGCTAAGGCAAAACACCGTAACTCGAGTTACAGTGTGCCTATTGGATTTAGAAGTCAGCGCGATAGTTACCTAAGTTTACTCACTTGCAAACTTACAATAAGGCCTCTGGTAACCTAACAGAACACATCGGGCCAATGTCTAACATGACTGCACGTAATTTAGAGACATGTCACTCAGTGCAATTCATATCCAAACCTCAAACTACCGAAACACGAAACCACATCAAAATCCAGCACCTTAGTTTATCCACAAGGCCCATATTCCGAACACTCACACGAAAAGGGCTTTAACCTAAACCAACGACCAATAAATATGGCCTCTCAGGATTTTCATCCTAGGTATTGTGTTCAGCCTGCCTAATAAAAGCACCTGAGGCAAAGTACCCACTCGTTTAAAAGCGGCTAACTACCAACGACCGCAGTTCGGGGGCTGTCGTCAATTTGCGCTCCCCCAAAATTGCCTTCAGACGGGGGATAGAATGGGGTACACGGTTAATTAAAAGAAAAACATGTAATTGATATGGTTATTGGGTGCTATTCAATGTGTTTTAGTGTGAATGGAGAACATTAGGAAAATTAAAAAACAAACAAATCCAGAAACCTCTTGTGCTCTTTAGCTAATGAAGAAGCCATTAAAACTAAAGACGGTCCCAAACAGAATAATAAAAAAAACAATGTGATAGCAGTCCGCTTACAAATTAAATATTTTCTTCATCAAGAGGGGTCCACAAACTGTAAGATAATAAACATTTCAATGTAAATTGTAAAATCAATTAATTTAAACGTCCATTTGGGAACAATTTGTGGACAATTATTTGCTGTGCTGCCACAAATATTTGCTCAGCTCTCATTCGCCTGTTAAGTCCACATTACCAGATGCGGGTAGGGCGAAAAATTCTCTAACGTCATTTGTTTTAATTGATTTCAACTGAAGCACACTGAATTGTTTGTCTAATCGAGAATACCTATGTGTGTTTAAACGTACCTGGAATTTAATTTCAATTTAATTAAAAATGGGAACGATTTTCAACGGTAGGTACTTATATGTGGGTGCTGTACCAGTACCTACACATCTGCCTCACCCTTCGGGGATTACAGGCGTGATGTTCTATTATATTTCTGTATCTTATTATTTTTTTACAGAAGGTAGTAGAATAATGAGATAGGAACTAATTTCCGTACCAACTTGATCTTGCTTGAACCTTAACAACTTAACCTTTCCTATCGACCAAGAACCACAATACTACTTTCCCCTTCTCATAAAATTAAATCAACGGTTCACGAAACAGTAAACTATCCTATAAAGTTAACCCAATTCAATCAGCTGCCGAAGTTATAAACTAGAGAATGCGTTGGCAATTGCGGAGCTATCGGGTGGTTGATAGACAACTAATAGCTTGGGGCTACTGCAGCTAAACTTTATTAAAAGAGGAATAGGCTTTTATCGTAAGCGTCTACGTGACGACCACCTACGTGGTGAGGACGACGAAGACGGTGGTTTTAAGGATAATTTCCACCGAACGGCTCGCATCGGATTGGAAAGGATTTAAATCGTTTATAGATTGTAAAATCCGTTCCGATCTGATGTGATGCGAGCCGTTTGGTGGAATCCTTTAGGCGTATTTCTGTTGGTTTATAGACTTACTGATAGCTTGAGACTACTGCAGCGAAAATATATTCAATGCGGAAGAGTCTATAAGGAAATACAACATCGTGACGAAAACGAGGTTAGGAAGTGAGGAAGACGCCGTGTGTTTTAGACTCATCAACTGGTTGATAGAAACAACCAGCAACGGGCTCCAGCAGCTACGCGTATAACGCGGTAACCGCAAAAATTTGGTGCTCCTGCAGCCTAAACCCAAAAATTAACCCTAAATCCTAAACTTAGTAAAAGACAAAGATATCTGCTTCTATTAGACACGACACGACTATGCGATTAAGGCGTGGCGACGACTGACAGCGACGGCGACGTAAGAAAGTGGCCGAGCCTCGAGATCCGTCGTTTTCAAAGCTACCCACGACAGGTAGATGTTATAAGTTACGGATGGCAAATAACCTGCAGCTGAACTTTTGTAGTCACCACATGACCCTGCCAGAATAGTCGATATCGGCTCAGTTACTAACTTAAGAAAAAAAAGCTTTTATAAATGTCGTTGACGACTATTCTTTTATTGGATAAAAATTGGATACGTCTATGAAACGACCTGACGACAGTGATGTAGGTTGGAAGAAAACAAATGAGGTTAGGTTCAGATGTACAAGTGACGCCATCTGTCGGTAGAAATAATTATCCTCAGTCATCTCTAGGAAACAATTTTTTCCTTTAGGAAGGAAAATCAAAAATACCACAAATAACTTTTGTCGTACGGTTCGGTCGGTCAGGTATCTATCCGATTCTGTAGGTATAGTACTCACAACCAAACTAGATTGTATATTATTTATAGGTGAGCGAATACACGCCCAACACCCGGGTCAATTTGATTACGGACACCAAAGCAGCATCGTTATAGAGTTACTAAGCTATTATGAGAAGCATGTTCTAATAACTATATTTATTCTCGTTGGTGCAGAATTGCCTACTGCGGTTTCAGCGTCTGGCCAGAGGCCGTATTATGACGTACTAATGTCACAATTTTTCCAGTGTGATAGAGAGACGGAGGTATACAAGGCCGATAGCACCATCCTTTTTTCGCAGTGGAATACATAATAAGGCCCCTGGGGTCGAGCGAGGGGAGCGGTCGCACTAGGCGCCAAAAAGCCAAATGAGTAGTAGTCGTTTAGTAACTGATTGAAATTAACACCAAATACTAATTTAAATATATCGGAAGACTATTTTTACTGCCTCGAAAAAAAATGGGTAGGTATATTAGGTGAACGGAAAGCTTATGGCTTATGGCATACCTAGTTTTTTTTTCTTTTTTCCACAGCTTAGAAAAAAAACGATCTATCATCAATCGATCAATCATACGCAATTCGCGTATAATTTTAATTTCGAATTTATTATTTTGTATAATTTTTTCAAAAAAAAAAAAAAAACTGTATTAGTATGCCATTTAATTCTACTCCGTTCACCTATTATATACCCATTTTTTTCAAGACGGTTAACAAAGTCATCCAGTAAAGCAGCGAAAGCTTATTTAAATGTTAAAAAAACAGGAGTAGGTATACTAATTACGTGCTGGTTAATTTTAATTTTAATTCAATAACATAACATCACGTCTTTATTCCCCGAACAGTTGGGCAGAGGTGAACCTATAGTACACCCACATTTCGCCAGTTATGGGCGAGTCCCATGTAATTTGCGAATATGCGAGCCTATTGCCATCTATCAGGCACAAATCCAGACTCCGGGCTGCTGCTGAGAAATTCCAGATGGAAAAAATCCAATAATACTTTGCCTGACCCGGGAATCAAACCCAGGACATCATGCTCAGCACTAGCGCTTGCGACCACTACACCAACGAGGCAGTCAGTTTTTGAATATGGGAATTACGTGACGTGAAGTGAAATCGTAGCTCATAATATATTTCAATGACATATATACGGCAGCTTTGTTTTTACACCTACGCTGATTATCATTGAAATTTCAATTTCATTGTCATACCGTGCCGCCAGTGGACGCAGGCCCTTATTCATTAAAAATATCTATTACAAATTTAGCCAACATCAAGGAAACATCAAACTTGCTTAACAGCGCCATCTGTTGAGATTTTGAGTTAACTTTAGTAAAACTACTAAAATGAACATTTTTATACAATAGGTAACCATTTTATTCAGTAAAACAATTATATTACTTACAATATAAATTAAATCATACTTTAAACACCAGTGTTGAGCTTACAACCAACAGTTTATACATTTAAATGCGATATCAAACAAATGGATAACAATTCTTAAAACCATGTTACTTAAATAATATTCCACATAATGGTTGACCAACATTTGTAGCAAATGACCGGCCATTTCAGATGTGACCAGCGAGTAAGTGAAGGATACAAATAAGTTAGTAGTGATATGGATTAGGGAATGAAATATTTACTTTATTTATGTTTTAGTGTAACTTCCAGCCAAAGAAATGGCTGACTTTCTAGCTGATTCATCTATAGTGGTTGCGTTTTAGCATGACAATAGCGGTCATTGCCCTTTTCCTAATATCTCTCCGTAGGAAGCCAAATAAATAATCTATAGTTTTTCGTTATTGGAACATGTTGAAGATCACAATAGAGATTGAAAAATGCAACCAAATGTAGATGGGTCAATGATCGCTAGTGGTATACTAAAACATGACTACTACACACTTTTAGCTCTTGCTAATGTAGGCATGGCCATACTTAGATTTTCTGATTAATACAGGCCCAAAGTCATACCTGATGTATGACTTTGATCCTGAAATTCTTATACCTCAACGCATAATTTGACTAAAATATGCTTACGAACTAATCTAATCTACCTTTAATATACATGTACCATTCCGTAAATAAAAGTCCAGAACAATACATATGTGAACAGTGCTCCAAAGAATCCATTTGTTAGTAGGCTCTGTCGTGAAACATAGTATTTGCTCCATTTCGGTCCTGTCTTTACCATAAACATTAGCCAGAGGCTGACAACTGCGAATACGTAGAAGGCAAACCCATAGAGACCTGTTAGGCCTAGGACACCTGAAAATAAGAAAGTTTGGGATAAGTATTGCTGTGTTGTAATTGGAAGAATTTGATGAAGGTCTTTGCCCATAAGCGGGACGGTGTTGGCTAACAAAAAAAAACCTTAATACTATTTAAAACTCTAAAAACCTTAAGCGGTGAACCTTGGTTCACAAAAAATATTGAAGTACTTCAATATTTTTCGTGAACCAAGGTTGTACATGAGTGCCTACAAATCCCAACCATCAAGGAGGTTGTAGAAAAGAATTACAAGGAAAGACTCCAACAACACAAAAATGAACTCGCTGTGATATACTTCCAAAGTCCTCAGAGTCTACATACAGACTTAAAAGAGAATGAATAGCGTCAATCTAACCAACACTAATAAACCCACTAACGAGATGGCGCATTGCAGGATGTGAACAGTCTCCAACTGCCAGTGAAGATACATCCCATCTGACTATAGCTCTAAGGCTGATTGCAGCAGAGAAAATTGTATTAAATAAAAATAATAGAAATTATACTGAAGCTTGACTCAGCCTAGGCTAAAGCAAACCTCCACAGTGAAATTAATAATGGATTATTGCCTGGTTTCTGGAAACAGTGACCTATCATAAGATCCGCTGTCAAATCTCACACTGGCTCTCACAGAAAACTGGGATATTATAAAATAACAACAAATCATACTTACTATAAAAGTAACTGAGAACTTTGGAAAACCTTAGTGCAGCATGCTTTACTACGACATTGTCCTACCACATCATTTGAAATTAGCTTAGTCATACTGTAGGTACTAAGAAAATCATCTATTTTCACAGATTTATATTGTTGTGTTTTTTCAGATCAATAATGAATGTTCCTAGCAAGTTAATACAGCTTTTGTTTGCATTTACAGTATCAGTTCAGCATGAATAGAGTAATACAGAATCCTTAGCTATGTCTAAAAAACATTAGGTACCAATTACCTACCTAATTCATGTTTTTTTGAAGTTATTAAGGAATTGTGAAGTGATTAAAGGATGCTAAGTGCAATTACCACTAAAGGACCGTATGTATCAAGAATAAGTAAATGAATAATGAATTACCAGCGGTGGAACCGGACAACGCAGCCATGGATGTTCTACAGTATTCGACGACCACGGCATTGTTCCTAAGCGCAGCATCGCTGTATGCAACGGGCTCGGATTTGATGATATCTTTATTCACTTTAGCTACAGACATCTTTTAATTCACTGTTTTAATGTATAATTAAGTTAAATTGAGGAAACTGGAAATTAATACCTAATCAATTTCGAGCAATTTCATGCGCTTTTAGTCCAACGTTTTGACGTTTATATTTCTTGACTGACAGTGACACTCTGACATTGATAGCGGGAATGTGACAACACTTGGCTAAAAGTGACAGTTACCTGTTTTATTACCCAGCTGATAGATTGTTTATGGTTTAGATTCATGCAAATGAACACTTTTTTTGATTACCGTAGAAGTTATTAGCACAATATTTTTTTATATTTTGAGATAGTTATCAAAAATATTTGTTATTATAGTTTTAGTGGAATCAAGGAGACTTTTCGTCATTTTCTTTTTCTACATTTCCGTTAACGAACCATAGACATTTTATCTGACATTAGGATTTTACAAATCAGTTTTGGTGCATAGTGAACCGTGGTTCAGTATCTATTATTCTTTACCCATTACGATGAAAATGATCATCTTATCCTGTTTCCGCACGTTCCGGTAACCGAGTAGTCGGCGCCCGGTACCCGGTGGTGAAATACTCGCATAAAACTTTTCACATTTTTTTTTTACCGGCGTGGCTGATAACGGGTCGCGAAGGGAAATGCCGTCCTCACATTATTATTAGTAAGAACGGCATTTCCCTTCGCGATCCGTAAATAACGGTTTTTTGCTTATTTGCATCTTATTACTTTCTATACTAACGCATATAGGCATATGAAGTAATCGCCGAGAATACTTGCCACGAATGCCACAAATTCATCGCATCGAAGGATGCTCCGAGGGATGCATGGCAAATCATTCCCAGTTTATGCCTTAAGATATCTGTAGGTACGCTACCTACACATAAAAATTAATTTACATTTCGGACATGACTACGTCTTTTGTTAATAAACTTCAAAAGTAATTATATTATAAATTCTTGATCAAACTACAAATCGTAGTAGTATGTCATACTTCCCAAAAATTTATGTTTACGATCTTAAGAAAAACTAATAGTGAGAGGTCTATTACGTTTTCACTGATTTCGACCGTGACTTTTGCGTTCTTAACTTGAAAATCTAGAAAACTTCGACAACTATGACTTAGTTAATGGTGGTTATTATAGTTTATAGCGGCCTCGCTTTCTGCATTCTTTTTCGAAAAACTAATAAAGACAAACTTTTTTTCTTAGCAATTATTCATGGTTAGTTTCAAAAGATTTTTCATACTAACAAAATCCCCCTTAAGATTGAATTATCAAAAACCCCTTTTTGGTATGTGGTTTGTCTTAGGGACGGAGCTTCGTGCTCACCTCCAATTATTATAAGGGCGTTTATGCACTACAAGGAATTTTACGGTCTGGATGTAAAATCTCATACTTATATTTCCGGATCACGTGATATTTACTTGAGAATCGGTCTGCCGGACGGTAAAATTCCGTGTAGTGCACAAACGCCCTAAGAAGCCTTGTGCAAAATTTCACGTTCCTAGTGTAAGGCCCAGTATTTTTGCTGTGCGCAGTACTTTTGGAAGTCAGTCAGTCAGTTACTCTTTGTATACAATATTAAGTTAAAAGATAGATGAACGAAGTAGTCTTTGATTCTTTTTCCGCTACGAATGAAATAAATAAAGCTTTCCGCTGGTTTCTTCCAACTGTTTAGGTTTTCTGCCGAAAAATGAACCGACGAATTTGAGAACCCCCCTCTTTGAAGTAGGTTAAAATAAATGCTATCTCTGGTTTCTGTTTTATTTTTTAAATTGGGTTTTGAATGATTGTGCCATCACTCGATGTTTTTCGGTAATTTTTTTTTTAATTTACTGATCCCTAAAAACGAACTATTTTGAAAGCGTCGGTAAAACAGTTTGTGATAAGCAAAGCCATTGAACTGTGCTGAGTGGAAATATATCCATGTGTGTGTATTCAGCACAAAAATTCACGTTGTATTCTTACCCACACAAACACGACTTATTCATGTGTTTTCGCGGCACTGAGGAGCGTCGGTATTTCTGTGGCGGAACTTATTTTCATTTATAATTCTAAATATAATGCCTTTTAATCAGTGTTTATAGTTTTATTCGTGAGATAATTTGTGATAACGCTTGTAGAAAGCGCAGTGATGCTTACTGCGGGCTGGTTCCGCTCAATTCGATGTATGGAGTTATGATGGCGCGTGTTTGACTGTGTAACTGAGTGCTTTCTCGTAACAAATTAGGACTTTGCTCGAACGATATTTGAGCGCTGACGATTATAGTTAATATTCCTGTTTCTGTGATACAAAACGATCCTGAATCTGGTGTTGAAACAATTATATCGGGAAACATCGTTGTGTAAAAAAGAATATTAAGTTTTCGACGTACTGTGGCTCAATTATGCACCAAGGAGACCGCCAATCTGACGATTTGTCTTGTGCGAATTGCAATCAATGACGCGACTAAACTGAATAAAGTGGAGGTGAGTCGACATTTTATGTTTTAATTCAGAAAATAATCCATTTCCACTTACAAAACATGATATTGTGTTCAAATATTGAATTAACCTATTTCATGAGAAAAACGAAACTTCATTTCGATTCTTTTGTTTCAGAAAACCAAGTGAAACGCTCTGGGACGGGCGTAACCTGTAAATATTGGTTTGTCGTCACAATTCGCATTCTATTTTTTTTCATAAATATGGGATTGAAATAAAATATTCGTGATTTGTGGCGATACTTGCGATGTTCTGTTTTGTTACGTCAGACGGACATAGAAGGGCCTAGATTTATTGAAAGAGGTCATAATGGATGAGTCTGAGGATAACATGAGTTCTGAGGACTTGAAGGCATCTGATAGTCCTCTGACTATCAAATCAAAACCAAAGAAAAGGTCACTCATTGAACGTGAACTTGAAACTAGTTTGACTTCAAGAGTCACTTCCCCGGTGTCCACCGGTGATGGCACTAGTACCAGCCGCTATGGCAGGGCTCGCCGGCTCAAGTCTGAAATAGAGCACTCCGACATCAAGAAAGTGACTGCTGAGCTAAAGGCTCCGCTGTCCGATAAGTCACCAGTGAAAACTCAATCACCAGTATACAAGATGCATGCATCAAATTCTCCATTAAGATCAGAACCACCAAAAATAATTGGTGTAGAAACTTTTCTGGAGAATCAAATAGAGAGTATTTACCAAGAAAACATATCATTGAGCCGTTTTGGCACTGAGGAAGTACAGAAGACAAGCCCGTCTCCTGCTAAGAAATTCCCCAAGGTTTACATTAGAAAGGACTTGATCCAAAAGAGAGAGTCAGATGAGAATGTGGTATTTATCAAGAATATGTTATCGCCAGTAAAAAGTGCGAAAAAGTCTTCCAGTACTCATTTGAATAATATTCTAGAACGGTCCTCTGAAAGATACAGCATAGGTTCCGCTAAGCAGCAGAATGGGTTCTTAGATAATTCTTCTGTGGTCAAAACTCTGGACTTTGACAGTAGTAAAAAGAAGAAGAAAGAACAGAAGGATAGTAAAACTCTGTCAAAGAGTGACTTGTTTGATTTGGAAGCTAAATGTGCCTATCAAGTTGGAGACCTAGCCTGGGCTAGGATGGGTACCTATCCATTCTGGCCTTCTATTGTCACAAGAGATCCCTCAAATGGGATTTTTGTTAAAAAGAAGTGTAAGTATTAAAGATAGTCTTTAAAAAAAACCCCATAACTTGGCCTAAACTTTAATAATAAACTGTCAGGCATGCTTCACCTAATAATGTAGTTATTCAATAATATGGATTCAGTCATTTTTATCTAAACTTCCTTTTGGTAGTAATGCTTTACAGTTTAGAAATAATAAGGTAAAACAGTAATCTATGTATTTACAAAACCATTTCTAACAACCTATGTAATTCTATGACAGAAATAACTTCTAATTATTTTGAATGTTGATATTATAATAATCTACATCCCTTTGCTATGTTATCAAACTTAATTTCAGTTAATGAAACTGCTTATCTTTACATAATGGTTGCTGCTATTTAATATAATAATATTATTCCTATATTATTGCTATGCAATTGTGTTGTACCCACCCCATAATGTTTCATTTAACACTCCATGCAAAAATAAATATTTGTAACTCACTACCACAAAAGCGTGTTTATGAGTTATTTAGGCTAAACACCTTATAAACACGACATTTTTAAATGGAGTTTGACGTAAAACTGGCATTAGACACACGTTGAACAAGTTTCTAAGTTTTTATAGTAAGACCTGAGTGTTGGAGTATGTTTAATAGCCTATTTAGTGTTAGTTATTTGATAATTTTTCCATTAGCAATAACCAAAATGCAGTCAGCATACAATTTTTTTTTCTCTTGAAAAAAAAATGGGTTGTTTTTTTTGCCTATACTGGAGTGCAAACAAAATAAATCTCCAATAGCAACAGTAGATTTTTTTTCTATGATCTCTAGGCAAAAAGCAAATCTTAGTTTTACTATACCTACATTGTAACGGCTAATACATTTTCATGATAGACCTAGGCTAAGGGAGAAGCATGAAAATTTATTAGCTGCCAGCAATTTTTTTATTAAATTAAAAAAATATGAATTAAAAATAGCAAGTAATTTAAAAGTAATAGAACAACGCGAAACGCGGGTATTCTGGTTAATGGAAAAACGAATTTCTTGACAAAAAAAAAAACTATAATAACATTACATTATAACATAATCTTTAATAACACAATCCATTGACAGCAGATTAAAAGAACAATAAACTTCCAATTTCTACAAATCAGCCCAAATGTAACCTTCATTTATTTCATTCCTCCACAGTATTTGGCCGTATAGAACGTGACGTCATTCACGTGACGTTCTTCGGAGACAACGGGCGTCGCGGCTGGATCGTTGACACCATGCTCCGAAAGTACCTCGGCCAGCTCGAATTTGAGAATACCCGGGTCAATTTCACACCTGAGGTTTGTTTCTGTCTTTATCTTCTGTCTCACACACAAGGTTATCTCCTGAACTGTTCTTGGTGATACTAGTAAATTGTTTTTTTTTCAACCATGACACTAAATTTAATAATGTATGATGTCCCAATTTTTTAAGTTTATCTCTGTTGATAGAAACAATTGACAAATATTATCTAAAAAAAAGTAACTTGAAGTTGAGCATTTCTTTTTTCGGGGAATACAGGCGTAAAGTTATGTTATTTTAAATCACTTTTTATATTTATTTGAATGCTCTGCTGTTGTTGGTGTTGCATTAAATGTAAAAAATTAAAACTTTAAATACCTTTTTTCTAAACCCAATGCTGTAATTACAATACCTGATAAAACAAAATCATCATTCATATTTGTCTTCTGTTCTAGGATAAGAAAAAAGACCCCAGACTGTATGCAGCATTCTTCGTGTCAGAAAAGAAACAAGCCTTATGGAACAACTCGGTGGAAGAAGCAGAGATGTTGCTAAGAGAACCAAAGAGGCTGAGGATTGACATCTTCAATGACATGCTAGAAAAGTATAGAACCAAAGCAAAACAACAGAAGAGCGGGAAAATCAGTAGGACAGACAGTGATGTGTCTTTGAGTGAGAGTTTGTATGACAGCCTGTTTTCAGAGGATGACGGTAAAACAGATAATACCGAACGTTCTAGAAACAGGACAAGGAACAAGTCTTTGGACATGTTTGAAGTCGTCACGGCTTGTCTTGATAACATGGCTGCTAAAACTGGCATCACTAAAATCCAAAGACAGTCCCATATGGACAGGTGGCTACAGAAAGCCAAGTCCAAAACTCCAGAGAAAACCCAGGCCAAACCTTCAGTTCCTCAAACAAAAGGAGACGAAAAAAAAGAAACGAAAGTTATTAGGTCTAAAAAAAAGAAAAGTTTGTCTAAAGTAGCAGTAAATAAGCCTTATAGTTTAAGAAAATCTATGACCGAATCTCAGAATTTGTTGCCTTTTCTAAATGATCATGATTACAGTAAAAATGTTATAGAAGTGACGGATTCGGATCACAATTCAACAGATACAGATAGTTGTAAGAATTTCGCTTCTCAGGAACCTACTGGCATTATAGCCCCAGTTAAAAGTCTAAGTACTAAAACTGAAGAAAGTGAAAAAGACGAAGAAACTGCAATTAACGAAGATGATTCTAAAGCAAAGAGTCCAGCAGAAATATTACCAATAATGAATGGAACATGTGGATCTTCTGAAGGTGAGAGTATGGATGAAAATAGTCAGGACAGCATTATAAGTACAGCAACATCTCCAGGCAATAATAATAGGACAGAAGGTGGACACGCTGCAAAGGTTTCTTTTTATAAAGATGAAATAGAACACACTGCTGAAAAACGTGCTGATACCCCTGATCCTGTAACTACTAGAGATGAAATGATAAGCCCTGTTTACGAAGATTCATTTGATGAGGACCAATACCTCGGCAGTCAGGCTTCGGCAATTGATGAAAGTCACGTGGAAAATGAAATGGCTCCTAAAAGTAATCCTATAAATGTTACTGCTGACTCACAGGATGAAATGACAAATGACGATTCAACAGTTGCCAGTACTGAACCAAGTTACATGTCAGTTGATGAAGACAGTGAATATAAGCCTGATTATGAAACTGACAGTCCGACTGATGATAACAGCAGTTTCAATGACGCTCCTCTCACTGACGACAGTATACTAGATACCCAACATGATATTGATGACAATTCAATATCTGTTTTGCCTGCCAGGAAAAATGTTATTATTGAAATCGATAGTAGTGTTAGTCATGGTGCTTTAAACAATGAAATAACAAATGATGTGCCTTCTAAATTGAGTAAGGAAATTAATTCAGATGACGATTATGGAAAGCACTCAGCTTTGGATCATGTGACAGAAGATTTAGAAAATGAATTAATTAGCAATGGTCATAATTTAAAAAACCACAGTGGAGTAGAAAGTAGTAATCAATTTGGTTTTTCGAATAAACCCGAAGAGAATACAATTTTAGATAAAATTGAGGATAAAAATAAATTCCCTATCTCTATTGGTGATGAAATCCCAAATCGTGATATGGTTGAAAGTATCACAAGAAATGGACCTATTAATGGTCATTTAAATGTGAAAGAGATTGATATGAATACTGCCAAAGAGGTGCATATACCTGTTTTTAAGCCTGAAATTATAAAAGAAAATGGCTTTCACGATGAGTACACTCATATGAATGGTGATACAGATTTGGATTCGATCTCTATTCATTCAGAAGACAGCGTAACGTCAACGAAATCTGAAAGCAAACGCAAATTACGATCAAAACAAGGTAAAAAATCAGAAGACCCTTTAGAAAATGCAGAATTTCTCAAATATCTAGAACTGAGACAAGATGCGATAATGGACGAAAATCCGGAGTTAACTCAAGACGAAATTGTAGCCTATTTGTATAAAACATGGCTTTACGAAGAAAACTCAAAATCCGATGACATAAAAAACGACGATTTGCGAGAATTGAACTTAGTTAAAGGGCTGAATTCTGAACCTGAACAGAAAAAGAAACCAAGAGAAAGGGATCAAGCAAGACAAAGGAACTCTCATAAAAAGAACTTGAGTCTAAATAAAAATATGATGCAGAGATTCTTACATAGAAAAACAAGAGGCGAAAGAAAAATGGTGTATACAGATGTAGATAGAAATTTTGAAATCAGTGAGGAAACCGACAAATCTTCTGATGAAGTCGATGAAGTGCCATCACCGGCCTATGAGTTACTAGACGATGATAAACCTGAAATAAGTCAAACATCTACTACAGTTCAGGATAAATTCCAAATGAATGAAACAGAAATTGCATTAGGATTTTCTACCCCTAAACCTCAGGAAGATGCAGACGGAAGTGCAGATACAAAAGATGTGAAACAAAATGATAATAAAGTAACATTGACAACTACTGAAGAGCAAAACATAGGAAAAAGTAAAGAAGTACCGCCAATTGATCCTTCAAACGCTGTCAAAGTTCCTTTTCCACAGGAACCAGAGAAAAGTAACTTCAATGATGATTTTGACGCAGATTCTATTGACTCTGAAGATAGCGAAGCGCCCCTTATTAAGTGCAAACTGCGCTCAAAAGCTAAAAAAGAAAACTGCTTCAAAGAAGAAATTAAAATTAAAGACGAAGAACCTGACACAGTTTCCATAACTTCCGGAGACAGTGAAGTATCTATAACTAGACGTAAAAAAAAATTTCCTCCCAAAGATGTTGAAAACGCACTCGAAGATCCCGAATTTGTGAAATATTTGGAACTACGACAAGACTCATTGATAGACGAAAATCCTCAATTGACGCAGGATGAAATCGTCAAGTATTTATACAAAACTTGGATGTATGAAGAGGATAGTAAATCTGAAATTAAGAAAAACGATGATATTGAACAGTCTGGCTTAGTAAAGGGACTTGAAGATGCCGTACAACAACCCAAAAAAGTTAAACGAAAGATAAAAACTGAGAAAGAAACAGGGAAAGAAGAGAAAAGAGAAAGAGAAACTGACGATGATGTTGTACCAAAAGATAAGCCTAAAAGAAAAGTAATAAAACCTTATTACAATGAAGAATTTTCAGATATTGAAGAAGAGCTGGAAGTCTTCGCTATATTCAAACCTAAAAATAAACAAGTTGGTGAAAATGGAGAGGAATCTGAAGAACCAATTCCTGAAGGAAATGACATTGATGAAGTAGAACTTTATTTTGAAGAATTAGCACAACCAAAACCCAACGTTTTCAAAGGTCTAGTTAGAGAGAAAGTATGTGAAATATGCGAGGTGACTGGCAATCTAGTCAAATGTAAAGGCTGCAATGCAATGTTCCATGTCGATTGCGTTAACAAAGAAGATGTAGAAGTAGAAAACCCACTCCCATCCAGAGGGAGAAAGAAGAAGAAAAAGTTGGGACGGAAACCGAAAAACTCCGATGAATTTGATAGTCAAGACGAAAAATCCCAAGATGTTTCCGTAGAAAACGCGTCAATCGAAGAGATACTTGAAACAGAAACGTGTACAGTCGACGCGGAAACGGTAGAAGCTCAATTAGAAGCAAAAATGAAGGAACTCCTGAACACAGAAAACGATAAAATCGATTACGATTCTTACTCGAGCGATGACGGTTGCGATTGGAGCGATACAATACCCGGAAAATGCGAGATAATCGACATAAAATTAAAACCTCGACGCTCAAACGATACTGATTACTCGAATTTCAAATGCAAGAACTGTCAGAAATACGATACTCCAGTGTGCTTTGTATGCAAATCCGCTGTATCGAAAAACGAGGCGACTGTACGTCAAAAATGTCATGTGGCGCATTGTCATAAGTACTATCATTTGAAGTGTTTAGACCAATGGCCTCAAACTCAATTTAATGGAGGGGAACCTTCAAAGACTAATAAGAAAATAAATGAATATTTTGAGGCATTAACGTGTCCTAGACATGTGTGCCATACTTGTGTTTCTGATGACCCTAGAGGCTGTAAAACGAGGTTCAGTGGAGATAAATTGGCAAGATGTGTGAGGTGTCCCGCTACATATCATTCTTTTACAAAATGTCTGCCGGCGGGAACGCTGATTTTAACCGCGTCGCATATTATTTGTCCGAGGCATTATGAGCATAGGTGAGTGTTTTGTTTATTTTTGACAGCGTTTTTAATAATTGTAAAGTACAGACGGTTCACCATTACTTGTCTCTTGCGGTCATGTTGGCTCTATTGATTGTCAAGCTTAGTTCTAATACAAATAGAGTTCAAAATGGCGACTGACAGAATAGTGCTACCAATCGCGTCACGGGACAAGTTATAATGAACGCACTGTAGTGATATCTTCTTTGAATTCTCACATTGACAAATAAATAGATAAATTCCTGGCTTGTGCCATAGCCAGGAATTTATGTCACCCATAAATTGGGCAAATTAAAGCTTGCTACTGCACTTGTTTTTAATTCCACACAACATTGATGTATAATAGTTTTATAAAAAGGAGGAGGTTGTCAACTCGACACGTTTTTGTTTTTTATGTATGACCACTCGTTACTTTTTACGGAGTAGCCGGAATTTTATTTTCATGGTTATAACTGAAATAATTTAATAATACCTATTTAATATGTGCAATTTTAATGTTATGTTTAATGATCGCCTTTTGATCCACAGGCCAGGCAAAGTTCCGTGCCACGTGAATACAGGCTGGTGTTTTATATGCGCGCTGGGCGGCTCACTCATATGCTGCGAGTATTGTCCCACGTCCTTCCACGCTGAGTGCCTTAATATAAAACCTCCTGAAGGTAAGCTGTTCTAGATTTTATTATTATATGTTATTGAAACAAGCAAATCTTAAACTTTCTTAGGTCAAACCAAACATTTCACTACACGATGATGTCATAGCAACATTTCCATGAAGAGGAATTTAAGACCTTGACCTCTTCAAAAGCGGGACGCTTCACAATCGATCGACCGCCGCCGATACATACGCGATTGTATTCAAATAGAAGATGATTTGTTTTTGAATAGCAAAATATTGAAAAGATAATATAATAGAATATGTATTTATGAAACCGAGGTTACATACAAAGATCGGCCAAGTGCGAGTCGAAATTTAGCAAAAAACGCCGAAAAAAAACACGTTTCTTGTATGGGGAGGTTCTTTAATTTTTTACTTTATTTAACTTAAAGTTTCGACTGTCAAACTATTACGGTTCATGGGATACAGCCCGCTGACTGACAGACGGACGGACAGACAGCGGAGGCTTAGTAATAGTGTTCCGTTTGCCACCATTCGGGTACGGAACCCTAAAAATTAAGTAGTGCGCTAATGTTTTGCCAATAGACGAAAAAGTTACCTCTTGTAACTTTAAAAATAAATAAACCTTTAACGTTTGTTTTAAAATGCGTGACTGAAACTTAAAATAATTTATTTTTTGGACTAACTTGGGATTCTGATCTTCTTATAAGCGATGCAAGTAAAATGTGACATGGCTAGGAACATTTTGTACCAATATTTTAATTCAGGGCCTGAGATCATTATCAAGTTTTGGCACAAAAAACTCAATGTCGTACGTGATAAAGTTGAAATTCCATTGAAACCAATTTTTATGAGACCTTTTTATTTCAAATGGTCAATCGAAAATCAACTTAGAATGCATACCGCTAAAGTATATAGTTGAATAACTGCCGATGGAATGTAAATTATCTGAAATTTTGAAATCACTTACTTATAACTTATTTTTTCGTGTCCCGACAGTTATCGGTACTTTGAATCACGAGTTTTGTGCCGATTCCATGCACTAATACAAAACTACCTTCCCTCATTAGAAAAGTTTCATAATAAAATTAACTAAATAATTCCTTTTGTTTTTTCTTAGGTGGTTATATGTGCGAAGATTGTGAAACAGGACGACTACCTTTGTATGGAGAAATGGTGTGGGTCAAACTTGGACATTACAGGTTAGTAGTAAGAAAGGGTTTACCATTCCACAAATCGTTTTTTTTTTTTTTCAAAAGTTTGGCCTCGTGAGAAAAGTCCTATCTAGATCGATAGTTGACATCAATGCAAACAGAAAACATAAGAAGATCAAACCCCGTAATGTGTAACGTTTCAGGGATATTAACATTCAAAGTGGATCACGTGAAATCCATATTTTTTTAACTTGCTTATTCTGTTGCAGTGTGAAATGCTCGAGTAGTTTTCTAGTAGAAAACAATAAATAATTTAACGGTTTACAGATGGTGGCCCGGTATAATCCTGCATCCATCAGAAATACCTGAGAACATTATGGCAGTGAAGCACAACCTCGGCGAGTTCGTGGTCCGATTCTTTGGCCAGTACGACCATTATTGGGTCAATAGGGGACGCGTGTTTCCGTTCCAAGAAGGTTAGTTTGTTTTAAAATTAATAAATCTTACGTTTAAATATACGTTTGTTGGTTAATATTCGTATACGTTGAACATAACTGGCGAAATGTGGGTGTACTATAGTTACACCTCTGGTCACCCTTTCAGGTATTACAGGCATGTTTGTTATGTTAAAGTATTCCAATAGAAATAATCAACAATTTGATTCAATTATTATGTTAAAGACTTGCAATAGGGAATATTATGCATGTATTTTTTTATTCGATAGTTTACATCGACTTAGGGCTGATTTCACCAATGAAACTGAACGCGATCAGCACATCTAAACCGAGTTCAAGAGCTGTCAGTGTCAATATTCCAAAGAAAATAATGACACTGACAGCTCCTAAACTCGGTTTAAGTGCTGATCGCGTTCAGGTTGTATTGGTAAAATTGGCCCTTATAATAGTATAAAAAAAAATCAACGCCGAAAAAGCAATTTAAAGTACTTTAATAAACGTTAGAAATAGCCAACCGACACGGGCACCTTAAACGGCGAAATCGCAAACAATTTTTTGTTGTCATAGACTTTTACTTCACGTTCGCTCTGATAAATGGCGTCGCTTTTCAAATATATTATCTGGATTTCCCGCAGTTTTTTTGCACTTTAAAAAAAAAAACGTTTTCAAAAAGAAACTATAATCATAAATATTGATGAAGGCATAATATTCTGAAGTAATAAAGTTTATAAAAAAAGATATTGACTTATTTTCACATGCATATTTAAATTTATGCTTTTTTAAATGCATACTTTAGCTGTGCGCGATTAGATAATCCGCCATAAGCATTACGTGGGTCAAAACACTGAGAAAGAGCTGAATTGGAACAAAGTTTGCATAGTAACAATATCAATGCGGTTATGCTGACCAACTGCAGATTAACTGCACAAAATTGCAGTTAATCTTAACTGCAGTGTGCTTCTTAAGTTATTTACTAGTATTCAATTATTCAGGTAACTCACAAAATCCTCTTTTCGCAGGTGATTCCGGCCGCATATCAAGCCAAAAATCTAAAATAGATGCAGCCTTTACCACCGCTATGGAGCACGCACAGAGAGCTTGCGAAATATTGAAAAGTAAGTTTTAATAGTTTAATGTATTCCAAAATATATATTTTTATTATTATTTATTATTATTATTTCGTTTATTATTTTTCTTTCTTATTTTCAACATTTTTAAATATTTCTTAAAAAAATATGTAAAAAAACATTTAAAAATATAAAAAATAGTGTTCCGCCGGTGTCGGGAGCAGGGTCCAAGCTACCGGTGGTTATTATTATATATATATATATATATTTTTTTTTTTCTCATGATGTATTTCAATTTACGTATAACAGATAACAATTTTTTTGTTTTTTTATGTAAAAATATTTAAGAATGTAATTAATAATGTATGCAAATGTAATAAAGGGAATAAATTATAATAAAATCAAATAAATCCATAATAACACAGTCAAATTTAATAAAATAAAATAATTATATTCATTAAAAAGTTATAATTAGATAGTTTATTAAATATACTTTACTGTAAAATAAAATTGTTAAACTGCTTTACAATAATGCTAATGGGTACAATGACGGTCTTATCGCTGATAGTGATATCTTCCAGACAACCTTTAAATCCTTTAGTTACTAAAAAATAATAATAATTAGCCTGTATCCCACTGCAGGGCAAAGACCTCCCTTTCCTTTTTCCACTCAACTCTATCCTGACACAAAATGGGCCAATCCCTCCTATAAGCGTCAAGTTCGTCCCGCCGGCGCCGCCTACACCTGGGTCTACCGCGATGCCGTTGGACGTTTTCAGGAACCCATGTTGTGGTGGTCTTAGGGCGTTTGTGCACTACAAGGAATTTTACGGTCCGGCAGTCCGATTTTCAAGTAAATATCACATGATCCGGAAATATAGGTATGAGATTTTACATCTGGAAGGTAAAATTCCGTCATGCGGCAAACGTGTCCGGCCCGTGTGTTAGTTATTAATTAGTTTACATTCTTTCAGGCGCCACCCCAAACGAGGAAGAATCTCTGGACATAGCGTCATCCCTACTCCCGCCTCACTACGTCAAGCTAAAGGTCAACAAGCCTTGTGGTTCACTCTATGGACGGAAACTGGAGGACCCTGAGAGTTCACTGACGCAGTGCGAGTGCAACCCTAATGATGAGGACCCGTGCGGGGCTTACTCGCAGTGTCTTAATAGGTAAGCAGGCTTTACTTTAAATTTAAACATACCCTCGAAGTTTTCAACGACACTTTTAAAAGTTTTCTGTCTCTACGACCCCGTAAACGAAAGGCCATTAACCCGCAATAATATAGAGTGCATTTTTTTAATGCTGGACAATGAATTTTTAATTTAAATGCAATGTTGATGATTATTTAATTTATTGGAACTGAAATATTGACATAAAATTATACATGACTGATGCATACATAAGTAATAAATTTTAATATTAATGTAATGTTTATTTTAATATTTGTTATTATTTTATTTATAATCACTGTAATGTTTTCAACACAATGTATTTTTTTACGAAGTAATTGTCATATGACTTATGACATGATGCAAAAAAAAATATTATTCAAAAACGAAATGTTTTTTTTTGAATACTAAAATATTCTCAAAAAATATTTGATACACGAAAGAAACACACACACGCACTTGTCGCTGCTTGTTTTACAACGTTGAAAGACAAGTGCGTATACAGAGTGTTTCCTTTACGTTTTTTTTATTATTACGGACGTTTTTAACGTTCTGCATCGTTCTCACATGTATAATTTCAACAGGAATGATGTAATTAATATTTTGTAACCATATTTTAATTTAAGAGAGTGTCCGTGGAGTTTCTTTCCCGTTCTTCTCCATAGGTACCTACTACACTTTGGAATGGGCAACTAGCTTCATCTTTTTACTGACTGGCCCCTTGGACAATTCAAAAGTGCCTGTAATTGGTTTACTTGGAATAAATGCTTTGAGTTTGAGTTTGAAAAAAACATTATTTATTTCACAGAATGCTGCTAACAGAATGCGGACCAACCTGTAGAGCGGCCGACAGATGTAACAACCGCGCGTTTGAGAAGCGACTGTACCCCAAACTAGTGCCTTACAGAACACCCAGCAGGGGCTGGGGGCTCAAAACTTTAGAGGACATTAAAGCAGGTACGAAGTGACTGATCATGAACTTTTCATTTACATAAATATGATATATTTAGTAACCTATTCCGCTTAATTATTGCTAAAGAGTCACGCACGCACGAAGACGCTCGGTGTGGCAACACGTCGTGTTCCCGTTCGCGCTAAGTCAGTCGTCATCCCGAGGATGCTTCGTTGAGAGGTGTCGATTTCTTACAGGGTTTTTTTATGACTTTTTAGGTATAGTTAAGGGGAATAGGTTACTAAATGTATCTACGTCTATTGTATTTTATAATGGATTTCCGCCAAGTCACGCCTGAATCAATTAACGACCTTTCATTTGATTACAGGACAATTCGTGATAGAGTACGTGGGCGAGCTAATAGATGAGGAAGAGTTCCGTCGTCGAATGCGGAGGAAGCATGAGATTAGAGATGAGAACTTTTACTTCTTGACGCTGGATAAGGAGAGGATGATCGATGCGGGACCTAAAGGGAATCTTGCTAGGTGAGTTAATTGACTAGAAATCATGAGTTTTTATAGTTAAACTAGCTGCCCGCCCTGGCTTCGCACAGGGAGCACTAAGTACTTATCGCGTACCTACCTACCTAGGTAGATGACGGAGGGTAGATACCCTACCCTAACTACCTACCTATCTACCTACCTACCTACATACATACTTACGTACCTACCTAACTCTACCTACCTAAATACCTACCAAAAACCACCTACCTATATACCTAACTACCTACCTACCTATTTACATACCTACCTACCTACCTCCCTACATACAGCAATTTTTCCATATTTTCTTACTGTTTAAACCTTCCCTGGACTTAGCCAAATCCGTCCAGCCGTTCTCGAGTTTTAGCGAGCAATTCACTTTTATATATAATATATATAGATAATGTAAGAACCAGATCAGAGGGATCTAAAGGTAGAACTAACCATGTATCTGTAAAAATCTCACAGTGGAAACTTAGGTGAAGTGAACTTGAAGTGAGCTGTCAATAGTGTCAATCACTGGCATCAGGTGGAATTACACCTCACTTGAGCTCACACTCACATGGAATAGACGGTTTTGGTTGCCTTTGCAAGGTTGAATGCATCTTAATTTCTTACCTGAATATATTGGATGTTTAGATTTTTCATGATCCTTTTATGAGAGTTCCAAATGGTATAAAATGTTTAGGCTTTATAAGCCCTTTATGCCTGCACGGAGGCTTTTATTCGGGTAATTTTTATTTTCGCTTGAGTATAGATTTCGATGTTTTTTGTTGGTATATTGGCATGTGCTAGCTGACATTATGGCAAATTAATTTAATAATTTTATTTTATTTTTTGTGTTGCATAATGTTAATTGTTATGCATAATAGTAGATTCAATTTTTTCTAACTGATTAGACATCTATGCTGCTGGGGAGTTTATTGCGCCACTACTTCTTCCCAGCTAAAGCACTACGAAGTGGTGAAGGGCGGATGTTTTAGGGGACTGTCATGTAATTTTGACGTTCAAAAAGTGATGATTCTCAGCCTAGTTTGAATAAATGACATTTAATTTCAAGCGTTATAAAAATTATACCGATGTTTAAGTAGTTTTTCTAACATTTAAGTGAATTATTATGTTTCATTTTTCAGGTTCATGAATCACTGTTGCGAGCCAAATTGCGAAACACAAAAATGGACAGTGCTAGGCGACGTGCGAGTAGGACTCTTTGCCTTGTACGACATACCAGCAGTAAGTATACCATGAATTCTAACATTTTATACAGTGGATTACAATGATATTACTATCTAAATATAACCATAGCTGGATGAAGTGTATAACATTCTTGTTTGAATCTTCGGTCTTAATTTTCTTAAAATGTAGGTATATAAAAATATGTTGTTTAATTGTATCATTTACGGGTTTTAATTAACAGGGGTTTACGGGGGCGAAAAATCAATTTAGCTAGGGCTCATATTTGGGAAAATTCGTTTTTATCTATTTTCACCCGAGCATAGCTCGGTCGACCAGGGGCCTAAGTCTACTAATTTATAAACGTTACAATGGTCTCTAAATGGCGAGTTTTTGACAGATTTGCCATACAAAAACTCACCATTGAGAGACCATTGTAACGTTTATAAATTAGTAGGCTTAGGCCCCTGGTACTTTATCTATAACCTAGATTTTTGTGCTTTTTACAGAACAATGAAGTAACATTCAACTATAACTTGGAGTGCGCCGGCATTGAAAAGAAGCGCTGTATGTGTGGAGCGAAGCGATGCTCCGGATATATTGGCGCTAAACCTAAACAAGTATGTATACTATCTCCAGAATTATTTACCTCAAGCAACGTTTTTCGTGGCTAACTACTTTTATTGGAGTCTTGTTGGGTCAGCGTCTTAGCATACGTTGTACTTGTAGGCTTTCTGCAATTTCATCAATGCGGCTTCACGTTTGGAGAATTTCTGTTTTCGTGTTAGCAAATTTTTGTTTTTGCTTTTCTGTCCGTCGCTGTCTGCTCATAATCTAAATGCCGTTGTTATTTTGTTAGGACACATGAACAAGAAAGAAGTGTCCTATCCATTATTGATAACTTTTTTAACGCAATCCCTTTAATTTCCAGGACGAATCTCAATCAAAGAAACCAAAAATACCAGGCAAACGGACATACAAGAAGAGAAAAACGACAGAAGAGTCTCCGTCGACGAAAAACAAGCCAAAACGACCTATAGGTCGACCACCAAAGCCTAGAGAACTGACAGATATTGAAAAAGACCTGTTAATAATCCGAAATGCGACGAGCGGCATTTCTAGTGACGAATCTTCCCGAAGCATGAGTTCGGAATACGAAAGAAATCCTAAAGCGTTGAAAAGAAAACGAGTAAGCTTTTCTACAGAGGAAATTATAACGTATGACGGTACCGAGTCACCAAGTGTAAAGAAACATAAGGTGGAAGAAAAAACGGATGTTGGTGATTGAACAAAATGTAGGTATAGTTGCAAATCACGAACGAGTTTTGTGACTTTTATGTCATTGACATAAGGTTTAAATTGCAATAGTTGATGCGCGATCGTGAAATGCAACAACTATATTTTATGTTGGTATGTGTTGGTGCAAAATGTTTGTGGAACTTTTAAAGGATGTTATAAAATAGTTGGAATGATATAGGCTGATATTAAAACGATAAATAGTTATTTAGTGTAAGGAGCAGGGACCGTAAACCTTTATAAATTACGGTACAGATATCGAAGAATTTTGGTTACTTCTACGACTAAGGTTACCGCTATCTGGGTAACCTAACAAGAAGAAACATGTTACCTCTTTTAGGTTACCGTTTTAATACCGGTTACACACACCCATCCGATACGCGCCCCTTGACTAATGCCGAAGGCACGTGTAAGATAGAGGTAATTTTTATTTCGGTAACCGGTATTAATACTGGTTGTATTCAATTTAAGGTAACCTTTAAAAATACCGGTTCCGGTCCCTGGTGAGGAGTATTAAGTTTGTTTTGCCTTTTACGCACAATTTTTATTTTTATTTCACGATAATAATTTTGCAAATAATGAACTCTGATCAATGCATTCTTTGGTCAAGTAGCTAATAAAACGCAGCCAGGGAAATTAATTGAGCAAATTAACTGCTGACTTAAATTGTTTGTACGTAGTATTTACATCACAACTTTCATTCTGTGATGGTTGTATAAAATGGCTACACGGAACAATGAAGTAGACTGTCAATTTGCTTAACTATTAATTTCTCTGACTGCAATAAAATTTAAATCATGTGAGCACAACCGTTGTTGATATAAATTATAATCTGCCATTAGTATTTATGTTCTGTTAAAATATCACTGTGAAGACGTGAGGTGAATTAAGCTGTCATTTCACACTTGACAGCTCACTTCACCTAAGTTTTCACGGTGACATTTTTACAGAATAGACGATTGGTCTAAATCTTATACAAGTTCATTCGTTACATCCTCCAACCATATCAACATTACATCAACAAAGTAATCAAAGATTGTGTTATTGTAAATATTTAGCATAGCCCTACATAGATTATACAACATAAGTCAGAAAATAGTCTGATGAAAATGCAAATAACGCCTTTATTCATAGGTAAATAAAGTTCATAATACTATAAAAAATGATCATCGACTTGTTAGGAGGAATATGTTGTTGAAATGCCAAATTTTTCAGGCTAGGATTAGAATAAAACATGTTTCTTTATGAAAAAAAGTGATTCTGTGATGAGAGTAGGAATTTTCTAAGTAATTTGTAATATGTGTAGTTAAAAAATATAATTGTTACCCGAAGACGTAGGAACTGGGGGTTTTTTCGAGACAGAATAATTAAGTTAAATAAAATATTAAAATTAATTTCGGTTTTTTATTCATAAACCTTAATATAATACACCTTAATCTTCCGCATGAATCACTCCGTCAATTGGTGAAAACCGTATGAAAATCCGTTCGGTAGTTTTTGAGTTTATCGCATTCAGACAGACAGACAGACGCGGCGAGGGTTTAATATTTGGTGATGTGCCGTATCTCCTTAGTTTTAAAACATTTTTTAATGTGGAAAATTGGCCTGGTGACTGAAATTTATGTGAAAATCGGTTGTAATGGAATGAGCAAAATAATGGCAAAGTGATGCGGAGAAAATATGGAGAATGGCGTAACGATTGATGTCGGGAAGTATTATATGTGTTGATCGCGCAGGAAGCTTTATAATTTTCATTGCTGAATAAACCCTGGCAGGTTTACTAAATAAATAAAAAATACACTTTACAAGTAAATAATCTTTACTATGAAAGCTGTGTCGAAATTCTGATAATTTGTATCATGAAGGCGAGCGTACATGTGAAATACAAACAGCATACAACTGTGTATAGAATCTTATATCGCCTTTCGTTGACCATCGAGAGGACTTTGTATCTTTTCTCGAAAAATACATCTGTGCACCATAGCAACTGAAACAAAAGAAAAAACCCTAAGAATAGAATTGCTTTTGAGTGGATAATTTATAGCGGTTAACATCAAGCCAACGGGTATCGTATTACCCAGTTACTGGGTTGTGGTCAGATAAGCAGTCGCTCCATGTAAAATACATACTGGTATTCAACTGCATCCGGTTAGACTGCAAGCCGACCCCAACACGATTGGGAAAAGGCTAGGCAGAATGAAATGAAACATCAAGCCTGGGGCCTACCTACTCTCTAAAGCGTGAATTACACACACACGGCGGAAGGCGCAGGCGCAGGCATGATGCCGCTTCAAAACGTTTTCATACAAAATGTACTAAGACGACGTGTGCCTGAGCCGCGCCTTCACCTTACGTCGTCTCTTTATAATTCACGCCTAAGGATGAATTCGACCACACTTATACCTAGTAGGTTATGCATTCTCTTCCGAAGAAATTTTGAATTTTTGACAGTTTCTCCATATGAAAACTGTCAGAAGTAAATCTTATTCCGCGGATAAAATTTATTCCTGTTTGATCGAATCCCCCCTCATTATCATTTATCCGCGGAATAAGATACGTCTGACAGTTTTGGTATGGGGAAACTGTCAAAAATTTAAAATTTCTTCGGAAGAGAGTCTCTCTCAAAAAGAAGTCTTATTCCACGGATAAAATTTATTCCTGTTTGGTCGAATCCGCCATAAAATTTGATAAAATCAGCCCTAATTCCGTTTACGAAGATATGAGCCCGTTTGAACGTAGTATAATACATCGGAGTGAAACTTACTCCCGATTAACTTTTTCGGATGGGCAAAAACAAATCGGGTTACATCGTGTTGTCATTCATTCTAAGTTTGGAAACTGAACTAATCTTATGTCCGTAAATGATACGGAGTAGTAAGCTCCTGTGACTTTAAGATTAGTTAGCTCATTCATTAATAAGCGCTCCATCCAGTCGAGTCCGAAATGGGACGGGGTTATTGGAGATATCCATACGCATAACCTATGTGACGAAACTCGATAAATACCTGCCTAATTGCATCAATAATTATTATTAAGCCATAAGCACTCGCTCCATGTAAAACTGATATTTAGCTACATCCTGTTAGACTAGAAGCTGACCCCGCCATAGTTGGGAAAAGGGCAGGCAGCTATCTAATTGCGTAAAACGTTTTCGTAAACGATTCCGATTAATCTGTTTCATTTTGACAGTTCAACAACATTCATTGCGTTATTTACGTTGTTGAGCAGATTTTTTCGAACTTATGAAGCAATGGATGGAGCAATCTGTTTCAAACTGATCCAGATTGTGATAGATCGTGTATTACGCAATTAGGGTGCTGGCTTCACCACGTGCGTCAGATGTTTACCCTAGAAGGAATTCTTTGTCGAGGCAAACGGTTATACCTTCCTACTTCGGTCTGATATTTGGTCTCGACCAACACTAAGACACCCAGTTGCCTCTTGGAAGTAGACTTAAAATAAAAAGGCAATTGATACTTACAGCGCCAAACAGAGCGCAGAATATGCAACCACTTTTGAGACCAAAACTGAAGTTAAAGCTATCAGGATCGTGAACGTCTAGGAACCCTTTGATCATCATCATCGTGTTATTTTTGATCTTCGTCAGCGAATTTCTTGGATAGGAAAATAGATACTCTTAAACAGTAAATAAATATTTGTTGATAGCAAATTCTTGTAAAGGTATGACCTTTAAAGCAGGATTCGACGAGCATTTCAAAAAAAGTAATGACGTTTGAAATAATATCCAGAGAACATTACAAAGAATTGAAACCAATTGAAACTTCTTGCGTTTCTGCTAGTGTCTATGTCATTGCATAAGAAAATTTAGTACCACAATTTTCCGCCGAACTTCAGTGGTTGCGCGGACTCTAGTCAGTAATGGTTCAAAAACGAAAGAAGTTTAATTTTTATTAATATTTTGTCTATGACTGAAGTTTCATGTCGTGAGGAAAGTTTTAAATATGATCATAGATGGCTATGAGTAGAGGAATAGCAAAGAAACGATGGATGGACTGCTTTAGTTATTGTTCTGAGGGATGGACTGTGTGAAAGATGAAATGGCAAGGGAGAAAGGAGTGACTATATACCGAGATGACGACTAAGGGCCTGTTCACACCACCTTTTTAGAAACGCGCCGTCGACGCGCGTTTCTAGCGACACAGACGCTATACGCACGCAAGTCAGACCTTTTCTGTAGGATAAAAGCGCGCCGTCGACGCGCGTTTCTATAACAACACTGGCAGCTCTTAAACTTGGTTTATGTGCTGATGGCGTTCAGTAGCGTTGGTGAAATTAGCACTAAGACTAATCTGTTTCATTTTGACAGGTCAACGACATTCATTTCGTTATTTACGTTGTAGAGCAGATTTTCTTTTTCGAACTTATGAAGCAATGGATTAGTAATCTGTTTCAAAACGATTCAAATTGTGATTGAACCTGTATTACGCAATTAGGGTGCAGGGCTGCCTAACTTTTAAGGTAATGGAACACTCACCAAATACCTTTTATTTTATGGAACCCCATATCAAATGATGAATGGTCAATTTTTTGACGTGAACACAAAAAATCGCAGTATTAAAAAATAAAAGTAACGAAAACTAAAACCTAACTACGGCAAAAGTCAACTAAAACGGTATAAACGAGTCATCACAGACTGACAAATTAAAAATCCGAAGTCACACGTGATTAGGGGATAAATCGAATAGATTACGTGTGATTCCGGAGCCTCGAGAGGCTTCCAACGATACCCCATTTGTAAAATTATGTTGAGTAGTTTAGAAGTTATGAGGGAACAAATAAACATACATACATACATACCGGTCAAAATCATAACCCTCCTTTTTGCTTCGCCGTAGTCGGGTAAATAGAAATTGAATTATATATACGTCATCACACAAGCTGTAATAAAAAATAAAATTCCATATTCCCTTTGAAAGGCAATGAGTTGAATGTCAGATAATTCTCAAAGAGTTCGTCGTAATGATACAAAAGGGGATGTAATAAATCATAGCACAATTTTATTTCTAGAGACTATCTTCTGCCCGCGACTTCGTCCAATTCTTCGTCTTGAAATTTCAGCTCCCGACCCACCGCGTCGCATCACATCGCCCGCCTGCGCTATAACTTCGTTTTCATTTACAGTTCTTTTTGACTTTTTTCGTTTTGCTCGGCTCCTAAGGGTCGTAGCGTGGTATTAGATCGTCTATAACCTTCCTCAAGCATTGGGCCATCGAACGTAAAAAGATTTTCATCCCTGTACTACGTTCCCGTGGTATAATTGTCGACCTCCACGCATGCAAAGCCGCAAGTAAAAATTAGTTTAAATAATACTACCTACAGTTTTATGAATTCCTGGGTACCTACTTACTAAAAAAATCAATGGCGATCCTATCAATTTTTCAGTAAAGATTTCTACCTCATATTTTTCTTCAATTTTCCGTAATTCCCATATCCGTACAAACATGGAAAAAAACATAATATTTACGAGTTTATAAGGAAGTTGAATTTTGCTATCGGCTCAGTACCCAATTTCCGGCGTCGACGGGTTTTTGATGAGATGTAACCTACCTACCTACCTATGTATGATATAAAATATGATTAGGATAACCTTATTTATTATCCCGAGGCGTTATTTTTGGACGTGATTTTTTCTTCTAGAGCCGGTTATACAGTAAAGAAAATTAATTGTTAAACAAATTGACCCTCCACGTCGATTTTTCATGCTAGCCAATTTCATATAATATCTACATGATCACGACATAATATCTCATCTCCCTTACCATTTACAGCAGTTACCATAAGGTAATGTCGGCCCCAGCTGTATTTTATGACCGCACATTTGTATGCGACTACGTCATAGCTACGTGGATGACGTCACGGATACACACTACTGTGTGACGTCGAGGTTCAGTGTGTCGCACAAGCGTGTATTCGAACTATGGTGAGTCGCAGTACAGTAGTGCTATTCTGTAAAACTCACCGTGATAACTTAGGTGAAGTGAGCCGTTAACGATGTCAATCCCTAGCGTCAGCCGGTCTATTCTGTTAAAATCTCACCGAGAAAACTTAAGAGAAGTGAGCGAGAAGTGAGCTGCCAATAGTGTCAATTCCTAGCATCGGGTGGACTGACAGCTCACTTCACATAAGTTTTCACGGTGAGATGTTACAGAATAGCACTGCAGATGAAATGACAGCTCACTTCACGCTCACTTCACGTAAGTTTTCACGATGAGATTTTTACAGAATAGCACGACAGTTTTGTCGCTCAAGCTTTAATCCATTTGTCGTAGTAAACACGTAATTTCTTGTGTATTTTAATTTCCACATTAGTCCTCAGAATAAACCTAAATAATCCTAACTAATAGTATAAATGCGAAAGTGAGTCTTTTTGTTTGTTTGATACGCTTTCACGCTAAAACGGCTGAACAGATTTGGATGAAATTTTACACATTGGTAGACCATGACCTGGTTTAGTACAAAGGAGAGGCAAGACAGAGACAGAGATTTTAGTCGAATAAAAACAACCTACATATTCTACAACATTGCTGTAAAACAAATCAATATCGATTCATGCTTATCACCAACATTTTACATTCATCTCTACGCACGAACACAAAGCCCTCTCCCTATGAAATCGAGTGGAAACGAAGAGAATCGATCATATCGCATTAAATGAACATCCGGTAGGGAACAGGGACGCGACCACGAATCGATTCAGCAATCGAATGAGTCCCTTGAGGGTTTTGAATCGGATAAACTATTGACTAGCCCTTCGGAAAAGCTATGATTTTATTAATGTACTATCAGACCCGACTTTCCAATTTTCCGGGCGATTTTTCTTTAGCTAAAAACCTTATTCGAACCTTACCACATATTTAAAAAAGAAAATTAACCAAATCTGTTCCGATCGAGGCTTTCTCAAGTGATGCGCTTTCCAACGAACAGCAGCTCTATTCTGTTAAAATCTCACCGTGAAAACTTAAGTGAAGTGAGCGTGAAGTGAGCTGCCAATTGTGTCAATTCCAAGCATCGGGTGGACTGACAGATCACTTCACCTAAGTATTCACGGTGAGATGGTTACAGAATAGCATTGCAGTATTTAATTTTTAAATAAAGACTAGCAGTGCCTCGCGGCTTCACCCGTATAAGTCTCGATCCCGTGGGAATATCGGGATAAAACGTATCCTATGTGTTAATACAGGGTATAAACTATCTGTGTGCCGAATTTCATCCAAATCGGTTGAGTACTTTTTGCGTGAAAGAATAACAAACATCCAGCCTCACAAACTTTCCCATTTATAATATTAGTAGGATAGATAGATTATTTGGCTAAGTTGGTTAGGGTCCGTACGTCATATTGAAAAAAAAAATGTATTAGCGGTATTATTTGGCAAACCGACCTTACAGGTGGGTAAAGTGCGACAAGGATCTTTTGGCGCCTGAATGACATTGACAGGGGGGCGTTTTTGGTAAACATTTTGTGAAATTTTATTGAAAAAACAAGATGACTGCGTTAGTTCCGACTTTGACCACGCGCCAAAATATCCTTGTAGCGTTGTATCTGTTTTGGCAAAGAGACTTGATCCGAGAGAAAATCATCGTATAATTTCTATGTTTATGTTAAAATAAACGAAATCATTCGCACACGTAGCAGCGTAGCGCTACGCCGTAGCAAAGACGTGGCCACGACGTAGCGGTGACGTCAAGCTACGTCTCATCAATGGAAGATTGTGCGATTGAGATCTTTTATATTAATTTTACGAAGTTGATTTTGTATGTAAATATAAATAACATACGTATGTACATAATAAAACATATTTTTATTTAAAAAGCTGGAATGAGTCAAAGCGTGCCTTATCCAAGCAAAACTATGAAAAACAGTTGTTTTTTGTGGGGCTACGCAAAACTAACCAATTTTTAAAAAACAAATTATTTACGTTAAGTTCAAACTAAGGGCTGATTTAACCAAAGCCAGATATCTTTTATCCGTGGAATAAAATTGACGTCTGACAGTTTTTGTACGGAAAATCTGTCAAAAATTCAAAAATTATTCGCTGGATTAGACTTTAACTACGTATAAAGTTTGGTCTAATTCGCCCTAAGTATATTTGCTAAGATACCTCATCGTCGTTAGTAGCAAAACTACACTATACACAATTTAAATCACGCCATAACTAAACTTACTAAACCGCGCTTAGTAAGTGGTTCTTAGGTAGCTTATACGCCAGATAAATATATTATGTATGTGCTTGTAACTAAGGGCCTGGCTACACCCTCTACTTTATGTTCATTTTGGGGAAAGTGGAAACGCCCATTCTTTGTAGCTATAGTGGAAATGGTTTAGAACAAAATTGCTGCTTTGTTTTATGTAAACTTTAATGGCCCTGCCATACTATCTCCCAACCACCTTTGGTTGACTGGTAGAGAATCCCCAATAAGACCATTTCGTGAAAATATGACGATTTACAGCAAATATAATTTCCCGAGTTATATTGATAACATGGATGGGTGTTGTTATTAGTATTATTTTATTGGTATTTTAAATGGTAATATTTTATTTTATCATAATAAACTTTGATTAGCATAACGTAAAACACAATTTCGTGGGCAACATTGACGGATCACCCTTAAATAAAACATGTCAGAAAAATGATTCAAATGCCTGTAATTTTACCATAAACTGAAACACAAAAAAAATTCTGCACTAGGTCAATAACCACAAAGAAATCTACTACAATTAAGGTTACATAACAATTAAATTTTGTTCTAAAATTCCTCTGCCATGTAGACTCCACCTTAATGCGTAAGTGCCGTAAGAGGTTCAGCGAGGAAACACTAACCGCTTGGGAGGAACACAGCCTTTTATCGCGAAAACTTAACTTCACTGCCGCCATAGAGTACCTACTTAATAAAAGAGACACCTGAGTTTCATACAATAGTGTTAAGACAAGTACTAATAATAATATTTTTAAATGTTTTTTTTACATATTTTTTTTAAGAAATATTTAAAAATGTTTAAAATAAGAAAGAAAAATAATAATATATTTTTAAATGTTTTTATAATTTTTATATTTAAAAATGTAAAATATATGTATTTAATGGAATAAAGAAAATAATAATAATATTTATTTACTCAAAAACAGTAGGTAGGTACAGTACATTCTTACAAATATTAGGCTTACAGTTTAATTATAGATAAGAGAATGAGCATCCGCAGCTGAACTAGGCGTGAGCCTGTATCTCAGCTAACAGCGCCGTTTCCCCTCAGAAACAATATACTAGGTAACCTAAATTAGCAAGATGCAAGAGTTTAGGACCATTACAAATCAAAGAGAAATAAGAAATTAAGGAAAACTGAACTTAAATTACTCAAGACTAAGTTTGGCTAACATCACCGTAATGCCTATTGTGTGAAAGTGTTTGTTTAGCGAGCAGTGTCCTGTGATGGTCCCCGTCACACCTTTTTACATGAGACTTAAACTTAATGTAGGTGTACTATGATACACCCCTGTCTACTCAAAATCAAAATCAAAATATTTTATTTCACATAAACCTACATGGGCACTTATGAAACGTCAGAAGCTAGGTGCACGGTTCCAATTGGTCGTTTCCTATGGAGAAGAGCCGGCAAGAAACTCCACGGTTACTCTATTAAAAATAAATGGGTTTTACAATGCTTTCAAAAATGTACAGTTTGAATAGGTATGAGAGGACAGCGTAGGCCTGTCAACAAGATACTTAAAAAAAAATATTTGAAAATAGTCTGCAAATCGACAGTCTGTTGCGCCTACAACGTTCTCACATTCACAAAATATAAAGGAATCTATATAAAGGTCGAATAAAATAATAAAATCTATTTAAACCAAATGGTTGTCACTACAACTTTAAGCAATCCGAATGAGAACCCCGTATTCCACAAAAGTCTCTACTTTCAAGTTGAAATACTCTTTCAGGGAATCCAGGCATGATGTTACGTTATCCGATCATTCGAATTCGACCATTGAAGTATTGAATAACTTACCAATATAATCTGCTTATTCCTTCACAAATATATACAGATACCACGGAGTATTTTCCAACGTATGAACAGACCCTACTTACTTTGTTAACTTAAGCAATACTTTATTCATTTGGGGATAAAAGAAAAACAGTTGTACGGATTCTTCTTTTATTACGGTTTATCTTTTGTCTTTATCTTTTTCTGCTGATTTGGGGATATTATGGATTTAGATATCAGGATGATCAGCATCTGCCTAGCCTTTTCATAACTTTATTTGGGTCGGCTTCTAGTCTTACCGGATGCAACTGACTACCAGTATTTTACATGGAGCCTCTGCCTATCTGACCTCCACAACCAAAACTACTTAAGCCGTTGGGCTTTCCGAAGCACGGAGGGGTCTCGGTATGTAAACTTGATCACCTATCCACAGACCGACCGCGTCAAGCATAGCTTAACCTGATCGATCGACCAGTGCAGATGTCATTACTTAGCCTCAAGGCCCGTATGATATAGGTATTTTATATATCGGTAACGTATAGGTATTTTATTCAAAAGATTACTTTCTGTGTGAGTTAACCTTACCAATAAGAAATAGTTGACCTTTATGGGGTGTCCACTATGTTTTATGAATTCCCAGTACAAGTATATGGTCGGATGACCTGAACGCGTACCGAGAGGGCTGTTTTGAGGTGGCGCCGGAAAAGAGTTACTGAAAGAACTTGCCCAGCCGTGGGACAGTAACAGCTAAGATAAAAATTAAATAAGTCGGTGGTTGTCGTAAATTGTAACAATTTTTATTGTTCTAGCTGGGACGAACTTGTAACTCACAATCTCTTGCTCGCCAATCACTAAACCGTTACACTATATTTCACAATATAATTTCATTGCTTGATACGCCCAGAACTGGTGATTTGTAAACCACAACATCCACCTCGACAACCCAACCTTTTTCAAAAAGTGAGGCTAATAAAGATAGATGATTATTTCGTACATTTCCAGTAAGGTAAAGTAAGGTTTGTCTCCAGGGAGTGTTCAGAAATAATGCGATTATTTGGCGCGGGGCCGCAGTTACCGGCTTGAGGCTTCTCATGTAAGAGCGAGGCACACACCAATTCAATTAGTGGCAAATAGATCGTGCGATGTTGAGATGCTTGAACAACTAAATTTTTGGCTTTATGTATGTATGAATGTAGAAAAAGCAGCTCAAAAAGAGTATTCAGCTGCATCCGGTTAGACTGGAAGCTAACCCCAACAGAGTTTTTTTTTTTTACAACGTTGAAAACTCTAGGAATTTCTCCCGTATCGTGGGTGCGTTTATAAAAATTAAAACTGATATACACAAACAGCCAGACCCGGAACAACTACATGTAGGTCATACAAATATATATAATATAGTTGAGAGAAAGCTAGCCAGATGATAATGATATCATAATACGAATGACCTTATTATAATGATATCGTGGTCAAGGATCATGGTGGATGATATTATGGTCTTGATTATTGCCTCCCATTTACCCTTACAGTGAAATGGCATCCAAATAACTGTTATAATTATCTTGATTGTGTCTTGTTCTCATCTTTTGGTTATCACAGTTTCTTACCCGTTTGTTCTCGCCAGCTAGCAGACACATTCGTGATTGCAGTTTTCAATAAAAAATTGATAGGGAATACCCCTATGAAAATGAAATCCTTTATATTTGTTCCCTTTAGCAACCTTTTCATATACCCGCGGGCAGAACGGGGCAATTTTTGTGAGAAAAAAAACAATACCGCAATATAAAATTATGCTTTGAAAATACAGCCACAGAAAAAAACCTACATTGTCTGGCAGCTGTGTCCTATCTCAATATAGAGGGTAATGTATTTTATTTATAACACGAATAGAAGGAAAGGAAAAAATAAATTAAAAATAAACAGAACTGGCATGAATGTGAAAATGCGAGTCGTAGGTATTCTCGCTCAGTGTTCCGTGCATTTATTTTACCAACCTGAGGAAAAAATCATGCCACATATCTCTATCTATGGCTATTATTTACAGTAACTGTGATAATACCAACTTCGGTAATAGACCGACATACAGACAACCAGATCGACGACGGAAGGCGGACTTAGGGTCGGTACATATCTGACGGAAAATGCGTCGCGTATTATCGGTTGCGTAACGCCAAAACAGACAAATATATAATAAGGGTCGGTACACATCTGACGGAAGATTCGTCTGGCGTAACTTCATTACTTCCAGTTAGTACGCTAGACGCACTAACGCATCATCGGTTAGGTGTGAAAGGTTGAATGTTTTATTACATATTTGTCTGTTTTGGCGTTACGCGACCGATAATACGCGACGCATTTTACGTCAGATATGTACCGACCCTATCACTGTGTCAGAAGGCGTCACGATACGACACAACACAGTAATAGAAATCTGGCTTTGGATTTTCTTTTTAAAGGTTCAGTAAATTATTAATATTCGATGTCCGGTATTTAGTGAAAATACTTTTTAGGCTTCCCCGTTGTGGTTAAAAAAAAACTTTTAAATATAGTTTAAATATTGGATAAATCTTGATATCTTGCTTAATTACCGAAACCCCAAACCCCGCGCGTATCTACCCTCGCTCTCATCGACATTTGAACAAAGCAGCACTTAGGCCAAAAAGCTGCATGCGGCTCGCAAGCCGCGGTTTGCCGACCACTGAGTTAGTATAACGTTAAAGCTTCGTGCAGATTAGCGCGACGCGACTCTAAAAATACAATTCCTAAGAAAACTTCATCGTAGAACAATTACCGGCGTCGCGTCGCATCGTCGCGTCCCGCCAGCCTGCACGAGGCTTAAATCAAAACGTAAGCTTTTGAGATTGTTGTTCAGAAATGATAATAGTCAATCTGAATTTATTGATTTATTTATTAAAAATACTCGGAGTTACCGTGACTGATTTGAAATTATCTTGAAGATCGTCCGTCATAGTGTAGTGATTGATTATTATTCAAAGGTCCTCTTTTACACATTGTGTTCATCAGCTCCCCACAGTTCAGTTCCCCACTTGAAATCTACAATTCAGCTCGGTGCTAAGTGTACCTACAAGCCAAGTTCGAACACAATCTGCATAGGAGGCGGCAGTGGTGTGTTTGCGGCTGTTTGCCTAAATTCGCGAAAAGGTAGCAGTGTTCAACCGTACCGTGTTCAATGGATTTTAATTAGGAGATATCTTTAACTTCAAGAAAATACCCAATCAGAAATCTACTTAGACAAAAATGCGACTAAATATTTCTTAAAAGAAAATTCCTATAAGTAAAACGTTTTTCAATCCGGGCATTAAAAAAAAAGCAAAAATCAAAATATTTTATTTCACATAAACCTACATCATCATGAATAACGTTCTCACATTCACAAATATGAAAGAATCTAATTTAATAATAATTAAAAGATAAATAAAATAATAAATATAATTTAAAAGATAAATAAAATAATAAATATAAATAAATTTAAAAGATAAATAAAATAATAAATATAAATAAATTTAAAAGATAAATAAAATAATAAATATAAATAAATTTAAAAGATAAATAAAATAATAAAAATAAAAACCTATTTAAACCAAATGACATGATTGCCATTCCCACTGTAAAATATCTAAGCTATTTGAACCCAGGAATCGCATCTACGCTCAGCAATCGCACATGCGACAAGACCAACGAGACAGTTAATAATACCTTATGTAAGTTATCAATGGTCAAAGACTTCAACCGTGAATCTCATTGCATCCAATCCATCAATTTATGTACATACTTATTTAACGTTATTTAATTTAATTTATAATTATCTTTTAATTTATAATCTAATGTTATCCAAATATTTAATATTTAGTTAAATCTCAATTAATTTTATTGCAGTAACAAAAATTGTAAAATCCATTTAATTATATAGTGCATGTGGTGTTAGCCTGAAAGTAATTGTATATCGTGTATCTACTTTTAAATGATGAGATGTGTAAACAATTGTAGGTAGACTAACCTGTTAATTAATAAATAAATAAATAAAAAATCCAATTAGTATAATGTATTTATAGATGAAGAGATTATCGGCTTTCTCAATTGGGAAGTTAAGTGACCCAGAGTTAATGCCATTTGCTTGACGAGCTACGTCGGTTCCGGACCAAATATAATCCTATATAATATAAATATAATATATACCTATCTATCGCCGAGGCCGGCCCAGGAAGAGGTGGCGAGGCGACTTAGACGCGTACCGCAACGATTGGATCGAGGTGGCCCTGGAAAAGGATTCTTGGAAGGATTCGGCGGAGGCCTTTGCTCAGCAGTGGGACAGTGTAGGATAATATTAAAAATAAATAAATATCTTACTACTCTTGGTTGGTAAGATGCCGATTAATTCATACGAGATTATAATACAGGTAATACATACAGTGTAACAATTAAGACGCTCTTGAATTTGAAATATTTTAAATACCGGGAACTGAAACAGATTACGAATTATAATTAGGTACTCCTTTACGTTTTTTTTTTCTGGGTGTACCTTTTATAAGTTCAAGTATATTAATATTATGATATACCAGCGCCGAAGACGTACTACAACAATATCTGCTCTGCTGTTTATAAAAACCGGCAAAGGTCGTGCCGCACCACGCACAATGAAGGGTTCCGTAGTTTGGATGGATAAATCCCAAAACCAAACTTAACATTGTAGCTGAAAAACATGTTCTCGGATACATCGATATACGTCTCGGTTCTACACAAGCCAACTTTGTTATGCTGTGTGCGTGACAAATACATCTTTGTGCTTTTTTAGTGTGCGTGCATTTAGCAGCCAACAGTTGGACGCTATTTTTTTGTCGAGTTTTTGGAAAATCGACTGATTTTTCTACCTATCACATAATATTCATTTATATGTCCTTGCTTCATTTTTCATTCTTTTTACCTGTTGTTATGGTACCTATAGTATCTAATTGCATCGTCTTCACATAATAATATATTATAATGATTATAATGTTACTGTATACAAAATATTGTAAAACATTTTAATATAGTTACGGTGGAGTTGCCCATTCTTCTCCATACGTTTGAAACTACTGCAAACAAATATCAATTCTATTTTCTAGTTAATTTTTGACGTTCAAAAGTGTCTTTTATTTCAAATAGGCACATTTGAAATAAACGATTTGACTTTAACTTTGGCTGTAGTTCCTGCCTACCCCCACGGAAAGAACGCGCCAGTTTATATGTATGTTGAAATTCTACCCCTGGAGACTCCTGAAATGTAATTCAAAAGAGTTATTTATACATTTAATCGAACAATACCTTCTATCCACAAACCAATAAAGGAATTTCCTGTACATTTTTCAAGCGAACGTTTAATTCTGTATTTAATTAAAAAGGAATTCATCAGTCAGAGTTTCAAACGTTAATTTATTTCAGATAGCGGTTATTGCGATCCGATTATTTAATTAATTTTATTTTAATCAAAAATGCGGAAGAGATGTTACATTGTTTATTTATTTAACCTGTTATAATGTACTGAGTACAAGCTTATAGGCTTCCACAAACAGCAGCGACGCGACGGCGCGACGCTACTTTAACAACAACATGAACAATTCGCGTCGCGTCACGTCGCGCGACACCGTCACGCCAGTATGTAGCTTATAGTAGTAGCCTTAATCCCGCGGAATTTTACGTTTTTTTTAGATTTTTTATTCATATTCTTTCTTCACCTCTTTAGGTCGTGAGCTATCCGAATATCAAAAAATATTTGGCCTAGGTCTTAATTGGGAGGCGTGAAAATTGATTCGCTGTTACAATGTATAATAGATAGCAGTTCATACATACATACATAAACTAACTCCTCCTTCCCACGGGGGTTGGTAAAAACTACAGAAAGCCACCTGCTACGATCAGCAGGGCAAGGCTTGTGCAGACTGGCGCAATATCGCAGGCGCGACAAGGGTCGCGCTGCCTATCGCGCTGGTCTGCATGAGCCTTTATGAATATTTAGAAATGATTTGAAAGTTACTTGATTGCGATGATTCTCGCGAAGATTTCAAATCTACACGATAGAAGAAGGCTATCAAATACAAAGACTGCAATGAGAATACAGAATAAATACAAAACTCGTGTTCAGTGTCGACGTCACAGATGTTTTAAGCGCATTTCGTAATTTTGGACTTAAATTGGCATTTTGAAAGGATTTGGAATACTACCGTACTTATTCGTACTTGTAACTTTTTAAGTGGAATGTTTCGATAAAGCTAATGAGGCAATAACTTAGAACTTTTCTTTAAAACTTGCATATGATTTGCTTTTCCTTTATGGAATCAAAGAGATTTAATATATTTTCTGATAAACTTTAGTCTTAAACTACGGTTTCCTAGAAGAGGCCGCCATATAACGGTCCACGAAAATTACGGCGCCAGGGTTTGACTTTACAGTGTGAAAACGCTTTTTAGGAAAACACACCCATTTAGTGTGTATTTCGCCAATGCAACAACGCGATCAGCACATCTTAGAGAGCTCAAGAGCTCTCAGTGTCAATATTCCACAGAAAATAACGACACTGACAGCTCTTAAACGTAGTTTATGTGCTGATCGCGTTCAGTTTCATTGGTGAAATTCGCCCTAACACTAGTAGCTCTTGAACTCGGTTTAGATGTGCTGATCGCGCTTCATTGGTGAAATTCATTCGGTGAAGTGACGCGACTATTCACGCCAGTTTGAACACCTCCCATAGAAGTTAGCTGACACAATAGGCGCGAGCGAATTTCGTTCCGCATCCCGCGCGGGATTCGCTGACCATATTACTATACCTACATTGTAAGAGTGAATTAATTTTCACGCCATTTTCAGACCTAGGCCAATTTTTTTTTGTTATAGGTACGTATAGCTTATCACCTAAAGAGGTGCCATAAATAATATGAATTAAAAATGTAACAAACACCTCACAAACAGCCTCTAAAAAGAAAAAAATACACCTACATCCATCATTAGACTCTGTCCACGATCTATCTATACCTAACCTTTTCATTGAGACCATAACGAGCTCAAACACGATACCGGTGCTGTAAGTTAGTGGAGGAGTAGGGTATCCTGCGAATTCAAGGTGATGCTGCAGTATCAGTTCAAGGTTACTATGTTCTTCTAATATCATTGATGTAACAGAATACGAAATTTCGAATCAATCAGACCTGTGGAAGATGCGCACATCCATTCATCAACTAGAAAGGAGCTGATAATCTTCAAACGCTCTCAATCAAGACACCTTTCAAACAAAAAAATAATTATCAAAATTGGTTCAGCCGTTTCGGAGCTACGAGGGAACAACAGATACACAGATACACACGTTAAACTTATAACACCCCTCTGTTTCCGTCGGGGGTTTAAAAGAACCTGCGAAATGTCGCGGGTTAAAGCTAGTTATGAACAAGAAAAGATGTAGTTTCCATTTCAAACTACTTTCACTCCATTCTAATCTTGGTGCGACAGGAATAATTCTGTGCAATTTTCTTATCTGGCACAAGCTGTAACTTTCATCTAAGTTATTGCCTAGAGAGTGGAGCAATTTTTAATTCCTTTGTTATTGCTCCACGAGATTTCAGGATATAACTTACAGCTTAGCACCTTTCTTGAGATTTTATTTGCATCTGAAAGCTTTATTTGTGTTGTGAAGATGAAAAGTTGTATTTAAGAATAAGAATCGTTTATTTGCAGAAAATACAGGTGTTATCTGTATTTTTTTTTATTCTTGAACATGTCACGCTGTAACGTAAACCTGCAGAATAAAGGCCTCTTCTCAAGCGGAGCAGAAAAGAGCATTGATGAACACGCTTACCCAATATAAATAAAAACTTTACTCAGTTCAGAAACAACATCAATCTGCCTAGCCTTTTCCCAACTATGTTGGGGTCGGCTTCTGAATACCAGTATTACAAATATTTTACATGGAGCGACTGCCTATCTGACCTCCAAAATCCAGTAACTGGGTATTACGATACTCCTTGGTAAGACTGGTTGTCAGACTTTCGGGCTTCTGACGACTCGTAACAACTGTCAAAGATCCACGAATGACAGCCAACGGCTTAACGTGCTTTCCGAGGCACGGAAGGGTCTCGATATGTAAAGATGGTCACCCATCCACGGACCAACCCCGGCAAGCGTAGCTTAACCTCATAGATGAACCCGTGCGGCTGTTATTACTTAGCCACGAGCTCCTCAGAAAAAAAAACACGATACAAAAAAAAAAGTCTTAGTTGCTACATATTTACAAATTCCCAGAACCCCACACTAGGATTTCCTGCGTCGTGGGGGCAATTCAGTTTATGTTTTCATGATGTTTTTCATAATTCATGCAATGTTAGCATGCTAGTTGGGTAACTAACAGGCTCCTAGATGATTTGGGAAGCTTTAAAAAAGTCACATTTATTATCTACAAAGTCTCTACATCTAAAGAGTCACCTAAAAATAACAAAAGTAACAACAATAAAAAAATAGTTAATCATGAAACCGCATCATAATAAGTGATAACAGACGGACGCACAGTAGTGCAATTCAGACAACAGAGGCAACAAAGGCAACAGAGGCTTTTAGCTCGGCAAAAAATGTTGGGCTATCTATAATGTGCGTCTACGTAGTTTGGTTAACGCACTGGGTAGACTGACTGCTGCTGTCAAACTTATGCCTGGTTCATACGATGGCAGTGACTGGACACAGTGACTCGAAATTTCCGGCCAGTCAGTGGGTTCATGTAGACGAGATCGGCGTTAAGGTAGAATGTCGGGCGGGGGAAGCTGCAACTGAACTCGCGAAGTCAGCACTGGACTGGGTTAAAACTAGGGTCTAAACGAGTCCAGTTGTAATACAGCGCTAGACTACTGGCTACTTACTGTACTGTGACATTACTGCCTGCCTTTAGGTTGATATTTGTACAGACATATCCGTCAATCGCACGGGCAATCGCCAGCATTAGCCTGCTCAACCCTGATAGAGACTGATTCTACAAAGCGCACAGTTTTAACACGGCGTCACCCTAATTGAGTAACACACTTATAATCACAATTCGAGAGTTTCGAAGGATATTGCTTATCCAATGCTTCAAAGGTTTGAAAAATTCGTCTGCTCAACAACGTAAATAACGCAATAAAGAACGTGGGTGAACTGTCAAAATGAAACCCATTGCGATCTATTGTGTGTGTTACACAATTACCTCGCAGGAGATGCATATTATTATGACTCTTTATCCGGTTACATGAGTTTAATAGTTCCCTGATAAAAAAAACCGCTGGCTTTATCTAAATGTGCCTATGCAAACAGCTTATAATGTTTCCACTCCTCTCTTCGAGAGGGAGTGGGCTATAATCTACCACGCGGGCCCAGTGCGGGTTGGTAGATGTCACATGACTTCGAATTTTTAGTTCTAGGACATGTTGGTTTTCTCCCGATGTTTTCCTTCACCATTTTGAGAGCAGTGGTGATGAAAATATTTACACAAAGTAAAGCGTCTGCCTGGGTTCAAACTCACGGTCTACAACTTTACAAAGTCGGGGGTGGGGCGTTACCACTACTCCACCCTCCATGAAAATATAATGCAAGCTTTTAACTTATTCGCAGCGGCGAAACAGCCTAGTGTGTTCATAGTATTGTCCGCCTTTATACAGACCCGTACTTTATTGAACTTTATTTGACTAGGAGAAAATTTAAGAGAATTACGTCTCGTAGTAAAGAAGATAAGCATGAAGCTTAGATTAGAATGAAATCTCTCTCGTTCTAAATCGAGATTCAGCAGTTTTGTTCTAACATATATTTCGTTTAATGTCTACAGATTGTATTTGTTTGTGTATTGAGCTTTTCGTAGATAGGTAATCTGTGTGTATGGCAGGCTATAATCATGATTCTCCTGCCCTTATCCTAATTTATTCCGGGTCGGCGCAACGTGTGTTATTGTTCTTGGATACTTCTCTATAAGACGTCATCTCCAGTTCCTAGCCATATCCTCTTTCACACAGTCCATTCATCGTTTCTTTGGTCTTTCCTATAGCTATCCAAATTCTTAAAATCTTGCTACACAACATTTTCCTTATTCCTCTGCATCACATGCCCATACCATGACCACCGATTTCCGCACAACTTTTCGGTCACCGGTGCCACGGCAGGTTATATACAAAAATAAAAATAAATGTAAAAAGTGTTTTCCAAATAAACCAAATATGTCTCTTCCTTATACGAGCGAAGCAGAAATAGTTGTATTTATTAACCGCCGACGGAAAAAGAGGGGTGTTATAAGTTTAACGTGTGTATCTGTGTATCTGTCTGTTCCCTCGTAGCTCCCAAATGGCTGAACCGATTTTGATTATTATTTCTTTGTTTGAAAGGTGTCTTGATCGAGAGTGTTCTTAGCTACAATTCAAGAAAATCGGTTCAGCCGTTTGAAGATTATCAGCTCCTTTCTAGTTGATGAGAGCACATATTCCACAGGTCTGATCGATTCGTTTAGTATTCTGTTACTTCAATGATATTAGAAGAACACAATAACCTTTAACCGATACTGCAGCATCACCTGGAATTGTGTCGGGGGTTATTTTTATTTTTATTTTCTATTTATTCTCATACTGAAAATTGATTTTAAACCAGCTATGTTACTATGTCAGGTACCCACTTTAACAGTTGATATTTACGAATAAAAGCATCGTCTGTTTCTCTTCACTAATCCAATAAAATATTCCCTTTCCTTTGTTTAACTTCCATTAGATAAAAGGTTCATTTAATATGTATTAACTGACGAATAAGTTAGTATTTGTATTACATTCAGTTTGTGGTACTTCATCTCAAGAATAAGCCGCCTACATCTTATTGCGTGGGAGTTGTATGCCTCGAATAAATAACGATTTTGTATTAGAAGTAATCAAGTTTATCTTGTTGGCTATATTTTTATGAATGAAATGTTAGAGAATAATAATATGTATACAAAATGCAAATATCGTGAGTGAAACGACCTTCATGTCCTTGAACGCAGCACGTGTCACGCACGATGTTTGAGTTCGTATCTAACGCGACAAAATGAATATGGCTGACATGTTCTGTGCCTGTAATTTGAATGGTACCTATCTGAACAATTTCCGGTAGCAAATATAAAAGTTATAAAAACTAAAACCCAACAACGACAAAAAAGTCAACTAAAAAGGCATAAACAAGACATCACAGACAGACAAATTAAAAATCCGGAGTCACACGTAATCCGATTTATGCCTAAGACGACGTTTTACTCCGGATATTTTATTCAATTTAACAATTAAGCCCTTTCAATTGATACACTACATGGCCGCATAAAAAAAAATGTTTTGGTCATATCCTCTAGAGGGCGCCATTTTCAATTTAATGTACACACATAGCCTATAATCAGTGGACGATCAAGAATTCAAGACGCTTCCAACGATACTTTATTTGTCAAATTATTATGAGTTGTTTAGATGAGAGAACAGATGAACATACGTACATATATACATACCGGTCAAAATTATAACCCTCCTTTTTACTTCGCCGTATTCGGGTCAAAATAGGCAAGTAGTAGGTACTTATACCAAACCTTTCACAAGAATGCCTGCTTCTCATTGTTTTTTTATAATTTATATAAGTTGGTATATTAGTTTGTAATATTAAGAGAAGAAGATATCTCGATGGCAAAGACGCAGACATGTAAACAAGAGCTATTGAAGTGACCTATCTTTCATTTTAAGAATTTTTTGCCACGTAAAAATGCCATGTACTGTTGTGGTTGGCCGACAAACAAAGAAAAAAACTGTTTTGCAATCAGTCTCTAATCCCTCCCTGTTTCCTGCACAGTACATCAACAGGTGAAGTGGTGTGATGCCGATACGTCACCGGTCGACGGCCCCCCTATTAAAACCGTATAGAATGGATACGGATGGATACGCACACTCTATTGAACATGAACATCGTAGTTCAATATACACATCGCTTGTGTGTATATTGAACTACAGTATCTGCGTATACGATAGTATATTGTTTTTGTTACTGGCTGATAGTTGATATTTGAGGAATGGTGCAATTTTTTGGAAATCAATCTGCCTAGCCTTTTCCCAACTAAGCTGGGGTCGGCTTTCAGTCAAACCGGATGCAGCTGAATACCAGAATTTTACATGGTCCGACTGCCTATCTGACCTCCACAAACCAGTGACTGGGTAATACGTTACCCCTTAGTAAGACTGGTTGTCAGATCCGTTACGGCTTCTGAAGATCCGTTACGACTGTCAAAGATTGATACGTGACAGCCAGGACCAACGGCTTAACGTTCTTTCCGAGACACGGAGGAGTTTCGATATGTAGAGATGGTCACCCATCCACGGACCAACCCCGGCAAGCGTAGCTTAACCTGATGGATCGTCCCGTGCGGCTTTTATTACTTCGCCACGAACTCCTTGTATGGTGGAGTTTTTTCCCACGGGGAATCGAACCTCTGGGTCTGAGACAGGTGGTCTAACCACTAGACCACAGAGGCGATTGAGTTGTTGTTGAAATGTTTTTATGTTAAAACGATAAACTTCACACGAACGTAGCCGCGAGCAGAAGCTAGTTTATTATTATATTGCCATAATACCCTGCCTGTAGAGGCAGTAAGTAAACTTACTGCTAACTTCAATGTTGTTAACTTTTCGTGTCGCGATCAAAAAGTTTCCCTCAGCAAACTTTAATCAACGCCTCTGAACTCCGGAGGCACGCAAAGTAAAATCCCTTTTATTTTTCATTACGTTTAAAATAACTAGAAAAAGTGTAACAAGGTAGAATATAATGAAATAAGAAGTTACTGTTGTTCATTTTGCTTCAGTTTTTTCAGTACCTTTATTTTTTATTAATGATATAACATAACATCACGCCTCTATTGCCAGAAGGGTTAGGCAGAGGTGTACCTATAGTACACCCACATTTCTCCAGTCATGTTTAAGTCCCATGTAATACGGGGCGAGCCTATTGCCATCAACCGGTCACAAAACCAGACTCCAGGCTGCTACTGAGCTATTGGAAAAACCAAATAACAATTTTCGCGACCCAGGAATCGAACCCAGTACCTAATCCTCCACAGTAGCGCTTGCGACCACTAGACCAACGAGGCAGTACTTGTTTTGTATTATGTTTTTGTAAAATACTTACATGTGAGGGATAAATTGGGATGTTTTGTGTTGTCCACAATAACATTCCAATATAAGGATGCTTTGAAGGGCTCGTGGAAACGATGTGGACCGAATGATTTACGAGTGTATGCTGCGCTTGACACGATCCGGTCACATCCCGTCGAGGAGGCTTAAGTACCTTATGGGTATCAGAACTTCACCTTATTGCGAGGACGTACATCATGTCTTGATCGAGTGTGAACGGGACGAACGCCTCAGGAGAAATCTATTTGATTCCCTTAATATGTTTGGAATTGGTACTTTAAATAGTATTTTAGCTTATCCTATGTCGGCCAAGGCTAGAAATCTGTACAAAATATATTACAATCATATAAAATCATTGGCTATGATGGAGCGTCATAGTCAGTATTGTGAAAACTATCCTTGATGAGAATAGCATCTACGTCTGACACCCTTATCCAGTACATCGTAAAGAAAGAAGTAGTTAGCTCCTACAAAGTTACGGATGCCCGATGCTAATGAAACTCTTCAACTTTGTAACTTGGGAATTGATAGTTTCGGGTTCTACAGCGTCGATCAGTTTCAGGAATTCAGAAGTTTAACTGCAAACTGTAACGTTACGCCATTCTCAATGACTCGGTGTTATTTTACAAAAGAGGAAGGACTTTAGTTTTATACATGTATAACATACATAACATAACATCACGCTTTGTTTCCCCGAAGGGTTGGGCAGAGGTGTACCTACTTATAGTAGGTATGTACATCAAAACGCCAGTTATATTTAAGTCAGACTCCGGGCTGAGCAATTCCAGATGGAAAAGTCCAATAATACTTTGCCCGACCCAGGAATCGAACTCAGGACCTCAGCAGTAGCGCTTGCGACCACTAGACCAACGAAGTAGACTATTTTCTAATTAGAAAATAGTCTAACTTAACTAAGTTAAAGTCCCATGTAATAATTCCCTCAAAATATACCTACTTACATATAGAGCAGTAATTTAAAAAAAACCGGCCAAGTACGAGTCGGACTTGCAAACAAAGGGTTCCACCGTATAATATTTGTCACTATATTATTATATTTTTATTATTTTTTGTTATAGCGGCCATCGTACTACATAACTCAGTGAAAATTTCAAGTATCTGCCTATTACGGTTCATGATACAGTCTTCTGACAAACGGATGTACAGCAGAGCCTTATTGGCACCATTTGGGTACGGAACCCAAAAAAAACTGTGCCACACTAACAAGCCAACCGGTGTCACTTATTAGTGTTGCTTCGAACGTAAAGATCTATCGATATGAAGTGTGGCCACCACTACAATACTAGACCACGAACGTGATCGATGAAAGACCTCTAGTTTTGATGAGGAGAGACTTGAATGCTAGTGGTGACAGTAATAAGTTATCGAGATTTGTAAGATAAACGTGGCATAGAAAGGTGTTCGGTATATTTCGACAAAACTAAAAATCCCTCCGCTCTCCACAGATAGCGGATCCATGAGGATTTCCTCGCAGAAAAATAAAACCCCACTCTCCCAAAACACCCTCAGTTTGGGGAGAACGGGGTTTATAAGCACACCCATAAGGATTTTCGTTTAGAAAAAAACGTTGATTTACCATCGACTATTTTCAACGCTGATATGAAATCTAATGCTTGTTTTTATATTGTGTGTTTATTGAAAAAATATGAAAAAATAAAAAAATAATAAGAATAATAAAAATCTATAAATATGACATAGATTACTGGGAATAGAAAATAAAAGAAAAAAGAATATAATTATTATAACACATGGATTGTTATGAAAAACTCATCAATATTTCAAAACACGTTCACGCTCTAAAACTCCACAGTTTTTATGTTTTCATATTTATTTTTAGATAGTTTGTTTGCACTGGAATGTTTCCTGAATTCGACGCATGGAATACAAACACGTGTTGAAAAATCTAGGTCAGTAAATGAAGGTCAAGGTCAATCGTCATCCTGAGGATGCCTCGTTGAAAGGTGAAACACGTAGCGATTTCTTACAGGGTTGTTTAAGACTCTTTAAGAATAATTAAGCTCCGTCTCCGGCGACTATTGTCGTTGTGGGTGTACCTAGCATACGAGCGGACCACTGATCAAAAACTCAACGCCTACTAGGTATTTATACTAGAGAGAGGCCTGTACCCTTTAATTTTGCAAAAAGGTTGCCTTTGAAACACTAATCAATGATGTAAGGGAATCAATCATCAAAAATCACTCCTCAGCGTCGTTTTTTAGGGTTCCGTAGTCAACAAGGAACCCATATAGTTTCGCCATGTCCGTCTGTCTGTCTGTCTGTCTGTCCCCGGCTTATCGCAGAGACTGTTAGTACTGTAATTTGGCATGAGTATACATATTAATTACGCCGACAAAGTGGTAAAATAATATGATTCCTCCCCTACATGTAAAATCGGGTTGTTTTTTCATGTTTCCCATGGTGTGGGGTATCTTTGGAAAGGTCGTTCCAAAATTGTGAGTTTGTTAAAACCATTTTTGGATTGAAGGATCCGATTGCGAAATATTACGCTTTAAAATGCTAATTTTTGTTAGAGTCAAGTGTCCCCCCCTGCCAGCTAAATGGTAAGTTCTGAATATGTGGAACAATTCACAGCAGTAGTATTTATAACGAAATTAAAAGGAAAACTATCACAGCTAAGTAGGCTCTACAAGTTAACGAGTAATTATCGACCAACTTACATTTGCAGTTGCAAAAACATGCTCTCATACATTTTGTATGGGAGAACATATTTTTCAACTATAATGTTAAGTTGGTTCTTGGGATAATTCATCATCCCAGCTACGGAACCCTTCAATGTGCGCGGTCCGATACGCACTTGGCCGGTTTTATTTAATTCTCTTTGACCGCAATCAAGCGTATCTAATTCAAAAGTAATTGATCTGATTCCTCAAAATGCTTTTTTTACGTTACACAAATATTTGAATTGAATAAACCCCAAACTTAGTTGCAAAGAGTACCTAAGCTTACAGTAAAAAATGTAATTACATAAATGAGTTTCAAGCATAAAAATGTACTGCGCCAGATTTTTACACTTTTTATTACGATTCTACTAATTAATTAACATGAAAGCTGTGTTGAGTATGTAATAGCGTATTATTATTATTATTATTTATTTCAAAAAATACTCGGATAACATAGATCCGTGGTGTTAGTAAAGTACCTATACCTAGTGTTAGTATATACATAAATTAAAAATAAAATAAATTTGGGTAAGAGGCACCCTGTAAAGAAGAATGAAACCCGTTTCTCAACCGGTCATCCTCTCCACAAAATGCCTCATAAAAGGGGAAAACACATTCTCAGTTACTGTTTTCAGAATGCTGTTGCCACTGGCCCGGGTTCTAGCTGCCAGAGACGCTATTTTCTTCCGCACAATTGCGTGGAAGCCATCAGTACGGCTCTGTGTAAACATCTCTGACGCACTACAGAACCGGGGCAGTCTCAATTACCACGTATTACCACGCAATTTTCATTTATAGTGAAGTACCTACGTACTACACTTACTACGTACATACGTACCTACGTAATTACTTACTTGGTTGAGGATGAATAAGAAAGAAAGAAAAATATTTTATTTGGGACACGCACAGGAAATTAAACAATAAAAACAAGAGTCCGGGGCAGTGGTCCAACTGCTCTGTCCAACTAGTTGGACCATGGGTCTTTACTAGGGGCAGTAGTCCAACTTTAAAAATAGTTGGACCACAACATCTTTTGAGAGTTCCGTGGACCAATTCATTAAAAAAATAACTTGCCAACTCTAAGACTGCTAACACACGTCAGATTTGTTTCCGATTGTCTGATCAGACTATACATTAAAACTAACAAATTAAAGAATAAAGAACGACAAAGTATTTTCGAAAGGTTTTGTATACAGAATACACTTACAGCGCTTTCTGAATCACTTGAAGTATACCGGGTGACCCATTGAAATGGTTCAGTATGGACAAATTAGAAATTATTACCCCGTTGCCACGAGCTAAACGCGCAAGTGACACTCGTCCTGCGACGAAATTTATGAAGACATAGAGCCTTATACTTATCACCATCTTAAATACCTATATAAAAAATAGTTCTGTATACCAGAAGCAAACAATCATAAGTCACATTAAGCTAATTATTCAGTGCACATGTTTTAAGTCTCAATTTGAACACTACTCATTTAAGTAACTTGACTACATAATTGTGTGAACTTCTAAGTAAAATTTTATTTGTTGTTTAAAAGTAGGTGACTAAGTAGTTTTTTATTACAAAAACTTTTTTACAAAAAATTAAACCGACGAAAAAAATAACTGAAAAGCAAAAAATAAAAAATATACCTTTTAGTGTAAGTAAGTTCCTAAACTAATTTACGTAACAAACTGAGTCGGCGCCAAACAAACCAACAAACAAATTGATTAATTACAAATAATTATAGCGCATAATGGCAGCTTGATGAATCTTCGTTGAATGTGTGATGGCGCCGACTCAAAGTTTGTTACGTAAATTAGTTTAGGACTTACTTACACTAAAAGGTATATTTTTTATTTTTTGCTTTTCAGTTATTTTTTTCGTCGGTTTAATTTTTTGTAAAAAAGTTTTTTTCAGTTTTTAGTTGTGGTACCTACCCCACACAAATTCGAATATTACGATCTGCTTTGTAAATAACAGTGGCTGGAAAAAATATTAGAACATCATCCACATAGACTAAGTGGGAAAAATACGTATTATTGAAGCTAACTCAAAAAGTACCCAAGCAAAGTTAATACAATTTATATGGGACCAACTTCGAGGTATACCCTCCCCAATAAAAAAAGAATCGTTCAATTCGGACTATTCTGTAAAAAGATATGCGTGGTCATACATTAAAAAAAAAAAAAATATATATACGTGTCGACTTGAGAACCTCCTCCTTTTTGTTTCGTCGGTTAAAAAGATATTTGTTTGTTTCAAGGACATTACAAAGTGAATGCCGAGAAAAATGGACTAAGTATAGTATACCTCCGGTATGCAGAGTTAAGTTGTGTTTTAAAATTAATTAAATTACAATATGTACGTTAGTATGCACGAGCCTTATATCAGTGCTAAAATGCCTATAACATTCCCACACGGCCACACACACACATAGTAAAAACCTAAATATACAAACCCAAGATATTTCAATCTACCCACATTTACAAAATGACATGGAAAAACTTTCACTCACTACAATATATCTTACTTATTCAAGTTGTTCTGTAAGAAGGCATTCCATGTACTCGATGTACTTGTTGTACACTAAGCTGCCTACGCCGACTACTAAGCATTAACTTAAGCTGCTTGACATTTGATTAAGTTCTGCTAAACCTGTAGGCTGCTTTGCCAATTTTGATTGTATATTATTATTCGGCCCACGTTGTGTGTTTTTAGCTAAATATATTTGTACTGCCAGCATAGAAAGTCGGTTATCTTTATGGAAAAAAGTCCTAATCGGACACATTTTGACATATTTATCAAAAAATGTCAAAAGACTTTACCTGTATAGTGAAGCAAAAAATTTACGAAAGTTTTCGTTTCAATTTAGGTTGAGTAATAGTGTTCATCGAGTTTCATTGCTGACCTTACAGCGAACGGAGTTCCACGACCACGTAGCTGGCGTAGCGACAAGGTAGCATATATCAGCTACGTCGTAGCCAATTCGTAGCAATATTCTTTTTTTTTGTTTAAGCGTTGCCCCACACTAGGAATTTCTCCTGTACCGTGGGTGCGTTTACAAACATTTAAACTCACATGCACAAACAGTCAGACCCGGAACAACTACATGTAGGTCATACAAATATTTGTTAAGTGCGGGAATCAACCTGGGACACGCAGCGCAGCAGATTGAAAAAAAAAATTGAATATATATTATATTAGCTTAATTTCGGCCCCCGACCCACCACGTCGCATCACATTGCCTTCCCGCGCTATTACCTCTACTACATGCCGGTTTCCTCACGATGTGTTCCTTTTCCGTTTCGAGAACACTCAAAGAAAACACAATTAATAATTTACACAAAGTAAAGCGCCTGTCTGGGTTTGAACCTATTACTTACAACTCGTAAGTCGCGGCCGTTACCACTGAGCCATCATTTCTCTCAGCCGTTGAGGGAGAAAGAATATAAAATGATATTAAAATAAAAACAGAGTACTATAATGGATAATAGTATTACCATAAACACGATATTTATAACTGTTCACCACACTTATGTAGTAGAAGAACACTGTAAACAAATAAATAATTAAGTCAGTTATTTAACATACATATAAACGGGAAATATCTTAACTCAATCAATCTGCCTTGCCTTTTCCCAAATATGTTGGGGTCGGCTTCCAGTCTAACCGGTTGCAGCTGAATTCCAGTATTTTACATGGAGCGACTGCCATCTGACCTCCACAACCCAGTAAGTGGGTAATACGATAACAAGCAAGCTGAAGTGGCAGTGGGGTGGCCATGTTTGTCAAAAGACCGATGGACGGGATCACCGGTGGAGCAGACGAGTCCTGCTAAACTGCTGATACATTATATTAGTTTAGACGCAGATTAGCAGTAATTGTACCATTAAACATTAAATCAGATCACAGTTTCAGCTTATCACACCGCTCTCAACTTGCAAGCGAGCTAGTTACATCTGTTCAAGTTTCAAATCCAATTTGTTACTTGCAGTAGTAGTACATAGATTAGTAACAAAGTTTTAACACACCAAATGTTTTAGTTGATTGGTTTAAAGCGCAGGCCAGACTGGAAACGAAGCTAAGTTCGATTAGGTTGAGCAAACCTAATTACTGAGTGTTTGCATACTTCGGATGACACCGTGAACTATGAACCGAAATATGTTGTGGTACCTACCCCCTACAAGTTCGAATAATAAATGATAAATGATTTATTTTCTCTAAGTAGGTTTATACAAACACTTTTACACGTCAATCACATGTTTAAAAACTAGATGAGGTCGGCGTTTCCTATCTGACTACTCTGAGAAGAAAGGCCGAAACAAACTCAGAGGTCACAGTCTCTTTTAAAGTCCAGACATAAATCTTGGTCAGATCATGTGAAGAATATGTAGATTCGTGTCTGAAATGGTCTTTTGAGGAAAGAACCACACAGATTGAGTGGACCTGTCCAGTCAGTGCACGCATTTGTCGGTAATCGTGCAGCTCAACTCAGAAGTCAAGGAGCTCAACAAGGAATACAACCTGCTATGTAAATAACAGTGACAGGAATATGTTAAAACATCGTCCATATAGGCTAAGTGGGAAAAATATATTTCGATATTCCTCAGCCTATCATTCATAGTCACACCACACATGCTTCGCAAGGTACGTATTTATTGCCACAGCACCTTTGCTACACCCAACATTCAAAATCAAAATATTTTATTTCACATAAACCTACATGGGAAATAACAGAAGCTAGGTGCACGGTTCCAATTGGTCGTTTCATGTGGAGAAGAGCCGGCAAGAAACTCCACGGTAACTCTTTTAGGGTTTTTCAATGTTTTCAAATGACAGGGTGAATAGGTATGGACAGTGTAGGGCCCGTATTAATAAACTTTACTCAGCCCAAGAGCTCGCACTTGATAACAATCTTGAGGAGATCATCGTATTAATAGACATAATAATTTGTGTACTCAAGTTACGGCTTGGGTTTACGTTATCAGCCGAGTGATGGACTGATTAATAAACGGAACTCGACACAGGCCTGTCAACAAGATACTTATTAACAAAATAAATACAATTTAACACTAAAATATTAATACTATGTACAAGTAGGTACATATGTATACATTAAAAAGTGCGAGAGCTCATCAGGCACTAAAAATTCGTCCGCATCGCTGTCAGTGAGAAAAGTGCCCAAAAAGAAAATGAATACAAATACGATGACACATTTTAATGTTAGATCTTACTGCAAGCATTTCTCGGAATACCTACCCACACAATTTTACTTTTAACATCTTTTACCTTCACAAATAACTTTTATTCAGTTTATAACGAACTTTACTAGTCGAAGAATAATAAAATTAGCTAGTTGCCAACAAGTTTCCGAACAGTTTTATATGAGTTCTCGGTAGTACCGCCGCCTACTCAGGCTTGAGCAAACACGAGCTGAAGTTGAAAACTTAGAACTTTATAGTTTCTTACTAACCACTAGATATTACAGAAGTAAGTTTCACGTCTGCCTGTGTATTCGTTTGTTTTCAAGAAATCTATATTTAGGAAAAAATAAAGTGCATTTTCTGCCGTATGGTACACAATAATCGAGCCCGCAAGAAAAAAAATGGCGGTACTTTGGGTGTGAAATCGAAATAAACACTTAATAATACAACATTTTTCAAATAACACAACGAGGTTTGCAACTATATTTATCTTAGAATTAATTTTATTTGTTTATTAAAATACTTTTTTACTGAGCAGCTTGTCCACGTCAGGCCGAAACAGGCGATTCCCTTAGATTAATTTTGGAAGGTAAATTCTTTTTAAGGTGTGGAAATTGCATCGTTAGTCTCAAGGTCTTAAGGGTCAGAGTGTTAAGTGTGTTAAGGAAACCACATCGTGAGAAAACCAGGACTTATAAAAGACTATAAAAACCTCAAACACGCACAGCGCACTGAACACTGAGCAAGAGTATTCACTGCCTGTTCCTTCTTTGTTCAAGAAGTGGTCTTTGTAAGATACAAGTATGATCGCTAGTACAGATTATGAAAGAGGGTATGATAAAAGAAGATATTGCATTACAAAATATATGTGTGCATGTCCCCTCTACACGCGAGTGGCACGCACTTGACCCGCATCCCGTGCGGTGAAGGTAGGGTTGTCACAACTGATACAATTATTAGAGTTAAACTTTTACGTAAACTTTCGGTTTGGATGTTCTAAATCGACAGTCGTTGCGGATTCAGAATGTTCCAAGGTGGAATAGTCAGCTTAAATTTTTAATTCTCTTTTAAGTATTTGGTTTAAGTATCAGGTTAAGCTACGCTTGCCGCGGTTAGTCCGTGGATGGGTGATATTCTATTCTATTCTATATTTACATACCAAGACCCGTGCCTTGGAAAGCACGTTAAGCCGATCCTCAACGGCTGTCATTTGTACATCTTTGACAGTTGTTACGGGTCGTCAGAAGCTCGAAAATCTGACAACCAGTCTGACAGTCAGTTTACAGTTTGACTGTCAAAGAGAAGAAGATTTCAATTATCCTTGCGTGCCAACCCTAAGCAACCATCCTCACAAGTCGGACGTGTGAAGGGCCATGGTTGCCACTTCTTTGTTTTCTTTGGGTTCCGCCGTCTTTATAAAGTTTATAAATAGAATGTACCTTACTGGATCTTGGGTTAACAGCTTTAGGTCGACTTTTCACTCACATGATCCGATAACATATAAACCGGGATTTATGTGTTATTTATTTTTAGATTTTTTTTAGTGAATATATCAAGGCGTTGGAAAAATATCGCTACTTTTCAACCATTCTGTTTTTGAGGCATACGCATAATGCAGTGACTTACAAATATATTCTGCCTACCCTTTTCCCAATCATGTTGGGGTCGGCTTCCAGTCTAACCGGATGCAGCTGAATACCAGTATTTTACATAATACCAGTATTTTACTTAAGACTGGTTGTCAGACTTTCGGGCTTCTGACGACTCGTAACAACTGTCAAAGATCCACGAATGACAGCCGGGACCAACGGCTTAACGTGCTTTCCGAAGCACGGAGGAGTCTCGGTATCCTGCCGTCCTTTAATTAGAAAGCCGTTAAGCCCTAAAAGTTGTTTTCGAGAAAATGGCAAAAAACGCGGGAATCGTTGTTTCTTAAAAACTATGCTACTTAGGTTAATGATTTTTGGACACATCAATTGATATTTCTTTCTGCTTATCCTAAAGAATCGTTTCCGTCCAGAACCTCTCAGTAATTACTTTTAAAATTCATTTTTCTCTTTTTGTTAAGCATGTAACTTAGATATTGTATCATATTACTGTACTAAAAGGCCGTTAACTATACCTTAGCGGCTTTTTAGTGAAGTAATTTATTAAAAATTTCAACCTTCATAATGTTTGTTATATTTGTTCAGAAATACTTAACAAAAAAGTTGTTAAGTGACATAACTGCTTTATAGTCATGACATTCGCTTTGATTTACAATTTAATAACTGTCCTAATGAGCGGTTACGGGGCTTTAAATGCTTTTAAGCTAATTGTTGCCGATTTTTTATGGAACTTTTGTAAAACCTTAAACACTTTTCTTAACTAAAAGGTGGCTAAAAATATTTCGCTTGTGGTTAACTTCTTTATAGTTTAGCATTCATGAGGGAATATGTGAGAAATTAAAGAAATGTTCATATAAAACCAAAAGTATATTTCAAAATTTAAAAGTTAGGTGTAATGAAAGGTTATCCCTAAATATAATTTTAATAGGTACCTAATAATCAAGTAATAACTAATTAAGATCTTACAGATCATGAGATGAAAAGCATCTTAATATACTAAACCCAGGTCATGATCTAACTGTATGCCAAATTTCATCTAAATCTTTTCAGCCGTTAAGGTTGAACTAGTCGCGGGCTCGAACTCACTGGTGGGCGAGGGCAAAAAGCACGCTATTTCACCTGGGACCGTGTCCGACAGAGATAGTATCAGTGATGAGCAGCTAGAAGCTAGTCCACATGCGTCCACAGTCGTTCCGAACTATTTTAGTAAAACTAGCTCGTAAAAAATTACGAAAAGTCCTTTGGAAAATCGTGTTTTATGAAAAAACCACTGCATAAATCAGATTCAAATAAAGTTAATTTAACTTTTCGATAATTGAGCTTTGTCGGTACGGATTTTGGTTTGGTGATTTTACCCTTCTTTTAGTACTTATTTACGCCCAAAGTTGCGTTAAAATTAGCTAGAAAAACGAATCTTTGTTGGCTCAAAACTTTTTAATGGCTTTTAATTTTACTGTTCGGTTTCCGTACAGACAAAATTAATAATGAGACCAAACGATATCATGTTAAACTTTGAATTTACAATGTCAAACAGTGGAGTAAAACACCCCCGAAATTTGTATGGAAAAAATATCAACTTGTTTTCACCTTATGGTATAAAAAGAGAGACAGAGTCACTTTCGTATTAAAGTAAATATTTTTTAGATAAATATTAAGTCTGGGTTTGATGTTTATGAGATAAGTTGTTTGTTCATCAGGATTTACTTAATTGAAATTTGACATACTGGTAGATCATGAACTGGAATAAGACATAATACATGATAAATGATAAGAGTGTGGAGCAAGTAAGTGAGTTTGTATATTTGGGGAGTCTGTTTACGAGGGATTTAAAGATTGATGAAGATGTGGAAAGGAGAGTAAATGAGGGAAATAAAGTGAATGGTGCTACACATGCGATTGTGACCAACCAGCTGATGTCCAAAAAGGCTCGGATGGCTGGTCACAATGGTGTGCTACTGCCTGCTGCCCACGCTTATGTATGAAAGTGAATGCTGGGTGCGGCAAAATAGCATGAAAGTTGAATTAATGCTGTGGAAATGCGTTCCTTGCGAAGCATGTGTGGTGTGACTATGAATGATAGGCTGAGGAATGATGTGATAAGACAACGGTGCGATTTAAAAGAAGATTATGTAGTGACAAAAATTGAAAAGAGTATGCTTAGATGGTTTGGTCATGTTGAGAGGATGAATGAACGGCGACTAACAAAATGTGTTTACAAGGCAAGTGTGAGTGGAAACGCCAGGACCCCGACGCCCTAGGAGGACATATAGTGACCTTATTGGGGATGTACTTCAGAAAGGTCAGGTGCGTAGTACTCGCAACCGGCGTGCGTGTATGACCAGATGTAGGTATGAACGTTAACGAGGCAAAAGGTCTTTGTAAGGATCGTAGCAGGTGGCGTTCTGTAGTTTCTGCCTACCCCCATGGGAAAAAGGCGTGACTTTATGTATGTATGTTGAGCCCTAACTTAATCTTTCCACCCGGAGTGCCGACTGCCACGGCTGTGTACAACGTCACTCCTGTGATCCCACCAAAATTTCGATATGTCGGGGCACGACTTGACAAGCTAAGTTTCCAATAAATAATAATTATTGTAGTGAACATTATTGTGAGTTTAAATAATACAAAACAAAAACACTATTAGCCGTTTGTTCGCTAAGTTCTTTTTCGTTTTGTTTGTTCGAAACTGAAGATATTAATTAAATAATATGTTTACCTATTCGCGGGAAATTTCGTTACGATTCAATAAATTCCTTCTGCTAGGGGTTATATAGATAGGTATATAAATACATAACCTTACGCCTACAATCCCCGAAGGGCTACAAGCAGAAGTCTTCCGTTAGTCTGCGTTTACTGGAGTCTGTTTCTGGGGCACAATTTTTGTACCAGGTTCAATGCCTCTTACAAGTTCGCTTACCTGGCGAAGGAGAGGAAAGTATTCATAATCTACAGATATTTAGATAGATGATACAACATGTAAGGTACAATATAATACATTTATAAATGTGTATGCATATACATTATATCCCTAGCAGAAGGAATTTCTTGAATCGTGACGCCCGCGAATAGGTAAACATAATTATTATTTAATTACTTAATATCTTCAGTTAATAATAATCTAAAACAAAAAAGAATTTATCCAACAAACGGCTGTAGGTCTTTGTTTTGTATTATTTAAACTCATAATAATGTTCACTACAATAATTATTTTTTATTGTAAACTTACCTTGTCAAGTCGTGCCCAGACATATCGAAATCTTGGCGGGAACACGGAATTTCGTTGTACACGGCTGTGGCAGTCAGCACTCCGGGTGGAAAGATTGAGTTAGAGGGGATGGCGGACGGCGTGGATGGGGCGGCCGCACCCTGCTAACTCCCGGAGTGGACCCAGCGCGAGAGACGGCAAACTGTCTTTTAGCTAAGTAATGAGGCTTAGCTGCTTTTTAGCTAAGCATGATTTAAAATTTTTTCACCGTTTTCGATAAACAGGCAAGAATTATTTTCAAAGAAAGTATTGTAAGAAATTTATAGAATTAAATGCTTAACTAAAATAGCGTTAAGGGCGGGTAACTGGAAACAAGTTAAGTTTTTCACTGAAACTGTTCTTTAAATGCTTAACTAAAATGTAGTTATAGTCCTATTGCGTCCCTATAGTCAAGAATAATCAGATAACGTACTTATAGTTAGGTAGAAGACCAGAAAATAATCATCAAATCCTGTAGTTAAGGTATTTTAACGTACATTAAGCGAAGAAGTGTGGGTTAGACGCTTTCAAGTGATGGAACCTTCATAAATCATGTTACTTAACGGCCTACAAAATTTTCATATCTCTGGAACTATTCATATTGTAAAAATCTTTCTTAGACAAAAAGATAGAGAATTTTGAACTCTATAACTTCCCATTAAAAAGTAGAAATTGACCATTTGAGGGTTAACGGCTTTCTAGTTAAAGGACGGCAGTATCTAAAGATGGTCACCCATCCACGGACCAACCCCGGCAAGCGCAGCTTAACCTGATGGATCGACCCGTGCGGCTGTTATTACTTAGCCACGAGCTCCTCTAAAGAGCAGCAAAATATAAACAATTATAAAGCGAGCCATCTTTCTATTTCCCAGCACAATTATTAACAGTCACGCGAAGAAAAATGTAGTCGTTGGACGCTTAACCGGCTACCATTTAATAGAGTGCCACCATATTTAGAGCTAGCTTTAAAAAAATAAGCAAAAATAAATAATGGCCGTCAGGAAGAACGATAAATCTTCATTCAATGTTTCTTGCTAAAGAAGCAAAAGTAAATAAAACTAGGAGATAAGAGTGGGGAAACGTTTTAAACACTTTGTTTCCGTTTAAGGGCCTATGAGACGTCAAATTGCTTAGCAAGATCCGCCGTTATATCGAAACTACTGCAGCATTCATTTTATTATTAGAATCAGCAATACAACTCCTTAGGTTAGTTACATTCCTTATTTTATGTATACTAATTTAACTAGCAAACTATGTAAATGTATATAGAAAAAGGGGAGGGGAAAGAATCATAGGGCATCGAAGAATTCGTCCGCGTCGCTGTCAATAGGAAAGGTGCCCAGAAGGCAATTTTGAAATAAATATATGTTAAAGTTGAGGATTAATGTTAAGTACTATGTTAGTCGAAAACACGATTTCATAATTCGATAAAAAAAAACAAAGTTACCTCCATATCGAAAAATAAACCGCTGCTGTTAAAGCAATACTTCAATGCATACTAACTGAACTAACTATAAAGCAGCGACTATGTTTTTTTTTTTTAATTACCATTATTTTCGCTGTAAAAACCGAATTTTTACCTATTAACTAAACTATGCCACTTTAGTGCCGCCTCCGTCTCGATCGCACTCAGTCCGCGAGTAGTATGGTGCGAGCGAGATAAAAACCTGAGGTTGTGTGGGCTCTTAAGAACCTGTAGTGTTGTTTGTAAAAGATTAACTGCAAGTTGTTCTCGGAAGATATTGTGGGTATTTGAGAATGCCTCGTTGGTCTAGCTAGTTGTTCCGCAAGCGCTACTGCTTATGGTGGTCCTTAGTTAATTGATTCAGGCTTGACTTGGCGGAAATCCATTTTAAAATACGATAGACGTAGATACCTACATTTAGTACCCTATTCCGTCTAACTGTTCCTAAAGAGTCATAAAAAACCCTGTAAGAAATCGACACGTGTTTCACCTCTCAACGAGGCATTCTCAGGATGACGATTGACTTGTCGCGAACCCGAACACGCGTTCAGCGTGGCAACACTTCGTGTTCACAAACATAAAAAAAAAAGGTGTCGTGGGACACCCGGTTTTAACGAAGTTCCTTTCACTGTATATTATGTACTAATACAGAGCCATGTTATAAGGTTTTAGAAGCTATACTTAAACTTATTATTAGATCTATTATTATCTTCTTCTTATTATTAGAGCGCAAAAACAAAAACTTTTGACATAGAGACCTTGGAACTGACTTTCTGAAAAAGTCAGTTTACGTGACGATTTCTACCAGTTGACTCCTACCACCAAGCCACGTTACCGAAATTCGTTCCAAAAATAATGATGAGAAAACTATTTTCACACAAACTTTTCATTAGGTTTACAATGTGTTTTTTTATATCCCATATCTAAGTCTAGCTCATAATAAACTGGCATAATTATTATGATTAATCTTTCAATTATATATTTATTTTTATCATACACAATAATTCGACGAAGTCACGATTATTATGCAAAACACCGTTACGTGAAATATGACAACATCGTATTTTCTTAGCTTTAAAAATGAATGGTTTGAATGAAAATTATTAGGTACTCGTATCAATGAAACTTAGATACACACATCGGGAGTATCTATAGAGCACGTAGCCTCTGAATGTAGGTATATGTGAAATAAAATATTATAGTACAAACTATATTTAATTTTTATTTAATTTAATATTATTTAGATTTATAAATAAGTAAGACGTTAAATAACTATTTTCAATCAATAAAGATTAATAAAATATTTTGATTTTGAGTTTGATTTTAGAGTTTTGTTATCTTTGAAACTATGCATTTTTGGACCACATATTCTAGAAGTTTTTGTATTATTTTTACTTATAGAATGTAACTATAGAGATATTGATATACATATATCAGGGATATAAACAAAAACACGTTCTATAGTACATAAGCTGGTCACCAATGATTTCAGTCCATATTTGTTACTCATACTTTGTGGCCTCGTAATAGAGAACAAAGGCCTTGTTTACTGGGGTCGCTTCCGCGAAAGTTGTTCGCAGTTCCAGAGAGAACAATTACTTTGTTCGATTCAGAAAAGTTTCTGATGTCCGGGAATATTGTTATTGACTGTGTTCTAATAGAAAACTTTAGATTTACAAATAAAATGTTTTAAGAATTTTATAGAAGGTTTTAGGGTTTTTTTTTTGTTATAGATAGAAAGGATTATTTTCAGAAATAATAAAACAATCTTAAGTACGGGGAAAAATACGTCAATATAAGTCTTATTTGTGTACTGAACGTAGGAGACGTGACGCGTGGGCGACCAGCACGGCGGGTCGCGCGCGACTTGTCGTGGACGCGTATGATACCGGTAGCGTAGTATGCGGGCACCGATATAAAAGTATGTGCGATACTCCGCGGTGATTTGCGCCCGAGAACGCAAGATACTAGAGTCGCTTGGGCGTATCGTCATGGGAGAAGGGCGTCACTGTTCAAGTAGGTAGTCGCTAGCGCAACAGTTGCGCATTGGGTCCTATGTTCGATTCACAGCTCGGGCAAAGTGTTAGGTATTGGATTTTTACATACTATACATACATAAACTCACGCCTTTTTCCCATGGGGGTAGGCAGAAACTACAGAACGCCACCTGCTACGATCCTTACAAACTCCTTTTGCCTCGTTAACGTTCATACATCTGGTCATACACGCACGCCGGTTGCGAGTACTACGCAGCTGACCTTTCTGAAGAACATCCCCAATAAGGTATATGTATATGTCCTCCTAGGGCGTCTCCTCCTGGCGTTTCCACTTATACTTGCTAAGGCTCGTCCCAAACAGCTGTGTGGAACTTAACTTTTTCCAGCGAAATCAGGGTAAGCTCTATATTTCTAACTTCCCCTTAAATACAGACTACAGAAGTGTTGCAATGTTATGATATTTAAATCCACATTCAAATGAGTCCTTGCATGACGTCAGAACGGTCTATTCCATAGCCTTAAGGATTCAAACAAAGGCCACGTTTACTGGGTCGCTTGCTTATTTCTCGCCTCATTGATCTTTTCGGACGAAACATATTCACAGACAGCGTTATTCATAACAGGGAACTGTACCTTTCGATAAATTACTGTTGCTAATTAATGTAATGAAGCAGAAAGAGGTGCTTGGTTTTTTATTTAATTAATACTACAGGATTTGAGTTAGGAGTTCATTTGCATTTCACAAGAAATCATAAAGTCTCTTCCTAGAAAGTAAGAAAAAAACTCACAAAAAAAGAACCCTAGACTTATCGGTGATATTCTGAAACCGCGGAAATAACAGTGTTTAAAACCGCGTAAGGTAGGTGCAGTGAATTTTACAGGAACGTGGAAAAACGTAATATTTACTGAACCACTTGACTTTCTATTGTTTAATTATAATGACAATTTAAAAGTTAAATGTCCTATGTTCTATCTATCTATAACACTTTCTAGAAAAAGTGTTTCCATATCGTTCTTACATGTTCCAGCTTGAAAAACGTTTAATTATTTTGTAACAAGAATTATTTTGATTTAAAATAGTTTTCGTGGAGTTTCTTGCCCGTTATACTCCATAGGTACCTACTACGCTTTGGAATGGACAACTAGCTTCATCTTTTTGACTGACGACTCCGTGAAAATTCAAAAGTGCCTGTAAGAATGGTTTACTTGTAAGAATGAAAACAGAATGTTTAGAGTTTGAATTTTTCAACAAAAGTTTTGACACCTGTTGAAAGCACTATTCCGTAATCTGCAAAAACAAGGTCACAAGGCCACAAGGTTACTTGGCCACGAGGCCACAAGTGTCAGTCCTTCCATTGTAATACTAGTGACGGATGACCGGTTCATTTGAAGGGTTAAGGAGATCCATTTCTCTTAGTTAAGACCTTGTGAGATAAACAGCTGATATATCCTGTTTTGATGAAACTTGTCTGCACGAAGGATACCAGGAGAAATAGGGGCGATAAGGACATTGTTGTAGATTGTAAAGGCAAGAAAGATAGTTGGTTGGTTAAATGAAGGACCAAAATATTTGTTTGGTATTTTCAGGAAATATTGTTGTTTTGATTGTCTGTTTTTGGTTAAGACTAGGAGTGTCCTCGACTAAGGCTGGATTCGACCAAACAGGAATAAACTTTATCCGTGGAATAAGCCTTCTCTTCTGAGTAAATTTTGAATTTTTGACAGTTGCTTCTTACGAAAACTGTCAGAGTAAATCTTATTCCGCGGATAAAATGTATTCGTGTTTGGTCGAATCCGCCCGTAACCGTCGAAGTCAAATTATATTTAAAACCGGCTAAGTGCGTGTTCAGACCACGCACAATGAGGGGTTCCGTAGTTGGGATGATTTTTTTCCGAGAACAAACTTAACATTGTAGTTGTAAGTTGGTCGATTATTACTCGTTAACGTGTAGACCCTACTTAGCTGTGATAACCTACTCATATTGGGCATTTTTCAAATTGCCCGGGCATTACAATTTTTTTCACATATCAAAAACCAACCATCTAGCTGGCATGGGGGCAGGACACTTCACTCTAACAAAAATTTGCTAATTTAATATTTCGCAAACGTATCCCTGAATCCAAAATGGTTTTCAAACACTCACAACATTTTTTGATCGACCTTTCCAACGATACCCCACACCATGGGTTAGACGAGAAAAAAAAACATCCCACTTTAGGTTAGGACAAAGTGTTTTTTTAGGGTACCTCCCCTATTAGGTACACTATAAAAATACTTTGTGGGCGTGACTAATATGTATACCCATGCTAAATACAGCGTTCTAGAACTAAGAGTCTCTGATCTAAACCGCGGACAGAGAGATGACATGGCGAAATTATAAGGGTTCCTTGTTGATTACGGCACCCTAAAAAGGCATGGAAATAGGAACAAGACTATATATGAAATTTTCTTGATTAACAACCAATTACTAACACCTTTTTATTTTTGAGTGTGTTACTAACAATCCTACTAAAGCCTCCTTACAAATTTTATGGTTTGTGTGTATGGAATAAGGATATTTCATGAATTAAACCTGGCCTGAGAAAGTACTTATGAATTATAAAAACTTTTTACAAAAAAAACCAACCGACTTCCAAAAAAACACTAGAAAGCGAAAAATAACTTTAATTTCGGAAGTCGGTGTCTTTGGTTTTGAATTTTCGTTTTAAGCCACCGACTTCCGAAATTAAAGTTATTTTTCACTTTCTAGTGTTTTTTTGGAAGTCGGTTGGTTTTTTTTGTAAAAAGTTTTTATTTTTCACTTTTTAGTTGTGGTACCTACCCCCTACTAGTTCGAATATCACGACCTGCTATGTAAATAACAGTGACAGGAAAATGTTAAAAGATCGTCCATATAGGCTAAGTGGGAAAAATACGTATTAATGAAGCTAACTCAAAAAGTACTCAAGCTAAGTTAATAAAATTTATATGGGACCACCTTGAGAACATACCCTTTCAAACAAAAAAAGAATTTTCAAAATCCGTCCACAATTGACAAAAATATCGACGGACATACACAAAAAAAAAAAAAAAACACATACGCTACGAACATAATTATAACCTCCTCCTTTTTGGAAGTCGGTTAATTAAAAATGAAAGATTACCCAAATTGGATAAGTGGTTTTCGAGTAATGTGCTCACTAATAGACAGAACGATAACGATGATGCATTTATAGTAATAATTATGTAAGGAAAGATCCAAAATTTAATTTCCAAGAACATTCAGTAAGCTTTAACATGAACAAACTAATTTAATTACAAAGTCGCATTGATTATCATTAATTTATACGTAAACCCGCATTTTAACTTCAATAATAAATGGGCTAAAAATGTCCTTCGCCAGTCCGTGGCCTGGCCATAAATTAATTAATATTGTCATCGGATATTGAAGTAAAAGATAATTTATTCGTTATGATTCGGGCGCGTTCGGCTGTTGTCGGCTTTGTTCGGATGTCATTGAGGGATATTATTGATGAAAGGAGCGGTATTGTAGGTATTGTTATTTATGGAACGTTAGGACGATTATCATTAGAGATCTGACGAGGTTTTTCTTTTTGTTTTTCATAAGGCGTAGTCCAGGATATGTAGTGATAAAAAATAAAAGTTGTGACTCCGGATTTTTCCGTGATATCTTGTTTATATTTTTTTAGTTGGCTTTTTGTGGTAGTTGGTTTATTTATTTTTATTTAACCAACTATGCACACACATATAAACAGACAAGAAGAAAGGAACAGAAAAATACATACAAAGGCAAGGTTTTTAGTTTTTTATAATAAAAAACATGTGTTTTTGTCCTGTAGAGGACGCTGTGGGAAATTTAACACAGTTAATCACGCTTCCAACGATACCTCATTTGAAAAATTATAATGCGGAGTTTAGAAGTTATTAGGGAACAGATGAACATACATACATACATACTGGTCAAAATCATAACCCTCCTTTTTGCTTCGCCGTTTTCGGGTAAAAATGACTGTTGACGCGATTGAGGACGTCTTGAAACATGACGATTGCCTTAAGGATATCTTACTACGAGAAGAATGAAATGGTCCTTCTGTAGGTATACCTAATTGACTTCCGCACTAAAGAAGGACTTTTGATAAGTTTGATGACAATTCTGGAATATGCGATGATGGAAATGATTAAATTGCCATAACCACTACATTGACTTACCTGGGCTGAAGGCAATATACTCCTAGCTATATTCCTAACAAAATCCCCCTAACCTTCCCAAGGAGCAACAAAGTGGTTTTTCCTCCGACTTACCCAGTTTTCTCAAGGCCACAATATTCTAGGTTTGAGATTATTTTGGTTCATAAAAGTTGTATAAGAGAAAATTGAATAAATTAACTTCTGCTAGACGCAATATTTTCGGTAAAGTATTCATTGATGGAAGATATTTAGGAACAGGGTTATATTAATTGCTTTTTGGATTATCAGGACAGGTTATGATTGGAGAGTTAATTAGGGTTGTAATGGGATGAGGAAACAACAATAAAATACAATAGGCGTAGATATATTTAGTAACCTATTCCGCTAAACTATTCCTAAAGAGTCATAAAAAACCCTGTAAGAAATCGACAAGTGTTAAACCTCTCAACGAGACATCCTCAGGATGACGATTGACTTGTTGCGAAAAGATTTTTCAAATCCGACCGATAGTTCCGGCGAGAACCCCCTACATACAGACTTACAAACAAACAAACAAATACCTCTTTATAATATTATTAGTATAGACTAGCTTCTGCCCGCAATTTCCTCCGCGTGTTTCTTGTAGGTATTAATATAAAGTAAATGCTACTTTTTGGGTAGGAAATTATCAAATAACTTATCTCGCTCTGGGCGGAGCGGGACGGCAGTTGCCTGTGTGTTTCAAGGGGCCACGGTAACCCTTTCGGATTTCCCGCGACCCTGGCTGGCATCAGCCCTAGTGGGCCACGTCAGTGATGCTGATATCTTTTTGAGGCGAGCGTGGAACACAACCGGCCGTCGACGCGGGCCTGGTCCTTATCGGGGGCGAGCTTCCATTGCTCACCGTCCGCAAGCCCGCGTCTACGCTGGCCGGGAATCGGCCTGGGATTCCCGACGCCCAGGGCGTCTCCTGCGGCGATAAGGGGCTTGAGGGAGCGAAATTTGCGTCTCCCTCACGCGTTCCGCCTCCTCCATCGCGAGCATTGCTGCTTCGCAGAAGGAGGACTCCTGTAACACTCGGCAATACTACCTACTAACTATACCTTTTTAACAGCGGAAGAAGTTTTGGAATCCGTTCAGAAGTTCCGAAGATATATAAACTACTAACTAAAATACTCTTTATACATAACATAACATCACGCCTTGTACCTCTTTATAATAAAATGTTAATGTTTTTTTTAAATGTTTTTTATAAAAAAATATTTAAAAATGTAAATAATAAGTATTGAAAATTAAAGAAATATTATTAATACTTATGGATGTAACTACTATCCATCAATTTAAACCACAGTGACGTAAAACAAAACCCTTGGGATGGAAATAAATAATACCCCTTACTTTCTCTATTCCCTTGAAAATTAACAATTATTAATTGTCACAGTTTCATCATAATTAATAATGACAAGCTGGTAAAACAAATTACCGGCCGACGAAATTATTAACTAAATAATTACGTGTGGGTTGTCCTTCTACATTGTTGGTAATTATTCTTAATTATAAGGGAGACAGTTGGTGATATTTCGTCGTAGTTTAGAAGGCTAAATAGCAATTGAAAGGTCCTTCGAACATCCTAAAATAGGGTTAGTTTAACTTGCCTAATCATATGAAATGAAATGAAATGAAATTGTTTATTCTGTAAATAGGATATCGGAATCATTTTTACGCGTCATATTAAAAAAAATATTAGAGCTAAGCTAGATGAGGTCGGCGTTTCCTATCTGACTACTCTGAGAAGAAAGGCCGAAACAAACTCAGAGGTCACAGTCTCTTTTAAAGTCCAGACATTATCTTGGTCAGGCTATATGAGGGCCATGTAGATTAGTGTCTGAAATGGTCTTTTGAGGAAAGAACCACACAGATTTGAGTGGACCTGTCCAGTCAGTGCAAGTAATATACACGTATACGTTTATAAACTCACGTCTCTTCCCATGGGGGTAGGCAGAAACTGCAGAACGCCACCTGCTACGATCCTTAGATACTCATTATGCTTCCTTTACGTTCGTTCATACGTCTGGTTATAAACGCACGCCGGTTGCGAGTACTACGCACCTGACCTTTCTGAACAACTTTACCAATAAGGTCACTATACATATTATGTCCTCCTAGGGCGTACCCCCCGGCGTTTCCACTCGCATCTGACTTGTAATACCTTTTGTTAGTCGCATTTCATTCATCCTCTATGACCATTTAATCACTGTGTCAAATATAGAGGTTCATTCTCTACTTTCTAAAATACAGCTTAGACATTTGTCTTGCCTTTCCCAATAATGGTGGGGTCGGCTTCCAATCCAACTGGATGCAGCTGATTACCGGTATTTTACATGGAGCGACGGCCCATCTGACCTCCACAACCAAGTTATTGGGTACCACGATACCCCTTGGCTGCGCAACACACCTTGAAAATATTGTTAATTATTTATATACTAATCTATACAGTTAATTGATTCAGGCGAGACTTGGCGGAAATCCATTATAAAATACAATACACGTAGTTATAAGTAACCTATTCTGCTTTACTAGAGAGTCATAAAAACCCCTGTAAGAAATCGACACGTATTTTAACTCTCACCGAGGCATCCTCAGGATGACGATTGACTTGTCACGAACCCGTACACTACGTGTTGCCACGCAGAGCGCCGGACGCAGATTGACTGTGAGTGAGTGAGCGATATAAGTGAGGTTGTCGGGCGGTGTGGTGAAACACGTGTCGATCAGTCGACATGACTCTTTAGGAATAGTTAAGCGGTTACTAAATATAGCTACGTCTATTATATTTTTACCATCTATACTTTATTAATATAATAAAGCTGAAGTGTTTGTTTGTTTCAATGCTCTAATCTCTGGCTACCACGTCATAGTCGGATTAAAAAAAATATATTTGCGTTTGGTAGCCCAATTCTTGAGGAAGGTAGACTATAACATCATGCCACGGAAGCGCTCAGGAGCCGAGCAAAAAGAAAAAGCATAAAGAACACTACGCGAAAACGAAGTGACAGCACGGGGAGGCGATGCGATGCGACAAGGTGGGCCGAGGGAGGTTTTTTTTATAAACGTGGCGGTTATTTTAGTATATTGTGTATCTTACGACCCCCACGCGAGTCGCGGGCAGAATCTAGTCTATGATTTAATTTAAATGACCCAAAAAAAGTTCGGTAGCAAAAAGGCCGGAGGTCTTAAAAACGAAAATAAAAATGTTATGAAACATTAAAACAAGAAAGAAAGGACAGATAAAAATACTTTTAAAACAACTGAGCACTTCTTTTGTCCTTTCCATTATTCTAATTTTGAATTTGGGTGTCGTGTAAAAAGACGAACATTATTTTCCATTATTATAGATCCTTTGAAAATAGTATTTGTGTTTATTTATAGTTAGAGTACCTCGTGGAGGAGATCGTGGCTAAATAATAACAGCCGCACGGGTCGATCCATCAGGTTAAGCTACGCTTGCCGGGGTTTGTCCGTGGATGAGAGAACGGAAAGCACGTTAAGCCGTTGGTCCTGACATTCATTAGTGGATCTTTGACAGTCGTTACGAGTCGTCAGACGCCTGAAAGTCTGACAACCAGTCTTACCAAGGGGTATCGTATTACCCAGTTACTGGGTTGTGGAGGTCAGATAGGCAGTCGCTCCATGTAAAATATTGGTATTCAGCTGCATCTGGTTAGACTGGAAGCCGACCCCAACATAGTTGGGAAAAGGCTTGGCAGATTGATTTATAGTTAGAGTACCCTTGATATAATCGAGTACAATAAAATCCAACGTAAGCCGAAACCTGCCCATTTGAACAGAAGATAAGTGCCTATCTACCAAAACTTAAGTCCAAATACCTTTTTCTTTGTCTTTGGCAGATCTATTTCCAAGTAAAAGCGAAAGGAAATGAGACTTGTTTTTCATTCCTTTGGAGTCCTCAACAGACGTCTTTCAGTATTTTCCACTTTCTCTGAAAGTAATAATACTTACATACTGAAAATTAGTTAGAAATTAAATCCGTAAATCCTTTTTGCCATATTCGAAATCCAAAACAATCTTTTCCCACCAAAAATATCGTACTTGACGTTACTACCAACTTACAAAAAAAAACAAAGACACATTGCCCAAAACAAAAACTGCATCGTTTATTCGTGTTCTGAGAAACTAGACTGCACTAATAGACCGTGTACATATGAGCGGTTACGGGCGAACCTGCGCTATAAGCAATAATTCACTGCAGCGAGTCTTTCAGTCCGCGTCTCCAGTCAGTCTCGCGTCGCGCCGTGCGATGGTCGCATGCCTGCAACCGCCCTTATTCGCGCTCCAAATTTAAAAGTGATCCCTTTGTGTGGAATTTACGTGTGTTCTCCGAATAAAAAAAATTGTTTTTAAATGTGTCATAGTGTCAGTTTTTAAGTGAGTGTGGATTATTTATTTTTTAAGTGAAGTGGTAAGTTTGTTTTTTTATTATAGTACTTTAAAGTTTTCTCTGATGGAGATTTTCGTATTTAATTTAGTATCACAGAGAAGTTTTAATCTTATTTAAGTATTTTTTAAGTGGAACTCAATTGTAATTTACAATTTCAAACTTACTCAAACTTTAATTTTCCCATTTTAGATACTACCTACTTTTTAATTTAAACCTAAAAAAGTATGAACGTAAAAATGTTAAGAAGGTAGTAATATAACTTGTCATTTTGGTTTTACTCTTTTACGTCGCAAAACGGCAGGAAAATATTTTGATTCTATATTTTTTTTAATCATTCACTTAACTTACAAAACCTTTATGAATTTATTGCAGTTGTTAATTTAATTTTAATTACTGTATATATTTTCTGATGGCAATTAAATTGTGCTCTCAAAATGGTGAAAGAAAACATCGTGAGGAAACCGGCATGTCCTAGAACCAAAAAAATCGTAGACATGTGACATCCACCAACCCGCACCGGGCCCGCGTGATGGATTACGGCCCACTCCCTCTCACAGAGAGGAGGCCTGTATCCCAGCTGTGGGAACACTATAAGCTGATGAGGCTATGCTTATAAAATTCATTTATTTATCAACTTTAAATAAATAACATCAGGGTTTTAAACGCACTGACTGTTTCCTCGCTACTATGCGCAAGCGGGGTGCATCCCAGGGGCCTAAGTCTACTAATTTATAAACGTTACAATGGTCTCTTAATGGTGAGTTTTGACAGATTTGCCATACAAAAACTGTCAAAAACACACCATTGAGAGATCATTGTAACGTTTATAATTTAGTAGACTTTAGCCCCCTGGTGCGCCGGGTGCGGGCCAGCCCCATCCTGGCAATGATAGCAGAAAGTTTGGACTGCCCTTATGTCCAACATTGCTATGGCAGGCATGTTGCTCTTCCAATGCCGAACTTTATAATTATTGTGTTTTTTTATTTTTTTTATTTTATAATATGTATTGTTGAAATTATGTGCCTATAAATTTGAAAGAGTCTAATGTTACTTGAGTGTGAATAAATAATAATAAAAATAATAAACTTCTGAACACGGCTCGCATTGTCAGGAGGTTCCTCTCTCTGGAGCCCTGACCACCGGTAGCTTGGACCCTGTTCCCGATACCGGTGGGCTACTATTTTTTATATTTTTATAATTTTTATATTCTAATATTTAAAAATGTAAAATATATGTACTTAATGGAATAAAGGAAAATAATAATAAACTCAACCGCACTGTATGCCCAGACACAATTAGTTTTAAAGTACCACTTAAACGCATTTAAACGTTCGCAGGGCTAAAAACAGTCGGTAGCAGTAATTAACTTATAATTACAAATATTATTTTGTAATCACCATCATTATCTACACTTGTGTAATATATTATAGTTCTCTGTTTGTTAGTGATGAATTTGTCTGTAATTTGGTGATATCATCTGGATCTTATCTGTGGAATCTGCTCTACACGACCTAGTTCTCAACCTTTAATAACTTGGATAATTTTAGTTTAGAAAAACCGTAAACCGTTTAACAAATGAATTGATTTCAAAATGTATATCTTTGAAACACGACGCAATAATAATAACGTACTTATCTCTATAGAGATGTTTTCACATTCTGAAGATAAATGCTGAAACAGACTTGTCGCGTTCCAATTCATTCTGTCAACTTTTTTATTTAAGTTACGGATATCTTATCTAGCAGATAGTGCATACAATTTCTGTTTAATTTATCTGATAGATAGTGCGTAATCGGACATTCTAAAAAAGGCCCTTAGTTTTGGCAACGTCTCAAGTTCAAATTAAACTTTGTTTATTTTGCATAAAATAGGTACGGTACAAAAGGTCTAAATATAATATGTTCCACATATTTTGCTTACTTACATATCTCACCTTGCAGCATGCCCAAAAAGCGATATTCAAATGTCCCACACATGTAACTGGTGTTGGGGTCTGTATTCTCTTTGAGGATGTTTTGATTGGGGTTTCACATGGAGTCACTTGCATCTGATCTAAATAAGTTATTGGGACATATCGATATCAAATTCAAAACGACGAAAATCTGTAAAACAGTTTACACATCACGCCTGTATTGGCCGATTGCAGAGGCTATAGTACACCCACACTTGGTTACTCACTAGTGCAGACATAACATCAATTGTGATGTTATATTATTGACTAATGAGTTGGAACAGGACTGTAATTTGGGACGTTCATTGAATGGGATGTGCGTTCGCCCGGCAATCTTATGTAGAACTTGAATACGCGAATATTTCAGGGTTTCAGGTCTTTTTATTTATTTATCTCCCTTACCACTATCATTATGGGTGTATACCTAATGCGATAGCGCGGTCTTAACATTTAATTAAACTTATTTAAAACTATGAAAAACTTAAAAAATAATAAAATAACAATATTTAAAATAAAAATAACAAAACAACACAACACAGCCTACTCTAATCTGCACTATAACTTATAATAAACAACAGTATTTTTGCGAATTCACTCAAACTGCATGTAAATCTCTCTCCAATGATCTTCCCCTTGAATTATTGGTTGTGGTGACTTAAGGTAACAAAAAAGTTTTTACGTTTTGTCAAATTAAAGGAAAAGTTGTTCTGTAAAAGCTCAGCTTCGAGGCTTTGCATTGATAACTGTCAGTCACCTGGCAGTACGAATACCCACTCAAGTGAGCTCTATTATAAGTAAGATTTTTTTTCAAATTAGCTTGTCATGAATCAAAACGAATACTGTTTTCTCTTGTATCAGCACGATCTATACAAGAATTGCCCGTCAGCAATGTGGCATCGGAGCTGATGGCAGGTTTATACAAGCCCAGTAATGTGTTAGAGCCTTTTTTTTTATTCCGGGGTGGAATATCCTCGTGGGTGTCCTTCTCCCTGGCGGCGGAGGGGTCTGTCTGAGTCTTACTGACTAAAAACCACCCCGGTGTCGCGGGAACGTACGAATCTTCCGCAACCGACAACGTGTTAGTGCCTACAGTAAGCCACTCCAGCATTGACTTGCAACTGGGCTCATGGAAATACTAATTTCAACCCAGTCCAGTCCTGACTTCGTGTCCTCAAGTCAGTCTAGTTGACTTATCCGTCTATTTTCGGGCCCAGTAGCTTCCCCCGCCTGACTTACAAACTTACTGCCGGTCTCGTCTACATGAACCCACTGAGTGGATCCGAAATTCTGGAGAACTGGGTTCCTGCCATCGTTTATAACCATAACTGTTATTTAACCTCAGATTCTGCATCACAGTGATCCTATTTTATTTTCATTCCAATATGGCTGCTGTTTGGTTGCTATCAGAGGTGGAGCGGAGACTGTTTTGTAACAAAATTCGAACTGAAGATCAAAGGAGGTTACTAACCTATCAAATAGCGATAAAACCTCTTTACAAATATATAAACGTTTTAATTACTTCGCCGATCAGTTTGAAGTAGTTAACAAATTCGTTTGGCGGCTTTATTTGTTTTCTAACACTTTACGTTAATTATTATTTGTTTAGATATTATGTTAACAATTTGATAAGGAGGTTTTCTTGTTAATCTGTGTGTGGTTAGGCTGGGTTTGCTTTGGGTAATGAAGCTTCAACTGTAGGTAATGATATCTGAAGTGTCATTCAGTAAAAAGGATTCTAGTGTAAGGCAACAATGTTGTTCAGCGAAATCTTATTATTGAACTGTCGAGCATTCTACTTGATTTGATGGTTTCACTATTATATATCTAGGATCTGGTTTTTTTTTAAGTCCCATAACTCTAGGATATGAATGAGACCATATCAAAGAATCAACTGGTTATTTTTATTTTTCATACAATATAATTCGACAAAATCACGATTATTAATGTAAAACACCCTTACGTAAAATATGACATCGCCGCATTTTCTTAGCTTTAAATATAAATGATTGGTTTGAATGAAAACGATTTACTCGTAAGATAACATCAATCATAATTAACATAAGTTTGATATGATATGACTCATAGATATATTATGAAAGTTATGAATAATGTGTAATATCCCCCTTAGAGTTAAATCACTGATTTGACTTGGACGTTGACAGAGTGACATGGACTGCCCCCTTGGTATTGTGGTCGCAAGTGCCACAGCTGAGTGTGGGGTTCTGTGTCGAACAAACTGACAATTGGGCCGCTTCCCGTTACAGGGGACTTAGTATTAAATAAATGTTACGCCATGTATTCACTGAGAACAATATTTCGGATACTCAGTTTTTGAAACATCACGTAGATGTTTACAATAATGTTTCGGCAACTCTGCGGTCCACATCATCAGGTGTTTACAATATTTCTATTAATTAATGATGCGCTTTGTTTCAAATCTTTCTATTAATTTAAAAACTGTTTCGTCATCCCATACTATCTCCATGTTTATTAAACAAGTTTCAAGCGCGTCCACACTCGTATGCATCTGTTGCGATACTGATTCGTTTTGCTGCTCCCCATCCTGATCGGGGAGCACAGAAATATCGGGATAAACGCGTAGTGTTAACCGAAACAAATTGTGTTTCTGAAACAATATGATCTGTTTCAGAAACACGTATAATTTGTTTCTGAAACAGTGTTTATAAACAATTGTTTCTCAGTGAATGGTTTACTAAAAGACCTCTGCCTCCCTTTTCGGGGTTTGCAGGTTTGTGGTGTAATGAATGATTCGACGCGGCAGCGCGACGCGACTTTAACAATACGATTTCTAAGAAAACTTCACGGTTGAACAATTACCGGTGTCGCGTCGCGCGACAAGTCGCCCCAGTATGTACGAGCCTTTACCCGGTAGTGTTGTCTATAGAGGAAGACTTTTCTAAACCAATCTTGCCCATATTAGTGCTATATTTAGAGAAAAAAATGCGTTATTTTCCAGATTTATCTGCTTACCTTCAAAAATTCTTGATAAACACCAAATCTCACATTATCAATTGTGACATCCTTATCTAGATAATATTCAGAAGTGATTCGTTGCGATAATTTGACTTATAATAATAATAAAAATTTATTCAGGTAAAAAAATAAATACATAATTATTAATTATTAATTTTATTTTGATAGCTCAAGCTTTAATAGAAATCCACCTAGCTTCTTACGTTTCATGAGTGCCCATGTAGGTTTATGTGAAATAAAATATTTTGATTTTGAATAATATTTCGAAATTATCACTTTAAAGTCAAAAGTTATTTACTTTATCCCGTTACGTGATAAAAATGTCGCCTGCGGAATGTTAAAATGTTTATAATATTATTAAATTCTTATCTTGGAGGGGCTCGTGGCTAAGTAATAACAGCTGTAGGGCTCGATCGAAGGATAAGCTACACTTCCCGCAGTCTGTTCGTGGATGGGTAACCATCCATTACTTAACGAGACCCCGTGCCTCGGAAAGCAGCCGGCTGTCATTTGTAGATCTTTGATAGACGTTACGGGTAGTCAGTTGCCCAAGAGTCTGACAACTAGTCTTACACATGATACCCCTTGGTAAGACTACCTATCTGACTGGGTTGTGGAGGTCAGATAGGACCGTTTTGAAGGCCTGTCAACAAGATACTTAACAAAATAGAAAATAGTCTGCAAATCGACAGGCATGTCACCTCTATTCATACTTTCTTATCTCTCTATCAAGATAGACGAATTAGTAAAGGCACATCTTTCATGCCAATGTTGACTTAAGTTTGATTTGAATTACTTTTTAAATCAAAATAAGATGTTTATTTATATTCATGAGTTTTGATGCTGGAAGTGGGAATGGAGGAAAATATAAACAAAACAATCGAAGGATCAAGATTTTTTTAAATCTGCTTGGAATTTTACAATAACAAAGTGTATTTTGATGGCGACTATTCCATGGGACTCATAATGAGATGATAATATAATCATTGCAAATTTTATTTTTAGTTAGAAAAAAATAAGGCTCCTTTCCACTGCTGGGAAACAGTCTCCCCCGTAGTCTTTCACAAACTTCTTTATGAGTTACCTATAATGTCAATCTGCCATGAATCATAATCAGTCTATAATGTTCTCACTGCTGGCATACAAGCCTCCTCTCATCGAGAGGGAGTGGGCTGTAATCTACCGCGCGAGCTTAGTGCGAGATTTGGATGACATTTTGCACATGGGTAGGACCATAGGACACTTTTTATCCCGATATTCTCACGGGATCGAGAGATATGCGGGTAAAACCGCGGGCCGAAGCTAATCATCATATAAATGAAAGAATTAATACCGTGTTCGAATAAACAATTGTCGATTTATGCCACAGCTCCAAATAAACATTTGGCATGTGTCAAAGCAATGAACATAAAATGAACAGAGTGTAAGTACAATTTTATTTGTTCTCACAAGATTAAGACCCAGCTTAGACAAACAAAACGAATGCTCATTTTCACTAACAGAAGACACCTAAATGAATGCCCAAATAAGAGCGCGCTGTTGGATATTCAACGCTCGGATCAGCGGCGAAAGTTGAAAATCGAACAGCGCACCCATTCCATAGAGTCTAGACAAGTCTATTAGAATATTAGATTATCTGTGCTAGACTTATACAATGGTTACAGTCGTACGCGTTTCAACACTGTTCAGGATTGTATTTAATTAATTACACAATACTAATGTTACAGTTACATGATACCTCCGTTTGTCTATAGGTACAAATTCTATAACATGAGACGTAATCCAGATAGGGGTTAGCGGAGTGTTGTTTTATACCTACCTTTCGCCAGTAAGGACTAAGATATATATAAATACTACGAGACGAGTAAATGTTTTCAAGGAAATATCTTCCATGAAATATCTAGTAGAGGGCGCTATTGACAAAATTGGCAGACTGAGTTAGCTTGGTTGGCCTTTGTCTATCGTCCCCGTCTCACCGTTCACATACCTCAGGCGGACTAGCAGTCGCGCGCGGACTATAGTTATTGCGCCGTTTTCGGTGACTAACAGTCGCGCGCGGACTATACTTGTTGCCCTGTTTTCGGTGACTACCAGTCGCGCGTGGACCATAGTTGTTGCGCTGTTAACGGTGACTAGCAGTTGTGCACGGACTGTAGTTGTTGCGCTGTTTCCGGTGACTACCAGTCGCGCGCGGACTATAGCTGGTTTCAAGGAAAAATCTAACAGAATTAATTATTTCATGTTAATTGACTAATTAGTCCTGAGAACTATTCAAAACTAGTTAGGTACCAATGTGCGCTTTTGTAATTTCTAACGTGGCGATATTATTGTGGACGTCCACGTCCATGTCCATAAAATATAAGTATGGAAATACGTGCACGATATAAAGTTATGGTGGACGGAAATTTTAAAGTGTCTTCATTACATCACGCCTTGTTTCCCGAAAGGTTGGACAGAGGTGCACCTATAGTACGAGTTCGCCCACATTGCACAAGTTATGTTTGAATCCCAGTTAAAAGCGCCCCCTCATCCGGCCCATTGGCATCAACTGGGCACAGCCTTCATATATTTTAATACATTTTACTTCCGTGTGTTATCTGCATTGACGTGGACGTAGACATCCACGATAATATCGTCATGTTAGAAATAATAAATGCGCACATTCAGTCGACAATGCTGATAAAGTAAAAAAAAAAAGCAATACTAAGTAGATGGGATTTTTTTTTCGGTGCGAAATTATCAAAGAGATTAGATAGATTATAAGAATTGCAAAAGAACTCTCAAGGAAGCCCTTCAAAGTATGTCCTATGAGGATTAAAAGATTTTAGGTTTATGTAGACTTAGATTATTAGGAAATTGTATTTTTAGTAGCTAAGATAGGTACAAAGATTTTAGCAAGTAGGATTTATTGTACTATTTTACACCTTTTTACATACCTATTAGATGACCAGATTTTTATAATTAATGTGATTATTTAGAAATTGTATGCTTTACCTCGCCTGAAACACAGGATGACCTAGTTCAGGCACATAACATAACATAACTGAATTTTTCGTAGGTTTAAGAAAAGTATTTCTTGTTTTACCTTTTTACCTCATTCAACTTTTATTTTATTTTTTATTATTATTTAAATAACTTCTCCTGCTCTGGGCGGAGCTAGGGCGTGTCAGACTTTTACTAACTAAAACCCACCCGTGTTCCTTCAATTGCCTGTGTCTTGCCAGGGGCCACGGTAACCCTTTCGGACTTTCCCGCGACCAAGTAGGTCGTTTCTAAGGATAAAACGTTTTTCTTTCCGTAGACGTATCGTTTGGTTTTTCCTTCCAAAAATAGCAACTGTTTACTAATACTTTTTAGCTTCCGGGGTCGTTAAAAACGGCCTTGCGAAGGTATTTTTGGCTTTGAAAAGAAATCCCATAAAAGATAATTATATTATTCCGTTTCATTTCTCAAATAATTATTAGGAAAAATAAAAGAGAGAATTCTTTGATAAATAAATTGAATAGTAATGCTCATTGAAAATATCAGAAGACTAGTTGCTGCCCGCGGCTTCGCCCGCACGGACTCTCATTCTTTTTCTAAAAGAAAAGTAGCCTAAATTACTCCTAATAATATCAGCTATCTGCCATTGAAAGTCTCGTCAAAATCAGTCAAGCCGTTTCGGAGATTAGCCGGAACAAACACACAAACAAAAGCAAAAAAAATTACAGACAAAAACTTTTTTTTTATAAGTAAGTAATAGTAATACTTTCTACGTATACTTTCACATGCATTTTGTAAAAGCTAATAATTTGACATTACAGACACTTCAATTTTATATATTTTCATTTATGTGTAGAAGTATTGCGTATCGTTGCTATGTTACGGTTTGGAGGCTATATATATTATGTGTGTGTGGTGTAAATTCAGGCAAATGATTTATTTTAGCTTTACCTTTAGGAGAGCAATGAACCTACCATGCATGTGGTATTACAGGTGTCCTCCAATTACCAACGACGACCGCAGTGTCTGCTTGATTACCACCTAGACACGCATCATTATGTGCAAAGGCATAACTGTTGTCAAGTGTACCTATTATACGGATTGTGGCGGCATCTACATCGCCACTTTGCGAACTAGGTACACATCACACTGACGCCACGCGAAATCCTGCATCGCGCAAGCACTGTTTACTGCGTGACTATATACAACGTTCCGACATCAATCGTCGGGCAGTTGCCCAACAGATACAACACCCGTCTGGCCGGAGGATCCTTCCTTTTCTATGGAGGGTCAGTGAACTTTACACCCTGTTCCTCATACCCCTAAAGGGTCATCATCATTTGAATCGAATGATGTCCACTGCTGACGTAGGCCTTCCCGAAGCGTCGTCATTTTGACGTGTGTGTGTGTCTCGCATCTATCGGATTCCTGCAGCCTTCTCAAGGTCATCGGTACACCTTGTCCCGGCCTCCCTACGAACACCCCGCCAGATGAGTTTGCACAATTGATCACGTCTACGAACGCTATCTTTAGTGCACCCACTTCAATTGAATGAAAGTCACGCAACGATGTTATCACAGTCTAGAGATCAACCCACACATTGTTCGGTGTGTACTCAGCCCATCTTACACAAACATTTTATCTTACAAGATTAGCAATACTAATGTCAACGTTTACTTATCTTTGTTACGGAAATTACGCTTGATTTTTCATTCATATTTGCATAAAGAATTAGAAGATTTAAATGTCGAATGAGATTAAGGCTTGTGTTCACCAACTTTCAAACCACCGGTTACGTATTAAACAGTTGGTTTATGTCAAATTTCCTAAGGAAATTTTGTATATAGAACTGATTAAATATCTTAACAGTTGATTTAAATTTTGGTGACCACAAGGCTAAAAGTGATATAGAATATAGAATTTTTAAACTTAGAATGTTTTTGCCCGCGTTGATTACGAAATCACGGGAAATCTATTTCCATACTAACGTCTAGCCCCTTAGAGTTCGTTTTCGTAAAAATCTATTTGTTCAGTCAACCTCACGTCGATGGTAACAATTAGACTTTGACAGCACCATTATTGCATAGTGGTAAGGTCGGCTTTCGTAGCTCAACTGTTACACTTGATTTACGAAAACCGCCTTTACCCGATCTAATCCGTAAATGCCGATCTATTCTGTCAAAATCTCACCGTGAAAACTTAGGTGAAGTGAGCTGTCAATAGTGTCAATCCCAGGCACCAGGGTAAAATGACAGCTCTGTTGGGGTTTTGTGGTCGTTGACGGATACCCTGGTAGTTATTATTAATTCACACCAAACCACTAACCTGTGAAGTTCAACTGTTTATTGGTGGAAACTGTTTAGTTATCTAACCCGCACTTAATGTAGCGACTGAATGTAAGTAATTACTGCTGTGTAAGCATTATTGGTTCGTCCAACCTTCAAGCTCACTTCACCTAAGGCCCTGTCCTGCGTGAGCGACGAATACGACGCGACGCGATGCTACACGCGACAAAAATATCCTACGTGATTTTGGGCATTACTTCTCGAATCATGGAGAAGTACAGTACAATTTTGCTTGAAAGTTCATTCTTTCAACTTCTTTGTATTAATAAACGATTCCTATAATGCTTATGTTTTTTGTCCCACAATAATCTTTGCTCACGCACTGCGGCTTTCGAAAAAAAATCGAATAATTACAAGAAACATTATTTCAAGGCACGATTTGAAGGTAATTCTTGTGTCCTGGTCCGGTGCCAGAGTACTAGACCTTCCGCAGTAGTGACCAAGAGGCTGTTACCGCTGCCCCGTACCCGCTGCATCAGGGAGGCGATACGCTTTCGCATGACTGCATAAAAGTCGTCTATACGTGCCTCTGCGAACAAATATTGTGTGTGGTCAGTCAGTCAGTCAGTCACTGAACAGTATGAAAAGAGTAAATTTTTTGGTATGCAGATAGCAAATATAAAACTAACTGTATATTACTTATGTCATAAACGTATAACGGCTTATGACTTTATTTAGCGTCTTAGACGGTTTTATCTGTCCTTCTCCGGGTTTTATATAAAATTATGTTATCTTAAGAACAAGACAATCTTTGCTTCTCAATCAAACATCATTAAAAAAAAAATACCATACTTTACTTTAAGTTTTAATAAATTCACATAATCATGTAAAAAAAAATATATAATAAATCCATATATTATTTTTGAAAATGGAAAATTAACGATCCTTTGAAATAAAGATTCATTAAAATCAAGTCGAATATCAATAGGTATTTTATGCATCACATGTTACTTAATTTATTTTGAAAGAAAAATATACGCGTAATTAATTTTATTTAACGAGTTGCTTTTTTATTTATCTATGAAAATAAAATGTGTGAAGTTGTCTTATTTTTACTTGAAAAACATTACCTTTTCGAAACAATAGATGCCTCTAATAAATAAAATAAGGCGTATTTTTTGTATTAATACTTTTAAAACGACAAAGCGTGTTTTTGTATTCGGACATATAATTATTTTAATAAAACACAAAGATATATAATTCAAATGTTAATTTAATAATATGCTTTGCATAAAATAGTCAAATGTCACAAGGTAACATAATAATATTATGCGACATCAAAAGAAATTATATTTTTCTTTAATTTACAATAAAATACTTGATATGTCAAGCTACACAATTATTTTAGTACTTTTGTCTGCCTCTTAACTATTTCTTTCCCTCCTCACAAAAGATACCATCTCTATAAAATATGCACTGACATATTTTTATCTCTAGACTGTACTACACTCTTAGCCTTGTGTGGGATCACATGTCTCACATAATATTTGTAAAGCACACCTTCTAGTATATAAACAAAAGGATAATAAACGTATTATTGATATCCTTAGAACGGTCTTTACTTTGGTGTTCATTCCAAACCCTAACAGAACATCTGCTGGCATTATTTTTATCGTGTAATAATGTAAAAGCAGAATTTTATCGCAGGAGTATTTTTACATATGTATACGACCTAGGCTAGACGAAGGCAGTCTATGTAAAATACTGCTATCCTATATATCCAGCTGCATTAATATATAGAGTGGAAGCCAACCCCAACATAGGTTTTAAATTTTCTGAGGCTGAGGCTTACTATACTTCCTTGGTATACTTTTCCATGAATGTGATGTGTTTGCGGTTGAATGGAGTAAAAATATGCGTATGTGTCTGGTGTTCTGTGAGAGAAAGTATGCAAGGGCGTCACGGTTCCATGTTAGTTTTAATTAAATTATATGAAAATTGTAAATATTAATATTTTTTTTGTTTCTATGTTAAGTAATGTAATTGGTGTTGTACCGTTTTAATTAACTATAATAAATAAATAAATTTATATATAAATACATATAAATAAATATATTAAGGGGTATATAGTATAGGAAGGGCTAGGCTGATGATAAGTAGGCTCGACTCACACAAAACTTCAACCTTGTCATAATTACGATGCGTGGCGACGTTGAAATGTGACGCGCCAACGAACTAGAGTACTACAAGGATATTTTGGCGTCAGGAAACCGCACATCGTGAGGAAACCGGCATGTCTTTGAACTAAAAATTCAAAGACGTGATGGGAAGTAGTTCCAATTTCAGCTACGCTTCAAAATAACCTTTTAGACGCCTTAAGCCGAGGTCCATACCCTACCGGTGCCCTTAGCGTATAGTCGATTACTTAATAAATTGTATGCCCTACCTGAACGCCTTAATTTATTAAGGCAACGATAGCAAAAACCTGCTGGTTAAGCAACAACCTCCTAGGTTGACGAACGAGGGGCCATTCGCAAAAAAAAACCTTGTAGCGTTGTAGTTTAATGTGACAAAGTCCAAAACTTCATCATTGGAGTTAAGTTAGTTTAATGTGGCAGTCCAGATTTACCTACAAAACATTTAACTGGTTTCTCAAAATATCTAGAGCATTCACGTGGAACGAATAGTGGTCAGTAATCGATACTGGATGAACATCAATCATTCTGGGAGATCAAACGGAGTTCGATCTCTGATTGTAACTGCTCAATGTCCTGCATCCGACAAAAACTAGATGATCTTTCTTAGACCCGAGAGAAAGACCCGAGAAAGTAGGAATTCAGCATGTATCGGAAAGGCATAGTTAACCATCAAATTGAACAACTTTCTCCATGGCATCAAAAAAATCAACTGATACAAAACTTCAGTAGGTACTCGACCCAAATGTACGGGTTTATCTTATATGGATAAAATTGGACACTACGTAAGCCCTATTTTATCCAGTAGGGGCGTAGCTGTAGAGATTATGGCCTGTATGGTTTGTGATATGCGCTCTTTATGTTAATAAGATGATGAATGAAGAATAGCATGGCATGTAACACCTTAAGACCCTTTTCTGATTTGTCGGTACAGCAGCGGTGCGACATCAGCATGCTCGGTATACGCGGTACCGATAGCTTACCGAGCGCCTATATTTCAATTGATCCTTTTTTTTCGTTTTGGTATGTGCGACACATACCGAGCTAATCAGAAAGGCTCAATTGAAATATAGGCACTCGGTAAGCGCTCGGTAAGCTTTCGGTACCGCGTATACCGAGCATTCTGATGTCGCACCGCTGCTGTACCGACAAATCAGAAAAGGGCCTTAATAAGCATAAACTACCTATACAAGTTTTTGCAAATAAATTAATCTGAATATGAGGAGAAAAGTTCAGACGGTCAGCCTGCGGGTTGACAAGCGAGAGCTAGAATAAAATATAATAAAACATAGCTCCAATTCTAAGAATAATTAGACTTTATATAACATATGGAAATGTTTTATTCGTCCCGGTAGGTGCAGTAGGCTCCCGTGAAGTCTATAGTACCCACGTTCGTAACGTAGTGACATAGTTCGTTTATTTTTCAGTAGAACAACAACTGCACGGTGGAATACGTTTTTCTTGGAACGAATTCAACCTGCTTTTACTGGTTTAGTAGAAGTAGTTACTCAATTAATTACGACTTACCTTGTGAATGTTTTCGTTTAGAAACAGCTTTTGTATAAAGATGGTACATAATAAAGTTGCGATGTTATTTTAAGGCTTGATTAGCAATAGTTCAACATTAAGTAAAAGCTTCTATATATTTATGTATGAAATGCAATTATTTATTCTGTAAATAGGATATCGGGCGTACAGGCGTGTGATGTTATAAAACTGTGCGTTTTCAGGTTTTCCGTTTTAGTTTTCTTTACTATTGAGCTCATAATTCCTATGACCACATAATATTTTTTTTTTGCTACATTTTACTTGTGTAATAGATATGGCTTTCCCTCTATTAGATAACTGGTGAAATGTGGGTGTACTATAGGTATACCTCTGCCTAAACCTTCGGGAAAAAAGGTGTGGTGTTAAAAGTTGATAAACATATTTTAGAGGCATGAGGAACAGGGTGTAAAGTTCACTCATGCTCTATAAAAAAAGGAGGATCCTCCGACCAGACGGGTGTCGTGTTTGGCGGGCAACTGCCCAACAATTAATGTCGGATAGTCTTATATATGTTGATCGCGCGGTAAGCTCTAATTAGGCGATGCAGGATTTGTGTGACGTCAGGTCTTTGATGCGTAGCTCGCATGTGGCGTTGTAGATGCAATATAAATCAAACAGTATTTAACAATTTAACTCCCTTACAAAATGTATGCCAGTAACAAAGTTTCGCTTAAATTGCAACGGACTTTAGAACTTCTGAATTTCGGACAGACGGTTAGACATTTATCATTTAAGTCTGGGTCAAGTTTGGCTCCCTAAAGATTTCTCGATGTCTTGCGAAGGGTATTTAGTGATAAAATTGTTGGTAGTTTAGCTAAAGATTTTCAATTTACGTAAGAAAGGTCAGTTCGTGTATTGTATTGTTTGTTTTCTGGTGTTTTGAGTATACTTACGGTTTTTACTACCTACCTATACAGGATGTATCAGAAAGTTATGGTAAAATTTAAGGATGTGGTACAGACCATCAAACTGAACAAGTATCTGCATAGGACTGCTTTACTCAGCGTCCAGCGCTCGGTGTGTTAACACGTCGTGTACGGGTTCGCGACAAGTCAATCGTCATCCTGAGGATGCCTCGTTGAGAGGTGAAACACGTGTCGATTTCTTACAGGGGTTTTTAAGACTCTTTAAGAATAGTAAAGCGGAATAGTTTACTAAATATATCTACGTCTATTGTATTTTTTTAAGATCTAGGCCAAATATTTTTTGATATTCGGATAGCTCATGAGTCATGACCTAAAGAGTTGCATAAAGAATATGAATTAAAAATCTTTAAAAAAACCGCGACATCTCGCGGGTTAAAGCTAGTAGGTGATATTCATACTTAAGATCATAAAGGCTCGTTCACACTGGCGCGACTTGTCGCGCGACGCGACACCGTTAATTGTTCTTCCGTGAAGTTTTCTTAGAAATTGTATTTTTAAAGTCACGTCGCGCGACAAGTCGCGACAGTTTGAACGAGCCTTAAAGCAGTTATCTAACATTATAACTATTGCCCGACTAGAAAAAAAACCTAAAACAAAATTGCGTCTGATAAAATGTTATGACACTATTTAGATAGCCCTATATCGCCCTCAATACAAATGGAACCCTAAATTGAGCCCAATTCACGCCTAAACGGCTAACATTGAACAAAACCTGACGTATCCCTAAAAACTATTGAAGATAAGAACTTCGATACAGTTAAACCACAACTGAAATTCAGAAATTTTAAGTTTTTTTTTAAAATACTTTAGTGTAAATGTATGAATCTAATCATGGTAATACAAAATAGATAAGTATTTCCTTGGTTGTAACAGCTCTAGGTAAGTTAGATGTAAGCACCACGTGTTAAATTACCGATGATAGGCGATGATTGCCGAAGCGCAGACTTTTACAACAATATATAAATATATAATATAAATAATAGACAATCGCCAATGCTTATCAATATGCATAACACATTATCCTCGATTTCCATAGCCATATCAATTGAGATTATTGCGATCGGAGCTGACAACGTGACAAGTTACACAGTATTAACATAATAAATCAATTTGATACATGAAACGAATTGTCATTACAAAAGAAGGAATAACTTTGGAAGAGTGTTTGTGTGTGAAAATGTGGAACTCTCCGCCAGCGTTTGTGTTCTCTTTAAGATAGTTAATTGATTCAGGCGTGACTTGGCGGAAATGCATTATAAAATACAATAGACGTAGATATATTTAGTAAACTATTCCGCTTTTCTATTCTTAAAGAGTCTTAACAAACCCTGTAAGAAATCTACACGTGTTTCACCTCTCAACGAGGCATCCTCAGGATGACGATTGACTTGTCGCGAACCCGTACACGACGTGTTTACACGCCGAGCGCTGGACGCTGGGACAGCGCAGCGCAGCGCTGCGCTACTAAATATCTACGTCTATTGTATTTTGTGGTCTCTTTCACAATATAACTCGTCGACTTTCAAAAATAACAAGACTGAACAGGCATCTTTTGGGCACACTTCATCCATCGTAGACCTCATCCATCGCAGTCCATCAGGTGAGATCTAGGTCGAGAGCACGCCCATTCCGCAATAAAAAGAACATTAAGAAGTCTCGATTTGCGCTATGATAAAAATATTTGGTTATATTTAAGTCCCATGTAATAGGGGGTGAGGCTATTGCCATTAACCGGGCACAAATCCAGACTACGGGCAAGAAATTGAGAAATTCCAGATGGAAAAACCCATTAATACTTTGCTCAACAGACTCCGGGCTGCTACTGAGAAATTCCAGATGGAAAAACCTAATAACACTGCGAGACTGCTGAGCGTGGGGTCCTGGGTTCGATTTGGAGCTCCACGCTCAACGAATATTCGCATTATATCGGTGTTTATTACAAAAACGAGATTTATGTCGCATTGAAGCCAATTATTAAAATAGTTGACAGCTAGATACAATAAAATCAATCTGCCTAGACTTTTCCCGCCCATTTTGGGTTCGGCTTCCAGTCTAACCAGATGCAGCTGAATACCAGTATTTTACATGAAGCGACTGCCTATCTGACTTCCACAACCCAGTAACTGGGTAATGTAAAGATGGTCACACATCCAGGGACCAAACCGGCAAGCGTAGCTTAACTGATCGATCGACCCGTGCGGATGTTATTACTTAGCCACGAGCTCAGCTAGTTTTTTTTTTTAACCACAACGGGGAATTTCTTGGCCTGAATCTCACTTGATAGTAAGTGATGATTAGGCCGAAGGTGGAAGCAAGCGTCACCCGGAATCCTCAACCACAGAGGAACTGGCTATCTTAGCTCTAACTGCCGAAACACAACAATGCTGCTAACACGGTGATAGCTGACCAGGCGGACTTAGAACAAGCCCTACCACGAAACAAACCGAGCAGAAAAAAAATACAATAGAAATAGCATGACAAATATTCACATAACGTATCGACGGAGAGATGAACCGGGATGAACAAATTGACTCCAATGCGACAACGCGTCGAATTGGATCCGTCCATAGCAATAATCCGATAATAGCATAATTCTGTTATGCATGGACTTAATGTGGCAGAATGAGAGACTTGAAGTGAGTTTTCGTGTAAAAGGGGATAAAATGAAATGAACTATAACGACACAGTTCTAGGTATCATAATGACTACACAAAAGTTCACTTTATACTTGTGCTAATGACAATTAGATTAGCATATAATCAATGAACTTCATGGTGGTTTCATAAGCCACAGCCTTCACTGAGTAGAGACCTGACTCTCAGCTGTGGGAACTAAAAAAAATGATATATGATGATATTTATTTTAGTTATTGTGTACACGTATTTGTTTTTATTATCACTTGATGAGGTCAGTGTTTCCAAGAAACAAATATTATTGGTTGATTAGGTGTTATTGTATAATCCCAATGATTATATATTATTATATAAATTATAATTTTAAAGTATTATATAAATTATAATTAAATATTATTATATAAATTATAATTATATATTATTATATTAATTATAATTATATAATAGATTATTATAAATATTAATTACAACAATGAACTGCCTCGTTGGTCTAGTGGGCGCAAGCGCTACGGCTGAGCATGAGGTTCCGGGAAACTGGGAATCGAATTCCCAGTTTGGCCACAGTCTTATTGGGCTTTTCCATCTAAAATTTCTCAGTAGCAACCTAGAGTCTTCATTTGTGTCCGGTTGATGGCAATAGGCTCGCCCCCTAATACATGGTACTTAAACATATCTTGTGGGGGGTACTATAGCTACACCTCTGCCTAACCCTTCGGGGAATACAGGCGTGATGTTATGTTATGTAATAATAATTCCAACTATTACTAAGTAAGTAAGTTATACATTGAAGGCTCACAAGTAACTGCCATACAATTGGCCGTATTCCAATCAATACTGTTAACGATAATTGATTTATCAGATATCCCCAATCTCAGTAGATTGCACCCATTAACCAAATGGAGCAGAAACTTCAAGACAATGATGACCTAATGATATAATTGGCGGTGTAATATTGTTGCTTACAGTCGTACACACAGCAAAAGTAATGAGAAAGCATCTTATCTACTAATAAGGCAGAAAATTTACAATTAGAAAAAGTATAACTTGGTGGTAGAAGCCTTACCTATACATACCTAAAAGTTCATCATTCTCCTGCCCTTATCCCAATTTATTTGGGGTCGGCGCAACATGTCTTTTTCTTCCATACTTCTCTGTTAGTCGTCATCTCGGTAGTCACCCCCTTTCTAGCCATATCATCTTTCACACAGTCCATCCATCGTTTCTTTGGTCTTCCCCTAGTCTTATAGCCATCGAAATTCATACTAAAAACTTTCCTCACGACATTTTCCTCATTCCTCCGCATCACATGCCAACCGATTTCCGCACAACTTTTCACTCACCGGTGCCACTTTCAGACTTCCTCTTATGTACTCTTTTCTCATTCTATCCATTCGTGTAACACCACATATCCCTCTTAGTCTTCTCATCTCAGCCGCATGCAATTGCCTTTCATTCATCCCTTATTCAACCTAAAAGTTATGTTTTCCAAATACACATAATATATACATATTTACAGAAACGAAAGACTTTTCTCAGTAGCGACCCGGAGTCTGGATCTGTGCCCGGCTGATGGCAAAAGGCTCGCCCCATGTAATAGGACATGGGACTTAAAAAACATTACTGATTAAATGTGTATGTACTATAGTTACACCTCTGCCTAACCCTTAGGGGATTACAGGCGTGATGTTATGTTGTGTGAAAGTCTTTAAAGACTTGTGAACATTGTCTTCGGATGAAGACTTCAATGAACCAGCGCGTGGCGCACGTCCTAGCTTCGGTTCCTGTAACCACGCACTGTATATCATTGTTTTACGCCAAATGCAGCCAGACTATCTAAGTATCTTCTCATTTTATTCTCGGAGTGTAAACCAGAGACCGAAACCGGTATGATGAATACGGGAACTTTTTCGGTTTATATTTTTTACAGGTATTTTTAAAGGTTACCTTATTAAAACCAGTATTTATGCCAGTTACCGAAATCAAAATTTCCTCTTGGTGCGCGCATCGCCTGTGTGTGTAACCAGTATTAAATCGGTAATCTAAAAGTGGTAGCATGTTTCTTCTTCTTGGTTACCCAGATAGCGGTAACCTTAGTCGTAGAAGTAACCAAGATTCTTCTGTTCCGTAACTTTTAATGGTTATTGGTCCCTGCTGTAAACTATCTTTTTTACCCGACTACGGCGAAGCAAAAAGGAGGGTTATGATTAAAGTAAGTTAAAAAAAATCATTTATTCGAGAAGACTCGAAGTCATATCAAATTGCAACCGGTTCACGTCGTCAATCGACATTTCACCGTCACTACCCCAGAATTGATCACCAAAACCCACCCGTAGCGTACGCCACCGTACGTACCTTACGCCACCATACGCCATTATTAATTACACGCGACAGAATAAAGCCATAACTCGTGTGCCGAAGCTTGCCCATTTGTTCAACTCTGTTTACCGCACGTTCCATATACTTCGTCGCGCTATCGACATTGTTATAGATGACGCAAGGCTTGTCATATATCATTACTACAGAGCTGTTTGTGTGATTTGTTGTATGAAGGATGTTTTGTAGGGTTGAATTTCAGAAGGAACACGTGTTTTTAATAGTTATTTATGCAACTGTTGTATAATAAGGGTAATTAAAACACGAATGTGGGTTTATAGTATCACATGAGTGTTTTAATACTTAATTATATACAGTTGCATACAAGACTTTATCTACACCCATGATATGAATCCTCTATAGAAGTTTCTGAAACAGTTAGCTATTGCCAACATTTTTTTAACATTTTTCGGTTTTTTTTTTCGGCGGATAAAATTTATTCCTGTTTGTTCGAATCCGCCCTTAGTCAAGTCTTCTGTCTTGTTGTACGGTGGTTGAATGAGTGAAGAGATACAACGTGTTTGCTTTTGATGTCTCGTAACGCTAAGGTTATATATGCTGTAAGTATTGTTTTCACTGTTACATGTATCTTGTAGCTAATCTGTAAACAGCGATGTGGGCTGCAATACTGTCTATAAATTTTATGTATTTCTTGTTTCTATATTTTATATCGTAGCTGTTTGTTATACTTTAGAACACAAATAAAAATAAAGTAAAAATAATACAAAAAGTCCTAGAACAAGTGTTCCAAAAATTCATAGTTTCGAACATAACATACGACTCTCGCCGTGTGTATCTTAGTTTCATTGATAAGTACGAGTTTTTTTTTCACGTAAGTTTGTTTTACATAATAAGTATAAATAATGTCGAATTTGCCTTTGCCAAATGATTTTATATGAAAATAACTGATATGCAAGTTGATTTTTGACATGGTCTCATTAATACCCTACAGTTATGGGATATCAAAAGTAACATCATGTTGGATAGACAATAAAAGTATGCTTGTTTTTTTACAAATGGTGATTTATGATGCTTTGACATCTCGGAGTTCTTTGGGGTCGCTAGTCATACTTGCCAAAACAAAAGTATCGCAAAATACTATTTAAAAAAATAACCCAGCTTATAAACAGCAGATACCTTCATAACATAATATCGTTGATTAATAACTCCGTTCGAAAAACAGGTTCCCAATAATATCACATTGTCAGCATATTTTCGGTAGGAATATTATTATTTCCCGCAGTTCATTACGTTCATTTTTCATTGTGAGACATCGCGTTGACACACGAGAGCCGACTGGCAGAATTATTTCTGACGTTTATAGGAAATAGATAAACTTACTAGACCTATATTCGAGTTATCAGTAGTTGGCAGTCATCAAAATCGAATGTACGTCATTTATTATTCTTAACTCCTTTTTTAATTTAAATACTCATTAATTACTATTCATCATAATTTTTTTTTCTTTTTTTTTGGTATTGGAGGTCAGATAGGCAGTCGCTCCATTGAAATATTGGTATTCAACTGCATCCGGTTAGACTGGAAGTCGGCCCCAACATGGTTGGAAGAGCTAGGTAACTTGGTTGAAATTATATTTTTAATTATTAGAATATAAATAAATATAAAATCATTTAAAAATAATAGCCCACCGGTATCGGGAACAAGGTCCAAGCTACCGGCGGCTCCTGAGAGAGGAACCTCCTAACGATGCGAGCCGTGTCCAGAAGTTCCGTTCTTTGGATCAAGCCCTGGGTCCAACTGCCCAACGAGAGCCTCCGCAGGTATTCGGCGATCGAGGTCTTGGCTATTGGGTCGTTGGCTGTCACGACTATCGGCACAATGATCGCTGAGTCCACATCCCGCATGTCAACAACCTCGTTTAACGTTCTCGGCTTATTATAATAATTATTAACTTTTTATTATAACCTTAGATGTCATATACAAATATACAATCTAACACTAAATGAAATGACTAATATTTTACAAATAAATATATTAAAAAAATGGTGTTTGGGGGAGGCCGATGTCCAGCAGTGAACGTCTTTTGGCTAAAATAATTATGATGACGAGCCCTATATACTGAGAGCCACATGACTACAAGACTCCGAAACGCTATTCACTATAATGTCGAACATTAAGGACTAACATTGTAGATTTTTTGGATTACATTATTATTATAACAATTTTGGCTGAAATTCTTAGACAAACCATTTTATTTAATGCTCAAGTTTCGCGTTACTTTAACAAAATTCATGTTATGTAGTCTAGATGCGTGGTGTGGAACAAATGACATGTTCCACCTACTTGGGTGCTGGCTTGGCTAATTGGCTCATTGGCTGTGACATTTGAGGCGGATCCTAATTTATTCATGTTACATACTATTCTTGGAATTTGAGGAACTGGGGTATTTTCTTCAATTACATGGCGTGTGGAGGCAAATTAGTATTAAACAGGCGTAGTTAAAGTTTTCAGTGAGTTGCTAGTTTTTCTTCATGTATGTAGGTACATATTTTATTTCTGATCTTTTGGTATTATTTATTTAAGGTGAATGCGCCGCGAAATTCAAACTTTCTTACGTTTTTTGCAATTTGCGGGTCAGTGTCAGGTTGTATGTTAATTAAAATATGATTCGCGACCATAAGAAAAGATCGCTTTACAGAATTATAATCATTAGCATCAACAATACAACTCCTTAAGTTAGAATAATCCTCAAATGTCATGATTTCATGAAATAGTCATTCAAAAGCATTATATTTTATGAACTTAGAGAGACAGGCCAACGACTTCGCAGAGCAATCGAATCATATGGAAAATTCAGACTCCAGACTAACTTGATAAATTATTTGAGTAATTGAATAAAAAATGAAACTATCTCAAATGAAATCAAAAATTAAAACAATGAAAAGTAAAATGACCATTTCATGCCGAAAATTATCTTCGACGTTACAGTCCGTTAGATTTTTTTCTATTTTTGGGCTTCAATTGAGCATTATAAGCATGTCAACGGACCCGACATTATGAAATGAATCATGCTTTTATTCAGTAAATTCTCTTTCATGTCAAATCAGGAATATAGCAAGTAACCTTATTCTTCCGATTTCTTCATTATTCAGGCCTAAGCTTAATTAATAAAAGGCACGAACAACATTTTTCTAATATCTCCATCCCTCTCTGACCTCAAAGCATTGTATCTTTCTATGCCTTTCTCGTAACAGTAACAAATGACCGTTTTTGTACAGTTCGGCACACAAGCGTTAGCTAAGTACAATACAGTTGTGGACATAATTACTTAACACATTAATCTTGGAAAAACCACAGAACTATATCATTTTTTTTGTTCGGTAAATCATAATTTTCTTGTTTTGTTTTTCGATAATAATATTGATTTCTTAGTTATTCTAGATTATTTTTCGGCGCATTGTATCATGTATTCAGTAGCGATAAGTCTACATCAAGACATTTTTGCCGCAAACAGACTTGGGGTACCTAGGATTTGGAAAGTGCATTTATCAATATGTATTTATGTACGTACTGATTTTATATAATAATAAACTCTGTTCCACATCATAATGCATGGAATTTAGCTATAAGCATTCGCAATTTTAATTTTATTTTTGCAAAGTATTAAAAGATTGCAAAAAAAAAGATGCTTTTTTATTTTAATTTTTTTGTTTTTATTTTTATTTTATTATACGTCCTGATTTATCTGAAGCCAGTACGTTTCCTGTCCAGGCCAATTTACTGTAACTGTTTCGTTGGTCTAGGGGTCGTAAGCGTGAGCATGAAGTCCTGTGTCCGATTCCCAGGTCGAGCAAAGTGTTATTGGGTTTTTCTATTTTTCAGTAGCAGCCCGTAGTCTGGATTTTTGCCCGGTTGATGGTAATAGGCTCGCCCCCTATTACATGGGACTTGAACATAACTGACGAAATGTGGGTGTACTATAGGTACACCTCTGCCTAACCCATCGGGGAATAAAGGCTTGATGTTTTGTTATGTTCATAATTGAGTGGTTTTTGAAGTTACTGGTATATGAGTTTTATATTGTATAACAAAGGTATCGTAAAATATTTTCTACAAAATCTCCGTTTCATTGAACTTTAGCTAACTTTTTCGCACTTATATAACTTTATTTGAAGTCGGCAAAGTTTTGTGATTCGCGTTTCTTTTTCCTCGAAGCCTTTTCAGTTTTTCAGCCTGAAGTAACTGATTCCATTATGTTTTTATGCCTCATTTTCGCGTTCAGTTATCGCTATTAGTAACTACCATGTTTTGTTTAAGAAATTATTAGTTAAAGTTACGTGATTTTAGATTGTGATTATAAGTAGTTTAATATCGATTAAAAACAAAATAGTTCTCACCTCAAAATACCTCTTCTATCGTCCTATCTCAGACCCATATCTGCATGTTCCTTATCTGACCTAGATTGTATCTAGACTTTGACCTCTGAGTTTGTTTCGGTGTTTCTTCTCAGAGTAGGATAAGAAAGACCCACATTATCTTCTTTTTTTTAAGGGTTATTTAGGTCTATGCGATTATTGAGAAATCCAACCTTGATAGCAGCAAACAATTTATTTTACCAAAAAAAAAAACATGAAATAACGTTCAAAGAGATGAATAATATCAGTATTAGCTACAGGTGATCGATCGGTAATATATTCTAGACACGCTCGAGTCGCTTTAGTTTACTTAAGGTAACAAGGTTTTTATTCAATTTATACTTAATAGAATCTATATACACTTTATGAGAACCTTACTTTTCAAGTTTTATCAAACTGTTTTTGGCAAAAGAATAATATAACGTGACCTTTAATTTTCACTAGCCTTTGCCCGCTTCACCCACATGTATCTCGAAAATTATCCCACGGGAACGTTCTACCGGGATTATAAGTACCCTGTGTGTTAATACAGGTAAACAATGTATTAATTCCGTAATACATTGTTTTCATATAACTCTATTGATTTCCGCGGCGCACGCCAACTCCAGTCGCGTGTCGGCATTTTTTTTTTCGACATCTTCAATAATCATTGTATTGTATTGATGATTTTTTGATTACCTATAATTCTATAAATAAATATTCTATAAATAAAATAAAATAATTCGGCCGCGAATCATATTTAGATCAACTTATAAGTAGAGCTGCAAATTGCATAAAACGTAAGGAAATTTGAATTTCGATGGCTACCCCTGATGCTGTCGCCTTAAGCTATGGAGTATGAATATATATGACAATCTTTAGCTTTGACCAAAATTTAAAAAAAAAAATCTTTCTAAAGGTCAAATTAAAAGTAGTACGATCAAAAACGATCCTTGCTATAAATTCGGTAAGGTGACTTTGTTTTTAAAGTATTTGTTTTTATAACTTAATATTCTTTTCTTTGGAAAGTTACGTTCGGTTATCTTTTGAAAAAAGATTTTGTAAAACGCGAATTTACTATTCCATTAAATCGGGTTACTTTAGTTAACCTCCTTAAATAAACTAGTCAATGAGATGGAAAAACGAACAAGGTTTCTTTGAAGGTACCGAGAATATAACTGAATAAGTATGTGGGTTGTTTAACAAAGGGATGTTTGAGATTTGTGTGAGTAGTAGGTATAAAATACAAGAATAAAAAATACTGATTTCTAATCCATGGCTCATTATTTTTTTTTTCAGAATAATCTTTACTATAAAAACACCAACCAATAATTGATGAAAAAAACCCGATTCAGTATAGCTTGAAATAACAAGAAAAAAAAAAATACATTATCAAAAAATATATAGGTATAAGTTATCTTTTTGTTTTTACTAACCCATATGGATGTTGCTTATCCGAATTAAAGATTATTTTATTTTATTTTTTTATTTAAAAAAAAAAAAATATGGCCAAACAGTTTATAAGAATAAAATGTTTGAATTTTCTAGTTATTTAAAAAAATACTGAATCGGTTTCAGCTCCTAAAACATTATTATTATTTTTTACATCCTGTACATTGCGAACGCGTACCAAAGGTATACGCTTATGTATATATACGTCCGTCACTTAACGGTAACGTAGGACCGACAGTAACAAAACCAATTTTCTATTTTAGGTTTATCTTTTTAAAGAAAATCGCAAATCTGCGCGGTAGGGTTGTTTTAAGTTTCATTTTCTGCTGTGTTAGACATCTATACATAAATCTATACAAATGAATAAAATTGAAGTGTATGTTTATAATGTCAAAATAGTAGCCTTTTACTAAATGCAATGAAAGTCTAAGGTATCTATAACAACTTTTTTTTTTTTCTTGTCGGTCTGATTGCTCCGGCTAATCTCCGAAACGGCTGGACCGATGGGACTTTCACTGGCAGATATCTGATGTTATAAGGAGTAACTTAGGCTACTTTTATTTTAGAAAAAGAATTAGGGTCATTAGTATTGATTAGAAGGTCAGCAGCTAGTCAATGGTAATATTGTAAAATGCGAAAGTAACTGTATTTGTCTATTTGTTACCTTTTTCCGCTTTAACGACTGACCGGATTTAGATAAAATTTGACACCCGGGTATACCATTACCTGCGTTAAGACTTTTTATCCCGATAGTACGTTCCCATGTGATAATTTTCGACCTCAACGAGGGCGAAGCTGCGGTCAAATAACGTAGTTTACCTATAACTATTATTTTAAGTGAGCAAATCAAATAAAAAGTGTTTCCGATGTAAGAAATTAGCAGGGGTGTGTGCCTCACGGCTGCACCAAAAAGGCGCAGTTAAGCAGTGTCATTTTCATTCACTTATATAAGGTGCTATAAAAATATCTGCCACGGCTTCAATGAGAGGTAGTATTGTGTTTAAAGATAACAATAGTGAAGAAATTTCGTACCCCGGCACAGTTAAATCAATTTGAGAAAATAAAGTAGTTAAATAAACATTGACTCTACTCTGCATAACGTGTTTCACAAATTACGCGCGAAGTGCACTTCGTCAATGAAAACAACTGCTATCTCTTTCCATCTGTTCTGTGAATGAAAACTGAAATCAGCTGACTAGTTCGTCACTTGCAAATTTATACGTACAATTTTTTGTATGAAAAAAAATATGACACATGATCAATAATTTATCTTTACTATTGTAATCTATAAACACAATACTATCTCCCATTGCAGCCGTGGCAGATATTTTTATAGCACCTTATATAATAATAATCTACACAAAACTAAACAATGTTCCTCATCCGTTGCCATGTTCAACAAGTACTTAAATTAATTGTTTTCCTTAACAGTGAAACGATAATACAGATTGTTTACAGAAATGTCTATGTGACAAAAAGTATTCATGTAATCGACACTACGTCGACAAGAGCCAATTTTGTCATGTTTGTGTTTGTTTGTGTAAACAATTATACTTAATTGACTGATGTTTAGACACACTATACTCTGTTCCTTTTATGATGATACGACATAGTTATGCAAGCATGAGGTCCTGGGTTCGATTCACAGCTGGGGAAAGTGTTATTAGGTCCATTCTATCAGGAATTTCTCAGTAGCAGCCCGGAGTCTGGATTTGTAGCCGGTTGATGGCAATAGGCTCGACCCCTATTACATGGGTCTTAAACATAACTGGTGAAATGTGGGTGTACCTACTATGGGTTAACCTCCGCCTAACTACGGGGAATCAAGGCGTGATGTTATGTTATTATAGTCACTAGATCACGCATACAGTAAGACAGGTCCGAAAATTCATGGTCGTTCAGCGAGTCATGGAAAACGCTATGCGGAGTCTCTTTATGTGATCGAATAGAACAAGGTGATCCAGCAGAGGACCAAGTTCGACATAGCTCACAGAATAAGCAAGCTGAAAGGGCAATCAGCCGGCCATGTTAGCTGTAGAACCAATTACTGTAGACGTGTTCTTGAGAGGACGCCGTGAATCGGCAAACGAATAGTAGGACGCCCTCAGACTGGGTGGAGTGACGATCTTCGCAGGGTAGCTGGAGCAGTTGGATTAGAGATGAGTGACGTGCGATTGGAGAGGTCCATGTCCACCAGTGGACTGTTATAGGGCGATGATGATTGTCATAAACATGACATCACGCCTTGTTTGCCCAAAGGGTTGGGCAGAGGCAGTACACCCACGTTTCACCAGTTATGTTTAAGTCAATATACCATCTTTAGGTATATGTATATTATACTTGTTTATGTGCTGAAATCGGTTGGCGTGGTATGTGATGCGGAGGAATGGAGTAAATGTCGTGAGGAAAGTTTTGAGTGTTGATGAATGTCGATGGCTATAAGAGTAGGGTAAGGCCAAAGAAACGATGGATGTGAGAAAGATGATATGGCTAGAAAGGGGGTGACTACCGAGATGACGACTAATAGAGAAGTATGGAAGAAAAAGACATGTTGCGTCGATCTCAAATAAATTGGTATAAGGGCAGGATTGGATTGGGATGATATTATACTTGTTTATAATTCTTTTTGAGTACAGCTGTTGGTGGCATACTATCAATCGAAAGAGGATTATTCGATTATTTATTTTATGCTTGCCACACTTATGTGCAAGTCCAATTTCGCGTGATTATATTCAACGAAACAAACTTTTAAATATTTTTCTTAGCATTTGCTAAATCTACACCGATGAGTCTCAAAACAAGATCTACGGCAATTATACTTGAGTTAATATTGACGATTCACTCGTTATAAAGTTTACTTTACTTAGAAAGCTGAGAGTACTGTGCGAGACCGCAGTTTGATCTCTTAAGTCAATACGGCTTACTGCTGATGTGTGGATTTGGTGGTTGTCAAAATAAAATAAATTGGAAAGAAGGTCTTGAATGCGGAGTTGAAAAAAAAATCTGCTGTACCCTATATTAATGATGAGTACAATGACCCCTAATGAGATTACGTGTATGAAAAGATACACCGTATACAAAACAATTCAAAACAGAACCGACTATATTTTTACATTTAACTGACTTTATATCAATTAAATGACCAAACTGAAAAGAACCCAACCATTAAAAAGCTTGTCGAAAATTGCCCTAAAGTAAAATACATCAAAGAAACCGGCCAATAAATCGACATCCCTATCCAGCTGTGGTGAACATTTTTTCTTGGTCCGCCAATTTATAAAGGGGGCCCACACGATTTTTCTTTAACATTTAACACCGAAACTTTGCAAAAAAAAGCGGTCAGGTACACTAAGGGTTCTGTACCACCGTGCACTTTACCGTGTACTTTATTTAAAAAAAGCATGTTTCTTGTATGGGAACCCTTGAATTTTTTGTTTAATTTTAGGTTTGTTATTTTTACCTGAAATAAATGAAATAATAGTTATTTGTTGTTAGTAGCCGTAGTATTTCAAACTCTGTGAATGTTTCAAGTGTACCAAAAAATACAGCCCTGTGACAGATAGACAGATGGACAGCGGAACCTTGGTAATAGGGTACCGTTGGCAACCTTTGGGTATGGAACCCTAAAAACGGGCAGAATTAATATTTTAGAGGTAAAGGTTGAATACTTTACTTTAAACGTAGGTAGGTCATATATTAAAAAAATTCACTTCATAAATTTTAAAAGTTTTAATATTAATTTTATAAACTACGGCTAGGGACTACTATACTGCACTTCGCATAATTGGAAACTCTCGTGCATGCTGTCCCACCTATATACAAAAGCAAAGTATGGCATATAAGGGAAATTGCACCATATTTTATCAAGACTCGACACAATACAAATACCCACTGAGCCTGCGATGAATTTGTGATAAGTAAGTACCCTGAATATAGCCAGATTGTTTCTGCCAGACAATACCACAAAAAATTTAAATATCAATAGGTATGTAAAAATATTCAATAATTACTTTTAGACTAACAGACAGATTTTTTTTGTGAGGAAAGTTTTGAGTGTAAATGTGGCTATAAGAGTAGGGGAAGATCAAACGATGGATGAACTGTGTGAAAGATAATATGGCTAGAAAGGGGGTGACTACCGAGATGACGACTAATAGAGAAGTATGGAAGAAAAAGACATGTTGCGTCGACCTCAAATAAATTAGGATAATGGTAGGAGACTGATGTACAATTCTCAGACTTTTCCATTATAAAAACATGAGAAATTTTACCCTTAGCCATTAAGGGGTGTTTCATTCAATTCTTCACAAAAACCGACCTTAAATCCAACCAGCTGTAGTGAACATTTTTTCTTGTTCGTCCAATTTGTACAGGACCACACGATTTTTCTCTTAGAATTATTATGGACCAAAACTTTCTACGTAACGGTCAGAATGAGTAACCGAGGGTCAGACCTTTGCATACATTGTTATAGTTCTGTGGTTTAAAAATTAATGGCGTCTGTTTTTTTGATAATTTTGCTTGGAATTTGCGATTGTTTTTTGGTTTTAAAATGTAAGAAAAGGTGTTAGATTGAAAAATAATGACAGGGTCGCCCTCTGCTGTTTGAATGTTTAAAAAGTATATCTAAATATTTGGCTGTATTTGCATGAGGAATACAATGAGGGCTATCACGCTTGAATTCGCCGCTAGAGGCGCTAGTGTAGAGTAAGGTCTATAGAACTGTCAAATGTTACTGAACCTTCACTGTTCGCGGGATTTTTTAACGCGTATTTTTACTTATTATTCATGACTGTTGAAAAGATTATGCCCTTCCTGATTAATTATGACTTATAATTTTAATGTACACTAACGACCTAATTTTGTAGAACTTAAAGAAAGAATAATAGTTGTCTGCTACATGCTTGCCAATTTTAAGAACATTATACAGGCTGACTTTGAAAACATGCAACAAAATTTAAGGGGCTGTTCTACCCATCAATATGAACAATTTTTACTATGAGACCAAATAAGAATTCGCAAAATAAAAATCGTTTTTCTTATACAAAATGGTCCAATCGGGTATACCTTTATACAGAAAGGTCGTTTTTTTTTTCACCTTACCATTATACTAATTTCTGCTTCCAAGCAGACAAGTGTGAATTTCACCTATGACACTAAACGCGATCAGCATATCTAAACCGAGTTCAAGAGCTGTCAGTGTCAATATTCCAAAGAAAATAATGACACTGACAGCTCCTAAACGTGGTTTATATATGCTGATCGCGTTCAGTTTCATTCGTAAAATTCACCCTAAGTAATATCAAGAAAATCGAACTCTAATAGAACTTATCTAAGAGCTTCGGTAACATAAATCCATAGACTACATTTACGACCTATTACATATCCAATAAAAATTTAAACTCGATCCGTTTCTACCTATGAATGATACACGATCCGTTTCTCCCTATGAATGATACACGAAAATACATTAAGGTAAAGGTAAGATAAATAATAAATTGTAAGGGGGTGTGCAGACCGCCAGATGGGCGGACTGAGTTATAGGCGGAACGTGGCGCCGCGAGCCAAATGCGATTACGATACGCTTAGAAAATGTTGAATGTGTACAAGCTTTATGCTGTTGTAAATATTTCGAATAAAGGTATAGTTGGACTGGATCCAAATGGCATTAAATCGGTGGAGAGGATTTTGCAGCCTTACAAGGAATTACAAATCAAATATATCAATCTGCCTAGAATTTTTTGAACTATGTTGGGGTTGGCTTACAGTCTAGCAAGATGCAGCTGCATATCAATATTTTACATGGAGCGACTGCCTATATGACCTCCACAACCCAGTTACTGGGTAATACGATATACCCCTTGGTAAGACTGTTTGTTAGACTTTCTAGGCTACCGACTACTCGCAACTATCTCTACGAATGCCAGCAGGGTGGCTGGTAACACCTGGATGAGAGTTGCCGAGAATCGAGCCGAATGGCGTATAATTGGAGAGGCCTATGTCCAGCAGTGGACTGCTTTAGTCTGATGATGATGAGGAACATGTGGCGGCATCTACAACGCCACATGCGAACTAAGAATCAAAGACCTGACGTCACACAAATTCTGCATCGCGCTATTAGAGTTTACCACGCGATTAACATATTATATAAAGCCTATCCGACATTAATCGTTGGGCAGTTGCCCGTCAGACACAACACCCGTCTGGTCGGAGGATCCTCCCTTTTCAATAGAAGATGAGTGAACTTTACACCCTCATACCTCTAAAAACATAATAAAAGCGTGTTTAACTTAGTTAAGAGCGAAAGCATTAGGAAGAAGGGTGTTTCAAATGAGGTAAAACCTGAATTTCAACATACACACAGTTTCAATTCGAGATTTAATTTCATCCAAGAATTCTTTGATTTATAAAACGCAAAAAATTAGGTCAGTCGACCTTATTTGAGGTTGAATTTGACCAGCAAAAAACGTGAAGCGAATCCTAAAAGCGTGCTTCGGGAATAGAACGTTCAATGAGGTCACTGCTGTTGAAAATATAAATTCTAAATCCCGAACGTAGGAATTTGTGGCTATCTAGAATTTAATAAAAAAAAATATCTATGGTTTCTCAGAGTTTCAAAATTGGAAGGTATGCAGGCCTAGGCGGAACTGCAGAGCGAACATTGGTACTATAGTTGTAGCGATTAGCATGGCAATAGCGGGCATTGCCCTTCCTTAATATTTCTCCGTAGGAACCCAAACAATAAACTATGTATAGTTTTCCTTATTGGAACACTAGCAGCGCCCCGCGGTTGCACCCACTAAGTCTCGGTCCCGTGTGAATATCGGGATAAAAGTATCCTATGTGTTAATCCAGGTTATAAACTATATGTATGCCAAATTTTTTTTAAATCCGTCCAGTCTTTTTTGCGTGAAAGAGTAATAAACATCCATCCATGCATCCATCCATCCTCACAAACTATCGCATATTTTATAATATTAGTAGGATGTTGAGGGATTACGATAGATATTGCTTGAGGACGTTAACGGACTTAATTACAGTTTTTAAAATAAAAAATGCTTAGAAATTTTGGTGGGTCAATGACCTCTATTGCTATACTAAAACGCGACAACTATAGAGGGGCATTAGTAGCACTTGCGAGTTCATAATTGAAACTACAAGAAATATGCCCTTATTTAAGATCTTGCATGCATGTATTATTTTAATTCTGTATGTATACACATGTTCGAGCAAATAAAATTTCTTTCTTTCTTTCTTTCTTATGATTAGTGGTAAAAGGAGGTGTGAGGATTGGACATTTTGGGATTTGGACATTTTGACACCGTTGGACATTTTGAGAATTGGACATTTTGACCCTAAACGGTTAGTTCGATTTCGGCGAAAACGGAACATCTGGTTATCGAGAAGCACATCCAATAGTTTTTATAGTGCTCATTTATGCGTTCTCGTTAAATGCCTTGAGTGTAAATTTTGCCGATGCTTATAGCTATAAAGTCACATAACAATTTTTTTATTATATTTTTCTGGAAAACTAATCTGTTTCCGACATAGCGGACACTATACGCTTTCCTTTTTGGTTCAAAACATAAAACAATTTATCATAATACCGAGACTCCCAAAGCGATTGACTGAAACAAGTGGGTAGCAGAAAATTTTATCAAAATAAGGTAAATTGCTTTTTTTTTACGAAAGCGAATTGGAATTAGATTTCCTTCGAGACTTTAATGTGTAAACGGTATTTTCTTGTTGTTTTACACGAATTTGTCTCTTAGTGCTTGGGTCTTATATCTTGTTGTGGTGTATTTTACATTGTAAAATACTAGTTTAAAGTGGCATATAGTGGGAAGAAACCGCATTTATTTATTTAATACTTCAAGAACAGGAATGTACAGAGACGGATTTAATGCCATAGGCATTTTCTACCAGTCAACCTTTGGGGGATGCAGAGACAAATTGTTGGAGATCCAAAAAAAAAAATTAAACAAACAGCTGTAGGTGCAATAGCGAGAATTAAGGAATAAATATTTATTTAAATATAAGGATATATCATTCATTCTGCCTAGCCTTTTCCCAATCATGTTGGGGTCAGCTTCCAGTCTAACCGGATGCAGCTGAATACCAGTATTTAACATGGAGCGACTGCCTATCTAACCTCCACAACCCAGTAACTGGGTAATACGATACCCCTTGGTAAGACTGGTTGTCAGACTTTCGGGCTTCTGACGACTCGTAACGACTGTCAAAGATCCACGAATGACAGCCGGGACCAACGGCTTAACGTGCCTTCCGAAGCACGGAAAATATAAGGATATAACAGTAAGGATACAATAGTTTTTTAATAGGAAATATAAGGATATAACACCTATTAAAAACTATAAATGCAATAACGTAGATCGTTCCCATTCAGAGACGAACCTGCAATATCATAGGTGCCTGAAATTACACTTAAGTACATCTATTTGGTAAAAAAAAGGTCATGGAAATGCCCATTAGCCCCTACGTTATTTCATTCTTAGAACGACTTCGAACTTAGAAATCTATTTTCGCCAACGCCTGAAGCTCTGAGCAGAGACGAATATATAAATTATTATACATCTGTGAGCTGAAACTACGATATATGAGAGAGTATTGATCTCTGTCTGAAATAGTCTGTGTTCTAGATTTAAATCATTCATGATTCTAATGTGTCACTGCTGCTGGCTGCATGTGACGTGGAATATTTTTATAACACTACCTTTTTTTTCTCAGAATGCCCTTTTAGATTAAGAATAGTTAGTTATCTTTTTAGATATATTTTCTAAGGCCATGGGGTCCGACTGCATACTTTGTTGTTCGAGACATCGGTCGAACAGTTGGTCGACTCTTCACGTGACCAGAGGGCTGGCCTATTTTTTGGCCAAAAAATCAGCATTGCCATACAACGTGGCAATGCTGCCAGTCTTTTAGGCACTTTTCCTGTTGTCGACAGGCAGCGCGACCCTTGTCGCGCCCGCGATATCGCGCCAGTGTATACGAGCCTTTATGCGTCATATTGTGCTGTGGGTCCCCTATAGCACAGCATCATGCTGAGTGGAAGCCTTCTTGTCACAGTCACGACGTGGAGCTGCCGACTATGTCTGTTTTGCTGCTCGTGATTAATTAATGTAGGTCTTATAATTTCGCCATTTTTTTGTATGCACGTGACAAATAAACATATTTTTCCTTACTTTTCTTTCATGCCGTTTGCTGTCACGGCTCACGAGTCGGTTTTACTCCCAAGGCGCGGCTATAGAAGTTCTACATCAAAAACTCCACGATTTCGAACTACTGCTCACTAGTAGTAGTTCGAAATCGCAACTAAATACGCACATATAATAATCAAGAACACAAGTAGATAATCACAGTTTCCTGGTCTCCACCTACGACCATTACAATGAGAGCAATAAGCAGCTATATTTACCTCAATTGACTCGTATGAAATGCGTTGGATGTTGAGGGACTTATACTTTGTAGGTAACGGTTTAGACTATACTATTTAATTATAGATACTTTCCTTTTTACTCATTTTGTAATTATATCGCTTAATTTTATTTTATAAGTAATTAATACAAAATACATTGTTTCAAAAACATTTTACAAAAAAAACAATTCAAAGTCAAACTAGTTGAGCAATCTAGTTGAGCAGTGGGGAAAAAGTGAAAAATATCTTTAATTTCGGAATTCGGTGGCAAAAAACAAAAAAAAACACCGACTTTCGAAATTAAAATTATTTTTCACTTTATAGTGTTTTCTTTTTAAGTCCTTTTTTTAAGTGTTAGGCAGACATATATAAGTTGCCATACATAAAACATATTTTATTACTCGAAATGATAGCATATTTATCCCGCATTAAAGGCACATTTTATTTATTTATTTATCCTCCCACTGGGACGCCATAAAGCATTATTACACCAACGGAGCAAAAAATACTCCAATTTTATAGGTGTATAAGGCTTCAAACAATTTGTAAGTGTCAATTTAATGGTTTGCCTGATTGAATGTCTTGTTCAGCTATTAAATACACGCTGTGGAATATTATAAAAGTTGGTACGTATTTATATTTACAAGATACAGAAACGAAAGATAAATATACCTATTAGTCATTTTCTGCTCGGTTTGGTTGGTGATAGGGCTTGTTTTAAATCCGCCTGGCTAGCTACCACCATCTTATCTAATTCTGTCGCCATAACAACAATGTTAACAGCATTGTTGTGTTCCGGCAGTTAGAGATAGGATAGCCAGTTCCTCTGTGTTTGAGGTTTCCGGGTGAAACTCGCTTCCTCCGTCGGCCTGATCATCACTTACCATCAGGTGAGATTCAGTTCAAGAGCTTCCCCGTTGTGGTTAAAAAAAAACAACAAGAAAGTGAGATTAAGCTATATTTCAATTTGAAGTTTGAAAGACAAGAATCGATAAATAAAAGAAAATTGGCCATTCCTAAAGTAACGTCTAATGGACATAAAACGCAATTGTTAGTATTTTAATTCGTTGAGACCCTCTGCCGGCCATATATTATGCGAGTAGGGCTATGGGCAAATTGGACAATTCCATTAGCTTCGCCAGACGAGGTAACAGTCAACTACACAGTATAGGTCACTATATCAGTAAGTCAATTAGTTATAAGTGGTCGTAATTTTAAATGAAAAACGTAAACTATGACGACTTACACGTGCTCTTTGATTTGTATCGTTGATATTTACAATAAATCTGTCAAGTAGTTAAGTAAAATTGTATTTGTTTAAACATGGTGTACATGGTACATTGTATGCCAAATAATAAAGAAATAAAGAAGTTCGAACATGTTCAGCCGCGCGATCGTGGCGTACAAATTGGCAGGAAGAAATGGTACATAAACCGTGATAATATTCATCAAAATTACATTATGAAATTATGTTGGTACCTTTAAACGAATAAAATAATCACCTCACTACTATATCAAACAGAATCGAGGGACAAAACCCAGCTTAAAACCATACACGATGAAGATAATACAGAATTGTTTATAGTCACAACGAAAGATGATCGTATTGATGACAAAGCCGTCTCGGGTTGAAAGACAAGGATTATGTTTGAGAGCTCAGGAGGTATTACACTAATCCATGATCCAAACCCCAAAGGTCTTATATCGGAGTGTTTTTCACAAAATCGCCTTGTCACAAACAAATGACGCTGTGTTCTGTGAGTATGGTGAGAGTGAGTCTTTGTAGGGATTAAAAACCGGCCAAGTGCGTGTTGGACCACGCACAACTACGAAAAGTTGGGATGAATTTATCCCAAGAACAAACTTAACATTGTAGTTGATAAACATGTTCTCCCATACATTCCAACTGCAAATGTAATGTAATGCACAATATTGAGAGATTTACCACGTCTGTGTGGTTTCTTTTTTTGTAATCGTTCCAACTGATTGTAATTCTACACATGTTTTTGACAAATAAATATATTTTATCTTATCTTATTTTAAGACTTCTTATAGGTTTTCCTGTAATTTATGAGTAAAGAACCATATTATGTATTTTATTAAAAATGTAAGGCTCAGTATTTTCGGAGTTGGTCGGAGTGGGGAATAGTCAATTTTCATCTATTTTCATATATCTTTTAAAGTATTTATTTGAAAATTATAAAAAACAAGCCCTTTCATTTGATATGTCACACGGTACAGTTTGCAAAACTTTTTTTTAAATGTTCTTTTTCCCCTCGAAAAGTGCACCCTTATTCAAAACTCATTTATTTACGTTACACGTCCGTGTTTGGGTCACAGAAAGTCATGTACCAAATTTCAACTAAATTGGTCCAGCAGATTCGAAGAACATTGGCCGTGACAGACGGACAGCCAGCCAGACGGACACACGACATCCTGGGTTCCGTTTTTTCCTTTCGAGGTACAGAACCCTAAAAAGGGGAGGGGGTAAAAAAAGAAGTCAGTTAAACACCATTTTAGATAAAATATTCTGTTATTTGATTATTTCATTAATCAAACGAACTGAAATATAGGTCTAAACTTTCAATACATGACTGATTTACGGCACCTATACAGCAATGTAGTCAAATCATGGATGGGGGCAAACATGTTCACACATCTCGAACTTCAAGTTAAAGAACGAGCTACGCCATTATTGGTGCCGGTTGCCGATACAGGTAATCAAAAGTCCGAAAGTCCGAAAGTTTTAACTTCTACCCTACTAAAACGCTAATCGGCTATTGTTAATATTTGTTCTACTTTAATATTGTATTTTCTCAGTAAGTGATTAATGTAATCTTTTGAGAAATAAATATCTTAAACCATAAAGCTTGAGTTCAAAACTGTAATTGTAGCCAGAACAGGCGCGGATCCAGCCCTCAAAAAAGGTTATGGCAGTGACCACAACCTTTTTTGAGGGAGATTTCTACAAAGGAGATGTTTACAAAATGTATGACGCCCTGACCAAGATTTTGTACAGTGTATAGTTCCACGTGGGCGAAGCCTTGGGGCGAACACTAGTAAATTAATACACCTGTAAAATGTTACTTTGTTCGCTCACGAAAGTTACAAAAATATATGAGTGTTTGTTTGCACATCACAGTGTCACATTTAGACTCTAAACCTCTGAACCGATTTTGACGAAATTTTTACAACTTCAAAGGATATCAGACTAAATCTCGACTCTGGTATGGATATATTTTCATCGGGCTATCGACCTCAATAGACCGTGAAAGTGTGACGTCATAAGTCCATTAGGGTTGTGGGCATGCCCATCGTGCCCACAATGGTGGATCCACGCTTGAACCAGAATATCGGTATTGTCGAATAATTGGGTTTAGGAGGTTACAATAGCAGTTGCTCTATGAAAAGTCAATAAAATCCAGTCAGATCTGATGAGGCTGGAAGACGACCCAAGCACAGTATAGGTAGGCAAAAAGATCAAAGTCAAAGTCAAAGATTTATTTGCAGATAAATATGGTTACAAAGTTTTTACAATGGTAGTTGGTTTTGGCTGTTGGTTGGTTTGGTTTAGTGGTAGTGGTAGTGGTCATGAGGATGATAACTTGACCTCTGTATCCAAGAGCCTTCAGAAAGGGCAAATCAATCTACTCAGCCTATCGCAGGCCACTGCTGGACATAGGCCTCTCCTAAGCTACGAAAGGTCATTCCTATTCGAATTCAGACTGTGATGTCATTGACTGCAGTACGAAACTAAACCATATCGACTTGAAAGTATTTTTAGCGTTAGCGCCGTACAGTCGCCGATTTCCGTCAATACTATAAATTTTTAATTGAATGACGTAAATTTTCTGTTCCATAATCGTAGAGCCGATAAACGGAATTGTAATTTGACTTAGTTATTAGCTGTATTTATTTTGAAGTTAGATTTTATTCTTTCTTTTTCATGTGGTTGTGGTGGCATGTGTTGCCCAGCTAATTTTATGCCATAAATAAAACTTTGTTCCAAAAACTGACAATTAAAATTAGTAACGCTTCCCAAACTGAATAAATAGCCTGCCTAAGTTAAAAATATCGGCCTACTGTACCAAAAAAGGGTAAAAATATTCATTCTACCCTCTATAAGCGATTTTTCATGAATCAATTCTTCCATTTTCCCCAAGGGATGCCGTACGACCCTTGTGTAATCTAAAACTGAACTGCTGTGGCTTGTAAATAATAGGTTTTATACAAATATGAGGAGAAAAATATTATCTTAAGCAACTCTAGTGGTTCTTTAGTGGTAGCGACTGCTGAACATGAGGTCCTGGGTTCGATTCCCGGGTCGGGCAAAATGTTATTGGATTTTTCCATCTGGAATTTCTCAGTCTGGAATTTGTGCCCGGTTGATGGCAATAGACTCGGCCATTACATGGGGCAAACATAACTGGCGAAATGTGGATGGACTATGGTTACACCCACATTTGGTGCTCTGCCTAATCCTTATACAGGCGTGGTGTTATGTATGTTAAATACATCGTAGTTAGCAATTTTCTTTTTATTTTGCAAAGTATCGTGGATTCACCAATCGTATGGCAAATCTGTAATCGCTGGCGATTTACCTTTTGATTCGCAGATTTTTTTTCTAATCATTATCCATATATATATTTTTTCATCGATGTATGTAACAATTAAAGATTTAAGCTCTTAATGTGGATAGAATTTCTGGAAAAAACGCCGTGTAATGAAAAGGAGGGTTATGATTTATAATATTCAGAAGAAAACATAATTATATTCCAACATTTTTAGGTATAGTAAGTTGTATTGTTTTGCTATGAAATTAAAAATACACGGGAAACTGTGCTTCCGGCTATGTCTTTTAATTCGAAACATTGCCCCACAAATGGTGGAATCATACGTGCGTTTTCTAACACAAATCTCAAATACACAAAAAAAAAGTCATACCCATGTCAAGTATAGGACATCATGGCAAAGTCATGGTAAACCTTTTTGGCGCAGCCGTGAGGCACTCACTATTGTTGCATTATTTTCACCTTTTTTTTTGTTTGTTTTTTGTATATGTGTTTCACGAACTGTGTCCAAATAAACATTATTCTTTCTTTCTTTCAAAGAAAGCTTCGACTTTTTAATCATGTCTAGATACAACAATAACCGGTATTTAACCGAAACAAAAGAAAAACGGGTCATAAAACCGATGGTCTAGCAAAACCGAACCATTGCGTAAACATTACCTCTTCACAACAGAAAAATAAGTATTGTTTTCATACAATATTTTCCTTCCAAATGTCGTCACAATATGCATTGGCAAACACGTTCACCATTAAAATAAACATACTGAAAATGAAGTTCCATCGTGTGTTATACTCAAATGTTTTAACTGTGCATATTCAATTACGTTCGTAAAAGTATTGGAGCGTTCAAAAAGTGCTGAAAAATTGAGCGAACCAGTGGTGCGATAATGTACGGCAAGCGGGTATAACAGGATTTTGTAGTGGCGTTTTGGATCCCGTAATAAGTTTTAATATTAAGCTGTTTGGTTTGATTAGGTTTGAGGTCGTTTTAGGTTATTAATAATTTGATTTATTTATTTTCTCAAACATGCTTGGAAATTCGAGCATTATTTTGACAACCTTCTTCGAGATAAATCGAAATTGCTGTACTGGTCAAAAACAAGTGACGATGCGGCCAGCAATGTTACTATGAAAATCCATATCTGTCCTGTGTAGCGGCCAAATAAATCACTATGAAAACTCTTATCTGTCGTCTTATTTAAAAATGGAACGAACTTTTTTACTTCAACACATGACAACCAAGGAGGTAACTTATTAAAGATATTATAAGTATAGATTTTATTTAAATTGCGATTTAAAGTAAAGAAGAAATAAATGAATACATTGGCGCGACTATTACTGACTGATTTTGAATCATTGATGAACTCACGTATGTGTGCCTCGGCTACGCCTCGACCCACATTTTCACGACCGTCCATCAATGCTTGAGTTGCTGGCCTCGACAGAAATGTACTTTAAGCATGAAGAAATCTTAAAAACAAAAGAAAAGTTAGAAAACCAAAATGTATCTGCAATACGCAAACCTATATTTAAAATCATTATAAAACGAGTCGAAAGTAACTTTGGAATATGTACGATAATAAATGGAACTTTGCTGGGCGAATTTAAGCAGTAATGTACGCTGGGTAACGTATTCCCTGTGCATTGAGCTGAAATATGACGCTCTTGTGCGCTGCAATCGAGCACTTAGGTAATTAAGGTTTCTGCACTAGAATTCCGATATCTCTGAAATAGATACCTAATTATTATATACCAAGAGGATACCAGAAAAGGCTTATTCCCAGGAGCTCCAAATTTTTTTATTCCGGCGGACGGGAGGTTCGACATTGTCGCATTACTATTTGTTTGTTAAATCATAAATTAATTTTATTGTAAATATATAATTTTTTGTCCAATCTGTTGACTTTAAAATTTTTGGAGCTCATGGGAATGATTTTATTAATTGTTATTATATTGATTTTGTATTTGGAGCCGCCGGGAATAAAATTATTTGGAGCTCCTGAGAATAAGAAAAATAAGTTTAATTGTCACAGAAACACGTGCATACAACAAGATAAAAGGAATCAGCAAAATTAAATAAACAAAGTACATATGAAATCACGAGCAAAAAGCAGAAATAGTCGGTAGCTGCACGTCCTGACTGTGACAAGAAGGCTTCCACTTAGCATGATGCTGTGCTATAGACAACCCTCAGCACAGCGCTGATTTTCAGTGGTCACCCGAAAAATACATAGGTACGGAAACTAAGCCAGGTTCAGTGATTTGTACTTATAAAAGGTAATCAAATAAACAGTACATAGAATATAATATAACAGTTCAATGAATTTTATGAATAATTTTTATTAAATAACATAACAATTAATCCACAGTCATCACCGTGTGGGCATAAATAATACACCTCGCTGTATCATACATGAGAATATCCACCACGACTATTTAGCTCGTTTTCAGCCGAACATCATGCAATCCAACCGTTTTCGGTGTAACTATGCGGAATTTACTTGCCGGTGCTATGACAAAAATAGACTCCACATATTTTTATTCATATTTTATTTTTTATCAACGAAATTCTTGGTCCAATAGAAAAAAAACAAAATTGACATCATAACCATTGCTAGAAAAAGGGTTTTGTCCACGGAAGAATAGAGAAAATGAAAGATTTATTATTGCTTAACTGTCATTTTGTCTATTCTTCCGTCGACAAAACCCGTTTCTTTTGCGTTCATGCTAAGCGTTGATTTACTCAATCATAGCAATATTGTGTGGTTTTCGATCGATTCTGTTTGAAATAGGAATGTTCCAAATCGGGGTTTTGTTGATTAAAAATATTTCGATTTTAACCAACAATAAATATTTTTAGTATAACAGTTCGAGAACTGTAAAACATTTTTTTTCCATTTCATGTTCCGGTTTAACTAAAATCTGAGTAAGCGGCTTTTGAGTCAATCCTACCGTTTGAAAGCTGAGGATTTAACATGCAAAACTTTAGTATTTTTGTTTGGCACTGTTTTAATTACGAACGCTAGAACTTTAATTTAAATAAAGTCCAGTACAAAGCTAGATTTGGGTCAAATACTGCAAATGGCGCTATTTATATTACCGTAGCTTTCTAATTATAATTATCATTGACTAGCTTCTCCACGTCCACATATACGTATACCATTAAAACATAATTCTTTTATCAAATGGCACTCGGAAATAGCGTAGCTTTCTGTCAGTGAAATGTTATTGTTTATTTAAAAATCACATTTATACCTTTACAGACTTATCCAAGGCGATGTTATAAGTCACAAAGTTCATAAGTTCATTGTTGGGATACCCCTTAAGGGAAGAGCAAGACAGGTCCGACACAAGTACTATTTGTAACTTACCGGGGCTGCCTCAGATTATGACAGACAAAATATTTGAGAAGTAATAAATATATTTGTTTTTTTTTTTTTGTATTTTGCACAAAGTTTACACAAATTTACAGTAAAAAAAATTAAAAAAATGGAATGACCTGTAAGTAGAATTAAGGCGCGTACACATTGGCGCTATAGCGCGGGCGCGACAAGGGTAGCGCTGCCTGTCGCGCCCGATTTTCTTTAAGGCAATTATTTATACGAACACGTTTACAATAACGAACCGGAAATACGTGTAGAAGATGTTTGTTATAAAATAATTTGAATGATTATGTGTGTATTATGTTAAGTGTATTATGTTAAGTGTAATGGTAATGACAAGACTATTTTCGTACTGTTTTGATGATACACTATAAGGAAACTGTAAGGAAAACCGTTGTTTTTATACTTTTTAACCAACTTCAAAAAAGGAGGAGGTTAAATATGTTCGTCTGTATGTATTTTTTTTTATGTTTATCGATATTGTCGTCAGTTGTGGACCGATTTAAAAAAAACATTTTTTCATTTGGTAGAAGAAACTTGCTCGATGCTTCTATATTTTTTTTTTTTACTTGTCTTGGGTATTTTTAGAGTTAACTTCGATAATTTATACGTATTTTATCCACTTTGTGTATCTTGATGATGGCATAATACAGTCACTGTTTGTTTAGCAAAGTTAGGTCGTAGCAAGTAGTGGTATATGAATTGAATTGGTGTTGGGGTTGGTACCATAACTAAAAAGTGAAAAATAAAAACTTTAAAACAAAAAAACCGATTTCCAAAAAAAAGCACTACTAAGTGAAAAATAACTTTAACGTCCCAATTCCGTGGCAAAAAACTAAAATACAGTTCCAAAGAGACCGACTTCCGAAATTATAGTAATTTTCACCTTGTAGTGTTTTTTCTACCACTAGGAGCGTCATACTTTGGTACCTACACTGCTACTAGGAGCTTTAGGCTTTCTAATGACATTACCAGGGGGGGGGGCGCTCTGTTGGTAAGCATTTGTGCAATTGTTTTGTGAAATGTATTGAAGAAACTAGATTCCAGTTACAAAAAATATAATTATTACTACCACTGCAATCTAATGTTCATAAGGAACAAATCCACATGCGTTTAATTAATAGACGCCACAATTTTTGGTGGGCCTAATCACCGAACAAAATCAACTATCGCCATTAAAATGTATTAATTCAAAAAACAAGATGGCGGCGGTAGTTCCAATTTTGGCGACGCCCCGTAATAACATTGTTTTTTTTTTAGAAACAGTTACTATTCACAGGCTTTGGTTTAAATAAAAGTGGCTATAAATAACTCACTGAAAATACCCGTTACTTTTGGTATAATAATATTATGCCAATATTCTTTTTAGCCGGTGACCTAATTATTCGTTTCAGGATCAGGCAATAAAGTTCATGAATAAAGAACAGTCTCCATTAAAAGTGCTAATTTCCGTAATGGCATTGTATTAAGAAGACTCAATATTGCCTCGTTCTCGAGAGGCTTTATTTATGTAAAACGGTATGTCTACCAGCACGAGTAGCATCACCACCATAGAAACGTGTTTTGTCGACGGAAGAATAGACAAAATCGTAGATTGTGTTTTGTGAATCTGTGATTTTGTCTATACTTCCGTCGACCCAAAACCAACCATAAAACCTTACCTTAATCGCTTAATTTCATATGAAAACGATCAATCATGATGTAAAATAACCTTCCTTGAACCTAATTGATATTGATCGACATCGATAGAGAAACGTTTGTTCGCTTTTTGAATATCGACATATAATGTAGGTATATGGCGTTTATGGGACGGGCCTATGTCAATAGGTAGTGATGTGCCTAGATTGATTAGTAACAGCCAATGGAAGTTTTAAGTTTACGTATGACGTTGACTTGCTGACGACTCGGAAACAATATATTCGGACACAGTGTCCGAATCCGACATTTTTTTCACTACCGTTTCGGACACCAATAAAAAAAGCAGTTTGGTACAGTCAGATAAAAAACTTCCAACTATACCATAATATTATAGAACTGATTATTTTAACCACAGCAATAATGCACTACAGAATGAAATATGATATCAAGTGCATTAAAAGTTAATGCACTTGATATCATATTTCATTAAAACCGTTTGTTATGTACCGACAATATTTGTTTATTTTGGAAAATGCACGGAACGACGATAGAGGAAAACAATATCATATTTCGTTCACACAAAATAATGCATGATCTTTGTTAAACAAACAACAGTTCCATACATTTCCTCACAGAAACCAATAAAAGCTATTCCATGTATTCCCATCTACCCCTCCAGAGACTTGGTTTGAGGCAGGAATGTAGTGTAAGTAACGGAGGCGATCTTAGCGGCGCCGGAGGTAAGAAGGTGTCTGACATCCGTCACTAAGCTGTGTACTAAGATATTTTGCGATACATTTTCTTCACCCTGAAACCCTATTGTTTTATATATTATGTAGCTTCTGCCCGCGACTTCGTCCGCGTAAAATTTCGGCCCCCGACCCACCGCGTCGCATCCCATCGCCCGCCCGCGCTATAACTTCGCTACCCCCGCGAAAGTAGTGGTTATATGTATAAATAATAAATATAAAAATAACAATGTTGATAATCAAAAAGCATTTTTACACAACTGGCTTCCAAAACAAACACTACAACGTGAAAATAATTCTTATTTTGGAAGTCGGTGTCTTTGGTTTTATATTGCAACTGACTTCACTTTTTTCACTTTGTAGTGTTTTTTTGGAAAGAAGGGATGTCACATTTTTTTTGTTTTTTTATTTTTCACTTTTTGAAGTCGGTTAGATATTAAACCGGCTCCACTAAACAGTTGATCACTTAGGCAAGTGTAATACCACTTATCCAATATATGCAATAGCAGAGAGAGCACGACAGGAGCTGAGGCATCGTCTATGATGTCCACTATGCTCTACAGTCACTGTGACTCATCGGAGTATCCCAATTATAAATCCTTTAAAGACTTGTGGAGGCGAAGGTACGATTTATTTTCTCGCGGAAGTTCCGCATTTTCGGAGACAGAAAGAGTTTACTTTACAACCCTAGAGTTTGAAGATAAATAAGTAAATAGCTTTACCATAATGTGGGTAGGTCGTGTTCTCGTTAGGCCGAGGGGTGGGGGAAGCGATAACGTCATTAACAGCTCAGACGCGGCCATGAGCGGTCATCCTAGTGTGAGATAGTTGAATATCAATGTATGCAGATACGAGGAATATGTGATACTTGAAATTGTTGGCGGTACAATTCAACTGTGACCCGTTTATGTCGAGTTTAATGTATGAGATGTTTTAATTTGAGTTTTGATTCGTTAATTTTTTGGTTAATTAATTTGGATTTTGTTTGTAAATCCTAGACTAACATGGCAGGATTCAATCGAAACGTGATACTTACCCAAAAAACCTGTAAACTCTTGAAGAGTAACATAAAAAAACTGATTATAAAACACGATTTACGTCCTTTTCGTTTCAAGGTCCAAATAAATCAAACGCCATTCATTTCACCCTAATTAACTGTTCTTTTTTTTAACCACAACGGGGAAGGTCGGTATCATTATGAATCAGCGGGTGGGCACAAAATAAGCGTTGTTTCATACCGCCACCCATTATCCTTCTTTCATTAAAACTTTTTGCAATCATCGCAGTTTCCGTGAGCTCGGAAAGCAGCGGGGGCGATAAGCTGCTATCATCGCTTATATTTTGAACATCAGGCGGTCTATTCTGTTAAAATCTCACTGTGAAAACTTAAGTGCAGTGAGTGTGAAGTGAGCTGCCAATAGTGTCAATTCCTAGCATCGGGTGGACTGACAGCTCACTTCACCTAAGTTTTCACGGTGAGATGGTTACAGAATAGCACTGCAGACTCTAAAGATAAAGCAAAGATAACCAAAAAAATACCTGTATTGGTTTTGGTTCCTGGTTGAGGGTAGTCAGATAGCTCGTCCTTCCAAGGGATACTGTGTCACCCAATAACTGGTTGTAGAGGTAAGATAGGCAGTCGCTCCATGTAAATTACTGGTATTCAGTTGCATTCGGTTAGACTGGAAGCCGACCCCAACATAGTTGGGAGCTAGGCAGATTGATTGATTGTTTAAGACCATCAAAACAAGGTTTCAAGCCACCACTAATCGGCGTTAAATCCAGACTCCGGGCTACTGCTGAGAATTTAATGCGAAAATGCCAAAAACAATTTGCCTGACCTGAGAATCGAATCTATGGATCATGGCAGTCCTAGAATATCTACCCAGAAACAAAAATTAATACTAGATCGCCGCCAAAGGCCATCTTTTATTTGATTTAGAAAATAAATTAAGCTCATGATCCACTAATACTACGATTTCTCATTCAAAAATCAAATTAAACACGAAATGAATTAAAACTCTTTAGTTTAGAGGCCCCAATCCAGCTTCCCCAGTGTTTTCCATTCTAATTTCTGAATATAAAAACTGTAAATAGAGGCTGCTCGTACTTTAATAAGTCCCAATGGAAACGTTCAACACAGTGGGTGGAAAGGAGAAACTCTCTCTCATAATAATAATAACACAATTATTTTTTATACCCCACGCACAGGAATAATAAGGAAAGGCGTCGTACCTAGTTAATTTATTAGTGTTTATTATTATTTTGTTGGTATAATAGACGTTTTGACCTGGATTTAAAAACACGTTTCTTGAGTAACCGATTGTGGAATTTTAAACCTAGTAAGCTTCAATGTGGATTTTTCAGTCACACTAACTTATGGTTGGATAAAGTTTTTTATTTTGGATATACTCATAGATAGGGCCTCAAGTCTGTCAGGTGAGCAATAAGTGCTCATATACAACAGCGTAGGCAACTGCACCCACTTCTATGGCTACCGTTGACGAGTGTCGCAGGCTGCAGTTACCATTGCCTTCTGTACCAATAAATAAATTACTCTTCAGTATAGTTCGCTTCATGTATGGAGACCGCTGGCCAACCGCACAACTAAAACGTTGTATAGATCGTGTCACGTAAAAAGCGCGCTGGCCACCCGCAAAACCATACGTTGTATTAGTTCGCGTCACGTAAAAATGGTATGGTATGGTTGTGCGATTGGCCAGTGCTCATAATTACGTCACAAGTTATACAACGTTACAGTTGTCCGCTGGCCCGGGGTTTTTTGTAGTGACGCGAATAATTGTACCACTTACCATTTTCTGAGAAATTTTCCTGAAGCAATAAAAATGAGACACATAATCTACGGATACGAATTTAATAAAATAAAAGAGATTCCCAACAAAAACTCATATCTGACAGACAGTAAAAACCTTCATCTAACATTACCGCAAGAATCCATCTTTCTTTTTACTTAAATGCCAATCTTTATCTTTTCTGACACAAGTTACAGGCACATCAGAAAGTTGTCAAAGTTCTGTAGTGAATACTCTAGGGAATTTATTAATATTGAGTTTACGTCCAAAAGCTGCCACTTGGGAAACCTGTAGGGTTGTTACCTTTTGTAATTTATGTTTTGTATATAGTAAAACTTATACCCTGGATAGGTTTAGGCCTGCCTTTATGCATTAAACCTGCCTTTAATGCATAAAAGCGGTTTTATACGAGTTCAAAAACGATATGGTATGTACAGTATTGTACAGTAAATAAATCTATTTGGTATACAGGCAAATATATTTTCTTTTCACAACACTATGCCAATATTCATTTTTGTTATGCGAGTTATAACTTGTTTCCGTATGGCTTGGATACTTAAGTTCAATATTCACAGTCATTAGGTTTCCCGTTGAGCCTTTGTAACCTAACAACTTTGTTATTTTTTCACGAGAATGCTACAAAAGAAACTGAAATTATAATTTGAATGACGGTTGAGTGGCTTGCAATGTTGTGGATTTGAGGCCTGGACAAGTAGGTAGTTTTATTCCTATAAGTAATTTAGTTTTATGATCAACAAGTAGATCTGGAAGTAAATCATCACCGCGATTGGCAGACGTATTGGTGATTGCATCTCAATGTTGGAGACTGGTTATATTGTAGTTTTACAATACTAAGTAATATGGGCATAAGAATGGCCAATATTCATGACAATTCCCTCCGTTCCCATTTAAAGATATTCCCAAAATATTAGTACAATCAGGTCAATATATTTTTATTGTAATAATTATGGAAGTAAATTATTATTTAACTTAATTCTAAAAATAAAATCTTATAATATCCCTCGAAGCAATTTTTCGTAAGTTAAAACTTATAAACAAAATAATGACCCATTTTTCCACCTTCGCGGCAGCCCTAAACACCAGTAGGCTCACACGTCGAATCATAAAGTTTCTCGCCCGGGGATGTGTTATCATAAACTAGCGCCACACACGGATTTGAAAGGAACTATTTTTGAGTTATACTGTCCCAGTTGTCAAAGTTTTTGGTAACGTTTGTCTGTTAGTTTTGGGAAAGGTTTTTAGGACTTTGGGTATGAATTTTAATTGGGTTGATGTGTATTAGTTTCATGATAATATTTCGTTGGTCTGAAAAATGTAACTCAGCAAGGATATAAATAAATAAAAAAAATATAAAAAGGGTTAGGATATAATATAACCCAACCTTATCCCACGAACTTGAAACAGATTTGAAAGGTACCTTTATAAAATTTATGAGAGGATGAAATAAAACGGAATATTCTGTTATTATATTTTGATTTTAATAAAATATGTAACCTTGCCGTTGATATTTGAGCTCCATTTCAAAAGTTTGGCATACAAATGGAATAAAGGATTTATGAAGATATCTGCGGTCTGATGTGTTTACTTGGATTTTTCCCTGGATTTTTCTAATGTTGGTACCTACTTTTAAAATTCAATGCGACCTGGCATATCTACCCACCGTCTGCCATTTTGGAAAACACTGGCTTGGGCGACCAGCGCTCCCATTAGTATGGTATACTTTGTGAAGCTAGCAGAGGTGGAACATTTGTTATCTACCACAAGGTCAGGCCTGACATAAGAAAACAAATAACCAGAAAATAAAATTAATAAAATCTAAAACCCAACTACGGCAAAAAAGTCAACTCAAAAGGTAAAAACAAGTCATCACAAACAGACAAATTAAAAATCCGGAGTCACACGTGCTAGGGGGATAAATCTAATAGATTACGTGTGACTCCGCATTTTTAATTTGTCCAAAATTTTAATTTTATTTTTTTATTCATGACTTTATGTTCTTTAGAGAACGCCATAATCAATTTAATTTGACATGACGCTGACCTAAACCAGCGGACGACCGAGACGCTTCCAACGATACCCCATTTGTCAAATTGTGATGAGTAGTTTAGAAGTTATGAGGGAACAGATGAACATACATACATACATACCGGTCAAAATCATAACCCTCCTTTTTGCTTCGCCGTAGTCGTGTAAAAATACGTGTAGTGGTCTACCAACTTAAACTGTCTATATATTAAAATCACAACTGTCATTCTTTGACAGATCCATGAAATGACAATAACTCGGGAAACTGACACAACGTCAGTTTGGGGAATTGAATAGTTTATCAATTTGATAAACTATTCAATTCTCCGACTGTATTTTGGATTTAGAAGAAAGAAAGCAAATACGTTTATTTACGGTAAAGATGACGCAAAGAAAGAACACAAAACAAAACATACATACATACCGGTCAAAATCATCACCCTCCTTTTTGCTTCGCCGTAGTCGGGTAAAAAAAAACAAGTTGGGGGGAAATATGCGTCACATCCACGCAAAACCGCCATCGCTCGGCACATACAGCATAATGCATAATGTAGCATTTGCTACATAAGCATATTTGCTGCATAATAGCATGCTAATGACATAGCATTTAATGATCTTAATTCCATTATCTCTGAACTTTCAAATATCTTTGGCAAAGAATTTAAAAGAGGCGCTCCTGATTACTATATTAAAACAAGATTTCAAAAACTTGGTTAGTTAATAATTTCTTTGAACTTGCAATGATTGAAATGATGAGATAAAAGGTTGAGATTCCTTCAGACATGGCGTTTAATTTTCACTTGACTATGTTAAGATAATGTTAGAAGTTTTAAATTTTATGACGTTTCACCTGCCTGGGTTGGTAACTTTAGTTTATTGTATTTCGAAAGTTATGTAAATGATATACTTATATATTTGATTTTAATTTTTCTTTTGGCATTGATGTAAGTTTTATGTTTCATTTAGATAGAGATTTATTTTTAATTAGGTAAAATAAAATCGTAAAATTATTGCTTAAATAAATTGATTGACTGTGTGACTGCCTCGTTGGTCTAGTGGTCGCAGGCGTTACTGCTAAGCATGAGATCCTGGGTTCTATTCCCAGTCCATGCAAAGTGTTATTGGGGTTTTCAATCTAGAATTTCTTAGTAGCAGCCCGGAGTCTTGGTTTGTGCCCAGTTGATGGCAATAGCCTTGCCCGCGATCATGGGACTTAAACATAACGGGCAAAATGTGGATGTACTATAGGTACACCTCTGCCCAAGCCTTCGGGGAAACAAGGCGTGATGTTACGTTATCAAATACTAACTTTAAGGGAAACAAGTGAACTTTACGTGCAAAGATACGTAAAGTTTACTTGTTTTTGTTATAGCCTAACGAGTTTCCAATACTATCCAACAATCACTTTCATTTCGAAATAATTTGATAACATTAATGACTTATACGTGAACAAAGTGATATTACGAACTTATATTATTGACATCACAGTCTGAATGTGGCTAGCAGCCGATCGTTTTGTATGCAGCAAGCTGTTTCCTGCACTCGCTGCTTTGTGGCGTATGCAAATTCAAGTCGGTCGTTCTCTCCGCAGGGCTTTAGACGGAAATCCAGATAGAAATCTAGATAGAATTATATGTTTTCAGAAATCGTGTAAGACTATTGACAGATGTTTAGGGGTATGAGGAACAGGGTGTAAAGTTCACGCATCCTCTATAGAAAAGGGAGGATCCTTCGACCAGACGGGTGTTGTGTCTGGCGGGCAATTGCCCAAGGATTGATGTCGGATAGTCTTTTATATGTTAATCGCTCGGTAAACTTAAATAGCGCCATGCAGGATTTGTGACGTCAGGTCTTTGATGCGTAGTTCGCATGTGGTGATGTAGATGCCACCACAGATGCGATGCATACTGACGAAATCGTTTCGGATTACTGCGAGAAGTTTGTTTGCTAGTTGTGAAGATACATGGCCACCGTAGGCGCGGGCTTGCAGATGGTGAGCAATGGGTAGCTCGCCCCCGATAAGGACCAGGCCCGGGTCGACGGCGCGTTGTGTTTCACGCGCGCGTCAAATAGATGTCAGTACAACTGACGGGGCCATCTAGGGCCGATGCCTGCCAGGTTCGCGGGAAAGTCCGAAAGGGTTACCCTGGCTTCTAGCAACACAAACAATCTTGTTGATCAGCCGATTTAACCGCCTCTGCGGTTTAATGGTTAGACCACTTGTCTCAGACCCAGAGGTCCCGGGTTCGATTCCCAAAGGGGGCAAAATTTTCTGCCCGGTTTGGTTGGTCGTAGGGCTTGTTCTAAGTCCGCCTGACTAGCTACTACCATCATAACTAAGTCTATCGCCATAACAACAATGTTAGCAGCATTGATGTGTTTCGGCAGTTAGAGGTAATATAGCCAGTTCCTTTGTGGTTGAGGATTCCGGGTGAAGCTCGCTCCCACCTTCGGCCATCAGCTACCATCAGGTGAGATTCAGGCATGCATCACCGTCGTGGTAAAAAAAAAACTGATAATAGATAAATTTTGGCGCGTTCTGGTTTGTTCAACCTGCGAGTTGCGGTAAAAGATACCTGCCGCGCCAGACAGCTTGTCATATTCACACTCTCAGATACCGATCCTGATTACAATCTCCAAACTTATGTAATTAAAGCTACTTTGATAGGTAAGCGTGGTTTGTTTGTCTTTGACTTACTCTTTGGCGATGGTTTGTCTCTGTTCAACTTTGTAGACCTTTGCATACTTTGGTTAGGGTCTATTAATTGACCTTTCTTGCAGTTGAAGTGTTAAATGATGAGGGTTCAAAGGTCCATTGGTTCTAGATAATCTGGAGTGAAAGAAAAATAAAAAGTTTTATCAATTTGAAATTGTGATTGATCTAAGTTTGCAATAATATACTAAGTCAAACAGTGATTGCGAACCAAAATCACTTTTAGGAGATTATTATTAAGGTCCATGTCAATTAATTGCTCTCTCGAATAGTGGTATGTGCTAATTCTTAGGCAAGGGCGCAAAAGAGCCATCGCCTTTGTTAAGAGCTGTTTTGGTAATGGCTATGCAGATCATTATTTCCAAGGTTTGTCTAAGATTCAATCTCACATAATAGAAATCTTAAATTTATTAATTGATAGACGATGAGAACTTTTTTTTTAAATAGGGGATGTAATTTTGTATGAAAGTTCGTCGTTTTTAGGGTAGTCAACAATTTCGCAACAATTTCCCTTATAGTTTCGCCATGTCCGTCCGTCCGTCCGCGGCTTAGCTCAGAGGCCATTAGTACTAGAAAGCTATAATTTGGCATGAGTACACCTATTAATTACGCCGACAAAATGGTAAAATAAAATCATGAAAGAAAATGTTTTTCAACTACAATGCTAAAATTGTTCTTGGGATAAATTCATCCCAGCTACGGAATCCTTCATTGTGCGTGGTCCGACACGCACTTGGCCGGTTTTGTGTGGAATTGGGTACTTGAACTTCTGTCTATAAGAAAAAGTTATCGTTTTCTGAAAACTCAACCCCTAAAGCTCCTGAGAAGTAGCCGATGTGAAACCCCATCGGGGCATACGGCGTGTTAACATATAAAACCATATATTCAAATTATCTTCTCAAATTGAAAGATACCTACAGCTATAAACTCTGCTGACATCACGCTAGGGATATCGTGACGGTCCTTTCTCAGCAAAAATCGCCATTTTGCTCGTTTTACCAGCTTATAAAGGCAATAAACTTCACCAGTAGATTTCCCATGGGTGTCACGGCGATCAATTCTCGCATATATATGATGAAATATCATTTTGTGAATATGCTTTTTTTGTATAAAAATGGATACGTTATTTGAGGTTGACAAAGAAGTTGGCGTGTGTGAGGTGATGAGTTTGATTCTTGCGTAGGACAAAATGATATCTTGTAATAAGTATGTCAACCTCCTAGGGTCTAATATACACACACGGAGTAAACTTAACGAAATTCGATGTATTTTGAAAAGTTTAAATTCTCATTCCGCACATATTGAGAATTTATTCTTATTTATGGGTATACTAAGGCTGCCTTTTTTATTGGGTGGGAAATTATCAAGTAACTTCTCCCGCTGTGGGCGGAGCGGGAGGGCGTGTCAGACTCTTACTGACTAAAACACACCCGTGTTCCTTCAGTTGCCTGTGTGTTGCCAGAGTGGGAGAAGATATTTGATAATTAACCATAAAAAAGGGGCCACGGTATCTCGGACTTTCCCGCGACCATACTAAGGATGCCTATATTTTCGATTAAAAATTACGTTTACGTCGCACGTTCTTGCCGTTGAATATGAATTTCTCAACTGCCTACATATAATATGCAAAATCATACGTAAAGCAGCCGTAGCAGGCAGCCATATTCATAGACCTATCTATAGATCCCCACATGGACTCAATACCTTGTGCCAATACTATAGATGTGCACTAGTAAACCTCTTACAACTCTTTCATGGAATTCAGTCGTGAAATGTCACTCTGAGGACTTCGCAGAATCGGAATCATATACAGCCTGACTTTGAAAACATGCAACAAAATTTAAGGGGTGTTCTACCCATCAATATAAACAACTTTTACTATGGGACCAAATAAGAATTCGCAACAAAAAAAAACGACTTTTCTGTATAAATGTATACCCGATTGGACCATTTTGCGAATTCTTATTTGGTCCCATAGTAAAAGTTGTTCATATTGATCGGTAGAACACCCCCTTAAATTTTGTTGCATGTTTTCAAAGTCCTCCTGTATACATAGTGTTATGTTGATTTAGATACTTGGCGGATAGGAATATTATAATTATTATATTATAAACAGTTATCTCGCATATCATTTGGAAAAACCCAATAACACTTTGCCTGACCCGCGAATGGAATCGAGGACCTCAAGCTCCGCAACACCGTGTGCGACCACTAGAGCAATAAGGCAGTCAGGAATTATCGTAATTTAATATTTATAATATGAAATCGTAAATCATAGGTTCAAATAAATGTTTGAAATTAATCGTTTTTAGTGAAAAGGTATTTAATTGTTTGTATAGAACTAGGTATTTGATTTATTTTGTATTTGAATATGGTTTTGTTTGAATTTCAATTTCCGAGAAGTATTATGAGATATTGTGTTCAATAGAAATGAGTTTTTATGATAAATACTAACTTTTGACTGGTCTTTTCGTTGCCTAGAATTGCCAAAATTAAGTGGCATTAAGCGGGGTACATTGCTCGCAAAATAGATGGCTGATGGGGCCGAAAGGTTCTGGAGTGGCAACCGCGTGTACTGGAACACGTGGCGTTGGAAGGCCTCACTGCCTGCAGGCGTCTCACTCTCAGGCCTGTGTTTTGTTTATCTATTTTTGAAAAAAATACTCTTTGTTATAGATATTACTCTTTAAGGAGGTTAAAGATCAATATCTATCTAAATCTATGTGTAACTATACAGACGTTATACAACGTTTATTAGTAAGGGGGTTAATAGTGTAATTGGCCTCAGCCGTCGGTGTAAGCTGCAGTTTTGCCGAGTGTCACAGGATATTTTTTTATGTTAAAACAAGAAATTTCACGCGAACGAAGTCGCGAGCAGAAGCAAGTCTGAAATAAAAAGAGACCGAACAAAATGAAAGCTAAAACTTAACATTTATATACTTCAGTAAGCGCTCGCTATGAGATTATTTGTAATATTATTTTGCTGCAAACTTTGAAAGACATTGTGTGCTCACCAAACGAGAGGAGGACTCAAAGAGTTTTGTGAGAAAATGGAGCAATTTCCTTCTCCTCGCGCAACATGTAGTCTTACTTTGTTTGTTAGACTGTGACCTATTTGTTTCTTAAATGTTATAAGTAGAAACATTACTGTCCAGCCAGTCTATTCTGTGGAAATCTCACCAGGGAAACTTCGGTAAGGGAGTTTAAAGTGGGCTGTTATTCCACCTGGTGCTAGGGATCGGCACTACTGACAGCTCACTTGAAGCTCACTTCAACTATGTTTTCACGATGAGATTCTTACAGAACTGCTATTTAATTGCATTAAACGTTTTCGTAAACGATTCCGACTAATCTGTTTCATTTTGACAGTTCAACAACATTCATTGCGTTATTTACGTTGATGAGTAGATTTTTTTTCGAACTTATGAAGCTATGGATTAGCAATCTGTTTCAAACCGATCCAGATTGTGATAGATTGTGTATTACGCAATTAGGGTGCTGGTCGGCAGATGCGGAGTTATGCAGGTGGTTTCTGGGTTAATCATAACCCTGAGTTAATCTTTTTTTTTCGAGTGATTCTGAACACATAACTAATTAATAAAGAAGAATTTTGTTTTAATAGAAAACTTTGACAAATCAAATGATAAAATAATTATCGAGATATTTATCGAGGACATGTGAAGCCAAGTCAGAGGCCCATGGGTGGCATATAAACTCTGACACCAGGTTAGTTACTTACCATACGACTATACAAGGTGGAGACGACAATACAACAATAAAATAAACTGTATATCTAATGACGTTCCCAGTCTGCATACGAAAATCCAATCAAAGATCTCCAATAGTTTAGTCACTATAGCTAGTCAAAGATTGGCAAAACCCATAGTCGGCGCATCACTACTATTTAGTTTGTTAGAAAAAAGCACTTTTTTAATTTCAACGTTAGGATTTATTTGTTAGTTCCTAAATACTCCTATGCATTAGTATTGCCAGTGTTTTCATTTATTGTTGTATTGTCGTCTCCACATTGTATAAAGAAAAGATTGAATCCTATGAAAAAAAAAATCCTACATGGCTGCGGCACGAATTATCAGTACCTATTGAAATAATATATTTTGTTACCCTTTACCTGAAATTCTTTGGCCCAATTTAATACAATGACCATTATTATGCCAATCCTTTTCAAAAAAGGCTTTATTTGCTTATCAGAGCACACCGGTACTGCCTACCCTCGCATTTTATAATCTCTATATAGGTATGAAAGGTTGTGTGGTTGGACTTACATACGGTTTTGTAGCGCTGTAGCGAGTGGCGTAGCGGACAGCGTAGCAGCGTAGTGAACCGCGTAGCAGCGTAGCGAACTTCGTAGCAGCGTAGCGAACTTCGTAGCAGTGTAGCGGGTTGTTAGGGCTAATTTAAGTTTGTTGTTATTTTATTCAATCTAATGCAAGCCACACACGTAACGATTTACTTACGCAACAGGCTTAGCAAAATTTAGTGAGATTTTCGTAGTGCAAGACGTTACCACTGACTGTACATTATTATGTAGTTTGTGGGATAATCAACTTCTCGTAAAATGCTGGCTAAATTCCTATATATTACCTAGATTCGAATACTTGCATTTATCTATCAACGAGTAACATTCTATTCAACCATAGAACAGAACAAATACTTTCTTTGAACAAACAAATAATAAAATCCAGTTGATAAGAATAGACTGTAGTCTATTATTATCAACTGGATTTTTTATTTTTATATTTGATTTAATAAAATCCAGTCCAGGATTCAGGGATTTTATTATTATTTCGTTTATTTATTTTCCATACTTATTTAATACATTTTTAAATATTTCTTTAAAAATTATATTAAAAAAAAAAAAAAAAATTATTACTTTGTCGGTACCGTTGTTACAGTAACACCCCGCTATCGGCTAATCGCTCCGCTTATATACCAAGCCGCAGCCCACCACAGATTTGAGCCAATTTTTAAAATCTGTGCTTATGTAAACATGCGGAGGTCATGTCAAAAAGAAGTTTACATATTCATGAGAATGACTGTTATGCCGAGTTTATTGTGAACCGGCTGAATTATGACCCGTGTGCTATGTATGTGTGTGTGCTTGTTATTTTCGGGATGAAGCGATTAAATATTCATTTAATTTAATTGTTAGGTTTTCGATACATGAATGAAATATGAGTGGGTTTATGAATTTTAGTAGGTAATAGTAATTTATTGCCAATGATTTGTAATAGAAAAAAATATTAATGAGTGAATTTTTTTACTTTTATTTCTCTTAGGATACCTATTTTTAATTTGCTAACCAACCCTTGACAATGGTAATACCTAACAATGATACTGTAAAATGCTCTCTGTGTGGAAACCTGGTGACCTGTAATACAGGTGTTTCACTACCTACCACAGGCACCAGTGATTCACGACCATAGAAATTACTTGTTTATGCCAATATTTTTTTTATTTAAATTTTTTTTTGCAATTTTTTTTTATACATTCGAATGATGTGAAGTAATCGTGATAAATAAATACAAGGTGATCTGTATATAAACTTTTATTTCTTTACTTCTTTTGGTCTCTACTTAAATAATTATTTTTATATTTTAAAACGTTTTGGTTACTCTGATTTAATATTGCCGAAGACCAAGACTTATTTAACTTACGTTCTTTTTTCTATGTTTAAATAATGTAATAGTTGCTGTGTGATTTAAAAATAAAAAAATATTTTTAATCACGTGAAATCATCACGTGATTAAAAATATATTTTTTATTTACACGATACCATTTAAAATTAATAAGACAGTTAGGCCGGCAGTACACCGCCGCTGCGAAACCAAAGCAGCAGAACCATAGTAGTTCAGTTCAACTGTGACTAGCGGAACATGACGCGAGCAAGTTCAATTAAACTACTGCGGTCTTGCTGCTATGGTTTCGCGGCGGAGGTGTGCTACCGGTGTTACAGTCACGAGAAGTAATTAGATGAACTCTAGTTAGTAACCTATTCATAAACAGCGTGGGTTGCCAATTACCTACCTATCTACCTACCTGTAGGCGGCAAGTCTATCAAAACCAACCCACGCAATATCAAAAAGTTGTCTTTTACTCCAATTTATTTTCGTATTTTAATTTATTTTGTTCCAGTCTTACCAAGAAAATAAAATAAAAAACTTTTTACAAAAAAAAACCAACCGACTTCCAAAAAAAACACTAGAATGTGAAAAATAATTTTAATTTCGGAAGTCGGTGTCTTTGGTGTTGAATTTTCGTTTTAAGCCCCTACTCAAGCTAAGTTAATAAATTAATTATATGGGATATAATAATTTATATGGGACCACCTTGAGAGCATACTCTTTAAAAAAAAAAAGAATTTACAAAATCCGTCCACAATTGACGAAAATATCGACGGACATACACAAAAAAAAAAAAAAAACATACATACGCTACGAATATATAACCTCCTCCTTTTTGGAAGTCGGTTAAAAATAAAAACTTTATTGGAAACAAAACACATTTTACAAATAGATTGCGTACGTAAATAGCTACATTAGTTATAAACTCTGTCGCAGCTATTAACACCTCCACCAGAAGTATCGTGTTACGCAGGAAGTAGGTTGTGCAGGTCGGATAGACAGTCACTCCACCTCGGATTGTAGTTTTTTTCATTATCATCATTCCGCCGATCCTAAATAAATTCGGATAAAGGCATGAGTGTCGTTATCCAAACAATGGGTGTTTAATGTGAAAAGTTGTATTATTAGGTAATAGATATTGAGATATTTTTGGTAACAACCGCAGAAATAATTATGTTTAACAAAGTTTTTTCGAAATACAAACTTATGTTAGCGGTCGATAAAAAAAAACTGTGCATTATGAACCACTGTGCATTCATCCAAAATACGGAATCCTCCACTGTGCGTGGTCCGACATACACTTGGCCGGTTTTTAATCATTATTTGTTTGCCACCAATTGTTTTATAGGCATGTATTTACATCTCATTTAATTACATCGAATCCGAAAAAAACAGTAGGAGGTAACCTTTTCAGAAAACATACAAAGTTTTTTGTAACATTTCCTCACATCCACACATCACACAATGGAACAGGGGGCTACAATTCTCTTGAAAAGAAAGCGCGGATTTCCCTTTGATCAAAAACACGCGCAAAAACTGTTTGATGTCAAAACGACGTAATACGTACCTTAGCAGGGGTGCTACACACGTGTTCGCTTCGGTAAAAGAAGAAGTCAGATTTAATTCAATTACGGCACATATGAGGCCCTTTTGAACGTCAAAATTTACGACAAAAAAAAATGATTCTAGTCGCCCCTTTCAAACGTTAATTTGATAACGAGCAGAATGGGCAAGCAACTCGATAGTTACTCTTTTCAAATGTTTAACAATATTTTGTATACATTAATTACATAATGAAGCCTTTTTTATTATAAATTGTAATATATACTTCTTACTTAATTAATAAAAATAACAAAATTATGTAAGTACTAACTTAACTACAACTATTCACAGACTAAAATAATTATGGCGTCGAAAAATTCATCCGCATCACTGTCTACTGGTAGTTCATAAGTATATTTGAAGACGAGCACCTAGAATAAAATGGCAATACTATACAACAATAACAATATAGGTACAAAGAAACTCGGCACATTCGATTCGGCAGTATTTGTTAAACAACAAATTCGACCGGAATCATATTCGGCTTGTAACGATCGGCAAACGATCGAATAGGTATGCGAGGACAGTGTTAGCCTGTAAACAAGTACCAGGTACTTAACAAAGTAGAAAATGGTCTTAAAATCAACTGACAGTCTGATCAGTCAGTCAGACGGTCTGTCAAACAGTCTGTTAAGCCTACAAAGTTCTTACATTCACAAAACTTAAAATAATCTATGTAAAGGATAAATACTTAAATTAAATATAAATTTTGACATTGTGATTTTGAATTTAATTCAACATTGTAATTTTAATTTTTATACTGTAATTTTCTTTTTTCTATTGTTTTTCTTGGCTACTTGTTTTGTACGCCATAAACGGCAAAACATGTAGCCACCTCATATTAATTATAAGACCTTCATACTGTATTCATGTTTTACAAAATAAATATATCTTATCTTATCTATAAATAAAATAATAAAAATCCTATCACTACAACTTTAACCAATCTGAATGAATATCCTGTATTTCACAAATATTTTTGTTTTTCCGCCCGGCTGTGCCGAACCATGCCAAGCCGAAAAGGTGTAGCACCCCTTATGAAAATCCTATGCCATTTTGGGAACAAAAGAAAAACTTAACTTACCTTTTCTTTTTCAGGTACCGACAATGGAAATCACCTCCACGGAATCAAACACCAACGCTTACAAACTAAAAGCTAACACGACCTGAAAAAATGTGAAACATGAAACTTGAAATCGTCCTTGAACCTGACAATTTTACTTTGGACCTCGCTGACCTATCAACCTCAATGTATCTGACAGATATATATGTGAACAAGACTTTGGAAGTCAACGAGACTACAAGCGATTTGGTTTACTCGAACCAATTCGAAGATGATCCTTTAATACTGTTTCTAGTGATATTAAAATGTTTGATAATGCTGTTTATTATACTAGCAGCGATATTCGGGAACTTGTTAGTGATTGTGTCTGTAATGAGGCACAGAAAACTACGAGTGATCACAAACTATTTCGTCGTATCTCTAGCCCTCGCTGACATGTTGGTCGCTATCTGGGCCATGTGTTTTAACTTCAGTGTAGAAATAACTAATGGAGAATGGTTATTTGGGTACTTTATGTGTGATGTTTGGAACTCTCTGGACGTGTACTTTTCGTCAGCTTCTATACTCCATCTATGCTGTATCAGCGTTGATAGATACTACGCCATAGTCCAGCCTTTGGACTACCCTTTGATTATGACGACAGCCAAACTAGGAATCATGTTGGCTGTGGTCTGGTGTAGTCCAGCTTTGGTCTCATTTCTCCCAATCTTCATGGGCTGGTATACAACGGAAGACCATTTGAACTTTAGGAAGAGGTTCCCCAATGTGTGTAGTTTCACTGTGAACAAAGTGTACGCTGTGGTGTCAAGTAGTGTTAGTTTTTGGATCCCTGGTGTCATCATGCTGTATATGTACTATAGGATCTACTTGGAGGCTGAGAGGCAGGAGAGGATGTTGTACAGGTGAGAAACTCATGTTTAAATAATAATAATATCTTCCATATCCTGCAATACTCTTACACAAACCGGGGGTTGTCCTTGGGTGCACTGAAATGCAATAAACAAATGCATAAATCAAACAGATTACGTGTGACTCTGGTTTTTAATTTGTCTGTCTATGATGTCTTGTTTATAACTTTTTAGTTGGCTTTTTTGTCGCAGTCGGGTTTTAATGTTTATTCCTTTTATTCTTCCATCATTCTGCCCAGCCTTTTCCCAATCATGTTGGGTCGGCTTCCAGTCTAACCGGATGCAGCTGAATACCAGTATTTTACATGGAGCGACTGCCTATCTGACCTTCACAACCCAGTAACTGGGTAATACGATACCCCTTGGTAAGACTGGTTGTCAGACTTTCGGGCTTCTCCGACTGTCAAAGATCCACGAATGACAGCCGGGACCAACGTGCTTAGCGTGCTTTCCGAAGCACGCAGGGGTCTCGGTATGTAAAGATGGTCACCCATCCACGGACCAACCCCGACAAGCGTAGCTTAACCTGATGGATCGACCCGTGCGGCTGTTATTACTTAGCCACGAGCTCCTCATTCGTTTTATTCATCCATACTTCTCTATTACTCTTCATCTCGGCATAGTCGCCCTCTTTTTAGCCATATAATCTTTCACACAGTCTATATTTCTCTTATCTTGAGCCATTCACATTAATACTCAAAACTTTCCGCACGACATTTTCCTCATTTCTCCGCATCACATGCCCCTTTGTTATGATTCTGGCATGTGACCGAATTTCACACAAATGATAACAAGTGATAATATTGATACTATCGTAGATACGCATTACAATGCATTGTTGTAATAAACCTAAAGTATATAGTTTACTGATATTTCAATGTAGATATCTAATGTTTATTAAATCTTTGCACTCCCGTCCCGTACCTGCGCAACAATATAAATATTTTGCCTAAAATAAAATAATTGATTGAGGCTACCTCCTTGGTCTAGTGGTCGCAAGCGCTACTGCTGAGCATGAGGTCCTGGGTTCGATTCCCAGGTCGGGCAAAGTGTTATTGGTTTCCTTTCTGGAATTTTGTCAGTAGTAGACCGGAGTCTAGATTTGTGCCCGGTTGATGGCAATAGGCTCACCCCCTATTTGGTACATGGGACTTTAACATAACTGGCGGACTAAGGGTGTACTTTAAGTACGTACATATCTGCCACCGCTTCCATCGCCATGTTTTTGCGGATAATTGCTTGACGCACTTATGCTTATACTTAATGCGTTATTTACGTTGATGAGTACACAAATTTTTCGAACGTAAAAAGCAATGGATTAGCAATATCCTTCAAAATCATTCAGATTGTGATGGATAGTGTGTTACACAATTAGGTTGCTGAATAATACCTAGGTACATAAAAGTTACGTTAACACGTTCACCTTCTTTTCTCCACCGCAGTTTTGGTATTCTGTCTACTATATCAGTAAGGGGTTGTCCATTAATGACGTCATGCTTTTTTTAGAAACTTAACCTCCCTCCCCTCCCGCTGGTGGTACGTGGTGAGGTTTTAGACTACCTTCATACCCAAAGTCACGTGTATTTTTATGACAGCAGTATCTTAAAATTTACGATTTTCAGAATATTTTATCTTTACAGGTACAGGGTTCTATATCAGGTATCTTTTAATCGGTGCCTGGCAACGGCGAGTCAAGGTCACGTGCCGCTTTTCAGTTTAGAAACTATACGATCAACGATGAAATAAATACAAGTGATATCTCACTACACCCCCTCTCCCCCATTGTGATACTTCGTGAACCCCCCCCCCCCTTTTAAGCCTCACGTGATTAATGGATGATTCTTAAGCACAGTACCCAAACCTAAATAAATACAAATACTTTAACCACCAAACTACCGGACCTACATCAATATTTCTGTAACCTCCTCTAATAGCGACCTTTCGAGACCGTTCCTTGATGAACCTAATTCCTATCAGGAGATACTGAGGAAGGGGGGACAGCTCACTTCAATCTCACTTCACCTAAGTTTTCACGGTGAGGTTATTACATTATCGGCAGGCTGCTAACAAGAAATTCCTGATGTAAAAACCTCCTGCGACCACTAGACCAAGGAGGCAGTCAATACTTCGTCGTCCTCGTCTCGGAACTGTTAGATATTTATTTAAGTACCTACCTATCGTACCTAATCTTCAACAAATTCAAATAAAATATTCACACATTTTGTTACTAAGCCAAACTACAGACATCAATAGTTCAGTAACCTCTACTTATGGAGGCGACAGGCTCCCTCGAGGAGCGACTTTTCGATACCCTCCTTAATGAAGCTAATTCCTATTAGAAGATAATGAGGAGCAGGGGGGAGGGGGGTGTAGGAATTGTGAACGGTGTGTTTGTTTATATTATTATAGCTATCCTTGAATAATTAAACATCAAACTCAAAACCAGGGACCGAAATCGGTATCAATAGGAGTATTTTTTCGGGTACAACATTTATATATTTTTTTAGGTATTTTTAAACTGAATAGAACTAGTATAAATACCGGTTACCGAAATAAAAAAAATCTTATCTTACACGTGCCGTCGGCATTAATCAAAGGGTGTGCATCGCCTGTGTGCGTAACCGGTATTAAACCGGTAACCTAAAAGAGGTAACATGTTTCTTCTTAGGTTACCCAGATAGTGGTAACCCTAGTGGTTGAAGTAATCAAAATTCTTTGATACCTGTACCGTAATTTATAAAGGTTTCCTTTCCCTACTTAATTTACTACATTTATTTTAATTATAGGTACTTCTGTTTAATAATAGGTACTTTTGAATTGTCATGGAGTCGGTCAGTCAGAAAATTTAACCTTAATTCATTTATAACGGCATTCATGATGATATTAGCAACTATTTTACTTGTTTAGACTCTATGTTAAGACTTTTATTTTCTTTCAGTTATTTCCACATAACATCTGACGCAAAACATTGTAGTCAATTAGAAGTTCTCTTTTGAAATTTTTCTCAAAATATACTATAGGTACAAAGAAAAGGAAGGTAGGAAGTCTGAAAGTGGCACCGGTGACTGAAAAGTTGTGCGGAAATAGGTTGGCGTGGTATGGGCATGTGATGCGGAGGAATGAGGGAAATGTCGTGAGGAAAGTTTTTAGTATGAATGTCGATGGCTATAAGAATAGGGGAAGAAAAAAGAAACGATGGATGGACTGTGTGAATGATGATCTGGCTAGAAAGGGGGTGACTACCGAGATGACGACTAATAGAGAAGTATGAAAGAAAAAGACATGTTGCGCCGACCAGGAATAAATTGGGATAAGGCCAGGAGAATGATGATGATACTAGGTACAAAACGAATCGATATCATTTAATACTATTTACATTTACATACATGTTAATTAGGTTCTTACATTTTAAAATATTTTTATAAAAGACTTTTTTAAATATAAAAAATAGTGGCCAATCGGCATCAGGACCAGGTTCCAACCTGGTGGTGGTCAGGGCTCTAGAGATAGGAACCTCCTCACTATCCGTGCCATATCCAGGTACTACTTTCTGAATCAAGCCCTTGACCCAGCCGTGCACTGAGAGCTTCCTGAGGTGTTGGTTGAGGCTCTTCGCTACTAGGCCATTAACCGAAACGATTTTATCAGTACAATGATTGCAGAGTCCACGTCCCACATGTCGACGACCTCGTGTGCTAAGTCAAGATACTTGATTTTTTTGTCTTTCTCATCTTTCACGAGATTGTCATTATGAGGGACAGTAATATCAACAACCACAACATACTATTACGACAGCACGCGTAGCTTGACCATAGAAACGGTACGGCTTTTGTCTACGGAAGAATAGACCAAATGACAGATTGTGATTGTTCTTCTGTCATTTTGTCTATTCTCCCGTCGGCAAAACCCGTTTCTATTGTGGTCAGGCTACGCGTGCTGGTAAGATACAGGAATACGTTAATAATTATACTTCTGCAGTCTGATTTGGTTTCAATTATGATTTTGAATAACGTAGGTAGGTATACGGAAGTCAACAATATGTTTAATCACATAAGGTACACTTTCCCGCTGCCATCAAAGTACAAATTAAATTTTAATCACGTAGGAACTGGTAGATTCGACCGCTTTTCGAAAATAACCTGAAACGGGTCGACGGTCCCGTCAATTTGTTGACCGCCAAATGAATTCTTAATTTCCTAACCCAGTGACCGTTAATTACTTTTTTCGCAGTTAATTTAATTACTCGTTTAAGTATTTAACCGTGTAATTGAATATTTGACTACTTTTTAAGAGGTTTTTTTATTTTTGATGTTAAAATAAAATATAGGGCAGGAGCATAGTAGCATGATTGTAAAACAGTAATACAAAGTTCAATCTATACTTATAATAAATCTGTAGAAGTGAAAATTCTGTACATTGAAAATATCAAAAAAATAAATGGCAGGGGGTGTTACTAGACCGACACCGAACCCAAAAATGTGATTAAAATTTTTTTTGTCTGTCTGTCTGTCTGTCTGTCTGTCTGTCTGTCTGTCTGTTTGTTCAGGTATCACGCAAAAACTACCGGTTCGATTACGATGAAACTTGGTATAATTATTCTTTAATATCCTGGGCACCACACTGGGTACTTTTTATCCCGGAAAAGTATCCTATCCTACGGTTGGGGGGTGTCAAAGTTTGTATGGAAGAATTTTAACGCGCTGTCCGATTAACTCGAAACTCAATATTTATACTTAAACCCAAAAATTAAGAATAACGTGTATCAGGATTTTTCGAAATTCAACCCCTAAGGGGGTAAAATAAGGGATGAAAGTTTGTATGAAAAATCTTATTCCTTGAGGTAATAAAAATGAAACTTCGCACGAATAGTTATCTAAAAAAATTATAAAGTTTGCAGTTTTTTGTTTTTCTAAATTACCCCCTAAAGGGGGATTGGGGGGTGTCAGTGTTTGTATGGAAGAATTTTAACGCGCTGTCCGATTAACTTGAAACTCAATATTTATACTTAAAACCCATGGGGATGTATGGGGTAATTTCCGACACTCACGCGGGCGAAGCCGCGGGCAGCAGCTAGTATTTAAATAAAGCCGTATCTTATTGCATTCACTATCCTCTTCCAAGTAATATCTTTGAATTAAACCTACGCCTTTCTGTGCAAGCCACCTTTTTGGTTGGTTGGTTGGAACTTTTTTATACTCGTGGGAACAATATGGAAAAATATAATAACCCAACAAACGAAGGAGAGGAGAGTGGTGCGGGGTCGGAGTCCGACGCCGCATCTGGCGCGAGGGGCTCTCGTAGCCCGGAGCGCGAAGTGGTGGGGGCTTCCGAGAAGAACCGAAAGTTCTTCCGGAAGCGTCCCAATTCGGGGTCATCCTCCGATGAGTGGGTCTCCGCACAGCGGAAGAAGATCCACTCTAGCCGGCGGGGTGGGGCCCGGGAAAAAGGTGTCGGTAGAGGGGCCACCCTCTCCACCAAGGAGGCTGGGGAACAGAGGCCAGCTAGCCCAGCTGAGCCGGCCCCTGGAGGGAGCAGCCGCAGTGCGGCCCCCTCAGAGTTATCAGGTGGTGAACCGGACGCCGTCGGCGGCTCCAACACGGAGCGTGAGGCTCGGTTCACGGAGGTCGTGGTAGCCGCGGTCAAGGAGGTGGCCATTAAGAGGATCAAGTCCTCTAAAGACAAGGCCATCTCCGCAGCCACGGCCTCTATTATGGCGGCAGCTAAGGCCTTCCAACTCGGGCCTCCGTCGGACGGAATGTCCGAATTGCGAGAGGAGGTCGCCCGCCTGACAGCCGCCATGGAGCTTCTCCGGAAGGAGAATGGGGAGCTCCGAGCAGACCTGGCTGCGCTCCGAGGAGCCGGCTCCCGGGAGGCGAAAAAGGGGGGAGAGGCGCATGGGCAGGGACGGTCAGTGCCTGCTGAAGACCGTATCCTGACCCTGGTGCGGCAGGAGATGGCTGCTTTGCGGAACCGCTTCTCCGCCTTAGAGGCTATCGTCCTGCGCCCCCCACTAGCGGCAAGCGAGCTGGCCTCGGGCCAGCGGAAGGCGTCGTATGCCGCCGCTGCAGCTGCCGCGGCCAAACCAGGCCCGTCGGGGCAGACGAGGAAAGGGGCGGCTGCGCAGGTAGCGAAGGCCCCGGCCCTGGCGGCGAGACAGCGGCCGCCACCACCTCCACCTCCGGAATCTTCTCCGGCCGATGCCGATTGGCAAGTAGCCGGGGAGAAGAAGAAGGCAAGGAAGGCGGCCAAAAGAAGGGAGAGGCGGCAGCGGCGCAAGGAGCGAAGCGTCGCGGCTAGGCTCCGCGCCCCGAAGGCCGCAGCGGTAGTGATCACACTACAGCCGGAAGCGGCAAAAAAGGGCGTGTCCTATCGGGACGTACTCGCCAAGGTGGGGGCGGCAGTGGACCTAAAGGAGCTCGGCGCCGAAAATGGCATCCGGGTAAGGGTCACTGCGACTGGGGCCCGGATGTTGCAGGTCCCCGGTGCGGCCAGTGGCCCGGCCGCTGACGCTCTGGCCGAAAGGCTTAGGGCGGCCATAAATGGGGATGAGGCCCGAGTGACCAGGCCCACCAAGTGCGTGGACATCCGCATCCTGGGACTGGACGACTCGGTGACGGAGGAACAGGTGGTGGCCGCTGTCGTGAGGACTGGGGGGTGCTCTGCCGAGCAGGTGAGGGCGGGCACCATCCGTCCTGACTCTGTGGGGATGCGAGCCGTTACGGTGAGCTGCCCCGTGACGGCGGCCAAGAAAATTACCGGGGAGGGCTGCAGGCTATTGGTGGGCTGGGTTTCTGCGCAGGTCAAACTGCTGGAACCCAGACCCCTGAGGTGCTTCCGCTGCCACGTGGGCAACCACGTGGGAGCTAAATGCACCTCGGAGGTGGACCGCAGCGGTCTCTGCTACCGCTGTGGCCAGCCCGGTCACAAGGCCGGCTCGTGTAGCGCCACGCCGCACTGCGTTGTATGTGCGGCGGCTGGCAAGCCGGCCGAACACCGGATCGGGAGCAAGGCCTGCGCTTCACCCGCCAAAGCCCGCGGCGGAGGCAAGCCCTCCGCCACCACCGCCACCGCCGTCACCGCCATAACCGCCGCCACTGCTGCCGCCGCTGTGCCCTCACAGGGGGCTCGGGAGGGGGAGGGTATGGAGTGCCAATAACGGCCCCATTACGCCTCCTCCAGGCGAACATCAACCACTGCGCCGCCGCTCAGGATCTGTTGCTCCAGAGCATGGCGCAGTGGTCGATTAACATCGCCGTGGTCGCTGAGCCGTACTTTGTCCCGCCCAGGGATGACTGGGTGGAGGACCTGAGCGGCTCAGTGACCCTAATTTCGTCGGCCGCCGCCGGTACCCCCATCCCTCGAAGGTGTCAGGAGAGGAAGGGGTTGCGTTGCAGCACGGTTCGGGGAGATTGTCGTGGTAGGGGCATACTTCTCCCCGAACCGGACTCTTGCCGAGTTCCACAACTCCCTAGGGGAGTTGAGAGCCATCGTCGTCGGGTTTCGTTCCCTCCCCGTGCTCGTCCTCGGGGACTTCAATGCCAAGAATGTGGCTTGGGGTTCCCGGTATACGGACACAAGGGGAAGGATGGTGGAGGGCTGGGCTCTGGAGACAGGCCTGGCCGTCTTAAACCGGGGTTCTGTCCCCACGTGTGTGCGGATGCGTGGCGAATCAGTGGTGGACATATCGTTCGCCAGCACCGCTCTGTCACCACGTGTTGTTGACTGGCGCGTTATGGAGGGGGTGGAGACCTATTCCGACCACCGGTACATCCGGTTCGACGTCTCCGCCCAGATCTCGGGCGCGTTGGTCCGACAGGCCTCGAGTGGTCCGCGGTGGGCGCTGAAGCAGCTGGACCGGGAGCTCCTCTTGGAAGCCTCGATCGTGCAGACCTGGGTGTCATCACCGGACAGGCCTGCTGACATCAACGACGAGGCGGAGTGGTTCCGGGAGGCCATGTCCGACATATGTGACGTGGCAATGCCCCGGGTCCAGCCCGGCCGTGCTTCGCGCCAGGTGTACTGGTGGTCTCAAGAGCTGACGACTCTGCGCGCCGCGTGCGTTGCTGCGCGACGCCGGTACGCCAGGCACCGCAGGCTCCGTATCCGCCCTCCGGATACGGAAGCCATTCAGGCGGAGTTGTACGAGGGGTACAGAGCGGCGAAGACCGCCCTCCAAGCGGAGATCCAGCGGGCCAGGGGACTGGCCCGCGAGGAGTCGCTGGCGACTCTGGACAGGGACCCGTGGGGACGCCCATACAAGTTGGTGCGGGAGAAAATCCGCCCATGGGCTCCCCCGCTGACTCAGAGTCTCCGGCCCCAGCTTGTGGAGGACGTGGTGAGCGCTCTGTTCCCCTCGAGAGGGGAACACACCGCTCCGCCCATGGCTCCGCCTACTGCGGTGCCCGCTGCGGACCACACCGCCGACGACGATGACGATGCTCCGGAGGTGACCGAGGTAGAGATGAGAGTGGCGGTACGTAGGCTGAATGCCAAGAATACCGCCCCAGGACCCGACGGCTTACCAGGGAAAGCATGGGTCCTGGCCTTGGAGGCTCTCGGGCCTCGACTAAGAGGGCTACTAAGCGCATGCTTGGAGAGGGGCCAGTTCCCACTTCGATGGAAGACGGGGAAACTGGTCCTCATTAAGAAGCCGGGGCGCCCTGCGGACTCTCCGTCTGCCTACCGGCCCATCGTGCTGCTCGACGAGGTGGGCAAGCTCTTTGAAAGAGTAATTGCAGACCGCCTTGTCGGGTGGCTGGTGCGGGTGGGGCCGGATTTGACGGAGAGCCAGTTTGGCTTCCGCAGAGGGCGCTCCACGGTGGACGCCATCATGCGCGTGCGGGCCCTCACGACGGGGGATGCTGTTGCCCGGGGTGGGGTCGTCTTGGCGGTGTCTTTAGACATCGCCAATGCCTTCAATACCCTGCCCTGGAGTTGCATTAGAGAGGCACTCCGGTATCACGGGGTGCCGATCTACCTCCGACGTGTGGTCGAGGCCTACCTGACGGACAGGGCCGTCATCTACCCCGGTCACCTGGGAGAATGGAACCGGCGAGAGATGTCGTGCGGTGTCCCACAGGGATCGGTCCTGGGGCCGTATCTGTGGGATATCGGATACGACTGGGTGCTGCGCGCCGACCTCCCCGACGGCGTCAGCGTGGTTTGCTACGCTGACGACACGTTGGTCCTGGCGCAGGGGAGGTCGCACCAGGCGGCGGCCGAAATTGCGACACGCGGGGTTGCGACAATCGTCGACAGGATCCGGCAATTGGGACTCGAGGTGGCCCTACACAAGTCCGAGGCCATGTGTTTTCATGGTCCTCGGAACGCGCCACCTTTGGGTTCCCAAATAACGGTAGGAGGGGTTCACATCGGCGTCGAGTCGACGATGAAGTACCTGGGACTTGTCCTCGACAGCCGGTGGAACTTCGTGGAGCATTTCCGACGTTTGGCTCCCAGACTGGAGAAGGCTGGGGCTGCTCTGAAGCGGCTCCTGCCTAATCTGGGGGGTCCAAACGCCTTCTGCCGGAGGCTCTACGCGGGGGTCGTGCGGTCCATGGCCCTTTACGGGGCTCCTGTGTGGGCGCGTTCTTTGAGGCTGCGGCCAGCCCGCCGGTTGAACGCGTCCCAAAGGGTCATGGCCATCCGGCTTGTCCGGGGATACCGCACGGTCTCGGGTGAGGCGGCGAGCCTCCTTGCCGGATTGCCGCCGTGGGATCTAGAGGCGAAAGTCCTCGCGCACATATGGGAGTGGCGCGAGGAGGCGAAACGCCGGGGCGTAACTCCGCTGCCGCGAGAAGTCGCGGCACAGCGGACAGAGCTTCGGCGGGATCTCATGGCGACATGGAGAGTGCGATTGTCGCAACCCAGTGCTGGGCACGCCACAATTGCGGCGATAAGTCCCCTCTTTGAGGAGTGGCTAGAGAGGCGCCACGGCGTCCTCACCTTCCGCCTGACACAGGTCCTTACCGGACACGGTTGTTTCGGGAGGTTCCTGTTCCGGATAAGGCGGGAGGAAGCGCCCGGGTGTCACCATTGTGTGGATCGCCCGGAGGACACGGTGGAGCATACGGTGGAGGTATGCCCGGCTTGGGCAGAGCACCGCCGTGTCCTCGTGGAGGCGATCGGCGGCAGTGACCTCTCGCGTCCAACCCTGGTGCAGGCCATGGTACGGAGCGAGAGGGAATGGGGAGCCGTCACCTCCTTCTGCGAAGCAGTAATGCTCGCAAAGGAGGAGGCGGAGCGCGTGAGGGAGAGGCAAAGTTCGCGCCCTCACGCGCCTAGCCGCCGTAGGAGACGCCCTGGGCGTCGGGACTCCTTGGAGGATTCCCGGCCACCGTAGGCGCGGGCTTGCGGGCGGTGAGCAATGGGTAGCTCGCCCCCGATAAGGACCAGGCCCGGGTCGACGGCGCGTTGTGTTCCACGCGCGCCTCAAAGAGATGTCAGCACCAATGGCGGGGCCCACTAGGGCCGATGCCTGCTGGGGTTGCGGGAAAGTCCGAAAGGGATACCGTGGCCCCTGGCAACACAGGCAACTGAAGGAACACGGGTGGGTTTTAGTCAGTAAGAGTCTGACACGCCCTCCCGCTCCGCCCAGAGCGGGAGAAGTTATTTGATGATTTCCCACCCAAAAAAAAAAAAAAAAAAAAAAAAAAAGGGGGTGTTACTAGACCGACACCGAACCCAAAAATGTGATTAAAAAATTTTTTGTCTGTCTGTCTGTCTGTCTGTCTGTCTGTTTGTTCAGGTATCACGCAAAAACTACCGGTTCGATTACGATGAAACTTGGTATAATTATTCTTTAATATCCTGGGCACCACACTGGGTACTTTTTATCCCGGAAAAGTATCCTATCCTACGGTTGGGGGGTGTCAAAGTTTGTATGGAAGAATTTTAACGCGCTGTCCGATTAACTCGAAACTCAATATTTATACTTAGACCCAAAAATTAAGAATAACGTGTATCAGGATTTTTCGAAATTCAACCCCTAAGGGGGTAAAATAAGGGATGAAAGTTTGTATGAAAAATCTTATTCCTTGAGGTAATAAACATGAAACTTCGCACGAATAGTAATCTAAATAAATTATAAAGTTTGTAGTTTTTTGTTTTTCTAAATTACCCCCTAAAGGGGGATTGGGGGTGTCAGTGTTTGTATGGAAGAATTTTAACGCGCTGTCCGATTAACTCGAAACTCAATATTTATACTTAAAACCCATGGGGATGTATGGGGTAATTTCCGACACTCACGCGGGCGAAGCCGCGGGCAGCAGCTAGTTTCTAATAAAATGGATTGAATGAAACTACAAGTTGATGTTAATACTCGGTAGAAAAGGCATTTTATGAATAATAAACATTTATAGCAGAAAACCTCCATATATCACTAGCTATAGCACTAGGAAGTGTTGAAGGGTGGGCGTTTTGGGGGACTGTCTTATGTAATTTTGACGTTCTGATTCTCAGCCTAGTTTGAATAAATGACTTTTGATTTTTGATTTTATCGACATACACATTATAAAATCAATTCATTCTCATCAAAACAAAACAACACACCAAAATAAAAGCAGTTAAGGAGACAGTTACACACATTAGGACCGGAAGGAACTGTCCTGTCCACTGCTCTCAGTGCAGTATGCAGACGTATCCAGTGGCGCAGTGGGGCCTAAGTCTACTAATTTATTAACGTTACCATGGTCTATCAATGGTGAGTTTTTGACAGTTTTTGTATGGCAAATCTGTCAAAAACTGACCATTGAGAGACCATTGTAACGTTTATAAATTAGTAGACTTAGGCCCCTGTCCGCAAAAACGCTTATTATACTACTGAACCTAACACGACTCAGCAGCGACACACACTGCTTCCTTATAAGAGCATGAAACCCATCAGTGTGCGCTTCTGCGAAAATAGTTGAAGTATTATGCTTATAACATTAACATAACTTCAAACTCAAATTCAAACTCAAAGCATTTATTTCAAATAGACCATTTACAGGCACTTTGGAATTGTCAAGGAGTCGGTCAGTCAGAAATATAAAGCTAGATGCCCATTCCAAAGCGTATGGAGAATTACTCTGATTCACGTATGTAATCCTCGAATACAGAAAAAGTACAAAGGTTCAATTTAAAAATGCATTGGGTTGGGTTCGAACTTAACACTTTTCATTCGTCGTCAGTATCAACCATTGGGCTATTGCGGTCACTATCTTTGTTTCCATTTCTATTAAACCTCATCATCTGACTAGCCTTTCCCCAACTATGTGTTGGGTTTGGCTTCCAGTCTAACCGGATGCAGATGAATACCAGCATGGAGCGAATACCTATCTGACCCTCACAACCCAATTACTAGGCAATACAATACTCCTCCTCCAAGATTGGTTTTCATTTCTATAAAACCGAAGAAAATAAAATACTGTTTTTATTATTGCTTAGGTAATAAAGTCTTTATACATAACAGGTCAACAACGAACCGAACGCAACGGGCAAAGCAAATGAATTCTTAATTTCTTAATCTGGCACCAGTTAATTACTTTCAAATTCATTCAATAAGTGAACTGAAGTGAATTGTTTATCAGAATCTTAATTCAAAATAGTATCTTTGTTTATTTATTTATTAGTTCACAAATGGAACTTGTTATTATTATTCTCTTCTTTTGTTTATTTTGAACAAAGAACGAACAGTTTTATTCTTAAAACTAAAGGTCGCTGCACACGTAACGTGTTACGGAACGGGACGACAATTATAGGAAATGTTTTTTTTTGTAGGTTGTCGGCTGCTTAACTGGACTTTACTCGGAGGCCTAAATAAATAAAGGCCTCCTGCCAGGGCATAAAACTTACACACTAAGCGACTACTCGCATACGGCACCCCCTGTGGGGTACGGACCTCGGCTTAGGGCGTCGCTGGGGGAGGACAGTAAGCGACAGGTTCGATTGTTGTTTTTTTTTGCAAGCAACATTTAATAGAACATGTATACGAAATAGCATACGTCATGGGTGCATGGACGGGACTGCGATGAGGCACCCAAGTGACGGGAAAAATATCGTCGGTGGCGATTTATAGCAAGTCGCACCGCGCGCGCGCCACGTCCTCTCCGAGTTTCCGCTGCTTAAATACAGTGACTCCGATCGCTGTCCAGTTCATCTTTTCTTGTTCTTCACAGAAGCACGTTCGCTTCGCGTCATTGTCGCGGTGCGTATGCATTAAACACGCTTCCGTATTTTCATAACACCACGTTCCGTCTCCACCCCTTCGTCCTAACGCCGTCCAGTATGCAGCGACCTTTAAGACAGTTCTGAAACGGTGTTCTTATTTTAATTTTAAGAATAGAATGTTTGTTTTGTTTTTCTTTTCCTTGTTTTTATGTAGTGGCAAGACAAAGGAATGAAGTCAGCTAGGGTTGTGTTTTGGAGAAAATTAGTTTATTATGAGTTAAAGTAAATGTTTGCGACGCGGCGACGCCGTACAGTGATGTATGGCAATTGCAAAAGTTATTAGGCACTTTTCGTGCAAGAATTTTCTTAGCTCCAACCCTCTAGCCACATCCTGAACTTAACATAATTATTTGTCTAAGCATGTTTGTTTATCAGGAATTATTTACAAAGATTTAAAAGCGTTAGCGACCCGTGTGTAAAAACGGGCTGTAAAAAGTTTTGTTTAAAAATGTCTAATCTTATTGTAAATAGGGTATAGTTAAATCGAACGCTCTTTCTGGTAATGATAGGATGTATGCTGCAGACAGTAGTTCAATAGTTGAAGCCACAAAGCGTAAAGCGGCAAACAATAGGACAGGTGTACATTGCCTGGAGCTTATCCAACTGGATAAGGGTATTTGAAATACAGGTATTATACAACTACACTTCAATACCTACTGCAAAGGAATTAGCCTATTGTAATTGTAATATTCAACAATATCTACACTAATATTATAAAGAGAGAAGATTTGTATTTTTGTTTGTTAACTCAAAAACAACTGGACCGATTTTAAAAATTCTTTCACCAGTAGTATGTTAAGTATATTATCACTGAGTAACATAGGTACCACACGGGTGAAGCCGCTGGGGGAAGCTAGTTGTTCATAAGCCACAGAACCAATTAGGTTCTGTGGCTGTGGCTGGTTTCCGTAAGTCTTTTTCGGATGACCACTGAAAATCAGCATTATGCTGTGGGTCCCCCTTAGCACAATATTATGCTGAGTGGAAGCCTTCTCGCCCCAGTTCGTGACGTGCAGCTACCGACTATGTCTGTTTTATGCTCGTGATTACTTACGGCGAATTTCACCAATAAAAACTGAACACGATCAGCACATAAACCAAGTTTAAGAGCTGTCAGTGTCATTATTTTCTTTGGAATATTGACACTGACAGCTCTTGAACGCGGTTTAGATGTGCTGATCGCGTTTAGTTTCATTGGTGAAATTCGAACTAAATGTAGATCTCATGTTTTGTTATATTTTTTGATTGCCCATTTTTTTTGTATGCCTTTCTTGGACAAATAAACCTATTTTTATTTATTTCTTTCTCTTTTCTTATAAACCTTTGACCTTGTTTAACGTTCTTCATAACTTTATACACTGTATTGGTGTTTAAAATGTATAGGTCAACAATTTCAATCGCTAGATTTGCCTTCACCGTACTTAGTCACGTTCAAGTGTCCATAATGAGAAGAATGAGCTCACACATTAGTAAATAGCATTTCCATGACAATCAAGTCAATCAAACTGCGTCATTGTGTGTCGGAGGTGTCAAAACGAAACAGAAACGCGACAATCTTTTAACGCGGTAGGGCGAATCTAACAATTTAAATCTTTGGTTTAGATATCTAAGTGCATTTTTTTAAATAAAAACTGTTTTTTTTTGGGCCAATATTACAATATTGTATGAAATGTAAAAATATAATATAAACTGATTCTTTAATAAAAATGTTCGTTGGGCTCCATAAATATAATGTAATCCAACATAAGATCAATCTTATTACACCGCCGAAAAAAAGCGTAACTTTTTAAAGAGCCTGTTATGCTTAAATTGGAAAACCGATTCGGAAAAAAGCACCTTTTAAAAATAAATGACCTGATTCTCGTAAAGGTGTTGACCCACTTTGACGGAAACGCTTCAATTTCATCAGTAGGTACCTTTCAAATGACACAGATACAGTATTTCTATCTTACGAAGCGACGCGCGCTTTACTTGTGGTAACGAAGTTTACAAACACGCTGTGAATGTATGCGTGACGAGTAGCGTCAACACATAACTGACAAACACACACACACTTCCGACTTCGCCATTTTCTCGGACGGCACCAATAGCTGGTGCGCTTAAACAAATATTCACAGCGTGTTTGTACACTTGGTAACCACAAGTAAAGCGCACAACTCACGTAAAGCGAGTGCAAGCGAACTCGCGACTGGCATTTGTTTGAAATAGTTTGAGATCGCTATACGTGCGCGTCTATGTGTGCGTGCGTCTGTTTTCATTCATTGCATGGAGCCGACCTTCTACGTATGTATTTTGCGCCTTTGAATTCTACAGTATTAATGACACAAAGTCTGTGGACACGAAGTCAGCGGGCGCGGGGCGGCGGCGGCGGCAGCGGTGCGAGAGCGGCGCGTTCAAATGCATAATTTTATATGGAACTGTCGTCGTTCCCCAAGCCGCTGCCTTTGAGGCCGCAGTCATAATGGACTTATTGATTTCGGTATCAATTTACTAACTCTGAATAGACAATATTTGGGTAAAGCACCTTCCTTATTACAAAATTCCTAATTAGTGAATAGTAATTATTTGTAATTTGACGTTTGATTTGTAGATTATCTGTCCACTTTTCAATTCTGACAGCTCGTAGCATACAGAAAAATATTTTGTAACAAATTATTACTGTAAATTATATTTACTTACTTAGCTAATCATTATAAAACAACACAAGCTCTGAGCCCGATGGGATTTTCCACTGGCAAAAATAACGAGCTTCCATATGAATGTACATCCCCTATTAAACCCTTACAGGGATAGACTTTATAAAATCCTTCCTTAGTCCTCACCAGAAGGCATTAAAAATCTCTCGTACCTACTTAAAAAACGTTCACATTCAAGTCGTAATCTGTCAACCTTGTCAAAAATTTTGGTAACTTGATTGTATTTTTGACAGATTGCGAGTGAGATGCGAATGCGAACGTTCTTAAAAATTACGGGATCTGTTATAAAAGCAACTCTTGCGTAAAATTTCAAGTTTCTGGACCCAGAGGTTTAGAATGTGCGTCATCTGTCAGTGAATTTAAGAAAAAGACATTCTTTACTTTCATGAATAAACACAACGTATACTTTCGAACACGACGGAAGTGTCTAGGTACCTTTAGACGATCATGATCCGAGCTAAACGTGCCATGTCATAAAATATTCCCAATTTTATTCAAATCCAACACAAATACCAAACTAGCTATAAACCCAAAACTATTACCCTTCTACTAGATTAAATTAAAGTTTCCTCGCTTGCATGGATTAGTACCGTTTGCCATCAATAGATGGCGTTTACTTAAATTAAACGCGCAGTTGGACCACCTGTGAAAACAGTTGAGATAGAACTTTCTAAATGGTTCAGTTCCAGGGTAGTCGAAGTGTTTAAGGATTATGTGAACGGGTAGAGCAAACTTTGTGCAGTGGACGTATGAACACTAAAATGCAGAGGGGTTTTAGGATATTGATTTTGGGAATTAAATTGTGCTTGATATCTGGGTAGTGTATCTACATAGTAAGCACATTGTTTTGTAGTATGAGCGTTTAGATGGGTCATGGAAAAAAACATAGCGTACATTCTAACTCACGTAATTCGTACTTTTAAACTTTATGAATACCGTACATCGGTATTTTAAACTTCGAAGTTCAGTAGTACAGTCGCATAATCACTTTTTAAGCATATGGCATAGGTACCTAAAGCGAGTAAAAGAATTGACTACCCAGCATACCCACACCATTTTTTAAAGTAGATTAAAGTTAGCTGCCTGTATACCAAATAGCTTTGTTGACTGTACCTACAGTGTTTTTGTGAATATTTTATGTTCAGGTAACTTATTAAATACTTGGATGCTCCGTATTTTGGGCTTTTTTTATATGTCGCTAGTCTAGGTGCTGGTAGAATTCATTTGATTTTAATTTGTGTTTTGCGACGTTCTTATCAAAATTAAAGAGTTGTATATTATTTAAAAAAAACGTTTATTCATGCACTGCTAAGCTCCACTCCGCCCAGCTCCGCCTCAATGGAAACGCAGCCTTAAATGTTAATGAAGACTTAAGTTAAACACTGTCTTGATTCATTGAATAGGTACCGTTACCTAACTATTGTTTATTTTTCTAGTAAACAACGTTATTGCTTAGCTAGTAGGTAAAAGATATTTAATTGAATTTACCTGCTACTGTGGCACCGAAACGCGATGAAATATGCATACAGTGCTTATGTAAACAAGCAACACGTGTGGGTAGTTACACCTTACACGTGCACTACCGTGTTTCTGCAAAATAAAGAGCCTTACACGTGTATTCCGAGTTTCTGCAAAATAGTTTCCTTTGTTTTTAGTTTATTGATTTCAGTAGACAAATAAATTGCGCAGAAAGCCTTTGCGCTATAGATAGTCATCTCTCTATAGCTCAAATGGTCATCGCACTGTATGCTACGCTTGCCGGGGTTGGTCCGTGGGTGGGTGACCTCGGTCTCTACATACATGCCGAGACTCCTCCGTGCCTCGGAAAGCACGTTATGCTGTTGGTCCCGGCTGTCATTCGTGGAGCTTTGACAGTCGTTACGGGTCGTCAGAAGTCCGAAAGTCTGACAACCAGTCTTACCAAGTGATATCTTATTACGCAGTTAATAGGTTGTGGAGGTCAGATAGGCAGTCGCTCCATGTAAAATACTGGTAATCAGCTGCATCCGGTTAGACTGTTAGCCTAGCCCAACATAGTTGGGAAAAGGCTAGGCAGATTGATTTTGGTCATCACACTGTATGTTTTAGTGTTGTAGTTTCATAACAGAATGAAGAGTAATAAATAGTGTGATGAATTCTGAATATTACCCGGATACCTTGACTCGTGGCTCGTGGCTAAATTTATTTATTTAAACCAACTTATATTTACAGTCTGCACCACACAAGTTATCAGTCAATATCTATTATAATTAGACATACAATCATAAATTAGATTAGGATACATAAAACTAGACACAATTTGATGAAATTCTACGAGAGCAGGCAAAGTAGATAAGATTAAATGATAATGATAAATGATAACAGCCGCACGGGCGATCAAAGATTATGGGGATTTGTGGACAAAAAGTTCACAAATACCTATTGATTAGTGGGGATTAGTGGAATAACCCGAATATACTACGCTTGCCAAGGTCATTTCGTGGACGGTAATTGACCATCCGTAACACATTGAGACCCCTCCTTGCTTAAATAAAACCAATCTCTATCATAAGTTAAAGTACCTACCTATACTCAACACAAACTGTAATATTTTTTATGTATTCTCATGTTTTCGACATTCTACAAAATACATAAAAAATATTACATAGTATATGTACAAAAAACACATCAATAAAGGCACTATAATATTTGTTTGTGCGGTTATTGCTTGGCAGTCAAAGCAACAAAATACTTTTACATCTTTGACTTGCTTAACTTGATAAGTAGGACTTTAATAAAATAATCCATGAAAAGTAACTGACTATCGGATACTACTTAGATATATTTTTTCCCCACAAATGACTTTTTTATACTCCAAATAAAAACTATTAGTTTGTTTGTGTGTACATGTAAATCTCAAGAGAGATTAAAAGTAAGTACTTTATTTGTATTGAATCGTCCTATTTGACCTTAAATAGTGTGTTTACCTTAAATCAGGTCTGTGACCTCAATACCTATTCGATTAGATTGATGTGATTAAAGTAATGTGAAGTAGTGTGAATGAAAGTGTTTAGTTCCATACAAATTCAATAACATTTTCTTACACGAAAAGTCTGATTGTAAATAAAATTTTGCAGAAAACTTTTTTAAACTACACAAGTTATACGTATATGGAAAATACTAGTTTTATAATAATTACTAGCTGCGCCCCGCGGTTTCTATCCTATATCCTAATCCATGTTATGGTCTACCCGTGTGTCAAATTTCATCCAAATCTGTTCAGCTGTTTCAGCATGAAAGCATAACAAAAAAACAAAAAAACTCACTTTCCCATTTATAATATTATAGTTAGGATGTCTACAAGTAATAGGGATAGCCAGAATCTTAGAAGTTTTGAGAATAAAATAAACTCTTTGGTTATTCGAATTATAGTTAATTGATTGTTTTTTGACTTGGCGGAAATCCATTATAAAATAAAATAGACGTAGATATATGTATTAACCTATTCCGCTTAACTATTTCTAAAGAGTCAGAAAAAACCCTGTAAGAAATCGGCACGTGTTTCATCTCTCAGCGAGGCTTCCTCAGGATGACGATTGACTTGTCGCGAACGTTACGACGTGCTGCCACGCTGAGCGCTGTACGCGGAGACCCAGCGTCGATTCCTGTCGATTTCTTATATTTATTAATAGAATAATTATAAAAATCATAAACACAACTCTCTTTCATATAATCCTATTGAATGACTATTTCATGAAATCATGACATTTGAGGATTAGTCTAACTGAAGGAGTTGCTGATTCTAATGATTTTAATTTTGTAAAGCCATTTACGGAGCCCAATTCTCGCGCATCTCGCATACGTTATTGTCGCTCGATTCGTGCTTTTCCCTCGTGAAAATCAAGACGAGCTATTCTCAGCATATCGATTCGAGCATTTCTCGCAGGAAATCCATGCGACATGCCTTAGTTTACAAGCGACTTGCTTCGACTGGTGGGGACCAGTCGAAGCGTTCATGACGTCATGTCCACCGTAAATCAACGTCAAACAGTTGTTGTGTCATTCATGATTGTGTCAATTTCGAAAGAAAATTATAAATGTTTATATTACAAAATGTGTTACGAGTGCTTATACATTTTAGAAGACGCTGCAATTGCCACAACAAGGAAAAAGCACACGAAGAAAACTTCATGCCTCCGCAAAAGTAGTCAACTATTCACTGCTTGTACGGCATCAATTGATGACACCATCTATTCACATCTATGGATGAGACACACATCTGAGATATAGAATCGGCTTCTAAGGCATCCAAAACCAGTCAAAAGGACGAGGACGGCTTTACTCTGGTTGTGAGCAAGAAAGGCCGATCGCAGCGCAGCCACAACAAACACCGTACCACCCCTGTATGCAGTGCTCAACATCCTCATGCATATTTCCCATATTTGGATTCACAAACATAGAGAGAGAAGAAGCCAAGGTCTAATCAGTGCCGAACGAAGAGCGTTGCTGAAGTTGTCGTACAAATTTTAAGTCCTACATCCTGGAGGTTTCCGCACTGCAAAAGGCTGACGTCCTTAGCCCAGATTTTTTTCCGGAGGGAGTTGTTTGTAGATATTACAGGGAAGCATGACCAAACCCAAGTGTTGTGATAATAATTATGTTTTCGTGGTATATACCCAACTCTAGTCTGTGATTTATTTATGTAAAGGATCTTTTGTCACCTGAATTATGATGTACCTATTATTGTATTACCTACAACAGGGCCATCAACATGATGCAGAATTTTAAAAACATTTCAAACAATAAAGATTTCAAATATGCTTTATTTTTTTTTCAATAGGAATCTTTTAACTAACAAAAGTACTATGCTTATACAATACATTATAAGAGTCACTAGTTTATATGATTAGTCGGCGTCATGTCTGGCGCGATGTTCAGTAGCCAGCTTAGGAATCGCCGGACCATTACACTTCTTGCCCAGTCTTCATGAATTTCTACAAACGTTGTCCAGCACTTTGATCACAAACAATTTGAAATTTGTGTCGTGACGAGACTCCTAGCGCTTAACCTCAGGGAGGAAATTTGTTTTCGCAAGGATTTACAATCTTTTCAGATTTTGTCGATTTGTGTAGCCGGAACACGTTAATAAAGCTGCGTCATTGGAACAGCAGGACGGTCCGGGTCACCACACTTCCTCTGTTTCACCATCTTGATAAGCCTTGATGTTATTGTGGTAGCTGACTACACGCTATACACACAATAACTTAATTCACTTATAAATATCATTGGTACTCAAATATAATTTTGTTTTGATTTAATTTCTGTAGATACCCAATGTAAACAAACAATAAAATTATGACTTTAATTTGACGTGACAAATGTTGTTGACATTCACCAATCAGCATCAGCCATGCATTCCGTTGTAGCAAATACTAAGGAGAACTTATTTGAATGTTAAATAATATCAAAATGGAGTTACGAAATTCATAATGCATTATTATTTGATAAATTTTTATGAAATACATATAAAATGTTACTCAAAACCTTTTATAGGCTTATCAGTCATTTTTAATATACTTTAAGAAGTACATATATGGTTACGTTTAAAAAGTAGCATCGTTATGTAGAATGGATCGCTTCGCGCGACGTATAATGGCAACATTCTTTTCCTTCGACTCGTGGTTTACAAGCGACTTGTAGTGAGAATACAATAATCTGGATATGTCACCATTTTATAAGCGACATAGGAACACGAGCGGCAAAATCGAATGTGACTTGAACGAGTGTAAACGTGAGAATTAGCCTCACGGTTGCGAATCATATTTTAATCAAAATACAGCCTGACACTATCCTGCAAATTGCAAAAAACGTAAGAAAATTTGAATTTCGCGGGCTAATTTAAGGCCATCAAAGGATGCATCCAAAACTGTTTGGGTACGAAAAACGTGCATTTTTTCATCGCTAGTGAGCGGACCCATGACTGCCTGCATTAATTATACCCACCGTACGCCAGAAATAACGCAAAATATTCAAACGCACGACAGTGCGCGCTAGCCCTAAAACAGTCGTGTCAAAATGGTCTTAACCTCACAATCACGTAGCTGGTAGTAATAATATGCAAGCGCCACTTAATTTAGCACAAAATGCAAAGCAGGCTAAAAGTCTTGAAGAAAACTTTTCAAGTAAATTCAATGGAAGGCAAACATTTATTAATGTCCAAACAAACTGCTAAAGCGCTGCTTGAATTTGCATAGTATTAAATAAACCTCTGCTCTTTTTCGCTGAAGTACACGTGGCCAAGAAATTAGGTATCCAGGCCACGTCTGTATTACTATATATTATAAACCAAAGTCCCCCGGCCGCTTCTGTCTGTCTGTCTGAACGCGATAAACTCAAAAACTTCTGATCAGATTTTCCTAAGGTTTTCACCAATGGATGCAGTGATTCATGAGACAGGTTTAAGTGTATAATTTATAAGGGTTTTTTGTGTATTGGCTGAATATGATGATGATTGTTGAAGATGTCGGAAAAAATCATGCGGACTAGTAGCTTTTCTGGCGTGCACTTCGTAAACCAATAAGCTGAGTTATAAGAAAACATAGCTGTATAGTTTATAACCTGGATTAACATATAGGGTACTTTTAATCCCGGTAGTACGTTCCTGTGGTATATTTTCCGACATTCACGTGGGCGAAGCCGCAAGCAAAAGCCAGTATAAATAAAACCTTTCCTCTTTTCCGTTGGAGTACACTTGGCAAATAAATTAGGTATGCAGGCTACATCTACGATGCCAATGCCTTGAATTTAATCGAAACTCTAATAATTCTCATTTTGAGCTTCTCAAAATATTGAACTCTTTGTGAACCTCAAATAATTCCTATTTCTGGATCCTAACATACTAAATAGCCAAGTAACTGCGACCAACTTGGAGGTAGCACTGGCTGGTAGCTACCACTGCGGAGCCACCTTAATCAGATATCAGAAGAACAAACATTAAAAAAATGAAACGTGTTTAAACACATCTTCGAAAATTTGATCATTATAGTTTTATTTTATGAATTTTAAATAACGTCATTGTACGATTACGAATTTTATATAACTTTTTCGAGATTTTATTATTATGAAACGCCGTACATAAACGAACAAAATCATGCTCTCATATAAAGTACGTACCTATCCTACGTATTCCTGAACAAATTACAATTCGTAAATAGTTTTAATTTAATTAAAATATAAACTCATACCGTAACATCCTAGTTTACAGCTGTTCTGGAACATTCTCGGCATAAACGACAATAAACTGGAATGTTGCGGCGGAAACTCCCTAGTTCGAACCTCAATAATTATTTTAGGGTTTAGTAGTTTGTAAAAGTGGGTTGTTTTCAGTATAGCTAGACTTCAAACGCTAAACGCAAAAGTAATTAATAATTCTTATGATTATTATTTCCATTATAATCATTAGAATTATGAATACATCTCTTTAATTAGATTTGTTCTATGACCATAGGAATTTTTCCATAAGAGATTTTCTTCATATGGAACAAATCTAACTTAGAGAGAGATTCTTATGATTATAATTCTGTAAATACATATTTGATAAGGTCGCACAGTTCTATTAACTTTTAATTTTAAATTTTGCGGGCTACCACTGCTGATCCACCTGAAGTCCAGTAGGCCGCACGTCAGTGGTAACACTTTTACTTTGAGCTGGCTTAGAAAGAAAGAAAGAAAGAAAGAAAGAAAGAACACAGAATAAAAGGTACACAATATAAAAAATAGCACATAAAAAAATAAAATAAAAAATCAAAGCCTAACATAGGAGTAACGTAGTTTCAATAGAATAAGGGGCAAGTTTATTCTGCTTTTTTCATCACTGACCTGGGGCATACCATAATTATCGGTTCATTACGAGAGTGCTATGTCTACGTATAATAATATTCCAGTTTCAAGAACAATCTTCTAAATGAGCAATATTGCCCAGACAAAGTCAACATTGCGCTGCAGTCACTATCAATATTGGGCGAGAATAATATCAATATTGCAGCTCTAGAGATATTCAATCACTGTCTGAAACTCCGTTAAATCCGGATTTTGAACTGAATACTCACAAGGGCATGAACGTCTTAAGATAATTCGTTGCGGTCGACTGTTGCAAACTGAAGATAATGTTTGAATGGAACTTAGCTCAGCCTTTATCCCTTAAACTGGTTGCAGTATAATACCAGAACCATACAGAGAAGACACGAGCATTGATCGTTAGTAACACTAAAACAAAAACCACTGAAATCGCCAACACGTAGTTGGCGATTTCCGTGTTTTTTCTTAAATAATTATAATTAGCAATAATAATTGGTGGTGCCCAGGCAGGCGCTTTACTTTGTGTAAATTATTTTATCACGACTGCTCTAAATACGGTGAAGATTTTACTTCACCGTTTTTAGAGCATCGTGAGGAAACCGACACGTCCTAGAACCAAAAATTCGAAGACATATGACATCTACCAACCGGCACTGGGCCCGCGTCGTGGGTCGGTCGTGGACGGCCCACTCGCTCTCAACTTGTGTCAGGAGGAAGCTTGTGTCCCAATAATGGGAACATAGTAGACTGATTATGATTATAATAAAAATTGGCAACATTATGCGATGATGGCAGCTACTGTCACTTGAGATCAGCCAATCGGCGTTCGTCATTTTTAAAGAAAATCTTTTTAATAACCCTGAATGCCAGACCACTACCACCATTGCTCATAAAACAGATAATTACAATTTGACAACGATTATTTAGCTAAGTTTTATGAGCATTGGTGATAGTTATGCAACAACGAAGTCTTATACTCTTGCAAAAAACCCGAACATCATTAAAAATGCGTAAGCACCCAAACAGAAAAATATTCAAGTGTTCGCAAAAAAAAACTTTATCAATTTACCGCTTGTCTTCTTCCCTCCTCCACTCGAAAATTTTAGATGTATTATCCCACAAAAACATCAATTTAATTTAAGATGAGCCTAAGGTAATGGCATAGAATAAAAACGAATAGAAGCGACACTCACTGTCATTATAAATGCCTACATTTTCGGGTCGTAAAACCGGGTAAAATGCGACTTGGGCTTAAGCACAAAAACGAGGAGGTTATGCAAGCAAGGAATGGTTTTTATCATATATTTTCGCCGATTTCTCCGTGATTATTGGCCGACTTACGTGATTCATTTTCGGTTTTATGATTTGTTAGAAGACCGTAATTTCATTAAAGCTTGAGCAGTTTTTGGGTCGTTTCCATAATAGGTTTTTAATCCAGTTCATCTATGTTAATGACGTTGTTATCTTCACATAGTATGTGTACATGAATTTGTATGGGGTTCTACCACTAAAACGTGAAAAATAATTTAAATCCGTTTTTTTCGTTGTAAAAAATTTCATAAATAATTGCCATCATAGAGGTTACACGTCGTCATCATTATCATTTCAGCCGAATGACGTCCACTGCTGGACTTAGACCTCCCCCAAGCGTCGCCACATCGAGCGGTCCTGCGCTTCTCATATCCAGGGCCTTTACCCGTAGGTAGGTAGCTGTACTCTGTAAAAATTTCAACTGACCACCAAATCTATTAAAATAATTCAGCCCTGCGACATACAGTCAGACAGTGTAGGTTTATTAATCAGGTCCCATTTCCACTCTTTGGGTACGGAACCCTTAATCACGTTAAATACGGCCAGAATTGTGTATTACTATGATCATTATGTAGAAGTGATTATTTCAGCAGTACTCTTCTATCATTAATACACTAGATTCAGCGAAATAGAATAATAATTAAAAAAATAATATTTTCGTACTTATCACATTTTCTCTGGCAGTTTTCGTATGGATAAACTGTCAAAAATTCAAAATTTATTCGAAAGAGAAGGCTTATTCCGCTGATAAAATTTATTCCTGTTTGGTCGAATCCGCCCTACGTGTATTTACGTTAAATAATTATCATTACCGTACATAATTATCATTATCACGGCCAGCTGTACAATGAAGTTTTGTTCGTGATACTGTATCTAATGTATTCTTGATCGAACGCAGTACAGACATGATTTTCGCTTCTACACGGTTTTCTTAGTCTATGAAAACGCTAAGATTAAGTAAGGTCGGTAAAGATCACTTGAGTGGGAAAAGGTAATTTTGAACCCACGATCAAGGGGCATCTGGAGTGCGTTTGTATCTTTAGAAATAGGTATGGGTTGTATGGAGTGCGGTTCCTTTTAATTTTATGAAGATATTTGATTATGGTATTATTATTGGTAGTGCTTGAAAATCTAATAGTGATGATTGGTTTGAATGAAAATGATTTACTCGTAAGTATCAATGAAACTTAGATACACACATCGAGAGTATTAGTGTTATGTTATCGTCGAAACTATGCAGTTTTGGACCACATATTCTAGGACATTTTGTATTACTGACTGGACTTTTGCATTTTACTTATAATCCTAGAGGTATGGGATATAAAAAAAAACACACACATATAGTATATAGTTTATTGTACACCAGATTTAAACATTACAAAAAAAAAAGTTATACACTACAAAATAAATATAATGGGCGTCCATAGCTTATTGCGATCTTTTATCTAATCGATCTCTAAAATAATATTGTCTGGACCCGGGCTACAGATATACCCCAGCAACCGGACGCAAACACTCCAAAGTCATTAGGGCCATCAATCACCATTACACAACTATATTGAGGTCAGACTCCACTGGAACCAGATGTGGCTGAAAAGTTGAAAAAGAAAATATAAACCTAACCTTTCTGGGTTGTAAATATTTTAACATCGCTTTTAGTTAATTATTTCAGTTGAATTTGGTGGAAAGATGATTAAAAGGTCCGAATTTTGAGCACGTTTATTTAGTGACCTTGTCTGCCCTGCAAATTAGTCTAGATCACCAAACCACGAGATCCATTATTTACATACATAAACTCACGCCTTTTTCCCATGGGTGTAGGCAGAAACTACAGAACGCCACCTGCTAAGATCCTTACAAACTCCTTTTGCCTCATTAACGTTCATACGTCTGGTCATACACGCACGCCGGTTGCGAGTACTACGCAACTGACCTTTCTGAAGAACATCCCCAATAAGGGGATCATTATTAAGTTTAAGTGTAACTTAATAAAATAATATTATGACCCTGTAAATGTTCCAGATCAAAAACCTCATTTCATACAGACGCGAGACATCTAATAAAACAATGACAGAAAATAAAAGAGAGCAAAATGAGGTCTGAACGGATTTATGGCCCTATAAACTTATTCTTCCCTTATCAATCAATATACACTGTCTGAACTTTACTGGGAGGAAACACCAGATACTCGCTTTAGTATCCATAAAGCTACGCTTAGACTGGCTAAACTTGAAGTCCACCAACACGTGGTATAGGCTTTTGCAACAGTTTTTTTTAATTTTTATATTATCCTACACTGTCCCACTGTCGAGCAAAGGCCTCCCCCAAATCCTTCCAAGTATACTTTTCCAGGGCCACCTCGATCCAATCCTTGCGGTATGCGTGTAGGTCGTCTCGCCACCTCTTCCTGGGCCGGCCTTGGCGGCGCCATCCATTCCCAGCCACCCACCGTGTGGAGACTGTTGCCCAGCGGTCGCTATGCATGCGACATGACCCGTGTAATCCCATTTGAGCTTGGCAGCCTTTTTGCCTACGTCAAGGATCCCCGTTTTGGAGTACCCCAAAAGTACCTATCTGATGAAAATGTTAACAAATGGCAATTGCAGTGCCAATTACAAATTGAGAGCTTTGATTAAAATTTGATAATATGATTACTATACTTAAACCCGAAAGTCTAAATTTTAAATCACTTTTTCATTTAAGTTTTTTCTTTGAAAGTTCAGATATTTAAATTTTCATCGATGTCTTTAGAAATACAATTTAATCATGTTGTTTCAAACAATAATTGGTAGAGTTAGTGATAAGGCATAAAGTTGAAAAATAGTAAAGTTAGATAATAATGAAAAAAATTATGAAGTGTGTAAAAGTGACAACAGTGGTACAATATTATAATGTACGAATTTCACCCAAATTACATAAAGGAATTTAAAAACTAGGATTTAAGCTACTCAACATACAAATTAGTGATCTATTTTCAACCTGTTAATTATTTATTTATTTTATAAGTCTATTTTAGCTCTTCTTTCCTGAAACACAGGATTACCTAGTTCAGGCACGTAAGTCTTAGGAATATATTTAATTTACATTTAAGCAAAACTGTACTAGTTTTTATACCTTGTAATTTTTAAAATAAAATATTAAATGATAAAATAATAGTAGTGAAAGAATTTGACATTTTATTATTACAATTTAATTTTATGCGACGTTTCAGAATAATTTAATTTTATTAATCAACCCTAACAATTCCCAATTGTCAATACTAAGTTAAAATTCAGTTAGTTTCGAAATAAATTGCAAATTGAAATTCCAATACTCGATTCCGATTGAATTTAAATGAATTATTTGCATTTTGTAAAATATTCAGAACTCTGATAATTTGTGTGTCAATTAGTCTGAATATTTATTAATGCTGCAGTAGTTTCGATATAACAGCGGATCTTGCTAAGCAATTTGACGTCTTATAGGCCCTTAAGCGGAATAGGTTACTAAATATATCTACGTCTATTGTATTTTATAATTGATTTCCGCCAAGTCACGCCTTTCGTTCGACGTTTCATTGCTACCTGTTCTGGTAAATTTAATATTTCATTAACTTAAGTATTTTCATTGCTCAGAATCTTGAGTACGAAACTTCTTCGGTTATTTGTCTGTCTTAAAAAGATTGCCGAAACAGACATCAAATACGATACTGCAGTGCCAAAGCTTTCACGATATTGCCGTCAGATAACATGTACTCATATTTGAACCATCTGGCGTACTGAATCTGCCAAACGTGTCTAATAACTATGTAGCTATGAATAATGACTTTATTTCGGTGTTTAAGAGGATAAAGAAAGAAACTAAGAAAGAAAATATATTTATTTAACACAGACTAAAAGGCACACAATGTAATAAACAGCAGATAAAAAAAAAAAAAGTTTAAGTACGATCAAGTAAGAAATTAGCAGGGGAGTGTGCCTCAGGGTTGCGCCAAAAAGGCCCAGTTCAACAAAATACAGATAGAATCAAGTTCTTCTAACTAATCAGAGAGCTTTGCTGCTGGGGAATTTTTGCGCCACTTCTTCTTCCCAGCTAAAGCACTAGGAAGTGGTGAAGGGTGAGCGTTTTGGGGGACTGTCTTATGTAATTTTGACGTTAAAAAGATGCTGATTGTCAGCCTAATTTTAATGAGTGACTTTTGATTTTTGAAGTAGTAAATGGTGTAGCAGTGGTGGCCCAGTGATAACGGCCATGACTTACGAGTTGTAGGTCGAAGGTTCAAACCCAGGCAGGCGCTTTACTTTGTGTAAACTATTGTACAGGGTGTCTCAAACGTAGTCCAAAGGCAAATGAGGTAAAGCGAAGGGTGGACCCCTTCGCTTTACCTCTATCCTACTACCTATCATCATTAAAAAATTATAAACACCTTGTATAATGATCAGTTAATTTCGCTGTACTGGCCATAGGTTTCCGCTTTTGTGATCCAACTCAGCCCAGTAAAATGCGATCTAAATTAGTGGGATACCAAAGTACTATTTACGACAAAACTGATTGAGCCATTGGCTGAGAATCAGCACTTTTCGAAAGCCAAAGTACTTTAGTCCCTATAAATACCAGTGTGACTATCTCGTTAGTGTAGTGGTCGCAAGCACTACTGCTGACCATGATATCCTGGATTAGATTCCCAGGTCTGGCAGTGTTATTGGGTTTATCCATCTGGAATTTCGGTTGATGGCAATAAGCTCGCCCCTATGACTCGCACATGTGACACATAACTGTCGAAATATGGCTGTACTATAGGTACACTTCTGCTTAACCGTTGGGGTATTACAGGCGTGATGTTATGTTAAAGCAGGTACTTAGTACTATAATAACCGGTATTCAAAGACCCCTTTATTGATGAATCAATTGAATTACTCAAAGTCTTTATCTAACAATTATTAAAATAGAAGTTCCGTCCAGAGTTTTGAGAGTAAAGTTCATCCTTCCTTTATTAAGTTTTCTTCTCTTATTATTATCTTATAGACGAAGCTGTAACGACATTATGTTTTAATCTTCAGCCTGGTTTTTAGCCTAGACGTGGTATATATTCGGGATGTGATAGCTACGTTATATGAAGGTACATGTTTCCGGTATTTCCTACACTTTGGTTATACCGCTCCTCACCCCGATTGTGTTACAGACACGATCACCATCTCAAGGAGTATGAATGAAATTCATAATCCATTATAGCTTACCTTCATATATCTGGAGAATTCTTCTACTCAACCACGTAAATAGCGCAATGAATGTTGTTGAATTGCCAAAATGCAAAGTATTGCCATTAAAGTGTTACTTATTTAGGCTGCTGATTTTAATGAACATTGACTGGCAAAAATGTAATTTCTTAAAATACATTAATTTATAAATAAGAAGAAAACAGAACATACCTATTTTACGTACTTGTGAACACACCTGAGTTTATTTTGGCAGTTGTAGTTGAGTTTCTATAAAGGCAGCAACAACACTATTCACAACTAAAATATTGACCAGTAAAATTAAGAAAAACAATGTTGAGAAATAAAAATGTAAGAATTAAAAATCATGGTATCATTTTCGATTTTACTATTACACCTTAGTGCGAAAAAAACCGCATTTCACAAAAAATACCAAGAAAAAAACACTCCATGACTATCCTATTTTCATAATAAATTCCGTACCTATCTTACACTCAGCTTTTAATATCGTTAACCTGAAAATTCAACGACAAAACGAAATGCCGACGAAGCGACGTAATAAATTCCGTCGTAATTTTGTAAATTACAACGTCTTCATAAAGATTTGTCCTGAATTTTCAATACCTTTGTACTTTGATGATTTAATTTTTTTACGTCTCAGCGGAGTCTTTTGTACCGAGAATGATAAAGGTTGTAGGTTGTCGGTGTAATTTGTGACCTCATTTGGTTAATAACGTTGTTACATTTGCGCTGTTTTTCTGCACCTGCAGCAGCCGCCCCAGCACAGCCCGCCGTGCTAGGATGACGCGAGTGAGTCAACTTCCAAGGCATTATGGTCATTCCGTTGCCAAGCCATTGGGTTCTAAAACAGCTGGCACCCCGGTGGTGACAAGAGCCCGACGGATGGTGTCATTAATGCTTGCGTTTCGTGCCAACCGACTAGCGCTCTTGCTGCAGGAAAGGCCATGGTATTCGAGGCGGTCGACTTCTTCACCGCACTGAAAGCGATGTGGTTATAGGTTAAATAGAATTCTGATTAAAAGTTAATAAAGAAAAATCGTCGAATCCGAATCGGCTGGGCAGCAATTTTATTAAGGCTCGAAGGAAGCTATGAAAATTATCTTCCGACATGCCGCAGTGTCTCAAGACGAAGGTATTTGACCAATGTTTGTTGCCAGTAATGACCTATGGCACTGAAACGCGGTTGTGCACAATGGGTCTTATTAAAAGGTCTAAAGTAACCCAAAGGGGGATATGGCTATGCTTGGATTTTCCCGAAGAATTGTCAAAATTGTGGCAGTGGGCAAGGCACATTGCTCGTAGAACAGATATATAGGGCCAAAAGGTTCTGAAGTTGAAGAAGAAAGGTTGTGGAGACGGCCTCTAAGAGAGTGTATAATACGTGGCAGCACGATGATAACGCCACGATTCTCTCGCTCGTGGAGGCGGCCCCTTAATATTATTAAACAAAAGAATGAAACGACAAAGGGAATGACGAAATACGACGAAGAACGTACGAAATCAGAATTCGATTAATATATTTAACTGATAATGAAAAGCCTTTAATTCGCTATTCATAACATTTCTCTGTTTAATTTATATTTAGCATGATTTCGGGATTCAATTGCCAATTCAATATCTGCCAGACAATTCCGTAATAGTTCATTCCAAGACTTTCCATACAAATAAATGTTCATTCCAAGAGAAGAAAGGTTTATTAAATCCATCCAAAATATTAATAATAGGTATAGGTTGTGAACAGAACGTAATGAAATTGAAATTGTTTATTAAAATAATCGATTTACATATACATTTACAAACTAGGGCCTTAAAAGCTAGATTATAATGATTGGATACTACCTGAACTAGGAATAAACCTGTATCTCAGGTATCTCACTCAAGTGCTTATACATAAGTGTTATCTAAGATTAATTAATAGTTAATGATTTATCCACTACTTATAAATTATATTTCTTAAAAAATTGTATGCTACTTTTTTGCAGCATCGTATCGTAAGACATTTTTGCAAATATTTTCTATTAACATTTTTGCGATTTAACATTCTTAACAAGGTGGCTTTTCCTTTATCATACCTACAGTTTTATTTTTTACAGTGTCAACAAAAAAATAAAGATTGCATGTTGTAATGGAAATCATTAGTGCTTTTATGTATTCAATTTTGGATTTTGCTGGAATCATCGTTCATGGGTTATCGGTAAAAGTACATCAATGCCTGGTTGCGACCAAGGCTTGTATAGAAATTTTCTCAAATAATGCGCGGAAATTCAAACTAAATTAATTAATTATAAATTCCAGAATCAATGACAAACAATGATAATATTTTTCACGCGTAATTTGTTTTTTTTTTATTTAAACAGCTCTATTTGCAAGCCAAATCGAAATTTAAATAAAAACTTTGACTTACCTCCTTGGTTGCCATGTGACGAAGTAAAAAGTTCGTTCCATTTTTAAATAACACGACGGTTATGAGTTTTCATAGTAATTTATTCGGATGCTCAACACGACAGCTATGGATTTTCATAGGAACATTGCATTTTCAATTTTTCTCGAAGAAAGTTGTCAAAATAATGCTCGAATTTCCAAGCATGTTTGAGAAAATTAAATTAAAATAAACTAAACACTCTCACGGCACAAGATAAAGAAGTAATCCAAGGATTTATATCAGCAGAAGAAATATATATGAACACAAAACAAGAGTCACAACACATAATCCTTGTTTTAGAACAGACTTATTTATTGTTCATACGTAATTTAAATAAGGGATTTAATTTCTGTTATTCGTTTGGAAATTGTGTTTCTACATTTCTTTGGGCTCTGTTTATACTGAATGTTTTTGTGAAATAGTATATTGTATGTAAAATCAACACTAGGCTTCATAGAAATTAAATCTTGAAGCCAACCACTATTTCATGTTATTTAATACATTTTTCTCTTGAAAGTAGTATTATGAGGGTTCATTCTAAAAGTTGGCAACATCGTAAATAGCTGTCAAATATTTACCTGTTTTGATTAATTTGGCAATAATACTGTATGGAAATATGGAATATCGCCAACTAGTGACCTAATTTTTTTTGGTATAGAATTAAAAAACCGTAAAGTGTAAAGTAAAACGTAACATTTAGAAAGCTTCCAAATTCTTTTTTTTTCATCTGAAACTAAATTATTGCATTTCTTAATCAGTATTTTAGTTCGCTAGTTTAATAGCGACATTTGATATTTCCATACAGTAATATTGCCAAACTAATAAATATTTGACAGCTATTTGCAACGTTGCCCTTCTTAACTTTAAGAATGCACGCTCTTAAACTGCTATAACTAAATTACCTACCGCCTCTAATACATCAATAATGATACTGTTGAAACTAAACAATCGACTTTTCTTTTTTATGTTGATTCGACATTTTGCTCAGATAAAAACTCATTATCCTTTCGTATGCCGAACGTGAACGTAGATCCACGCAAGACACAATGGATTTTTAATTGTGTCTGTAATTATGGCGGTTGAGAGTTTAAATATTGGCTAATTATGTTTGTTTCGTAAACGAAAATTTTATAAATAACGTGTAGAATAAAATAACCGTTCAAATATTATAAAAAATACAGAAATACTTCACCAAAATCTATCCTAAATATGCCCAGAAACTTGAACCAAGTATCAATCAAGTACTTAGGTACAATATTACGCCTACAAGGTACTTTATGAAAATGAGGGTACTACAAAAATACGGCGAATATTACGAGTATTATGTCGGCTTATTGAACATTATCGCTACGGCTGCCAGACTGTTTATTTTTAATATACGTAAGTAGATAAACTTTACAATTTTCTTAAGCGGAATGAAAAGGTATTGTAACTTGAGTTTTTTTACTTGTACAGTGCAAGGAACTCACTATTTTGCTCACTATCGTTACGATTGAAAACGGCCTTTAAAGCAAGAAAAAGTCATTTATTCAAACTAGGCTGAGAATCAGCACTTTTCGAACGTCAAAATTACACAAGACAGTCCACCAAAACACCCACCCTTCACCACTTCCTTGTGCTTTAGCTGGGAAGAAGAAGTGGCGCAACAAACTCGCCAGCAGCACAGCTGTCTGTTCAGTTAGAAAAATTGATTCTATACAATAGTACGCAAAATCATTTACCTTTCGCAACACAAAACTTACATTTAATGATCAGCCATATGCCAGCTAGCACACGCCAATATACCAACCAATCCATCCATCAGGTTAAGCTACGCTTGCCGGGGATGGTCCGTGGATGGGTGACCATCTTTACATGTCGAGACTCCTCCGTGCCTCGGAATGCACGTTAAACTATTGGTCCCGGCTGTCGTTCATGGATCTTTGACAGTCGTTAGGGGTCGTCAGAAGCTCGAAAATCTGATAACTAGTCTTGCCAAGGAGTATCGTATTATCCAGTTATTGGGTTGTGGAGGTCAGATGACAGTCGCTCCATGTAACATACTGGTATTTAGCTGCATCCGGTTAGATTGGAAGCCGACCCCAACATAGTTGGGAAAAGGCTAGGCAGAGAGCTTCTCTATTCTTTCTATTTCGACGCATTAAAATTCCTTTAGTATAATTTTTTCTTCGAATTATTTGTCACTGTCAAGTTTTCACTCAAAAAACACTTCCATATTTTTTACGCAGAATACATACAAATTCGCACCCCTCGCTTGAAAAACCGGAAGACACCGTCTGTCGCGAAAACATAATACGAAAACACATACATAGTTACTTAGTACGCAAAATAAGGACAGGCAAACAAAGGTACGATGTTTACGTTGTTATCTCAAATAAAATACAGGATGTGTATCCTCACGTTTATGTCAGTTACATAAAACGTTTACGAGTTTCTTTTTATTGAAAGTATTTTTCTTATTTTAACTGTTTTATTTGTTTATACGTTGACTGATAAAAAGTTATGCACCGCATGTTAGGCGGTCCCTACACCTACAATAAGTTGTTCAATTGCGCAAATCATAAATGAAATTATATAAAACTGTTTATTCAGGCATTTTCTGCTTAAAAGTCTCCAATCATCAACTTGTTGTTTTGATTTTGGTTTAAGAAATAAACATATTTATTTTGTTATTCTGTGAATAGAATACCGGAATCACTTTTACACGTTATATTAAAAAAATATTATAACTAAGCTAGATGAGGTCGGCATTTCCTATGTCAACTACTCTGAGAAGAAAGGTCGAAACAAACTCAGAGGTCGTAGTCTCTTTTAAAGACATAATCTTGGTCAGGCCATTATGAGGACCATGTAGATTAGTGTCTGAAATGATCTTTTGAGGAAAGAACCACACAGATCAGAGTGGACCTATCCAGTAAGACCTGTCCTGTCCAAGCATTTGTTAGTAACGTGGAGCTCAACTCAGAACTTACGGAGCTCGCGACTCGACGAACAATACCAAAGAAAGGACATTTGAGTAGGCGGCATAAAATACTCAAACTGCCAGAGCATCATTAACACTAACTGAAAAAAAAAAGAATCAGCCCTTACACACAAGCAATCCATTATTTTCACGCAATAACATTGACGGCCCAGCTTCAATGTTTTCTCGTGAGCAAGACCTGCTCAATACTTAACCTACCGGTGCAATTAAAATATGAGTCCGCCAAAATTTTGTGTCCCAAAATTAAACTCACCCAAACTTTTGTTCAATCGTTGTGCAATCTTCAATATTAACCCCGAACAGTCAAAACAAGAGAGACTAGATATTGTGAATTGATCGTTTAGGACCTACCTACCTAAAATTTGTTTGTTTTTAATAACGGAATGGCGTCATTAAAGCTCTGGCCGCACTGAGGCGAATTTCCAAATGTTTAAAACAATCAACGCGCGCAGTCACGTCTCGCGTCCCGCGCGGGCCTAGGTGTGGCCAAAGCTTTAAGGTACAAACAAATCCATTTGTTGCTGTCGCATTTGGGATATTAGATAGTACTAAGATTATAAATGTGAAAGTTTCTATGTTTTTTTGTTTGTTACTCAATCACGCAAAACGGCTGAACGAATTTGGATGAAACGCACTCAGATAGTTTATAGACTGGATTAAGGCATAGGCTACTTTTTATCTCGGTAGTCCGTTCCAGTAGGATAATACTGATTTTGCGGGCGAATCCGCTGGAAAAAGCTAGTAAGTAATGATTTAAGGCTCCGTGCTCGAAATCGACTGATTTTGATCAATTTTGTTCATTCGTTGTGAGAAAGGGAAACATAATTTAAACAAAATTATTTTTGATTTGAAAAGTAGAGTTCTTTATCTTGCATGTGGCGGAAAGGGATTTTTCAAATAAACTAAGTATTCATGGAAAATCACTAATCTTCGCAACAAGTTTTCCGAAAAATGACGCGAGACTGACGTTTGACCGTTTGGTTACAAGATACTACTTTTGATTTTGAAAATTAAAAAATATTTTCAACATCATTATATGGTCTACTTGCATGTGGCGGAATCACTTTTTTCAACTCCCATACAAAATATAGCAGAAAAAAAATGATAAAATAACGGAATTTTCTAAAAACTTCTTGACAAATAAGTATTTTTTTCTAATACTTAGAAACACTTTTAAGAAATTTTAAAAATTACATATTAAACTTAAGATAACCATATAATAGAATAACATTTTTATTTTATAAATAAACAATAACTTCATTTCGTAAATAAATGGCAAAGTGAACTATATTATCGACCGCGCAAAAACGATCCCGTCAGTAGCGACCGGGCCTTCCCAGCGTGAGGACGTATCACTTTGTATCGCAGGCGCGCACGTGTTCTACGTAAACATATTCCAGAAATTGTACGCCGTCTACCACTTTTTGATCCGTATATGTATTCATTTTATTTTCAGTACTTTGGTTGTTTTTGAACAACATTAAAATTTTGCATGCCTTTATCTTATCTTCTATCTATATATGTACCTATATAAAAATGAATCCCTATTTCCTTGGTCAGGGCATCACGCATGAACGGCTGGACCAATTTCGCTAATTCTTTTTTTGTTGAGTTTGTTATAGTAAGGAGAAGGTTCTTAGGATAGGTAGGTGAAGGTAGGGTAGGTAGGTAGGTAAGCAAGGTGGTAGGTATGTATGTAGGTAAAGTAGGTATGTAGGTAGGGTAGGTAAGTAGGTAGGTAGGTATGTATGTAGGTAGGTGTAAGTAGGTATATAGGTAGGTATGTATGTAGGTAGGTGGGTAGGTGCGCCGTAGTACTTAGTGCTACCCGTGCGCAGCCGGGGCGGGCAGCTAGTATATATATATAAAAATGAATCCCTATTTCCTTGGTCACGGCATTACGCGTGAACGGCTGGACCAATTTCGCAATTTATTTTTTTGTTGTTTGTTTGTAAGGAGAAGGTTCTTAGGATAGGTAGGTAGGTATGCAAGTAGTTAGGTAAGTAGGTAGGGTAGGTAGGTAGATAGGTAGGAAGGTACGTAGTTAGGGAAGGTAGGTAGGTAGGTAAATAGGTAGGTGCGCCGTAAATAAATACTTAGTGCTACCCGTGCGAAGCCAGGGTGGGCAGCTAGTATTATATAAAATACCGGTGTGCGTGTAATCGTAATTCTTCTCATCCTAAACGGCTTGACTGATTCAGTTTTTTTTTTAAATTCTTTTTGTGTCATTTGGATGGTTTGACCAACCATCCAAGTGGCACAAAAATAATTAAAAGTGCGGATGTTCTTAGCTACATATAGTTGGACCCTGCTGGTGCACCGGTGCTGTTGTCGCGGGACAACTTCCGCCTACCGCGACTGCTAGTTAGATTTAGACTGTATGTTTCATCGTTTTTTTTTAAAGTGAAACCTTCTTTATGCGCGTTGAGGGCAAAAACTTATGGGTTCGAAGTGGTTAGCAAGTGAAGTATTTTTTGGAATGAAGTTCTTTAAAGTTACTGAAGTCAAAATGAAGATCCAAGATGGCGGCTGCGAACATTTTAAAATTTTACGTCTAGGGTGTTATTTTCATAGTTTTCAATGGTGTCAAAGCCGATAGTAGGGTCAAAATGAAAATCCAAGATGGCGGCTGCAAAAATGTTCAAATATTTTGGTAGAGGAAAATCTTTTGCGCCCTTGTCACCGACATGCTTATATTATCAGTATCATGTGGCTATGAGTATGACGTGTTGCGCTTGTCGTTGCTCGGAGTGCCGATATTATGCCATGACTGCATATTATTTTTAATGGTTTTCAGAAAAAAAATGTTTGAGTAAAAAATGTTTGAGTAATCAAACATTTTTGTGATTGAGTTCAACACTGCATATAAGTTACATGTACAACTTTGTTGTAGATAATGGGTAAAAAGAAAGGATCGCATTACCAGTGCATCAGCAAAAACAAAAGACAAAACGCGAGATTGGCACGTATCAGACAAATTCTTACAGAACGTAAATCCAATCAAATCACTACGGCTTCGTATCAAGAACATGTTGTTAGCTTTTAGTTTCGATCAGCGCTAGAAGTGCATAAAGAAGTATTTAATTTTACGAGTAAATTCTTATTTTCAAATGCTATTAATTTTAGGATGTCGATGACAATGGAACAGCTGAAAAGGCAGTAATTACTGGTGATGTTGACTTCTCATGTCAATTTGATCTTGGCATGGTAGTTCTCACGTTTGTCTTACATAAATAAATAATGCATTTATAATATACCTACAGTAACTCGCTCCGTACCATGGCCTGGGCCAGGGGCGGGCGCGAGAGATCTCCACCGCCGATGGCCTCCACGAGGACACGGCGGTGCTCTGCCCAAGCCGGGCAGACCTCCACCGTATGCTCCACCGTGTCCTCCGGGCGATCCACACAATGGTGACACCCGGGCGCTTCCTCCCGCCTTATCCGGAACAGGAACCTACCGAAACTACCGTGTCCGGTGAGGACCTGTGTCAGGCGGAAGGTGAGGACGCCGTGGCGCCTCTCTAGCCACTCCTCAAAGAGGGGACTTGTCGCCGCAATTGTGGCGTGCCCAGCACTGGGTTGCGTCAATCGCACTCTCCATGTCGCCATGAGATCCCGCCGAAGCTCTGTCCGCTGTGCCACGACTTCTCGCGGCAGCTATTTGACCCCCTTAAGGGATGAATTTCGAAAAATGCTCCCTTGTGCCTTGCCTACATTATAAAGGGAACCTCTGTGCAAAATTTCAGCTTCCTAGGTCCAAGGGTTTAGGCTGGGCGTTGATGAGTCAGTCAGTCAGGACTTTTCTTTTTATTAATATAGATAGATAGTATAGGATAGGATACTTTTCGGGGATAAAAAGTACCCAGTGGGTGCCCAGGATATTAAAGAATAATTATACCAAGTTTCATCGTAATCGAACCGGTAGTTTTTGCGTGATGCCTGAACAAACAGACAGACAGACAACTTTTTTTTTTAATAAAATTTTTCGGTTCGGTGTCGGTCTAGTAACACCCCCTGCCATTTTTTTTTTTTGATATTTTCTATGTAAGTACAGAATTTTCACTTCTACAGATTTATTTAAGACTTTTCAATTTGCTTGTACTATTTAAATTTATCTTGTCCATCGTTGATATCGGTGAAAAAAAACTTTTAATTAAGTACTTATTTATCGATACTAGTCGTATTTATGTAAAACGCTTATCTCAATGGTAATGAATGTCTAAATGTACCTAAATGCATCTTAGACCAAATTGTAGCATTTTTATGTTGATTGTTATAAATATACTAAATGAATATACACAAACATTCCAGACTCATTTCTTAACCGTACCTACATCACTTAAAAAATATCATCTATAGGATCAAAACTGTTTAATCGATCACTACGCTCGAACTTTAGGCGTGTGTGCGTGAACGGTGCACACAAACATAGCATCGCAATGAATATGCCTAAACTCTGTCGAGTGAATTTTGTGCACGGACTCGTTTCTAATAAATGAAAATAATGCTCTAATAAATGAAGGTAGGAAGGTTTCTTTATTAATATGGAATAGCTGAACAATGAAATGTGACCTGCAAATTTTTGAATCCTTGCTGGAAAAATATCAATAGACTCGATTTCATACATAAACGGACCTAACTACTATTAATAGTCAAATGAAGTCACAAATAAAATAAAAAATAAATATATAAAAACTTATATTAATAAAATAATAATTTTTAATTTTGTTAGTTTTTATTTTAAAGCTCCTTTTTACTGTTTGTATTTCCTGTGCTTGACCCAAATAAAATACTTTTCTTTCTAAACTATACAACTGTCTTATCCGTTAATTAAAGCGTAACTTGTAAGTACATAATTTGGAAAGAACCAGAATTGATATGCCCAGCAATTAATATTAATGGGCAAGAACCTCGGCCGACATCTAAAGAGGCTCTCGTTAGCGGCCGGGTCAAGTGTCTGATTCAGTCATGAATCACTGAACGCGAAATACAATGTTGGCTTTCTTTTTTTGAGGTTTCCACTACTTGTAGCCTAGTAGGAACTTGTTTCTTATGCCTTTTGTAATTAAGTTGTAAGTAATTTATAATCGAAGTCGTTCTGTTAAGCTATTTGTGTACGGTTTTACATAACATCATGCCTGTATTCCCCGAAGAGCTAGGCCGAGGTGTGCCTTAGTACACCCACATTTCGCCAGTTATGTTTATGTCCATGTAATAGGAGGCGAGCCACAAATCTAGACTCCGGGCTACTACTGAGAAATTCGAGATGGAAAAACCGAATAACATTTTGCCCGGGAATCGAACCCGTCATGCTCAGCAGTCGCGCTTGACCAACGAGGCAGTCCGATTTAGCCGGACGTAGGTTTAGATGTATTTATATAATAGATATTTTGTAGAGTTTTTAAATTGGGAATAAGTTGTCGGGGATGTGATGAAACAAATATACAAAAATATATATTAAAAAAATAAAACAAATAAATAATAAAAAAATATTGGTGAATATTTAAAAAATCTTAATTGAGAGGTTATTTCAAGTATACCATTCATAATGAAGAAGTTTGATGCATGTTTTAAAGCATAAGGAACATTAATTTAACAAAAAAATTCGCGACCTGTTTTACTTTTAAAGATATTTTTTTTAAAAGCACTGCTGAAGCACTTTCAAGATTAAAATTCCAGATAAACGTAAGCACCTACAATCTATTTTCGAAGCCAAAAGTTTTCCAGTGGCCACTTACACTGGATCAGTTTTTCCTCAAAGGTCGGCTCGAATTTCTATCGCATCCGTTTCTGGGAACGATAACATCTATTGGGCTTTCGAATCGTTCAGTTCTTGACAATCGGAGTGGCCTTTTCTTGTCATTTACTCTGATAGTGCTTTCGAGAGTAAATGACCGACTGAACAGATGAACGTTTCGATTACACATTTTGTGTATCGTTGCGTATTTTGGGATTTTGTTGTGTTCGGTCATGGGTGCTCAAAGGTTATGATTATGAATTTCTTGAATGCCATCCGGAAATAAAACATCAAGTAATCCCGGAAAAAAACTAAAAAACTATGGCGTTTGTTTGCTCTGTATTACGTGATAACCTCCAAAGAATAAAAAATTAACAGACCTTTGAATTGTATTAAATAAATACAATGTGTATTACAGACACGTAAAATAAAACTTAAAATGATTTGAAAATAATTAAATATTCATGATAGCTTTTCTGACATAGATGACTAATTCATTTTTTTTCGCCATTATGGCGCATTGGGGCGCACCGTTTACATGCCCGGTGCGTCAGGTGCGTGCCGATATTATATGAATTGACGTATTACATTTGTAACTAACATATGTAGCTTAAAAATAGTGTGTATTATTAACATCATAAGGGATCAAGGTCTGAATGAAAGTTTTTTTATTTTATTAAAACTTGAAGAATATTTAAATATTATTTACATACCAACTTGTAGTTGCCAGCTACGCCATCTAAGCCTGCAATATTTAAAAGAGATTTGCTTAAATATTGCATCCATGGACCATGATGAAAACGTCCTGTTATGTTGCTATGTCCAGCAGGGTCCATAATTATCATTATCGTCATTTCAGTCTAAAAACATCCATTGCTCGACATAGGGCTCCTCCTAGCACCGCCACTTCGACTGGTTATGTGCTTCTCGCATCTAGCGGATTCCTGCGGGAGCATTTTTTTTTATTGCATACTGGGCCTACTCTTTATCTCGTTCATAATGATGTCATAAAATTTTAAGTTACCACCCTAGTACACAATGTGGAATGCAATAAACAATTGAGTATTGAAACGGTATAGTTTAAGTGATTTGTAATCCACATCATCTATCAGTCTATAATCTCGTTTCCAGATTATTACACTCAAGGTTTCAAGAATATAACATGTCTTCCTTTCCTAAGTGATTCAGGCGTGACTTGGCGGAAAACCATTATAAAATACAATAGCGTCAGCACTCGGCACGGCGTGGCAAAACCTCATGTTCGGGTTCGTGACAAGTCAATCGTCATACTGAGGTTGCCTCGTTGAAAGGTGAAACACGTGTCGATTTCTTACAGGGTTTTTTATGACTCTTTAGGAATAGTTAAGCGGAATCGTTACTAAATATAATTATCTACGTCTATTGTATGTCTTCCTTTATTTATTTTTGAAAATATTTCTAAGTAAATAACTCAAAACCTGTCCTTGTCCTCAGGAGTAAAGTAGCAGCCTTACTCCTGGACAAGCACCTGCAGATCAACGGGATCTCGATGGGCGAGGTCATGAGAGAGAGGCAGAGCATACAGATGCAGCCTATGGCCAGCAGCAAGATGAAGAGAGAGAGGAAAGCGGCCAGGACACTCGGGATTATCATGTCAGCTTTTTTGGCGTGCTGGCTGCCCTTCTTTTTATGGTAAGATACTATTATTTAAAATCTATACGACATAATACTATAAATAGTCGCTTTCACGTCTTGGAAGTCCCAGCCCTGGGAGGTTTGAGCTGGTATACACAGGGTGAAAAGTTGATAACTGAGTAGGCACGGCATGATGAGACAACACCGAAAATATTTTTGAAAAGTTCCAGATACGGTCAGGGATTTACTTTCAGATTGTGAAAATTTCAACAATCTCATGAGATACAACCCGCTGACATACAGACGGACAGCGGAGGTTTAGTAATAGGGTTCCCTTTGGCACCCTTCGGGTACGCAACCCTAAAAATCGTTCAGGGTCAAAATGTCCAATTCTCAAAATGTCCAACGGTGTCAAAATAATGATCCATCCTTCACTCGAGTGAATCGTCGAATATCAGCTTAATAAGCGGCCAAAGATCCACTAGTTTGGTCTACCTACGCTAGTCTTTAATTCCTCTCTTCCCTACAGGTACATAATAACAGCCCTCTGCGGAGATGCCTGCCCCTCCCCCCCGCCAGTGGTGGCGGCCGTCTTCTGGGTGGGGTACTTCAACTCGGCGCTGAACCCCCTCATCTATGCCTATTTCAACAGGGACTTTAGGGCAGCCTTCAGGAAAACCTTGGATTCTTGCTGCAGGTATGTGTTTCTTTAGAAGATACGTCATATCCGTGAACGGCCGCTTTCAGTTGGGGCTGGTCATCTCTTAGCTGCCATGACTTATTTTTACATAGTTCTCACATGTATAATTTCAACATGAATGTTGTAACCAATTTTTTTTAATTTAAAAGAGTTTCCGTTCTCCACTGTCTTTTTGCGCAAGTGAATTCGCGCAAGTATCTTTCGCGCAAGTGAATTCGCGGAAGTATCTTTCGCGCAAGTGAATTCGCGCAAGTATCTTTCGCGCTGAATATACTTTAGACTCAATCTGTAGGTTAAAAAAAACATTGTTAGAAGGGTGTCTATGTAATATAAGAAGGTAGTTCTGGAATTGGTAGAACTAGTGCTACTAGAAAAACAGTCTTGACCCCCAATACCATAATGTTACACTACTGTACCCTTGAAGACACATAAATATCTAACCTCACACCTTTTTCAGAGGTGCTGGTGGAAACGCCACCTGCTGCAATCCTTACATACTCCTTGAAGACTAGATAATAGGTTTCTTATCCAATTTTCCGTCCTCCAGGTCTCTCTGCGGTGACATTGCCCGCCGCTACTGCTGCCAGCGCCCGCGCCGCGAGCAGCATCACTCAAATGCATCCTCAGACATCCACATGAACAACTGCGTCAAGTCAACATCCGCGGATGTTCTGCGAGCACATCATGCGTCCTGTTCCAGACCAGAGGAAATTGTCTTTGGGACGGCGTAGAAAACTCGGGTCTTAGCGTAAAATTACTAAGTACAGAAGGTCGACTCCATACATCAATCGAAAACCAAAGATTTTAATCGTAAGACTCGCCCTAGCGTGACAAAACATAGTCGAGTTTCTGTTTCGTTTTGACACCTCTAATAAATACAATGTCGCAGAGATTTGACTTGATTGTCATGAAAACGAAATTATGTGGTCACTCTTCTCATTTTTTGACACTTTTCTAACGATTTAAATCTTAGGGAAAGACGCACACACACCTAGACACGCTTCATGCATTAATGCACATGCGACTAGCATTCGACCGAGATACACCGAGTTGTCGTACGTACGCGTCTATGTGTGAGTTTTCGCTGATTGTATGGAGCGGATTTTCTGCGCCTATCTATTTTGTGGGCTTAGGGTGCAACCAGAACACGGTCGATCGGCGACATCGTGACATATTTTGAGACGTATGATGTAGTGGGGTGACATTCAACGTCAATCTCCCGCGGTCTGATTGCACCCTTAAGTTACGGAGATAGATTTTCTATTATGATCTATAAGTGTAACAGTGTTAGATTGAAATTGTATTGAGGTTTTTTATGTGCTAGTAATTAGTAACTACGTTTCAGAGATCAGATAAACTCATTTTCAGTATACGGCTTCTTAGCTCAGTGTGTCATTTCATGTCTGAATATAAAAAGTTAAGATAATAAGATGTAAATAGCATCACACAGTTAACTATTATTTTTTATTTCGCCAATAAATTGCTCGCATCTAACTTAAATACATATTTATTTAAATTCAAATAGCCTATATCGTGTTATTTAAGTGTGTGTGTGTGTGTAAACTTTTCTAGACGTCAATGTAAATTATATTCTATATACTTTAAAGAAACACACTAAGTGCGTTTTAATGTCATAGAAAAGTTAAGAAAATATTTATTTTTAAAATTGAGAAGATGCTTTTTAACTAGTTAAGGTTGTGAAGGAGGTAAATAGTTTAGACGGTTGTGAAAAGATTTTTGTTTAATTTTTATTAGTAGATTATTTAAGTTACATAGTTAAAACCAAAGAAAAATGTATTATTTATAGTATTAAAAATAAGCAGAAAACGCTTAAAGCTTAGTTTAATGAAAATGGTTTTAAACCATAATAATGTATTAGTAGAATGTCAATGAATGTTTAATATGCCCACTGAAATTGTTTATATATCTTCGTTAGATGTAATTGTAAAATTTATTTCAATTAGGCTGTGTCTTAGAGCTTCTGAATGAAGCCGGTCTTTAGGCCGTCCGCTGCGTTAAGCGGGTGCACGGAGCGGGCGCCCGCGTGGTATGCTTTTTTCTATGGGCCGCGTGCGACGGGAGACCCGCCTCACGCAGTTGGTCGGGATGATAATGGAAAACAGCACACCGCGCGGGCGCCCGCTCCGTGCACCGTGCTTAACGCAGCGGACGGCCTTAGTCAGACCATAGGTCTTGGAAAACATAAAAAACTACAATTTACAACAGACAAAACTATTTGACTCTGTTGACAGTTTCCAAAGCTACAGTCTCCTAGAAAAGCGGTGGCCGCTACTTAACGGCCGCAGTGGCGGTCGTCATGAAAATGATGACACTGGGGTTTGACTTTACAGTGTGACAAACGCTTTCTAGGAATTTAGGGCTATGAGGCACAGGGTGTAAAGTTCACTCATCCTCAATTTAAAAGGGAGGATCCTCCGACCAGACGGGTGTTGTGTCGTTGGGCAACTGCCCAACGATTGATATCGGATAGTCTTATATGAATATGTTGATCGCACGGTAAACTCTAATAGCGCGATGCAGGATTTTTGTGAAGTCAAATTTTTGATGCGTAGTTTGCATGTGGCGATGTAGATGCCGCCACACTTACTTTTACAAATAAAGTTTCAGAGACGTCATTCGCCGGTAAATTACGGACGTTACGTGGCGGTTACCGGTATTATAGGAAAACATAGATTTACTGCCCAAAACCTGTACAGTCACGTGCTCAGAATGGTATGTATGTAAAATGTTCTAAGGAAATTGTAAAATAGAAAACGTGTTGAAATCTCTTAGCAAAGCTATGAGTATGTACATCGGGTACTTTTCCTTAAAAATATACCTACCTATGTATCTACATATTATCGTTTTATGAAGATATATTTAACCATGCCCATTGCTGAGTAGGTATAGGTGTTTCAGCTTTATAAAAGTAAATATAATTGTACGCCATTATTGCGAACTCAGTTCCCATAACAGTGTATTAAACTGCTAATTGATTCAGGCATGACTTCGCGGAAATCCATATAAAATACATTAGCCTAGCCTTTTACCTACTATGTTGGGGTGGGCTACCAATCTAGCCTGATGCAGCTGAATATCATTATATTACATGGAACGACTGGATATCTGACCTCCACAACGCAGTAACTGGGTAATACGATAGCCCTGGGTAAGACTGGTTGTCAGACTTTCGGGCTTCTGACGACTCAAAGTAACAACTGCAAAGATCGACGAATGACAGCCGGGACCAATTCCGAGGCACAAAGGAGTCTCGATATGTAAAGATCGTCACCCATTCACGGACCAACCCCGGCAAGCCCGTGAGGGTATTATTACGTAGCCCCGATCTCCTTCAATAGTATGCCAAGTAATTAACCTTAATTACAAAACAAAGACGAAACACAAAACATTAAATTAAATTATTTGCCTTAAGTCAGCTAGCACACGCCAACAAACTAAATCACGAAATCCCTTCAGGATGCCAGCTAAGCCACTGGGAAAAGATACTTCAAAATTTTTACACAACAACTCTGTTTATTCCTTCAATCTTTATAAAAGCCACAAAATTATATGAAACAAATTTTCTACTAACTTTTCATGTAATCCAGGAAACTTTTCACTCACAAGATAACTTCCTTATTCTTCTCCGTTATATTTCATGTCGGTATGAAGTAATCACTTTCATTTTCTGAATGACATTTTTACCCTTCGAGGTATCTCAATAAAGTAGAGTACTGTGGTGAAAAAACGGGATACGGGATTAGAAGTAGGGGATGTTTTGATGACTCATCCCGGGATTGTGTGAATGAATGATTTGCTTCCATCTGCCTTCGGCCTGATCATCACTTACCATCAGGTGAGATTCAGGCCAAGAAATTCCCCGTTGTGGTTAAAAAACTAGCCGAGCTGGTGGCTAAGTAATAACAGCCGCACGGGTCGAGCCATCAGGTTAATCTACGCTTGCCGGGGTTGGTCCATGGATGGGTAACCATCTTTACATAGCGATATTCCTCCGTGCCTCGGAATGCACGTTAAGCCGTTGGTCCCGGCTGTCATTCGTGGATCTTTGACAGTCGTTACGGGTAGTCAGAAGTCAGAAAGTCTGACAATCAGTCTTACCAAGGGGTACCGTATTACCCACTTACTGGGTTGCGGAGGTCAGATAGGCAGCCGCTCCATGTAAAATACTGGTATTCAGCTGCATCCGGTTAGACTGGAAGCTGACCCCAACATAGTAGGGAAAAGGCTAACCAGATTGATTGATCCCTTGATTTCGATTGAAAACGATATTTGAAAAAGAAAAAGTACAAAAAGGCTTTCAAAAAAATCATTGTCTAATCAAATCAAAGTTTAGTTCCCAACAAAAGTTTGTGTCACCTTTATCAATCAATCCACATTGTAAGGTCAAAGGTCACAAAGAACTCTCTGTATCAACAGTTTGTATAAAAGACGAAAACTTGCTCCAACGCTCCGAAAATAAACGCCGTATGGATGCTTCGACGGACAAGGAATACAAATTGACTAGCTATCTCTCTAAAGAACGACATGTTCCCAGAATATTGAATCGAAACTGATCAATGCAATGGCCGGAATCAATCACGAAAGGAAAAGGACATACATAAACATACATCTATTGTCCTTGAGGGTAAGAAGAAAGATTCATTACCCGACTACGGCGAAGCAAAAAGGAGGGTTATGTTTTATTTTTATTTTTTTTATTTGCCTACATTATCCCACTGCTGAGCAAAGGCCTCCCCCAAATCCTTCCAAGTATTCTTATCTAGGGCCACCTCGATCCAGTCGTTGCGGTACGCGTCTAGGTCGTCTCGCCACCTCTTTCTGGGCCGGCCTCGGCGGCGCCGTCCATCCCCAGGCACCCATCGTGTGGAAACTGTTGCCCAGCGGTCGTTGTGCATGCGGCTGACATGGCCCGCCCAATCCCATTTTAGCTTGGCAGCCTTTTTGCCTACGTCAAGGATCCCCGTTTTCCCGTTTTGACCGGTTTTTTTATTTTTTTTTTATTTAATTATCATATACTAGCTTTTGCCCGCGGCTTCGCCCGCGTGGAGGTCAGAAGTTATCCCACGGGAACGTACTACCGGGATAGAAATATATCCCAGATCCCATAACCCATGTCATGGTCTATCGAGGCGTTACAGAAAGGTTACAGACACGAGACAGCCAGTAACTTTCGTACGCATAATATTAGTGTGGATAGTATACACGGAAGTATGAAACTGTGAAAGTCTTATGAAAAAAATATGACACATTTGCCTGTGGAAGGTGAACAACGTCTATCCCAATCTGTAAAGTAATATGAATAATACTGGAATATCTTATGTTAAAACATTTCTGTAAACAACATTTTTGGTTTTCCCATTTTTTGCTAAAACATGTAAATTTTGTGGGCTGGATACTCGTGAGCACGCCATACAATAGCTGCACTCTTTTTAAATTGGAAAGGTAAATCTTTAGGGGTATGAGAAACAGGGTGTAAAGTTCACTCATACTCTATGGAAAAGGGAGGATCCTCCGACCAGACGGGTGTTGTGTCTGGCGGGCAATTGCCCAAGGATTGATGTCGGATAGTCTTATAATATATGTTAATCGCTCGGTAAACTCTTATACCGCGATGTAGGACTTGTGACGTCAGGTCTTTGATGCGTAGTTCGTATGTGGCGGTGTAGATGCCGCCACATCACTCCCCTCCGGTGACCGGAGGTCGATATTGGGCTGAGTCTTGTATCTTGCGATGCTTGCCAGTGCCAGTTGAGGTTCCAGTGAGTTGGAACCGGGTGCCGCATAGTTCACAGTGGGACGGAACTGTCTGCGGTGATTCCCAAGTGAGTCGGGGTGGCGCTGCGTTGTGATCCAGTGCGTCGGATGTGGTACAGCGCCGGGTTGCTGATGAGGCTAAGGGTGGTGACCAAGAATGCGCGTTCGCTGCATGCTGGTGGTCAGGATACCCGTTGAAGCCGTGGGTGCTGGCTGGCTGTGTGACTCGCCTAACGATAGCTTGCGGGAATGATGTTGATGACGTCACGCTGAAATAGTTGCACGAAGGCTGCGTTGACGTTCATATTCGGGGTCACCAATTTAGGGGTATGAGGAACAGGGTGTAAAGTTCACTCGTCCTCTATAGAAAAGGGAGGATCCTCCTACCAGACGGGTGCTGTGTCTGGCGGGCAATTGCCCAAGGATTGATGTCGGATAGTCTGTTAATCGCTCGGTAAACTCTTATACCGTGATGTAGGACTTGTGACGTTAGGTCTTTGATGCGTAGTTCATATGTGGCGGTTTCGATGCCGCCACAAATCTGTCGGAATTATTGGAATACGGGAAATCTTAACATTTTTATTTCTTTTACTATTTCTGACATGATTATTGCTTTTAAAATATTCCGCCTCAGGTGAGTAATTTGTAACCGTGTGTCATTACATTATCTTGGCGCGTCAAGATTACGCATTAACAGAACTGGAACACCCACTTTCAGCGTCAGCTTATGCGAAGGCACTCCTGATAACTCTAAAGAGTTGAGAAATTCAACAGGGTGACGTTACTTGTTCGGTGTCCATGACATTATGTAGGTGTACCGAGAGATACTCCACAACATCACCTTCCACATGTGACATAATGTTTTCATTAATCTTTCCCACAGTTTCATTCGCCGGTGCCAAAATTGTCCTTCCACACAACAATTCTCTATTGTCCATTAGTTTGCAGATCGCTCAGATTATCTGAAAACAACGTCTATCCACGTTGTTGATATGAACAATATTACAGATTTTTTTGATTAATGTAATCATGCCGTTACCAACTGTTACCATACGGTCTTCGCCAATTTTCAGAAGTGCAGCCGCATATTGCCCCCATTCTATATCATTGTGCAGTTGTACTCGCATAATTGTAATCAAACAAAACTTTTTTATATGCCCCCATAATGTCGACGTCTTTAGACATGCATTTATTTCATTTGCCGGTGATCCCCTAGTTATTACCGGCAGAGTCTGTCTAAAATCTCCGGCTATCAATACCAACATCCCTCCCATGCGTTTCAAGCCAAGTAGTAATAACTTTTGACCGGGTGGACCGATTTTAATTAAATAAACACTAAATGTAACCCCATGATACGGACTATGACAATATTCTCAAACCTTTAAATATCTTGAAAAGAGTCACTGAAAAATGTCAATATTACATGTGAATTTTAAAATCATCCCTTGAAAACGGTGAAATACGTAATTCTTTATTTGTTACCAAAAGCATAAATTAAAATTTTCATAGCCCTAACTTAAGAAATGATAGGTTTCCCATACAAACTTTCATCCCCTATATCCGCCCCCTTAGGGTTATTTTTGAGACAAAAAGTAGCCTATGTTCTTCCCCGGGATGCCATCTATTTCCTTGCCAAATTTTATCGAAATCCGTCTAGTGGCTTAGGCGTGAAAAGGTAACATACAGACAGACAGACAGAGTTACTTTCGAATTTATAATATTAGTATGGATAACAGCCGCAGAGGTCGATCGATCAGGTTAAGCTACACTTGCCGCGGTTGGTCTGTGGATGGGTGACCATCTTTACATACAGAGACCCGTCCGTGCCTCGGAAAGCACGTTGCGTTAGCTTCCAACCATAAGCCTAGATAGTAAATTTAGTGATTTTTCGCTTCAACTTCATCCCCCTTTTTAACCCTTCGGTGGTGGCATTATCATAAACGCTGAGACACGTATACATTAATTTTCAATCGTTAGCCTAAACCCAAAATTTGAACATCCTATCTTCAAAACTCGCGGACTTTCATATAAACTTCCATCCCCTATTTTACCCCTTTAGGGGTGGAATTCCCAAAAATCCTTTCTTAGTGGGTACTTGCTCTTCAGAAAGAACACACCCTTCAAGTTTCATGTCTTTAGGACCAGCGGTTCGGGCTGTGGGTTGATATATCACCCAGTCAGTCAGTCAGTCAGTCATTCAGTCAGTCAGTTTACCATTTTATATATATAGATACAAGGAACACAGGATTAAATAATAGATAGCAATCAAAAACCACTAAGGTTTAAACTTATGCTATCGTGAGTCTATCTCATTATCAAACTATACAATAAATAAAATCTTTAGGTCATTAAGTGGTTACAATCATTCCTTTAAAATACTTTTATATTTTTAGGTGTAATACATTTATTATGAATGTGTGTATGTATGTATGTTCATCTGTTCCCTCTTAACTTCTAAAGTCCTAATTATAATTTGACAAATGACGTATCGTTGGTAGCGACTTGATCTTTCGCTGTTTAAAGGCTATGTGACGTCACATTGAAATGAATATGGCGCCCTCTCGAGGATATTAAACTAAATAAACAAAATTTAATGCTGCCATGTTGGGTACCTATCAAATGTACCTTTCAAAAATTTGTTTTTCTAAATAATTTAAATAAAAATAAAACTTATAAAAACCAAAACCCAATGACAAAAAAGACAAATTAAAAAGAATCTGGAAAGTCACACGTAATCTGTTCGATTGCTGCTATGCCCTAACAAGTGTGACTCCGGATTTTTAATTTGTCTTTTTTGACTTTTTTATCGTAGTTGGGTTTTGGTTTTTATAAGTTTCTGTGATGTAGTATTTACACATTTTTAGTTGTCTGTCTGTTGCAAGTTTTATTCACCTGACCTTTTTGTTTGCCCACCTTTCCTAGGGTATCTCACTCCGTCCGTCACGGCGAGTAAATATTTTCATTCCTTTTGAATAAATTCAAGTTGGTAGCCTTTCATTCATTCTCTAAAAATAACAAAAACCATCTAAACAAAGAAAAGTACAGTCCCGGGAAAAACTGGGGTCTTGCCAACACTAGTCAAGATGGACTATCATGAAATACCTTCACGAAATATTTAGTAGGTGTACCTATTATTAGTGCGACCTTTGGCCCTCCCAGTCATGGTCATCTGATGTATTTGATATTGGAAAATAAGGTAGGTATTTCTGAAAGGTATTTAGAGATTGGAGTGGAATTTGGAATTGTTTTTATTCTATTTCGTCGGATATATACTGTTTTTTTTTAACCACAACGGGGAAGCTCTTTGTCTGATGGTAAATGATGATCACGCCGAAGGTGGAAGCGAGCTTCATCCGGAATCCTCAACCACAGAGGAACTGGCTATCTTAACTAACTGCCGAAACACAAAAATGCTGCTAACATTGTTGTTATGGCGACAGACTTAGATAAGATGGTGGTAGCTAGCCAGGCGGACTTAGAACGAGCCCTACCACCAACCAAACCTAGCAGAAAATTTTGCCCTCACTGGGAATCGAACCCGGGTCCTTTGAGTCTGCGACAGGTGGTCTAACCAATAGACCACAGAGGCGGTTCAATAATGAACAAGCATGCAGCAGAGAGCAGTGGTGGCCGAACGTGGTAGATCGTGGGTTGTAACCCAGCCAGGCGCTTTACTTTGTGTAAATAATCTCATCACCATTGCTCTCAAAACGGTGAAGGAAAACATAGTGAGGAAACCGGCATATCCTAGAACCAAAAATTCGAAGACATGTGACATCTTCCAACCCGCACTGGGCCCCGTGGTGGATCACAGCCCAGCTCTCGAAGAGAATAGGCCTGGGTCCCAGCAGTGCGGACATTTTATGCTGATTATACTATGCAGCAGAGATAAGCATTTAGCTTTGACAAACGAATTAGCTATCACAGTTTGTATTGCGTGCTGGCATAATTCCAAAAGCTTCCAGATAATCTCTCCAAAGTAGATAGACCTGTCTATCGCCTTTTCTTTTTCAATTTAAAATAGAAAATGGATAAAATTTCTGTTTCAGAATCTCATTTTGTTCAATCTAGTTGAAATCTAAAACTGTATTTGTTATAGTTTTGGTAGAGGCTATTCGTTAGCCGCGGCTACTATTTCAGTGAAGCGTTTGGACAAGCAAACAAACTGCCCGATATCTAAGCAAAGGTGGAGGCGAAAATTCGACACAAAATATGTAAATTATATAATATATACTCGCTTCCGCCCGCGGCTTCACCCACGTTGTATTTCGATAAAAAGTATCGTATGTCCTTCCCCAGGGTTCAAAGTATTCCTGTATCAAATTTCATCAAAATCGGTTCTGCCGTTTTAACGTGATGCGTGATCAAATAAACAGATAAATAGACAAACAGAAAAAAAAATCTAAAAACTGTTGGAACGTGTTCTGTTCTCGATTATAAGTATCCCCAGCCAACTTTTTTTCGAATACCTTCCATGTACAGACTTTCGACCTTACTCAGCTTTATTATATGTATTGATGAATTAGATATTATCTAATATCGTTTTCAGTCTGTATACAAAAAATCAAAGAAATATATCCAACAGTATAATCATTATAGCTAGCCGAAGTTTAGAAAAACCCAAAGTCGACTCACCACTGTTATTTAGTTTTTTTGAAAACATCACGTTTTCAATTTCGATGTTAGAATTTATTTGAGAGTTTCAAAATACTCTAATGCTTTAGTATTGCCAGTGTTTTCATTTATTGTCGTCTCTACATTGTAAAATACAATAGACGTAGATATATTAGTAACCTATTCCGCTTAACTATTCCTCTCAACGAGGCATCCTCAGGATGACGAGTCAACTCGTCATACTGAGGATGCCTCGTTGAGAGGTGAAACACCTGTCGATTTCTAACAAGGTTTTTTAAGACTCTTTAAGAATAGTTAAGCGGAATAGGTTACTAAATATATCTACGACTATTGTATTTTATAATGGATTTCCGCCAAGTCATGCCTGAATCAATTAACTGTCTCTACATTGTTTATTGATAACGTGCTCTAAACATACCTAAATAAAAACATCTTGTAATTTCTAATTTCATTTACCACCTAAGAAAGGTATTATAATTTTAATTACAGCGCCATATTAATCAACTCTGACACGGTAGCGGCAAAATTAATAGTCTGGTTGAATGCTGTAATGAAAATTCCCTACGAGCCACTCGAATGCACTTTGTCGACAGACCATGGTACCTATGTATCTATTATAGGAGCAGGACCAAGCTGGGGTCACGTTGCTTCTATTAATAATGTATGTACCTACCTTTTGATGAACGGAGATCGAATACAGTGGACAATATTTGAATTACATCGTAGTACGTGATAGTTCTAATGTTCAGCTTGAGACATCGTTTTATTTATGACAATCGTTTGAAGATGATAGTGGTGGTCCAATGGTTACGGCCGCGACTTACGTTGCAGGTCGTAGGTTCAAACTCAGACCGGCGATTTTCTCTGACATTGGCAGAATTGTCGACATCGGCACCATTGCCATAAAGAAAAATAGAGTAGAAGTACGATAATTAGCTTTCACTATATCAAATAATCACAACAACAAACGTCTCTTACAATTCCGAGGAAAATTCTTCGAGACACTCTCAAACACTTCCCGGTATACTCAATCGAATTTATCGTGTTGCAATTTAGAAGTGCAACCGAAATATTCGATGTTTCCTTATTTCCATTTCGCGTGCCGGTTCCGTCCGGCATCCGGTACGGTTCCGGACCACAAGAGTGCTTCAACCGTTTTGTATATTTGCATGCCATTTTATGGCGTTTTATTTTCTTGAATTAGATTTGAGAGTTTGAAATGAGTTTCATTTTTAAGTGTTTGAGGTAGGAAAGTGTGGCGATTGCCATATTTTATGGACTATGAGTAATTCTGGATTCGTTTTAAGGATATTTAAAGAAAATATCTTATGATGTTTTGGTAATTTTTATCTTTTTTTTGCCCATTTAAATGTTAATTGTTATACAGATAGACTGGTTAACACAAAGGATTATATTTAAAGTCCGAGCTGGTCAATCAGTCAAATCAATTAAAACTAGACTGAGAATCAGCACTTTTTGAACGTCAAAATTACATAAGACAGTCCCCTAAAACGCCCGCCCTTCACCACTTCCTAGTACTTTAGCTGGGAAGAAGAAGTGGCGCAACAAACTCCCCAGCAGCACAGCTATCTTTTCACGGATCATCGAGCTAAGGTTCGGAATTTATTTAAAAAAAAACCTTATGCTAGGTTTGTAATAGAATAATCATCAATGTTTATCGCTTGAAACTTTCTGAACCTGAACTAATTTTAAAACAAAATCTCCATTTTACAGCTTCTAAGATTTAACTCATTTCCGTGAACATAAGGGTGCCGAAAAGAAAAAGACAAGCAATAAAAACAACCGCTTTTGAGGGTTGAAATTGAAATAAAACCCTTTCTAAGATTAGAGGGGTATATTGTTAACCCTTTGACGGTCGCAGCCGTGTTTATTTAGGCAAAGGACTTTCAATTGTTCGTGAATAATCGTTGGCAATCAAGGGAATGCTTTGTGGCCGAGGACAGAAATTCTGCAATTTAGAATTTCCGGCTGTCATTTGTTTTTTTTAAGCGTTACGTAGATTTGAACGATTTTTATTATTAAAGGATTTAAACATTTAAACTCTTTAGACTGGTGTCTTTATTATTTAAGGATTGTAGCGTTTCTAAGTCAGTTGTGCTGCCAGTAGGTCCTGTGTTGCTGTCGCTACTAGACCCTTTTGAAAAGATAATTAATTACAATTTTAAGGGTGCGTTCAGCTTTATTTTTATAATCGAATTTCGTAATGAAAATATCCAATATACAAAATTTAAATATAAAATAGTATTTCAGATATATGATAAAAATACGTATTTTGTATCATGAACGACTTAACTTATAAACAAGAATTTGAAGTACTCAAATTCTTGTATATAAGTTAAGTCACATCTCAGTCAAACAGATGAGTCGACAGTATTAAAACATTAACTTTTTTAAATACCACAGTGAAATGCATGAAAGAAGGTTGAGTAAAAAAATACTTTAGACTTATGAACTGTACGCGTTGTCACGCCGACAGAGGGCGCCTTCCGGTTTTTGAACAAAAAGTGACATTATGGACTCGAAGATCACATATTTGCGCGACGATCGCTTTTAAATAGAACGCAGCCTAAACCAGAGCAGCCTATACTTAGCACAGTGGGGTGAAATTAAAAATATAAAATCAATACCTACCTATTTTCAGTACTAACCTATTTTTTATTTCCTCGCATAAAAGAGCGTGCGACATTATCCAGTTTTATGTTGTAATTTATATTTTTAACACGTAAATAATAAAAAAATATAATAAAAATATCAACAGACAATTTGATCAAGTCTTTTAAAGTCGGTTTTGCAGTGACAATAATACGGGCTAAAAATGTTGAACTGTTGCTACGTCGTAGCTGACGGCTACGCGAGCTACGAGAGCTACGCTGTCGTAGCAGATAAGCGACCCGCTACGAGCCAAATCTGACGTGTACTTTGTTTGCTGTTTCATTTAAAAAGTGGTACATTTTACGTTATATAAGAGTTGGTTTATTTACTATGTTATTTATTTCATTGTTTACTGTTAGTTTCATTACTCAATCGGCTTTTAGGTTTTTTAATGTGAACTGCGTCACATTAAAAAACCTTGTACTTCTTATAACAGCGCCAACTTCATATGGAAATTACTACCTATGACTTTTATAAAGCCCTTGATTTCTATAACAATAGTGAGAAGGTATATTATTATTTTCACATAATAACTCAGCTTTTTTATTTCCTAGTTTATAGTAATCAGGCAACAGCTTGTCTAAATCGCTGGTAAATTACACCTAATGTATTATTATAGACTTCACTGCGGTGAATTTACCACATGAATAATCAAAGACGGAATTTTACCTTTTCTATTGTGTGAGTAGAAAAATGAAAGCCTTTACTTAGCAATGGGCGGTTATTTAGGCTAAAAAGATTTACCTAATATAAAAAAGGTCGAGAAGTGTTGGAACCTGGTTGGAACGAAGTACATTATGTATTAAATACATAACAAGTGCAGTTAAATTGATTAAGAGTGGATTCGACCAAACAGGAATAAATTTTATCCGTGGAATAAGATTTACTTCTGACAGTTTTTTTTATGGAGAAACTGTCAAATATTCAAAATTTATTCGGAATTAATTAAATTACGGCAACGCGCAATGTAACGCACGTAAAATATTGTTCTTACAGGTGAATGAGTATGACTCATTATCTTCGTTAAAACTCATCTTTAATTTATTTTATGTCCAGTGCACCAGAAGCTTTAAAAAGTCATATTCAGTAGTAAATGCAAGTACAACAAGAATAGACAATATTAAAAATCAAAATGTATTTTTATTTTAGATTTTATTTTCATAAATGTATGTTATTAAAATCGATCAATTATAAAAATTATAATAGATGTACCTATCTATTTATTAAAATAATTTCAAAATGTAAATATCAATAAATCAATGAATTATATTTAAATGTTTGTATTGTTCTTAGATTTTAAAGAAGTGTATTTGGAAGGGTGGTTTGTGCATTATCCACATGTTTTTTTTTATAATTTTTTTGCATACTTTTTTACTCTTCACTTGCATTACAAGTATTCTTTTAATTTTTCTTTTTTTCTTTTAAACAACAAGATTAATTTACAATTGAACAGTAACTCTTAAAAAGTAATATTTAAAATGTATTTTTATACACAAAACTTTTTTACAACTGAACATCACTACAATCACCCTTGAAAATCACAAAATTGACATAAAATGTGAATTTAATAAATGTAACATATCTTTAATGCGGCAATAATGTGCCAAAATAAATTATTAATAATATATAATAATAATTAGAACAGTGGCTTCACGTTCCTTGTACATAGTACCTTGAGTGTTTATATAATTATCATATAGACCCCTATTTTGAGATCTGTGTATGTATATTGCATTCTAGTAGTATATATGAATTCGGAGAAAAAGTCGGTGTTAAGTAGGTATAGAGACTTAAATGTGTGAAAATGTTGATATTTCAAAATATTTAGTATTCAGAAGAAATAAAAACTTTTTTGATCCGTTAATTATGAAGATGCATCAAACTACAGCATGACAAGAGGCTTTGATTTTTAATGCTAAAAACTTTAACAGTACATAAAATGTTTTTTTACAACAATATTATTAAAAATATAATGTATTTTAAAATTATAAAATATTTATTCAAAATCATCGTACACGGTACATGTCTACAATGTAAATAATACTAGTGTTGTACTGTTTTACATTCCACGTCACGGGTATTAAGTGTAACTAGAATATTAGTTAGCAATAAATTAAGTTTGTAAATAATAAATGTAAGGATTGTATTAGCAGAATAAATTCATTATTATGCGTGGCTCTGTGCTTTTATTATAGTAATTTCCCTTTATGTTATTTGGTGTTTAAATTAAACAAGATTTTTATGAAATAACAGTGGTATATTTAATAAAAGTAAAAATACAAGACCGACACACGCTAACTTAGCAATGGCGGAAGTTCCAAAACAGACGAGCGAGATAGCATGTCAAGAAAGCGCTAAATGACAGTGACCACAGATTAGACAAGAACATTCTAATGTCATGTAAACAAGGCAACAGATTTACAAGTATTTAATCTAACAGGTGGCAATCTAGCAGACAGTTCAACAGATAGTATGTGATCAGCACCGCTGATGAACATCAGCCGATATATTCTGTAAAAATGTCACCGTGAAAATTAACGTGAAGGGAGTTTGAAGTGAGCAGTCATTCCACCTGATGCTAGGGCTGATGCGACGCGAGCCGTTTAGTGGAAACCATGCTTTACATGGGACTTGGACATAACTAGCGAAAAGTGAGTGTTCTATAGCTACACCTCTGCCATCCCGTCGGGAAAACAAGGCGTGATGTTATGTGTTGACTTACAGTACAACAACAACCTGGTTATAGTTTTATTATAGTATCTGTAGCTAAAGTACCACAACCCATTATCGTTATTAGCTGTCCGTCAAAATGTGGGCGTCACTACAAATAGTGTATCAGAAATGTGTGGTCATATGTAAGGGTGTGGCGGACCATCGATCTGAACAACTTTCTTCATGGGACCAACATCGCCATCGCGAAATAACAATTAGCTACCCCATACAATACCTACCCGACTCAATGCGATATCACGGCGGATAATTTTTTCTCGATGATACACGTTGTTCACGTTGGTATATTTACAGAATAAACAATTTCATTTCATTTCATTTCATTTCATTTCATTTCATTATAAATGGATCAACGTGATAGATATGTCTCAATCAAAAAGTAATTCGGGTCTTACCTAATATATCCAGAGGCCTAAATCTACTAATTTATAAACGTTACAATGGTCTCTCAATGGCAAGTTTTTGACAGTTTTTGTATGGCTAATCTGTCAAAAATTCACCATTGAGAGACCATTGTAACGTTTATAAATTAGTAAACTTAGGCCCCTGATCGTTAACTGTTCACATTGCCGGCGAGAACTCTCTTTCCAAACTAGTCGCAGCGACATGCGCTAACAAATAAAAAACTCGCTCAGCGACGTATGCTTGGCAGCCATAACACTCGCTGAGAGACTGTCGCTTGGTATATACGCATACCAGCAAGTGACAAGGCAGTACCTAATTCTACTCTAAAGTGTGGATCTGAGTGCAGGCTTCAAATTGTTTTTTTAAAAGTAGAACAGTATTATTTTTGTCTCATCTGTCTAGGTTTGCGCAGGAATATTGCGTATGTCTATGCCGCCCCGATCAAGCGGTGCTAGTACCTCATCACCCGTCTCACTCGCGCATTCGCTCATGGTCCATTAACAATACTACACAGTGGCGGCTCGTTGCTCGCCAAATCGTTGCTAGTTGCTAGCACTACTCGCTTTTCGAAATCCTCGCTGGTGGGACAGGCGCCTTAAGCTTTTTAAATTACAGAGATTATAAGGCGAAGCTTTGTTAACACAGGCAGGTATAGTAAAGTCTACTACAGGCCAATATTATAATTAACTAACTAACAAAAAAATTATGCAATACACTGTGTATTGCATAATTTTTACTCGTGTAATTTTTTAAGATTTCAAACAGTTCAAATATTTGCGCACTACAGTTTAATTGGAAATAATGTATTGCATTCATAACTTTATTGCATTCAACGGAAATATTCTGTTCATATTAAATCCATGATTGCTGCATGTAGCAGAAACGTTTAATTAAATGGTATGGTTCATGTTTCGCCACTGATTGGAAATACCTGTACCTATATTTTGGACTAAACTATTCGATATTGATTTGCGTTTTATCCGGATCGCAACGCACTGGCGGATCGCGTGTACCGTTTTGCTTTGCGATGCAGCCGCCTGTACTATGCGATGGTTCATACAAAATGTAGTGCAATTATGCCGGAGGATTTTTGCAATGCGTTGTGGCACGGCCAGCCCTTATGTGTCATTGCACCGGAGTGGAAACAGTTCAAATTCAAATTCAAAATTTGAATCTGTTTGGAGCAATTACTGCGTTGCGGTGCGCCGCGCGGCGGTCCGCCGCGGCTGTAATAGACGCTTAGCGTGTTAATTTACACGATCGCAGACATTTATTTTTAGACCAAATAAAACCACAAAAAGACAAATCAAATTAACAGGTATTTAAAAAGTGTATAAAGTGTAAAAAAAAAGGCTTAGGTGTTCACCAAAACCAGAATGTCACTGCCCCTTGTTAAGACACCAGTCTTACCAAGGGGCACATTCTGGTTTCCAGTCAAACTTTTGGGCGTCTGACTGCCCGTAACGACTGTCAAAGATCTACCGAATGACATCTGAGACCACCGGCTTTCTGAGGCACGGAGGACGGGTCTCGATATGTATATGTTCACCCATCCACAAACCGACCGCGGCAAGCGCAGCTTAACCTGCGAGCTGTAATGTCTCATGTGAATGTAATTATGCCGTGAAATCTGAAAACACGTTACTCTTCCGGACGAGTCTGTCCACAAACAGCTCTTTTTTTCTTTAATCCACAACCGGGAAGGTCTTGGCCTGAATCTCACCTGATGGAAAGTGATGATCAAGCCGAAGGTGGAAGCGAACTTCACCCGGAATCCTCTACCACAGAGGAAGTGGCTATTTACCTCTTACTGCCGGAACACAACAATGCTGGTAACATTGTTGTTATGGCGACAGACTTAGATAAGATGGTGGTAGCTAGCCAGGCGGACTTAAAACAAGCCCTACCACCAACCAAACCGAGCAGAAAATTCTACTGCTTGTTTCGCTTCTACGCGGTTATAATTATTATTCTATGCACAGGCATTCCTCTCACTCCCAGCGTGAATACCCGAGCTCCTACTAAGGTAGCAGTCGTAAATAACCTGCTAGCTAGAAAGTAATGCTGGAACGGTTTGAAATATGTAAGAAAGGGATTTTTTAGCTTTTGTTTCTAGATTTTTTTTTACCTTTTTCCAAGGCAAACTAATGGTTAGTTTGTTGGAAAAAAAAAATATGATTCTTTTTCATCCATAATTTATCTAAGATTGATCTCTATTCTTTTATTAGTAGCTAGCATAATTTTTATTATCTAATCACTCCTACTAAGTTAATATGTTTTTCCTAATTCACGTGACTAGTGAAACTAAAAAAATTAGAAGATGAAATTATGTTAAAATCTCTGGCCACACTGGGGCGAATCCCGCGCGGGCCGTGGGTTAATGATAAGGCCACGCTAGATTAGGATGTAACTATTCACGACCGTTTGAGCACCTCCATACAATCGGGGCGAGCGAATTTCATCCCGCATCCCGCGAGCGATTTATTTCAGTTTGGCCAGAGCTTGAAATAAAAGTTCAACTCATTTGCTCCGAAAATCAATCCGCCTTTTCTCAACTATGTTGGGGTCGGCTTCCAGTCCAACCAAAAACCAGAATACCAGTGTTATATATAGAGCGACTGCCTATCTGACTTCCATAACTCAGTTACTGGGTAACACGATACCCCTTGGTAAGACTGGTTGTCAGACTTTTGGGCTTCTGACGACCCGTAACGGCTGATAAAGATCCACGAATGACAGCCGGGACCAACGCCTTAACGTGCTTTCCGAGGCACGGAGGAGTCTCGATATGTAATGGATGGTCACCCATCCACGAACCGACCGTAGCAAGCGTACAATTATTGATGAAGTTTATTTCTGAGTTAATCGTTTTACTGACTTCCTTTTTTTTTCTCCTTTTTTTTTATAACCTCAAAATATTAGAATGAATAGATTAATTGGGGTAATACCTACAATAATAGTCATTGAGATGAGAAGATCACAAACACGTATCGTAGGTAATACTTTTGAAAGGCAACTAACAAAAGTTATTAACAAGGCAGATGTGAGTGGAAACGTTCGGAGAGGACGCCCTAGAAGGAGACATTGTGACCTTATTTGTGATGTTCTTCAGAAAGGACAGGTGCGTATTACTCGCAACCGGCGTGCGTGTACGACCAGATGTATCAACGTAAACGAAGCTACTGGAGTTTGTAAGGATCGTAACAGGTGGCTTTCTGTAGTTTCTGCCTACCCCCATGGGATGAAGGCGTGAGTTTATGTACGTTATAAGTTGACGCTTCCGCACATTGATTGTAACAACACCGAAAACGTCCAATGCGCTAAATATAGCGGTCAATGTCAATATTAGTAACACTACGTATATGTTTGAACAGGGTCGGTACTACCTTCAAGGCTTCCATGAGCTTCAGTTAAGGGCAAGAAAATAACTATTAACCAGGCTGTGTTCGGCGATCACGGATTACGTTCAGTTTCATTGGTGAATTTCGCCCTTAGTGAGTAATTGCGTAAGAAAGTAACGTAAATAGGTTCGTTATCACTTTCATCAGATATTTATCTGACCAAGATTATGTCTGTAAAAGAGACTGTGGGCTGATTTCGCCAATTAAACTGAACGCGATCAGCACATCTAAACCGAGTTCAAGAGCTGTCAGTGTCAATGTTACAAAGTAAATAATGACACTGACAGCTCTTAAACGTGGTTTATGTGCTGATCGCGTTTAGTTTTTATTGGTGAAATTCGCCCTGTGACCTCTGAGTTTGTTTCCGCTTTTCTTATCAGAGTAGTCAGATAGGAAACGCCGACCTCAACTAGTTTAAAAAAATATGGTTGACGTGTAAATGTGTTTGTACAAACCTACTTACAATCATTTATCATTTAACAGATGAATGTGTTCCTAATTTCTTGTAGTGAGTTATTGCGTAAGAAATTAATGTAAACAGGTTCGTTTACACTTTATCAGATATTATTAGCCATACTGTTGCACACTCCAAGTCACCTATTACTCGGACATTGGCTGCTATTAATGCTCTCCTGAACTCAAACGCAGATATTGATATGTTTGCGGATGAATGGAAGACGATACTGTCTGAATGTCTGAAGTTTTGTGAGAAGAATGCATGACTGTGATAAATAAATTAATAATATAATAGTGTGATAACTGTGTTAATATGTTTAAATAGTGTAATAACTGTGTAAGTATGTTTAAGTAGTGTAATTGGCCTCGGCCGTTCTATTTAAATAAATAAATAAATTAGGGTTTGGGAAAATCTCCATAGGTGCTCTTTGGACTTGAGACGTGAGCCAAATGTATAGTTCGCTAGACCACTGAACTTGAACTAGGTACCAAAGAAAGGTCTGGCATTTGTGCGTGGGTATTTTAAAATGTGAAAAGTAATAATGTCATGCATGAGAAGACAGCAGCTGGTGTAGTCTACCCACTATTAACACCACAAAAGAAATAATCTGACTGTATAACATTCACACCTGTATTCCCCGAAGGCGCAGGCAGAAATCTATATAGCACACCCACATAATTGTATTTATAAGTCCCATGTAAAAGGGGGAAAAATTCTATTGTCATCTACAAATGTAGATAACAGAAAAATAACAATAACATAACATAACATCACGCCTGCACACCCCGAAGGACTAGGCAGAGGTGTACACCCACATTGTTATTTTTAAGTCCCATGTAATAGGGGGCGAGCTTGATGCCATCAACCGGGCACAAATCCAGACTCGGGGATGCTACTCAGAAATTCTAGATAGAAAAACCCAATATCGCTTTGCCCGACCCGGGAATCGAACCCAGGACCTCAGGCATACCAGTAGCGCTTCGGACCGCTAGAACCTAGTTAGTCAAGGCAATTAGGTTATTCTATCCCTCATAAATTATGAATTGAGAATACCAGACTGACACATCACAGCAGAACAAAAAAAAAACGATATTTGGAAATTGGACCTTTCCTTGAGCTACGGTTTCCCAGAAAAACAGCCGCAGCGATGGCCGGCATGAAAATGACAACACCAGGGATTTAGGGACTACTCACACTTATTCAGCTCTATTCAGCGTTTGCCCATAGAAAACAAAGATTTTACGTACGCGTCCTTTCAGCTATCCGCAGCTGAAAGGACGCGTACGCGTCTCATACAAAATCGTTGTTTTCTATGGGTAAACGCTGAAAAGAGCTGAATGAGTGGGAGTAGTCCCTTACTTTACGGTGTCAAATAACGCTCTGAAATACATCAACTTAATTTCAGAAATAACATTTCAGTGACGTCATGCGACGGTAAATTCCGGACATTCTGTGGCGCAGTCTATTATTATTATTTCATTTATTTCAGACCATATTAGAGTCCATAGTTCAAACACAATATTGTTGTTACACAAACAAATTATAAATTATATTAAAATTCGAAAACAGATAAAAATCCAAAATAAACCTGTAATTAATTAATTTTAAATATTGAACAATTGATTAAAAACTAATTATTAAAATTAACCAAAAAAATATAAAATAATTAAAAAGTCAGAAAGGGATAAAAATATAATAAAAAAAATAAAAAAAATTATATATGCAAACATTAAGAAATAAGGAAATAAATTCAAAGGCAGTGATTAAAAAACCGATTTCTGAATCGAGATTAAAACCAATAGTACCCACAAATATAAAGCAGAAAAATGTAAAATGAATCGCATAGCTTAGATGTACTTATAACAGCAATATGCAATATTGCAGGTTTGAATAGTATTTTTTGCTTATTTCCCGATTGCAAATAAATGCGTTGCGTTTATGGTTGTATTATTATTTTCCGATATTGAATGTGTTTTTTCTTGTAATCTGAATACGCTAAAGCTAGGCTTTATTTGAATAAATATAACTAATAATCTTTATCAGCCTATAATGTTCCCACAGCTGGGACCATAGATATAAGAAAGACACAGCCCTTCTCTCAGTGAGTGGGCTTGGGACGTAATCCACCGCGCGGGTCCAGTGCGGGTTGGTAGATGTCACATGTCTTCGATATTTTGGTTCTAGGACATGCCGGTTTCCTCACGATGTTTACCGTTTTGAGAGCAGTGGTGTTGAAATAATTTACAGAAAGAAATCTAACCTAACCTAACCGGATGCAGCTGATTGCCAGTATTTTACATGGACCGACTGCCTATCTGACCTTCACCTCTTGGTAAGACTGTATGTCAGACTAATGGGCTTCTGACTACCCGACACGACTGTCAAAGATCTACGAATGACAGTCGGGACAAACGGTTTAACGTGCTTTCCGAGGCACGGCGGGGTCATCCAATCCACGAACCGACCGCGGCAAGCATAGCTTAACCTTCTATCGACCCGGGTGGCTGTTATTATTTAGCCACGAGCCCCTTAAAGGGAGAATAGATGTGTTGGAGATTTTAGAGGTGAGTGAACTTTACACCCTGGTCCTCATACCAGGGTGTAAAGTTCACTCATCCTCTATTGAAAACGGAGGATCCTCCGACCAGACGGGTGTTGTGACTGGCGGGCAACTGCCCAACGATTGATGTTGGATAGTCTTGTATATGTGGATCGCGCGGTGAACTCTAACTGCGCGATGCAGGAATTGTGTGACGTCAGGTCTTTGATGCGTAGTTCGCATGTGGCGATGTGGATGCCGCTACAAGATTATTAATGTGATTAAATCAATTTTAAAAACCTAAAAACTGTTAAATGTAGCACTCTATCAACGGGGGCTTCATAATAATATAGACTTTTCTATTAAAGTACATAAATAAGTGAAACAGATATTTTCACTATCAAAAAGGATAAAACCTCTACAAAATGAACAACAAGACTGTTTCATTACCAAGACGACATAATTAAAGATTCATTTCTAAAAAATATCATTAATTACCAGCAATTAATGAATTCCAAGGAAAACGGTTTTCATTTAAAAAAATACTTCAAAGATAACATGGAGTGCTAAATTAATTTTTATTTCTTTGATGAGGAATTCTTTGAAAGAAATTATTAGAAAAAAACAGCTGAAGTTTTTCCACGCAAATTGAAAAACAATTAAAGGAAAATTTTATTGATGTTCGAAGAAATTCATGCAATCAATGATTATGAGCAAACGTTAATTTATGTTTTGCAGCGTTGAATAGGTATAAAATATTGCTGTTTTATGAAAATGTCGGCAAGCAGTTACGTGTGAATAGTGTTGCTGCAGCTTCAAGTCAGCTATGCGGCCCTAGACACATTGACGGACGTGGTCACAATAATTAAGGGTGGTTGCACATCTGACGGAAGATGCGTCGAGCGTAACTTCCTTAGTTCCCCGACTCGACTCACTAACGCATAAACGGTTGAGTGTGTAATGTTCTATTATCTAACTGTCCGTTCTGGCATTACGCGACTGACGATACGCGACGGATCTTCCGTCAGATGTGTAACCACCCTAAGGGTACTCAAGTAGCTTTGACTTTTTAGTGCTTAGCGGCGGATGAGTCCTGAACTTAATAATTCTAAACAACTTTATACCTACCATATCCAACGAATAAATGTATTTTTCAGATAATCAGGTACTACGACTGTCTTGAGTACTGCGTGTCTCATTCTGTGACGTAATTCTACACTAATTTGCTACTCTCCACAGACACGTTTCTGAGGTTACAAAGTCACTGTAAACATGTTCGTGGGAGTAAAACCTAAAGCCTTAACAAGTGGGGCGGTGCAATCGGAAAGCAATCAAACGGGATCCTTATACTCAATTGAATCGAACAATTGTTCGAGAGGGATTCTATGTTCCACTTGGGAGATTAGGCTGAGTATAACTTGATTGTTTTTATTTATTTTCTTATTGTCCAGTAGAGAGTAATAAAGGTATTATTGTTAGAAAATATTGTTCACTGTCTCGCTGGTCTAGTGGTCGCGCTTCTACTGAGCATGAGATTCTTGGTTCAATTCCCAGGTCGAGCAAAGTGTTATTGGGTTTTTTCATCAGGCATTTCTCAGTAACAGCGCGGAGTCTGGATTTGTGTCCGGTTTATGGCATTAGGCTTGGACCCTATACTTGGGGCTTACGCCTTCCGCTGCGTTCAGCGGGTGCGAGCGGGCACCCGCGCGGCGTGCCGTTTTCTATTATGCGATGGGAGACCCGCCTCACGCAGCGCTGCTCTAAGGACGATAATAGAAAACAGAACACAGCACGGGCGCCCGCTCCATGCACCTGCTTAACGCAGCGGACGGCCTTAAAATGATAGCTGACAGAGTTGACTGTCCTTTTATAATTCACTGCTGTCAGTTACAAGTGTCACCATATTGTGTTGTTTACTAACGTTTTTTTTAAGACCAATATTACTATCACTACAAGAGTCATGGCTCGAAATAAAGATTTTGATTTGATTTATGTGACTAACACAAGAAATTATATAAGAAAAAATAATTTAAAAATATAAAGCAAAATATTAATGAATACCTACGCATCTAAACACAAACAAACAAAAATAAAGCCGCCCACACATCCGAACACTTCCGTACCCATAAGTACGCATCGCACTTTCCGAATCATAATAAACCCGAACGGGCTATCAACTGAAGGAAAACGACCGTTTAAACAAACTACCTGTGTGAAAGCGATAACATTGTCATAAAAATTAAATGCACCTTCGGCCTTGTACTGGGGATGACCGCTAATGTTTGTGAAGCTTCAGGGCCAAGAAAACAAATGAAAGTTATTGTTAGGACGGTTTTAAAGTGAGAGACTTTTTGTGGCGCGACTGTTGGGATACAATTTGAAAAATTGCAATATAGTTTAGAGTGTCCACATAGCCATCCACATTCATACTCAAAACTTTCTTGACGACATTTCCCTCATTCCTCCGCATCACATGCCCACATCACATACACACATGACAACCTATTTCCACACAACTTTTTATTTATTTGCATAATGTACACTTTTCAGTCAAAGGTGTCTCAGACTTCCTCTCATTTCTAATTCTATCCATACGCGTTAAGCCACACATCTCTCGTAGCATTCTCAACCAGCAACATATTAGTGTCCCAACTAAAAGTTGCCCAGTTCACAAACAACCTAAACAACATGGAAATACTTCAACGATTTCAATCAAATAGAACGAGTCTTTAGAAAAGCCAATTGGTTCCACAGGTAATTAACTAAAATTTTATCTATATTAAGTACTTCGAGTTTGGAGGTGACATTGAAAAGAAAGGGGGACACTGAATGGAAAAGTTGTTTGCACCAGGTACAGTCGCGATCATACATACGTTATACTTACGCAAAATTCTAAAGCGATTTTCTCGTAAAATATTGATTGCAATTTCATATTAGTAGGGTTTCCTAAATGCTTTGTTCGTAACACCATAAAATGTCTATCAACATGACGGTTTCTACGCTTTTATGCCAAAGACTGCGCGATACGCACCAATAGCATTTTGCGAATGATTGCATCCCGAAATGACTGTTCCATACAATTTTTTTAATGTAAATGTATCATCTATATTAGTAACGTTATTGTAGCCTAGGTTCTTACAACAAGTCTGTTTTTTTCCTCGCAAGTGTGTTGAAAAACGTCGTACGAAATGCATGTTCATTGATCATTACACACTTGTATCATAATGTACTATAATTAAATTGAATACGACTAATAGAGAAGTATGGAAGAAAAAGACATGTTGCCCCGACCCCAAATAAATTGGGATAAGGGCAGGAGAATGATAATTAAATACGACGATTTTCTTTGTTCATCTTCTAAAAAAACTAAAACATCACGATAATTTTATACGGAAACAGTTATTAAATTACATCAGCTGTATCAAATTATATCTCTATAGACATTTTTCTTGAACATACAAGAAAAAAAATCCGTCTCGACCGCCCTGTTCTTTACAATGTAGATTTTGATCAAATAATAATGAAATTACTTTTAGGTTACAATAATAATAGTAATCGAATTATCACTTAGGTAAATGTATTAAGACCTTTAATATTAATATAGTCTGGATGAAACAGGTATGTAGGCATTCGAGCGTATGGTGAATGAATATTTTAACTAGAAGATATTTTATTTTCTGGCATTTTTCCTGAACTGGACCTTTTTGACGCAGCCGTGAAGCACACTCCCCCCCGTAATTTCTTACATCGTACTTTACTTTTTTTTTTTGTATCCTTTTTTATCTGCTGTATGTTATATTGTGTGCGTTTTAGTCTGTGCTAAATAAATGTATTTTCTTTCTTTAGTTCATACATAAACATAAACTCACTCCCTGTTCCCATGGGGGTAGGCAGAAACTACGGAACACCACCTGCCACGACCCTAACATATTCCTTTGGCTTTGTTTACTTTCATACATCTGGTCATAAACGCACGCCGGTTGCAAGTAGGTACTGCAATCCTGAAGAACATCACCAATAAGGTCACAATATGTCCAGCTAGGGCGTCCACTCCCAGCGTTTCCACATCTGCCTTGTAAATACCTTTTATTATGAACGTCTTAATTTTCATAATATTTTTGAATACATTTGAACATAATGTGATATTTATTCAAGACAAAGGGCATTTCCTCATTAAGCGCATAAAGGAGACATTAGCAGCCAGTATGCTGCTTAGCCTCAAAATATAAACAACCACCAAATTACCAAACAAATGAAGCAATTAAGAAGAAAGGAAAATGCCCATTTTTCTATGGACCGCCGTTGCGCATCAAATTTTGTTGTATGATAGCATAAATTGGATATAAAAGAGGGTTGATGTCATACTTTCAAAGGAAATAAAATTTATCCATTTGTACTGTGGGGTTTTTTTTGTAATTTTCATTTTTTGATAAGTTTTGAGGTTAGTTTTGTAACAAACCTTCCACCAAAAAAAGCAGTCCTTTACAACAATATGATTTAAATTCACATAATATGCAACAAAAATAGTTCCAAAAAACCAAATAATTAATCCGAATAAATAATATTACATAGGTAGGGCATGCTAAATGTAGGTTTGTACCTATAGGAAGTAGAAAATAAAAATGCTTGAATACTTATTGGACTGAAATAGTTTTATTGGTCCATATTATCATCATATTCATAAAATATAGTATATCGTCTAAAAACGAAGCCGGCTGCTCAACAGACCTAAATCGAGCCCAACTAAGGTACCACAAAATGGTCATTACGTGAGCACAGCACCCCACTGTCCGATTACTCACCAAACAATTGCAATAATAGTCAGTAATATCAGCTATCGTTACATGTAGCCCTATTAACCAAAATGTAGGGGTAGTACACCTTGCTGTTATCATGTCGTGACTTAATTCTTCCCCTTACTAAATACTTGTCCATTCCCAGTACCAATGGCAAGTCATCCTAAATGTCGTTTGCTAGTTCAATTTTAATACAACCGAGCCTGTTTTATTTGATAGGAACCTAGAGCTACTGGCATCAGATCATGTAATGACAGTCTTGGAAATATTTAGTTAAGAAAATAGTTCTCCTTCTATTAATATTTTCATTTTGTATTTCCAAGAACTGTTGAGCCCATTACTACTTCACGTTTGTTGCCCTAGTTACTACCAATCTTACTACCAGTTGTAATACCGCTAATTTGATTACCCTTCCTACTACTCCAGTAACCACCCAGCGACACATTGTAATGTACGTCTTGTTGATTTGCTTGCTCTGTGGTTAACTGATTTTTGCCTTCCAAAATAGACTCGGGCATAAACGCTTTATTGGTTGTTCAATTCGCCAATTACATCGCTGAAGCCCTAGGCCCCCTACCTAAAATAAAAACAATGCACTTGCTGGATGGGGTTGTAGTGGTGGTGTAGGTATTGAGAAATCCCTTGAAGGCATGGAATTTTCTGATTCACTTTATGAGATTATTTAGGGCTACAGAAATAAAATAAAACCCATAATACAAGTAATTGTAATCGTTTATTTTGCTGTCATCAATCTTATGTATAGAGATGAAATGAAATGAAATTGTTTATTCTGTAGATAGGATATCTGAATCACTTTTACCCGCACTAGGTTGATGAAAACACTCGACGTAAACCGGAGGAGCAGGGTCTCAACTCGATGAGTTACTATACACAGATTACTATAAGTTATAATTTGTTGAATTTATCAACCAAAACGACCGGCGGTAATCATAGACTAATAAATATATAAGGGCTAATGACTGACAGATTTATTGAAAGCTTGCTTCATTGCTGCTGAAAAGTACAAAATAACTACTACGATACGAAAGTAGTTACATGTTTAATTAGTTTAATACAGGTCGAGACGTATCATTTGCGTATAAATGTATGCTGTATATGTATGCTGATTTATTTGCTAAAAAACACATTTTATTATTTATAGATTACGCGTATTTCGTATTTGCTTTTTATAGTTTGGTAGTCTAGATTATTTGAATAAACTGTTAAAATCGTTTTTATTTTTTATTAATGGTAACATTTGGCATTCGCCTGATGGAGTTTATGATACAGGATTATAATAGTCATTTGGTCAGTGAAGCTGTAGTGTATTTTAAGCCAATAATAATAACCGACTGAATCTTTTAATTTAGTCGGTTAACGTCAGCAAGCGACATCTGTGTCGACAAACAAGAAGTACATGATTTAAGAATACGTTAAAATTAAAAAGGCATTATGAGAAGGACCTGTTAGTACAATAAAGTACTCTTTCAATTTGGTATAATTATTTTCACCTAGTTGCATGGCAACAAACTGATGATTTGTTTGGCAGTGGCACTTTTGACAGTTCACCTTGTCCGTGATAGTGTTACCAACAAGTAATCTAAATCACCCTGACCATAAGTGATTTGTTTGGAAATTATTGAAGAAAGATTTTAATTAGTAAGGTAATATTATTTTTTCAACACACTTGCTCGTAAAATGGTCTATTATTGAATCGCTTTTAAGTTCATAATGCAGTGTTTTAAACTCCCGTGATTTTTACATTTGTATTACCTATATATTATGGTTATTAAAAATATTAATAACGAGGAAAAATGACATAGTTCAAATTATTTTTTAAACTCAGCGTTTGCCCTGTCTATCCGTTAAGACCGACTAGGGGGAGGTTCCTAAAATTGGCAACACTGCTATCACTAAAATACGCCATTTAAAAAAGTATGCAATTATATCGAATAAAGAACTAATTAAATACAAAATATTAACCCCATATACGATTTCGATCAAATGAACTAAGGACAGTTAAATAAATATATTATAATTTATGAGTATATTTTTATGGCCATACTCTTTCACTATAATGCGGTATTGATTTTGATCAATCTCCTTTAATAATTCACAAAGTTTTCGATGATAATTTTTGGCGCAAACAGAAACTTTGTGAATTTGTTACTTCGAGGTTCGTTAAGATTACGTGTAAAAAGAAATACAATAGAACAACTTGAAATTGTTGTTTCTTTCATTTGTTTTCGTAGATATAATGAAGATAAGTGCGAATTTCACCAATAAAACTGAAGGTGATCTGCACATTTTCCTGTAGCTACGGTTTCCTAGAAGCGGTAACCGCTACATAACGGCCGCAGTGACGGTAGTTATGAAAATGATGGCACCTAAGTTTGATTGACGGTGTCAAAAAACGCTCTCCTGGAAAACACAAACTGGCTTTCATAAATAACATTAAAGTGACGTCATTCGCCGGTAAATTGCAGACGCTATGTGGCGGTATCTATCAGCACTAATACAGTATCGAATACTGAAGTTCTTTGGTCATGTTTCCAGGCGGAATAATGTCTCCATAGAGCGCGTAGTGATGCAGGGCAGAGTGGAAGGTAAACGCGGGAGGTCACCGATGAGGTGGACTGATCAAATAAAATCCGTGGTTGGAGGCCTGTTAATGAATGGATTTATGCCAGACTGTCATGTAACAGAACCAGATGGAGAGAGATCGTGAGGCGGGCAACGACCACACCTGCAATTGGACACAGTTAATCGTGACCACGACCGCTCTGTCAAGAGCGAAGCGAAGATGAAGATGTGGCGGCCACCGCATTCTAGGAAACCCGTTTTTTTTTCTGCGGTGGAAAATCCTCAGCGATGTCCTCCACCCTGGGGCGGGCGGAGGTGTCTGTCAGACTCTTACTGACTAAAAACCACCCCGGTGTTCCAGCTCACACCTACGCCGGAGGTCGCGGAAACGTAAGAATCTTCCGCAACATTCTAGGAAACCCTAGCTTAACTAGCAGTACAGTTATGGAGGTAGTTTTTCCCTGGACGAGCTCAGACCCAAAAAACACCTTTTAGTACTAATTTACCTTTATGCGGCATCTAATTACACAAAGGTAGATACGACTAAACCTTCTTAACATAATTCCGTGGGTGAATAACCCCGGTATAATGAGATAAGTAAGATTATAGCCGGGTCTTCACCGGCCACGGGTAACGGCAAATGATACCATTATCTTTGCCCCTTAATTTGTATATTGGGTCTTAGAAATTTTATGATTATGTGCGCATAAAAGGAAAACCGTGTAGTTTTTTTTTTTAATACGTTGCCCCACTCTAGGAATTTATTATATTATTTATTTGGAGAAATTGATGGTATATAAATGATAATAATTAACATTATGAAACGTTTTTGATGAGCTCTATTACCAATACATCACGGCAGATTTGTACATATTACTAGCTGTTCACCGCGACTTCGTCTGCATGTATTTTGTTTGTATTTTAACATCTCAAAAATCACAGGCGCGATAACGCGGGCGCGAGAGGCAGCGCGACCCTTGTCGCGCCCGCGATATCGTGCCAGCTTGTACGAGCTTTTACCCTTAAAAGTGCACTTCGGTGTCTTTAGGTTTTGGTTAACAAGGGAGTCAGTCATGCACTAGGACCTAATTTATGAAGCCGATAAAAGCAAACCCCACAATGCTAAGTCACGATTTCCACGTTAGCCACTAAAAATTCAGTCATAAAAATTTCATCACAGACAGACTATCAAGATTTTATGTGTTTCCAGTGATGGCTAAAAGGACGTTAATCCTGTATATTATAATGATAGTGCATAGTTATCATAAAATGCACCATCTTACTTATGTATACGTCCGTATTACGATCGTTCCTTAGCTTTACTAATCGTAAACTTCTTAGAATTTAATGCCTTTTTATAGGTTTCTCGTAAGTCTTGAAAACGTTTTCGTACGAGCTATTTTATCACCGGTGTGGCTGAAGTGGTTATGGGTTCAGAGTTCCGTAAAACGATCAGGAAAGAAATGTTTTGTTAGTACTTCTAGCAGGTTTTAGTTTCTTACATACACAACAGGAACACACACACAGTAGGGAATATATTCATGAACTCTTAAAGGAATAAAAATAAATTACAAAAAACTTAAATATATTTTTCCTTATCTTATGTTTTCGTCAATCAATAAACGATATCTGCATGGAAACCACATACGATCTATCATCAATTTTCACGCCTCCCCCTTAAGACCTAGGCCAATTTTTTGATATTCGGATTGCTCATGACATAAAGAGGTGCCATAAAGAATAAGAAAAAAACACACGCGGGATAAGAGTGATGACACCTTAAGACTATGTGTCGACATGAGATGTGCAAATAAAGCCATTATAAGAGAGAATCATCCTTGACCTACAATGACCCAACTTCTCCCAAAACTCAAGAAGTCATGCATCTTCTCTAAACTCGATATTAAAGATGCATTCCACCAAGTCGAAATAAAAGAAGATTGTCGGGATATAACAACATTCGTAAACCTAGTACGATTAGGTACAATGAAATGTCATGTTATAAAATTCAAAGACAAGAAAGTATTACGTATCGTAATGTAGTGTAAAAGACCTTAATGTACCATGTATTAAAGCAAATAAATATATTCTATTCTATTCTATAAAGATATGGGTATACAATTTCCGTTCATTGTTCGTTCATTCATTTTTGGTCGGATTACATAACAGGGCACAAACATTGCAATTCTATTTTATGTTTCGTCAATTGAACTACAATGTTTCCAACTTTAAAAACCACTAATTTCAGGTTAACTAACCCGGTATTACTTTTTAGTAGCGCGTAATAAGAGTTAAAATGTTAACTATTGTTTAATTAAGGGTGAATTCGACCAAACTTTTATACCTACCTTAATTTTGACAGTTTCTCCATACGAAAATTGTCAGAAGTAAATCTTATTCCGCGGATAAAAGACATCTGAATTTGGTAAAATCATCCCAAACCCGACTAAACGTGAAAGTTGGCCAATAATTAATCTCATCAGGAAAGAAGCACGATGAGTTCTTTCTATCTCTTTATCAAAAAACCCTTTAACAGTATCTCCTTTTATCTCAATCAAGCTGAATCAGCATATTTTCTTTCTATGAAACTCAGCCCAAAACCTAACGAAGCATCTTTTATATGAAGCCGGCCTGAAACTGGGTCAAAACTGGTTTAAGTGTATCACTGCATACACGCCGCAGCCGTAGACTTGAAAGTTTACGTGGATATGTTGGGTAGCTTTAGTACTTTTTGGTAATAGGTATAGCTTAAAATACAATAGACGTAGATATTCCGCTTAATTATTCCAAGAAAAACCCTGTAAGAAATAGACACGTGTTTCACCTCTCAACGAGGCATCCTCAGGATGACGATTGACTTGTAGCGAACCCGAACTCGACGTGTTGCCATGCCGTTGAACGGTGAAACACGTCTCAATTTCTTAGAGGGTTTTTTATGACTCTTTAGGAATTTTAAGCGGAATAGGTTATTAAATAGTCTATTGTATTTTATAATGGATTTCAGCCAAGTCACGCATGAATCAATTAATTAGGTATAACTTATTAAGAAGATTAAAGAACATTTGTTGTTGTTCGGCTAGCTCGGAAGCAGTAAGTTGTAAAGTCAGGAAAATGTATGTGTAATCACAACTGTCATTCTTGGCCGGATGTATGAAATGGCTATAACACGGAAAATTGACGGAGGCTATCAATTAGATGATCTTAGATGTCACTGTTTGCGGTAGCGTCGGGGGTCGGGTTGCCTCCTTCCCTCAAATATGGCGAGGGGGGTGATGGCTGATCTTTGTGTTATGCTCGTTAACGGGTGCTGCTTGTGGCGACTGGTCGTCTTGCTGATAAGGTTTTGTTATTGTTATTAGTAATTAACTGTTTATTTATTTTACTCGGATGGTCCTAGTTCATTATTTACGACTTCCAGATACAGCTGTTTATAGCTATATCTTAGCGGGCACACCCTTCATGCCTGGAGGCTTTTATCAAGATGTTGGGGGAGGTTTCCAGTCTAACTGAATGCAGCTGAATACCAGTATTTTACATGGCGCCACTGCCTATCTGACCTCCACAACTTAGTAACTGGGTAACATGTGGACTACGCATCAAAGACCTGACGTCCAAAATCCTACATCGCGCTATTTAAGTTTACCGAGCGATTTTAACATATGTAAGACTATCCGACATCAATCCTTGGGCAATTGCCCGCCAGACAACACCGTCTGGTCGGAGGATCCCCCCTTTTGTATAGAGGATGAGTGAACTTTACACCCTGTTCCTCATACCCCTAAAATGGTGACCCCGAATATGAACGTCAGCGCAGCCTTCGTGCAACTAATTCAGCGTGACGTCATCAACATCATTCCTGCAAGCTTTCGTGAGGCGAGTCACACAGCCAGCCAGGAGTAGGTAATCACATTTCATGAGTACCTAATTTATTGTCTTGCTCATTTCTTTATAGTTGTTGCCTTTAACAACGTTGGTGAAATCAAGTTTCAAAATTAGTTCTTAATTAGTGAATTAGCATGTAAATCGAAAAATAACTCAATAATTCACTTTAATACAGTAATAATTAGAATATCTCAAAGAGCCTTCACTTTTAATAAACTAATTAAGTGAAGCTCTCGCTGGAATTTTATTTAAACTTAATTAATTATTTGAAAAGCTTAATTTATTGAGATGCGTTAGATTCTATAGTTAACTTAGTTAGAATTTATTGAAGTAGATCCATTGTGAGATGAAGTTACAATTAGACTATTTAAATGTAGATTGAGTGGTTGGAATTTAAAGATAAGTGCACGCAAGAGAACTATTTTAGTTTGTAAACGACTTTTACAGACGATTCGAAGTAAGAAAACCCTAGTTCTAAATAACATGGTAATATGTTCCCACTGCTGGGCTTTGAGGCCTTTGTGAAAGTGGGCTGTCATCCACTACACACTACCATTTGTCATTACATATTGTTCAGTTATATTACGGAGTAGTGAAATAATTTACCAATTATTTCAATAGACTATTATACAACGTGTAACGGAAAGGGTATATCTATCCAAAAGGGGTGAAGATTACATTCGGTATAGAATCTCTATGCAAAGTTTCAGCTCAAAATAAATGACTCAAAGAATTTATACCAAATAGGTTTCGTATGTTCATTGAATTGTGAATGAAAAATTGATTGTCAAATCATAACAAACGTGTCACTGCATTACGAGGATCAGACGGGATCGAACAAGACAAAAAATCCGAGAAGCGTGAGCGGCACAGAATACATAATAGTACCGAGCGGTTGGTATCATGTACTGAAATTTCTCATCATGTTCATAACATGTAGAAATAAGATTTTAAAACCCTTGCCACATAGTTTGTTATAATAAAAAGAAGCCGTGCACTTGATATGTATATACCCTTTCCGTTACACGTTGTATATGCATAATTAGTTTTATTTTATTAGAAAAATGTGCATAAATTTGTATATCAATTCAAATTCCAAATGGACTCCTTGAAATCAAAAGGTCCTTGGGTTCAAGTGCAATCAAAACAGTCCGCGAATGCAATTCTAAGGCAATATAAATGTAAATGCATTTTCTTATCTATTAAAGCAGCTGCTGTGGCTTTCAAATAAAATATGTGATGGCCACAGACAATAGAAGTTTCAAGGTGAAGAACTATCTTATTTCCCTTGAAGTGTCATGCCTCGTTGGCCTAGCGGTCGCAAGTGCTACTGCTGAGCATGAGGTCCTGGGTTCGATTCCCAGGTCGGGCAAAGTATTATTGGGCATAATTATATCTGGAATCTCTCAGTTACAGCCCGGGTTTCCGCACCTATAGCAACCGCCCCAGCACAACCCGCCGTACTAGGAAGAACCATATTTAGAAGTGCCGGACATAAATAATAATTATTATACAATCGAATAGCACCATTAGAAAAACTCATAATTACATCAAAGAATCAACCCATATAATTCACCTCCCACGTATTTTTCCCTTCCCTTTTATTTATATAACTTTATCAAATAAACTCTCATTCAACGTCTTGAAAATACAGGACGACTTATTCTACATATTATTTCTTATTGAATTACTCCCTTCAAGGGCGGATAATGAGGAAAGATTGTTGCATCAGTCGACCTTCGTTACACTACACTTATGTGCACATAAGATATCACAATAGTATAGGTACTAAGTGCCAATATACATAATGCACAAGACAGTGTTAGATTCAATGTTGGGGTCGGCATCCAGTCTAACCAGATGCAGCTGATTAACAGTATTTTCCATGGAGCGACTGCCTATCTGACCTCCACAACCCAGTTATACTAATACGATATCCCTTGGTTAGGCTGGTTGTCAGACTTACGGGCTTCTGACGACCCGTAACGATTGTCAAAGACTTAACGTGCTTTCCGAGGCACGGAGGAGTTTTGATATGTAAAGATGGTCAACCATCCATGGACCAACCCCGGCAAGCGTAGCCCGTACCGCTGTTATTACTTAGCCACTTAGTAAAAGTGATTCTGATCGCGACCATAAGTCATGGTGGAGTTAAATTAAAGATGAGTAGACTGTATAATGAAAAGAAGAATATAAAAATACAAACGGTGTCGGTTACTTTAAGCAAACAATAGTGATATTAAGAAAAACGCGCGAGCGCAGGCGTGCAACAGCTGACTGCCGTGGTACAGGGCCCGCGCGCGGCCTGCTGACTCGCTGCTGTACCTGCACTCCTCGTTCACTGCCGCCAGCGCGTGGCGATGTTGAGAAGAGCAATCTCAACAGATTCCGATATCCTATTTCCAGAATAAACAATTTCATTTCATTTCATTGACCTTAGTTTCGGTTTTGTCCCAACCCCAGCTCAAGCTCGAATATGGTTCAAGGGTTCAATATGAACGATAATACAGGATGCGGATGTCATTCCCAATCGCTTTTACAATCTTTAGCTTCAAAACTACAGAATATTAATACTTACTAACGTAAAAATGTCACATGTGGCGCGCGGGGGTCCATATTGGCTCACCTAAAGTTCTTTACCCGAAATTGTTCTTCCGACTGTACTACTGAACTTCGAAGTTTAAAATACCGATGTACGGTATTCATAAAGTTTAAAAGTACGAATTACGTGAGTTAGAATGTACGCTATGCCGAATTACTTAATTGAGAATGTTCATAATCGCGATGTACGGGAGTTCGAAAGTTTGCTATGACGATTTACTTTATTGAGAATGTTCATCATCGCGATGTACGGAACTTCGAAAGCTTGCTATGACGAATTACTGAATTTCGAACGTTTAGAAAGAAAGAATAACGTTTATTTGGACACAGTAAATTCCAATTATTGGAGTTGAAAATTTAGGTGAACTTTGGCGCACCCGGCGCGCGGATATATTGTGTCGCACATCAGCATTGTTGTCGCAAGGACACATTGTGTCCGCCCATCACTCGAAGGGCTGTACTGGTATATTTCAATAACGAAACCTAACACGCCAGTATGTTTGGTTTACGTATCAAACATTAAGGTATGTAAACGTCCCTTCCAATTAATCCAATTAAATTGAATTGGAGTACTAAACTTCGGGAGGTCGCGGGTTCGATGTTTGGGTGTTGTATAAATTAGAACTAACTCCCAGATTATAAGCAATCAGGGTTTGGTTGACACTGATCCTTCAATTTTGAGGGTTTACATTGTTCCTAGAATAGAGGGGCTCGTGGCTATGTAATAATAGCCGCACGGGTCGACCGATCAGGTTAAGTTATGCTTTCCGCGGCTGGTCCGTGGATGGGTATACATACCCTTCCGTATGACGGAAAACACATCAAGCCGCTGGCTCCGGCTGTCATTTGTACATCTTTGACAGTTATTTCGTGAGGGAAACGGCATGTCCTAGAACCAAAAATTCGAAGACATGTGACATCTACCAATCCGCACTGGGCCCGCGTGGTGGATTACAGCCCACTTCCTCTCAAAGAGAGGAGGCCTGTGACCGTCATATCTACCTATTACAAGTACAAAAAAGAGAACTTTTTTTTTAAACTTTTACTGTCCCACTGCTGGGCAAAGGTCTCCCCCATACCCCAGGGCCGCCAGCGGTCGCTGGCGTATTGCTGACGACCCACCAACACGCCCCGATACATATGGAAAGACGAGAACATAATTCACAAAAATGCCATTAAAAATTCCGGTCACAGGTTAATTAAAATCTGTTCAAAAATCTTCCATTGTTACAAAGATGCTATCTCTTTGAAACTGTTGGGACTTGAAAAATGTCCGGTTTGCGCCAGCGATATGGTGAATTAATTCCTGCCACGGACCGAGTGGTATATGAAAATGGGTGGTACTGACGGTGGGTAAAGTGTTCGAGAATTTTAATATTATGTGAAAAATCCATCGGTCGGGTTTGGGTGAGCAATTGCCCTAAAAATATACTAATGCCATGAAAGACCTGAAGAAATTCTGATTTCGGTTAATGTTAGGGCAAACCTTGGGCGTCTAATTGGCAACTTATTAAGTTTGTCCTAGTAATTACATTGGTGACCACAAACTGAAAGATTTTCGGTCCCTGATTAAAACTATCTCTTTAAAAAATGAATCTGATGCCGACAAACGACATGAGTAAACCACTTAACCTATTTTCTCTATCTTTTCCGATTACGTTAACGACTGTACCAATCTAGGTATAGCCCTCTCGGGGCTAGTCCTGCCAACTGCGACAATTTATTGTCAAACGTTTCACCAACATGCCGCGGTAATTTTTATGATTTTCATACTGTTTTCTGGTTAATCTATCTTCTTTATGAAGTTAAAGTAATGAATAGTATTGGCTTTCTATTAATTAAATTTCTTTGTTTGCTTTGTTCATCCATTTTGAAAGTAACTTTGATATTGTGAAGGTTAGGTGAAACTGTAATTTTTTTTTTGGCCGCGACCTGAGTATTCTGTTTATTTCAAACTCAAATCATTTGTTTCAAATAAACCAATTACAGGCACTTTTGAACTGTCAAAGGGGTCGGTCTGTCAGAAAGATGAAACTAGTTGCCCATTCCAAAGTGAAGTAGGTACCTATGGAGAAGAACGGGCAAGGCACTCCACGGACACTCTTTTAACTCTATTATATTATTTATCTATATATATAAAATGATAAACTGACTGACTGACTGACTGACTGGGTGATATATCAACACACAGCCCAAACCGCTGGTCCTAGAGACATGAAACTTGGAGGGTGTGTTCCTTCTGAAGAGCAAGTATCCACTAAGAAAGGATTTTTGGAAATTCCACCCCTAAAGGGGTAAAATAGGGGATGGAAGTTTATATGAAAGTCCGCGAGTTTTGAAGATAGGATGTTCAAATTTTGGGTTTAGGCTAACGATTGAAAATTAATGTATACGTGTCTCAGCGTTTTTGATAATTCCACCCTCGAAGGGTTAAAAAGGGGAATGAAGTTGAAAAGTCCTTAATTTTCGAAGAAAAATCACTAAGTGTACTATCTATACTTATGGCTGGAAGCTAACGCACCGGTGTTGTTAGAATTTCAACCCTTAAGGGGGTGAAAAGGGGGATGAAATTTTGTTTATTTTTAAGTTAAAATTACTAATCTTTCGGCATCAAACAACAAATCCTAATCTATAGTATCTATATCGATTCTCCCGGAAAAGGAGATGGGGGTGTTCTCCGGGGGAGGGTCCCGTGGCTAAATAATAACAGCCGCACAGGTCGATCGATCAGGTTTAGCTACACTCCCGAAAGTCTGACAACCATTCTTACCAAGGGGTATCGTATTACCCAGTAACTGCGTTGTGGAGGTCAGATAGGCAGTCGCTCCATGTAAAATATTGTAAAGTTAGAAACAGTACACGTGTATTTATATTATTTTTACTTGAATACAATATTTAGCGAATAAACAACTTCAATACAAAACTTCATCGCCCTTTTCAGACCCTTGTGGGTTGAAATTAAAAAAAAACAACGATTTACGTTGTGTTAGTATCCAACCATAAGCCTAGATAGTAAATTTTGTGATTTTTCTTCGAAAATTAAATACTTTTCAACTGCATCCCCCATTTTAACCCTTCGGGGGTGGAATTACCAAAAAAGTTGAGACGTATAAATTCATTTTCAATCGTCATCCTAAACACAAAATTTGTACGGAACGCAAAACGGACTTTCATATAAACTTCCATCCACTATTACCATACTCTATTATATTATGACGTTACCCCTTTAGGGGTAGAATTCCCAAAAATCCTTTCTTAGTGGATACTTACTCTTCACAAAGAACACACCCTCCGAGTTTCATGTCTCTAAGTCCAGCGGTTTGGGCTGTGTGTTAACATATCACCCAGTCTGTCAGTCAGTCAGTCAGTTTACCATTTTATATATAAGTAGATTTATCCTGATGTTAAAAATATTAAAGATAAAGATGGAGTAGTTATGCGACAGAGCCATTTTGACTCCAAAAAACGAATAAATGCATTCGAAGGTGAAGAAATGATTAATAATTCTGTTGACACCATGGTCGATATGGACGAGTCGGTTAATTGTCCTGTAGAATTTTTGAACTCTCTTAATCCGCCGGGTCTTCTTTGTCACAGACTTATGTTGCGTGTAGGTCCTCCTGTCATATTGCTTCGAAATATACGGCCTCCAAAATTGTGCAATGGAACTAGACTCCAAGTAACAGGTCTCCGCCACAATGTTATTGAGGCCAAAATACTAACTAGATCTGCCAGAGGAGAAACAATCTTCGTGCCACGTATACCATTGATACCAAATGATCTTCCGTTTGAGTTTAAAAGATTGCAGTTCTCAATCAAGGTTTGTTTCGCAATGACTATTAATAAGTCGCTGCGGGGACAAACTCTGAAAGCTGGAGTTGATTTGCGGCAAGACTGTTTCTCCCACGGCCAATTTTATGTGGCTTGCTCCCGTGTTAGCTCTCTCCAACTAGCCTGGTTGTTTTAGTGCCCGCTTCCGAATCAGTGAAAATGATTGTATATAGAGAAATACTGTGAAGAATTTAGGTAGATACCGGTCTTTTACAGTAGGTATTTCTTTACAGTATTCCTCAAGTATCACACGTAATGGAGGACAATTAGCCATGAACAAAGCTCTATATTGTTTTTGTTATAATAATATTCATAATTATCTAGAAAAAAAAAAAAATATCTACGCAGACGAAGTAACATAAAATAGTAACGAAGTCAAACCTTACATTGAATATTCGATTCCAATGCCGCAAATATAGTTTTTAGAATTTTGGTCTATTTGTTTGTTATGTTCCGGTTTGCACAAAAACAAATGCACTGATTGGAATTCTATTTATCACACAGATAGTTTGTAACCTTTTTTTTTTTTTTTTTTTTTTTTTTTTTTTTTTTTTTTTTTTTTTTTTTTTTTTTTGACGCTGAGGAATGCGTTACGCATGCCCACTCGTGGGGGACGAGTCTGGGGTATGTGGGACTCCTGTCGCTAACGACAGTATACCCACTAAACCTCAGCGGTGTTCCCACATCGCCGTGATGGGAGGGCCATGGGAAACCGGCTCAGCCTTTACATCCACGACCCTCCCGGCGCATGCCCGCCTACCTGGCGGGCCCCGCATGCCCCCCAGGCTGGGGGGCTACGGGAATGGCCGGGAACACCTGGCCATTCCCGTCCGACATTGGTGGAGACCTGTGCAATACAGGCAAGGGTGCCCCCGCACCCGTTGCCTGCTGGCCTCCACCTGGGAGGAGTCGGAGATGACTATCGTACTGACGTCTTCTTCGACCCCTCCTCCGCCTTCGGAGCGGCGCCGCGTCGGGATCGTCCTCCCGCGCGCGCTCCGCCGCCTCCTTCTGGGACATGACGTGTTCGCAAAAGGAGGCGACTGCCGCCCAGGACCCCTCATCCCTCAGCATGGCGTTAACCAAACCGGGGAGCGAGAGGTCCGGTCCGATCACCGCGATGAGACTGCGGCGCGGTTCGGACCACAACGGGCACACCTCGAGGGTGTGCTGCGCCACGTCCTCCGCCGCACCACAGTCGAGGCACGACGGCGTCCTCTCCCGTCCGATTCGGTGCAGGTACGATCCGAAACAACCGTGTCCGGACAGCACCTGCACCAGACGGAAGGAGAGGAACCCATGCGACCGCTCGAGCCAGTCTCGCAGAACCGGCCCAATCGCGTCGAGGGCTCGGCGGCCGAAGACTGCGGTAGCGAGGTCCCTCGTCCAATGGACGACGATGGCGTCCCTCGCCTCCCGCCGGACGGCCTCCCGCTCTTCCGGGGCCGAGCGTTGTCCTCTCGCCCTCCGCCCCGCCGTCCATTCATATACTCTGGCGAGCACCCACGCCTCGAGTTCCCAAGGAGGGGTGCCGGCCAGAGCACATGCTGCCCCAAAACTCACCGTGCGGTAAGCCCGCGCCACTCGCTGGGCTATGGCCCTCTGGGGTGCCCGCAGGGCGGCGGCGTTCTCCCTCCTTTGGAGGGAGTCCTCCCAGATAGGAGCCCCGTAGAGGGCCATACTCCTCAAAATGCCGGCGTAAAGTTGCCGGCATCGCGCGCTGGGCCCCCCCAAGTTGGGAAGCAGCCACGAGAGCGCGCCCGCGGTCTTAAGCAGGCGCGACGACAGCCCGCTAAAATGCGGACCGAAGCGCCACCTGCTGTCGAGTACAAGGCCCAGGTATTTCATCTGGGCCTTCACCTCAATTCTGACGCCCTCCACGAAGATGTGGGCGTCAGGTGGTGGGGGGCGCTGCCGAGGGCCGTAGAAGAACACGGCCTCGGTCTTGTGCAGTGCCACCGTTAAACCTAGGCGGCGGATCCTCCCCGCGACCAAGGATCCGCCCGCCGAGGCCAAGTTGGCCGCCTCCCTGAAACTCCCCCCCCGGGCGGTGAGGAGAGTGTCATCCGCATAGCAGACGACACTCGTGCCTCGGAGGAGAGTTCCCCGCAGGAAGATAGTTTGTAACCTGGATTAACCTATAGGTTATTTTTTAATCCCGGTAGTATGTTCACGTCGGATATTTTTCGACATCCACGCGGGCGAAGCCGCGGGCAAAAGCTAGTTATATTATATTTTAGTTATAATATATTTTCACTGCACCCTGGGCCATCAGCCAAACTATTCAACACAAAAGATGAAGAGACATTAATACAACACGAAAAAAGAATAACTAGTAAAAGTCTTAAGAATCAAGCTCTCCGAAAATCTGTTCTAAAAACAAAGGCAACTTAAAACACAAGGTAAGACTAAGATCCTTTAAAAACATCAGCCTTAACTACTCTCCTTAAAAAACATGAGGTCGGATGGACGTACTTGTAGGCCCCTTTCACGGTATCAAGCGATGCGACTTGCGACGCGACTTGCGTCACGCAAGACTTGAGCACGTGACCCGGCCATGAGCTCAAGCGACTAAGTGCGAATTTCACCCATGTAACTGAACGCGATCAGCACATCTAAACCAAGATCAACAGCTGTCATTGTCAATATTCTAAAGAAAATAATGACACTGACAGCTCTTAAACTTGGTTTATGTGCTGATCACGTTGAGTTTACATTGGTGAAATTCGCCCTAAGTGAAGTTGTTTAGAGCATGCCACTAGTCACTGCGACGTTGTCGCTTGAGGCAAGTCACGTCTCACGTCGCGTCGTATCGCTCGAGGACGTGAACAGAGTTCAGTCCGTCGCTCCGCATGCTATAAACAATTTCTTTCATTATTATTTTTTTCAGACACTATCGCAAACCTGTTTCTGTTCTGTTTCGTCGCTCTGCAAGGTGCGTCGCGCTAACTCGTGACACGCTCGAAATAATTTCTCCCGTTTGTTTTCTCCGTAGTAGCTGTCGCAAGACGCGTATCGCTTGAGCGTGTAGCTCGTGGCCATGAACTCAAGCAACACGCTTTCGTCACCTGTTTCCGTCCGTCACTCAGCAAATTTCAAGTGACTCGTGATACGCTCAGAACAAATTCTTTCGTTTGTTTTCTTCACAGTCACTGTCACAAGACCCGCGTCGCTTGAGCGTGTAGCTCGTGGCCACGAAGGCAAGCAACACGCTTTCGTCACCTGTTTCTGTTCTGTTTCGTCGCTCTGCAAGGTGCGTCGCATTAACTCGTGACACGCTCGAAATAATTTCTTCCGTTTGTTTTCTCCGCAGTAGCTGTCGGAAGATCCGCGTCGCTTGAGCGTGTAGCTCGTGGTCACAAAGTCAAGCAACACGCTTTCGTCACCTGTTTCCGTCCGTCACTCAGCGAATTTCAAGTGACTCGTGATACGCTCGAAACAAATTCTTCCGTTTGTTTTCTCCGCAGTCGCTGTCGCAAGACCCACGTCGCTTGAGCGATTAGCGTGTAGCTCGTGGCCACGAAGTCAAGCAACATACTTTCGTCACCTGTTTCCGTCCGTCACTCAGCAAATTTCAAGTGACTCGTGATACGCTCGAAACAAATTCTTTCCTTTGTTTTCTCCGCAGTCGCTGTCGCAAGACCCGCGTCGCTTGAGCGATTAGCGTGTAGCTCGTGGCCACGAAGTCAAGCAACATACTTTCGTCACCTGTTTCCGTCCGTCACTCAGCAAATTTCAAGTGACTCGTGATACGCTCGAAACAAATTCTTTCGTTTGTTTTCTCTGCAGTTTCTGTCGCAAGACGCGTGTCGCTTGAGCGTGTAGCTCGTAGCCACGGGAGTAATCGTAGATGTAATCGGCTTTTCTTGCGAGTGATCCCCTTGAGAAGTAGGCCGACCCCTGACCGGCCATTAAAAGTTTTTTTTCATCTTATTTGAGAAAACACTGGCGTTTTGTGCCTAACTTTTATGTCTGTATTGTGGAGTGGGCAGAGATTTTTGTGCAAGACTTTTTTGGATATGATTAGTGTTTAAGTGACAAAGATCATGAGATTTTGAATAGCTACATTATACTGACAGACATGACTATTACCCGGCTAGGAAAAAACGAGTGAAAAAAATATTTTACGTGTCATGTTTTTTTTTAAATAATTGTATTTTGTTTGTGCAAGCAATGAACCTTTTGTTTTATCAGCAGTAAAATTGTATGCTAATGGAAAGAGATTCTGTCCATTTTTTAATAAATTGAGTATCATTTGCAAGGCTGGCCTGACGTATTTTCAGGGATAATAGTGATGCTTGTTTGATTTTATTATAATAACGATTCTACCATTATTAAAATGAAATACAGTCAGTTCCATAAATAGTGACCAGTGGTGGCCCAGCGCTCGACTTACGAGTTACTAGTCGACTTTCGATTTGTAGGTCGTGGGTTCGAACGCAGGCAGGGGTTTTATTTTGTCGTAAATAATTTCATCACTACTGCTCTCAAAATGGTGAAAGAAAACATCGTGAGGAAACCGGCATGTCCTAGAACAAAAAATTTGAACACATGTGACATCTACCAACCCGCACTAGGCCCGCGTGGTATAGATTATAGCCTACTCCCTCTCGAACAGAGGAGGCCTCTGTTCCAGCAATGGGAACATCAGTCATAAATAACGAATAATAATAAAACAGTTTCGATTGTTTATCATTAGTTTTATTATTTTGTATTTACGACTACCTACGTTTCCAGTGGACTGCGCTAATTCGATGATTTATCGCATGCGTGTGGCTAATCAAGTATCATTGTGATAATTCAATTAACAAATATATTCTAGTGCATTAAATGATGATAAAATGTTGAAATAATAAGATAATCAGTGGCAGAGGACTGGCCGTGTGAGACCAAGGCCCGATGGCCGGTGGAGCAGACGAGTTCTGGAGTGGAGACCGCATATCGGCAAGCGTAGTGTGGGACGCCCCCAGCTAGATACACCGACGACCTTAAAAAGGTGGCTGGAGAAGACTGGATGGCAGGCGGAGGACAGGGTGTTATGGCGGAGCCTGGGAGCGACCTATGTCCAGCAGTGGACTGCGATAAAGAAAAGAAAGAAAGACAATTTGTTTATTTATTTATTTATTTAATACTTCAAGCACACAAATGTACAGAGGCGGACTTAATGCCATAGGCATTTTCTACCAGTCAACCTTTGGGTGATGCAGAGACGAACAGTGGTAGGTGCAATAGCGAGAATTCAAGAGATAAATATTTATTTAAGAGGGTTTACGCCGAACGGCATTTCATACAAACTTTCAAGCCCTTATTTTTCGAAATGACTGAACCGATTTTAATGAAACTACATACGCATATGCAGGATACAAAGGTCTAAAAACTTAGTTAAGAACATTTTCGAAATGTCTTATTTAAAAACAGATAACTGAAAATCTCTGTTTCTATGGAAAATTTTAAATTGGTCTAATTTGTCTGGAACACTATTTTTCGAAAATGTTCTTAACTAAGTTTTTAGACCTTTGTATCCTGCATATGCGTATGTAGTTTCATTAAAATCGGTTCAGTCATTTCGAAAAATAAGGGCTTGAAAGTTTGTATGAAATGCCGTACGACGTAAACCCTCTTAAATATATGGATTTAATACCTAAACTATCAACGTAATATATACACCTAATTATATATATATATACATTATATATTTATATATAAACACAAATAAATACACATAAATATACTACAACAAATAAGACAAGCAATGGGAAAACATTACCGTTGTGATGATACGGCCAGCTTCTTACGAATATGCTCGCGAACTTTAACTTTAAAGGATAATCGGTTGGTTGCCATCCTTATTTCTTGGGGGAGCGCATTCCACAGTTTATTCTGCATAAACTAAACGCACATTACAATTCTTGACATAGTACACACAAATTACAGATAAGCCAAAAGGCTCGTACCCAATACAGAAAGGTATTAAAAAAAATTGGCTGTCCATTGCTTCATGTCAGGGCCAGAGACCAATGACAAAATCAAAATCAAAATATTTTATTTCACATAAACCTACAAAGGCACTTATGAAACGTCAGAAGCTAGGTGCACGGTTCCAATTGGTCGTTTCCTATGGAGAAGAGCCGGCAGAAACTCCACGGTTACTCTTTTAAAAATAAATGGGTTTTACAATGCTTTCAAAAATGTACATAGGCTAACTTGATTGAATTAGAAAATCAACTAGATTTTGTCCTACAATATTAATATAGTAATATTCCAACAATCTCTCTACGCTAGTGATTCAAGTGTTAGAATCCTGAGCAACGCGAGTGATTCATGGCCCTTGATATAAATCCGTTTTATTCAAGAGTTGCATACTATCTATATATATAAAATGATAAACTGACTGACTGACTGACTGACTGGGTGATATATCAACACACAGCCCAAACCGCTGGTCCTAGAGACATGAAACTTGGAGGGTGTGTTCCTTCTGAAGAGCAAGTATCCACTAAGAAAGGATTTTTGGAAATTCCACCCCTAAAGGGGTAAAATAGGGGATGGAAGTTTATATGAAAGTCCGCGAGTTTTGAAGATAGGATGTTCAAATTTTGGGTTTAGGCTAACGATTGAAAATTAATGTATACGTGTCTCAGCGTTTTTGATAATTCCACCCTCGAAGGGTTAAAAAGGGGAATGAAGTTGAAAAGTCCTTAATTTTCGAAGAAAAATCACTAAGTGTACTATCTATACTTATGGCTGGAAGCTAACGCACCGGTGTTGTTAGAATTTCAACCCTTAAGGGGGTGAAAAGGGGGATGAAATTTTGTTTATTTTTAAGTTAAAATTACTAATCTTTCGGCATCAAACAACAAATCCTAATCTATAGTATCTATATCGATTCTCCCGGAAAAGGAGATGGGGGTGTTCTCCGGGGGAGGGTCCCGTGGCTAAATAATAACAGCCGCACAGGTCGATCGATCAGGTTTAGCTACACTCCCGAAAGTCTGACAACCATTCTTACCAAGGGGTATCGTATTACCCAGTAACTGCGTTGTGGAGGTCAGATAGGCAGTCGCTCCATGTAAAATATTGTAAAGTTAGAAACAGTACACGTGTATTTATATTATTTTTACTTGAATACAATATTTAGCGAATAAACAACTTCAATACAAAACTTCATCGCCCTTTTCAGACCCTTGTGGGTTGAAATTAAAAAAAAACAACGATTTACGTTGTGTTAGTATCCAACCATAAGCCTAGATAGTAAATTTTGTGATTTTTCTTCGAAAATTAAATACTTTTCAACTGCATCCCCCATTTTAACCCTTCGGGGGTGGAATTACCAAAAAAGTTGAGACGTATAAATTCATTTTCAATCGTCATCCTAAACACAAAATTTGTACGGAACGCAAAACGGACTTTCATATAAACTTCCATCCACTATTACCATACTCTATTATATTATGACGTTACCCCTTTAGGGGTAGAATTCCCAAAAATCCTTTCTTAGTGGATACTTACTCTTCACAAAGAACACACCCTCCGAGTTTCATGTCTCTAAGTCCAGCGGTTTGGGCTGTGTGTTAACATATCACCCAGTCTGTCAGTCAGTCAGTCAGTTTACCATTTTATATATAAGTAGATTTATCCTGATGTTAAAAATATTAAAGATAAAGATGGAGTAGTTATGCGACAGAGCCATTTTGACTCCAAAAAACGAATAAATGCATTCGAAGGTGAAGAAATGATTAATAATTCTGTTGACACCATGGTCGATATGGACGAGTCGGTTAATTGTCCTGTAGAATTTTTGAACTCTCTTAATCCGCCGGGTCTTCTTTGTCACAGACTTATGTTGCGTGTAGGTCCTCCTGTCATATTGCTTCGAAATATACGGCCTCCAAAATTGTGCAATGGAACTAGACTCCAAGTAACAGGTCTCCGCCACAATGTTATTGAGGCCAAAATACTAACTAGATCTGCCAGAGGAGAAACAATCTTCGTGCCACGTATACCATTGATACCAAATGATCTTCCGTTTGAGTTTAAAAGATTGCAGTTCTCAATCAAGGTTTGTTTCGCAATGACTATTAATAAGTCGCTGCGGGGACAAACTCTGAAAGCTGGAGTTGATTTGCGGCAAGACTGTTTCTCCCACGGCCAATTTTATGTGGCTTGCTCCCGTGTTAGCTCTCTCCAACTAGCCTGGTTGTTTTAGTGCCCGCTTCCGAATCAGTGAAAATGATTGTATATAGAGAAATACTGTGAAGAATTTAGGTAGATACCGGTCTTTTACAGTAGGTATTTCTTTACAGTATTCCTCAAGTATCACACGTAATGGAGGACAATTAGCCATGAACAAAGCTCTATATTGTTTTTGTTATAATAATATTCATAATTATCTAGAAAAAAAAAAAAATATCTACGCAGACGAAGTAACATAAAATAGTAACGAAGTCAAACCTTACATTGAATATTCGATTCCAATGCCGCAAATATAGTTTTTAGAATTTTGGTCTATTTGTTTGTTATGTTCCGGTTTGCACAAAAACAAATGCACTGATTGGAATTCTATTTATCACACAGATAGTTTGTAACCTTTTTTTTGTTTTTTTTTTTTTTTTTTTTTTTTTTTTTTTTTTTTTTTTTTTTTTTTTTTTTTTTTTTTTTTTTTTTTTGACGCTGAGGAATGCGTTACGCATGCCCACTCGTGGGGGACGAGTCTGGGGTATGTGGGACTCCTGTCGCTAACGACAGTATACCCACTAAACCTCAGCGGTGTTCCCACATCGCCGTGATGGGAGGGCCATGGGAAACCGGCTCAGCCTTTACATCCACGACCCTCCCGGCGCATGCCCGCCTACCTGGCGGGCCCCGCATGCCCCCCAGGCTGGGGGGCTACGGGAATGGCCGGGAACACCTGGCCATTCCCGTCCGACATTGGTGGAGACCTGTGCAATACAGGCAAGGGTGCCCCCGCACCCGTTGCCTGCTGGCCTCCACCTGGGAGGAGTCGGAGATGACTATCGTACTGACGTCTTCTTCGACCCCTCCTCCGCCTTCGGAGCGGCGCCGCGTCGGGATCGTCCTCCCGCGCGCGCTCCGCCGCCTCCTTCTGGGACATGACGTGTTCGCAAAAGGAGGCGACTGCCGCCCAGGACCCCTCATCCCTCAGCATGGCGTTAACCAAACCGGGGAGCGAGAGGTCCGGTCCGATCACCGCGATGAGACTGCGGCGCGGTTCGGACCACAACGGGCACACCTCGAGGGTGTGCTGCGCCACGTCCTCCGCCGCACCACAGTCGAGGCACGACGGCGTCCTCTCCCGTCCGATTCGGTGCAGGTACGATCCGAAACAACCGTGTCCGGACAGCACCTGCACCAGACGGAAGGAGAGGAACCCATGCGACCGCTCGAGCCAGTCTCGCAGAACCGGCCCAATCGCGTCGAGGGCTCGGCGGCCGAAGACTGCGGTAGCGAGGTCCCTCGTCCAATGGACGACGATGGCGTCCCTCGCCTCCCGCCGGACGGCCTCCCGCTCTTCCGGGGCCGAGCGTTGTCCTCTCGCCCTCCGCCCCGCCGTCCATTCATATACTCTGGCGAGCACCCACGCCTCGAGTTCCCAAGGAGGGGTGCCGGCCAGAGCACATGCTGCCCCAAAACTCACCGTGCGGTAAGCCCGCGCCACTCGCTGGGCTATGGCCCTCTGGGGTGCCCGCAGGGCGGCGGCGTTCTCCCTCCTTTGGAGGGAGTCCTCCCAGATAGGAGCCCCGTAGAGGGCCATACTCCTCAAAATGCCGGCGTAAAGTTGCCGGCATCGCGCGCTGGGCCCCCCCAAGTTGGGAAGCAGCCACGAGAGCGCGCCCGCGGTCTTAAGCAGGCGCGACGACAGCCCGCTAAAATGCGGACCGAAGCGCCACCTGCTGTCGAGTACAAGGCCCAGGTATTTCATCTGGGCCTTCACCTCAATTCTGACGCCCTCCACGAAGATGTGGGCGTCAGGTGGTGGGGGGCGCTGCCGAGGGCCGTAGAAGAACACGGCCTCGGTCTTGTGCAGTGCCACCGTTAAACCTAGGCGGCGGATCCTCCCCGCGACCAAGGATCCGCCCGCCGAGGCCAAGTTGGCCGCCTCCCTGAAACTCCCCCCCCGGGCGGTGAGGAGAGTGTCATCCGCATAGCAGACGACACTCGTGCCTCGGAGGAGAGTTCCCCGCAGGAAGATAGTTTGTAACCTGGATTAACCTATAGGTTATTTTTTAATCCCGGTAGTATGTTCACGTCGGATATTTTTCGACATCCACGCGGGCGAAGCCGCGGGCAAAAGCTAGTACTTTATAACATGACTACGAGACAAAGAAAGATTTAAGCGAAAATAGTACATTAATATAAATAAATACATTTTATGAAACAAAAAGGTTTTTAAAAGGAGATTGTATATATGCATTGAGATGGAAGTCGAATATATTGGTGTTCTGTTCTAAAAAAATTCAAACAACAAAACAGTGATAAAGCTTTTTATTCGCTGTTTTCAGTAAATCAAATAAGCTTTTTAGAGGGGGGATGGTATAAATAAATATTATTATTTGGTCTCGCGCAATAAATCAAATAAAGTTCCTAAAGCAACTCTTTGTTTTTAGAAATATTACCTTATTGGTAAAATTAGTCTGGAACCACAGAACAAAAGATTTTCTTATCTCGATTAAATTATAATGATTTACTGCTCCCATTTTATTAGATTATAAATTATTTAACTAAATAATAAATGAAACGTAATATTTAATTTCAATAAACATCTTACAGATATTTATTTTGGTGCCTACGAAAAGCTACGAGTCACCTATGTAGGTGCCACGAGCGCTACGCAGGTGCTACGAGCGCTACGCAGATGCTACGAGAAATTCGGTTGAATTGCGTCTACGAAATTATTTTATGCTTATATGATAACTGTACCAAAACGATATTTGTTCTTTCGTAAAATAATTTTGAAGCACCTATTGTTAAACTGCGAAAAATCGTAATTTGTAAATATCACACTTGTGTTTTAAAACAAACGTTCTCTTTTTAAGCGGATCCGACATCCATATGTGACGCTATTGGATTGCTTACATAGTTGTTTTAACTTTATAATAAGCTAAAGCTAAGTGCGATATGGAGCAGACCATGCTCGGAGTTTCTTTGAAAGGATAAAATCAGAAATGAAATCTTAGATATATGAGACATCCTTTATAGAAAAGGGAGGATCCTCCGACCAGACGGGTGTCTTGTCTGGCGGGCAACTGCCCAACGATTGATGTCGTTTACTCTTAAATAAGTTGATTACGCGATGCAGGATTTGTGTGACGTCAGGTCTTTGATGCGTAGTTTGCATGTGGCGTTGTAGATGCCGCCACAAATTTATCGGGAAAAGAACTGAAGTAACCGACATAGCTTTCAGAGTAAGCAAGCTGAAGTGGCACTGGGCTAGCCATGTTTGTAGAAGGACAGTTCGCCGGTAGAGCAGTCGACTTCTGGAGTGGAGAGCGACCTAGATGGACCAACCTTAAAAAGGTGGCTGGGACAGACTGGGAGGAGGAGGAGAGAGTGTGTTCTGGCACAGCCTGGGAGAGGGCCTTTGTCCAGCTATGAACTGCGGTCCACCAAAAATTTTAGAAATAATATAGACATGTCAGAAATCCTAATACAGCAATTCAAAACGAATCCCTTGTCAGCAGACGCTATGCCATTTCATGTCACCATAAAATGCTTATAACCATCATAAAATGTCTCAAGTACGCTATTAAAATACCCCATCTCCTTATTAAATTAAAAGTTTTTCGCAAACAGTCGGCAAAAAATATTAACAAACTAGCTGCGCCCCGCGGTCTTACCCGCATCTTCATCATCAGCTTAGCCTTTTCCCAACTATGTTGGGGTCAGCTTTCAGTCTAACCGGATGTATCTGAATACCAGTATTTTACAAGAAGCGATTGCCTAACTAGCCTCCACAAGTCACTTACTTGATAACACGGTAGCCGTTTGGTAAGACTGGTTGTCAGACTTTCGGGCTTCTGACAACCCGGAACAACTGTCAGGTACTGGGTAACACGATATTCCTTGATAAACTGGTTGCCAGACTATTGAGCTTCTGAGAATAAAGTTCTAACTACTCATAACGACTGTCTAAGATCTATGAATAACAGCCGGGACCAACGGCTTAACATACGTTCCGAAGCAAAGAGGAGATTTGTAATACATGGTCACCCATCCATATACTGGCCGGTCGATCCGCCGTTCTGGACGACCCTCCGTGTTTTTCGGGTGACCACTGAAAATCAGCGTTGTGCTGTGGGTCCTCCATACCATAGCATCATGCTGAGTGGAAGCCTTCTTGTCACAGTCATGACGTGCAGCTGTCGACTATGTCTGTTTTATGCTCGTAATTATTGTAGATCTGATATTTTATTTAATTTTTCTGAGTACCCATTTTTCTGTATGCACGTGTTTCGGTGAAAAATAAACCTATTTTTCTTTCTGTCTTTCATCCGCGGCTGTTATCATTTAGCCACTAGCCCCTCCAATACGTTCAAGCCTCACTAAGGTTATATTATAAACACTATATAAAAAAGGTGGGTTTATGTTTGATTCTGAGCTGTAACGACAATCCCTGGGGCAACACCAAGGCCCTCTAACGCTATTACTTGGGTACCTGCCTGGTGATTTAAGTGAAAAGAGATTAGCATTTTTATAGTACAGTCGGGGAAATCAATTTTATTGTTAAGTGAATTGACTCCTTATTTCAATATCACTCAGATGTCTCGCTGATGGTGGCGCGTGTGTTGGATCATTTAGCTCCCTTCAAAATGAGCTGAATGGTGCTGATCCATGCGTCATGCTCGTGAACGGGCGCCGTCAGTTAGCCCCAACTCTTAGCTGCCATGGCTTATTTTTAATTTTTGAAAATTATTTTTTTCTTTTTATTACTTCCGTTTTTATCATACACGTCTTTCTACATTGTTCTCACATGTATAATTGCAACATGAATGATGTAACCAATATTTTGTAACAATATTTTGATTTAAAAGAGTGTCCGTGGAGTTTCTTGCCCGTAATTCTTCTCCATAGGTACCTACCATGTTTTGGAATGGGCAACTAGCTTCATATTTCTGACTGACCGACTCCTTGACAATTCAAAAGTGCCGGTAAATGGTTTAAAGAAATAAATGTTTTGAGTTTGAGCTTGAGTTGAGTTTTAGGATCAATCTCAACGGGCTGGTCTGTTTCCGTTCGCAATATCACGGACCGTGGGAAGAGCGTTGATCTGCGGTGCGTGGCTGTCCGTGGCTGTCGGCTGTGCGGGCTGATACGACTCCGTTCGCAATATCACCACTTTAAATGTCATACCAGTGCCAAAGTTTGGGATTTGAATTAAGTAATTTCACTGACATTACCTATCCGGAAAGTGGTGGCGCAATAGAAACGGCTCCGACTTACAAGTTGTAGGTCGTATGTACGAACCCAGCTAGGCACTTGTGTATATTATATCATCGCCACTGCTCTCAAAACGGTGAAGGAAAACAACGTGAGGAAACCGGCATACATCCTAGAACCAAAAATTCGAAGACATGTGACATCTACCAACCCGCACTGGGCCCGCGTGGTGGATACAGCCCACTCCCTCTTGAACATAGAAGCAGTGAGAACATTATAAGCTGATTATAAAATTAGGTTATGGCTGGATTCAACCAAACAGGAATAAATTTTATCCGCGGAATAACCCTTCTCTTCCGAGTAAATTTTGAATTTCTGACAGTTTCTCCATAGGAAAACTGTCAGAGTAAATCTTATTCCGCGGATAAAATTAATCGTGTTTGGTCGAATCCGCCCTAAGGATGATATAGTTTCGTATTTTGCAAAGAATCCCACAAAAATCTTAAAACTTGCGCCACACAACATCAACCAAAGAAGTGTGAAAACACGTGCACGCCACTGTAATTTGATATATCGACGCTATATTATTTGTAACATATTTACTATTTCCATTGTTCGGTGTACACAGGTACACTGTACACGTCAGGCCAACAAAATTGTATTGCGTACCTATTCGGTGCCTGATGGAGTGAAATCTTTTTAAGTCAATAATGCTTGATACCTTTGTTTGCTTCACGTTTCTTAGGGTTCCGTAGCGAAATGGCAAAAACGGAAACCTTATAATTTTTGTCATGTTCATCTGTCCATCCGTCCGTCCAGATGACATACAGCCATTTTACGCGGTGGCTATTCCCACTATATCAATGGAAATTTGAAATAAATTATATTCTGTGCACAAAAATATATTAAGGGAGGCACTCCCCATATTTATGTCATCGAGAGATGAAAAAGAAATTCAATGCACATAAGCGCGGGTGTCGTTATATCCCATAAATAAAAAGATGAAGATGGTTCTACGTGGCCTTCATTTAAGATCAAAGTTTGTGAGATAAGCCTTTTTATTCGGTTACAACCACAGAAAAAACTTAGATTTTGATAGTTTTTTCTAAAAATACTATGAATAGTAACTTATTTTTGCGCTCGATAATATCAATACTGTGTAAATGTGCATACCAACAGCGGAACCCTTCACTGTGCGAGGTCCGACAAGCAGTTAGCCGTTTTTTTACTTTGCGTGGTTCTTGGAGTTTTTTGCTGGGTGCTGTATTAGGCAGTAACCGGATAAGGCACCTTTTGAGAGCTCGATGGTGATCGAATTACGTGCCAGGTTTTTTTGGCTTTTCATTTATATATTCTAAATAAGAAAGAAAGAAAAGAAAGAAAAATGCGTTTATTGGCAAAATACACCTTAAAACTAAAACAAACAGAAAATAATGATTATAATGCCAAAAGGGCCTCAGCTCAGCATAATGTCAGATGACAACACAAAGTGTACCACCTGACGCTGATTTTCAGCTGCAACCCACGAGTGCCATACGCTAGAATAAAGAAAACACAGGGAAGTGTGTGTCCGTTCTAATAAATTAGAGGTACTTTACAGAATAAATTTAAAACAAAAAAGTCATACCTACAAAACTAAATAAAGGGCTTTGAATTGCGTTCTATTCTATTATGTGATATTTAACTAAGGAATAGTCCTTATTACACATCTGGTGAACCTAAGCAATTATATGTACAGTTTTGCCTTCGTTACTATTTTTATTATATATGTACAGACAAAGGAAGTGTATGAGTCGAAAAATATATATCTACTTACATTAGAACCTAAGCAATTATATGCATCACTACAGACTCGATCGCATAAAAAGTGTGTCGTCTGCACTGCACCTAAACCTAAACTAAAATCCTAATGTTTATATTAATAAAAAATGGGTAAGAATGGATTAAAATTATAAAAACTAGAAAATATTATTTACTTTATCACGTAACAGCTTAGTCTGTTTTCTATCCACCCATTTTATCTAAAATAAAAAAACATCAATCTGCGCAGCCTTTTCCCAACTATGTTGGGGTCGACTTCCAGGCTAATCAGATGCAGCGAAGGCGACGCTGGTACGCTCTTAAAGATCTATCACCACTATGTCTGCCTTATATTACCGCGATAGTACCATTTCGAGGACTGTGTTGGGCCTAAAACACCTAGGTATAGGACGGTACTTCCGATAGGTACCACAAGACTGTATTTCAGACCAAGTTGCTGTTGGAATATTCCTGGCTACAAGGTTGTACCTATGCAAGTAGTCTCCGTTAGCCAGACGAAAATAATAAGTATTATTATTTATTATTGATATTGGTTCTCATTCATTCTTCTACTTTATTATATAACCAATAATACATAATATAACTTAGTACGTCTTTACAGATGTACTAAGTTATATTATAATATTATGTATAAACTATTTGATCATAGATACAGTGCCGGATCTAGGGGGTGGGCTAGCCGGGGCCCACGCCCCGGGCGACAAGTTTAGAGGGCGGCCAAATTCACACTTTACAGACGAATGGACAACTCATCATTTACTTAACTTTGACCACAGAATAATAATAATAGTACAAGTACCTACATCACTCTCACGCAGCAAAATCCTCTCAGTTCTGTAAAATTGGTTAGGTACTCCTTTTCACCCCGTTAGGGGTAGATTTTCGAAAAACCCTGATACACGTTATTCTTTATTTTCGGTTACATTATGTTTGTCACAGTTACACTATGTTTGCCCCCATTTTGTCATGTCACACTATGTTTGCCCCCAGTTTGTCATGTCACAATACACACTATGTTTGTCACAGTTACATTATGTTTGTCACAGTTACACTATGTTTGCCCACAGTTTGTCACAGTTACACTATGTTTGCCCCCAGTTTGTCACAGTTACATTATGTTTGTGACAGTTACACTATGTTTGCCCCAAGTTTGTCATGTCACACTATGTTTGCCCCCAGTTTGTCACAGTTACACTATGTTTGCCCCCAGTTTGTCACAGTTACATTATGTTTGTGACAGTTACACTATGTTTGCGCCCAGTTTGTTACAGTCACACTATGTTTGCCCCCAGTTTGTCACAGTCACACTATGTTTGCGCCCAGTTTGTTGTAATCACACTATGTTTGCGCCCAGTTTGTTACAGTCAGACTATGTTTGCGCCCAGTTTGTTACAATCACACTATGTTTGCGCCCAGTTTGTTACAGTCACACTATGTTTGCCCCCAGTTTGTTACAGTCACACTATGTTTGCCTCCGGTTTGTCACAGTCACACTATGTTTGCCGCCAGTTTGTCACAGTCCCACTATGTTTTGTATTTAAAACAATAAAATGTCTGCTTCATGTCTACTTACAATATAAATTATGTATTGTTATGTGATACATATTACTATCTATGATCAAATAGTTTTATTATGTAAGGCAAACTAAGTCTCGCAATTGAGTTTCTTTGTTAAATTCTCATTATTAACTTATGTATGGTTTACTTCACAAAGTAACAGTCTCTTAAGAACTATAGAAGACGAATAAAAGGCAATAAAAAGGAAATTAATCAACTTTTGTTTTTCGACAGTTGGACATTCGCATCATTAATATTTTTGTTGTATTTTTTGTCTTATTTTTATTTTATGTTTTATTAGCCTACATTGTCCCACTGCTGAGCAAAGACCGCCCCCAAATCCTTCCAAGTATTCTTTTCCAGGGCCACCTCGATCTAATCCAGTCAGCAGTCCAAGCCAGTGCGGTACGCGTCTAGGTCGCCTCGCCACCTCTTCCTGGGCCGGCCACGGCGGCACCGTCCATCCCCAGGCATTATTATTTTCCACAGGTGATCGTGACCCACGTTCACCTGCTGCTGACGACTGTTTTTTTACCCAACTACGGCGAAGCAAGGAGGAGGTTTATAATATTATGACTGGTTGTCAGACTTTCGGTATTCTGACGACCCGTAACAACTATCAAAGATCCACGAATAACAGCCGGGATCAACGTTTTAACGTGCTTTCCGAGGCACGGAGGAGTCTCGATATGTAAAGATGGTCATCCATTCACGGACAAATCCTGGCAAGCGTAGCTTAACCTGATGGATCAACCCGTGCGGCTGTTACTACTTAGCCACGAGCTCCACATGTATGCTTGATAGCATTTGAATAAATTTATTGATTTCCAATATTTTTTGACAATATTTTTTGCTCAAGGCTCTCCTATATTCACAAAAGGTGAATACCACAGGATATATACCTGAAATTGAATTGTGAGGGTACGAGGGAGTTCTCTTGCAATAAGGATTTATAGAGAGACCGTAAAATATAAATATATATTATATCTAGATTTTTATAAGTTGATTTGTGTTTGTAACATAGGTAGGATACGCATAGTATAAATCTTTGACTTTTTATTGAGGGACAATTTGAAATAATATCACCTCTGCTCGTAATTTTATCATTACCTAGTATTATAGACATAGACAATGGTCTGTGCGTTCCGTATTCAGTTTTGCAGTGAATACAGATCGAAATGTACGAGAGAGACAAAGCGGGCAGTAGTTGTCTACCAATTGTCTTAAGAAGCATATTTTTATACCTTTGGACCACACCAACTTATACCTTAATCACATCTAAACATCTAATTCTGCATACATAACATTCTCCACTAAAAGCCAGGAGCCACACTTGATTAAATTCTTATCAATTAATTAATTTACCTAGCTCACGGACGGACATTCGGGAATTGTCGGGTAACGTCGGGTATGGTCAGCGATGACAGCGGTCGCCGCAGATTGTTTCGTGTCAAGGTATGAGATGTAGGCGGCATGGGAATTATGATCTTGATTATCGCTGAATACAGCATTGTTTTAACGCTACACGTCTACAACAATCCTTTAGGTAAATGGGATTTGTCCCCACCCCACTTCTTCTTGGCGCGTCGAAGGCAAATGTAATTTAATATTAATTCAATTCCGCCTGACATTAGGGACTGTCAAACTGTTGTTATTTAAAAGAAGAGCCATAGTTGCATAGTTTTCTATAAATACACATTCGTTACGTTCGCGAATCGTATTTTGATCGACATACAACCTGACACTGACTTGCAAATTGCAAAAAACGTTAAAAAAATGGATTTCGTCTACTTCGTCAGAGCATCCCCCTAATGCATTTAGGGGTATGAGGAACAGCGTGTAAAGTTCACTCATCATCACTTTATAGAAAAGGGAGGATCCTCCGACCAGATGGGTGTAGTGTCTGACGGGCAACTGCCCAACGATTGATGTCGGAAAGTTATATATAATATGCTGTCCGCGCGGTAAACTTTTGCTTGCGCGGTGCAGGATTTCGCGTGCCGTCAGTGTGTTGCGATGCTCGCATGTGGCGATGAAGTTGCCGTCATAATGGGAGAGTTTAGAACTCACCAGTCCCACGATTTTTCAGTTTACAAAGCGTCACCTCTCCTACGAGAAAGTATAAAACGATGTATTCAAAAACGTTAAAAACTTATAACTTGTACTATAAGTAACTGACGGACTAAAGGGTCGACCTCAAGCCTTAAGGTACTGCCTCTGGATTTAGTTTTTCCCTAGTTGACCTAGTCCCTTGATTTGGTGCTTAAACCCCTTTCCTTTAATAAATAAACAAATATTCAGGACTCCAACTTTTTGTATTGTGGCGGTTTCTACATCGCCACATGCGAACTACGCAACACATTGACGTAACGCAAAATCCTGCTTCGCGCACTATCAACTATCAACATCGGCAACTATTACTTGCACTGACTGCACAGGTCCACTCAAATCTGTGTGGTTCTTTCCTCAAAAGACCATTTCAGACACTAATCTACATGGTCCTCATATGGCCTGACCAAGATTATGTCTGGACTTTAAAAGAGACTGTGACCACTGAGTTTGTTTCGGCCTTTCTTCTCAGAGTAGTCAGATAGGAAACCCCGACCTCATCTCACTAATATTTTTTTATTATGACGTGTAAAAGTGATTCCGATATCATATTTACACAATAAACAATTTCATTTCATTTACGTCTGCCTGCCTGTTTCTCTGTCTGTCCCCGTGTCCAATTTAAAATATAAAATACACGCAGGCAAAGTCGCCGGAATTCTATTGAATTTTAAATAAGTGGAAAATTTTATTGTTTCTTTTTATGCTGGAAATAAGTGTCGATCTTGAACGGACTAGGTAACAACAACTGACTAAGTAATCTTTTAACAAGCAAAAATATTAAATCTAACATTACTAGGGTCAGATTGCCCACATCAAACCTTTGTATTTTAATAGAAACATAATCTACGTCATCAAAGTTAACAACGACCAGTAGGCTTTAAGGACACCATTCAAACCCTCGTATTATGGTACTTAGCAGAAAGGTTAAAGCCCACTACCCACCTGTTGGGTTGACATAAAACTGGGCATAAAATCCTGTAGCTTTCAGCCTTTATGGCGTAGCGTGGTTACCTATAGTCTAATGGCTGCAGGCTAAGGTTTCAAAACTAGTGAAATATGAGAATGAAATACCATAGAAATAATGAAGAAAGATATTTTTTTAATGGGAAATTGAGATATCTGTTCCCCCAAGCTTGGTAAACTTTTGAAAGGAATGTCTAATGAGGCACACTCCCCTGCCAATTTTCTCACATCGTTCTTTACACCTTTTTATTTGTTTTATCTTTTTTGTCTGCTGTATGTTATATTGTGTGCCTTTTAGTTTAAACAAATGTATTTTCTTTCTAATGAACAATATTATGTAGATATATAAGTGTACGTCTACTTTTAACAATCTTCTATGCATGTAGAACCCTGTTAATCCCGTATTTAAGCTGATTATATCACTACACTGGCTCATTACCACACCAAGCCTCCTGTGCAGGTACCACCTCACCTTCAACTGTTTCCCACTTTCCCGCCATTCGTGGTGAACTGACAGTTGTCATTAGTGTATGATAAACAAACAATCTCACTTTCACATTTATAATATTATAGTTAGGATAATGAGAGAGACTATTCACATAAATTATTATGAGGCTAATTAATCATGAGAACATGAGGATAAAAAATGGCCGTTTTTTACTCAAACTGTGGTAGTGTGCATCAAAACTCACGATAAGAAATGATTTATGCTAAACCGTGCCGGATCTAAATCTTGTCACATTCGAGGTACGGATGACGGTAGTGGGAACATTTTTATATGAATTTGCATAATGCACTTAATGCTATACCTTGAGGTTTCCAGAGCAGTCTAACGATTCAAATTTTGTCGAAATGTTGAATGTATTTAAATTATGTTTTCTTTTTCATGATTGTTTTCATTTTGTTGTTTGCCGAGGTAAATAAAATAAATAAAATAAATAAAATAAATAAAATAAATAAAATAAATAAAATAAATAAAATAAATAAAATAAATAAAATAAATAAAATAAATAAAATAAATAAAATAAATAAAATAAATAAAATAAATAAAATAAATACAATAAGTAAAATAAATAAATCATCTGAGTAGCCTTCACTCAACTATGTTGGGGTCAGCTTCCAGTCTAACCAGATGCACCTAAATACCAGTATTTTACATGGAATGACAGACTATCTGACCTCCACAACCCGGTTATTGGGTAACACGAACCCCCTTGGTAAGACTGGCTGTCAGACTTTGTGGCTTCTGACTACCTGTACCGTCTACCAAAGATCTACAAAGAGGCGAGAATGTTTATAAAATGTGCAAATTGTTTCAGATAATGAGAACCTCGGGCTGACACCAAAATTCACCTAACACACACCAACCCAATCCCATTTTAATAACAACACATGGCTCGATTTGCTCGTTTATTTAACAATTTGGGAGGCGAACCTAGTCGTACGCAAATTATCGAGCCTCCCAGATTACAGGCAATTCGGGGGGATTATACGGAACGAGACACATAATTGAAAACGTTTATTCAAATGTTGATTGATCCGTGAAACTTGGGTTTTAAATTAAGGTTTTTTTCCTATATTTTTTCATTGGCATTTTCTATCATTGGCACTACTTTTAAACTTCCTCTTATGTGTCCAGCGTTCGGCGTGGCAACATGTCGTATTCGGGTTCGCGACAAGTCAATCGTCATCCTAAGGATGCCTCGTTATGAGGTGAAACACGTGTCGATTTTTTATGACTCTAGGAATAGTTAAGCGGAATAGTTTACTAAATATATCTATGTCTACTTTATCTCATCATTCTTATCAAATTAGTTATTTACTCTATATTATTAATGAAGACAGATGTGTTTCAATAAAAATAAGTTAAAACTAGAAACCTATCAAACAACTCCATATGAGATAATTTAATTTACCAATGATTCCATTTGCCATGTATCGTGCAGACGATGAAAACTAGCAATTAATACGTTTTTCTTAGACAAAAGAAAACAAATAGGTATTATTTACTTTCAGCCCTGACTATTGACTTAACAAATAACCTAGAGTTTGGCCACGAAAGTGTTTATTCACTTTTGTACGTACACTTGATAGTTAATTGATTCAGGCGTGAGTGACTTGGCGGAAATCCATTAAAAAATACAACAGTCGTAGATATATTTTAGTAACCTATTCCGCTTAACTATTCCTAAAGAGTCGTAAAAAACCCTGTAAGAAATCGACACGTGTTTCACCTCTCACAGCACGACTTGTTGCCACATCGAGCACACATACACAGACTACATACACTGATACACTGTACACTTGATGTTTTGACTTTCCTAACAGCAGTCGAAGAAATTTTATAGTCCGGCAGAGGAGTATTCTACACCTATATTGCGCCAAACTGTTTAGCGACCGTGGCTGAGCATGGAGGTTACGTATTCAGATCATTTCGGCGTCACCAATTTAGAGGTATTTGGAACAGGGTGTAAAATTCACTCATCCTCTATTGAGGATCGAGGTTGAAGGAACGAGAGCACGCGGCAGCTCGGCCATGCGATGGACCGACCAGATTAAATCCGCAATGGTCGCCTCATTACACGAATGCACACATGTTACGGCCGACAAAGAAGCATGGCGTCGCGTCGTGAGGCAAATCACGGCTGTTCGAAATCTCACTGCAACGTGATGACCTCCACCGCTCTGTCAAGAATGCACCGAGAAAGAAGAGAGAGAATATCTAAGCCCGCTCCACTCACATCACCCGCTAACCTACCGGCTCCAAAGCGTCTGCACCAAGCTAGGTCACTAAATTTATTACATTGCAATCAACTGCGAGACGCTATTACTGGTGAGAAGGTTCAAGTCGATGTAAGTGGTCTGTTAGCCCACCGCTGGGATAGTGGGGTTTCTTTATTTAAACGTATGACTCTTTTGGTGGAGTACAGTTGAAAGATCTTAATAATGGTATAGCTTGTAAATTATGTGAAGAGAGAGAGGATCATTTGTTTTGTTACATCTACGCTGCAAACTGGTTCACTTGGAAAATTAATTCGCGTTTTCACTAATAATAGACTACAGCTAAATTAATACCTAAAAAAAGCGCTCTCTTGGATTTTCAAAGCTCGGCTTAGTGCCAAAAATCCAACAATACGATAATATTTGAACCCCTCTGAACATCAGGATGGGAACCAGTCGGTTAACTTTAAAAATGAAGGCATGTGAACATATATTATTCGTAAGAAGTTGGCAGAATCATTGCAGCGCTGAGTTGCTAGATTTGTTTCCTCCTCTACCTATCGTTATTTCTCTTGACAAAGTTTATTCTGTTTATATTATGTTACTAGCTGCTGCCCGCGGCTTCGCCCGCGTGAGTGTCGGAAATTACCCCATACATCCCCATGGGTTTTAAGTATAAATATTGAGTTTCGAGTTAATCGGACAGCGCGTTAAAATTCTTCCATACAAACACTGACACCCCCCAATCGCCCTTTAGGGGGTAAATTAGAAAAACAAAAATCTACAAACTTTATAATTTATTTAGATAACTATTCGTGCGAAGTTTCATGTTTATTACCTCAAGGAATAAGATTTTTCATACAAACTTTCATCCCTTATTTTACCCCCTTTTGAATTTCGAAAAATCCTGATACACGTTATTCTTAATTTTTGGGTTTAAGTATAAATATTGAGTTTCGAGTTAATCGGACAGCGCGTTAAAATTCTTCCATACAAACTTTGACACCCCCCAACCGTAGGGTAGGATACTTTTCCGGGATAAAAAGTACCCAGTGTGGTGCCCAGGATATTAAAGAATAATTATACCAAGTTTCATCGTAATCGAACCGGTAGTTTTTGCGTGATACCTGAACAAACAGACAGACAGACAGACAAAAAAAAAATTAATCACACTTTTGGGTTCGGTGTCGGTATAGTAACACCCCCTGCCATTTATTTTATTGATATTTTCAATGTACAGAATTTTCACTTCTACAGATTTATTATAAGTATAGATTACTTTTTCAAGTTAGGTATCCCTTATGTTGCACCTGCCATGTTTTGTGTCTGCATGACCCTAAGGTTGACTGGTAGAAAATGCCTCAGGCATTAAGTCCGCATTTGTACAGTATTTTTTTAAGACATGTGTCGTGTCTGGTGGTCTACTGCCCGATGATTGATGTTGGGAACTTATATATATGCTGATCGCGTAGTAAACCCTGCTTGCGTGATGCAGGATTTCAAAAGACGTCAGTGTGATGAGTAGTTTACATGTGGCGATGTGGATGCTACCACAACTTTATTTGGCGGGAGTTCGAACTCGTCAGTTATCATTCATTACTGCAACACCCTATATAGCCAATACCCCGCGTCCTATTTAAAAGCGATTGTCGCGCCAATACGCGATCGACGCGTTCATTTTTGGTCGGTGAACCTGAACGCGTGGTCACGCCGACAGAGCGCCCTCTTTCCGGTTTTCCGAACAAAAGTGACATATGAACACGACCGATCGCGTTTTCGCGCGACGATCGCTTTGAACGCAACTTGATGCTATTAGTGCACACCTTACTAAGGCGTCAAACAGACGAGCAGCTCTTTGCTTCAGCTGTCGACAGAGCCAACTTCGGCTGCCGACAGACGCAACTGCTACTGACGACAAAAGCAACTGCTGCAGTATTCGACACACCGACTGCTGACCACCATGTGTCGACATGGTGGCCAGCACGAACGCCAAGAATGCTCGTTCTATTTGAAGTCGACTGACAAGGCAACGCGCGCGCTGTGCTCATACTATAGCTATCGCCATTATTTGGCGTTTGCTGTCCACGTGTTGACGACAAACGCCGACCAATGGCGACAGCTGCAGTTGCCTCTGTCGACAGCTGAAGTTGCCTGTGTCGACAGCAAATTGCTGCTCGTCTGTACTCTGCCTACCTACTATAATATTGATAAAACATGATGCCTTATTAAATATTCAACTGTTAAGTGGCAGCAGGTGGCGTTGCGTCCGTTCTCATACATTTTTCTCCATAAAAGATATTATCTTTTTATACCCTCCTTATTCCAGACGATATAACTTTCTTTAAAAGTTCTTACAGCATTGTCACGATGGAGGACAGTCCAGTATTTTTAGTTCATCGAAAATCAAAATTAATCAGTGCCAAGAAAACATAATGCCTATGGTTTTTTATGAGACAGCTAGTTACAGATAATGGCTTGAAGCAAATAAAAAAAGGTTTTCTAAAAGAAATCGACACGTGTTTCACCTCTCAACGAGGCATCCTCAGGATGACGTTTGACGATAGTGTTCAGGTTCGCGACAATAATCGTCATCCTGAGGATGCCTCGTTGAGAGGTGAAACACGTGTCGATTTCTTACAGGGTTTTTTATGACTCTTTAGGAATAGTTAAGCGGAATAGGTTAACACGTTCGAGGACAGAACGAGATTATACGTCATCGTTCGAAATTTTGATATGGCACAACGTACAATGACGTCCAAATAATGTTTTTACTTCACGACAGAACGTACATTTCCGATGAACGTTCAAGATAAAATCCTATTGAATGTATCTTGTGTCACAATATTTAAAATACCCGAAGCTTTACTGTCACGTAGAGTAAGTTTTAAACTATTTTAAATAAATGCCGTTGACAGTGGGCGGGAACGGTACTCACACACGCACAACGTACGTATACGATAACGTGATAAAACGGTTGTGTCATGATGTCTTTAAAACAATATATTTTCATGGGAGGCTACGTACTCATACGTCGTATAATTTGTATGGACATTTACTGTGTCATTTTGGTACACAGTCTCAAGTGGTAGCGTCCTCGAACGTGTTAATAATGAAAAGCAAAAAATAAAAAAATATACCTTTTAGTGTAAGTAAGTTCCTAAACTAATTTACGTAACAATCTTTGAGTCGGCGCCATCACACATTCAACTAAGATTCATCAAGCTGCCATTATGCGCTATAATTATTTGTAATTAATTAATTTGTTTGTTGGTTTGTTTGGCGCCGACTCAAAGTTTGTTACGTAAATTAGTTTAGGAACTTACTTACACTAAAAGGTATATTTTTTTTTTTTTGCTTTTCAGTTATTTTTTTCGTCGGTTAAATTTTTTGTAAAAAAGTTTTTTATTTTTCGCTTTTGAGTTACCATTTATTGATGTAGCTAAAATCTACTACCTACCAATTTTTTTGATTATTCTTTAAAATACATATTTGCCTCGGTCATATATCGTGGTATTATATGAGGTTTATTTATAAACGTTGTTTAAAGTTATGTAATGATTAGCGACTGTTTAACTATACACTTTTGACGTTAAACCAACGTTTATGAATAAATGGGAATAATACAATGTTAGATAAATACTTAATAACTACTTATACTTGTGTGTGTGTATATGTTATTAATTTATATGACGGACTTTGTCTGAAAAATAAATGAATTATTATAATTATAATTTTTAAATTTTAATCAAATTAAAGAGCATTTTTTTTTTTTTTTAATACTGTCGTTATCCAGAGCGGAGAGTTTGAGTAATTCATTTGCGGCTACAGGAGTTTAAAAACAACGATAAGTTATTTTGAGGTATAAATATTATTCTCTTTGACGATATCATGCAACTGCCCCCTGTAAAATTGGTGCTTTGCACAACCACTTTGGGCTGCTGCAGAAGTTAATTTATGGCACTCATTTTCATTCTGGTAATTAACCATTATCATGAGACAACGAAATGACGTCGAATTCGTTGACCTGTTAAACAATCTACGCGTAGGCGAATTGACAACCGTTCAATGGAACTGCTCTGTCAAAGGCGAAGGGTAGCTTTAGGTTAAGAGTTAAAGGATGGTGTTGGTAGTTTGAATATTCCCTACCGTCAAGCAGATTGACGAGTACAATAGTAAGGTGACAGCTATGAATTCAAAACACCATTGCATTTATACAATTCGTTCCATAGATGAGTCTCGTGAAGTTGCTACCTATGGAAAGAAACCTCCAGATAATGTAGTTGCAAAATATGTGAACAATTGTGGTGGCCTTTTATCTGAGGTAAAATTAGCTACCGAATCCCGTGTTATGCTGAGATGTAACATATCAGTATCTGAGGGCCTCGTCAATGGTGCAATGGGTATTGTGAAAAAAACTAAATGGCCATCGCTGCGCAGGGATCAACTAGAGGAAGGAGAATTAGCGGATTGTATTTTAGTAAATTTTGACGATGAAAGCATAGGAAGCAGACTGAAAGATAGCGATGGTTGTGTTGCTATACCTCCAGTAGTTGCAACTTTTCAGGGCACGAAGGTTTATGGTGATATTGAGCGTAGGATGTTGCCGTTAATTTTGTGCTGGGCCGTTACGGTACACAAATTACAAGGAACGACCCTTGATGAAGCCGTAATCGACCTCGGTAAAAAAGTCTTCGCCAAAGGGCAGGCATATTGGGCACTGACTAGACCAAAAACACTCGAGGATATATCTGCCTTAGAACCCGATAAGAAGGTATTAAACAAACCTCACGATGAACGAGCTTTGGCTGAAATGCAGAGATGGAGAGGTCTACTTACAAATCAGCAATAGGCTCGAACACTGATGTTTGTAGCAACCCTGAATAATAAATTATTTATAATAATTTTTACATGATTTAATCCGGTATATATCCACCGATTTTTATTTCTCGTGAAACTTGCATTTCAATCGCTTTAATCAATCAATCTGCCTAGCCTTCCTGTAAGTCCAGTCTAACCGGATGCAGCTGAATACCAGTATTTATAATTATCGCTTTAATATTGTTATTATTTTCCTCAACTAGGAACTCCCTCAACAGCCTTCCGTCTCCATCGTCAGACCCTCGATGACAGTCATACCCCAGCCAGGTCTAAAGTTCTCATCAAAATGAATGACATAAACCCAAACTCCTGAGGAGCTCTCGCGACTGTCTTCCGTCTCCGTCGTCAGATCAACTCCAGGTCTCTATTATATAGTTCATCAGAACTATATTATTTGTGTGCGTTTCAGCAGAATCGGTTCACAGTTGAAAATTCATAGGTGAAAAATCAATCAGCCCCAATTTTTCTACCCTTAGGTGTGGATTGTAGTTTTCAATTTTACATGGGACCAACTTCGAGGTATACCCTGTCTTTGGTTTTGAATTTTCGTGTCTTCCAAAATTAAAGTTATTCACTTTGTAGTGTTTTTTTTGGAAGGCGGTTTTTAGTTGTGGTACCTACCCCACACAAATTTGAATATCACGATCTGCTTTGTAAATAACAGTGACTGGAAAAAATATTAGAACATCATCCACATAGACCAAGTGGGAAAAATACGTATTATTGAAGCTAACTCAAAAAATACCCAAGGAAAGTTAATAAAATTTATATGGGATCAACTTCGAGGTATACCCTCCCCAATAAAAAAAGAATCGTTCAAATCGGACTACTCTGTAAATAGATATGCGTGGTCATACATAAAAAAAAAAAAAAAAAATATACGTGTCGACTTGAGAACCTCCTCCTTTTTGTTTCGTCGGTTAAAAATACAATAAACGTAGATATATTTAGTAATTTATCTACGTCTATTGTATTTTAGACGTAGATATATTTAGTAATATATCTATTGTATTTTTTTGAGCTTCATGCTTTCAGCTAATTACAGAGCGGAGGAAAATGGGTTGAAAATAAGAAATGGCGGATTGAGCCACGGAAGTATAAATACTGGAAGAGGGAGATTTTAATTGGTAACTTATGAAAGCTTTGTGAATAGAAAAACTCATATTGAAAGATAAAAAAAAAAAGATCTTGGGCTTATACAATATGGAGACACTCACAAAAAGTGAACAGAGGGTTTAAAAATATACTTTATTTAGAAAAGAATATGCTATCGTGAATATTTGCAGCTCGTGTCTAAGTAATAACAGCCGCCTCTGTAGTTGAGGATTCCGGGTGAAGCTCGCTTCCACCTTCAGCCTGATCATCACTTACCATCAGATGAGATTCAGGCCAAGAGCTTCCCCATTGTAGATTAAAAAAAAAACCGCACGGTTCAATCCATCGGGTTAAGCTTGCCGGGGTTGGTCCGTGAATGCGTAACCATCTTTACATATCGAGATTCCTCCGTGCTTCGGAAAGCACGTTAAGCCGTTGGTTCCGGTTGTAATTTATTTATTTTAACTTTTCGCACTAAAAAAAGTACAAAGGCAAAAAAGTGCCTTAGGCATTCGTAGATTCGTAGTTTGACAGTCGTTACAACTCGTCAGACTGAAGTCCGAAAGTCTAACAACCAGTCTTACTAAGGGGTATCGTATTACCCAGTTACTGGGTTGTGGAAGTTAAATAGGCAGTCGCTCAATGTAAAATACTGGTCTTCAGCTGCGTCCGGTTAGACTTGACTCACCGACCCCAACATAGTTGGAAAAAGGCTAGGCAGATTGATATCTCGTGAATATTTGCAGCCGCCTCACCAAAGAATTCCATTTGCGCAACAGAATAACTTGAACATACAAAAATACATCCATTTCAAACTTCAATACATTTGAATACCAAACTCGTACCAGGCAGCGTTTCTAACAGAAAGAGATTTCCTTCATAAATTGCTAATCGGATTCAATATGTTTTGGCCCTAGAGTTTGAATTACACTAGGATCGATGTAAAGGAAAATACCGACACATCCGGCAGAGTATATCAAGCTGAAGTGGCAGAGGACTGGCCAGGTTTTTCGAAGGACTGATAGCTGGTGGAAGACGAGTCCTGGAGTGGAGATCGCGTATCGGCAAGCGTAGTATGGGACGCCCCCAAGCTAGATGGGCCAACGACCTTAAAAAGGTGGCTGGAGCAACTGGGACAGGCCTATGTCCAGCAGTGAACTGCGATAGGCATGATTTGATTGAAAGGAAAATATAAATCTAAAAGCAAGTAAATATGAACAGAGAACAGGTATATCTAAACTGCTATGTGATACTGGTGTGTTGTATCCTACTCATAAATATTTCAGCAAGAAATGATTGTTTGCTAACCTACGTAGGCGTCATTAAAACAACGCCTTTTATAAAATTATGTATGAAATCTTCAACAGGTGTAGTGTCATTGCCATTGGTTAACTCAGTGCTTTGTCTAATTCATACTGAAAGGTTCACCCCAACTGCTTACAAATCTTACGAAGATTATCAACGAAGAAAAGTTTTACTTTTGCGAGTTCATACAAAATTTGGTAATACATTTCGCTTGCGAGCTTTACGAGATTTCCTACTTTTAGCATCATGAATAAAAATGTTTGGTATTTCCTAAAATTTTACGTTACAAAAAAGATTTAAGAATTAATACTGGATGGATGAAATGGTGGCAGTTCACGGGAACAATCGGCAACCTCTGCATTCCCCTTAAACTTAAGGGGAAGATATATAAAACAATGGTTAGACCCGCTGTCTTGTATATGTGGTGTAACACAAATGGATAGAATAAGAAATGAGTACATAAGAGGAAGTCTGACATTGGCACCGGTGACTGAAAAGTTGTGCGGAAATCCGTTTGCATGGTATGGGCATGTGATGCGGAGGAATGAGGAAAATGTCGTGAGGAAAGTTTTGAGTATGAATGTCGATGGCTTATGAGTAGGGGAAGACCAAAGAAAGGATGGATGTGTGAAAGATGAAATGGCTAGAAAGGGGGTGACTACCGAGATGACGACTAATAGAGAAGTATGGAAAAAAAAGACATGTTGCGTCGACCACAAATAAATTGGGATAAGGGCAGGGGAATGATCAAAGCCGCAATATGTTTTCGACATAATGTTTGGGCTCGCCCCTATTACATGGGACTTGGGTGAAATGTGGGCGGACTATAGGTACATCTCTGCCTAACCCTTCGGGGAATACAGGCGTAATGTTATGTTACGTGTGTGATATGTTTTCGAAGTTAGTCTTTCTGAGTTAATCTTGGACATTACTTACATCGGTGCAGGAAAAACATCGTGAGAAAACCTGGATATAGTTAAGATAAGTCTGAAATCGCCAACCCGTCTTGAGCAACCGTGGTGATCACTGCTCGTGCCTTCTCTGTATGAGAAGAGGCGTTTACCCTGCAGTGGGACAATGACAGGCTGGTAGTATAATTATATTTTCGGTAACCAAAGATTTGAGTAAAATAATTCAAGCTTAGGTACTTACACTATTTTCAATCATGCATTCCGAAATTGCAAATGGCTGAAATTTTACTACACGCGATGCATTCAAATATAAAAGCAATTCAGTGCGTATTTGCACGAGCAGCAAGTTTTTAACAAAAAGGCCCAACTCCTTTTACATTATTTGCAATATTTCTTTGCTTTGCAATATCCATTTCAAAAGTAGTTCAGTTCAACATCCATGTACAGATGATCTCATGGCCGTCTGCTCTTTGAGTTAACTTTATTTTTTATTTTGTTGAGCGCGACTGTACGGCAATACTTGTTTATCGCATTCTTTTTTAATTAACTTTATTAGCTGTCAAAGAACGGAACTATTTTTACAAAAAAAAAAGTTGATGAAAAGTTGCTTTGTGAGCGAAGTTAACGTCAGCTGGTTGTCGAATTGAAAATCAGAGCTGCACTGGCGCAATAGCTGCAGTTTATTTTTTTGTAGGGTATAATATTTGTACATATTTTCAAAGTTTTCTTGTTTCGGTGGATTGTATCGTCAGCAATTATCGCTGAAATTGACCAAATCAATTCAAGAATTAGTTTCAAATCTACAAAACTGCTCTAGGCCCGCATGGTAGATGTAATCTAGGTACAAGCAATTTCTTGTAAGTAACATAACATAACATCACGCCTGTATTCCCCGAAGGGTTGGGCAGAGGTGTACCTATAGTACACCCACATTTCGCCACTTATGTTTAAGTCCCATGTAATAGGGGGCGAGCCTATTGCCATCAACCGGGCACAAATCCAGACTCCGGGCTGCTACTGAGAAATTCCAGATAGAAAATCCCAATAACACTTTGCCCGACCTGGGAATCGAACCCGGGACTTTAATGCTCAGCAGTAGCGCTTGCGACCACTAGACCAACGCAGTCAACGCCGCACGGAATAGAAAATAAATATGAGTTCAAACAAATACCAGTGGTATTAGTTGAATGGTGTTAGAACGGAATGAATCGTTGGTTCAATGTATTCAGACGATATTGTGATACTTACTGATACTTAAATTTTTTGCAGCCTTATTTTATTATTTACCAACCTACAACAAGCCGCGTTAAAGAACTCAATAAATCACATAAAACTTTTGGCGGCTCAGTGCTTGTCAGTGCTGTTGCCGATTATACCAAGTCCCATAAATATTTCTTTACAGAGCAATCAATTTCAAACACAATTATAATATAAACATAGTTCCTATCAGAAACAGCAAAACAAAGCACTTTAGAACTTACTACAAAGGTCAACCTGTCAAAACTCATGAACAATAGCGGTCTAACCCTTTAGCTATACAAGTAGTGACGTCACCAGCTGCTAACTTAGTTTCTGAACACTTAACCACAACTTGATATATTGTCGTCACAACTTAACTGACAGGTTTACCGAAACTTGTGTTTTACATGTTCTTAACATAAGTGTTATAAATGAGTTTGGTTACTTTTGATTCTACGCTATGTCACATCACTTGTTTAAACACTATTTTTTTTTTAACAATCAAATACTGTTCTTTGTATAAAATTACTTTATTACACGGAATCTAGGAGCTGGTGGCTAAGTAATAACAGCCGCACGGGTCGATCCATCAGGTTAAGCTGAGCTTGCCGGGGTTGGTTCGTGGATGGGTGACCATCTTTACATACCGAGACTCCTCCGTACTTCGGAATGCACGTTAAGCCGTTGGTCCCGGCTGTCATTCGTGGATCTTTGACGGTCGTTACGAGTCGTCAGAAGCCCGAAAGTCTGACAACCAGTCTTACCAAGGGGTATCGTATTACCCAGTTACTAGGCTGTGGCGGTCAGATAGGCAGTCGCTCCATGTAAAATACTGGTATTCAGCTGCATCCGGTTAGACTGGAAGCCGACCCCAACATGGTTGGGAAAAGGCTAGGCAGAATGATGAGCCGCCATAATGAAAATACAATACCTAATAAGTTTGATATAATAACATTAATTTGTTTTTTGACAGTGTTGCCACAGTGCATATTATACTTCAGTATTAAAATACTTAATACATTTAATTAATGTATTAAGTATTATGTTTATAGTTTGCTAGTTAAATTAGTATACATAAAATAAGGAATGTAATTATATATATGAAAATAGAAATACTTGAGACATTAACATGATACAATTTTGAAAATTAAGGTCGCACCAAGCTAGCGTATAATCTCTTAAGAGGGTGCATCCTAAAAGTTGGCAACGTCGTAAATAGCTGTCAAATATTTACCTGTTTCGATTAATTTGGAAATAATACTGTATGGAAATAAGAAATGTGGCTAACCAATTGACTAGAATATTAATAATGAATTGCAATTATAACATTGAATTTGATGTTGTACCCGTTTTAGGTGAAAAAAAGGCATTTGGAAAGTTACCAAATACTTTTTTTACATCTAAAACTAACTATTCGGTGTTACGATATTAATTATTGGATTTCATAATCAATATTCTAGTTCGCTAGTTAGCCACATTTTTTATTTCCATACAGAAATATTATCAAATTAATCAATACAGCGAAATATTTGACATCTATTTGCGACGTTGCCAACTTTCAGAATAAACCCTCTTAAAAATCACCTAGGAATTATTAGATTGAGTGCACCTCGATTATACTTTAATAAATTAAATCCAAACTTCCGTAATAATCGATAACTTTTAGCCATTTATTTTCAATTATGAAGCAAATTTATCTAGAAAATGAACGTTAACGAGGCAAAAGGAGTTTGTAAGGATCGTAGCAGGCGGCGTTCTGTAGTTTCTGCCTACCCCCATGGGAAGAAGGCGTGAGTTTATGTATGGAAGTGAAATTTTATAATATTTTTGTAACAAGATATGTTTTTCAGATAATTTGTATGAGCTTTTAGAAGTTATTTTTGGATTTTAATGGCCGTGAAGAAAGATATTTTATTTCAATTATATGCCTTTGAAATGTATGATATGATTTCGAGTTTATTGATACGATACCTTTGACCTTTGATAGAATAAAACACTTGAGATCAGACATTTCAGATACATTTCATAGGCTGCCTCGTTGGTCTAGTGGTCGCAAGCGCTACTGCTGAGCATGAGGTCCTGGGTTCGATTCCCATGTCGGGCAAAGTCTTATTTGGATTTACTATCTGGAATTTCTCAGTAGCAGCCCAGCAGAGATTTTTTTTAATCAGATTACTATTAATCTCGGTAGTACGTTCCCGTGGGATATTTTCGAGAAGAGCCGGCAGAAACTCCACGGTTACTCTTTTAATAATAAATGGGTTTTACAATGTTTTCAAAAATGTACAGTTTGAATAGGTATGAGAGGACAGTGTTGGCCTGTCACAAGATTTCAGTATAATAATGCACTGAGAGTACTGCTGCGGCTGCTGTGGCATTATAGTGAAAACGTTGTCCATCCACCATAACATGGAGGTAATTGAACATCGATCATATTAAAATTTAATAAGAATTTCCCGTGTCAATATTAAATTTGACGCTTGAGTTGCGTAAAATGGGCTCCGAAAGTAATTTCTCATCAGGAAATTGTGTTTAATTATTACATGTATCAAAAACCCTCCATGCATGAGATAACGTAACATCTCACCTGTATTCCCCGAAGGGTTAGGCAGAGGTGTACCTATAGTACACCCACATTTCGCCAGTTAAGTTTAAGTCCCATGTAATAGGGGGCGAGCCTATTGCCATCAACCGGGCACAAATCCCGACTCTGGGCAGCTACTGAGAAATTCCAGATGGAAAAACCCAATAACACTTTGCCCGACCTGGGAATCGAACCTAGGAGCTCATGCTCAGCAGTAGTACAAGACCAGCGGCAGCGAGGCAGTCAAAACACATTAAATATTTTCATTAAATAAGTTTTAAACGCAAGCAGATCTACATTTCCAGATAGTATACCGTACATACGTAGAAATCTCGTCAACAAATGACTGCACTCAGTGCCGTCGGTTCCAGCCATTGTCTCTTAATGCAAACAATGTCTTTTCAAGTGAAACTACAGGAATTGCACACTTAATTAACTAAAACATTTGCAGAGTACGTTACATTATTGATGTGGATATATTAGGTACTTTTGCAGAGTTTGTTAGATTATTAATGTAGGAGGTACTAAACTTTTGGTTTTGTTAACTAAATATTGAGTTTTGTGCAGTATTAAGGCGGCTTCGTAAGGTACGCGATATTGCGGACGGAGTCGTACTAGCCCGCATGGCCGACAACCGCGGACAGCCACGCACCGCAGACCAAGGCTCTTCCCACGGTCCGTGATATTGCGAACGGAAACAGCCGGTTGGGATTGGATCCGTTTTGTCATTCCGAAATGGAAAGTGAAAGAGAAGCTCGCGCCGCATCTTTGAAGTTACCGAGTCGCAACGGATCGGACGCACCGCGACGGACGTGTCTACACTGCCACGGACGATACTGTTCCTGCGTCATGCGGGATGGTCCGCTTCCGTCCACAATATCGCGCAACATGGCAAGCCGCCTTTACACGCAATTTGATTGTATTCTTATTTTGCTAGTAGGTAATTAGAAAATGTTAAAATTCACCAGTACGTTCTATACCTACTGGTGAATTTTATTAAATGAATAATAAGGATATGGAATATGTGGATGCAGGGCAGGAGAATGATGAGCATGATGATTTCAAATTATATTATTTTTAAAATTAAATTTAATAAAAGAAAACATTGAAATAAAAATAAAAATATAACTTATGAAAAATAAAAAAGAGGAATTATTGAAAAATTTAATATATTTAAGTTAATAACTTAAATATTAAAATATTTACTTAAAAAAATATATACTTTATAAAAATAAAATCTACATAATATTATGCTAATAACAATTTGATGCGTCTGTCTGGCGTCTTGAATCGTGATGCCCAGCATAGTGATTATTATTTCTTCTTTGAACTTTTAATGACGCCATTAAAGGTTGAATCGGAGAATAAAATGAATGTCAAAACTGTTTGTGATTCAACCAAAACATTTTCTTAATATATCTTTCCATCAGGAAAAAATAAACACAGACATAAAAAAACTCGTAAACATTACAATCAATTCAATTAACATAAATGTAACTGTATTTATTTACTACATACAAAATGCGTATACGAATCAAATATCCGGTAGGAACGGATATGACGTACGGAAGCAATAATGTTAAGGTCATACCTCACTGAAACGAAGGTTGTGTATTTGGCAAACTTGTATGCAAGTGTGGCCAAAAAGATAAGGTGATTTAGAAGTGTCACAGCGGAACCGATCTCTATAGTTGGAAGGGCATAAGTTATGCGAGCTATAATGGTGCCGATTCCCTTGTGCACAAACTAAACTAAATTTAAGTTCGGTGCATGTTTTTCTTTGTTTTTCATTAAGCAGAGGACAGAAGATAAATTTTAGTTTAGTCCTTTCAAATTAACCGGCGCCTGTCACTACTCCATAAAAGTTTAGACGTGATTAAAAACTTGCCTACTAAAATTACGTCAATTTACTTCAGGCGCTGATCAATTTGACAGGACTAAATTAAAATGTATCTTCTGTCCTTTTCTTAATAAAATAGAAAGAAAAAGATGCACCATTATACGTTTACCCAAAAGTTGGTAACGTCGCAAATAGCTGTCAAATATTTACCTGTTTTTATTAATTTGGTAAAATTACTAAGGGAATAGGTATGAAATATCGCTAACTAGTGAACTAGAATATTAATAATGAATTCAATTATAAGACTGTTGAATTTGATGTTGTAACCGTTTTAGGTATAAACAGAGAATTTGTAAAGTTTACAAATACTTTTTTTTACATCTAAAACTAAAAATAAAATAATTTTGTGTTACGATATTAATTATTGCATTTATAAATAATTTTTATAAATGGGTATAGCTGCTGTTATTTAGTGAATTGGAGAACCTGTTTCATGAGGCGGAATAACCGTGATATATGATATACCTACAATAATCAATCCACAACAAAATTATCGATATTGGATTCATTAACTAATTGGAAATTAGGGCTCGTACTAATTAACCATTATTAACGTGATGCCGAAATTGAGCAGAAGCTCGAAACGAGCTGTCAAACTTTACACGTCATGTGAATTTCATACATTTGACAGCATCTCATCTGTTTCCCGATCCCCGATAGCTAGCTAAGTTTATACGATACCAATTATGATGAAACCTTCACTTTTTCTTCGTGTCTTAAAGATCCATACCGTGTATGATTAGGCCTCGTAAGCGCCTCATATGGCGGCGAGAACAACCAAAAGTAGTGGTTGACTTAAGCAATAACGCGTTATTTCCAAGATACCATCTCCATGGACGAGAGAATCGCTGCGATAGTCACGCTGTGACTTCAAATTATTGCCGCGATGATATCGCCGTGTGGAGATTGATTCAAAGAGTTTCTATTGAATTTGTAATAATTTGGGTAAAAAGGTAAGGTTCATGAAGAATCGCCGGAGGCAATACAAAATATTGATACTTAATTTTAAGGCCAAATAAAGAATTTTTTAATCAATTTGTGTTGTTTTAATTGGTTGATCATTTTCCTTATTCACTAATTTTTCCTTACTCCTTCACTCAAAGTAGGAAAGCTCTTGAAATATGGGTTTAATTTAAATACTTGTGGCACGAATTATAAGTTTACAGTATATCCTTTAAGGCAACATTTTCAATAATTTTCATGAATTTTTTAGTTCTTAAAATCGCTTGGAACAAATAAATAGGTAATTCCATACTTTTGCTCGTGAGTGTATAATCATATCAGTTGTCATGTCAGTGTATATTCTACTTGTAGCCCAACTTAGAAACTACCCGACAAGTTTTAACAAGAGTTTAATAGCGTCACAACTTTGTCGGAAGCAGTCACACAGTAAGGTATATTCATCTCACATTATATTTTTATTAGAATATCAATAGAATATACCTTCTCAATACTGCTCCAAAACACTGCTCGAATAATAAATAAGCTCTGAACTTCAAAGGTTTTCATTAGTTCAACGACATAAGTTGTGATCGACGGTACTTTTGAATTTTATAAGAAACACGAGCTTTTTTGAAATTCAGTATTTTTTGGGGAATTCTGGATACTCCTGTGGGTTGTATTTAATGTCAAAAGTTTTACAATAATAAAATATAAGACTACCAAATGTATAAAATATGATGTGTGCGACAGAATAGTTTTTTAACAAAAAATATAGGTACGTAAGTATAGTCAGTAAAATTTTTGCTAAGCAAATTTAAACCCAATTTACCGTATTACATCCATTTCATAAAACTGTCAAAGAACAGTTATGATTTGAATATACAGACAATTTAAATTGATGGTGATCTGCGTAACAATTTATTTCCCTTAATTTACCAACCTACTGAGAATCCTTACTATAGAAATACATACTGATATTGATACAGTTACATAACAAGACAATTTACAACATCCCTTGTACAACAACTATGTAACCAAGTACAAAGAGAGAGTAATCTTGGCTGCATATAGTGACGGATTTCCAGGCCATATCGCGGGCTATATGGCCATTTCCTGCCGCTCTAATGAATGGCCTACTAAGATTTATAGTAACATCTACACACGCTATGCCTTAACTGTACTCACGAGTCGTGTTAAGGCACAGTCGGAATTAAAATTACATTGAAATAGTTATGATCGGGAAAGTTTCTCTATAGAGCATAAGAAAAAAAAACACGAAACTTCAAAAAGTTTAGTATTTTTTTTGGAAATTTAGTTTATTATTTGGAAGTACAGATTATTTTTCGTAGAATTGTAATTTGAATAAGCTCATGTTTGTTTGTGAAATACAACATTTTTTGTCGGATAATATTGTATTAATTTTTCGGAAATTCATTTTAACACAGTTTAGTTAGTATAATATTCAGCAACAGATCACTCGAAGTTAAGTATTATTCTGACATTAGGACATATTATTTCGCTAAAATTACATAGTTGTCACCTTTTCACGACAAGCGCTAAAGCAGAAACTTTTTGAAGAACAAAATTGACAGAATGTCGGATTGTAGCCTGTCTTATTAGAAAGGCCCCAGACCAGACTTCTTAGCAAACAGGTTACGGGTTGTTAATATAGCCTCTGTCCTACAGTGGGACAATTATAGACATTTTGACTTTTCACTTAGCAGCACTTAGCTAAGAGCTTGCATTTGACATTAAATGAAACTGTTTAGTTCTAGGCACTACGTAGACATGGTTAAAGTTGTGGCCACGAAAACCACGGTGACATCGAATCTAGTAGATTTGCACCGGAGAAAGTTTGCAACTTCAACGCCTCTCATTTGTACACTAATATACGCTGTATTTAAAGAGAAATCTGTGAGCACGAGTAAATTGTGAACATGTATAGTCCATTGCAATACAGGTAAAAGAAACTGGACTTTACTAAATGCAAAAAAAACCTAGCATGAGCAAAAGCATAATCAGCCTATAATGTTCCCACGCAGGACCAGCGGCCGTATTATGACGTATTAATGTCACAATTTTTCCAGTGTAATAGAGAGACGGAGCTATACAAGGCCGATAGCACCATCCTTTTTTCACAGTGGAATAATGATGGCATTAATACTTCATAATAGGGCCCCAGTGCGGGTTGATAGATGTCACATGTTTTCAAAACCTATAAGTCAGAATTTTAATTCGATTCCAGATTTGACATTAGCTACTGTCATTTTGTGAAATAATGATACCACATATAATAGTGTAGTGATGAACACAAAAATCGATTTATTTGTCATGTTCCTTCATGATCACATTTTTTTATTTATTTCACACACAATTATAAAAGAAAAGTCTCAGATCGTTAATTAATCGTCAAAACTAAATTATCGGTTCAGAAATATTTAATTTCCTGATATACTTAGTTTACGAGAGTAAAATTATAAACGAGAAGAATCGATCCGGAAATATTCCATTTCCATTCCTCACCAAAAAACACACTTAATAAATGATTTGATTTGATTTGATTTGATTTGATCGAATAATTTCGTAACGTCACTATTTAGTACTTGTCATAACGTTGCAACACTGAAATTGTCAAATCTGGAATCGAATTAAAATTATAGGATTTGGCAATAATAAGTATGCAAATATCAGGATTATGTCACAGCATCATGATGAAAAGCTTGGCACGGGATATTTTTCAAATAGAAAAATTAAAGGAGCAACTATTATACAGGACATATACTTGCTGTTTTAATTTTTCTATTTAAAAGTACCTAACCTTCCTATATTCTACTATTGTTGTTATTTATTTCTATGTTAGAAGCATAAGAAGATTACACAAGCTAAAATAATAACTAATTTATAATTTTATTTTTTTACTAATTATAATAACTAATTTGTGTAATCTTCTTAAGCGAGACCCAATAAATACGTTTTTTTAAATGAATTTCATTAATGAAGGATTATTCAAGAAAGCAATTCGTCGTTTTACAAGCCTCAAAATGTTACTTAGTCCAAATTAAAGGATTGGCGGCCTAGCGATTAAAAATGTCAATTAAGTTTCACTTAGTATAGTGCCATGTCTGTCATTACGAAGGCATTAGGATTGGTGTAGGTATTCAGGCTATTTACTCTTTATATATTATTTATAGAGGAGTTCGTGGCTAAGTAATAACAGCCGCACGGGTCGATCCATCAGGTTAAGCTACGCTTACCGGGGTTGGTCCGTGGATGGGTGACCATCTTTACATATCGAGACTCCTCCGTGCCTCGGAAAGTACGTTAAGCCGTTGGTCCCGGGTGTCATTCGTGGATCTTTGTCAGTCGTTACGGGTCGTCAGAAGCCTGAAAGTCTGACAACCAGTCTTACTAAGGGGTATCGTATTACCCAGTAACAGGATTGTGGAGGTCAGATAGGCAATCGCTCCATGTAAAATACTAGTATTCAGCTGTATCCGGTTAGACTGGAAGCCGACCCCAACATAGTTGGGAAGAGGCTAGGCAGATTGATTGTTATTCAAGAATTGAAACTACGCATTTTGGAGAATTTCTACAATAACACGTTTTTTCTTACAATCACGCAAATGAGACCTTAATTAATAAAATTAAATACATATGTAAATAAACTAAATAATAAATAAAATAAAATAAATAACTACTTTTCCCATGGGGTTAAATTTTGCCAATTACATAATAAATTCAATAAAATGAATTTGTAAAACGTGACTATCAAATTAATATAATTTTATGTCCCTTTCACAAAGAGGCCATTTCCCAAGGGTGGAACAGAACAAGCAAGTAAAAAAAAAAACGTCCCAATATCAGAATCTTAACTAAATCATATTTTGATAGTTTTAGTTTTAAAAGTAAAGACCTAAACTAAAAATAAAACAACAAAAGGTTGTCAAAATAAAATATATTTGACAGAAAAAATCAGTCATATAAAAATTTCGTACCTTTAAACAGTACAAAATATCTGACAATGCTGCCTGATTGAGCAACACTGTCCTTGACATAATAGGGTTTTTACTCTTTATGAGAAAAAATCTAAAAATATATCATTGAGATAGCTTAAGCAAAAAGCAGTCGGCAAATGTCAGTTTTAGTTCATAAAATAGCAAACTAAATTTTAAAATTCAATTCAAAGGTTTCAGCTTTTTTAATCTGCTTCATAGTAGTCGCCATGTTATTACGTCAGACGGCTATGTGAACTTATAAGTGTCAACTGTCAACTAACAGGTGACATCTCTTGTTTACACAGCCAACTAACGTCATGACCACAGATCAATATGGCGTCCACTGCGTTCAGCGTTTTCGTCAAATTACGCGCGAAATTTGAAAATGCAAAATTTTAATGCATAACCACTTATCCATTGAATAAAAAAATTGTGATTTTTTTTGTGGCTCATTAGCTCTATAGAATCTAATTGAGACACTTTACAAAAATGGCTGTAATACCCTATTATGCCAATTAAGTACAAATCACTCTAGGTTACTTTTGAAACCCGAAAAGTTTGAATTTGTGCAAGACATACCGTATTCATAGTCCAAGATCCGACCCAACATCGATCCACCATCATCTTATTATTAAAATGAAGTTTTTCTTCGAAGAAAAAATCTTATTAAAATAATAGATAAGGTAGATCGGTGTTAAGTTGGATCAAGGACTGTTAAGTATATCCATTTAGAACATAACTGTTTGCCACACAACAGAAGTAAAACCACACTGAAACAATGGAAAGGTTAAATAAGGTAATATAGGTACAGTTTAATCAGAAATTATATGCACTTCGACAATCTTCGTGTCTCCGAATAAGAACGAACGTCGAGCCACAGAGAAATCCTAAACAGTGGGAAAACTACGAAGTTTTGTATTATCGCGCTTTGTAGTAGTGCACTCAAAAGTTTTTTTAAATAGCATAGAATAGTAAATGTATAATTTCCTAACCAAACACTTCGGTAAGTGTAACTATAACACTAGATCTGGCAATCGTATTTCCGAAAATAGACAATGATTTCCGAAGTGCACACTTTTCTTGGGATATCAGTGTCGTTTACCCACTTAGCTTGTATGTTGTTTTGTGTTAATTGATTGAACAGTGTAATAATTATTGTAAATAGACCAATGAATAAATAAATGTTAATGATAAGGGAGAAAACCCTGGCTAATATTCGTTAGAATAATAAAAACTTATAAAATGGAAATATACTACTTATAAACTCATAGATTATAATTCATTCTATTTTTATAATTCCAAAATTTCAATATTCCTAATGTTTATAATTAAATTTTTCAAAATTCCGAGTTTCAATAAATCGAATATCAAAAAGTCCGACTTAATGATAATTGGAAACATCAAAAATACGAATTCCGATTATTAAAGTAACGAATACTTAGAATTCGGAAATAAAAACGCCTCCTTCTTTCTTTCACTCACTCACTGTTCTAACCTAACCTAACCCAAATGATTCACCAACAATAGAGGGATCTGGCGCTCAGCGGCCGCTGCCGCGGAACGCTCGCTACGCTCGCTCGCCTTCGCGCGTTAATGGTCACTGTTCTAACCTAACCTAACCCAAATGATTCACCAATAATAGGGGGTACCCGACGCAGGTATATAAGGAGAAGAAGAAACACAAAAATAATAATATTAATACACAATTTTTTGTAACAAAGTAGACGTTTTTAAATTACCTATATTAAACGTTACTTATACATTTTTAATTCACATGCGTAACTGGATATTATGCTAATTGAATCAGAAAAGAAAACAAACAAATCGTATTTACGACTTTCGGTAAAATAAATTTCGTGGTATTTAATAATAAACATTATAATTCTTACGTATATGCTATTCGGACTTTTGAAATTCGGAACATCGAAATTCGGAATAAAATATCTCGGAGTATTTGGGTGTTCCCGTATATTTTATTATGTATAAGCAAATACTATAATATAGACGCGAACATTTTATGAACCTCTATAAAAACTGCGAAATTTGTAAATTTCAACTTTTGGCTCTTCCGTCTCAAAGTGTTGCCGCATGCCTGCACCCCCTGCACTAGACCAAAGACCAATGAAGCAGTGGCAGTCTGAACTTTAATCAACGTTTATGAATAAACCGCCATGAATACGCACGGTGTTTATATTGTATAGAAAATAAAACTTTATAAAATCAGCTTATAACACAGTATTTGATCCCTCCAACGCACGTCATCATTAATAATAATATTGATTCTATTTTCACTAATGATGCCGCAAGATTAATAAATAATGACGGATTAATCCATAACTTTTGTAAACCAAATTAATCTATAAATAACTAGAATACATTGCAATAAGATTAAGAAGTGGTGTTTAATAATAAATCGTATTCTAGAGATTTATTGAATACTATAATAATTATTTTTTCTTAGAATTTGTGAAATGAGACTGAAGAACACTACCATAGATGAAAAAATAACGAAAAGTTTTATTAAGCTTTGGCAAAACTGAAGCGAGCGAGCGCCGAGCAGAATGCTGTACGCTCAACTAGAAAGTCACGCGACTATTCGCACCAGTTCAAACACCTACATGTATAAGCTAGTCCCATGTAATAGGTGGCAAGCTTATCGCCATCAACCGGGGACAAATCCAGAACCCGGGCTGCTACTAGAAATTCCTGATGTAAAACCCAATAGCCGACCCGACATAACCCGACCCGGTAATCGAACCAGGACGAGGAACATATCAGGACCTTATGCTCAGAAGTAGCACTTGCGACCACTATACCAACTTGGACGTTAACAATGAGCATAGTAAAAACTTGATTAAAACTTGGTATGTACAACGGTAAATAAAAGCAGAATAGCATGTTAGCGGTCCTATTTGCAGACGAGTAGATCTTCTGTCTGTGCGTAATCTATGGTTAGTAAATATGTAAGTATATTTTTTTTACAACTAAAGTAATTTAGATTATGGATACTAAGGTTTCTATTTAATCTATTGTACAGAAATGGCCCTAAGAATGTAAATTATCTTTCTACAAAGACATGTTTTGAGGAAACAAAGACACGTTTTGACAGGTTTATGCAAGCTAGTTGACACAATCGGTGCGAATGAATTTCGTCCCGCTTCCCCCAACCGCAACCCCTCCTCGTTCATTCGCTCGCTCACTTCAGTTTGGCTAGAGTTTTATTTAGATCCAATTAAAAATATCTTACCTAATAAATAAGTTACCATTGATAGGAGAGTTACTGTTGAAGTCAACCAGTCCATGTCGCCAAGCAAGCACTTCTCAGTCCCCACCCAAAAACACTCGAAACCCATCGCTGCGACCATAATTAATCCAACAACTATATTTATAAATATAAGCCACACGAATATTTGGGCAAAACCTTCTTGGTCCTGCAAGTAAAAACAATAAATCATTAAACTGTATTTTCCAGATTTTTATAGTGTTTTGTTTGATGGCAATCAAGCAAGTGACCTCAGCTTTTGTTTGCTAAGAAAGCAGTGAACGGGCACGCAATGACGGCTGTCCAACTGCACATTTTTTTTGACACGTTAATGACAAATATTGGTGGAAATGACAGATTGAAAATCTGACCACTGTTATAATGTGACGGCCACCGTTCGACTAGGAAACCGTAGCTTAAAGGCTCGAGCAGACCGGATGCGTATGCGTAGACATAAGCGTAGACGTGCACGTACCACTGAGTTGTAATGTATGGAACTGTATGAGACAGGACACACCGCTTGCGTAACGTAGACGTGGGAATCAGCAATACAACTCTTGAAGTTACGTGCACGTCTAAGCTTACGTCTACGCATACGCATCCGGTCTGCTCGAGCCTTATATGGTCACCGTCGGACGTCGCCCATGGGGAACAACAGATTTCAAAGCACCACAGGTGCCTTGCCAATTTATTTTCTTTTTATCCACAACTGGGAAACTCTTGGCCTGCATCTCACCTAATGGTAAGTGATGATCAGGCCGAATCCCGGAATCCTAAACCCCAGAGGAAATGGTTATCTTACTTCTAACTGCTGAAACACAACAACGCTGTTAACGTTGTTGTTATGGCGACAGACTTAGATAAGATGGTGGTAGCTAGCCAAGCGGAATTAGGTCAAGTCCGAACACCAACTAAACCGAGCAGAACATTTTGCCCCCACTGGGAATCGAACCCGGGACCTCTGGGTCTGAGACAGGTGATCTAAATCTAAATCACAGAGGTGGTTAAAATGAATACCAGAAACATAATGTTTCTTAAAGTAGAAACCAGATGCTTCGTCCATTTTTGTCTATCATTTGGCATCTCCCACTTGAAGTGAAATTGCGACGTTGTCATATTTCACGTAAGTAAGGGTGTTTTACATAAGTAGTAATCGTGACTTTGTCGTATTATTTTGTAAGAAAAATGAAAAAAAACATTATAGTTGAAAAATAATTCTTAAGCTAGTTGATTCTTTGATATGGTCTCATTCATACCCAAGAGTTATGGGATATAAAAAAAAACAACGTCCCGACATCAATCGTCAGGCAGTTGCCCACCAGACACAACACCCACCTGGTCGGAGGATCCTCCCGTTTCTATAGAGGATGAGTGAACTTTGCACTCTGTTCCTCATACCCCATATTATAACACTAGTGTGATAATGAAGCATAATTACCGCAAAAGTGGAAAACATTAACACCAGCCCTGCGAACATGAAGACGACGGCCATAAAAGTAATAGTCGTTGGGATTATATTGGACAAATCTGAAAGAGCCTGACCAGGTTCTGAAACAAAAGGTGTAAGTTATTGGAGTAAATCTTCATTAATTATCATCATTCTCAAAAATGTATGCATAAGGATAGCCTTATGCATACATTTTTTTCATCCCACAAGCTTTAACAAAAGCATGACGTCATGTATTATTACGAACGGAAATGTCAATGTCGACAATTTTTTGCACGTTCCAGGTTCAGGATATGAGGCTTTTTAGCTTCAATGGTTCATTCCCTAGGGTGTGCGTAATGTGAATCGAATTGAAACCGATTATTAATACTTACTAACGTAAAAACTATGACGAGTATCGCGTCGTCACGTCACGTCACGTCACGTCGATACGCTATACGTCTCTATTAGTCGTCACCTCGGTAGTCACCCCCTTTCTAGCCATATCATCTTTCACACATATTTATATTCCTTTATATTTTGTGAATGTGAGCAAGTAGTAGGCCCAACAGACTGTCGATTTGCAGATTGTGTTTTTTTTTTGTTATATTATCTTGTTGACAGGCCTACACTGTCCTCTCATACCTATTCACACTGTAAAACCCATTTATTTTTAACAGAGTAACCGTGGAGTTTCTTGAAGGCTCTTCTCCATAGGAAACGACCAATTGGAACCGTGCACCTAGCTTCTGACGTTTCATAAGTGCTCGTGTTGGTTTATGTGGTTTTTTTTTTGTTACACATTTCATCCATCAATTCTTTAGTCTTCCTCTACTCTTATAACGATCCACATTCGTAAAATATGTCACGGAGTTTTAGAAGGAGACTGCCACAAAGGCTGCCTCTTTGGTCTAGTAGTCGCAAGCACTATTGCTCAGCTTGAGATCGTGGGTTCGATTCCCAGGTCGGGTAAAGTGTTATTGAGTTTTTCCATCAAGAATTTCTCAGTAGCAGCTCGGAAACTGGATTTGTGCCCGGTTGATCAAAGTCAAAAGTCATTTATTCAAACTAGGCTGAGAATCAGCACTTTTCGAACGTCAAAATTACATAAGACAGTCCCCCAAAACGCCCACCCTTCACCACTTCCTAGTGCTTTAGCTGGGAAGAAGAAGTGGCGCAACAAACTCCCCAGCAGCACAGCTGTCTGATCAGTTAGAAAAAAAATTGAATCTATACAATAGTATGTGAAATAGTTAAAAATACGCAACACAAAAATGTCAAACTTAAATTAAATTATTTGCCTTATGTCAGCTAGCACACGCCGCCAATATACCCGCAAAAAAACATAAAAATCTATACTCAAGCGAAAAAATTTAAAACTCAAAACGTAACCAGAACTTAATCGAATAAAAGCCTCCATGCAAGCATAAAGGCCTGCCCACTTACATTTATAGCTATTAAAACTGGAACTCGAAGTCACAAAAAATGATAAACTAGGACCATCGAAGGAAAAATAAATAAACAGTTAACGATGGCAATAAGATCGTCTATTACATGGGACTATACACACCTCTGCAATGTAACCTTTTGGGAAAACAAATTCGCCGCGTGTGGCAAAAGACTTTACCGCGGTTTCGTAATGAAACCATTGACGTGAGTGTACGAGAGAGAGCGAGACATGCGGGTTTTATAAAATTATAAAAACGCAGAGAATACGTCGCATAGTCGCGGCTACTTCGCTTCGCACCCGCGGCGAAGAAGTTCACAAATCGCTTCGCTGGAAACACGCTGTCAAATCATCAGTGTGATAACGCTCTTAGACCTTTAATGTACTGCAGACTTGGCCTGGTGAACTTACATAACGATCGGTTCAGTGGTTTAGGAGTAATGAGGTAACAAACAAGCAGACAGATAGTTACTTTCACATTTATAATATTACTAGCTTCCGCCTGGGGCTTCGCCCGCGTGGCATGTTGATAAAAAGTAGCCTATGTCCTTTCCCAGAGTTCAAAGTATCCCCATACCAAATTTCATCCAAATCGGTTCAGCCGTTTAGCCGTGAAAGCGTAACAAACAAACTAATGAGTTTGTTTTCATTCGCATTTTAGTTAGGATGTACGGATTAGCAGACTCACACTCACGGGTGTAATTTGAGACATTCTTGTACATGGCCATGACGGAGTCGTAATTCATATTTGTCTTCTGTTCTATCACACCGAGTGTGACGGCACCCGTTGACTGAAACAAACATGTAATAGCAGGTGTATAATGGACAATGACTAAGCCGAGGTTTTCCCCGACATTGTGATATTTTTTTGAACGAGACCATATGATTGATGGAATGAAGATGGAACTTTGACCATTGAAGGTCAAAGTTCCATCTTCTTCATTCATTTCCTGTTAAATGTATGGGAAAAGTTTTTTGCGATTTCTGACTTTTCTAGTATTCGAACCTCACTTGATAGAGGCTCTTTTGATCCTTATATAAAACAGGATCGACTTACATAAAAAAAGTTTTTTACGAAAATTGCCACTTTTCCTCATGCCTGTACATTTTTTTTCAAACTCTGTGAATGCAGATCAAAATTTCTCAAAAAGTTAAGGACAGTCTCCTAAAACCATTTTCCTGTAGCTACAACGGTTAAGGTAGCTGCCCTTGCTGCCCCATCTCGAAAATCCATCCTGTATAAATACAGCTTTGTTAAGAAGGTAAAAAGTTGGTTTGTAAAAAGCGCACTTTACCAATGGTTGGAGTTAACAGAAGCATTAAAATCCTTTGCTTATTTTAACGATATTAACACAATTACTTTTAAAGAAATACAAAAGCTTTGTGTCTAGACGGTAGTCACCTAAGGGCTGCCTTGTTAGAAAAACTACTGAAGCTTTAATTTTATTCTTCCATTTATAAGAAGCTGGCAGTATCATCACAACGGTAATGTTTTCCCATTGTTTGTCTTATTTGTTTTAGTATATTTTTGTGTATTTATTTGTGTTTATATATAAATATATATGTATAAACAATGTGGAGACGACAATACAACAATAAATGAAAACACTGGCAATATTAATGCATAGGAGTATTTAGGAACGATCAAATAAATCCTAACATTGAAATAAAAAAAGAGATTTTTTCTAACAAACTAAATAGTAGTGATGCACCGACTATGGGTTTTGCCAATCTTTGACTAACTATAGTGACTAAAATATTGGAGATATTTGATTGAATTTTCGTATGCAGACTGGGAACGTCATTAGATATACGCAGTTTAATTTATTGTTGTATTGTCGTCTCCACCTTGTATAATTAGGTGTATATAAGGTGCTATAAAAATATCTGCCACGGCTGCAATGGGAGATAGTATTGTGTTTATAGATTACAATAGTAAAGATAAATTATTGATCATATTGTGTCATATTTTTTTTCATACAAAAAATTGTACGTATAAATTTGCAAGTGACGAACTAGTCAGCTGATTTCAGTTTTCATTCACAGAACAGATGGAAAGAGATAGCAGTTGTTTTCATTGACGAAGTGCACTTCGCGCGTAATTTGTGAACCACGTTATGCAGAGTAGAGTCAATGTTTATTTAACTACTTTATTTTCTCAAATTGATTTAACTGTGCCGGGGTACGAAATTTCTTCACTATTGTTATCTTTAAACACAATACTACCTCTCATTAAAGCCGTGGCAGATATTTTTATAGCACCTTATATATTACATTCATAGTTTAATAGGTATTAAATCCATATATGTAGGATGTTAATTCGGAACGCACCATAATTATAAGGAATAACTGAATGAACGCAGCCATGAGTGAATGAGAGAGTATGTGGAGAGAGGGAGAATTTGAAACGGTTGACGATCGAGAAAAAAGATGTGAAGACGTTTATTTTTGTAAGAAGATATAAAATAATTAAAGAAGTATTTAAGACGACAAGAGTTTTGATTTCGGTCATCCACCCCCCTACAGCCTCGTCCGGGATAGACCGTAATAATAAAGACGAAATATTACGAAGAAAGTTGAAGGAGGAAAAAAAAATCACGGGTACAACGGCAACGGCCATTACGAAACCGCGTGCTAGCGTCGGTCAAAAAGAAGTTGTATTTTACGAAGACATCATGGGAAAAGACGATACCATGGAATCAAACATTCCATCATTACAATATGGTATGGTGGATACTATTATTAAATTCAATGGTGAAGACATGACCTACTCGTCTGTGAAGTGGTCACAAGATATCGAAGACAATGCCGAAATCTTCGGTTGGACGGCTCAACAAAAACTTATTATAGCCAGAAGATCGCTTACCGGAACCGCTGAGTTATGGTTACGTACGGAAAAACCATTCAGATCGTACGAAGAATTGAAGAATGCTCTGCTAAAAGAATTTCCAGATTCGGTAAATACGAAGCAAATGCATGAAATCATGGCGGCGCGTAAAAAACGTAACAATGAGAGCTACTACCAATATATGCTTACCATGAAAGAACTTGGCAAAAGAGCAAAGTTCGCCGATTACGTTTCAATCCAATATATAATAGACGGGATTACCGATTACGAGCAGAACAAAATTGGTCTGTATGGGATTACGACATATGCGGTTCTCAAGGAAAAGTTGGTACAATATGAAACTATGAAGGAGAAGATGTTGAAGCAACGACGAAATTCAAGCGGTACAGGCAAGCAGCGTGAGTGTCGCGAATCCACAAAGCAAGCCAAAACAGACGACACGGAAAACGCTAGTGACAAAGTTTATCGTTGTTTCAAGTGTGGGGAAAGAGGTCATTTAGCGAATTCATGCATAAAAGGTATCAAGTGCTTTAAATGCAACCAATACGGCCATATTGGTACCAGGTGTCAAGATGGTAACGATGGTAACATGTCAACTGGTGGAAAAGGGCAAGGCGAACCATCGACAAGTCGTAATGTTGGCAGTACGCGAGGCCGAGGCGCTGGCGGAAAGAGCGGAGGAGGAGCAAACACGATGGCACGTTCGATGTTCACTCATTATCAATCTCCAGATGACGGAATGGAGAGTGAACAGAATAGCACGCTAGTGTCAAACGGGAAAATAGTTAATCAGTGTTATAGTTGTCAATGTCAAAATAATAACCTCAATGGTGTCCTTAGTGTAAACAATAATATCGCGGTAAATAAATCTGTTAAATATGTTATTATAGGCGGTATCACAGTGAAGTGTTTGGTGGATACGGGTAGTGATCTTAATTTAATATCATACGATGTATTTACGATGTTGTCGGTTAAGTGTGAATCCGAAACTATGTTGTTAACCGGCCTCAATTCGAGTAAGGTGTATTCGATGGGTAAGTTTAACATTAATTTGATAATAGATAGTCATTGTTATGACGTATGTTTCCATGTTGTACCTAAAGGTGTCATTCCGTATGCAGTTATTCTCGGGCAAACTTTCCTGGTTAATACTTTCACGATGATTAACAAAGGTATCATTGAGATAAGGCCTCAATGTTATGATAGTTCGTATTTACAGTGTTTACTTTCCAGTTTCACTGACGAAGATGAAATACCGATTCAAGTTAAAACTATAATAGATAATTACAAACTATTATATACTTAATAAAAGCATTATTTCGGTATTTTATTTATTTCGCAAACTGAAGGATAAAATTGTCAATAGCAACCGTCGCTATGTAATTGACGGATATGACACGCCTCCGCCGCGAATCAGTGGAGCCGGGAGCAACTGGTCCAGGTGGCGGACCCAGGTTAGCCCGCCGTCGGTCTTCACTTCGTAGTGAAGCCTACCCAGCTTGCGGGATATGGAGCCGAATTCCCATCTCTTCCCGGGTCTGGAGTACGCCCGGGCTTGTACTCGGCTGCCAAGTGCCAAGTGCTGTACACCTCCGGGGCATCGTGAGCTCAGTTTCGCTCTCGGCGCCGCCCTAACCATCCCATGAAGTTTGGTTCGTACATCTCTTCCGAACATGAGTGTAAACGGGGAAGACCCAGAGGGGCCCGGAGTTGATCGGAGGACGTTAGTTACTGTAAGGATTTTATCCATAAATCCGCCCGTCTCCCCCTCCAATTTATGTAAGGTTCGCTTGACCGTTTGTACAAAGCGTTCTGCTTGCCCGTTGGTGGCTGGATGGTACGGGGCGATCGTTTTGTGGAGTACACTATTGCTTGAGAGAAAATTTTCAAATTCCTGTGAGACAAATTGTCTACCATTATCTGAGACCAGTGTGTAGGGTAATCCGAAGGTGCTGAACGTTTTCTTTAACTGCGTAATGCAGAATGAACTGGTGGTGTTTTTTGTTGGTATGATTTCTACCCATTTTGTATATGCGTCAACTATAATGAGGAGCTGGTAGCCTGATATGGGCCCTGCAAAATCGATGTGAATTCTTTGCCAGGGGCCTGTGGGATCTTCCCAATGATGAAGTGGGGCTTTAGCTGGTTCATTCATTTCTAGTCGGCATGTTCTGCATGACTTTACTTTATTTTCAATGTCCTGGTCAATATTTTTCCAATATACGAAACTGCGTGCTAGTTGTTTCATTTTCAAAATGCCTATATGTCCTGTATGTAGTTCCTCTAATATACGAGGGCGTAATGTATGTGGAATCATTACTCTCATTCCTTTTAGGATGCAATCATCTTGAAGTGTAATTTCACTGTCTTTATACCCCGATGTACGTAGTGGGTCGCCTAATTTAAGCGCTTCAACTAGGATTTTGAGTTCGGTATCTTTTTCGGTTTCTTTAGCAATCAGTTCCGGGGTGATGTTAAAGGCGTTCATTTGTTTTAATTGGAATGCGCAGTATTGGTCAATGGTGTTATCGTTGACTTTTCCTACTGGAAATCGCGAGAGGTAATCTGCGTTTTGGTGTTTCAAGGTACTTCTGTATTCGATGTCGTAATCAAAGCCAGAAAGAAAATGGGCGTAATGGAATAGTCTCATGGTGCTTAAGGCAGGTAGCGTTTGGTGTGGATGGAAGATTGAAGTCAGAGGTTTGTGGTCTGTAATTAACGTGAATTTTCGGCCGTAACAGTAATGAAAAAATTTCTTTAGGCCCCAGAAGATTGCTGTTGCTTCTTTGTCAATTTGGCTGTATTTCTTTTCGCTGCTCGTTAAAGATCTTGATGCAAACGCAATAGGGCGTTCCGTACCGTCAGGAAACTTGTGTGAAATCACTGCGCCGAGACCAGTGGGCGATGCATCAGTTGCCAGTGTAAGCGGCTTGTTCGGGTCGAAGTGTATGAGGACTCTTTCGCTTAGGATCTCATTTTTTATCCGTTTGAAGCTTTCTTCACATTTTGTGGACCATACAAATTTCATTCCTTTTTTTTGTAGTAGGTTTAAGGGGCTGCTGATGGATGCTAGATTAGGAATGAATTTGTTGTAGTAGTTAGCCATTCCAAGGAAGGTACGAAGTTCATTTACGTTTGTCGGCCGGTTTGCATTTGTAATAGCCTTTATTTTATCTTGATTTTTGTGTAATCCATTTCTATCAATTGTATGTCCCAAGTAATTGATACTTCGTTTGAAGAAGTGACATTTCTCTTTGTTAACACGTAAGTTGCTTTCTTTGAGCTTCTGTAAGACTTGTCTCAGTCTCTTCAATAGTTGATCCTCTGAGGATCCTTGGATTATTATGTCGTCAAAGAAACATTTTACACCTTCAAGACCCTGTAGTAATTGATCCATGAACTTTTGCCATAGGTTTGGGGCGACTTTGACTCCAAACATAAGTCTGTTGACCTTGTAGGTGCCCTTATGTGTGCTTAAGGTTTGTAGCATGGCACTTTCTTCGTCCATTACCATATTTAGGTAAGCTTGTGTAATATCTAGTGTACAAAACAGTTGTCCACCACTCATTTCGGACAGGATATCTTCTATAATCGGGATCGGGTATTGTTCATCTTTAATCACTTTATTTAAAGTGACTTTGTAGTCCGCACAGAGTCTTATGCTCCCATTTGGTTTGACTATGGGAACCACTGGGGTACCCCAGTCTGAGTGGTCAACTTTAGTGATTACGTCTTCTTTAACTAGGCGGTCAATTTCATCATCTACCTTAGATTTAAGTGCGTAAGGGATTCTTCGCGGTCTGATGAAGACTGGCCGTGTATTCTCTTCAAGGGTTAAGTGGCCTCGAATGTCAGGTATTTTGCCTAGAGTTGGGTTAAATACGGTAGTAGCAAATTCTTCTATTAATTGGTCGAGTCTCGGTGTTTCTTGGTGTTCTTGTATGGTTCTGATATCGGCGAGTTTGACATTGAGTTCCTTCATCCAGCTTCTTCCCAGTATGGGATCAACCTCTTTGTTAATAATATATAATTTTCCATAAAATGTTTGTGTTTTATAACGGCATTTGACGTAAATCACGCCGATGGGTTTAAAAACTTCTCCCGTGTAGGTTCTTAGATTCATAGTGGTTGTATACATTTTCTTGCTGATACCCAGCTTCTCGTAGTCTCTTAATGATATAGTGGAGAGTGCTGCCCCCGTGTCGAACTCCATGATGACCTTTTTGCCTTCTATATCGATTGGTAATGTAAATTTATCTGAGATCTCGCTCTTTATCAGATTAATGTCGGCAGTGCTGTCGTTATCGATCGTCGATGTCGAATCATTCATCTGGTTGGTATTAGGGTTTCTTTGGAGGCAGACTCGAGCCAGATGACCTTCTTTTTGACACTTGCGGCAAGTGCTTCGGAGGGCACCGCATTTATTCGCCTTGTGATCGTCTTTGCCGCAGCGGTAGCATTTACCTTTGAGTTCACGAATTGACATCGGTGGCCTTCTTGTAATATCCTTCGGCGTGGAGTGAGCTACGCTGGTAGCATTTGATATTGAATGGATATTGTTGCCATTATCCGATCTACTGGTGCGTACTGACATGTTTGTATTTTCGGTTTTTCCCATTTCCATAGACGTGGCAATGTTTACCAGTCTGGGGAAAGCTGTCGTTTCTTTTTCTTGGAGAATTTTTATACGTATGTCCCCATCCTTCAGGCCTCTAATGAATTGCAATGACAAGAAAGAGTCAAGCGTCGATTTCATGCAATGCAGGCATTTGAATTCACAGTTTGTTGCTAATCTCTTTAATTCTGCAGCGTATACTGCGACTGTTTCTTCCGGTTGTTGTACACGTGAGATAAATCCGTGTTGTGAGGCCCACACACTTGGTTTTGGGTCAATGTAATCATCTAAGATGGTGGTCAGCTCATCAAAACTTTTGTTTAAGGGATCCTCCGGTGAGCACAGATCCTGCATCCTTTCGTGTAATTCAGGTGGAATTGTTGACAGCAGTGTGTATACTTTCATCTTAGGGTCGTTTATATTGTTGAGCAGAAGGTAGACTGTCAGCCGTTTTGTGAAATTTCTGAAGGTTTCTTTTTCTTGGAAACGTTGAAAGCTGATTTTTGGTTGTTTCTCGCGTTGAGATGGAAGTGCGTCGGATGTTGGACTACTTGGAAGTGCGGTCTGAGTGTTTTCAGACGGAGGTTTCATTTTATTCAGCAGACGTAGTAATTTCGAGTGTAATTCGGTGTATATTTCGTCGCAATCAAACCTGTATTGAATTTCTGCCTCCAGGTGTTCCTCCTCTGTCATGTCGTCGATCTGGTTCTGTATTCCTTGTAGCGTTTCATATTGATTCTGCGATGTTTGGTATCTGGTTTCGATTTCTTCATATGTATGCACTGATTCTGAGTCTTCTTGGAGAATGTTCTTAGTTCTTGTTAGAACGCCGCGTAAGGCGGCTCGTGAGCGTTTAAGTTTATTTAATTGGTTCATCCTCGTCGCCAAAATATTATATACTTAATAAAAGCATTATTTCGGTATTTTATTTATTTCGCAAACTGAAGGATAAAATTGTCAATAGCAACCGTCGCTATGTAATTGACGGATATGACACAAACCTTTAAAGATAAAAGAAGCTCCAATTAAATTAAAAATAATATTAAAAGATGATATACCAATAGCACAGCGTCCACGGCGTCTAGCATTACAAGAGGAAGAGACTGTGAAACAACAAATAGAAGGTTGGTTGGCTAATGGTATCATACGTCCTAGTTATTCCGAATATGCTAGTCCTCTCGTTTTGGTGAAGAAGAAAGATGGAAGTACGAGGATCTGTGTTGATTACAGGAAGTTAAACCAGAAGATGGTGAAGGATGAATATCCCTTGCCAGTAATCAACGATCACATAGATAAATTGTGTACGGCTAGGGTGTTTAGCACTTTAGATTTAAAGAATGGATTTTTCCATTTACCAGTAGACGAAGATTCCATAAAGTATACTGCGTTTGTGACCAGCAACCCAGAAGGTCAGTATGAATTTCTGCGGGCACCATTTGGTTTATCCATCTGTCCCAAATTCTTTACCAGATATATCAACATTATTTTCACTGATTTAGTAAGAAGAGGATTTCTACTCATTTTCATCGATGACCTGATTATCCTGGCTGAGGACGAACACCAGGCAGTTGAAAGACTACAAGAGGTATTGAAGGTAGCCGCAGAGTATGGTCTTGAGATTAACTGGAAGAAGACACAGTTACTACAAAGATCAGTGGAGTACCTAGGTCACGTGGTCTGCAATGGAACCGTGCAGCCAACAAAGGAGAAAACCGAAGCAGTGTATAAATTCCCTGTGCCTAAGAATCTTAAAGAAGTTCAAAGTTTCATCGGATTGACTTCATACTTCCGAAAATGTATTCCTAATTATGCTATGGTAGCTCGACCTCTAAGTGACTTATTAAAGAAGAAAGAATTTTATTTTGAAGCAGATCAAAGAAATGCATTTATGAAGTTGAAAGAAATTTTATGTTGTGAACCTGTTTTAAAGATATTTGATCCACAATTAAGGACTGAACTTCATACAGATGCCTGCAAGTATGGATATGCTGCAATACTGATGCAAAAGGATCCTGCAGATGATAGCATGCACCCAGTTCATTACATGAGCAGAAAGACTGGTGAAACTCAGCAAAGGTGGTGCAGCTATGAACTGGAAGCACTGGCAGTGATAGAAGGCGTGAAAAAGTTTCGTAGGTACCTTATAGGAATTCCATTTACGATAGTCACAGATTGTGAAGCTTTCCAGAAGACTTTAACAAAGAAAGATGTCTCAGCTAAAGTAGCTCGATGGATTATGTACCTGCAAGATTTCAACTATACTATTGTGCACAGACCTGGTGAGAAGATGCAACATGTCGATGCTTTAAGTCGAAACATATGCGTTATTCAAGGTGAACTCCATTTTCGCATACAGAAAGCTCAAGAAGAAGATGAAGGTTTGAAAGCAATAAAAGAAGTTCTCAAGGACAATGAGTATGAAGACTATGTGCTTGAAAATGACGTTATTTATAAAGGTGAAGATAAGAAATTGGTTGTTCCTGAATTAATGGATCTTGAGATTATCAGAAGAGCTCACGGTGTTGGACATTTTGGGAAAAGGAAAATAAGAGATCTAATAGAACAAGATTATTACATCTCCAAGTTAGATACTAAAATAGAAAAAGTAATTTCTGCATGTGTGCCCTGTCTACTAGGTAGCAGGAAGGCAGGAAAGAAAGAAGGATTTTTAAACCCGATACCAAAAGGAGAATTGCCATTAGATACACTTCATTGCGATCATTTAGGACCTCTGGATGCTACCAAGAAGATGTACAACTACATTTTAACTGTCATAGATGGATACACAAAGTTTGTTTGGATATACCCGGTGAAAACTGTTACAGCAAAGGAAACAGTTGATAAATTAAAATTACATCAGAAAGATTTCGGAAACCCAAGACGTATAGTGACTGACAGAGGAACAGCATTCACAGGAAATGAGTTCGAAGGTTATTGCCTGGAAGAGGAAATAGAGCATATTACAATAGCAACAGGAATACCTCGTGGAAATGGTCAAGCTGAAAGGATGAATCAAATCATTATCTCTGTATTGACCAAAATGTGCATTGAAGAACCTGCACTGTGGTACAAATATGTCAGTAAAGTTCAGAGGGTAATAAATAGTTCATATCAAAGATCTATCCAAACATCACCTTTTGAATTATTAACAGGGACTAAAATTAGGCTTAAAGAAGACATGAAGATCTTAGAGTTCTTAGAAGAAGAAAATAGAAGAGAATTCATAGACAAAAGAAATGAATTAAGGAAAGAAGCAAAAGCTCAGATATTAAAAATCCAAGAAGAAAACAGAAGAAATTTTAATAGTAAAAGAAAGGAAGGACAGAAATATAAAATAGGGGATATCATAGCAATACAAAGAACTCAATTTGGAAATTCATTAAAATTAAAACAGAAATTCTTTGGACCCTATAAAGTAGTAAAAGATTTAGGAAAAGACAGGTATGAAGTTAGAAAATTAGATAACAGTAAGGAGGGACCTAAGCATACCACTACTGGGGTAGATTTTATGAAAAGATGGCCTTAATTCAATAATGTTTTGTTAACATTATAATTTATCTTTGTTTAAATAAGGAAATAATAATTAATATTTCATACTTACCGTTGAACGCAGCTAACTTACCATTCTATTTTATTGGTTGTGTTGTGTTGACAGGTTGTTGTATCAAAACAAACAAACTAATTAAATAGTATCATTAATTTTACCTCGTTGTAAAATGTAATTGAGTACTAATAAATTGTATAATGTCTGTACGACTGAAAAGTTGAAGAGTTTAGTATTTGTCTAGTTTGTGTAACTTAAATGCTGTAAGTTAATAAATAAAGAAATACTTACCTACTTTGTAACTAACCATGATATTTATTCTGTGTAACAAATGTACCTAAACATTTAAGTAGTAAGTAAGTAAGAGTATTGTTAAAGGAGTGAAAGGTTGTGTGAGTGTATTACAAATAAGTAAGGAGATTTTAATTTTTAGATTTTGTTAATTTAGAAACATCTGTTGTAATTTAAGTTGTGTACCGTTTAACTTTATTCAGTTTAGTTGTTTTATTGTAATAGAGTCAGTCTGAGGGCAGACTGAGAGCAGAATGGCCGAGTTGTAGGATGTTAATTCGGAACGCACCATAATTATAAGGAATAACTGAATGAACGCAGCCATGAGTGAATGAGAGAGTATGTGGAGAGAGGGAGAATTTGAAACGGTTGACGATCGAGAAAAAAGATGTGAAGACGTTTATTTTTGTAAGAAGATATAAAATAATTAAAGAAGTATTTAAGACGACAAGAGTTTTGATTTCGGTCATCCACCCCCCTACATATATTTAAATAAATATTTATCTCTTGAATTCTCGGTATTGCACCTACCACTGTTTGTCTCTGCATCACCCAAAGGTTGACTGGTAGAAAATGCCTAAGGCATTAAGTCCGCCTCTGTACATTTTGTGTGCTTGAAGTATTAAATAAATAAATAAATATAAGATCAGAACGTACTTTCTTTTACTATCTCGCTGTTCAAAAGAGCTGCTGCTGAGCATGACGTCCTCAGTTTGATTTCCGGGTGAGGCAAGATGTTATTAGTTTTTTCTATCAGGAATTTTTCAGTAGCAGACCGGAGTCTGGATTTGTGCCCCATTGACGGCAATAGGCCCGTCCCTATTAAATGATAATTTCTCCATTTCATGGGACTTGACTGGCATTTGGCTGAACCTCTGTCTAACCCCTCGGCGAATTCAGGCGTGATTCTAAAAAAGTAATCGTAAGGGCCGAGACACACCGGAATGGCAGCGACGCGGTGAGCACTTTCAGTGTGAAATAATTTTAAACTTTATCTACATACTTAAAAGACCAGTATCGCTTCCTCCGTCGCCGCTGGCAGCCGCTGGCGGCCTCGTGACCTTTTCAAGCGATACTGGTCTTTTAAATAAGTAGATAAAGTTTAAAATTGTTTAGTCGCTGCCGGCCGCTGCCATTCCAGTGTGACTCGGGCCTAAAGAAACTTACTTGGACATCGTGCGAAACACAGAAATCTTCGAAACAAGTTAATATCTCGCCCTACGATGGCAATAAATTTAATACAACAAGAAGTTGTAAATTAGTCGACTAACAAGTATCATTATGGGCCAGGGTATTTTTTAAATTATATAAAACGAAGAATTTAGTCGCTAGATATATATTTTTTTTTTTTTTTTAGCGTTCTGTCGGTTAATGTTAGGAAAATCGTGTACTCACTATGGATAGAACTGCTATTAGTATCATCCCCACTCGAATGGATGCTACCAAACAGCAACTTTCCACTTCTGGGAATATCTCACACATGATTGTGAATTTATCGATACATTTCTACACAAAAACTATCATTTCCATGAATAATGTGACATATTGTGAAATTTTGATGAAAATTACAAATAATAATATAAAAATCTATATTTTACTTAATTAATGACGCCATGACATTGATATCAAATAAGAAAAAAGAAAATACTCTGAAACCATAAAGTAACCATAGAGGAAGATAGTACTATAGAGGTGTAAACACTTCTTGTTGTATTTTAATAAATCATAATTTAATTCTTCATGAACACTTTTGTACTACGTCCACACGCGTAGCATCTCGTAGCAGCTTCGTAGAACTTCGTAGCAAACGGCTACGAAATCGAGTATTCTTAATACCGCATAGGATATTCAAACCCCGGGACATAATCTATATCTTCTATACATATATCTATACTTATAATAAATCTGTAGAAGTGAAAATTCTGTACATTGAAAATATCAAAAAAAATAAATGGCAGCGGGTGTTACTAGACCGACACCGAAACCAAAAGTGTGATTAAAAAAATTTTTGTCTGTCTGTCTGTCTGTCTGTCTGTCTGTCTGTTTGTTCAGGTATCACGCAAAAACTACCGGTTCGATTACGATGAAACTTGGTATAATTATTCTTTAATATCCTGGGCACCACACTGGGTACTTTTTATCCCGGAAAAGTATCCTATCCTACGGTTGGGGGGTGTCAAAGTTTGTATGGAAGAATTTTAACGCGCTGTCCGATTAACTCGAAACTCAATATTTATACTTAGACCCAAAAATTAAGAATAACGTGTATCAGGATTTTTCGAAATTCAACCCCTAAGGGGGTAAAATAAGGGATGAAAGTTTGTATGAAAAATCTTATTCCTTGAGGTAATAAACATGAAACTTCGCACGAATAGTAATCTAAATAAATTATAAAGTTTGTAGTTTTTTGTTTTTCTAAATTACCCCCGAAAGGGGGATTGGGGGGTGTCAGTGTTTGTATGGAAGAATTTTAACGCGCTGTCCGATTAACTCGAAACTCAATATTTATACTTAAAACCCATGGGGATGTATGGGGTAATTTCCGACACTCACGCGGGCGAAGCCGCGGGCAGCAGCTAGTAATATAATAAAAATGAATCGGTATTCGTTAGTCTCGCTAAAACTTGAGAACGGCTGGACCGATTTGCCTAATTTTGGTTTTGAAATATTTGTGGAAGTACAGGGAAAGTTTAAATGGTGAGAAAATATGGAAAATTAGCTGTATTTAGGGTAGATAGGTAACCAGCCAGTGAAATGAATTGCCTGGAACTGTCCTGGTTTTTTTAAAGTTCGTAATAGGCCTGCAGGTCTGCATCGTCGCGTCCATATGCCACTTTTTGTTCGGTAATATAATGTGAGCCACTCACAAGTATTTGAATATGGTGGTCATACTTCCATAGACACGATAATGTGGTAAGCATAAATTACATATTACAAACCAAGTGTCTTCTTGTTTTATTCACGTTCAACATTTTAAATAATGAATTAAGAAAACCTGTTCAGGGGCCTAAGTCTACTAATTTATGGACGTTACAATGGTCGCTCAATGGTGAGTTTTTGACAGTTTTTGTATGGAAAATGGAAAATCCTCAGAAAATCTGTCAAAAGCCATAGATAATTCCGCCCTTTTTTTTTTTTTTTGGGTGGGAAATCATCAAATAACTTCTCCCGCTATGGGCGGAGCGGGAGGGCGTGTCAGACTCTTACTGACTAAAACCCACCCGTGTTCCTTCAGTTGCCTGTGTTGCCAGGGGCCACGGTATCCCTTTCGGACTTTCCCGCAACCCCGGCAGGCATCGGCCCTGGTGGGCCCCGCCATTGGTGCTGACATCTCTTTGAGGCGCGCGTGGAACACAACGCACCGTCGACCCGGGCCTGGTCCTTATCGGGGGCGAGCTGCCCATTGCTCACCGCCCGCAAGCCCGGGATAATTCCGCCCTGGAATGTAAATGTAGTGCTGTTCAACAAACGATGGGATACTTCATAATATATTGTCCTGCGTATCCCGTTGTGTGCATGTTACAGGAATTGCTGGCCGCGTACCTGAATGCTGGGCTGACATCATTTAGTTGCCCTTATTTATTTGTTGCACTTATCTCCCATCGACAACTAAGAAGAATATTTTAAAGTAATAAAACTTCAGATTATTCAAAAACTTTATTCACAAGACCCACGTGTTACAAACTGATTCCACAATTAGGGACAGCACTCCAAGCCAATTTGGGGTCAAAATATGTTCAGATTACAATGTCATTACTTGATAGAAATTTAAGTGACATCCTTAGACTGTTCGTAACTATTAGAAAGTACACCGTCACTGAAAAATAAAATAAAATCATAAACATTGGTGTCGATTCCCTTGTTCACAAACTAAACTAAATTTAAGTTCAGTGCATCTTTTTCTTTCTATTTCATTAAGAAAAGGATAGGATAAATTTTAGTTTAATACTGTCAAATTAATCAGCGCCTAGGGTAAATTGACGTTATTTTTGTATGCAAGTTTTTAATCGTGTCTAAACTTGTATGGAGTAGTGACAGGCGCTGTTTAATTTGACAGGACTAAACTAAAATTTATCTTCGGGCAATTGCCCAAGGATTGATGTCGGATAGTCTTATATGTTAATCGCACGGTAAACTTAAATAGCGCGACGCAGGATTTGTGATGTTAGGTCTTTGATGCGTAGTTCGCATGTGGCGATGTAGATGCCGCCACAAGTCTGAAGCCGCCAACCCTCCTTGAGCAAGCGTGGTCACCAATGTCTGTGCCTCTTTGTATCAATGTCTCTTTTAGTCTGTGCTAAATAAATGTATTTTCTTTCTTTCATTCAATGCTCGTGCATTCTCTTCATAAGAAGAGGCCTTCGCATTACAGTGGTGTAACAGCGAATCAATGATCACGCATGGACTTAAGACTTGGGCCAAATATATTTTTGATATTCAGATAGCTCATGACCGAAAGAGGTGCCATAAATAACATGAATTAAAAACTAGTAACGAAATAAAATATTAAGGGGAACTCACACAAAATAATGACCACGATTAAGCCACACAACACACTACCGGCCAGAATGCAGTTAGCGTGAACGAAAAAGCAGAAGATGGCTAGTATGAAGAACAGCAGCACCAGAGTGCCGCTGTATACTATTGCTCCCCACTGGTATATCTCTATCAGCACCGGTATATTCTGGAAAAGAAAACAGAATCTTTGAAAATAAACACAGAAATTTACAATAGAGAACGGGCTAAGGGTCTGCCTCCACGAACAGAAGAATCGTGACGGATCCGCCCTTCTTCCTCGGGTAATCTCCACGAACGAGCGATTATTCCGCCAGCGTATCGTCGCGACTCGTAACATAATCGCCATGTTTCCGATATCTTTGGCTCTCAAAACAAGTGATCGTCGCGCTCTCGCTGCGAGAGCGCCACGTTCCGCGGCGAGAGCGCGGCGCCAGTAGCGACGAGCGTGCGGCGATACGTTGACGTTTCGCTCGCACTCAGCCACTCGTCGCATCGCCGCGATTCTCTCGCTCGTGGAGACGGCCCCTAAAGCCTCGGTCGCACACAGCGAATAGTCGCTGCTATTAAGGCACTCGCAGCGAGAACTCGCTGTGTGTGACAGGCTATTCGCTGCGAATAGATTAATTCGTCGCGAGTTGAATTCTCCGCGAATTGAATTGAGCGTGCTCAATTTTACTCTCAGTGAATCCGCACTATTAGCGAGAATTCGCTGTGTGTGACCCCCTGTCACTCACTGCAAGTAGCCATTCTGCTCAGCATGCTTGTTTTCGGTTTGTTTGTGTTATGTGTCTGTAATCTCCTGGTTCCCCTGCAACTAATTCTTCTAAAAGGATATTAGAAGCCCCAAACTGTTCTCTGCGTTCAATCCATTTGCTAACTCTGCACATGCCAACAGAATACACTGTTTTAGATGTGGGCCACGAACAGACGATATATTTGTATTTGGGGCACCAACAGATTATCGAAATTCTCGTGTAGAACTCGGTGTGTGTGACAGGCAGGCAGCGAACTGTCGCTGTGAGTATTATTTGCAGCGAATACACTCGCAGCGTGTATTCGCTGTGTGTGTGACCGAGGCTTAAGAGAGTGTATAGAAATACGTGTCATGACGATATTATCGCTACGATTCTCTCGCTCTTCGAGGCGGCCCCTGAGAGTCAGCACTTGCCGGTCGAAAATTTTAAAATTGACAGACTTTAGTAATAAGGTAAAGATAGTTTTTCATTATATTGAACGAGAAAACGACGCAACATAGGTACTCAACTACTGAATATAATATTTATGATAGTTGGGAGTCCTGATAAATACCAGGGACCGAAACCGGTATTTTTCAGTTACAATATTTATATTTTTTACATGTATTTTTAAAGGTTACCTTAAATTGAATACAACCATTATTAATACCGGTAACCGAAATAAAAATGACGTCTACTTTACACGTGCCGTCAGCATTAGTCAAAGGGCGCGCATCGCCTGTGTGTTCCACATTCACAGCGTGTAACACTTGGTAATCACAAGTAAAGCGCGCGTCGCTTCCTGATACAAAAATACTATAGCAAATGAATCAAAACACCGCAATATTTGACCGCTATTTGCGCAAGTACCAACTTCCAGAATGCACGCTCTTAAAAGTTGTAAATTTTTCTTACACAGCAAGAACCAATAAGTAGCAAGGCGCTAGCAATACAAAGCATGATGGAAGCTATGCCAAGCGTCATCTGCGCCATCATCTCGCTCAATTCACTATAGTTTGAGAGCACCATGTTCATATCCCAGAAGCCAGGTGTCTTGCTTACATTTGGGGCAAACAATACTCCGACTGTCTGCAAAAAAATTGAAGGAATTTTAAAGAGTTTGATAGATATTCAAAGAACCTGTATAGGGATCAAGGGTATACTAGAAAAAGAGATGAACAGCTTTGTGCTGTTGATAAAGACAATTTTGAAGACTTTAATGCCAACTGAGGCAGGATTGGATCAGGAAACGGGTTATTTGTCACAATTTGCCTCTCTTCAGTAAAAAACTTAAAAGTGATCGATTGGAGCCAACACCTTATACTCTGTTCTTCACTTTTTTTGTGCAAAAAAGGCTTAACTTTTGGAGTGCTTTACTTAAATGGTATCATGACTCGTAAAACAATTCTGATAGTGTAGATTACATGCGCTTGCATTCTAAAACCAGTGGTTTGGTGGTGCATGAAACCTTAGAACACATTTAGATAGAAAAACATGTACTCGTAAAAGCAGTATTGTAATAATTATTTCAATAAACCTGGTTATAAGTTTTTAAGAAGACATGTCACCAATTCTAATTATAATACATAGGACAGGCCTCTTCTCATATTCTCGCTTGCTAGAGGTGGACTGGCAATTCCAGACTTCTATTAATCATACGTTGAGGTTCGTCACGATGTTTTCCTTCATCAATGTCAGTGATGTCCAAGATAAGTTTGAAAACCAGACTTTATATATATTTAATTTGATATTACAGGAATTAGGCATATGAGGTGTTTAATTTGATATTACAGAAATATGAGGCGTTTGATTTGATATACGTACGAATGAAAATATGGCTATCAAAACACATCCAGCCCTGAGGAAACAGCAAAAGCAACAGCTTATAACCGTCGGCAATTTGTCCATGAAATTCATTTTGTACGGTTTTTTTGTGATTAACACTCTATATTAAAATATGATTCATTTATTTCACATTTTCCTAAACATTTATTGATTTTATATTTGGTTTAACGAGTTTTGATAGATTTTTGACCTCTGATTTTTTCTTCCGTCAAACAAGAGAGATAAATGTATGGTTACACGAAGGAGTTTCTTGGTCTCTAACTAATGAGTTATTAAGCCTTCCTTTTAACCCCCGACGGAAAAAGAGGGTTTAAGTTTAACGTGTGTATCTGTGTGTCTGTGTATCTGTGTATCTGTCTGTTCCCTCGTAGCTCCCAAACGGCTGAACCGATTTTAATTATTATTTTTTTGTTTGAAAGGTATATTGATCGAGACTGTTCTTAGCTACAATTCAAGAAAATCGGTTCAGCCGTTTGAAGATTATCAGCGCTTTTCTAGTTGATGATTGGATGTGCGCATCTTCCACAGGTGTGATCGATTCGAAATTTAGTATTCTGTTACTTCAATGATATTAGAAGAACATAGTAACCTTGAACCGATACTGCAGCATCACCTGGAATTGTGTCGGGGGTTATTTAAACTTTAAATTTTAACTTGTTTAATATGGAAAAGACAAAAGGCTTATCTGGTTTTAATGATTAAGAGGTCACGCGGCTATTCGCCAGCTTGAAAACCTCCATACAAGCGATTTTTGTCCCGCATCCCGCGCGGGATTCACTTCAGTTTGGCCGGAACTTTAATTTTAAAAATGCATCCAGGATAGACCGTGCTGGTCTTGTTTACCCTTTAAGAGTGGGTTCAAAAATAACATATACCACGAAAACGATGATTCCAACGTGAATAATAATGCTGACAACAATATAATTAAATTTTGTCCACAATTGACAAATAAAGGCCTAGAATTTGATGAAACTTTTGAAGAATGAAGTGAACAACTCTTTCACAAAGAAAAATAATTAAAAAGTAAAGTCACGAACACAAGTCCAGTTTGAAACTTTGGAAATAATTAAACAATTGTCCTTGAAAAGTTGGAATTAAATATGGCCTGATGAATTCATTTGATGGTTTAATTTCTTCAGTGAATAAAAATAATTAATATAACTAGGTAGGCATTTTAAAATACCTCAATATTATTCTCAGATTCTAATGTCTTAAACAGTCTTAAACACTGTCTTAATGATTTAGAAATTCAGAAAATTCACAGATGTCATAATTTCAATCATAATTTTTTGTCTGGTGAAATATGGGTGTACTATTAGGTACACCTCTACCTAACCCTTCGGGGAATACAGGCGTGTTGTTATATCTATAATATATAACTTTTTATTTCAAACAACTTAATCCATATCAGTACAAAGCAAAAGGGGGTCATTTGGTTGCAAATGAACCTTTTCTACATCCCCTAAACATGTATGAAACAAAAACATAAAATGTCAAATGACTCGAAGATTGTTGACATTTGCATAGGAGTCAAAAGGGGTCATTTGGTTGTAACCTCTCCTACATCCTCTTAATGGGTTGCCGACATATAATCAATAACCCTGTATATATACAAATATTGCTTTAGTAGGTATAGAATATGCTTTCAGATTCAAAAGACATCGTGCGAAATCGTGATTTAACCCCTGTCCTGGACAGCCTACGTGTGCCTTGAATTAGGGTCAGGTATAAATAAGCGCCTCCCTGCCCAATGATCTTCAAACACAGGTAGTGAAGTACCCTCTGTTACACCTTAGTTGTTCATATCATTCACACGTGGAGAAGCTCGTGGCTAAGTAACAACAGCCGCCCGGGTCTATCCATCAGGCTAAGCTACGCTTGCCGGGGTTGGTCCGTGGGTGGATGATCATCTTTACATACCGAGACTCCCCCGGGCCTCGGTAAGCACGTTAAGCCGTTGGTTGGGCTGTCATTCGAGGATCTTTGACAATCTTTACGGGTCATCAGAAGCCTGAAAGTCTAACAAACAGTCTTACAAAGGGGTATCGTATTACCCAGTTACTGGGTTGTGGAGGTCGGCGGTCGCTCCATGTAAAATACTGGTATTCAGTTGCATCTTAGATAGGAAGCTGACCCGAACATAGTTTGGAAAAGGCTATGCAGATTGATTTTTCGCATCCCTACTAGGGTCTTAGGCACTCAACAGGCTAAATGCCTCATTTACATTTAGAGATTCATCAAAATTACGTCAGCGTAGCTATGAAGATTTTCGGTTAGTCGGGCGACTTTTTGTCGCAGTAAAATTTTAATACTGCCTCGTTAGTCTAGTCGCAAGTGCTACTGTTGAGCAGGAGGTCCTGGGTTCGATGCCCGGGTCTGGTGAGGTGCAATTGGATTTTTCCATCTGGAATTTCTCCGTAGCATCCTGGAGTCTGGATTTGTGCCCGGTCGATGGTAATAGGCTCGCCCCCTATTTTATTGGACTTAAACATAACTGGTGAAACGTGGGTGTATTAAATAGGTACCTCTGCCTAAACCTTCGAGGATTGAAAGATGACAACATTATTCTCCTGCCCTAATAGCAATTTATTTGTGGTCGGCGCGACATGTCATTTTCTTCCATACTATCCCTCTTTTTCTTACACCAACAAAAGCTGTAGGTACACAAAAAATCCACAATTCTTCTTCATTCATTATCATCAAAAACTCTTGTTATCTTTACACCTGCAAGTCGCCGATCTACACCCCAGTTCAGCCCTAAGGCACGATCCTCCAGCAATTTGCATTCAAATAGGGCGTAACTAACGCTCCCCGAATATTAATAATTATCAACCATCGTATCTAAGTTCAGATATCTTAAAATTTACATTGCAATCTTGCCAAATGAAGGGCCTATTGTGGACCCGTCTTTCAAGGTTTTATTATTTATAAGTTACAAGGTTTTATAGCTGTCTTAGACGTGATTTTCAAACGTCAGTCAAAGAAATAATGACCCTGGGTCTTGGAGAGAGATTAATAGCTTTAACACCTGTCTAACTTAAAAACTTGTTAGGTTAGGTATAAATCGACTAGATTAGGTGTGACTCCGGATTTTTAATTTATCTGTCTGAGACGTTTTACAGAATAGCCGTAGTTGGGTTTTAGTTTTTATCCGTTTATTTTTATTTAAATTATTTCGGGGTAATAATATATACATTTTTGAAATGTGCTAATTAAGCCCTTCCATTTGATACCCAACATGGCACTATTGAATAACTTTTTTTTACTAACGCAACTTAATAGAAATAATTATTATGTATTATAATGGAATAATAAGTAACAATAATGAACAATGATTATAACGATCAAACAAAAATGTTCAAGTCTAAAACTCTTGCATAACGTGCATAATAGACTCGCCCAGTCGCTATTTCTACATGATCTGTGGCGGTAATGGCGGCATGTCATCGCAAAAGATGATCGGTTGCTGTGGCGCGTACCCCCGCCACAATACACTAAAGTACCGTACTATGTCCCCAAGTTAGAAAGTTGGATTTGGGCGTCATATTTACGATAGGTATTATTTATTATTATTTTTATGAAATGGCATGACTTTTATAGAATAGTGTATGAACCAGCACATAACTAGTTATTTAACAGTTTCATGAACTACTAATAATCAGAGAATCGAATTTGGTTTTTATTACAGTGCACCTCGCAGTAGGTGCGAAAAGAAGAGTTTATTCTCCTCGGGGATAAAGGTGTCTTCTTCTTGGTTGAGCTTGAATCCCTCGCTGCACTCAAGATTCTACTTAGTTCAAGTAGAATCTTGAGTGCAGCGAGGGATTCAAAAATAGCGACCGCGTTAACTCAGAGCTCACTGCACTTGGGAGCCCCAAAATCCTTCGTTACGTTCGGGATTCAAAAATAGCGACCGCGACATTGCTTTATCGCCCAAGTGAATAATCTACTATTATTTATTATGATGATGATGAAATGAGATTTAACATACACAATATATATAGTATCGGTCATGTCTTTATGCGACAGAATGTCTCTACTTATCCATAGTGATCATAAACACTCGTTACTTACGCATAAAATTCTCTCAACAATAGTCATAAAAACTCCGTCAACAAGGCGCTTAAAAATATCTTCAACAGTATAATAATGTATCCATATAATACTAACACCTGCACTCAAACTGTAGCTCTAAATGGGCTATAAATTATTTATTAACTAGCTTAGGGCTGCGGTTTGGTGCGTAAAAAGTGTACGGGTCTTTTTTAGAAAACTTTAAAATACACATATTCAAGGCAGATGAGAGTGGAAACGCCGACAGGGGGCGCCCTAGGAGGACATATAGTGACCTCATTGGTACTCGCAACCGGCGTGCGTGTATGACCAGATGTATGAACTTAAACGGAGGGGTATGTAAGGAGCATAGCAGGTGGCACCTCAGGTAGCAGCACAGCAGGTAGAAACCTCTCAGCTTTTACAAGCTATACAATCATAAGAAGCTGTTCATACATTTTTTTTTTTTCCGGCATTCTTTTCTTGAGCCTATTTTTCTCAGACTGAAGGTGGAAGCGAGCTTCGCCCGAAATCCTCAATAAAGAGGAACTGGTTATCTTATCTCTAACTGCCGAAACATAAAAATGCTGCCAACATTGTTGTTATGGCTACAGACTTAGATCATAGAGAAGTCGGTGCCAGGCAGCCAGGCGGACATAGAATAAGCCCTACCACCAACCAAACCGAGTTTTTTTTTTTTGCCCACACTGGGAATCGAACCCGCGACCTCTGTGTCTAAAACACTTGGTCTAACCACTAGACCACAGAGGCGTTAAACTACATTTTTTTCATTAAACAAATAAGGATTTTATGGCTGATCTTTGAACTGTACTAACACCTATTCATGTATCATCTACGCATATTTGCAAAATAAATTATTCTGTTCTATTCTAAAGCTTATTACCAATGATCCAATGCCACTTCGATATAACAAGCGCTCACTCATTCCATATTACCACTTATATGCAAATGAACAAAACGGAGGCAGTAATTAGGGGTCTCTCTACAAAGGCCACACATAATTTTAGTCCCTATTCCATTGTGCCAAAGTTCAATTTGGCAATGTCAGTTTTACCCAATTATTTGGGGACCACAGGTGGTAGCTCTTGCTAATTTGCGGTTACACAGCCGTTCATACAAAGCCTATCTTTGTCTTGATTTATGTCAGGAGTTGAGGCAGGTGTAGTCTTTCGCTTTGATTTGGCTTGCCTAATTGGGTTCGTTGGTTTCGCTGGTATATTGGCGTGTGCTAGCTGACATATGACTAATACTTTAATGTTTTTTTTGAGTTGCGTAATATTGAATAGTTTTTTATTTTTCTAACTGAGCAGACAGCTGTGCTGCTGGGGAGTTTGTTGCGCCACTACTTCTTCCCAGGTAAAGCATTAGGAAGTGGTGAAGGGTGGGCGTTTTTGGGGGACTGTCATATGTAATTTTGACGTTTGAAAAGTGCTGATTCTCAGCCTAGTTTGAATATATGACTTTTGATTTTTTTAGTAAGTATTGGGTAGTTTTGTAAGAGATAAATAAATTGATTCGGTTTATTGTCATTCAGGTCCATTTTACTTGAAATATTGTTACATCATTCATGTTGAAATTATACATGTGAGAACAATGTAGAAAGACGTGCATGATAAAAGTGTCCGTAATAAAAAGATAAAAATTAAAAAAAAAACAATACAAAAATTAAAAACACAGAAAATAGTCACTTTAACATTTATAATTCCACAGAATTACATTATGTAATTATAACGAATGCGGTCATACCTTTACAAGAGTTCCATTTAAAATTTAAATTCGCAATTATTACGAACAATAAATTATAATTAAACCCTAAAGACCGACTATAAACCAAGGCTACCAACTCTAAAAAACTAACTAAAATATTGCTAAAGTTCTCTCAGATAGCAATTATTGCGGTCCCCAGATATAATCTTTGGGACACCGCTGACAAAGTTACACAAGTTTTAGGTGCTTAAAACCATTGCCTTATTAATGAAGATTAGCATCGTAGTCTAGGTTTTGTTAATCAGTAGGCTTTAAGTTTTGGGTAAGGCTTAAGGTACAATTCTTTTAACCTAATTTAGGTGGGATAAAAGTCTACTTTTCGTTTAGACTGCCTCGTTGATCTAGTGCTTGCAAGCGCTACTGCTGAACATAAGGTCCTGGGTTCGATTCCCAGGCACTTGCGACCACTAAAGTCTCCGCCAGTCAAGAAAAAAATAAAAGTCTTTGACACCCGTCTACCAATGTATTCCAATATTTCTAATCGATAGGAAAAAAATGTAAAGGAAGTGTCGCTAACACGATCAAAACTAACGTATCGCGGTAAGGGGCGTCCTTGACGCGTTCACTGGACATGAGTTACAAATCTTTTGGCCAAAACCATATTCAGTCGTATTTATTTTGGAAGGTGCTTACTAGTACTCAATGAAACTCTTAAACCGAATTCGAAGTCAAATCATTAATTTCAAATAAACGAAAAAGTCGGGTCAATGACTTTTATTTTTTTCTTATCTGGCGCAAACTATAGACCGACGAGGCAATCACCATAAATATCAATATATCAATCGATTAACTCTTGGGTATGAATGAGACCATTATCAAAGAATCAACTGGCTTAAGAATTATTTTTCAACTCTTTTTTTTTTCATTTTTCTTACAAAATAATACGACAAAGTCACGATTATTAATGTAAAACACCCTTACCTACGTGAAATATGACAACGTCGCATTTTCTTAGCTTTAAATATGAATGATTGGTTTGAATGAAAATGATTTACTCGTACTTATCAATGAAACTTAGATACACACATCGAGAGTATAGTGTTATATTATCTTCGAAACTATGCGTTTTTGGACCACATATTCTAGGACTTTTTGTATTATTTTTACTTATAGAATATAGAAATATTTATAGGATATCAAAAAAAACACGTTGTATAAGGAAATCACAAATCTACCAAAACGAGCCCAAATCAGAAGACACCCTTTCCTACATACCTACATATATACGGAAAGTATTCGCCTTTCAGAATTCCAGTTTGTTAATCATTCCCGTCAAAAGTTTTCGGACGGAGTTCCAAATAGAATGCTCCGGGCTATGAGATTGCTCGGGAGATAATTTGTTACTGTTTGAATTTGGACAGTAAGAAATGTATTCCACGTGTAACAAAACTTTGACATACTTACATTTTTTTTTCTGGCAGTTATTTTTTATTTTATTTTTTTATTGACAACAAAAAATAATAACACTAGGTATATCAACCATATTGCGTTAATATAAATTTGTAGGCTGTAATGAAAATAATACAACGTAGGAGCATCTGCAGCCGAACTAGGTGAAAAACCTGTATCTCGGCATAAAATATCTTGTAAAAGATAAGTTTGTAAGCTATTTATGTAAAGCATAAATAGCTATATATAACTTCGACATGCTTACATATTATATTTTTTTCCTGGCAGTAATTTGTTTTCTTATTTTTTTTTTTTTTTTTAATTAATATATTTTCTAAATTCCCCTAAAGGGAGGTTGGGGGTGTCAATGTTTGTATGGAAGAATTTTAACGCGCTGTCCGATTAACTCGAAACTCAGCATTTTTAAAACCGAAAATAAAGAATAACGTGTATCAGGGTTTTTCGAAAATCTACCCCTGACGGGGTGAAAAGGAATAACCAATTTTACAGGAGAGGATTTTCCTGCGTGGTATAATTAACTTGAAAGTTGGTACTGATATCACCTATATCATAAAAGTCAAATAAATGAAAAGTTCCCTTAGGATATATAACCTGAATTAACATATTATGGGGTACTTTTAATCCCGATAGTACGTTCCCGTGAGATATTTTCCTACAACCACGCGGGCAAGTCGCGGGCAAAAGCTAGTAATATATATAAAACAAAAGCAAAATGAATTTCCCAGAAATAATATCATATTCGCTTCAATAAAACCCCGTACAGAATCGTCAGCAACACAAGGGATTATGTGGAAGCGCTCGTGCTAGTGCTGCATTGAAATATGTGTGTAATCAGACGGGCAACTTTCATACCACATTAAGGCTACAAATAAGTGGTTTGCTTATTTTAATTGGTTGTAGTTTTCATAATACAAATATAATAAGGTTTACGGTTTATACAAACCGGTTATTGAGATTTTTTTTAATGAAAAAGTTACAATACCTGACTTGCTTCGACGTTATATATATATTCGGCGCAGTAATCCTTGGAACATCGATTGGGTGCAGCTAAATAAGGGACAAGGAAGATTATTTATTGATAATTGATTGTTAAATAAACCCTACAATTAATATTTGCATGCCAAAATATGGCGAAATGTGTCATCGCACAAGAATACTTATTTAACACCTTTGTATACTACCGCATTTAAAGCAAATAAATGACTTTGACTTTAAGGTTTAAGGGGTATGTAAAGATGTTCTGTAGTTTCCGCCTACCCCCATGTGAGAAAGGCTTGAGGTCATTTATGTATGTATGTAAATAATACGCCTTATCCACGGGTGAGAGTAGGTATCACGGCGATCAAATATTCTCCACGATGATATCGGTGCCCATGTGGAGATTGCCCCATACGGTTTCTATTGAATTTGATACCACGGCGATACTCTCACCCGTGTAGATCTATGAGTAGCGAGCAGCTTAGATTCAAAACAATGTGTGTGTGACCCACGTAGGTACTGATAGATGTTTACGGCTTAAATAGTTACGTCCAAGATAATGTTCATGTACCTGCGCTATTTGCTTATTTGTATAATGTAGGGAAATCATGTAGGTACATGGATAATATACATGAATATTAGGTAGGTAAATATCAGTATTTAAGAATTAAGAAGTTGTTCTTAAAGCGAATGTGAGTACCAATACAAGCCATTTCTGGTTTTAATAGTACAAAATAAACATGAACCTGTATTATGACTGTATGAATAAATAACAATAAAATAAAAAAGATGGCGACTAAGGGTCGCGACACGAGCTCGACTCCCGCATTGCATTGGTACAGTAAATTAAAAATATTAAGCTCCTCAATTAGGATCCTTTTAACTAGCAAGTTATTATGTTTCCGTTTACTTACGCACATACACACATACATAAACTTACACCTTCTTCCCATGGGGGTAGGCAGAAATTACAAAATGTCACCTTCTACGTCATGTCCCTACTTAAGGCCAACAATTTGAATGAAAATGACAGTTCGAAAAGTCAAAAGGTCCTATAATTCTGTGTTTGGAAATTGCTTAAACATTAAATATGCTCCTTGACTGCACATATTTGTGCCAAACCACTTTTTTGCGGTTGTTGTGTTAATCTCAAGTTGCTCGTCTGAACAAACCTCACGAAATTTTATGAAATTTCGTGGTATCAATACTATTAACAGAGTATCTACAGGTAAGCTGATGTTCGCAGAAACTTTAATGTACTGTCAGTGTACAAGGGGCTTATCTTTTGGATTTTCAGTAAATTATTGTAAAATGAAATTTTGGGAAATATTTTCGATGAATAATGAGAACTTGAGGGATTATTTTTTTGAAAATAATTAATGATGTAAGCACCTACACTTTTTAATTAAATGTGCCTCTAAAAACTTTTGGACGCAGTTACAAAAAAAAAAAAAAATACCAAATGGTAATACCATAATTATGGTGAAATACTATTTAGTATTTTTAGGACACCAAAATGGTAATTATTCGAATCTCAAAAAAAGAGGCACATGAATTAAATCAGAGTATCCATTAATATTTTTAGGAAGTCAAAATGAGATTATTTTTCATTAATATAATGAGCCCGGAGTCTGGATCTGTGCCCGGTTGATGGCAATAACTCGCACCCTATTACATGGGACTTAAAAACATAACTGGCGAATTGTGGGTGTACTATAGGTACACCTCTGCCCAACCCTTCGGGGAAACAAGGCGTGATGTTATGTTATAAAAAATACATACAGACGAACATATAACCACCTCCTTTTTTGAAGTCGGTTAAAAACAACCTTTTACTCCGATCAACTTGTCAGACCAAAATCTAAAAAGTTCTTTGGAAGAATCAATAATGAAAACCCAACTGTCGAGTTGCCATTCGATAGAAAACTTTATCAAAATAAATATAATTAAATTCATAACGAAGTAAATAATGTGCTAAAATAATATTTCTTGTTGAAAAACATTATAATTGTGAAGTTCGCAAGTCGGTGAGACATGTTTTGACATTTTGGTATCGCTAACTTTATACTTACGTGACGTTAGAAGACAAACATTGAGTACGGTTAGCAAATAAAACACCTAAACATATTTCATCATTCAGTTTTTCTCCTCGGAAAGATAAAAGAGCAAAAATGGGGTTATGCGGTGTTACAATTTGCAATTAAAAAGAGAGAGTGCCTACGTTATACAGGATCAAATTAAATTTGCCAGCAAAACTCCACAGACGTGGATGGGTATCGATATCTAAACGTGATAAAGCAACAACACAAAAACCGATTCAATCGCATACCCAAAAAACATCGCCAATCATTTTTTTTGTTTTATCATTATTAGATAATTTATTGTGGCTTTGTGTAAATTCTTGTCATTCTTCCTAACCCTGAACATTTTCAGCTGAATGCTATCTCCTCTCTTGCTCACTCAATAGGGAATATTATTATTAATTATTTAAGTATAATTACATTATAAAGGAGTCAAGAAACAAATTCCTATTTTTTTTTACATTTTTTAATGCATTACTTATTTTACAATTCATTATTTTCTGTTATGTTTTTTTGGTGGATCGAAACGCATTACTCGAAAGGCGTTGTCTTCGGAAATGCCGGAATTGACCTAAAAAGGAATTTGAAATTTTTATTTTTTTATTTTTGTTATTTTGTAAATGCGATTTCTGCTTGAATGAAGGACAAAAACCATTTCATTTATGTGATTTGGAACTAAAAAACCTTAAAAAACAAAGCAATAACGTGCTATACTGACCGCGACAGTAACGGACGTTTGAACTGTAGTAGAAAATTATTGGAGTTTCATAATTTTTTTCAGCAACAAGGAGTAGTTGAATTTAACTTTTCATACTTTTCTTAGATTTATATTACTGTTTTTTATTGATATAGTGAAAAAAAACACACACATGCATACATACAAATACATGCATATTCCCCTATTGTCACCATCTTTTGTTTTCCGTTTTTTTCCTGCTATTTACTGCGAAATGTCGACGCACAAGTGCCACAGGAATCTACAGTATGTGGATAAATATTGCTGTTTATCACATTTATAGTCCTCTGGAGACTTTTACATGACACTATCAAGAAGTCCAGTATATCGTCTATTTACTATCAACGTATTTAATATCAGAAAACATTTTTCATTCATTACTTATTGTTCACATTAAACCCCCGGGCGATCCTTATATAAATCAATAGGGTTCACTATTTATTGTGCACATATCAAAATTTATTGGGTTCCCTGCTATAAGGGACCTTTCCTACCGCCGGCGATTAATGAGAATCGAGTGGAGCTAGCAACTTGAAATGAGTTGGCGAGCAACGAGCAGCGAGTGAGTGCGTGACGGCTAGGAGCAATGACTCGGTGTTATGAACCAACCAACCAACCAACCAACCTTGATGGTACACACGGCTACATATCAAGCTATACATTACCAGTATAAGCTGATCTCGCATTGTATAGGATTTCCGTATAATGAGAGCTTAGCTTAAACTGGAAATGTATAGCTTGATATGTAGCCGTGCGCGTACCAACTTATTCAATGATGAAAATTGTTTTTTTGTTTTTTGTTTTTACGACTTTCCATGCCGTAAGGTAGAATGTAGCGGAAACACTTAGTGATGTACCATCTTATACCTGTACCTACATTGTTGGCAAACAAATAAATCTGAATCTAAATCAATTGTACCCGTTTTGAACTGTAATTCGTAATTTTGTATTTTGACACAATTTTTTTGACAACCTACTCGTTTACTTCATTAATTCATGTTTGCATGCCTAATCTAAGGTAGGTTGTTTAAGGATCAGAATTGTTTTATTTTAATACCTTATGCCATGTCCCTACAATATAAGCAAATAAATAAAACTTCGTTTACTTTATGAGTATGTACCTAGCTTTAGTCTCTCAGCGAGTGTTCCGCCCGCCAAGCGAGCGTCGTTAAGCGAGTAGTCTACCCCATTCACAATAAGATTAGACATTTAAACAAACCTTTTTATAGTCCGTTCAACCGATTTTGACTTCTATTCCGTTGGCGGCATGACAAATGGCAGCTGCAGAAAACAGTTGGTATTATAATCACATTTTTTCTTTTAATGCCATCCATAAGCCTATGGAATAGAACTCAAAATCAGTTGAACGGACTGTAAAAAGTTTTGTTTTAATGTCTAATCTTATTGTAAATGAAGTATAGTGGCTGCGACAAACGAGTACTCGCGGGTGTGGTGTGAACAGTCAGTGATCAGCTATTATTTTAAGCATCTCTCTTTCTTAGACGGAACCTACAATCTTTTGTACGTTTCTTTAGCGAGAAAATCGTTGATAGCTCTAGTCGCTTCCTCGTCTACGCGGTGGGACGCGCCTTAATGTTATAAGTGGGCGGTAAAAATTGTGATGTGTTTGGCTCACTTGCGTCCCGGTGTACCTTTAATGAGGTGAACGTGTAAGGTCAGCATAATAACGATTTTGGCAAGGGTTTTATAGAAACTAAGTATCTTGATTATTTTTTTGACATCTCCGACAGATGTCAAAAAAATATCTAAGTACCTAATTTGCTGTTAGGGACATATTTTTTTTGTAAATTCATCGTAAAAAAACCTTGAACATTTTTTTTATTTTTCATTAGACAGCGATTTGATACTATAACTTATTGTTGCCCAAGGAATGCGGACTCCAGTAACAAGCTTCATGTCAATTATGTAAGCCTGCCCACCACATTTATATTATTCAGCACTTTTACTAAAATTTTGAAAAAAATCGCCTCCTATTTCATCGAACTGAAAAATAACTGATCAGTTGTGACTGTACTATAGGTACCTACACCTCTGCGTAACCCGTGAGTAATGACAGGTGCACAAGTCTTTGTGAACCACTTCAAATAAAGCTATAAGGTCGAAATCTGACAAGAAAATGTGAATACGATTAAAATATATGTACCTATACTGCAAAATGATATAGTTTAATTCCTTACAAAAACCGTCACTTATCGATTTGTACATCCTAACCATAATATAATATATATTATTGTATAATATAAAATAATATACCTATTACATTATCCAATATTATGAATGCGAACATGAGTTTGTTTGTTTATTCGTTTGTTACGCTTTCACGCTAAAACGGCTGTACAGATTTGGATGAAATTTGGCACATGGGTAGACCATGACTTGGGTCAGGACATAAGATACTTTTTATCCCGATATTTCTGAGATTCGCTGGTGAAACCGCAGGGCGCAGCTAGTCATCGATACAAATAAACGAATCGCATAATAGCATTCCCACCGTGCACAATTATCATCAGTTCATCTATTAATTAAAGCTTAACACCGACAGCAGCCACCACCAGGCACATTCCTAGAATTCGTTACCGCCACAAATTCTCTGACGTTCCTTGAAATCCTGTCACAAATACCTGTGATGATATTTAATTATTCAAATGGATAAATGTCATAGATTAAGTACGAATAGGCGAAAGTAAAACTTCCGCACGTATAAATACCTACCTACACATTTGGAGCGTATTTATGTAAAAAATCGCTGGTACACGCGATTCTCTACAGCATACTGGATTTTTAACGCACGACTGAGTGCCGAGACTTGCAAAGAGACGCGCAGTGGACGTGAAAAACTCGGCCGTGCGATTTTTTTTTTTTTTTTGGTTAGAAATTTTCAAATAATTTCTCCCGCTCTGGGCGGAGCGCGAGGGCGTGTCAGACTCTTACTGATTAAAACCCACCCGTGTTCTTTCAGTTGCCTGTGTTGCCAGGGGCCACGGTCACCCTTTCGGATTTTCCCGTGACCCGTCAGTTGTGCTGACATCTCTTTGAGGCGCGCGTGGAACACAACGCGTCGTCGACCCGGGCCAGGTCCTTATCGGGGGCGAGCTACCCATTGCTCACCGTCCGCTATCCGTGCGAACCTGGGTTCCACACGGGCAATTTTTTAGGCACCACAGGACATTCAAATTAGTTACAACTGTCATTCCTTATCAGTCCAAAATGGCAGCAAATGGTCGTATTGCATCAATCTGCTCAAAGGCTTCGATATAAGTAGTCTGTATACTAAATGACTATAAATAAAAATAAATACTAAAACAAAAGGACGTTCTAAATATTATTTCTTGAACCAAATAACTACTACACTCTCCAAGCAATATCAGCGGGCACTATCAGAATACCAGCGCTGTGGTATTTTTTTAATATCGCAGCTTTATGCTGAGATAGGAGCCTTTTTGGCCTCGTATAGGTCATTTTTTTTTTTTATTAATTTTTATTATCCTTTTTATTCTGATTAGTTAATTGTGTTAGTTTCAAATGTTACTTTTATAGGGTTCCGTAGTTAACAAGGAACCCTTATAGTTTCGCCATGTTCATCAGTCTGTCTGTCTGTCCCCGGCTTAGCTCAGAGACTGTTAGTACTAGAAAGCTGTAATTTGGCATGAGTATACATATTAATGACGCCAACAAAGTGATAAAATAAAATCATCATATGTGCGTGTCCCAAATAAAATATTTTTCTTTTCTTTCTTTCAATATCGAGATAACTTTGATAAAGACATTTCGCTCTCGGCCTATACTGACCGCGGCAGCGAACTCCGCCCATAGCGTGCAAACTTCGCCGCATAGTTGCCGTTTCGCCCGATGCACCGCCGTTCACGTCGCCCGTCCCCGTGGCCAGGCCATACGGTTGAATGACACAAAACGTCAATAATGTGACAGTTGAGGCGTGAAGTTTCCATTTACTGGTAGTTTTTGACATAAGTGGTAAAGCAACGACTGTCTCGTCGGTCTAGTGGTCGGAAGCGTTATTGCTGAGCATGTAACCTGAGTTCGATTCCCGGGTCGGGCAAAGTGTTATTGGGTTTTTCCATCTGGAATTTCTCAGTAGCAGCCTGGACTCTGGATTTGTGCCCGGTTGATGGCAATAGGCTCGCCCCCTATTACAAATGTGGGTGTACCTATACTACGCCTCTGCCTAACCCTTCGGGGATTATAGGCGTGATGTTTATGTATGGTAGAACAATTACAAAGTAGACATTACCCATGAGTTGTCGATTCTATAAATATTTTTTATTCAATGGTATATGCATCTATTTCCCTGGAACATTTCTCTGCCGACGGTACCTCTCATTACCACAGGGTAGTTCGCTTGTAATGAATTTATGGTTGTACATTATATTTATGTTCTTGCATAACCTTACTAGCTGATTGAGTGTTTACCTTCGTTACTTGGAACCGGGATTTGTTTTGATAAAATAATGTTCAATAATTGTAATTTTGTTTGTTGTTGTAATTTCTATCATTTAATCTAATCTATAACGCTCTCTCTCTATGTGCAGAAATATTATAATTATACCGATATAATTATAACGATATATAATTATATCGATAACACCTGAACATAAATTTCATGCTACTGCATTACAAAACCATAAGCAAGCGGCCATTGTTGTTTACATCAGCACATTTCAAATAACCCCAAAATAATTTAAATCATAAAGTAAGTAATAAAAACTTAAACTTGACTTTTTGCTGTAGTTGGCTACGGCTTTATAAAATTAAAAATCCGGAGTCACACGTAATCTGTTCGATTTAAGCCATAACACGTGTGATATCGGATTTTTAATTTGTTTGTCTGTGATATCTTGTTTATACCTTTTTAGTTGACTTTTTGCCGTAGTTGGGTGTTAGTTTTATTTTTACATGTTTGGAAATCAAAACGAGCATCATCAGCACAAACTTTGAATATGCACGCAATTCATCTATTAAAATAGCTTGACCAAATTCTAAAATACAATGTAAATGATAACTTACTCTAGTAAAAGTATCTACGTGACTCCTGCAAAAAGACATCATAGTATCAACTTTCACCTTTATTAGTATTGACTAATAAGACACCGTAAACTACACATTGTTACCTTACTTCTAAGAGCCATAATCGCAGATGCAGATTTAGAAAATATATACACAGAGGTGAAATCTCTTCATGCAAACAGACATAATATAATTATCAATTCCAAATCACAATCAATTTGCCGCTAACAAATCCTAAACAAAATTCAATCAACCCATCAAAACTCACAACCCTACCTTTATGTAAATTAGGTAGAGGTATCTATGCTTACCGTCCCTGACGGTCCCTGAATTGACGAAGCAAATTATTTTACCGGGAACATTCCACTTTGCTGATACAGTCAGCGAAATAAGTCGATGATAATTTTTTTAAATATTTGATTCTCATTTCGATTATGATTTTGTTTTTACCCGACTACGTCGAAGCAAAAAGGAGGGTTATGATTTTGACCGGTATGTATGTATGTATGTAAGTATGTATGTATGTAAGTATGTATGTATGTATGTATGTTCATTTGTTCCCTCATAACTTCTAAACTACTCATCATAATTTGACGCGTCTCGGTTGTCCGCTGGTTATAGGCTATGTGAAATCCCATTAAATTGAATATGGCGCCCTCTAGAGGACAAAAAGTGACGAACTAAAAAAAATGCTTTTTTAATGGTACCATGTTGGGTATCAAATGAAAGGGCTTAATTAGCACATTTCAAAAATATATATATTGTTACCCCAAAATAATTCAAATAAAAATAAAAGTATAAAAACTAAAACCCAACTACGGCTAAAAAGTCAACTAAAAAGGTATAAACAAGTCATCTCAGGCAGACAAATTAAAAATCCGGAGTCACACGTTTTAGGTCATAAATCGAATAGATTACGTGTGACTCCGGATTTTTAATTTGTCTGCCTGAGATGACTTGTTTATACCTTTTTAGTTGACTTTTTAGCCGTAGTTGGGTTTTAGTTTTACTTTTATTTACTTAATGTTTTGTTCTTTGTTGCTAATTTTTTTTTTTTTCTAAAAAATATTGTTAAAACGTAGTTATATTTAAAAAGCTAATTTTATGTAAGTGAAGTACATTTGCCGCGTTTGCTGTGAGTTTTGCCGTAGTTGGGTTTTAGTTTTTACTTTTATTTTGAATATATCACAATGCCAGTCTTTGAAGTATCCTCTAATCTTCAATAAACTGTTACAAACACGTAATAATTATTAATTTGAAAACTTTGGATTTGGATTGCTCACCGACGTCTGTCCCTGACCGCACATTCAACATCAATAAAACTGGCTGACTTTTAATGATCTCAACTTATAAAAATTAAAATTGATCTCAATTTGATCATTTTTGACCGAAGCACAGTTATTATGTACAAAGGATTTTTTTATCATTCTGAAAAACTCCTTTTCTTTGTTGTTCAGATAATATTGAAGTCTGATTCTCCCAATATTTTTGACGTTGACTTTACTTGGGTACCTACCCCGGATACGGCCTGCCGAGTTGTCATATGCGACAGGTAATCAAAGATCCTGTGTGTGCAAATTGGAGCGTCAGATACAGGAGTGATCACTTGATCAGCTCATGGAATTCATTTTGATATAAGTCATAGTCAGGTAAATTAATTGTTTAGCAATTTGACTACCAACTTAAATTGTTCGTTTATTCAAATCACAATTGTCAGTCTGTGACAGTTGTATGAAATGGCTATAATACGGAAAATTTAAGTATGGTGTCAATTTGCTTAATGATAAATATACTTTCCTCTCTCTAGAGCCCTGAGCACCTGCAACATGTTCCTGATGCCGATAGCCTACTATTTTTTATATTTTAAAAAGTTAAAAAAAAAAAAAAATATAAGTAAGTATTAAAAATACCAGAATATATGTAAATATTTCTTTTTAGAATATCGCGGCATTATGCTGAGGTAGGAGCATTTTTGGCTTCGCACCGGTCGTCAAAAAATTTTTAATTTGTTTTTTACTTTCCTTTTTAGGGTTCCGTAGTAAACAAGGAACCCTTATAGTTTCGCTATGTCCGTCTGTATGTCTGTCCCCTGCTTAGCGCAGAGACTGTTGGTACTAGAAAGCTGTAATTTGGCATGTAAAATCATGAAAAATATATTTTTTTAGGGTACCTCCCCTACATGTAAAGTGGGGATCTCTTTTTTTTTTTCGTCTATCCCAAGGTGTGGGGTATCGTTAGAAAGCTCATTCAAAAATATTGTGAGCTTGTTAAAACCATTTTTACATTTTTACAGAAATATTAAGCTTTAAAGTGCTAATTTTTGTCAGAGTCAAGTGTCCCCCCCCCCTGCCAGCTAAACTGTAAGTTCTGGATATGTGGAAAAATTCACAGCAGTAGTATATATAACGAAATTAAAAGGAAAACTATCACAGCTAAGTGGGCTCTACTAGTTAACGAGTAATAATCGACCAACTTAAATTTGCAGTTGCAAAAACATGTTCTACCATTGATTTTGTATCGGAGAACATGTTTTTCAACTACAATGTTAAGTTTGTTCTTGGGATAAGTTCATCCCAGCTACGGAACCCTTCATTGTGCGTGGTCCGACACGCACTTGGCCGGTTTTTTTTATTTTTATTTGTTAATTTTAATGTTCCTTTTTACTGTTTGTATTTCCTGTGTGTCCCAAATAAAATATTTTTATTTCTTTATTTTCATTAGAAAACCAGCGTCAGACTGCATTTGGCTGGCACTAATGCTGCAATGAACCTTTTTGGCGAAGCCGTGTTCACTGGTAAATAATTTTATAACCTAGCTATAGGTAATATTTTAAGATATTCATGCCATCTCAACTTGGTTTTATCCTGTAAAAAAATAGTTTATTGTCCAGGACAATAAACTATTTTCTATACAAGGTGTATAAACGACAATAAATTAAAGTTCGCATTTCTAATGAAATTCGCACTCTGCATACTAAAATTCTACCAAATATATCCAATAGTGTAGTCCCTATAGCTAGTCATAAATTGGCAACACACATAGTCGGCCCATCACTACTAGTTAGTTTGTTTGAAAAAATCACTTTTTTTTATTTCAATGTTACGATTTATTGGATAGTTTCAAAATACTCCTGTGCAGTATTGTTATTGATTCCATTTACTGTCGTATTGTCGCCTTCACGTAGTATAACAAAGAAATGCCTCCGGCCCTAATAGACACCTGAAGCTCCCTAAGGAGTTTGCCGAAATCATACTATCCCTAGAGACAGTATTGAATTCTCTCGAAACAGGAATATGAAAATGCTCTTTGACAGCAAATACACGTAGGTCTGAAAGTTCACTACATATAACTCACGGAGAAAATACTACCTACCTTCAAGTAAGGAATATTTAAGTGTTATAAAATGAAATGAAATGAATGATTTTATTTTCTTTGTACAAACACTTTTACACGTCAATAAAAAAAAAACTAAGCAATTCGACTACAAGAATATGAACAATAAATTAAACATAAGACAATTATTATACAGGGTGTTTCGAAGCTGGGTGCAAATAAGGGGACAGATGGGGTGTTAGATGCCCCTTTTAGAGCATTTTGATCCATGTCTTAGACAAAGTAGGCTTTTTATTATTCTAAAAGTTTTTTTTTTTTTTTAGTAGCCCAATTTCTGACAGTTAATTGCCAGCTGAGTTAAGTGACCCTGTTAAAGTCGATGTGTTATTTTTTTTCTTATTTGTGGGTTGTCTGATGAGTACCTAATGTAATAGACAAAGTTCCAAACATGTGTTTAAAAAAAAAAACCATTCACATTCACCCCCTTGAGGCTTTGCACACCCCCCACACTAAAGCCCCTCAAGTAGCCGAGATTATTCTCAGACAGACAACTAAACACTAAACTACAGTGGGACATCAAATCTCGTTAGGTGACGCAAATTGTACGGCAGCGTGACAGGTGTCCCGCCGGTGCGGGGTAGCCTTGAAACACTTAAGAAGATAATACTATTGAATGTAGATTTTGAAGTTTGTGAGAGAAATTGGGTGTTAGAGACTTTAAGTTAAAAGATTACTATTTCCATTATTATTTTTTCTAAATCTAAATGTCAAAATTTTTGTTAAACCGTCTCAACTTCTACATCCATTTGTGTATATTTTTTGTCAAAATGACTTTATCTTACGCTGCTCTCAATTTATTTTTGAGACGGCTCGTCATGCCTATTTTTTTTCTATTATTTAATTACTAGCTGTCATGTGACTGTCACTTTCTGTACATGTAAAAACATAGGTACAGTCAACAAAGCTATTTGGTATACAGGCAAAATAATTCATCCCTCTTCTGCACTGCCAATATTCATTTTTATTGTGTGCGTAATAACTTTTTAAGCATATGGCATAGTTACTTAAAGTGTGTAAAAGAATTGAATGCCCAGCATACTCACAACATTTTTTAAAGTAGTTTAGAGTTAGCTGCCTGCATACCAAATAGCTTTGTTGACTGTACCAATATAAGTTTTCTTGTACGGTAGCGTGACAGCTGTCTCGCCGGTGTAGCCTTGAAACAGTTGAGAAAATAATATTCGTGAATGTAGACTTTCTTAAAGTGATTTCTGTTATCTATGACTAAGTTCATTATTACTTTTCGTAAAAATTAGTTAATTTGAGATCGATATGTACAGAATGTTCTTTATGTTTTGCAACATTATTCTCTGTCATGTCTTCAATTGAAATTCAAATCCAACTGTATAATTAATTATTTTATCATATGTATGAGAGCCGTGGTCACCCAGTGGGAATGACGCCGAATTAAGAGGGTTCAAAGCCTAGGCACATAACTTTGTGTAAATTATTTCATACGCATTGCTATCAAAATGGTGAAGGAAAACATCGTGAAGAAACCGACATGTTGCAGAAATTCGAAGACATGTGACATCTACCAACCCGCACTGGGCCCGCGTGGTGGACACACCCAGACTGATTAATTATCTATGTATGAAATATTTATATTGCGTTTTAATGACGTAGTAGGCAGTTTTACATCAGCATGACAGGTTTCCCGCCGTAGTAGCCTTGCAACAGAAGATAATACTCGTTAGTGAATTTCATTTTTATAATGTTCAGATATTCGCATATCCACCACATCTACGGAGTTTTGCTCGCTACTTTAGTTTGACCCTGTATAAGTCTATTATTAAATTAATCGTCTCGAGAATTTAAACATTTATTTTCCAAACAATAAAAAAATATCATCCATCTCCCACTGTGGCAATATCTAAACAGGACAAATGATCCATCTACTGCGAAGAAACTCACCTTTAAACAGACCCTAAAATTGCACTGTAACTTATTGTTTTAAGGCAGATTTTCCTGTGACAGCCGAAGGTTCAATAAAAAGATAAACTGCTCACTTATCGTCCTGAGGATTCCTCGAAGAGTTTCAGTAAATAATATCGCTTCAGGGGACTACTTTTTTGTATCATATTAAGCGAATATTGCCTGGTAACTTGAAATATTAGATGGTGAAGAAGACGTTATTTTGTTAGGAAAGGTTCAACTTTCGATAAAACTGGTCAAGTCCTGAGTTCCTTAAGTTCTGAGTTGAGCTGCACGATTACTAACAAATGCGTGCACTGACTCGACAGTTCCACTCAGTCTGTGTTGTTCGTGCCTCAAAAGACCATTTCAGCGGGTGAAACCGCGGAGCGCAACTAGTTTGGTATAAAAAAAAGTTGTAAAAGTCTTAACATAATTATTGCTACGAAATCTCCTGAAAGTAATTGATTTAAGACAAGGAATCAGATACAAACCTTACCTACCCAAAAACCACATTATAGAGAAAAATAATTATATGAAAATAAAATTCCCATTAAGTTAAAATAATATTGGAATTTTGTAAGAAAGATCTCAATATCGGACGTAGCTACCAGCTTTTGAAGCGGCTTATATCAGATGGACTGAGGTAGCCTAGATTCTGTGCTAGATATTACACCGGCTATCGAAAACTGGGACACGTCCAGAAATAGCTGTTTCAAGGAATTCTGTCATGAAATTATTGAACGTTGGAGCACGTAATAGTGATAGGTTTAGCCTTGGCCCGGGACTTCATCCGCATGTTCTAACATAAAACATAATCATAAAGAACTCGGCATAATGTAGCTTTTTATTAGTGAAAGAATTGTTGCCTTTTAAAAACATATAAACAATTTTACTTCTTTATCATTTTTTTTATGTTCAGTATAGTTTGAATAAGGTTTTTATCGGACAGAAAAAGTGGTAAATTCTTTGGACCTGTCCACTCAGTGCACGCATTTGTGCAGTAATCGTGCAGGTCAACTCAGACTTAAGGAGCTCAACGAACCGACGAAAATACCATCAATTTAGCTAAATAGTTTTCATGTTTATCAAAAAAAAATTTGCTGACTTAAAATAAAATTCAAAATGTCCACTTATGTCACTTTAGTCTTTAGCTAGCTACATCTTCTAACAATAGACGTGTAAGAGCTCTGAGACTGCATCACATGTTGTCAGGCTTTTAGAATTATTGGATACCATTCTAGATCTTATTTATAGGAGCAATAAGAGTGAGAACAGAGTGTGTTTTGTTTTAATTTTGGTGGTTATTAGCTAAGATAGATTTGGCTTGACTGTTTTTTATAAATAATTAAATAGGATTCGTGTAGGAAAGTAATAATATTTCAAGTATTTTACACTTTCCAATTCACAGAAATCGATTTCTTTACCTAACAATTTTTTTTACCTAACAAATCCCCATTGATGGGGATTGTCAATGGGGATTAGTGGAATAACCCAAAATTAACTCTTGCAATCAAAAATTTCGATGTCACCAAGTTTAATTCTGTAAGTATATCTATATCATGTCATGATATTGACTTTAAGGTCAAACTCAAAGCATTTATTTCAATTAAACCATTTACAGGCACCTTTGAATTGTCAAGGAGTCGGTCAGTCAGAAATATGAAGCTAGTTGCCCATTCCAAAGCATGGTAGGTATCTACGGAGAAAAACGGGCGATAATCTCCACGGACACTCTTTTAAATTATATTGTTACAAAATATTAGTGACATCATCTACTTGAAGTACACCTAGATGACATACTGACTCCCATTCTCTCTTCTCATTTTTGTTCTTTTTAAATTATTGTTTGTTTTATGTAGTTTTTAAAATATTTTAGTTTTTTTAATTACATTTTAATTGAAATTTGTATGCCTTCGCGGCAAAATATAGCGCTCAAATATGTTAACCGAACACCATTATGTAAATACCTATGTTTAACAAATAAAGATTCTGATTCTAATTCTGATTCTGATTCTGATTCTGAATCTAATTCTGATTCTAATTCTGATTCTAATTCTAATTCTGATTCTAATTCTGATTCTAATTCTGATTCTAATTCTGATTCTAATTCTGATTCTAATTCTGATTCTAATTCTGATTCTAATTCTGATTCTGATTCTAATTCTGATTCTAATTCTGATTCTAATTCTAATTCTGATTCTAATTCTGATCCTAATTCTAATTCTGATTCATTATGTGTCACATAATGTCTGAGAAATTTTAATTACCCTTGACCTGCTGACAAGCTATCTACTTCCCTATGTAAACTGGACCACTGCTGTCTTACCGAGAAATGGACATCAAACAAATCGATTGCGGCGCTCATCAATTTTGTACACCTTGTAGTTCAAGGGTAATATTGATTGAAGCAGACGCTGATAGGTATTCTATTATTCCCGTATAGGTAGGTACGTTATTAGCGACATTACACACGAGGTCTTTTAAATTGTTTTGAACTATAATTCATTTGAATTTGGTGACAGTATTTATGGTACCCGAAGGGTGCTAAACAGAACACTATTACTAAGCCTCCACTGTCCGTCTGTCTGTCAGCGGACTGTATCTCATGAACCGTAATAGGTTGACAGTTGAAATTATCACAGATTGTGTATCTCTATTGCCGCTGTAACAACAAATCAGACCTGCAGCTTTGTCTCTCCTTCTCCTTTTAAATCCATCCAAAGGTAGATTACAGAAGTTTAGAAGATTGCTTTTAGCGATAAGACCGCACATTATGTATTTCTACATGTATATCTATAATTTGTATTGTGTACATAAATAATAGTATTCTGTTCCATCTTTCAGACTGACCAATTCCTAAACAATTCAAAAGTGCCTGTAAATGGTTAAATTTAATAGTAGTAAAGTATTTTTAGAACATAAAAATTTGTAAATTGTAAATTAATTAAGGACATATGTATGTTTTAATGAGTGATAATAATCTATACATCTATACATATAATAAAGCTGAAGAGGGTCGAAAGTCTGTACATGGAAGATATTCGAAAAAAAGTTGGCTGGGGGTACTTAGAATCGATAACAGAACACGTTCCAACAGTTTTTAGAATTTTTGTCTGTTTGTCTGTTTATTTGCGAGCGCATCACGTGAAAATGGCTTAACGGATTTTAATGCAAACTTTACTAATCTGTCGAGAAAATCCTCGGCCAGGTTATAGGCTATGTAACATTACGCTACGACCTTTAGGAGCCGAGCAAAATGAAAAAAAGTCAGAAAAAAACGCTAAGCTAAACCGAAGTAATAGCACAGGCGGGCGAGGGGTTGCGACGCGGTGGGCTGGGGTCCGAAATTTCACGCGGACGAAGTCGCGGGCAGAAGCTAGTGTAGTAATAAAGTACTAATAATATAATCTGCATAATAATGTAACCATGAATAATTTGCATGCTTGCTTGCAGGCAGAATACAATGACCTGAAGGCTGAAGGCTGCAAGATCTTCCCGTGTAAAACATGTATTTTCTTGCAAATAAACAATTTGAATATGAATAAGATGCAAATAAATGCTTTGAGTTTGAGACTTCTTCTGAAGTAGAAAAAGAATACCTAAATAAAGTAAGAATATTTCTCCTCTACAAAAAATATGTTGGTGCGTAATGAGTTTTACTTTCCTATTCAATACCATCAAACCCCCAAACGGTTCCCTAATCCGAGGTTATTGCCATATTTTGTAGGAAAACCTTCCTGATCGCTACACACCGGCGTTTATCGCAAAAACAATAATAAATCAAGCTTAATCCCAGGCGGGGCGAAGTGGGGACATTAATACCGTTGTTTTAGGGTGGATATTATGGAGAAAAGGTTGGACTTTCCTGTTTTTTTTTCGCTGTCGCTAAAGTTGATTAACAAATAAATATGGTCCAAATTAAAAAATAAACTCTTCAACATACCTCTAGTACGAATAAATAAAAAAGTAATAAAAACTAAAACCCAACTAGGACAAATTCTGATTTGATTTTGAGACAAATTAAAAATCCGGAGTCACACGTGATAGGGGATAAATCGAATAGATTACGTGTGACCTCCGGTCCCTATGTGTACAAGAATTATCTATCTATAATTATAATAAATCTGTAGAAGTGAAAATTCTGTACATTGAAGATATCAAAAAAATAAATAGCATAGTGTTACTAGACCGACACCGAACCCAAAAATTTGATTAAAAAATTTTTTGTCTGTCTGTCTGTTTGTTCAGGCATCACGCAAAAACTACCGGTTCCATTACGATGAAACTTGGTATAATTATTCTTTAATATCCTGGGCACCACACTGGGTACTTTTTATCCCGGAAAAGTACCCTATCCTACGGTTGGGGGGTGTCAAAGTTTGTATGGAAGAATTTTAACGCGCTGTCCGATTAACTCGAAACTCAATATTTATACTTAAACCCAAAAATTAAGAATAACGTGTATCAGGATTTTTCGAAATTCAACCCCTAAGGGGGTAAAATAAGGGATGAAAGTTTGTATGAAAAATCTTATTCCTTGAGGTAATAAACATGAAACTTCGCACGAATAGTTATCTAAATAAATTATAAAGTTTGTAGTTTTTGTTTTTCTAAATTACCCCCTAAAAGGTTGGGGGGTGTCAATGTTTGTATGGAAAAATTTTAACGCGCTGTCCGATTAACTCGAAACTCAATATTTATACTTAAAACCCATGGGGATGTATGGGGTAATTTCCGACACTCACGCGGGCGAAGCCGCGGGCAGCAGCTAGTTCTAAATATATTTTATCCTCTTGGATATTACTCCTACAGTACCTCATAGGGAATGGCCTTAAGTATATTCTACGTGCCATTACAATTTAGCTACATTAAAGTATCCTCTACTACTATACTGTTACCTCGAATAAAAAATATAAATAAGTGCTACGGTTTAGCTACGCGTGGCTACGAATTTTCTACGCACGGCTACGCATGCTACGCTCGTAGCAATTCACCGACATAATTTAATTTGAGACCGTTTTCATTCCACGAATAAAACTACTAAGTACTATATTAACGGACTACATACGTTCGCTAAAAGTATAGCTTGCTCATTTTTTTTGTGGCCTATATTTAATCAAACAACAAATAATTCTAATTTTTATTTCCTAAAAACATTCATGGACCCGCTAATACAATGAATCTGTCTGTTTTTGTGATCCTCAAATAAATTCCATTTTGGTTTCCTAAAAATACAAAATCGATATATGAGATCGTCGTTCCGCGATGTGCCTTAGCCTAGTAAGAGTGACTTATTGGGCGTTGGGCTCGTGAGCCCCGGCCGGGACACGGCTTGCTTTGCTCGCTCGGATCGCGCGTGGTTAGTCACGGTTTTAACGTAACCTAACTTATTTGATCGGGATGCCCTAGCTTAGTTACTGCGACGACACGTTTAAAAAAGGCCAGAAAGTTCATAAGAAGATCAATATGTAATTAAAGCATCACAAAAGGCAATCATTAGAACATTTTTTGAGGATCAATTAAATATTTTCTCTTTTTTACCACTTAGTGCTCAATAAATAAACGAAGGAGCTCGTAGCTAAGTAATAAAAGCCGCATGGGTCGATCCATCAAGATAAGCTACGCTTGCCGAGGTTGGTCCGTGGATGGGTGACCATCTTTACATACAAAGACTCCTCCGGGCCTCGGAAAGCACGTAAAGCCGTTGGTCCAGGCTGTCATTAATGGATTTTTGACAGTCATTACAAGTCGACAGACGCCCGAAAGTCTGACACACAGTCTTACTAAGGGGTATCGGATTACCCAGTTATTGGATTGTAGAGGTCAGATAGGCAGTCGTGCTCCATGTAAAATACTGGTATTCAGCTGCACCCGGTTAGACTGGAAGCCGACTCCAACATAGTTGGGAAAAGGCTAGGCAGATTGATTACTTAATAAATAAACGATATTCTCTTAGACAAACTTAGGAACTAAGGGTCACCCTACTCTCCCTAGACTTAGTCCATGTCTGGACGCCTCGGGTTCTCATTTCCGTCGGCGAACTTCCGGAGTCGACACTAAGGGGGATACAGAAATATGGACCCGAAACGCTCCACTGATCTTAATGTATATGTGTATCTAAAATATATCTCAGTCAATTCTAGAGAAGACGGGGACTTCTCTAGAATTGACTGAGATATATTTTACTAGGGAATTCTAGCTTTTGCTAAGGAAATTCACCTACTATTTGATTACATTTCTAGTTCCGCTTGGTAGATTGGTGAGTTAGGAAGTAGAGGAATCATATTTTGCTTTTATTTGAGTTCGGTACTGAGTGCTGGTTTATTTATTTAGATTGGTAAAACTTTTCTTCTTTGCCTGTGATCTAGGGTGAGTTTCACTAATGAAACTGAACGCGATCAGGACTTAAACCCCGTTTATGAGCTGTCATTGTCATTATTTTCTGTGGAATATTGACACTGACAGGTCTTGAACGCGCACTTAAGCTCCGTACTCCGTATTCGGTATTAATCGAAAATAAGTAAATTTCAAAGTGCGGCCCGCAAAACTCACAACTCGAAGGTTCGCATCGAGCCCGCTCGATTAAATTAAAATGTCATTTCCTTCACACCTACTCCTAGCAAGTCATCGAGCTTGACTCGATCATATGTACCTACGCGTCCTTCAAGTCCTTCCTTGAGTCAAGCCTCTTTTTAGGGTTCCGTACCCAAAGACTGCCAAACGCAACCCTATTACTAAACCTCCGCCGTTCGTCTGTCTATCAGCGAGCTGTATCTCATGAACCGTAACAGGTAGACAGTTGAAAATTTCACAGATTATGTATTTCTATCGCCGCTATAATAACAAATAATAAAAATTAAACAAAGTTACAAATTAAAGGGAAAAGGAAAAGTCTTGAACTCATCGAGTAGAGTATTTTTATTTTTATCTTCAAGTATGTAGAAATAGGGGGCCGTAAATACCTACAACAATACCTGCACAATAATACCTGCTTTCATTATTATGTAATAAACACATAAATATCAAACCATTATCTTTTACAACGATCATATAAATGCAGCCATATCCACATTGCACTGCTAAGACCCTCGACCCTCTAAAATAGTATAATAGTCAACAATAGAACTGCTCCATCGAATCTTTTGCTCCTATGGCTGAGGAAGTAATGTGGCTCAATAGGATATTACAAAGAAATGGGAACGTCGACGATGCAATCTGAACTTATGGAATTGTATCCTATATTTATTTCATTGTTTGTTTAGTTAAGGTAGTTAGTATAAGGATCATTTAAAATTTAACATCAGTAACTTGTAACTACTTTCTATGCAAATAAAGAACTATTCTATTCTATTATACAGTGTGAGTCTTCATAATGTGCACATATCGAAATGAGGGATTCTATGCTTAATTTGACAAACGGAAAAAATATTTAAAAAAATCTATTTTTTTATATTCTAAACAAAATGCCTTCCAAAAACATCAGCTGTTTTAATCCACAATATTTTCACATTAACAATAAGTACGAACAGACATTATCAATGTGAAGAAAATCACGTAAATTTCACTTTAAGCTTCGATATTGAGCGCTCACACAAGCCACCGTCAATGGTTGCGCAAACATTGATCACCTGTATCTACCTGACATCGCCAAAAACACTGAAAAATGGACCTTAGATAAATGGCAATAAGGTGTAGGTAATGGCAGATTTAAGTTGGTAAAGCGGCCATTGTTTGCAAGGTTTGATGGGTCGAAAAATTGTGCTTCTGGAATAAAGCCCAGCTTTAGGTACTTCGAATGTATTTTCAGATGTTCGGATTTTAAAACAGAATGTTTATAACAGTCTTTTGTTTCAATACGGGTTTGTTTTTACTGAAAAAAGTACCTACTTATGTGAGGTGCCTGCACAACATCAGAAAAAGTTTGATTATCCCACGGGAACATACTACTGGGATGCAAAGTATGTGTTCATCCAGGTTATGCGCTATCTGTGTGCCAAACATCCAAATACGTTCAGCCGTTTTCGAGCCAATTTGGAACATACATCCAAACAGAAAAAATCGCTATTTTTCGTTACAATTTTTTTATTAGTATGTTTAGAAGTTTTTATATTTTCTCCGTATTATCATCACGCGTCTATTAACCAAAAAGATGTTATTTACGTTAGCAAACCGTCTATTTTGGCTCATAATAATTTGTAACATAGGTACCAACTGACGAAATGTGGATGTACCTACTATCGCCGGGAAATACAGGAGTCAAGTAATAATATTTTAGCTATCCATAAAATTATAAAATTTTACTTATAAACACACTACCTTAAACAAACCGCAATCACAAAAACAAGCCATGAAATGAGTAAATAAATATTAAATAAACTTCATTCATTGAGAAATGTGTACGACATTTCTCTCAATGAATGTTTATTTCTCAAAGTTTATTTCCACGAGATACGGCGCCGTTAATTAAAGTTGATAGACTACTAGCGATATCAAAGAGATTCCGACTTGTAAAGAAAGAAGGCGGTACAAAATAGGCAGGTACAGAAGGTCCATACAACGCGCGCAAACGCGCGTACACAGACACGCTTCACATACAGTGAGTACAAGCTCACTCGCGACTGGGGTTTTATAGTTTGTGATCGCCATTTTATTTTTATTTTTATATATGGCATGTCGTAGTTGTCGTCGGGGGACCGTAGGTACTACTTAGGGCGGATTGGACCAAACTGGAATAAATTTTATCCGCGGAATAAGAGTTACCTCTGACAGTTTTCGTATGGAGAATATGTCAAAAATTCAAAATTTATTCGGATGAGAACGCTTATTCCGCGGATAAAATTTATTCGTGTTTGGTCGAATCCAGCTTTAACCGGGTAATGAACGCCATATTGGTCCCTTTTATACCGAGACCTCTCCTTGCATCGGAAAATACGTAAAGCCTTTTGTCCCGCCTGTCATTCGTAGATCTTTGACAATCGTTACGGGTCTCGAAGCTCGAAAGTCTGACAACTATTTTTACAAAGTGTAACTGGTGGAGGTCACTTAGCAGTCGCTCCATGTAAAATGGCTGCATTCGGACTGAAAGTCATCCCCAACGTAATAATATTTTCATTCTGCCTAGCCTTTTCCCAATCATGTTGGGGTCGGCTTCCAGTCTAACTGCGGCAGTTATTACTTAGCCACGAGTTCCTCCAACGTAATAATACACTCTTTTGCAAAAAAAACGGGCACCTAAGGAAATTTACGTTCTAAGGTCGATTTTAGTTAATAAAATGTTTTTTTTTTTTTGACGTAGTCTGTATACTTATAATCGTGTAAATTAATGCGCGTGAAGTGAATTCGAGCAATTAAAAGAAAAAAAAACGATGGATTCTTTAAAATCGATGTACACGCCCAAACAATAAGAAGTGGTCGGCAATAAAGACAAGTTTTTTTTAACTTTTTTTAATTAAATAAAGTTACAAATGTAAAAACCTAATAACGAGTGTGACCTCCTCTTGCCAAAATCACAGCTTGAATCCTTCTGGGCATGCTTTCCACGATGTTTTTAATAACGTTTTGAGGAATACGTTCCCACTCTTCTGCAATGACTCTTTTTAGCTCCCTGATGTTTTGTGGAGCAGGTTGCACTGATCTTACCCGTCTCTTTAGAACTTCCCACACATGCTCAATTGGATTGAGGTCAGGACTTCGAGCTGGCCAATCTAAACGACGGATCCCAACTTCTTGCATGTACGCTTCCACGTCGCCAGAACGGTGCGGGCGAGCATTATCGTCCATAAAAATGGAATCTTCCCCAAGTGCAGTCAATGTGGGTTGTGCATATGGAATTAGGACTTCCATTATGTACCGGTGTGCATTTAATGTCCCATTTTCTATGAAAACTAACTCCGTACGCTCCGTCGAATTAATTGCTGCCCAAAACATAACGGAGCCTCCGCCATAAGGAGTGATTTCTTCGAAACACACTTCCGCATAGCGTTCCCGTGGTCTTCGCAGCACTCGCCGGCGTCGGTCCTCTCCACACAAAGAGATTCTAGCTTCATCAGAAAACAATACTTTATTCCAGTCCTCCAGAGTCCATGAAGCACAGTTCCGAGCAAACTGAAGTCGAGCAACACGGTGCTCACGGAGTAATTTAGGGCCCCGAGCTGGGCGGTAACTCTTGATATTGGCAGCCAAAAGCCTCCTCCTGACCGTCCACAAGCTAACTTCTACTCCTCTTACTTCTTCAAGGCTCTTCTTCAGGTCCACACTTGACGCTTTACGATTACGCAACGCCTGACTCACCAAAAAGCGGTCATCTCTTGGTTCTGTGCATCGTTTTCTTCCCGAACCGGGTCTTCTTTTGACCGAACCAGTCTCTTGATACCGTTGCCAAGTCCTCTGGACAGTTGAACGACTCACATTTAGCCGCTGAGACACGTAAGTTTGCGAAGAACCTTCTTCAAGTAGGGCTATAATTTTACCGGCCCTTATCGCATTATCACTCATATCAAAAAGTGGTATTTAATGTAAAAAGAAAGATTAAATTGTTTAATTTGCAGAAAATATCCAAAAAGTTTTAAAATATCGTAATCAGTTAAAAATCGTTTCAGCAATTCGCGCCATTAGTAAAGCAATTTTAGAATAATCCACAATAATCATTATTTTTCTTTTAATAATTTCAAATTTTAAATTTGGAACGTAAAGAATCATGCCAGGATGCTTCAAAAAACATGCCAATACATCGTCAAATTAACAAAACCTATTTCTTGTTCTTCTTCATTGAAGTAGAGAAAAAAATCTAAAGTGCCCGTTTTTTTTGCAAAAGAGTTTATATAGTTGAGAAGGCTAAGCAGATTATGATGAGTTTATGACGTACTCTCATGTGTGTCGTGCAGGTTTTTTTGCGCGTTGTATGAAGCTGACCTTCTGTATATCTATTTTGTGGTGGCGGTTAGCAAATTGAAGTAAGTGGGTGTCTTGCGAATTGCAAGTGGAAGTGGGCGACTTGTATTTCATTTGGCTTTGCCACTCTTGAAATGTCGTAATTATGTCATTTGTTTATCTTGGGGGCAAAGATTAGTAGGGATTCTTGGAATGAGGAACTCTTTGGATTTTATACAAGTGTCCCACCGCTGGCGATTAACGACAAGCGAGCAGAGATAGAACTAGAACGAGTTGGCGAGCAACGAGTCGAAGCTCGTGCTTGACGGTGACGTGCGATTACTCGCTGGTATGTGGATGTACCAAGGGTGAGTCTCTCAGCGAGTGTTGTGCCCGCCAAGCGAACGTCGCTGAGCAAGTACGCTCTTTGATAGTTCGTATCGTAGTACTCGCCGCGGCGGTGTGATCAGTCAAGGATCTCCTGGTAATATGTTCCTCTCTTTTAAGATAGTTAATTGATTCAGGCGTGACATGGCGGAAATCCATGATTAAATACAATAGTCAAACACGGAGGGGAAACACGTGTCGATTTCTTACAGGGTTTTTATGACTCTTTAGGAATAGTTAAGCGGAATGGGTTACTAAATATATCTACGTTTATTGTACTTTTCTCTCTTTTACCTACACGGAACCTATAATCCTTAGCTATAATCTTTTGTACATGTTGTTTATACAATTTTTTGTTGACGATAGATCAGGTGCCTTAAATCGTAGTTTCTGCCCCGCCCACAGTAAGTTTTGTTAACAGTGTAGGTGTTTATAGGAAAGTCTTGTTTTTTTTATCTCTCTCACTTCTTGGAATGTAACACCCACTTTAGTCCCCGTTCCTTTGATTGTTTGAAATACCAATAGCTAAACATGCACGAATGAGGCCAAAGACCCTTCTAACTAATCCAGCCAGTCTTTTCTGTATAAATAACACCGTAAAATCCTATACCCCATTTATTTTAGCATTAGACAAATAACGGCTAAATAACGACAGTGATTGTGTAATATTGTTTAAATAACTGCACTTTAGACTTATTTTTTTATTTTAAATGGTAAATATACTACGTTGCTTTGTATTTATTGAAATAACGTACGGGTGTTAACCGTTATTCGTCTAATTTTACCTACCTACCCTAACCACCCTACCCAGGGTGGGTAGCCTACCCTACTTACCCTACCTACCGACCTACCAACCTACCTACCTACCCTACCTAAAAACCTTCTCCTTAGAATAAGGAACACAACAAAAAAATAATTATCCGATTTGGTCCAGCCGTTCTCAAGTTTTGCGCTTAGGGATTCATTTTTATATTATAGAAGATAGATGGAGTATAGGTGAAGTGAGTTTTAAGTGAGGTGTCATGGGAGTGACACTATTAAAAGCTCACTTCACCTAAGTTTTCACGGTGAGATTTTTACAGCATAGATCGGCTGGTATACGAATGTCTTTAATAGTCATTGTTACAGCACGTAGACATCGAACTCACGATATTTATCTGAATAATATATATTATGACTACATACTGCAATCACTCGGGAGGCCTTTAAAAGTGGACATCAATTTAATTTATTAATAAGTTATATTTAGATGTCAATAAACGAAAATTAGTTCGAGGAACTTTCATATTTATACTGTGACTTAGATTTTGTCGTTTTGTAAGTTAAACAATTTGAACTGAAAACTGTAACACTATAAAATTAAAGTCAATATACACTGAAATCTAATCTAGAATAGATTACCAGTCTAGACTGAATAAAATAATAATAATAATAAAAAATAACGATTCCGACTAGCCTTAGTAATAAATTCTAGTAAATAAAACAACGACTTTGTTAGTTCAGGCTATGTTTTTTAATTTTATTCTATTAAGCTTCTCTGGGGGTACGATTTGCTGGAAAATAATACGATTAAAGCGGACTTCATTAAAATAATGTTTGTGAAAGATAAACGAAAATAATGTTGCTTTAAAAGAGCTTCTACCCTTGCATCGCTACCACAGATTACTACAGATGGATGATGGATTCACTTCGCAAAATCATGTAAATCAAAAGCGACTCTTGCTACGACACAATAAAGTGCAATTCAGGTCGCACAGCGCTAAGTAGGTACCTATAATTATATTAACCTAGAAGTTTCCTCTCTTTCTATCGCGCGGAGTGAACCGTCTGTAGTAATCTGTGCCGCTACCAACCTTGTTAGCTAGTCAAATTATCGCATAGTTCGTAAGAAAGGTAGAAATAATTATTGAATTTACATACAGACCATTTCACACTGTCGGAGGAGCTCGTGGCTAAGTAATAACAGCCGCACGGGTCGATCCATCAGGTTAAGCTGCGCTTGCCGGGGTTGATCCGTGGATGGGTGACCATCTTTACATACCGAGACTCCTCCGTGCTTCGGAAAGCACGTTAAGCCGTTGGTCCCGGCTGTCATTCGTGGATCTTTGACAGTCGTTACGAGTCGTCAGAAGCCCGAAAGTCTGACAACCAGTCTTACCAAGGGGTATCGTATTACCCAGTTACAGGGTTGTGGAGGTCAGATAGGCAGTCGCTCCATGTAAAATACTGGTATTCAGCTGCATCCGGTTAGACCGGAAGCCGACCCCAACATGATTGGGAAAAGGCTAGGCAGAATGAAATGACCATTTCACACTGTCTTTTATATCCGTAAACAGAATGGATCTCAGATGGCAAAAAAAATGTTTCAAGGGGAAATCACACATGTTATCTCACACCAAGAGTTGACTTCTCATTTTCAGCCCTTCCCTGGTAACAAAACATGAAAATATTCCTGTTTTTCCCTGAAAATGTATAGTGCGCCCAGGTTTTGCCAATAACTTTAATAGTACCTAATTATTTTATTTTAAAGGGCTATTGAGCTGCCAATCTATCCTAGAAAATCTTATCATGAAAACTTAGGTGAAGTAAGCTTGAAGTGAGCTGTCATTGTACGTGAGGCTTGACTGACACTATTGACAGCTCACTTCACCAAATTTTTCACGGTGAAATTTTGAAAGAATAGATCAGCTGGTCTCTAATATTAATATAATATTAATTAATATTATATTATATTAAAGAGCGAGTATTTAAATAAGTAAGTAATTAATTAATATTAATTATAATATTTGCCAAAAAAGGTGTAGACCTTCTTTGGTAAATATTTTCTCTCTATCTATCTCTTTCACTCGCCATGCCTATTTACCTAAGAATATGTTATCATCAAACGACCGCTCGCAGACACTTTACAATGTGGATGTCATTAGGGCCCATACTTACATACATATACCGTACATAGTTGTGTATAATGATGCTAATTCTATCTTAGACGGAGAGCTGCGAAGAGAATCATGGATAGAAATTATTATACACTTTTTTTTAAACTAAACTAGTGTGCACAGTACGAAGTACACAGTAGTACACTGTAGCACACTAGTGTTTAGTAAATGTACACAGTATACAGTACTACACAGTAGCACACTAGTGTTTTTTCCAAAACTAAATAAATAATCTCCATTGTCGTACGTATTCCTTAGTATTATACTTATGACCCTCTAACAGCTAGACCTCCACAACTAAGTACTCAAACCAACACTCTCCAGAGTCTATTCTTTCTCAGTCATCTGCCCATCAGATAGAGGAACTTCTAACGTTCGTGATCGTCAGCCTGTCACTTTTTATTGCCAGTGTATTGCTGATTCCAGCAGCTCTAAAAGGTTTAAACATAATAATTAGAGACTCAACATTTTTCGGGATACTAAACGCCCATAGACGTCCGAACAATAAAACTTCTAGTGTATACATACTACTTAAGAACCACATACCACAGATAAATAAAACTGAAGTGTCTATTTGTAATGTTAAAATAACAACTTTTACTAAATGGATATGAAAGTATATAGGTACGGTACTTTTAATAAAAACTATTTTTTTTATTTTTTCTATCTGTCTGTTTGTTCCGGCTAATCTCCGAAACGGCTGGACCGATTTTTTACTGGTAGATAACTGATACTTTTTGAAAAATAATTAGGGTAAACGCGAGAGAAGCCACGGGTAGCAGCTAGTAAAAAATAAAAATAAAATAAAAACAGAAAGGCCAAAAGCCTCGTATCTCAGCATTATGCTGTGACAATTAAAAATAAGGGTCGCAGCGCGGGTATTCTGATAGGGCCCGCTGTGACGTCACGGACAGATACAGAAATTAATAATTTACACCCACATTGCGCCAGATATGTTTACGTACCATGTAATAGTGGGCGAGACTTTTGTCTATTTTTGAGTAGGTAGTACCTACACAATATAATTTAAACTTAACCAAAACACGAACCAACATAAGGCGACTTTACAACCTTCATACATCGAGGGCCTAATTTCTCAAGCCATTGAGCCCGCGGCTCTGTCGAGGCGAGCATTCTGTCAATCGTAAAGTCATGCGTCCCAAATGTTGTTCACTCCTTCCTCACCTGCCATTACGGGCTCTTTGTCATGTTAACGTATTGTGTGCTTTACTCCTGACTTTGGAGAGGTTTAGAAGTCGACCTGTAAGTATCGATTTTTTGAATGTATTGAAGCGTATTAGGTTGAGGACAATTTTGGAACTTGCTTTATGATTGGCCTCGTGGTTTTTCCCTATGGGGAAGCGAGTGGAACATTTGTTGTTTCGGGTTTGGATGTTTGTGTCAAGATATCTGACTAGAAACATGATAAACATGGCGTTATAGAGGTATGAGGAACAGGGTGTAAAGTTCACTCATCCTCTATAGAAAAGCCGTCCGACCAGACGGATGTTATGTCTGGTGGGCAACTGCCCTACGATTGGTGTTGGGACGTTGTATATATACTCGTCGCGCGGTAAACTCAGCTTGCGTGATGCAGGATTTGGCGTGACGCCAGTGTGATGTGTAGTTCGCATGTGGCGTGGTAGATGCCGCCACAGCGTTAGACATTGGGCCACGACCTTTTACCTCCAGGAAGTTTCTTAAAACAAAAGGCAACCAAGTTATTCCTGATCATCGTCAGGAATAACTTACAAGTAGGTTTCATCATTGCTTGCATTGTATGAAAGTAGCTTTGTAGAACCTGCGAATTCATTGGAGACTTTTGTTCCTGGGACGCTCATAGAAAAGAAACTTGGCAATAAGTACCCTTAGCTACCTACTTCCTATTTAAAAATGTAACAAGTTTTTTTTTACTTAGATACAAGAAAAATTCCTTTAATTATTCTTTCTCAAAATATTCCTAATACTCCCTAAGTCCTTAAAACCAGGGACCGAAAACCTTAATAAATTACGGTACAGGTATCGAAGATTTTGGTTACTTCTACGACTAAGGTTACCGCTATCTGGGTAACCCAAGAAGAAGAAACATGTTACCTCGTTTGGTTTTTACACACACGATGGAGGCGATGCGCGCCCTTTGACTATAGGCGATTATCACACTGCCACGCATCACGCTGCATGTTGCGTGTCAACGCACCAACGTTCGTACTACATGAACGCGCGTGGATGCATTTTCTGTGTTGGACTGTACATGTTTTCTATACAAACGGAGATGCTTTCACGCAACGTTAGAACACGCATTCAAGCGCTACGCTGCGTGGTGCGTGGCAGTATGATAATCGCCAATGCCGACGGCACGTGTAAGATGGAGGTAATTTTTATTTCGGTAACCGGTATTGATAAAGGTCGTTATAAAAAGGTAACCTTTAAAAATACCTGTAAAAATATAAATATAAGTACCTATTGTAACCTAAAAATACCCGTTTTGATTATACCGGTTTCGGTCCCTGCTTAAAGCTAATAAATCACAAAGTTTCACACATTATTAACAATTTATTAAAATAATTCCTAGTCAAGCATAGTTTACAGCGCTCTGCATTTAATTACAATCAGACTGCACAGCTGCACACTTTAATTACATTATGCAGAATGTCAACGAAGAGGAGAAAATCAGAAAGATCCTTCGATTTTATCGACTTACTTACAGTGAAATATGCTTAAATACATTATACAAGCGAACACTAAAATAAATCATATTAAAAAAAAAAAAAAAAAAAATATTATTAATATTAAAAAAATCGTCCGCATAGCATGCAGTAATGAAAATTGTGGACTACGATATAATAGCACTAAAGCGAAAATTAAACACTTCCAACTAAAACCATTGTGATTTCTTTATGAAAGGTGTAGATAAGGATATTACTGGAAATCAATATCATATCATAATAACACAATAGGGAAGAGGGCTCATAGCAAAATAATAACAGCCGCTCGGTTCAATCGAAGGTTGAGCTTCTCTTGCCGAGGTTGGTCCGTGGATGGGTGACCTTCCATTACATCTGAAAGCACTTTAAACCGTTGGTCCCGGCTATCATTAAATTGTAGATCTTTGATAGTCCTTACCGGTAGTCAGAACTCCGAAATTCTGACAACCAGTCTTACCCAGTACCGGTTGTGGAGGTCAGATAGGCAGTCGCTCCATGTAAAATACTGGTATTCAGCTGCACCCGGTTAGACTGGAAGCTGACCACCCAACATCGTTGGGGAAAGGCCAGGCAGATTGCTGATTGAATTGCTGGTGTTTGAGAAGTTGAGATTTTGCGCAGAAACGGTTTGAGTGAACCTTCTGCCTCTCTTATGTCCAAGTGGCTACAACAGTTTCATGCTCTAAGTTGCAGACACTAGTAGTTTTTATGTTTAACTTACTATGTTGTAGGCAGTTGTTAATTTCTGACATTTCACTAAACAACTTTTCAGATGCAGTGGTCTGTTCGCTTGTGTTTTGCATAATGTTATTGGAATTCTTTCTGCCTTGAGCATAAGCAATACACGTTCTTTGAGTATTTTTTAACTTAGATTTTTTGAAATACAATATTTTATAGTTTTTTTAGAGGCGGAATGGTATAAAACATACCTATTATGTACAAAATATTGTTAACATTTTAAAAGAGTAAGTGTGAAGCTTCTTGCCCAATCTTCTCTAAACGTACCATTTGGACCAACTAGAATCAATGACATTTTTTGTAAATATTGACGTTCAAATTTTTTTTCGTGCCTTTTTATTTTATTAATTTGGGGGAAAAAACAGTTATACATTACAGCATTTACAAAAAGTAGTTATATTACAGTCGAAAAACGCACACACTATTAATAATTAATCCACGAAGTGACATCGGAGTATGAAAACGAACGCACGTTAAATGAAAAAAAAAAGTGGGTACCTTATATGTGCCTATTTGAAATGAGACCGACTTAGTTCGAATTTCACTAATGAAACTAAACGCGATCAGCACATGTAATCTGAGTTCAAGAGTTGTCAGTGTCAATATTCCAAAAAAAATAATGACACTGATAGCTCTTAAACTTGGGCCGCATTCCGAATTACGCCATAGTCGCTCACAGCGCTCACATGAATAATTTACGTTCCGATTTAGATATTACGGTTATAACAGCTGAGGGCTTTCATCAATTCGGAACCCTCGTGAACGCGCTTACAGTGCTCGCTCAATGTCAAAACATAAAATATTACCAAATTGTTTGTGTATACACTACAAATTCTTCTTCTTCTTTGGTCAGGTGGTGACGGTAGCCAGAAGCACAATTTCAAAAATGCCACGTCAGTTTAAAGATATGATGCTACTCAAAACAACACAGACAACTGTCATTTTTGATAGCGCTCAAGGTGATATTAATAAAGGCATGATCGGCGTTATCGCAAGATGGCGCATCTCTTGACGCCATCTATGAGAATTCACGGGACATAGTTATCGCGCTAACGCTTATTCGGAACGGGTGTTAGCACATTCAAATCGATTACATCGTAACTCGGAACGCAGCGTCAGTTTATGTGCTGATCGCGTTCAGTTTTTATTAGAGAAATTCACCCTTCGACTTGCAAGCGACATTCAACCATAGGATGGAAATGCAATTACAATTTCAACTATACCCAAACAATTTATTGAAGTAAGGCCTATGTTAATAAATAATTAATCATTGTTTTTGCAATCAACATTATTTTGCAAAACTCGCTTCGGTTTCGACAACGATTAATACTTATTGACGCACCTTTGAGTAAGTTTAAATCATTAAACTTTCAGAGGTAAAAAGCCCAAGTTAACTCAAGTAATCTCTTAAGTTAACCAAAGTTTGTGTAGCAAGAAACATTTGACTCATCGCTTTGTCAAATATAAACATGTACTGTTAATTATTTTGATTAACACTACGTCAACATGTCTCTTGGAGCATGTAATTATAAGTTTGCGATTGGGAAAGTTTGAATTATTTAATAAAAATGTCGTGTCGGTGCGAGAAGCGTAGTTTATGTCGTAGTGAAAAAACTCCCTCCCGTTTACGGCTTGCGTGCGACATGCGCACGCGCCACCTGTTTCCCGTATTCACTTGAGCATGTGGCTCGAGGACACGGGCTATCCAGTCATTATTGTTGGTGATTGGGCAGACTGCCCAGGAAATGTCAGACGTTCCCACTTTCACACACTTCGCTTAACTTCTTTAAGCGAAGTGTGTGAATGTGGGAACATCTTTCAATCTTTCAATGACCCCAAATAATATAATAAAGGTCAGTTATTTTCAATAATTCAATAATTATATTTCAATATAAATTATATAAAAAAATAGACTATAGGTAGGTACTGCTGTGAAATTGACGCAAAATGCGTAGCTAAAAACATAATATGGTTGCCAAAAGATATTTGACTTGTTTTTTAGAAGTGGATTTTCAATAATATTTGATTCACGAGTACGTCCTACGTCAGGGGCAACACTTTTACCTTGAACTAGCCAGATTTGCCATAGAATACGAGGCCAGCGTATAATGGTTTCGTTACCACTGACTTGCGGTCGACCGTGGCCTACAGAATCTAGTCAATACAGCCTTCTGCTAGAGCCACACTTGCCTGCAACATAGGAAAAACTTGGCACTCTCCAGGTGGCTAGTATTTAATTCAAACTGCACTTTATTCTGTCGCTCCTTTTAATTAAAGATAAATTAATCTTTCAGATGTTAGCACTATTGAAGAACTGTCCTGTTTATCTTGTTTATGATGAAGAACATTTTATTAATTATTTATTTGTTTGGAACTATGATTTTTCCCTATAATGTAGTATTCAGGTATATGTTATCTGATTTATAAAAAAATCTGCAATATCCAATACGAATTTAAAAAGTTTTATGAGAGAATGATTTTAATATTTAATGATAATAAATAATAATAATGATATAATTTTATAAGTTTTTATATTTTATAATGTTTTAATGATTTGATTTTTTATTTTATCTGCTGTTATGCCAATAATCGCATTTTTCTTTCTTTCTTTATTTAATTTTGACAGTTTGTTTCCACACGCAGTCCTATGAAAAACTTATGATTAAGGACACCGTTCGACTATTTTCATAAAGGGTCAAATTAAATTATCTAGCGTAACTCCGCACATATAATGATACGTCATTCTCAAAATTCATTCATAATTTCAGCCGAAAGACGTCCCCTGCTTGACATAGGCCTCCCCCAACGTGAATAGGTATTGATATATAAGCATGATAAAATGAAAAAGAAGTTAATTTAATGAGTATTTTTTGGAGTCGTAGTAAATTATTATATTTTATAAAGTTTGTTAATATTTTAGCCCTTGACAGTAGGAGTAAACTTGACGGGGTTGGATCTGAGTCTTCCGAGTGTTTTAAGATTGATAATGTCAACGATCCGTATCGTGTTTTGTTCTATTTCCTTATTGGCCCCGTAATCTAGAGAGGTGCGATTGAAATAGTGATGGGAAATAAAATTTCTGTAAACCTACCTTTTCGTCGGAAATTATCAAATAACTTCTCCAGCACGGGTAGCATAATCACTATCATTAACAGATTGTGATTGTTTATCTGTCATTTTGTCTATTCTTCCGTCGACAAAACCCGTTTCTACGGTGTTCATGCTACGCGTGCAGCTCTTGGCGGAGCGGGAGGGCTTGTCAGACTCTTTCTGACTTAAACCCATCCGTGTTCCTTCAGTGTGTGTTGCCGGGGGCCACGGTAACCGTTTCGGACTTTCCCGAGACCCTGGCAGGTTTCGGTGGGGTCAATTTCATCACCTTCACTACAAAAATTATAAAAGCTCTTGCCAGTGAGGACATTGCCGACTTCTTTGCACCAATTCAACACAACAACACAAAAAATGGATTCCTTGTTCCATAGTCTTTAACCATCATCATTATCGTAACCAACCAGTACGCATCTCGTAGCTTTCTTAAGCATTTTCTCCTCCTCATCCCTGCTAGGTGAGACCCGATCACACCGGGTCAGTAAGTGACAGTTACCATGGGGGGGGGGGGGGCAGACGGGGGCCAACCAGCATCGAAGATGTCGACTCCTGTTTTCACTGAAATCTGTAAGTAAAATATAAAACATCCACTACTTTCTTCATTGTTTTTCCACAAGAAGCACAACACTACTGCCGATTCTAAGAAGGTTTACCGTTTATCGTTTATTTAACCCCAGTTACCTTGGGGGGGCGGGCAGACGGGGGCAAATCAGCATCGGAGATGTCGACTCCTGTTTTCACTGAAATCTGTAAATAAAATATAAAACATCCACTACTTTCTTCATTGTTTTTCCACAAGAAGCACAACACTACTGCCGATTCTAAGAAGGTTTATCGTTTATTTTTGTGCTCGAGTTCCAAGTATGGAGGCCTCAGGTTAACGGAAATGATTCGATATTGGTAAAATTCGAGGAAAGAATCTTCGCATCGTCGTTTCATCAGTAATACGGACTTTGATGGCCGGATTATGTAATGATTAAGATTAGATTGTGTTTTGCTTATTGATGCGTAATTAACCTTCATTTTTGCGATAAGCAGAAATGTTATTTTGGGTAATGTTTTACTTTACTTGAATAATTATTACCTGTACACACAATTACGACCTTCAAAAAGGCTTGTTTTCGAGTAGACCGTATACATCTGAAGGCTAATTCCCGCAATGTCATCTCAGCTTGTCAAAAATGTAGGAAAATTAGACGGATTTTTGACAGATTGAGATTAGAATGCAAACGTTCGGAATAATACGGAAATTGCCAGTCTCATATTGTCGTCATCTTAAAAAATAAATAAAAGCTAGACAAGGTTAAATTCAATTAAGAATAAGAATAATTAATTATTGGTCCATTGTTACAAAATAAATGTTTGATGTAAATTGATGGCCTGAAACACAGGTTTTCATAAACCTAGATCAGGCAGGTCTACATTACAGTTACAATAATAATTTCCTCGATTGTAATTATTTAAAACTTTCCTCACGACATGTGTTCCTCAGTCGCCCACATGACAAGCCCATACCATGACAACCGATATCCACACAACTCTTCGGTCACTGACAGAATGATGTGGGACGAATCTTCTTTGATTCTACGATTAGCCTATTTATATTAGCGTAAAGGTTCCAAAGTAAATAAATATTTTCATTCATATCGCTAGATATCATATTAAAATAAGGTAGTATGTAGATATTGATTCAATCATATTGTATTGGCGTAACTATAATAGATTTCGCGTTTACATACGCGACATGTTTATTTTGTGACAAAAGCTTCTGATAAATCTGCGTAAAAATATGTTTACAGATTCGATTTTCTGTTTGGATGTTTCCTTTATGATATTTTTTTCTCCCCTTTGCCTATTTCTAAGATATTTTCAGTCTGTTGAAGGTAGTCGTATATTGTACGACCCCTAGATTCTTTGAAGGGATTCTGGCTCTAAATAGTGCTGTCAAATGAGATGTAGAATTAATGTAAAAATACAATTTGGATTTTATGTAGTTGAAAAAGTATATTAGGAATCGAAATCTCTCATGTAAAAATACAAAAAATAAACTACACTAAAAATAACTTATCAATCAAATTAATGTATCCATTAAATCCTTTGATATTTACATTCGTATTATTCATACTAATCCATACCTATTATTATTATAAACAGCTTTAGCCTGTGGCTTCGTCAGCGTGGAGGTCGGAAATTATCCCATGGGAACGCACTACCTGGATAAAAAGTATCCTATATCCTAACCCAAGTCATGGTGTACCGATAAGCCCAATCCAAACCCGTTCAGTCGTTTTAGCGTAAAAGCGTAACAAACTAACAAACTCACATTCGCGTTTATAATATTAGTTAGGATTAGGATTTGAAATTAACTGTATCTGTCTGTCGGTAATCGTTTCAAAGAATAATTCATTTCAAAGTCTTTATTTCACACATGAGTCCATAGTGTTACTATCAAAAAAAAAATGATGCTATTGCGGTTGCTCCGTTCCTACAGTGCATCTGCTATGTTCGCGCAGAGACACGTTCATGGCTTCCATGCCATAATTAGATATAAATCTGCCTCATTGCTCTGCAGAGCGGGCGAGCCCCAACTCCATCCTGAAAATCCGCTGGGAGATATGACTCTTTGATAATGCATAGCATTATTAAGGGCCTAAAAGTCGTCAAATTGCTTAGCAAGATCCGCCGTTATATCGAAACTAGGCTGCAGCATTAATTTTGAAATAAATATATGAAGTTGAGGATTAATGTTAGCGACTATGTTAGCCAAAAACACGATTTCATAAAAATTTAAAAGTTAAACCGCTGCTATTAAGAAAATACTTCAAATTAGATCATGAAACTTGACACACTAACTGAACTAACTATAAAGCAGCGGCTATGTTTTTTATTTTTTTTAAATTACCATTATTTTCGCCGTAAAAAGCAATTACCTAAACTTTTGCCGATTTGGAGCCGCCTCTGTCTCGCTCGCACTCAGTCCGCGAGTAGTATGGTGCGAGCGAGAAAAAACCTGACGTTGTGTGCTCTCAGAACAATCTTGTCGCAAAGTATATATAAGCTAATAAGCTACTATATTAAGCTTTACTAACATAGTCATAAGATTTCTGCTTACTAACTCACTATGGATGTTACTTGTCTGAAATAAAGGTTATTTTATTTTATTTTTATTTTTTGGTTTAAACTCGAGACCTGGCTGACTTGGCAGTCTGACGGTCACACCACTAGGCTATTACTGCTGTTAAAAGCCCGGTAGAGGGGTTTACGGTTTGGTACACTGACATTTCTCCAGTACAGTTTCAGTCTCATATAACAAGGGGCGAGTCTATTGTCATGAACTGGCACAAATCCAGTCTCTGGACTGCTATTGAAAAGTTCCAAATGAAAAAACATAATAACACTTTGCCGAACCTGAGCATCAAACCTCACAATCAGCAGTTGACTATTTTCAGTAGCAAAATGTCGATTTGTTGGCAACGACACTACCAGCCGCACTACCAGTAGTGCCGTTGCCAATTAACGACACTACCAAGCTTACATTGTACAGTCAACACAGAACCTTTTGGACTAACTATTCTACTAAATGTCGACTGCTGACATGAGGTGCAATTTTCTTAACGTTCCGATATCTAAGAAAAATGTGAAAGACTTCTTCAAGAATCGTCTTGAAAAACCATAATTAATTCCGTTGCTATTACAAAAGCTATTGAATTGAAAGTCAATTTGTTTTTCATTAGAGACGTGATTGAAATATTAATATAGATACAGACGAGCATTGATCCAAGGTACGTATGTATGCTTAGGTATTCGGTACTAGCAACCTTGATAATTTCATTATAGATAAATTGCAGCGAAGCTTGATTATAAGATTCAATATTCTGTTCGTGCAATTTCAGATCATGGCTGCAATTTGGCAAGAATATTATAAACAAATATTATTTCATTTATTAGTTCATTTATTTAACACTAGCTTTTGCCCGCGACTTCGTCTGCAATCCAGGACGAAAAGGTTCTGCAGGTCATGGTATATCCATGTGCCAAATTTCATCCAAATCCGTTCAGCCGTTTTAGTGTGAAAGCGTAACAAAAACAAACGCACTTTCTCATTTATAATATTAGTAAGGATTCTATTGTATTATTTACATAGTTATTAATAACATACTTTTCTCATAGTCTATTAACAAACCATTTAGATTTATCATAATAAAACTGCATTACCAAATACACATTTCGCCAGTCATTTTTAGGGTTCCGTACCCCAATGTTGCCAAACGGAACCCCATTACTAAGCCTCCGTATTATTATTTTTTTTTCTTTGAGTAGGTTTATACAAACACTTTTACACGTCCATCACATGTTTTAAAACTAGATGAGGTCGGCGTTTCCTATCTGACTACTCTGAGAAGAAAGGCCGAAACAAACTGAGAGGTCACAGTCTCTTTTAAAGTTCAGACATAATCTTGGTCAGATCATGTGAAGAATATGTAGATTCGTGTCTGAAGTGGTCTTTTGAGGAAAGAACGACACAGATTGAGTGGACCTGTCCAGTCAGTGCACGCATTTGTCGGTAATCGTGCAGCTCAACTCAGAAGTCAAGGAGCTCAACGATTCGACGAACAATACCAAATAAAGGACATTTGGGTAGGCCGCATATAGTACTCAAATTGCCAGACCATGGTCAAAAGTAACTAAGAAAAGAAAAATCAATGACCCACATAGTCTTCACATTCACAATAATAAACAAAATAAAAAAATGTTGTCTGTCAACGGGCTATATCTCATCAACCGTAATAGAAAGACAGTTGAAATTTTACACGGATTGTGTATGTCAATTGCCGCTATAATAACGAATAATATGCCACCACCACTCCCACCATAATTATACCATTTTTTTTTTCTTTTTCGAAATAAAATAAAGTCTAAAACTAAAGCGAACACAGAAAAAAATTAAAACTTTTTACAAAAAAAACCAACCATCTTCCAAAAAAAACACTACAGCAGTCGAAAACGCCATGTTTTTGATACTTTAGCACTTCAGTTCAATAACAGCTAGAGTAAATACCAAAGACAATGCTCACCAAACACCTAACTTAGCCCCAGTTATTTCTCCAAGCGACCATTGATTCAATTAACGGTCCTCCCTGAACTGAAGTTATTTCGTTAAACTTCTACTAACACTAATTGTGAACAAACTCAACTTCACCTGCTTTCAGTCTCCTAGGAGATCGTCGAGGAGTTTTAATTTTGTTAGGTTAACTGATGAAGTTATTAATATGAAATTTTATTGTGGTCTGTGGACAGATTACAGGGTAGTTAGATAAGTGAGTATTTTCCGTAGTTGCCCCCTTTCCTTTTCCCCCTTTTTCATCATCGTGGTAGAATGTATAGAACTAACAAAAATATAAATCCAATAATGTAAAACTACATTCTGACAAATAAATAAATTCTGATTTTTATTCTGCCCTTACCTCAATTTACTTGGGGTCAGGGTAACATGTATTATTCTTCCATACTTCTTTATTAGTCATCATCTCAGTAGTCACCCCCTTTCTAGTCATACCCCCCTACTTCCTTAGGCCGAAATCTATAAACTTAGTACGGCTCGTAACGGTCTTACCGTGAGGTTAAAAAAGTGTCATAAAATATTTACTTATGGAAATAAATATGAGTTCATTTCATTTTCAATAGTACATGATACAGAATTATGAAAAAACATACATAACATCACGCCTGTATTCCCCGAAGGGTTGGGCAGAGGTGTACCTTAAGTACACCCACATTTCGCCAGTTATGTTTAAGTTCCATGTAATAGAAGGCGAGCCTATTACCATCAACCGGGCTCAAATCCAGACTTCTGGCTGCTACTGAGAAATTCCAGATGGAAAAACCCAATAACACTTAAATAGTAATAATAATAATGACAAAAGGTATAAGTAGATAAAGTTATCTAGAATCAGTTAACAAGGTATTCTTTCACAATCTTTTCTTAAAACTAGACAATTATCACCCAAAAAGTTACACAAAAGACTTCATAACTTTTTCAAAAGACATCGAAAAGTTCTTTATTTTTTAGACAATCGGTCGAAACGAAGTGGCTCGAACAAAATGCGATTTTCAAGTAAAATGAATTTGTCTATCGATGCTTGAAAGGTAAGGGAAGGAACATTGGAGAATTTCGTTATCCAATCGGATGTGCTAGGAGTATCACGGGTGATTTCTTTGGGTAAAGTAGGTATTATGGGTTCCATTACTTTCTTGTTCGTAATTCGTCAACCTAGGATTATGATGGATCATTTAGCTCACTTCAAATTAATGGTTGAGCTGAATGGTGCTGATCCATGGGTCATGTTCGTGAACGGGCGCCGTCAGTTGGGGCTGGTCATCTCTTAGCTGCCATGGCTTATTTTAATTGTTTTTTTATGACGGACGCTTTTATCATGCACGTTTTTCTACATTGTTCTCAATATTTTGTGACAATTTTTTGATTTAAAAGAGTGTCCGTAGAGTTTCTTGTCCGTTCTTCTCCATAGGCACCTACTACGCTTTGGAATGGACAACTAGTTTCATATTTCTGACTGACAATTCTAAAGTGCCTGGAAATGGTTTAATTGAAATAAATGCTTTGAGTTTGAGTTTGACACGTATCCTGTGATCGAATTAGGTAGATTTTTCATAGTGAACGTAGATTCATGTTTAAAGTCAAAGTCAAAGTCAAAGTCAAAGTTTTTTTAATGCGATTTTTGGTGATACAACAGGGTCTTAAAAATATTTAAAGTAGCTCAAAAATCTACCTTATAAGGCATGCATTGTTAGGTGACAATATTACAAATTAAGTTAAACACTACTCGAAACATAATGAAATAATTAAGCTAAGCTAAGCTAAGCTTGTGACTAAGTAATAACATCCACACGGGTCGATCCATAAGGTTAAGCTACGCTTGCCGTGGTTGGTCCGTGGATGGGTGACGATCTTTACATATTGAGACTCCTCCGCGCCGTCGACAAAACCCGTACCCCGTAAACCCGTTTTTTATTGTAGTCATGCAAAGCGTACTGTAAATATGCTAGTTTCTTCTATATTCCAGCAATGTCGTATTTATCAATGCTACACAGAAGTTACAACTCAATAATGATATTCCAAGAAAACACATCCTTTCACGACATTTAAGACCTCTTCACATAAAAGCAAGTCACACAGACAGTTATACTGACTCAAAGAGACCCTTACATTTACGCTACGTTTGAAAGTGTATCTTAAGATGTGGGATGTGTATCTCAAGAGTGCGTCATTATGGTTGCTCTAGTTTTACTTAGAATCGTAATTTTTACGTTTTTGATGTGTGTTCTACAAAATGTCTCCAGTATCGTAGTTTCAGGAAACGAATGCAACTTTTTTTAAAGAAGTTCAACCAAATACTAAGCAGGGGTAGGGAGGGAGGGAGGGAAGGGACGTTCAATGTGCGACTGCTCAACGTGGGGTATTGGGTTCGATCCCCAAACTTGCGCATTGGATTTTAGTTAGCAGATTGGTCTGGCTTTTTCAAAATCAAAATCAAGTCATTTATTCAAACTAGGCTGAGAATCAGCACTTTTCGAACGTCTGACGTCGACGACGCTGAGTCAATACAACCTAGTAAAACAGACGCTTTGATATTAAACAACAAAATCATTTCCCCTAATAAAGATGAATAAGCTCTTTCCACAATTAGAAAAGAGATTTTTTTTTAGCCAACCCAGCAAAATACCTACTCACCCATTATCTTTAACCACGTAATAAATGACCATCCACAAAATAAACCTAATGGTCAATATATTAGGTAATATGGGTTATTTGTCGAGTCAGTGGCAATCTTATATGATTTACTACGGGCCGGAACATCATGTAAGGAAAACTAATGAAAAGTAATAAAAATGTGTTGTTGTAGAATGTAGGTGAAGGGAAGATAATATATGATTATATTAATACTAATACTAACTCTTTCCTCTCAAATATGAGTATATTATTACTTAGGTTCATGTAGTGTATTTATGTTTATATAGTTAAACTTTATGTATTTATTTAAGTATATGTTAATTTTCTTGCGTTTATATGTAGTAAGTATATTTAATATTTTATTTTTAAGCTTCGCATAATAATGTTTTTCTCTTCTTGTTCTCACACACTATTGTCTACATTTCTTCCTCATTTCTCCTTTCGCAGGTCTGCTGGAAGAAATTTCTTAAGAAATAAGCAGTACCTTTGTACTCATATTTTAATTATGTTGTTTTTTTTGTTGTATTTTACTGTGTGTACATAAATAATAAAATAAATAAATAAATAATATTCATTTGTTTTTAGAAATATTAGAAATTAGCTGCGAAAAGGCCCGTGCTTAGCAGTAAAATAGTTCAATATTGTTGCATACTTTTATACTTCAAGTAACAAAATTACCAGTGCTCGTTGACCCCAAAAACATCATCAAATCATCAAGTCGTCTGAGGAGTTTTGCTAGCCAATTTAATTTGACCCTATAGATATTAATGTAATTTTTTTTTTTAGGTTTCGACACATATTTATATTTTTGTTGGCCTCGATTTTAAACAATCAGTTTTGGAAATATTTGGGTTTGTCGAGACCTGAGCGATATTTTTTTGGAGAATAAATTATCCATTAAACGTCAGTAACCATCGAACATAAAACATGTATAGTTTCTTTGAAAGTCATAACTTTTATTCTTCTGAGAACCTTTAAAATATTAAATTTTTCTGCAACTTTCCTTTCTACGAACTCCAGCAGCCATGAAGTAAGAAAAAATAAGAAAACTATCGACAGCACTGTACCCCAGTTTATTAATAATGACTCTATTACATGGGCCTTAAAAATAACTGGCGAAATGTCGGTACCTATACATCTGCCTAACCCTTCGGGGAATACAGGTGTGATGTTATGTTATGTTATTTTTCTGACATTGTTATCGTTGTATCATTGTTGTTGTTTTTGTCTTTACCCCTTTTTGTTTGTTTTATTTTTTATCTACTGTATGTTATATTGTGTGCCTTTTAGTCTGTGTTACATAAATGTATTTTCTTTCTTTCTTTCTTTATCAAAATATGTAAGACTAGCTTCTACCCGCGTCTTCGTCTGCGTGAAATTTCGGCCCCCGGGCCTGCCCGCGTCGTATACCATCGCCCGCCCGCGCTATTACTTCGTTTTCGCTTAGCGTTCTTTCTGTTTTTTTTCGTTTTTCTCGGCTCCTAAGGGTCGTAGCGTGATGTTACATAGCCTACCATAGCCATACCTTCCTCAGGAATTGGTCTACCTAATAGTGCTCCCACACTGGCTGTTAAAAATGTTTATAAACATTTGCTAACTTTACTAATGTTACTAAACATTTTTTAACAGCAATGTGGGCACCATAGGGTTTATTTATAAACGTTGCTTAAAGTTAAGTAATGATTAGCGACTGTTTAACCATACATTTTTGACGTTTGAACGTCAATTAACTTTAAGCAACGTTTATAAATAAACTCCCATATCACAAAAATAATTTTTCAAATTAGGTAGCTCTTTATAATATTAATTATAGACTAGCTTCTGCGATTTCCTCCGCGTTATATTTCTTGTTTTAACATAAAATATATATTCAGTCGAATAAAAATGTAGCTTTCCATCAGTAAAGATTTTTTTGTAATCAGCTATCTAATTGCATAATACATTTTCGTAAACGATTAAGACTAATCTGTTAATTTTTTACAGTTCCAACATTCATTGCGTTATTTACGTTGTTGAGTAGATTTTTTTTCGAACATGAAGCAATAAATCTGTCTCAAAACTATTCAGATTGTGATTGATCGTATATTACGAAATTGTAAAATGCACCCAGTTTAGTATTTCGAATCTAGACGTTACGTTTTCAAAAAAGAAGCGATTGTGGAGTCGGTGGCAAAAACCAAAAGACAAAACCAAAGCCGACTTCCGAAAATAACGTTATTTTTCACTTTTTTGTGTTTTTTTTATGTAAGTAAAAAAAGGTTTTATTTAATTCTTTATAATACTAGTTTAGATTTAAGTAGCGTTGTCGTTAAGAGGGCGCTGCGAATGAGCTCCTCAGGTCGAAAAAAGTGTTATTGAGTTTACTTTCCTAATGTTAACGTACCTAATAGACACGTATTCACCTCATCAATGTCGCGATAACTAAGGTAACGTAAATAGAAATACACTCTATTCTCAGAAAGAAATAAAACGAATAAAGCACGAGTAAAAATACACGACCTACGTCCTAACCTGCACCTAGTAGTGTCAATAAATTCTCTACTAAGGCACCTGTCCCACCACCAGCGATCAAAGTCAAAGCATTTATTTCAAATAAACCAATTACAGGCACTTTTGAATTGTCAAGGGGTCGGTCAGTCAGAAAGATGAAGCTAGTTGCCCATTCCAAAGCGTAGTAGGTACCTATGGAGAAGAACGGGCAAGAAGGCAAGAAAGTCTCGTGCAGACTAGCGCCACGCGACGGAGCGACGCGGTGACGCTACTCTAATAATACAATTTCATAAGCTACGGCTACATTGTCGCGATATGGCGAACAACACTTTATGCGCTCTCTGTTGTACACCGAGACGTCGAGCAGTCTGATGTAGTTCGCGTTATCGCGACAATGTAGCCGTAGCATAAGAAAACTTCAAAGCTTGTACACACTGGCGCGACAAGGGTAGTGCTGCCTGTCGCGCCCGCGATATCCCGCCAGGCAGTGTGTACGAGCCGTCACGGTAGAACAATAACAATAACCGTCGCGCCAGTCTGCACGAGGCGTACCGAGAAGTGAGTAAACCTAGTAAATTATAAAAAATAAACCAATTACAGGCACTTTTGAATTGTCAAGGGGTCGGTCAGTCAGAAAGATGAAGCTAGTTGCCCATTCCAAAGCGTAGTAAATTCCTATGGAGAAGAACGGGCAAGAAACACCACGGATACTCTTTTAAATCAAAATATGTTCATAAATGTAATTCTTTTACTTACCCGGGAACTGCAATTTTTTGTACGTTTCGTGGGTAGAGAAAATCGTCTGTCGTCTATCGATAGCTAGTCGCCTCCTCGTTGCCGGTGTGACAGGTACCTAAACGGTAAATAAAGGACTTAAATAGTCGTAGGATGAAATAAAAATAGAATTGATCTGTAGTTACACTCAAAATAAAACGACGCCCACGACGGTGATTAAATAACACCTACTACGACCTACGACCTTTTGTTTTAGTTTTGTTTATTTATGTTCACAGGGTCGAAAAATCCAAGTGGAAGTGTAAATTTCTTGAAAATAATAATAGTAAAATTTTCTGAACTGTTCAGAATATCCCAGTTTTTAATTTTTTACCTCATTTGCTTTTGGACCACTACGTTTGAGATACCATGTATGTGTGTATGTTCCTTTGTGGCGCTCTAAGAGACCAATCAGTGAGTCGATTTCGATGATTCTTACGTCAATCGATTTATTTATTTTATTTATAAGTAACAAGACTCAATATGTTAGTAACAATATTACTTAACAACTATGTTAGTAAACTTAACATTGCTGTTAGCACGGTGAGCAAATTAAAGATTTGTGGACTGTATTTAGGCAATGGTTTAATGCCGTCTTGTTTTCCAAAAATATAATTCCCGGACTAACAATTAATGTTAAGTTTAAGAGACGAATATCGTCCGTCGCGGTGGAGTCCGTGGAAGCGAGTGGTCATCGGGCCGAGCCGTGTCGCCGCCGCGCCGCGCCTCAGCTTACCGATGACGCGTTGATCACGCAGCCTGCTCATGCAGACAGCGCGCAAGGCGTTGGGTTCGATTCCCAACAATTGCCCTATAGTTATGAGAATCCCTGATTTATCTCAACACCGACGTGGAAATCTTGCAGCGATGCACACAAACAGTGCAGTCTGCTCGCGACACACTTCAGTATACTATTGGGGCTGGCCCGCACCTGGCGCACCAGGGAAGCGCATCTTTTTTGCATCGTAGCGTAAAAGCAATCAACACGAGCATCAGCAAACATCCCTGATGCACTACAGAAGCGGAACAGTCCCATCAATACCCGGAACGCATTATTATATTGAACCCGGGCGCTGGCGAAGGCCCGAAGGGCGATTTGTCTCATCTTGTGATTGTCACTATAAAAGACATGACAGCAATCAAAATCCAATATGGCGACAACCAGACGCCATATTGTGAAAAATAAAATCATCGAACTATGTCATGTGGGGTGGGGTATCATTGAATAGGTCTTGGAATCATCTTTAATTTTTCTCCAATCATTTTTCATTTTGAATGACCATTTAGGATCTTTAACGATTAAAAGTTGGTTAGCAACCATTCGAACTTAAATTATCACAGCCGAATTCATGAGAAAGTTTTTAGGTTATTAAAATCACATTACGATCTCAGGAGCTGAGGAAAGAAAAAGTTAAAAACGAACGCTGAGCGAAAACTTAGTAATAGCGCGGGTGGGCAATTTGATGCGACGTTGTGGTTCTTGGGCCGACGTGGACGAAGTCGTGGACAGAAACTAGTGAAGAATATTCTTCAGAGATTTATTGCTTTAACTTTGAAAATATAATATCAAATGGAAAGCAAATGGAAGTCTGAGGAAATCATACAAAGTTAGTCAAAGAGTTTGCAACGAGAAAATATATCTCCTTTGACCTTATTTAAACTAGATATCGGTTCTTAGAATTTCTTTAGAGTATTAAGTACAAATAACTTTATAAAAGAGTCTGAAGGTGGCTTGCACAGAAAGGCGTAGGTTTAATTCAAAGATATTACTTGGAAGAGGATAGTGAATGCAATAAGATACGGCTTTATTTAAATATAGAATCCTAACTAATATTATAATTAATGCGAAAGTGAGTTTGTTTGTTTGTTACGATTTCACACTAAAAAGGATGAACAGATTTTGATGAAATTTGGCACATGGTAGACCATTAGGGGAGACCAGGGATGAACGCAACAATTTGCAATTTTCTCATAATATCTCACAGAGCTTTTTAAATAAATCCAAATTCAAATTAGTACACAAGATAGATTGGTCTTTCAGCTATCTTATAATACAAACACACGGTCAAAATTTCAAAACTCACTTTGGAGGTATTTTTGTGGCACCGACTCGCTTCGTACACAACCTGACAGCACAGCACGGTGAGCGCAACTGAGGTGACGGGGGGTTCAAAATGGAGCACATTGGTGCGTACAGCTATCAGTGCAGCCAACATAATTCATTCAAAAACTCATTTGTTACGTTCATCCCGTGTTTCTTTTATACCTGGTCTCCCGTACCTGGATTAGAACATAGGATACTTTTATCCCGATACTTCCACGGGTTCGAGACTTATGCGGGGGAACACGCGGTGCAGCTAGTAATATGCCAAAGTGAGTTTTTTTGTTCGTTTGTTAAGCTTTCACACTAAAACGGAAGAACAGATTTGGATCAAATTTGGCACGTAGGTAGGACCATGACCTGGGTTACAACTTTTTATCCCGATATTGTTACGAGGTCAACACTTATGCGGGTGAAACGGTCGGGCGCACCTACTACTAGTACATTATAAGTCGTAGTAGAGGTCTTTGTGAAAAAGCTTGTCCTTGTTCTAGAACCATCTTTGCTTATTTGCAGCATTGATGACTTTAGGTTTAAAGCATAATCAGCCTACCATGTTCCCACAGCTGGGACACATGCCTCTTCTCTGTGACCAGGAGTGGGCCGTAATCCACCACACGGGCCCAGTGCCTGTTGGTAGACGTCACACGTCTTCGAATTTTTGATTCTAGGACATCCCGGTTTGCTCACAATGTTTTGCTAAAACTGTTTTTGAAAGCAGTGTTAATGAAATAATTTGAGGAACTCGTGGCTAAGTAATAACAGCCGCAGGAGTCGATCCATCAGGTTAAGCTGCGCTTGCCGGGGTTGGTCCGTGGATGGGTGACCATCTTCACATACCGAGACTCCTCCGTGTTTCGGAAAGCACGTTAAGCCGTTGGTCCCGGCTGTCATTCGTGGATCTTTGACAGTCGTTACGAGTCGTCAGAAGTCTGACAACCAGTCTTACCAAGGGGTACCTATGTATTACTCAGTTACTGGGTTGTGGAGGTCAGATAGGCAGTCGCTCCATGTAAAATACTGTTATTCAGCTGCATCCGGTTAGACTGGAAGCCGACCCCAACCTGATTGGGAAAAGGCTAGGCAGAATGAATGATGTTAATGAAATAATTTACACAAATTAAAGCGCCTATCAGGGTTCGAACCTGCGACCTACAAGTCGCGACCATTACCACTGGGCCACCACTACTCTACCCACTCTGTCTTTGGTTTTGAGGGGCATAAGTTTTAACAGGCACATAAGAGGTTTGTTGCATATTGATCATTTTAAATCATAAGTTGTCAGTTGCCCCTATTTAGAGATATGAGGAACAGGGTGTAAAGTTCACCCATCCTCTATTGAAAAGGGAGGATCCTCCGACCAGACGCGTGTCGTGTCTGGCGGGCAACTGCCCAACGTTTGATGTCAAATAGTCTTATATAAGTTTATTGCGCGGTAAACTCTAATTACGCGATGCAGGATTTGTGTGACGTCAGGTCTTTGATGCGTAGTTCGCTTGTGGCGTTGTAGATGCCGCCGCAAATTGTGTTATTATACAAGGTATTGCACTTACGGTCTATTCCAAAAGTGTACCCACAACAACAAATTATCTTCTAAAGCTTTGGATAATATTAACCTACTTTTATAATTGACTGTTCCAAGTATCATAATAAAACATTGTATTCACACAATAGGGCTCAATTCTCTCAACATCTGTAGCTATACTCTTCAACATACAATTCATATTCAATAGTCGATCCGAACATCCATCACAAAATGTAATATTACAATAAAAAGCGCCGTCTCACTTGCACACCGGATATTGGGTAGCACCCCGCCACCGGAAGGCAAGCGCTTGAATTTGGAACAAAGGGAAATCAGCGCCACCTAGCGGCGGGAAGTTGATGTCAGTGTGGATGTTTCATTGTTTGTTCTTTTACATGACTTTTAATATTGTTTGGTTTTCATAAGTACCTATGAGGAAAGTGACGCATAAATTGATAGGATGCTGCACCGGTTTTAAAAAGATGTGTCATCTACCTGCTTACTCAGTTAAATTCCGAAGAATGTGTTAAGTGACACGATCAAGAATATCGGACATCACTTTGGTAGCATTAAAACCTGACATAAATGCTTCAACTTTTCTTCTACACGGTGATTTTTAATTCATTGTTAACCTTTCATGGCGTGAAAGTAGTCATGACTATGTACAACTTTCACTATGAGACGAACTCTGAAATAGCTAAAAAAAAATCTGCTGTTTCATACAATAAGTTAATATTAAAAATTTAAATAACCCCCGACACAATCCAAGAACACTCCCACCAAGACACCTTTCAAACAAAAAAATAATAATCATAATCGGTTCAGCCGTTTGGGAGCTACGATGGAACAGACAGATACACAGAACACCCCTCTTTTTCCGTCGGGGGTTAAAAATGCAATATTTACCCGATGAAAATGTATGGAACAGACGTTTCTTTTTTTGGTTTTTGGTATTTGTTATTTGTAAATCTTGTGTAGAATAATTGAAGCGTAGAAATAGATATTCGATATCAAACAAGTCTGCATTTAATATTTACGTTAATAATCTTTACAGTTCAAAAGAAAATGTCAGGTTATACAACCGATACGATTCTCAGAATATGAATTTAATATAATACCGTCTGATATCTTGTATCTTGTATCCTTTCTGTGTGGTTCTTTCCTCAAAAGACCATTTCAGACACGAATCTACATGGTCTTGACATGATCTGACCAAGACTATGTCTGGACTTTAAAAGAGACTTTGACCTCTGAGTTTGTTTCGGCCTTTCTTCTCAAAGTAGTCAGATAGGAAACTCCGACCTCATCTAGTTTAAAAAAATGTGATTGACGTGTAAAAGTGTTTGTACAAACCTACTTACAGAAATAAATCATTTATCATTTGTTTGTTCGGGCGTATATTCGTTGCACGCTCATACGTCATGGAGGCCGATACCGAATCAATGCGTGAACTTGTCCAACTTTATGAAAATAACAGAGTGTTGACGTTTCTACTGACGAACACCGTGCGTGGTTGTTTGCGTGCTCAGCTTGAGCATGCGTCTTTCGGGACGCATGCATTAATGTACAGTCGTATGCTTCAGGTTGAGACATGCGTGACGAACCATTCGCGACGCACGCCTCGCGATGTCTGTACGCGGCTTTACGTCTTCCAAGCGAACAAAGATGCGTGTAGAAGCTAGTTCTCGAATAATAAGGGCCAGACACAGTGTTAAAATATTCAGTTGACACTTTGTTGAATAAAGAAATAGGTCGATCGAAGTGTCTAGCTAGGAGTAAAATAAAAAAGACAATACAAGGTAAAGCGAGGTGGATATGTTTAGTTGTTTAAAACATGAAATTTTCATTAGGGTCTATTCCAAAAGTATCGGATGAAAATGTAAACAAATGGATCAGAAATTCAGAATACGTACGTGAAGATGAAAATTTGGTAGTGCAACTAAAAAAAAGAGTGCTTTGATTTGATTATTTGAGACTAGCCTGGACTAGTTGTCAGACTTTCGAGCTTCTGACTATCCGTAACGACTGCCAAAGATCTACGAATGACAGCCGGGACCAACGGCATGAGCGTTCATTCTAAAAGTTGGCAACGTCGCAATGGCTGTCAAATATTTCACTGTTTTGATTAATTTGGCAACATTTACTGTATGGAAATACTAACTAGTGAACTAAAATATTGATATTAATGTTATAATAAGTATATTAACACCGAATATTTAGTTTTAGATGTTAAAAAAGTATTTGGAATGTCTTTTTTACACCTAAAACGGTTACAACATCAAATTCTGTGTTATAATTATTTGCAATTCATTATTAATATTTTAGTTCACTAGTTTCATATTCCAATAAGTACAGTAATATTGCCAAATTAATCAAAGTATCGAAAATATTGAATTTGCGACGTTGCCCACTTTCAGTATGCACGCTCTTAACATGCTTTCTGTGGAAAATTAATAGTGCGAACAGAAACATTGTAATAATGACTAAGAGACATTTAATTGACTGTGGTCCACTGGTTGGCTGCCTGTATCACACGGAACCACACGTATGAGGCTTAATTAATTGATGTGAAATGAGGTTTATTGAAATAATGGAGTTTTCATTATAATTGACAATCTATATATATAAAATGGTAAACTGACTGACTGACTGACTGACTGGGTGATATATCAACCCACAGCCCAAACCGCTGGTCCTAAAGACATGAAACTTGGAGGGTGTGTTCTTTCTGAAGAGCAAGTACCCACTAAGAAAGGATTTTTGGGAATTCCACCCCTAAAGGGGTAAAATAGGGGATGGAAGTTTATATGAAAGTCCGCGAGTTTTGAAGATAGGATGTTCAAATTTTGGGTTTAGGCTAACGATTGAAAATTAATGTATACGTGTCTCAGCGTTTATGATAATGCCACCACCGAAGGGTTAAAAAGGGGGATGAAGTTGAAGCTAAAAATCACTAAATTTACTATCTAGGCTTATGGTTGGAAGCTAACGCAACGTGCTTTCCGAGGCACGGACGGGTCTCTGTATGTAAAGATGGTCACCCATCCACAGACCAACCGCGGCAAGTGTAGCTTAACCTGATCGATCGACCTCTGCGGCTGTTCTAATATATATCTATATATATAAAATGATAAACTGACTGACTGACTGACTGACTGACTGACTGGGTGATATATCAACACACAGCCCAAACCGCTGGTCCTAGAGACATGAAACTTGGAGGGTGTGTTCCTTCTGAAGAGCAAGTATCCACTAAGAAAGGATTTTTGGAAATTCCACCCCTAAAGGGGTAAAATAGGGGATGGAAGTTTATATGAAAGTCCGCGAGTTTTGAAGATAGGATGTTCAAATTTTGGGTTTAGGCTAACGATTGAAAATTAATGTATACGTGTCTCAGCGTTTTTGATAATTCCACCCTCGAAGGGTTAAAAAGGGGAATGAAGTTGAAAAGTCCTTAATTTTCGAAGAAAAATCACTAAGTGTACTATCTATAATTATGGTTGGAAGCTAACGCACCGGTGTTGTTAGAATTTCAACCCTTAAGGGGGTGAAAAGGGGGATGAAATTTTGTTTATTTTTAAGTTAAAATTACTAATCTTTCGGCATCAAACAACAAATCCTAATCTATAGTATCTATATCGATTCTCCCGGAGAAGGAGATGGGGGTGTTCTCCGGGGGAGGGTCCCGTGGCTAAATAATAACAGCCGCACAGGTCGATCGATCAGGTTTAGCTACACTCCCGAAAGTCTGACAACCATTCTTACCAAGGGGTATCGTATTACCCAGTAACTGCGTTGTGGAGGTCAGATAGGCAGTCGCTCCATGTAAAATATTGTAAAGTTAGAAACAGTACACGTGTATTTATATTATTTTTACTTGAACACAATATTTAGCGAATAAACAACTTCAATACAAAACTTCATCGCCCTTTTCAGACCCTTGTGGGTTGAAATTAAAAAAAAACAACGATTTACGTTGTGTTAGTATCCAACCATAAGCCTAGATAGTAAATTTTGTGATTTTTCTTCGAAAATTAAATACTTTTCAACTGCCTCCCCCATTTTAACCCTTCGGGGGTGGAATTACCAAAAAAGTTGAGACGTATAAATTCATTTTCAATCGTCATCCTAAACACAAAATTTGTACGGAACGCAAAACGGACTTTCATATAAACTTCCATCCACTATTACCATACTCTATTATATTATGACGTTACCCCTTTAGGGGTAGAATTCCCAAAAATCCTTTCTTAGTGGATACTTACTCTTCACAAAGAACACACCCTCCGAGTTTCATGTCTCTAAGTCCAGCGGTTTGGGCTGTGTGTTAACATATCACCCAGTCTGTCAGTCAGTCAGTCAGTTTACCATCTATATATATAAAATGATAAACTGACTGACTGACTGACTGACTGACTGACTGGGTGATATATCAACACACAGCCCAAACCGCTGGTCCTAGAGACATGAAACTTGGAGGGTGTGTTCCTTCTGAAGAGCAAGTATCCACTAAGAAAGGATTTTTGGAAATTCCACCCCTAAAGGGGTAAAATAGGGGATGGAAGTTTATATGAAAGTCCGCGAGTTTTGAAGATAGGATGTTCAAATTTTGGGTTTAGGCTAACGATTGAAAATTAATGTATACGTGTCTCAGCGTTTTTGATAATTCCACCCTCGAAGGGTTAAAAAGGGGAATGAAGTTGAAAAGTCCTTAATTTTCGAAGAAAAATCACTAAGTGTACTATCTATAATTATGGTTGGAAGCTAACGCACCGGTGTTGTTAGAATTTCAACCCTTAAGGGGGTGAAAAGGGGGATGAAATTTTGTTTATTTTTAAGTTAAAATTACTAATCTTTCGGCATCAAACAACAAATCCTAATCTATAGTATCTATATCGATTCTCCCGGAGAAGGAGATGGGGGTGTTCTCCGGGGGAGGGTCCCGTGGCTAAATAATAACAGCCGCACAGGTCGATCGATCAGGTTTAGCTACACTCCCGAAAGTCTGACAACCATTCTTACCAAGGGGTATCGTATTACCCAGTAACTGCGTTGTGGAGGTCAGATAGGCAGTCGCTCCATGTAAAATATTGTAAAGTTAGAAACAGTACACGTGTATTTATATTATTTTTACTTGAACACAATATTTAGCGAATAAACAACTTCAATACAAAACTTCATCGCCCTTTTCAGAACCTTGTGGGTTGAAATTAAAAAAAAACAACGATTTACGTTGTGTTAGTATCCAACCATAAGCCTAGATAGTAAATTTTGTGATTTTTCTTCGAAAATTAAATACTTTTCAACTGCCTCCCCCATTTTAACCCTTCGGGGGTGGAATTACCAAAAAAGTTGAGACGTATAAATTCATTTTCAATCGTCATCCTAAACACAAAATTTGTACGGAACGCAAAACGGACTTTCATATAAACTTCCATCCACTATTACCATACTCTATTATATTATGACGTTACCCCTTTAGGGGTAGAATTCCCAAAAATCCTTTCTTAGTGGATACTTACTCTTCACAAAGAACACACCCTCCGAGTTTCATGTCTCTAAGTCCAGCGGTTTGGGCTGTGTATTAACATATCACCCAGTCTGTCAGTCAGTCAGTCAGTTTACCATTTTATATTAAGTAGATTTATCCTGATGTTAAAAATATTAAAGATAAAGATGGAGTAGTTATGCGACAGAGCCATTTTGACTCCAAAAAACGAATAAATGCATTCGAAGGTGAAGAAATGATTAATAATTCTGTTGACACCATGGTCGATATGGACGAGTCGGTTAATTATCCTGTAGAACTTTTGAACTCTCTTAATCCGCCGGGTCTTCTTTGTCACAGACTTATGTTGCGTGTAGGTCCTCCTGTCATATTGCTTCGAAATATACGGCCTCCAAAATTGTGCAATGGAACTAGACTCCAAGTAACAGGTCTCCGCCACAATGTTATTGAGGCCAAAATACTAACTAGATCTGCCAGAGGAGAAACAATCTTCGTGCCACGTATACCATTGATACCAAATGATCTTCCGTTTGAGTTTAAAAGATTGCAGTTCTCAATCAAGGTTTGTTTCGCAATGACTATTAATAAGTCGCTGCGGGGACAAACTCTGAAAGCTGGAGTTGATTTGCGGCAAGACTGTTTCTCCCACGGCCAATTTTATGTGGCTTGCTCCCGTGTTAGCTCTCTCCAACTAGCCTGGTTGTTTTAGTGCCCGCTTCCGAATCAGTGAAAATGATTGTATATAGAGAAATACTGTGAAGAATTTAGGTAGATACCGGTCTTTTACAGTAGGTATTTCTTTACAGTATTCCTCAAGTATCACACGTAATGGAGGACAATTAGCCATGAACAAAGCTCTATATTGTTTTTGTTATAATAATTCATAATTATCTAGAAAAAAAAAAAAAAAAAACTACGCAGACGAAGTAACATAAAATAGTAACGAAGTCAAACCTTACATTGAATATTCGAGTCCAATGCCGCAAATATAGTTTTTAGAATTTTGGTCTATTTGTTTGTTATGTTCCGGTTTGCACAAAAACAAATGCACTGATTTGAATTCTATTTATCACACAGATAGTTTGTAACCTGGATTAACCTATAGGTTATTTTTTAATCCCGGTAGTATGTTCACGTCGGATATTTTTCGACATCCACGCGGGCGAAGCCGCGGGCAAAAGCTAGTATATTATAAATTCGAAAGTAACTCTGTCTGTCTGTATGTTACCTTTTCACGCCTAAACCACTGGACGGATTTCGATAAAATTTGACAAGGAGACAGATGGCATCCCGGGGAAAAGCATAAGCTACTTTTTGTCTCAAAAATAACCCTAAGGGGGCGGATATAGGGGATGAAAGTTTGTATGGGAAACCTATCATTTCTTAAGTTAGTGCTATGAAAATTTAAATTTATGCTTTTGGTAACAAATAAAGAATTACGTATTTTACCGTTTTTCAAAAATCATCCCTGAAGAGGGTAGAATGGGGGATGATTTTAAAATTCACATGTAATATTGTTTTTCAGTGATTCTTTTCAAGAGATTTAAGGGTTTGAGAATATAGTGATAGTCCGTATCTTTTTTTTTTTTTTTTTGGGTGGGAAATCATCCAATGACTTCTCCCGCTCTGGGCGGAGCGGAAGGGCGTGTCAGACTTTTACTGACTAAAACCCACCCGTGTTCCTTCCCTTGCCATGCCAGGGGCCACGGTTTCCCCTTAGGACTACCCGCAACCCCGGCGGGCACCGGTCCTAGCGGACCCCATCAGTTTTGCTGACATCTCTTTGAGGCGCGCGTGGAACACAACGCGCCATCGACCCGGGCCTGGTCCTTATCGGGGGCGAGCTACCCATTGCTCACCGCCCGCAAGCCCGCGCCTACGGTGGCCGGGAATCCTCCAGGGAGTCCCGACGCCCAGGGCGTCTCCTACGGCGGCTAGGCGCGTGAGGGCGCGAACTTTGCCTCTCCCTCACGCGCTCCGCCTCCTCCTTTGCGAGCATTACTGCTTCGCAGAAGGAGGTGACGGCCTGCCATGCCCTCTCGCTCCGCACCATGGCCTGGACCAGGGCCGGACGCGAGAGGTCACTGCCGCCGATCGCCTCCACGAGGACACGGCGGTGGTCCACCCAAGCCGGGCAAACCTCCACCGTATGCTCCACCGTGTCCTCCGGACGATCCACACAATGGTGACACCCGGGCGTTTCCTCCCGCCTTATGCGAAACAGGTACCTCCCGAAACAACCGTGTCCGGTGAGGACCTGCGTCAGGCGGAAGGTGAGGACGCCGTGGCGCCTCTCTAGCCACTCCTCAAAGAGGGGACTTATCGCCGCGATTGTGGCGTGCCCACCTATAGTCCGTATCTTGAGGTTACATTTAGTGTTTATTTCATTTAAATCGGTCCACCCGGTCAAAAGTTATTACTACCTGGCTTGAAACGCATGGGAGGGATGGTGGTATTGATAGCCGGAGATTTTAGACAGACTCTGCCGGTAATAACTAGGGGATCACCGGCAGATGAAATAAGTGCATGTCTAAACACGTCGACATTATGGGGGCATATAAAAAAGTTTTGTTTAACTACAATTATGCGAGTACAACTGCACAATGATATAGAATCGGGGCAATATGCGGCAGCACTTCTGAAAATTGGCGATGACCGAATGGTAACAGTTGGTAACGGCATGATTACATTAATCTGAAAATTCTGTAATATTGTTCATATCAACAACGTGGATAGACGTTGTTTTTCAGATAATCTGAGCGATCTGCAAACTAATATGGAGAATAGAGAATGGTTGTGTAAAAGGACAATTTTGGCACCGGCGAATGAAACTGTGGGAAAGATTAATGAAAACATTAAGTCACATGTGGAAGGTGATGTTGTGGAGTATCTCTCGGTACTCCTACACAATGTCATAGACACCGAACAAGTAACGACACCGAACAAGTAACATCACCCTGTTGAATTTCTCAACTCTTTAGAGTTATCAGGAGTGCCTTCGCATACGCTGAGGCTGAAAGTGGGTTGTTCCAGTTCTGTTAATGCGTAATCTTGATGCGCCAAGATAATGTAATGACACACGGTTACAAATTACTCACCTGAGGCGGAATATTGTAAAAGCAATAATTATGTCAGGAATAGTAAAAAAAAAAATGTTAATATTCCCCGTATTCCAATAATTCCGACAGATTTACCTTTCCAATTTAAAAAGAGTGCAGCCATTGTATGTGGCGTGCTTACGAGTATCCAGACCACAAAATCTACGTTTTAGCAAAAAATAGGAAAACCAAAAAAATTTGATAAGATATTCCAGTTTTATTCATAATTCTTTACAGATTGGGATAGACGTTGTTCACCTTTCACAGGCAAATGTGTCATATTTTTTTCATAAGACTTTCACACAGTTTCATACTTCCGTCCATACTATCCACACTAATATTATACGTACGAAAGTTACTGGCTGTCTCATGTCTGTAACCTTTCTGTAACGCCTAGATAGACCATGACATAGGTTATGGGATCTAGGATATATTTTTATCCCGGTAGGTAGTACGTTCCCGTGGGATAATTTCCGACCTCCACGCGGGCGAAGCCGCGGGCAAAAGCTAGTTTAATATAAACCATTCATTTACCACAAATTGTTACAGTGAATGCAGAATTAATGCCATTTTCTGACGCATTTTGTAATCACAGTATGTTGTTATTGATATAGAACAGTCACTGGGCTGTGGAGGCAATCTCTCCACGTAAAATACTGATATTCAGTGCATCTGGTTCCAATGGAAGCCGACCCCAACATAGTTGAGAAAAGGCTTTGCAGATAATGATCACTGATGATGAGTATAACGCAGAAGAAATCAACATTTTATTCTTCAATTAAGCAATGATGGCACGGTTGGGGTAGTGGTTAAAGCGATTGACTGCTGCGCTGCGTGTCGCGGGTTCGATTCCCGCAAGGAACAAATATTTGTATGACCTACATGTAGTTGTTCCGGGTCTGGCTGTTTGTATATGTCAGTTTAAATGTTTGTAAACGCACCCACGTACAGGAGAAATTCCTAGTGTGGGGCAATGTTTTAAAAAAAATAAAAAAAATAGTGGTATTCATATTCTATTCATTCTTTGGGCAATGAGAAGTCCGTATCACTCCGTAATCGATGTAAATCGTATATACCAGAATCAATAGCGGCGACCAACTAGAAAAGCCCAGGCTCATTGAAGCTCTCACAGGAAGAAGCCCTGTTTCCCAGCACAGGGAATATTATAAGCTGATTATACTTATGCCGAATCCGAGAGAAATAATTCTACTAGTCTTGGAACCCGCGAAGAAGAACATCACACCTTCATGGGTGAAAAAGTATGATAGATTCTTTATCTTGAAACTAATGAAGTCTAGATTAACATTAATTTAATTAGGACTGTACGTACAGAATCCTGTTGATCCCGTATTTAAGCTGATTATTGCTCGGTTCCTATAAGCAAAAATGAATCGTTAATCTACCGATGGTATCATTTTTTATTGCCGAATTGGGCTAAAAGGTAGATAGATTCATAATCACAAGCGAATTTTATGTGATATGCTTCCATATGGGAGGGTCTACTATGCAAAGCTTTGAGGTGTTTGTTTCATTATTGAGATACAAGAGTCTTAATTTTCAACGAATTACTGTCCGTAAATTATAGGAATCGGCCATATATCACTACACTGGCTCGTCACCACACCAAGCCTCCTGTGCAGGTCCACCTCACCTTCAACTGTTTACCACTTTCCCGCCATTCGTGTGACAGCGACCTCACTGCTGACGTGCATGAGATAGTGTTTACATATCTATTAAATAGATACACTACAGGGAGAAAATACCCTACTATATATATACAATAGCCATTATTCTACTGACAAACACTTCGCACAAAAGCCTTTGTTTCCTACAAAACCAAAATACCCGGACATTTTATCCACCAACTGCACTTTCGTCCTCTCAGCTGCATAATTATCCACTTGTAACACAGAACCTCGACACAATGATACGGAACAAGTTTTTGTTCCACACGGTCCTTTGTTTTGTGAGTTTTCGGAAGCTACTGTATTTTTTATACTAATACAAAAATTTTCATTGGATGTTTGGTACTTATACTACCTATCTGACCTCCACAACCCAGTAACTGGGTAATACGATACCCCTTGGTAAGACTGTTTATCAGACATTCGGGCTTCTGACGAGTCGTAACGACTGTCAAAGATTCACGAATGACAGCCGGGACCAACTGCTTAACGTGCTTTCCGAGGTACGGAGGAATCTCGGTATGTAAAGATGGTCACCCATCCACGGAGCAACCCCGGCAAGCGTAACTAACCTGATGGATCGACCCGTGCGGCTGTTATTACTGAGCCACGAGCTCCCCCCATAATCCACAAATACGTTGGTTTTAAACCTATCTATGAGGAATTTACGTTCGTAATCCTGAAAATGATTTCTTCCAATCATATTTCCACATCATCATAACACTACCTACCTGCCAATTTAAAAAATCGAACACCATTTTCATCCTCATACATTTTTAAACAAACACACGCAAGTCATTATACTCGGTGACACCTTGGAAATGAACCGCCGGTGCATCGTCACAGTGATACGTTCTACCTGACTGTATTACCTGGCTGACACTACTTGAATGTGCTTTTATGGGACGTGACTGTAATATACCAGGATATTTAGAGGGTAATATGAACGAGTGCCATGTTTTGTTATGAAAAAAAAAACTGTGTTTTGTAAAGTAAATAATTATGTAGGTATTCAGGAGTTTTATCTTTAGCTCCCAGTTAAAAGTGTAATATCTGTCGAAATCCGGTATAAAATGGAAGCTTCAAGTACAATTATACACATAATCTGGGGCAGCCACTATAAAAAATAAATATGTAAAAACAGATAGATACTAAAATAAACCCTGCGCAGTCCTGCTACCAATCATGCTGATTGTGATTTTTAATTTATACGAGCTTTTGGTGTACCTATATCTAGCGCGGACACGACACGCACACTGTTTTATCCCCTGGAAACTGCCATCAAAATACTATAGCGCCCTGTTCCTCGAATGAACCGACTCGCAGCACGTAAAACAAGCAATGACGTAAAGTTCAGTAAGTACGTGCCGACAAACATGCGGTTGTATCAACACTCGACTCTGTTTTTATTAGCTGTCAGTAGGAATTCGAGTTGTTGTGTCGGAGATAGAAAAGTTGACAGACGTGTGGGTAATACTAGTAGTGTTTAGTGGCATTTAGGTGGTATTGAAACTCGATGGAAACTCAATTGGCAGATTATGGTGCATTAATATTGTCTCCAAGAGCCACGATACTAGTTATTGACCCCGACACTCATCCTCTATTGAAAAGGGCGGATCCTCCGACCAGACGGGTGTCGTGTCTGGCGGGCAACTGCCCAACGATTGATGTCGGATAGTTGTAGTATACATGTTCATTGCGCGATAAACTCTAAGACCGCTTTCACATTAGGCGACTTTAGCAGCGCGACAGTCGCGCGACAACCTGCCACTTCCTTTCCTGCCACTTTCTTTGGGAAGGAATGTGCTTCTGCCGCGCTGCTAACGTCCTTATGTGAAAGCGGCCTAATAGCGCGATGCAGGATTTGTGTAACTTCAGGTCGTTGATGTGTAGTTCGCTTGTGGCGTTGTAGATGCCGACACACTTATTTATTTAATCCAGCTCGTGGCAAAGTAATAACAACCGCCAGGGTCGATCCATCAGGTTAAGCTCCGCTTGCTCGGGTTGGTCCTGGCTGTCATTCGTGGATCTTTGACAGTCGTTACTCGTCGTCAGAAGCCAGAAAGTCCGACAACCAGTCTTATCGTATTACCCAGTTACTGGGTTGTGGAGGTCAGATAGGCAGTCGCTCCATGTAAAATACTGGTATTCAGCGGCATCCGGTTAGCTGGAAGTCGGCAGTCTATGCACATGGGTCCGTTTTCTGTAATTAATAAATCAGACTTGTCTCGGTCAAGAGATGCGTTTTCAAATGTTACCAGACTTGATAAAGGAATGTCTGGAAAATGTGAAGGTAATCACCAAAACCTTTTGTAGCCGTCATCAGCATTGTGGAGTAATATTATCGATAGTAATTATAATTATATGTATAACAAACTTGAAATCCATCCACTGGGTGCTTGTTATATCCAATCTTTTATGTTGCCGTGCCCTAACCGGGTTTCATGTTGGATCCAATATAATTATATAACAGCTGGTGTACACATGAATGCAATAAAGAATTTGAGTTTGAGTTTGAGGCTTCTACAACCAGGTTCACCGACAGCCAGTGTCTTGACCCATACAACAAAAAACGTATACAATGTGGAGACGACAATACAACAATAAATGAAAACACTGGCAATACTAATGCATAGAAGTATTTAGAAACTATCAAATAAATCCTAACATTGAAATTAAAAAAGTGATTTTTTCTAACAAACTAAATAGTAGTGATGCGCCGACTATGGGTTTTGCCAATCTTTGACTAGCTGTAGTGATTAAACTATTGGAGATATTTGATTGAATTTTCGTATGCAGACTGGGAACGTCATTAGATATACGCAGTTTAATTTATTGTTGTATTGTCGTCTCCACCTTGTATATCGGGAAGTAGGTAAAAATCATATTCCAAAGAATATATCTATAAGTAATATTATTTTCTCCGAAAATCTAAGTACATACTTATAACAAGGTGACACGTGTTACTGGTTACAATCTCGCTCTCATATGACGTCGGACCTCGCTCGTAAGTACGTCGTCCGTGTGGATTGGATTTAAAAGTCCTTGAGATGGACTCTAAAACTGCGTCTACATGAACAAACAAAATTGTAGTAAATAATACAAAGTACGTAGAGTTTCTGTGAAGATTATTTTTCATTTCAAACGAACAATTGGAACCGTGCACCGAGCTTCTGACAATTCATAATATTGGTTTATGTGAAATAATTGTTTTTGAAGAGTTGTATTCAATCAACCGCACGTTCAAGGTAACATTTGATTTATTATGACAGCAGCTTTATTATGTATCAAAGGTTTTTTTTAGCACAAAAGCAACGACTGATGCAACTTTCACCGTACTTACCTGAAAAGTAGCTATTTTTAACCGACTTCAAAAAGGAGGAGGATCCAATTCGTCTGTGTTTTTTTTGTTTTTTTGTGTGTTTGTTACGCGATTACTCCATCATTTATGAACCTTTTTGGAAAATTCTTTTTTTTTTTGAAAGAGCGTATACTTCTGAGGTGGCTCATTGCCATCAGGTCAGGATCAGAACATGGGATCCTGGAGAAATCGAGGGAACTCTTCAAATATTATAGGCACACCTATAGCGTTCTGGGTATTTTTTATAGTAACCCGTGCATTTGCTATCGGAAAGCACGGAGTTAACCCTTCTCGCATAAAGTTTAAAGTAGTTACAGCACATGGAAAAGGTATAGACAATTTGATGACTAGTATTTAAGATGAGGTTAGAAAATTGGATCGTAATACAATTTTCTCGCACGGGCGACGTTGCTGTCGACCTTGGCTGGACGACGGACGCTGGACAATATGGTTATCCACAACACAAATCTTATATGGTCACCAATCCTATAATAAAGAAGGAAAATATACTAGGTACACTTAGAATTATTATGTTACTTCAATAAGTTTAAATCTGTTCAAATAGGAATTTAATATTTTGACCCTATTTCATTCCATTAAAAAACACCGAAGGGAAATAATAAAGTTATTATAATAATAAATGTTTTTATAATTTTTATATTATAATATTTAAAAATGTAAAATAAATAAAAATAGATAAAAGAAACAAATTAAGTCGCACATGGGGAATGTGAGCTCGGCTATCATTGTGCCGATTGTCGTAACGGTCAATGGCCTGATGGCCGAAAGCCTAACCAACATCTTTTGAGGCTCTCGTTAGGCGGTTGGATCAAGGGCCTGATTCAGAAGGCAGTTCTCCTCGATACGGCTCGCATCGTGAGGAGGTTCCTGTCTCTGCAGCGGAACACTATTTTTTATATTTTAAATGTTTTTTTACTACTTTTTAAGAAATATTTAAAAATGTATTTAACTCTCTGCTACGGCGTAGCTTCGTAGAATTTGCTACGACGTATCGCTGTGCTACGAGACTACGAGGCTACGTAACTACGTTACGTCATAGCAAGGTTACGAAGTATGTTTAAAAAGACTTAATAAACGAAATAAATAATAAAATCTTTATTGCAGACCACATAATCAAAAAAAAAACAATGAAAAAAAAAGAACACAAAAAAATTAAATAGAACAGAATCTAATATCTAATGTATCCATAGAAATATAATATCTATCTGTACAACCTTTTTGTTTATTTCTTTGAATTCTTGTTTTGTTCCTAATGCTATATGTTGTGAACACAGCTTTATCTCAAGGACCCATCCAAGGTTCAAGCCCTTATTTTTAGATGTAAATTGAATATTATACAATAGTAAAACTTATTTATTTATTTATTTATTTAATACTTCAAGCACACAAATGTACAGAGGCGGACTTAATGCCATAGGCATTTTCTACCAGTCAACCTTTGGGTCATGCAGAGACAAACAGTGGTAGGTGCAATAGCGAGAATTCAAGAGATAAATATTTATTTAAATATATGGATTTAATACCTAAACTATGAATGTAGTATATACACCGAATTATATATATAAAACTTATTTCGGTAAGAGACTACAATCAACACGCCGAAGCTAAACAAGACAAACATGTATATTTCTTAATATTATGTACCTTAATTGACCTTCCTATTGGAAACAGAGATTCGGTAAAATGTTATGCAAAAATATATAGTTTTAATTTGAACGTGGCAGATGCAGAACACAGTACCGCCCTCCCGATGCTTCATAACATTTTGCTGTCATGGATTTCGACAAAGGCCTGACTGAAACTCTTATATAAATTATCAAAAGTTATCAATAATAGGTCAATAAAGGTTTCGTATCTTCGTTTTTTACTTACAATAAACACAGAAGGAGAAATCTTTAACTCAAGTTGTTTTGGCAACTTAGCCAGGGGTCTGGTGTCGCCACACTATTATATAACTTACTTTAAACTGTACATTCCATTTATTTATTGTCAAACTTGATGCAAATAAATTATTATTATTACAGAAGGAGAAATGGACACAAAATGTACTTATTGCCAAATCAATCTGCCTACCGTTTTGCCCAACTATGTTGAGGTCGGCTCCCAGTCTAACCAGATGCACATAAAGAACAGCATTAAATAGACAGTCACATTCAGTCTTCGCATGACAGTGCAATTTCCAACGTGTCACAAGATTGCTTGCTTGCATTGTACGTGAGAAATCGGCGAGTTTTGCTGTAAGAATCCATCAGGACGATGTATGTTTCTGTTATAGTAATGCTGAAACTGAAATAAGGCGAAGTACCTATATGTTTGGAATACAAGGTCAAATGAAATTAGGTAGCGGAACTTCATAGACCTGATGGTTGTCGATATCATAAATAACGATAAAACAAAAACAGAAAAAAAAACTAAAGTATATTTCAAGAAACAGTTGTAGTTTCTTGAAATATAACCTTGTACCTTGTCAATGCCGCTGGTAGTAAATTGATTTAAATTAGGATTTAAGAAAATCTAATAGACGTAGATATATTTATTAACCTACTAGCTTTTGCCCGCGGCTTCGCCCGCGTGGATGTCGAAAAATATCCGACGTGAACATACTACCGGGATTAAAAAATAACCTATAGGTTAATCCAGGTTACAAACTATCTTCCTGCGGGGAACTCTCCTCCGAGGCACGAGTGTCGTCTGCTATGCGGATGACACTCTCCTCACCGCCCGGGGGGGGAGTTTCAGGGAGGCGGCCAACTTGGCCTCGGCGGGCGGATCCTTGGTCGCGGGGAGGATCCGCCGCCTAGGTTTAACGGTGGCACTGCACAAGACCGAGGCCGTGTTCTTCTACGGCCCTCGGCAGCGCCCCCCACCACCTGACGCCCACATCTTCGTGGAGGGCGTCAGAATTGAGGTGAAGGCCCAGATGAAATACCTGGGCCTTGTACTCGACAGCAGGTGGCGCTTCGGTCCGCATTTTAGCGGGCTGTCGTCGCGCCTGCTTAAGACCGCGGGCGCGCTCTCGTGGCTGCTTCCCAACTTGGGGGGGCCCAGCGCGCGATGCCGGCAACTTTACGCCGGCATTTTGAGGAGTATGGCCCTCTACGGGGCTCCTATCTGGGAGGACTCCCTCCAAAGGAGGGAGAACGCCGCCGCCCTGCGGGCACCCCAGAGGGCCATAGCCCAGCGAGTGGCGCGGGCTTACCGCACGGTGAGTTTTGGGGCAGCATGTGCTCTGGCCGGCACCCCTCCTTGGGAACTCGAGGCGTGGGTGCTCGCCAGAGTATATGAATGGACGGCGGGGCGGAGGGCGAGAGGACAACGCTCGGCCCCGGAAGAGCGGGAGGCCGTCCGGCGGGAGGCGAGGGACGCCATCGTCGTCCATTGGACGAGGGACCTCGCTACCGCAGTCTTCGGCCGCCGAGCCCTCGACGCGATTGGGCCGGTTCTGCGAGACTGGCTCGAGCGGTCGCATGGGTTCCTCTCCTTCCGTCTGGTGCAGGTGCTGTCCGGACACGGTTGTTTCGGATCGTACCTGCACCGAATCGGACGGGAGAGGACGCCGTCGTGCCTCGACTGTGGTGCGGCGGAGGACGTGGCGCAGCACACCCTCGAGGTGTGCCCGTTGTGGTCCGAACCGCGCCGCAGTCTCATCGCGGTGATCGGACCGGACCTCTCGCTCCCCGGTTTGGTTAACGCCATGCTGAGGGATGAGGGGTCCTGGGCGGCAGTCGCCTCCTTTTGCGAACACGTCATGTCCCAGAAGGAGGCGGCGGAGCGCGCGCGGGAGGACGATCCCGACGCGGCGCCGCTCCGAAGGCGGAGGAGGGGTCGAAGAAGACGTCAGTACGATAGTCATCTCCGACTCCTCCCAGGTGGAGGCCAGCAGGCAACGGGTGCGGGGGCACCCTTGCCTGTATTGCACAGGTCTCCACCAATGTCGGACGGGAATGGCCAGGTGTTCCCGGCCATTCCCGTAGCCCCCCAGCCTGGGGGGCATGCGGGGCCCGCCAGGTAGGCGGGCATGCGCCGGGAGGGTCGTGGATGTAAAGGCTGAGCCGGTTTCCCATGGCCCTCCCATCACGGCGATGTGGGAACACCGCTGAGGTTTAGTGGGTATACTGTCGTTAGCGACAGGAGTCCCACATACCCCAGACTCGTCCCCCACGAGTGGGCATGCGTAACGCATTCCTCAGCGTCAAAAAAAAAAAAAAAAAAAAAAAAAAAAAAAAAAAAAAAAAAAAAAAAAAAAAAAAAAAAAAAAACAAAAAAAAGGTTACAAACTATCTGTGTGATAAATAGAATTCCAATCAGTGCATTTGTTTTTGTGCAAACCGGAACATAACAAACAAATAGACCAAAATTCTAAAAACTATATTTGCGGCATTGGAATCGAATATTCAATGTAAGGTTTGACTTCGTTACTATTTTATGTTACTTCGTCTGCGTAGATATTTTTTTTTTTTTCTAGATAATTATGAATATTATTATAACAAAAACAATATAGAGCTTTGTTCATGGCTAATTGTCCTCCATTACGTGTGATACTTGAGGAATACTGTAAAGAAATACCTACTGTAAAAGACCGGTATCTACCTAAATTCTTCACAGTATTTCTCTATATACAATCATTTTCACTGATTCGGAAGCGGGCACTAAAACAACCAGGCTAGTTGGAGAGAGCTAACACGGGAGCAAGCCACATAAAATTGGCCGTGGGAGAAACAGTCTTGCCGCAAATCAACTCCAGCTTTCAGAGTTTGTCCCCGCAGCGACTTATTAATAGTCATTGCGAAACAAACCTTGATTGAGAACTGCAATCTTTTAAACTCAAACGGAAGATCATTTGGTATCAATGGTATACGTGGCACGAAGATTGTTTCTCCTCTGGCAGATCTAGTTAGTATTTTGGCCTCAATAACATTGTGGCGGAGACCTGTTACTTGGAGTCTAGTTCCATTGCACAATTTTGGAGGCCGTATATTTCGAAGCAATATGACAGGAGGACCTACACGCAACATAAGTCTGTGACAAAGAAGACCCGGCGGATTAAGAGAGTTCAAAAATTCTACAGGACAATTAACCGACTCGTCCATATCGACCATGGTGTCAACAGAATTATTAATCATTTCTTCACCTTCGAATGCATTTATTCGTTTTTTGGAGTCAAAATGGCTCTGTCGCATAACTACTCCATCTTTATCTTTAATATTTTTAACATCAGGATAAATCTACTTATATATAAAATGGTAAACTGACTGACTGACTGACAGACTGGGTGATATGTTAACACACAGCCCAAACCGCTGGACTTAGAGACATGAAACTCGGAGGGTGTGTTCTTTGTGAAGAGTAAGTATCCACTAAGAAAGGATTTTTGGGAATTCTACCCCTAAAGGGGTAACGTCATAATATAATAGAGTATGGTAATAGTGGATGGAAGTTTATATGAAAGTCCGTTTTGCGTTCCGTACAAATTTTGTGTTTAGGATGACGATTGAAAATGAATTTATACGTCTCAACTTTTTTGGTAATTCCACCCCCGAAGGGTTAAAATGGGGGATGCAGTTGAAAAGTATTTAATTTTCGAAGAAAAATCACAAAATTTACTATCTAGGCTTATGGTTGGATACTAACACAACGTAAATCGTTGTTTTTTTTTAATTTCAACCCACAAGGGTCTGAAAAGGGCGATGAAGTTTTGTATTGAAGTTGTTTATTCGCTAAATATTGTATTCAAGTAAAAATAATATAAATACACGTGTACTGTTTCTAACTTTACAATATTTTACATGGAGCGACTGCCTATCTGACCTCCACAACGCAGTTACTGGGTAATACGATACCCCTTGGTAAGAATGGTTGTCAGACTTTCGGGAGTGTAGCTAAACCTGATCGATCGACCTGTGCGGCTGTTATTATTTAGCCACGGGACCCTCCCCCGGAGAACACCCCCATCTCCTTTTCCGGGAGAATCGATATAGATACTATAGATTAGGATTTGTTGTTTGATGCCGAAAGATTAGTAATTTTAACTTAAAAATAAACAAAATTTCATCCCCCTTTTCACCCCCTTAAGGGTTGAAATTCTAACAACACCGGTGCGTTAGCTTCCAGCCATAAGTATAGATAGTACACTTAGTGATTTTTCTTCGAAAATTAAGGACTTTTCAACTTCATTCCCCTTTTTAACCCTTCGAGGGTGGAATTATCAAAAACGCTGAGACACGTATACATTAATTTTCAATCGTTAGCCTAAACCCAAAATTTGAACATCCTATCTTCAAAACTCGCGGACTTTCATATAAACTTCCATCCCCTATTTTACCCCTTTAGGGGTGGAATTTCCAAAAATCCTTTCTTAGTGGATACTTGCTCTTCAGAAGGAACACACCCTCCAAGTTTCATGTCTCTAGGACCAGCGGTTTGGGCTGTGTGTTGATATATCACCCAGTCAGTCAGTCAGTCAGTCAGTTTATCATTTTATATATATAGATTCCGCTTAACTATTCCTAAAGAGTCATAGAAAGCCCTGTAAGAAATCGACACGTGTTTCATCTCTCAACGAGGCATCTTCACGATGACGATTTAGTTGTCGCGCACCTGAACACGACGTGTTGCCACGCCGAGCGCGTGAGCTCAGCGTCCAGCGCTCGGCGTTGAGAGGCTAAGCACGTGTCGATTTCTTACAGGGCTTTTATGACTCTTTAGGAATAGTTAAGCGGAATAGGTTACAAAATATATCTACGTCTATTGTATTTTTTAATGGATTTTCGCCAAGTCACGCCTGAATCAATTAACTATCTTATCGCCATTAGATATCGTCGCCGTCTGAGAGGTCTCGCCGGCTAGTATAATTTGTCTTCGTAAGCAGGTAACTCCAGACAGGAGGAAATCGGCTGAGTATAGCCGATTTCCTCCTGGCTGGAGTTAGGGCTCCCACACATAAACACGTTACGACGTCGCGTCGTACAACGATGCGGTGTCGTTTCACGATACGACGTCGCGTCGTGGAAATCTACGATGAGCATCGTAAAAAAACACGACATCGTAACGTAATGTGCCACGCACGATGCCGTCGATACAGTGAGGTGATGTTTTAGTTCAATCCGAAAAATGAACTGCACTAGACGCATTCTGCTTCTGCTGTTAATAAGAAGACGAAGAAAGAAAAGACAGATACTCAGAAGATATTGGATCCACCCATTTCTTTCAAACATGAATAACGGGAGTCACTTTATAAAGAAGTACAATGCCTTAAAAATAGACCACAACAAGTTCTTTGATTACTTTAGAATGAGTGTATCAAGTTTCGAAGAGTTACTTCATCGGATAACTCCACATATAGCAGGAAAATATGGCAGAGGCAGACCACCCATCGAACCTCTCGAGATGCTGGGATTAACTGTAAGGTAAATGAAACAACAACTTTCTCATATTTACACAATAGAATAATATCAGTGTAAAAACATAGGTTCGGGGTAAGAATTTTATCGTCTTTTCTAGTTCGACAAACATGACAGATGACAGACACTCTTTTTTTTCAAAAGGTGCGCGTCTTCTGTTTTTTCTCTCGGCGCAGCTTCTAGAACCCTCTAGAAAGCGGTGCGAAAGGAGTTCCTAATATATCCTCAACTGCGCAGAAATGTATCGTGAATTTCTAACGTCACGACGTCGTATCGTGCATCGACACGTTACGATGTCGTGTCGTAGATTTCCACGACGCGACGTCGTATCGTGAAACGACACCGCATCGTTGTACGACGCGACGTCGTAACGTGTTTATGTGTGGGAGCCCTTACCTATCTACCCAAAATTCTACATGAACTAATTGAAAATTGAAGCTGCTGAGCCTGAGGTCGTGGGTTCGATTCCCGGATTGGGCAAAGTGTAATTGGGTTTTTCCATCTGGAATTTCTCATTAGCAGCCCGGAGTCTGAATTTGTGCCCAGTTGATGGCAATAAACTCGCCCCCTATTACATAGGACTCAAACATAACTGGCGAAATGTGGGTGTGCTAGAGCACTTCTGCCCAACCCTTCGGGGAATACAGGCGTGATTTTATGTTTTATGTTAAGTGAAAATTTTTGTTATCTAGATTATTTCATTCACATTCTTTCTGCCCTATTCAAACCTAGACTACCATAAAATACAATTGTATAAGGGCTCCCACACATAAACACGTTACGACGTCGCGTCGTACAACGATGCGGTGTCGTTTCACGATACGACGTCGCGTCGTGGAAATCTACGATGAGCATCGTAAAAAAACACGACATCGTAACGTAATGTGCCACGCACGATGCCGTCGATACAGTGAGGTGATGTTTTAGTTCAATCCGAAAAATGAACTGCACTAGACGCATTCTGCTTCTGCTGTTAATAAGAAGACGAAGAAAGAAAAGACAGATACTCAGAAGATATTGGATCCACCCATTTCTTTCAAACATGAATAACGGGAGTCACTTTATAAAGAAGTACAATGCCTTAAAAATAGACCACAACAAGTTCTTTGATTACTTTAGAATGAGTGTATCAAGTTTCGAAGAGTTACTTCATCGGATAACTCCACATATAGCAGGAAAATATGGCAGAGGCAGACCACCCATCGAACCTCTCGAGATGCTGGGATTAACTGTAAGGTAAATGAAACAACAACTTTCTCATATTTACACAATAGAATAATATCAGTGTAAAAACATAGGTTCGGGGTAAGAATTTTATCGTCTTTTCTAGTTCGACAAACATGACAGATGACAGACACTCTTTTTTTTCAAAAGGTGCGCGTCTTCTGTTTTTTCTCTCGGCGCAGCTTCTAGAACCCTCTAGAAAGCGGTGCGAAAGGAGTTCCTAATATATCCTCAACTGCGCAGAAATGTATCGTGAATTTCTAACGTCACGACGTCGTATCGTGCATCGACACGTTACGATGTCGTGTCGTAGATTTCCACGACGCGACGTCGTATCGTGAAACGACACCGCATCGTTGTACGACGCGACGTCGTAACGTGTTTATGTGTGGGAGCCCTAACAAACATAATTATTATAATAATTTATTATTATTATTCTTTTCATTCTTTCTTTCTTTCCTTCTATTATTACCTATCCAATCTAATAATTTTCGCAGAAATATTATTTGTTTATCCCGGGTCAATAACTGTTGAGCCGTCTGTCATGCGCCACAATAGGATATCTCTCCCGGTTCTTATAACTTGCACAAAAATAAGCACCCTTACTTTTTCTTTTATCCCGGAGAATCCATAAGCTCCCGATATTCTAGAATAGGACAGACCAAGAGATAGGAAGGTTAGAAGGATTAGTCGTTAAAGCAGAGAGGCAATTCCCGTATTTTTAAGAACGTTCGCATTCGCATCTCATTCGCAATCTGTCAAAAATACAATCAATTTGACAACATTTTTGACAAGTTTGACAGATTGCGACTTGAATGTGAACGTTTTTTATGTACGAGAATTGGCCTTCAGAAGGCAATCTGTCAAACTTATCAAAAATGTAAGTAAATTGATTGTATTTCTGACAGATTGCGAATGAGACGCGAATGCAAACGTTCTTAAAATACGTGGGAATTGGCCCTCTGATATCATACGCTTCACTTTTCGTTCATTTTGGCCTTGCATTATATATTTCACTTTGATTCACAAAATGAATCAAAACTGGAAACTTAGTGAACTTAGTGAACCGATCTAACGATTTTGGATTTCGGCGCTCGGCATCTTTCACTCGCCTACAGAACAATCGAAAATTGAAATGAATGGAGCGGATGGACCGTGCATTCATAGATAATTTCGACGTCGCGTCGTCTCAACGTGGAATGAAACAAAAAAGAACCTTCAAGCGAGTGAAGTGTCTGATATTGGCATATGGTAGTAAAGGCCCAACGACTTATTCATCAAATAGCTAAGCTATGTATTGAAAAAGGTTCGTAATGACGATAATAAATGATCATTCAGAGCATTTTAACTGAATGCACACTAATTTTAAACCTCAAATCTATAAAAGATGTTTGCTTGACAAAAGTCGCGTTCTACAACGTTGACGGTTTTCCAAAGCCTGATTAAATCTTTCATTAGTGTAATTTTTAAGTTGTATCGGCAAATTAAATTAAAACCTCGGCTATCTTGATTTTTCAAGCGTCAGTTGATAAAAACATGATGATAAAGTCATTTATTTCACCCTTTTGCAATAATTTCTTAAACCATCAAAGTGTGTATAAAAATGCACCTTCTATACTTCTTTCTTTACTTTCCAGTCTGCAAGCACAAAGAGTACCGTCGAACTCAATGGACAATAGACTGAGCCGGCATTAAAAATGAATCAAACTAGAATATCTTATATTATATTATATTTTATACTTCGATATTATATTTTTGTGAGTTCTCTTCGTCATATAGTGGGTTTTGTACAAGGATCTATCGAGGTCCGTATATACTAAGGATTTTGTTTGCTTATCAGGATCAAAATTCTAGATTTATAGGTTTATAGAAAACAAAAATAACATATGGATTGGAGAGAGGCTTTGATGATTAATGGCAGGTCCTATTATAACATTACGCATGTATGCTCGAAGGGGAAAGCAGAGGTTTATAACTTATAGGTACATTTCGTTAGTTGTGTTCGAGTCCCACGTTATAGGAATAGAGCCTTTTGCGAAAGAAACTGACAAACTGAGAAATTCCTGACGGAAAAACCGCACTTTGGAATCGAAATCAGGACTCAATTCTATATCCAATAGAATAGATCTTTGCAAAATCTTAACATAGACCATAATGCTCGGATTTCAGCTTGAGCCAAAGGCATTTCCTTTTAAAACGACTTAATCCTAATATCAAAACTTGCTTCACCATTTCACACAATGATTGTCTCCTAACCGTACAATGAGCTGAATCGTATTAAAAACGAATCAAACTCGAATCTGGCGCTGATTATGTTGACTGAAACCCCATTTGTATTGTTTTTCGTGATGAAAAGGCTTCGATTGTACTATCGCGTCAAATGCAGATATTTGAATGCTTTATTTTTGAAGTTGGTATGGTGAAGATAGCTGGATGAAATTTTGAGAGGAATATTTTAAAGTTCATGATAGTGGGATTAAAGTGGCGGTAGAGATATTCTTTGGTGGAGACATTTTTTAAACTGGATGCATAGTATAGGTTTCTAGGAGAGTATTAGTAGCTGCTGTTTCTTTTCTAATTATTTTGTTCATCTCTTAAATTATGGAAGTTCCCAACCAGCATTGACTATGACACACATACGTACATACTTACATAAATTGAGACAAAAAACTTGCCTCTTTTTCCCATCGGGGTGAAAGATGTTCAAAAAGGGTTAATCTATGTGTCTATTATATAATCAGCCTGTATTGTCCCACTGCAGGGCAAAGGCCTCCCTTTCCTTTTTCCACTCAACTCGATCCAGAGCCAATACGGACCAATCCCTCCTATAAACATCAAGTTCGTCCCGCCATCTACGCCTGGGTCTACCGCGATGTCGTTGGACATTTTCAGGAACCCATGTTGTGGTGGTCTTAGCCCACAATGCCTCCGACATGCGGCAAACATGTCCGGCCCAGTCCCATTTGAGCTTGGCTGCTTTTTGTGCGACGTCTATAATTTGCGTCTTCGAGCGCAGTATCGTGTTCCGTATCCGGTCGGTTAGTCGAACTCTAAGTATACTGCGCTCCATCGCTCGCTGGCAAATCTCGAGCTTGGCCCTCTGCTGAACTGTCAAAGACCAAGTTTGATCGCCGTATGTAAGGATAGGGAGAATGCACATGTCCATTAATTTGCGTTTATGGCAAATTGGGAGATCTCCTTTCATAAGATTTTTCATCGACCAGTAGCTCTTCCAGGCGTTTTCGGTGCGGCGAGCCACTTCTTTTTCTTGTCTCGCCTGGAAGGAGACTATTTGGCCGAGGTAGATGTATTCTGGGACATATGCAATCTCCACACCCTCCACATACTGTTTTTGTTGGACGCTATTGGTCATGAGTTTGGTCTTTGACATGTTCATTCGAAGACCAATTTCAATGCTTGCCTTGTTGAGTTCATTAAGCATTCCACCTAATTCAGCTGCTGAAGATGAAAACAAAACAATATCGTCGGCGAAACGCAGGTTGGTCAACCTTTTTTCGCCGACGACTACTCCTTTATTGGCCCAAGTGTCGGACAGGTTTTTAAAAACCTCTTCCAGGGTGGCAGTGAATAGCTTAGGGGACAGCGGGTCTCCCTGCTTGACTCCTCTTTTGATAGGGAAGGATGGTCCAGTGGTGGAAATTTTGATGGCGGCTGTACTATTGTGGTAGATTTTCTGTAGGATGTTTATATAGCTGGTTTCTATATTTTGGTCTTCGAGTGCCTTAAATAATGAGTGATGGTGGATACTGTCAAACGCTTTGGCGTAGTCGACGAATGCTAAGTAGAGAGGAATTTTGAACTCTGTGCACTTCTCGATTATTTGGTTAAGGGATTGTAGGTGGTCAGTGGTGGAGAGGCCTCTTCGGAACCCTGCTTGTTCAGGTGGCTGGTGGGAATCGAGTTGGCTTGAAATGCGGTTCTCTATAACCTTTATAAACGCTTTGTATAAATGCGACACCAGACTTATGGGACGGTAGTTGCCGATTTCAGATTTATCGCCTTTCTTGCGTAACAAAATGATAGTGGAGTGGCAGAATTGAGCGGGAAACGAACCAGTTTGCATGATTGAATTAAAAAAGTTGGTAATGTGAGGAAGTAGTACGGGCTCTCCGATTTTCAGGGCTTCTGTAGTGATGTTGTCTTCGCCAGGGCTTTTACTGTATTTCATACTGCGCAGAGCGCAATGGACTTCAAAACCTGTTATTAGAGGTGCACTTTGTGATAGGGAATCCATATTGTATATCCGAGAGCAGGGAGTATCGTTGTCCTTGGTAGTGTACAGAGATTTATAAAAATCTGTGCATATATTCAGGACATTGTCTTAATCGGTGTGTAAAACACCTAGCTGGTCTTTGATTTTTGTGATCGTGGATCGGCCATGCTTGGCACCTTTTCGAGCTATTTTCAACGATTTGTTGTTTTCCAGAGCCACTTGCACCAGTTTGTCATTAGACTGTCTTACGTCCTTTCGGATGCACCGTTTAACTTCCCTATCTATTTTTCTGAATTCGGCTGTATTAAAAACTAGATATTGTCTCTCTTCTATTAGTTTTAGGCTTGTTTCACTAAGTTTAAGAAGCTTTTTCTTTACTGCTTTAACTTTTGAACTGGCACTCTTTATACTGGTTTTAATATTTAAATATTGTTGCTCTACGTCATCTGCTTCTGGTGTTTTAAGAATATCAAAGCTGTTTTTAAGTTCCAAGTTGAATTTATCTCTACAGATGATTAATGAAGTATGGTCTAATCGTTTTATACTATTTCGAATTATTTGTGTTCTGTGGATTTTGTGGTTAAAGTTCGCTACCACGCGTAGTGGTCGGTGGTCGGAAGAATAGCGAATTCTGTTTAAAATAAAAAATGGGTGTAAGGGGGAGCGCATAAAAACCAGACTCTCCAAACGTCACCCTCACCTGCACGCGGTGCACCCTGCTGATCACTAACGAGGCTCTGACGACCGAATAAATGGCGGGATATCCATTTAATTTACCAACCAGAGAGCTCAAGAACGCGGAAGTTCACACGAGGTTTCTGGTCTGCATAGTTCGCATCAGTGCAGGATGTTGACTCAGGGTGGCGGCGGATGAATATTTCATATACCAACGGCGGCACCCGTAAGCCAAGTTAGTAGGCTTACTGCGCGCTCACCAACCCGCATTTGACAAGCGTGGTGAGCTTATTTTGTCAAAACCCCTTTTTTCCATGGACCACACAACAAAGGATCCCCAAGTGCCCGGCGGCTCCCGGGGAGAAGCTAATGACAGTAGGCCGGTATCCTCTGGACCCAGGGGTGATAATCTCCGGGCGAGTGTCTTAAACTGTCAGACGAATACAGCTAGCAAAAAGGACTCCGATAAACTTAATATACTCACATATAATGTCCGAACATTAAGAACCGAAGAGCGTTTAATGGAACTAGAAAATGCTCTGAATTATATTAACTGGGACATCATAGGTCTGTCTGAAGTAAGAAGAGAAGGTGAAGACACCTTAGAACGAAATCAAAACATTTTCTACTATAATGGCAGTGGTGGAGGTCGGTCTGGCGTTGGTTTCTTGGTAGCAAAACAATGGAAACATAACATCACCGAGTTTGTAGCATATTCTGATAGAATTGCTTTGTTAAAGTTTCAGATCACAAAAAAGAAAACTCTGACTATCATCCAAGTCTATGCTCCTACGTCAGCACACCCAGACGAAGAAGTGGAGGAGTTTTATGACCTGTTAAACAAAGCATGTGATGAACATAGAGGAACATGGACCATAGTACTTGGAGACTTTAATGCCAAACTTGGCAGGGGAGAAAACCACGATAGTAAACGCATCATAGGACCTTACGGCTTAGGATCCAGGAACAAACGCGGCGACCGCCTATTACAATTTGCTTTCGGGCAGAGCTTGAGCGTTAGCAACAGCTTCTTTGACAAAAAACCACAACGCCGTTGGACCTGGTTTTCTCCCGACGGGATTACCCAGAATGAGATAGACTTCTGTCTATCCTCCAGTAAACAAATCATTACAAAATTTCAGATTTTAAACAGAGTGTCTATTATAGTATATTGTATAGGTACTTATTATTTTGCACCAATAACAACCCCATTTTTATGTCCACGCAATCACTGTTCATTCCTAGGTTGCCTGGAAGAGATCGCAGAAAGCGATAAGGACGCCCGTTGTATGTTTTGTAATATTATAATTGTTTTTGTAAGTAGGTATGTATTTTTTGGTGTACAATAAAGTATATATAAATAAATAAAAAGGGCTGGTTGTTTCGAACATTAAAATTCCGACTTGATAAAAGGCTTATTAATAAGATTTACTTTGACAGTTTTCGTATGGAGAAACCGTCAAAAATTCAACATTTATTCGGAAAAGAAGGCTTATTCCGCGGATAAAATGTATTCGTGTTTGGCCGAATCCGCCCTTAGTAAACAAGATAATGAGGAATAATTTAACCATAATCAATACACATTCAAATGTCCATAAATGTATGAATTCTATTCAACTATCATCACATTACTCTTTGTGGCTTAACAGGACGTCAAACGTATAACAAATTGATGGCGAGACACTGTTCATATTGTTATTGTTTCGATATTTCATAGTGACAGGGAGACAGACGTGTTTATGGTTAGCAAGGGAGAATTCCATAATGGAAATTATTAATGATGGTAGGTAGGTAATTTTGTGATGTTATAGTTTATAGTATGGGAATTGGTAACAACTTTTACCTTTGTTAAAGATGGGGTTCATTAGAAAACCAGCGTCAGACTGCATTTGTCTGGCTTTAATGCTGAAATGAACCTTTTTGGCGCAGCAGCCGTGAGGCACACACTATTGTTGTTGAACATTATTTTCATTTATTTATTTTGTATTTTTTCTTTCACGAAGTGTATCCAAATAATAGTTACCTATTTGTTATGCAAGGCTGCAAAGTTGTTTTTTGGTGCCAGTACGCGAAGGTTTCAAAGGTATAAGACGCAGAATAACTTTGCTACCGAGTGAAACACACAACTTTTCATCTCACTAGAGCGAGGAAAATGCTAGTTGCAAGAAAAACATATCATGCAGTCGTCTTACTGGCCAGTGCGATTATTCTAAAAATGAGGTTGGCGCGTTGACATGAAAACGTTATTCTTTATTTGTATCAGCCTGACAGTTCTCCTATAACATGGCCGAAGTCCCGTTGAAGGTGGGAAAAGCATTCTCGGTAGTAGACTACCTATAACAGAGTACCTATAAAGGTACAAGTCCGTTGCCGACTACAGTCAGCAGCAACACAACGTGTCACCACGACACTACTTGTATCTATGTATTCCTATGAAATACCTTCCGTAGCTAGTGAGACGTTGCCTTCATAGAAATACATGGAAACCAGTAATGTCGCGACGACACGTCGCCACCTGCTTCTGCCTGCTCGGCTACGGATTTCTACCTTAATAGTTCGAGTTGTTGTACCAAAAATTTGAAGGTGGAATGGAAATAGCGCCGCCAAGTGACAATAATGGGAAACAAAATTATTCCATACAAATCTTAACAAATCGTTATTAAATCTAATGCGATCGAATAGGGAGATAAACTCGCACTACGTACTCAGTTATACGTACGGAATAATGAGATCTTCATGCTACTGACAAACTACACTACAACATCTCTGTACTGTACCTACGTCTTTAGAACATTCCTCAAATTCAGATCACTGCGGTACGTGACCACTACCCAAAGCAAACATAGTAATACGCTAACAATCAAAAGTCTGAAAGCTAATCTAAAAGGGTTCAACAATAAACAACACTCAATTGGTAAACAAATTGTCACGTTGTTAGGATCCGTACCTACCACCTAGGTAAGTAGTATTCGGAGTAAGGGTTTCAAATCTGCTCGGCCTGTTCGTGATCTGCACGCTAATGGAAGACTGTGCCTAAATTTTGTAGATTAGATGACACTTGTGAAGGGGATGTTTAGCCAAGAGAGGGTAAAATATGAATGAAATGGGAGTAATATAGGCGCCTGAAGTAAAACAAAGGACGCTACTTGATTGATCTGCGATGTATGTAGGTAGGTACCTATAACTATGCTCGCTACAGACAATTGTAAAGACAATGCCTTACAATTTGCACGTTTCCGAGCAGGTGCCTATGAGACAGGCATTCTGCCTAGATTGCATTCCAATACAAATTAAGGGGGGTGCATAAAGAGTATTTAAATTTAGATAGTTTTATTGATGATTTCAATTTTATCAATACCTACATGTTTGTTACGGTCGCGAATCATATTTTGATCAACATACAACCGGTACTAACACATTTTCGTAAACGATTTAGACTAATGTTTAATTTTGTCAGTTCAACAAGATTCATTGCGTTATTTACGTTGCTGACCAGTTTTTTTTTTTGACTTATGAAGCAATGAATTAGCAATCTGTTTCAAAACGATTCCGATTGTGATTGATGGTGTATTACGCAATTAGGGTGCGGAATATGACCTGAAAATTGCAAAACAAACGTAAGACAATTTGAATTTCGCGGGCTATCCTTGAGCTTTCACCTGCAAAGCCTAAAAGTCTGCGGCTACCTCAGAACACCGACATTATCCAGATGGTAAACAAAGCAAAGTCGAAACGGAATTATAGTGTCAAGAAGAATAGAATCGTGAAACCATTCAGCGGAATAAGAAGCCAACCCTAGCAAGCGAAAAGGATAGGTAAAAGGTAAATTGACTTCCTACAAGCTCAACAATCTAAAAAACAATCACAACAAAAGGAAATAACCGTTCGTACAATAAGTCTGCACTCAGTTAAGGTGGATGCTCCAAGGTAGCCCGCGAAATTCAAATTCTCTTACATTTTTTGCAATTTGAAGGTCTGTACCAGGTTGTATGTTTATCTAAATATGATTTGCGGCTCTATCAGATATTTATATAAACAATTATAGTCATAAAAATCATCAATTCAACTCTCTAAGTTCATATAATCCTATTGAATGACTATTTCATGAAATCATGACATTTGAGGATTATTCTAACTTAAGGAGTTGTATTGCTGATTCTAATGATTATTATTCTATAAAACCATATTTGTTACGGTCGCAAATCATATTTTTATCAACATACAACCAAACACTGACCGGCAAAGTGCAAAAAACGCAAGAAAATTTGAATTTCGCGGGCCACCTTGGAGCATCCACCTTAACACAAAGAGTTTGATTTCAATGGGGCAGCATTGGCCCATGTAATCGATATGACGGCACTCCCAATAATGTATTTCCTTTCTTGAACCATGCAGTTCGGTTTTATGGCTGCGTAATACCAAAGGTTTGGTAGAAGTGAGATTGGCGTATTGTATGAATGTTGTAAGCTTGGGGGGGATGTAAAGGAGGACTGCTGGTCTATAATTTTAAAGATCCTTATATAAAACCCTAAAATTAAAAATCCGGAGTCACAGGAAATCTGTTCGATTTACACGAAGGACTCCGGATTTTTAATTTTTCTGTCTTCACTCTTCATAGACAAATTATCTGTGAATGTTTACTTTTTGTTGACTTTTTTTGTCGGAGTTAGGTTTTAGTTTTTATAACTTTTGTTTTTATTATATTTATTTTGGGGTTACTTTATATTTCATTTTTTATTTACTAATTAAGCCCTTTCATTTTTTTGTTCATGACTTGTGTTTTTTTGTCCTCTAGAGGGCGTCTTATTAAATTTATATAACGTTACATAGCCTGTAACCAGCGAACGACCAAGACGCTTTCAACGATAAATTGTCAAATTATTATGAGTAGTTTAGAAATTATGAGGGAATAAATGAACATAGGTACCTATATACATACATACCGGTCAAAATCATAACCCTCTGTTTTGCTTCGCCGTAGTCGGGTAAAAAAGTCGCTTTTCGTGTGTTTCTGTGTGTCCGCTTATAAGCGGACGTTTAAAAGAACTATAGTTCTTTTGAACTACACATTGGATGTTGATACAGTTTTCAGCATCATGTAGAAAGGAGATCATTTACCGACCAAACATTTAGGTAAAAATAAGCCGAACAAAAAAAGTTTTACTAAGTTCAAAACCTACCCTGTAGGTACCATCGCAGTCATGCATATCTAACCACTTTGAAAACTTAATCCCGTGGACACGATGACCACATATGTTTACCGCCCCTTTCTTTTTGTAGGTAAGCTTTACCATAGCGGCCGGGGGCTGCAAGCAGGAATAGTCCTTACGGTGTTCAGATATGCGTGTCCGCGATAGTACGTATAGGTCGGTAGCTCCTATAACCTTGTGATCTTTGTTCCAATTTGATTAAATCAAGTCCTAACAATCGTTGGCCTTTGTCCAACGGTGGACGGACGAAAGGCTGAGTTGATTGTAGTACCTACCTACCTATGTACCTACCTACCTAACGAGCTCAGTGAATTCAGTCGCTGTTGCTGGAAGTTAGAGTCGAAGAGCAAGTTCGCTTTGTAGTTAATCAACATCAGATTGCCAGTTAGGCCTACACGGACTTTATACATCGAGCCAGACTCATGTTTTCGAGCCGGACTAATGATTTCGGTTTGAAAATGCATGTTTAGGAACTATATACTTTGATTGAAGTCTTTCCAGCACGCGTAGCATGAACACCGTAGAAACGAACACCGTAGAAACGGGTTTTGTCGACGGAAGAATAGAAAATGACAGATAAGCAATCACCATCTGTCATTCTTCCGTATATTAAGTCGTCGACAAGGGAGGAATGTTAGTGGGAGATTGGCTGGAGAAGGTAACACACTAGGAACAGTGGAAAGTTATACGGGAGACCTTTGCCCAACAGTGGGATAATAAAGGTTGACAAAAAAACATAAGTCCACACATTAGCAACGATTATTATAAGTAACCATTGTATTGTTGTGTTATTGTTTCTACTGTCTCACATTTTCCTATACATAAGGTATAGATGTCCGTAGAAACGGGTTTTGTCGACGGAAGAATAGACAAAATGACAGATAAACAATCACAATCTGTCATTTTGTCTATTCTCCCGTCGACAAAACCCGTTTCTGCAGGGGTCATGCTACGCGTGGTGTTGTTGCTTGCAAAATTTCTCTAATAAGTACCTTAAGCCTACCGTCATAAGTTCAATAGTCAACAAAACAGCCTTTAAAAAAGTTGTTCAAAAATTCTCATATTTCTTTTTCTTTGCTGTAAACTTTTCCCGAAATCTAAGCCCCATAGTTTAGGAGTTCGTAGGTACACGATTAGAACGGAACTTTAGTAAGGTAGCAAGCACCCTTCGATGGCTGAGAAAAGGTCCGAAGTATTAAATACGTGCACATTATTGCCTCTAGTTTATTCACGGAACGTGACGTTTTGCAATCTAAGTTTCGGTCATTTATTGACCCTTTGTAAGCTTTCTGAAATAGGTAGGTACCCATGTAAAGTGAGAAGGTTTGTTGAGGAATTTGCCCTCATGTGTTCCGGGTTCGGACCTATTAGAAAAGGTTTTATTTCGCTATGGTTTCCTATACCTATGAGCCACCACATAGGGTCTGCAACTTTCCGGCGAATGACGTCACTATGAAACGTTATTAATTAATTATGAAAGTACAAATACAAATAATTTATTTTTCAACACACTTGCTCGTAAAGTGGCTCTTATTGAACCGCTTTTAGATTCATAATGCAGTGTATTAAAAACGCGTGCTTTTTACTTTACCATAACGAACTAGTGCTGTAATGCCACAGATAACTATTTACTAGTCGGAGTACCTAGTACCTATACCAGTCCTATGACATGGCAGTATGGAGTTAGTAAGTACTATCATGGCGGCATGGAATTTATATTGTAGAAATTGACTTTGGTGAAGCTTTTTATTTTTGTAAAACATAATACCATACGCAAACCGGGGCGTTAACTGTCTAGTTAACGTAAAAAAAATTAGTCTGGCCATATTCTGTTACAAATGAAAATGCTTTTATTTTTTACGAAGTACCTAATGTAAGTAATCTTAATAAAACTTTTGTGTACTTATTTATTGAAGCTGGACTATGTGCCTACATGGCATTAGTATGAACTATCTACTATTTCACCCGAGCAGAGGATGTGCGCTTTTTTAATCTCATCAAAGAGACTTTCATGCCTTTATATTATGCATAATATTTATTACATAAAATATGATGAACATATTTCATCATATATTATTTCATATTTTTCGCTACTTACATATTAACCTTATAATGTTTTTAATAGGTACGTATTCAGAACAAAAATAAAACAAAAATACCTATTATTTTGTGTTTTTTTTATAGGCTTTATTGTCTAGCAGTTTTTCCAGCGCATTTATTTAAACCTGCGCGCGAATCGCTGGCGCGGCGCGCGAAAATACAAACCAGCTCGTCATTTTCCAATACTTACTTGCTATCATTTTCGTTGTGATTAATAACAAAAATGTCGACTTCACGGGAAGAAGAGCAATACGTAGGTTTGACTCCGCCGGAAATACTCATCGAGGCACGAAACGCGAGTGATAGCCTGTTGCCACCAAAATCTAAGGAGAAATACGTAGCGGCCTACGAAACTTTTATACAGTGGAAAAACAACAAAAATGCCAAGTCATTTTCGGAAAACGTTTTTTTGGCATACTTCAATGAACTTGCAAATAAATACAAGCCCAGCTCGCTTTGGTGTATCTATTCCATGTTAAAAAGCACTGTTATGACCAAAAATAACATTGTAAACAAAATTCCATCTTAGCACTCATTACATTTACTGATCACCACAGACTATATAGAGAACTAACGTTGATCACAGAGTACTTTTTTTTTTTTCCGGTGTCAAAACGTTAGTCGTAGACTGCGTTCCGAATTACGATGTAAATGTAATGAAATCCAATCGATTTGAGCGTGCTTACACCCGTTCCGAATAAGCTTGAGCGGGATAACTTATGTTTGTTCCGTGAACCGTTATTTGGCTGTGTTGTTATAGGCATTTTTTCGAAATTGTGATTCTGGCTACCGTCGCCACCTAACCAAAAAAGAGGAAGAAATTTGTGGCTATACACAAAGAAATAAGTAATTTTTTAAGTTTTGACGTTGGGCGAGCACTGATATGCTGGGGCCACATTGTCGCGATAAGACAAACTATACTGCGCGCGCTCTCTCTCGCACACAGCTCGACGTCTCGCTGAATAAAAGAGAGCCCGTGGAGTTAAGTTCGCTTTATCGCGACAATGTGGCCCCAGCATTAGCACATTCACTAGCGTTCCAAATTGATGACAGCCCTCAGCTTTCATAATCATATCATAACTAAATTGGAACGCAAAATATTGATGTGAGAGAAGTGTGGGCGATTAGGGCATATCTCGGAATGCGGTCGTATAGTTTTTCGGAGGCGGCGCGCGACTCCATGCCATGTCCATGCCGACTGAACGGAATGTTGCCATTATTTATTATATTTTATTTAACCATTTACAATTTGATTACTGTACTTATAGTAATATAGTGTTTATTTTTCTGCTGAAAATCCAATACACGCATTTTTCAGTCTTTCAAAATATTATTTTGTTTTTATACATTTTTTAATAGGTGTAGGCTGTTTAGCGGGTTTGCCAGTTGCCAGTGCCTTTATTTACAACTGCGGAAAAACAAAACCGTCGCGCCATTTCCCATACATATTTGTTCCCGGTTTCGCTGTGTGGTTATTTTCATAGACTAATACATATTTAAAATAATATTATCAATACGAAATCTAAAGTAACACCAACCTACGTTGAAAAGTTTATAAAAGAAGCTCCGGATAATCAGTACATGGCAACAATGGTCAGTTGAACTTTATAATTACGTTATTGTAGCATACATTCTTACAAGTCTGTTTATTTCCTCGCAAGTGTGTTGAAAAACGTCGTATGAAACGCGAGTGCGTTGATCATTACACTCTCGACTACCTTATCGCGCTCGCCTGCGGCTCGCGCGGACAATACCGTCTCGTGTGTAATGACCAACACCGCACACTTGTATCATAATGTACTATTCCTTCACAAGTTAGGTATGTAGTAGGTACGACATCTAGTTGTTGAAGTAACCTTTTAGATAAAAATTGCCTGTGTTAGGACACTTCGCTCAGGGGGTATCAACTTTGTATGGGCCAATGTAGGACAGGTACCCGGGGCAAAGTTGTTACATTGCCAACGTTAAAAAAATTATGAAGGACCCAACAAATTAGGTCTTTAATAATACCGATTTTCAAGTTGTAACACAGGTTAATTGAAAGTGATTCGTTTATTTTTTTCTTTCCAAATAGTAGTTTTTAAGCTAGAAATATGCCAACAAAAAATAAATATTGATTAGATCATATTTTTTTTTCGTGATCGATTGAAGTTATACTGATTTTTGATTTACCCAAAATACCTCAATATTGTCTAAAATGAAATAAAACCGAAAATATAGTAGATATTTTTGATAATTCATAGTAGCACTACGCTGTATACAGGACAGGTATACAGTTGTGATCTTTATCTTTGTTGTGAGTTTTGAAACTTTGTGAAATGGATGAAAATAGAAGGAAATGTTTCAAGTGTGGCTGTTTACCAGCCGAACATAACGTGAAACTGTTCCGTTTTCCTAAACCCGGAGTTCGAAACGTTATTCGGTAAGTATTAACACGTAAGTACCTTATAATAAATATTTCAGTGGTTAGCCAGAACTATTGATGATTGATGAAAATGTTATTTTTTTCACTTTCAGTTGTCTGCTGTGGGCAAAGTACATTTTTCCAGAAGAGCAATATAGTTTATACTTTACAAAATCAGACAAAATTGTACAATGATCACAGAATGCTGTGTGAAAAGCTGCTGTTCCATGTGATGTAAGTGAATATTTTAATAACTGATTATCTACACTATATTATTGTCACTAAATTTGTTATAAATATTGGTGCTTCAAACCAAAATTTAATTAATGGAATAATTTTGTTTCAGACTGAACCCGTACTTATTGATTTGGCCGAACCACAAGCTGGTCCATCCCAAAGAATATTTTTAGGGGACATAACAAATATGCAAACTGTGGCCAATACAAATATATTCTTTAAACTTTATCAACAAACAAGAATACTTGTTTGGAGAAAAGGATATGTCAGTCATAAGGGGAATTATAGTAGATTTTTAACATGAAGAGGTTACAAATTGAGGTAGGCTGTTGTTTTTTTCATGACTTCCATAAGCAAATAAAATTTAGTTACTATTGTATAGCAAAACTACATGAGTATTAAGTAGTACAGGGCCAGGACGGTTCACACAATAATAAAAAGAAGTTGAGAACAGTAACATGACTAACATGTATCAACATTATTATAACTGACATGAACACAGGTTCTGTCCGTCTGTACTTATCGTAAATGAATAAATAATTTTGTCACTACTGCTACTAATCTACTGTTTCTGTTTGGGTACACTTTGAAAATTGATTTTTGTCTAATTTTGTTGTAAGATCTCTGTAAATGTAGTTAAAATAAACTTCTGGGTTAGTATGTATTCTGAGGCTACTGCAAACAGATTGTAAATAAAGCATTTGAATCTAATAACACGAACACAATAATAATAAATTGTAATGATATTCTAATATTTAAAAATGTAAAATATATGTATTTAATGAAATTGTAATGAAGCTGTTGAAATAAATAAAAAACAATTTGAATTATTTATAGTTTTATTTTGCCATATTAATTCCGTAGACTTTTTGGTAGGTACATTCTCTTGTAAGAAAACTCTTTGAGTTTTCTTACAAGAGAATGTACCTACCAAAAAAACATTTTTTTAATATTAGGGATGATAGGCAACATTTGAATTTACCGCCATACTAAGGTTTTTTCTCCGGGCTAAGTATAGATGGCGCTGGCGTAACCGTTCTACTAAATATTGTATGGAGTTCGCATTCTTCTCCGTTAGGAGTATATGTGTTCTGTGACTTCGCTTCTCCGAAGCTTAAAGTTACATGGTGTAGGTACCAAGAATTTGAATCTTATCTGAAGAAAATAATTCAAGACAATAATTTTAAAAAACTCTTGTAAGTAATATATTTTTATTTAGTAGGCGTGCGTGTTTTATGATGAATGAAGTAACGAGTCGTGCAGACCGGCGGGATATCACGGGCGCGACAGGCAGCGTAACCCTTTCATTTTGACAGTTCAACAACTTTATTAACGTTGTTGAGCTGTCTGCTCAACTACGTTAATAAAGTTGTTGAACATTTTCGAACTTAGGAAGCAATGGATTAGCAATACCTATCCTTCAAAATCATTCAGATTGCGATTGTTAGTGTGTTACGCAATTAGGATGCAGAGAAAGGCAGGTCGTTCTCTCGCTTTGCAACTGCTTCTGCATCCGTTGTTTTGTTTGTATATATGTAGCTATTTTGCTCGTTATTTACAAACTTAAAGTACCTAGTTACGGATTTCAGAAAATCTTATTCCCCTACTCCAGTAGAAATAAACTCACGTAAACAGTAGGTAAACTTGGTTTATTTTACATACTATACCTTGTTACCTATGTTGTTGTGTTCTTATAAATATGTTTGCAGTATCTATGAATGGTTCTACGATCACCGTATAAAAGTGGAAGGTAATAGCACTCGAACCAAGACTGCGAGTGGTATGGTTACGGTGAGAGGAGGTAGCGGGGCGGTGAGAGGCAGCAGATTGCTGTCGTTAAGGGTCCCGCAAACAGGCGCGACGCGACTTTACACCGACTGAAAATACAATTTCACAGTAGAACAATTACCGGTGTCGCGTCGTGCGACACGTTGCGCCAGTATGCACGAGTCTTTATTTTTATGGAGTGTAAATAAATAAAAAAAGTACCTAGCATAGTTAGGGCTGTTATATAAGACAGCATACAACTAAGCTCATTTTTTTTTTTTCATTTTGCTCGTTTTTATGGTGTACTTATTAAAGAGTATTTATTTAATACTTCAAGCACAGAAATGTACAGAGGCGGACTGAATGCCATATGCATTTTCTACCAGTCATCCTTTGGGTGAAGCAGAGACAAACAGTGGTAGGTGCAATTACGAAAAATTGAGAAACAAAATTATTTTCAAATTAAATATACTTACACATATAGCTATCGTATTACACACTATAAATATAATATATATTATCCTAATTATATAAGGTGCTATAAAAATATCTGCCACGGCTGCAATGGGAGATAGTATTGTGTTTATAGATTACAATAGTAAAGATAAATTATTGATCATGTGTCATATTTTTTTTCATACAAAAAATTGTACGTATAAATTTGCAAGTGTCGAACTAGTCAGCTGATTTCAGTTTTCATTCACAGAACAGATGGAAAGAGATAGCAGTTGTTTTCATTGACGAAGTGCACTTCGCGCGTAATTTGTGAACCACGTTATGCAGAGTAGAGTCAATGTTTATTTAACTACTTTATTTTCTCAAATTGATTTAACTGTGCCGGGGTACGAAATTTCTTCACTATTGTTATCTTTAAACACAATACTACCTCTCATTAAAGCCGTGGCAGATATTTTTATAGCACCTTATATATAGATATAAACACAAATAAATATATACAAATACACGAATATACTAAAACAAATATGACAAACAGTGGGAAAACATTATCGTTGTGAAGATACTACCAGCTTCTTATGAATGTGCTCGCAAAGTTTAACTTTAAAGGATAATAAGGAGTATTCTATTTATCTATATATATACTATCTCCATTACAAAGGCTTAAAATAACCAGCATGGTGACTTGAAATAAACATTGATATAAATTGCAACAGTTGTATAACTTTAGAACATTATTTCTCCCCGGTAATCGCTACATCTTGTCACCGCACTCTCTCCCAATTACTTTTAAGTCGTAACAAGATTCTGTGGGAGCTTCTAACAGAACCTATGCTCTATAACATCTAACAGACAAACAATGTTCGAATGTAAGCCTCTTTTAAAATTAAACCTATATTCGAAAAGGCTTCTACGAGAGACAAGGAAATTGTATTTGTTAGGTACTATGTTTTTATTGATTTTCTTTGTTCTATTATTAATTCAATTTTTGTATGCAGACACAGAAAGAGCAAGCTTAGAGATCCATGTAGAAGAAAAGGGTTTTGCCTCCCGTGGTCTTCTCTGCGCCCCTGAAGAAGGCGCGATGACCCGGTGTTAGAACTTTATGGCCCCTTGCCCGAGGGACGTTTTCTCTCAGTCCCCAAAATTGGGAACCGGTCTTTCTTTGGGTTTCCCTCCCTCTCCCGAAGGAGGGAGGTAAACACCTCCCCTCGCGCAGGAAGCGGTTGTAGTCGGGGGGTCGCGCTTGCCATGGTGTAATGTTCCTGATGTGGTGGTGTTCAGACACGTCAGCACGTGCGAACATCCTCCTCGTGAGGTTGGTGCTGAAGTCGTCGATGCTCTCGACACGCAGGTCCCTGTGGATTACCGCGTACCTCATGAACCGAGAAAAGGCATGTACCCAGCAGTGGTACAATTTATAGAAGAAAAATTCTTCTATTTCCATGTTATTGGCGCTTTAAACTTAAGGGGAAGATTTACAAAACATTGGTTCGTCCTGGGGCCTAAGTCTACTAATTTGGTCTCTCAATGGTGAGTTTTTGACCATTGTAACTTTTATAGTTTAGTAGACTTAGGCCCCAGCTGTCTTGTATGGATCAGAATGTTGGGCCTCAAAAGGGAGGAATGAAAGGCAATTGCATGCAGCTGCGATGAGAATGCTAAGAGGGACGTGTGGTGTTATGTGAATGGATAGAATAAGAAAGTAATTAAATAAGAGGAAGTCTGAAAGTGGCACCAGTGACTGAAATTGTGTGGAAATCGGTTGTCATGGTATGGGTATGTAATGCGGAAAATGTTGTGAGGAAAGTTTTGAGTATGAACGTAGATGGATAAAAGTAGGGGAAGACGAAAGAAATGGTGGATGGACTGTGATGTGATTATATTGCTGGAAAGGGGGTGACTATAGAGATGACGACTAATAGAGAAGGAGACATGCATGCGCAGACCCCAAATAAATTTGGCATAAGAGAATGGTTGGTGCCCTAAAACGCAACTCAAATGTAATGTTACTTCGACTGTATTAATTTGGTTACCAACCAGCAACTTATCTACTCAACTTGGACACAGATTACCATTATACATTACTCCATGTACTTACGCGCGATGTCTTCCTACCCGCGGCCGCTCGTACAGCCGGGTCGCACGCGACCCGTTTCTCAGTGGGTTACCGACAGCCGCGAGGCGGAAAAATTCACTTTACGCTTGTAAGGTTAGGTACATTTTCGTTCGCAACGTCTAGCGACTCGAAGGTGTAGGCTATAATAGCACTAGGTATAGAAAATTTTGAGTGATTTATCTGGTAATCTGTGACTTGAAGTAGTTGTTATGACAACTTCCTCTGGTTAATTCGACGATGGGTTCTTTCAGAAAGCGTAGTAAGTAAATGAAAGCAGCGCCCCCATCTGGTGATACTCCGAATCATCAATAGTTTTGACTATGTCAATGTTAACTGTGGATTTTACAGGATTTACCATTAAAATAATAGATTATTATATTACCAATCATTATTTATTAAAAAAATTATACAAAATCCATAGAAAATAAGAATAAATTGAATAAAATTAATACATAGAGGTGTGTTCTAACCTAATGGCACAACTAATATAAACAAAATATGTGCTGAGTAAATATTTTAACCTTTGGACGGATATATTGTTAAGTATTATACTCTTTTATGATCACATTGATTACATGTTTAATGCAAATACAATTATTTTGATTTGATTACCTTGTGATAGTGCATCCAGTATATTTTATCAGCAAATAGTGAAGCTATCAGATCAAAGGGTCAGGACAGGGATCAGACAGAGCCGCTGCCATAGAATTCTAAACCTTATTATTATCGTTAAACTTAAAGTGCAAAAAGCTTTTGCAGGCTCAACCTGCGTCGATCAATTTTGAACTTTATGACAGTTTTAATTTAGTGTATTATTCAAGTCCTAGCAGAGCTGAACAGCTAGCATATTCTGTCAAATTCAATACACCGTTGTCTGAAATATACTGGTTGCACTATAGTTGATATTCAAGATAAAAAAAATATTAAATAGAAATTCAATGCAGAGCCTGGAATGTTTCAGATCAATAGGAAGTTAGCTAAAATCCGGCTAAACGTATAAACGCCATAGGACGGGGCCTCGAGCGTTGCAATTTGTGTCAAGCGACACGCACATGCGTCACCAATTTCAGTTGAAAGAAAGAAAATACGTTTATTTGTGGCTAACATGGCGCAAAAAAGGTACACGATATTAAAAGTTGGGAGAAAATATGCGTCACATCCACATCCAGTTCATCGCTCGCTGCGTTGGTAACTCGTGGCATGCTCTAAACAACTTCTTTCATTTGTTTTCTCCGCAGTCGCTGCCGTGAAACGCGTGTCGCTTGAGCGTGTAGCTCGTGGTCAAAGGAATGCAGGTAGGTAGTAATTTTTATGTAGTACGGCAAATTCGACAAATTAAGATAATTTTTTGTAAAAGCTAGCTGAAAAGTACATAACATATTTGACAGACACTGCTTACCCCATAAAGCTAAGGGAGGTAAGACGAGACTTCGTTCACCATTTGTATCTGGTGATATAAACTTCTATTGAGATTGAATTTTCCTTAAGAGGTAATTATTGAATACTTTTTATTTTAAAATAATAAATAATGTATGAATCAGAAGCAGAATTATTTATCTGCAAAGAATTTAAACAAATAAAGGTGTTACTGAGATAACATAATTGAATCCTGTGCATTGTACTGAATGGCGTGCAAAAGCACAGTGGTGACAGATAAAATGAGCATTCCTTAAATATTTGAGCATTTTCTGAAAGAACGTAATAACCGCCAAGTAATATGTTAGCGATTTTACACCTTATCGCTTTCAATTTTAGGTCATCTTTTGAACAAGTGTCACTTACCTAGCTTTTTTTTTAAGGCTTAATCGGTTTTTAGTACAGTAAATAGGTGAAAAGTGTCTTTAAAGTATAATTGAGTTATTGAACTTAACATTTCATTAAATAATAATGTACAACATTAATTACTTAAATATAATAAAAATGGACGGAATTAATCACAACTTAAGTTACCAACAAGCTTATCAACTAACATTCAGCCTTCGTAACGTCTTATAAATTATTTTGGGGATTAACATAATACACTTTTGGGGAGTTTTCACCATTACCCAGAATAGTGAACCACATAAGAATCACGGCGATTGTTGAACTATTATGTCCACAGATAGTGTAAGGGTTGAGTGAGTCATACATTCGTGGATGAACAGTATTAAAATACAATTAAGCCACAAAATAGTACAGAAGGCGCACTCAGCGTTTTAGGTATGAAGCTACAGTAGGAGGCGGGCTCGTCTTGTCGGGCCAATTCAGTGAGCGTAATGTATAGTCAGAAGATATAAGAGTTACGCGAAAGAATGAGAGGCAACTTCTAGGTGAGTATAACTGGAGGTAATTAGCGCTGTGCGACCTGAATTGCACTTTATTGTGTAGTAGCAAAAGTCGCTTTTTATTTAAATGATTTTGCGGAGTGAACTATCTGTATTAATCTGTGATTGTGATGAGATGTGCTTTCTGTACATCATTCTCAGCGCGGAACTAACCGTAATTTTCGTAAATTTGACTTATTTTACGTCGCATTTGGCGCAAACCGAATGCAACTTAATTTCGGACACTCACTTTGAGCTTCGACAGGTTACACTCGTCTCCCATTGTGCGGTGATCAATTCTTGCTAATAATATCGGATTTTTTATATCTAACAACTTACCTAACCCTTTGAGGAATTCAGGCGTGATGTTATGTTATGTTGTTTTATTTATAAATGCAAACATGTGTTCGTAAATACTTTTTATATATTAATGGCTTGCTCACAGTGTCAACGATAGAACATGAAACATTTTCTAGATTAGAAAATGTTTCAATTAAATGATATATTTTACTATGATTGACCGTCGTGCTGTTTCGATGAAATCTGTAGATAGCGCATATTTTTATGTAGCTGAGTATTTTGCCCTCAATACACTTTGACTTTAGACTGACTGACTGGACTTTTTATACCCGATTTGTTTGTTCTATTGTCAGATTCAGAAATCTATAGGTACTGTAGTTTTCCAAAAATTTTCTTATTTTTTTTTGTTTTTATCAATTTATTTGTAATAACCCAGGGACCGACCTTAGTCGTAGAAGTGCTCAAAATTCTTCAATACCTGTACCGTAATTTATAAAGGTTTTCGGTCTCTGGGAATGCCCCCCCCCCCCCTATTGCTCCCTATTCTCAAGCTCAACTCTATGAGCAACACATCTAATACAACATGATAGCTCCATTCACTTTCTCTTCTAGAGCTGGTGCTATAGTGTCGATGTCCCTCCCATCCGCCATGGCTATGAGTATGCAGACGTCGTTGATGAACGCTGCTATACCTGCTGATACCACCAGCCTGGAATAGAGAGAAGGATGTGATTAGTATACATTTGTATATGAAACTAAGGCCTTCAGAACTTCACTCGAAGACTCAAGCATAGCTTTAGAGCCCACAAAACCTCAGGTATTTATCTCGCTCGCACCATACTACTCGCGGACTGAGTGCGAGCGAGACGGAGGCGGCTCCAAATCGGTAAAAGTTTAGGTAATTGCTTTATGAAATCGTGTTTTCGGCTAACATAGTCGCTAACATTAATAAGTACTCAACTTTAACATAATAATATTTTTTTTTCAAAATTAATGCTGCAATAGTTTCGATATAACGGCGGATCTTGCTAAGCAATTTGACGACCTATAGGCCCTTAAAACTAGTTTCCACCAGTCAAAAGGCTTTAAATGAGTTTTAAGTAAGTAATGCTTGAGTTTTGACCCATAACATCGAAAATAACACTTACCAGAAGGACAGTCCAAGATCAGCAGTGTCGTCAGAAGACCACGTGTTGGCGAGGTCTTCGTCCGACATCACGTTGTGCTGCAGTCTGAGGAAGTACTCCGTCAGCCATACTGCTATTGCGCCCAGGCTGAATAGCACTGAAATGTGAGACGAAATGTGTTATTTAAAGGAATAGTCGGAAATGGTAAAAAAACCCTGCTTTAACTAATACGTCAAATCTTATGGTTGTTGTTAGTGTCCGGTAAGTACTTGTGAGAGGGTGTGATTGCAAATTTCGCATTTGTAGAGAATGCTAGTAGAAGGAAATTAGATGACCTACGAGGCCAACACAGTGTCATTTTCCGTGTCTTTTCCTTCACGCCGTTTCTAGCCATATCATCTTTCACACAGAGGCTGAGGCCACATTAGGCCGCGAAGCGACATGCGACACGAGCGATTAAAACAAATAAATGAATGCTCATGTATATGGCTACACCGTACATCAAATATTACTAGCGATCTTTGATTTCTTTATGCGATAGGAACAACATTACTGTAATCACGACATCAACATATCAGCAAAATTGAAGCGAATATATTAGAAAATTTGTCACTTGCACGACTAGTTCAATAGTGCTACTAAATATGCGTATAGTAAACCGCGAAGGATGGTGTGTACTGTAGCCACGTTATCGCCGAATATACGCCGGATTTTCGCTTATAATGTAGCCACTAGCCATACCATGTTTATCTCGTTTCGCTCTTCCAGTCGCATCGCAAATCGCTGCCTACTGTAGCCTCGTAGCCTAGCCAGAGACCATCTATCGTTTCTTTGTCTGTCTTCTGAAGACCCCTTCTCTTTGGTCTTCCATACTTAAAGACGCTATTGCGCCGACACCCATGCATGGAGCATATATGTGGAGGCCATACCTATATGATACGTCTATGATAAGTCGACATGGAAAGGTTGACGTGTAAAAAATTCCATTTACTAGTTTGTCCTCAGCTTGTTGTTTTAATATTTCTTTGGGATTATCGACTAACAGCCGCTCTGTAGTACCTAATATTCCATCTCTGCCTATTAGTAACTAATATTCACCTGCTAAAGAGTTGCTGACAAGTAACGGTCGCGGCGAGCAACGCGCGCGCGCAGCCGACCCCAACGCGGCCAGCACGCATGCGCCGCCCGCCGACAACAGCGACGCAGCCAGTAGTGCCGCCGTACCACACCACGCCCAGCGACGTGCGGGGTGCGTACCGGCTTTTACTGTAATCAAGAAAAAATCATGTCGTAAATGGACAGATGATCTAGAAGTGGGAGACGTGCAACCAGGGTGCTATTTGATACAGGATGTCCTGTAAAGAATGGATAACCTTGAAACAGCATAACATTATATCCCAAGTATGTAGTAGCTAAGATATTAAACTAAACCTTATTTTGCATTCTCCTTCACCACGACCACAAATACCATAGGTTGGACTATACAGAGGCAGTAAATAACGTGAGTAGAAATGGCTTTAAAAAAAAACGTATTTTAGGTAATGATTGGATATTATTTTTTTGTATTTTTTTAAGAACAGTCATAAAGGTGTATTATACATATAATATGACTCTAGACAACCCGTATAACTAAACATATTATTTAATGAAGCAGAAAACTATGAAAGAAACTAGTAAAATATTACCTGACTGGGAGCCGACCGACCGACCAGCTGACCGGTCGGCTCCAAGTCTAGCTGGATAGTCTACCAGTATTTTACGTGACCTCCACAACCCAGTTACAGAGCCAGGAATGGCTGTCAGACTTTCGGGCTTCTCCCGAGCCGTAACGACTGTCAAAGATCCACGAATGACAGCCGGGACCAACGGCTTAACGTGCTTATGGGCACCCGTCCGTGGAGCGACCGCGGCAAACGTAGCTTAACCTGTCGATCGACCCGTGGGGCTATTAAGCTCTTGTACAAGTAATTTATCCCTATCAATCCCATAGTATTCAAATTACACCAAGATTAAACATGTCAACTTAAAATCCGATGCCATTGTCGATTGACCAAACGCAACGGCTCTGAATCTGAATTGATTACAAAACTGAACGCAAGTCGCAACGTCCTGATCTTATCGTGAACACAAAGCAAGTCTTTAGCAATGACTAGACACAAGACTTGTTCATGTTGATCTAGTTTTTCGGTTTACTGATATGGATTAATTTGATGTCACAATGCAGTTGGAATCGGAACAGTAGCAGTAATTGCTACTGTTATGTCCAACCCAAAAAGTTTAGGACCATCGAATTAGGACCAGTGTAATGCCTTTCGAATGCACGCCCATGAAAAGAAAAGAACACATACGTCACAGAAAAGTTGAAAGGAAATCGTTTGGCTTGGTATGGGCATTTGATGATGATGATTTGAGTTGAAAAGAGTGATGAATATAAATAGAATAGAATAGAATACTCTTTATTATGTACACCAAAAAATTACAGACATAAATTTGGACATTTTACATAGGGTGACACAATGGGCGGTCTTATCGCTAAAAGCGATCTTTTACAGACAACCTTTGGATGGATTCAAGGGAGAAGGAGAGACAATACTGCAGGTAGTCAGTGGTGTACCATTTACATATACAATAAATACATACATACATAAAGCATAAAAATAGTTATCTGTATAAATATATATATATAAATAAATACATACATAACATAGAAACATGAAACAAAAGCAAGGAACTATGTGCAATGTTGATATTAAGGAGAGAGGAAGTGTTTTTTCACCAAAATTTTAAAAGTGGACAAAGATTGAGCACGCCTAATCGACACGGGCAAGGCATTCCATAACCGTACTGCTTGAACTGTAAAGGATTTGTCATAAAAGCTGGTGGAATGCATCGGCATCTCTAGTCTCAAGTTTTCCGATGACCTTAGATATCTATTATGTGTGTCATGAAGGAACTTGAAACGTTCTTTAAGATAAGAGGGGGTTGTAGGATTAAACAGAATACTGTAGAGCTGAAATAAGATATGAGAATTCCGGCGAAGACGTATAGGAAGCCACTTGAGCTTTGTACGAAATTCAGAAACGTGATCATATTTGCGCAGGCCAAATATAAATCTTATGCAGAAGTTTTGAAGTCGCTCAAGTTTATCTAGTTGTGCCTCAGTGAGATCGAGATAACTGACATCAGCGTAGTCAAGGATGGGAAGTAAAAGGGATTGTGCAAGCGCAGTTTTAGTGGCAGTTGGAAGAAAGTTCCGCAATCGTCTCAGGGACCTACCAGATGCAAAGATTTTGCGACTTACGTCCTGTAGCTGGGGACCCCAAGAAAGATGTTTGTCGATCCAAACTCCAAGGTTCTTCACCTTTTCGCTTATTGGAATAGCAGTTCCGTTAAATTGAACTTGGGGAAGCTGCGACCAGTTTATCTTGGGGGTCATCCTTGAGCTGCCAACAACAATGACCTGAGTCGATAAATGTTGATGGATGGAGAGAGAGAGAGAGAGAGTAAGGCCAAAAAGGATGGATGTATTGCTTGAGGAATGTTAAGAAATAGAATGGAAGAAAACGTGTTTAGCCGACCCTAAGTAACATGGAACAAGGACAGGAAGATGATGAAGCATCCATGATAAATTGATAATTTGATAACATATTATTGACAGTAACAATGTCTGGGCCAAATCTATACTGTTATTGGGAAAAAGCGGATTAGAAGCTTGTCATATTAAAGTTATTTAATGAGGATGCGGATGATGACGGATACGTAAGGCGTGAAGATGCTCTTACTGTAAGACTTTACGTATTATAAGTTGATGATAAATCGACAAGTCATTGTAAAAGAGAGGCTCTGTAAGTTTATATCTCTGCGTTGCGAGCTGACAATGGTCTGACATGCAACTTATTACAAAACGGATCTATCAATGCTTGTAAGTTGTCTTAGAGCCACCTTTTGTTATTCCAGTTTCATTTGTGGGTCGCAAGAAGCAGTGTTAATTAAGGTGCCAATGCTAACTTAAGTGTAAGATCTGAATCTTACAAAATCATTGCATTGCATAAAACTATGATTTGAATATACGTGAGAGCGTTTGACACGTTCCATTTAGTAAGCATCCTTATCTTCGATGAACAACGTGTTATAACAAAGTTTTGTAAGTGGATGAAATAGCTAATTTAGATAAGTGATTTGCAGTTAGAGATTTTCACAAATAAAAGACGTTCAACTCGAAGGTCTCTGAAACGATCAATAGCAGAAGCAGTAATATTGCCAATTGGTAGACGATTCAGTTTGCGCATTATGTGTATCAAATACGTAATAATTGACAATTGAATTGACCGTTTCGGGGACCCTTTAAATCCTCGATGAGTTCTAAAGCGGACTGTGTGGCTGGTAGAAGGACCCAAAATTCAGTTAGTATCAATCCGGGATGTACTGAAAGTCGGTAAGACGGTTGAGTAAGACTTTATTTTAAAAAAAAAAAAACAAAAAAAAAACAACCGACTCCCAAAAAAAACACTACAAAGTGAAAAATAACTTTAATTTCGGAAGTCGGTGTCTTTGGTTTAGAATTTTCGTTTTTTGCGACCGACTTCCGAATTTTTTCACTTTTTTGTTGTGGTACCAACCCCCCTCAAGTTCGAATATAACGACCAGCCGTTCTATTCTGTAAAAAATTCACCGTGAAAACTTAGGTGAAGTGAGCGTGAAGTGACCGTCATTCCACAGGGATTGACACAATTTGACAGCTCCCCTCAAGCTCACTTCACCTTGTTTTCACGGTGAGATGTTTACTGAATAGACCGGCTGCTCTGTAAATAACATACCCTTTGAAACAAAAGAATTTTCAAAATCCATCCACAATTGACGAAAAATCAACGGACCAACGGAGGATTGTACGGACATTGTCACCGGCGAAAATATTATGATAAAACGTTTTTTAACGAAATCATCGACGTAAAGTCCGATTCAAACATAATGGCGACTTGTAACACTTACTAATTTGAATCAAAAAAATTATTATGTAGGTATCTGTTTCTTATTGTTTAAATGATGTTGAAAAAAGAAAATTTGTTTGACAAATTCCCAATCCTATTCCTAACTAATATTATAAATGCGAAATTGAGTTTGACTGTTTTTTACGCTTTCACGCTAAAACGGCTGAAGGGATCTGGATGAAATTTGGCACGTGGTTAAACCATGATCTGGAAAAGGACATAATATGATACCTTTTATCCCTATATTCCCACGGGACCGAGACTTATGCGGGTGAAACCGCGGGGCGCAGCTAGTAAAAAATAATGCAGCAATTTTAAATAATGCTTCGAGAAAATACGCCTCAATTGGTCGAAAGCATTAAGTAAAGTGAAAGTATTCCTTACCACTTAAATCATGAGGCCTCCATCCATATCCTCCGTAATTCAGCTCCTTTCGACCTTCGAACAGTCCGAAACTGATTCTTCCTTCGGAATCCGGTGGATTCGACGTCCTTCGTGCACGCGCATCAATCCAATGCGTAGTCCCCAAAGACGCCACTATCAACGCTATACACAAACACGAGCCAAAAAACGTCGCGAAAATCATCGACCGCTTAAACAAATTCAACTTCATCTTGATTTGATTTTGGAACACTTTCACTGTCTACCGAGTTCATCAATAAACCACTAGATGGCGTTATGTCACATTATTTTTTTCACATAGCTCTTGCGCTAATTGGTTTGTTTTTATAATGTTTTCTAGCTATTCAAGTTGTGGGATTGGCTCTCTGATACGTCCATTGTTCGAACCATTCAGTGCCATAATAACAGTTTCCCTTTGCAGTATCTTCGCACGGGGTGAGAAGAAAATCTGTAACAATTAAAAGAAAAATGATTATGCAAACGTTATTATGGATATTTTAAAGTGAATTTTAATTGGTAACAGCCGAGGTTGCGTTATTGTGAAAAAGAGTAAAAAATATCGATATATATGTCTGAAAACATATAATAAAGTTGGAGCGAAGTCAAAACTGTAGGTTACTGTCCTTAAATTTTTGAGACATTTAGAAAAAAATATGTACAGTCAGGGTCAAAATGGGCAATAAGGGTCATGAGATAGTTAAACACAATTAGGGAAAAAAATGCTATCGATGTAAATTAGGTAGTAAACAACTATTAACTATCTTATGGACCAAATATGGTTATTTAGTCAATTACTTATTTACTAATTAAACAACTATTAACTACATATTATGACAATGGTATTTAGTGAATGACTTATCTAAAATTACAGTCTAGTGAATGACTTATTTACTACGGCAAGGGATACAACTAATAGTGAAGAGGTGCTAGATGACATTACACGACTAAAGACAATGAAAGTAACGCTTTCACTAAATAAAAACTTTTGTAAAGTGCATAATACGACAGTTTTACAGTCCATAATACTCAAATTGAGTATGAATTTGGATGGCTACAAGAAAAGTGGCGGACCAAAGAAAAGATCTATGGATAATGTGGAAGTTGACGAAGATGACGGCTAATATAAATACAATTATGAAAGACAAAGATGCACTATCCTATATAAATAGGCATAAGCACAAGAGTAGGAAGATGATTAGTGTGCATGATCCCACGGGATACTTACGGAAGGATACGTATAAAAGGACATTTAAAGATAAACGTTTGCCTAGCTTTATTAATAAGTCCCGAACGACCTCCCAACTAGATTTCCGATTTCAAATCATATAGGTACTTAATGCATTTAAGATACAACTGGTACTGGATTAATTGTGTAAAAGTGAGCTTCTGCCTACCCTTGTTTTACATTACTTGTGGTCGGTGCAAGTACTCTTCAATTCTCCTCTGTCAGCCGTCAGCATATCATTGTTTCTCTTTTCATTCATATCGTCCATCACACAATCCATTTCCATCCAAGACTTTGGACTCCTTCTCGTCCATTCTTCTACTAGTGTAATCATCTTTTAGGCGCGCATCTCATCCCCATTAAATTACGTACCTATTACATAAAAACTATGAGCTTGTTATTATCTCATACAACCAGCTACCGTACAACCTTCCATTCAAAAAGAACAAACCTTAATAATGATCTCACGATCTAATATTGCGTGTCCGAATTTGATTTACTCTGCCATTAAGCGGTGAAAACAATTTGCGACGAAAGTTTCATTTTATAATCATTATACCTAGTCGAATGTTATACGGTCTGTTAGGTTTCAACTTAAATAATAAAATGACTCAGGTAATAAATTCGTAACTTTTGGTCGAGCAATGATAGCATCGACAACGAAATTGTCTGATTTTATCTTTTGTATCCGGATGTTTACATGTAAGACTAAGAACACTTTGATCATTCGGACACATAAGAAAGAAACCAATGTATTACCAAAACAGATTCAATAATAAATGCACTTCACTGAATTAAGTTATGAGAACATATTTTGCATTCCATAATGACGTTGTCAAGGTAGGCAAAAGATTCGATTCTTAGATTGTTCACGGGAAATATTTGAATGATGCTGTCATCAGTTGATAGGAAAACAACATCGCATCATTAAAATTGTCATTAAGTCACTAACTACTGGCTATAATACGCATTCCACATCCCATAATTGTTAATTAAGTTATGGTCTAATGCCTTATGGACAAAATGGCAGATGTTACCCATTTACTACCACCTGGCAGGCCGTTAGATAACAAAACATGCATCGAGGCCCCCATGCATATGACCCTTTTAAATATGAAGTGAGACCAAAGTGGGCCAGTGGGCCATCAATAGAAACATAATGATTAGTATTGAAATAAATTCTAAACGGAATTATAAAGAATTCAAGTTCAACGTTGATTTTAATAAATAAACTTATATGCTGCCATTTACATTCAAGGTTAAAAAAGACGTTAGTTGACGTAACATGCAAACAATGTGTTAATAATATTTATATTATTGGAAACGAAACTGGTCAATTCGAACCAAAACAGATGAGACTTGAAAAAAGGAAAGAAATAAATAATGGCTATTGTAAAAGGCAAAGATATTAGACGACGGTCTATACTTTGAACGTTATAATTAAAGTCTCTTTTAGATTTTCGGGATTTCTACAGGATCCAGGCTGCAAAAAGATAAATAACACAACGCAAAACTAAAAGGATATCACATATTGAAACATCAAAAAGCGTGCGTAGCTTTTTGATGTTTCACTATGTGATATTTTTGCACACTGTCATTTGTTTGATAGGTCCTATAGGACCTATCAAACCTTGGTTGGTCTAAATAATGTTTATAATATCCGATTTATTTATGTATCCATTCAAGAAATTCTTATTTACATTCTGATGAGCAAGGTCACAACAATTAATATGCAGTAGCAGTAGGATGTTTTTATGGTAATTTAGAAACAAAGGGGCTCATCGTTTGGCTTTGCATAACTTTGCAAAGTGAAGTTCTAAGATCTGTGCTGCCAACCTGATGAGGTTTCCAAGAAATCTCAATTAAATTATTTAACCTTAAAACCTTTTTCTTCTGATTCATCGGCACAAGTTCTTTGATAAAAGAGCAAATGCCTTCAATTGGAATATTCTTGACATTTCAGTAGCTAGTCACTGTTTTTCTACTGTCCTATTCAAATCACTCGATTTCAAACACGATAGAAGCTCGAACGATGCCGGTACAAATTAAATTCTGCATAAAATAACCATTTTCAACCGTCTCACATTCATTGTCATATATAATACGCGGCTACATATCCATTTCATTAATCATTCCGAACAGCCAAAAATAATCACAATTCACACGGCATCCATCGATTCTTATCCGATTTCACGCCATTGAAAGCGATGGATCCAATCCAATATCAAAATTTGGACTACTTTCTACATGAAACCATGAAATATTACGATTTCACCCCATGCATGATGTACATTATGAAATCAGACTAACTTACCTTAAGTGACGTCTGATGGTAATTTTATGAACGGCTCATCCTGAAAACAATTATAAACAGTAGTATTCGTCTGCAACGAACTCGTCCGCGTAGATATTTAGAATTGTAATAATCAAAATAAATTTGAACGCAGCTAATAGCATTAGCCATCAGCGGTGACATCTGTCAAATCACTTTCTTTAGAGTCACAATACAGTGCATCTTTGTTCACTAGTAGACATGGGTTGTAGACACCAGCGCCAAAAATCAAGGCTCGATTTTTTTTTTTCTTTTTTTTTTTTTTTTTTTTTTTTTTTTTTTGTGTGGTAGATAGATCTGTAACGGCATACAAATAAGGATTGCAATTGCGTATGCAAAAAAGGCTACGTCCAACTTTCAACCAAGCCTTGGTGGAAAAATACTTGCATAGGACATTGATCCGTAACTTCATATAGGTACATAAAGAGCATAATCGCGTGTACAAAATTATACTTTCAAACCTTTAAATTAAGAATGCTTGCATAAAACATTAAACCGTAACTAAATATAAATAAAGAGCAAAATCGTGTCGAGCGTCGACTGAGCAAAATACTTTGAAGTCATGCGAGTATTTTGGGTCGGCCCTTGGTCGGCGTACTTGCAAGTAAATGCCTGGTGTAAAAACCTGGTTGCGTAAACACGCACCTTCCCTATTCACTAGTTGCCATTAAGCGTTATTTAACGGGTGGGTGATACTTGGTATTAGACAGGGAGGGAACTAATTGTTTTCAGGATGAGCCGTTCATAAAATTACCATCAGACGTCACTTAAGGTAAGTTAGTCTGATTTCATAATTTTATTACACGGCTCATCCTGAAAACAATTATAAACAGTAGATGTTCAGAGACAACTAATGGCAATATCTAAAATTGTGTATGAATAAGAAAATCATGAAATATTAAATTCAATTATACTTCACAGTTCCTTATATTTTACTACAAGTAAAACCAGAAACAACAATTTACAATAACATAACAGACCATTCGGTGCTTACTTATGTTCAATCAAACAAAATAATATGTGACTTTTAGGTCAGGTCAAGTGTTACAACTATTGATAGATTTTAAAACGTAGTATGAATAGAAGGTACCCTTTTGGCTTCAGGTAGGTACCTACTAAGGAATTGGTATTAAGCAATGTCCTTACAATCAAATCTTGTAATAATTTGTGCCCTTCAGGTGTTACTACGAATTAATTGCTATTAACTAGTAGGTAAAAACTAAGAATATAATAATGAATAATACCCTTTAGGTACTAGATAGAACTAATAAAATCTTTTTCAAATTCAAAACTAATTATTTGTAATAATTTGTATTACTTAATTAAATCTTGATCAGTCTTTATCATTATCAAATAAATTAACAAAAATTGGTATTTTGTGAAATACTACAATAAATGTAATAAATGACTGGCTTTTATTACATTGTTTGCAGTGTTTTGTTAGTGCTTAATCTAGATGGTATGGATGCAAAAACAAGGTCAGCTCTGTCATTTACAATAGGTAGATTATTATATTTGGCAATGATAGCTGATCTATTGGACCAGCCTGCAGTCTTCTTAGTAATCTCAATAGACATACCTGCAGATTTGGCCTTCGAAGTAGACGCATGTCTGGTACTGCGGGGACTGGTATCAATGCCACTCACAGTGAGGACTTCCTTCCAACGGCTTACTGTAGTGGCAGTAGCTAGTTTAAGGTTTTTTAGTGGTAATTACCAGGTAAGTTATATCTCCTCAAGCTTCCTTAGTACTTTGCATGTATCATTTTAAGGTTTTTAAGGCACACTGTATAGTTTTCAAAGTATGGTAAGCATAAAGTGTTTGTTTTAGTTTTGATAGATGTTTTTAGAACATCAGATATTTTAATGACAACACAGTAAGATGTAAAATGTATGTCTTTCATTTTAATTGATGCCAATGTCTGAACTCTGTGGGCAGTACAGAGACCTAACAAAGTACCTAACTAGCTTTTTGACAGTTCTTTAAGATTTAAAACAACTGGCATGTTACCCAGGAATTCTAGTACTATTGCAGGGTGCCAAGTTTCTGTATAGGTACCTAGGAAGAGAGGGTCTTTGCCTAAAAGCTCCCTTTAATAACCGCTTTATATTCTCATCTTTCCCAATTTCAGAGTTTATTACCATGAACAATGCTGAGCAATGTGTATTTAATATAGAGTAGTCACTTCCTATATTACTTAAATGCTTCTGACCAGAAGCCTATAATTTGCAGTATAAAGGCTTTGAAAATATCAGTATTATTACTACAGCAGTGTGCCCACCACTTTTTATATGAGCAATCATATTGTTTTTAAGTACCTTGAGCTAAGGATCCAATCATTATTTCCAAGGAAGCTTGAGGTATATGTCTAAGCTGAAATGCCATCCGGAGGAGTGTCCTGCGGCCAGGGTAAGGTGAAAGCTCAGACTGTACCTATTGTTTACTAAAAGGAGATGAGAGTAAGATCATTGTTAGCATTAAATGTTTAGATACAGTTTAGTTTTGATACAGTTCATATTTTTAAACTATGACTGTGCTGGCCACCAAGGAAACAAGGATTCCCTTTTTCAGCTTTTTAATGTCTTATTTTTTCCAAACATTTAGTAATTAATGAAAACCATGAAAGAAAAATTTGCTCCAGTCTAATGTGAATGCATCTATAATAAAGGCCATTAAGTCTTTTTTCCAAAATGTATATTAAACAATTTGCATTTATTCTGGTAGCAAATAAATCTATTTCAGGGGTTCTAAAATATTGGGTAATTATTGTAATGCCTAGTCTGCTATGTGCCATTCTGTATCATGATCCTGGGTTCCCTATCAGCCTGTGTTTTTTGGACTTGATGTGGGAAGCTGTAACAAGTATGTGTATATCTTCACGCCATCTCTATAATTACAGAGTAATGGTATTTAGATATATAAATTGCACTTATGATTGCTACCTATTTCTCATTCTCTTAGCCTTACAGTCATCAAGACTGTAATAGTAAAGGCTAAGTACTTTTCTCTTTTCATAAACTTGGTATATCAAAAAACAATATTACCTACAGTTCCAAGTAGTTGAGCAAGGCATCTAATAATGCATTTTCTTTGCAACATGAACTGTTATCATATTTATAATCTTTTCTTCTTTTGTCAAGTGGTAATTTTAGTGTCAGATGTCAGAAATTAATAATAAATTCCAGGAATTTACACTGTTTGCTTAGATTTAAGTTACTCTTTTTAAAGTTGAGTATAAAACTGAAACACTCAAGTATTTGTATAAATATGGTGTTTTTGAGTTTGACATTTTACATAATTATGTGTTAGCTATGCATTTATTATAGTCATCTAAGTAAATTAGCATTAGGTACATAACCTAAGTTCCTTAAATATGACCTCACAGGTTTTAATATTTTGTAAATGCACTGGGTGCTGTAACAAAATATGGAAGTGCATACAGTTCTTTTAGATTAAAATCTCAAGTATTTCCTATCTTGTGCAGCTACTGGAACTAAAAGATAAGATTCTTTTAAATCAACAGTTGTCATGAAACAATTTAGTACCAACCTATAGTAGAGGTACTGGAGTAAGTATCTATTCCATCTTAAAATGAGATGTGGAGACAAAATGATTCAAGTATTTTAGATTAAAAAGAACCTAAATTAATCATTAGGTTTGGGTACTAAAAATATGTTTGAAAGGTATTAGCCCTATTTAGGTTTACCTCTGAATATTTAATTCCTCAGTTTGAGAAAAACATTTGATGGTTTCAAGTTTGAACGGGTAGGTACAGATGTAAATGGTATGGTAGCCTTGAACCCAATCAAGATAGTCACATCATTTATAATAATCAGCCAACAACTAAAGTAACTAGGTAGGTTACCAGCATGTTTTACCTGTTGTATTCCCTCTCGGGGCAGTTCATCGGTGTACATTTCACTGTCTTTTTAGGTGGCTGGTACTGTTTCGTCTTCTTTGTTTGAAACTACACTTGAGGACGCTTCTGCCCATTGTGTTGACGCATTGTGTCCTTCTGGCATGAGGGGCCAGTCTAGGTTCCCAGATTATTGTCCATTGGAGGTTTGGTTTTTCTTAATTGCAAACCAGATCTTTCAATTACTTTAATATTTTTAATCTTTTGCGGCCAAGTTTTCACCAAATAGATACCTATTGGTTCCTTGGTAATGGTTGGTTCAGCTATTTCTGTAAAGGACTTGTCCAAGAGAGGTGCCAGGAATTGTTTTCTATATTATTATAGTACCTATTGGTTTCTTTATAATGAATTGATGCTAAAAGGGTTGTACCATCACTTATCATTTTCAAGGCATCAGATATATCCTGACCAAAACAGGTAAGGGCTATGCCCAGTTGCTGTTGCTTGGCTCTAAGCATATCGACCCCGTTGGGGTTGATTCATTTAAGGCCACCCTGACTTCAGCATTGAGCTCTGGTGCAAGCAGGAGTGGGCAGTTCTGCGGCACTTTATATGCATTTAAAATATTGTGTCGGTTTGGGGTATTGTCTGGGTTTCAAGTTTCATTAGGGGTTGTTCTGATATTTAGGTACTACTTCAGTAAGCGGATCTGAATTAGGTACTTACTGTTTACTGCTTGTAACTCTAGCCCAATACACTTACAGTAGGTAAGTGTAGCAAAGATTTGGTCATGCTGTGATGTGATCCACCATCATGTGTCTCGCACAATCTAGTAGGACATTTATCAGAATTGATATCTCGTATCAAAAACTGATCTTCGTGCGGAAGTATCTCGTACTAGCACGGAAGGCGGTCAGGCTCGCCCTAGTCAGACATGGCTTCTTAAGTACGAAGTAACCATTTAGAATCTCGTTCCGTGGTTTTGTCTGGACAGTAAATGCATGAGTTAAGCAGTTTTCCATTACCTGGAAAGAAGATGCGAGTACTTAGGTACCCTCGTTTTCTTTTCTTTGCCGTTTTGTTTCAAGTCAATAAGGCGGCTACGACGCCGGCGTCGGCGAGACAGTTTTTTCAATTTCTTCTTCATTCTTGTAATCTCTTTGTGTAAATCATCGTCCGAACTGGACATGTTGGTGTTTTAATTATTGTTATAGGTAATTGCATTTAAAAAATGACTAGAAATATGAATTAAAGATTTCATACACAATTCTACGCGTTGTCGCGAGCGCGCGAAGTCGAAAAGTGATTTGACAGATGTCACCGCTGATGGCTAATGCTATTAGCTGCGTTCAAATTTATTTTGATTATTACAATTCTAAATATCTACGCGGACGAGTTCGTTGCAGACGAATACTACTGTTTATAATTGTTTTCAGGATGAGCCGTGTAATAAAATTGATGTTTTATTCATTGCTAACACTAGTAGTCGCATTCGCATACTATGTGGGAAAGTCGGGGAAGATGAACAGACACGTGTTTAATTGGAAAATCGATGCTGAAAGGAATGCGTGGAAAAAGCTGCACCTGCGGCCATTCTCTGAGACGTGTAGACAATTCCTGCATTAAATAAATAGCAAGTGTGTTACCGTGGAGGATTTTGTTTGTGCAGTTTTTGTTTTTATATTGATAGGATAGCATAAGACTAACGTTACTGTCTGTCGAGTGTATTTGACTCGTAAAACGACTTTGTTTATCTGTCTAGCAGGTGTGATGTTTATTTAAAATATGTAGACAAGATTATACCTGTTATTCAAGGAAATAAATTGATAAACGACTTGATAGTGGCGTCAAATTAAAGACTATTTCCAATCTTAATTTGGGATGGGCTTTAAAAGGTAAATCACTGCTCAGAAATCCGGATTTTCACAAAATTCTGTTTACCTCTAATTTCCCAGTCTCCATCCATGTAATTTTCCGTATCATCCTAATTCGCACAAAAGTGACAATCTACTTCTTCCACATTACCGTTCTTTCAACACGCATTAACAGCTACATAATTTCAGGTAATTACGCAAATCAGTACGCTTCACCTAATGAATCCTGTCAACCTTGACAATGGGTCGACGTAACGGACTCGGAGTAGCCACGCGTCGCGATACGCTTGGTTGCACATAAGGTCATTGTTATGCTGACTGTTTGTAACAAATGTGAAATGACATCACCAGCAGCATATTGCTGAAATGGGAATCTTTTGAAAGGAAGAGGACATAGAGAGAGAAGAGGGAGGAATACTAGAGTTCCTCGTGTCAGAAATACAGTGTGAGTCTTCATAATGTGCACATATCGAAATGAGGGATTCTATGCTTAATTTGACAAACGGAAAAAATATTTAAAAAAAACTTTTTTTATTTTTTTATTTATTTTGTATTTTTTACCCCAATGTAAAAAAACGGTGTAACTTTTAAATGATCTATCGCGATGAAACAAACTCAACTCCATAATGATTGGTAGTAATTAAGTGTTCTTATAAAATGAAAATTGTGGGAAAAACCCCTCCCAATTAAACCCAAAAAACCCTCAATTGAAAATAAACAGGTATTTCGTCCAAAAATCTGTTTTATTAATCAATTTTTACAATAATCGTAAAAAAATATCAATAAGACGAATTTTTTTAAATAAAAAAAATGGAAAAAAAAGTATTTAGATTTTATTTTTTATTTTTTCCGTCGATAAAATTAAGCATAGATTCCCCCATTTCGATATGTGAACATTATGAAGACTCACACTGTATGGTCAAGTGGAATGTGACGGCTGATTCAGGTCTCTTGATGGTGCTACTGTTCAACGACAGCGAACCAGCTCATCGAAAGAAAGAAAGAAATCATTTATTTGCTGATAATGTAGGTATACATCGATCAAAATCGAAATTCATTTGTATCCATTTATAATTTGTCTTACAAATATTACTAGTGGTCATTAAGGTTTCAGCAGACAGGCGCGACGCAACGGCGCAACGCGACTCTGGTGGAATAATTTCTATAAACACTTCACAGAAATTGTTCTATAGTCTGCGGAGCCTTTATCTTGACAATCTATCAATATAACATCAAGTACGTTGACTCGACGTCATACCGTAGGAATTACTAGTTATTGATATGGAAAAATATGAATAGTTTCTATTACTATTAATCGTAATCGATCCAGATCGTTATCGAACAGTTCTACGTCTGGGAACAGGCTGACCATTTAAACGCTTATATAATGCACACATCAGGGTACTTTTGAATTTTCAAGGTGTCGGTGGGTGTTCGTTAGGTCTTTATGAAGGAGATGTTAACATTACGAGTGTTGGATAAGCCATATGTCGTTATGGCCAGGCTCTCATGCACAAGGTTGAGTGAGACTAGTGATAGTTCAAATCCGGGCAAGTACCAATATTACTTTTTCAATTCTTATGAACCTTCTGAGCTTATCTTGAACATTAAGATCATTGGTGAAGGAAATAGATTGTGAGGAAATCTGGAGTTTAGTTAGTATTAATATGAAATCGCCAACCCGTCTTGAGGACGCGTGGTGACCAATGCTCGTGCCTTCTCTGTATGAGAAGAGGCCTTTGCCCTGCTGGGGCAAAAAGAGGCTGGTATTATTATTATAATTTTATGTTCTGTGCTTCCCCCTTACACCCCATGCATCAAAGCACGCATGGCTGCCTATACAGAGTATACAGTAAGGTCATTGTTATTATGGCCGAATATTTTAACCGAAATGTGAAATGACATGCAATTATGTAAAGGCTGTTATTAAAACGTTTCGGCAAATAGTTATAATGTCAGTTTCAGGGCTTGGTGTTGCATGTGTTCGCATTGATTTCGTATTCAGTTTTTATTGAAGCTAGAATGAGGAAAAATATTAAGCTAATAAACGAACTAAAAGCTCAAATTCTTCTGAAAGCTGATGCTGCTTTTTGATAATCAGAGTAATCAGACCCTTTATTTACTGTGAAGTTTTACCAATTAACTACATGCAATGTATGACTCTCTGATTATTAAATCAAGAAGTTATAAGAAGATGCAGAATGATAATGAATACATTTTATGGAAGATCTCGCATAGTTAAATCATGTGTGACCATAAATAATTAAATTTTCGATTCAATTGAGCAATTCTCCACTCCAGTTAGGGTAAGTTTCAGATAACAATAAATCTGTTCTAGATATCAGATTTTCGAAACCGAATCGAGTGTATTTATTCATCGAGTTGCAACAACAGCAAGAAACTTACATAACCATGCCAAACCTACGTCGATAGCATTGTCCATAAAACAATCACGTTATGGACATGTGTGTCTTTGTTCTTTTTGAAATCCCGTCCTTGTAACACCAATAAGATACAATATATAGCTACTTTAATGGATCCCACGTAGAAGTCTTCGCAACGAAGCGAAACCGATGGCAGAACGAATTTAACATCTCGTGAATAAACTGTTGCGAACTCTGAACCAGGAAATATGGAAAAAGTTGTTACTGTTTTGGTTTTAAATGCTTCCCAGGCTATATAGTTACACACAAGTAACACAAGTGTCATATAAAAATAACACGACAAAATAAAATCAATCATTGACGGACTGCTATAGGCAGGCGCTGAACTATTGGATTTAAGAAGTAACTACCACCAAATACTCAAATGTCGAAGTAAACCGCGCCGACAAATCTCGAATCTTTTTAATTTGCCATTTAACTAAATCCATACTGAATTTCGCATGTGTCGTTAACACAGCCCACCACAAAAACCAAATCCACTCAAGGACATAAGCAATGCCTGGACAATAAACTGACCGCAAAACCAGTCCTCAAATACCATTGACGTATTTCTCACTTTAATCAAGTGTATGATTGAAATCGATTAATTAATTGCAACGACTATTAATCACAGCTGTCATTGCCGCCAGTCAAAAACCTTTAGCAGCCATTTTTGATCTTAAAAGCAACACACGTAACGTATGACTAAAATTACATGCAGTTTTCCTGGTATCGTTTACATTGCGGAAGAAATGTCTTGAGACCGTTTCCTTATACGCACTTGCAGTTTCCAGTTTCTCATGAGTTTTCTATTTAGTATGGAAGCTGTGTTCTCATATCTAGATGGACATAGCTTGACGATTTGTTTGTGCTTTGGCTTATGAAAATGGTATTTAATGGTCTGTCTTTGGTTTTGTCGTACTTGACAAACGATAATTAGTTTTAATTTCGGGTTTTGTAGTCTTATCCGATACAAATTATGCAATCCAGAAAACACTATTTATTTTGTTGTTTCAATGGACTCGGAAGATAATTAGTATTAGGTATCATCTTCGTAGCTCTCACTGACAATTTGCCAACGGATAGCTGACCCTAACATTGTTGGGAAACCAATAGGCAGACGATGATGGGTGTTTGGAAAATTGTCCTTAAGTGCAGTTTTATTAACTCCTAACGCAGACATGACAAGTTAAATCTACCCTAATGATATCACGGGTACAAATAACAGTATCATTGCTAACCCTGACAAATATCATGAACTAAATAGTACACATGTGTACAAATGTTAATATCCACCTGTTCATCCATTGTACTATCATCACTCATTTCATCATTTATGACCTTCCAGTCTATCAAACAATACGTATTGAGGTCCCTATTATTGTTTGCATTGTGAGCCTTAAAAGCTTTTATACGGTTATTTTAATAACCTTAAAAGCAACTATTGCTGGATTGCTACATTTTAGTGTTATTGGAATTCTTTGCCCCTTTGCTAATGGATTACATGATGTGATTGGTCTTGATGAGTTAAAAAATATTTGTGGTTTAATGCAGTAATGAACTTGGATGGTTAGCGGCAAATCGTCGGAATTAGTTACGGACAATTAAGTACATATATGTCAGTCTGCAATTTGCAATGTTGTGGGAATGCAGTAAAATAAAGAATGAAGATGATTCGATTCTGATATCCTATACACGTATACTACGTATTATATATCAGAATTGAAGAAGCATCTCAAAACAAACTCACTTTTCATTTTTTGGACGACTTAGACACAATTAATTTTATGTTGTTTTCACCATCATCTAGCTCTAGATGATGGTGAAAACGTTGTTTTGGAAGGTTTATGGGTAGAACACATTCATATTTAACTTGATATATAGCACAGAACCTCCATGTTTTGACATATAATATCGCCAATGCACCCTTGCGAAGCAGGGGCGGGTCGCTCACCAGTAAGTTATTATTTTAGAAAAGAATATCGTATGAAACAAAATGTATCCATCGGTGTACGGTCCAACGCAAGTTTTTCACTGAGTCACTGAGCACTATGTATATAAATTAAATAAGGAAAACCAGTTCATTCTCAGCACCAATATACTTATGATTGCTCAAGCACTTTACCTATAAGACCAGCAGTCAAAGTAAAGGCGCCTATTAGGTAACCGTTTCCTCAATCTCAATATTACTTCATTTTCATCTATTACAACACCATTTCCTCGACTGCTTTCCTCCAATCGTATTTCCTTGAAGAGTCAACTCATTGTTACTCAGTCCAAGCCTTTGTTAACTCAGTCATGCTTTCAGTTATCTTGTTGTATAACTGGTCATAACCAGTTAATTATTCACAGTGAGTTAACAGTTCTCAGAGCAGTTAAACATCGGTTTACGGTTAATGTGGAGCTGTTCAATTGTTTGTCGAGTTATAAAAGAGGTAATGGCCATTTTGAATTGGATATCGTTCTTTTAGATAGTTGTTAAGTTAAAGGGTTAATTGATTTCGTAATGGTTTGTCTTAGCCATGTTGGTTTTCTTGTGATTCTTTATTGAATGTTACGCACTATGCCGCAGGTCTCCGAACTAACAAGAAACGATTAACGTGCAAAATAGGAAATACATGCATATGAAGCCTTGTCATAGCTGCTGAATGTAAGCACACATACAAATAAATAATACCACGAAGTAAGTAAGACATCGAAAACAAAAGAAAAGAAAGCCAGTTCGATAAATAACAAATAGACTGCCAAGAATGATCAAGACTAAGTAAATACAAACAAAGTAGGCTCTGCAATTACACTTGAAATAGTAAACGGGACCTCTAACGATACTCTAAGATAAAGATATGAATAATGTACAAATAAACACAGACAGAAAAGCAATCGGTCTAACGCAATCCATTAACCTCGATTAACTGAAGATTCCAAGTTGCACGACATGATAATCAGCTCCCATTGTTTTTGCTTCATTCATTGAATCGGTTTCGTTCAACCTGTTTCGCGATGTGCGTAAAGCAGGTTGAAGCACAATATTATGCAGAACGAGGGACGGATATAAATATAATCTCGGAAGCAAAACATATTTTACAATCTAGTAGTGATTACTAGATAGTAAAATATGTCATCTAAAGCAGAAGATGGGTTATCTAAAGCGGCTGCTGGGCCCGATGATTCAGTTGCTAGTCGTAGCTTAAAAGTAGGAAACTCTAATTTACCGTTTGGCAGAGGATTTCCCACTAGATGAGAGCGAGAAAAGTCCAAATTCCAGACATATTAATATGAATAAATTACATTGACGACGTTACTATTCCTTGGCAATCAACAGATGACATCTTCATGTAAGGTTGAATGAAACTATCACCACGGAAACTGTTTATACGCAGCTAACTACCTCCTAGTCTTACATAATACCCTCAATTTACCTCATTACACCTGATCCACGTTCATTGAAATCAAGTGAAAACATGATCCGTCGTTTTAAATTTAATGATCAGCTACACCTATTGGCCATTCGAAAGTGTCACTGGATAAATTTCTAAATCATTGCTCTGAGTATTATAATTTCTTTTATGTCCATGTTTAACTTTGAAAGCGACAATTGTAAGTGCTCCCGAGTGTAAAGCGTCTTTTTACGATTGAGGAGACTGTTTAGGGTAATTCCTTTAAATTATCTGACTTATTATGACTTCAATGTTATACGTAAGTGTGTCTGGGGATGTTACGGACTTGGTTTCGTTCTGATATTGGGAAGTAACATCATCATTTTCCGTTTCTTTTTTCTGCGTGGGCGATGATCATCGTGGTTCATACAGATCAAAACTCCAGTCCTTGAATTAATTGGTCAAACTGCTACATGAACTGATCGATTTGACAACCGAAATGTGCTTAGAGGCGCACTACAGGTCCTTTCATGGCCTTACTTGACAAAGTAATGGATCAGAAGCAAAACATCCGTCAACGTCTGGGATAAAAATATAGACACCTGTAGACTCTTTGCAATTACGACGAATGTGGATCTATTTTGATACTATTTGTTCTTGGGCACTGCATGTCTGCAATTCATTTATTAACGTGTGATTTTTCTCACGAGTTTCCTTCACTATTTAAAGACGATGTTCAATTAAAATAAGTGGTTAGACTGCTCACTAGACGACACGGTCGTTTTTGACTAGCGTTAGCGTAGTCATTATTAAAAATCTACGTGTTCAGTGGCTTTGTAAACATTGCGTGCAGACATGCTTAGATTGTCTCTTAGATTTACGAGTTTTCCTCTACGCAGCTTGCAGTGCTTTCCATCTGCTTTCTTTATTGTACTCATCCCCTTAATTAGGAAAGCCCCGAAGCTAACCAATGCAAAATTGTCCTCCCATTCCTTTTTCTTCGAGAATGTTTTAAGAATTTCTATGCAATATAAGTAGCGTAGTATTTTCTAGATAACATTAACATCATTCACTAATGAGGAAACTATAGACATCAGGCACGTTCAATTATCGTTAGGCACCTTCCTATATATCTACCTGTTGCTTTTGCTTCGTGTATATTAACATCATGGCATACATGTACGTAGGTAACTACATAATCAAAAACTAATGAATGGAGGTTGTCGGCAAAAGCGGTCATTGTGTAGGAGCCACAGTTATGGAAACCTCAATCAACATTTTTATACATTGTACTAAGTACGAAACAATTACCATGCACCTGCTAATGTACTTGACCGATTTCTTTCTCCATTGAGAACAAAACGTGAAACTATAACGTTAACAATACCGTCTACGTAATGTAACGTTTGGCCGACGTTTAAGTTACAACATAGGAAGAGAAAAAATAAAGAAATTAGTCCGCTTTGTGGACAAAACTAGTGCGCAGAGTGTGACGGATTCTTGCAGGTAAACAATAGTAATCGTTGGACATTTTAAGCGATTAAATTCATGCTATTTTAAACTTTATTGCTCTCGTTTTAAGGCAATACTTAAATGTGAAGGAGTGATGCAAAAACTACGATGTTTTTGCGTATTGTTGAACTTTATTACGAAGGCGCTAAAAGTTGCACGGTTGCACCTAGGGCGTGCAAAACCGGAAGGTCTTCAAAACCGGTTTTGAATTCCGGTTTTGAGGGTCCAAAACCGGAAACCGGTGCTAGCCCCGGTTTTGGCAACATATTTATATTTTAGAATTTTAACAAGAAAACAATATTCTTTGATACCCACAAAATCTACTAATAAAACAAATCGTATGAAATACCTCTTTTTAATCAACCAACTATGCATACCAATACCAAGTAGACCATATTAATAGTTTGGACAACATGAAAATAATATAAATATTAACTAACTGTTATCAAATCAACAACAAGTTTTTGGTAACTTTAGTAGGCACCCCAAGATATTGTATGATAATAGATAGTAGATGTAGATAGGGACCGTGGGAATCTCGTTAATCCATTCATACGCGTCACACTAATTAGATGACGAGGCATTTGGCTATTTTAGCTCAGCAATGTGCCTTTCGTCCATTAGTGTGAAACTACTGTAATCATTATGGAATAACGTAAACAGATTCCCACTACCCTGTTGTGACAGGACTCCTACGACCCCTACTGTCACCGAACTGCCGAGGATGACATTCAGAGCACTGGGCAGAAATCACATTGCGTCAACACCCGCGAGGGCCATCGCAATGCTTTGTTTTAATTTGACAGTCGGATTCCCCTTGTCCGTGCCAATTCTGAGCAGACCGTTGAACGGCGGACGTACAGACGGTGATCGTGCACGAGACGAAACCAACACGGCCTTACGGCTAGGAAGATCCGCGGAAAGCCGGAACACGGGTCCGGAATCCGCCCTAGCACCCCGAGAGGCGCCAGAGCATCGACCAGGCCCGGCACCGGCCGCATCCGCTTCCCGTCCAAACCCGACATGCCCCGGTCCTCAGAGTCAATCCTTATTCCGTAGTTACGGATCCAATTTGCCGACTTCCCTTACCTACACTATTCTATCGACTAAAATTCAGGTACCAAGGTGAAGAAAAGGCTCTTCACCTTGGAGATGGAGACCTGCTGTGTATATGGGTACCTGAATTTTCAAAGTCCGCACAGAGTATCCGGTCACCGCCGCAAATGCGGTGCTCCCCCGGCAAGTGTATTTGTACAACAACGCAAGTAGGGGGGTAGGACGCGGGTGCGGGGGTCGCGTGGGGAGGAGTGCAAGTGGATACAGGTTACGTTCGGATATATTTGATGACTCAAAATTGAATATTTCTTGAGTGCATTCGAAAAAAGTTGATTTAAATCAAAATGTTATTCAATAACGGGAAAACCGGAGGTAGCTCCGGTTTTGTCTCTCAGCCCCGGTTTTCAAAAATCGGTAAATTTGGTCCGGTTTCCGGTTTTTCGCAAAACCGGAAAACCGGTTTTGCACGCCCTAGTTGCACCCATCACGGTATCAAAACTTAGTGCTTGAAGTGCTAGAAGATCTCGTAACACTTCTAAGAGTTTTGATGATTCATTTCAGATGCGACAGCAACAACAGGGGCTTGGTTTAGGTCATCAGTTTCCGAAGATTAGGACTGCATCTGTGATACGATACGACTAAAAGGTCGTTGCATAGGTAACGTATTTTAACCCGGACGGAACGGGACGTCAACTTTTGAAAACATTGTGTCATATAAAATGTATACGAAAGAGTCATACGTCACGGGTGCACGGATGGGACGGCGACGTGGCCTGGCACCCAAGGGACGGCAAAAATATCGTCGGTGACGATGTTTAGCAAGTCCCGCTTCCGCTGCGTATACACAGTCGCTTCGGTCCCAGTCCAGTCCATCTTTTCTTGTCTCCACACCAGCACATTAGTTTCATGTCACTGTCGCGGTGCGCAAGCAATAAAAAAAAAACACCCGTCCGTGTTTTCATAAGACCACATTTCGTCCAGTGTGCAGCGACCTTTCTGTAGATTGCTAAGAGTAGTGTCGTATAGAGCGTTACTTCTAATTGATATCCAGTTTTTGTCATAAATTTTAGTCATACTGACATCAAGTACGCCAGAAAAGGTCGCAATTAAATTTTCTTAATCTGTATGCAATGCAAAGCTGACGATGAGAATCATTTAAGAACGTACCTAGGACTACCAGACACCTACGAGATAGCCTTCTACACCCAGAATATTGCATATTTTTATGGAATTTTAGATACCTGATCTGCATTCTAAGTTTCAAACAATGAAAGGAAAACCGAATAGTCTCAACTCTCAAGGAAATCCACATGTCCGTGTTTTGATTTAAAATGTGAATGCTTTTAATAATCTTGAATGTCATTTGTCATTTTTATTAAGATATATTATATTGTTTGTATAGTTTAAATGCTGGTACAATTTCGATATTAATAACATGTTGCGACTCGAGATCTATAGACATTCCTCTTGATGGTTTTGTGGATAATTTGATGAGTTGCCTACTAACTGTTCTAAACAAGTAATCGTGGAATAAAGGCACGATGTTACCTACCTACTTACTCAAATAATTGAGTTGAGCAAGAGTGGGGTACTGATAGGTACTTACTTCCTATGTGGTGCATTCTTCAAACAGCGGGACTCTTTTCTCTCCTAACTTGCCCTGTACCCAAATTGCGTAAAACACGATCAATCTGAATCATTTTGAAACAGATTGCTAATCCATTGCTTCCGACGTTCGAAAAAAATTTGCTCGACAACGTAAATAATGGAACGAATGTTGCTGAACTGTCAAAATGAAACAGATTAGTCATAATCATTTACGAAAATGTGTTACGCAATTAGATAGCTAGTTTCCCTCATACCTAACTCATGGACACTAACTACCTAACACTTTAAAACTCTACGCTGGCAAAATTTTGTTTCAAATATCAACATGCTAAGATGATTTAAATAATTGTAAATTCAGCCCTTGCACTATAGACACACAGGTGCTAGAAAGTAGAAAGTGAAACCCACTTACATGAAGACACACCCATAATAAACATCGCTCATAAAAAATAAAGAATTGTGTTTGTAGGCTCTCTGTGCGTATGTAAATGGTGTTAATTTATAATATGTTAATCTAAACTACATACATGATGGAGCACAACCAAACAGGCCTTGTGCAGCCTTAAATACTGAATAACCAAACATTTAATTTGGATGCATAAGTTCCTGAGAATGATTCCCAGTTCAGGTAGTGCTATTGAGTTTTTGCATCTGGAATTTCACTGTAGCAGCCCGGAGTATGGTTTTATGACCGGTTGATGGCAATAGGCTCGCCCCCTATTATATGTGACTTAAACTTAACGCTGGTCTAAGTCTACTAATTTATAAACGTCACAATGGTGTCATAATGGTTAGTTTTTGACAGTTTTTGTATGCCAAATCTGTCAAAAACTAAACATTATGACACCATTGTGACTTTTATAAATTAGTAGACTTAGGCCCCTTGTGAAATGTGGGTGTACTATAAGTACCCCTCTGCTGAACCCTTCGGGGATTACAAGTGTGATGTTATATTATGTTAATTTTGATACTTAAGCATGTGAACTAAGAAGCAAGATCATTATTCTTGCCCTTTCTTGTTCACAGAAATCTTAACTTTGGAATGGGCAACGAAATAGGTTTTCCGTATTAAGTTTTTTTTTTTGTTAAACATTCCCTGTTATTATTACTTAAAGCATTTATTCACACAGCTTAATTTGCATCAACAAGGTCATTTGGCACATTTCAGGAGATTGCTATAGTAGCAGTTATGTGTGATTGAATGGTGCAATCAATTGTTTAGTTAAAGCCATCAGTGTGAACAAAAGTTTAAAACTTGTAACATCTTCGTATTTTTTCATTTCAAATAATATAATTATATTTTTGAAAGAGACAATCTGATTCAGGGGGACCTGAATGTATGTAATAAAGGTATATATAGGTTTGGCCAGAGGGTCATTTATATTTACTTAGCTATACAAATTTAATCAAAGTTAGTTAGTTATTATGGTGTAATTTTCACAAATAATTTAAGTTTAGTAGGCAAGAAAAAAAGCATCAAGCATCTTGATATTTACGTAAATAATAGTAAGGGCACGTTTTATCTAATACTTAATAATAAACTACACGCTGGCAATACCGTGGGCTGATCATTATTAAATATTTATTATTAAACTTTTCTATGAAACATACATTGACCTACTACAGATTCGTTGATAGACATCCATGTACGGTAATTACAACACGATTGTGATCTACCACAGTTTATAATCACATAGGCTTGATAAATAAACCAACTGCTCGTAACTAGCAAGTAATTATTTACACACTTTCTCACGAGTAAAATATTATGCATAAAAATAACGGAATATCTCACTTACAAATTACACAATTTTATGAGATGTAATTCTAGGAATATTGGGTGTATCCTATGTATGTTGTTATCCTTACCTTTTTACTACGGCCTTGTTTCAAAAACTTTCAACTATGAGGATGTGAACTTGTTGACACAAAAAATTAAACTTGATCACTTCACTGCGTGTTAGATATCACGAATTTATAGTTCACAATCAGTACTAGACCTAAGTTATTTTGATTAATGTTTAATTAAACTTATTCGATTAAAGTCGTTGATTTTACACTTAAACAACACTACACAAACTTTCTTAGCTTCTGCGAACAGTGCGAACTTGTCTCATGCGTGCGTCAACCATTGCGTTCGGAAACTCACTCAACTTGTCATTAATTTTGTCGTTGAATGAATATTCGTAGATCGCCGAGCCAACTCAAAACTGCCACAGATTAAATTTTGTCACTGTCACTTTTTTTGTAAGACGGCAACATTTAACGAACATATAACGCCGCTTTATTTTTGCAGTATTTCTGGTTGGGCCGTGGGGGACACCATTTGGTCGACATAAACTAGTTCCGTTGGGGCAGCGTGGAGCAAAATATGACCGCGAGTCAGAGGCGATATAAGCATCTCTATTGGGCCGTCGCGTCGGGCCCAGACATGAAGTTAATATTATGTATTTGACGTGACCCCCACGGCCCTGCAGACTAATAGGTTGTATTTGGTTTTTAGTAAAAAATATGACTTAGAAAAATATAACACATAATGTCGGGACAATGCTTGTTACATTTTTCGGGGATAGTTTGATGACGTAAACTACATGTTTGTAAATCAGAAATATAATTATTTATTAAAGTTTATAAATAAAAATAAAATTTCTCACAGACAGACAATTTAAAAATCCGGAGCCACACGTGTTATAAAATTTTAATCGAACAGATTACGTGTGATCCCGGATTTTTTTTTTGTCTATTTGTGACGTCTTGTTTATACCTTTTTAGTTGACTTTTTTGTCGTAGTTGGTTTTTAGTTTTTATAACTTTTATTTTTATTTGAATTATTTTGGGGTTATAGTATATAATTATATATTTTTGAAATGTGCTAATTAAGCCCTTTCATTTGATACCCAACATGGCAGCATAAAAAAAAGCTTTTTGTTCATAATTATTATTAAATCATTTAATATAATGTGTCGTCGCATAGCTTTTATCCAACGGATGATCAAGACGCTTCCAAATATTATGTCTTACGCATTTGTCAAATTATTATGAGTAGTTTCGAAGTTAAGAGGGAACAGATGAACATACATACATACTTACATACAGACATGCATGCATACATACAGACATACATATCGGTCAAAATAATTAAACCCTCCTTTTGCTTCGCCGTAGTCGGGTAAAAACTATTTAATTTATGTAAACAAATAAACAGAAAATTAGCGAATCGACATGAGCGGGGATGACCGACATCGGCCACCCCCGCGGCCCCCGCCAACGAATAACGCGATTTATTTCCGCGCGGGCCATGGGGGGCAACTTTTGAGTAGTATTATTTTGGTAAAATAAAGTCAAAAATTAGTTTTCTTCATGTGATTTGGTACATTTTCTAACCCCTAAAGCAATAAAAAATTATAAGTAAGTACCTATGTAAAACTTAACAATCGGGCATTTTTAATCTGGCTCATTTTACTTAACCGGTGAAGCAATACTCAAGCGTCGCTATTATTGTGACTTTTACCCTCAAAGCACGGCGCTCCCCGCGCGGCGGGCGGCCGTCGCCGCGCGCTGATAAGAAACACTCCACTATAGTTTTTATTGCCTCTAGACCCTTGTTGTAAATTTTTATGGACTCTTGAATAAACAGACCATACTATAAAATGTAAACAATACTCGTGTGACGAGAGCTATATTTATAAACAAATATGTTATCAGAACTAGGTATGGTCTAGTGTTATATCGATTTCTCATAAAACTACTGTATCAATTTACACGAAATTTTGCAGGGTACATTATGAATAGATGTGTTATCTAATAACAGCGTTTCCAACAGAAAATAACAGAAAATAAAAATCAGAAAAAATTACGATTGTGACGTAATGTACTAACGGTTTTTTACGTAACTTTTTTTGGTCCAAAAATAACTTTGTAACATGTTTTATATCACAAAGTTTGTGTTCCATATTAGTTTATGTAATTATAATTGATTAAAAACCACTTACCGGTGATTACACACGGAAAAACTCAAAATATAACCACTTTCACTATCTTCACTAACGCGTTGTTTACAAAATCTTTGTTGGTCCAAAAATAAGTTAATTATGACGATATTTAGTGAAAAAATTATCTACAACGGTGTAATAACTACTTATATATCACTAAACACGCACTTCCCGTCGAAAAACACTTTTTTTTGTATTTATTATGCAGATAGACACTCGTAAACCGTCACTTTTCAATGAACTTTTGACGTCTCTCTATGCGTCACTTTCAACTTTTTTTTTACGGTCGCGTTCCGATATTTTTCAATTTTGAATGTTTTATCGACGAGAATATTCGTCAGGCTATAGAGCAAAAATACCCACAGACGATATTAGTCCGTAAGAAAGTTACAATAGGAAGCAAATCCGCATGAGTCAGGTGGCAACCCCCGGTTGCCAGCGTTCCAGTTCGGTATTACTAAGTGGCAACAGCGTATGGTTTGCGTTGCCTGCTTAAAAAGTGGGGCCCATTATTTTGTCCCCCATGGCGTAAGTTTGTATAAGTTTTTTTTAGTTTGGCATAAGTATTTTTTTACATTTTTGTGTAAATAAATAAGAAGCATCAAATAAAATATATTATTTGGAAGCCCATTTATTAACTTATTTCTAGTAACAACAACATATTTTTCCCTACTCTCAACTTAGAATACCTATATAATTCCTTAGGTATTGTAATTGTAAGAGAAATAGTTTTTAAGATAAAACATGTTTACTATAAGTAGGTACTCCGTTTACTTTAGACAAATAACGGCTAAATAACGACAGTTATTGTGTAATAATATTCAAATGACTGCACTTTAGAATTATATTTTTAATGTAAATGGTAAATAGATTGTGAAGTACCTACATTGCTTTGTATTTATTGTGAAATAACGGAGTTTATAATATGTTAATATAGAAATAACGAAAGGGTGATAACTGATATTTGTCTAATCTTAAAGTAAATGGAGTACTTATAGGTATATTGAACTATTATTTGAACCATAATTTAATTTGCTTTTTGAGGTCTAGCACCAAAAATTACTGATCCAACGCGAACTGTTGTAGCTCCAAGTTCAATCTGGAAAAAGAGTAAACATTTTAGATTTGCTTTTTATTTCAGTGTTGGGTGATTTATGTTTTCTTATCACCTACTTTAGTTGTTTTCAAATTTCAATCATGAGTCATAACAGTGGATAAAACTATTATTCCACTGACATGTTGATAAGTTTAATGGTCAAGTCAACACCTATGTTTAGGTTAAGGCCATTAGTCCCTATTTGAACTCCGCCCCTAAGATGACCCGCAGACCCCTATTTGAATGGTTTACATACACAAAGATTATACTCACAGCATGTTCATAATCAGTAGACATCCCCATAGACAATTCCACTTCATTTATATCAAGCTTGAGATTCTCACAAACTTCTTGTCTACATTTGGCAAGGGTCACAAAGTCTGGGTTTGGGCCTTTGGAGGTATCATAGTCATATATACCAATAGTCATCAATCCTTTAAAGTCTAGGTTAGGACAGTTCTTCAATACATGATCTACAACTTTTGTTGCTTCAGATGGCTCAATTCCATTTTTAGCTGCAAGTAAGTGAAAATAATAAAGATTGCATATGTTGGAAACAAATTAAAAACACATTTCGTTTTGAATAACTCAAAAGCATATTGCATCATTACTTAATTACTTATGATAACTTTAGAATTTGTGTTCTTGGAATGAAATTGCGTCAGACTTACCTACTCCTAATAAAATGTACTTAAATAAATAATTAAATGAAATATTATACCTTCTTCAGCACTGGTATTTATCTGCACCATCACTGGTAATTTCTCCTCATTATTTCTATACTTTGGCCACTGTTTATTTAAATTGTTAGCTAGCTTTTCAGAATGGACTGTCTCAACAATGTACAGCTTTGGTGATCCAAGCAATTTGTTTATTTTATTAGTTTGTAAGTGGCCAATAAAATGCCATTTTATATCCTTGCATTTCTCCAGTATCAGAGGGTCGCTTGCTTTTTCAGCTAATTCATTGACGTAATTTTCTCCAAAATGCCTTTGACCAGCTTCATAGGCTTCAACAATCAGAGAAGCAGGTTTTATTTTAGATACTGCCACCAACTTTGGCACGACTTGTGGTAAATCCTAAAAAAAGTGAAATATAGATTACCCAGGGATTACCTTTGCCAACTTGGAAGAACACATAAAAAGCTTTTGCAAGATTTAGGTTAGTAACAAAGTATTTTGATGCAAGGTAGCCAGCGAGCTAATTGTCAGAAACTAACATAGTATTGCTAAATGACGCCACAGAGATACTATGGTTTAGTCATCTTTTTCATTGATAACATAACTTATTTACTTAATGGGATGCTGGGTGGTAAATAAAGATTAAATGAGACGATTTACCTACATACCTTACTGCGCCTAGCAACAGCTGCATCGATTAGTGATAATACGTTCTTTAGCCCAAACATAACGTTGACTTGTTGATCTTCTGATGTCATAGTTATCGCAATTACACTTCAAGATAATTTTATTTACGATTTTGTCTACAATAGAAACAACAACTACAAATAGAAACGACCACTTTGACAACTTCTTCTTATCAGAAATGTCAATGTCAACATTTTAAATCAATAATGTTGTCATGGAGAGATCCAGCTACAAAACAGTATTTAAATTTTATTTTGAGTATTTTATTTTCATTAAAATAATTATTGAAGTAGGTAATTCACTGCTGGCAAAGATATCCCCGAGTCCCTTTTTTCCAAGGAAAAAATATTTTTGTGGTTGTGGAGTAGACTCCTTTGAACTGTAATTTCGTTCTGAAAAATAGGTACTCAAAGGTGAAGATAGAAAAAATAATGAATTCAAAGAATAATCTATAACCGCAAAATACAACACAACCTGATTAGTTACTTAGCGCATTATTTATACAATCAATAAAAGTGCGATCTTCGCTAAAAAGATGGAATTTCATATTTTCACTACACAGCTGTTCTGATTCCAATCTTGTTTATTTCCGAACAAAACATAGACGTCAATTCGATTGATTTTCTTCACGTTTGTTTGCGTTTTTCGCGACGGAAATTCGTTTATCAAACAATACATTGCTTCAATTATGATCGAAGTATATACCGAGAACACCGGGTGATAAACAGGAGCCATGAACGTGTTGGAGAAAGCGGAAAAAGCTTTGGAATTTCTAAAGGCGAACGAGAGTTCAGCGAAGTGAGTTTTTGCATAATTTTTCCGTTTTTGGCTTGAAGTTTGTGATGGTTTATTTATGTGTGATGTCTTTGTAGGAGTCATGAGTTGCAGGCGGCGGCAGGGACGCTCGGGCGTTGTCTGGGAGCCTTAGGGAGCCGTTCAAACTGCGCTCGCCACTATGCAAACTTATTGCATTCAGCTGTCCCTACGCTTCTCCTATTAGCTAGTAACGATAGCGTAAGTTACCTTGAATTCTTTTTAGGCAAATAGCGTGAAGGATTATTCAATTATGTTATCCAATAGTTGGATAATATGCACTGTTGTTGAGAAACGAAATAATGAGGAAATGTAAGTCTTTAACAAAGATTTTTATCCAAAATAAACATTATTCAGTAAGTTGTTTCTCATTGATGCATGACGTCGTAAATGTTAAATCTTCTACTCTGTAAAATTCTGGTCTCAGATGCATCTGTGTAGACTGGAAGCCAATCATCTCATGTAAATTGGGAAAAGGTTATGCGGATGAACATTTTTGGGCATCTTATGAGTACTAATAGATTTCCTTTTTAGGCGGAAGTACGTCTTGTTGGTGATGAAGCATTGAACAGAGCTGTGGTTGGAGGATTTGCCTTTCATTCACACAAAACCAATATTGTGCTGCAAAATCAAATTGATCACAATAAGAACGCAAGGTACCGATATCTGTAATCTATAGAAATAAATGAAATTTAAGTGTCTGTTTGTTATGTCAAAATAACAGCTTTTTACTAAATGGATATTATGGTACATACTGTACTTTTAACAAAAAAACAATTTTTAATGTTTTTGTCTGTCGGTCTGTTTGTCTGTTTGTTCTCGGTAATCTCCGAAACGGCTGCAACGATTCTGAGGGCACTTTTACTAGCTGATAGCTGATGTCATGAGGAGTAACTTACTTAAAAATAAAAGTATTATTTTAGAAAAATTATTAGGGTGCATGTGGCCGAAGCTGCTGTCCACAGCTAGTATTAACATAATTATTAGAGTTGCAACCGATTATTGGGCAACCGTGTTACCCAACCTTGTATCGTACCCCCATTGACATTGAGGTATAAATAAATAAACACACTTAAGTCTCAAAAGAACTTGTCACATCATTCAGTATTCATTCTGTCCATTTGTAACATTTATTTCTTAATGGAAACTGTGATAGCTAAACATTAAACCAATATGATAATTCTATAGGATGCATTTAATGCTACACTTTTTTATTGAGGGATAAATATTTTTGTTAGAATAGCATATTCTTTATTGTTGCTACAGGTATTCATACATACAAATAAATAAGATTAAAGTGTTTGTTTGTAATGACAAAATGACAGCTTTTTACTAAATTCATATAAAAGTACCTATAAATGGGACTTATATTAAAAAAAAACAATTAAAAAACATGAAAATCATTGAAAATCATCAAAAAAAAAAAATTGTCTGTCTGTTTGATCAAAGTTAGAAACGTGTCACTGCAACATACATACCCAAGGTCATTTTGCATCATTCTTTTATTTTCAGTATGTTCCAATTAAAATAATAATGTATTGTTTATTTAATTTTCTGGAAAAGGTTTCTAATTGAAACATATCTTCTTCCTGTTTGTTGAATAATCACTTTTATTTATGAAGATAATCAAAAAAGTTGATCATTTAACTAATTAAACTAGTTTCATAACGATGTAAGTACTTAATTAAAGTAATTAATTAATTACAGTAGTAGATCCACTAATTAGCCATTTGGGACAGTGACATCAAATAGAATGAGTTCAGAATATTGTGAGTTCTTTTCGAAATATTTAAGTCATTATGTTGCCATAATCCTTTGACCTAATTAATTAAAAATAATATATTTATGTAGACCATACTTGCTTTGTTGATGACATGGGTACTTTGAAAATTGAATGTTTTATTGAATGTTTGTTTTACAAGGAATAAATCCCAGCAATGAGTTTAAATGGCAGTACAAACTCAACTCTTTTCTAAAAGATTGGCCACTTCAGTAATAGATAAGGACTAACTGCTGCCCGTGGCTTCGCCCGCGTGTACCCTAATTCTTTTCCTTTAATAAAAGTAGCCTAAGTTATTCCTTATAACATCAGCTATCTGCCAGTGATAGTCCCGTCCACATCGGTCCTGCCGTTTCGGGAGATTAGCCGGAACCAACATTCAGACAAAAATGTAAAAAAAAAAAACATATTTTATTTGGACCTATCCGTTCTAGATGGATCCGAGCCGCCCTCTCCCGGATATGCCTCGGCGAATGCTGGCTCCGACCCGGAGTCGGCAAGATCCGTACACAAGCTCAGACACTGTTCCCTAAGCTCAGTCAGATAGTGCGACAGACAAATGAGATCCAGCTGATTGTGGAGGCTTTGGAGAATAACCTGCCTAGGATACTGACAGCTCTGGCGGAGTATACTACTGATGAGGAGATTTCTGGTAAGTCCAATTAAAAAAAATAAAAGAGTTTTTTTTGGTGTTTAAAATGAGGATGTCACCAGTTGCTATGACTGTAAACTTTTCAATAAATTAATTATAGAGAGCTACATTCAAACTCAAACCCATACAAACACAAACACAGGCATTATGAGCCTTAAAATAGTTAATTGATTCAGGCGTGACTTGGCGGAAACCCATTACAAAATACAATAGAGGTAGATATATTTAGTAACCTATTCCACTTAACTAAGTCATAAAAAACTGAAAAAAATCGACACGTGTTTCACCTCTCAACGAGGTATCATCAGTATGACGATTGACTTTTGGCGAACCCACCGTGTTGCCACGCCAAGCGCTGGACGCTGAGCGTTGACTCAGCGTCCAGCGCTCGGCGTGGCAACACGTCGTGTTCGGGTACTATAAATATATCCACGTTGTATTTTATTATGCCATTATTGTCATTCATATTCTTTATCGATTTATAACAGAGGAAAAGACATCAAAGAGAGCAGGGCATTTGGCTCCCCATATGCTTGCCCACTCCATATGCTTGCCCACTTTGATGTCCTTTTTCCTGATTTTATGCCTTGGCGGAAGCGCTTACAAAGCCGGATCATAAAAGGCGGGTGAAAAGGCTAGCTGTGATGGACCTTGTCAATCCTAACTAGGACATGCTGTCATGAAATATAGAGGGAAATCTCGCTGGAGAAAACACTCTGTAATATCAAATCCAGCAACAAATTAATCTGCTCATATTCCAGGGACTGATCGAAGAAGAACATAAAAAAAAACCTTGTGGTGGATGTCTTTGCTATGCCAATCTTGTCCAGGATTTCCGGACATACCCTACAAAGACTAGTAAAACTCGTATGTTATGGCCGAGCAATATTTGCTCGGTTTGAGTCTGGTTGCCAGAACACTGCAACTAAACTGAACCAAGTGTTCGTAAAAAGATTTCAGTGTAAAAACAATTGATTTCTATTTCCAGAGCTATCAAAAGCCTTACTATCGCACGTGGAGACATCAGATCCAGCGGTGAAACGCGGGATAGCTACGTGTGTGGCGCATCTCTGTTCACATCGAGAACCTTTGCTTACCAATATATTGGCGAGAGTGTTTGGTAAGTGACCATATAATTTTATAATATCCGCACGGGTCGATCCATCGGGATAAGCTGCGCTTGGCGGGATTGGTCTGTGGATGGGTGATCATCTTTACATACCGAGACTCCTCCGTGCCTCGGAAAGTACGATAAGCTGTTAGTTCCGACTGTCAGTCCTGGATCTTTGAAAGTCGTTACGGATCGTCCCGAAAGTGGCAATCAATCTTACCGAGGGGTGTCATTTTGTCAGATAGGCAGTCGCTCCTTGTAATATACTGGTATTCAGCTGCATCCAGTTAGACTGGAAGCCGACCCCAACATAGTTGGGAAAAGGCTTGGCAGATTGATTGACTGCAATTCAGAATATTGGTAGTCTTCACTTAGCGGAGCATTTATAGAACTTCCTTTAGAGACAATACTTTTAAGACCAGCAGAGTCAAAGTAGAGTCATGTATATGAATCAGACGACCATTAATAGGCACTTTTGAAAGTCAAAAATGACTAAGAAAAGAGAATTACCAATCATTTTGAAATATAGTTTCCTGTGGAGAAAAATGCGCAGAAGAAACTCCATACCTCTGGCAGGTCTGGCTGGCTATCAACGTTACTGATAGGCAAAACTTCGCCTAACAGTTTTTATTTCAGCAGTTTCAAGCATGTATATAAATTCTATGCATAGTTCTAAATTCTTGTTAATTGTTTGCAGTTTTGTAATAATAATATTTACCTTTACAGAAAAACTATGGCCACTGACACCCGACAGTACAGTGGTGATGGGATGGTTTTGCGTAATAAAAGCCATCTTTCAAATCAATGATATTACGAAGTTTTCCGAAAACGATCTGTTCGGCGTTCGAGACTATTTAGAGGTACGAATAACACGTTTTCTAAACATCTTATATTGGTATTAAAAAAAAAACAAGTAGGTACTTGATAATATCTTTTAAACATTGCAACAGCGAATCAATTTTCACGCCCCTCCCTTAGGACCTAGGCTAACCATTTTTTGATATACGGATAGCTCATGATCTAAAGAGGTGTCATAAAGAATATGAACTAAAAATATTTTAAAAAAACTGCGAAATTTCGCGGGTATTCTGCTAATACAGAGCGCAGAGCCTATGTTCAGACCTGCCAAGTTATATCTGCAGTATTGTGCCGTACACTGGTAGTCTAATAGTATATTATGCAATTAGTGAATAAAGGACGGATTTAAAGCGAGGGCCATAGATGAATCACGTGCAAGTGAAGGATTCTAATTAATAATTATTCATGATGATTAGAATCCTGAGCAACGCGAGCGATTCATGGCCCTCGATATCGTCGTTTTATTCAAGAGTTGCATGCTATACTTTATACCATGACTATGAGAAAAAGAAAGATTTAAGCTAAAATAGACATTAAATTAAGACTGTAAAATGCTGATGATGATCATGAATTCTATATTAAACTAGCTGCCCGCCCCAGCTTCACACGGGTAACACTAAGTACTTACCTACCCTACCTATACTACTCTACCTGCCCTACTTACCCCACCTACCCTACCTACCCCACCTACCCTACCTACCCCACCTACCCTACCTACCCCACCTACCCTACCTACCCTACCTAAAAACCTTGTCCTAAGAACAACGTACACAATAAAAAAAGAATGATCCAATTTGGTCCAGCCGTTCTAGAGTTTTGCGCTTAGCAACACATTTAGCGATTAATTTTTATTATATGTATAGATTACGGCCAAGACCAGCTTTATGTTCTTTTGGCACAAGTCAGTAACTATTCAACGACATTGTGAGTCGCCGCAGTAAAAGAAAATGATGAAAAATGTACCCTGTCTTTTTACCCAAATGTGTCCGAAGCAGGATAAGGGAAGGGGAATGTTGGGCTGTTCCTTCGTGCCCTCCCCAATTACCCCATAAGGGTAGTCATATTTTTCGTGTGTACACAGCTTGCCGCTTTAATGGCGACATTAATTTAACACACATAATATACGGTTTCGCGTATTTCAATTTCATTAAACGTTATTATTTATTTAAATAATTTCAATTTTCTAAAATATTATCTTGGAGTAACCAGTATTTATAGAACTACAGCGCAGAGGTAATTTGCTGGTGTCACGGATCATAACATCACATCAATGAAATTAAAACAAATAACGTTCAAAGAGTAGGCTAATTGAAGGAAAGAGAGAGCCCTATGTCGGCGAGCGTTTGAAATTTCAAAATTTTCAGTTTACGAATTATTTTATCTTATTATAGTTTTTATGATTACTGGCCAGTATTGTAGCGACTCGTTGTATTTTTAATTTTATCTACACCCATGCTATAAATCCTCTATAATTTTTTCTGAATCAGTTAGCTTATTACCAACATTAAAACGACCAGTGTATCATCATAGTAACCATTTATCATCAAAACGAGTGTTATAATGTTGTACTAAATTTCATAATGCAACTCGTTTGCTCCTTCGATTCCTTGCGGACAGCGGGGGCAGACCCCTACGCCGACACATCTGACACATTTTCCAAAATACGATACGTCACGTTTGACGGGTACATGCTATGGTCGGTTTAATGTTGGCTATAGCTAACTGTTTCAGAAACTTTTATAGAGGATTCATATCATGGGTGTAGATAAGGTCTTGTATACAACTGTATATAATTAGGTATTAAAACACTCATGTGATACAACTGTATATAATTTATTCTTCTGTTACAGCTATACTACCTCTGCATCCACTACATAGAACAAACGAAAGAGCACAACGTACAGAACGCAATAATGGAATGTTTCACTGTGATCCTGTCGTTAGCCTCCGGACAGTACAAGACAGCTCTACTCGATAGACATCCAAAACATGTGTCCCTGGATAATACTCACAGCGAGAAGGGTCATAGGAGGAATATTAGTTAGTGATCTACTGGAATAATTAATAAAAATTTAAGTTAAAATGTTAGAGTGCACTCCATAATAAAACCTGACTGGTGGTCAAATTAACTTAACTAGCGAAATTTAATAGACGTGATGGATATCCAGATCTAAAATAAATGGATTTTTTTCACTACACTAACAGCGGTCTTTGATCCTGTAATCAGCAGGAACAAGATTTCTGGCTAAACATACTTTTTTTTTTTAAGTTTCAATTTTTTATATTTCTTTTATATTCTTATATTTAAAAATGTTATTAATTAGTGTATTTATGAGATAAAGCAGCAACAAAAAAAAAAAATATATGTTGTATTTAATTTGTATATTGTGCGCTGACATACAAACATCTTAATTACGTCAATTTATTTCCAGGTACCTCGAGTATAATATCATCAAGGTACGCCCCCAGTCCTCAGTCAGAGTTAAGAGATCCGTTAGAGATCTCGTTCTCTGGAGCATTGCAGCTTGGAAGTTTGTTGCAGTTCAATACGCCTAGTTTGAGCGTTGAAGACCTCACTATACAGGTATGTGTATGTAAATCCATCAGATGGTGCGAGATGTTACGAATCAAACGGCAGACACCCACGGAAGTATTATTCTGACCTTAATGCGTTCGTAAAATCACTCACCGAGAAGCCACCAAATTGTTTTTTTCTTTGGGACTTAAGGCGCTCAATAATATTTCATTTTTTAATTGCATTGTTAATATTATATTAATGTAGGAATTACATCGCGTTTACTAATAAAGACTTCCAAATGTGAATGCAAGAGGTGTCAATTTGCTATAATTTTTCTTTATAAATACCCAAAAATCAACAGATTTACTTATAAATTAAACAATCTGTAGATTCGTATCATCCATCATAATATGAATCTATCTAAACCGTTTTATAAGATTCAGGAAAAGATACAATTAATTTATTTGACAACTTTTACGTTTGTGAAGATCGAATTTTTCCTCTACTACAGACACCAGATTCCCCAGTGAGCGACCAAGAAATGGACATGCCGAACTCAGAACAACTATCTAAAGATCTCTCTGAGAAGTTACAAGAGATTGAAGAGGTCGAGCCTAAAGAGAGTGATCAAGTTGATCATGTACAAACAGTGACGGATGGCGCGGTTAAGGTATGGGCTGTACGTTAAAATTACGTTACAGGGTCAAAATAAATTAGCTAGCGTTACTTCACTTCGATACCTATCATAAATTAAAGTCGCTTTTCGTGACAGTCTGTGTGATCGGGTTCTTCTTCTAAACTTTAGAATTGCTTTAGAATCTAAAGCAACGGATTTTGATGCAGTTTTCATAATAATTTAGAGAATGATTCCGGTATTAGGGACATAAACATGTCCCTAATACATTAATATTCAACGTAGTGAAGTAACTTGAAATTATAAGTTTATAAAATCTTTATTTTTTGTTTTATCGTCATGAGGTATCATGTCAATCATGACGCCTGTGAGGTTTTGCCAGCTAATTTAATTTGACCCCGAATTTGTTTTTTTTAACAATATCGATAAGTTTGTGCGTTCTGTTAGCATGGCATGGCTCTCGGTGGGTCCTTTTTAGTCCTTTTTATGAATTATTTACAGATCAACATCGGAACATCGAAAGACGATGATATTCCTCTAAAATACTGCGCACGATTGCTGACTTCGAAGTTTCTGTTAACTGGGAACAAGGGTGGAGTTATACCTGATAGGTAGGTCTTACATAATCATTATCTGTATTGTGTAAACCAGAGACAACTATAAAGAATTTCCTTATTTTTTACAAAATTTTTAACAGATTTGTGACACTACAAGTATCATATACTATGTCTATGACACATTCAAATATCTGAAACAGTTATTTTACATATATAATACGTCCACTTTTTGGGTCATAAAGTCAACACGGACCAGAGCATATACTTCAAACAGCGACTCAGCATTGTCTATAACTAATGTGCCCATAAAATTTTACTTGTAATTGGAATTTAAACTTTATTTTCAGGCAAATAAGAGTGTCTTTAAAGTCATCAGCACTGAACTGCCTGTCTGAAGTTCTAGAACTATATCCCCAAGCGATTACGTTGTTTCTAGATAAGGACGCTGACGCGAAACATCACAATATTTCTGGTAAGTTCTAATTATATAAGAATACTTGGAAGGATTTGGGGGAGGCCTTTGCTCAGCAGTGGGACAATGTAGGCTAATAAAAAATAAAAATAAACTTTCGACTGTATTATTATCACTAGGAAAAATACGAATGCAATAAGTGTATTTGTTACGGTTCTAGGTGCTTGTTCGCCTTTCGGATTATTAAAATGTTGTTATCGATTGTTTATATCTGAACTGATCATTCGATCAGTAGATCAAACCTACATTTATAATTATGTTCCGAAATAATCACAGAGTTTCAATCAATCCTTGCAGTAATAAAAATAGAATAGACATAGATATATTTAGTAAACTATTCCGCTTTACTATTCTTAAAGACTCTTAAAAAAGAGTCTTAAACGATTGAATTGAACCGGTACACGACGTGTACCGGTTCGCGACAAGACAATCGTCATCCTGAGGATGCCTCGTTGAGAGGTGAAACACGTGTCGATTTCTTACAGGGTTTTTTAAGACTCTTTAAGAATAGTAAAGCGGAATAGTTTACTAAATATATCTACGTCTATTCTATTTTATAACGGATCCTTGCAGGCGTATAGCCATCAAGATTTCAATTCTTTCAGGTTCATCCGAAGGCATGGAATCTAACCAAGACCACATAAACGACTTTGTACTAGAAAGAAACGTTTGCTACCAAGATTCTTTAACAGACTCCTTAAGCCAAGACCTCCTTAACAGAAGCATAGACAGCCAACAGACCACACAATCACACCAAATATCAAAAAAAGACAGCAAATCTGAAAAATCTGAGAGTACAGAACAAAAAAGCTCTAAGGATGCCCCTAGTAATATTTTGGACAGCAAAATATTCCCGAAAAACGATCTAATGGCCAGTGCAACAACTGATAGTACCAACCCTAACATGACCAATAGCAATTTCACAATGAATTCGAACATGACTGGAAGTAATGCTTTATCTACTGGGTACCCAATGTCTAGTAGTGGTGATGTTTTATCTTCAAGCATAGATTTAGACATGAAATTTGATCATTTCGGTGAATCTACAACGAATTTAGACCACCTAGATGCTTTGAAAGACTTTGAAAAGAAAGAAGAGAGAGTTAAAAGGCCTCTTAAAAGAACTGATGAAATCCAAAGCAAAGAATCGGCGGAAATTGTGAATGAAAATGTAGAAGAGGTAGTAAAAGTCGTGGAGGGTACAGAAAACTTTGAGTTTCAGCATATGAGTGATGTTTTTACCCTGTTAGAGGGTCATAATGACCCCCAAATTCGAGGGTTGGTTAGGGTTTGTATTGCCAGTTACTTGGTAGCTGCTTTGGATCTGTCTCATGGGTATTATCATCGATGGAGGAGTTACAGTGCTTTGCCTAAAGACGTGTCGGAACATATTAGTATGGATAAGCTGATTGGTGTTATTTTGAAGGTATGTTGTTTTTCATGATTTATTCCAAAGACGTACGTAAGAGGGTGCATTCGGAAAGTTGGCAACGTCGCAAATATATGTAAAAAAGTATTTGGAAACTTTCCAAATGACTTTTTTACATCTAAAACGAAATATTCGGTGTTAAGATATTTATTATTGCATTTCATAGTCAATATTCTAGATCACTAATTGACTATATTTCATATTTTCATACAGGAATATTGCCAAATTAATCAAAACAGCGATATATTTGACATCTATTTGCGACGTTGCCAACTTTCCGAATGCACCCTCTTAAACATTCCGTAGTTCTCAATTCTAATTTATTACGGCTAAAATATTAACTTTTTGTAGAAGACCTGAACCTTTTTTTTACCACAACATTGTAGCTCTCGGCTCTCATCCCACATGATGGTAAGTGATGATCAGGCCGAAGGTGGAAGCTATATTGGCTATCTCACCTCTAATTGCCGAAACACAAAAATGTTAACATTGTTGTTATGGCGACAGACTTAGATAAGATGGTGGTAACTAGCCAGGCGGACTTAGAACAAGAAACCACTGAAAATGTTGCCCCTGCTGGGATGCGGGATATTGAAATCCTATCAGAAAAGTATCATTTGATAAATAATTAAAATTAGAGTACATTATTTACATAATAGTTTTTGGTTCAAATGAAAAAAAAAAATGCTCAATGAAAAAATAAAGATAGTGAATAACTTGGAAATAACCGACCCGAATTTACGATAGGAATTTAAATCGAATGTGTTTCAATAATCTATAGTGTAACTACTACAAGGAAATACTCGGATTTCCAATGATTGTGTTTATAGGTATAATCTCTGTACAGCCCCCGATGTGTAATTGCGTAACACACTTTTTACACTAGCAATGACTGTCGTTCTAACAGTTCAACAACATTCATTGCATTATTTACTTTGTTAAGAAGACAAACTTTTCGAACATATGAAGCAATGGATTAGAAACATCCCTTCAAAATCATTGAAATTGTGCTTGAAATTACGTTACACAATCAAGGTCTAGGTTGATTCCTGTTATGACAGCATAATCAGCGTATAATGCGCCCACTGGGAGACAGGCCTCCTCTCTGTGAGAGGGAGTGGTCCATAAAACCATGCGGGCCCAGTGCGAAATGGTAGATGTCATATATCTTGGTTCTAGGACATGCCGGTTTCCTCACGATGTTTTCCTTCACCGTTTTGAGAGCAGTGGTGATGAAATAATTTATACAAAGTAAAGCGCCTGTCAGGGTTCGAACCTACGACCTACAACTCGTAAGCCACATCGTAAGCAAAGCACAATCATAATTTATTTTGTCACTTTCAGGGTCTTTCCGACGACATCCACTCAACAGTGAACCACACTCTATCATCTCTCACGATTCTCTCCACATCTCTATGCCACAGCTCACATTGGGCACAACTCATAGATGTACTGAACTCGCTCGTCAATGTAGAGACGAACAACTACTGGTTGTGTAGAGTCAATCTCTGTAAGCTGTATGAAAAGTTGCCTTATCAGAAGTAAGTGAATTTATTTAGAACATTTTGTTTGTATAAATTTTTGTTGTATTATAGTACGTAGGGTTGAGTTTAAATTTTTACCCGACTATGGCAAAGCCAAAGGAGGGTTAGGATTTTAACAGATCATGTATGTATGTACATCTGATCACTCATAGCTACTAAACCACGTCATGTTGTTCCGCTGGTTAAAGGCTATATGACGTCACATAAAGTCCAATATGGCAGCTTATAGCGGGTTAGCGAAAATAAATATATTTTAGATTAATATATCGTGTTTGGTATCTAATGAAAGGTCTTAAGCAGAACTTTCTGATAATTATACATAAATACATAAGCCCCAAATTTTACTGTTGAGTTTTCCAATTAAAATCTTTCATTTGTAATATTAAATGCGTATGAAGTTTTTTTTTAATGATTTTTCAGGTTATACATGTTGTACCCCATGTACTATATAAGAAGTAAACTGATCATGGATACATTAATTCGTTTGCTTGCTGATCAAGATCAGAAAGTCAGGAGTGCGGCCGCTCACGCTATAGCCAAGTAAGTTACAGCAGTGCTATTCTGTAAAAATCTCACGGTGAAAACATAGGTGAAGTGAGATTTCAACAGTGTCAATCTCTAGTATTAGGATCGAATGACAGCTCACTTTAAGCTCACTTCACCTCAGTTTTCACGGTGAGATTTTTACAGAATCGAGCGGCAGGTATTGTTGTTAGTAACAGACATTGGTATAAACCGGAAGAAGTGTATTTTTTTTAATAAAGGATTTAATTATTTGTTCCGTTTCCTGATTATGTGGAATACTACTCTTGGATTATTTTTGCTGGTAAAGTAATGTCTCTAAAACTCTTGGGAGTTTTCGTGTATTTGACTCAACATTTCAAAATTGATTGATGAATCACAGTCTCTTCCTAAAACTATGTTGGGGTTGGCTTCCAGTCTAACCGGATGTAGCTGAATACCAGTATTTTACGTGGAGCGACTGCCTATCTGACCTCCACAATCCTGTACCTGGGTAATACGATACCCCTTGATAAGACTGGTTGTCAGACTTTCGGGCTTCTGACGACCCGTAACGACTATCAAAGATCCACGAATGACATCCGGCTTAATGTGCTTTCTGAAGCACGGAGAAGTCTCGTTATGTAAAGATGGTCACCCATCACCTGGTGGATCGACCCGTAGGGCGGTTATTACTTAGCCACGAGCTCCTATAAAACTCGATATCGCCATATAAATTATTGGATACCAAACTAATATTGTGAATTTTCTCTCCACAGCATAACCCCAACAATTCACCCACCAAAACATTCTTCCCCCACCACCATAATCTCCCATTTAGCCAAAGAACAAAGCAAGCAATTCACCTTCGACCACGAAGGGTTAGCCCTAGACCTGGTTAGGGATATATACTTTTATAGCGACCTCCCTCCACAACTAAGGTACGGGGAGCAGTTGAAAACTGGTGGAGCCGCCAGCTTGAAGATGATTGTCGGGAATCTAGTGGGGAGTTTGATGGCGGCGCATTGTAAATATTATTCGGTGAGTTGTTGCTATAAAAAATCGTTGCTGAACCTGTCTTGATACTGGTCCTATTTTCTAACTTATGTTTGCTCTTTATTTTGAATATATATTTTTAATAATACTAATAATTTACCCATTGAACTTTAATTCCGTGAGCATAGGTAAGCAACACGACTTAGGACCTAGGAGAATACAAAAAAAAAAAACCACAAGTAACTGGGCAAGTAGGCCTGTTTTTTTTAGGGAAAAATGGCCACAGCAGCATGTAGGGAGATGAAACCAAAATAGGAAGAACTAGTCTGACAAATTCGTTTGTCTATAAAAAAAAACATGACCCTCCTTTTGGGCTATGCCGCAGTCAGGTAAGAAGTAAAATGAGGTTTTTGAAGTGTTAATGTGGCCCAGTGGGAAATTTCGTTCGTAATATTGCCCATGTGGCGGCATCTACATTGCCACATGCGAACTTCGCATCAAAGACATGACGTCACAAATCCTGCATCGCGCTATTTAAGTTTACCGCGCGATTAAAATATATGAGTCTATCCGACATCAATCCTTGGGAAACATCACCCGTCCGGTCGGAGGAACCTCCCTTTTCTTAGAGTATGAGTGAACTTTACACCCTGTTCCTCATACACCTAAACCCATAATGACCACACGATCGGCAGGAACATCGCTGATTGCAGTAGGTAATAACCCGTTCGCTCCATCCTCCTAAAATAAACCATACTACTATTCTCCTATCAATATTATTTAACGTATTTATTACTTTCTTTCTAGCAAGGTCTTCTCGAAGCGCTGCAAGCTATCTGCAAGAAGTGGTCTCCGTGGAAACACATGGAAGCATACTCCGAGCAAGGATTGTTAAGCTATTGTCTCGATAGTCTTGATTATTGCAATGGAACTGTGGTGGCCAGGACTATTCTTATGGATCTGTGCTCGCTGTTATATCCGGGTAAGATTTTTCTTTTTATGAATTCGAATCCATGATATAAAATTCGTCTAGTTAACTAGATTTCAATGGCCTTCTAGGTGGCTACGTTGATCGCGGCTTCACTGGGTAATTTATATGGTAAACTTACCCGGGTGGAGTAAGATTATATTTGGCCTATTTAAGCCATTGCTATGTTGTACGAAAAAGGATGCACGGACAAGTCGTTTTCTTTGCTTACAGGGTGTTTAAAAAAATATAGAGATGAGGCTTTTTATTTTGTGTTCGAGTTCAATTAAAAAGAACATATTCTTACTAGACGTCCGAACAGAACTTTCAGTAAGAATTTTCTGATTGTTTACGACTCGTAATCATTTTGATAAGCCATCTAGAAATTAAATAATGTATTTTTCTAGAATAAAATAGGAAATCCACGGCTAACATAATTTTGTACCAAGTTTCTTGCAGCACTTTTATAATTTTTTTTTTACTTCCAGTCGAAATCCACAACATAATGCGCCACAAAACAACAAACCGAGACATTTTCGAACGCGACACACAAAATACCAAAGCGAGATGGCAACATTTAGAATGTGAGAGGGTTGCCAACTTAGCAGAAAAGTTTCTACAAGTAACGCTAAAGATGTTGAATGTATTGGTGCATTTGATCGAGGAAGTTAACCCTAATGTGCATTTAAATAAGGGTGTGATTGCGCTGCCTGGGAGTCCGGTTAGGAGGAAAACTACAGGTAAGGAAAAATATTTTTGCACGTTACTAGATGGAGTAGTTTAAAAAGTAGATCAAGTTATATTAATAATACTTGCAGTATTGATTAACTAAATCGATTAACCTGTAAAAATATAAATTTGCCAAAAAAACAGAAACCGTATAAAATTGACATTTTACTATTAGTTTTTAATCTGCACTGAATTCTTCGGAAATAGCTATGATTATGGTTTATGTTTTTGTTTTGCGTGGATATGACGCATATTTTCCCTCAACTTGTTCTTTTTTGCGTTCCTTCTTTGAGTCATGTTTACCGCAAATGAAGTACTTTGTTTATTTTCTATCTTTTGTTTATTTTCTTTCTTTTCATTCTTCCTATTTTAAAAATATCCCAAATCTTTTTTAGACGGAATGCCCCGAAGAGGCAGTAATCCTGCCGAGCTGGACGACAAAGGTTCTCTTCGTAAGAAACCTCCCGCGCCCGCTTCCAGTCTTAAAGCCAACTTCGTGGGACATTTCTTTAACGAGCCTTTTTACATGAAGTTCTATGAGACTTTGAGAGCTACGTATTCTAATCATAAGGTATGTGTTATGGAACATGGTGAATAAACTGTAATTGGATGTAACCAGACCAGGATCAGGATAGACCAGGGACCGAAAACCTTTATAAATTACGGTACAGGTATCGAAGAATTTTGGTTACTCCTACGACTAAGGTTACCGCTATCTGGATAACTCAAGAAGAAAAATGTTACCTCTTTTAGGTTACCGTTTTAATACCGGTTACACACACACCGCGATGCGCGCCCTATTGACTGATGCCGACGGCACGTGTACGATAAAAGTAATTTTTGTTTCGGGAACCGTTTATAAGACTGGTTGCAATTAATTTAAGGTTACCTTTAAAAATACCTGTAAAACATTAAATTTTGTAACTGGAAAAATAACCGTATTGATCATACCGGTTTCGGTACCGCGAGCGAAGTCTATCGACTTATTTCTATAAACATTTATCGATTCTCATTATTCTGGTAACCGCACATCAGTACAACAGTCCGCACGCACAATGAAGGGTTCAAACTTAACAACGTAGTTAAAAAGCATGTTCTCCTATATACATCGATGTACGTCACGGTCAATTCTCCAACTGCAAAGTTTGTAAACGCAAAAAATATATGTGATAAAACTACAAATGGACGGCTTTCGTACTTTTTCGGCTTTCCAAATTACTTTTGATTTATTTACGAGTATCAAAATAATTGTCGCTTAAATGGCCGTATTTTTTTCCGCGTTGACTTAGATGTTTGATTCTTTTTAGAAAAAGGGCCTTGACAGACGGACGGACAAACGGACAACGAATTGATCCTATAAGGGTTCCGTTTTTTCCTTTTGAGGTACGGAACCCTAAAATAACTATGCTGACAAAAACCTAGCTTGGTTTGTTGCAGTTTGTAAAATCAATCACAGAAATTGTGAAAGTTTCGTAAAAAACGTGTCAAAATAAAACTTTATTAAACATCTTTGCAGATAAACTTAGACCCAAAAAGCAGTATCTTCCACACATTCCTAGCAACAGTACTAAACTCCTTAGCGATCCAGCTAGAACTGGCCACCGAGAAAGAAATTGGCAACGTCACCGAAGAGGTTTTATTCTACCTTAAAGTAATAATGCCTTTATGTCCAGATAGTACTGTATACTGCATCACACAACTCCTAAAATGCCTTTTTGGTACCAACATGGTCAACCAATATTCCGATTTTATGAGCATTTTAGACAAAACAGAGGCCAATAATAAGTTGAGTTTCCACCAAGATGTTATGATGGTGAATATGTTGACAACTTTGAAGGAAGAATCTAGAAGAAGTAGCGTATGTTCTAATGCTAGTCAGAAGTTGTCTTTGGATAGTAAAAATCCAAGAATGGTGACTGAAAGGCAATTGTTGATGACAATGGAGAATTTTGCGAAGAATAAGTCTGATCGTAAGTGGAGTACTAATAAGAAGGAACTGGAGAGGTATATTAGGTTGTTTGAACCGGTTGTTATACAGGCGTTGAAGGTGAGTTGATATTACTTATTTTAATAATTATTGTAAAGATTGTACTGGGATCGATCCATCATCACTGACAGGACTATTGTTGCTAATAAGCCTGAAATAGTGGTGGTGGATCGAATAGAGCGGCGCACAATAATCATTGACATAACGGTCCCGCGTGACGGGAACCTCGGGAAAGCCGAGAAAGATAAACAAATCAAGTATCTTGACTTGGCTCGCGAGGTTGTCGACATGTGGGATGTGGACTCAGCGATCATTGTGCCAATAGTCGTGACAGCCAATGGCCTAATAGCCAAGAGCCTCGACCAGCACCTGAGGAGGCTTTCGCTGGGCAGCTGGATCAAGGGCTTGATTCAGAAAGCGGTACTTTTGGACACGGCTCACATTGTAAGGAGGTTCCTCTCTCTGGAGCCCTGACCACCACGCCGGTAGCTTGGACCCTGTTCCCGATACCGGTGGGCTACTATTTATATATTTTTAAATGTTTTCGTAATTTTTATATCCTTATATTTAAAAATGTAATATATATGGTAAGTTAATGAAATAAAGGAAATTGTAAAGAAATCCTTAGTTTGATTAATAATTGGATAGATTCTTGTGTTCACCGAATTTGTTAAAATATTTGAATAAAATCACAATTTCAGAGCTACACAATGCAAAACGACATCCCACTTCAATGCCAAGTATTAAACCTTCTCAATCAACTGCTAACATTACGAGTAAACTACTGCATGCTGGACAGTGACCAGATCTTCATTGGGTTTCTGATGAAGCAGCTGGATTTAGTTGAGCAGCATGAAATACCGTAAGTAGTTTGTTTAGGTTCGGTGGGATGAATTTCAACTCAATATCAATGGTCATAAAGTTGATTTCTGAATGGCAATATCGGTTTATCGAAACTATGCTAAATGGGTCCCGAGAGCAGGTTAATTCAACCAAATCCAATGTGAATCATGTATCGGCGCGGGGGTCAGCAGGTGACTGGGTAGGAAGGGAAGGGAATGGGAAAAGATCGAACAAGCAATGCTGAATATGTGATCCCTACTTAATAATATCGTATTTGTTTTCTTACAGAGATTGCTGTGACTTGGTAAACAGTATACTAATGTTCTTGGTACAACTTTCCTCTTCTAAACATCACACAAAACAGATTATAGAAATACCAAAGGTAAGAACAGTGTTCATTTGTAATAGTAACTCTATTTTTAAAACGCGCGAAAATTATTGTAATTTAAACCTTATATTAATGTCAGTTAAAGTTATTTTACGCGCGCTTGTGATTTGTAATCACATTTTACTTGTCAAAATCAAAAAAGTTTCTAACGTCTGACAGATGTATGACGTTTGTTTCAGCTAATACAACTATGCGATGGTTTGATGGCATCTGGTGCTCATTTGGAATGTATAGCCGGCTTGGAACCTGTAGCTGTAAAGGTCTTTAGTAATATGGGAGGTAAGAATAACAAACATTTTAACACATTGATCGACAGAACCGATTCCAAAAAAATTCCCCGCACCGAGTTCTACAATTTAGGCTTGATTCCATATTTATGTACTGTTATACCAGAAAAGGTATGCGCTTCGGTAATCTACATGTTTCCGAATTAGCAGAAACGTCACGCTACAGAAGCAAAGCTCCTAAGTTTTGTACTACCGTAGTTTATAGGTGCACCTATATACTACGGTACACCTATATGGTCATTGCAGGTTCGTATGAAGTTTTCTCTGTGTCGGATTGCATACTCTGGTAGCAGATCGTCATTTGTCACTCAAGTTTTCGTTCTTATTTCAAATATAAATACATTATTTGTTATACCGAATCATATTTTATCTTAATGATACAACATTACACTGACCTGCAAATTGCAGAAAACGTAAGATTTGTTTTTATTTTGCGGGCTACCTTGGCGAATCCTCCGTAAAGGTAGCCGGTCCGATATCTCTTATATCTGAGCCTTACATCTTAACGTCGCGCATTCGTATTTCCGAAGATAGCCGATGATTCCCGAAGCGCATACTTTTCGTGGGATATGTATTATTCCTGTGTATAGTTAAAGGAGAGATTAGAAATATGTTCAAATTTAGTATTTTGGTTTCAGGTAGTAGTGTGCTAGGCAGAGCTCAGCAACAAGAAGCGCAAGCGACTAGAGAGGTTCTATTCTACATGTTGCAGAAAACGATGCATCAACATAAGGTTAGTATTTTACAAAAATCGATGGTTTAATTGAAATAACTGAAAAAACTTTACTGACGTCATGGGTATCCGTACATATATAACATACTCCCAATGTTCCCATTACTAGGACATCCCGCCTCCTCTCAGTGAGAGGGAGTGGGCCGAAATCTACCACGCGAGCCCAGTGCGGGTTGGTAGATGTCACATGTCTTCGAATTTTTGGTTCTAGGCTATGACGGTTTCCTCACGATATTCTCCTTCACCGTTTTGAGAGAAGTGGTGATGAAAAAATTTACACAAAGTAAAGCGCCTGTCTAGGTTCGAACCTACGACCTACAACAGCCGCTCGATTCTGTTAAAATCTCACCGTGAAAACTGAGGTGAAGTGAGCTGTCATTCGATTCTAATTCTAGAGATTGACACTATTGAAAGCTCACATCACCTATGTCGTCACCGTGAGATTTTTACAGAATAGCACTACAGTACGGGTATCTAATGATGATAAATCTTTATATCTCCAGGTATTAGAACTAGTATCGTGCGTGCTATCTCTCTCACAAGAACACCCAGAGAGTTACTACCGCTGGTCGGAGCTGGCCAGCGACACGCTACTCAATTTACTAACACAGAGATCCATAGAGCTGAACTGTCATAGAGCGATCGGATCTCTAGAGCGACTCCTAGACACAGTGTATAAAGATGTGTTGTTAGAACAAAGTCGGGTTGAGATTTTGTTGAAAATATTGTTTAAGACGCCCCCGGATCAGGTTAGTTGATTAAATATTTACATTATTTTAAATTGTTTATATTAGATAATTGAATAGATAGCTGTGCTGCTGAGGAGTTTGTTGTGCCAGTTCTTCTTCCCAGCTAAAGCACTAGGAAGTGTTGAAGGGCGGGCGTTTTGAGGGACTATTTCATGTATTTTTGACGTTCAAAAAGTGCTGATTCTCTGCCTAGTTTGTGACTTTGATTCATTGCAATCATTTTCAAAAATGCAAAATAATAAAAGGGTACTTCTTACTTTTGAGGCTAATGTCTTGCAAAGAACCATTATGGGGGGTCTTTTCACTTCTTATATATTCTTAAATGGTGAATATACGTATTTGACATAATCCTGAAACTATAATTATTAGTATTGTTGAGAATTCTTTTATTGGAGGAGCTCGTGGCTAAGTAATAACAGCCGCACGGGTCGATCCATCAGGTTAAGCTACGCTTGCCGGGGTTGGTCCGTGGATGGGTGACCATCGGTACATACCGAGACTCCTCCGTGCTTCGGAAAGCATGTTAAGCCGTTGGTGCCGGCTGTCATTTGTGGATCTTTGACAGTCGTTACCAGTCGTCAAAAGCCCGAAATTCTGACAACCAGTCCTACCAAGGGGTATCGTATTACCCAGTTACTGGGTTGTGGAGGTCAGATAGGCAGTCGCTCCATGTAAAATACTGGTATTCAGCTGCATCTGGTTAGACTGGAAGCCGACCCGAATGAAAAATGATGTTGAGAATTGTTTTATATGCTAAACATGTAGTCAAAAAGCAACGTCCTACAAAGCATGAATCTATTTGGGTTTTATTTATTAACTGAATTTATGACTGATTATTGGTATGATTCTTTGACTTATCCACATGCTTTTGTTTAATATTATTATTATAATTTCAGGCGACAACACCTTTAAAACTAAAACTCCGTTACCTCTCAATAATAATGGTGTTACTCCGAAAAATCCTCGTCTTAATACCAGAAAGCGAAATACTCCTCACAATAAACTACTTAAAGGCAACTTGCATATCTCCATTATCAATTTTCTTCAACGTCAAAACTGACGTAGATCCGTTAAACGTTCAGAATGTGAATGAAAACTGCGCGAATCTGTCTCCTGACGTCATTCTCGTCCGATTTTTGTTCAAAACTTTGACGTTTGCGATAATGGAGATGGACAATTGTTATGAAAGTGTAGACAGTGAGCAGAATAAGTTGCTGTATGCTGTCTGTGTGAATATAATTGTGCAGGTGAAACATATGCTGCATTTGACGGGTGAGTCCTTTTATGTACAATATCCGTAAAGAAGTTCAATCGAGTTTTTAGAAAGCGACTGTCATGCGGACTTTTTGTGAATCTCGACGTGCCATATTTACGGCAGAGAACTGTGACTATATAATAATATAAGGTGCTATAAAAATATCTGCCACGGCTGCAATGGGAGATAGTATTGTGTTTATAGATTACAATAGTAAAGATAAATTATTGATCATGTGTCATATTTTTTTTCATACAAAAAATTGTACGTATAAATTTGCAAGTGACGAACTAGTCAGCTGATTTCAGTTTTCATTCACAGAACAGATGGAAAGAGATAGCAGTTGTTTTCATTGACGAAGTGCACTTCGCACGTAATTTGTGAACCACGTTATGCAGAGTAGAGTCAATGTTTATTTAACTACTTTATTTTCTCAAATTGATTTAACTGTGCCGGGGTACGAAATTTCTTCACTATTGTTATCTTTAAACACAATACTACCTCTCATTAAAGCCGTGGCAGATATTTTTATAGCACCTTATATAATAATTTTGTCCAATTTTATGTAGCCATATTTATTTTAAAATAGGCTTTGACTGGAATTTATTTAGTTGCGTTACTCCAAAAGTCTTAGGATTTATTGAACAAGATTTCTATTGACAATATACTTCATTTATTTTAACATTAGACAAATAACGGTTATCTTTCGTTATTTCGATATAAACGTATTATAAACTCCGTTATTTCACGATGAGAACAAAGCAATGTAATCTATTTACCATTTAAATTAAAAAAAGAATTCTCAAGTGCAGTTATTTCAATATTATTACACAATAACTGTCGTTATTTAGCCGTTATTTGTCTAAAGCTAAAGTAAATGAAGTATAGGAAATGATCATTTGTGCAATTTTCCTCACAATGTCAAAAAAACAACATTTTTGTAAATTACTTGTTATATCAGTAAAGTATTACCGTTACCATCCTAACTAAAATGTTGCCTAAATTTCTTCTTCTAATTTCCAGACGGCTGCCTCTTCCCCTTATCGGCTAAAACAGCACAAAGTCTTCTACACAACGAACAGAGCGGCTTAAACACCGGCCTGTACAGTCCCGAAGAGAATATTCCTTTAGATGTACTCAATCTAATATGTTTGAAGTCGGCGCATCGGATACCGCTGCTGACTGTACATTGGTCGCATTTACTTATCAGGTAATTTCTGAAACTGAGCCCATAAAACAGCTACTTACTGTTTTTCTAAATAAGATAGAAGGTTAGTGGTAGATATAAACCATTGCCATCCATCAATTTATGGCGCTCGTATGTATCTGTAATATTATGTGTTGACAACATAAATAATGTTCAGGAAACGAGTTAAAAGATTAACCGCGGAGCTTCTTAACGGCTCTTCTCCATAGAGAACGACCAATAGGAACCGTGCACCTAGCTTCTGACGTTTCATAAGTTCCCATGTAGGTTTAAGTGAAATCAAATATTTTGATTTTGAGGAATATGGTGCCCTATAGTGTCATGTTGCCAAGATATTCGGTAGATAAAATCCCCATATGAGATCATTAGCTACAAATATCTCGGCAACGTCAATGCGTACATGCTTTCATGCAGCTTTCATGAATTAGACAATAGCAAAGTTGATTTGATTTTTAAATAAAAGAGATTTGAGAGATAGAAAGCCATTATGAAGCCATCAAGGGTTTGTTACGTCTTCTTGCGAATTTCACCAATGAAACTGAACGCGATCAGCACATCTAAACCGCGTTCAAGAGCTGTCAGTGTCAATATTCCACAGAAAATAATGACACTGAACGCCATGAAACTTAATTTATGCGTGCTGATCGCGTTCAGTTCCATTGGTGAAATTCGCCCTAGTCACTTAGGGCTGATCTAAACTGAGTTCAAAAGCTGTCAGTGTCAATTTTCCCCAATAAAGATGACACTGACAGCTCTTGATCGCAGTTTAGATGTTCTGATCGCGATCAGTTTCATTGGTGAAATTCGCCCTTATTATAATGCTACCAAATTGTTTCAGGCTAAACTTCCTTTCCCATAAATACTGGCAGAAGCTCATCGGGTTCGCTCGTAACCTGCCTCTGAGTGCCGACTGTGGGGATACTCAGCTGTTACGAGTTGACATACTACAGATAGCATGCGTCATGGCCTACTGCGAGTACTTTGTGAGTTTGTATTACCTATTACTGCTATTGTGACAGAATGAGGCTTTTGCGTTCAAGAGCTGTCTGAGGGCGAATTTCACCAATAAAACTGAACGCGATCAGTATAAAAACTACTTTTAAGAGCTGTTAGTGCCATTATTTTCTTTGGAATATTGACACTGACAGCTCTTGAACTCGGTTTAGATGTGCTGATCGCGTTCAGTTTCATTGGTGAAATTAGCACTGACACTGACATATCTTGAACGCGGTTTAAATGTGCTGATCACGTTCAGTTTCAGTCATCACGTCTGGTTCGAGCACCTGTCAAAAGTATCAAAGTGCCTATCTTATCTTTAGTCGTGACGGTCGGGACTGAATGTTGACGGAATGATGAACATCATCATATATAAGGTGCTATAAAAATATCTGCCACGGCTGCAATGGGAGATAGTATTGTGTTTATAGATTACAATAGTAAAGATAAATTATTGATCATGTGTCATATTTTTTTTCATACAAAAAATTGTACGTATAAATTTGCAAGTGACGAACTAGTCAGCTGATTTCAGTTTTCATTCACAGAACAGATGAAAAGAGATAGCAGTTGTTTTCATTGACGAAGTGCACTTCGCGCGTAATTTGTGAACCACGTTATGCAGAGTAGAGTCAATGTTTATTTAACTACTTTATTTTTTCAAATTGATTTAACTGTGCCGGGGTACGAAATTTCTTCACTATTGTTATCTTTAAACACAATACTACCTCTCATTAAAGCCGTGGCAGATATTTTTATAGCACCTTATATTTTATGTTCATTGTTGGAAATGGAAGACCTCTTGCCAAAGTGGCGCCAACAGGGGCCTAAGGTCGAATTTCACCAATAAAAATTGAACGTGATCAGCACATAAACCACGTTTAAGAGCTGTCAGTGTCATTATTTTCTTTGTAATATTAACAGCGACAGCTCTTGAACTCGGTTTAGATGTGCTGATCGCGTTCAGTTTCATTGGTGAAATTAGCACTAAGTCTACTAATTTATAAACGTTACAATGGTCTCTCGATGGTGAGTTTTTGACGGTTTGTTATGGCAAATCTGTCAAAAACCCACCATTGAGAGACCATTGTAACGTTTATAAAGTAGTAGACTTAGGCTCCTGATGGCGTGAATTTTCAGGAAACCCTCATTGGCACAAAAAGACCTTACAATCCTTTCGTTTCAGGTAGAAAACGGTCTAACAGAAGCCGTCCACCTAACCTGGTTACTCGTCAACCGAGTACATATCCTGGTCAGTCAGTACCGGGAGGAAATAGTGCAGACTCTAATAGCTAAAGTGCAGCAGATGGCAGGTGCTTCAGGGTTACTGCTGCAGGCTATTGCTGCTAGGTGTCAAAGCTGTTTGAAGGTAAGCTATTAAGCATGTTCTATGTTCTATGGTTTTGGTTTCCGCGCTTAGTCCTTGAAAGTGGACCATTGTGCGTGGGCCATGGCGGCCGTCGGTGGTTTTTCCACCCAGCCCACCTCCCTCCAGTAGTTAGGTAAATAACGGAGTTTATTATACATTTATTTCGAAATAACGAAAGGGTGATAACCTGGGTGTTTTTTTAGTGAGATTTTAATTGACTAGGTACTCTACTGGCGGTTGATGACCCAAAAAAAATCATCATCAAATTAATTTATTTTTTGTTTTATCATGTTAAGATATCGATACCCATCACAACTGCTAAGTTTCGCTAGCTAATTTGACCTAGTAGATTTGTCTGTCGTATCGATAAAAAATTTGTACCAAGCTTTTTTTTTAATGAAAATTTATATTTTACCCTCTCTCCGTTCAGTTTTTCAGCTCTGCCCAAATTTTTTTTTAGTTTCATTTCACACCGAATAAATTGTTCTAATATCTTTCAGGATGAGTTCGCACTGAATACGTACAGGATACTGTCGTTATGTCACGAGAGTCAATCAGGACCGCTAGTGTTTCTTATTTGTCGAATTATCGGGAAATTGGAACCCGCAATCGCTGGCAGGTATGTTATTATTCGATCATTTGTCTAAAGTACGTCATCCGTGTAAGTCGTCCTCATTTGCTTTAGGGTGGCCTAGTTAAATGTCACTTGCACGTCGTAGAACGACAAAGTCTTTCTTAGCTTTCAAGACCAATCTTTCTTTCTTTTTCGTGTGGTTAGTACAGTTCGATTCAAACTTAACGGTGGCTCGGAACACTCGGCTCCTCGCTGCGCAGTAACAATGTCATGTGTCAGCGGGGGTGAGGGGTGCGGTACTGCGCGTTCAACGTTACTGAAGTTTTTAATTTCCTGAGAGTTTTTGTCAAAAGTGGTAAAGCAATTACGAGGATGACAATTTCTTAAGTAAGTAAATAAGTACATAAATAATAATTTAATGTCTGAACTATTTTCAGATTTGCCAAATTAGCAATAGACAGATGTAAGATATTAAAAGAGATGCCAGTTGAGAAAATTAACGTGCAGTTATCGAAGGAAGATGTCCAAGTAGCTTTGGAGTTACTGCAAAGGGACAAAGTTCATACACGGTGAGTTTAACTCAAAATGAAATCATGTTGGGGTCGGCTTCCAGTCTAACCGGATGTAGCAGTCCATGGATGGTTACCCATGCATCCCAACCCCGACCCCGACAACCCCGACCAACCCCGACAAGCTAAGCTTAACCTGATTGATCCACTCCTGCGCCTGTTATTACTTTGTGTAATGGGCATTGTTCATATTTTTTTAAATGTTGCAATTCAAAAACCATTTCGGGGAATAGCGTTACTGATCATTACGGACTAAGTAATCATCAAAAATATTCATATTTTATTGATATTTTTGATAAAATATGATGACCTTCTTTGCCCTTCAAATTACGTCAGCTTTGGCCGTACAGTTTTATATCGTTGCCTCTGAAAATAAAAAGTAAGTGGCATTGGGTATTGTCTACAATCTGTCAAGTGTCAAATTAAATATGTCAAAAATATAAACATAAACAGGTTAGAGTTTTTACAATTATTATTCCTGCGACTTGCCTCTTATTCTCGAATAAATCTCATTACATTATCTCAACACTTCAATATTTAATATTGCCACTGATTCAGTCGAAATTTCGAAAAATAACTTTGTATTTGTAAATAATTAAATGTATACAAATAAGCTAGGATTCGATTAAGTATGACGTCTATTTTTACAATGACAGATGAGATGGATGACGTTGTGTTGACAGATTAAATTTTACTAGTGAGGCAACGACACAGTCTTTTGTGCCACTGCCACGTCACCTACCTTAAATATTTAAAAATATTTAATAAAAATAACTATTGAGCCAAACATCAAAATATTCAAATTAGTTTCTCAAAATGCTCTAAATTTTCAAAAAATAAAATAATATCCAATGGTTAAAATTTTTACACAATCCCCATTAGTATACGACTTAAAATTGCAATAACCTTTAAGAATACACGCGCACAAAACGTGTAGTTGTCGGTCCGCGGCCTAAGTCAAAAACATCCTTTATTTAAATTCATTTTTATTTTCCTTTTTTTTGATGACTTGTAATTTTTTTTAGTTTTAAATGCTCCTTTTTTTGACTGTTTGTATTTCCTGTGCATGTCTCAAATAAAATGCTTTTCGTTCCTTCTTTCTTTATCCTTACAGTATTATAATAGTAAATATTTATTTGTCTACAGGTACTCCGCTTTAGTAGTAGAATTAAACACCCTTGCCTCTAGCGTGTTCGACCTATCACCTTTAGACTTATCACAAGACAGACCGATAAATCCACAGTACATTGTGACTACGAATATTGATGAAAAATGGTTATTGAATCAAGTGAAGAGCAGGTAAGAATAATCATAATCATAAATCTTTATTTATCTCAACATTACGTTAATATACAACGTCTTTTTTTTTTGATATCCCATAACTCTAGGGTTCTATTCTATAAATAAAAATAATTCAAAAAGTCCTAGAATATGTGGTCCAAAAACGCATAGTTTCGAAGATAACATAACACTATACTCTCGATGTGTGTATCTAAGTTTCATTGATAAGTACGAGTAAATCATTTTCATTCAAACCAATCATTCATATTTAAAGGTAAGAAAATGCGACGTTGTCATATTTCACGTAGGTAAGGGTGTTTTACATTAATAATCGTGACTTTGTCGTATTATTATGTATGAAAAATTTAAAAAAAAATGATAGTTGAAAAATAATTCTTAAGCCAGTTGATTCTTTGATATGGTCTCATTCATACCCAAGAGTTATGGGATATAAAAAAAAACACCTTGTATATAATAACATTACAGGCACTGGTTAATAAGATGCATAATCTTAAATAGAGAAAGGTGTCTAAGAGAGGAGGATCCTGAGTTACAATTATTATTTATTTCCATGTTTGTTTGACTAAACAACGTGTAACGTTAAATGCGCAAAACCCCAGACCACCCCAACTGATTTTTATTTCAATTGACCTATTCCAGAAAGAAAAAAAAAACATTAAAAAAAATGTAAACGTTTTATCATAAATCCATCTTATCTCTTATACCTCCCTGTAAATTCAGCGTAGCTAAGGGTTTTATTTTTTATTATATCATGTTCCAACAGATGCTGCCAATCCGACTGCACAACACCAAAATCATTAAAACAAACCGAGCTAGCACTATTTCTTTCAAATCTATCCAAAGAAGACCTTACTACCGTCATGGCGTGCCCGGAATTTGACAGAAAAATACTTAATCCAGCCTTTGGAATAGCCTGTGATGATTACCTAAGAGAGTTTCTGAATATTCTCTCAGTACACGAAACTAAAGAGTATGAGAAAGAGAGCGCAAGAGAACAGAGGGAGATGAAAATTAGAGAAGAGATGACGTCATCAATCGATAGTAACAAAATTAATGTTGTGAACACTCTTCATGTTTTTAAGAAGAGTGATAATAAGGAATCGAAATCTCAATTCTTCATACCTATCACAGATAATGAGAATTTGAAAGAGAATTTCGGTAATCTACAAATATCTGATGAAGACTTAGAAATTGATCCTCCAGAGTTGCCAGCTTTATACACAATCGGTGTTGTTACATTAGAAAAATCGTTATCAGATATTATAAGACTGTTTCCCAAACAAATTCGGCCTTTGAGTCAATCTGAAAATTTCAGTTTGAATATCGAACAAACTATAGACAGATATACAAGGCGTTGCCATCAAGTTTTTCAAGACAAATTATTTTACCAAGAATTCAACATACTGCAAACAATTATGACTGGATTTTTGGCATCTCTAGACAGGATCATCTCTTTTGTAGACGAAGCCGACTGTGATTTACTCGATAAATGTATCGAAAACATCTTACCTCCATCACTAGCGAAAAACATGGCAATATTTACCGTAATTTCCTTACAATATTTATCTTTCTTGATCAAAAATAAAAAGATAGTAGAAACGCCTGTCCATGCTGACGTGTCATTTAGAGTGACGGCGTCAGTTACTGACAATATAGTCGTTGACAACGTTGTCAGTGTCACGATTGACAATGTGGCTAAGGCGCTAAGTTTTAGGGAGATTTGGGCTGAATTGAATACTGATTCGAATGTGAATAGGACGCAATCGGCTGTCAGCTGTCTGTATGCAATTGTGAAGTATTTGGTCAAGGTAAGATCTTGCATTTCTAAATATTTTGAGGTATTAGATTAGGGTATGCTTATATCACAACACTAAGGGCGAATTTCACCAATAATAAAACTGAAGGCGATCAGCACATAAACCACGTTTAACAGCTGTCAGTGTCAATATTTTCTTTGGTATATTGACACTGACAGTTCTTGAACTTGGTTTAGATGTGTTAATCGCGTTCAGTTTCATTGGTGAAATTCGCACTAAATACTATAAGCCCTAAACAAATTTGAAACATGGTTCTATTTCTCTCAATCTGAAGAAACAATGAATTCGATAGAAAAAATACTTTAAAAAAATGTGGCGCTAAACGTGTTTTGTGGTGCGAGCAGGCTCTAGTGTATCCAACTTCCCTAAGTCAGAGATTTGATCTTTTTGAATTATTACGATATAATTTCAGTAAAAACTAAACACGATCAGCACATAAACCAAGTTTAAGAGCTGACAGTGTCATTATTTTCTTTGGTATATTGAGGCTGCATTTCACCGATAAAACTTAACGCGATCAGCATATCTAAACGCGTTCAAGAGCTGTCAGTGTCAATATTCCAAAGAAAATAATGACCCTGACAGCTCGGAACGCGTTTTAGGTGTGCTGATCGCGTTCAGTTTCATTGGTGAAATCAGCCCTTTAACTGACAGCTGTTGAACTCGGGTTAGATATGCTGATAGCGTTCAGTTTCATTGGTGAAATTCGCAGTTAAACGTACTTGAAAACTTAACTTTTCATTTCCAGGACACACGACCGCTAACCCCTAAGAACTACATGCAACCTCAAGACTCGGGTCCTAAGCCAGACATGATAATAACAGGAGACAAGTTAATCACATTACTAGAGTACTGGGAGAACAACTTCTATTCTAAGAGTACAGGGGATTTTCTAGAAAAATGCTATAGAGAACCTATTGAGAGTCTGCTTGTTTCGTTGGCTAGGTGAGTTCAAGTTTGTCAATCTGCCTAGCTTTTTCCCAACTATGTTGGGGTCAGATTCCAGTCTAACCGGAAATTTTACATGGAGAGACTGCCTATCTAACCTTCACAACCTAATAACAGGGTAACACGATACCCCTTGGTAAGACTGGTTGTCAGACTTTCGGGCTTCTGACAATGTAACGACTTACTTACTCCGGTTTAGGTACAGTTCTTAATATTATTATTAAATTGACAATTTAGGGCGAATTTCACCAATAAAACTGAACGCGATCAGCACTTAAACTACATTTAAGAGCTGTCAGTGTCATTATTTTCTTTGGATATTGACACTGACAGCTGTTGAACTCGGTTTAGATTTCTGATCGCGTTCAGTTGCTTTGGTTTAATTAGCACTTTGTCTCGGATTTAAAATTAGTTTTTGTGTTTATAACTAACTATACCGGAAAAAGAAATAATGGCTTGATGGTTTAAATTATACCTCGGTCTAAAGATAAGTCTAGTTTTATGATAAAGCAGTTTTCCTTTTTGTTGTTTACCTGTAACAAACAACTCGCTTATCACGATATTATAGTATTTCCTAGTTTAGCATTGTTGTGTTCCGGCAGTTAGAGGTAAGATAGCCAGTTCCTCTGTGGTTGAGGATTCCGGGTGAAGCTCGCTTCCATCTTCTGCCTCATCATCACTTACCATCAGGTGAGATTCAGGCCAAGAAATTCGCCGTTGTGGCTAAAAAAAAAAAAAGATTTATAAAAAAGCCCCTTGAAATAATTTATTTTTATTATTATTTATTAATTTCAGACTGGACATAGTAAGCCACATAGCGCTAATTCCTCCGATAGCGTGGTCGTCAGTGGATGTCGTATCAAAGAAGGATGAGATCCAGAAGATAGATCTCCCTCTACAAGCTTTACAGGATATGGACGTCTTGGAAGCCTTTTTGTTTAGGTAAGTTATGACTCGCTCTCGAATATTAAAGAGATAATTTGAAGATTTACTTACCACCATTTTATAATTGTTTATTTAAATTAGCATGACGTTAATCTAATGTCAACTTGTATGTTTTGAGAACTGGTGTCATCTTTATTTAACAGCATATATTTACTGAATATGGAATTGATGAGGCTGTCAATACCGGATGCATTTATCTACAAATGCTGTCAAGCATTCTTCCGAATAATAACAAAAATCGTCGTACACGCGTAGCTTGACCACCCAAACGGGTTTTGTCGACGGAAAAATAGCCAAATGACAGATAAACAATTACAATCTGTCATTTTGTCTATTCTCCCGTCGACAATACCCGTTTCTACGGTAGTCATTCTACACATTCTGACAGAAATACATCATATTCAAGGCATTAAACAAACAACTGAAGGTGCTGTCTATACCTTCATACGTTGCAAATCACGAGAGTGCGTCATGTGACTTTTATATCATTAACATAAGACTCAAATTGCTATGATTGACGCGCGCTCATGAAATGGAAAAAACTTCATTAAATCCTTACAAATTTCGTCTTAGTGACATAATTTGAATTACGAATGAATGACTGAAATGCACCGATCCCACAGTGGTTTAACCAGACTCGATAACTCGTAGAACCCCAAGATTTGCACTAGCTCCTGGATTCTCATGTTTCATGGGGCTACAGAGGCCGTTGCATATCAAGGAGTAGACCGGGTGGCGCGGTAATGGTAGGGAAGATACGCGATACGATTAGCGAGCCGAATTACCTAATAAAACGATCATGTTTCATCCAGGGTAAACCTAATAGGCTGGTCATCAAAGAAACAATTTGAAGAGATGTGGGTAGGATTACTCGGTGCATTACAAGGGAATGGAACTCACTGGGCCGTGCGCGGGATCACTCAGCTGCTGCTTAGCGCTGCACCGACAGTGCTGCAGCGCCGCGGGGAGTTGATACATGTTCCCAGACATAGGCTCAGCTGTAATGAAGGGTAAGATTTAGTTTATATTTATAAGGAAATTCGGACGACCATTGGTTGTCTTGAAATATCGACGTTATATGTGCTGCAGTTTCAGATATTCGTGCCCAAAATGATAAGCATACTGTGCTGTGAAAGACACAGAAATATGACAATTTGTTCATAATTTCAGGAGTGTCGTGGAACACGCAGAAAATAACGCCCATAATCATAAACGGTGCTTAAAGTTAAGTAATGATTAGCGCCTGTTTAATCATACATTTTTGTCGCTTAAACGTCTCTTAACTTTAAGCAACGTTTATGAATAAGAGGGTAAAGATACCTACAATATTCTGTTGTTAAGGCATTTTACTAACGGCGGATTTGACCAAACAGGAATAAATTTTATCCGCGGAATAAGATTTACTCTGACAGTTTTTGTATGGAGAAACTGTCAAAAGTTCAAAATTTATTCGGATGAGAAGGCTTATTCCGCGGATAAAATTTATTCCTGTTTGCTCAAATCCACCCTTAGTAGCATATTCACGATACGACTCCACTCCATCATCACTCCGTAAATACTCTTCGTGCGAAAAGTACACCACCAACGTCTCCGATAGTGTGCAAACTCTTCCAATTTTGTTGATATCCCGCGTATATCCACTTTCACAATGTATTCTTGCCTCCTCAGCATGCAACGTCTCCGCAACATCCTAGTGGGCACATCGTCTTACAAGTTATTTGAGTCCGTCAACTTAGAACGGATACCTCTCATGAACGATGGCTTCGACGGATATCATTACGCGCAGTTCAATACTGAGTACTTGAAACTGGCTTCCGGTGAGTTAGAAAGCTTTTTTCTTCTCTTTCAGTCTCCCACGAACCAGTTTAAAAAGTGATATATACAGGCTATTATTTTCGTAAGACAACATTATTTAAAAAAAACCTGTGTAACGTGGAAACAAAAATATCGTTTGATAAAAATATAATGACAGAACAAAACGGCTATAAAACCCCCATATTATTGATAACTTTAAATGCTAGCCCTCATGAGCTGCTTAAAAATATTACATACACACATTTTCTATCATACTTTGTGCTCGGTACAGATATTACAGACGACGCAAGCTACAAAGTAAAGCGAGAAGTGAAGCGAGTGAGAAGGAACAAAGAGATTGACATTAACAGCTGTTTACAAATACTTATGGATGTCACCTCGCAGATGTTGGAACCTAAGGTAAATGATCTTCGTATTTTTAATGTTGCGTTAATTTTTTCCTTAAAACACCCCAATATTGAGGCGGAATTAACAAAAAAAAAACTAATCGATCGAGCCATTTTTGACTTTTTACCGTACGGCAATTGATTTTTATATGTACAAGGTGGAGACGACATTACAACAATAAATTAAACTGCGTTTATCTAATGACGTTCCCAGTTTGCATACGAAAATTCAATTGAAGATCTCCAATAGTTTAGTCACTATAGCTAGTCAAAGATTGGCAAAACCCATAGTCAGCCCATAACTACTATTTAGTTTGTTAGAAAAAATCACTGTTTTAATTATCATTGTTAGATAGTGTTTGATGGTTCCTAAATACTGCTATGCATTAATATTGCCAGTGTTTTTATTTATTGTTGCATTGTCGCGGCTCAAGCGGAATATGAGTATGAATGTAATAGCATTATGACATGTAACTTAATCTATTTGACATTTATTGAAACTGATTGTATTTTATATTTGTATTGACATGCATGTACCTATATGACTTTATTACTATTATGAAAGTTTACATTATTCTACCACCTTATGATATATTATCTTAAAAGTTAAATTTGTGCTAAAAAGTAAAAAACTCTACAATGTTAATAATTAAATATATTTGTACGCCTGTAGGCAAAACATAGAGGATCTACCAATCTGTAACATCTCGCACACTGTTGTAATTTGACCTATGTTTACAAATAAAGCATTCTGATTCGTCTCAACATTGTATAGAAAGATGAAACGAAACAAAAGCATAACGACCGTGACGCGACAATGAGTCTCGTGTGGATCTACTTTCGCGTTCACCTAATGGATGACCGATAGTCATACATGTCAAATGAACATCATTATAAGTTCATCACTTGTTTTCTTCATGAAAAAAAGCAATACTTAATTTGTTTTAATTTTTAATTTTAGGCACCTACAGGTTTAGCAGCCCGCGTCGCCCTCCTCTCCTGCATGTCCCAAACAAGCGCAGTGTTCACTCAGCCAGCGCACTGGTGCTGGGCAGCCGGCCAGCTCATCTCTCTGAGCAGTGCCGCGCACGCCACGCTGACGCAGTACAGCGCGGCCGGGCGAGCCTTGCTACTCGCCCTGACGCACTGTATGTGTGTGTTGGACGGGTTCGAAGGGTTACAGGTTAGTTTAAGCAAGGTTGGAAAACCATACTGGTTCCACATTGTACCGAGCTGAATTTTCGCCTGGATCATACGGTTCCAACAACACCCACTTTTAGGCCACTGACAGGAATACCTTTACTTACACAAGTAACAGCATGTTTTATTACAAGAGTACCCGCGAAATTTCGCTTTGTTGCATAACTTTTTAATTAGTCAAGATTTTTAATTCATGTTCTTTACGGCACCTCTTTAGGCATGAGATACCCGAATATAAAAAAATATTTGGCCTAGGTCTTATGGGGGAGGCGTGAAAATTGATTCGCTGTTACAATGTATAATAGATAATCAGCTTACTTATACTGTCAAGTAAGCTTCTAGTAGTATTAAGCCCTCCATTTCTGCTCAAAAATAACTCCTGCTCTTATGATTGCTTTAAAATATATTTAAAAAAAACATCCAATCTAATTACTTCATTCATTTTTATTTAAAAAAAAATCGAAACAGCTCCGTAGGTCCTTAAATAAACATATTTTTTTCTCACCAGGAACTGTCAACAGTCCACCAAAAGCTCCTGAAGTCTCTCTCCTCAAGCTACGCACCTTTACGTCAAGCGGCACTCCAGGGATGTCTCCTTCAGTTGACAGGAAAGGCGCATCTCTTGGCCAACGTGCACGGTCAGCCCAACCCTTATCATGAGCTCGTCTCGCAGTTGAATGTCGCTGTGAAGCAGTATCTTGCTCCTAATACCAAGTAAGTGTGAATATTTTATACAGGGTCCGATAAAATTAGCTAGCGAAACTCCGGAGACGTGGTGGGTATCAAAGCATGATAAAACTTTGAGATTCAAATTAAATAGATCGTCATATGTTTTGAAGGTTCCGAACTTTAAAAGAAAAATAAGCAATGTCAGTCTGCCTAGCCTTCTCCCAACTATGAAGGGGTCGGCTTCCCTTTAAAAAAAATCGATACCTGTAGGTACCGTAATTTATAAAGTTTTTCCATGTTCAGGCGCTCTGGTTTTACTGTCTGCTCCCAAGTAAAAGATACCTCATTCATATTATTTATTTTCAGAATATCCCTCTACGAACAAAGTCTATACTGGACGGTTTTGTTCACTCTCATAGAACTCGGCCATCCGGAACTGATCAATATTGCTGTGGACTTCGTGCTGACCAACCCTAGGCATTACTGCATCGATTTAGTTGTTAAGGTAATATAGAACCTATGCTTTTGTTAATAGAGTTTATATTGCTAGAGCTAAGCCACAGATTGCGTCCTATTTAAAAGCTATCGTCAACAAACTTCACTTCACTTTCGCATTATAATATTAGTTATGGATGAATGTCGTAAAATCACTTAGCTACCATTTACAATGTATCTTAAGAGGGTTTACGCCGAACGGCATTTCATACAAACTTTCAAGCCCTTATTTTTCGAAATGACTGAACCGATTTTAATGAAACTACATACGCATATGCAGGATACAAAGGTCTAAAAACTTAGTTAAGAACATTTTCGAAATGTCTTATTTAAAAACAGATAACTGAAAATCTCTGTTTCTATGGAAAATTTTAAATCGGTCTAATTTGTCTGGAACACTATTTTTCGAAAAGTTTTTAGACCTTTGTATCCTGCATATATTATGCGTATGTAGTTTCATTAAAACTGGTTCAGTCATTTCGAAAAATAAGGGCTTGAAAGTTTGTATGAAATGCCGTACGACGTAAACCCTCTTAATGTATTCTCAAAGTCTTTATGCTGTCGAAAACAACGAGCAATAGCTTCCTACGAGAAAGAAAATATACATAACATAAAATCACGCCTTGTTCTCCGAAGGGTTGGGCAGAGGTGTACCTATAGTACACCCACATTTCACCAGTTATATTTAAGTCCCATGTAATAGGGGGCGAGCCTATTGCCATCAACCGGGCACAAATCCATACTCCGGGCTGCTCCTGAGAAATTCCAGATAGAAAAACCCAATAATACTTTGCCCGACCAGGGAATCGAACCCAGGACCTCATGCTCAGCACTAGTGCTTGCGACCACTAGAACAACGAGGCAGTCAAAATAATAGTTATTTATGCAACTGTTGTATAATATGGGGTATTGCCGAATGTGATAATAGTATCACATGAGTGTTTTAATACCTAATTATATACAGTTGCATACAAGACTTTATCTACACCCATGATATGAATCCTCCATAAAAGTTTCTGAAACAGTTAGCTATTGCCAACATTAAACCGACCATAGCATGTACCCGTCAAACGTGACGTATCGTATTTTGGAAAATGTGTTTGCACCCACTGGCCGCAAGGTTTCGAAGGAGCAAACGAGTTGCATTATGAAATTTAGTACAACATTATAACACTCGCTTGGATGATATAATGGTTACTATGACACTGGTCGTTTTAATGTTGGCAATAAGCTAACTGATTCAGCAACTTTTATAGAGGATTTATGGGTGTAGATAAAATATATTTGAACACTAAGCTTGTGGTCATTTCAGGGTATCACAACGACGATAAGACAGCAAGTCCTCCCAAAAGATCTCAAGAACATAATAATTGAGAAGCTTCTAGATAGCATGAAGAAATATTCGGAACATCATGCGGTACAAATATTGATGGTGCATTTATTTTCGGGTAAGATTTTTTTACCGTAAATTCCTTTAAAAAATTCAATAGACGTAGATATATTTATATATTAAACTATTCCTCTTAACGATTCTTAAAGAGTCTTAAAAAAACCCTGTAAGAAATCGACACGTGTTTCACCTCTCAACGAGGCATCCTCAGGACGACGATCGCTGAGCTCCAGAGTCCAGCGCTCGGCGTGTTAATACGTCGTGTTCTGGTTCGCGTCAAGTCAATCGTCGTCCTGAGAATGCCTCGTTGAGGCAATTTCTGTTAGTCAATTCGGAAAACTCTAACTTATTGCTTTAAAAAATACAATTTATTAATATAAATTTGTTTTTCTATAGCCGACAACAAACTCCTCAGCCCAAAACTAACCTCAGACGTGTCAAACATGGACCCAGACATCCTAATGAACTCTATGGAACGCATCACCTTACTCTACAAAGTCCTCCGCCAATCAAAAGAGAGAGAAAGCAAGACAATCATTACAACATCCCTTAAATACTTTTTAAGAGAGACTCTACCACCGGCGGCGACTTTGAGTCGAGTTGTCATAGAGTTTCTAGAGTGTTGCAAAGAGAGTGAGAAGATTAGAATGGAGATCGCGTCGGATAGAGATCGGTGGGTTGATTGTGCTGTTATGAATGCGGAAATTGTTTTTGAGGTAAGATTTTTTATACGATCTTTTAGTGGTATGAGGAACAGGGTTAAAGTTCACTCATCCTCTATAGAAAAGGGAGGACCTCCGACCAGACGGGTGTTGAGTCTGGCGGGCAATTGCCCAAGGATTGATGTCGGATAGTCTTATATGTATATGTTATGTTATAAATAGCGCGATGCAGGATTTGTGACGTCAGGTCTTTGATGCGTAGTTCGCATGTGGCGATGTAGATGCCGCCACAATATCATTCAAGAGAGGAGATGAACAGTGTCCTCCTGTGGGCTTATAACATCGAATTGCGATCACTGTTTAATACACTTGATTATAGATACATCAGTGAAGGGCCGTTTTGGGGGACTGTCTTATGTAATTTTGATGTTCGAAAAGTGCTGATTCTCAGCCTAGTTTGAATAAAAGACTTTTGATTTTGATTAGAAAGTTAATTTTAACTAATTTAAACCATCTCTAGTATACCTATGAACTTGATTAAAAGTGTAAGAACCAGGCGATAAAATTATGTTGCCATGGTGATATGGCTAGTTCGGCTGATAGCCCAGAATGTGCTGTACGCACCTAAGCATCGTTATGGTTTTTTTAATATGCACATCGTCATTATCAGCTATGTGAGCTTCCAAACAATGTCGGTGTTGGTTCAATACTAACTAGATGAGATTGAATATAAGTAATTTATACGAAACGACTGTTATTTCTAGATAGTGCCATGCACGAAAACGCGACGCGACTCCGCTCCGTACTAAATAAACAAAAAACCGGCCAAGTGCGTGCCAAATTACAGCTTTCTAGTACTAACAGTCTCTGCGCTAAGCGGGGGACAGACAGACGGACATGGCGAAGGGTATAAGGGTTCCTTGTTGACTACGGAACCCTAAAAAACAAACATTAATCGCGGAGTGGGGCGCGTCTGCGTGGATAGGAACGCATGTGGGTTGATAACTTAAAAATGATTAAATCTCTTATTATTCCACAGGTATTTCAAACATCGATTACTCAAGACCAACTTCCAGTCCTATCCGGCTGGATATTCGAAGCCCTATGCCACCTACTGAACGGCAAAGTAACATCAAACCTCCTTCCATACTGTTTACAAACCTTACTGGTCTCAGCCAGTTCAAACCAACTCATACGTCACGTTACCCCACTGTGTTACCACATATTAAGGATAGGTTTCCACAAAAGTGGGGAGATGTCAGAAAATTGGGGAATTTTTAAAGAGTTTTTGACAAGAAAAGTAGGAATGTCTTTTAATGATAGAAGATTGTTGTGCGTTGTCTCAATAAAGTCTAATTATACGGGATCTCAAATTGAAAGGTTGAAGGAACTGTGTAATAGTAATGAGTGTCTAGCCGATTTGGCTTTATGCTTGAATTTGTAGTTTTTAGGTGGAATTTTGAAGGGTTTAATGGTACCTTGAATTCTGATTGCTTTGTTAAGCGTTTTCCCGGAGTACGCTATGCTTTGAAGAACTGCTCTTCTGTGCTTATAGAAAATAATAAGTTTTGATTATTTTAAGGTTTTTTTTCCTAAGACATTGAACCGCTGTCTTACATTCGTTCAGTTATGATAATTTGCATTGTTTTTTGGGTTCTCTGTTTATTATACTTCTTTAAATATAATTATAAAAGGTGTTTATAAAAATAAGTTACAATTTGCGGTACCATTAAGGAACTCTTTCATAAAGATCAAGCGTGTTAGTACTGGTAGGCAATTTTATTATGTTTCGTATGAAATTCTCTAAATTTCTTCAAAATTAAATTTTCATTCCAAAGTAGTAGGTATTTTTATTGTGATTTTGAGATTGGTCGTAATAGAATAAGTGTAGGAACTTACTAAGCCAGGCAGGCTAAAATAGTTTTGATTTAAAACACGCTAAGGATCTATCCGTGTAAATACTACTTCGTCGACGCAAAACCTCTAATAGTAATAACATGACAAGTCGTAGTTACGAGTGCTACAAAGATCATTTGGCGCCTGAATGACGTTTACAGGGGGGCGTTGTTGGTGAACATTTGTGAAATTGTGACACCGAAATTGTATTGACAACAAGATGGCGGCGGTAGTTCCGATTTAGGCCGCGCGCCAAATGAACCTTGTAGCATTGTACTCTTCTTCTAAGCGTGTTGATGGTAATCTAAATGCATTCAGCCAAGAATTCGGCTACGTGTGATCACTAGCGTCAATCTGTTCCTGTAACGTGCAGCTGACAGGACACGCAGGACATGATATTAAGTGTTCCATCATTCATGGAACAGCTAGCACCATATTTACACTCCAAGGCGGAGTTGTCTATGAATGTCCTCCTGAACTCCTGAAGTCTGTTTTAAAGACTTCCAGGTTAAAGCTCAAAATCTCAGTTGATCGTTGTACTAATAACGCTCGAAATAGGAACAGAGAAATTTGGCTGTATATTGGTTCGATATTGGCATTCATAGAACAACATATTGCCTGCCTCGTTGGTCTAGTATTCGCAAGCGGTACTGCTGAGCATGAGGTCCTGGGTTCGATTCCCAGGTCGGGCAAAGTGTTATTGGGTTTTTCTATCTGGAATTTCTCAGTATCAGCCTTGAGTATGGATTTGTGCCCGGTTGATGGCAATAACCTCGCCCCCTATGGGCGAGCTTATTGCTATCAACTTCATCATGGGACTTCAGCATAACTGGCGAAATGTGGGTGTACTATAGGTACACCTCTGCCCAACCCTTCGGGGAAACAAGGCGTGATGTTATGTTGTGTTTTGTTATTGCCTGCCGGCTTAGTGCGTTACAGAAACATGATAGAAGAATTTTATAGAAAGTATATTGCTGGTTTCTCTTCTCATCCTGTAAGGACAACATCGTGAGTTTAAGAAATCGTTTGAGATTAGAATTAAGTTTGAAAATATCTTCGGCAACTCGGTAGAAAGTTTTCAAGAACAATAATCTAGTTTGATTATAAAGCGTCTCGTCTATACAGACTAGTTTAACACACCGAGTTCTAGGGTGGTTGCACATCTGATGGAAGATGCGTCCCGCATCATCGGTTGAGCGTGTAAGGTGGTGTGTGTGTTTTACTATCTGTTTTTCGATGGAGGTGACGCCCTAGAAGGACATATAGTGACCTTATTGGTGATGTTCTCAGGTCAGGTGCGTAGTACTCGCAACCAGCGTGCGTGTATGACCAGATGTATGAACGTTATCGAGGCAAAAGGAGTTTGTAAGGATCGTAGCAGGTGGCGTTCTGTAGTTTCTGCCTACCCCCATGGGAAACAGGCGTGATTTTATGTATGAATGAATCTGCTTTTCCGTTCTGGCGTTACGCGATGCATCTTCCGTCATATGTGCGACTACCCTTAGGAAAAAATTGGCTCAGCCTAGCGTCGTCTCTGTCACTCAACTGTGTGTCTCTTCCTAAAACTCGTTACCTATGTCATATTAACGCCCGAGTACTGTACCTACAGTCACCCAGACAGTGGCAATACTTGCACTGGGAAAATCGCCGTTACTGCTACGACATAAAGGCGCTGTTAATGTCAAATTGTTACCATTGATGTGCGGTTGACTGTACGTATAATGCTATGATATCATTCTTGTGGCTAGATTTAATCTCTTGAGTTTTGTAGGTCTATTGTTTAATAGTCGACGAGTAGGAATGTGAAAAAAGTATCGATACCTAAGTATTAGTGATGTTATGAATGTATGATACGTAGTATATTTGCTTGTGAAAAACGCTATTATTCATATTAAGTGGTGGTGGCTCAACTAATGATTGTAGGTGCAATACAAACGAGATAGTAATGTTTATAAAATACTCGAATACTCGCTCGGTATCGATACTTTTTACAGATATATCGATACTTTTGACAAGTACTTCGGACGAGGCGCTTTCAATCGTTATTTTTATATAGCAGCAATATTTTATTAGTACATAGTACAAATTAAATGAACAATGTTCTTTCATTATTCAACTACTAATAGTTTATTAATATAATAACAATATATTAAAATAATCGCGCTTATATTTTTCGAAGTAGATTAATTTATTAATTTCTAAACTAATATTATAATATTTCAATACTAAGAGAATATATTTTGAAAATCGGTAGAAGTAATAATATATTGCAATAATTATTATTTACTACAGGAATAATAGTATTCAAAGGTAATTCAAAGTCTATTGAAATCCTTGCTCCAAAACATATTATTTTCATTTAAACAAAAATCAAGTTTACCTGTATATAAATACAGTTGATTTCAGAATGACTACTACTATTGAAAAGGTGTTGAAAATCGTTGCAGCGGAAACTCAAATATACAAAGGAGTTATTATTGAATTTTTAACTAAAATAATGCGTTTTTAATATGCACAGTATTACACAATATTTTTCACTTCCAAATAATTATAATCCTTATTCATTGAATGGCAAAGTTCTATTTCCTTTGGATGGCAATCGCGAGAGACGTCGATGTGACGTCATTGTTCTCTAGTGTCTTATAAATAATTTCACTGTAAAAGTGTATGATAATGTTGTACAATATGTATATTTTATGAAATTATGTAATTGAAATATTTATAATTATATTTTTAACTCGAAGCTTCAGCAAGTTAAATAAATAAATAGTGTAACGTTTCTCTGTGTTTTATTTTTATTGCTCGACTTTACAATACCTACATAACGAGCACTGGGCAAGAAGTCTATTTCAAGTCCTTGTTTCCGATTAGTGTTAAGGCTCGTGCAGACTGGCGCGATATCGCGGGTGCAACAAGGGTCGCCCTGCCTATCGCGCTGGTCTGCACGAGCCGCTATGCGAATATAAATTTTATGCAATTGTAAATTATTTTCAGTTTTTTCTAGTACTATTGAAAAAGTCATACAAAAAAAAATTTCAGTTGAATCGCAAACTTAAGTTTATAGGGTTATTTTTCCAAAAACACACCTAGGTAATTGTTTAGTTTTGAAAACTAATTCGTGAACGCAGCAGTCGAGTAATAATAATCTTCAACAAACACTTTGGTGTGGCGGCGAAGTATAAATACAACTTAAATTACTACGCCATATCTTGTCCTCTAAAACTTTTGTTCTTTTTAATAGTTTCACTATTCGATAAGATTTTTATCTTGCAATTCAAACTACAATAAATACAATAGTTTCACTATTCGATAAAATATGGTGTCACCATAAGATTGTGAGCACCGTTAGTTTATAACCTATCTGGTCATACGTTGGAGCAGGTAGGTAAGCGGACGAGATATCACGATTCAGCGTATGAAGCGTAAGATAAATGAAGAAGAACCGACGACCTGAAACAGGCAGCTGAAACAGAATGTATGCGGAAGGAGGAGAACAGAGGCCTATGTCATTAATCAAAGGTCTGCGATAAGCTTAGTAGATGGAAGTTCAGATAATCGGGCAATGCATTATCAAAACGCGGCAAATACAGTGAGTCACAACAAAAAATATTAACATTTAGTACTTATTATCAGAAGATTATTCACTATCAGCGATAATTGTTGATGGAAATAAAGCGAAATCATCTTTTAGTAAGTATTGTGTATTTCGGTCAAAATGGCGGTCACCCGTCGCGGTTACATTTTTTGTGCATTTTTATCGAGTGTGCTTTGTGTATTACTGGTTGTTGTTGCTGTTGCAAGTGGCAGTTGGGTGAGTTGATTATTTATAAGTAAATTCCTTACTTAAGACTGCATTTATAAACTTGTTCAATTAGGTATAAAAAAACATACATACCAAGAAGATCTAGTAGGTGTGCTAACTTGACTGGCGAGGTTATCGACAAACGGAATGTGCCGGTCATAGTGCTGATAGTCGTAACAGCCAATGGTTCAATAGCTAAGCGTCCTGACTAACACCAGCACGCTTAGCATGACCACAATAGAAACGGGTTTTGTCGACGGAAGGATAGACAAAATGACAGATAAACAATCACAATCTGTCATTTTATCTGTTCTTCCGTCGACGAAACTCGTAGAAAACCTTATTGTCATGCTACGCGTGCTGAGGAGAGTCTCTATATGTAGATAGTTAAATCCAGGATTTGATGCAGTAAGGGATATTCCTAGACGAGGTAGGACGTACCTATTGAGTGGAGGTCCCCTTAGGACGCGGTACATTAGTCGAAGTTAACTTCACTTCGTAAAAATACGGCAAGAAAGTTGTTGTGTAGGTAGTACTGTGTACCTATGTGCTGACTATAGGAAAACCGGTATATCCGGCTGTTTAGCAATATCTTTACGTAGATCTTTAAATATGATTGTACCCACACATTACAATTTAAGCCAATTTAAATAATCTAAAAGATAAATAAGTAGTAAGAATTTTCCTGGTAAGTTCATATATTGTTATGGTGTGCTAGTCAAGTTTAAATAGGCTGGCCACATCGTTCGCATGTCAGAGGAGGTATGAGCTTACATAACCACACAGTGGGTCCCAAACAGCAGCAAACGGCAACGCGGCAGGCCCAGGAGAAGATGGTGGGACGAACTCGACTGAAGAGGGAAGGGAGGCCCTTGCCTTGCAGTGGGACACAAATGGCTGATAATAATAATAGATAGGTACTAATGGGTTTTTACATTAGGCTTTTTCAGTAGGTAGTTGTTAGTTTGGATTTGTGTCTGTTGATGACAATAGACTCGTTCCCTATCAGGTACCAGAAATGTTAAAAAACAGAACCAGTAGGAACATTATACTCCTCTGCAAAACCTCTTCGATTACAGGTGTGTTTTATTTTGATGTGCCCAAAAGGTGCCAAATTGGTCAGACGAAGACATCAGAAAAGCGGGAATTGCTATGAGGAGGCCTTGGCCCAGAAGTTATAGCTCCCAAAGTTAAGTGACCTTGCTACTGTAAATCTTAGAGGAAACAATCATTTAAATACTTATCAACGAATAGCTTTTATTGTCTATTAAATAAAACTCATATCTATTGATAAACTACACCAGGAATTTTATTAGCCTAAATAAACGCCGAATGAGAAGTGAATTTCCTACATGATTGCAACAAGTCATTGGTACTTAAAAAATGTTATAATCAGCATTTAAACGCCCATTGCAAATGAATATAAGATTCTCACAAATCGTATCGCCGTAATCACCAAAATTGGCTGAGGAAATAGAGAACGTAGTTTCTTGTTATTAGCAAGAAGGTGGAAAAGTTTTGGTAGAACCAAATCCCTTGGCATTATCTTGTCAGCCTTGCAATCCACTTCTATCACCGTAATCACCAAAATTGGATAAGGAAATGGAGATCGTAGTTTCTTGTTATTAGCAAGAAGGTTGAAGAGGTTTGGTAGAACCAAATCTCTTGGCATTATCTTGTCAGCCTTGCAATCCACTTCTATCCCCGTAATCACCAAAATTGGCTGAGGAAATGGAGATCGTAGTTTCTTGTTATTAGCAAGAAGGTGGAAGAGGTTTGGTAGAACCAAATCTCTTGGCATTATCTTGTCAGCCTTGCAATCCACTTCTATCGCCGTAATCACCAAAATTGGCTGCGGAAATGGAGATCGTAGTTTGTTGTTATTAGCAAGAAGGTGGAAGAGGTTTGGCAGAACCAAATCTCTTGGCATTATCTTGTCAGCCTTGCAATCCACTTCTATCGCCGTAATCACCAAAATTGGCTGAGGAAATGGAGATCGTAGTTTCTTGTTATTAGCAAGAAGGTGGAAGAGGTTTGGTAGAACCAAACCTCTTGGCGTTATCCCGTCAGCCTTGCAATCCACTTCTTAACATAGACCTCTCGCATCGCTGCCATTTAAGCATGCCTTCTGCCACGGAACGCCTTCAAAGCTGTTAGTTTCTATACTTAAGTCATAAATAAGTGTCGTGTCACGCTTGGTTTTTATGCAAAATTCTGACTATGCCGTGACTAGCAGCGCCGAGGCGTCTCCGTGCACTATGATTGTATGACCAAATTATCACCAACTATCTGACAAATTCCGAATTTTGTCAACCTACCTATTTATTGATTTGGTTGTTGTGAACAAACAAGTGAACACTGCTGCAAACTTCTTGACAAAAACACATAGTTACTTATTACGTTACTAAGGACAGAGAGTGGCCTCGATTTCGCTCGAAGTCACACGAAAGAAAGTTCAACAAGCTACACCTCTGTGAGCATGAAAAGGTCGAAGAAAAGATTCAGTTATTTATCTTACCCATCGTGTCAGAACTCTTTGCATAGGATTAGGTATAAAGTAGCGATGCCATGTTCTATGGCGACAAACCATCAAGATTTCTGTTTTGTCTATCTAATTTAAATAATTAATGTAAGTAAGTAGGATTATCACAAAAACCTTTCGGAATAATTCTCTCCGTATCAAAATTCATTGTGGAGTTTGGAAGAACTAAGGGGACACACAGATACGGCAAAGCTCCTTTGTTTTGTACTATTCATCTATACTTATAATAAATCTGTAGAAGTGAAAATTCTGTACATTGAAAATATCAAAAAAATAAATGGCAGGGGGTGTTACTAGACCGACACCGAACCCAAAAGTGTGATTAAATTTTTTTTTGTCTGTCTGTCTGTCTGTCTGTCTGTCTGTCTGTCTGTCTGTTTGTTCAAGTATCACGCAAAAACTACCGGTTCGATTACGATGAAACTTGGTATAATTATTCTTTAATATCCTGGGCACCACACTGGGTACTTTTTATTCCGGAAAAGTATCCTATCCTACGGTTGGGGGGTGTCAAAGTTTGTATGGAAGAATTTTAACGCGCTGTCCGATTAACTCGAAACTCAATATTTATACTTAAACCCAAAAATTAAGAATAACGTGTATCAGGATTTTTCGAAATTCAACCCCTAAGGGGGTAAAATAAGGGATGAAAGTTTGTATGAAAAATCTTATTCCTTGAGGTAATAAACACGAAACTTCGCACGAATAGTTATCTAAATAAATTATAAAGTTTGTAGTTTTTTGTTTTTCTAAATTACCCCCCTTTTTTTTTTTTTTCTTTTTTTTTTTTTTTGGGTGGGAAATCATCCAATGACTTCTCCCGCTCTGGGCGGAGCGGGAGGGCGTGTCAGACTTTTACTGACTAAAACCCACCCGTGTTCCTTCCCTTGCCATGCCAGGGGCCACGGTTTCCCCTTAGGACTACCCGCAACCCCGGCGGGCAACGGTCCTAGCGGACCCCGTCAGTTTTGCTGACATCTCTTTGAGGCGCGCGTGGAACACGACGCGCCGTCGACCCTGGCCTGGTCCTTATCGGGGGCGAGCTACCCATTGCTCACCGCCCGCAAGCCCGCGCCTACGGTGGCCGGGAATCCTCCAAGGAGTCCCGACGCCCAGGGCGTCTCCTACGGCGGCTAGGCGCGTGAGGGCGCGAACTTTGCCTCTCCCTCACGCGCTCCGCCTCCTCCTTCGTCTAAATTACCCCCTAAAGGGGGATTGGGGGGTGTCAGTGTTTGTATGGAAGAATTTTAACGCGCTGTCCGATTAACTCGAAACTCAATATTTATACTTAAAACCCATGGGGATGTATGGGGTAATTTCCAACACTCACGCGGGCGAAGCCGCGGGCAGCAGCTAGTAGAAAATATAATTGAGGTTTTTGAATGAAAAGGCGGTTATTGAAATTAACAGATTTTTTGCACGGAGAAAGTCTGTGGGCCCGAGGCAGCGGCATAGGTTTTTCCTCACGCCAAAATGCACGGTTCCAGTGGGATTAAGACACAGGTACCACGGAAGTGAAGCTGGTAAAAGCAATTGTGAGATAATTTCTCTAATAACTTATGTGTAAGAGCATTGTTTCAGGTTACATCAACAGCAACAGCGCCACTTCAAGCGGCTGACAGCACAATCAGATATGGCCTGTTCAGAGGAGAGTTCACAATGCGAGTACTTATCACACCCAGCTCTAACACGCTTTACAGTAAGTATTTATTGATTTTAAAAAAACCGGCCAAGTGCGTGGTCTGACCACGCACAATGAAGGGTAACACTTCACCCAATCCACGTGAGATTTCGCACACATGGAAGGTTTTTGGAGTGTTGTCGTGGAATGTTATGGAGTGCCCGTGAATGGTCAGCGAATTGATACCGATTATGAGAATACCGATAACTACTTCATGAAAGTTTCAGTCTAAAGTCAGGATCCAGAGCGAGTGTGGTCCCCCTGAACAAATTATTTTCCATCTGCTAGAGTGTCATGTGTGACATCTGACGATGTGACACCGCAATATATATGAGTACCTATAGTGTATCTGAGTATTGTAATCATGGGCCCCATATTGGGCCCAAACAGTATAAGCAACATAGATCTACCGTCGAAACGAAAAAAACAAGAAGTCTAAAGTTTTAATAAAAATCTGCCTGAAAAACCCCAAAAACATTATTAAAATGTAGGCCTGTGTATTATACTGATATTACATCAACGATAGCACTTTTAATTTTAATAAAACATTTTCAATTTCCCGATACTGTATACAGATTTATGATATTAATAAAGAATAATTTATGCCTTAATTAGGTCAGGCCAATGGATCATTCACGGTATACTTTAATATTATTTACCACAGAATATTGTTTATGCATTTTCCGGGAAACATTATTTTTGTGATTTATTTTGATGATGTTGCCGCGATAATAAAACATTCAATCAATCTGCCTTGCCTTTTTCCCAACTATGTTGGGGTCGGCTTCCAGTCTAAACGGATGCAGCTGAATACCAGTATTTTACATAGAGCGACTGACCTCCACAACCCAGAACCTAACTAGGTAATACGATACCCCTTGGTAAGTCTAGTAGGTAATAAAACATTATATTTACCTAATATTTTCATCAAAATTTAAACCCACGATACCTGGTAACTAATCAGTCAATTTTAATGAGGTATCAAATGTCATGTAGCTATTTTGATTTATGTTATTTTATCGAGATTATTATAATTGAGCCCAATCCCGCCATTTGTCTGTTATGGAAATTATTGTGTATACGGCAAAGTTTGCAGTAGACAGCGTGTTTAACAGAATTGTGTGGAATTATTTATGCGTGTGATACAGACCCTCATGCCAAACTTTCTACATGTGACCATCATTGTAATCGGGACAAAAATATCAGCAGTCCTATACAATAGATCAATTTATAAAAATATATAAATAAAACTTGTGAGGACTTAATGGCTGCGTTAGCACACGGTATTCGCTTTGCTGAAATATGAGGCCAAACAATTAAAAGAAAAAGATATATTTTAGAAGTTTTTTTGCCATTGGCACGCTAAGAAGATGGAACTAAACTACTAAAGTTCAAAAACAAGTCTGTAAAAGCCTTAAAGGCGAAAAAGTCATGTCTGTTACCTCTAAAAGGGTTAATCAAATAATGCCTTTACAAACTTCAAGAGTTCAGGGTTCTATTAATAAATAATTTTGATCAAAATTCACGTCGCTCTTTACAATACCTACATTTTCGAGTAAAATTGCAAAACTAATAACTTTTACTCGAGGGAGTGTCGGGTTTTCTTGGGGCCACGAAATAAGCGGTATATCGGAAGATGGCACAAATAAAATAGGAATAATTTCGGGACGGGAACTCAACTTCATTCTAGGGTTCCGTAGTCAACAGGAACCCATATAGTTTCGCCATGTTTGTAGTAACTTATTGGGCCGCTAATCACGATAGATATGGATTTTCATAGTAACATTGTCGACCGCCTACTCGCATGTATTTGACCAGTACAACATGTTCCATTTATCTTGAAGAAGGTTGCCAAAATAATGCTCGCTTTTCGAAGCGTTTTTGATTAAAAAATCTTCCGGTTTTTTGAGTAGGATTATTCTTCTTCCTTTGGTTTGCTTACGAGTATAGTTCATGATAGTAAAAAGTATTGGCTAATGTTTTTGGGAGGTAGATAGCGGGGATGCCCATCGTACAAATCATGCCGGAAGAACATATCGCCATTCGTAGACCTCCAGTATCATAAGAACTTGCTATCTAAGTGATAACGATAAATACCTATACCTACCTACTGCACAGTAGTTAAAAAAAAAAAAATCAGCCAATAGTTTCCACTGCTGGGCCACAGGCCTTCTCTCGTTGAGAGGACAGGGAGTGGGCCGTAATCCCCACGCGTGGGCCCAGTGCGGCTTATATATTATATGGTTGCCCCCTATTGTATTGGTCTTTCTAACCTTAAGAAATACAGACATGATTTTATAATTTGTTATTCTCACATTTTTATCTTTTTAACTAGCTTTTGCCCGCGGCTTCGCCCGCGTGGATGTCGAAAAATATCCGACGTGAACATACTACCGGGATTAAAAAATAACCTATAGGTTAATCCAGGTTACAAACTATCTGTGTGATAAATAGAATTCAAATCAGTGCATTTGTTTTTGTGCAAACCGGAACATAACAAACAAATAGACCAAAATTCTAAAAACTATATTTGCGGCATTGGACTCGAATATTCAATGTAAGGTTTGACTTCGTTACTATTTTATGTTACTTCGTCTGCGTAGATTTTTTTTTTTTTTTTCTAGATAATTATGAATTATTATAACAAAAACAATATAGAGCTTTGTTCATGGCTAATTGTCCTCCATTACGTGTGATACTTGAGGAATACTGTAAAGAAATACCTACTGTAAAAGACCGGTATCTACCTAAATTCTTCACAGTATTTCTCTATATACAATCATTTTCACTGATTCGGAAGCGGGCACTAAAACAACCAGGCTAGTTGGAGAGAGCTAACACGGGAGCAAGCCACATAAAATTGGCCGTGGGAGAAACAGTCTTGCCGCAAATCAACTCCAGCTTTCAGAGTTTGTCCCCGCAGCGACTTATTAATAGTCATTGCGAAACAAACCTTGATTGAGAACTGCAATCTTTTAAACTCAAACGGAAGATCATTTGGTATCAATGGTATACGTGGCACGAAGACTGTTTCTCCTCTGGCAGATCTAGTTAGTATTTTGGCCTCAATAACATTGTGGCGGAGACCTGTTACTTGGAGTCTAGTTCCATTGCACAATTTTGGAGGCCGTATATTTCGAAGCAATATGACAGGAGGACCTACACGCAACATAAGTCTGTGACAAAGAAGACCCGGCGGATTAAGAGAGTTCAAAAATTCTACAGGATAATTAACCGACTCGTCCATATCGACCATGGTGTCAACAGAATTATTAATCATTTCTTCACCTTCGAATGCATTTATTCGTTTTTTGGAGTCAAAATGGCTCTGTCGCATAACTACTCCATCTTTATCTTTAATATTTTTAACATCAGGATAAATCTACTTATATATATGTCGGAGCGACATCAGGATTTTATTTCATTAGAATCGACATCATGTGGGCAGAAGATGGGTTTCGTGCAATGAAAACACACTCGGTGCGATACAGGACGTTTATTAAAATCACAAACTAACATTATCACGAATTACAATTTAATCACAATAACTGAGCACAACGGATCGAGTACAGTTTCGCGACGTCTTAACTCCGATGCGATCAGACACCGAATGGCCTGCTCGCCGTGGACTTAAACATCACGACTCCGTATAAGCGCGCTTGTGGTGTGGGTAGATCACGTGATGTCGCCAGTGGCGCGCTTGCGATTCGTTTAGCGACCGTACTAATGACCGTCTCCGACATATAAAATGGTAAACTGACTGACTGACTGACAGACTGGGTGATATGTTAACACACAGCCCAAACCGCTGGACTTAGAGACATGAAACTCGGAGGGTGTGTTCTTTGTGAAGAGTAAGTATCCACTAAGAAAGGATTTTTGGGAATTCTACCCCTAAAGGGGTAACGTAATAATATAATAGAGTATGGTAATAGTGGATGGAAGTTTATATGAAAGTCCGTTTTGCGTTCCGTACAAATTTTGTGTTTAGGATGACGATTGAAAATGAATTTATACGTCTCAACTTTTTTGGTAATTCCACCCCCGAAGGGTTAAAATGGGGGATGCAGTTGAAAAGTATTTAATTTTCGAAGAAAAATCACAAAATTTACTATCTAGGCTTATGGTTGGATACTAACACAACGTAAATCGTTGTTTTTTTTTAATTTCAACCCACAAGGGTCTGAAAAGGGCGATGAAGTTTTGTATTGAAGTTGTTTATTCGCTAAATATTGTATTCAAGTAAAAATAATATAAATACACGTGTACTGTTTCTAACTTTACAATATTTTACATGGAGCGACTGCCTATCTGACCTCCACAACGCAGTTACTGGGTAATACGATACCCCTTGGTAAGAATGGTTGTCAGACTTTCGGGAGTGTAGCTAAACCTGATCGATCGACCTGTGCGGCTGTTATTATTTAGCCACGGGACCCTCCCCCGGAGAACACCCCCATCTCCTTCTCCGGGAGAATCGATATAGATACTATAGATTAGGATTTGTTGTTTGATGCCGAAAGATTAGTAATTTTAACTTAAAAAATAAACAAAATTTCATCCCCCTTTTCACCCCCTTAAGGGTTGAAATTCTAACAACACCGGTGCGTTAGCTTCCAACCATAAGTATAGATAGTACACTTAGTGTTTTTCTTCGAAAATTAAGGACTTTTCAACTTAATTCCCCTTTTTAACCCTTCGAGGGTGGAATTATCAAAAACGCTGAGACACGTATACATTAATTTTCAATCGTTAGCCTAAACCCAAAATTTGAACATCCTATCTTCAAAACTCGCGGACTTTCATATAAACTTCCATCCCCTATTTTACCCCTTTAGGGGTGGAATTTCCAAAAATCCTTTCTTAGTGGATACTTGCTCTTCAGAAGGAACACACCCTCCAAGTTTCATGTCTCTAGGACCAGCGGTTTGGGCTGTGTGTTGATATATCACCCAGTCAGTCAGTCAGTCAGTCAGTCAGTCAGTCAGTTTATCATTTTATATATATAGATAACAACCTGGAAAGATATGACGGAAACATTTTGTTCGTTTCTTTTCTTTTAAAATTTCCGTTGGTTTTGTGGCCCAACAGTAAGGAACAAATTAAACTACAAGACAATAGGCTTTTTGTTAGCAACATTAGATCAATAAATTCATCTTCGCCTGTCATAATCTTATCAAAAACGTCTTATAAAAAATTACATTGTAACTGAGGCGTTTTGTGGCTTTAATTAAAGAAGTACTTACTTCAGGTTTATAATTAAAGTTAATGTCATCGGGTTTTGTTATTATTGTTTGAAGCATCGGGTCGCGGAAATGGCGGGAAATTTAAAAAGTCTTCAGTTGGCAACATGAAAATAATATAGTCTGAAAAACAAAAAGATTTGATAAGTACTCTTGTATTTTTATGTTAATTAATTTGTTGATATGAGTAGGAAAGATTATGTTAATATTTCAGACTATATCTGAAGATTTTTTAAGTTTGCCGCCATTTCCTTGCGCCACGACTGGCTGAACTCTAGTTGGATTTTTCAGAATTCGTCAATCTTCATTATCTCCGCACTTTTCTGGTGAACAGCTCTGTAAATTCTAGATTACAGGAGTTATATAACTCCTGTAATCTTGACATATGTCAAGAGGACTCCATAAAAATCCTTTAAATATAATCGGCCTCGTAAGAGGTTTACCACTTTTGACAACAATTCCCAGTAAATTGAAACCTCTCTAAGAGTTGATTTCGATTTGTTTTTAAATAAGGAACTGACAGCTCTTGAACGCAGTTTAGATGTGCTGATCGCGTTCTTTTTCTTTTATGAAATTGGTATTAAGGTAGTGGCAAATAGACTTTGCAGGGAAGTGACATTCAACCTTAGGATACAACAAACAAAATTCAGTGTATCAAAGTTGAAATTCATAGGTACATACTTAAAATATTCTTTCATATGTTGCCCAAGAAGTGGTGTTCTTACCTATTGTTTTACAAAATGATTATAACATTCCATTTTACATTATTTCAGTGACATGTGTACCGGACCTCGGAGTGTGTGCTTTGAGCTGCAAAACGAATGCGGAGGCCAGGGAGATAGAGGTAAATTTCAACAAAATTGAGCACTAAAAGAGAAAAATAAAGCACCGAGTAAGTATAGCCGACTTCGTAATTCTTTGAACACCGTAAGGCTGAATATCGCTTGCACTTCTTGAAACGATAAGTTCTATAATATGTCTATGTGACAGATAACCTTAGTGAAGTTTAAATTTATTAGGAACTGTTGTGAAAAGTGGTAAAGCAATTACGAGGTCGACTATGTGTATGACGTACAGTCGACCGCACGACACTTGAACTACGAAACCTGCCTTTATCGCTACGATATGTATTTCGAAGTGAATTTCAAATTGTATGAGTATTTTTATCCCACGAAGCAACGCGGGTTTTACATGTGGTTACCAAGTATTTAAACAAGCTGTGAGAAGCTCTCGATACCGTCCAAGACAATGGCGAAGTAGGAAGTGTGTGTGTGTGTTATGTGCTGACGCTACTCTTCTCGCGCACACACTCACAGCATGCTTGTACACTTGGTTACCATAAGTAAAGCGCGCGTCGCTTCGTGGGATAAAATTACTATACCATGACATAGACTGTAGGTACATTTAAAACCTTTTAATCAAATGTATTTCAATTTTGACAGATATGGTAATTAGAATGGTGGGTATTACCAAGTTAATACTTAACATTTTTATAAATTACAAAAAAAACCAACCGACTTCCAAAAAAAACACTAGAAAGTGAAAAATAACTTTAATTTCGGAAGTCGGTGTCTTTGGTTTTGAATTTTCATTTTAAGCTACCGACTTCCGAAATAAAAGTTATTTTTCACTTTCTAGTGTTTTTTTTGGAAGTCGGTTGGTTTTTTTTGTAAAAACTTTTTATTTTTCAATTTTTAGTTGTTGTACCTACCCCCACTAGTTCGAATATTACGACCTGCTATGTAAATAACAGTGACAGGAAAATGTTAAAAGATCGTCCATATAGGCTAAGTGGGAAAAATACGTATTAATGAAGCTAACTCAAAAAGTACTCAAGCTAAGTTAATAAAATTTATATGGGACTACCTTGAGAGCATACCATTTCAAACAAAAAAAAAATTTTCAAAATCCGTCGACAATTGACGAAAATATCGACGGACATACACAAAAAAAAAATGAAAAAAAAAAACATACATACGCTACGAACATATAACCTCCTCCTTTTTGGAAGTCGGTTAAAAACAAAAGGATAGGAAATTGAAGATCTTTTCATCAAAATTAAAACACTGTCATAACGTGTTTTCCCTTGTACAATCTCTGTTTCGAACACGTTTTCTTCAATCCACAAATATATATTTCTAAAACTAGCTTCAGAATAACCCACAATAGCTTTCAGCAAACCATTTCCCTCTTGATTGGTTATTTAATAAAAATGTATCATTTCAGGTACGGGCGCTAGCTGTCGGCTTTCGACCAAATCCCGCTTGCATTGGGACCACCAATATCGATGATATGACGAACCCATGTATGTATCTAATCTATTAAATTCGATTTCAGATTGTATTGTATTCTAGTCCATTTTACGATAGGTAATTTTCAAATAGTAACATGTTTTACAATACTGTAGAGTGAGATTTAACGGCTAGAACACACTGGCGCGATATCGCGGGCGCATCAGGCAGCGCTACCCTTGTCGCGCCAGTGTATACGAGCCTTGAGCTCAAAGTAAAGACATAATCTATCTCGACAATCATAAGGAAACTTATACCTAAGTATTATATGGCCACACTGAGGAAAATCTACTTTTGGATATATAAGAAAAAGCTTTCTATCCATGATTGCGCGGCGATTGCCAGCAATCATGCATTGCGGCCCGCTCGGCCAACGGGCTTTGGCCCTGCGCGCTCGCGCGGACACCCAACGTGTACCTACCTACTGGGAGCTCGTCGCTGTCACAGACGCAGGTCGCGCGGTTATGTGGTACCCAAGTAATGCGTCGTTAATAAAGAAAAAAGCCGGAACGAAAAATAAAATAAAAAAAAGGACACTAACAGACAGACAGTCAATACACTACCTACCCCATCGATTTTTTACATGCCTACAACTCAATTAAAACGCGTTCCCGCGACGGGACGGGGCGGCGGAATTCAGCCAAGTTAATGACTAATTACTTAAGAAATCAATAACATTTTTTTATTATTTCTAGTAAGCACTCCTCCGGTGATTTCGTTTGCATTCTACGTGAGCTTCATAGCCCTGCTCATCATTCAGCTGGTGTTAGCTGTGGTTTCTGCTGGGCTCGCCATCATTAACGCTACTAAAAACCCTACGGAACCTGCTTTTGGATTGCCAGGTTAGTTTTGTTTCCAGACGGGGGTGCGGCCAATGTACAAGTATCTCCCGGGCCCCCGACTCATGGTACGGGAAGGAACAGTCGACAGGAGTACGACATAACCCTCCGTTCTGCCTAGACGGAGGGTATCCATAAGGATTTTCCAAAGGAAAAGAAAAAAAGTCTGGTTTTGTTTATAACGTCAGTAAGCGAATATCATAGTCAGCCTATAAAACAGCAGTCCACTGGTGTACATAGACCTCCCCAATCACACGCCATTAAAATGCAGTTTCAGTTTAATTTTTCAGTTTTTGCTTGAAAAGTTATCTTGCCGTCAGGTATTTCAAATTTTATTTTTCATCCTTTTATTGCGTTATATTTTTAAAATCTTCTCCTCGAGCCTTTTATTTTGATACCCCACATGGTCGTGCCACAAAAAATAAACATTTTTTCATGACTTTACATAATGCGTCTCAAACCCATCATTTCGATTTAATAAAAACAAAAGTATCGCGCTCCAACTAGACGAGTCGATAGACACGTCATGTTAAAATCCATCCAGCTGTAACGATGCTTCGACGGTCTAGAGAATACCACATAGGTTCAAAGATAATAGAGGTATGTACGCGTGAAAAACAATAAACCTTGTCTTTGCTGTCGCGTAGTCGGGTAAAAAGGAAAGAATAGTTATTTGTTATGCAAGGCTGCAAAGTTGTTTTTTTTGGTGCGAGTACTTGTATTGAATCCTGAGCGTAGCGAAGGTTTCAAAGGTACGAGACGCAGAATAACTCTGCTACCGAGCGAAACACACAACTTTTCACCTCACTACAGCGAGGGAAATGCTAGGTGCAAGAAAAACATAATATCATGCAGTCGTCTTACTGGCCAGTGCGATTATTATAAAAATGAGGTTGGCGCATCTAAGTATTTATGCATTTTCTAGAAAATTATTGAATAGAAAGGTTCGAATTTTAAAAACTCTTTCCACGCTAGCGGATAAAATGCACTTTTGCACTCAGATTTCGAATGACAAACAGAATCTTTCCGAGCTTGTGAGGTGAAAAACATTTTTTACTAATCTGAATCTTTTTCCGGTTTCTAGGATGTCTATGGACGAACGTAGCGGCCGCTATAGCAGGACTGACAGTGTTGCTTATGTTTGGCATATATTATCTAACATCCGGGTTGAAGGACCACCTCGCTTTGGCATACATAGCGTTAGGTTTGTTCGTTCCCGGGCCGGCACTTGGATACTCTTATTGGTAAGAAGATTACTTTTATTTGTTCTCCAAACCTACAACGTTTAACCGCCTCTGTGGTTCAGTGGTTAGACCACCTGTCTCAGACCCAGTTGGGGCAAAATTTTCTGCTCGATTTGGTTGGTGGTAGGGCTTGTTTTAAGTCCGCCTGGCTAGCCACCACCATCTTATCTAAGTCTGTCGCCATAACAACAATATTAACAGCATTGTTGTTTCCGGCATTTAGAGGTAAGATAGCCATTTCCTCTGTGGTTGAGGATTCCGGGTGAAGCTCGCTTCCACCTTCGGCCTGATCATCACTTACCATCAGGTGAGATTCAGGCCAAGAGCTTCCCCGTTGTGGTTAAAAAAACATCATGCATTCCTAAAATTAATACACCAACAATAGCCCTCAATCTTTGTGATTATGTGCGCTATCGATTAATTCAGTTACTCGCTCACAGGTCTTTATCTGGTAGTGGGCCCACACATTTGTCGGCACGGTTGGCGTAGTGGTTAAGCGATTGACTGCTGCGCTGCGTGTCGCGGGTTCGATTCCCGCACGGAACAAATATTTGTACGACCTACTTGTAGTTGTTCCGGGTCTGGCTTTTTGTGTATGTTAGTTTAAATGTTTGTAAACGCACCCACGATACAGGAGAATTTCCTAGTGTGGGGCAACGTTTAAAAAAAAAAAAATGCCCCTCCCCCGTTTTATACAAAATGTTATCAAGTTTTACCCCCGTCTTATCAAGGCTCCTTTATCAAGCTCCACCATGATAAATCATTCTTCTTCTTCTGCTTCCAGGTTTATATTCATCGCATGCCTGTGCTCCGTAAGCAACGTGGTCCTCATACAAGTGAGAGCATATCTCTTAGAAAGGGACCCGCCACCTCCGACGATCAAGGTTGAGAACCATTCTGATGGAACCATATTCCTGTATTAAGAAGATTGTAGTTACTCTTTAATACATCTCCAATATTTAGTAGAAATGGAGAGGCTAAAATTGGGGCTCAAATCGTGAGAACAGCTATCGGTTAGTTGGCCAATGTTATAAGCGTTACATGTTTAAGGAAAGATTTAGCGATATTTCTAGTATTATATTAATAAACCATTTTATTTACGTCTCCTAAACTTACGAGCATTTATAATTATTTGATTATTATTAGGCGCATACCAATTGGGGTCCAAAACGGTGACAACGATATAAAGAAGGGTGTGCGGAGCATAATTTGTGCACGGATATAGTGAATACCCAGCCTTAGGACGTCCAGAAATGTGTCCAAAAAATCATGATTGAAATTCATAGTATCGAAAATAAAAATGATTAGGTATGTAAAATCTCTAGTGAAATTAGTAAAAAACATTTAGAGTATTGTTAAAACTAGAGCTTTCATTTTAATTCTTGACGTATAAACAATGGTAATGTTCTTTGTAATTACTTTTATAATTAATTACTTTGTTACTTACCTACATCGTTTAATTTCGTAATTATAATTAGTTTTAGAATTTATGATTCTTTGTAAATAAATGTTAAGTGTCTAATAAAAGTGTAATTTTCAGATATTTCGTAGTTTTCAGATTCTTGGATTTCTTTTTCATTTTTGTAGGTCTATTTTTTTGAGATTTTAGCAAATGGTTGACGGGTTACGACGTTCAAAGACTTATTTTACTGTTTCCACCAGAATAGTAGATTTTAATCTAATGAACTTGTCGAGGTAGTCGTTCAACTTCCAATCTGTCTCTTCTTATATTAAGAAGTTGAAGAGTTTTAGTTTGAGTAAGAGAATAAGAGAGAATAATTTATTGTCTATGAAATTACATTCAAATGCATTGATTCCTGGAACTCACACTAGGGTTTCTTATGTAGTGAGATCCAGGCTCCTCCGTTCCGTTTACATTCATCGCTATACGTACATGTAATAGGTATTTAAACATTACAATTTTCGTTAATTTCATTATTATAATCTACTCGTAATCGACTAGAAAATGAACATATAGTAAAAACTAAGACACAAAGAAAAGTAATTAAAAAAAAAATAGTTTTTTGTAGTTTGTTTGTTTGAACGCGCTAATATCTGGAACTACCTCGGATTTTTTTTTTTTTAGCATTTGGTTGCCTAATTTTTGAGGAAGGTTAAAGGTTATTTAACATCACGCTACGACTCTAAGGAGCCGAGCAAAATGCAAAAAAAGTCAGAAATAACGTTAAGTGAAAAGGCAGCAATAGCGCGGGTGGGCGATGCGATACGACACGGTGGGGCGTTTTAGTACGTATTTTGTGGTGTCTTCCGACGAAGCAGAAGCTAATCTCAATATTAAATGCAGGGGTCGCAACTATTGAAATATTCGTGATCTTTTCACCAAAAGTAATAGCGAAACTTTCAAATCAATTTACTAAATTATTCAGCTCTTAGCAAAACCCTTTCGATCTCTTTGTCAAATTCCTTTTGTAAAGTTACAAAAAAGTCATTTTCGACTTTTAAAGGATTTGCATAGAAATAAGAAAATTACAACTTTGTTAAAAACTTTTCTCAGTTACGTTGGAATCGTCGTGCTTTTATGTCGAATTGAATTGTATTCCTAATTGAAGTTCTTAGTTAATTGGTATTTTTATTCAACTTTAAAAGGCTCACCCCCTTCTTGGAATATGGGACTTAACACATAACTGGCGGAATGTGGATGTACTATGGGCACACCTCTGCCTAACCTTTCGGGGAAATACGGGGTTATGTTAAACTTGATGTCATTAATTGGATATTAGTAGTGAATCAACACCATGGTTGCCTTGGTGACTCAGGGCGAATTTCACCAATAAAAACTGAACTCGATCAGCACATAAACTACGTTTACATAAACTACGTTTAAGTGCTGTCAGTGTCATTATTTTCTTTGGAATATTGACACTGACAGCTCTTGAACTCGGTTTAGATGTGCTGATCGCGTTCAGTTTAATTGGTGAAATTCGCACTCAGAGATTATTCTCTGCGGTTCAGGTTGCAAGTTCAATTCCCCACACGTTTACATTTTTTTCATCACTCATGAGCTTAGTGCTAATTCCCACCTCTCATAATAAGAATTACAAATCGCAGAATCATGGCCTTATTCCAATCATCAATGCACATCATCAACAGCACTTAACCTTTCGTAATTACAGACACAATTAAGAATCCATTGTATCTCGTGTGGATCCACGTTCCATACCAAGGGTTAAAACACATCGATCTCACATCCCATTCAGTCTCACTCACATATTCCCGAAGCGTCAAATGGACCCTCGCATCAATTGCCTTCAATACTTAACAAGTTTACCTGAACCCGATCATCCAACCCTGCGTTTACTGGGACTCTGGCGGTAAAAGCAAAGGCGTTTAATAATCTAATAGTACAGGTACAATATCCAGTTACCATTGGCTGATTGCATGCAAATTGGAGCTGGCGCGTCGGACATGAGTGCCGGGATGGTGTAAGGTAAAAGAGGGGCCGGTGGGAAGGGGTTAAAGTGATGGGAGATTGACAAGGATGTGTACAGGATGAATTTTCGTAATGTGCGTGAAAGGACGAATTTGAAACTATAAGAAATAGCGAAAATACGTAGTGAGTGGAGACTTCGTTCCGATTTTATAAAAACTAAAACTGCTATTCGTTTTTTTGAGGGTCTTTCTTGTCATTTAAAGGCCGCCCGGCACGGTGCGGCGACGCATGCTTTACTTGTGGTAACGAAGTGTAAAAAAACGCTGAGAATCTGTGCGTGAAGATGAATAGCGACAGCACATAACTCACATGCATTTTATTACATCTTTTTGCTAAATAAAAAATATTATAAAAAAAAGATTATTATTTTTACAAAACTAAATTACAAATTATTTATCATTTATCCTGGACCAACCAAATAACATTCTTGACCAACTTGTCGCTAGTAGTCGCCAACATTCCTCTTCTAACTTGAACCATAATTGAAGTAAGAGCACGGTCAAAATTTCGGCCTGTAGGCGCAGGCGGCCCCGGAGCAATTTGGACTCAGCCATCAATCATTTCACTGGGCCCAGCGAATGTGTTAAGGGTAGTCTGAAAAAATGTGGAATAATTTTTAATTTTGCAACTTTTCGAAAGTTTTGCTAAACTGTTTTACGTACCTAAAGTCTCTTTTTGGATAGAATTATGGACCAAATGATGGACTACGCCGTGTGTCTTTCACAGAGCTGTATCTTTTTGACCATAATAATATTATGTATATGCAGATAATGATGATGCTGAATGATAATGCATGTATGTCTTTGATGAGACTAAAGAGACTTTGAGTGTAGGGGGTAATCTTCGGAACTACTGATCTAATTCCGAAAATTCTTTCACTAATGGGAAGCTACAGTATTGCCGAGTGTCACTGGATATAATTTATGTTACATCAAGAAATTCTACGCGGTAAAAGTCGCGGGTAGTAGCTAGTACCTAATTTATACAAGGTGTAAAGTTTAGTAGTTACGGAACCAACTCGCACTCTGCCAGTATTTTTAGGAAGTTACTGTTGGAAAGTGGGTTCGGCTTGTCATCCCTTAATGATGTAAAGTTTAGAAGTGGGTTGATTAATTTTTGTCTGCAAAAGAGTACATGCCAGTTCATTCTAATTAGGTTCTAGTACGAAAGTTTCGAAACTCGAGATCTAGACGGTTGAGGGAGCTACATTTTGTGGCTAAGTCTGTTTTTTAACCGACTTCCAAAAAGGAGGAGGTTATATGTTCGTAGCGTATGTATTTTTAAATTTTTTTTGGGTATGTCCGTCGATATTTTCGTCAATTGTGGACGGATTTTGAAAAATTCTGTTTTCGTTTGAAAGGGAAGGTGGTCCCATATAAATTTTATTAACTTGGCTTGAGTACTTTTTGAGTTAGCTTCATTAATACGTATTTTTCCCACTTAGCCTATTTGGCCGATCTTTTAACATTTTCCTGTCACTGTTATTTACATAGCAGGTCGTGATATTCGAACTAGTAGGGGGTAGGTACCACAACTAAAAAGTGAAAAATAAAAACTTTTACAAAAAAAAACAACCGACTTCCAAAAAAAACACTAGAAAGTGAAAAATAACTTTAATTTCGGAAGTCGAAAATTCAAAACCAAAGACACCGACTTCCGAAATTAGAAGTTTTTATTATAAATAACATACTTTTTATTCATCAAAAAGAAAAATTGGAAAATGTTCACCCGAGTTTGGTTTTTTGAGACAGTACCTATAGTTATTATTTTGAAACATAAAAAACACCTCATTAAAAATCCTCATAATTATCTTCCTGTGGAATTGTATAAAGCCACACTCACATGATGAACAAAACAATTGTATGGGGTTCAGTCCAACAAAAGGGACGATCCAATTTTAATTTCAGAGTGAGTCTACCCCTTAAACCCATTGTAAACCACTGGTAAATATTTATGTCAGCGTTAATATTGGAAATGGCGCGTAACTTACATTTTGTTGAACCACAAATTACTTTTCATGAATTATTTAGGTACCTAATTCTTTGTTTGGCTAAATGAAAATGGTGTTAAAAGAAAGGTCATTAAATAGAAGACTTTTACAAAGTATAGATGAATTAAATCTTTAAATTAAAAAAATCAATTGGTACTGCAAGATTTAAATTAAACCACACACGGGAACTGATTGGTGAAAAGAATCATGCTGATGTTTGGAAAACAACAACATTATAATCTATAGAATTTTATATAGCAGGCGGTGGACAAACCAATAACCTGAAATATGGTGTAAATGTTTATCTCCGCCTGATTATAATGATTGTTTTTCTCTTTTCAGTTATGGGTTATCGTCGTCGTGGTTTTTGTTTTTTTTGTAAAAGCTTGAAATAAAGCAAACTTTATTTAAAGCTTTTTAGTTTTATGAATATATTAGTATATTTGGAATTGACCCATTACTAGCTTTTGAACATACTCTTGATGATTTAAGGCTCGTTGACACCGGCGCGACACCGGCAATTGTTCAATCGTGAAGTTTTATTAGAAATTGTATTGTTAAAGTCGCGTCGCGCGACAAGTCGCGCCGGTGTGAACGAGCCTTTACAGAGCGTGCCAAAGAAATAGTTATACATACCTACATTTAAACATACTCTCAAAAAACATTACCCTGCTTTTTGCGCAGTCGGGTAAAAGGTGGAAAGCTTTTTTGTTAGGAACCATCTGGGATGTAAGAAACACTGTCTTGGTATGTTTTCTCAATAATCTGTCTCCTTTTCCTCACTATTTTGCGTTCGGCTTCCAGTCTAACCGGATGCTGTACGTATTTTGTATTTTACATGGAACGACTGCCTATCTGACCTCCACAACCCAGTAACTGTGTAACAGTATACCCCATGGTAAAACTGGTTGTCAGATTTTCGGGCTTCTGACTACCCGTAACGACTGTGAAAGATCCAAGAATGGCAGCCGGGACCAACGGCCGACCGAGGCACGGAGGGGTCTCGGTATGCTTAGATGGTCACACATCCATGGACTGCCGCGGCAAGCGACGCTTAACCAGGGGCCTAAGTCTACTAATTTATAACAGTTTTTGTATGGCACTCTGTCAAAAACTGACCATTGAGAGACCATTGTAACGTTTATAAATTAGTAGACTTAGGCCCCTGATGATCGATCAACCCGTGTGGATGTTATTACTAAGCCACAAACATAACTGGCGAAATGTGAGTGCACTATATAGACATCTCTGCGTATCTCTATAGAGAATACAAGCACGATGATAACACGTTTAGTAATCATTATACAGCAACTAAGATACAGGGTCTCATTACTACTTGCACTGAGCAGCGACCATCGGACCACAGCTCAAGTGAACGATCCTTTCTAACCACATTAATCAACTTGTGGTTGCTCTGTCTGTGGTCACACTCTCCACGTATCGAAGTACTTATGTCCGAAGTGTGCGCCTTGCACGCGTCAAAACCGCATGGCAAATTCGATATGTATGGATGAATTATTTTGTTAAACACAACAATTGAGTACAAATTATATAGTTACAGTAGGAACAATACCTAATATTAAAATTAATGTCAGAATCATCATAATATTTACAAATTCAGTAAGGTACTCTATATGAATTATTATTAAATTCAATAAACAAATGACAGAATACACAACAAAAACACGTGACACATTAATTACTTATTATTAGTTAAATTATATTATATGCCTTTGTTTTTTCTGTTCCTTCTTCTCTCTTTATAATATGTGTGTGCATAAATGGTTACAGGCATGTTATAAAATGTTCACATACGGAAAAACTTCGAATATAAATAAAAATAAACTTTAATAACCTGTCAGATAACTTAACTGGTAGGTACGTATTTAGTAGTGGTGAAATAGACTATTAATTTCAAAGTTGGAAAATCGTATTCGATTTATTCATTTTCGATTCATATTCAATTTCTGACCTATAACTTTGGAAGTATCAATAGTAATCAAAAGTAAAAATTCTGATACAGCCAGTATCAGAAATTTTTATTAGTCTGCTGTCGTAACTATCTTACAATACCCCACAGTATCTCTAAAATAATATAGACTGGGTTATTGATTATATGTCGGCAATCCGTTTAGGGGATGTAGAAGAGATCATTTGCAACCAAATGACCCATGTCAACCATTTTCGAGTAATTTGACATTTTATATTTAAAAATGTATGAAATAAAAGACAAATGACTTGAAAATTGTTGGGATTTGGTTGTAAATGAACTGGAACATACCCATAATGGATTGCCGACATAATATATAACCAATAACCCTGTATGTTACGCTTTCAATGTGTAAAGAACATTCCGACATCTGAAATAACCCCTCTCGTGGCTCAATTCCGCAAATTAATGGCTACTAGCAACAACCAATTAACCACCAACCACTCCTAACAATATTAGGCTATGAGCGCAAAAATAACATTTCTGTGGCTTGTTGAACATTTTGCGCGCTGACAAACGCCTGTCCAGGCTTTAATTATGTTAATGTGAATGTTCGTTGGGCATGCCCCATTCAGAGCCTTTATTCGTGGACATTTTGCTGGAATTTGGCTTCGGTATTTGCGTAGAATTATAATGCCGATACGAAACGGTGGTCGATTGTTTTATGCGGTGGATAGAGCGGCGTATTTATTTTGTAGGTTCATTAGGAAGGCTGGATTGTATTTTGTGCTGGTTATTGGTTAATTTACCAACCAAGTCGTAGAAAAACTTCATATTATTATGATTGGGTAGGTATTTGCGTGGATGTATTGTCGATTTTTTTTGTTGCGAATTCTTATTTGGTCCCATGGTAAAACTTGTTCATATTGATGAGTAGAACGCCCCCTTAAATATTGTCGCATGTTTTCAAAGTCAGCCTGCATAACAACTTCTTCTGGTGTAGAATTGCTGTATTTTTGATTGAAGGTTATAATGAGCAGTTTAAGCTATGTTACGACACGATATCATATCCTTTTTCCATTCGTTTAATAGTAGAACTGGTCACGTTATTATTCGGTATGGACCTGATTTAGTTGTGCTTAATTTGTTCAAATTCACGCGTTTAAAAAAAAAAGCATTCCCTCACCAAAGTCCTTCTAACACTGAGCTCCATAACTCAAGCAGCGAATGTTAGAAAAAAAACAGCCAGGATGAAGTGCGAGTGGGCCATACACGTCGCACGAATGCACCCGTAGAAATGGGCAAAGATCGTCATACACTGCACGCCTGAGGAAGATATCACTCTCGAGGTAGATCGCGGTGAGTGTGGTGTGACGATCTAATCATGTTTGCGTGGCCAACATGACCAGAAATCGCACTAAATAGACAGGTTTGGAAGGAAATAGGAGGCCCGTGCCTAGCAGTGCGACGCAATGCAGGCTGACAAAAAAAAAGTCAACCTTTAATATTGCTTTACTCCGATTTATTCCCACACAAACTACACTAAAACTAGTAAATATCTGTGACGTTCCACTCGTAAAGCCATCCTAATTAACGACCACGCATCGGTAACCCTTTCACTGAACAATTGTTATTCTTGAAAACACATATCTGTTGTGTTATTTAAAAATGGAACGAACTTTTTACTTTGACACAAGGCAACCAAGGAGGTATAATTTTCAAAGATAACATTTAAACGATTTCTTTCGCTAATAGTGCTGTCTAAAGTAAAGTAGAAACAATTGAACATAATAGTGCAATTGTGAAAAATTATCGTTGTTCGTCATTGATTCTGGAATTTATAATTAATTTACTTAGTTTGAATTTCCGCGCATTATTTGAGAAAAGTACTATACAAGCCTTGGCGGCACCCAGACATTGATGGTCTCACGTACATCTGCCTCGGCTTCGCTTCGACCCACATTTTCACGATCGTCAATTGTGCCTCTGTTGGAGGCCGCAACGGTAATGTACTATTTCCTACTAAATCTCAAACAAAACTACAATGAGACTCATCAATATCCGTGATATATTCCTTTCGTAAAACCATCCTACTATCGACCACGCATCGGTAACCCTTTCACTGAACGATTGTTATTCTTTACCTGGACTTGACCTTTTCGGAGTCGAGAGTGATCCGATTAGGAACTTCCTTTATTTGTTCGTTTTCATGCTGAATTAATGTTGTTTTTAGATGTTTTTTTTGAAATCCTAATTTGTAGGTACTAAGGTTTTGTTTTGGTTGAATGACATTTGTGAGTTTAAAAGACGACTTAACACATTTGTCAGCTTAGTTAAGCTACGGTTTCCTAAGGCCGCTTGTGCACTACACGGAATTTTACCTTCTTTATGTAAAATCTCATATTTATATTTCCCGGACGACCACGATACTTGAAAATCGGACTGCCGGACCGTAAAATTCCTTGTAGTGCACAAACGCCCTAAGACAGCGTAGGCCGCCACATAACCGCCGTCGTGATGATTGTCATGGAAATGACGGCAGGGTTTGACTTTACGGTGTCAAAAACAGTCAAAGAACGCTCTCTAGGGAAATATTCCAACTTACTTTTATAAATAAGAAAAAAGAAGAAAGAAAGAAAATACATTTATTTGACACAGACTAAAAGGCACACAATATATCAAACAGCAGACAAATAACGTTTCTGTGACATCATTCGACGGTAAATTGCGGACGCTATGTGGCGGCCACTGCAGTCTTGGGAAACCCTAGCTTCACTCAAAAATTGAGGCCAGCATTTGGGGCCTGTTACCTTCACTGCCAACTTTGCTGACTGACAAAACTTATGGAATGACTGATAAGATAACCGTCATTTTAATTATTTGACTATTAAGAAATCCATGGAAGAAAGGATGATCTATTCCTGTCCTTTTACCAACTACCAAATAGCCAACAAGTTCCCTTCATAACTCATAAAGGATGATTTCCACCAAATGACTCGCATCGCATCGCATCGGATCGGAAAGGATACGAACGGATGCGGCGACAGCCAATCGCGTCCGGCAGGATGTCGATGGTTACGATCGGCTCCCTACCGTCGCTTGCGAACATATCTGTGTCTGCGCCTAGTCAAATAGTTTCATTTCTACCGTGTTCCAGCCGAAAGGATCCGATTGGATACGACGACAGGCGAACGGAGCCGATCGCGCGTCGTAGCTTGCTTTCGGCTACGATCACGTGTCGCGGAAGACGCCCGCGTTCAAGCTACTGTGCGCGGCTTGGTAATATATACTTTAAATACTGTGTACACGATTTAATAACGTTTAAAGATTGTAAAATCCGAATCCGATCCGATCCGATGCGAGCCGTTTGGTAGAAATCATCCTTAAGTCGAACGCTTAAGAGGCTTACATTAACATGAAGCAGTCAGCTTTTTACCTTTCACAACCAAGAAATAAAACCTCCAACAAATCTTGGATCCTCACCCTTTTGACTCGTTAGCCCTCTTCTTTACGAGGCTCTAAAAACTCTCATCTGACCTGACATATGTCATGTCATGTGTGTGTGACCTCTGACGAGCTCCTACGTCATAACCCGATCACCAAATCCCTGTACAAATTGCGGTCCCCGACATATTGCTGGGATAACGATATGTCTGTGAAGAAAAGGTTTGGCAATATTAGGGGAAATTGCCTGAGATTGCGTTCCCCTGGCGCGGCAATGAGGAATGTAAGAAGATTATAGGGAATCGTTTTCTTTTCCTGTTATTTTAAGGAGGGCAAACTGCCGTCCTCCTTGACCTTTGATAAAAAACGCATTTATGGGTAAGCAATTTGTTTCCGATGCAATTTTATCACCGTATTCCACCAGTAGCTTTTGTACTTCAACCAATGCTAGGCATAAAGGTGCATAAGTTTTCACAAATATCTTAATATAAATCCATATTTTAAGTTTCTAATTATCTCGGTTAGACTTCAAAATGAAAAGTCTGTTGCCTCCTGTAGCCCGTGTGAGCGCTAAGGTACCTGCTAACCATGAAGTCCTGGGTCCGATTCTCATGTCGGGCAAAGTGTTATTGGGTTTTTATATATCTAGAATATCTCAGTAGCAGTTCGGAGTCTGGTTTTGTTCCCGGTTGATGGCAATAGTCTCGCCGCCTATTACATGGCGAAATGTGGGTGCACTATAGGTACACCTTCGCCCAACCCTTCGGGGAAACAAGGCATGATGTTATGTAATGTACCTATACAATTTCCATTCCGACGCACGGAAATTCAAAACCAATCTCCGAAAGCAAGCATCTTCAATATAGTCTCCTATCCGGGCTTGAAACAACTGACGACCACGAAATCCAAGCCATAGGGTCTTTCTATAACACCCCGGCATTATTCCACGACATTTTAATCCCGCACGACGACGCGACGGCACATAAAGCCAGTGTACGTAAAACAGTGAGAAATCGCACGCACGGTGCGTGTGAGTTCGGGAATTGAAGTCGTAAATTATACAACAACAGTCACCTGCGGTGCCGTTTTACGTCGCACGTGTGATTCAGGTGCGGTGGCGTTGATAGCGGAATAGTTTTCTTAATACAATAAATATTAATAAACCTTTATTATCAGACCACAATGAATCCATACAGTAGTGTTAGTTTAGAAAACATAATCGGCCTTTAATAAATGTTCCCAGTGCTGGGATACAAGCCTCCTCTCAGTGAGAGTAGGCTTGTGTGGTGAGGTGCTAAAGGAATTAGGATGAGGGATCAATAGAAGATAATTGTTGCAGAAAGACTCATTAAAGAAAACAAAGAAAATACGTCGTTTATCTGCAGCAAACATGACGCAATGAAAAACCAAGTACACGAAAATATCAACTTGGGGGAAAATATGCGTCGTGCATAATGCTGCGATCCTATGCGAGACAGAGCCACAGCGCTGGTTTTCAGCGACAGCCGGCGTTGACCTGATGACGTCAATCGGTGAAGCATATAATGAAATAACAATAATAATTTAAGAAATAAAATAAATACAATATTTTAGTCCTAAATATTTATATAAATATAATATTTAGAATGACAATATTAAATTCCGTCGGCGACTCACGCGCCAGACGCCACAGACCTAATGCAATCGGTGCGCGCAGCTGTCATTAAAACTATTTGACGTTTTGACATACGTACAATTTTGGAAGACGTTTGGCTATTAGTCAGGTACTGCGTGAATCAAGTTCTAAAATGAAAACGGCTTCAAACACAGCGGTTGAAGTCCCAGTGATGGCAAGCCTAATTCATCAAAAGACTGGCTCACAAATAAAATTTTTACCATACCTGCCGCACCAGAATCATCCTTATCCAGCCTAAATACAGACTGATAAAGAAAGAAAAAGTTTTTATTGGGACTCTCACAGAAACATAACACAAACTAATTAATATGATACAACATAGTAAAATAAAAGTCAACGTAATATATTTGGCAAAACCACAGTATAGCAAAACAATCCTGATTACAATAGGCCTCTCAAAATATCGTAATTTCGACACGTCTTGCCCTGACTAACATAGTACAAAAGTCCACCAGTGTAAATTCAAAATATCAAAACTACAAAAGTAACTTTTCCACTATCCGCTCACAATGGACCTCACCTAACATTTCGACGTCTCTCGCCCGCCTATAAATCTAGTCCCTGAAGCGAGACGTACATAAAAATTGGCTCACACACACAAGAACACAACCAGCTCCCTATGGATGCATCTGTTGAGAGATTCTCCTTATTTATTTTCCAACGGTAACGGAATTTAGAGATTAACTGATAGGTTGCGATATATCTTTAAAAAGAAAAGCTTTTTTGGGGTAGGTGAATTCTTTGGATTTCAACTCAGAAACAGGGCCGGCGAAAAAGGTAAAAGTGGACAGACTATCTCTTAGCATGAATAAGAAAATTCATTCGTTTATTCGTTTGCGTGGTAATTTTACGTCCTAAACACGAAAAGCGAAAGGATATAACAGGGTGATTGGAAGCTGGAATAGATAAGCGGAATAGGTTACTGAATATATCTACGTCTATTGTATTTTATAGTTACATTAACATTATCTACTATACATTGTAGTTACATAATGTACAATGTTCCCTTACTTACCCCGTACTATTCCATATCGAATGGCCATCTACAATAGCTGTATCATTATTCAAACTATACTCAGGAACACTTCGACAGAACAGTTCTATACAACTCTCCAAAACTTCTGTGTTGCCGTGTCGACAACACTGACACAATTTGCATTTTCTCTTTGAATACCGTCACTGTTTCCTTGTTAAAACTTTAGGGAAGTTTATATTCTCGATGTTAGAATAGAGATATGGGAACAATATTGGTACACTTGATGACAAAAGAAGTTTTCATGCGGTTGACTATAGTAGTACTGTGGTTATAAGAGCTGTTGTCATTTGTTTCTTGTGGAAGTTCTTTTATTTGGATATATCCTCCGTTTGGGTAAGATGGATGATAATTATGTTGGCCTCCAACCAAATAACCAACCAGTGACCTATTATCTGCCTAGCCTTTTCGCAACTATTTTTGGGTCGGCTTCCAGTCTTACCGAATGCAGTTGAATACCAATATTTTACATGTGACTACAACCCAGCTACATAGTTAAAATGATACTTTACTTTTACTACCTACTAGCTTTCGCCCGCGGCTTCGCCCGCGTGGAGGTCGGAAATTGTCCTACAGGAAAGTACTTCCGGGGAAAAAAGTAGGTACTTTATCCAGGTTATAAATCATCAATTTGCAAATTTCATCCAAATCCGTTAGCCGTTTTTGTATAATTGAGTAACAAACATCCAAACACACAAACATACAAACTGTCACCTTTATAATATCAGTAAGATTACGTCATTATTAAGTTTTAAGTGGGTATATTACTGTAAAGTTTCATCAAAATCCGTTCAGTAGTTTTTGCGTAAAAGAATAACAAACGTCCATCCATCCATCCTCACAAACTTTCGCATTTATAATATTAGTAAGTAGGAGCACTCCCGAGGAGATATTTAGGACACTGGCAGCCTCATGGATGACCAAGGGCATTGAAGTCGGTAGTTGGAGGTTGACAAACCTCCGATTTGTCGACGACATAGTACTTTTTTGCCCCCACAGCTCTGGAACTACGGACTATGCTTCAAGACCTAAGCACGGCAAGCCTCAGGGTTGGACTCACGATGAATCGGTCTAAAACAAAAACCATAACCAACAGCACTAAGTGTAGTTTCGAGGTAGATTGGCAGGAAATACATGTCGATGAGTACATCTACTTGGGCCAGTTAGTTGCTTTCGAAAACAGGTAACAAAAGGAATTCTATCACTGCATCGAAAATGTCTGGAAAAGGTACTGGTCTCTGAAGACGGTAATGAAAGGCGATCTGTCGATCTCCTTGAAGCGAACACTCATCGATATGTGTATTCTGCCTGTCCTAACCTACGGTACGCAGACCTGGTCACTTACCGAGTCGCAAAAGTTTCTTCTTGGGGTTTGCCAAAGAGCAATGGAACGAAACATTCTAGGCGTAAAACGAACTAACAATTATCGAAACACTACGCTGCGCTCTAAAACGGGGATTCTTGATGTAGACAAAAAGGCTGCCAAGCTAAAATGGGATTGGGCGGGTCATGTAAGCCGCATGCATAGCGACCGCTGGGCAACAGTCTCCACACGGCGGGTGCCTGAGGATGGACGGCGCCGCCGAGGCCGGCCTAGGAAGAGGAGGCGAGACGACCTAGACGCAAACCGCAAGGGTTGGATCGAGGAGGCCCTGGAGAAAGATGCTTGGAAGTATTTGGGGAGGCCTTTGCTGAGCAATGGGACGGTGTAGGCTAATTGATAAATATAAAAATGTCGTGTCACGGTGCTTGTGGTCGCACTCCTCCGAAACGGCTCGACCGATTTTTACGAAAATTTTATGTTTATTTGGTAGGTATGACAATAGGTCGTAAAGAGGTAGGTATGCAGGTAGGGTAGGTAGATAAGTAGATAGGTAGGGTAGCGTAGGTGGATAGGTAGGGTACGGTAGGTGGATAGGTAGGTGTGCCGTAGATAAGCACTTAGTGCTACCAGTGCGAAACCGGGGCGGGAAGCTAGTATAAAAACAAAAAAATATAAATTGCAATATTACTGTGAAGTTTCATCAAAATCCGTTCAGTAGTTTTTGCGTGAAAGAGTAACAAACATCCATTCATCCTCACAAACTTTCGCATTTATAATATAAGTAGGATAATATAAGTAATTAAAATAAAAACCAATTGCGTAACACACTATCAATCAAAATCTGAATGATTTTATGGATATTGCTAATCCATTGCTTCATTAATTATTATGTTCGAGAAATCTGTCAACAACGTAAATAACGCAATTAATTTTGTTGAACTGTCAAAATGAAACCCATTGCTATTGTAAGTGTGTTACGCAATTACCCCGTTGATTAGGACATGTAACACGTTCCTGTGGGATAATTTCGACGACATTAATTAAGCATAAATTTGAATTTTAAAACTAACCGTTGTTCTTAAACTAACAAAAAAAGAAAGACTTCTCATATCTAATTAAAATAAAAACTACTATAATGTATTTCTACTTTAAATACTACCAAAAAATTGTTATTAGACCATGGCGCGTCATTATCTGGCCCACCGCTCACCCCCGCTTCATTCTTATCGTTGTAATTTTTAAACTATTCTTCCAAATGTCTTAGTGTAAAAGACCAAGTTTATCTACATTAAATACCGAAAGCGATGAAGTTATTAATTTTGATAAGAATTAACTAAATACTCCAAAATGTGCAATGTAAAAAAAGTCTCCATTTTAAATGTATTTATGGCTCACTATTTTAGTTATAATGGCTTCCACATAAAAGATAGATATATGCTGTCGCGGACTTTTATTAAGAACTATTTTAGACAAACAATCCCACGATACATTATCTTCGTATAACTCTAACGGTTTAGGCAGCGCACGCCAAGATAGCTCTCAGAGGGCAGACATTTTTCCGACTTACTTCATACTTATCGTTATATTATGGCAAAATCAAACAAAATCATTATAAATTGTAGCCTATGTGTTATTCTGATGTATAAGCTAGATCACTGTAAAGTTTCATCAAAATCCGTTCAATAGTTTTTGCGTGAAAGAGTAACAAACATCCAAACATCCATCCATCCTCACAAACTTTCGCATTTATAATATTAGTAGGATAACTCGTCAAAATGTAGGGAACAACTGATTTCTTTTTCACGATTTCAGGTTTGGTCCCATAGTAAAAGTTGTTCATAATGATGAGTACAATGACCCCTTAAGAGGAAAACGGTGATTAAAATTACACCCTGTATATTCATCAATATTTTTTTTATGTGTATATATTGTATATGGCCATATTTTCGTCGATTAAGGACGAATTTTGAAAATATTTTTTTCATTTGGTAGACCAAGTTTGCGTGCTTGGGTAGTTATTGAGATAACTTTGATAATGCGTATTTAATCCACTTTGTGTACCTTGATGATGTTATAATACGAATGTCACTGTTGTTTACATAGCAAGTAGTGGTATACGAATTGTGTGGGGTAGGTACCATAACTAAATAGTGAAAAAAAAAACTTAAAAAAAAAACGGTGACTAGACGGTGTCTTTGGATCTGTATTTTAATTTTTGGGTTGAGTTTATAAACGTGCCGCCTCGCTAGAAATAATGTGAGGTTATTTGGGGGTTCTAGAGGGTCAGCTGAACCTTCCACAATTTTTTTTAAAATATTTTTATTATATGTAAGTACCTAAGTTTCAAAATTTGACATTGACCATCGAGGCGTTTGAACTTGAATGTGTCTCCTGTGAACTGGTGGATGGGGATGACTTGCCCTCTTCCTATCTCCTCCCTTCCACCTCCCTCTACATTTCATTTATCAACCTTTTTATGAGATTTATGTCGGGATTCGGTCGTGGTCCACCTGCTTAGTTCACCTGGGTGGACCACGGGCACTTTTTCTTGCCGGTGGATCACCTCTGTCACACTTACTATAAAATCGTATAATCGTAAAATAAAAACGATATAGGTATCTCAAGCGGGGAGGACTGGTGGGGTTAACTTTCCCCTTTCTGCAATTACGCTATGCAACCAAATCCGCGTGAAAATCTATTCATTTAGTATCAGATTTAAGCGATGCATGAAACAAAATCGGCTTGGTTTTACAACTATCAAAACTGAATTTTAGAGCTGCACACATTCGGAGATCCGTTAAGTCCGGATTAAAATAAAAAATGGCTTTTGAAATACATAAAAAAGAAAAGGATGACTGGTTGATGAATGGATTCTTTATTTAAATCTTTTAATTTAAATATTGAGGCAGATGAATCAGGTTTTTATTGGCAAATAAATAAAATGCATCGTTCAATTTCATACATTCAATTTCGGAGTAATCTGTTTAAGTGACCTTTGGAATCCGTTCAGCTTCAGAATCATATTTACTTTCACATTGTATAAATTGGTGTTGGCATCGACTACATTTGCATTTAATATTTTAGATTTCCAACGCTTTTACATTCTTTTTAGGGTTCCGTAGTAAACAAGGAACCCTTATAGTTTCGCCATGTCTGTCTGTTGTTAGTACTAGAAAGCTGTAATTCGGCATGAGTGTACATACTAATGACGCCGACAAAGTGGTAAAATAAAATCATGAAAAATATATTTTTTTAGGGTACCTCTGCTACATGTAAAGTGGGGATATCTTTTTATTTTTCGTCTATCCCATGGTGTGCGGTATCGTTAGAAAGTCGTTTGGATTGAAGGATCCTTCTGTGAAATATTAAGCTTTAAAGTGCTAATTTTTGTTAGTCAAGTGTCCCCTTTCTCTGTCAGCTAAATGGTAAGTCCTGGATATATGGAAAAATTCAAAGCAGTAGTATATATATAACGAAATTAAAAGGAAAACTATCACAGCTAAGTAGGCTCTACAAGTTACCGAGTAATTATCGATCAACTTACATTTGCAGTTGCAAAAACATGAAGACATGAAGAACATGTTTTTCAACTACAATGTTAAGTTTGTTCTTGGGATAAATTCATCCCAGCTTCGGAACCCTTCATTGTGCGTGGTCCGACACGCACTTGGCCGGTTTATTTTAGTTACTCTTAAATGCAATTTTCATTCGCCCGAAAAGTTCTAATTGGGTTTTAAAATTATTTACTAGAGTTCTAGTTATTTGAGACACTAGATACTTTGGAAATATCACGATAATTCACCGTGCAATATTGCATTCAATGTGCCAATATCGTGAGGAAACCGGGATATCCTAGAACCACAACTTCGAAGACATGTGACATCCACTAACCCGCATTGGGCCCGCGTGGAGGATTATGGTACACTCCCTGACACAGAGGGAAGGCGTGAATCTCGCGGCCTAACCTGGTTCTGGTCAGACCATGGTCTTCCTTTTGTTAATCCACTCTGATCTACACCAATGGCATCAAGGTATTTTCAGGTTCTCTATTTTAAAATGAAACATGCTTATATAAAATAAAGAGCACTTTAACATTATCACAGTTATAACAATGCCTCATTCATTCGCATATCTGAACCGAGATCCGTCCCAGCCGTCCACAGCGCAGCCACAGTATAGGGAGCTACAGAAGGTCGTCTCCAAGCAACGAGCGACAACGCACGCACAAATAGAGCGCCTTCGTGCGCTCGCGACCAGCATTTGTTTCCTGAAGGCCACGAGCTACATGATCAAGCGACACGCGTCTTGCAAGAGCGACTGAAAAGCATGCCATTAATATCCTACTAATATTATAAATGCGAAAGTTTGTGAGGATGGATGGATGTTTGGATGTTTGTTACTCTTTCACGCAAAAACTATTGAACGGATTTTGATGAAACTTTACAGTGATCTAGCTTATACATCAGAATAACACATAGGCTACAATTTATAATGATTTTGTTTGATTTTGCCATAATATAACGATAAGTATGAAGTAAGTCGGAAAAATGTCTGCCCTCTGAGAGCTATCTTGGCGTGCGCTGCCTAAACCGTTAGAGTTATACGAAGATAATGTATCGTGGGATTGTTTGTCTAAAATAGTTCTTAATAAAAGTCCGCGACAGCATATATCTATCTTTTATGTGGAAGCCATTATAACTAAAATAGTGAGCCATAAATACATTTAAAATGGAGACTTTTTTTACATTGCACATTTTGGAGTATTTAGTTAATTCTTATCAAAATTAATAACTTCATCGCTTTCGGTATTTAATGTAGATAAACTTGGTCTTTTACACTAAGACATTTGGAAGAATAGTTTAAAAATTACAACGATAAGAATGAAGCGGGGGTGAGCGGTGGGCCAGATAATGACGCGCCATGGTCTAATAACAATTTTTTGGTAGTATTTAAAGTAGAAATACATTATAGTAGTTTTTATTTTAATTAGATATGAGAAGTCTTTCTTTTTTTGTTAGTTTAAGAACAACGGTTAGTTTTAAAATTCAAATTTATGCTTAATTAATGTCGTCGAAATTATCCCACAGGAACGTGTTACATGTCCTAATCAACGGGGTAATTGCGTAACACACTTACAATAGCAATGGGTTTCATTTTGACAGTTCAACAAAATTAATTGCGTTATTTACGTTGTTGACAGATTTCTCGAACATAATAATTAATGAAGCAATGGATTAGCAATATCCATAAAATCATTCAGATTTTGATTGATAGTGTGTTACGCAATTGGTTTTTATTTTAATTACTTATATTATCCTACTTATATTATAAATGCGAAAGTTTGTGAGGATGAATGGATGTTTGTTACTCTTTCACGCAAAAACTACTGAACGGATTTTGATGAAACTTCACAGTAATATTGCAATTTATATTTTTTTGTTTTTATACTAGCTTCCCGCCCCGGTTTCGCACTGGTAGCACTAAGTGCTTATCTACGGCACACCTACCTATCCACCTACCGTACCCTACCTATCCACCTACGCTACCCTACCTATCTACTTATCTACCTACCCTACCTGCATACCTACCTCTTTACGACCTATTGTCATACCTACCAAATAAACATAAAATTTTCGTAAAAATCGGTCGAGCCGTTTCGGAGGAGTGCGACCACAAGCACCGTGACACGACATTTTTATATTTATCAATTAGCCTACACCGTCCCATTGCTCAGCAAAGGCCTCCCCAAATACTTCCAAGCATCTTTCTCCAGGGCCTCCTCGATCCAACTCTTGCGGTTTGCGTCTAGGTCGTCTCGCCTCCTCTTCCTAGGCCGGCCTCGGCGGCGCCGTCCATCCTCAGGCACCCGCCGTGTGGAGACTGTTGCCCAGCGGTCGCTATGCATGCGGCTTACATGACCCGCCCAATCCCATTTTAGCTTGGCAGCCTTTTTGTCTACATCAAGAATCCCCGTTTTAGAGCGCAGCGTAGTGTTTCGATAATTGTTAGTTCGTTTTACGCCTAGAATGTTTCGTTCCATTGCTCTTTGGCAAACCCCAAGAAGAAACTTTTGCGACTCGGTAAGTGACCAGGTCTGCGTACCGTAGGTTAGGACAGGCAGAATACACATATCGATGAGTGTTCGCTTCAAGGAGATCGACAGATCGCCTTTCATTACCGTCTTCAGAGACCAGTACCTTTTCCAGACATTTTCGATGCAGTGATAGAATTCCTTTTGTTACCTGTTTTCGAAAGCAACTAACTGGCCCAAGTAGATGTACTCATCGACATGTATTTCCTGCCAATCTACCTCGAAACTACACTTAGTGCTGTTGGTTATGGTTTTTGTTTTAGACCGATTCATCGTGAGTCCAACCCTGAGGCTTGCCGTGCTTAGGTCTTGAAGCATAGTCCGTAGTTCCAGAGCTGTGGGGGCAAAAAAGTACTATGTCGTCGACAAATCGGAGGTTTGTCAACCTCCAACTACCGACTTCAATGCCCTTGGTCATCCATGAGGCTGCCAGTGTCCTAAATATCTCCTCGGGAGTGCTCCTACTTACTAATATTATAAATGCGAAAGTTTGTGAGGATGGATGGATGGACGTTTGTTATTCTTTTACGCAAAAACTACTGAACGGATTTTGATGAAACTTTACAGTAATATACCCACTTAAAACTTAATAATGACGTAATCTTACTGATATTATAAAGGTGACAGTTTGTATGTTTGTGTGTTTGGATGTTTGTTACTCAATTATACAAAAACGGCTAACGGATTTGGATGAAATTTGCAAATTGATGATTTATAACCTGGATAAAGTACCTACTTTTTTCCCCGGAAGTACTTTCCTGTAGGACAATTTCCGACCTCCACGCGGGCGAAGCCGCGGGCGAAAGCTAGTTGCTTAATAATTGTATTAAATTCATTATATTATTGACTTTACATTTTGACGTATCTATAATTTCTCAATTCATTTGTATTAAAAAAAAGTGTTCATTTAAAAGAAAATAATCAAGTGATAATTATGTTTAATGCATGCTTATTTAGGATAAAGGCTCGTTCACACCGGCGCGACTTGTCGCGCGACGCGACACCGGCAATTGTTCAATCGTGAAGTTTTATTAGAAATTGTATTGTTAAAGTCGCGTCGCGCGACAAGTCGCGCCGATGTGAACGAGCCTTAATACGGGCAGGTGACTGATAATTGCAATGCTTGTAAGGCTGCTAAGTCATAAGTACTAACATAACATAACACCAAAATGTACATTTAGTTCGCAATAAACGTTTTGACTTTGACTTTGACTGCGGAGAAAACAAATGAAAGACGTTGCGGAGAGACAGACGCAAACAGGAGAAGCGCATGCGTCACACTTGACGCAAGTCGCATCGTACGAGGCCGTGAACGGGGTCTTTGAGATAGTTTGAGATCGCCGTGCGTACGCGTCTATCTGTGCGTGCGCTTGTTTTGTTTTTGTACGTTATTAGAAGCCGACCTTTTGTACTTATCTATGTTGTGGTACATCGTAATAACAGTAACACGCCAAGTTTCATCAGCGTCCGCATAAATATTCTTTATTATCGTCCCCTCATGAGAGATCCGGACAAATGACGGACAAGTAGGACACGGACAATTTATGATTTGGGACATTCAAATTCTGGGACATTGTTATGGTTTACTTGTTTATTGTTGTTATGTAGGTACCGAAAGTTTTCAGTTGCGGTGACCATTCAAATGCCATTATTTTTTATAGGGTTAAAAATACTTTTATGTTACATTAAAAGTTAAAGTTTTATATTTAATTCTACAGGTTAAAAACTTGATAATATCGTGCTCAAAATGCCAGAGAGAGGTTCATGGCTACTGCTGGATAAAATTGAAATGAGCGGCTCTGTAATATATAATAAAGGTACAGTGTCAGGGAAATTAATTGTTAAATAAATTGACACCCTATGTCAATAACGCCGTGTAATAGCGTGCAATAATATATGTTTAGTTTAATTGAATGTTTTGTTTTGTATTTTTGTATTGTTATCGAAATTGTATGCTTAATAATAGGGAATATGAATGTATATATTTTTTTCACCTCGCGGTTAGGGTGTGACGTCATTGGACACGTTACTGGCTTATTTACATCTGTTTTTTAAGGTTTTTTAACCCCCAATCATATACATTAAATCGTCTTTGTGCTTTATTCAACCAGAAATCGCATTTACAAACTTGCCTTCATTCAAGCAGTTTGTTGCTAAATAAAGATATTTATTTAGCAACAAACTTTTTTTTTTGTATTATGTAAAATAGTTGTTCTCTGAATACTTTTAGAATATGGTCATCATCAATAATCAAAACATCACAATAAAAAAAACATACCATTAATGTACCTACGCCAAAATTGATTTAAAATTCACACTAGAGTTCGCGTTATAGTGTATGTTTCGGCCATAAATCTTTTGCGGCCACCGCGAATATTATCAGCAACGGTGTTTTTTCCTGTTTGCTTCCATTCCATTGCTGCATTTTTTAGATAAAACGTGTAGTGGTATGTAGGAACGTGGCATATGAAGGCGTTATTGGGATGTTTTCTTGTCGAGTTCTGTGGTTCGATGGATAAAATGGATACTTGTGTTCCATTTTAACCAACCACAAAACTCGACACTCACTGTTCGATTCAAACTTACTGGCGGCTCGGAACATGAGGCGAGTCGCTGCGCAGTAACAATTTCATGTGCCGGGGGGGGTGAGGGGTGGGGTACTGCGCAGCGAGTGGCTAACTTCCGAGCTGCCATTAAGTTTGAATCGAACTGTACTCGTACTTACTTATTACAGGCTGTGTCTAAAGGCCTACGCAGACCGGGACTCCATGGCAAGGGATTTAAATTTTTACCAATGGACATTCAAACGTATCGATATAGAAATACGACATAAATTGCTATGCTCTAAAATGATGCCGTGTCATCGAAAGGGATTTCATTGCACGGGATTGAAAGACGCGCCACGGGCTCCCGCGGTGGGATGCCGTGGCGTGCAGTAGGCAACGGCATGCCGAGGACGCCGGCGGTCATTGTGACATACCGCGGGGTGAGGCGGGGGTAGAGAAGTGTGGGATGCACACCAGTTTCGCCCGCATGACGACAGTGTGCGAGAATTTATCATGCTTTATGCTCTGACGTGCCGCGGCACGCCGTGGCATGCCGTGGCAAGGCGCTGGAATGCCGCGGTATCTAAGCGGCTAGTGTGCGCTGACTGACAGCAAAATCCTTTGCCATCCCGTCCCGGTCTGCTTTGGCCTTAGACTCTGCCCACGTGCGAGTACCTAATTAATTTTTGAGAATGAAAAACGTTTCTGCACTGCAAACAGATGACGCGACACTTCTACCGTGAAGTTTTCTTAGAAATTGTATTATTAGAGTCGCGGAGCACTGTCGCATCGCGCGAGTCTGCAGGAGGTTTAACGCGCCAGTAGTACCACGCGAATCAAATCGCGCGTAAATTGCGTCATCTGGACAAGCTCTTTGATATCATCCATAGATATTAACAAAATGTCAAACTGAAAAATATGATGAGCGAAATTAGTATTCTTAATTCAAAAAACATTCGAATCATAAACGTTACGTGGTTAGTTACAGAACAGATGGTGCCGTAGTATCTCTATGTAGTCTATGGATGATGCGCGAAAATAATGGATATCAAGCTTCATAAAAGAACGGTTCAGGAATCTGATCGTATGCTAACGAGCGAAAAACCAATTCCCTTAAACAATACAGGCCTGAACCAGGCCGTTGACGACATTGAGTACCTCTCAAACAAATAGAAAAACGAAATTAATATTAAAGGGAACAAAACGCTGGAAAATTAATTTGATTTCGAGCCTCCTATTATTTAATTGGGGAACAAATGACTAGGGATTTGGAAATAAAATGAGTTTTGACGTCACAATGGCGGTGCTAAATATAATACATAAACCAGTCTTATTAGACGTCTGTTTTTTAATCAATTGATAAGCAACGTTTGTAAACGTTTTATTCAATAAAATTATAATATATTATTATTAATTAAATTATATTATAATTATGTATTAACTGATTAGCAAAATTCTTACAGCCATATAGCCTTATTTCTAAAATACTCGCAAATCAGTGACTCATGCGTAAGATAAACGATGGTTAGTTTAGCTTCCTTATAAGTTAGCTCGTAATCATTGAATAACTTTTCTTAATTTATAAACATTAGTTAGCAGGTGATTTGCCGAAACGAAATTGAAACGAAAGAATGCTTTTGGCACAGATTATAACCAAAATAGTAGACTAAAAACATAATGTTTTTGTTTTGTCTGTCAAAGTCACGACACGTACAAGAAAAAGTAATACTCCTCCAGGCCAAATTTCAGCCATGGCGGCCAATCTCAGCGGAGAATTGCCTTGAACTAGGGATATAATTATACAGCGTGTGTGTGTGGGTGAGTAGAGAGTAATAGTCAATGCATCACACAATACGTCAGTTGAGACCGTGATTATAATCAATTTCATGATTGGTTTTCGACTAAGCCGTCACAATAAATCTTTGCATGTCGTAAGATACTAATCAACTCCGAAGGCCCCTCCTCTCTTTAAATTACATTATAAAAATAAATTGATAATTTTATGTTCCTCTTCTAGTAATAAATTATAATTACCTAGTCAATAATCAATTAGTGTATAATTAATACACAGTACGTAAGTAATGAGTAAATATTCACCGTCACACTTTTCTAAGAAATCAAAGCATAATGAGCTCTTAATTAAACTTCACAGATTCCTAAATAAATACGAATGGGAAAAAATGATACGTTCAGTAATTTTAATAAATTACCGGTAATTTTCTTAAAAGGTCTCTTTTCTAATGTTAATTAATTTATTAGCAGGATAATATATTGATCCTATTCCTGATTTTTTCAAACGTTTATATTAACACATTAATTGTTGTTAATTATTGAGAGACTAACGCATCTGCAATCAGCACGCGTAGCACGACCACAATAGCAACGGGTTTTGTCCACGGAAGAATAGACAAAATGACAGGTTGTTACCGTGACGTGACAAAACGCGTGCAGGAAGAAAGCAAAATAGGTCAAATTCATAGCATACGTACTTAGAAATAAGAAAAAAATGAGGATCACATTCCGCCCCAAAATCCGTCCCTGTGTATGGTCAGACACAAAGTCACGCACGATTTACTTTTACATATCGAATAGTTTCTTCAACGATACTTTTCCATTGTTTTTCCGAAGACATCTTTGTTCAGCACAGTTAGCAAAAAAAGGGTCCGGCTGCGAATGACTTTATGTTTTATTGTTTTTGTCGGGTTATCTTTATCCGAAAAATAATATTGTTTTTGCTAAAGTTACAGAAAAATTAAATGAGTTAGTAGAGATGTTGCTTTTGTTCTTGAAATCTCTGTATATTTATGTGGAAAGTATTGATAAATGGTGTCTGAGATACTGATATTTGGAAGACATCAGAGTTAAAACATCGGAGTTAGTATAATATCTGTTTCTATACTTAATATATTATGTAGGTTTTCGTGTCTGTTTGTATGACTGCCTGGTTCTTTAAACCACGCAACGGATTTTGAAGCGGTTCTCACCGTCGTCATTTAGATCATTTATTTCGGAAGGTTTATACGCATAATACGTTCATATTAAACTAGTTCAAATAATAAAGAAATTTCGATGTTGAGTCAAGTCTTAAAAACCGTGCGAAAATAAAAAGAACCGGAAATAAAGTTTCGTCTCCCCAAGTTATTATGAAAGCACAGGGTTACAATCAGACAGGCTGAATTTGTCCCCTTTAACTGGGACATGGCCTACGGGGACAACGGGAATACACGGATAAAAATACCCTGAATCCAAGAATACAAAACCGACAAAGACTGTTCATCTAAAAATGAACAAAGCAAAACGTTTTATAATAAATTTCCTAGAACTCAGATCGATACGAATATTTCAAATCGAAAAATAAATTCTTACAGGTTCGCATTTCACACATTTTCCATTTACGAAATTTGGATTAGAGAATAAATCCGTTGTCTATTTTCCAATTTCGTGTTTTATCAACACAATCTGTTTTGTTTAATTAAATTCAAACATTCGTTATTGACAGCTTACAGGAGCACGAGTGTGAAAATAAATGAAAATACGAATACTTTCTTTTGGTTCATTTCGGATTTATTAACAACTTTATTTAGGTGGACTGCCTCGTCGGTCTAGTGGTCGCAAGCAGTATTGCTGACCATGAGGTCCTGGGTTCGATTCCCAGGTCGGGCAAAGTGTTAGGTATTGGTATTGTTTTTCAATCTGGAAATTCTCAGAAGCAGCCCAGAGTCGGGGATTTTTGCCCGGTTGATGGCAATACGATCGCCCCCTATTACATAGGACTTAAACATTACTGGCGAAATGTGGGTGTACAACCAGTACACATCTGCCTAACCCTTCGGGAAAAAAAAATCATTCCAAAAAAAAAAAACAATCAAAAATCCAATCCAAAAACTCAAATTAAAAAGTTGTAAATGAGGTTTTAACAAAGAGTTACGTAAACTTCGAGGCATGAAAATACTGTGTGACAGACAGTTGCGTTATCACCCGACTGCCCCAGAAGGAAGCTAATGTTTTCTGCGAGAGTATGTATGACTCCGGGTTGCTACTGAGAAATTCCAGATGGAAAAACCCAATAACACTTTGCCCGAACCGGTAATCACAACCGGGATTTCACGCTCAGCGACTTGCGACTACTGGACTAACGAGGTAGTTGATTTACTTATCTAATATACTGATCCCGTGCCCAAAAAACTCGGGTGTTTTTGGAGTGACTTAACTTGTTGAAGAATTTAAAAAACCACGCACGTACCTATTAAAAGTTGAGAACAAAACTTGCCCATTTATATAAAAGCTGTTTGCAAAGTTCTAAGACTGATAAAAATTCTGTCTGCGTACCGCATTTCATCTGTTACTTAATAATGGGTTTTTGGGTTCCGCAATCAACAAGGCACCTTATAGTTTCGTCATGTCCGTCTGTCTGTCTGTCCGCGGTTTAGTTTAGAGACTCTTAGTACCACTAGAAAGCTGTAATATTAATGTGTTATTATGTTTAAATAGTGTAATTGGCTTCAGCCGTTCTATTTTAATAAATAAATAATAATATTAATCACGCCGAAAAAGTGGTAAAAAAAAAGTTTTTTATTTTTCTATTAAGATTTTTTTTTTGACGACCCATAAAGTGGGGATGTTTTTTTCTCTCATCTATGCCATTTGATTGTGTGGAGTGTCGTTCAAAAATATTGTGGGTGTGCGAAAAACGTTTGAGAAATATTAAGCTTTAATAAAGCTTTTGCAGTGCAGCAGTGCAAATTTTTGCTAGTCAAATGTCCGCCCACTTTTTTTTTTTTTTTTTTTTGTGTGGGATATCGTCAATAACTTCTCCCGCTCTGGGCGGAGCGGGAGGGCGTGTCAGACTCTTACTGACTAAAACTCACCCGTGTTCCTTCAGTTACCTGTGTTGCCAGGGGCCACGGTATCTCTTTCGGACTTTCCCGCAACCCCGGCAGGCATCGGCCCTGGTGGGCCCCGCCATTGGTGCTGACATCTCTTTGAGGCGCGCGTGGAACACAACGCGCCGTCGACCCGGAACTGGTCCTTATCGGGGGCGAGCTACCCAGTGCTTACCGCCCGCAAGGCCGCGCCTACGGTGGCCGGGAATCATCCAAGGATTCCCGACGCCCACGGCGTCTCCTACGGCGGCTAGGGGCGTGAGGGCGCGAACTTTGCCTCTCCCTCACGCGCTCCGCCTCCTCCTTTGCGAGCATTACTGCTTCGCAGAAGGAGGTGACGGCTCCCCATTCCCTCTCGCTCCGTACTATGGCCTGGACCAGGGCCGGACGCGAGAGATCTCCACCGCCGCTGGCCTCCACGAGGACACGGCGGTGCTCTGCCCAAGCCGGGCAGACCTCCACCGTATGCTCCACCGTGTCCTCCGGGCGATCCACACAATGGTGACACCCGGGCGCTTCCTCCCGCCTTATCCGGAACAGGAACCTCCCGAAGCAACCGTGTCCGGTGAGGACCTGTGTCAGCCGGAAGGTGAGGACGCCGTGGCGCCTCTCTAGCCACTCCTCAAAGAGGGGACTTATCGCTTTGAGTTTGTTCTTGGGATAAATTCATCCCAACTACGGAACTCTGCATTGTGCGTGGTCCGACACACACTTTGCCGGTTTTTTAGTCTTTGGAATACTTCGTCTGGAGTTGAGTCACAGTTGGTTTCCTCTTGAAGTTAATGGGCTTTGTTTTGAACTAGGAGTTTAAACCTAGGTACTATTTCTTGCTCTAGGTATCCAAAGTTCTTAAATAATGAGAACAGTGTTTATGAAATGAGGAGCTCGTGGCTAAGTAATAACAGCCGCACGGGTCGATCGATCAGGTTAAGCTGCGCTTGCCGGGGTTGGTCCGTGGATGGGTGACCATCTTTACATACCGAGACTCCTCCATGCTTCGGAAAGCACGTTAAGCCGTTGGTCCCGGCTGTCATTCGTGGATCTTTGACAGTCGTTACGAGTTGTCAGAAGCCCGAAAGTCTGACAACCAGTCTTACCAAGGGGTATCGTATTACCCAGTTACTGGGTTGTGGAGGTCAGATAGGCAGTCGCTCCATGTGAAATACTGGTATTCAGCTGCATCCGGTTATACTGGAAGCCGACCCCAATATGATTGGGAAAAGGCTAGCCAGAATGAACAGTGTTTAGGAAATTACGTAACTAGACTAGAAAGCAAGAATAACATTTATTTGGCAATAGTTTGTGAAACACGGTGCATGATCTAACCAATAAAATGTCTGGATTTTAAAAGAGACTGTGACCTCTGAGTTAGTTTCGGCATTTCTTCGCAGAGTAGTCAGATAGGAAACGGCGACCTCATTTAGTATTTAAAATATTATTGACATTTGTACAAACCTATTTATTTACAAAGAAAAAACCTTTCAAAATCATTTAATTTCAGTTAAATAAAAAGAAAATGTCAACATCATCAGCCTACAGCAGTCCACTACTGGACATAAGCCTCTCCTATTGCACTCTATTCTCTATTCAACTTGATTTTCGGCTACTCTCATTCAGCTGCTATCAGCCACCCTACGAAGATTGTCGCTCCACCTACCCTAATGGTAGCCACGTACATAACTATTTACTAAGCAAATTAGGCTTGCGCAAATATTGGTATTTAGTCTGAACGGCCCAAACCGAAAAGGCCCTCGGGCCATTCAAACGTAAACAAAAATTGTCTACGTTCTAAAGGACCGGTGATAAAAACTTGTAAACAAATTCAATGTTAGATACTACATCAAGTACATTCGTTAAAAAGTTGCAAAAGTTAAAAAGTTGAAATATATTTTTTAATAAAAATAAAAAAACTTGGATTTGTATTATCTTCTTTAGAAAAACAATCAACAATATTATAAAATGTTTACAATTTTAAATAAAAATTCCTTCCAACACACCGAACGATATACCTACTTGCGCAAGCCTTTTGCGCAAATAAAACGTTACGTGTGACTACCGTATGGACGTTCTACCTACACCGTCCTTGATACATTATGTCATTTAATTCTACTACCTCAAATTAAAATACCTCGACCCAACACCTTCGCCCATAAATATAAAAGACGATGTTGTCTTGGAAATCAATAGAAATTTCACGCCTGCGACGTACCACTTAGTCAGTGATCCATTTAAATTACTGAACGGTAGCAGGCAATTTTAAGACGAACATTAACTTTTAAAACACACAATTCGGAAAAATATCAAGTCTTTATGGGCCTGTAAGACAACGTTTACGTTTCTCACGGTCCATTGTTTGGTACGGTACGTCATAATTATGTCCATGAAACTGAGACAAATAAATCAAAGTTTTGAAACGTGGATTGCTATATAAAGAAAGAAAGAAAAATGTTTATTTGGACACAGTTCGTGAAACACATATTATTATACAAAAAACAAAAAAAAAACAAAAAAGTGAAAATAATGCAATAGGGAGCGAGCCTATTGCCATCAACAGCCGGGCACAAATCCATACTCCGGGCTGATACTGAGAAATTCCAGATAGAAAAACCCAATAACACTTTGCCCGACCTGGGAATCGAACCCAGGACCTCATGATCAGCAGTAACGCTTGCGACCACTAGACCAACGAGACAATTTACAATAAAAGTCATGTATAAAACAATAATTATACATTTATTGACATTGTTTCAAACATGTATTGTTTACTAAGTATATTGTTGTCATTTATGACTTTTTAACAAGTCTTTTACAAGTTTTGCAACACAACAACTAGTATTAACAATTTGTTTATGGTCTAAACTATAAACGTAACAAGTAGAATTCATATTTTATTCCTTGATGTGGACGCCTGTGCTTACACCAAGGTATAAAACATGTTTCCTAACCCTGGTTATATGGACATACGGTTGAATTTACGATGAAAGTAGAGGACTTTGACAAAAAATCGTGTTACCGTGGACTGTATCTTCAAATTCAAATCAAATTTCATAAACTGTGATGGCTCGAGCAAATATTACGAGATTTTGACAAATTACATAAAATAAATTCCGGTCATAAATTCTCGAGTAAACAAAATTAATATAAGATACCGTGATTACTTGTTTGATGTTTCAATGCTTATTAAATGTCAATAAAATTAGTAGACGAAGGTATACATGTCAATATTAAAATGTTTCAACACTTATTTGCTACATTTTTTAAATGAAATCGATGCAATTGAAATCCAAAAAAAAATTTGAGTAGTTAGATCATCAAGTAGGTAGTATTTTATAGTCGGTAATCCAAGATAACGCAGCCGTGAGCTATAATTTTTTTATTTTTTTAAAATGAAAAACTTTGAAAATGGAGACAAGAGTCCAGATTTCAGGAGTTTATTTTTAGCTTTTACTATAGATATACCTCTGCGTAACCCTTTGGGGATTACAGGCGTGATCTTATGGCGTTATCTTTAGCTGCTGCCGATACAGTCCAAAATTATTTATTTTTTATTCGAAATGAAACCCTTTTGATATAGGTACCTATAATGGTAAGTACTAAATACCTAATCATTGTTGAAACTTACCTATTTCCAAATTTTAATCATTGAATAAACGGATGATTGGCACTTTCCGTGCCCCAAGGGCCGGCTTTTACCTAAGCCAGAGGCGAAGCATTGCCATATAACGTGGCAATGTCGCCAGTCTCTTGGGCACATTACCAGTTGACAGCAGTGCAGAGGATTTTTGACACCTTGAAGGTAGTTTGTTTTTTGGTTTATTTTAAAAGCGATAAGTCGAGGGTGAAGTGGGACTCGGTGGGACATACTTACAGGATGCACGAGGACAGATGAACCAGGATCGTCACACAGTGGGTGCCTAAAGACGGGCTTCGTCATCGAGGCAGGCCAACGAAACGCTGGCGTGACGATCTAGACTCGTTCTTGCCAGACTGGCCGAATAACACAAATAACATAAAGAGAACTGGGAAATTATCGGGGAGACGTATGCCCAGCAGTGGGACATATAGGTTAATAAAGGTAAAAAATAAAGCTATGAACAAAACCTGGGCTGTAAAAATAGCCCATCATAACAAACTGCTGCGTCAAAGCTTGCTCGGCGTAATAGGCTGATCATATACTTTTTTGTTTCCACTACAATGGGTACTCATCCGCGTGGATCCTGTGATGCTGCTAGTATATACATAGAAATGTTTAAAATTCACAAAAACGTTGTAAGTATAGAAATATGTTTTATTACAGCAATGATTCCTGACATAGACTTTCTTGATCCTTATAATGAAACAGGATCGATGGATATTTTTTTAAAAAATTGTGAAAACTGCCCATTTTCTTGCTGACTGTACATTTTTTTCAAAATCTGTGAATGCAGATCTAAATGTTTCAAAAAGTGTAGGACAGTTTCCTAAGACCGTTTTCTTGTAGAGACAACACAACAGTTAAGATGGTACCTGTTTTTACTGCCCCATCTCAAAAATCCACCCTGTATAGGTGCCAATTACCTAAAGACTAATTAAAAAAGTCCCTCTCCTCCTCCTTTCACTCATATAAGTACTTACTTTCACTTACTTTTAAAATACAGAAAACCTGGCGGGAATATAAATATTAAAAGGAACACTCAAAATACACAACAATGGGAACAAACATGGAAGCTACCAAAATTCTCCATATACCCCAGCAAATGTAATAAAAATAAAAATATAAACTTGGTAGGGGAAAACCATAAAAGAAGCAAATTATTTTATCGCCTGAAACGTTTCTCACACGTTCTTACTCTATTTATATGATAAAAAAGGTTATTTTCAACTTTTTTCTAAAGACCGGAGGCACTTTGTATTCGGAGCTGGCCGCAAAAAAATAGTGACCGAGGTAACATTTTTATAGGAGCGATTCGTGCGTTGCCATTTTGCTGACCAAAATGCTAATGGAGATATTTAGAATTTCAAAGACGATAACTTGTATTATATGTGAAAGAAAAATCTATTTTTATAAAAAACTGTAGACTAGTTAATAATTTTTCCCGAATTTGAAAACTATAATACCTAAAACGTTATTTATTTATTAAAACTTTATGCACAAGTAAAATACTTAATGCCTAATTCAGGCTATAACGACAACGTTAAAAAAAAAATTGTCAAATCGATCCAGCCGTTCTCAAGTGATCGCTTACCTTACATTTTTATGTATATAGATATATAGATATCGTTACCTACTTATATACTGTTATGATATACTTTCCTTAAAAAGTTTTTATTATGGAATAAAAATAGTCTTACAAAAGACAGACTTTATCCACGTAAAATTAAAAAGTTTCATTAAGAACACTTTCTTTAACAAAATAATGCTTCAAAATAACTTTTTTCAATGATTATAGTGTTATCTGTGGTATAGGCTGCTGTGGCGTGTACCCCGCTATTTGCGATTATGGATTACTTGCCTTTGTCTTTTCAATGTATTCATGCATGTGGTACTTTTTCTTATGCTACGGCTACATTGGCGCGATAAAGCGAACTACACTTTGCACTCTGTCTGCTTACAGTGAGATGTTCGCGTTCGCGTTCACGTTAATTATTTATTATTATTATTTATTTAAGAATTATTTTGCATAATATTGTATAGAAATAAGTTTTTTTTTTTTTCCTTTTTTTTTTTTCTTTGCTACTGGGGAGTTTGTTTCGCTGTTATTTATATTTCTATGGTTGCGCCAATTCTTCCAGCTAAAGCACTAGGAAGTGGTTAAGGGCGAGCGTTTTGGGGGACTGTCTTATGTAGTTTGACTTTCGAAAAGTGCTGATTCTCAGTCTAGTTTGAATATGACTTTTGATACAAGAAGGAAATTAGAAAAAAATAAAAATATCGTATTTCACAACAGGTACCTACAGTATTTTTATCTCACGAACCGACGCGCACTTTATTTGTGGTTACCAAGTGTACAAACACGCTGTTAATATGTGTGTAATCACAATAGCTCTCGTACCGTCCGAGACTATGGCGAAGTCGGAAATGTTATTACACGATTTAATATCTTTTAAAGATTGTAAAATCCGTTCCGATCCGTTACGATGCAAGCCGTTTGGTAGAAATCACCCTATAGAGAATTTATTCCGGTAGATTTATTTGTCAGTAATAAAAGTAACATATAATAATGAAATCTCGATGTTTTGTCAAGTCGTAAAAACCATGAAAAGAAGGGGCGGGTCGCTAGTTTAATTACGGTTTTGCAAAAATTATTTTTGTTTAAAACGTGATATAACTTCGCATAATTTTAAACTGCATTCCTACCTCCCGTAGGACATTAGTTTAAAGTCAACTGCGGAAAATAGATAGTCTGAGCGTTGAGAGTTATGGCCTGCAAGCTGTTAACTATTTTGTTCGTAACAGCTATTAAAGTTAGCTGGGAAAGCAGGCTAAGATCCTTTGTATTATTAAACACTAATATTTATTTACACTGTCGTCTCACGTAATTCACGAAGTAACGCAAACTAAATTTCTTGGCGTAACCTTGGATCAATTGGGTAATAGGTACACATAATAAAATCGCTAACAAACCATAGAATGTTTGCTTTGAATTCGTTTGGCATGTTGAGGTTGAAGGGAAACGATTGTTTTGTACTCAGTCTGTTTGTGAAGCCAGTTATCATACTGCTGTATCGGTATTTGGTTAGGGTACCCTCCCGGATTCTTTAACCGAACCACCCATTTTTTTATATAAACGCCTGTACCTTTTATAACGGTCGTGAATTTCACAAATTACGACGGATTGGCGACAAATTAGGAACAATGGTGGCACCAAAATAATAGCCATTATTTCGGATTCAAAACTGCTTGATTTTGTTTTCTTTTGAGCTGTCATTATTTTGTTATGTTAGGCTTTTTATACCTTACATGGAACTGCACGATGGCCCGATTTAGGAGTCCGGGAGTGAAATGGCTGGGGGTCTACTCTTAAAGGATGATTTCCAAAAACGGCTCGCATCGTATAGGATCGGAATCGATACGAACAGGGGCCTCAGTCTACTAATTTATAAACGTTACAATGATCTCTCAATGGTGAGTTTTTGACAGTTTTTGTATGGCAAATCTGTCAAAAACTTACGACCATTGTAACGTTTAAAAATAAGTAGACTGAGGCCCCAGATGCGGCGACAGCCGATCGCGTCCGAAAGGATGTCGACCTATACGATCGGCTCCGTACCGTCGCTTGCGAACGTATCCGCCCCAGTCAAGTAGTTTCATTCCTACCGTGTTGTAGCTGAAAGGATCCGATCGGATACGACGACAGGCGTACGGAGCCGATCGCGCGGTGCAGCATACTTTCGTTTGGCTACGATCGTGTCTCGCGGAAGAAGCCCGCGGCCAAGCTGCCGTGTGGCTTGGTAATATAGACTTTACACACTGTGCACACAATTCATCCTATCTAATCATGTCTAATTTTATCTAATTTTATCTACTTTGCCTGATCTCGTTGAATTTCATCAAATTGTGTCTAGTTTTATGTATCCTAATCTAATTTATGATTGTATGTCTAATTATTATAAATATTGACCGATAACTTGTATGTGTGGTGCAGACTGTAAATATAAGTTGGTTTAAATAAATAAATAAAAAAATCAATATAATGTATCCGTTCCGATCCGATGCAATGCGAGCTTATACGGGCCCGTCCTAAAGTAGTTATTCGTCAAAACAAGTTTCGAATACAATTTTTCAAACGGGCAAGTACCATTGTCCATTCCTAGGTTGCCTGTAAGAGATCGCAGAAAGCGATAAAGCCGCCCCTTGTATGTTTTATAATGTAATAATTTTTTTTTGCTAAGTATGTATTTTCTGGTGTACCTACAATAAAGTATATAATAAATAAATATCGGGAGTAGGGATAACTACCTATCAAATCGTGTTGCCATTCATTCTTAGTTTGGGCCCCGAAATAATCATTTATCTGTTAGTGATTAGGAGTATAATCGCTGGAAGCTTCGGCCAAAACTACGGATTAAGTGCTTAAGGAGTAAACCCCCTGAAGTTGACACGTGGGGAAATGGTGAGATCAAACGAGGTTATGTCAAACACAAGGACTTCCTAGTACATTACGTTATTACATTCTACTATAGGAGGAGTCGGTTCGAGCTTTGCGAAATTGGGACATACCTACCATTGTTAAATTCCCCGTTCGCAAGAATGTTAGCGAAAGTGAACAAGATGCAGCATCCGTTTAATATAATATGCTATACTATCTATACTTAATATAATATATGTAATTACACATATCTTTTATATGAGGAGCTCGTGGCTAAGTAATAACAGCTGCACGGGTCGATCCATCAGGTTAAGCTGCGCTTGCCGGGGTCGGTCAGTGGATGGGTGACCATCTTTACATACCGAGACTCCTCCGTGCTTCGGAAAGCACGTTAAGCCGTTGGTCCCGGCTGTCATTCGTGGATCTTTGACAGTCGTTACGAGTCGTCAGAAGCCCGAAAGTCTGACAACCAGTCTTACCAAGGAGTATCGTATTACCCAGTTACTGGGTTGTGGAGGTCAGATAGGCAGTCGCTCCATGTAAAATACTAGTATTCAGCTTCATCTGGTTAGACTGGAAGCCGACCCCAACATGATTGAAAAAGGCTAGGCAGAGAATTCACATATCTTTTATATACCTACACTAGCTTTTGCCCGCGGATCCGCCCGCGTGGTTGTAGGAAAATATCTCACGGGACCGTACTACTGGGATTAAAAGTACCCTATGTGTTTTCAGGTTATATTATCCTAAGGGGACTTTTCCCTTTATTTGAAAAAATCCTCTCAAAAATGGAATACTCCATTTCACCCCGTTAGGGGTAGATCGAAAACCCCTGATAAACGTTATCCTTTATTTTCGTTTTCAAGTATAATGATGGATTCTGGCTATTATGACCGATTCATTATCACTGGAACTTGCTTATTTAATGGACAATGGTGCCGATTATGAAAGGACTAAACTAAAATGTATCTTCTGTCCTTTTCTTAATGAAATAGAAAGAACAAGATGCACTGAACTTAAATTTAGTTTAGTTTGTGAACAAGGGAATCGGCACCAATGTCCACCACACTGTCATTATGTTCTATTTGTCATTTATTCCATTTTTTACCTCAAAAACTTGTTAAAAAAATCGTTATTCTCAAAACGATTTCAAAAACAAAAGTGGTTGAAGCAAAAGTTTGGTAATTAAGTCTTGTAGACGTGATCTGGTTACTGTGTGGGTACTATTCAATTTTAGACGAAATTGAGGCACGCATCGCTAGTGGTTTTGGTTGAACAGATGTATGGGGCTTTGAAGTTAGAGGATTGAGAACGTGGGTTCTGGCGATTGTGGTAAACATTTTTGAAATAATAGGGATGGCACATTAATGTTTTTTTTTTTAACCACAACCGGTAAGCTCTTGGCCTGAATAACACCTGATGGTAAGTGATGATCAGGCCGAAGGTGGAAGCGAGCTTCACCCGGAATCCTCAAGCACAGAGGAACTAGCTATCATACCTCTTACTGCCGGAACACAACAATGCTGGTAACATTGTTGTTATGGCGACAGACTTAGGTAAGATGGTGGTAGCTAGCCAGGTGGACTTAAAACAAGCCCTACCACCAACCAAACCGAGCAGAAAAAAAGAATCTGTGAGATGAAAGAAAAGGTCGCGGAAAAAAGTTTTTTCTTTGAAAATAATCATAGAAGGTATTGCATACTTATAATTCGTTTCGGAAAGTAAATAAATAGTAGAGGCCCTAGCCAGTAAACATAACGTAAATCATAATGATTTTTTAAATAAAAATACGACTATTCTACATATTATTATTCGTTTATTTTTTTGCGGCAAGTACCTACAATAATTACTATCACATAATTATGTATTTTATAGTTGTATCAGGATCAGGGTGTAAAGTTCACTCATCCTCCATGTAGAAAACGGAGGATCCTCCGACCAGACGCGTATTGTGTCTGTTGGGCTACTGCCCGACGATTGATGAAAACCTGCTTGCGCGATGCTGGATGCTAGATTTTCGCATGTAGGTATGAATAAAATTCTAAAATAAATACTGCTCTATCTATTCATCTATCACTATATTTTCTACCTACTAATGAAATGTACTCACTCACTGTACCCAATGATGATAAAACGTCATTGATTCCATCTGAACTAGCGTTATATTAATTCTTAAACTTTTAAATATTTATTTTACTAATTCTTTAAATTCTTGATATTTATACTAATTACGAAGAGCAGTGGAAGCCGAGTGATAACGGCTGTGAATTACCAGTTGTAAGTCGTAGGTTTGAACCCTGACAGGCCGGATGTCCTAGACCAAAAATTCGAAGACATGTGACATCTACCAACCCACAATGGGCCTACAAGGTGGATGACGGCACTCCCTCTCACCGAGAGAAGGCGTATATCCCAGCAGAGAGAACATTATAGGCTGATTATGCTATACTAATAACACGCTTTCTTGCTTGCCCCACACAATATCAGATAAAGGTACGGCCTACATACGCGAGGTTGTAACGTGGAGTTAGAGAACAGAGGCTTTTACGGCAGTTTGTACAAATTAAATGATACAAGGTACGGAGTTATTACACAATGTTATGTTTGTGTGTACCAGAAGGTATTGCTAAGGTTTATTTTTTATTGTGAGCCCTTTATTTTATTTTTTTGCGAAACATTCTGTATAACACGCACAATTTACAGTATACTGCCGTAAATATGGCTCACAGAGTGTTTAATTAGCTTAAATAGTATCGCTTACTACGCTAATTATTTTGTGCCACAAATACACTCATTGACAATTCAAAAGTGCCAGTAAATGGTTTAATTGAAATAAATACTTTGAGTTTGAGTTTGAGTTTACAAACGACGCACGCTTATACCAAACGTATAAAACCCTATAGAATGGCTATTTCATGACATCATGACATTTGATGTCAATTCTAACTAAAGGAGTTGTATTGCTGAGTCCAATGATTATAATTCTGTAAACCCATGTTTACAAAAATACATAAACATAGATAGTATTAGATATAGATTTAGTACCTAGTTAACCTATTTTGCTTAAGTATTCCTAAAGAGTCATAATAAACCCTGTAAGAAATTGACACGTGTTTCACCTCTGAACGAGGCATCCTCAGGATGAAGATTGACTTGTCATGAACCCGAACACAACGTGTTGCCACGCCGAGCGCTGGACGCAGAAAGCTGGACGAAGAGACACGACCGTGTCGATTTCTTACAGGGTTTTTTATGACTCTTTAGAAATAGTTAAGCGGAATAGGTTACTAAATATATCTACGTCTATTGTAGTTTTTAATGGATTTCCGCCAAGTCACGCCTGAATCAATTAACTTTCTAAAGCCATATTTGTCACGGTCGCGAATTATATTTTACACACAGACCTGCAAATTTAAAAAAAACGTAAGAAATCTTGAGTTTCGCTGGCTACCTTAGGGGGACGCCCCTTAAGCAGTTTTAATAGATAATAATTAATTATTCAGCAATGTTACTGCCCTGCATGGTTACGACTTACCTTCTTACCTTTAAGGAATGGGTACCTAATAGTGAAATCCATTTAAATGCACCACAAAATGCACAGGAATACATGCAATCTAGGTCACTATATTCCTAATAACAAACTAAACGTCTCAAGCCACTCATCATAAATGACAATTACCCTTTTCAACCCAACTCATCTCCTAAGGGGCTGGTCTGGAAGTAAGCAAAAACCTTCCAGTCTCATGAAGTTACCGTTTGTCCAATTAAGACAATTACGCAGGGGCCCAACTTTCCTCTCTGGAGTCCGATAATTCTTACTTTTGCACTCTCTTTTAGTTTTGGGTGTGATCATAGTGCAAGCGTAAGCGTGCATATTTTTTTAACATAACATCACGCCTGTATTCTCCGAAAGGTTAGGCAGAGGTGTGCATATAGTACACCCGCATTTCGCCAGTTATGTTTAAGTCCCATGTAATAGGGGGCGAGGCTATTGCCATCAACCGGGCACAGATCGAGATTCAGACTCGAATTTCAGACGGAAATACCCTATGACACTTTGGTCGACCCGGGAATCGAACTCAGGACCTCATGCTCAGCAGTAATGCTTGCGACCACTAGATTTTATTGAAAATTTCAAAAAATCCTGAGATTTCATGAGATTTGCTAAATCCAGCCGCAATCCTGAGAAGAATTCAAAAATCCTGAAATCTCAGGACAAATCCTGAGATATGGTAAAACTATTTGTACGAACCTTTCACACGTCAATCATATTTTAAAAAGTTGATGTCGGCGTTTTCCATCCGACTAAAAACAATGACACGCATAGTCCTTACATTCACAATAATGAAAATAGTATATCTTTATAGTATATGTAAAATAGTATATAAAGAAGATACTTAGGAAAAAAAAACAACATTAACTGTGTTTTAAATCAGTTAATAATGAATCTCTACAAAGCGAAAACTCCTACGTCCATCGATGACATGAAAAAGGTCTGCCCTACTGTAGGCGAAAACGGATTAATTACTCGGCATTTCAATGAATCATTAATGTGACATTTACTGGTTCGAAATTCGCCACCACGAACTTACCGATTAATCCGCTTGACAGAATTGCGCTGCACGCGCTCACTGGAGGATTGGCAACGTGTTTATTGAAAATTACGCCTCACGGCTGAACCGCCGCAAACAAGCCTCTTTGTTTTGCAGCTTTAAGCGTGTAGTATATGGGGTAGGCCGATTTATTAATAAAAAGTCATAAAATGACAACGCTACTGGGTTTGATCAACTCAGGCCAAGTGATATAAATGATAAATGATTTATTTTCTGTAAGTAGGTTTGCACAAACAGTTTTACACGTCAATCACATGTTTTAAAACTAGATGAGGGTTAGTCCATCAGGATTTTTTCAGTGGCAGTCCGGAGTCTGGGTTTATGCTCGGTTGATGGCAATAGACTCGCCCCTTATTAAACATATGTAACGATGTGTGATATAATTAAACCTATGGCTAATCCTTCGGGGCATATAAGCTGATAAGGATGTTTAATTTTACGTCATTCGCGAGGTTTTTGCTAAAAATCTGCGCTGTTGACGATAGGTTCGACCAAAGTCATGGCATTTTGCTGAGCAATGACTATTCTTGCACAGATGCGACCCACAGATTATTTTTGTTGTTTGCTTATTACAACATTAATTATTATTCCACACCGCAGTCGGCATTTTGTATATGTTTTTAACCCCCGACGGAAACAGAGGGGTGTTATTGATTGATTGTTTGTTTTCATTTGCTAGTGTTGCAACACATTACGCAATAAGTAATGTAAATTGTTTTTAGTCTCTGGCTATCATGCAATGGACAAAATTTGCAATTTTTTAAATTTCTTTTGACTAATCTATACGAGGCTTTTGGCTAACTTGTAAATAAGGGGTCAAGGGGTCATTGTACTCATCATTATGAACAACTTTTACTATGGGACCAAACCTGAGATCGTGAAAAATAAATCAGCTGTTCCCTACATTTTGACGAGTTATGCGAACATAAATGGGTTTTTATAACTATTTCAGGTTTGATTCCATAATAAAAGTTGTTCATAATGATGAGTACAACGACCCCTTAAGAGGAAAATGGTGATTCAAATTTCACCCTGTATTCTGCCATACACGCTACAGCAATAATTATTATGTATAAATTTTTCACGTAACAAATATTGGCTATAATCATAACAATTAAATCCTGGCGATTTATTCGATAGCGTTCGAGTAAGTAATCAATTTTATTGTTTTCACTCGCAATCAGTAGTCGCGTCGGGTAGTTAACTCTGTATGCGGGCGATGATTGTCGAAAAATAAAAAATAAAACTTCATTTAATTTTTATCTTTTTGGTATCGAGAGAATGCAAGGAGTTGATAATGTAAGGGATTTATTATAAACGATGCTTAAAGTTAAGTTATGGTTAGCGACTGTTAAACCATACATTTTTGGACGTTTGAATGTCACTTAACTTTATGCAAAGTTTATGAATAACCCCCTTTATGAATATGTGTTTTTCAATAAGCAATGGGCTCACCCCCTTTTACGTGGGACTTAAACATAACTGGTGAAATGTGGGTGTACAGTCAACAAAGCTATTTGATATACAGGCAGCTAACTTTGAACTACATTAAAAAATGTTGTGAGTATGCTGGGTAGTCAATTCTTTTTCTCGCTTTAAGTGCCTATGCTATATGTTTAAAAAGTGATTACGCACACAATAAAAAATAAAATTGGCAGTGTAATGGAGGGATGAATAATTTTGCCTGCATACCAAATAGCTTTGTTGACTGTACTATAGGTAGACCTCTTTACCCGCCCAACTCTTCGAGTAATACAGGCGTTGTTATGTATGTTTTCCAATATGAATATAGGGCCTTTGTTAAATTAATTGATGAGGATTGATGACGAGCTCGTGGCTAACTAATAACAGCCGCAAAGGTCGATCCATCAGGTTAAGCTATAATTGCCGAGGTTGGTCCGTGGATGACTGATTATTTGTACATATCAAGACTCCTCCGTGCCTCGGAAAGCACGTTAAGCCGTTGGTCCCGGCTGTCATTCATGGATCTTTGACAGTCGATGCGGGTCGTCAGAAGCCCGAAAGTCTGACAACCAGTCTTACCAAACGGTATCATCGTATTACTCAGTTACTGGGTTGTGGAGGTCAGACAGGCAGTCGCTCCATGTAAAATATTGGTATTCAGCTGCGTCAGGTTAGACTGGAAGCCGACCCCAAAAAATTTGGAAAAAGGCTAGGCAGATTGATTGTTAAATTAATTGATGAAACTTTATAGATGTGTTGGGTATCGGCACAGTAACATTATTATTTTTCTAAATTCTAATTCCCCGTCCAGAGACAATATATATCCATTGTGCAGCCCATAGTGTCACAAAATATTTAAAGCCTATCCATTATAAAGACCTTCCCCTATTACTTCTTCCCGCCATTTCATGTGGAAGTCATCCAAGGCGTCCCGCTATCTTCTCCTAGATCTGCAGCGACCCCGCGTAGTTCTCTCAGTCTTGTATATGGCAGACATAAATGACTGGCCCATCTGTTTTTAGTCTTTCAGCTTTTAGAGTTACGTCTGCTTCTTGCGTTCTGGAGAGCAGTCAGGGGCCTAAGTCTACTAATTTATAAACGTTACAATGGTCTCTCAATGGTGAGTTTTTGACAGTTTTTGTATGGCAAATCTGTCAAAAACTGACCATTGCGAGACCATTGTAACGTTTATAAATTAGTAGACTTAGGACCCTAGTATCTCTTAACCTGTCTACTTAGCTGTCAAAGCCGAAATATAATATATTGGACCTGCGGTTGACTGCCCTTAAGTATGGCCACACACGAAGCCTTTGCATACCAATATCATATCATTTATTACCCGACTACGGTGAAGCAAAAACAAGGGTTATGATTTTGGCCGTTATGTATGTATGTTCATCTATCCCTCATAACTTCTAAACTACTCATCATAATTTTCAACTAAAAAGGTATATCTAAACAAGTCATCACAAACAGACAAATTAAAAATCCGGAGTCACACATAATCTATTCGATTTAGGCCCTAACGCAGGTGACTCCGGATTTTTAATTTGTCTGTCTGTGATGTCATGTTTATATCTTTTTATTTGACTTTTTAGTAGGGTTTTAGATTTTTATTACTTTTATTTTTATCATTAAAAATTGTCTCAAGAAATAACGCAGCTAGTTATGCCCGCTCCATCTTTCACCAAAGTCACACCACAAAAGCAAATACCCCAAGGCGTAACAATAAAAGTTTGCCAGTCTCCCTGCAGGATGAAAGTTGATCGTATCAGATGTTACATAGGTAATAACAGATTCTGGACTTATGAACGTCTGGTCACGCGTCAACTAGAGGACATTGCTAGGCTGTTTTTATAGGCAAAGTTATCAGACAAATTGGTACTTACGTATTTTCCAAAAAAAAAGGGTATTACATAAATTATTAGATTTCTTTTCTTAGTTTAATTTATTACAAAGCTATTTTCATTGAAAAAAAAATGAGCTGGGGGTATTGTAAAATGAAATGAGAAAGAGATATTATTATGATAAAACTTTTTAGGCGCTATTTAGCCAATATGGCGGCGCAAGCGGCAAAGATACAGAGAAGAAAATAAAGAGAGAGGTGGCAAATTTAAAATTCGAAAATTACACGACGAAATCATTTGAATCATCAATTTTCAAAACTCCCGGAAATCTTTCCATGCCTTTTTTGAGCACCAGCAGACTGACAAGCGGTCATTATAGTCTTAAAAACACTAATATTGCAAGCAAGTTTAGCTAATGGTAGGTAGTTTGCGCAAATTTCTTACAACACACATAACGATATACTTGCGCAAGTAAATGGTTACGTGTGTGGCTATTATCATACATCCAGTCGGGGGCGAATGTACAAGAATCTTCCGGGCTCCCGACCCATAGTACTAGAACGAACAGAGGGGTTTTGGTCGGTAGGAGTCCGACTTACCCTCCATTCTTCCTAGACGGAGGGTCTCCATGAGGATTTTTACAAGGATTTTTTTTTTTTTTTTCTTAAAAGGCCTACCAACAATTGTTTACACTGATAAAGTTATAAAATAATGTTTTACTAAAATCTAAGGATAGTGTTATAATTTTTTTTAGGTTAGAACCGCATGCCCCATAAACGTAATAAGTGTGCCACAAGCACTAAATTATAAAATTAATACTAATTAACTAATCTAAATTAATCATCTAAAGCAAATTAGCATGAAACATAACTCAAACAAAATAAAACATACAGATACCGTTAATACATTTAACAAAACGGTACAAAAAGGTACCATCATAAATGGTCAATCATTTTATCTACAGTCTAACTGCGACGCGCTGTCATGTCGAACGGAAAACGAATGAGATTATTTCGAGTCTGTCTGTCAAACTGAATTGGCGCAGTTCATCTGTTCAGATTCGTCTATCTCTTCATAAAATATGTATGATCGGCTTATAAATGTGAATTGGTTAGAATTCTTTTGTTCATAAAATACTTATAGCACTCAGAATGCTAATGTTTTTAATGTGTTATTGTTTGCTAAATTCACTTTAAATTAATTATATTGACTTGAAATTAATTAATAACAATCATAACTATTTATATTTGCACGCCATAGCATAGCAAACATTTTTTCTTTATGTTATCCTGCATGCATGCTGTTCTTGTATGTGTACACATGTTTGCGCAAATAAATATATCTTATCTTTTTGGGGTTTAAAAACCTCAAACTCATTGGTTATAAAAAAATTACCGAGATAAACCTATGTGCCGCAACTTTTGTAAACAGTTTTCTATCTTAATTTCTGTTCTTTGCTTCGATCCAATCTCACTAAAAGCAATAGGCACCGCATTGATCAAACTTCCCTTTAACTCCCATAGGGAACTTATCAGAATAGGCGTTACAGTTTCCTACATTTTGAGCGCAGAGTATTAATGAGACAAGGTTAAGTGCTGTGAACATATTTTGAAGGGACAGAAACATGATATAAGCGCGGTATAAAGGACAATGCCAGAAACTCTATAGAGCTTTGACCCATCATAAAATCTGGTTTACAAGCATGCCGAATGTAGCATTCTATTGCTGCTTTATTAGTGATAAGTAAAAATTCATAGTTATGTATAAATTAACATTCACACATAGCCCCCAGAGCAAACACCTGACTTTTTTGCCTATACCAGTTATTTAAGATACTTTTAGGTCGGTATACTATGTATTCATAGTTTATTGCATTTCTAATTTCAGAAAACTAAAACTGTAAAGACTGTAAGAGATATGAAAGAAATCATATCTCTTACTAGCCAATGTTGTTTTAATATTTCCATTTGGCGGCAGAAACATAATAACTTAATTGTTTACCACTTCAATACTCTTAGCATACCCATTGTGCGGAACGGTGGTAGCCCAGTGGTACCAGCCGCTTTACTCTGTGTAAATTATTTCAGCACCACTGCGCTCGAAACGGTGAAGGAAAACATAATGAGGTAACCGACCGGCAAATATGTCCTTGAACCTTACATGTGACATCCTCCAACCTGCACTGGGCCCGTTTGGTGGATTACGGCCCGCTCCCTCTCACAGAGAGGAGGCCTAGTGTGTCTCAACAGCGGGAACAGGCTGATTATAATATATAGCGCATTACATTGCTTGAAAAAGGCCACAAGTTAACTAATACAGTTAACTAATTCTCAGCCATCAAACTTTGTAGCTGGTCAGTTCCATACTCTAATGCCAAATCCCTTCGCAAGGTTAACAAAATTAGTAGGCCTCTCACGTCCAAAGTAAAATTGAGGGAAAGCGTTAGAGTATACATACGCAACGTGGCATATCAATGGATATGTGAACTACGGAAAGATACCTTTTGTGATTTCTGTGGTTTACCTGATTGAGTTTGGTTTGCTATGATTGTGAAAGCTCGTTGCTAAATAATAACAGCCCCACGGCTCGATCTTCAAGATTAAGCAAAGCTTGTCGGGGTGACCATCCATTAAATATTGAGATTCCTCCGTGCTTCGGAAAGCACGTTAAAACGTTTGTCCCCCTGTTGTCCCCTTCCATAGGCAGGTGATGACCACCGGGGTAGTTTTAGTGAAATAATAATGGTCTTGTCCCAAAGGCCGGGTGCCTTTGAAAGGATTCCCGAAAAAAAGGTTCTTATACATACAAAATCTCTTGTAAAGAAAGAAAGAAAGAAAAATGCGTTTATTAGCAAAATATACCTTAAAACTAAAACAGAAAATAGTGATTATAATGCCAAAAGGGCCTCAGCTCAGCATAATGTCAGATCACCTTGTCTAACAAGGTGTTCATGAGCCCCATTAAATTCAAATTCAACATTCAAAATCTTTAATTCGAGCGAAGACTCATAGAGGGTTAGTGACATTGTCTTTAAAACTACATGTTAGTAAACAACACAATGCAGTGACACATGTAACTGACAGCACTGAATTATATAAGGACAGTCCACTCTGGAAGCTATCATGTTCAGAACCCTGTGGGGGCCATGACTCGTCCCACCATTAATGCAGCGCGTTTGCGCATTATAGTATGAAATCAAACTACACGCGCCGCCGCAAACATCCCGGGGGCATAAGTCTACTAATTTATAAACGTTACAATGGTCTGGCAATGGTGAGTTTTTGACAGATTTGCCATATAAAAACTGTCAAAAACTCACCATTGAGAGACCATTGTAACGTTTATAAGTTTATAAGTCTACTAATTTATAAACGTTACAATGGTCTCTCAATGGTGCGTTTTTGACAGATTTGCCATACAAAAACTGTCAAAAACTCATCATTGAGAGACCATTGTAACGTTTATAAATTAGTAGACTTAGGCCCCTGATGTACTGTAACGCCATGGCAACCCCATCAGTTTTCTGAACGAATTATTGGACACTAAGGGCTCCTTAAGATGCCAGCGAATAGGTACTTCTCCCACAAGCACAGAACAGAACACACAAAGAACAGAACACAGAACAGAATGCTGGTACTTGTGATAAAAACCTTGCTTTCCTTTACATGAAATCCATTTCGGTAAAAGTAGATATCCCAAAATACCGACGTAATCCAATGTTATCGCAATAGCTCAAAAGCGTTCCTCATTGATGGGTAAACAACTTTTATTTCAACCCCGTGATTAATTAACTCGATCCCATAATTTTAGATACAGCTTTTTTCTTACCGAAATTAAAAATTATCTCACATTGGAATACTGTTTTATGCTCTCGCCTTTTTTATGGTAGCCAACCAACCACACTGGCCAAGTGTGAGTCGAACTTGCAAACGGTTCCGTACCACCGTACGATATTTAACACATTTTAATTTAAGTAAAAAAAAATACAAGTTTCTTGTATAGGCACCCCATATTATTTTATTAATAAAAAAAAGTAACTTTGTTTATTTGTGGTAAACAAGACGCAAAGAAAGAACAAATACACGAAAATAGCAAGTTGCAGGAAAATATGTGTCACATACACGCAAAATGGCCATCGCTCAGCATAATGCTGTGACCCTATGGGAGACTTAGCGCTGCTTTTCAGCGACAGCCGGTATTGACGTGATGACGTCAATCGGTACAGCACATTATGAAATAACAAAATAAGAAATAAATAATAACCACTGGCTTGGCACCGCAAGCATAATATTGTTTTATTTATATTAATTGCCATGAAAGATGTGCGTGTTCTGTGAAAATTACAGTAGACTACCAGTAGGAAACTGGAGTATTGAAGGATCGTAGCAGGTGGCGTTCTGTAGTTTCGTCTTCCTCCCATGGGAACATAGCGTGAGTGTTTGAAACAGCTTTTTGACAGACAGACCGACAGACAGACTGACAGTGTAGGCATATTTATATGGCTCCTGTTTTCATCATTTGTGTACGGTACCCTAAAAAAAGTGTATTTGTCGTAAAGGCCGGTAATAAATTAAGTCTTTAAAGGCCATTTCTCAAAACTCCCGGAAATTCTGTGAAATTACCGTTTCACGAGTTTGTACCCTTCTTGGTCGGCTTTTTTGTACTTTGTAATAAAGTGTCTGTTAGGCTGCGGACAGGAAGTTAGCGGGCGCGGGGCGGTGGCGGCAGCGGTGCGAGAGCGGCGCGTTCAAATGCATAGTTGGATGAATATGGTTGAATGCATATATAAGGTGCTATAAAAATATCTGCCACGGCTTTAATGAGAGGTAGTATTGTGTTTAAAGATAACAATAGTGAAGAAATTTCGTACCCCGGCACAGTTAAATCAATTTGAGAAAATAAAGTAGTTAAATAAACATTGACTCTACTCTGCATAACGTGGTTCACAAATTACGCGCGAAGTGCACTTCGTCAATGAAAACAACTGCTATCTCTTTCCATCTGTTCTGTGAATGAAAACTGAAATCAGCTGACTAGTTCGACACTTGCAAATTTATACGTACAATTTTTTGTATGAAAAAAAATATGACACATGATCAATAATTTATCTTTATTATTGTAATCTATAAACACAATACTATCTCCCATTGCAGCCGTGGCAGATATTTTTATAGCACCTTATATATGGCAGTATGGAACTGGCGTCGCTCCCCGCGCCGGCGCCGCTGCCTCCGAGGCCAGTTCCATATTTTAATATGCATTGAAGCGCGCCGCTCCCGTGCCGTCGCCCCACCGCGCCCGCTGACTTCGAATCCGCAGCTTTAAGGGTGCGTTTTGGTAACTTTGTTAGTTAGAGTTATTACTTAAGTTGTTTTATACCGACTTCCAACAAGGAGGAGGTTCTATGTTCGTAGCGTAATTATGTAGGTACTCATGTTTTTTTTTTTTGTATTTCCCTCGTTATTTTCGGATTTTGAAAATCCTTTTATCATTTTTTGGTAGAGGAAGGTTGTGCGGTGGTCACATATGAATTGTATTTTAAACAAAGTCAAACAAAGTTAAACAAAGTGTGGAGGTCAGATAGTCTGTCACTTCATGTAAATTCAGTTAGACTGGAAGCTGCCCATCATCCATGTTTAAGTGTTTCTGTTTGTGTGATTGATATACATACATAAACGCATAAAAAATTCCTTGAATGACTAACAACTAAAATAAATAATGTAAGCCCGACTAAAAACATACATAAACTCTCACAAAAAAGCATTACGAAAGCCTACAAAAATGTCCTAAACTTACTTTGTCCTCAATTTAATATTTCTGATAACGAAATACAACTCGTTATGTTCAGGTATTTCCTCCGAAAATCATGAAAAAAATGTTTTAAGGCAACGTTATCATAAATTAGGTCTTTAAGGCGAATTTATCAAAATCCCTGGGTTTTACCCGGCTGCTATTTCATCCCTTTATTCGGAGTAAAAAGGGTTGTAAATTGACTTCTTATCTGCTTGGCAGTTGTTTCTTATGTAATTTACTTACGAACGCCTGAGTTGTTCTGTTAGCCTAGTACCTCATGTTTCAAGTCACATTAGTGTTAGGACGAAATGTATTGGAAAATTGAGACGCTTGGATCTTTTTTCTCGAAAATCTGGCTGTCAATGATTATTTATTTAAAGAAGGAAAGGAAGGTTAGATAGATTAGATTAAATTCAGCTTCGTTCCCGCGACCCGTGTGCTTCGTTTACGTTCATACATCTGGTCATACACGCACGATGGTTGCAAGTAAATACTACGTACCTGACCTTTCTGAAGAACATCACCAATACGTCACTTTATTATGTCTTTCTAGGGCTTCGTCGGCGTTTTCACTCACATCTGCCTTGTAAATAAATACCTTTTGTTATTCACCTTTCACTCATGTGTTGTATTTTTTCTTGCGAACTCCTGAGATATTCTGCTCACCTGGTACTAACCTTGTATGTCTCAAGTCACATTAGTGTTACAAGGGAATCGTACCGGAAAATGGGGATTGAGAGATTGAGAGCTTTTTATTCCAAATCTTTCACGAAATAGTGGATACCTACTGATATAAACTGTACGATTGAATTATATTTAACCTATCCATCAACCATTTTGTTTGTTACGACCCTACTGTATTATTTATTATGTTTTTTTTTGTATTTGTTACACAATGCAAAACATCATGCCTGTGATCCCTGAAGGGTTAGGCAGAGGTGTACCTATGATAACTACACCCACATTTCCCCAGCTATGTTTCAGTCTCATGTAGAAGGGGGCGAGCCAATTGCCATCAACCGGGAACAAATCCAGACTCCAGGCTGCTGCTGAGAAATCCCTGAAGGAAAAACCCAACTAACACTTGCACCGTGCTCAGCAGTAGCGCTTGTGACCGACGAGGCAGCCGAAGCATTTGTTAGTTAGTAGATAACTTATTGTATTAAAAGTAAGACCTTTGCGAGGCCAATCCTACTGTTGTCGACGTAGCAGAATTCTGGTCAAAACTCATATTATTTGATATCATCAGTAGTATCATCAATATCAAAAGCAGTAATTGAACTCGACACTGCTTTATGGATCATTTGGCGCTCGAATGACGGTGACAGGGGGGCGCTGTCGGTTCACATTTGTGCATATGTTTTGTGAAATGTCACTTGAAATGTATTCAAAAAACAAGATGGCTGCGTTAGTTCCGATTTTAGCCACAGGCCAAAATAATCTTGTAGCGCTATACAGCCTTTGTTTCATTTTGCAAAATTTTCACGGGGATTTGAAACATTGTTGTGTTCCAGATCGAAAGGGTTCACGTGTTTCTAAACATTTGAAGATGTCAACTGCAGACTATTTCAAGAAAACTTTTCATCTCAAATAACATCAATCTTCTGATCGTAAAACTGATATTCAGAATCATTTGTAAACATCAAACTTCCATCGGATATGTGATTGAAATCCAATATGAAATTCAAAATCAACTCTGCTATTTACATTTTAAAGTCTGATTTCCAGTGACAGAGTAAATAGGACCTTTAGTTCTAAGATAGTTGACATTAATATTACAGAGCTGAGAAATATTAGAGTCAGTGATTTCGTTTATTAGCTTTTGTCTTCGGGTTCGCTCGGGTCGCATCGGAAATATGGGTAATATGGGTTACATGTTTTTGTTACGGCTTTACGGATTTGTGTGTGATAGAACAGATGTTCGGCGAAAATTGAATGGAAAGCTATATTTTTATCTATGGTTTTTTCTTCCTGTTTTTCAAACCGTGATATCCGATTCTGGTTTATTCATCCCGTTTACGCGTTGTGTGTAATGTTTTCAAATCAAATAATAGAAGTTTTACGTCGCTTTATTTTGTAAACGAAACACTAGTGTACCTACCTTAACCAGTGAGTGCGAAGCCAGGAACTCGCACTGTATGAACTAGATCAATAATTTCATTTGAAGTTGTTTTCATGTACAGTCAAAACTGAAAATTAAGCAGACAATTTTATTAAGTATCCCCTATATTAGGTATACCAAACTCTTTTGTTGAGGAGCTCGTGCGCACGGGTCGATCCATCAGGTTAATCTACGCTTGCCGGGATTGGTCCGTGGATGGATGGCCATCTTTACATACCGAGACTCCTCCGTGCCTCGGAAGGCACGTTAAGCAGTTGGTCCCGGCTGTCATTCGTGGATCTTTGACAGTGGTTATGAGTCGTCAGAAGCCCGAAAGTCTGACAACCAGTCTTACCAAGGGGTATCGTATTACCCAGTTACTGGGTTGTGGAGGTCAGATAGGCAGTCGCTCCGTGTAAAATACTGGTATTCAGTTGCATCCAGTTAGATTGGAAGCTGACCCAAACATAGTTGGGAAAAGGCTAGGCAGATTGATACCAAAATCTTTTGTTCACGCATATAGAAGATATATCAAGCTTTCCATTTCGAGTAGATATAAGAAGGCCTCTTGTTGTACAGAAAGCCTTCACCATGGGAGGTCTGGTTATACTGGACATGTATGGTTTGATATGTCATTGTGTAAGGTACCTCCTTACGATAATCCTAACCCACTTATAACATTGCTTTTAACGAAATGACTTCTAAACATCAAAGAGATTTTCCCTTTTCTCTCTATTTGCATGAATAAACATCGTTTCCCTCAATGTACCATTTTAATTGTTGACATAAGTATGTGAGTTTTACGCTCAGGACTTTATAAAGTACACATTTAAAAGTTAAACAGCCAAAAAGGGATTTTATATGTTAAGTTGTATAAACTTGTGAAATGTCGTGCAAGTCAGTAGGGGGCTCGTTTTGACGAGTATGCTTAAGACTTTTGAGTAGAACTTGAGTGCTTAAAGGCTAGAATGCAGAGTGGAAAATAGAATAGAATAGAATAGAATTCATTTATTGTAGAACATGAGTATACATCAAATAATATGATCCTTCACACTCATACTTCTTCATATAATACTTTCTTATGTCTAGTGTTTAGTTAAGGAGTTTGAACTATTTTTAATTGGATTTATTCAACTTCACACCCGTCTGATTTTTAATTTTTAACCGACTTTCAAAAATGACGAGGTTATATGTTCGTACCGTATGTAGGTTTTTTTTTTGTGTTTGTCTGTCGATATTTTCGCAATTCTGGACGGATTTTGAAAATTCTTTTTTTGTTTGAAAGGGTATGCTCTCGAGGTAGTCCCATATAAATTTTATTAACTTTGCTTGAGTACTTACTTTTTGAGTTAGCTTCATTAATACGTATTTTTCCCACTTAGCCTATAATTATGGACAACGTTTTAACATATTCCTGTCACTGTTATTTACATAGCAGGTCGTGATATTCGAACTCGTAGGGGGTAGGTACCATAACTAAAAAGTAAAAATTAAAACTTTTTACTAAAAAACCAACCGACTTCCAAAAAAGTCGGTGGCAAAAACAAAAATTCAAAACCAAAACTTCCGAAATTAAAGTTATTTTTCACTTTGTAGTGTTTTTTTTGGAAGTCGGTTGGTTTTGAAGTATCAAAATACAAATTTCACTATCCTTCTATTTTGCTAAAACTTCATAGCTCTACAACTAAAACGATATCTACGAAATTGCGTCTACTAAATTACACGTCATAAGTTATTCTAAAGCCTTCGCACTTCGCTTCACGCTATCTGCCTTTTGGAAGTAGGCAGAATATTTGGATAATGCTGGGTACAGACAACACTAGCGTAAGGCTAGCTTAAAACAAATTAATATTGTCATCATTGAGGGCATTGACAAGAATTTGGGACATACTTAGATACAGTATTTATTTATGTTTACCTTAGCACTGAAATTGATATCCTAAATTAGTGCTAATTTCATCAATGGAACTGAACGCGATCAGCACATCTAAAACGAGTTCAAGAGATGTCAGTGTCAATATTCCATAGAAAATAACGACACTGACAGCTCTTAAACGTAGTTTATGTGCTGATCGCGTTCCGTTTCATTGGTGAAATTCGCCCTTAGCCAGTGCTTATAAACTCAGTTAAGGGCTTGAAAACAAGTAAATTCATTTCGTAACCGTCCAAGGCTAAAATTGTAACTTAGGCACATATCGTACTCGTCCGAAAGGGTTACCGTGGACCCTGGCAACTCTCAGGCAACTGAAGGAACACGTGTCTGACACGCCCTCCCGCTCCGTTCAGAGCGGGAGAAGTTTTTTGATTATTCCCCAAAAAAAAAAAAGGGATGTATCATAGTCAGCCTATAACGTTTCCATCGTTCCCACCGCTGGGTCAAATGACTCCTCTCTATGAGAGTTATAATAATAAATAAATAAATAAGCCTTTATTGCTGCTTCTACAAAGTTTTGTACAGTGGTTTTCTTTTATATTATACCTGTTTTTCCCTTAAATATCGACGTTCGGTGCACTTTCCTAAACAGCTTGTCCTTCGACAAAGGCCTCCTCTAAAGATTTCCATCTCTCTCTATCTCTCGCCCTCTGAATTCACTCTGGACCAGCTACTCTTTCCATCCATTGGGTATGAGAGTTACTGGGCCCTAAACTATCACACAGTCCAAGACTCAGTTGGCCGTCGTAATGGCACGCTCATTTCATGTTGATATTCGGTTGATTAAACTGGAAGGGTGGCTGTATAATAACAGCCGCTCGGGTCGATCAAAGGATAAGCTATGCTTGTCGCGGTCGGTTCCTGAATGGGCGACCATCCATTACATATCGAGACTAAGCTAAGCAGATTGATTTTTTAAACTGGAAGTAAACCTAAAAGGTTCAGCAAACCACCTCTGTGGTCTAGTGGTTAGACCACCTGTCTCAGACCCAGAGGGCCCGGTTCTGATTCCCAGTGGGGGCAAAAATTTTTGCTCGGTATGGTTGGCGGTAGGGCTTGTTTTAAGTCCGCCTGGCTAGCTACCACCATCTTATCTAAGTCTGTCGTCATAACAACAATGATAACAGCATTGTTGTGTTCCAGCAGTTAGAGGTAAGATAGCCAGTTCCTCTGTGGTTGAGGATTCCGGGTGAAGCGCGCTTCCACCTTCGGCCTGATCATCACTTACCATCAGTTGAGATTCAGGCCAAGAGCTTCACCGTTGTGGTTAAAAAAATAAAATAGGACTCTCATCGTTCCAGCTTCAAATCTTATTTAGAATACAAATATTCTGCAAACGCTCTTACTTAAGCTAATACGTGTTTGTCCTGTCTGTACTCAGCTTTAGGTAAATATTAGAGAAGATTCAGTGTAGTTTGAAGTTTATTAAGATGTAAAACAGGGCTTTTGGTATGTAAGAATAATATAGAATGTTTTTACTACATATCTGTTTAAATGCAGCTAGGTTGGAAAAGTGTAAGGATTATTTTATACACTTAAAATGAACTTTTAAAGCAAAACACATAACATAACCTTACGCCTGTGTTGGGCAGATGTATATTATAGTAAACCCACATTTTGCCAGTAATGTTGGAGTCCCATGTAATAGGGGGCGACCCTATTGCCATCAATCGGGCACAAATCCAGGCTCCGGGCTGCTACTGAGAAATTCCAGATGGAAAAAACCCAATAACACTATGCTTGACCCGGGAATCGAACCCAGGACCTCATGCTCAGCAGTAGCGTTTGCGAACTTTTTAATATTTCTTAATAAGATTAGATCCAGAATCAAATTCAATAAATACAGCTAGAAATTATATTAGTCTATTGATTTTAAAGTGTAGGTATAAAAAAAAAAATACGCTACAATTTTTATTGATGTTTGATATGGCTAGAGTCGTCAGAAGCCCGAAAGTCTGACAACCAGTCTTACCAAGGGGTATTGTATTACCCAGTTACTGGGTTGTGGAGGTCAGATAGGCAGTCGCTCCATGTAAAATACTGGTATTCAGCTGCATCCGGTTAGACTGGACGCCGACCCCAACATGATTGGGAAAAGGCTAGGCAGAATGAATGATATGGCTAGAAAGGGGGTGACTACCGAGATGACGACTAATAGAGAAGTAATGAAGAAAAAGACATGTTGCGCCGACCTCAAATAAATTGGGATAAGGGCAGGTATAGGGATGATAAATTAATAGAAGAACTAATTGTATTTAAAAAAAAAACCGCCTCTATGGTTTAGGGGTGAGTACTATGTACTATAGAGCTTCCATTTACCGGATAATTTTATGTCTTTCATTGACTTGAATGTGCCCTGGCGGCTGTGAGTATGTCATGCTCGCTCAGATGTCTCGCTGATGGTGGCGTGTGTATTGGATCATTTAGCTCCCTTCAAAATGGTTGAGCTGAATGGTGCTAATCCATGCGTCATGTTCGTGAACGGGCGCCGTCAGTTGGGGCTGGTCATCTCTTAGCTGCCATGGTTTATTTTTAATTTTTGAATTGTTTATATCTACGGACGCTTTTTATCATGCACGTCTTTCTACATTGTTCTCACATGTATACTTAAGTAATTTCAACATGAATGATGTAACGACATTTTTGTAACAATTTTTTTTATTTAAAAGAGTGTCCGTGGAGTTTCTTGCCCGTTCTTCTCCATAGGTACCTACTACGCTTTGGAATGGGCAACTAGCTTCATTTTTCTGACTGACCGACTCCTTGACAATTCAAAAGTGCCTGTAAATGGTTTAATTGAAATAAATGCTTTGAGTTTGAGTTTGAGTTTGAGTTGAGGGTTAGACCACCTTTCTCAGACCCAGAGATCTCGGTTTACATTCTCAGTGAGGGAAAAAAAATCTGCTCATTTTGTTTGGCGTGGTAGGGCTTGTTCTAAGTCCGCCTGGCTAGCTACCACCATCTTATCTAAGTCTGTCGCCATAACAACAATGTTAGCAGCATTGTTGTGTTTCGGCAGTTAGAGGTAAGATAGCCAGTTCCTCTGTAGTTGAGGATTCTCGGTGAAGCTCGCTTCCACCTTCGGCCTGATCATCATTTACTATCAGGTGCGATGCAGGCCCTGAGCTCCCACGTAGTAGAGAGAAAAAAAAAAAAATGTGTAAAGATTTCACGGTTTTCAGATTCAAGTTAAAAGTAATCTTAAAGTTAACTTACCAGTATTATTTTTGCCAGTTATCAGCCCATGACCTACACAAACCCCGTGATAAAGCTCAACAAAGTAAACATAATAATTATTACTGAAACGTTTTACAAAAGTTAGCGTAAATTCTGAGAAAAACCCTAAATTTTCCTAGGAAACGTAGTATCGCGTAAAATGATTTTTATCTTTTGTGAGGTGACGAAGGCTTGCTCTGTACTTTTATGGTTTTAATTTTACGTTATTTTACGCTTCATTACTCTAACAGCAAGTGTGATGCTTTATGATTACTGATATCCTGTCCAAAGGAAGATAAGAATAGCAAGCATGGTGATTACTGTTACTGTTAGAGTTAGGCCCAGGCCTCATTAGTGCGTTGCGTTGCGTCGCTGCAGCGGCAACGCTGCGTCGTTTAACATTATATTTTTAAGTGACATGCCACATTATGCTCTGCGTCGTCGCACGCGACGTCACACGCGGCAGACAGGGCCCGCCCAGTCCCACTTCAATTCACTAACACTTAGCAAGATCTAGTATAAACAAAAATAAATATAATTTTATTCAAAAGGCCGCAGAATAAAACCATATTTATTTTTGTTCGTAGATCATTCTAAGGCCCTTTTCTGATTTATCGGTACAGCAGCGGTGCGACATCAGCATGCTCGATATGCGCGGTACCGAAAGCTTACCGAGCACCTACCGAGCGCCTATATTTCAATTGATCCTTCCTGATTAGGTCGGTATGTGCAGGAGTGCGACACATACCGAGCTAATCAGAAAGGCTCAATTGAAAGCGCAAATTGCGCTCGGTAAGCGGTCGGCAAGCTTTCGGTACCGCGTACACCGAGTATGCTGATGTCACACCGCTGCTGTACCGACAAATCAACACTTAGGTTGGTGAATTAAGAAAATGAAGTGCCTAATCGGAAATTGCACTGATTTCTATCGATGAGTATAGGCCGTTTTTCTGCTGTAGGAAGATTAAATACGTAGGTACTATATACCTAATAATAATGATATACACCAAACAAAAAAACAGAATTCATCGAGAAACGCTCTTAACACTTAAAGGCTCGTACACACTGGCGCGGTATCGCGCCGGTCTGCACGAGCAGTAAATCTATATGTTATTCCCGTATCAGTATCGTGACGAGACTAATAAAGCGCGGTTCGCACAAGTAGCGAAGCAATCAGTACTATTGATCTAGCCAAGGGTTTATGTTACGGTTTGAGTGTGAAAAAAGGACCCTTGTAAGTTTCAAGTGTTTTTGTTGAATAAATTCAATTGCTATGCACGTGATGTATGAAAAGCGTAGTGGAAGCAATAAAAATATAGTTTTGCTAATTAAAAACGGTGCGACGTTTTTTAATTGCCCTGTTGACATTCAGTCATATTACTTTTATACTTGCAAAAAATTGTGTATCTGGAAAGTGAAAACAGTTTTATTTGATTAAGGCGAGGTTTTTTTTTTGAGTTATTTTCCTCAGTTATTGTAAATTGTTTTCTCTATTCCGCAGCAATCACATTCTTGGCACAACCGTTGCCGCCAAAATGCTTAATTTGGACGTCAATTTTTGCAATGGCCAGACGCCCCTATCTTCGTTACCAACCATAAGACGTGGTGTATCTAATACTAAATAAAATCCTCCCGACCGTTTTCGGTCAAGGTGGCCAATCTCACCGGAAATGACGTACGTGCTTTCCGAGGCACGGGGGTATCATACCTCCAACTTCCAATCTCCGGGCTGCTACTGAGAAATTACTAATGGAAAAACCCAATAACACTTTGCTCGACCTGGGAATCGAATCCAGGACCCAACGCTCCTGCTCACGAAAACTATTCCAACGGTGCAGGATCTTTATACTACAATATTAGGAAATTATGAAGAATGAGTTCCTCGGCTACTGGAATTACTGAAAATGGGGTCCAGGGAATTTGTAATAAAAAAATCTAGCACCTAAGGCTCATATGAATGTTACTAGTTTTTTTTTTTTAATATTGTACCATGTTTTTTTTCTGCACTGAATAAAGTTTTTTATTAATAAATACTTCGAATTTATACCGACATCTCTATGGCCCAGTTTTCTCTGTGGTACGCACTTAAAACCATATCCAATCCATTTTGTTAACAACCTGCAGATAATTTAAACTCAAATCAAATATTAAATTAACTATGATATCCAAAACTGGATTGGATTGATACTTTGTTTACAGGCACAGGTAAATACAATTTGATTTGTAAAGGCTTATGCAAAATAACAATATAGTATTTTGGTAAACCTACCTAAACATTTATCTTGATCGTAAACACATTTACAGTCTAAGTGGTACATACTAAAAAAAATCCCATTGAACCAATTTAAATTTATTTTCTGTCTGAGATGGCTCGCAGAATAGATGGCCAATTGAGCCGAAAGGTTATGGAGTGGCCAACGCGTTCCGGAAGACGTAGCGTTGGAAAGTCATCGGTCCACCTTGGGGCCTTCCCCGGCTGTAGCAACCCGGTGGATGCGAGAAATAACAAAACCGAATAGTGGCCTATGTCCAGCAGAGGACGTCTTTCGTCTGAAATTATGATGATGGCTGTCTAAAAAACAAAATACACTGTCTAAAGTTCTAAACCACCGAAGGCGGATACGTAAATTTTTTAAGATAATAAATGTTCCTGAAAGGGTGTTCCGAAAAGTTTTGTTAAAATAAAATGAGGCTGCCCTGTGTTAGGGAGGGAGAGTTTATACGCGAAAAATTTCGTGGACAACAACAACTAAGTAAATAACAAAAAAACTCAGAAAACAGAAACCCGACACAATAATAAAACTGACTATCCACTTTATTTACTATCAAACTTTTAAAACTTACGCCGTCTGCGCAAAAGAAACTCCGAAGCTATTTATCTTAGCTTATAACTTCCAACTCAGACATTTCACTAACTTCCTTACATGACACTTTTGACGTAACACTATCAACCCTCTATGGTCGGCAAAAAAAGTTTCGGATATTTTCACAGCAATATCCGACCGCGGAATATCCGATTTTATGATAGGTATATTTAGGGATGTAACAATAGTATGTATCGCTACGTATTGTATTTTAGGTAACTAAGGGTGGGAATCGTCGGGCATTGGACCAATATTGATTTAGGTTGTACCAGGTAGGTATTCAATACGTCCAGTTTGTATGAAGATTTTGCAAGGGTCGTTGAAAATGGGTTTATGAGATTTTGATCGTCATATTATGCGTATGTCGCGCTGAATCGGCTCTTGGGTAGATACTGGAATGCCTGGAAGATGAAGCATTGGTCTTGATTATCATACGAATTGATAATCATGCTTTTCAGGTCATAGTTAGGGCCCGTAGAAAACAACGATTTTACGTACGCGTCCTTACCTTATCCGCAGCTGAAAGGATGAGTACGCGTCTCATACAAAATCGTTGTTTTCTATGGGCAAACGCTGAATAGAGCTGAATAAGTGTGAGTAGTACCTTATTCAGACATGTTCAGTTCGATTGAGAACTGAGTCTGAAACAAAGTTGCTGAAATCAATCTGCCTAGCCTTTTCCCAACTGTGTTGGGGTCGGCTTCCAGTCTAACCGGATGCAGCTGAATACCAGTATATTACATCGAGCATCTAACACTACCTATCTGACTTCCACAGCCCAGTTACAGTTACTGGGTAATACCATACCACTTGGTAAGTCTGGTTGTCAGACTTTCGGGCTTCTGACGACTTTAACGACTGTCAAAGATCCACGAATGACGTCCTTTCTGAGGCACGGCGGAGTCTCGGTAAGTAAAGATGCACATCCACGAACAAACCCTGGCAAGCGTAGCTTAACCTGATGGATCGACCCGTGCGGCTGTTATTACTTAGCCACGAGCTTCTGAAACAAAATTGCTGTGAAAAGGATTACTAAGCCTATGCTATTATTTATGATTATTGAATTGCAACACCATCCTAACTTATATTATAAATGAGAAAGTTAGTTTGCTTGTTTGTTACAATTGTTGTTCAATCGGCTGAACGGATTTGGATGAAATTTAGCACGTGGATAGACCGTGACCTTAGAGATGGACAAAAGATACCTTTTATCCCGATATTCCTACGGGATCGAGTTCATGTGGGTGAAACCGTGAAACGTGGGGCGTAGCTAGTATTATTATATTATAAAGGACTAGCTGCGCCCCGCGGTTTCACTCGTATAAGACTCCATTCCGTGGAAATATCGGGATAAAAAGTAGCTTTTTTCCTAAACCTGGGCATGGTCTACCCAAGTAAACAAACAAACAAACTTGTGGCGGCATCTACACCGCCACATACGAACTAAGCATCAAAGACCTGACGTCACAAGTCCAACATCGCGGTGTAAGAGTTTACCGAGCGATTAACATATATAAGACTATCCGACATCAATGCTTGGGCAAATGCCCGCCAGACACAACACCCGTCTGGTAGGAGGATCCTCCCTTTTCTATGGGGGATGAGAGAACTTTACACCCTGTTCCTCATACCCCTAAAAACTCATTTTCGCATTTATAATATTAGTTGTGACGGTTTTTTAGAAGAGTGGTAGCCACTACATAGTTTCTGCAATTTATTGGCGAATGACGTAACTGAAACCTTACATGAAAGTAATGTACTAGGAAATCGCTAGGAACTCTTTTGCTTGAACTAAATTAATTTATCCAAATGCTCCCATCATGATACAATAAATACAAATGGATACATTCAAAACATTGGGTCAGGTTCAACACCCATTTGAACGAACAATTGTAATGTCACACGACCTCAATGATCAAAGACAGTGGATACAGCCGGATATTCGGAAATAAAATTATATGGAAGCGTTTCTGAAGAAACAATTGCCGATCTCAGAGGAGTGTATTGTTTCGTGTTATCTTTTGTTATAGAAATATACTTACATAAAGGCAGATATATTCAACTTACAAATACAAGCGGTATTAGGTTTCAGGTAAGACTGAACGATTATGTATGTGTTATAATTTAGCAACGAATTGATTTTTAGATCTATCATTATTTTCATTCTCCTGCCCCTGAATTTAGAATTAACATAGTACATAGATAGATAGAGAGCTCGTGGCTTAGTAATAACAGCCGCACGGGTCGATCCATCAGGTAAACCTACGCTTTTTGGGGCTGGTCCGTGGATGGGTGACCATCTTTACATACTGATACTCCTCCATGCCTCGGAAAGCACGTTAAGCCGTTGGCCCTGCTGTTATAAGTGGATCCTTGACAGTCGTTACGGGTCGTCAGAAGCCCGAAAGTCTGAAAACCAGCCTTACCAAGGGGTATAGTATATATAGTACCCATTTACTGGAATATGAAGGTCAGATAGGCAGTGGCTCCATCTAAAATACTGGTATTCAGCTGCATCTGATTAGATTATTGAACCTTTTCAAACAGTTTTGGTATTTTGAACCTTATTCCGGCTCAGATAAAGTTCTTAATACAAAATTTTGTGTGCTGCGCTTGGCCAACAGTGAATTAATTACTTTAATTTAATTTATGAAATGTTTCAAAAAAACACTGTTATTTCATAGTTTTAAGTTTTTACTTCGATCGGCAGTCCCCCATGACTGTTTTTTTTCTAAAACTCGTATAAAAGCCATATTCATAGTCGGGTAGGTACCTACCTACTGTATACGTATAGAGGCGTTCGTGGGAAATATTGAAACACAACTGAAAAAGAACATTTTGGGAAAGGCTTTGTAGACAGTTATCTTTAATTGGATTCGTTTGGTAACAAGTGTGGTTGTTGTATCGTGTGGTAAGCAAAATGGAAGCAAACAAAACTGCGAAATTGCGAATGTCTGCCTACAATGTTATTGGAACAAAGAAACAAATCGAAATAATCTTTGTGAGTACAGATTTCTTTCAATTTCTTTTAGTGTTGATATGTAGTTTTTTTTTCTATTTAACCCTATCACAGAATGATTAAAATATTTCAGACTAGCTGCCCGCCCCGGCTTCGCAAGGGTGGTACCAAGTACTTATCCACGGCATACCTACCTACCCTACCTATCTACCTACCTACATACAGCAATTTTTCCATATTTTATCACCGCTTAAACCTTCCCTGGACTTCCACAAATACATATGTCAAAACAAATATTACCAAAATCGGTCCAGCCGTTCTCGAGTTTTAGCGAGACTAACGAAAAGCAATTAATTTTTAGGGTTCCGTAGTCAACAAGGAACCCTTATAGTTTCACCATGTCCGCCTGTCTGTCTGTCAGTATGTATGTATACTCTTGGCGAAGGATAGATGCAATTGAAGCATAGATGATGACTCCAAAAAAAAAAAATTTTTTGATTCAAAACTTCTAACCCAGTATCACAAGTCACCAAAAAAAATATTGCAGACGCATTACCAAAAAAAAATCTTCTGTGAGAATTAACATCGTCTTACGAATTGTAGAAAAAAAACTGAAATACAATGTAAATATTCAGAGGATGGGTTTAATTAAGTCGACAAAGGTCCCCCCCCCCCTTCCCGAGTTACAATTTCTGTTATTGTCAAGTTGGTACAGCGGTTTTTCACCTCTGAATTTCACGAATCTCACTAGTATAAGAATAAAAATAATTTATTATTACATTCGAATGCGTTGATTCCTGAAACTCACACTAGGATTCTCTGTGTCGTGAGATCCAGGCTCCTTCGTTCCGTTTACATTTATTGCTATACATGTAACAGCAGATAAATATACGTTACAATCAATTTCTTAATTTCATTATAATCTACTAAAAAAGGAATATAAATAAAAAACTAATACACAAAGAAAACTAATACTAATACACAAATAAAACAGTAGATAAGCAAGTATGTAGGTTTTTTTTGTGTGATTGCGATATGTGGGTGCATGAATTAAGATAGTTGTGTTGGTGTTGAGAGTGTGTCTGAATGTTATACCTGAGGATATACAAGGTGTTTTTTTTAATATCCTGTAACTCTTGGGTATGAATGAGACCATATCAAAGAATCAACTGGCTTAAGAATTATTTTTCAACTATTTTTTTTTTTTTTCATTTTTCATACATAATAATACGACAAAGTCACAATTATTCACACCCTTACCTACGTGAAATATGACAACGTCGCATTTTCTTACCTTTAAATTAGAATGATTGGTTTGAATGAAAATTATTTACTCGTACTTATCAATGAAACTTAGCTATACACATCGAGAGTATAGTGTTATGTTATCTTCGAAACTATGTGTTTTTGGACCACATATTCTAGGACTTTTTGTATTATTTTTACTTATAGAATATAACCCTAGAATTATGGGATATAAAAAAAAACACGTTGTATATAATTATAATATGGATGTTTGTGATATAGAATAATAAGTATAAGTATAAATAGATAGATATTTATCAGCACATATCAAAGCGCTTGTTCTGTCGCAGTAAATTGTTCTCAGTTTCCTTCGAAGGAGATTTTTCATTTCATTTTGTTAATTCATCTTTTTCGTTACGTAGCGTTCCTTAATTTCTTTTGGGGAGACGATAGTGAAAAACTATTTTTTGTCATCGAATTGAAATGGGTATATTGATGCGTAAAACGTAAAACCGAATTCTAATTTAGTTTTTTGAAATGGAAATTATTGACCATAATTTTACAACAGCTCACAGGCATTTTTGCAATGCGAACAATGATTAAATTATCAAAATCCATTTTGTATGTACTTCTTTTATGCCTAGACTTTCGTGATTGTAACAGTTTATCAAGGATTTTGAGACTTACAATAGTTAATAAAACTCAAACTTAAACCATTTATTGCAAACAAACTGGCACGTTTGAATTATCAAGGGGTCGGTTAGTCAGAAAGATGAAGTTTCCCATTCAAAAGTAAACTAGGTACATAAAGAGAAGAACGGGCAAGAATCTGACACTCTTTTAAGTCAAAATACGGCTACAAAATATTGGTTACATCATCCATTTTGAAATTATACATGTGAGGACGATGCAGAACGTTAAAAGCGTACGTAATAATTGTTAAGAGATGGAAATACGTCATGGAAGATTATTTAGGTTAAATATTTCACGTAAGTGAAATCGTGGGCATAGCCTGCCCACTTAGCATACTTTTCAATCAAAATTAAAAGGTTATTGATTATCCATTCAAATTAGGCTGAGAATCACTTATTGAACGTCAAAATTACATAAGACGGCCCCTAAAACGCACGCCTTTCACCACTTCCTAGTGCTTTAGCTGGGAAGAAGTGGCGCAATTTTCATATAGGTAACATCTCAAATAACAGTTCTGTATATAACATTGATATTCCGGTACCAGAAATACTTGTATAGTCTACGCAAACCTAGTTTGGAAAACTTTGGATGAATAAACAAATAGAAAAGTTTTTGTTTTATCCTAAATTTCCCTTGGGGTCGCGAAATCGCGGGGAAAAACTAGTATTCAATTGGGAAAATTGAGAATACTTTTAACTGTTATAGATATCCTGATAGAATATTGGTATATATTACAGAGTTACAGAGGTTTTGATGTCTAAGCCTTAAAGAAAATGATTGGGAGATTGGTTTTGATGTACGGTGGTATTGCAGTGTTAAAGCTTAGCGATGGCCGTCAAAAACCTCATAAGAGCAAACAAACTAAAGACCGGCTTATAAATCTTTAATTTTCACCAGTATTTGACATTTAGGCCGCTGCGTTAAGCGGGTGCACGGAGCCGCCACGCCGCTTGAGTCTCAACTATTTCAATGCTCTCGAGGTGTCTGTGGATGATATTTTAACATTTTCCTGTCACTGTTATTTACATAGCAGGTCGTGATATTCGAGTTTGTGGGGGGTAGGTACCACAACTAAAAAGTGAAAAAACCAACCGACTTCCAAAAGAAAACACTACAAAGTGAAAAATAACTTTAATTTCGGAAGTCGGTGGCAAAAAACGAAAATTCTAAACCAAAGACACCGACTTTTTTTTTTGGAAGTCGGTTGTTTTTTTTTGTAAAAAGTTTTTATTATTATTATGCTTCTTTTTTCTCATGGCGGTAGACAGAAACTATAGATGCCAAGTACATATTATTATTTTTGTTTTAGCTACAGTTAGTTATACACGCGCTTCGGTTGCGAGTAGTTATGTAGCGCAAGGTTTATTTAATTCCTTGTTTCCAATTGATGATAAACAAATCTCAACTTGAAACAAGTGTAAATTAAGTTGATTTTAGAATGACTAGTCCTATTATTAAAAATATATATATTTTTTTAGTTTTATCGCAAACTAAACTTTATGTGTGGGTATTAAAGTTATTTTACCGAAAACTGTTGTTTGGAAACTATTAATCGTGAACACAGATTTGTTACTAGGTACAGAATTTCTTCATGTTTATTTTTGATTTGTGTAAGTATTACTGGCCTTTTAAATCTGTTGCTCTTGTCCTTGATTAAAGTCTGTGAAATCACTGCTATTGATTTATATAACTTTGAAGGCAGAATAACAACTGAAAAGCTTCTTTGGGCAGAAATAGCCATTATGATAGAGATTTTAAGATGAAATCTTAAAAAAAAATATTATCTACTAATTAAAAATGTGAATTTTACTGCATAGAAAAGAATTGAAAGCCTGGCATGAAACAGCCATTCCGTTAAAACACCAAGTGTTTACCTTGTTTGTTTTCAAAACCAAGTCATGAAATACAAGTAGGTACCTAATTTAAACAAACGACTTAAGTGCGAACAAACATAAAATCCCCCAGCGTTTTTGTGTAAAGATTTTTTATAATAAAGATCTTAGGGAAGTTTCGCGTAGGTTCGCTTCAATGATTCATTCTCATTTTAGGTACCGGCCATGATGAACTCAACGCCCTTCGTTCCTTTTAGGATTTTATTTAGATTTTTCTTTTGGAGATCTCACATCTTAAAAGATTGTGGGTATTTTTTGTGGAATTTGTAGGTTTTCTTTTGTTTTTTGTATTTACAAAAATCAGCAAAAAAATGATAAAGGGAGGAAGCCTGGACTTGATATAATTAAATCGATCATTCTCTCTTCTTGGGATAGTGTAAACCCTACGTTATATCGCGACATTTTTTCTCATAATACATACATACATACATAAACACACGCCTTTTTCCCATGGGGGTAGGCAGAAACTACAGAACGCCACCTGCTACGATCCTAACAAACTGCTTTTACCTCGTTAACGCATACATCTGGTCATACACGCACGCCGGTTGCGAGTACTACGCACCTGACCTTTCTGAAGAACATCCCCAATAAGGTCACTATATGTCCTAGGGCGTCTCCCGCCGTTTTCACTCACATTTTTTTTTTCTCATAATCGCGTTATGCTACCTAAATAATAATGTAAGTGCGACTTACGAGCACTGAATAATACACCACACTCGCATTTTAATAAAAAAAAATTTTTTGCTGCAATGTTCCAAGTCTTTTCTTAAATGTACTGAATAATTTTAAGTGGATTGGTAACACGATTTATTAAAGATTTAAAAATCACAAGAATTTTATTTGCCGTTCGCCTTTACTCCTGTCACTGTTAATCAGTCTGTCTGTCAGATGTCATTATCATAATATGTAAATAAAAATGTAAATAATAACATTCAGTAGGTGCAAAAGTAGAAATCCCATATCTACTTGTGCCACTGAATTATTTAGCATCTGTTGTTTTAGGGTTAAGACGAAAGAGGTTGGTTGAATATTTGAATAAAACCTCTTCGAAGTGCTTTCAATCAACAAAACACTACACACTTTGTTGTTAATAAAAAGGTGGTTCTTGGACTTTGGCTATTGCCCACAAAAAGGAACCAGTATTGTATTGTTATTCTGTCTAATCATTATTGTTATTCAGGGTGACTTGTAATTTCACGTATTCCTTCCACGACGTGAGTGTGTGACCCATTCGTAACAATTAATTGCAAAAATTCATGGGTGGTCAATGAATTTTCACGCGATATTTATGTATTTTTGGAAATTTCCCAGAATTTGTCACTAAATATCACTTTTCTCTAAACCTCCGATGATGGGGGTGGAAATGGATCACGTTCTGGAAGGAATATGCCAAATAAAAAAACATCAAACATCCTGTATATATATATTTTATTGTTAGTATTATCTTAATAATTTACGTTCATGATACGAGGGAACGCAAAATCGATATTTTTTTTTGTAAATAAAATATCTGTTATTTTCTTCTATGTCTAAGGTTTAAGTAACAATGTCACCATAACTTAATCGCGAGTCCTCGCAAACTTTTCTCCGGGTAAATTAATAGGTTGTTACAGAGCCGTAACTTTGAAATTTTATTCCTTTGGTAATCCGAGTCTGCAAGTTTTAACGACTGAGTCCTTTGCTATTATACCAGCGTCCTTAATAAAATCACTTAAATGTACGCCTTTTAATGTTATAGCATATCGCATCGTCTATACTTATAGACGATGCGATATTAAAACAAAACCTCATTTTTCTGTCAATTTCGATCAGACGTTTTTTAAACACTTTTGGAAATCAATATTTTTTACGGAAAGAAAATTCTTAATTATATATGTAATTTACATTTATTTTGGTAGGAAGTACCTACCAAAATAAGTACTATAATGAAACTCATATACCAAATTAAAACCTTTATTTGACAATTATTTTAAGTTGTTACTCGTTCCTTTCATTGAAACAAATATAAAAACTTAACCCTTCTGTAATTTAAGTTGATTACAGAATGAGTACTACAGTAGACCGCTATTATTTTCATAATTCGTGATTGGCTGTGCTCGTGGGCGATAGGCCATGTCAGAAGACCGCTATTATTTTCATAATTCGTGATTGGCTGTGCTCGTGGGCGATATGCCATCTGTTATAGCAAAATATTAATAGATAGGGTACTGTCTGTTTTTATAATCTCTGTTTTATGCAAACAGGTTATCTTAAAATACCCTTCATTTTTGTACATGTCTATTCATGACATTATCTCACCGCCTGTATCTGGCCAACAGCCTGATACCACCATTGGTTTCATGTTTTCCCGTAAATTATGCTACCTTAATCAAAATAATGATTCCATTAATTACGACAGGTAAACCACAAAAAGGGGTCTGCTAAAAAGCTAAATTTAATAAATGAATTCCATTTGCAGATAATTATGTTTCGAAAGAGGTAAAAAATAAAAATCAGGGCGAATTTTATCAATGGAACAGAACGCGATGAGCACATCTAAACCGCGTTGAAGAACTGTCAGGGTCATCATTGTTGTGGAATATTGATACCGACCGCTCTTGAATGAGGTTCCATCCATAAATACTACTTTTGCTTTGTTTACGTTCTTATATCAGCAACCTAATTGCGAAATGCACGATCAATCAGAATCTGGATCGGTTTGAAACAGATTGCTAATCCATTGCATATTAAGTTCTGTTCTGCTCATAAGCTCATGCTCAGTAATCTACTCAAAAACGTAAATAACGCAATGCATGTTGTTGAACTGTCAAAACGAAACAGATTCGTCTGAATCGTTTACAAAAATATGTTTAGGTACGCAATTAGATAGCTGGTACTCGCAACCCACGTTCATGTGTAGGTACATGAACGTGGGTTGCGAGTACTATGCACCTGACCTTTCTGAGGAAAATCACCAATAAGGTCAGTGTACATATGTCAGTGAACATTCATCATAATGAAATTGTAATCATCAGCAGGCTTTAGTAGTCCATCTAACTGTACATTGCTCACTGCCTCGTTGGTCTAGTGGTCGCTAGTGCTACTGGTGAGCATGAGGTCCCGGGCTCGATTCCCAGATCGGTCAAAGTGTTATTGGGATCTTCTATCTGAATTTTCTCAGTAGCAGCCCGGAGTCTGGATTTGTGCCCGGTTGATGGCAATAGGCTCGCCCCCTATTACATGGGACTTAAACATAACTGATATAATGTGGTACCTAAAGTACACCTCTGCGCAACTCTTCGGGGAAACAAGGCGTGATGCTAGAAAAAGGCCTTTCCATTGTACGCCTCAGATCTCGATCCTGGTCTACTGTCATAAAATCATAATTTTTTACAGCTTAAAGAAAAATGTATAAGCAAAAACATTCCCTACTTTATGAAAATGTTTACGAATTTACAAGCGAGCTATGTGCGTTTCTCACAAGAATTATGAGTGTTCTTGGTGTAAGAGTTTTTTTTATATCGCAATTGGACGGCCACCGGGTCCAAATGTTATATTTTTGAGCCTTCTATAAAAAGGAAAATTGTTTGCAACACAGTGTAGCTAATTCCAGTTGGTCCACTAATTTTTTCGTTTTTTTTTACTACAATTTCGAAATTTTAAACAAATTGCTTTAAGTAAATCGAATCAAAGCATAGGTACGCTAATTAAGCTTAGCTTTTAGGGTTAAATAAAGTTGCGTTTTCAAACTGTCATAAAAATACTTTGGCAGTCTGCGTATGTTTTTTGTATGTTCATAATTATGTTAATCTTGAAAACATCAATTTAAAAGTTTTGGTTTAACTTTTGCATATTTAGTGACTATGTTATTTTTACCCTCTTGTACGGTTTAGGGTCGCCCGTATCCCCAATGTCAAAACGTCAGATTTGTCCATTTTGTCTGTTATTTGTATTATAAATAGTGTTTACTTTCGTGGAATAGGTTTATAATTAAAGTCTATGAACGAACGATGACATAAAACTCGATTTTATTTTGTTTTAGTTAATTTCGGTAGTTAGGTAGTTTCTTTAACGTTAAATAATATCAATTTAAAATAAAAAAAATAATTGATAAAAATATTTTCAATATTTTTCAATAATTTTTTTCTTTACGGTAATGGGGAAAAAGCCCCCTCCTCGTGACTTTACATTAAAATTAACAATAAATTACGAAAATAACATTTAGTTATATAGTTTTATTGTGTTAGCTTATTTTATACCGATTCCAACTACGTAAGTATTATAAATAGCTCCCATACGAAACTTTACAGATATAGTCGTTTTAATCTCAAGTGGTCTGCTGCGTGGGTGGCCCGGCGACCACCCACGCGCAGTTTGACAGCTAAGGGTTTTGCGCCGGCGCGCGCGCGACAGTCAAGAGGGTATACGCCTGGCTTAGGCCAAAATCTATAAACGTTACCAAGCACTTACTTTACATGTCTATGTCAAAGCACGACCTAAGTAACGCTTATAGATCTCGGCCTCTCAGCGTTCAGCTTGGCCACTTACCTAGCTAAGCGTGCAATTTTTTCACCACAGTCTGTGCTAAAACATAGGTACAGCTCGTCCCGTCCCAAGTTTTTTTGTTCAACAGCCAAACAGTAATATTGTCCCACTGATGATTTTACACTGTGCCACCATTTTTTTATTATTCCCCTTTAATGATACATAAACAAACACTTTTGTCAAATGTTTACCCCAACAATAAGTTTAATAACAACGCTTAACAGAGATCGTCAACCTTTGGGCTCTAACTAATGCGAGTACATTTTGGAAATGGTTCTTTTAGGAATATTTTTTACACGCTCCAGTGCATTTTGGTCATGATTCATGTAAGTAAGTTCATTTATTCATTCGTTGAACTCAATGAAATATTATGGCTTTTTTCTGCTGTACATATAAATCTGCATTTGAACTTTGAACTAGGCAATATTTTTTACACATATTAGCCAATTTTTTTTCTGTGTCTAGTTTTTTTTTTTGTGATTACCATAAGTTGTGGTCGTTTGTGCTATTATTTATTTATTTATCATCATAATACACACACTAAGTTGCTATACGACAAACTATGAATGTAAAAGGTATCATTTTCATTACACTTAATTTCAGGGAAAAAAACCATTCATTTTCACCGAGCTGTAGTATCTTCTGAAAGTGTCTGCTAAAATGTAATTAGTGAATAAAATTTACTACATTCATATCTTCTAGTAGTCGTTAAGCAGTATTCAAGAGAAATTAAGGGAAGGCAAAATTGCAAGAAAAAGAAAAACGAACATCAACTTTTGCCGCTGACTGTACTTCAAGTAAAGTTAGGGGCAAAAGTTCATGTTCATATTTTAGTAGTCCAAGATCATAATAATCTTAAGCATGAAAACAATAGACTATTACAATAGAATTAATTTTATCGTATTTTTACCAAAATGTTGTCTATAAACTTGCTTTCATTAACATGAAAGTAACCAAGACAGTATAGTGTAAAGAATAATATTTAAAAATAATTGGCAATAGGTAGGTAAGGTAAGGTAAAATAGGCATAATTTATGTAAAGTAAAAAATACATAATTTGCAATAATCGGTGCTATATATATATATAGCACCTATGCTATATATTTCTTGATAATGACACTAATAACTAGTAATAAAGATTTCACACCTATTAACATTTATTATTTCCTTATTCATAATAAATTACTTTTGCAACTCCAAAACATCACTTTTGATGCTGATTCTACTTCTTAACTCTCTACGTAACATTTTATTTTCCTTCTTCAAAGTGCTCTAAGACGAGCAGAATTGTGAATATAGACAGAATACAGACAAAAAGACAAACACAAACATTTTGGTGACACAATCAGAATTCATTGAATTACTTTTGCAACTCAAAAACATCAATTCTAATGCCGTCCCACCCTACTTCTGTAACTCACTAGGTACGTAACATTTTATTTTCCTACTTCAAAATGCTGTAAGACGAGCAGTATTGTGAATTAAATACAGAAAAAAAGGAATACAAACATTTTAGTGACACAATCAGAATTCATTGACAACACCATTTATTATTTTCATAAATTACTTTTGCAACTCAAAAACATAACTTCTGATGCCATCCGACCCTACTTCTGTAACTCACTAGTTAGGTACGTAACATTTTATTTTCCTACTTCAAAGTGCTCTAAGACGAGCAGAATAAAATTGTGAATTAAATAAAGAAAAAAAGGAACATAAACATTTTGGTGACACAATCAGAATCAATTGACAGCGTCATTAAGAACTGCGAAGATCGAATATCCGTTGTACAGAGCCTGGAAAATAAAAATGAATTATTTTTTTGTAGGACTTGTTTATCTTGTAAGACTTTTGCGCGGCTAGAGGGCAGATATATTATAATATATTTTCTGTAAGTCACACCTTTTTTTCGTTTAAATAAACTGTTATTTATAATTAATGAAAGGCAGTCAATACGTATTATATAACATCACGATACTAACTGCCAACTATGCGGATATGCCTATAAAATATAGACAATTTCAGAACGACAGTGGATATTAAGTTAATTAAAGGGAACATTATTTATTCAAATATCACTATTTAGCTTCAGGTCACAGGCATAATCAGCCTATAATGTTCCCACCGCTGGGACACAGGCCTCCTCTCTGGTGGGCTGTAATCCACCACGCGGGCCCAGTGCGGATTGGTAGATGTCACATGTCTTCGAATTTTTGATTCCAGTACATGCCGATTTCCTCACGATGTTATCCTTCACCGTTTTGAGAGTAGTGTTGATGAAATTAAAAGAGTGTCCGTGGAGTTTCTTGCCCGTTCTTCTTCATAGGTACCTACTACGCTTTGGAATGGGCAACTAGCTTCATATTATCTGACTGACCGACTCCTTGACAATTCAAAAGTGCCTGTAAACGGTTTAATTGAAATAAATGCTTTGAGTTTGATTTTGAATTATTTAGACAAAGTAAAGCGCCTGCCTGGGTGGAACCTATGACCCACAACTCGTAAATGGGGCTGTTATCACTGGTCCAACACTGGTCTCTTCTCACAAGCTTCAGACTACATTAAATTCCAGCGAATCCAACAAAATAAATCGTCTCAATAGGATTACGCAAACCCAATGCTTGATGTCAGTCACATTATTATATCCATCACTTATTCTGCTCCAGTAATTTATTTCAAAAGTACTTCACAAAATTAATTTAAAGCCATATTTATAAAAACCATAAATTATATTTAGAAAAGTACGGTTTATTTTACGAATGCCTCATTAGGGACCTACTCAAATAGAACTCGGCCCCGTTCGCTCTAAGGCAATTATTTAGAAACGGAACGGGTATCCGATTTTCTGCTTTTTATTTATATATTTTTCCTGCATTCAGCAGAAAGTAGGCTAATAGGTATTTCTAGGCTGTTCGTCGGTGCCTTATACACAAGGTGGAGACGACGGTACAACAAATACAATAAATTGAACTGCGTATATATCTATCTAATGACGTTCCCAGTCTGCATACTGAAATTCTCCAATAGTTTTGTAAAATACAAAAATTCAAAAAACATTTAATGCAGACTAATTTAGTCCATAAAAAAAACAAATATGACAACATCGCAGTTTGATTGTTTTGAATGAAAATGATTTACTCGTACTTATCTATGAAACTTAAATACACACATCGAGAGTCTAGTGTTATGTTATCTTCGAAACGATGTATTTTTGGACCACTTGTTCTAGGAATTTTTGTTTTATTTTTACTTATAGCATATAACCTTAGAGTATAGGCCATCAAAACTAACGCGTTTTTAACTACGCCCAGAAGTAGTAGGGTAATATCGTAATTTTCATCGCAAACGAAATGGGAAATTCGCCTCTATACGAAATATTTTCAGTCAGAGGATCGTTTCAGGGTTTTTTTCTAAGGAAAGGGCGAGGCTTGATGTAATTGCTCTCGGAAATTAAATAACCTTTACCTGGCTAAAAGTCTGTATAGACAGCAGTGCCATACCACCAGCACTGAGCTTCAAGGGTCTTTGAGCAGCAACGATTAGAATTAACAGGTCCTTTTGCAGGTCGACTGGCCACGAGGTCCATGTTGATTCATAGGCTGCTAGGGCGATGCCTTGACTCTGAGGAAATTACAAGTTTATTTTTTTCATAATACTGATTCATCTTTTAAACCCAATTATTCACATTGGAGTCGTATTTGCGACCATATATAACACGGTAGTAGTAAAATACTATGTGAAATATAAGTGTACTACGACTTTTAAATATCGGTGCCTTAAACCGTTTGTCCACCGCCACGTCAACGGGACCACAACTGGTTGTCAACGTAATGCCGGAGCGAAGTAGCGATTCATAAGATTACTATAGCCGCACGTCCATCAACGGGACATGTGGTGCAAAAATCTCGTTTTTTGTTGGCGTCCCGTTGACGATAACTGTGGACAAACAGTGTAAGGCATAAGTGAATATGGGCGTGATCATTTTTATACCAATTTATAATATATATTTTTAGTTTGGTACCGTGTTCCCAGCAAATAATGTATCATTATCATTTTAGTCGTACATCTACTCGGTAATAAGTTCGAATACTATTGGAGACCTTTTAATGTTTAATGCTTGAGAATGGCACTTACCTATTGTTTATTTTGAAAGACGACAAAATAATCACTATTCCTATATTTCCCGAGATAAAGGATCGAATATGCGTGTAATTTCCACGGCAGTATTACCCCTACTGATTATCTTTTTTCTTTTAAAGACGGCAGAGGTATAAGCGGATTAATACGTGAACAAAGGAAGATCAAAAGAGAGTATAAAAAAAATAGAGTATGGATCTTTTCATTAAGTTGCAATTAAGAGCGTTCATTCTAATAGTTAGCAACGTCGACTTAATTAAATATTAACCTGTTTTGATTAATTAGGCAATATTACTGTATGGAAATATCGCTAACTAGACTGACCTAATTGCAATTTATTATTAATATAAATTACAATTATAACACAGAATTAGATGTTGTAACCGTTTAGGTGCCAAAAGGGCATTTAGAAAGATTCCAAATACTTTTTTTACATCTAAAACTAAATATTCAACGTTACGATATTAATTATTGTATTTCATAATTAATATTTTAGTTCACTAGTTAGCGATATTTCATATTTCCATACAGTAAACTTGCCAAATTAAATAAAACCGCAAACATTTTGACAGTTCTGTGCGACGTTCCCCATTTACAGAATGCACCCTCTTAAGTTGTATCGAGCAAAGCTATAAATAAATATAACACTTTATTCTGACGTTTCGCTTCATAGAAAAACGCTTCGTAAAGTCGTTTCTATGAAGCGTTTAGTAAAGTATTTATAGTACTTACTTGTATAATTAGCTCGTTTCCTAAGTAACAATACATGTAGGCATTTATAAGTGCAATGTTTAAGTATGCCAAGAACGTAATCAGCAGTGTTATTTGTTGAACACCAACCTGAAAGGAATGTATGTTATCTATTTCAAAATAATGCTTATGTGGTCAATATTCTTAACGATTCAGAAAAGATGTCAGAAAAGAAAAAAGAAAGAAAGAAAGAAAGAACGAAAGAAAAAAGAAAGAAAGAAAGAAGGAAAAAAAAACAGCCATTTCATAAAAAATACAAAAACAGAATACGTTGAAGTACGCGGTCGCTGGCCCACTTATTGGAGTGTCTAAAGTGTTCCTACTCCTGAACATTATATGATTATTGTTTTATCGGGATCGTTGGTCTCATGGTCGCAAGCATGATTGTGCGTGGGGTCTTGTTAGGGAGAGTTAGAGAAAGTTATTGGGTTTTACCATTAGAAATTTCTCAGTTGCAGCATGGAGTTCGGAAGTGGGCGGTGTGATACCTACCGCCTTGCCTCGAAAAGCACATAAAGCCGCTGTTCCTGCGCCTGATATCTCCCCGGTCGTATCGGGTTGCCGTCCCATCGGACATTGTGAGTAAAAGAACAGAGAGTGCGTCTATGTTTGCGCTCATAATTGTGCACTATAATATCTCCTACATACCTGGCTAATCTCCATTGAGATTGGCCACCGTGACCGAAATCGGTTGAGAGGATTTTATTTAGTATTAGGGCCGAGTCACACCGGAATGGCAGCGGCCGGCAGCAGCTGAGCATAAACTGAACTAAATAATTTTAAACTTTATCTACATACTTAAAAAGACCAGTATCGCTTGAAAAGGTCGGCTGTCGGGTGCAAGCGGCTGCCAGGGGCGACGCCGGAGGAAGCGAAACTGGTCTTTTAAGTATGTAGGTAGATAAAGTTTAAAATTATTTCACACTGAAAGTGCTCGCCGCGTCGCTGCCATTCCGGTGTGACGCGGGCCTTAAGATACGCCACGCGCCATAAGGTGCGTCTGCCCATTACAAATATCGCCCGCGTATATTGCGAGTCTCCGTTGATATGGCCGCCATGGCCGAAATTCAGGAACTATTATTGAGGACGTAAAGAACGTTACTGAAGCCGCGGTCAACGTGACCACCTACTGGACAGTTTACTAGACGAATCTAGTTAATTAGTTATCATCGATTCGAAAAGAAGAAGAAGAATTTGGCACATCGAGTTATAGAAAAAGTTTGGCTTTGTAGAGCGTTATCTCTGTCTGGCCTATAAGACAGTCTCTTTCTTAAAAAACTCAATGCGCTCAACGCCCGGGTTGATATGTTTATTAATATTCTGGCTGCCGAGAGAATGCCTTCCTGTCACCTGTCAATTGAGTACAAAATCATACGTTTTTAACGAATTTATACTTTATTTGTTCTTAATCGTGTCTAAGAGGTGTCAGGAACGTATTCTCTCAGCGGCCGGAGTTTAATAAGCGTTTATCAATGTCAGAACTGACGGTATAGACAATTGGCAATGGTTTTCAGAGCGTTTCGTATTTATTCAACGACTTTCGAAAGGATTGACTTATGCTTTTAAAATGTAGGTAATGTAGGTATGTGGGTGTATGTTTTCCCTCATTGTTATCGCTGATGGGATGTCACTTTGCCTAAATCCCCTGGTCTACGCTACAATCTAGGTTGCTAAACCAGATCTCTAAGTTTCAATTTCAGCGTATTTGGAATCGAGGTAATTGCTGACAATTGATCGCAATCCCTTTCATTTTGACAATTCAATAACATTCATTGCGTAATTTACGTTGTTGAGGAAACGATTTTTTTAAACCTATGAAGCAACGGATTAGGGATTTCCTTCAAACACGCCGATTGGGATTGAAAATGTTTTGCGAAATTAGAGTGCAGGTAAGTCGAAAAAGAGTTAAATTCCTACATAGCCTTTCTGTAAATATAAGTTTTATTGAGTCAACAGACTCACGTAGCCAAGTCAATACAACTTATACAATCCTGGGAACGAAACCTTGCTTGAATGAAGAGGAAACTTGACTCAAAATTTCCCAGAATTACGTACTGATTAATTGGTTGAACGGACTTCCAGTATTTGTATTTTCCAGCCTGTGTAGGTAAGTATAATATCTATCAAAAGCATTCCTAGAAATACACGGTTATGAAAATGTCGATATTAAAATGTTGGTGTTTTTGTTCAATTCGGTCAAACGGTATGTATGAAGCCGACGAAGATAGTTGGAAAAAGGCTAGGCTGAATGTTTTTTTTTGTAATACAAAATGGGTTTCTTGATCGCGCGTTCGTATTTCTGAAGATAGACGATGATTGCCGAAGCGCATACTTTTTATGGGCGATCTGTACCTGTTAGTGATTCAGTTGTCCAGCGCATAAGCATCTCGCTTGAAAACTGGGGCCTAAGTCTACTAATTTATAAACGTTACAATGGTCTCTCAATGGTGAGATTTTGACAGTTTTTGTATGGCAAATCTGTCAAAAACTCACCATTGAGAGACCATTGTAACGTTTATAAATTAGTAGACTTAGGCCCCTGGTGTGCCGATTCGGTTTGTGAAATGGTTATTACACGAGTTGCGTTTTACATTAGTGTTTCATGATTTTATGTCATTTGACCTGAACTTTTAAGATTTAAAAGAATTTATTTGTTATGGCATGCAAACTATTTCCTTTAAAATCAGTAGTCTAATGGGAATATAATATGGAAATATGCTTACCACAGTCACCATAACTGCATTCAAACATAATTCTACAGTAACTGCCAAGTTCTGAATTAAGAAATATTCTTTGAAGATATTTTCCATCTTCATTGAGTATCTGTAACGTAACATCGTTAGTTATAATATTATGAATTAAAAAAAACTTTAACAAGTGAAAATATTAAAGAATGTTTGATGCAATCCAATCTTGACTTAGGTAGGTATCTAGGTAGGTAATTAGTACACCTCGACATGAGCTAAATGGACCTAATTAATATCGTAAAAAAATCTAACATACTGAGCATAATCAGCCATAATGTTCCCACGGCTGGGAGACACAGGCCTACTCACGCGGGTCCGGTGCGCCGGTTTCCTTAAGATATTTTTCTTCACCGTTTTGAGAGCAGTGGTGATGAAATTATTTACACAAAGTAAAGCGGGGGCCGTAGTCGGGGCCATTGCATTGGGCCACCACTGCTCGCTGGGCCACCACTGCGCAGTGATTTAGAGAAATCCGTAGTTTTGACCGCTTTTTAAAAGCTTTATCTCAATTAAACAAAAAGCCAAAATCCTCAGAACAATTAAAATTAATCTTAACGTAAATTAATGTAGTTGTAACCCATAGATAAATAATACGCCCTTCATTTATTAGAAGCGAACGTGCGCCGTTTACAAATCGAGGGATAGATTTCTATGTACAATATCGAGGACTATTTGCTGGTGTTGAAACAGTTATTAATCCCACAATACCATTAGAAATAAATTGTGAAGGAAATACAACGCCATATTTTAAACAAATTAATCAATTTAAATTCAACTATGGAGTGACAGAATCTTTCGTTTTAAATGATATCCATGATGAAGATACAAAGGAATATACCATATTACCCCATCAAACGTATGTGTTTCTTTATAATCCTCTTGAATTTCATCCTTGTCACCATGTCAGTCTCCCTCGTATATTGCAAATTCCCTAGCTCTTTCTGCAAATGTATCAGCTGATCACATAAGTACATTATCATACTGCACACAAGACCTTGCATCGCAAAGGCCCTGCAGAGCCCAGGTAAAACGCAAAACGCAAGAATTTGCAGTGACAATATCAAGTTCATTGAACTCTCCATCGGGTCGAATGGTAACCAAGCTTCTATGGACATTGTTCCTTCGAATAGAGCCAAGAGACTAAATGCACCGACCACAGCAGCTGTCATCCCAGTTATAAGCATCACAAAATTCGCCATCAATTTCTTCCGTTCTTCAGTAACTTCGTCTCCAGAACTCTCAATTTTGTCAATGAGTTCCCTAAGTTCATCCCTCTTGATCAGAAATATGATCGTTTTAAATAAGAAGTTATATACAACCAGACATTTATCCAAATTGGAGAAGACGACAATGAGGTCATCCTTATGTTGATAAGTCCCAATGCCAGCCAATGTAAGAAAAGTAATAGTTAGGAAATGAATGAAGAATTCGTAGATTTTGTAAAGGAATTTTTGGTTTGTAGTCAATGTTTTTTCTGGCCATAACCCAACGAAAAAAAGAAACTTAATGTTGAATGAGAAGAAACCATCGTCAATCAAATAGAAACGTTCTAGTACGGAGAGCGCCATTTTGCAAATGACCACGACGATTTGTCAGTAATGACTAATGGCGCGGACACAAATGTTTTTGCTATACTGTTAGCAAGCTTTAACTGATTACTTATGAGAATTTTCTTTACTTTCATTTATTCCCGCAACATATATATGTTACTATAATACAGTTATAGCTGTACAAGGATCTTTCAGCACATAGCCAAAATCAGACCGAATGTCGCCATCTAGTTTTTCAATACATTTCACAAAATAATTACTCAAATGGTAACCATCAGCGCCACCCTATAAAAATTAAACGACTGAAGAGAGGAACACGTTTCTAATCTCAAATTCAAACTCAAACTCAAAGCATTTATTTCAATTAAACCATTTACAGGCACTTTTGAATTGTCAAGGAGTCGGTCAGTCAGAAAATATGAAGCTAGTTGCCCATTCCAAAGCGTAGAATATATAGGTGAATTGTCTAGATGGGAGATGCGTTATTGAAATTCAACCCTAAGTCTATGGCGGTTGAAGTTACTATGCGAAGTAAAGTACTTAAGTCATAGCTGTTAACTGCTAGGGTTATAATGGAATAAATCTCTCATAGTTTATGAAGAAAAAAGTCTTTTTATGCGTAATGTTGTTATCAATCTGTAAACGTTTTGTGTACGTCTTATCAAACAGCTATCTTCGGGTCGGTCCATGTTCAACAAAATGTGCCCACAGGCACCAAAGAACGTCGTACGCTTTAAGCGTAGTTTCCCTATTAAATCGTGTACGTCCATAAACTACAAGCGATTTGACATAAGTTTCACACCATGTCCCAACTTCATACACTCCAATTTGAAGTGTATGTAAACTTGCTGAACGTTCCATGTTCGGCCATTTTGGTATTTATGCAAAGTCCGCCAATATGTACCAAGCATTATGTCATGAAGTTTGCACAAATTGTGCAACTTTGGACGGCAATATCTTCAGTAATAACTGCTAATTTCCACATTCCCTGTCTCTTTCTATCTTAAACGTTAGAAAGAGAGAGGGACAAGAGTTTGTGAACTATAAATGACAAATTATGGCTGAATAATGTCATAAACATTACCCAGCCATAATTTGTCATTGAACAATTGGCTAACTAGTTTGTTAAAGGGCAGCCTAGTTTCTTAGGAATTGTTTGTAATTGTTGTATTTATCATTTATGAACAATTTATTGTTTCAAAGGGCACTGTTAAGTTACTAATGTCTGCAGGTTATGTAATATGTAGTTTATGCAACTCACTGGTATGACGCACTTTCATTTGTTTTTAGTTGTTCGTAACTTATTTTAATTTTCATTTGTTGTGCGAATCATCATTATGCTATTATTTGTGGTTGGCACAGCTGCACGTCATTTTCAAGTTAATTAAGTCACAAATACAATTTCTATCTTTCTTCATGTAGTTTTTAACCCCCGACGGAATAAGTTTAACGTGTGTATCTGTGTATTTGTCTGTTCCCTCGTAGCTCCGCTCATTTTCGATTTTAATTATATTTTTTTTGTCTGAAAGGTGTGTTGATCGAGAGTGTTCTTAGCTACAATTCAAGAAAATCGGTTCAGCCGTTTGAAGATTATCAGCTCTTTTCTAGTTGATGATTGGATGTGTGCATCTTCCACAGGTCTAATCGATTTGAAATGTAGTATTCTGTTACTTCAATGATATTAGAAGAACATAGTAACCTTGAACCGATACTGCAGCATCACCTGGAAGTGTGTCGGGGGTTATTTAAATTTTTAATTTTAAGCTGCTCTCTATAATAAATATCTACCATTAGTGCTTTGAAAGTTTCTAGCACAGAGGGAATTTCCCCTTTAACAATGATCTTAACGCTGCGTGCACTTTACAGCATCACTTCGGTTTTAGCTCGGAGGTTTTAAGTTGGCATAAAGTATGTCGGTTTAAAATCTCCCGAGCATTGCAAGCCATGCGCTCCAAGTTTGGAACAATAGCATTTTTAGAAGTATTTCAGTCCCACATGGGACGCGAATTTAAATATTCAAATCTTTTCAAGACTCGGCTTTTATGTATACTATTTTGAATTAATTGAAGAAGAAGAAAGAAAATACGTTTATTTGCGGCAAACATGACGCAATGAAAAAAAAAAGTACACGATAATAACAAGTTGGGGGAAAATATGCGTCACATCCGCGTAAATGACCATGGTTTTCAAAAAAATACAATTTTTTCCAAATGAATGAGTTCAGTGTGGGTTTCAGTGTATTATAAACCCTGATTTAAAAAAAAAACAGTTTCTTCACTTTTTTTTACACTCGTTTTAAAAAAAAATCTTCACTCTGACTTCTTCTTCGTCGTTCTTTCAATGCTGAGGATCACGACCAGATACCACTTGTCTCCAAGTTTTGCGGTCTTCTGCAATGTCTCAACTAAACATTTGAGTTTTTGTCTATATTTGGGCTGTCAATAGCTCTGGATTCTGACCTCAAGAAGTTATGTTAACAAATTGTTAGAAAATCATAGGTCATAGACCAACATAATGATTCAATTGTATTACCGAAATGGATACGGAACACTTTTTAAACTTACAAGATTTTACATACCTAACTATAGACTCCGTCATGTTTTAAGACCTGCATATACCGTTCAATACAAGGGTAAACAGTCAATATGTCACAATGGCTGCGGTTAAAGAAATGCATCGCCACTCTAAAAGCGTAGAGTGCTTTCCGAACCACTTATATTGAGAATGTGACTTGTAGCTACCATTTGTTCTCGCAATGTTCGTTATTTTTTCTTGTTCTGCCAATTTTTCCTTACTTGTATAATGTTTTGCATAACATCAGGCACAGACCTGTATTCCTCGAATGCAGAGGTGTTTAGAGCATCGATATTTCGTAAGTTATGTTTTTAAGTTACATGTGATACGGAGAGGTTTGTGGCTAAATAATAACAGCTGCACGGGTCTATCGAAGGTTAAACTTCTTTTGTTTTTGTTCTAATCCATGTAACTTTCAACCAAAATCGAATACATTTGTATCAATCAGCAATAATATAAATCGACGAAGATAATATGTCAGTTAGTTGTGAAGGTCGACGGTCGACGTTGAACCTTAATTTCGACCATCATGATCTTTTGAATTGATCTCATGAAAGAAAGAAAGAAAAAAAGAAAGAAAATACATTTATTTGACACAGACTAAAAGGCACACAATATAAAATACATCAGACAAAAGAGATAAAAATAAAACAAATAAAAAGATGTAAAGTAAGAAAATTGGCAGGGGAGTGTGCCTCACGGCTGCGGCAAAAAGGCCCATCTACATCGCCACATGCGAACTACGCATCAAAGACCTGACGTCACAAATCCTGCATCGCGCTATTTAAGTTTACCGCGCGATTAACATATGTAAGACTATCCGATATCAATCCTTGGGCAATTGCCCGGCAGACACAACACCCGTTTGGTCGGAGGATCTTCCCTTTTCTATAGAGGATGAGTGAACTTTACACCCTGTTCCTCATAAAAAAAAAATTCCTCTAAATGCTCTTACCCCTGTTTATTTGTGGCCACACGTCTTCTTTCATACGAATTTGGGCTAATAACAGCTGCACAGGTCCATCGACCAAGTTAATCTACGCTTGCCGCAGTACAGTACTTGGGTGACCATCTTTACATACCCAGACCCTTCCGTGCCTCCGAAAGCACGTTAAGCCGTTGATCCCGGCTATCATTCGTAGATCTTTGACAGTCGTTACGGGTCATCAGAAGCCCGAAAGTCTGTCAACCAGTCTTACCAAGGAGTATCGTATTACCCGTCAGAAAGTTAGTCGCTCCATGTAAAATACTGGTATTAGAAAATAGTCTGCAAATCGACAGTATGTTGAGCCTACAACGTTCTTGCACCTTAAAGTCCTAAGTAGGTTCTTTTCTGTGGGAACCTGGGCTAGTGATCCTAAATACAGGTTACTATGTAACTAAGCTAGGACGCCAGATTCAATCCTGTTATTGTTACTCTTTATTTGACTATGCGCAAATTGTAAAAGTATATTTGTTGTTAGACTGTACCACACTTTAAATAAATAATTATTATTAAAAGAAGTTCTATGTAAGCTATGATTGTGAGATCCAGTAGTAAGGGGTCGTGAACATATGCAATTTGTCTTTCGTCGAAGTATTTGTAAGTCTCTGGAGGTTTATGCACTTGCCTTATATTTTCTACACAAAATCCCTTAAAAGGCTGTCTCATGAAATTGCTTATTTGTCTTTCGCAGTAGTCGTAACACAATTGAATTTTATTGAACAATAATCAAAAATAATAGGATTTTTTTTTTTGTCTAAAAAAATCCTTTTAAGTACTGTTATATTTTTGGGCACCCATTTTCGGCAAAAAAGATACCTAAGTTTTATAATAGTAAAAAAATTGAACTGTTTCTTATTCCAAGACTTTTGCAATGTACGTTGTTCACAAGAGATAAAATGGCTTCACCAAAACTACAAAAAAATCTTATAGCATCATAAAACAATTTGTGTTTTATGATGCTATAAGATTTTTTTGTAGTTTTGGTGAAGCCATTTTATCTCTTAATAACAAGCTAATAACAGCTGCACAGGTCCATCGACCAAGTTAATCTACGCTTGCCGCAGTACAGTACTTGGGTGACCATCTTTACATACCCAGACCCTTCCGTGCCTCCGAAAGCACGTTAAGCCGTTGATCCCGGCTATCATTCGTAGATCTTTGACAGTCGTTACGGGTCATCAGAAGCCCGAAAGTCTGTCAACCAGTCTTACCAAGGAGTATCGTATTACCCGTCAGAAAGTTAGTCGCTCCATGTAAAATACTGGTATTAGAAAATAGTCTGCAAATCGACAGTATGTTGAGCCTACAACGTTCTTGCACCTTAAAGTCCTAAGTAGGTTCTTTTCTGTGGGAACCTGGGCTAGTGATCCTAAATACAGGTTACTATGTAACTAAGCTAGGACGCCAGATTCAATCCTGTTATTGTTACTCTTTATTTGACTATGCGCAAATTGTAAAAGTATATTTGTTGTTAGACTGTACCACACTTTAAATAAATAATTATTATTAAAAGAAGTTCTATGTAAGCTATGATTGTGAGATCCAGTAGTAAGGGGTCGTGAACATATGCAATTTGTCTTTCGTCGAAGTATTTGTAAGTCTCTGGAGGTTTATGCACTTGCCTTATATTTTCTACACAAAATCCCTTAAAAGGCTGTCTCATGAAATTGCTTATTTGTCTTTCGCAGTAGTCGTAACACAATTGAATTTTATTGAACAATAATCAAAAATAATAGGATTTTTTTTTTTGTCTAAAAAAATCCTTTTCAGTACTGTTATATTTTTGGGCACCCATTTTCGGCAAAAAAGATACCTAAGTTTTATAATAGTAAAAAAATTGAACTGTTTCTTATTCCAAGACTTTTGCAATGTACGTTGTTCACAAGAGATAAAATGGCTTCACCAAAACTACAAAAAAATCTTATAGCATCATAAAACACAAATCCTAGATTTAAATAAATCATCCAACAGTATATAGCAAAACATTTATTTCAGAGAACCTTTTTAGTATATCTGACGGTAAAAAAATGGTAAATATCTAAAACTAAAGTTGTTCCCTCACTGGGAGCATTTGCCTGTAATGTAAAGTTCAGAGTCGCGCTTTATGCGCAACCTGTAATGATACAATTCGAGCATTACATCAGTGAGGGAGGAGAACCGAGCATTACAGTGCGCAACCTGTTATGATACAATTCGAGCATTACAGCAGTGACGGAGGAGAACTGAGCATTACAGTGCGTAACCTGTAATGAAACAATTCGAGCATTACAGCAGTGACGGAGGACAACCGAGCATTACAGTGCGCAACCTGTAATGATACAATTCGAGCATTACGTCAGTGAGGGAGGAGAACCGAGCATTACAGTGCGCAATGTCTGTAATATTATTATAATATAATAATAATAATGTTTATTGAAAAATAAACTTAGACATAATATAAACCTATTACAAAAATATTATCTATACTTATAATAAATCTGTAGAAGTGAAAATTCTGTACATTGAAAATATCAAAAAAATAAATGGCAGGGGGTGTTACTAGACCGACACCGAACCCAAAAATGTTATTAAATTTTTTTTTGTCTGTCTGTCTGTCTATCTGTCTGTCTGTCTGTCTGTCTGTCTGTCTGTTTGTTCAGGCATCACGCAAAAACTACCGGTTCGATTACGATGAAACTTGGTATAATTATTCTTTAATATCCTGGGCACCACACTGGGTACTTTTTATCCCGGAAAAGTATCCTATCCTACGGTTGGGGGGTGTCAAAGTTTGTATGGAAGAATTTTAACGCGCTGTCCGATTAACTCGAAACTCAATATTTATACTTAAACCCAAAAATTAAGAATAACGTGTATCAAGATTTTTCGAAATTCAACCCTTAAGGGGGTAAAATAAGGGATGAAAGTTTGTAGGAAAAATCTTATTCCTTGAGGTAATAAACATGAAACTTCGCACGAATAGTTATCTAAATAAATTATAAAGTTTGTAGTTTTTTGTTTTTCTAAATTACCCCCTAAAGGGGGGTTGGGGGGTGTCAGTGTTTGTATGGAAGAATTTTAACGCGCTGTCCGATTAACTCGAAACTCAATATTTATACTTAAAACCCATGGGGATGTATGGGGTAATTTCCGACACTCACGCGGGCAAAGCCGCGGGCAGCAGCTAGTTTAACATAAATTATTTAAATATTTAATCTGAAATGTTACATTACAGGCGAATGCTCCTTAGTCAGGGAGGCAGTATTGTAACGTAATGCTGAAATTCGTATCTGTAACGTTACATTACAGGCGAATGCTCCCGGTGAGGGGCACCTTAAAATTCAAAGTGGATTTGCAAATATAATAATACGAGAATCCTAGAGAATAAATCATCCATCAATGCATTACAAAACATTCATTCCAGAAAAACTTTTCAGTAACTCTGAGGGTAAAAATCTAACAATATCCAAAACTGAAAATTCAAAATGGCGTTTATGTATACCGGATAAATACGAGGCCTAGTAGGGATGAATAGGCAGTCAACAGAGAACCTGCGCCGCATAGACAATGTAAATATGTAGTAGTTGGGTGAGGGAATTGGTAACATACAGAAATGTCTAAAGTTCGTACGTACGTACCTACATAGCAAACTGGTGAGTGATATGGAACTAGTGTTTCTTAAATATCACACAACAAAATCATTTTATTTCGGACAACTAAGAGATCCATAAATTGTTAGTAAAAGGTTTGTACTTAAATACAATTGTTATTAAAAAAACACCTAGAACAACAACAACTAAAACAGAAAAACAGTCTGTAATCTAGTGTAGTATTCATATTGTAGGTACAATTTCAACGATATTTTAGAAAGAATAGATATTTTTCTAGAAACCGAAATAGCTTCATTTTCATTTTACACAAACGAAAAACATTCCAATCGCTTTCAAATATTATTGTTTTCTTTACTAATTCCCGTTAAGTTCAGTCGGAAAAATAATATTTTAAAGAAATAATAAAAACTTTTTGGTTATGGTACCTACCCCCTACAAGTTCGAACATCACGACCTGCTATGTAAATAACAGTGACAGGAATATGTTAAAACATAGTCCAATAGGCTAAGTGGGAAAAATACGTATTAATGAAGCTAAGTCAAAAAGTACTCAAGCAAAGTTAATAAAATTTATATGGTAGGACCTTGAGAGCATACATACCCTTTAAAACAAAAAAAGAATTTTCAAAATCCGTCCACAATTGACGAAAATATCGACAGAAAAACTCAAAAAAAAAAACATACATTCGCTACGAACATTATATAACCTCCTCCTCTTTGGAAGTCGGTTAAAAATCAAATAATAAAATTGCCTTCAAGAACCTATCTTCCCTCAATAATGTCTGATAATCCTCTTAGCTTTTTAGATATAAAGCTACTAGAAAATATAAACTCAGCTGTACTACATTATTATACGCAAGCTGCCTGAGCACTCACAATTTTCCGAGATAAGGCTCAAGAAAGACGGCATATTGCTTTGCGTCCGGCACACGATAGAAAAACTATAACTGATATTATATATCAAACTAACGTGTGATGGTATTATCACAGTGTAACTTTTTACAGTGATTCAATGCCATTTGACATTTCTTATATCTTAGTACATAAAACGAAGTTATTCGATAATACAGTGGTATATAGAATAACATAATTAACAAGGGCTACACACGCGAAATAGAACATGGTGGCAAGCAAGAAAGCGAGTAAGACAGATACAAGCTAGGAGCGAACTAGCTATACATATTTTATTACAGTAAAATCCTAGTGTCAAATCAAAAAGGCGACGGATTTATAATACTGTTGGTTGCAGCTGTCATCGTAGATCTTTGACAGTCGTTACGGGTAGTCGGAAGTCCGAAAGTGTGACAACCAGTATTACTAAGGGGTATCGTATTAACCAGTTACTGGGTTGCCAGAGGTCGAATAGGCAGTCGCTCCATGTAAAATACTGGTACTCAGCTGCGACAGGATCACATCTGAAAGCCGACCCCAACAAGATGATGATGAATCTAACATTTTACCTACTTACATAATGTCCCGAACTGGCTGTTCGAAACATAAGTTCTGGGCACGACTTGTAAAAGTGCTATCGTTGAACTACTGTAAGTAGTTATACTGTGGTATTATCAGTTTGAAACTATCTGTCACAAAAAGTTATTGAACGGGTCAATATCCAGGCTTTGGGAAAAGGTTATCTTTCGTTTTAAGACATTGGATGATCAATCAATGCTTCATACTTGGCTAGAGATTTGCTGAAATGAAGGTTGTGAACGTAATTTTTGTGAGATATTTTGAGCGTAGCTTTCAGATTTCAATTGTAATCGGTTCAGTTCTGTTGTTTAGTGGTCGGACTGCCAAGTTATACGTCTCGAGTTCGAACCCAAGGCACGCACCTGTCTTTTCGGATTCATGCGCGTATAGCATAATTATCACTTGCTTCAAAAACGGTGAAGGAAAACATCGTGAGGAAACCGGCATGCGTGAGAGATATTTCTCCATGGCATGTAAGTACCAAGTTAGAGGCCCGTGGGGCTAACTAACCACACGAAAGAAAGAAAACCAGACGATGTTCTTGATGCTATTATTGTGATAGATAAAGCTGGCATTTTTATACTTTTAGCTCCATTTGCCAATATCGTATTTTCACACGTGCTTGTTATGTGTAGTCACAATGGTGTGTGACAATGGTGTCGATTCCCTTGTTCACAAACGAAACTGAATTTAAGTGCAGTTTATCTTTTTCATTAATAAAGGGACAGAAGATAAATTTTAGTTTAGTTCTGTCAAATTAATCAGCGCCTGACGCAAATTGACATAATTTTAGTAGGCAAGTTTTTAATCACGTCTAAACTTGTATGGAGTAGTGCCAGGTTTGACAGGACTAAAATAAAATTTATCTTCTGTCCTCTTCTTAATGAAATACAAACAAAAAGATGCACTGAACTTAAATTTAGTTTAGTTTGTGAACAAGGGAATCGGCACCATTATCTCTTTAGCTGGCCAAATAATATAACGGTGTATTGTCAGTTGTTATAATAGGATTTAAGTTCATCCACGTTCAGTTCCGGCTCAGGTCGTTTGTGTCATAAAATATTATTTGTACATTTATAACAACTGAATTTAAATGGGCTTATTTAAAACAGGAAATCGGAGGGTATTTGCATGGGTTATAGAGGGGATTTTCGCTATAACTAAACCCAACCATTTATTGTGAAACGTGACGTGAAAAAGTAAAAAGTTACAGCACTGGGAAGTGCGGGTTGATAGATATCACATGTCTTCAAATTTTTGGTTCTAGGACATGCCGGTCGATCGCGATGTTCTCCTTCACCGCTTTAGGAGCAGTGGTGATGCCTGGGTTCGAACCCACGCTTTAGGCCTTGTAGCTTAAACTAGTGTTTTGACCTTTCGCTAATGCTAAATTCTAACAGCGACATAGGTACAATATTTCTTATTTTATCTCTGTTTAATGAGATCGTTAGGCACAGAAGCACACATTATGCTTTTTCGGATCTCTTGTTCCTTTAATTGCTTCCATTTTTAATGTAGGTACTCGTCGTCCGTCGTATGTTACATAACGATTTTGAAGATTTGTTTGTTTTTATAGGCTGTGTTTTAAGTAGGTATGTTTATTTACTTAATTTAGGAGTCAGAGAAACAATTGAAGTTCTCGTCTTTGTAAGGATAAAGGCCTCAGCAAAGATATAAATATGTCTAAAATAGAAACATAAAACAAAAGAAAATAATATTCACAGCTTTGACTGTCTAGAAAGACAGTCAAAGATGTGAACTCGTCGAATAAAATAACGTCCAACTGTTGGCCGCTTAATGCACGCACACCAGAAAAGTACAATGACGTGGCGCGAGTGTAAGACGATGCTGTCACGCACACCAGCATAAAAAGTTGGCTTGTTTGTTTTAGGTCTATTGCTGCGCGACATTATCTAGACATCTATATATATAAAATGGTAAACTGACTGACTGACTGACTGATTGGGTGATATATCAACCCACAGCCCAAACCGCTGATCCTAGAGATATGAAACTTGGAGGGTGTGTTCTTTGTGAAGAGTAAGTATCCACTAAGAAAGGATTTTTGGGAATTACACCCCTAAAGGGGTAAAATAGGGGATGGAAGTTTATATGAAAGTCCGTCAGTTTTGAAGTTAGGATCTTCAAATTTTGTGTTTAGACTGGCGATTGAAAATTAATGTATACGTGTCTCAGCGTTTTTGATAATTCCACCACCGAAGGGTTAAAAAGGGGGATGAAGTTGAAGCGAAAAATCACTAAATTTACTATCTAGGCTTATGGTTGGAAGCTAACGCAACGTGCTTTCCGAGGCACGGACGGGTCTCTGTATGTAAAGATGGTCACCCATCCACAGACCAACCGCGGCAAGTGTAGCTTAACCTGATCGATCGACCTCTGCGGCTGTTATCCATACTAATATTATAAATTCGAAAGTAACTCTGTCTGTCTGTATGTTACCTTTTCACGCCTAAACCACTGGACGGATTTCGATAAAATTTGACAAGGAGACAGATGGCATCCCGGGGAAAAGCATAAGCTACTTTTTGTCTCAAAAATAACCCTAAGGGGGCGGATATAGGGGATGAAAGTTTGTATGGGAAACCTATCATTTCTTAAGTTAGTGCTATGAAAATTTAAATTTATGCTTTTGGTAACAAATAAAGAATTACGTATTTTACCGTTTTTAAAAATCATCCCTGAAGAGGGTAGAATGGATCCCCCATTCTACCCTCTTCAGGGATGATTTTAAAATTCACATGTAATATTGTTTTTCAGTGATTCTTTTCAAGAGATTTAAGGGTTTGAGAATATAGTGATAGTCCGTATCTTTTTTTTTTTTTTTTTTTGGGTGGGAAATCATCCAATGACTTCTCCCGCTCTGGGCGGAGCGGAAGGGCGTGTCAGACTTTTACTGACTAAAACCCACCCGGTGTTCCTTCCCTTGCCATGCCAGGGGCCACGGTTTCCCCTTAGGACTACCCGCAACCCCGGCGGGCAACGGTCCTAGCGGACCCCGTCAGTTTTGCTGACATCTCTTTGAGGCGCGCGTGGAACACAACGCGCCATCGACCCGGGCCTGGTCCTTATCGGGGGCGAGCTACCCATTGCTCACCGCCCGCAAGCCCGCGCCTACGGTGGCCGGGAATCCTCCAAGGAGTCCCGACGCCCGGGGCGTCTCCTACGGCGGCTAGGCGCGTGAGGGCGCGAACTTTGCCTCTCCCTCACGCGCTCCGCCTCCTCCTTTGCGAGCATTACTGCTTCGCAGAAGGAGGTGACGGCCTGCCATGCCCTCTCGCTCCGCACCATGGCCTGGACCAGGGCCGGACGCGAGAGGTCACTGCCGCCGATCGCCTCCACGAGGACACGGCGGTGGTCCACCCAAGCCGGGCAAACCTCCACCGTATGCTCCACCGTGTCCTCCGGACGATCCACACAATGGTGACACCCGGGCGTTTCCTCCCGCCTTATGCGAAACAGGTACCTCCCGAAACAACCGTGTCCGGTGAGGACCTGCGTCAGGCGGAAGGTGAGGACGCCGTGGCGCCTCTCTAGCCACTCCTCAAAGAGGGGACTTATCGCCGCGATTGTGGCGTGCCCACCTATAGTCCGTATCTTGAGGTTACATTTAGTATTTATTTCATTTAAATCGGTCCACCCGGTCAAAAGTTATTACTACCTGGCTTGAAACGCATGGGAGGGATGGTGGTATTGATAGCCGGAGATTTTAGACAGACTCTGCCGGTAATAACTAGGGGATCACCGGCAGATGAAATAATTGCATGTCTAAACACGTCGACATTATGGGGGCATATAAAAAAGTTTTGTTTAACTACAATTATGCGAGTACAACTGCACAATGATATAGAATCGGGGCAATATGCGGCAGCACTTCTGAAAATTGGCGATGACCGAATGGTAACAGTTGGTAACGGCATGATTACATTAATCTGAAAATTCTGTAATATTGTTCATATCAACAACGTGGATAGACGTTGTTTTTCAGATAATCTGAGCGATCTGCAAACTAATATGGAGAATAGAGAATGGTTGTGTGAAAGGACAATTTTGGCACCGGCGAATGAAACTGTGGGAAAGATTAATGAAAACATTAAGTCACATGTGGAAGGTGATGTTGTGGAGTATCTCTCGGTACTCCTACACAATGTCATAGACACCGAACAAGTAACATCACCCTGTTGAATTTCTCAACTCTTTAGAGTTATCAGGAGTGCCTTCGCATACGCTGAGGCTGAAAGTGGGTTGTTCCAGTTCTGTTAATGCGTAATCTTGATGCGCCAAGATAATGTAATGACACACGATTACAAATTACTCACCTGAGGCGGAATATTGTAAAAGCAATAATTATGTCAGGAATAGTAAAAAAAAAAAATGTTAATATTCCCCGTATTCCAATAATTCCGACAGATTTACCTTTCCAATTTAAAAAGAGTGCAGCCATTGTATGTGGCGTGCTTACGAGTATCCAGACCACAAAATCTACGTTTTAGCAAAAAATAGGAAAACCAAAAAATTTTGATAAGATATTCCAGTTTTATTCATAATTCTTTACAGATTGGGATAGACGTTGTTCACCTTTCACAGGCAAATGTGTCATATTTTTTTCATAAGACTTTCACACAGTTTCATACTTCCGTCCATACTATCCACACTAATATTATACTTACGAAAGTTACTGGCTGTCTCATGTCTGTAACCTTTCTGTAACGCCTAGATAGACCATGACATAGGTTATGGGATCTAGGATATATTTTTATCCCGGTAGGTAGAACGTTCCCGTGGGATAATTTCCGACCTCCACGCGGGCGAAGCCGCGGGCAAAAGCTAGTCTATATATATAAAATGATAAACTGACTGACTGACTGACTGACTGGGTGATATATCAACACACAGCCCAAACCGCTGGTCCTAGAGACATGAAACTTGGAGGGTGTGTTCCTTCTGACGAGCAAGTATCCACTAAGAAAGGATTTTTGGAAATTCCACCCCTAAAGGGGTAAAATAGGGGATGGAAGTTTATATGAAAGTCCGCGAGTTTTGAAGATAGGATGTTCAAATTTTGGGTTTAGGCTAACGATTGAAAATTAATGTATACGTGTCTCAGCGTTTTTGATAATTCCACCCTCGAAGGGTTAAAAAGGGGAATGAAGTTGAAAAGTCCTTAATTTTCGAAGAAAAATCACTAAGTGTACTATCTATACTTATGGTTGGAAGCTAACGCACCGGTGTTGTTAGAATTTCAACCCTTAAGGGGGTGAAAAGGGGGATGAAATTTTGTTTATTTTTAAGTTAAAATTACTAATCTTTCGGCATCAAACAACAAATCCTAATCTATAGTATCTATATCGATTCTCCCGGAAAAGGAGATGGGGGTGTTCTCCGGGGGAGGGTCCCGTGGCTAAATAATAACAGCCGCACAGGTCGATCGATCAGGTTTAGCTACACTCCCGAAAGTCTGACAACCAATCTTACCAAGGGGTATCGTATTACCCAGTAACTGCGTTGTGGAGGTCAGATAGGCAGTCGCTCCATGTAAAATATTGTAAAGTTAGAAACAGTACACGTGTATTTATATTATTTTTACTTGAATACAATATTTAGCGAATAAACAACTTCAATACAAAACTTCATCGCCCTTTTCAGACCCTTGTGGGTTGAAATTAAAAAAAAACAACGATTTACGTTGTGTTAGTATCCAACCATAAGCCTAGATAGTAAATTTTGTGATTTTTCTTCGAAAATTAAATACTTTTCAACTGCATCCCCCATTTTAACCCTTCGGGGGTGGAATTACCAAAAAAGTTGAGACGTATAAATTCATTTTCAATCGTCATCCTAAACACAAAATTTGTACGGAACGCAAAACGGACTTTCATATAAACTTCCATCCACTATTACCATACTCTATTATATTATGACGTTACCCCTTTAGGGGTAGAATTCCCAAAAATCCTTTCTTAGTGGATACTTACTCTTCACAAAGAACACACCCTCCGAGTTTCATGTCTCTAAGTCCAGCGGTTTGGGCTGTGTGTTAACATATCACCCAGTCTGTCAGTCAGTCAGTCAGTTCACCATTTTATATATAAGTAGATTTATCCTGATGTTAAAAATATTAAAGATAAAGATGGAGTAGTTATGCGACAGAGCCATTTTGACTCCAAAAAACGAATAAATGCATTCGAAGGTGAAGAAATGATTAATAATTCTGTTGACACCATGGTCGATATGGACGAGTCGGTTAATTATCCTGTAGAATTTTTGAACTCTCTTAATCCGCCGGGTCTTCTTTGTCACAGACTTATGTTGCGTGTAGGTCCTCCTGTCATATTGCTTCGAAATATACGGCCTCCAAAATTGTGCAATGGAACTAGACTCCAAGTAACAGGTCTCCGCCACAATGTTATTGACGCCAAAATACTAACTAGATCTGCCAGAGGAGAAACAATCTTCGTGCCACGTATACCATTGATACCAAATGATCTTCCGTTTGAGTTTAAAAGATTGCAGTTCTCAATCAAGGTTTGTTTCGCAATGACTATTAATAAGTCGCTGCGGGGACAAACTCTGAAAGCTGGAGTTGATTTGCGGCAAGACTGTTTCTCCCACGGCCAATTTTATGTGGCTTGCTCCCGTGTTAGCTCTCTCCAACTAGCCTGGTTGTTTTAGTGCCCGCTTCCGAATCAGTGAAAATGATTGTATATAGAGAAATACTGTGAAGAATTTAGGTAGATACCGGTCTTTTACAGTAGGTATTTCTTTACAGTATTCCTCAAGTATCACACGTAATGGAGGACAATTAGCCATGAACAAAGCTCTATATTGTTTTTGTTATAATAATTCATAATTATCTAGAAAAAAAAAAAAAAAACTACGCAGACGAAGTAACATAAAATAGTAACGAAGTCAAACCTTACATTGAATATTCGAGTCCAATGCCGCAAATATAGTTTTTAGAATTTTGGTCTATTTGTTTGTTATGTTCCGGTTTGCACAAAAACAAATGCACTGATTTGAATTCTATTTATCACACAGATAGTTTGTAACCTGGATTAACCTATAGGTTATTTTTTAATCCCGGTAGTATGTTCACGTCGGATATTTTTCGACATCCACGCGGGCGAAGCCGCGGGCAAAAGCTAGTTATATTATATGGGCCTTGGTTGTTTTAACAAATATGTCATCTGGATGCTTGAAAACATCTACCTGTATTCATTGATCGTTGGGAATGACTGACTTTGACTTTGACCATAAGTAAGTCAAAGCTTGTTCCCCCAAAAACAACTTAATGATCTCCTAAAACGGGGCTTTCTCTCTCCTACCTTTTTGCTATGCCCTACAGGGTCCATATTGAACTAAATTTTATAGTTAACACCTAAGTACACATTATAGTAAAGCAATAAAGACATTGAGTATTAGGTATGGGTCGTTACGTGATTTTCGCGAAACGTAACGTAACTAGTGACTTCGAACGCGTCACCTGTTTTGACAACTAGTGATTTTAGTAACTAGTTATTTTTCAAATTGTATTCGGTGATTCAACATGGTGATTTTATCGAAGTATTACAGTTATTTGCGAAACGAAAATATCAATGGTTACATAATGTAATACGTTACGTTAGCTTTAAGTTTTTTTTAAAGAATAAGTTTTTGTAGCAACGTATGCAGTTACATCATTAACGTAATACTAACACAAATAAACTTCCCTTCATACTGATCACTGCATTGTAATGTAACTAGTTACAAAAATCACCTGTTTATGTGTGACTCGAAACTAGCTATTCCGCTACATGCCCTGTAGCCAGTTATTGTAACTAGTGACGTAAAATAACGCTGATACCTATTGAGTATTGAGTATTGAATAATGAAAGAGTGGCGAATGCTCACCGTACCTAACCAGCACCCAAATTATGTAACAGACTTACTATTATAAGGAAATTCCAAATTCCTTCATGTGTTTGAATAATTTATCTGCTCGACGGCGTAGATGACGCAATGAATGTTGCTAAATTGTCAAATTGAAGAGCACTGTCATTGTCAGTGTCAGTCAAAACGCCTGAACATATTGTTTGAGGTTTTAACCTAATAAACAACACCAACCGATTACTAGCTGTGAACATAATTATTATACAGGCTGACTTTGAAAACATGCGACAAAATTTAAGGGATTGTTCTACCCATCAATATGAACAACTTTTACTATGGGACCAAATAAGAATTCGCAAAAAAAAAAACGATTTTCTTATACAAAATGGTTCAATCGTGTATACCTTTTTACGGAAAGTTCGATTTTTTTTTGCGAATTGTTATTTGGTCCCATAATAAAAGTTGTTCATATTGATGAGAAGAACCCCTTAAATTGTATAATAATAACTTAAATATAATAACTGTATACCTAAGTAGTCAACAATTCATTTGGTAGGTATACAGGTAAAAATATTGTATTGTAAATCAAACAAGCGACCTGCTACGTTTCTTTACATAGTCGTTAAGATGGATGCTACGAGGTAGCCCGCGAAATTCAAATTTTGTTACGTTTTCTGCAATTTGCAGGTCAGTGTCAGGTTGTTTGTTGATTATAATATGATTTGCGACCGTAACAAACATGGGTTTTTAGAATTATAATCCTTAAAATCAGCAATACAACTCCTTAAGTTAGAATAATCCTCACATGTCATGATTTCATGAAATTGTCATTCAATATGATTATATATGAACTTAGAGAGTTGTATTGATGATTTTTATGACTATAATTCGATAAATTAATATCTTATATGGCTGCGAATCATATTTAGATTAACATACAACCTGATACTGACCTGCAAATGGCAAAAAACGTAAGCTTTGAATTTCTCGAGCTACCTTGGAGCATCTACCTTAATGTAAGGAACGTAGCAGGTTGCGTTCTGTAGTTTCTGCCTACCCCCATGGGAAGAAAGCGTGAGTAGAAGTAGTAGTATTGTATGTGAGTAATAACTTTTTAAGCTTATGTCATACTAAAGAGAGGATGAAAGGAACAATTGAATACTCAGCAGACTCCGTCATCATTTAAAAAATGTTGGAAGTTTGCCTGTATCTGAACCAAATAGCTTGTTCGACTGTACAAGACAGTTTTTACTTACTTGTCGCATAATAGCAGAATAAAATAATATAAGAAAATGAATGACACCAAAGGGTAAATCAATTGAAAAGTTTAAATAGTTCACTTTTATCTAAGTCGTCTAGACGAAGTCGCAATCGCATTTCACACTTGCTCCATTTTCACAAAACGGCTTGAATTACTTCGTAAATTTTAACACTGATCCTAGAAACTAATAGAAACTTTAGAGTACCTGCTTTGAAATTCTACTGAAACGCAGCTGAATGATAGTTAATTCGCAGAATAGTAGATATCCTCACTGTAGTTCATTTCATATATCTATTACTTCTATACATTATTTTATTATAAAGAGGTAAAAGTTAGTCTGTTTGTATGTAGGGGGTAATCTTCGGAAATACCAGTCTGATTTGAAAAAATCTTTTTGCATTGGATAACCCAATTCTTGAGGATGACTTAGGAGCTTATCAAAAAAAAAAAGGAAAAAAGAACGCTAAGCGAAAACAAAGTAATAGTGCGGGCGGGCGATGGGATACGACGCAATTCCGACACCAAGTCTTACCAAGATATAATCGTGTTACCTAGTTACTGGGTTATGGAGGTCAGATAGGCAGTCACTCCATGTAAAATACTGGAATTTAGCTGCATCTGGTTAGACTGGAAGATAACCCCGACATTGATTGACAGATTGATTGATCGTAATAGTCCTTTATAAGAATCAATATCCGAATCATCAATTTTCGATTTTCCAGCACCACCCACCACCTCAGCACCACGGCAGAAGCACCCAGCACTTCTGATACTAGCTTTTAGAATTTGCCACGTAAAAATATCAAGTAGCTGCAATTTATACAAAAAGGAACCTAAAAACAAAAAAATACAAAGGCAAAGTAACTAATTTAGTTTAACAACATCGTAAGCATTTAAGAGTCGGCTTTTAAGGGTTGAAAGTACGTAACGCCGTAAAGTGCTAATGTCGTGAAGTAAAAATGTTTACGACTAATTAAATTACTGTAATTTAATGAATGATTAATGAATGAAGTAAATGAGAGCTTGATGTGGGCTTAAAAATAAGGCTGTTTTGCAAGAGAGCGGTTTATGAGTTCTAAAAGACTTCATAACATCACGCCCGTAATCGCCGTAAGGTTAGGCAGAGGTCAGCATCACACCCACATTATGCCAGATACGTTTGTCTCCCAATTTAGTTGTTTTTGAGACATTCCTGATGGATAAACCCAATAATACTTTACCTGACCTGAGAATCAAACCCAGAACCTCATGCTCAGAAGTGGCGCTTACTACCAACAAGAATAACAAGGCCGTTCAGACGTAGGGAATTAAAAAGTTACGGTTAATATGGTTCAATTATGAGCAAGTTAGTGCAATGTGTGCTAAATTGGACTGACTTGTAAATATAATAAACTTCCAAATAGCCCGTGTGTGCCTTAATTAAAACATTTAGGTATATAGATACCTAAATGTTTTAATTAAGGCACACACAAAAAAAACCGTTGGGTAACATCTGCTTATTTGTATTTCAGAGTTTCGTGCGCTAATATTTGTGGAACTCGTGGTTAGATTTTGTTTTTATCACTGAACGGATTTTTACCCGACTACGGCGAGGCAAAAAGGAGGGTTATGATTTTGACCGGTATTTATGTATGTTCATTTGTTCCCTCATAACTTCTAAACTACTCATCATAACTTGACAAATCGTAGAAGTAAGGGTATCGTTGGAAGCGTCTCGGTCGTTCGCTGGTTATTGGCTAGGAATATGACGCCCTCTAGAGGAAAAAAGTCATGTACTAAAAAAAGTGCTTTTTAATGGTGCCACGTTGGGTATCAAATGATATTCGAGTCACACGTAATCTATTCGATTTATTCCCTAACACGTGTGGCTCCGGATTTTTAATTTGTCAGTCTGAGATGACTTGTTTATACCTTTTTAGTTGACTTTTTGCCGTAGTTGGGTTTTAGTTTTATTTTATAATTTTATTTTTTTGATAATCGAATGAAAATTTTGGTGCCCATATCTTTTTATAAAGAGTCACATTTTACAGCAACAGTGTAAGGCAGACGTGAATAATATCGACATCTAGTGACAATAAGAACAGTAAAAAATTGTAAACTCTTAAGTTCAGATAATCTTTTTTATTATTATCGTCATTAGATCGATACACATACATCTGTGGAGTTTCGCTAGCTAATTCAATTTGACCCTGTATAGCAAGTTCTGGCCCTGTGTTCTGGCCAGATAAAACAAAACCATTATAGGCCAGTCATTTGACACATCCTAGGTCGGAAAAAAATTACACCGCACAGATTTTTTGGAATGTTGTGAAGATAGATTCACCAATAATGTAAAACCAAGTTTATACCAAGTTTACATCCCAAAAATCAGTACCTACCTCAGTGTAATCACTAGAGATGGGCCGAATGTGGTTTGAACCGAATTTGAACTTCGGCCGAACATTCGGTTAAAATGAAAAGTTCGGCCGAACTTCGGTTCAATTTCGCTCGCTTTCTCGAGAGCGACACGTTGTCACTTGTTTACGCATTTAATTCAATTATTGCTAGATGTACCCCGCCCGCACACCGTGCTGCCCGCGTAGCCCGGAGCCGGCCGGTCATTAGCAAATACGTCATGCTTACGATTTAATTTAAGGTTTACATTTACAATGTTCCTAACTAAAAGAAAATGACCATGAGTGAATAAAAGACATAATTTTATTTTAAAGTAATGCTTTTCTAATTCTTTTAAATTTCAGTCAAAATAGTGCAAGTAGGTATTACTTTTCTGGTGCCGAATGTTCGGCATCTGGACCGTATTTCGGCCGCCGAAATTCGGTTGAGCCGAATGTGAGCCGAATTTCGGCCAATCCTAATCACATACCTTAAATCTCAAACACTTCGTCAAATACACCACTATTTCTAAAAGTACCCTCGTAATCTTCGCAGAAAATAGCTTTATCCACTTAAGTACAATTACCGATAACTTAATCTACCGTACTACACATAAGAGAGAGGTATTACCGGTAGGTATTGGCTGATTGGTCGTCCTCGGTTGACGAACGAATTGAGTGTCGGATTAAGTGCTTACGGAAATTGAGCAAATTATTTGTGAATTGAAGATGTACTGACAAAAATTGAAAAGAGTATGCTTAGATGGTTTGTTCATGTTGAGAGGATGAATGAACGGCGACTAACAAAATGTATTTACAAGGCAAGTGTGAGTGGAAACGCCGGGAGCGGACGCCCTAGGAGGACATATAGTGACCTTATTGGGGATGTTCTTCAGAAAGGTCAGGTACGTAGTACTCGCAACCGGCGGCGGCGTGCGTGTATGACTAGATGTATGAACGTTAACGAGGCAAAAGGAGTTTGTAAGGATCGTAGCAGGTGGCGTTCCGTAGTTTCTGCCTACCCCCATGGGAAAAAGGCGTGAGTTTATGTAGGTATGTATGTATGTGTGTTTGTGAGTTCCGGATTTTTTTGTTACCAAATAACAAAAAAAATTGGACTTACAAGCAACTAAGGAGATTTTTTTTACAAAACATTCTTTGTCTTCACCTTATCACGGACATTAGGGGTTTCCAAACGCACGCCCTTCAAGTCGATCCTTAGCCATTCTCATCCAGTTTGAAAGTTTCAGAAAACACATTCAAGTGAAACTAAAACATCTTTCGACCTGACTATTTACCGTTAAAAACAATGTGAGACCTTTCAAAGTTTCTGTAAATCTGGGATTTACAGAAGCAAAAACTCCAAAGAAAAAATAGTAGTTTAAAACTAAGTTTACTTAAACTTAATTTTAATCGTAAAACTGAACCTACTTCGAGTATTAGAATATTTTCCTCAAATCAAAGATCTAAACACAAATTAATTACTACCAAAACAATTACTTACACAATTAATTAACTCAAGCGGATCCAGATATTATCCAAGTAACAATGTTGCTATTCGAATTATTCAAACACTTCAAATCAAAACATACCTTAGGGCCATAACAGATATGCTACTTTTAGCTTTGACGATTTAACGCGTTTTGCGATTTAGTCGCGTTCTGGGAGCTCGACCGACCGGTTGAACTTTCTGCCAACTGATGTAACATTCACGTACGTTGAGCGCGGTATTGACGAGCGTTTCTAAAACTTCGCTAAATCTACATCGAAACAAACGTACGAATTTGCTACATCGACCGAAGTATTGCAAAACGCAATGCAGCATCTACATAATTATTATAATTACGGCCCATCTCCATGACCAAAATCGGATCGTAATCGAGATCTCCATGACCAAAATCGGATCGTAATCGAGATCTCCATGACCAAAATCGGATCGTAGTCGAGATTTCCAACACAGTCAATCTCAATTACGATCGTATAGTTCTATAATCAATCTAGATCGCATCAATCAATGATTATGACTTCAGATCGCGATCGAAATTATTATTTAATGGGTGACATTGAGTCGCAGAATCGCCGATCACCGCTGTTAAAAGCAACATGTCTGCGAAACCCCCTTATGTATACATACCATTTACAAACGGAGTGGGTAACTAATTAATATCGCCACTACATAATCATTGTTGACTAATTCGTGAAGCTATTGTTTGTCAAACAGAGTTATTGGTTCTTAGTCATACTTAATAATGACGCGTTAAGTAAACCCTTGGTTTATGTTAACTTAAATGTAGCGCATTGTGAGTGCAGTGCGTGCACGGATCAATCTGGCAGTAGCTTATTGCTAAGAACATGTTTTGCTGGGACAGTTCTTGTTGTTTTCTTAGTTTTTTGTTTTTGTAATTATAATTTGATTATATATTTATTTTTAGAAGTATATAAATTGTACATTAGGTAGATATGTTGAAACTGTTTTTTTCCCGTCACTTGTCCCTTAAAGTTCATTAGAAAACCATCGGCATTAATGCAAAAATTCACAGCAGTAGAATAACGAAATTAAAAGGAAAACTATCACAGCTAAGTAGGCTCTACAAGTCAACGAGTAATTATCGACCAACTTACATTTCCAGTTGCAAAAACATGTTAAGTTTGTTCTTAGGATAAATTCATTCCAGCTACGAAACCCTTCATTGTGCGTGGTTCAACACGCACTTGGCCGGTTTTTGTTTATAGGAACCGAGTATAAGCCAATCTCACACATGCTGGACATAAATTGCACCACAACAGCCGTTGCTCCGCTATCCGCTTTAAGTCTGTCCCAGCCGCCTATTTTACGGTAAAATACAATAGACGTAGGTATATTTAGTAACCTATTCGACACGTGTTTAACCTTTCAACGAGGCATCCTCAGGATGACGATTGACTTGTCGCGAACCCGAACACGACGTGTTGCCACGCCGGGCGCCGGAATCGTCATCCTGAGGATGCCTTATTCAGAGGTGAAACACGTGTTGATTTCTTACAGGGTTTTTTATGACTCTAGGAATAGTTAAGCGGAATAGATTACTTAACATATCTGCGTCTATTGTATTTTATTATGGATTTCAGCCAAGTCACGCCTGAATCAATTAATTTTTTAAGGTAGTCGGTCCATGTAGCTGGAGGTTATCCCAGGCTTCGCTATTTTTGATGCAACTGTGGTCTATAAGCACAGTATCAGCAACACTAAAGAGTTGAACGATGACTAACGGTGATTTTCAGCAATGCAACTGAACGCGATCACCACATCTAAACTGAGTTTAAGAGCTGTCAGTGTCATTATTCCTAAGAAAATAATGACACTGGCAGCTCTTAAACTTGGTTTATGTGCTGATCGCGTTCAGTTTTTGTTGGTGAAATTCGCCCTAATGTAATAAAAATGAAAGTATTATGAGCCAGTAGTTCAGTAATTCTATCGGCACTCATAACCTCAAACCGGTGTCAGAAATAGGCACCTATTCATGAACACTCATAAAAAAACTTTAGCATTAATTTTTCCTTTTGCCATTGTAACACGCGAAACCCGCCTAAAGAAACCTAACTTTTACATTAAAAGTTTTTTACTACATCCACGTCACGTTCACCATAAAGACAACATGTGTTTTATAAAGGCTCGTACATACTGGCACAACTTGTCGCGCGACGCGACACCGGTAATTGTTCAACCGTGAAGTTTTCTTAGCAATTGTATTGTTAAAGTCGCGTCGCGCTGTCGCGTCGTGCCTGTTTGTGGGAGCCTTAAAGCTGCGAAGTCAGCCTATTTTCGTTTAGCCTGCTTTACGTTAGGACTATGTCGTACGGTTTATAATATTGCTGTAATCGTTCTTAGAACAGTTGTTAGGCGATTCGCTTGAAGACTGATAAATAATTCTAAGGGTATTTTAGACTGTGATAATAATATCGTAGATGCTTTCTTAAATCTAATAATCTAATCTATATCTATATCTATATCGATAAAAAGTATCCTATGTCCCCAAGGTTAAAAGTATTCCCGTACCTCATCAAAATCGGTTCAGACGTTTTAACGTGATGCGCGATCAAATAAACAGATAAACAGACAAAAATTCTAAATACTGTTGGAACGTGTTCTGTTATTGGTTCTAAGTATCCCCAGCCAACTTTTTTTCGAATATCTTCCATTTACAGACTTTCAAACCTCATCAGCTTTATTATATTTTTTTATGTATAGAATAAAGTCGTTTTTCTTTTTTGTCTGTATGATAACGTTTTTCTCTTAAACCACACAACAGATTTTGATAAGGATTTCACCATCATTTAAAGAATTTATTCCGGAAGGTTTATGTGTATATTACGTTAGTATTTAAATTACATATAACTAAGACATCTCTATGTTTTGTCAAGTCGTATAAAACAAAGTTCCCACATAAACTACACAATGCATTTCGATGCGGTTTTCAACAGTTTAAGAGAATTTATTCCGGAAGGTATATGGTATATGGGAAGGTGTTCATTACAATAATGTTAACAAAGATATCGCACAGAAATTTCGATGATTTTTTATGTCTGCTAAATCAGTAGCTTGCACCCCAGTGAAACATAAGCGGGTCGCTAGTTTAACTATTAAATAAGCACTTAAATTAATGACAACCTGACACATACGTCATTTTCAAACCAATGTAGAAAAAAAGGCAATGACTAAGTGAATTAATCCTGTGATAAACCGGCGTTGAGTCACGGTTATTTTTAGCCAACAAGCTGACAATTTGATGGGAACTGTATGGTTACCGCCGGCTGCCTATAAATATCTAGAGCTATCCGAGAACTTCCCGAGGAGTTGCTGAACTTACAAAGTCAAGATAATTTTACAAGCAACCATATTCAAAAGAAAAACATTTATGCAGCTTGGTAGGCGACAAAAATAACTAAGGTACTTACTTCTTCGGAGTATTATTTCACAAAGAACTTCTACTGAAACATAAGATGACATAGTAACCGGATATTCTTCTATTCTCTCCGCATACAAAGAAATAAAACTCAAACGGGAAACCATTGTTATTTTTCTGCGAATCGGCGGAAGCAATCGAAGTTAAAATTTCTATGAACGGGTGTTTCTATGAACTATATTACAAAAATTGAGGCGAAAAAGAAAACGTGTTGCGCCGACTCCAAGTAGCAAGTACAGGAAGATGATGATGATGATGATGCATAAGTGAGTACTATTGTCATTTGCATAAGCCTGAAATTCGCATAACCGTAAACGAAAACCATCCATAAATTTAAGTATGTATATAAGCGTAAATGCTATATATATTTTTAGGGTTAAAGGGGGGTGGTCTCTATCCCTTGGTACTGCTCCCATTACAAGGTAACGCACCGTTCTGGAGAAAAACGAATTATTGTAACCTAACCTCAAAACAGATTAAGGTTACATTTGCAACTACTACGGCCAGAGGGCTTAGTGTAAGTTTGCAAGTGAGTAAACGTAACTATCGCGTTTGCGTTAAAATTTGGCTGATAGATCTTAATGCTAAGAATATAAGGTTGAGAATAAAGTTAACGCAAACGCGATAGTTACGTTTACTCACTTGCAAACTTACACTAAGGCCTCTGCTATAAAAATAAGACGTTGTCGACGGGAGGGTGTGCATTACCTTGTAATAAGAGTGGTAGCGTTATAATCGTGGACCCAACCCCTTACCAAATTCCCTTACCAAAACCCCTTTCCAAATAAAATATTTTTCTTTCTTTCTGTCTAAAAAATACATACAGACGAACATAGAACCTCCTCTATCTTGGAAGTCGGTTAATGAGCATAAACAAGGTATGTGTATTACAGCACCGGCTCACCGTCAAACGGTGAACCAATTAGCAATGATTCAATCCCACTGGCCACAATCTATCTGTCGTATTTGACAGTAAATCCTTGATATCGGTGCTCGGTTTGTTAGGGGTCGACCGCAATACCGGATTCTATGGACTTAACCTTAATAGTATGGCCTTGCTCATTGTGTTAATACAGAGTAGAGGCATCTTTAAATACAGCCAATGAAGCGGTGATGACCACGTTTGCTCACTGCCTGTTGGCAATTTCAATCATGTTACAATCCCTATTAATCCACGAATAAATATTAAAAAGTAATAAAATAAAATGTATTGGCCATTTAAGTTTAATACGTTAAGTAATAGGTAATATTTTGGTCCCAGGGTCATCGTGTCGAGGGACGGCATGCTATTGTAGAAAAGATATTTTCATTCGGCGTCCCCATCAATTTTATTTAGCAATAATGTCGCTCATATTGCAAAAAAATGTTGCCAAGCTGTCCGTAATATATTTATGCTAGTGACTGTACCTACTAATGTATTTAATCGGATTAACTCCAGAGGCACTTAATGATGACGACCCTACAAAAGAAAAGGACCAGAAGAAAAATAGGTATTCGAAACAAAAAAGCATCTAAAAATAGAAACGATGATCTAATTCCGTATCCATTGAACCAAACGAGTATTATAGTAGAGGTCAATGAGCACCGCATTAGAAGATAACGCGCAATGGACACCACGCACGCAAGGCTGTCGATGCGAATCAAATTTATTATCAGAAGACGAAGGTTTTTTGCTATTAGAACGATTACTTTTGTGGGGAAGGTGCGTTTGAAGAATGGTTTTAGTATTAAATACAAATAGAATAGAATATTATTTATTGTTGCTACAGATTTCCAAATAAAGCTGATAAAATTATTTTTTCTTTTTAGAATATTATCAGTAGTTTTGTAAAGGTTTTGTGAGGAGCTCCAGGCTAAGTAATAACAACCGCACGGGTCGATCCATCAGGTTAAGTTACGCTTGCCGGGGTTGGTCCGTGGATGGGTGACCATCTTTACATACCGAGACTCCTCCGTGCCTCGGAAAGCACGTTAAGCCGTTGGCCCCGGCTGTCATTAGAATGCGGCAGAAGTCTGACAACCCGTCTTACCAAGGGTATCGTATTACCCAGTTACTTGTGGAGGTCAGATAGGCTGTCGCTCCATGTTAAATACTGGTATTCAGCTGCATTCGGTTAGATTGGAAGCCGACCCCAACCTACCATTTCTTTTTAATTGGTCAGGTCGACAATTGTCAAAAATTCAGAAAAAAAATCATAACTCGAAAACTATGAAAAATCGCGGAACTTACACGGGGGTGATTCGGATACCCCACGATACGATGGAACAAAATTTTATTTTTAGACGTCATTGTTCCGGCCACCCTGTATAATCTCACAGCAGGGATAATGACCTCCAAAACACCCATATCTAACGTCTCATCATATAAAAATCGTAAACTTCTTCAATTGACACCGTTTTAATTCCCAATATAAGCTTTATGGTTCCCTATCATAAAGTTTATAGTCCCATGGTTATATTAATTGCTAAATACTTTTCAGGGTAGTTACACATTCCACCACAGATCACTACAGATCGTTCACTTCACATTTTTGAAATGAAGCTACAAGTTCGCGGCCGGCTCGTCTTGTCGGTGAATATAAGCCAAGTTCTAGGTGAATTTAACTGTAAGTAATTAGCGCTGTGCGACCTGAATGGCACTTTATTGTATCGTAGTAAGAGTCGCTTTTAATTTAAATGGAGTGAACCATCTGAAGTAATCTGTGATTCCACACGACAGCGTGTAGAAAGGCTGGTTACAAAACTGCGACTAATTATTTGCGGTAATGAATTAATTTATTATTTACCCTTAACATATGAATTAATTTTTCTTACGTATTGCACGATCTATGAGATAATAATGTAAATAACGCAGTATGTTTTGATGAGTCAGAAAATTTAATAAGATTAGCGTGAATTTAATTTATTTCTTAAGGACGTCTAATTAAAGACTTCAAATGCATGGCATACGGAAATAAATTATGAAGGTAATACTTACTTACGTAAGTAAAATGAGCTGACTGACTGACGCTGGGCTGATGACTTGAAGTTCTTGCCAAATTAAGAGATAAATACTCGTCACACACAACTTCTTCACTTTTGGAAGTCAGTAAAAAAACTAAAAGATTCGTTAAAAAATAGCTTTTTTTGATCACTGACGGCCTATTCTGTAAAAATCTCACCGTGAAAATTTTGGTGAAGTGAGCTTGCAGTGAACTGTCATTCCATTTGACGTTGGTTTGATGTTGGTGTCCATTTGTTTGACACTCTTGACAGCTCAATTCACCAGAATTTTCACGGTGAGATTTTTAAACATCGGTAAACTACAAATATAAATAAGCATACATAAAACCACGCCTGTAATCCCCAAAGGGTGAGAGCGGGGGCACACGATGCGTTGCGGCGCCGCACCGCAAAGATTTCACCGTATCAGCGGGCACGGTACACGATGCGGCGCCCGCTGATACCTATGTATACCTGTGTACCTACAGTACAACTACATTTCACCAACTACAAAAATATTGCTGAGCAAAATAATTCCAATCCCCACTTATAAAACCAACATCAAAAACCAAGAAATCCCAACGCAAAGGTAACGACATTCCTGTATTAGCATTTCAATCGTACGCTCGCAAGCATCCTAATCAGATACATTGACAGTTTGTTTGTTCACATTAAACTCAGGAACTATTGACTCACTTTGAACAGCAGATCGGGGACTGTTTATTAAGTATCGTTTCTGAATGTAGAAGCTCTTACAGTTATTTTAGTTTGATTAAGATTATGTTTGTGCATCTACTATAACTATATAAATTATAAACATCGCTGTAGGACTTATAGTAATTGTTTTTTTTTTTTCTGTTTATTGCTATGCTGCAACGGTTGGCGTCATCACGTTTACGCCGGCTGTCGCTGAAAACCAGCGCTGGGGCTCTGTTTCGCATAGGGCTGCATTATGCTGAGCGATGGCCGTTTTGCGTGGATGTGACGCATATTTTCCCCCAACTTGTTATTTTTTGTGTACTTTCTTTTCATTGCGTCATGTTTGCCGCAAATAAACGTATTTTCTTTCTTCTTCTTTCTTTCTGTATTTTCGGCGGAGGGAAAGGAACTCGTGGCTAAGTTATAACACCCGCACGGATCAATCCATCAGGTTTAGCTACGCTCGCCGGGGTTGATCCGTGGATGTGTGACCATTTTTACTCCAGACTCCTCTGTGCCTCGAAAAGCACGTTAAGCCGTTGTTCCCGGCTGTCATTCCAGGTTGGCTCAGCCTCCTTGGTCCTTCTCGAGTTTTAGCGAGACTAACGAACAGCAATTCATTTTTAGAAAGTAAATTAGTAATTAACATTGTAAATTAGTTTAAAGTTAGCTGTCCTTGCCCCTTGTACCTTTTTGTTTGACTGTACTCTATTATAAAGACTAACTCTCATCATAAAGACAACATAAAAAAATGAAGGCAATGAAGCTCTATAATAATAGTGATGTGCCAAAAAATAAGTAATCGATTCTTGTCGAGCCCACTACACGATTGAGGAAGCGTCGGCACTAAATGGGCTGGATCAGGGTTGTCAATATAAAAAAAAAAAAAAAAAAAATACAAACGACTTCACATGTTTCTGTTTTTTTTTATAAAAAAAGTTTGTTATTATTCACTTTTTAGTTGTTGTTGACCACGGTTTTGAGATGTTTTCCCTTATACACCACACCCGTAGATCGTATCCATAAGCCAGGCTGTCACACTTATACGTATTAGTCCATGTTAGTCATTTAATTTAGTACCTAGCGTAAATATAGTAATGATTGAATTAATCATAAAGATTAAGTGTGACTACGGTTATACTGTCCGTGTTATTTTGACGTTACAAAAGTGCTAATTCTCCGCCAAGTTTGAATAAATGACTTTTGATTTATACGAAAACCGAAACCGATGTTTAGTTGGCGTTTTATTTCGTTGTTTTTACCCTCCGTGTTTTACTTTTGGTAGGTAGTCACTTCGACATAATACCTACTAGGCTTAGCTTGATATCATCATCGACATCGGCTATAAGCACAATGAGTAGTGATTACTTGGTTTTGCTCAAAATAACAAATTTGGAAAGAAATAAAGAAAGAATAACGTTTATTTGGACACAGTTCGTGAAACACAAATAAAAAAAACAAAATAAAAAAGTGAAAATGTGTATTCTTTTAGATATCATTACCGCATTAATTTCTGCTTGCAATGTTTTTTTTTTATCCTAGATAAAAAGAAGGAGGTTCTCAAGTCAACGCGTATAATTATTATTCTTTTTATTTTATTTCCTGTGATATTATAACATTACGCACTTATTGAAGTTTTACGTATTATTTTGAACCTTTTGTAACGTTTTAACAGCCCTGAACTAGATATTACACCGTCAGTATATCGTACGTGGCACTGCTATAAGTCTTTGATAGAATTATCGATATTTTATGACACGATGTGGGTTTTCGAACTCCTTACGTAAGATGTTTTGAAAGAATAACGAAGACTGGGACATTAACGCTACAGATATAACTATGAAAATATAATTATTAAAATTATAATTTATAATAATTATATAATTTATTATACAGATCAGTCAGCTGGTTAAACAACGGACATTCTGGAATGTGAACCGAGATGGTGAGATGAGCTGGACTCTTGTTTAAAAGGTTCGGCCCAAATACACAGAAAAATGGCAAAAATGGTAAAGGGAGGTTTTACGCCACATTTGGACAGCATAGGCTTTTAATCCAAACATAGACTAAAATATAAAATAAACTGTTATGTCCCACTGCTGTGCAAAGCTCTCGCCCATACTTTTCCAATTTTATTTATGGTGTGTCATCTCCAGCCAATGCGTCAGGAACGAATCCAAATCGTTACGCCAGCGTTTCGTAGACCTGTCTCGGTGACAACGGTGTCTTCAGGCTTATATCCGCCAGGATCGCCATACGGTGTTTCCGTATGGCGACCCTGGCGGATATAATGAATGAAAAAAAGTATATAAAAACGCATTTTACATTTACAACACTTGCGTCCCGGGCACTGACCCTAATGCAGTCAGCATTAAGGCTCTGATAATGCAGTGAGGTGTAATGTTTTCCCTTAATCACTTAAATCAATCAATCAACTCAGTCTATCGCAGTCCACTGCTGGACATTGGCCTCTCCCAGGCTGCGCCACAACACCCTTTACTCCACCTTCTTCATCCAGTCTGTCCCAGCCACCTTCTTACGGTCGTCGATCCATCAAAAACACTTTTTTTATACACAAATTTTTAATGACCTCTTTTTGACATAATTATTTGGAACGATTGTACAATACTGGAAATTGATTATTATTAATTGTGACAGATAGCAAACAGAACTACATTTCTGAAGTCATTTAAAAACATCTTCTTTAGAATATAATTTGTGATTCATATTCTTTTTGGCACCTCTTCAGGTCATAGCTATCCGTATAAAAAAAAATATTGGCTGTGGATCGCAATGGGGAGGCGTGAAAATTAATTCCTTGTTACAATGTATAACAGATACAGAACAACTCTCTCAATAATCACACCATGCAACCAACCTCTGTCTAGATCACGTGAGACAGAGATGAATCGTTTTATTAGAGCGAGTGGGTAGGCTAAAAAAGGACAGACGTATGTTGAATTAGGTTAGTTAGTGATAAGCTGAGACAATATATTATTGTCTTTGGAGTGCCAGGGACGGATGTAGGACTGAAACTGGCTATTTTAATTTTTAATGTTTTGGCATTTTATTCTGCCTCATGAGCTTTATAATGATTAATTCCACAATTTCCGCATTTTTTTATACAATTTCGATACGGATGTCTAGCAATGAATGTTAAACGAAAGTCTTTAAACATTACAATCAATGTTTCGCGTCTTCTCTCATTTTTATCTTCGCAATTTTTTAATTTCTAAGACAAGATACAAAAATTGACGATTATTTTATGGGTTTTTGATCTTCTTCCGCTTTTTCCATCAAAAAACAGCTATTCTGGTTACGATTTGCATGCGCCCCACGTACTATCCTCAATCCCTCCCCGCAAGCATCGGGTAGCCAGTAATCTAAAGGGATTTGTATCGCTGCAACAAAACACCGTCATCATGATATATTTGAAGACTCAATCGCCTATAAAAACCATTTTATAACGATCGTTGGAACATTTTATAGGCTTTTAGCGGTAAGCGGTAAGTAAGATATTATATATGTCTTTTTTGGCTGTTTATGTTTGAGGGTTTTTTTTTTGCACCGTAGAAAGTAGTTTGTTCAAAATTGATTAAGTACTGTCTTTTTTTAAAGGTAATTTTTTTAACCCAAAAATAATTAAAACGAGCTTTTTGCCATCAATCGGGCACAAATCTAGACTCCCGGCAGCTACTGAGAAATTCTAGATGGAAAACCCAATATCACGTTGCCCGACTCGGGAATCAAGCCCAGGACCTCATGCTCAGCGGTAGCACTTGCGACCACTAGACCAACGAGGTAGTCAACAATATCATATTCTATTCTATTCTAAACTCCAGTTAGGTATGTACCTATATACCTAGAGATTGTCAAAAAATCCTTTATAAAAATAACACATTCATTTATTTCAGGTAAATAACACCCATTGCCAAATATAAATTAATAGACAGATTTATAAATTCAATTAAACTAAAACAAATAAAATCAAATAAAATAAAATTAAACTACATCAAATCAAATTAAATTACATCAAAATAAATAACATCATCTAGGTAAGAACCCGATCCCAAGTTTTATATTCCTATGTCACTAAATCACAGAACTTGTTTATTAACGTATTACGTCATCAAAATATAAACCACAAAACAGAAAAACAACTCCAAAGCTAAACATTACCGTGAAATAACTTCAAACAGAGCCTGTTTTCACAAAAGCCAGTACTATTAGGATCACGTATTTCATAATTACTAAAGTTTTGTGCTAACTACTGCCGCCTCATTACTAGCGGACCGACGTAAATGTACAAAGAAAGGGTAAACTACCCTTTATTTGTGCATTTACGTCGGTCCGCTGTAGGATATAGGAGTAGTGTTGGCCCAGTAGTAACAGCCCCGATTTTATTACGAATCCATAATTTCAAATCATACGCAAGTAATAAAGTATGATTTTAATTTCGATTTATTTAGATTTTTGTTAAAAAAATAAAAAAATAAATTAAGTATGCCATTAGCTTCTACTCCGTTATGAATGTCTGAATGTTATGAATGTCCGGATATGAAACAGGATCGATTGGCATTAAAAAAAAGCTTTTACGAAAATTGCCCATTTTGACTGTATTTTTTTTTTTATATGTTAAAAAAAAAAGATCAAAAAGTTAAGGACAGTCTTCTAAATCCATTTTGCTTTAGATACAACGGTTAAGGAAGCTGCCCTTGCTGCCCCATCTCAAAAATCCATCCTGTATGTTACGGCCCAAGTGATTAATATTATGGCATTATTCATTAGAGAAATGACTCATAATATAATGGCATGAAAAATGCCCAATATGAGTAGGCAATATGATAAAAACTATTGAAATAATTAAATTGACCGGGCTTTCTGAATAATGCCCATCACTTATTGGGCAGGGTAATAAAAAGATGTGTTTTGACATTGTAAAACATTGTAGTTCCAATCAATAATAGCGACGGCACAGACGACGGAGCCCCGCTTGGCGGGGTCCTACTTCTGAATGGTTTAAGAAAAATAACTTTCGAACCTAACCTGTCCGTGTCGGGGTGCCCCAAGTCCCGAGCTCGCTTCGCTCGCTCTTGCTTCCTAAGTTCTCCTAATAACATTTTAGAATGAAGAAAACGATGACCATAATTATCGGCCAACCGTTACGTAGCAATATTCATAATGACCAGACAGTGTGATAAATATAGAAGTTTACATCAGTATTCGTTACATTGCCCGATTTGACTTGACTAGATTCATTATGCCCGGGCATTATACATAGTGCCCTGATTAATCACTTGGTCTATGACATATATATATACATACACCTCTGCCTAATCCTTCGGGGAATACAGGCGTGATTTACGGGTAATACGCGAAATACGGGTTTTCCAAAAACCCCTGCCTGCCCCTCAAGGGACAACAGCCGCTGTAACATTAAAGTGTATGGTAAGTTGACAAGTAAATGGCACAGCTGTGAGAACAAGGAGCTCGGTTAAATATGCATGTTCTGTGATTGTAAGAGAGGGTTCATTTATTTTGTACCAAGGCACTTGTCGAGATGTCTGGCCTGAATTCTAAAAGCCTCGTCAAGTCTTTGATCAGAAAATCTGTTAATGTAAATTGGTTGACCAAAGTAAGAAGCAATTGTTTGACATCAGGTTTCAAAACAGATAAATTGAATTGGTTTTTTTCAAATTCGGTGTTAGACTTTGGTCCTTAGAACTTTACAACAAATAAACTGAATAGGTTTCTAGAAATAGACTACATTCTGTTCCGGTACACGCCACTGTTGCTACATTGTACTCTCGCGGATACGCATATCTGAACACCATAATAACTATTCCTGCTTCCAGCGCTCGGCAGTTATAGTAAAGCTTACCTACAAAAAGCCCCTATTTTTTGGGCTAATTTGACCGGGGTACGTTTGGGAGAATGTGTTTTTTCAACAGCAAATGTAAGTTGGTAGATTATTACTCGTTCACTTTTAGAACCTACTGTGATAGTTTTCCTTTTAATTTCGTTATATTTACTACTGCTGTGAATTTTTCCACATATCCAGAACTAAGCATTTAGCTGGCTGGTGGGGACTCTTGACTCTAACAAAAATTAGCACTTTAAAGCTTAATATTTTGCAAACGTCTGTTTGCAAAATATTAAGCTTAAATCTCCTCCTCCATCCTTAAATCCAAAAATGGTTTTGACAAACTATATTTTTGAACGACCTTTCCAACGATACCCCCACCCCATAGGATTGACGAAAAACATGTATATATCCCTATTTTTCGTGAAGGGTACCCTAAAAAAATGTTTTTTTTCTATTTTATTTTACCACTTTTTCTACGTGATTAATAGGTAAATTCATGCCAAATTACAGCCTTCTAGTACTAACAGTCTCTGAGCTAAGCTGCGGACAGTTAGACAAAAAATTAGGTACATAAGACAGTCCCCCAAAACGCCCCCCCTTCACCACTTTCTAGTGCATAGCTGGGAAGAAGCAGACAGACAGACGGACATGGCGATACAATAAGGGTTCCTTGTTGACTACGGAACCCTAAAAAAGGGTGGTAAACAGATGAAGTCCTCATGTGGAGGGTATTTTGTTTTTAAAGTGGTTAGATATGCTCGACCGCGATGGTACGTCAAAATTGGCTACGGACGTTCTAAGCTACGCGCTACGCCGTAGCACTATTATGCTACGCGCTACATAATACATAACTACGCAGCTTAAGCTGCATTTTGTGTAAAGTAGCAAAGCATTGATAAAGATTGTTTAATTGAATACACTACACCATTATTTAATGTGGAATTGTTTTGTTTTGCCAATTATATACAGGGTGTAAGGGACAGCCCTCCGCAAACTTACAAAAAAAATAACAGGTTTTTTTTTGTCGTTGTTTCTGTTACAAAATTAAATTATCTGTAAGCAATCAATTTACGTAAATGAAACAGCTAAAAAAAACAGCAATTGATGTTGAAATTCTCTACGTGCGCTGCCGTTCGCTACGTGCGTTTTGCCACGGTAACGATACATTGCGTGTGAGGTAATTAAACAGATCAGGTTTATTGGATTTCCATAACGTTCCTGAAATAATGTAATGTATGTACCTAGTACCTACCGGTCATCTTAGTATGATATACTGAATTCACCACATCAGTCTGCGGAGGGCTGTCCCTTATACCCTGTATCTTGAGATTGTAGTTTTTTTTTTAAGCTTGTTATACAATGATAAGTGACTAGCCGGTGACCGAATGGCAAAAAGGTGGGAATGTGAAATATTATTAGCAAGATAAATAGTACTGCAGTTATTCTATGTGGTATGCATGAAAGTAGAATAAATGATGTGGAACTGTGTATCTTGCGAAGCATGTGTGGTGAAACTACGAACGATAGGCTGAGGAATGATGTGATAAGGCAACTTTGCGATTTAAAAAAACACGTAGAGGCAAAAAAAAATGAGTATGCTTTGACGGTTAATGGTCATGTTGAGAGGATGAATGAAATTCAGGCAAGGCAAATGAGAGTGGAAACGCCGGTCTAAAAGGTCAGGCGCCTAGCTTGTATGACCAGATAATATAAACGTAAACTAAACAAAAGGATTATGTAAGGATCGTAGCAGGTGACGTTCTGTAGTTTCTGCCTACCCTCATGGGAAAAAGGCGTGAGTTTATTAAAGTAAGTATACAATAGTCATCTTACTGTATCACATGACGCAGTGGCCGACACGTGTCGCAATTTAGTGTAATATCTCACTGACTCCAACTATGCATAAATTACTGCCCGTATATTACTGCGCGACATGGCATGGCCCAACACACAATGGCCGATAATGGATACAGCTTAATTTATGGATACGATAGATAGTCCGATAAATCTTTATTGACGATTGCGGAGACGGCATGACTGCTTCTGCATTATTTATATTTATGTTATCTTTTTAATTGAAACACATCCATGTACAAATAAGTGTGAAGAAATATATTGCACGAAGTACTCTGCATGCCCGCCTAAGTTTGCAATAGTTTCAAAGTGTGAGCGTACAACTCCCCTGGCCTGGCCACTGCTACTATTATTAAAAAAAAAGTTTATTTGCAGTAAACATGACGCAAAGAAAGAACACAAAACAAAAAAGAACAAGTGGGGGAAAATATGCGTCACATCCACGCAAAACGGCCATCACTCAGCATAATGCTGCGACCCTATACGAGCCCCAGCACTGGTTTTCAGCGTTGATGTTATGACATCAACCGGTGCAGTATACAACGAGATACATAAAAAAAAATACAATAATATAAATTATATATATTATACAATAATATATATAATTTATAATAATAATATATATATTATAATTGTATAATATATTAATAATGTAATATATTATTGTATAATTATATTCCTTCTCTGTTTGATCTCTTCCACGATAAAAGATGGTACCGTAATCCGTATTCCAAAATTAAATTCAAGAATAGTTAATTTTCTCTTCAAAAACAATGGTATCTTACAATTTAGACAGGCTTAAAAAACGAATTATTTGACACTACTTTGTGCGAGACTGGTATCTGCACTAGGAATACCTGTATAGCAAATCATCAGGGTGCCACCACACGATAGTCACTTAAAAAGTAAATGTGAAGGGATATGGCATAACATAAAATAAATTATAGACTCAGAGATTTAAAACAATAAAACAAAAGCAAAAATAAATGCAAAAAAAAGCGTAAAAGGCGGCTTTATAAATAGGGAAGTTAGAGGAATATGATATAGGAATAAACAGACAAACAGACAACAATTCTAATAACTGTTGGAACGTGTTCTGTTATCGATTTTAAATACCCCAAGCCAACTTTTTTTCGAATATCTTCCATGTACAGACTTTCGACCCTCTTCAGCTTTATTATATCTATACAGGGTGGATTTTTGAGATGGGACAGCAAGGGCTACCTTAACCGCTACAAATGTCTGGAAAAAGTTTTTTGCGATTTCTGACTTTTCTAGTACTCAAAGCTCAGTTCGTTCAATAGAGGTTTTTGATCCTTATAAGAAACAGGATCGATTGGCATCAAAAAAAGTTTTTGTGAAAAGAGCCCATTTTCTTGCTGACTGCACATATTTTTCAAAATCTGTGAATGCAAATCAAAATTTCTCAAAAAGTTAAGGACAGTCTTCTAAGACCATTTTCCTGTAGCTACAATGCCCTTGCTGCCCCATCTCAAAAATCCACCCTGTATATGTACCTACTTCCACAAACAATGGAATATGAAAGCTCGCGTTATGTCAGTATAATTTTAGTTTTATTTAACAGCCTTGTGTCTAGGTTCGTGTGTTGTCGGAAACAATGGCTTTACGAGTTGCATGATGTTGTCAAGTTGAAACATATGATGTGAGTTGTTTGAATGCAGGAATTATTGGAATAAAAATTGTGACTGATGAGGATACTGAATCATCAGTGTGTCTGTCAGAGTTGAACCTTCTGATACGAATATCTTTAGTAAATGGTAGTACCGTAACTATAGTCATTTGTATGGAGGTTTAACATGCTTTCCAATAGAAGTATAGTGTGTAAAGAAACGTCACCAATCTACAGCGTGACCGCAGCAATTGGCGCTTTACCTCAGAAATCAATCAATTTTATCAAGAAAATATTACCTGTAAAGGCCAATAACGCTTCTAATAGTGCAACGCATTTTCTAATTCGAGACCGCAACTCAGAAGCGAATATAAAACACTATATAGAACGAAGTTTTTAATTTCCTTTTATTAGAAGAAAATCTCAACAATAAAAAATAAAAATCTTAATAATTACCGTTACTTAATAAAGCTAGCCACTGGTGGAGCAACACCAGTGCCTACTCATACTGTTCGGTATGCTCCCACAACCCAGGAGATCAATCTGATGAACGCCCTGATTGCTCAGTAGCCGGAGGTCGACATATTTATGTATAGCAGATAATCTATTTGAAATATTTGTATGAAGTTTTTAAGCTAAATGTTATTTTGTTGGCTTGTGTACTGTGTGCAGCAAGCAATTGTTTTATAAATAAATAAAGAAGGTAGGATTTTTCTTCTTTAGTGCTTCATCTTTTATCTACAATCTTTTTAATTCTCATCCTACTTTCCTTATCCTCATTGATAGATATTTACATGATTGCTTAATACTTCATCATTGATATTAAATTGGACCAAAGAATCATTAATTTATCTAATTAATGATTTTTTGGTCCATGTTCTTCTTCCATTCTTCGTCTTTAATGTCCCATCCCTCATCCTTCATTCCCATGTTCCATAAGTTATTGACTTTATTGCTATACAACCTGTTTTTTTTGGTATCCCATAACTCTAGGGTATGATTGAGACCATATCAAAGAATCAACTGGCATATGAATTATGTTTCAATCATCCTTTTTTTTTTTTTTTTTTTTCATCCAAAATAATTCGACAAAGTCACAAATAATAATGTAAACCCCAAAACACCCTTACGTGAAATAAAAATAATTTTAATGAAATTTTTATTTAAAAAATATTAATGAATTACTCGTATTTTTCAATGAAACTTAGATACCTACGAGGGTCTATTTTGTACGGTAAGCAAAAAAATTAGGTAGGTGAACTTTATTAGATATTTTAGTTTCACCATATTCAGCTTTTAGTGTTTTTAAATGAATCTCCGAAACTATGCATTTTTGGACCACTTATTCTAGGAGTTTTAGTATTATTTTTACCTACAGAATATAACCTTAGAATTATGGGATATAAAAAAAAACACGTTGTATAGAAATCTTTAATCAAGAAAATATAGCGTCTACAGGCAAACAACGCTTCTAATCGTAGTCGAGACCGCAACTCCGTGAACATAAACCATTGTATTATAGCACGAAGACGTTAATTGGTGTAAAGTAAGAAATTGCTCTAGAACAAAGGTTGGAAAGTTATTGGGTAACTTGGTCGGGTTGCTTATGTGCTGAAACATCGGTTTTTGTGGCTTTGAAGTTAGCGATTTTGTTATTAAAAACCTTCTTATTATCATTTACTCAATACTCATTTTTTTATTGCATTCCATACGTATAACAAAGAAAAAGTGGTTGTATTTGCATCAATGACAAATATTGTTTGAAAATAAGTTAAATGACTGCCTTGCTGGTCTAGTGGTCGCGCGTACTGGGCGAGTGTTATTGGGTTTTTCCATAGTATGGAATTTCTCAATAGCAGCCCGGAGTTTGAAAAATAAAAATAAATTGTTTGTTTGGCGCAGTTCTCAGCAACACAAACTCCACTTGATGACGCGAACATTTGGGTCTCACGTATACAGGTGACAAGGCATACGGCGCAAGATTAAGAGCAACGTATGAACGAAGAAATGTCAGTTAAGAACGAAATAAGAGACAATAGTGGTAAACTTACGTAATCTTTGTAGAAATGCTTGAGGTTAAGTTTATGACATTGAACTATTTTATGCATAGTGAAGTGAAAAACAACTATCAAATCGCTGTTTTAGTTGCTGTCATTCTCGTTTATTGCGTATAACCAGCATTGAAAATACTGGCGTTCATTGTAACAGATCTATCGCTTGAATACACTCTACGTAAATTACTTAGAAACTGGAATGGATTGTTAATATTGTTCCTTAGGCGCTCCGCAGACTGAACAACTATAGTTGAAGAAACAATCAATTTAGTTGAAGAAACTATCAACTCAGTTGAAGAAACTATCAACTCAGTTGAAGAAACTATCAACTTAGTTGAAGAAACTATTAACTTTTTTAAATTTTTCGTTAAAGGTTGCCAGTTGCAGCAACAAAAAGGTCCAGTTTACGGTTGCCGCGATTCTAAATAATAATATATTTTTCAAATCCATGGTCAAAAGTCAGTGTGGCTATGATACCTCGAGCAAGACTGGCGCTACGGGGGACGGGGAGGGAGTGAAATTGCTCGACTCGTTGCGATTGCCGATTGGGGAAACCACCAACTTGACTAGAAAACGAGTTGCCTGTTGCCGCAATACGGCGATCAAAGTTGCTCTGTCTGCTTAGCGCCTTAGCTAACACTGTTGATTAACAAGTGTATCGTTTTTATTACCTAGAGATTAAGCGTTTGAAAAATAATTGCTTTCAGATGTGAACCAGATGTGCTGAATACCATTATTTTACCCAGTTACTGGGTAAGAAGTTACTCCCTGGTAAGACTAGTTGTCACACTTTCAGGCTTCTGATGACCCGTAAAAACTGTCAAAGATTCACGAATGATAGCCGGGAGCAACGGCTTAATGCGCTTTCAGAGGCACTACGGAGATGTAAAGATGGTCACCAATCCACGGACCTACCGCAAAGCGTAGCTTAACCTAATCGGTCGACTCGTGCGTGTTATAAGTTAGCCACGAGCCACGAAATGATTGACAATATGAAAATATCACGCCTGTATTCCCCGAAGGATTAGCTCAAGTTTCATGGTAATCACAACGACCAGCAGTGACAAAAATGTCTAAAATTAAAGAAAGAGACAGCGCATACAGTCAGGGAAATTAATTGCTAAGCAAAATTAGCACCCTACGTTATTTTGCCGTGTTACATCCATTTAATACAACTGCACTGTCAATGAAAGACAGCTATGCGTGATTTAAATATACCTACGGACAATCATTTATGTTGATAATCAATTTGTATTGCTCTTGAAAATAACAACAAAATACAACAACAATGCTCATAATGTATAGAAAAAAAAACCCAGGCCCGGCGCAAACCAAATGTGACTCAAATTGTACATATAAAATACTAATTAAATACTGCATAATATGAGGCATCATCGAAATCGATGGCAAAGGGCGTGAAATTGCTATCCGAATTTTTACAGGGGTCATATTAATGTATTAGTAAAATAAAAGGAGCATTAAGTTGTTATGTTGCGGTTTAAAAACGTATAATATTTATGACAAGTGCCCTTAGCGTGTAGTTACTTAGTTTTTAAGTTTTATGTCCTGCCTGGAGGCCTTAAATTATTGGGGCATCCACAGGAAAGTTCGGTTATGCACCCCCCTATTTTGACCTGTGATATGCCATTCACAAACAAACAAAATGCATAAACTATTCCAGTATTGGATTAAAAAACTTCTGTCTGAGTATTGTTTTTAAGAGAATATATGTAAATTAAGCCCTGACTTACTTTATACTTAGTTGAAAAGTAACTGCACAGAGTTCGAAAGCGAGTGTTTAGACGACTAAGTTCACTTCATCTAAAGGCATTACAGAAGAAGTGCTAGAAAAACTACACTTTAACCAGCGTTTCCAACCGTCCTTACTTTCAAGTTTTGTATTGACTGAATAAAACTGAAGTTTGAAACTCAACAAATTACTTTGATTAACTAGAAATAATTCTTTGAAATAATAGAGTAGTGGTAGCACAGTGGTATTGCCACTGACTTACGTAATTGTAAGTCGTGAGTTCGAACCAAGACAGAAAATATATGTTTTGTTAGAATATAATAGATCTTTTTTTTGTCCAAAACATGAGCATGCAAGATGTTAAGTACATTGGAGGAAGGATCACAGTCATGTTTTACCATAACGGCGTACAAATATGTATTATAATAACATTTGATCATCTAAGTAATAACAGTCGCACGGGTCGATCCATCAGGGAGGCGCTCGTGGCTAAGTAATAACAGCCGCACGGGTCGATCCATCAGGTTAAGCTGCGCTTGCCAGGGTTGGTCCGTGGATGGGTGACCATCTTCACATACCGAGACTCCTCCGTGCTTCGGAAAGCACGTTAAGCCGTTGGTCTCGGCTGTCATTCGTGGATCTTTGACAGTCGTTACGAGTCGTCAGAAGCTCGAAAGTCTGACAACCAGTCTTACCAAGGGGTATCGTATTACCCAGTTACTGGGTTGTGGAGGTCAGATAGGCAGTGGCTCCATGTAAAATACTGGTATTCAGCTGCATCCGGATAGACTGGAAGCCGACCCCAACATAGTTGGGAAAAGGCTAGGCAATTGATTAGTTAAATAGCGAGGTTAGTTAGACGTCAGTCCAAAAGTGTCTGTATATTTTCCGTCCAATCGATGTTAATGAACTAACTCGCTATTTAACTTATACAAAATGTAAATCAGCTTTTCGAGCTCGGTATCAAAATTGTCCATTTTCTTTCGATTTTCTTTCAGTTATTTAATTTATTATAACTATTGATTATTGACTTTTGTTATTTACAAGGCATTTATGTTGCTCCTATTGTACCTACTTATCGATGCTCCACTACAAAGAATATGCTGTTGTGTAAGTGTTACAATAATTTCGATGGCGGCGCCCCTATTGTCTTGGCGTCTCTGTGCGCCGCACACTTACATAGCACATAGGGGCGGCGCACTGTGGATCGAAATAAGGCTCTAGAAGACATAGAAACTTAAACTGTAAAGTGTCGGTTTTTTTTATTAAAACACTTCACTTTGTGTGTTTAATTTCATCACCACTGCTGTCAAAACGGTGAAGGAAAACATCGTGAGAAAACCGGCATGTCCTAGAATAAAAAAAATGTGTGTGTTGTGACTCCTACCAATCCGCACTGGGCTGGCTTGTTGGATTACGGCCCACTGCCTCTCACAGAGAGAAGCCCTAGGGCCCAGAAGTGGGAACTTTATAGGCTGATTATCTTATTTTTTTAAATTTATTTTTTTAACTACAACGGGGAAGCTCTTGGCCTGAATCTCACCAGATGGTAAGTGATGATCAGGCCGAAGGTGGAAGCGAGCTTCACCCGGAATCCTCAACGACAGGGGAAATGGCTATCTAACCTCTAACTGCCGGAACACTACAATGTTGTTAACATTGTTGTTATGGCGACAGGCTTAGATAATATGGTGGTAGCTAGCCAGGCGGACTTAGAACAAGCCCTACCACCAACCAAACCGAGCAGAAAATTTAGCCCCCACTGGGAATCGAACCCGGGACCTCTGAGTCTGAGGCAGGTGGTCTAACCACTAGACCACAGAGGCGGTCTTATGCTTTGAAGTAATTAATTGAAAGACTCACAACATCGTAAAGGGTCCGGTGACTTACTACTAGCTATTTACTGGAGATGTTTTTCATGGAGTGTTTTTCATAAAATAGTTGATTAGGAAATACGAATTATTGCTTTAGCAAAACACATTTTAATCGGTCTTATTTATTTGATACGGCAAGATTGTGGAATTTTGTTTTCCCCTATTTATTTAGAGACCAGTTTATCGATACCATCCCTTTTTATGCTGTACTCAAAAAACCTCGAATGTTATTATTTGTATCACATAGGAAAGTTATTTTTGCCCCAAAAGTTTCTCGGCAAAGTCCATGTTTTTCTCAATGTTAGCCATTTCTATAAAATTTGAGGACCAAGTTACATTGGTGGTCCAAAATGTTTGATATTGGCTAGTATATTCTGACCCCCAATCAGAGAACCCTTTGAGCCTATTCAGTAGTTCAATCCTCGATATTATTATTTGAAAGGAATAAATAAAGATTTACTAAAATAGCAATACGGAGAAAGTGAATATTTTTAGATGATTCCGATCTTTTGGAATTCTTTCGCATTATTTTCGCGTTTCTTTTTATTATTATCGTTGAGCTAAATGGAATTTAAGGGATGCGTTTACGTTTCAATAAGAATAAAGCTGGTTCATCGATATTACATAGGTATGAGTTCTTTAAAGGCTCCCGCAGACAGGGGCGATTCTGTTTGAACAATTTTTATAAAGTTTTCGTAGAATTTTTGTACTACAATCGCGTCTCTCTGTCGCGTCACGCCTGTCTACGCGAGCCTTTATGGATTCCAAAGTAATCATAGATCTTGTTTTTTTTTTTTTTCGTAGTTCTAATACTTTTTACCCGACTGCGGGGGAGTCCAAAAAGAGTGTAATATTTGGAAGGTAATGAGTGAACCACTACTGGTAACTAATACATAACATTACGCCTGTTTTCCCCGAAGGGTTGGGCAACCGTTAAAACGGTACCCTAAAAGAGGTAACATGTTTCTTGTTCTTGGGTCACCCAGATACCGGTAACCTTAGTCCTACAAGTAACCAAAATTCTTCGATACCTGTACCGTAATTTATAAAGGTTTTCGGTCCTTGGTACGGCCATGAAGCGATAAAGTTTAGTAATCTATAAATATATTAAAATAGTAACAAAGTCAAAACTATTATTACAACTATATATATTAATATGTATATTGGAGCGACAGGATCTCAATCGTCTTCAGAAGGGTAATGATCAATTAAATTGTTCATTGTGTAACTTTCTGTCTACTTCGAGGGCAAAGGAAACGCGCGAGGTACCTAAATATAATTACCATAATCAACTTATTTAACAATACCTATTATCCACTAATTAGAATAATCCACAGATAACATAATTATAAATCTAGGCTTTTCGTAAATGAATTATTAGAAGGACGCAACGAGTCCGCGGGTCGCGCTCAGTTGGTCTCGTGGTCTGAATGTAACTGACCGCCTGATCCAGGCTCCACTGATGCTACATTCGTCTATCGTCTTAAAACGTTCCCACGAGAAAACCAAGCCGACCCCCGGCCACGTTCGACGCAATAAGGTTAACGTCGTCGCCTTTTTTATCGGAAACTAATATTCATTATTTAATATCAATAAGGTCTGCGCGCTAACAAAGACCATCGTGATCTTGAGAGTTAGACGAGGTGTGACTGACACCTTCGTCTCTCGCGGGGGGGTAAGAACAGGACGGGGTGTGACTTGACACCATTGTCTAGCGCCCAAATGTATAATATTATAGAAAAAAATTAAATAACCCACGACACAATTCCAGGTGATGCTGCAGTATCGGTTCAAGGTTACTATGTTCTTCTATTATCATTGAAGTAACAGAATATTAAATTATAAGAACACTCTCGATCAAGACACCTTTCAAACAAAAAAATAATAATCAAAATCGCTTCCGCCGTTTGGGAGCTACGTGGGAACAGACAGATACACAGATACACAGTTACACACACTCCCCTCTTTTTCCGTCAGGGGTTAAAAAAAAGTAATTGCTAGGAATTTTTGTTCGTTTGTCTGGATACATAATCTACAAAAATGAATACGTTTTGCTTTCGGTTTTGATAGTCAGAGCTAAGATTGGACTCTATAAATAACCCCTGTACCTCTTTAAAACTAGGACAAAACGGTAAACCCATATAGGGGACACCCCCGCCTACAACTGACCTATTTAACAGTTCATCATCATGCCACTATTATCTGAAGGGAGTATAATATTACGCCTGCATTTTGAGAGTTATATTACAAGTCTGTATCAACGTAAAATACGCAAAAGGAGTATGTAAGGATCGTAGCAGGTGGCGTGGTGTTTCTGCCTTATCCCATGGGAAGATGGCGTGAGTTTGAGGCGTGTAATAGGGGAGAACATAAAGAAAGAAAAGAAAGAAATAAAATAAGTTTATTTGCGGTAAAAATGACGCAAAGAAAGAACACAAAACAAAAAAGAACAAGTTAGGGGAAAATATGCGTCACATCAACGCAAAACCGCCATCGCTCAGCATACTGCTAGATCCCTATGCGGGACAGAGCCCCAGCGTTGGTTTTCAGCGACAACCGGCGTTGACGTTACATTGTCATTTACCTGATGCTGAGAATTGACTAATGTTTGCAAATAAACCAAACGATTTATGAAATCGAACCCATGACTCCTCGCTCACCAGCCAGGTTAGTTTTTTTAAACTAGATTTATCTGCCACTGAGATCCTTTTGCCGGAACGTGGATCCGAAAGAGACACAATAGATTTTTAATATTGTGTCTGTAATTACGGAATACGAAAGGTACAAAACCCAACAACCTTGTACCCAACCCAGGAAAAGAACCCAGGACTCGACGTTCAACAGTCACGCTTACGAGTACTAGACCAACAACACAGTCACAGTTAGTAAATTCTAGTTTAAAACTTGCGCAAAGTGTCAACTAACTTTCTGTTTTAGTTTTCTCTGAATACAATGAAGTACCTTTTACTTCTCAAGTTTGTTTGTGTTTATTTTCTTCGTCTTTATTTATTTATTTATTTATTTGGATCGCCAACAGAGGCTACACAATTACATGCATGCTAACATACTCGAGGACAATACAAGTGTGCGCTTCCAATTATAGGCAACCACATCATTTACTTATTATCTAGGTAGGTACAAAAAGTTTGATAAGAAGGAAATAATTTTAAAAAATCATTAAAATAATACAGATACGACAATCAATCAATTAATGAATTATTATTATAAAATAATTAATTAATCAATATAAAAAGCAGAACAATAAGGGTACAAAATAATAAAAAAGAAACATAAAAATCTTATCTATCTTTATCTTCATGTTTAGTTCCCTGCCGGTTATAAAGTCCGTTTTGTTTTAAATTAAGTGATCTATTTGGGTACCATCACTTGTTCATCATCCTAAAGGCTCATTAGTAAACCTGCGTCAGACTGCATTTGTTTGGCATAAATGCTGAAATGAACCTTTTTGGCGCAGCCGTGAGTGAGGCAAACACTAATGTTGGTAAACATTATTTTCACTTTTTTATTTTGTTTTTTGTTTATTGTGTTTCTCAAATTGTGTCCAATTAAACGTTATTTTGTCTTTCTTTTACCTAAGAAGTCTACGCAAAGTTCCATTGCATCTGAAACCTATTAAACATAGAGTTGATCTTTTTCGTCCAATCTTTTTATAATGAGGTTATTGTCCTTGATTTTTAACAAGCACAACATGCAATTATCAAAATTATTTATTATTTTACCAATTATTATTACGGTTAGACTGGAAGCCGACCACAACGTAGTTGACAAGGACAATGGAGATGATGAAACTTTCTTTTAGGTATAAACTTACTGCCTCGTTGGTCTAGTGGTCGTAATTAATGGGTTCGATTCCCAGGTCGGGCAAAGTGTTATTGGGCTTTTCCATCAGGAATTTCTCAGAAGCAGCCCGGTGTCTGGATTTGTGCCCGGTTGATGGCAATAGGCCCCCCTATTACATGGGACTTAAATATAACTGGCGAAATGTGGGGTGTACTATAAGTGCACTTCTGCCCAACCCTTCGGGGAATACAGGCGTGATGTTATGTTACTTACAAAAAAAAAAAAGAAAACAGAATAATTGTGATGCCTTTAGCAGACTTAGAATAGATTACATTAGGCACTGTTGGTACCTAAAGTGATTCTAAAGCAGTTTAACGCCTAAAGTACCCGTTAGTTCAGGTAAGCCAAGTACCAATTTCTCTTCCTTACAACATTCCTCTAAAGAGTCTTTGATGTTAGGAAGATTTTTTTTCTCTTCAACGTAGTCTGTCCTAACTACCTCTTATGCATTATTCAGTAGCTTTGTGACCTTCAGCCAAGTTGTGTGCCAAGATTCAATATTAATCCTTATAGTAGCCAAAATAACTTTCGTAGACACTGTCAATAACATGTCCGGGATTTTTGATGATCTAAGACCTATTGATGAAAATATTAGTCTTTGAACAAACTCATGATATGGGTCCTCGTGTGTCTGAAAATCTTTTCATGTGTCAGTTTTTAGTGTAGAGGGAATCTACTAGATAAAAAATGCATAAGGAGTGTGGGCAAAATACACCCAGCTCCGCCACGGGTAAGATTTTTTTTTTTTTTTTGGTTTGGTTGGAGTTGGAAATCCTCATGGACGCCCAGCTAACCTAACCTAACATTGTCGGAACTGAATAACCCCGGGACAGATTTTGATGCGCCTTGGCTTGATTAAAGGGAGAAGTAATGTCTTCAAAACTACAGTGGGTTTAGCTGTGGCGGACGTGGGTGTGCTGCCCAAACATTTTTGCCCACTGTCGTTTGAGTAAGTTATCTGTTGTATTAAGTTAACTGGAACTAAAAAGAACAAAAACAAACAACTACGACAAAAATGCAGACAGACAAATAAAAAATCCGGAGTAACACGTCGTGTTAGGGAATAAATCGAACCAATTACGTGTGACTCCGGATTTTTGTATGATTGTATGTACAGACATACCGGTCAAAATCATAACCCTCCTTTTTGCTTCGTCGTAGTCGGGGAAAAGAGGCCGTGGAACAGATCTTGATTTAATATTTTTTTATAAGGCATGTAGGAATTTGAATTCCCAAAAGCTATTATTATTTATGTCGGAAATACGACACTGATTAGACTAATCGGGGCGCCAGCGCCACCTTGCGGCTCTGGACAGATTCTACAACATAAACGCTCGATCGGGGATAAGCAGAGTTTGTTTTGTGTTGTCTACCTACAGTGTGTGAATTGCTAATGTGATTAAGTTAATCGTAAATTATAATTTATGTGAACTGCAAAATTTAAAGGTTTTTCTATTGCGCAATAACGATCACTACCCATACGCCCACAGTGGTTAAAATATGGCTGATGTTAACGAGAGAGACATCTACCCTATTCCGTCATTCCATCACAGCTACGAAGCTGATTATTTTATGCATTAAAGTAGTACCACTCATGAAAATTCAGTTGCAAAAAAAAAAATCTCGTAAGTCTTTTTAAATTGGTTAAGTCGAAAACTATCAAAAATCGCGGAACATACATGGGGGTGATTCGGATACCCCACGATACGAGGGAACTAAATTTTATTTTTGGACGTCAACGTTCCGGCCACCCTGTATACTAATATTATAAAGGGTACTAATATTATAGGTAGGTCCATATTATGTAGGTTTAGTTAGGCTAGGTATGTATGTATGTAAGTAGGTAGGTATGTAGTTAGTTAGGTACGTAGGTAGGTACGCCGTAGATAAGTACTATGTGCTATCCGTGCGAAGCCGGGGCGGGCTGCTAGTATATTATAAATCAATCTCAAACATCAGCAAATTCAGCTTCAATATACCCTAAATCTATATATATAAAATGATAAACTGACTGACTGACTGACTGACTGACTGACTGGGTGATATATCAACACACAGCCCAAACCGCTGGTCCTAGAGACATGAAACTTGGAGGGTGTGTTCCTTCTGACGAGCAAGTATCCACTAAGAAAGGATTTTTGGAAATTCCACCCCTAAAGGGGTAAAATAGGGGATGGAAGTTTATATGAAAGTCCGCGAGTTTTGAAGATAGGATGTTCAAATTTTGGGTTTAGGCTAACGATTGAAAATTAATGTATACGTGTCTCAGCGTTTTTGATAATTCCACCCTCGAAGGGTTAAAAAGGGGAATGAAGTTGAAAAGTCCTTAATTTTCGAAGAAAAATCACTAAGTGTACTATCTATACTTATGGTTGGAAGCTAACGCACCGGTGTTGTTAGAATTTCAACCCTTAAGGGGGTGAAAAGGGGGATGAAATTTTGTTTATTTTTAAGTTAAAATTACTAATCTTTCGGCATCAAACAACAAATCCTAATCTATAGTAGGTATCTATATCGATTCTCCCGGAGAAGGAGATGGGGGTGATCTCCGGGGGAGGGTCCCGTGGCTAAATAATAACAGCCGCACAGGTCGATCGATCAGGTTTAGCTACACTCCCGAAAGTCTGACAACCATTCTTACCAAGGGGTATCGTATTACCCAGTAACTGCGTTGTGGAGGTCAGATAGGCAGTCGCTCCATGTAAAATATTGTAAAGTTAGAAACAGTACACGTGTATTTATATTATTTTTACTTGAATACAATATTTAGCGAATAAACAACTTCAATACAAAACTTCATCGCCCTTTTCAGACCCTTGTGGGTTGAAATTAAAAAAAAACAACGATTTACGTTGTGTTAGTATCCAACCATAAGCCTAGATAGTAAATTTTGTGATTTTTCTTCGAAAATTAAATACTTTTCAACTGCATCCCCCATTTTAACCCTTCGGGGGTGGAATTACCAAAAAAGTTGAGACGTATAAATTCATTTTCAATCGTCATCCTAAACACAAAATTTGTACGGAACGCAAAACGGACTTTCATATAAACTTCCATCCACTATTACCATACTCTATTATATTATGACGTTACCCCTTTAGGGGTAGAATTCCCAAAAATCCTTTCTTAGTGGATACTTACTCTTCACAAAGAACACACCCTCCGAGTTTCATGTCTCTAAGTCCAGCGGTTTGGGCTGTGTGTTAACATATCACCCAGTCTGTCAGTCAGTCAGTCAGTTCACCATTTTATATATAAGTAGATTTATCCTGATGTTAAAAATATTAAAGATAACGATGGAGTAGTTATGCGACAGAGCCATTTTGACTCCAAAAAACGAATAAATGCATTCGAAGGTGAAGAAATGATTAATAATTCTGTTGACACCATGGTCGATATGGACGAGTCGGTTAATTATCCTGTAGAATTTTTGAACTCTCTTAATCCGCCGGGTCTTCTTTGTCACAGACTTATGTTGCGTGTAGGTCCTCCTGTCATATTGCTTCGAAATATACGGCCTCCAAAATTGTGCAATGGAACTAGACTCCAAGTAACAGGTCTCCGCCACAATGTTATTGAGGCCAAAATACTAACTAGATCTGCCAGAGGAGAAACAATCTTCGTGCCACGTATACCATTGATACCAAATGATCTTCCGTTTGAGTTTAAAAGATTGCAGTTCTCAATCAAGGTTTGTTTCGCAATGACTATTAATAAGTCGCTGCGGGGACAAACTCTGAAAGCTGGAGTTGATTTGCGGCAAGACTGTTTCTCCCACGGCCAATTTTATGTGGCTTGCTCCCGTGTTAGCTCTCTCCAACTAGCCTGGTTGTTTTAGTGCCCGCTTCCGAATCAGTGAAAATGATTGTATAATTATAGAGAAATACTGTGAAGAATTTAGGTAGATACCGGTCTTTTACAGTAGGTATTTCTTTACAGTATTCCTCAAGTATCACACGTAATGGAGGACAATTAGCCATGAACAAAGCTCTATATTGTTTTTGTTATAATAATTCATAATTATCTAGAAAAAAAAAAAAAAAAACTACGCAGACGAAGTAACATAAAATAGTAACGAAGTCAAACCTTACATTGAATATTCGAGTCCAATGCCGCAAATATAGTTTTTAGAATTTTGGTCTATTTGTTTGTTATGTTCCGGTTTGCACAAAACAAATGCACTGATTTGAATTCTATTTATCACACAGATAGTTTGTAACCTGGATTAACCTATAGGTTATTTTTTAATCCCGGTAGTATGTTCACGTCGGATATTTTTCGACATCCACGCGGGCGAAGCCGCGGGCAAAAGCTAGTATACCAATATACTAACTGTCACAATTACTTTACATGTCCCGCCTTCATGTCAATAAATAGCCAAAGCCATTAGCAAGATTAAAGGGCCCAAATGCGAGAGTAAGTCATTTGTCCCACCGCCACCCACGAGGAAGCGACTATAGCTACCAGCGATTTTCTAGCGCAAGAAACGTACAAAAGATAGTAGGTTCCGTGTAAGTAAAAGAGATACTTAAATTGATAGTTGATCGCTGACTGAAATAATTACCTACTGTATATTTATTTTAGTTTCTCATGAAACACAACACACAGACTCATTTATGCCACTTTTGAGGTATGAAGAACAGGGTGTAAAGTTCACTCATCCTCTATTGAAAAGGGGGATCCTCCGACCAGACGGGTGTTATGTCTGGCGGGCAATTATATAACGATTAATGTCGGATAGTCTTATACAGGGTGGCCGGAACATTGACGTCCAAAAACAAAATTTAGTTCCCTCGTATCGTGGGGTATCACCCCCATGTATGTTCCGCGATTTGTCATAGTTTTCGAGTTATGTTTTTTTTTTTTCTGAATTTTTTAAGAAGTAGAAAATAGAAGGCTTATACGAGTTTTTTTTTTGCCACTGAATCTTCATAAGTAATGCTTTTATGCATAAAATAATCAGCTTCGTAACTGTGATGAAAGTTAAAAAAAGCTGCTAATAAGAAAATCCCTTTTTTCATAACAAATGTGCATACTGATACATTGGAATCCGATATCGTGAACCATATAAAAATGCAAACACAAGAAAGGGTATTCCTGGAAAAGATCAACACAAAAAAAGTGTTGGATCACAAAGCATACAAATTCTTTGTGGATGAGTCTAAATTGGATATGTTTTTAGACGAAACAACATGGCCTGAGGGCGTTTATATATAATCTTAAGGCGTTTCGTTCACTATAAATATCGAAAGGCGGACGGAGGGTCCGCTGCAATCGGCCCAGTGTCCTCAAGCAATGGATAGTACGACCTACAACTTTGCCAGCTATAATTGTAAGAACGTAAAGAGCGCCATCAACGAGTGTCAATGTGACGAGTGTGTCTTGATAGCACTACAGGAAACTTGGCTGCTTCCAGAAGAGTAGGTAGGTATCTGAATTGCATAGATAGCAGATTTAGTTCCAATGGGACTTCGGCTGTTGACACGAAAGTGGGCCTACTGCGCGGCAGGCCTCATGGTGGGACAGCGCTGCTGTGGAATACTAGAGTGTTTCCTAGTGTTACAGTGATAAACTGCGATAATCCGCCGATGATCCATTGATAGTAGTGTGTGTCTATATGCCGACAAACAAATGAGATGCTGATGTGTACTGACTGCATGGGAACTGTAAGTGCTATTAGTAATGATTATGTAAACGAATCTATTTTTGGTATAGGGGATTTCTACTTTACTTTTTTTATTTCTACTAATTTATCAAACAAACTTTGAGTTGGCGCCATCACACATTCAACGAAGATTCATGAAGCTGCCATTATGCGTTATAATTATGTAATTAATTATTTTTTTTGTTTGGCGCCGACTCAAAGTTTGTTAAATAAATTAGTTTAGGAACTTACTTACACTAAAAGGTATATTTTTTGCTTTTCAGTTATTTTTTCGTCGGTTTAATTTTTTGAAAAAAAGTTTTTGATTTTGATTTTGAACAAAATTTTATTTTTGGACGTCAATGTTTCGGCCACCCTGTATTTATTATGTTAATCACGCGGTAAATTCTAATAGTGCGATGAAGGATTTTGTGACGTCAGGTTTTTGATGCGTAGTTCGTATTTGGCGTTGTAGATGCCGCCACACCACAACATTTTATTTGATTTGGAACATAATATTTGCAAGTTAAAACGAGAAAATAAATCTCTGCCTAATAAGGGTCATGCTCCATTCCGTTCATCATACCTATACCCTGTGAATGATTTGTTGTTATAAGTGAACATGAGATTTATTTTACCTACAATGTGTAGCTTATCGCCGTTGTAACTATGCAAAATAACATCACTGACTTCCAACGTTATGTTTTCAAAGTGTTTAAGATACATTTGCTCAGAAATAACGGTATCTGGTGAACCCGCATCTATTTCAAAAGTTAGTTTGATTCCATTGACGCAAACAGATTCCCGCATCGGTACAGCACAGCACTCGACATAATGCTGTTTATTTACAGTTTGTTTACACATGCGCTTAAGATGTCCTTCAACGCCACACTTTTTGCACTTATACCGCACAAACCGACACGTTGATGCCTGATGGCCTGCGTCCGTCGCCGGCACTGGCGTCGGCGCCATCTCGAGCGCGCTCGCTGCTAGCTGTGGGTGTTGCTACCCCAAACCCGCGCTGCTGCGCACTTTTGCCGCGTGTTGTGCCTAGCTGTGCTGCCGTGTCCATCTTCATCACTTGAAGGCCTCCACCAAAGCGGAGAGGAGAGGAGATCTGTTGAATAAACCCATCCGATTTCGTTATTTCCACATCTCTTCTCCACGATGTGGACATAACGAAATCGGATTGGTTTGGTTTCTCACACAAATCGCGAATAAATCTGTAATTTGATTCCGAACAGAGTTGCTCAGCAGAATAGCTCGACGTTTAGCACCGGCTTTATCCACATGTACCTACCCCAATTTCGTTTGCAAGAAACCACTATTAGGGAAGTTCTTTGTACAATAAATTGCCATTCTTGATGTTCATGGTCAAACACTGTTAATCTGCCGACCGAAACCGTAGCAGATAATTTACCATATTAAGATATACCGGATAACTTTTTTATCGTCTCGAAAAAAAATGGGTACCATATTAGGTGAAAGGAGTAGAAGCTTATGGCCTAGTTTTTTTTTCCTTTTTTCCACAGCTTAGAAAAAAATTGATGTATTATCAAAAAACGCTTCAAAAAAGTAAACTTTTCATATTAGAACAAAGAAAGTGAATTTTAACATTTTGCAAAACAAAAATACGTTAATAAAAATATCGAATTTCTAATCATAATTATGCAAGTCGCGTATGATGTTAATTTCGACTTTATAAAAAAAAACAAAAAAATAGTATGCCATGGGGGGGTGGAGATGAATTAAACGCAAATGATACACACAAGCTCATATATTTTACTGACGCAGCAGTCCTTAACTTATAACTCAAGAACTAGTCTACTCTATAATTATAAATATGTAGGTACCCACACAACATAATATTATAACTTTTGTACGATTGATGAATTATCTATCTTCTGATCCATAATATACGGGCAATATTCTCTAGTACAATTCGTGTATAAACTGACCGCTAGCCCCTTTTCGGTATCATTAAACTTTGTTCTTGTTATGACATCATGCTTATCTGGCGCACTAACATGAATACCAGTTATACTGATTAATACTGTGTTTTCGGGCTTTTTTGTGGCTTTGTTCTTATTTTCGTCACTGGAACTTCTGCTATCACTGTCATCACTGCTATCACCGTTTGAAAGTTTGAAAGTTGAATCAGTAGAATTGAAAGTTGAATTTGTAGTTGAATCAGTAGCTGTATCAGTAGTTGAAGCAGTAGTTGAATCACTAATTGAATCAGTAATTGAAGCAGTAGTTGAATCACTAATTGGATCAGTAATTGAAACAGTAATTGAATCAGTAATTGAACCAATATTTGAATCAGTAGGTGAATCAGGGTAGGGAGTAGTATCGCAGTAGCCCTCCTGAAATAAGGAATATGTATGGATTTCTTATTACTATCTAGCGCTGCCTTACCTGATTTTAAAAGTTAGCTAGATAAAAAAGCCACTTGCGTAGTGCGGCGCTCCCCGCCTCCTTTATCAGAGGTTTCGCATGCAGAGTGATTGGTAAATGGTTGCATTCCTTGAAATGGGTGGTACTAGGGCTAATTTACAACTTTATTGACCCCGATAACTTCGGGTCCAAAATGTGTTGTTATGGAGATATCGAACTTTTAAAGTTTTTTCAACACACTTGCTCGTAAAGTAGCTCTTATCGAACCACTGTTAGGTTCATAATGCAGTGTATTAAGGACGCGTGCTTTTTACTTTATATACATGTTTTTTTTTGTATTTAAACGTTGCCCAGCATTAGAAGTTTTTCCTGTATTGTGGGTGCGTTTGCAAACATATTAAACTCACATACATAAACAGCCAGACCCGAAACAACTACTTGTAGGTCATACAAATATATGTTCCGTGCGGGAATCGAACCCGCGACACGCAGCGCATCAGTCAATCGCTTAACCACTGCGCCAACCGTGCCGTCAATATTACCGCACGCGTGCGGTAATGTAGGCCACAGATGACTATTTACTAGTCGGAGTAATGACATGGCAGTAGGTATGGAATTAGTAGGTACTATCATGGCAACATGGAATTTGTATTTAATAGAAATTGACTTTGGTGAAGCTTTTTACCAAAGGCAATGCTCAAAAAGAAATTAAAAAAAAATACTGTTCAATTTCATATGAACATATATTTATTTCATAGTTTTATACTTATTTCAATTTAGTTACCATAGCTAATAATCGATATCTCTATTTTCATAAACAGGCAACATTATTTGTGACTTCCTGTATCCGTCCTCTTAGAAAATTTGTCTGAGTGATGGCGCACGTTGTGCCTTTTAAAATAATGAAAATTAAATGTTTTCAACAACAAATAACCGCATTTCATTTTGAACAAATACCATAGTCCAACCATGGGCGTTTAGTTATGGTAAAAAAAATCCCATAGGCGCTTCACTGGGACACTATACATAGAATTAGTATGAAAATTTATCCTATACTATTAAATGTGCATTCTCTATTTTTTTACCGACGAAAAAAAAAGGAGGAGGTTCTCAAGTCGACACGATTTTTTTTAAATGTGTGACCACGCATATCTTTTCATGGAGTAGTCCGATTTGAACTTTTTTTTTTATTGGGGTGGGTATACCTCGAAGTTGGTCCCATATAAATTTTCTTAACTTTGATGGGGTACTTTTGAGTTAGCTTCCATTAAACATATGTTTCCCACTTAGCCTTTACGGATGATGTTCTAATAAGTAATACACCCCTACATAACAAGTTATACATTTCCAGTATTAGCTGACCTCTCACTGAATGTAAATCGTATACAATGCGAGATCAGTTCATACTGGAAATGTATAGCTTGATATGTAGCCGTGTGTACCTACGTTGCGTATTCAGGTGACTGAGACGTTATTTTGTTGCCCGAACAACAAAATGTTGCGTAAAAATTTTGTTCGCGGTGTCCGCTCTAGTTTACATGGAACCTCAATGATGAAAGTTGTTCAAGATAATGAGTACAATGATATCTTCACAGGTTTTCAGTTATTTTAATAACCAAAAGAGCGTCAAATATTTATATTTAACTAAAAAAAAGGCATCTTTTACAGTTTTCCGAACTTAGACTCACCTTGATTGGGAGCAGGCAGCAGCTCAAAATTATAAGCAAGAAATACATGATTTTTTCGGTCGCTGGTAACACAGAATCGATGTGGCTGGTAGCAACACGTAAAAGATTATATCTACGAAGAATCCGTATGTATAGTAAGTTGTTATCTGTTAACTGTGCGCCGGACCATTACACTTTAATTGGAAAACAAATTGAAAACGTCTTGATAACAAATTCAATAATCAAAGTTTTTATCTGATTTCGGAGGAGATTCCTCGGCATCTTTTTTATATACTCAGTAGACATCATGACCCGATATCGGCACGATGTTGGCGGACAGCGAATGTCAAATAATAATAATAATCTCGCCAGCAGGTATAGTCGCTGTCGATACCGCAAATGTCAAATTGTATTTTATCACTTATTAAAATGTTTTTAGGGTTTCGTACCTCACAAGGAAAAACTTACACTTGCAGTTGGAATTTATGGCACAACATATTTTTCAACTTCTATTTTAATTAATTTATATTCGGCATTTAGCCTGATTAGATACTGTTGGTCTAAATTTCAATGTCAAATTATTCGCAACACACTAACATCTATTTTAAACCTTGGACGACCGAGCGTGGCTTCAAGCACACTAGCCCATCCGTTTTGGTGGCCTCGGAGTCCGCTAAATTACCAGTATCAGTTTACCAGCGTCCCTGTCCTCTCTGTCCACAGCACTGAAAAGTTGACGGGGTTTTTTTTTGGCCCTTCCTTGTGCTCTCTGAAGTGCCGATGCGGTGAACGCCTGGAAAGCAGTTTGCCCGGATACAGATCGGCTCGTAAACCCATCTTCCCAGAGACATATTTAAAACAAATTGTTTTCTAGCCCTTGTAATAGCTGGCTTTCAATTTGCCTAAATTGTCAAAATGGAGGTCGATGCGATCATTGCAATCGTTCACAGCAATGCAAAACCTCACGTAGGGAGCATTTGCACCCAGGACCGTTCTTTTCTGCGGAGTTTGTTGCGATATCATAATAATATCTTCCTCTTCAGAAGACGAAGATGCGATTGCTTTGCTGCACCTCATTAATATGCAAAGGCACAGAAGATATTGGGTGCACCCTGTGTGGAAATTGTCAGAAGAGCCTATATATTTTAAAATAACGGAAAAAACAGTTTTTGTATGGCAGTTTTGACAGTTTTTGTATGGCAAATCTGTCAAAAACTAACCATTATGACACCATTGTGACGTTTATAAATTAGTAGACTTAGGCCCCAGGACATTTTTTCCGTTATTTTAAAATATATAGGCTCTTCTGACAATTCAAAAACTAACCATTATGACACCATTGTGACGTTTATAAATTAGTAGACTTAGGCCCCTGATCGTTTTCCGACAGTATAAAAAATATCACAAGAATGTTTCCATAATAAACGTATTGTCGAAAGTAAAACCCAGTCTTCAGAAGCAGCATACACATGGGAGATAACCAGTTTTGATATTTTTCAACCATCTCGCAGACCTGTATATTATATTCAATATTGCTTATATTTATATCGATAAATACTGCTCATACTGTTTAACAAGCGACGTTAAACAGTACGACATGGAGGGCGATCTCGTACCTCCACTCGCAGACAGGACCGATACATCAACGCATTTACGCAATGCTAACATGTTTGTCATTGGTCTCTGGCCCGCCCTGACATGAAGCAATGGACAAAATTTGTCAAGTTTTAAAATAATGCCTTTTTGTATTGAGTATGAGCCTTTTGGCTTATCTATAATTTGTGTGTACTTACTATGCCAACAATTGTAATGTGCGTTTAGTTTGTGCAGAATAAATAACTTTTCTTTTGCAAAACTTTCTTTTCTTTCTACATCCAAAATACTGCTCGTATAGAATCACAGCTCTTCAGGCTTACTGATAAGCGACGAATCCGACATCCAAAATCGTTTACATAAGTGGGTCTGTGTTCCCAAAGGTCGCTGAGAGTTCCATCTATAGCAACCCGCAATCTTAGGGACCGTTTACAATGGTCTCGCAAACACAGAAATCGGAGGAAGAAGACTGGTGTTGTGTTTGCTTTTCCGATGAATCTCGTTTATGTATGAGGCCGGATACAGAGGTACTCGATTTTGGAGGACCTCTGGACGTCAAGTACGTTTGAAATTTTGTCCGGTAGTTCATTCATATGGAGGGGGTACTGGAATAATGGTTTGGGCCGGTATTAGGATCGGTGGAAGAACCGTTCTCATTTGGATCAGGGGCAACCACAATGCTCAGACCAGACCTTAACCCAATTGAGCACGCATGGGATATGCTCCAAAGAAGAGCTCTGCCGAGTATGGATGCCATGCATAGGTACCCCACAACTACTTTTTGACTTGTTAGAAAGAACGTGGGCGGCCATTCCTCGAAGTGATTTTGATGAACTGATTTTAAGCATGCCAAATTGCTGTGATTGTGTGAAAGTCAAAAGCCTCATTTTTGTTTTTTTTTGCCATTTAATTGACGACATTAACTTAGGTTAAAATTTCCCACAATGTGCGAAAGTTAAAATTTTAGAAAAAATTACGTAATAACACATAACGTTACGCCTTTTTCCTGAAGGGTTTTCACATCGTCACATTTAACCAGTTATGTTTAAGTCCCATAGGAGGCGAGTCTATTGCCATCAACTGGGTACAAATCCAGAATACTGCTACTGAAAACGTGATCGAAAAACACGAACAAACAGTAGCCGACTTGGGAATCGAACGTCATGAACGTTAGCGCTTGCGATCACTAGGCCAACGAGAAAAATCGCAAATTCATTATGATTTCACTGTAATCTAGTACACAGTCACATTAATTCTATAGCTAATCAATTTTTTCACGCAAATGAAATTGATGACAAAGAAGTTACCAGTCATTCCGATAAGATAAACCTACGTGGAATAATATTAAATCATCGTTGAACACATGTATACTTACGGTTATACTTGAACAGCTGATCCCTAATTCGACTAACCTGGAGTTCGATAACATCGAAGCAAACTCCCTACATCTATCTATATTAATAAAAAGAAAAGTCCTGACTGACCGACTGACTGACTCATCAACGCCCAGCCCAAAACCTTGGACCTAGAAAGTTGAAATTTTCCACAGAGGTTCCCTTTATAATGTAGGCAAGGAATAAGGAAGGATTTTTCCAAATTCAACCCCTAAGGGAGTCAAATAGGGGATGAAATTTTTTATGAAAATCCTATTCCTTGAGGAAACTTTGATATGAAACTTGGGACGAATACTTATCTAAATAAATTATAAAGATTGTAATTTTTTGTTTTCCTAAATTACCCCTTAAAGAGGGGTTGGGGAGTATCAACTTTTGTATAGAAGAATTTTAACGCGAAATCCTATTATCTCGAAAGTCAGTGGTGCCGATTCCTTTGCGCTGATTAATTTGACAGGACTAAACTAAAATTTATCTTCTGTCCTTTGCATAATGAAATAGAAATGTGAGATGCACTGAACTTTTTAGTTTAGTTTGTGAACAAGGGAATCGGCACGAATATCTATACTTGAAACTGAAAATAAAGACGACGTTTATCAGGGTTTTTCGAAAATTACCCCTAACGGGGTGAAAAGGGATAACCGATTTTACAGGAGAGGATTTTACTGCGTGGTTTAATTAACTTGAAAATTGGTATATCACATCTTCTTCTTTAAACAGGGTGGCCGGAACGTTGACGTCCAAAAATAAAATTTAGTTCCCTCGTATCGTGAGGTATCCGAATCACCCCCATGTATGTTCCGCGATTTTTGATAGTTTTCGAATTATGATTTTTTTTCTGAATTTTTGAGAAATTTTGGATTTGACCAATTTAAAAAGACTTTTACGAGTTTTTTTTTTTGCAACTGAATCTTCATGAGTTCTACTTTTATGCATAAAATAATCAGCTTCGTAGCTGTAATGAAAGTTATGAAAATATTGGTCTAAAGTGAAAAATTTACGTTCTAATTTTAGTAATTAAATTTTAAATAGTGTTTATGCAATAACTGAAAACCTTTTAAGGGGTCATTGTTCTCATCATTATGAACAACTTTTACTGTGGGGCTAACTTTTAAATCGTAAAAAAAACATTATGCAACAGTTATGCGAACATTAATGTATGGAATGGCATGTGGCGATGAAGACGTCGCTTCAGTATCATGTAGTAAAGTTTAAGTTCAACAAAATTCCAAAATATTTAAAAATTCTTCACCTTAAGTTTTCTCTCAAAGCGTTCCAGAATGTCTGCTTGTCTAATACCCAGTACTTATTCAAAGTATTCGTTTGATCTGAACTTTCAATGGTTACGCTAGCTTTAAATATCTGTCTATAATTTAAGCCAAACTTTTGCGGTATTATGGCTAGCGGCTAGACAAAGCTAAAATTATAATCTGACTGGAATGATTTAAAATAATTTCTGGACCAAACTTTGAATACAAGCAGTATTCTGCGTATTTAGAATTCAGTAGTTGATGTGAAATTAATTAAAATTATTATTCTGATCACAAAATAGAACAGAATAGAATATTTTGTTCAGCTTGTGCCTATTAAAACATAGTTTTCCAAAACAAGCTATTATTTTTTCGAGAATTGACAGGAGTCGTTTTATTGGTAGCAAAGTTGATGTGTTTGTTGTTTCACGAAGTCTGTGGAAGCTTCGTTTTATGTTGCCTTTTGTTTGAAGCACTTTTAAAACTATCTCTTAGTATTTCACGGTTCCCAGGAAAGAACCACAAGGTATATTACTTTGGTTTAAATGGCTCGTTGGTTAGAAAAAGTACACTAAGTTTAATGGATAATGTGGCAATTGCCTAAAACGTATTTCTAGAGTTGTCGATTCGCCCACAAATTAACTTCGTGCGAATTGTCTATAGAAAAAAATATATTATTTAAAAGTGTCGATTCGCCCGTTTTGGGTAGGTAAATTCATGCGAATTCAAATAACCGTTAGAATATTCAGCTTAAAGTCAGATTAAAAAAAAAAAAAAATTATGTCTGGCTGCTTTTGTAAGGGAAGTTGTTTTTTTCTCGACATGGATTTGGGTTTTATTGAAAAAAATTGTCAGTATGACGATTACGAAGATGAAGAAGGAGCGTTTTCCAGACAAATAGCCAGGTGTGGACGACCTACGGAAGATCGCGGGAAGGCCTGGATGAGACTCGCACAGACCAGGGAAGCATGGCATAAAAGCGCGGAGGCCTATACTCAGCAGTGGGTGGAACAAGGCTGCTAATGATGATGATGACGATTAGAATCAACCCCTTAACAGCTGCAGGTGACTAAACAACCACTCTGTTTATTAAACTAGGAGTTTACTGCAACCCCATACGAAACAGGTCTTCATTATTTATGCACATCTATTGGTTCTAAAGCTAACATGTTGCACTAGATTGTGCCAATGTATTCACACACACACATACGTTGACGAAGTTATAAATGACAGAGTACATAACAGTATTTTATATAAACAACTGCTGTTTAAGTCTGTGCCTTCTGAAAGCTGGCAACGTCGCAAAAAGCTGTCAAACATTTAGCTGTTATTATTTAAAATCAATATTAGGTACTTAATTAATTATTATAAAATATCGCTCTGTGTTGCAAAATATTGACTATGAATTACAATTTTATTAATTGCTTTATATAATCACAAACTGCTAGCCTTTTCCAAACTGCTAAACTTTTCCCAACCAACTTATAAACTATCAAAAAATACAAAATAAAATCTACTTAATTTAATCTAATTTAATCTAATTTAATGTAATTTAATCTAATTTCATCTAATTTAATTTAATCAATTAAGTAATCTTTTGTAACCAATTTAGCTTTAATAATTTATTTTAATTAATTAATTGTATTATTATCTGAGCAAAATGTAGTGCATGCTGTGCTTTTCTATAAGTAATGAGGCGCTTAGACTTAAGTTTGCAATTTATAAATTATAAAGTAATAGTGTACTCATTGTTGAAGAGCCTAATAATAATAAAAAATAAAAAAAACTGTATTGGGGGCCGCTTCCAGTCTAATCGCAGCAGCTGGATACTCCTTTGGTAAGACTGGTTGTCAGACTTTCGGGCTTCTGACGACCCATAACGACTGTCAAAGATCCACGAATGACAGCCGGGACCAACGGCTTAACGTGCTTTCCGAGGCATGGAGGGGTTTTGGTATGTAAAGATGATCGCCCATCCACGGATCAACCGTGGCACGCGCAGCTTAACCTGATCTATCGAACTGTGTGGATTATTATATAAGTAACGTATTTAAACCAAATTGTCAAGAACATTGGAACGCTACAATCTTGACCTTGTTACAAAACACCCATTACATTAGGCTGTCAATAAATTAACACGTATCACTTACAAATCTGCTTTTTCGCCATGAGATTACAACGACGTACTACACAGAGTAGGAATATCGGCAAAATCGGCATCCATAACTCTTTTCCTTCCAATATATTTTTACGATCTCGCAAGATATACAGCAGATCCATTGGGAACGATTGAAGATATCGAAGTGAAAAAAAACCGGCCAAGTACGTGTTGGACTACGCACAAAGAAGGGTATAGTTGGGATGATTGACTAATTGATTAACATTTGGAAACTCTGTTGGAGCTGCTGAAGATTGTAAGAACATCTTTGCATTGTATAAACTCAATTTTCTTTGTATTATATAATTGCATAGCACATGTGTGAGTACTATGTACTATAGAGCTTCCATTTACCGGATAATTTTATGTCTTTCATTGACTTGAATGTGCCCTGGCGGCTGTGAGTATGTGTTGGATCATTTAGCTCCCTTCAAAATGGTTGAGCTGAATGGTGCTAATCCATGCGTCATGTTCGTGAACGGGCGCCGCGCGCCGTCAGTTGGGGCTGGTCATCTCTTAGCTGCCATGGTTTATTTTTAATTTTTGAATTGTTTATATCTACGGACGCTTTTTATCATGCACGTCTTTCTACATTGTTCTCACATGTATACTTAAGTAATTTCAACATGAATGATGTAACCAATTTTTGTAACAATTTTTTTTCTATTTAAAAGAGTGTCCGTGGAGTTTCTTGCCCGTTCTTCTCCATAGGTACCTACTACGCTTTGGAATGGGCAACTAGCTTAATTTTTCTGACTGACCGACTCCTTGACAATTCAAAAGTGCCTGTAAATGGTTTAATTGAAATAAATGCTTTGAGTTTGAGTTTGAGTTTGATGAATTTATCCCAAGAACAAACTTAACATCCTAGTTGAACATGTTTTTGCAACTGCAAATGTAAGTTGGTTGATAATTACTCGTGAAGTTGTAGAGCCTACTTAGCTGTGATAGTTTTCCTTTTACAGACAGACGGACAGACAAACAGACAGACGGACATGGCGAAACTATAAGGGTTCCTTGTTGACTACGAAACCCAAAAAAACCTAATAACACTTTGCCCGACCTGGAAATCGAACCCCTGACATCATGCTCAGCAGTAGCGCTTGCAACCACTAGACCAACTAGTCTTCCAGTTAGATTAATAAAATTACCAGCGCATGCGACGCAGGTGTCCCTCCGACGGTAACCACTTTTCATCTCGCTGTTAGTCCACATTAAATATTAAAACCGGCCAAGTGTACAGGGTTCCGTAGTCGGGATGAATATTTACGCATGCATAGCGTACCTATTGATTTTATCGCCCGCAAAAAAAGTTGGTATAACGTACTTATATAGAATTTCTCGAAAAAAAAAGAAAATTATTACTGTGGTTGTAACCGAAAACATCCCCCTGAAAAACGACTGAGTTAAATAGAACTTTGTGTTGTCATCTGACATTATGCTGAGCTGAGGCCCTTTTGGCATTATAATCATTATTTTCTGTTTTTTTTTTAGTTTTAAGGTGTATTTTGCCAATAAACGCATTTTTCTTTCTTTCTTTCTTGATCTGTTTAAAACATCATAATCTTATATAGGTAACATGGGTTCCAACACTTCACACACGCTTATGTGTATTGATACTACAACCCCTAATTATTTTTTTCATAATTCCCTACATTATTGTGTACCTTCTTGCTAATTTTCATCGATATAGTATAAATAGTTTTTGAGTAAAATGGCTGTGTGACATTCGGACAGCCGGAGAGACGGTCATGATGAAATTATAAGGGCTCCGTTTTGCTATTAGGCTACGGAACCCTAAAAGCATCCTTTTAGCTCGTGCAAAGCATAATAATATTTCCCGTTAACCTGAAAAGTGAGAGAGTCTTAATAAGGCTTCCGTTTTCAACGTTGCAGCTAGAACCTGAAACTCTACCCAGTTCATTATTTACTAAATAATAACTTTCTCCAATGGGCTATTTCAAGAAGAATATCATTTTTCCTTGAAATAAACCCATTGGAGAAAGTTTGAGAACAGTAAACTATAATTTTGTTGTACCTACTTATTTGTTTTGTTAATAGTCAAGTTTGAAGGAATTTATAAGAAAGGCTGAGAGGGGACGCCGAACATACACTGACCTTAAAGTTCCTTTAACATAAACATACTTACATAACATATTATCATCACGCCTGCAATCCCTGAGGGTTTAGGCAGAGATGTACCTACATTACAGTACCTACACCCATATTTCGCCAGCTATGTTTAAGTCCCATGTAATAGGGGGCGAGCCTATTGCCATCAACAATGGGGCACAAATCGAAACTTCGGGCTGCTACTTTGAAATTCATGGAAAAGCACAATAACGGGTACATAAATATTAGAATATCGAAAATTAAAATACCTACGGTTAAAATGCCAATGTTCAAAACATCGAAAATTAAAATATCGAACAACCATAAAACCGAAAATTAAAATATCGAAAGATTAAATTGTCGAATGGTTAGAAAACCTACGTTCATTATAATTATCTAAAATCGAATTATCTACAAACTTAACATCGAAAGATCTAAATATCGAAGTACAAAATTTCGAATGTCTTAAATATCGATATTTCGATACAATCGATATTTTAATTTTCGATATTCTAATATGTACCCCCAATAACACTTTTCCCGACCTGGGGGAATCCCCCTCACTGTCAGTAGTAGTGCTTGCGACCACGGCAGGCAGTTATTTGTGTTGTCCTGTCAAAACGGTCAATCGACGACAGTCCTGGCAACCGTGACGCTAAAGCTACAGTTGCCTAGAAGAGTGCTGACAGGAGACCTTTGCCCAGCAGTGGGACAACTATATCGGCCGAAGGGACGACTCTCATGAAAATTATGACAGCGGCAAATATTTGAAGCCTCGTGCGGCTGGCGTGACGCGACACCGGTAATTGCTTAAGAGGGTGCAATCTGAAAGTGGGCAACGTCGCAAATAGATGTCAAATATATCGCTGTTTTGATTAATTTGGCAATATTACTGTATGAAAATATGAAATATGGCTAACTAGCGAACTAGAATATTGATTATGAAATCCATACTAATATCCATACTAATATTATAAATTCGAAAGTAACTCTGTCTGTCTGTCTGTCTGTCTGTATGTTACCTTTTCACGCCTAAACCACTGGACGGATTTCGATAAAATTTGGCAAAGAGATAGATGGCATCCCGGGGAAGAACATAGGCTACTTTTTGTCTCAAAAATAACCCTAAGGGGGCGGATATAGGGGATGAAAGTTTGTATGGGAAACCTATCATTTCTTAAGTTAGGGCTATGAAAATTTAAATTTATGCTTTTGGTAACAAATAAAGAATTACGTATTTCACCGTTTTTCAAAAATCATCCCTCAAGAGGGTAGAATGGGGGATGATTTTAAAATTCACATGTAATATTGACATTTTTCAGTGACTCTTTTCAAGATATTTAAGGGTTTGAGAATATAGTCATAGTCCGTATCTTGAGGTTACATTTAGTGTTTATTTCATTAAAATCGGTCCACCCGGTCAAAAGTTATTACTACTTGGCTTGAAAAGCATGGGAGTATTGATAGCCGGAGATTTTAGACAGACTCTGCCGGTAATAACTAGGGGATCACCGGCAGATGAAATAAATACATGCCTTAAGACGTCGACATTATGGGGGCATATAAAAAAGTTTTGTTTGATTACAATTATGCGAGTACAACTGCACATGCACATATAATCGGGGCAATATGCGGCTGCACTTCTGAAAATTGGCGAAGACCGTATGGTAACAGTTGGTAACGGCATGATTACATTAATTCAAAAATTCTGTAATATTGTTCATATCAACAACGTGGATAGACGTTGTTTTTCAGATAATCTGAGCCATCTGCAAACTAATGGAGAATAGAGAATGGTTGTGTGCAAGGACAATTTTGGCACCGGCGAATGAAACTGTGGGAAAGATTAATGAAAACATTATGTCATGTGGAAGATGACGTTGTGGAGTATCTCTCGGTACACCTACACAATGTCATGGACACCGAACAAGTAACATCACCCTGTTGATTTTCTCAACTCTTTAGAGTTATCAGGAGTGCCTTCGCATAAGCTGAGGCTGAAAGTGGGTGTTCCAGTTCTGTTAATGCGTAATCTTGATGCGCCAAGATAATGTAATGACACACGGTTACAAATTACTCACCTGAGGCGGAATATTTTAAAAGCAATAATCATGTCAGAAATAGTAATAAAAAATAAAAAAGTTAAGATTCCCCGTATTCCAATAATTCCGACAGATTTGTGGCGGCATCGAAACTGCCACATACGAACTACGCATCAAAGACCTAACGTCACAAGTCCTACATCGCGGTATAAGAGTTTACCGAGCGATTAACATATTCAGACCGACTTTTTAAACATGCAACAAAATTTAAGGGGGTGTTCTACTCATCAATATGAACAACTTTTACTATGGGACCAAATAAGAATTCGCAAAAAAAAATCGACCTTTCTGTATAAAGGTATACCCGATTGGACCATTTTGTATAAGAAAATCGTAAAGTCTCCCGCAGTAAATATTCCCGCAAGCTTTCGTGAGGCGAGTCACACAGCCAGCCAGCACCCACGGCTTCAACGGGTATCCTGACCACCAGCATGAAGCGAACGCGCATTCTTGGTCACCACCCTCAGCCTCATCAGCAACCCGGCGCTGTACCACATCCGACGCACTGATCACAACGCAGCGCCACCCCGACTCACTGGGGAATCACCGCAGACAGTTCCGACCCTCTGTGAACTATGCGGCACCCGGTTCCAACTCACTGGAACCTCAACTGGCACTGGCAAGCATCGCAAGATACATGACTCAGCCCACTATCGACCTCCGGTCTCCGGAGGGGAGTGATGTGGCGGCATCTACACCGCCACATACGAACTATGCATCAAAGACCTGACGTCACAAGTCCTACATCGCGGTATAAGAGTTTACCGAGCGATTAACATATACAGGGTGTTAGGGTAAACACCGTTTTCCTCTTAAGGGGTCATTCTACTCATCATTATGAACAACTTTTACTATGGGACCAAACCTGAAATCGGGAAAAAAAAATCAGCTGTTCCCTACATTTTGACGAGTTATGCGAACATAAATGTAGGGAACAGCTGATTTTTTTTTCCCGATTTCAGGTTTGGTCCCATAGTAAAAGTTGTTCATAATGATGAGTAGAATGACCCCTTAAGAGGAAAACGGTGTTTACCCTAACACCCTGTATAAGACTATCCGATATCAATCCTTGGGCAATTGCCCGCCAGACACAACACCCCGTCCGGTCGGAGGATCGTCCCTTTTCCATAGAGTATAACTGAATTTTACACGCTGTTCCTCATACTCCTAAAGATTTACCTTTCCAATTTAAAAAGAGTGCAGCCATTGTATGTGGCGTGCTCACGAGTATCCAGCCCACAAAATCTACATGTTTTAGCAAAAAATGGGAAAACCGAAAATGTTGTTACCAGTTTTATTCATATTACTTTACAGATTGGGATAGACGTTGTTCACCTTCCACAGGCAAATGTGTCATCTTTTTTAAATAAGACTTTCAAACAGTTTCATACTTCCGTCCATTCTATCCACACTAATATTATGCGTACGAAAGTTACTGGCTGACTGGCTGTCTCATGTCTATAACCTTTCTGTAACGCCTAGATAGACCATGACCTGGGTTATGGGATCTGGGATATATTTTTATCCCGGTTCCCGTGGGATAATTTCCGACCTCCACGCGGGCGAAGCCGCGGGCAAAAGCTAGTGCAATAATAAATATCTTAAACTGAATATTTAGTTTTAGATGTAAAAAAAGTATTTTGGAAAGTTTCCAAATGACTTTTTTACACCTAAAACGGTTACAACATCAAATTAGTGCTATAATTGCAATTCAATATTAATATTCTCGTTCACTAGTTAGCGATATTTTATATTTCCATACAATAATATTGCGAAATTAATCAAAATAGGTAAATATTTGACAGATTTTTTCGACGTTGCCAACTTTGAGAACAAACGCTCTTAACCGCGAAGTTTTCTTAGAAATTGTATTGTTAGATACACGTCGCGCCAATAAGCACGAGGCGTAAATCGTTAGGATTGCCATGCCATGCCGCCTCAAAAGAAAGTCTCGTTTCTGTTTCGTTTTGACACGTGACACACAATGACGCAGTGACTCACTCGACTAGATGGTCATGGAAACGCTATTTAAAAATATGTGAACTCACTCTTTTCATTATAGACACTTTTTCACGTGACTAAGGCCCTTTTCTGATTTGTCGGTACAGCAGCGGTGCGACATCAGCATGCTCGATATACGCAGTACCGAAAGTTTCCCGAGCACCTACCGAGCGCCGATATTTCAATTGATCCTTCCTGATTAGGTCGGTATCTGCGGAAGTGCGACACATATCGAGCTAATCAGAAAGCCTCAATTGAAACATAGGCGCTCGGTAAGCTTTCGGTACCGCGTATACCGAGCATGCTGATGTCGCACCGCTGCTGTACCGACAAATAAGAAAAGGGCCTAGGTACGGTGAGGGCAACATGGATGTTTCATGTAGTTATCGTATAACCTTTACTGCTTGATTTCTGTATACCATGTAACTGGAGTCGGTGCAGTAAGTCTTCTTGTTCCTCACACCTCTGTTCTATAATCTCAGTATGCACCCCCTTACTGCCAATATCATCTTTTTATCAAACATGCTGGGAAATTCGAGCATTATTTTGACAAACTTCTTCAAGATCAATCGAAATTGCTGTACAGGTAAAAAACAAGTGAATATGCGGCCGGCAATGTTACTATGAAAATCCATATCTGTCCTGTTTAGCGGCCAAATAAATTACCATGAAACTCATATCTAGCGTTTTAAAAATGGACTGAACTTTTTACTGAAGTATATGGCTACCAAGGAGGTAACTTATCAAAGATTTTATTTAAATTTCGATTTGGCTTGCAAATAGAGCTGGTTAAAGTAAAGAAGAACCAGATGAACAAATTGGTCCGTCAAAAATTATTGTCTGTCATTGATTCTGGAATTTATAATTACTTTACTCAGTTTGAATTTCCGCGCATTATTTGAGAAAAGTTCTATACAAGCTTTGGCTGCATCCTGTCATTAATGGACTCACGTATATGTGCCTAGGCTACCTCTCGGCCCACATTTAACACAACCCTATTACGCTTTCGAACGGGCAACTAGCTCCATCTGTCTAACTGACCGAGTCCTTGATAATTTTAAAGTGCCTGTAAATGGTTTAATTTAAATAAATGCTTTGAGTTTGAGTTTGAAAAATATGATAAATCTATTTTAAGCTTAAATCAAAACTCAAACCAGGCTCTTAACTAAAGTAATACGTAGGTACATGTTCGTCTACAGTAATTAGCATATTGATGAGACAAGTTGTCGCCTATTAATACGTGTAGGCATTCTAATGACTCCAATCTTCTAATTGTCGATCAGGTTATGTCTTAGTGTTAGCGATTGGAGGGATGGTTTATCCCTCCAATCGCTATCGCAATCCTGATGAAAAACTATAAACGATAGAAAAAACATTTCAAGACTGACGTAATAGGAATTGTTACCTCAGATGACCTCATATTTGTTTGTTGAAAATTTAAGAGGTGGAGGGTGGAGTTTCTTACCCATTCTTTTCCATACGAAACTTGGAAGGGGCTCCTTTGGAAGATGCAACTAAAATAAATTATTATTTAATTTTTCTGTACATCTTGATGTTCAAAAGTGCTGTTTAAATACCTATTTAAAATAAATGACTTTTACTTTAAAGCAACGGCTAATATTTCTCAAGGATTTAGATTTGCTTCCGCAAAAGTATACTTAATTTTAAAGTTAGAGGGACCATCGTGGTTTAAAAACTAATCAATAGGTCCTAATTGAATTGCTTGAATACCCTGAAATATCATCTAATCGTTTCATAAGTCCTTCTTTGCTATTAAGTTGCAATGTTAGTATGAAATCAATCCTTCAAAACTATAACAACGCAGTTCTTCTACCGCAAAAAAGTTGTGAAATCTAATGTAAAACCAAGTCGGTTTATTTATTCAGTACCTATTAATGGGAGCAATTATCCAACAACTTTGTCATAAATTGATAGCTAATTAGTTAATTAACAACATTTTGACACATTTATTATTTTAATAAATAGAATACTGGGTTTAATCAAAGTCTAGCAATATGGGTCTGTGGCGGCATCTAAAACCCCGTAAACATGCGAATTACGCATCAAAGACCTGAAGTCATACAAATCCTGCATCGCGCAATTAGAGTTTGCTGCGCGATCACAACATATATACTTCCCAACATCAATCGTTGGGCAGTTGCCCGCCAGACGCCACACGAAACCCGTCTGTCGAGGATGAGTGAACTTTAAATCCTGTCCCTCATGCCTCTAAAGTTCTAAAACCCAATTTTTATCACATATCCTTCAAAAACAATCGCTCCCCACGTACTCTCTCGCCAAACCCTTACACAAACAAACTCGTATCCATTAACCAGCGCTCTTAACGCTCACTTTGACTTTGAGTCACAAAGATTAAACTCATGTTAACTTAAATGACTGCTAGAGATGAGCGAGCAATGAGCTAGGTTTTGGTGAAGTTTTTGTAAGGTCATTGTTTGACCTTGACTAGGTCACTAGCTATGCCCCACAGTTTTGTGCAAGATAATTTAAAACATGCAAACATATTCTATTTGCCCAATTTCATTCAGTTCAGTAACAACAATTTCAGTCGGGCTGGTCCACATATGCAAGGTCGCTCAGCGCGCTATTTAGCGGGCTATGTTAAATTCGGAGTATCTTTGAAGGATAAATTCAGAAATGAAGTTATCTGGAACGGAACCGGAGTTACCGACGTCGCAGTGGCAGTGGGCTGGTCATATTTGTCGAAGGACCGATGGCCGGAGGAGCAGACGAGTCCTAGAGGGCGTATCGGCAAGCGTAGTGTGGATCACCCCCCAGCTTTATAGGCCGGATGCGGAAGATAGATTAGAGGGAGGATGGTGTTGTGGCAAAAAACCCAACAAACATAGTCACAAACTGCTTTGCTGGAAAGGGACGAGGAATGACCGAGGTTTCGTTGATTTTTGAAGTAGGTTTAGTTGGACCTTGGCCGAAAATGAGTGCTCACTATTATCGAAGGTTTCTCTGTAAGCAACGACGGTAAACTTTAATGACTGTCTCGCTACAGATGAGCGAGAAATGAAGTTACAAGGTACTGAAACTTTGTGATGTCGTTGGACCTTGGTTAGAGCAACTGGTCATTTATTGAATTGACTAAAACTGAGCCGGGATGTAATCTTGAATGACTGCTTTGAGATGAGCGAGGAATGTGCAAGGTTTTACTGTACACACGTTATCTATATCTCTTTTTATGTGCTTTCCTATCGCCGGTATGCTGGAAGAGATTTCTTTAGAAAAAGCATTGCCTTTGTACGTATTTTTCTCCCTCCGGAGCAACTGGACAGATTCGTAACTGGACACATTCTCAGCGGGACAGATTGGCAACTGAACAGAAGCATGACATAATTAAGTGGATGAGTTGGGAATATGGACGTTATGAAAAAGTGGTCAAGATAGGAAACTGGATGACTTGCTCCAGAGGGCAAGGGCTGACTCTTTTCAAGCTTCGACTTAACAACTAGACCCATCAAATTAGCATACCCTAGACAATGAAATTACTGACAGTTTTTTTAAAATCTGAAATTGATACATAACATCAAATACTAATAAAATAAATTCTTCTGCTTTTCTGTTTATATTATAAGTGTGCATGGTTAAATAAATAAAAATAAATAAATAAGGTTGTCGTGGTAACTTGACTGCGCAATTTCGCTTCATTATTGAAGGTTCTGTATCAGCTCTGTGGGTTTGGAAGATGAATAAAATTCCGGCGTTATCTGTGGAATTCACGATAACGATGCCAACCTAATTATGTATTGTATGAAAATGAATTTGAAAAGTAGAGAATGATGTACTGGCGAATTCTTTGCCAAGAACCACCCACGTGTTTTTGGCAACTAAATTACCGCCCATGGAGTAAGTTTTTTTTTTTTTGTCAGACCTTGAGCTGACGTAGCGTAGTACGGAGTTTCAAGTTTCAATAGAATAAGAGTTTTAATATAATTATTGGTTTTGTTGTCACTGACTTGCACAAACGATTTGTACCCAGTACAACTTGAAGGAGTCTCCATTAATCATTGAAAAGTCAGACATTAAGTACCTTCTGTCTATTACAGTCTGCAAATGTTTGGTTTCAGTCTGGATCTTTGTACAATGACTGCATACAAATGAGATAGGCATTTGGTCTTTAAAACGCTAAGACTGACTTCGAACATTCCAGTCGCCATTTTTAAATACTTATGAAGATCACTTCTAACAATACATACTTAATACCTAAGAGAAAAGAGTTTAGTACCATACATTCCAGTATAATCTGACCTCTCATTGTACGGAAATCCTTTACAATGAGAGATTAGCTTACACTGGAAATGTATAGCTTGATATGTATAGCCGTGTTTACAAGAAACAAAATTACATGTTACTTTTAAATAACTGAGTTCGTTATTCATCAGGGTGTAAGAGAGATCTAAACTTGTCAAAAATGTTGGTAAATTGATTGTATTTTTGACAAATTGCGAACGAGATGTCGATATGTAAATGCGAACCTTTTTAAAAATACGGGAATTGTCAAACCTCTCACAAGCAGCGTTGAAATTTTATTCAACGCTGCTTGTGGTTTACAATCGTTTACTTACACCTGTATAAATATAATAAAATATTTAAGATTACACTGCTTCTTTTCACAAAAAGAACCCAAAAAAAAAATGACGTGAAATATAAATCATTTTTTTTTTTTTTTTTTTTCTACTGCAGCTTTATAAGGTTACGTATTTTCTGCCAGAATCTCTCAGAATATGCGTAGAAAGCTAGACATTATAGCAAATAGGTACCTACGTACATAAATAGGTACCTTTTAAAGCTATAGTAAAAAAAATATTTAAGAATAATTTGATTACAAGACGTACAAATTATTCTTAAATATTTTTACGTACTTTCAATCACAAGTAATGTACCTACTCTTAAATAATTCAATTACGCATACAATAACGACCCAACTTTTACATGTGAAAGTTAGCGTGTGCTGTAACTTATAGACTTCGTCTGAATTTAGTTACAGTTTCAGGATTATTTTATGTCTTTGACAAACTCTAGCTAGGTTTAGACTTAGTTCCAACTTTGTTCGTGTAGAGTTGTAGACTAATTGAATTTGCAAGATTTAGCATTTGGACATTTTGTTTTCATGTTAGTGTGGGATTTAGTACGCAGTAAGAGTATTATCCTTATATATCAATGACAAGAACAAATGGTCTTTGATTGGCGGTCGGTACCGACGCGGGTCGTTGAAACCCAACAATAATTATGCCAAAATTCAAATTTCTACGTTGCATAGATTTCGAGAAAAACCTTTGTGACAGACGGACAAAAAGTACTCTTAGAAAGGTTCCGTTAATCGTAAATTATAGGTATCTATAATAACGATAATAAAATTTATCAAATATTTTTAACAGTTTTTAAAAACGTTTCTCATTTTGTTTCAGTTTTAGATTGCAAATAGGTATCTTGTATAATGGAAAGTTACGTAGCCAGGTGTAATAAATTACGCCACTATGCAAAATGCTTGCAGATGAAATCAATTTAAACTTCGTATAAAAAAAATGAAAGGTTTGCTCAGGATTAGAATAATTTTGTAATTACTTAGCACCGACGTGAATTTTCAAATATTGTTATTACATAAAAGGATATCATAACATCACACCCGTTATCCCCGAAGGGTACCTAATAGTAAACTCACATTTCGCCAGTTATGTGTAAGGGGTCCCATGTAATAGGGGGCGGGGTTATTGCCATCAACCGGGACTCAGGGCTGCTACTGAGAAAATTCTGATGGAAAAACCCAATAGGTGGGTCACACTTTGCACAACTAGAGAATCGAACCCAGGACCTCATGCTCAGCAGTAGCGCTTGCGAGCACTAGACGATAGGACATACAATGAACTGCCTTATTGGTGATGTTCTTCAGAAAGGTCAGGTGTGTAGTACTCGGAACCGGCGTATCTCTTTTTTTTTTCTTGACCGCGCTAATTCCTGGATCTTCCAGTCAGATGTGAAAAAATCTTTTTGCGGTTGAAAGCTCATTTCTTGAGGCATAAAATCACGCTACAACGCTTAGGAGCCGAGCAAAATTAAAAAAAAATCAGAAAGAACGCTAAGTGAAAACGAAGTAACAGCGCGGGCGGACGATGCGATGCGACGCGGTGGGTCTAGACCCGAAGGAGTTTTATAGAAATGCGGCTGTTATCATTGTGTATCTTACGAATTCCACGTGAACGAAGTCGCAGGCAGAAGCTAGTGATCCATAAATATAGCCTCAGTCGGAAATAAGGCAACAGACATTAGCAAACATAGCCACGTCTTTTTCCTAATCTCCTTTTTATTTATCTCTTAAATAATTATTAAGATTGACATTTTTCCGTGCACGTCAGCATTGAGGTCGCTGTCACTAATGTCAACTGTCAGTTAACCAAGAATGGCGGGAAAGTGGGAAACAGTTGAAAGTGAGGTGGTACCTGCACAGGAGGCTTGGTGTGGTGATGAGCCAGTGTAGTGATCAACAAACAAATACGGGATGAACAGGTTTCTACAGTAAGGTAAAGAAGGAACAATTTACACAATTAATAAAACAAATAATACATTTTATAATTTTATTACTGTTTACTTACAACTACCTAATTTACGACATTAACACGTTGCAACAATACTCAATTATTAATAGTATTTAAACATAAAAACATTATTATTGAATTTACACTCAACTATTATTTCTGTTTACATCTATTATTGCTCTTATTTATGTTATTATTAATTCCATTTACAATATATACATTTAAGCTAATTAATTATTAAAAGCGCTTGATGCATTATAATTAAGAGATCTGTATTTTGAAATTCAGGAAATGCACAAAATGAAATGAAATGAAATTTATTTGCAAGAATTGATATTCAAAATAAATCATGTTGGATTTTACATAACATAACATCACGCCTCTATTCCCCGAAGTGTCAGGCAGAGTTGAACCTATTGTAGTACAACCCACATTTCGCAAGTTATGTTTAAGTTTCATGTAACGGGGGCGAGCCTATTGCCATCAACCGAGCACAATATTGATTTCAATTATGGTAAATAAGTTTTATAGATTTCCCTCTATTTCTGTCACTGAAAAAATTACCACGTTGGTAGTTCGTTGTCAGGTGGTTAGTGGTATAAAAGTACACAGAGTGCAATAATTTATAAAATAATAAAATCAATAATAATGACGTCATGATAGTCTCACAAGATTCAAGTTCAAAGTCTTTGCGGAATAAACTGTCTATACACGATTTCTCAAAGGATTTTCTTTCAAATAGTTTACTAAAAAATCAATGAAATCTCAAAACGGCTGGTTGACACTTCCAGTGACCCAAGGGCTGGCTTTTACCTTGGCCAAAGGCCTAAGCATTGCCATACAACGTGGCAATACCGTCAGTCTCTTGGGTACATTACCAGTCGACAGCGATGCGGATGAATTTTTCGACACCGTATTTTAGTTTGTGAATAGTTTTAGTTAAGTTAGTACATTAAATAAACATTGTGCATGTGACATTTTCCAATCTCTCATCACAGACCGAAGAATAAAATTAAAAATAAAGGCATAGGATGCCCAGAATAATTGTTTTTATAAATAAAATTGACTCAATAGTGGCAGTTAATTTCTATCACGTGCGATACGATAGGTATCAATAAAGATACACTCTTTCTTTTAAAAGTAAAAAAAGATACAAAGCTACAAAAGATACAATACTAATAGCAAAAACATCACCTTCGTTTTCCATTATCTTTTTTATACTTAAAATCTCGATTTACATTTTAACCTAAGCTTTCTATAAAAAGCTTTCGTTTACAACCAATTTCTTTCATAATAATTCTATGTACAACTGTAAACCAACTTAATTATTATTATTTTAACACTTATTAGTTACGTATTTCTTTTCCCCTTTTGCAAACTTCCTACAAAGGTCGGCTGCACCAAACTCCATCTTTAATCACAACTTTGACCGCAGTTAATAGTGGAACTTCGTTAGTATTAATTGAATTTTCTTGTGCTCGATACAGAGGCGGGGGTAACAGTAAAGTTAAACTTTGGAACTAGCTGTTATTGTATTTTTGTTGACAAATCTGCTTACAATTATTATTGCAACCGATAAAATGTCATATTTTTCGTTTCGTTACACAGAAATGCAATATCCGGAACTTGGTATTTGATATTGGTCACAATATGTGCAAAAGATCTCAATATATAACATAATTCAAATTCTGAACGTGGTAGAAAATATTTCGAGTGTGAAAAGTCAGGCACACATTGCACATAATGCACATGCATTAAAAATGAAACGAGAATGCCCGCGGTTATTTTGCCCGTAAGTTGCATAAAATTTAAAGTAAAATTTTGTGAAAATCTATATTTGAGGAAGATCTTAGTCTTTATTATTTTAATAAATTAAATGGAATACCTTAACGTAAAATTTTACGAATCTTGACATAAAAAGTTTGGTGTAACCGTCCCTAATCGCCACTAAGACTAAAGTTAAATCCACAATTTATTCATAAATAAGCCTCGGCTTTAACACTAGCCGAACTAAATAGAAACTGCGGTTTACAACGCATATATAATTCTATGTCTTAGCGTAATATTATAATATGACAGATTCATAATAAATACTTAATTTATAAAAGTTTAATTGGAGTCAATAGTGTTACATGAGGGACTTCTAAGACGTATTTTAATTTGACAACAAAAATACGATTTTACTAACGTTGGACGACATTTAATGAGCACAAAACTGCTCTTGGCGAATTTAAATTCTGCACGATAACAACAATGATGGCGACTTCGATTTAATTTTTGGTGATTCATAATAAATTTAGACTTCTGATTTCTTATACAATTTAAATTAAGCAGGGTAAATAATCATTACTGTAGCGAACTAGTAGAAGCTAATACAATATTAATGTATATAATATAAAATAATCACAGTACGTGCCTACAACGTAGAAAATTACAATAAAATCTGTCATTTTCTAAACACGCCTACTAATAGTATCACAATCAATCTAATTAGTGACTAGATTATACAAAACAAGTGCATTTAATTCTAATAACAGTTAGGAATATAGAGGGAAAGTTTTAAGCGATGATTAGTTTAACGAGGAGTTAAATATTTTACATGGTGAAACCGTTTTAAGCTTTAGGCATAAAACGCATTTCGGCAGTTTATAAAAACTTTTAAAACACGGAACAATTCCTGCCTGGTGCGTTATTAGTCTTTAACATACGCCTTATTTACAGTAAAAAATATAAGTAATATCAATATCACAAGTAGGGTTAACTTAGAGTTTCCACATATTTCTTGAATTATAAAAATAAAAATGTATATTTCGCCTTAGTACAGTAAAATATCCACTTTAAAAAAAAAATTGTATGCTGATTTGAACATTTTTCTTCTATTTGACCCTATCATCCAGATTTTCCGTAACCAGGCCACGACGCTTTTCAGTGCCTCTAGGGCTGCGGACACGAACCCACGCGGGCGCGGGCGGCGTTGGCAGCGGCGCGGTCAAATGCATAGTTTTTAACCCCCGACGGAAAAAGAGGGGTGTTATAAGTTTAACGTGTGTAATTGTGTATCTGTGTGTCTTATATCTGTGTATCTGTCTGATCCCTCGTAGCCCCCAAACGGCTGTACTGATTTTGATTATTATTCTTTTGTTTGAAAGGTGTCTTGATCGAGAGTGTTCTTAGCCACAATTCAAGAAAACGGTTCAGCCATTTGAAGATTATCAGCTCTTTTCTATTTGATGAATGGATGCGCGCATCTTCCACAGGTCTGTTCGATTCATTAGTATTCTGTTACTTCAATGATATTAGAAGAACATAGTAACCTTGAACCGATACTGCAGCATCACCTGGAATTGTCTTTGTTTGTGTCGGGGGTTATTTAAATTTTTAATTTTAACTTGTATATGGAGCTATCGTCGCTCTATCGAGCTATCTTCGAGGCCAGTTCCGTAGAAATATATGCATTGAAACGCGCCGCTCCCTGCACCGCCGCCGCCGCCTCCTCGCGCCCCCTGATTTCGTGTCCGCAGTCTTAATGAAAACCTGAAGCTCTCAAATTAATTTATTTTCATTATATACCACTTTCACATGATTCGATTAAAAGCCTTTTGTAACTTCGGTCTCCGAAACAAAGTCGTTGCTTTTAAACTTTTAAAAGCTAGGTTTTGCTCGATAATTTGGTTACAAGGATTTCCGAAACATCATATTATCATCTACTATACAGGGTGTCTCAAACGTAGTGGGCCAAATGCAAATGAGGTTTAAGCGAAGGGGACGCCTTGGCTTAAACAAAAAAAAAATGCTATTATTATTTTCAAGAAATTTTACAGTTTTAGTTCAAATCTTGCTGGAAGATGCCTTGCCAGGCATCTTTCAGCCGGGTTTTAACTCGTTACGTCGAAAATTATGTTCACAGGGTCGAAAAATACAAGTGGAAGTGTAAATTTCTTGAAAATAATAATAGGGAAATTTTTTGAACTGTTCAGAATATCCCAGTTTTTTTTTTTCTGATAGGTAGACCTCTTCGCATTACCTCATTTGCCTTTGAATCACTACGTTTGAGACACCCTGTATATATAAAAATGAATTGCTGTTCATTAGTCTCGCTAAAACTCGAAAACGGCTGGACGATCTGGCTAATATTTGGTTTTGAAAAATTTGTGGAAGACAAATTGCTGTAGGTAGGGTAGATATTATTATTGTCCTTTTCTAATCGGTTACGAAAATGTTTTACGGAAACATAGCTGATCTTTAAACCTTATGTAAGGAATCGAAAGACTAAGTAAGCAGATTCTTTAAAACTGATAGATAGTTTTTACTAAGTATTTCTGAGGATACTTCCTTAACCAAAGCCACAAGTGTAGTATCATCCCCTCATTTTGCTGTAAGGGTCTAAGATCCTAATGCGATAAGGAAGCTTATCACCTTTATCGGGCACGGTGCCAATCTTGAGCTTAAATTGAGATATATTCTTCAAGATAAATCTGTATTGCATTTTGGCTTGAATAAAAGATGTAAAAAAAAATTGATAAAGTGATATTAAATCGTTAATTAAGCTTTGTTGCCGAGTTCTCATCCGACTTATTTAAAACATCATTCTGTCTCTGTCATCTTCAAGCGATTGAAAGAAACAGAACGATGTTTTAACATGTTGTCATTGATACTTCTGAATGAACATAACATAACATCACGCCTGTATTCCCCGAAGGGCAAGGCAGAGGTTAACTACTGAATTATTATAAATTAATTTACATAGTTGGCAAATGCCTTCCTTATTATGTATATTTGTACGCCAAATGGCAAAATATAGAGAAACTATGTATAACCATTGTAACATACAAATAAATACAATTGACTGATTGATTAATTAATTAAATTCGTTATATTCGCAAGTGGGCCTAAGTCCGGGGCTCCATTTTGTGGCGTTTAGTGCATTTTTATGACCTAATAATGATTGTGGCGGTATCTACAACGCTACATGCAAACTACGCATCATACTGACGTCACCCAAAATCCTGCATCGCGCAAGCAAAGTTTACTGGGCGCCCAGCATATATACATCGTCCCGACATCAATCGACAGGCACTAGCACCAGGCACAACACCATCCCCGGATCCTCCCTTTTCAATGGAGCATGAGTGAACTTTACACTCTGTACTTCATCCTGAAACCTTCATTGATGGCCTTGCACGAAACTATCTCTTTTAAGCGATGATGTCGACAATGGTGCACAGAAGAAAAACTATCGAGTCTCAATCCAAAACCGATCAGTCTTCTTCCACCAGGTTATTTGCAGTTCACTTTATATTGACTAAACCTTCCCCAGTTGTTGTCAAAAAGCGAACTCCAATCAACCTTAGGCTGAACGATTGCCCGATCTTGAACATTTTGATCAATAAAGCGTTTTTCTATTAGCCCTCAAAATAACTAAAAAAAATAGCATCAAAACACCAAAAATAGTCCTTTTAAAAAACTCCAACCCGTTAGGTTTTCTGTTCAGTACATTAGCCAGTCGTAGTCCACTGCGTTCTGATTCACGCACCGATTGGTGGGGCGCGGCGATGCGTTCCAACTTCCATTGTTAGATCACTCAACTAAAACGGAACGTAACGTGAGGGAAAGATTGATTCATGGGCTGTGAAAATTGTTATTGTTATGCATGTTATGGGAGGTGTTTGAATAGATGAAGGCTAGATGCTCAAGGTAAACGGAAACAATAGTTTTGTATGGAAGTTAAAACGATATTTTGTTTAATTTTGAAAGAAATAATATTTTCTCAATCATGCTTGGAAATTCGATTATTATTTTGATAATATATGTTGTTATTATTATGTGTGCAGTATGTGTAGTGTTATTAATTTAAAATTATGTCTTTCATTGACTTGAATGTGCCCTGGGGGCTGTGTATGTTATGCTCACTCAGATGTCTCGCTGATGGTGGCGAGTGTGTTGGATCATATTTTAGCTCCCTTCTAAATGGTTCTAATCCATGCGTCATGTTCGTGAACGGGAAATGAAATGTTATTGTTTTATAAGGCTTTTATATAACTTGCTTCATCCGTATGTGTTTCCAGTTACAAATTAGTAATCCAATTTTCAAGCACTTCCTGGCACCCGATTAACCTCGAGAAATAACGCATTGAAAACTAATTATTTTCCCTAAACGTTAAACCAATAGATTTTCTTTCAAATGCTCCAATTTTCGCTCCCTTTGATCGAACGATCTACATTATGCTCCACATATAATGCTTTTACAAACATTTATTTGACATATCGGCTAAATATTCACGGGCTATTAGGTACCGTGTCGAAGCGCTATCACGCGTGGAACGGAATTTTTTCAACGCGACGTACTCTCAGTGCGTGAATCGGAACGTTTGAGCAAGCACCAATTATTTTGAGAGACGCTTAGATTTTTTTATGGGGAATGAAAATTGAGATCATGTTTTCGTCTGTTAAAAACTTCCATGTAATATGTGGGTGGTGTTTTTTTTACATTTTTTTGTTTACGGTTTTTGCTTTGAAGCCGTTTATACGATGTTTTTTGAAACGTCTCTGTATTGATGTTAAAAATAATCTATGTGTATTTTCAGATAGAAACTAGTTTCCAAAGGAATTCCAATTTTATTGGAGGGTGAAAATGGTTGCTCAACTGTTTTTCATAAAAAGTTTTTGTACGAAGATTTTTTAAGCTTGAAAGTCTTGTATCTGTTTTTTGACCTAAGTAGATACTCAGTACATATTTTATAGCTACCGGTTGCGAAGTCAGCTGGCAGTCATTTTGAGTTAAAAACTGTGATATTGGTTCATTCCTATATTTATTTTTCAAACCCAAACATAATGTACAAATAAAATCTTTGACTTTGACTTTGACCTTGTAGTTGGAAATAGTCGATGATTGAAGTTTTTTAGACAAAAGATCGAGACATGCTTATCGCTAGTTGTCGTGCATAAAACCTTAATCGTGACTAAGTTATTTCTGTAACGTCTTGTAGTACTTACCTTTAATAGAAGGCTAATCGGGGAATTTATTTTTGACATGTCTTGTACCTCACCTTTAATGTGGACTAACAAAATTATTACACAAGCCAAAATGTTCTATTTCCAACGCCACAATTCACTAGATATAATTTAATATTTCGTTATTTTTCATAGTAATCACGACACATCGCATGTTGATAAACCGTTGAGGTTTCATATAAAATAATCATGGTCTCTATTTGCGGCATGATTTCAGTTTTAATTACATCTACACGTATTTTAATGTTTACGACCTCTGTAAAGTAGATAATATAAACTTTATGATCGTTTTATGATAGAAAGACGCATTAGTAAGGGGTTTAGCAGACGTGCTGCTTTTAGCATCTGTTATTGGTGACTTTGTCGCTTTTCGTAGGCTTGATTGAGCCACAGAGCTCTATGCCTCATATACTTTTAGCTTATGTGGGATTTAGGGTTTTAGAGCGCCTGGTATTCTGATGCAAGGTCGACAGAAAACGCTTCATTTTGGTAACTCAGTCGAACGCAGTGAGACGCCAAAACACAAATGACTATGCTGTTACACGTTAAATGTCTAAGCCGATGGTGCTCCTTCATAAATAAATACGACGCAAAATCGCGCGTTTCAGCGACTAACGCAAAACGCGCGATTTTGTTACCGCAACGGAACTCAGAGAGTCACCAAAATGCGTAGCAGCACTGTTGAAGTCGCAAAATCGCCGCTGCTAAAAGTAGTAAGTCTGTTTAGGCTCTTAGATAAAGGCAGGCTGTGAGAATAATATGACAGGCACTGAGTCGTCACGGGTAGTTAGGAGCTCAAATCTTTGGGCTGGCCGCTTTAATTGGGGCGGGGATAGGACGATTATATTTTATCTATATTTATGTATATAAAAATTTTAGTACAAAAGTTTATGAAAATCTGTGGGTTTATTCGTTTGACTAAGGGTGGATTCGACCAAACTTTTTACGTAGAATAAGTCTAATCCGGCGGATAATTTTTGACGAATTTTCCATACAGAAACTGTCAAACATCAGTTTTATTCCACGGATTTGGTTAAATCACTCCTAAGGGTTAGTTCGACCAAACTTATAATACCAAGTATAAGTCTAATCCAGATGATGATTTAGATGTTTTCGCTTCCAATTTTGTTGAAAATGCATACTTTATTGTTTGCTTTTTTTTAAACTATCACAGCCAAGTAGGCTCTACAAGTTAACGAGTAATTATCGACCAACTTTTATTTGCAGTTGCAAAAACATGTTCTCCCATATATTTCGTATGAGAGAACATGTTTTTCAACTACAATGTTAAGTTTGTTATTGGGATAAATTCATCTCATCTACGGAATCCTTCATTGTGCGTGATCTGACACGCACTTGGCCGGTTTTTTTAAGTACAAGAATTGGCCTCCTGGCTTTAGTTAAATCAGCCCTAAAAGGCCAAGCGGCTATGTGGTAGATGATTACAATATAGCTTTAGCCTTAAGAGTACTAGAGGTGGCGGTTAGATGGAACCCTCTCACTATGAAAAATTAATGGAGTTGGTTGCATCTATTTATCATGAGTACCCATCCATCAGCCTAGCCTTTTCCCAACTATGCTGAGGTCGGCTTCCGGTCTAACCGGATGCAGCTGAATACCAGTATTTTATATGGAGCGACTGTTTATCTGTCCTCCACAACCCAGTTACCTAGTTGTCTGATTTTTGGGCTTCTGACTAACCGTACCGACTGTCAAAGATCTACGATGATATTTGATATAAAGGGTGAGGCAGAATGATATAGATATCATCCCAAAAAACTGAAGATCAAATCAGCATACAACAAACATTCAAATAAAAGGCAGCACAAATAAATCGTATTAAATATAAAATTTCTACTATAGTACCTCTAGTACAACCATCTCAACACGTCTCGATTATTATTATATCGATATTCAAGCAGGACTTTCATGTTATGGAAACTTATCGAAATAGTTGTAATATCGAGGCTTCAGTATAATACGTATAGACTTCTAAGAAAATAGAGGAAATTCTATCACTATGCAGTATACAGGGTGGTAGACGGCACGTGCTGAATGAATGATAACAGATTGCCCCCTGTATACAACCACCCTGTATACAATCATATTTATAACAATTATTTCAACTATGTTTTTTTAGTAATATCAAATTGCTACGTAAGTCTAAATACTTTCATGATGCTTATTGCCATCAAATGGACAATTTGAGCAACTATTTATTGTTACAACGCTAATATTTCTATGGAAAATTATCTACAAACATAATACAATATTATAATATTCAATGGGGTGCGTTTGTCCCCCTATCAATTCCAGGGTTATTTATACTTGGGGGACTGATTACCCCACAAAATATAAACTCTATAAAATAATTTTCGATTATTGCTATGTCACTGATATAATACTATCAATAATACAGGCTAAATATTTGACTAGATATTGCACCCGTAATACGAACTTGAGACATAATATTGCAAAGCGCTTTTCTGAACGAAACCTTAAATATTATTCTTACAAAACAAGGTCTATCCTCGACACTTCGCAATTTAGAATCGCATTTTTTACCGAATTTAGAACTACCACTTTACCTAGAGAAGGACTTTTCAAGTTTACCACAGTATAATTACTTACTTTGTGCAGCTAATCAAGATTTTCGACATTGACACACTGATGACAATATCACAGTTATTACCCGAAGAAAAAAAAACAATTTTAAAATATATTACGATCAGCATTTAAAATCAGAACGTATGAGCCACAGCTCGCGGTAATTATTTTTTTACCGTTGATTTGCTGTTGACCATCTGCACACAGTAGGATTTATAAATAGACTGTGATTATACTATCAACTAATAGATTTTACATTCACCATCTTGACATATTCTTAAACAATGCCTTAACTAAAGATGGCGCGAACATATAATACAAACATCCACAACAACACTTAGGTAACATTGCCGTATTTTTTTTTACAATATTACTAAAGCGAAATTTAGTTTCTATACCGCTCCAATTTTTCAGGATTTTGCATACATACAAACCTTTTGGGACAAAGTTTCTATAGAACAACTTTCAGATACAAAAAACTTATTCAACGCGCTTGAATAAAAGCTTACATACATAATTTTAGCAGTATTCAATGCTCTATTCTACACACTAACACTACACACATATCGTTCGTACGACTTTGCGACTGCGATTTTTAGTCGCATCGCTGTAGTTACTACACGAACTGCGCAGTCCCCGTGTCTTTCCAGCAACTGAAGCAGCAAGGCAGTGCACACATGAGCGTGTTTTTGAACGCGTCTCGAAAGTCGCGGTTGAAATATGCGTAAATGAGCGGGTTGAGCGCTGAGTTGAAGTAGCCGATCCAGAATAGAACGCCGACTACGACTGATGGTGTTTCGCACGGCTCGCCACATAGGTTTGTTGTGACGTACCTGTAGAAAAATATTGTCTTAATTCGAACATAAAGTAGGTACAAACTGAAATGAATAGATTGGTAATTTGTAGACTATTAGTGATTATTATAGTGAAATTGTACTATTCAATTTAATTAGGATAGAATAGATGCCTAGACTAAAGCATGTGTAACTTTCTCATACGAATATATAAAACGTTTACATACTTATAAAACTTTTTAAATATTTTATTTAAAAAAATATTATTAATATTTAATTCTTTTTTAATTCTCGAATTACTTATTTACTAACATTAAAAATACATAATATTAATTTTATACACCGCAGGAGATAACAGTTAAATAAAATACTCACCAAAGAAAAAACGGAAGCCAGCATAACAAAAACGCGCCGACTATGATGCCAAGTGTGCGCGCGGCCTTATGTTCCGCTCGCCACGACTTGCCGGCCGCTCGAAGAGACGCACCTGCTGGCGGAAATAAATTATTGTAAAATATTTATTCAACGGAATTAGACAAGTTTATAAAATGTCTGTGTGTGACGTAAGTTTTGACTATGAATCTGTATCGGTATAAGAGTAGGGGAATACCAAATACACCTACGATGGATGGTGACTATCGATATGACCCCAAATAAATTGGGTTAAGGGTAAGATAATGACCTAATTGCATACAGCTTCCATATAAAAAGTTTACAAAGAACAATGTATATGTGTCCCATACAAAAATATATTTAATTTGTGCGTTCGGCTCAACATGGGGTTGAAAATTACAGAATCTGTTTTTTCAATAATCCACTTTATTGATAGGGAATATGATACCTATTGTATCGAGACTACTATTTTTCATACTTGACTTCCTAAACATAACACACACAAAAACGCGTAAAAAGTCTATCCCATGCCTACTGAAAACATCCCGATGGAAAAATCGCTTAGTCCGACCCGGGGTTCAATAGTAGCCCACGCTTAGCAGTCACGCTTACGACTAAAGCCTCGTACAGACGCAACACCGGTAGAACAATTTCTATGAAAACTTCACGGAAATAGTTGTACCGTTGTCGCGTAAAACCGTCGCGTCGCACCCGTCTGCACAAGGCTTAATACATAGACCAACGAGGTAGTGTATCTAAAAAGTTCCGACTGCCCAAGTTCCATTATTATCCGCCTGCTCTAGAAGCAGGGTAATGTTTTTTTGAAAAAATACGCTAACATGGAAAACTCATTACGCATGCAACGTTTCTTTACGAGTTCAGAACTCGTAACAGGTGGTCTTACATAAAACTTGCGAAGTTTTCTTGTTCCACGAAGATAATATTGCGGACTCGTCCATATTGTCGAAAGAAAACTTTGTTATTTCGCACGAGTGTCGGAATGGCGGATTGGGGGATTATTATTAGGCGCATGGGCGTCAACAAGAGCATAATAATATTTTATAACTAGTAAGTTTCACCCTCTTAGGTCTCAATCCCGTGGAAATATCGGGATAAAAGGTATCCTATGTCCTTTTTCAGGTCATAGTCTACCCATGAGATCAAATTTAATTTGTGAAAGAGTGTGTGAGGCAAAATGCCAGCCTTTTCAATAACCTGACCCACCCCGACCACGGGTTTTAGTTTACACATTATCTTCCTTCATTCATCGAGCAGGTAAACTTTGACTGATTGTTTAGCTAATAAATTTACTTACTAAGAAAATCTATAGGTAAACAATGTAAACTTCTACTTAATTACCTGCCAATACCGAAGCGAAACTTAGTACTAACTTTAAATAATAGAGTAACTTACACCTCTAGAGCTTCTAACAAATTGCATGCGTGTCCTCTGTTTCTAGTTAATTGCAAAACTTTGGCTCATCCCTAAAACGAAGAACATTAAAATACCTACACACACGATAGTCAAGATACTTTTTAACTGACTTCCAAAAAGGAGGAGGTTCTACGTTCGTAGCGTTTGTTTTTTTTTGTGTATGTCCGACATGTCCGTCGATATTTTCGTCGATTGTAGACGGATTTTGGGACAGGAAGGTTGCAAGGTGGTCCCATATAAATTTTATTAACTTTGCTTGACTAGTTTTCGAGTTAACTTCATAATGTATGTATTTTTCCCACATAGCCTATGTGGATGATGTTCCAATATGTTCCTGTCACTGTTATTTACATAGCACGTCGTGGTATTCGAATTTTTGTGAGGTAGGTACCTCAACTATAAAGTGAAAAAAAAAACCCTACAAAGTGAAAGATAACTTTAATTTCGGAAGTCAAAGCCAAAGACACCGACTTCCGAATTAAGTTTAAGCATCGGGAATCAGGGTTTCAGCGATTGCATCAATGTTGCTTTGTGTTTTAGCGACTCACTGCGTGCGGTCGCTTTTTGCTTATTTACATTTGCAGTAGTTACATAGCGAGGACGAGGTCGTGGCTAAGTTATAACAGCCGCACGGGTCGATCTATCAGGTTAAGCTACGCTTGTCGGGGTTGTTTTGCGGATCGGTGACTATCTTTACATACCAAGACTCCTCCATGCCTCGGATAGCAATTTAAGCCGTTGATCTCGGCTGTCATTCGTGTGGCTGTGAGTCGTCAGAAGCCCGAAAGTCTGACAACCAGTATTACCAAGGGGTATCGTATTACCCAGCTACTGGGTTGTAGAGGTCAGATAGGCAGTCGCTCCATGTAAAATACTGGTATTCAGCTGCATCCGGATAGACTGGAAGCCGACCCCAACATAGTTGGGAAAAGGCTAGGCAATTGATTAGTTAAATAGGGAGGTTAGTTAGACGTCAGTCCAAAAGTGTCTGTATATTTTCCGTCCAATCGATGTTAATGAACTAACTCGCTATTTAACTTATACAAAATGTAAATCAGCTTTTCGAGCTCGGTATCAAAATTGCCCATTTTCTTTCGATCGCTTTTTGTCGGTCGCTGTATCGTGCTTCCGATAATCACTGGTTCCCGGTGCTAAAAGTATCGTGTCCTAAAGGGACGTCCGCTGAACTCTGTATAGTTATTCGGTATTTATATGGGGTCAAGTATACGCAGAAGGCATACAGAGCTCTGCGTGTACAATATAATAATGCGTTTAGAATGCTCGTGGGGTTGCCGCGGAGAACATGTTCCAGCTCCCACAGCATGTTGAGGGCATTGAGTGACCGGTGGGACTGCCCGATGCTTAGCCGATGGGTGAGACTGCACACACAGGTCGGGTCTAAGTAGATGTGTTTTATGATGATGTGTAGTTGCTTATGTTTATGTTACTATGTTATTGTACAGTGTTTGGAAATGTGTTGTTAATGTGTTACTGACAATAGTTAAATAAGTATATTTCGTGTCATTACTAACACTATGGACTTTAAGTGTTAATAAAGATTTATTTATTTATAGATGACCCCGCTAGCACGTTGTTGATTGGCCAATATTTTAAGGCCCTGAGGCCTCGCCTCTGATGCACGAGGTTGTGCCTTTTTCAATTCACACGTACTTTCTATGTTTATCTTGGACTTCACTGACATCGGTAAGTTCTTAAGCAGTGATATTGATACCATCGGAATGCCAAGTCACAGATCTTGAGTTCGAACCCAAGGCACGCACCTCTGACTTTTCGGATTCATGTGCGTATTGTATATAATCACTTGCTTCAAAAATGGTGAAGGAAAACATCGTGAGGAAATCGGTATGCCTAAGAGATATTTCTCGACGGCATAAAAACTCTGACACCAGGTTAGTCACTTACCACGCGACAAAGAAAGACTGACATCGGTGAAGGAAAACATCGTGAAGAAACTTGAACTTATAGTAAATATAAGTTTGAAATCGGAAAACCGTCTTGAAAAAGCGTGGTCATCAAAATATTTTACTCCTTTTCCATTAAATAACATAAACACTACTTACCTAAGATCTAGTGCCCACATTTAATTAAAAGACATACCTACATAACTTCCACTTACTACAGTAACGAGAACGATAAAAATATGATGGATGGCTTCATTTTACTTAGCGACTGTTACGGGTACTAATGTCTTTCGAGATAAAAGTACGTTTCAAGTTGAACAAAACAGCAAAATGAACAGAGATTTCTGTATTTCTACCTCTCCTTGGTTAAGAATGGTTTATATTTGGAGCTGTCACCTTCATGATCATCATTAATTCAGCCAATAGGCGTCTATTGCTGGTTATAGGGACCCTCTAAGCTTGGGCACAACATGTTTATCTATAGATAAATAATGAAATATAGTAACGAGGTCAAAACTGTACATTGAATATTTTGAAAAAAAAAAGTAATTGCTATGAGGTGTGGTAATGAGTCCGATGCCGAAAATATAGTTTTTAGAATTTTTGGTCTGTTTGTCTGGATGTATGTTCCAGATTGGCGCCAAACGGATGAACGGATTTGGATGAAATTTGGCACACAGGTAGTTTATAACGAGAATTAACACCGATGTGTAATCCATGCGACAAGTTCGTGAACGGGCGCCGTCAGTAGGGACTGATCATTGTTTAGCTGCCACGGCTTATTTTAATTTGATTTCTGAATTGTTGTTTTTTTTTCTTTTTATTACGGACGCTTTGAACTTTCTGCATCGTTCTCACATGTATAATTTCAACATGAATGATGTAACCAATATTTTGTAACCATATTTTGATTTAAAAGAGTGTCCGTGGAGTTTCTTGCCCGTTCTACTCTGTAGGTACCTACTACGCTTTGGAATATAAGGCAACCAGCTTCATCTTTCTTACTGACCGATGCCTTGACAATTCAAAAGTGCCTGTAATTGGTTTTATTTAAAATGGATGCTTTGAGTTTGAAATATTTCAGTTTCAATCACCTATTAAGGTATTATGGGTGTGTGTTGTTCTATGTTAGGTTTAAAATTTATTTTGTTACTATAAAATCCGCATCTATATTCAGCGATGTCCTATGCTCTAAATAACACGACTTACTCTTTACCTAACATAGTAATTATGTATATATTTAAATGACCTGCACCGCAGTCAAATGCTTCGTGCTTTGCATGAAAACCACTGGAAATTATTAGGAAAATCCATTTGATGAGAATCCATTCATGCTTGAACAAAATGCGTATTCCATTTGTCCATTAAATGCTCCTCTTTATAAATGCATGTTATAACGTAAGCTTATGCTAGGCTCTCTTAGAGTTTTAATTAAAGTTATTAACTTAATAAAGCAACTCCCAGCTATCGTTTAATGCACTTATCATCCATTTTTCATTAATTAATCTCTTCATATTATGCACATAAATTTTCTTAATGCAATCTATTCTTCGAGACCTTTGCCCAGCAGTGGGACAATATAGGTTAAACGAAAAAAAAAAAAAAAAAAAAAAAAAAACTATTCTTCAAGCTAATTTAACTTTAGTAGAATTTGGTGTATAATTAGTTGGAGTCTCAGTTTAATGATGGGCAATTCAACATTTATTTACTTAATTTATACTTTTTCAGTTGCAGATTGGAGTCTAGATTTATGCCCTATAATAATATGGGTGTACTATAAATCTATACCTAACTCTTCGGCAGCATTTACCGAGCGGTCGACACTGTAGAAGACCGCATAACTTGGAGACGTGTAGTATGTGGTCCCTCAGCATTGAGGGAACGACGAAGAAGAAGAACCTTTTGACAGTGGAATATAGTATTTTTGTTTAATAATTTCCGCCATGGTCGACCATCTCTCTTCTTAGTGACTAGTATCCTGTCGATCTGGGTTACTCACGTCTGGCAACGCGCCTGTTTGGCAACTCTACATATAGCGATGTATCACCAGGTACAGTCAGTACGTTATGTCAAATTTTTAAGGAATGGAAATATTTATTTAAGACTGGATTCGACCAAACAGGAATCAATTTTATCCGCGGAATAAGCCTTCCTTTCCGAGTAAATTTTGAATTTATGACAGAAATCTTAATCCGCGGATAAAAATTCGTGTTTGGTCGAATCCAGCCTTAGTAGTGTAATTTTTATGTATCTTATAAAAATAGGTACATTATCTAAACTAAGCAAAGCAAAATCAACAATATACAATAGGTAAACTTTTTGTTTATTCATTCCAAATACGTCTATCTAATTGTGACTACAAAAATAAAAAATAAAATTCGAAAATATAAAATGAGAACTGAAAGCAAACATTAAAAATAAATTCGACACTCTAGAACTTTTAACTCTGACTGTGATGTATGCTCAGGTACGTACTATCTACAAACATAACCAATGTATGTGTAGAGTTGCCAAACGGGAGCGTTGCCAGACGAGAGTGTTGCCAGATGGGAGTAATCCGTCGATCTGCCACCCTCCAATCCAGCGCACAAATTCCAAACTTGAAAAGCTGTTGTCCTTATTACGTAGAAACATTAACTGATGAAACATAATGAAATATACACCTAATGCAGTCAGCATAAAGCGATTTCACTTGGTATTGAGTACAGGCGAGGTAGTGGATATTGAATGGCATGCATTTGCTCCGTGAATGGCACCCAATTAGGAATCGACGTCAGCAATTTGCAATCCGTGCAGGATTGCGGAGTACGTGGGTACCGAATTGTAGTGATGTGTCATGCGATTATAGATTCTGTAATTCATGACTCCTGTGTAGTCATTGAAAAAGGTAACAATTTAATCATTTTTCACAACGCAAAGGCTTCGCCGGTGTCGCGCTGCGTCGTTTCGTTATGCCTATCTGCAGTTTTTAGCAGTGTATAATAGTATCAATGTGTTTTAGATTGGTAATAACCACCTAAATACACATTATGGTAAAGCAATAAAGATATTGACTATTGAGTATAGCACACCCACATTTCGCCAGTTATGTTTAAGTCCCATGTAATGGGGGGCGAGCCTATTGCCATCAACCGGGCACAAATCCAGACTCCGGGCTACTATTGAGCAATTCCAGATGGAAAAACCCAGTAACACTTTGCCCGATTCGGGAATCGGACCCAGGACCTCGAGCTCAGCAGTAGCGTTTGCGACCACTAGACCGAGGCAGTCAAAACACGATTATCCGAATTTCTGATTACTTCCAAGTTTCTGTCGAACATTTACACGAGGTCCTAACGAACCTCTGTCGTAAGCAATTAAAGACTAATCTGATTGCATTAACTCAATCTTCGACGCTGGATTAAACTCCTTAGGGTAGTACAAACAGCCTTTTATGGATTAATTTAAGGGCTTCAAAACACCATAGAGGTGAAGAGGTCTTTAAGTTTCAGTTCGTCTTTTGTTTTAAGTGGAACTGGTTGGAATGGGAAAGGAAAGACCAGCATAAATTGAGTTCGCATCATGCATTAAAATACATTAAGTTTATGTAAGATGTTGACGATTTCAGAAACAGCCAATAACTTGCCCAAAAAATATAAGTTGTTGGTGGCTATACAACTATCTAAATCAAATCAAATCATTTATTTGTATAACACAGGTTCAGAGGATGTTACAAAAAGATTCTTAAGGTACACTGTATTATAGCCATGTGAGGTGTGCAAATATAAACATTATGACCCAATTATCGATATCTTATTTATAGATAATCAGTTTTCTTATAAGATTACATTGTCATTGAAAATAATGACAGTTTTGATTTGAATAGGTAGGGATTGCTAAACAATTATTTTTCTAACTGTTACATCGAAAAGACAAAATAATGTAAGTGTGACTGCGTCGCTGGTCTAGTGGTCGCAAGCGCTACTGCTGAGCATGAGGTCCTGGGTTCGATTCCCGGGTCGGGCAAAGTGTTATTGGGTTTTTACCATCTGGAGTTTCTCAGTAGTAGCCCGGAGCCTGGATGTGTACTCGATTGATGGCAATAGGCTCGCCCCCTATACTCAAACATAACGAGGTGAAATGTGGGTGTACTAATATACAACGTGTTTTTTTTATATCCCATAACTCTAAGGTTATATTCTGTACGTAAAAATAATACTAAAACTCCTAGAATAGGTGGTCCAAAAATGCATAGTTTCGGAGATTCATTTAAAAACACTAAAAGCTGAATATGATGAAACTAAAATATCTCATAAAGTTCACCTACCTAATTTTTTTTGCTTACCGTACAAAATAGACCCTCGGCCTCGATGTGTCTAGGGATCTAAGTTTTATTGATAAATACGAGTAATTCATTAATATTTTAAAAAAAATTGTTCATTAAAATTATTTTTATTTCACGTAAGGGTGTTTTGGGGTTTAAATTATTATTCGTGACTTTGTCGAATTATTTTGGATGAAAAAAAAAAAAAGGATGATTGAAACATAATTCATATGCCAGTTGATTCTTTGATATGGTCTCAATCATACCCTAGAGTTATGGGATATCAAAAAAAACAGGTTGTATAGGCACAACTCTGCCCAACCCTTCGGGGAATACAGGCTTGATGTCTATCTTGAACACACAAGACAGCTAAGTCTTTCTCAATACCCCAGAGAACATCGATTGATAAAAAAAAGTATCACTCAATGTAGGTTTCAGCATATCGAAACACCAACTGTTACTTATTGGCATCCCGTTCAAGTTGCAATTCAGATGGGGATACTATTCTTTCACTTCGCAAGACGATGCTAGCAATCTGTCTTCCTTCGCAATTTAAATGTCCAATCCAGCTGTAAAAGTGACTCTGCAAAGTCTGACGCAATTAATTTTAGTGTCGCTGAGGGAGTGATCCGCTGCGTGACCTAGACCCTTAGACCTTCATTATAAATGTACAGAGCAAATAGAGGGTTTGAATCAAAATGGCTGACACAGATCTCTAAATGATGTTTCGTGACGTTAAGGCCCTATATGTCGTCAATTTACTTAGCAAGATCCGCCGATATGTCGAAACTACTGCAGCATTAATTTTGAAATAAATATATGGTAAAGTTGAGGTTTACTTTTAGCGACTATGTTAGCCGAAAGCACGATTTCATAAAATTTTCTCGATAGAAAAAAAACCAAAGTTACATCCAAACCGAACAATAAACCGCTGCTATTCAAAAAATACTTCAAATTAGATCATGAAACTTGGCACACTAACTGAACTAACTATAAAGCAGCGACTATGTTTTTTATGTTTTGAAATTACCTTTATTTTCGCCGTAAAAAGCAAATACCTAAACTATTGCCGATTTGTTGCCGCCTCCGTCTCGCTCGCACTCAGTCCGCAAGTAGTATGATGCGAGCAAGTTAAAAACCTGAGGTTGGGTGGGCTCTTAATGTTTTGGGTTGATTTTTTTGTCCTCTGTGTATTTATCAGCTGACATTTGAATAATTTACTAAAATCTTAAATTCACTGACGGAAAACGTACAGCTTAAACTGCCTGGGTCTAGAAGCATGACATTTTGAAAAATCAACCTAACAACATTGCAAATTATTATTGTATAGTCGCATTTTATTCTAAGTACTGTTTATTTTATTTTTATTTTGTTACCTATCTATGTACAAATCACTGAACCTAGCTTGGTTTCCGTACGTCTTTTTCGGGTGACCACTGAAAATCAGCGTTGTGCTGTAGGTCCCCCTTATAGCACAGCATCATGCTGAGTGGAAGCCTTCTTGTCACAGTCATGACGTGCAGCTGCCGACTATGTCTGTTTTATGCTCGTACCTATTCTACATCTGATATTTTAAATCTGTTCGGATTACCCATTTTTCGGTATGCACGTGTTTCTGTGACGAATAAACAAATGTTTCTTTTAAAAACTCAACTAAGTTACAAATAAACAGTAAAGGTAGGTAACTTTTTTGTTTGGTATGTATTGATGCTTAATATGGTAGTTAAAATGGAACTGATTCACTCTGTTCCCCGTACAAGCCTTTAGCCGCCTCAGTGGTCTAGTGGTTAGGCCACCTGTCTCAGACCCAGAGGTCCCGGGTCCGATTCCCAGTGGGGGCAAAGTTATCTGCTCGGTTTGGTTGGTGGTAGGGCTTGTTTAAAGTCCGGCTGGCTAGCTACCACCATCTTATCTAAGTCTCTCGCCATGACAAAAATGTTACCTTGTTGCATTGTTGTGTTCCGGCAGTAAGAGGTAAGATAGCTAGTTCCTCTGTGGTTGAGGATTCCGGGTGAAGCTCGCTTCTACCTTCGGCCTGATCATCGCTTACCATCAGGTGAGATTCAGGCCAAAAGCTTCCCCGTTGTGGACAAAAAAAAACAAGTTTAAAATGTATTACGGTGACAGTTCTTTGTAATTAGAACGAAAATGAGCCCAAAGGAAGATTTTTTAAATGTATCTGTATAATATTTAAATTATGATTATGTAATGCGTTAAATAATAAATAAAGTTTGTACGGAATTTTCCTATTTTAGCCGATGGGAAAACCCAATGTGCTCACGGCTTGTAAGAAATACAAGCAATCAAGAGCTTGGACATGGCTACAGACTCGCCCCCTATTACATGGGACATACAAAACTGGCGAAACGATTTGGGTGGAAGGACGAATACACCTCTACAGGACCCCTTTGGGGAACACAGGCGTGATGTTATGTACCTCGAAAAACTGCAACCAACCTCTCTGAAATGTTAAGGTCCGAAGGGCATTCTTTACCACAACTCGTTAGGCTTTATACTGACCTCAATTATTGTGGAAAAGGTTAAAATAAATTGAATGTTTGAACATACTGCCATCTTTAAACAGTTAAACGTGTATAAACTTGAGGTCATTATACAGCTAACAGAAGTTCTAGTGTTACTGCACACACATTTAAAATTTGGGCCCAGAGAGGAAGGAAAAAAGTATAATAAAAACATCTAAGTAAGTATCATCGGGGGAGGTCAAGTAGGATCATATTTTCATTGGGGACTTTGAGTAAACTTTGTACAGGGTATAGGGTAGATCTTAACTTATTCTGTATTTTTTTTGTAAAAAGAAAAATTACGGCTTTATCCGGGTTCAAAGATAAACATGACATTGCCAAGTGGCCATTAGTCGTGCAGCTTCATGATCATTTATATAGAGAAAATAATGAGTGCTTGCTCGTATATAATTATAGTATCTTGCTGAACATTCTTGATATTATGAGTACCTACTTAGTACGATGTAATTATAAAACTATTGAAAAATGATAAAAAGTTAATAAAAAAAAGCAATTAAAAAACCCATGGTCTTTTTCCTGTTTATATCGCGGATACCTGCGTTACTTAGGACGTATGTAACACACGGAACAAAACGGGTTTTTTAATAAAAAAATTACGTCTATTAATGTATTATGTACAGATTTTAATATGGATTCGGTTTAAATACACACAGTTAATGAAAACACAGCTATATAATGCGTGACCATTTCTGCTCTAGGATCATCTGCTACCACCAGAAGCTATAATCTGTCAAGAGTGCCTCTTGCGGCTAGACCAGCATTGTAGAAATGGAAATGTGAATGCTGAAAGAGATTTAGGTCACACACATGTTTGTCTTGGATTTAAAGAGAAACCGCAAGTTCTAAAGGCATTTAAACATATTTTTAGTTATTAATAAAGCAGTAATAGACTGCTACAATTGGCTTGCTTATAAACCAACTTTTATTTGATGGGTCAAAGCTCTATAGAGTTTCTGGCATTGTCCTTTCATTTCATTTCAAAGTTCTGTAAAAATACAGGAGAATTTTGAAGCTAAATGAAAATGCATAATTCACTATCTTTATTACGTACTTCATAGAATGGCAGTGAATATATAAGAATAGTTTGAGATTTTGCTATTACATTAAGAATACCATTTTGTTTTATAGACCACTTTACAAGTACCCATAACATCTTGAACATTCCTCTCTAAAACGTTATGTGAGTTGCAAAATTTTGTTAAGATTAGTATCGTTAGTACTAATATGCGTTTTATTACCTGATGTTAAAGGAGAGGTAGCTACTACGAATTTAACGATGAAATTTTTTTTACGCAGATTCCATTACCGGTTTCAAGTCTTCCATTGAGGTTTTTGCAGAAAGATTCTTTCAATTTTTTTAAATAATATTATTGTCGCTATAAATAACTTTTGCACGTTACGTTACGTTCACAATATAGCATCTCCTATAAATTCAAAGTCCGTATAGTTTAAACTTTCGGCTATTACAAGGGTACCCCGGTATCGAGAAACCGTCAAACTGATGATATCTTCATGACAAATGGTAAAATTTAACTTTCCCACCCTTTAGATGCCTGAACATCTACTTAGTTCCGATTTGTTATCTTTATTAGTTCAGACAACTCATTTTGCTTCGACAATCTTGGTTTAAAATCGGAAGTTCGTGTATTAATCGCTTAATCACTATCTTTAATCCGAGACGCCTGGAGACTTGAAGAAAAATTGATAACTTGCTTATCGCTCACAATTTATAAAAAACAACGCTCAATTTATTCCAGACATAAACTCAGCAATATATTTTTCTTTTAGATGGGCAGTTTTCAAAGATTTACTAGAATATTCGACTGTTTTTCTCAAGAGTTGTTATTGTTGCGGAATATAAACGAAATAAATGGAGGATTTACGTGAAAAGTATAACAAGGACAAATATAATAGTATTTCAATGATACTAGATTTAAAGGGGCCGATCCTAGCTTAGTCGGGATATATCCCGACCTTTTCTCGTTCGATAGATACCATTTAGGCTATATAATTGGATAACACAGTACCCTTTGTTTTAGAATATCCAGGCTACGGCAGAAATCTCTAATGTGAAATTGATTTTACAAGACAAGACATAAAATTGGACGACATACCTTGAGCATTCAGTTCTGTAGCAGCCTTCGCCAGGTCTCTTGTCGCCACCGCAGAAGAACAGCTGGGTCTCCACCCAGGAGGCGGCTGTCCACTCGAAGACCTTTTGTTAGACCCTCCAGAACAGTACCCAGAACTTGCCGTATCACAGCTTACATTTACAGACTTCCTCGGACTAGCTTCCTTACTTGGACAAATGTCCCCAATAGCCATCATAACTTCTCCACCAAATTCAGTCTCTTCTGGCCCTACTTCTGTAAACGTGCTGTAGTTAGGGCTGATATCGGAAGGTCTTCTGTCAGGATGCAGATAGTGAGAGTGATGAGCCGAATGCGAAGTGTGCTTCATATGGACAGAATTCAGCAAAATGTTCGATGATGTCCTCGTTAATGCTTCTCTTTGTCTGATAGCTTCCCTAAATATCCGACAGTACATTGAAATCATGACCAGACTTGGAATCCAGAATGAAACACTCGATGATACAATAGCGTAGACCATATTTACTTTGAACATACATACATCTGGATGGTGTAATCTTTCTTGCCGGTGCTGTTCCGTTGTGTACCAGCCCATGAATATTGGCACAAAACTGATGAATGCAGGCCACAACCACACGTTTGCCAGCATGAAGCAAACAGTTCTATGAGTCATTGTGACTGGGTACTCCAAAGGTCTGACTATGGCGTAGTATCTGTCGACTGATATGCAGCAAAGGTGAAGAATAGACGCGCTGGAGAAGTATACATCAAGGGAGTTGAAGATATCACAGACTAAAGGGCCGAAAAGCCATGTATCAGTCAATTCAGCGCTTGCATTGAAGGTCATCGCGCATAGAGCGACGAGCATATCAGCGACTGCTAGACTGACGACGTAATAGTTCGTCAGGACGCGAAGCTTTCTGTGTCTGTGGACTGAGATGATGACGAGGGCGTTGCCAAAGAGAGCTCCGATGATGATGGTTGTGAAGATGAGGCCTTTGAGTATGAGTGAGAGGGTGTGCTGCCAGTCGTGGTCGGGCGCGGCAGGGGGCGCCAGCGTCGAGTGTAGCTCGCCAAGGAACGCTGACTCCGTACCGCGCCCGCGCGCTTCTACCTCGTGCCTGAATACGCCATCTGAGAACAATTGGAAAGGGTCTTTGTATTTTTTTACACAATGGAGGAAGGTAAACACTTTCACGTTTTCCCTTAAAAAATGTTTAAACAAACGAATGAAATGAAAATAAGTCATTTCAATAATTAATTTAATGGTGAACAGTGATTTAGATATTTATTTAAATAATGTTTTTTTAAATATTTTTATTTCTTATTTCTGGCCAGCAGAAATATTGTTAGTCATGTCTGTCTTTTCCAAAAAACGTAAATCCTATTCGAACTTATACAACATCAAAGTGCTGAATCTCCTAGAATGCTCTTGAGCCTATTCAATTACTTTTGACAAGTTTCGCTTCTTATAAGATTTCTTTTGATCAGCAAAGAGTAAATCTTCAGGTAAATAATAAAGATCGCCCTAAAATAGCGAAAGTAAAGTGATATTCGGAAAATGTTTTCGGAAATCCAATATTTCCTGTTATCCAAAGAAAGGTATAACTTCAGATTCCAATCAAATTAATAGAGGCTTCGGCAGTATGGTAGGTTTCCTTTGTAAGTACAGTCCAACAAACAGTTATGTAGATACATAATACATAGGCATCTAACTTACAATTACTTTTAAATCACGTCACGTCTTTTACTGGATATTCAGCCTTAGCCTTCATCATCCTACTATTGAGAAAAGGCCTCTATCCATGTCCACTTCCACCTCTTTCAATCCAGGGCTAATAGTATTTTACATCCCTGCTCTAAGTGCGTTTTAGGCTTAAAAAGTTATTACACACACGATAAAAATGATTATTGGTAGTGTCGTGGAAAGAAGTGGCTTAGTTTACTTTATTATACAGGCTGACTTTGAAAACATGCTACAAAATTTAGGGGGGTGTGGGACCCATCAATGTGAACAACTTTTACTCTAGGACAAACTTGAAATCGCAAAAAAAAAAAAACTTTCCTGTATAAAGGTATACCCGATAATATACCCGATTGGACCATTTTGTATAAGAAGGTAATTTTTTTTTTTGCGAGTGCTTAGTTGTTCCCATAGTAAAAGTTGTACATATTGATGGGTAGAACACCCCCTTTCATAATCATCGTTTTCAGATCATAGTAATAAAGTGTTTCCTTATTTAGTTGATCTGTTAGGGTAGATCAAAAGGTGGACGATGTTGTCGTGAAGAACACATATGTCTCACGTGTTGAGTGCAACTGTGTATAGTTACCATATATTAAAAACTTTATTTGATAAGGAAGTATGGGTCTAGGGTGTAAGGAGCTCGTGGCTAAGTAATAACAGCAATCAGGTTAAGCTACGCTTGCCGGGGTTGGTCCGTGAATAGGTGACCATCTTTACATATCGAGACTCCTCCGTGCCTCGGCAATCACGCTAAGCCGTTAGTCCCAGCTGTCATTCGTGGATCTTTGACAGTCGTTACGGGTCTTCAGAAGCCCCAAAGTCTGACAACCAGCCTTACCAAGGGGTATCGTATTACCCAGTTACTGGGTTGTGGAGTTCAGATAGGTTGTCGCTCCATGTAAAATACTAGTATTCAGCTGCATCCGATTAGACTGGAAGCCGACCCCAAAATAGTTGGGAACAGGCTAGGCAGATTGATTGATTCGAAAAGGTAGTAAATTAGAAGAAACTGTGAACGTTTTGGCTAAATTAAGTCACTATTTCAAAAAGAAATACATGATAATGCTGATCATAATTACAGCAAAACATTTTAAACCAAATGCCTACACATTCAACAATATATTGAATGAACGGAAAATGTCAAAATCACTAATCTAATAATAAAGACCTTTTGAAAGGGCATGCATGAATAAATAATAGTCGCCAATGATACGCTTACCAATTAAATTAACATCCTAATGATTTAAATTTTCCAATTAATTATAATTAAAATTTTCAAAGGTATAAGTATCAAAGGTATGGCGTACATAAATGCCTGAAAATGTAATCAAATAAAGAATTTAGGGACCTCGTGACCCAGTTCAAAGTTTCAGACAGAAATAATAACGCCTAATAAAAACTATAACATTTCATGTTGCTGTTTGATTCTAGATATAAATTGGCATAATAGATGCCGTGAAGTGACAAATTGGGTAACGGCATCCTTGTATACCATATACAAACATGTGACGATCACTGAACAATTTTTTTTAAATTTAAACGTATAAGCACACAAATACATATAATTGCAGACAAGAAGAAAGGAACAGAAAAATACGTACAAAGGCAATCCTTCTTTCTAAAGAAATCTCTTCCGACATAGTTTTCTTTAAATCAGTTTCATAGGAAAGCCATGCCAGCCAGAAAGCTACGGTTTCCTAGACGAGCGGTGGCCGCCACAGAACGGCATGAAAATGATGGATAGGGTTTGACTTCACGGCCTCACAAAACTCTCTCCCGAAAAACATACCAACTTACTTTCAGTTTTGTTCAGTGACGTCATCCAACGTTAAAGTACGGACGCTATGTGGCGGCCACCGCAGCCTTAGGAACCATTTTTATGCCCCGATCTTCCATTCCGTTATTGGATCAAAGCTTCAATGTCCCTATCGGTGCTCTATTTTTATTTAATTTCACAAAAGCATATTCCATTACAATAGTTATTTGTTATACAAGAGTGCAAAGTTGCTTTTTAACCGCGTGTTCAATTTTGATGACCGAGCAAGCGAAGGATTCTAAAATTTAATCACGAGCGTAGCGAGTGATTCAAAATTAGAATCCTGAGCGTTAGCGAGGGAATCAAAAGAGCACGAGGTGAAAAATCTTTGCACTCGAGTGCAACACGTAACTTTTCATTCCACCTCAGCGAGGAAATGACTAAATGCAAAAAAAAAAACGTTTACAATCACAAGATAGGTACACTTTTATTTCAGTTTAGGTATTAATTACTACATTATGACAGGTAAGTAATATAGAATAATCTTTAAATTATAACAAAATATTACTAAGGTATAATTAAGAAAATTTTAAAGTAACGTTGCTACAGTTATTTAAATTGAGTGTAATATTTTTGTTTGGTACTGTAATATTGGTGTTAGTCACTTGTGTACTGTTTTTCGGTAAACTATCTGTCATACTTAATAGTTGTACCGATTCATCGGATTCCCTTGGCGTGAATGTTGGAGAGAGAGGGAGATGGTTAGGTGTTTCATAACGGCTTATTTTTGATGTAGAAGGGCCAGTCCAAGGATCCGATTGAGGCTCTTTCAGTGTAATGGCTCCTACGATGCCTTCACATATTTTAGACTTATTTTGGATGGAATCCTCTATGTATCCCTCTACAACTGCATTGGACTTCCAGCCTCCGTGGCGCTTAAGGGACAGGAGATCAGCTCCGGAATCAGCCAAAAGTGTGGCTGAAGTTCGTCGGAAACAATGACCCGTGTACAACAGGGGTTCTGGAAGTTCAAGAAATGTTGCTATTTCTCGTGGGATACTGCCAATTTTATTAGTACCCATAGGCTGTCTAACACACTTTCCATTGCGATACTGTAGAAAAAATCGATTGATTGGAGTGTTAGGCGGGCGTAAGGCTTGATATTTCTCAACAATCGTTACGTATTCCTTGCGAATGACGAAGTTGCGGTCTCTTTTTGTCTTTGTATTAGGTAAATTAATTAATAGTAAGTCATCTGAATGTTTCTCAATGTTTTTGACATTAAGTTGTGTTAGTTCATTAGTTCGACATGCTCCGTTTATTCCAATAATAAGAACAACCTGTAACGTAAAGAGTATTGTAGTAGATAAATGAATAAAATTGATATGAACGCATAATTATGCCTATCAACATCTACTAAGTATACTATTTAATTGAGATTAATATACTTAAGTAGATACTGAATGTGCAACTGACTTACTTTTGCCGCCAAATATACGGAATCGGGTGCTTCGTTAAGAAACTTTTCAATATCAGATACTGTGAAAACCTTCGATTTTTTTGGTTGATGACCAGATGAGGCTCTTTTTAAAAATGCCACTAATTTAGGATAGGTATCGATATGTTTGTCTTTTTTCATCTTTATTGTTGCTTTTAGCATCGAATACGTACTCCATAGAGTGCTTGCTTTCTTGTTCTCGGATAATTCTATAAAATATGCCAGCAAAACGTTTTCTGAGAAAGTTTTGGCTCCTTTTGCTAGTCGCCACGTGTTGAACATATCGTACTGTTTTAAATACTTCTCGCGTGATTGTTGAGGGAGAAAGCTCATTTGCGCATTATTAACAGTTTCAGTTAATTCTGTTGGCGTCAAGCAAACTTCCTCGTCGCTAGAATCACTCATTTTAGTTTTTTCACTTGTTTTCAAGTTTCTTGTTTTTAATATAAGGTTTAACAATGACGTGAAAAAATGCCGCGTAAAGAACCGCGTACAAAGCAAATTGAAAAAAGAACACCAAGAAGGTTCCGAGTCTGAGTTTTTAACAAATTAAAAAAAAGTTGTATGATATATTCGGCACCATAGAGGTAGCAGTAAATAGGTTTAATGTTTTTTTTAATTCACAAACTTAGTGCACACGATGTTCTAAATTCAATTTACTTTATCCTCTAGAGAATAAAAACGGCTTTTCCACTCAGATATTGAAGATTAAAAATACTCTTTCCGAGATGGTGGGATGAAAATTATATTAAGAGACTACAATTCCAACGTTCGACGAAGCGTTCTATAAACTGACTCCATTTTATATAGTTTTGAAAGGCAGCTTTCAATGACAAGAAACTTCCTTTAAGACTTATCTGTTGGCTGACTTTCAAACTACGACCTTCATGCAACTTGAATCTTTTAAGTTTACTTTCGCTGCTGCAAACTCAATACTATCTAGGAGGACTGTATAAAAGGCTTTAGCACGAATCTTAATAATGTAGAAAGGTTTTCCGTATCAAGATGTTTTTCTACTTTTTGAAGATACATGATATATTTCGTATCTGCCACATCTGTGACCCTAAAAGAGGATTCCCGGAGGTCTACAGAGGTGTGTTTGATTAGATTGGAGGTTCTTAAGCCGCTTATCTTAGAAAATATATTAGACATTTCAAAATGTTGGAAGAGAATTTCCTTTTCAAACATTTTCAAATTCCTTCCATGAATTATAATGTCATTTTCATAGGCGGTTTCTTATAGTGGTCTCAGATGGCCACTGAGTATTTGTCATGAAATTAGGCCTTTGAAATGGGTTTCTGTTACTAACTTTTGTAGAATGACATATTGACTTTTTAAGACATTTAAATTTTTATGGTTATAAATGCTATTTTGATGCCTAATAAAATGATTCCAAATTAAATTCTACCATCTTCATAGTATGCCAAGTGAAATTCTACCAAATAAACGTTATGCTAAACGAAATTATGCGAAATAAAATTCTGCCATCTTAAAAGTATGCCATTGTAAATTCGGACATATAAACATTCGGCCAAACAATAATTCTGCTAAATGATGTTTAGGCCATAAAAATATTCGTTTAAAGAAGATTATGCCAAATGAGTTTCTGCCAAATAAGCCACACCAACACCACCACTGTGTATATTGGCGAAACCAGACCTATAGCGGTATTATTTTACCTATCTACATAGCGTCATTTAGAAGGCTTCACTAAGTGCGGAACTTAAGATCGTCTTCATTTTAAACTTTGAAGTATACCTTAGTAGTTCATATATTCGACCGTTATACCTAAAACTGTAAGCACTCGTACAGTTTTAAGTATTATGGTCGATTACTAAAACATTATTACATAAACAAGAATCTCAATTCTTGTTTGTGTATGTTTTAGTGAGTAAGTCCATATCAAGGAAGAAGAAGTGAATTGAAGTTGTGTGAAGTGATGAAGTGCCATATCAATCAATCAATCAGCCTAGCCTTTTCTTAACTATGTTGGGTTGGGGTCGGCTTCCAGTCTAACTGGTTGCAGCTGAATACATGTACATGGAGCGACTGCCTATCCGACCTCCTTAACCCAGTTACTGCAGGATAGCACGATAACCCTTCGTAAGGTTGGTTGTCAGACTTTTGGGCTTCTGATTACCCGTAACGACAGCCAAAGATATACAAATGACAGCCGGGACCAACGGCTTAATGTGCTTTCAGAGGCACGGAGGGCTCTTGATAAGTAATGGATGATCACCCATCCACGAAGCGACCACAGCACGCGTACCTTAACCTTCGCTTGACAATGAATAAATAAAGCCATTCCAATTTGACTATGCAAAGCAGAAAAGCAGATAATTGTCTATCAAACAGTTCGCAAAACAATACACCAATACACGTTGTGATTGGTTTGCCGCCATTTATGCGACGCAAATCCAATCTTGTTTTCTGCAAAAGCCAATCACATCTTTTACCGAACTGGGGAATGCTGGGGATCCGACATTTCTTTTAAGATTGGAATAGTATGGAAGTGACGTCATGATATGCTATGACAACCTGTAACTGCGTCTCCGCTCCCGTGATTTGTAGGTATTATTTTGGCCTTATAAGTCAATGTGAAGTCATAGTATTATCGTAAGAAATTAAACCTAACATAACCTTCTATTATAAACTAACAAAGAATAAAAAAATGTTATTGGTTTGTGTATGACAGTACTTTCACTAGACGATACGACATTCTTCCATTTTTTATGATGGGATTTTATACATCATGGTCATATGGATAATCATAGTATGCTGCATGTCATTACGGAAAAAAGGTTCGTTCGATAATCTCTTAAACATCTTTTACTTGGGTCAGTGACAGCTCGGCCCGAGTCAACTCAACCCGAATAATAATACCGGGTTAGCTCTTGGCCTTTATCACATCTGATGGTACGTCATGATCAGGCTGAAGGTGGAATCGTTCTTAACCCGAAATCCTTAACCACAGAGGAACTGGCTATCTTACCTCTAACTGCCGACATACAGCAATGCTGTTAACATTGTTGTTAAGGCGACAGATTTAGATAAGATGGTGGTAAGTAGCCAGGCGGATAATTGCCCCCGCTGGGAATCGAACCCGGGACCTCTGTTAAATATTCCTCTGCTGGGAAACAGGCCGTCTTTATCAGAGGCAGTGAGCCGTAATCTATCACAGGGGCCCAAGGCGCGTTGATAGTCACAATATGGCCCAGCCTTAGTAGCCGCTACGGGATTCAAAAAACGTAGCAGGCAATATTAGACATTTCATGCCATCCAATTTATTTTTATTATTGCACCAGTTGCGAACAGTTTAAGAGGATTCCGACAGGTTACGTAAGTTGCACGCAAATCAAGCAATAAAATTTAAATATGAACATGTTTCTCCTTAGAACGGGTGGTTGGGAGCAGTTGTTGCTAAAAACAATGTGAAAGTTTAGTGGGTCAGGTTCGAAAGCATCTGCTGTATTCTAAGGTTATACGAGGTTTTATGAGTCTTTATGAAGCTGTATTTTGTACCACATAATTATCGGTTTTTATTTTCGCTTGATTATAGACTTCGATGTTTTTTGTTGGTATATTGGCGTGTGCTAGCTGACTTGTAGCAAATAATTTAATTTATTGTTTTGTGTTGCGTAATGTTAATTATTTTGCATAGTATACTATTGTATAAATTAAATTTTTTCTTACTGATCAGACAGCTGTGCTGCTGGGGAGTTTTTTGCGCCACTTCTTCTTCCCAGCTAAAGCACTAGGAAGTGGTGAAGGGCGGACGTTTTGGCGGACTATCTTATGTAATTTTGACGTCTGAAAAGTGCTGATACTCAGCCTAGTTTGAATAAAAGACTTTTGACTTTGAACAAAAGGTTATTTAAAACACACTGGCAATTTTTTTTTTTTTCTTTGTAACAGTGTTTTTTTATGGTTGATGGTACAGATGCGACGCACAATACACTGTTCTTGTTATTGTTGTTTGTTCGTTACAAAAGTAGTTATTATTCCACTCTGCATTCGGCATTTTGTATGTTTTGATTGGTTGTTTGTTTTCATTTGCTAGTGTCGCACTCGCAATATTACGCAATATGCAATATAAATTGTCATTGGTCTCTGGTTCTGACATCAAGCCATCAAGCAATGGTCAAAATTTTACAATTTCATTATTAAAATTTTATCATAGAATACGAGGCTTTTGGCTAATATGTAATTAAGTGTTCTAGGTAAAAAAAAATTGTAATGTGCGTTTAGTTTGAGCAGAATAAACAATTTTTCTTTCTTGATTTCTTACTAATTTTATTATTTTACTAGCCGTGCCCCGCGGTTTAAAAAACGTAACAAACAAATAAATAAACAAACTCACTTTCGCATTTCTAAAATTTGTTAGGATAAGTACATTAATAGTATCTTCTTCTAAGACCCGTGTTGAGCATGCGTGGTGATCGATTCTCGTGACTTCTGTATGAGAAGAGGCCTTTGTTCTGCAGGGGGTTAATAAAAGGCTGGTATTATTATGTCAGTCTGCAAGCTTCTAAAGTGGTATTTTCACCCCTGATGACCTTTTCGACGGGTGTCTCAGAGTTTGTCTTTGGAATTGTGGTGAGTAATAGTGTCTTTTTTGTGTTCATAACAATATACTGACCAATAATAAAATTGTCGGTAGTATGGGCATTCCATAATCCTCAATAATAATATTTATGTACAAGCTTTGGTAACTTTCATAACTTTGCCTTATTGCTTGTCTTCGCAATTTCAGATATATTTCCCTACCAAAATTCATTATAATTTCATTCCACAGACAAATTCCCTGTAGACAACTAAAAATATGAAAATACATTAGGGCGAAACCTATTACTATTTTCGATATAATCTAATAACGAATTCCATACGAACGCATAGTTACAAAATCCGGTATCGATCTGGAACAGCTGAAGGTCATTATCTGACCCTCATTTGGCAGCCTGTCTTGGAAACGGGCCAGGACCGTTTTTGGACCGCACCGGGAAACGCGCAACAGGGGAGGGATGAAATTTTATTGTCTGAAATGTAGTGTAATTTTTATGAGGGGTTATTTAAGAGCCAAGGTCGGGTGGTTCTCCGAATTTGACCTTTCGGAGTCAAGTGCGGTCCCAGGTAATATTGTTTTTGTTCTTGTTTGCGCGTTGGATCGTCGTTAAGGGTGAAAATAGGCGTTATTAAGTTAGAACTTATGTTTTTATGATATTATGCTGATGGCGGGAGAATGGGATGAGAGTGTGGGTGAGGGCTTTTCATTATACGAGTTTATGGGCTGTAGAAAGTCTTGTCTTGTCTATTGTGATTGTTATTACAATTGAGTGTCTCTACTGCAGCTGTCTTTTTTTTAATTTACTTTTGTAGTAGGTACTGTTTGATAATCTTTTGAAACTTTGTTTGAAACTTTGAACCTCAGTTGAGTTTTAAGCCTTGCCCTCCTTTAAGGCTTTAAAATTACCCAAACGCGATAGATATCACTGATTTGTATTGTGGCGGCATCTTCAACGCCACATGCGAACTATTCATCAAAGACCAGAAGGCCAATTCTCGTACTTATAAAGCGTTCTCATTCAAGTCGCAATCTGTCAAACTTGTCAAAAATGTAGATAAATTGATTGTATTTTTGACAGGTTGCGAATGAGATGCGAATGTGAACGTGCTTAAAAATACGGGAATAGTCCCTCTGACGTCACACAATCCTGCATCGCGCAATTGGAGCTTACCGCGCGATCGATAAGACTTCCCGACATCAATCGTTGGGCAGTTGCCGCCAGACACATTCCCCGTCTGGTCGGTGGATCCTACCTTTTCAATAGAGGATGAGTGAACTTTACTCCCTGTTCCTCTTACCCTTAGTATCATCATCATATTAACCAGTTAGAAATAAACTGCTATTGGGTGGAAGACTTATTCTATACTAGGGACTCGCCCCTGCTTCGCATGGTTTTTACGACTTAATAGAACATCGAGATTTCTTTATTCTGTAAGTTTAATATAAATGTGTCATACACATAAACCTTCCGGAATAAATTGTCTAAATAATGGTGAAAACCATATACAAATCAGTAGTGCAGTTTCGAAGAACAACGCGGTCAGACAGACAGATATCAAAAAATCAAAATCATTTTTATTTTCAGATCATAAAATCCATCATAAAATCTACATAAAATCTTGTTAGTTCTTATAAATCAATAATATATCTATAAACATACATTTGAGATCATATCATATGAAAAGCAACTTTCATTTATGTTGGTATGTACGTAGTATAGATACGTCAAGCAGTATCAATTTATTCTTCCACAATTTTTCTGTTACCTGCCAGTGAGCATAGTTTAAACCAATTTATCACTGCAGCAAAGTTTGCTTAATCCGACAACTTACACATAATTTTCGAGCAGTAAGTGCCAAGTGTAAGTCTCCAACATCTTTCTTACAAGAAAAGTGTGGAACCAAGTGTGTCGTAAAATTAAGTGTGAAAGTTTACCGTCAGTTGTGTGCTAGTAAAATACACGTGTGTATATCCACTATATATACACGTGTATAGCATCGTTAGCAGCACGTGCTCAGTGGAGATCGGTAGCGCAATGCGTCGAATTTATTTAGGTATATATACACTGTGCAATTCCTGACTGGCCAGTTTGAAACCATTCTGATGTAGCTCTTTTTTCTACGGATTATTTTGGAGTTTATTTCGTGGATTTTTGTTCCATAAATATTGACTATTGTGATGAAGAAAATTCTACAACGACTTAGTCATGGTTCCTTTATATTCATATAAGTCAATTAATCATAGTCATGTTATGGTCATACCAATTAGTTACAGTCTGGCACAGAAATTAATAGTCGGGACACAATAACAAGTAATTATACTTCGTCGCTGCATCCTCGAGATTTACATGATTCACGAGGTAGTACACTCCTCAATGTACTAGGCATCGCACAATTTTTAGATAAAAAACTAAGAAATAAATTAGACATTAAACGACTACCTCAGTACCGGTGGTGGTGGGGCGTCCTGAACGCATCAAGTAAACTATCGTAGTCCACGGGTACAGAGGCAGTCGTTTAATGTCTAATTTTATTTTTATTTTTTTGTTTCTTTATCTAAAAATTGTGCGATGCCTAGTACATTGAGGAGTGTACTACCTAGTGAATCATGTAAATCTCGAGGATGCAGCGACTCGTGTAATTGCGGTCAAACTAGTTTGTTTAACAATAATTATTTTTCATTTTATTAAAAGTAGCAAAATATTACATCTTTTTGTATTCGAGATAACAATATAATGACTTTATAATATTTCTGCATTCAAAAGACGAATTGCCTGACGCGACGCAAGAAATGCATTTTGAGCAAATTTTTTTTTGTAATAGTTGCAAAAAGACGTCGTATTTGCAACGATTGCTGCAAAACCTCAGCAAACGTTTACCGCCGTTTCGCGAAATGGCGTTTCGCCAGACATAGCTTTCATTATACCTAACCTCAATGAGCTTGAAAAAATATAAATGTATTTTTTCTTGGAAAGAGTCTGTTGCAATCTAAGTGCAATTATGTATCGTTTTTTATTTTGCTCATTTGCCGTGCGGTTTCCGGATACTTTTGCAGACGTTAAAGTTTTTTTGCTCGCAGAATTTTTGCTGGCAAATTTCTGGTCTTCAAAGGTTGCTGAGTTGATTAATCAAGGTATGAAAAAGCGTGTGGCGAAATGGCTGATACACTTTCAGAATTTGGTTTTCCAACATAAAAGCTGAAAAGGAAGTCTCGCCATATTAACCGGTAATGTAGCGAGACTTGGAGCAGTCCAGTAGTGGACGTCTTTCGGCCGAAATGACGATAATGAAAATAAAAAGTATGGATTCGATGAAGTAAATACCCACGGTAAAGAGAAATCCTGGTTTGGTGTACTGTATTTTCGAAAGAAATCTATCTATACAATGTGTATTTTATATAGACCTACGCAATACACTACAAACCATCGTTTCCCTACGAACAACACTTAACAACCTTGCTTCCTATGTCTTGCCTCTATTGGCAATTAAGGCCTAGGCAGTCCATCGTCTCAACGGACCTTAATTTACACATCAGGAACAGGCCTGGCACTAGTCGAGATTAATCACTGGTTGGGAGAAAATGGTTGATGTGTAGGTAAGTACAGTGGAACAAGCTATTTGGTATACAGGCAAAACTATTCATTTTTCCAGTGCCAATTTGATATTAATTTTTTATAGCCTATCTAAAGGAGTATGATGTTAATGAAGAGCTGGAATTATGGAAAGAATAATTGACTTCTCAGCACACTCATAATATTGAAAATAGTTCTATATTCGCCATTATGTCTACCTAGTTATGCGTAGTGCATGTCCCTTTATAATTTAGATTTTTTATTCTATATTATTCCATTTTTTTTTCATTTATTGCTTAAGTGTCGTCGCCGCTATAGAGATAATAATAATTTTAGAATACGGAATTCCCATGGCACACCATGAGTTTTTTTAGCAAGGACCCACAAAATATTTAAAAGAATAATAACTAAATAGATAATCACGAGTCTTCAATTCTATGTATATATATCACATATGCACAACATTCTTATTAAAAGGTGAAGAACTATTCGGTATTTTTTATAATAATTAAAATATTAGCAATAACATTAATTTAATATACCTATTTAATTTTTAACTTTAATATAACATAAGGTAAGATTATAAAATAAAAATAATATGTCTTTCGTTTCATTGCTTGAGAACAATACAACCATAAAAAATCACAATAATAAAATAAAAGCACATAACGTAACAAAACTAATTATGCAACAAAATAAAATAAATAAATTAGTTAAAATATTAATAAATAAAAAGTAAGTAATAGTTTGTTGAGCTTGTTATGTTTATACAATTAAATGCTGACACTTAAAGTAACCGTAGTAAAACTTAAAAAAATCTTCGGCAATGATCCCGAAAGTAAACTACTTAACTCTATGTTTGTCTGTACGAAAGAAAAAAGAGGAAAGAGAGTAACGAGATCCTTTGCTATTTTTCCTTATAAAATAAATAAAGCTTTGTATGACACTAATACCAAATATATTGGTCACGTACAGCGGAGAAAAGCCTAAATATAAATAATACTGGTGGCGCAGAAATTACTGCCTACACAGATGTTTGACAGAATGTTCCTTGAATTTGTGAATGTTGTTATGTAGCAAAAATAAGCTTGTTTTGTTCTTTTCTGTGTTACTTTACTGCTTATTCTATTAAGTTACGCCTAGAATTCTGTGCGCCAATTACTTGACGCATAAATATGAACTTAGCTTAGCAAGTTTTTTTTTTATTTTATGACTTTTTGAGATTGAATTCCGTAAACAGTAATTTGGTTTCCAGAAAGCTACAACTAAATTTTATTTGACAATAAAAGAAAATATATTTTAGCTACAGCTGAAAATGTTCCAGTATTATAATGACAGTAGGATAATGATATATTTAAATAAGAGTTTAAATATTTTTGCTATAATTAGAATTAGACCGAACTACTGTAATTAAACATAAGTTTAAAAACATTAATAAAAATCAACACGGTGTACAATTTATTACTGACTATACATACGAGTATTATGACTTAGGTGTCCCTCAAGGACCCATTGACTTCACAAAAGCATTCGATAAGTTTCAGCATTCCACAAAAAGTCGTAATTCAGTTAACGATGAAAAATACAAATACTTAACGAAGCCGTGTTTATTTATGTAGATTCTCATTAAGTATTTCCCAGAAACACTTTCACACAGCGCGGTTGTTTCAATACAACTGAACCGAACCGTATTTAATGAGGTCGCAATGAATGAGCCCAGTGTGAGGAAATAAAATACTTAATCTTATTTTGGTAGGTATTACATTATGACGAGTGGAATTGGATGTCTTTGTGTGAGTGATTTTAGTCGTGAGGTTTCAAGAAACAGAGATGTTATAATTTTCAATAAAATCAGGAAGTAAATAACCTATTATATGTGAAAGTAGGTACATAATAATAACATTACATAACCAGTAATCCCCGAAAGAATTTATGGTAAATATTCTTTTACCACCTTAATGGTTTAATAGAAAATGTAGGTATAGAATATTAAAAAAAATCGTATCAGAATTAATATTATTTAATCATGTAATTCGAATACATGTGACATCTACAAACCTGCATGGGACCACGTGGTAGATTATAGCCCATTCCCACTCGAAGAGAGGAGGCCTGTGTCCCACTAGTGGGATCATTAAGGCTGATTAAGCTTAATCTTGTGCTTAACCCAACTGTAAAATACCCACTAAGTGCACTTGTGTCATAATGACGAAGATATTAGATCCCACGACACCTAGTATGGGGTCTACGGTTACATTATTGCGCAATAAATATTATACTTTAATATTATAATATCTAAATTAAATGTGATGTATATTTTGTGCTAGTATAGTATTTCTTATTAAATTTATGTTATTAAAATTTATACATAATTTTAACAAAATAGTAAAAATGTCAAAAGTGTACATTGTATATTTTTGAAAAAAATATAGTGCTACAGGGTGTGGAACGAGTCTGATACCGAAAATAAAGTTTTTCGATTTTTTTTCCTATTGTATGTTTGTCTGGATGTATTCTGGATTGGCGCAAAAACGGCTGAACGGATTTGGATGAAATTTGGCACACAGATAGTTTATAACTTAAATGAAAACATAGGGTACTTTCAATTCCGGTAGAAAGAAAGAAAGAAATAAGAAAAATGCGTTTATTGTATTGGCATTACAGCAGAAAAATACACCTTTAAAATTATAAAAACAGAAAACAATGATTATAATGCCAAAAGGACCTCAGCTAGTCAGCATAATGTCAGATGACAACACAAAGACCTGACGCTGATTTGGGAAGTGTGTCCGTTTTAATAAATTATGAGAATAAATAATTATTATAGGTATTTTATGATAGAATAAATTTAAAAAAAACTCATACAAAATCAAATAAAATGTTAGTAGTTCCCATGGGATATTTTCCAACATCCACTCGGGCGAAGCCGCGGGCTTGTTTTTATCTAAATCAGAGAATAATTTTGACAAGAAAAAGACGTCCCCAGTAAAAAGTTGTTGTTTACTAGAACAAAACTGACAAAAAAACCCGTCTCCATGAAATTCCCGTCTCAGTCTTATTAATGTGTCTGCTAGCTTATCTTATTTTCTCAAGGTGACCCGAATTTCCCACAAACATAAAAGGATTATGTCAGGGATCAAGTATCCACAAATACTAAATGGACTGAAAACTTAAATTTATTTTGCGGATTACACGGGTTCTGGGGTCAGGGTCGGTACTGCACTTTGACCTTTAAATATCCGGCTGCTAAAATCAACTAGATTACCAAACACTCCAGTGTTCGGAAATTTTGTTGATTTTAGCTTTTGCGTGTGTTACTTCATAAAGTAATTATAAAGTTGGAGTAAAGTGTGAATTCACTAGTGATTGATTCGGTAGTTAATTAGTTGGAACTAGTGGTACTTGAACTAGTTTATCTAACAACTAATTCCCAATCAAAAGTTAAAATCTGAGGTTTTTTGCCACTATTGTACTGTTTCTAACTTGAGCGCTGTGCTTTTGTTTTTGTTATGTGTGTTTAAATTCAAGAGTATTCAATATTACGAGTATCTTTTGCGTTTAAAAATTTGCATAATATTATGTATTGTGGACACATAGAATAATAAAAACGTGCATCCAGAATAACAAAAAAAAAACCGGTTCAGACATGTTTGCCACAAACCATGGCGTGCAAATAAGAATAGTTATGATTAATAATAATTTCAGGTCAATATCATTATCATCATTATTTTGTCTGAATTAAGGTAAAAAATTACTAAATCAGATATTGTCACATCGCGGTAAAGAACTTCGCAATTATGATTTACACTCAATATTGTCACATATTATCTGATTTTTTTTTTATTGCACTGCTTTTGTATAAAAAATAAGTCAAACTGTCGTATTTATTCTTCAAATAAAAATGATGAATATTGAAAAATCAGCCCAAAACTCTAGAACGAAAGAATTTATCTCGTGAAAATATAATCTCTCATACAGGAAACGTCTGTGATCCAGCTTAAGTTCAGAATCAAGATAACTCTGATGGTTTTCTGGATTTAAAATGGATTTTATATCGAAATAAAATCTAGCAACGTTTCGGGAGTGATCGTGCTATTCGAAAGAGACCTGTGTTGTAGTTGATTGATTAAACGATAGGGGGAAAAGTGTGTTGTTGAATTGGGGACTATTCGATAACAATCCGAATCGATTAACAACTTTACTTTTTTTTATAATTTGTACGGCGGACCACACAAAAACGAGTCATTCTAAATTATAGTCAACTAGTCACGATAGTCAAAAATAGTAACGATAATCAAATAATGATAAATTAATTGTTATTTAGGTAAGTACGTTGTTGAACAGACAAATACTTCAAACCTTTCAACAACAAATGACATAATTATAAAGCAATGGATTAGCAATTTCCTTCAAAATTATGTTACGTAAATAGGGTGCTGATTCTGGATCAGAAGACTGATCCTTGATTAGTTCCGCCTAGTTACCTCATAAGCCCCAAATGGTCCCAAACTGACGGGAGCTTACAGACTGGCTGGCCCGTTTTCAGTTTGCACGCGTACATTTGCATTGGACTCAAAGTCAATTCGTAAATAGAACCTGGCTGTTCTTTTTACAAATTTTAATGAAATCAAGACATAAGGCAATGATGGACGTAGGGAAGTCTTATGAAGACAGGGATATCGTTTTTAGCAACGTTTCATTGAAGAGAAGGCGAGTAATTGCGGTGGGTCATGGACAGTCTCGCATGAAATTTCCACCAAAGGAAAAACTGGCATGAGGTTGTGACGGGACCACGGTTGCCACCACTAAATAGCGACCGATACATTCGTTAATGCTCATGTGATGCTGAGTTTTTGGGCCAGGATTTTATTTTTATGCATTATAATGCAAGGGCGAACACTGCAATAAAACAAAAATATGCATGGTGACAGGATTCAGGTGTCCGGGAGTAGCCCGGTCTTACTTACTGCACCGTCAATGAAAGGTGAGGGTTAGCAACACACTGATTTATTGAACAAGTTATCAATCCACCCACCACCATACAAATATCATACCCGCAGTCATGCTAACATCGTTACACTTACTACTTCAGTATTTCCAGCACTTATTTAAGACCTAGAAATCGGAGCTCCTAAATTTCTTTCAAGACCTACAGAAATTAATGACGATGTGTGGTTAACATTTTATTTTTCCAGCAAAATAAGCTTGAAATATTTTAAATAAAATATTGTAGAAGCTCCTTGCGAAAGATATCAGTTACTGACATAAGCGTAGATGTAACATTTTTTTAAATATTAAAGCGGTTCGAGGTTGTACTGGGAATACATTGTTTCATTATCATCTGCTCCTCCTGGGGTTTGTAAAAGGGCTAAGTGGTGTTTGTAAGGGATTGGTAAGAGGATGGACAGGATGTTTGCCTATCTTTCTATCCCGTAACTACAGTTTTTAGAAGTATATATTTTACGGACCAAGTGATTAATACGGCATTATTCATAATGCCTGAAAAATACACAATAAGGATAGGCAATATGATAAAAACTATTGAAGTAATGAAATTGACCGGGCTTTCTGAATTAATACCCATCACTTATTGGGCATGGTAATAAAAATATGTGTTTCACGCATCCTAAGTTCTCTTAATAACATTGTAGTTCCAATCAATAATAGCGATGGCATAGTCGACGGAGCCCTGCATCGCGGGGTTCCTACTTCCGAATGGTTTAAAAAAAATAACCTTCGAACATAACCTGTCCGAGTCGGGGTGCCCCAAGTCCCGAGCTCGCTTCACTCGCTCTTGCTTCCTATCATCACATATCACCGTATAATTATGAACTTCGTGAGTTTATAATATATCGGAATTATTTGCGTTAGATTATAATAAATATTGTGAACTACAACAAACCGAGTGCGCGCAAGATAAGTCTGCGCACGACTGGTGCCGCTAGCATGTTTAATTCTATGCTGAAACATTTAACATATTACATCTACGTGTATGTCAATAATTTAATTAGTAGTGTTTTGGCTTATAAGATTGAGGTAGAAACTAACGGAAAAACTTTAGAAATAGTGCTGGTTCAGTGGTAAACGGCAAAATATCCAAAACCAGAAAAAATGGTGAATAGACATAAAATATTCATATTATGTTGCGTGTAACGTTTTGATCTTCTCTATATCTCAATATCTCGTCCACCTAAAATACGTTTTCATTTTTGTGGCTTCAATTAGGGATGTGAAAACCCGATAGTTGCGTATATTCTGATCCGAACTCTTTGGTCCTTCCAGGTACCTATTTAATTTGACGTGGCAATGGGACAAATCATACATAAAATGTAGCATGGTTTATGAGCATTGGCAAAATTCTTGAAGCGGATCTCAATAATTGCATATTAATGAGCCTACACAGAAAATTCTTCTGTGCCTGTCTTGAGTTTGATAACTTAAGCCTTAATCAGATTAATTGCTTTACGTTTAAGTAAGATAGGCAGGCCGCAGGTTGGAAACCCCTTCTGGTATTTTTAGCATAAGACCTCGTTAGATCGACTATAAATCAAAGCAGGGGTATAAATAGGAACAATTTTCAACATCAACAAAGAGTAATACTTTTTTTATTTGTTTCCAAACATTTTTGTTTGCTTCGTGTTTTGAAGGAAGCTATAACCTTGAGGTTTATGGATACAAACAGTCACGTAGTAGAGAATTTGAAATTAAGAATATATCAATATACTGAGGGGCTTGAGTAATAAGAAAACGTAAAGTAGTGCCGATTCTGTTGTGGCATAAATAATACATATAGATAAATAGTTGATAAATCAGAACAAATTTACGAAAAAAACCGTGAACTTCAAGGCATAATCGACATCTAACTTAGTTCTTAAGTGTCACCGTCCGTTGCTCCAGCTGTCTGTAAGTAAGAAAAAAATGTCGGTTCTCTGATTTTCGTTAGGTTTGTTTACAATAGAATCGGCACCAATACCATACTACTACCATACTATCGTGCCTAAAAACCATTAACCCTGGAAAATCTAATAGTTATTGAACCAGACCGATTTCATGGCTTTAAAATACCACAACATATTGATTATTCTTAGAACTGCAGGCAAGGGCATGGTGGCTATGCATTCTAATTTCCACAGCCTGAGTTGAATATTTCATAAAGTAATTTAAACTGGTACGCCATGCAACGTGGCAATGCTGCCAGCCTTTCCTTTTGGGCACTTTTCCTGTGGACAGCGGTGTGGACGAATTTTTTGACGCCTTAAGATTTTTCCCCCTCCTTTTTAGGGTTCCTACGTCCGAATGGAACCCATAAAGGATCACTCGTGTATATTTATAATTTTATTTTCTGTCTGTCTGGCTGATCGTCTATCACAGTTAGTTGCAATTTGGTACACTTATGATTCACTTTTCAGGGGCAAATTGGAAAAATATAAAATAAAGTTTTGCCTTGTTGTGAGGATATCAATTTGTCTGGGAATCTTGTCTGTTAGCGTATAATCATAATCATTTAATAATTTGTTATCATACTTATGTACAATAAAAGTAGTTGTTATAAAAAAAACAATTTAAAAAAAAAAATATCTTGTTTAACAATAAAAGTAATTAAAACTTGAATTAAAGTGTTGGCGAACTATGCTTGAAGTCATTCAAAAGTTATGATGATTAAAAAAAACTGAGCGCTTTCAAAATTATCTCATTGTAATTAACGAAGTTTTGGTATCGGGTTATCAAACTAGTTATTGTTTGAGTTTAATTTGATAAATTTCAAGTTATTTGAATACTCTTTTGGTATTGTTTGGCGAAGGTAATTTGTTACATTTTTATGGCTGAGATATCAATGCATTTTAAAAACATTTGGTAGTTAAATTACTTTAATTAATTACGTGTAAAATCACAGCAGTCTGTCATGTCATACACTTGTTGGCTTGTCGTTGAAAATATTTATATCGTTATACATTCTTTAAATAGAAAGGTGATGGACTGGCATATTGCCTATCAAAGATATAATATTTTGTTGCTCCTAGTTTTCATACAAGGTGGAGACGACAATCCATACTAATATTATAAATTCGAAAGTAACTCTGTCTGTCTGTCTGTCTGTCTGTATGTTACCTTTTCACGCCTAAACCACTGGACGGATTTCGATAAAATTTGGCAAGGAGATAGATGGCATCCCGGGGAAGAACATAGGCTACTTTTGGTCTCAAAAATAACCCTAAGGGGGCGGATATAGGGGATGAAAGTTTGTATGGGAAATCTATCATTTCTTAAGTTAGGGCTATGAAAATTTAAATTTATGCTTTTGGTAACAAATAAAGAATTACGTATTTCACCGTTTTTATAAAATCATGCCTCAAGAGGGTAGAATGGGGGATGATTTTAAAATTCACATGTAATATTGACATTTTTCAGTGACTCTTTTCAAGATATTTAAGGGTTTGAGAATATAGTCATAGTCCGTATCTTGAGGTTACATTTAGTGTTTATTTCATTAAAATCGGTCCACCCGGTCAAAAGTTATTACGCATCGGAGGGATAGTGGTATTGATAGCCGGAGATTTTAGAGAGACTCTGCCGGTAATAACTAGGGGATCATCGGCAGATGAAATAATTGCACGTCTAAAGACGTCGACATTATGGGGGCATATAAAAAAGTTTTGTTTGATTACAATTATGCGAGTACAACTGCACAATGATATAGAATCGGGGCAATATGCGGCAGCACTTCTGAAAATTGGCGAAGACCGTATGGCATGATTACATTAATCCAAAAATTCTGTAATATTGTTCATATCAACAACGTGGATAGACGTTGTATTTCAGATAATCTGAGCGATCTGCAAACTAATGGAGAATAGAGAATGGTTGTGTGAAAGGACAATTTTGGCACCGGCGAATGAAACTGTGGGAAAGATTAATGAAAACATTATGTCACATGTGGAAGGTGACGTTGTGGAGTATCTCTCGGTACACCTACACGATGTCATAGTCACCGAACAAGCACCATCACCCTGTTGAATTTCTCAACTCTTTAGAGTTATCAGGAGTGCCTTCGCATAAGCTGAGGCTGAAAGTGGGTGTTCCAATTCTGTTAATGCGTAATCTTGATTCCCCAAGATAATGTAATGACACACGGTTACAAATTACTCACCTGAGGCGGAATATTGTAAAAGCAATAATAATAAAAAAAACGATGATGAAAGCATCATCAGTCCGGAATAGTTCAAAAATAATTAAATATTCCAATAATTCCGACAGATTTGTGGCGGCATCTACACCGCCACATACGAACTACGCATCAAAGACCTAACGTCACAAGTCCTACATCGCGGTATAAGAGTTTACCGAGCGATTAACATATATAAGACTATCCGACATCAATTCTTGGGCAATTGCCCGCCAGACACAACACCCGTCTGGTCAGAGGATCCTCTCTTTTCTATAGAGGATGAGTGAACTTTACACCCTGTTCCTCATACCCCTAAATTGGTGACCCCGAATATGAACGTCAACGCAGCCTTCGTGCAACTACTTCAGCGTGACGTCATCAACATCATTCCCGCAAGCTTTCGTGAGGCGAGTCACACAGCCAGCCAGCACCCACGGCTTCAACGGGTATCCTGACCACCAGCATGCTACGAACGCGCATTCTTGGTCACCACCCTCAGCCTCATCAGCAACCCGGCGCTCTACCACATCCGACGCACTGGGGAATCACCGCAGACAGTTTCGACCCACTGTGAACTATGCGGCACCCGGTTCCAACTCACTGGAACCTCAACTGGCACTGGCAAGCATCGCAAGATACAAGACTCAGCCAACTATCGACCTCCGGTCTCCGGAGGGGAGTGATGTGGCGGCATCTACACGGCCACATACGAACTACGCATCAAAAACCTGACGCCACAAGTCCTACATCGCGGTATAAGAGTTTACCGAGCGATTAACATGTATAAGACTATCCAACATCAATCCTTGGGCAATTGCCCGCCAGACACAACACCCGTCTGGTCGGAGGATCCTCCCTTTTCCAAAGAGTATGAGTGAACTTTACACCCTGTTCCTCATACTCCTAAAGATTTACCTTTCCAATTTAAAAAGAGTGCAGCCATTGTATGTGGCGTGCTCACGAGTATCCAGCCCACAAAATCTACCTACATGTTTTAGCAAAAAATGGGGAAACCAAAAATGTTGTTTACAGAAATGTTTTAACGTATGATATTCCAGTTTTATTCATATTACTTTACAGATTGGGTTAGACGTTGTTCACCTTCCACAGGCAAATGTGTCATATTTTTTTCATAAGACTTTCACACAGTTTCATACTTCCGTCCATACTATCCACACTAATATTTTGCGTACGAAAGTTCTCATGTCTGTAACCTGTAACGCCTAGATAGACCATGACATGGGTTATGGGATCTGGGATATATTTTGATCCCGGTAGTACATTCCCGTGGGATAATTTCCGACCTCCACGCGGGCGAAGCCGCGGGCAAAAGCTAGTACAACAATAAATTAAACTGCGTATATCTAATGACGTTCTCAATCTGCATACGAAAATTCAATCAAAGATCTCCAATAGTTTAGTCACTATAGCTAGTCAAAGATTGGCAAAACCCAGAGTCGGCCCATCACTATTATTTAGTTTGTTAGAAAAAAACACTTTTTTATTTTCAATGTTAGGATTTATTTGATAGTTCTTAAATACTGCTATGCATTAATATTGCCAGTGTTTTAATTTATTGTTGTATTGTCGTCTCCACATTGTAGCGACCGACGCCCCAGTAGAAACTTTGGCAAACTATCAGAAATAAATCTTATTCTGCGGATAAAATTTATTCCTGTTTGGTCGAATCCGCCCTAAGACTGGGACATATGTGTAACACGCCTTATTTGTATAAGGCGTGTTACACATATGTCCCAGTCTGAGGTAGGTGGAGACGACAATACAACAATAAATTAAACTGCGCATGTCTGATGTCGTTCTCAGTCTGCATATGAAAATTCAATCAAAGATCTCCAATAGTTTAGTCACTATAGCTAGTCAAAGATTGGCATTGGATTACTTTGGCAAAAAAGCTCCCTTATTAAGGGATCCTCTCCAAATCACCGGCACGGTAATACAGATTCTAGGTAGGTACCTTTTTTAAACGTAATAAATTGACCTAAAACCAGCCATTGTTTCAAAGCCCTCTAACAATACAACAGCAGAGACGTAATTCGCTTTAATTATTCGTATTTGTTCGTCGATCGTGACGCCATTGGCTTCGGCAAACTTCGGACGTAACTTTTTAAACAAACTTCGTACTAATTCTCGCAATTCTACTAAAATGGCGACCCACAAAATGTTACAATAAGTTCGTCTCAAAGAATTGCTTTTTCGGATTATGGAAATGGGATCTTTTTAGGGTTCCGTGTTCAAAGGGTGCCAACGGGACCCTATTATTAAGGCTCCATTGTCCGTCCGTCTGACACAGGGCTATATCTTTTGAACCGTAATAGTAGACAATTGACATTTTCACAGTGTTTACTACACTATTGGCCGCTATAACAACAAAATATAATAAAAATGAAATAGTTTTTTATTTTATTTTTATCCCTTTAATTTTTAACTAAACAAGAAACGTGTTAAAGAAATATGTAGTATTAAATATTGTACAGTGGTACGGCACCCTTCATGTACGAGTCCGACTCGCACTTGGACGCTTTTTTGAGTGAAATATGCTGTAATTTCTTTTTGATAATTTTTCTTTTCAGGTTCCAGCAGGTGCTAGTAATTTTGAACGAATTCGGTGAAATAATGGCTTGGAAAGTTGAGAATAATTTGTCACGCTCTAAAAGGCTAGATGATTTTTTTCTGTCTGCATTGCAGTAATTAATCTCAGACGTTTTACAGTAAGCTCTGTCTAGACTTTGAACGTGAAAATTTTGCTAGAAATTGGTGTGGTAATTGAATATCAAATGCCGATTAGATCACTATTATTATTAATTAAATAGCTGCTATCCGCCGCTTCACGAGGACTTATTATTAGTTATTTTTCTAAAAATAATAAAAGTAGCCTAACTTACTCCTTATAATATCAGCTATCTGCCAGTGAAAGTCCCGTCAAAATCGGTCCAGCCGTTTCGGAGATAAGCCGGAACAAAAATAATGATAAAAAGACGAAATTGTTTTTTTTTTTTTTATAAGTACCGTATATAGATACATTTATATGCATTTAGCTTTCCTCCGTGTCTTTTCATACTGCCGTTTTCGTTTCACTTAGTACGCGATGTGAACCGAAGTATGAAAGGACTCGGAAGAAAGCTCAACGGACTTAGCTTCGTTCCGCTTCGTTTACAGTTTAGCCTGCGCTTTAAGTAGGTAGGTCACGTTTTTGGCAGATACTAGTTTACTTATTTCCATCTTACCCTCATTCAACTTTTACTTATCCCGCCATGGGTGACAGTTTATTTGTCAATCCGTGAGTTATCCTGAGAGTCGACTGTAGAAATGTCCAGATGTCAATACAGTCAAATATGACGCATTGTGTAACCTCCCATATTATGGAGGGCGACACAGATGTTGACATTAAAACCTCCATAATATGGAGGTTACACAGACGGGGGATAAGATTACGACAGAAATACTGTTAAGAGTCTATAGTACCTCAAATTGCTTAATGATCCTCCGTTGTATCAAAAATACTGCAGTATTAAATAAACATAATAATATGGTAAAGTTGAGGATTCATGTTTGACGAAAATACGATTCCATAAAAATTTCTCGACAGAAAAACCAACAAAGTTACTTCCAAATCAAACAAAAAACCGCTGGTATTAAACAAATACTTCAAAGTTGGTCACAAAACTTTGCATAATAACTGAACTAAATATAAAGCAGCTATTACGTATTTAAATTTTTTATTACCATTATTTTCAATTTAAAAAGAAATTACCTAAACTATCGGCGCCTTAGAATCTCCTCCCCGCTGCTCAGTCTCGCTCTCACTCAGTCCATGAGGAGTAGTGAGAATGAGTGAATTTGATCTGAGGTATTATGGAGTCTTAAAGTTACGTCATAAAGTTAGTCGTTAGTTACGTCGCTTGGGAATACAATAGACGTAGATATATTTAGTAACCTATTCCGCTTAACTACTTCTAAAGAATCATGAGAAACCCTGTAAGAAATCGCCACGTGTTTCACCTCTCAACTAGGCATCCTCACGCGGCGAGGCGAGCCGGTGTGGCACACTCAGCGTTCAGTGGTCGCCGTGGCAACACGTCGTGTTCGGGTTCGCGACAAGTCAATCATCATTCTGAGGATGCCTCGTTGAGAGGTAAAACACGTGTCGATTTCTTACATGGTTTTTTATGACTCTTTAGGAATAGTTAAGCAGCGCAGGGGTTACTAAATATATCGACGTCTATTGTATTTTATAATGGATTTCCGCCAACTCACGCCTTCTTCAATTAACTATCGCTTGGGAATTCGATGACCAAACCCATATAATACAGGACGACAAGTTTATTGCTCCTCTAATAACTGCTGTTGCTAAACTCATGTACCTATACTCAGGTATCAAACTAAAATCTTCAGTAGCAATAAAAACCAGAGCTATCTTAAGTAGGCTTTCAAAGGAGCTAATAACGGGAGGTACCTTCGTCTGCTCTGTACTTAATAGCACTCTAACTAAAGTTACCGAGACATTGAGATAATTATAATGAGTCCTAATTAGCGCCGCCGATTATTATGGGCTTGAATGAATGTGTGGGTTTTGTTGGTGAATGGAAACTGGGTTGGCAGGTTATTCATTTGAATGTAATAAGAGTAAGGATTTTTTTTTTAATTATCTTTTGTTACACGGCTTCAGCTCATATCTCATCATCATTCTCTTGCCATTATCCCGTTCATTTGGGGTCGGCGCAACATGTAGTTTGCTTTCATACCTTTATCTGCTTAGCCTTTTCCCAACTATGTTGGCGCGGCTTCCAGTCTAACCGAATGCACCTGAGTACCAGTATTTTACATGGAGCGACTGCCTATCTGACCTGCACAATCCAGTTACTGGGTAACAAGATACCCCTTGGTGAGAATGGTTGTTAGTCTTTCGGGGTTTTGACGACCTGTAACAACTATCAAAGATCTACAAATGACAGCCGGGACCAACGGCTTATCGTGGCACGGAGGGGTCTTGGTATGAAAGATGGTCACCCATCCACAGCCCAACTGCGGCAATCGTAGCTTAACCTGATCGATCGACCCGTGTGGCTGTTATTACATAGCCTCAAGCCCCACTGCCCACCGCGCATATTTTAACCAGCCCATCTACGTTAAAAAGTGAAAAATAAAAACTTTTTCCAAAAAAAGCCAACCGACTTCCTTAAAAAAATAATTTCGGAAGTCGGTGGCAAAAACCTTAAATTCAAAACCAAAGACGCAACTTCCGAAATTAAAGTTATTTTTCACTTTTTAGTGTTTTTTTGTAAGTCTGTTGTCTTTTTTGTAAAAAGTTTTTATTTTATATTGAATGAAAAATGTACGAGAATTGGCATTCAGGTTAAAGTTTGTATGCGATCGAAGTGAACTCAAAAACAAGTGACTGCTGAGCTGTGTTTTCCATTAAGAAATTCTCAGTGACAGCTCGGAATACCGACGTGATGTTATGTACGAGAACGAAGTCACGTGCGGACAGCTAGTAAAATTACAATAAACGAGATGAAAATTAAAATTGTGGCTCCACAAAGAGTCTTAATTGGGCCTATTACAGCCTTTTGGATTTAAATCATTTTCATTTGACTTTTTCCTTTAATTGGATCGAACAATGGTTATATCGAGGATTTTTGATCAAAGAATTTCTTTTTCAATTCGAGATTTTTTTTAAATATAAAAACCGGCCAAGTGCGTGTCGGACCACGCAGAATGGAGGGTTCCGTAGCTGGGATGAATTAATCCCAAGAAGAAACTTAACATTATAGTTGAAAACAACATGTTTTTGCAACTGCAAATGTAAGTTGGTCGATAATTACTCGTTAACTTGTAGAGCTTACTTAGCTGTGATAGTTTTTCTTTTAATTTCGTTATACTGGGTGTAATTTTAATCACCGTTTTCCTCTTAAGGGGTCATTGTACTCATCATTATGAACAACTTTTACTATGGGACCAAACCTGAAATCGTGAAAAAAAAATCAGCTGTTCCCTACATTTATGTTCGCATAACTCGTCAAAATGTAGGGAACAGCTGATTTCTTTTTCACGATTTCAGGTTTGGTCCCATAGTAAAAGTTGTTCATAATGATGAGTACAATGACCCCTTAAGAGGAAAACGGTGATTAAAATTACACCCTGTATATAGCTACTACTGCTGCGAATTTTTCTACTTATCCAGAACTATTTAGCTGGCAGGGGAGGGACACTTGACTCTAACAAAAATGAGCACTTTAAAGCTTAATATTTCGCAAACGAATTCTTCAATCTAAAAATTGTTTGAAATAAACTCACAATATTTTTGAACGACCTTTCCAAAGAAACTCCACAACATGGGATAGACGAAAAAAAAAAAACCCCTCGCCCCCTCCCCTACTTTACGAGTAGGGGAGGTAATAATAATAATAATCATCAGCCTGTATTGTCATACTGCAGGGCAAAGGCCTCACTTTCCTTTTTCCACTAAACTCGACCTTGACTCTCGAGGGGAGGTAACTTAAAAAAAAAACATGATTTTATTGCTCCACTTTGTCATCGTAATTAATATGTATACTCATGCCAAATGACAGCTTTCTAGTACTAACAGTCTCTGAGCTAAGCCGGGGACAGACAGACAGACAGACATGGCGAAACCATAAGGGTTCCTTGTTGACTACGGAACCCTAAAAATGATAACGTGTGGTTGGTGGGTTTTCTTAAGGTAGCCGAGAGTGTAATGATCAACGCGCTCGCGTTTCATACGACGTTTTTCAACACACTTGCGAGGAAAAAACAGACTTGGAATAACCTATCTGCAATTTGAAAAACGTTTAATAAAGTTAATTGGCGTTATTAGTTACGGGACCGATATTTCAATAGTCTGATGAATTTTATCTGATAGAAAATTAATATGTCAACCCGCCGTAAAAAAACGATATTTTGCGATTGAAAATTCGGCTTACAGACTTATAGTAATTATTTTTACGAGTAAAATCGTACTTTTATGTTAATACCTAGATATTAATCATTTCAAAGGTAAAATTGGAACGATTTTGGGACATAATCCGCAATGAGAAATAGTTATTCGAATTTTATTGTGAGAGGTGACTTTGTGCTATAAATATGAATCATTTTATTTCTATAGGTAGGTTTACACAAACACTTTTACACGTCAAAAATAAATTATAGTTAATTGATTCAGGCGTGACTTGGCGGAGATCCATTATAAAATACAATAGACGTAGATATATTTAATAACCTACAGGGTTTTTTAAGACTCTTTAAGAATAGTTAAGCGGAATAGGTTACTAAATATATCTACGTCTATTGTATTTAAAAAATAAATTATGTTTTAACTAGATGAGTTCGGTGTTTCCTTTCCGACTACTCTGAGAAGAAAGTTCCAAACAAACTCAGAGGTAATCTTAGTCAGATCATGACATGTGAGCACCATGTAGATTAATATTTGAAATGGTCTTTTGAGGAAAGAACCATACAAATTGGAGTGAACCTGGCCAGTTAGTGCAAGCACTTGTCAGTAGTTGTCATCATTCAAAAATTTGCTGAAGCCCACGAACACAGACTCCATCGACATGTGAATGTCGAGGCAATTCAGCTGCTAGACAATACGGACATAGTGCGTAGGCTAAAGAGAAATAAACTATTTGAGTTACTATAGTGTACAAATGGTGAATGAATAATAAATAGTAACAATGCTGTGCTATACTATAACACATATAAACAAAGTGTTTTTTATCAATTATATCAGACTATAAGAAAGTGCTACGAAATTGTGTAAAAGTGCAAATTGACACTATTCTTAGTTATAAGTAACATAATCTATCTCGTAAAATTAAGTTAGAATTAAATTACTTATTAGTCTATTAGGCTAGATTGTAATCAATTACTAAGAACTTTAGTTTTTATTAATAAGGAAAAAAAACTTGTCAGTAGTTAAAATTGAAGTACTTATACTTTATAGAAAACCACCATTGAACTAAATTTAAAACATAATGCTACTTAACTTTTTTAACTTTCGATAGACCTATGCTTGATTTGATAAAAGTTACTAAATTGTTTCAAGAAATTTTTTACGCTTTTTTTAAATGGTTATATTTATTTTAAAAGAATTATTATCATCATGTATGTACCGCTATTTTATTTAATGTGACAACCTAATCGCCACTCTATAGGTATATAACCACGTACATAACGGGCCAATAAAACGTGTACGTTTTCACAGATTCCTATTAATGTTTGTTCTAGGCCATCCGACCCTGTTCTTAATCTTATGTCTTAAGTAATAATACACATAATAACACACTAATTACCTACTTAGAACATAGTTAAGTATCGTTAGTTGTCAGTTCACTTGCCTTTATTGCTGCTCTGATTACTTCTATTTACTCGTATTTCTTAGAGACCATCAAACAATCTTGGCTAAAGACATCTTTCAGCTAAAATAGCCAATTGAGTTAATTAAAGGTTTTCCCTTGCACAAACAAATACAGACAACGGTCAGTGTTCCCTTGTCATCCATTGCTATGTAACCGTCAATTATTTCTCGAACAAGTGGATTCGATAGTGGACGAGTTCGGGTGGTTTCGCTTAGAATTGAGGATTTAATTCCGGTGTCAACTATTTCATCATTCTCCTGCCTTTATGCCGATTTAATTGAGGTCGGCGCAACATGTCTTTTTCTTACATACCTCTCTATTAGTCATTTCAGGCATCCGGCTAGACTACAAGCTGACCTGAACATAATAATTGTGGCTCCACAAAGAGTCTTAATTGGGCCTATTACAGCCATTTGGATTTAAATCATTGTCATTTGAATTTTCCTTTAATTGGATCGAACAATAGTTTTGTCGAGGATTTTTGATCAATGCAATTCTTTTTCAATTCGAGATTTTTTGAAATTTAAAAACCGGCCAAGTGCGTGTCGAGTATAATTGGGAAAAGGCTAGGCAGGTGATGATGACTTCTCTATTAGTCTTTAACTTGGAAACAAGCAACGTCTATCAGCATTAGTACAGTCTCGAATACTGAACTTTTGTCATGTCTCCAGGCGGAATAAGGACTCCATAGAGCGTCTAGTGGTACAGGGCAGCGTGGAAGGTAATAGGCCACGCGGGATGTCACCGATGAGGTGGACCGATCAAATAAAATCTGAGGTTGGAGGCCCTGTTAATGAATGCGCCAGACTGTGATGTAACAGAACCAGATGGAGAGAGATCGTGAGGCGGGCAACGACTCGACACCACCACGAACATACCTGCGATTGGACACTGTTTATCGAGACCACGGCAGCTCTGTCAATAGCGAAGCGAAGAAGAAGAGAATTCAGATAAAACAACAACAGTAGGTGCATAAATAAAACTTGTACCTAGGCTTTTTAGGTGTTTAACACTTTCGGTTTCCCATGAACCACATAAGGTTCAGGGCAATTTTTAAATATTGTCAGCTTTGCTGACAGCGAAAATGTAAATAATTACTAGAATATCGATTTAATCATTTTCAATAAAAATGTATGTATGTTTTAACAAAAAGCCAATAAAAACGTTTTAAAAATAAAACGTTACACCAAACTGAGAAATCACGCGACAGCAAAAAAAGCAACGTGAAAAACACGCAATATGGAATCGACGAAAATGGTCCAAAACTTTTCTCCCTGAATGGAAATCGAAGGATATTTTCCACCTCCAAATTGCTCGAGTCAGCTTTCAGTTCCAGTTTCGTCGAACTTTTGTAGAACCGACGCCTTTTGACTTCCGTAACACTTTATGTGCCGTGTCGTGACGTCATTTCTTTGACACCTCTGTCGTATGCAGTTGGGTTGGATTTTGCGAGCGCATATGGGGCTTAGAAATGTATCTGGCGATAGTAATGTCTATAGATAAGTTGAAGTCCTAAGGTCTGGAAAAATCACTTATTTTCAGCTTCATTTGTTTGACATGGATGTTCATAATACAAAGAGGGTTTATTTTAGGCAAAGTAAGGAAAACAGTATATAGTGTGGTTGGTCTGTATATTATTAAAACCCAAGTATGGGTTTTAATAATATACAGACCAACCACACTTAATTCAAGGTTTTCACGGTTCATTTCATGATGGTTGTATGACTGCCTCGTTGGTCTAGTGGCCGCCAGCGCTACTGCTGGGCATGATGTCCTGGTTTCGATTCCCGGGTCGGACAAAGTGTTATTGGGTTTTATAGTAGACATTTCGCATTGGCAGCCTCGAGTCCGTATTGTGCCCAGTTCGGAACTTGAGATTGAAACGTAACTGGCCAAAATGTCAAAATGTGGGTGTACTAATACGTTTACCTCTGCCTAACTCTTCGGGGATTACAGTCGTCATGTTATGTCATGTTGTATGACATCCGTTGTCATGATGTTTATTTAAGACCATTATTATTGTCGCTCGAATGATAGGCCAAAAGCCTTAAAGGTTTAGATCCATCTATGTAAATTGTGTAGAATAATCAATCCAAAATAAAAAAACAAACGTTTATTATTAAAAACACTCATTTATGGCACTGATACAACGACAATCTTTCATTATAATAGCATCAATTGATTTTCATTTACACTTGACATTCAAACAAACTTTAATAGTTCGAAAGTATCAGTTACTGGTGGTTGATATCGATTACTTTCTATATTCAATCTACCAATTTTAACCGTCGTCGGTAATTTACAACTACATGTATAAGCTTTAAATCTATAAGGGCCTTAGCAGACAGCCTGCAGGCGATCGGTGAATTGACAACTTTATCATTTGTGAATGTGAATACTGGTATTCAGCTGCATCCTGTTAGAATGGAAGCTGTTCTCGACATAATTGAGAAAAGGCTACGCAGATGATCATTTTTGTGACTGTATTTTTATTTTATGAAAACTTTTGAAGCGGCATCATGCCTGCGCATGCCTTCGCCACGCCGTTTCTGTATAATTCACGCCTAAGGATGATAATAGAAAATAGCACGCCGCGCGGGCGCCCGCTTCGTGTACCCCCTTAACGCTGTTTCCGCGGTGGGGTCGCGGTATGTAATAGATGGTCAGCCGTCCACAAACCGACCTTGATCGACTCTTGCGCCTGTTATTTCTTTGCCACGAGCCTCTACTTAGTATTTGTATCGTGCTTTTAAAATCGACTAAATCGCCAATCTAAAAGCAGCATGTCTGCTAATGCCCTAAGGTAAACAAAATTGCAATTAGGAAATGTTCCTACATTCATGTCGTGAATGTAATTACTGCTATATACGAGCTAGGTTTGAAGTACTACGCATAGTGAATAAACCTTGAAGGAATGTAATGTGACGTTCATAGGTGAGGTAGGTACGGAATTTTAAACTAAATTATTGTACTGGAAATATGGCACAGCTTAATTAAGGTAGATTTTGGCGTTGTGGAACGTCCTCATTGTCACTCTTATATGTGTGACAGTTTATTTAGGTATATCTTAATGTAGAAATACAAACGAAGATTTCTCCAAGATACAATTAAATAAAGCGTAAAAATGTTACGCTATAATGTATCTTGGAGAAATTTTCGTTTGTTATTCTCTCACCATCTCTTCGAATTTCGAACGGTGTCGATGTGTGAATTATTCGTGATGATTTTGTTTAGAAACAAATGAATTCGTTTTCGAATGTTGTGATGTTAGTTGAGGTCTTCTTTTGTTTGCACATTTATTTTTATTTGTAATGCCTCATTTATGCCTCATTTACGTTCAGCCGAAGTAAGCAGGGAAGTGGGCAGGATGAGTGTGGAAACACGATACTTCTCATGCCACTGCCATTGCCACTCGCTCTGCCCGGTGCTCCCCAAAATGGCGGTTTTTTCTGCGGAACTCAAAGGACCGGCAGCGCGAGCGACAGTGCGAGTTTAGTAGTTCTCCGTCCTCCGTCGCTCAGTAGTTATAAATATCGAACATAATTATGTATCGCAAAAAGACACAGCGCGGCCGCTGTACCTAATTATTTCGACGTCTGCCATTGCCGAAACTTGAAGGGAGTGGTAGCGCAGTAAGTTGTAAACACACACTCCTCTGGATCCTGCTGCAGAAGTATTTAGGGAATTATCACCGGCAGCGCGAGGGGAAGAGGCAGGGGCTGAATGTAAATGAGGCATAAGGTTCTAAAGACCCGCCCCTGCTTCGCACGGTTTTTACGAATTGAGAAAACGTCAAGATATCTTTATGAATGTTAGGTTAGTTTTAAAACATGTGTCGTGATTTCTTTGAAAAATAATGTATTATTTTAATATCGTATTATAATATCCACTGTGGCAACACTATCAAATTACAAATGATTAATATTTTATGGATACTTTTAAATGTATTTTCATTATGGCAACTGAATGTATTATTTTACTTTGGCAAAACTTAGAAATAACGGTTATGATATTATCGTTATTTCTGAGTGGGGCCAAACCCATTTTAAATGAGAGAATGTAGTGCAGACTCAGTCGTCGTTTGGTTGTGAAATAGTACAGTTGTGCCTGAATAAAAGTGTTAGCAAGAAAGTGTTTTCTTTAAACATGTTTTATGCTAATAAATTATTTGTTTTATTGTACACGTATGCCTTCCGGAATACATTTTCGAAAACCACATCAAAATGCGCTGCTTTTTTTAGAAGAACAACGCGGTAACAAAGACATACACGAAAAGCGACCTTAAAATAATGTGTATAGATTTATAAAATTCGCAAATGCGGACCAGATAAAATCACCTAGCTTAAAATAAACCCATTATTGTCATCTTTTAATTCCACCATGTTTTCATTAAAGATTGTGGCTTCCAGCGCTGCGTGGCCGTGTGCACGCAGCGCTGAAGCCGCTTGAATTTCCGCTGAGGGAAATGGAGTGTGAAGATTATGAGCTTTTTCTCCGCTCTCAAGAATAGAATGCCGTTATGTTAGAAATATTATTTCTGTTAATGTTTTGAAAATGACAGAAAAATATTAGGGGCTTATTCGTGCCATTGAATTTGCCGGAAAAGAATATTGTGACGGAGTTATTTTTAAACATTACAAGTGCTTTATTCCTTTATATTGAAATAGAATAGAATATAATGTACACTGTATGAAATTTATTCTTAATCGGAAATGAGAGCTTTGATCAGCGTGCTTGCTAAATGAGTATTGACGCAATGAGCAAACGCGGTGATAATTGCTCGTTCGTTTTCTCTATTGAACTCATCTATAGCTCTGACCCAGAATCCATAATACCTAAGCTCAAATTCACTCTTTATCTCGCTCGCACACTACAGTTCGCGGACTGAGTGAGAACGCGACTGAGCGGCGGGCGAGGACAAGGCTCCAAGGCGCCAATAGTTTAGGTACCTAAGTACTTTATTTTTACGGTGAAAAAAATGGCCATATAAAATAAAAATAAATATAGTAGGTATTATGTTCAGCTATTATGCAAAGTTTCATGGATTATTGTTCGGTTCGGAGGTAACTTTATAATTTTTTTCTGCAGTATTTTCGATATAACGGTGGATCATGCTAAGCAATTTGAGGACCTTAACTATACAACGTGTTTTTTTTGATATCCCATAACTCTAAGGTTATATTCTGTAGGTAAAAATAATACTAAAACTCCAAGAATAGGTGGTCCAAAAATGCATAGTTTCGGAGATTCATTTAAAAACCCTAAAAGCTGAATTTGATGAAACTAAAATATCTTATAAAGTTCACCTACCTAATTTTGTTTGCTTACCGTACAAAATAGACCCTCGGCCTCGACGTGTCTAGGTATCTAAGTTTCATTGATAAATACGAGTAATTCATTCATATTTAAAAAAAAAAACATTAATATTATTTTTATTTCACGTAAGGGTGTTTTACATTAATAATCGTGATTTTGTCGAATTATTTTGGATGAAAAAAAAAAAGGATGATTGAAACATAATTCATATGCCAGTTGATTCTTTGATATTATGGTCTCAATCATACCCTCTACAGTTATGGGATATAAAAAAAACAGGTTGTATTTATAAATTCTATCAATTCCATCCCCAGTTGTGCACTTGCCTCCTACAAACGCATTACGTCATTGTAATTTATAACTTGGCTGAGGAAAATTAGCCGCGTTTTCCAGTTTTCTTCATATTTTATGCATGATCTTTTCTTCTTAAAGGTGAGCAAAGTAGCTTCCTGCTATAAATGCAAAAGGAAGTTTGTCTGTCTGTTATATTTTCAAGGTAGGAAAATATAATTTGGTGGAGGAAGTACTTTGTTTGTAACACGTATAAGGATAATTTTGGTATAGCGGAAAATGGGATATGATACCGTCCAAATAAAGGCGTGTTTATACGCACCGAATTTTTCGTCTTTTAAGCGAGAATCTCGACATTAGCACTGAAATTCTCGACTGTAACTAGTTTTGCTTAATCTCCGATTGGCCCGTACGGCTGTTATTATTTAGCCACGAGAAAACACAAAACAAAGACTTCAAAAGGAATGAATAATAAAAAAATCACCAGCAGCATACAAATGTATTTATTTATTTATTTATTTATTTATTTATTTATTTATTTATTTATTTATTTATTTATTTATTTATTTATTTATTTATTTATTTATTTATTTCTTTATTTATTTCTTTCTTATTTTTTAAATTACATTTATAACAAATGGAGTACCGACGTTGCTACATGGCTATATTAATATATTAAGTCCAATCTTATTTCACAAAGCTTGTCGTCACAGGCGTAGAGGTATTTGAAAGACAGATAGAAAATATCTATTCAAATGTAGTCCTAACCACATTCATTTCAGATTTCCTTTAAAACATTTTCGCTTCCGGCAGCTATAAAGGAAAACTTTTGTGAAAAAAACTTTTCAAAATTCACTGTGGTTTTAAAGGCATTTTAAATATTGGCTGCGGTTACAAAATATGAAAATCACAACCATTTTCGTAAATTATTAAAATACGAAGGCTTATTTAAAGCCGATTGCTGCTGCACTGGACCGGAAACAATTGTTTGGTTTGTGTATTTTAATATTCTCTCTCTATTTGAATATTTGGTTATTACAGGCAGTAAAACTTTGTTCGCTTTGTGGTAATAAATAATGTATTAATGGCAAACTGTTGTTGTCAAGTCGATAATTTTGTTGTTTTAATTGTGTGAGCATTGTATGCATATCGCTGTGTTCATTATTAAAATGATATTGATCGGGTATCGCTGAAGCGTTATTGTAGCGCATTTTTATCAGGTTTTGGTTTCAATGGGATTTTAATAGGTTTAGTTTTTTTTTGGGAAAGCCATCAATTTAATGAAAATCATGAATAATTTGAGTATGGTAAGACAATAGGAGTAAACAATAGGAGTATGGTAAGCATAAAGCAGATGGCTTTCCCCATGGGAAGTAATATTATTGCTGTAATTGGCATTCTTAGACAATACGTATATTGGTTACTATAGGGAATTTGTGATCACTTTGCCGCACATCAAAATGATCTATCATTCGGAGTTATTTAGCTATACAATGGATCTGTCACCGTAATTGTGAACTTCGATAGTTTATAAACTATCCGTAAGAAACCGTCAAATGGTATCAAACTTGCTTATGATTTAACGAACTTTGCGCTATATAGTCTTAATAATAGCCTGCGAGCGACTTGGTAGCGCAGTAGTGCTCGCCGACCGCTTCCGCGACACCGCTCGGTTCGCTCGCTTGGCTTGCGCGCGGTTGTTTCTAACCTGACCTAACATTTCACCTAATTCACAATTTTTCGTCATTTTGTAATCTAACGGAAATAATATAAAGGATAGATTATAAAGTAACGGTTCTCACAATCCTACGGTGCCACTTAACGCTTTAAAAATGGTAATAAAGTACACTCAATGAAAACTGAAGGTTATCATCCCTCGATCGAATAAGCGACAGACAATATTATCATTCTTTACCTAAAAAAACCTTCAAACACAAGACATCCCTCTTACAGCCATTCAACTTACAAACCCCATAAAAATACAAAAGTAAGCCATTATGGTGGATTCCGACAATCTTTCCCGTTAAAACGGCCATCAGAAATAGATCAATTGCAACTTTGCCCTTGTGAATCAAGGTTATTTCGGCCAAGGCCAGCCATGGCGTGTTGGGCCGGGGGTAATTTCTCCAACCTTGCCACTTATGGGGGCCGATATTTTTTTTTCTTCAACTTTTTGATTACTCTGTTTTAGTTCATGCATGCGATTGTTAAACTGTATAGTGAGTTGTTTTTTTAAGTTTCTGAACATAAGATAACGTCGGTATTTCCTAAGGCCTTTTAAAACACGTTGTTCTTGCCGTGAAAAACTATAATAGGGCTTATTCGTTGTCTGTAGGCATGGTCTTCAGTGTTGATTTAATTTTTGAATTGTTTTTTTTATTTTTATCACCGGACGCTTTTACCATGCACGTCTTTCTACATTGTTCTCACATGTCCATCTTCTTGGCATAATAATCCTAATATTAATTCTTATTCTTCTTCAGAAGTCCTTATTATTCATCTTACCTTACCCTGGTTTCCGGGGGTCGGCAGAACACGTTTTTTTCTTCCATCCTCTCTTGTCAGCCTTCTCCCTATCATTCACTGCTTTTTCTTTCATATCATCCCTCACACAATCCATCCATCTTTTCTTTTGTCTTCCACGCCCTCTGCATCCACTACCATTTTCCTGGCCTTTTCCTAACTAACTATATTGGGGTCGGCCTCCAGTTTAATCGGATCTAGCAGAATACCAGTATTTTATATGAAGCTACTGCATGCCTATCTGACCTCCACCACAAAATTACTGGGAAATATGATACCCCTTGGTAAGACTGGTTGTCCGGGGCCAACGGCTTAACGTGTTTTCCGAGGCACGGAGGGGTCTCGATATCTAATGGATGGCCTCCATCTATGGACCGAACTCTGCAAGCGTAGCTTAACCTTCAATCGACCCGTGTGGCTGTTATTATTTAGCCACGAGCCCCTCCATGCTTCCTCTCCATCCATTAACATATGTTCATCATTGTTTTGGTTACTTGCGGGTCATAAGTTTCTTTTTTTTCCAGTTTCATTGTTTTTATCAATTTAGAGCGGATTCGAACAAACAGGAATACATTTTATTCGCGGAATAGCCCTTCTCTTGCGAATATTTTGTACAATTTCTCCATACGAAAACTGCCAGAAGTAAATCTTATTCCGCGGATAAAATTTATTCCTGTTTGGTCGAATCCGCCCTTTATAAGCCATGAACAGGGCTGGATTTAGGGGAGGGCAATCGGGGCTACAGCCCCGGGGCCTCCACAAAAGAGGGGCCCCCACAATAGAAACTAAACAAAAAAAAAACCCTCAAATTTCGTCTAGTAAACACTAGTAAACAACTTTTCCTTAATTTTTTTCCCCCTGTTTTACCTTTACCTACAGTACTTCGTACAAACATGATTATATTGTTCTTAAATATTACAGAAATCCGGGTTCCGTTCGTTAATAATAATTTGATAATTCTTGTGTTCGATTATAATTTATACTAAAATAATCTACTTGGCTTCACAATGAATTATTTATATTTATATTAACAGAAAAAAATTGTTCATTTTATTTGGAAAATAATTTGGGGCCAGGGGGCCTCCACTCCGTTATTACCCCGAGGCCTCCATACCCATAAATCCGGTCCTGGCCATGAACGTACACAGCTGAACACGTGTACTTCAATAATTGCCTCAATGGTATAAATACAGTACATACCTACAGACATGACTAGTTCAGAGTTCTTAATGGATATTATATTGATCTCTTAACTTAGTTCCTTTGTTCTTGTGCCCTTTATAAACTCCTTAAAGTTTTTCGTTGCCGGAATGTGCAGTAAAAGGCAGACATTATCATTATATTTTAAAATACCCACGCTAGGTAGCTCCTGTAACTGTTTACAGGAGCTACCTAGCGTAGATATTTTAAAATAACCTCGGGTGACTTTATATTAATCTGTCAATAGCTATAAATTGGGTCGTACCTATTGATTTTTTAATAACTCTAATAGATACGTATGAAAGAAAAGGGACAAAGTGTTGCGCCGACTCCGAATAAATTGGAATAATGGGGGAAGTTGATGATGATGGATTTTTTAATAAATTAGCAAGTTATTACCCGACAACGGCGAAGCAAAAAGGAGGGTTATGATTTTGACCGGTAGGTATGTATGTATTATGTACATATCTGTTCCCTCATAACTTATAAATTACTAATCATAATTTGACAAATGGAAGTGTCTTGGTCGTTTGTTGGTCGGTCGTGCGTTCACCGCCAGTTTTACTAAAGCTAACCGGTGAACCGGGTGACGATGGTGCCCGCTAGGTTACTTCAACAGTGCCTTGAAAACACGACAATATTTAAAAAATAAAGGTTCACTGAACCTTGTTTGATTTGTTACTAGGTATATTTTTATACACCAATAAACGCAAATACACCATTTCTAACATACCCGGACCGCAGTAACGACGACCATTTCCCTGTTCCATATAAACAAATACCTTCCATTAATAATTTCTGAAACAAAATGCGTAAAATTCATAGAAGAACGAATGTATGAAGAAAATGAATGAAGAACGTAATTTAGTCGTGATGACTCGACGTTGAGTATTATAAATTGAGTTGTGGGAATATTTAGGCTTTGGAATATACACTTACGTTTGTAAGACGTTTATTGAAGTTATTTTTGGGTAGATGAGGTGTAAACATTCTAAGGCCGTTTACAGGCCTTTATGTGCATATAATTATATTTTGGGCAGGTGGCGAAACTGACTGAACTGGCTAAATGTGGGTGTACTATAGGTACACCTCTGCTTAACCCTTCGGGGAATACAGGCGTGGTGTTATGTTATGTTATTCTGGGCAGGTCTGTTATTTCGAGTCAGTTAAGCCTCGTTTACGTTCGTGTTTACACTCGTCACAAATGAGTGCGATAAATCTAATAATTTTATTGACATCTTCCGTGCATCGATCAGAAACTCTTCTCGTATAAACGAGGCTTGATTTAGTAGTTTATTGAGTCTTCACAATCAACTTGACATTTCAAGTACGGCTGGCGAACATCGGCCTCGCTATATTTTGAATCGCTGAATCTTTTAACACGGCATGAGGTATTCTAGGCAAAATAAACAATTTTATAGTAACAAATACTTCTTCATAGCGTGGTTTGAATACTTAATTACAATACTGTGGCAATTACTTTAGAAATGACCACAAATCAATCTGAGCCTTTTCCCAATTTTGTTGTTAGTTTCCCAGTTTTAGTTTCCCGTCTAACCGGATGCAGCTAAATACCAGTATTTTACATTAAGCGACTGCCTATCTGACGTCGACAACCCAGTTACTAGTTAGCACCACGATACCCACCCCCCCCGTTGGTAAGACTGGTTGTCAGACTTTCGGGCTTCTGACGACCCGTAACGACTGTCGATTATCCAATCCTGCTTTCTGAGGCACGGTCGGAGGGTCGTTGTGTTAAGATGGCCACCTCAATTACCATAGAAATTACCTCCGTTAGGAGGCATTAACTTGTGTGTTCGATCCCTCTTGTTCCGTTCGATATCCTGCTAGTATCTTGAGATGGTTTAACTGCTAAACTGATATCCGGCCCCAACGTAATTAGTAAAAGGCTACGCAGATGATGATGATCTTAATATGGGTTAAAAAATAATTACTAGGAAAAATTAATGATATTTCTCACTAAGGACGAATTTCACCAATAAAAAACTGAACGCGATCAGCACATAAACAAAGTTTAAGAGCTGTCAGTGTCATTATTTTCTTTGGAATATTGACACTGACAGCTCTTGAACTCGGTTTAGTTGTACTGATCGCGTTCAGTTTCATTGGTGAAATTCGCACTAAATCACTCTTTTATATAAACAAAACCAGATCAATCCCAGTTTCATCTAAAGCCATCTCCACGTACACGTAAAGCAAGGAGGAGACAAGTTCCGACATGTTCCAACAGTAAGTGATGAGGCCCACTTATCTTGGCCCAGAGTTCACGTGGCCCACGTTAAGAGCGGCTTTTGAATTTACTGCTTTTAAGGGACGCGTTACTTTGAGTGTATGGTTTTATTTCGTTTGTGTTTGCAACATAGTATATTTTTCTGGCTAAAATATCTAACGTTCCATTTACATAGAATTTTGGATTTTTTACTTATTCATAAGTACTTAGTAAGTCAATGTAACAATTCAAGCTTTAATCTTATATTTTACATTGTTCTCATACTTAGTAGTAACAAGAATAATGTACCCAGAATTTTGTAATATCTTCCTTAGAGTTTCTTGCCCGTTCTTCTCCACATAGATCTACGTTTAGGAATGGGCAAGTAGCTGTAACTTTCTGACTAACTGACCGACTATTTACGAATTCAGCAGTGTCTGTAAATGGTTTAATTGAAATAAATGCTTTGAGATTGAGTATAAGTTTAAGTACTTATGAATATACAGAACGGTGATGAATCTTCTCCTAAAACTCCAAAAACTTGAAAATCCAAAAACCTGTGAGTGAGAACATCATAAATTTTAACGTTACACGTTACTAAAAATATTTTACTTTGTTCGTTCTTTATTGTGAGTTCAAAGTTGAGTGATCAAAGAAAAGACGGTCTAGTGACTTTTTCTTTATTATTTCAGGATGTTTTTTTTTAATGATGTACGTTTATTTTATTTAAAGATGAACAAGTCTTCGAATTGTAAATACAAGGCTTCGATCAATATGATTTGTCTCACACAAGGGTGTGTGATAGGTAGGTATATAGGGGTAAACCTAGCTATCCTTATCATAATAAGACCAGCCACATACGTACGGAATTCCGTTTCGAAATATCGATTCGGTATTTCAAAGGCAGCAAATCCATACAGAATCAATATCACACACGTTCAGTAAGTTCTTCGTTCGATTTTCTGCGATTCAAAATTCCGAAACGGATTTCCGTCTGTATGTGGCCGACCTTTTGTATGTTTTTACTTCCTTTGAAAGTCCAAATTTCGGAATTCCGTATGTATGTGGCCGGTGTAGTTAGCCTTACGAAACAGTTTGGATACTTATTTACCTTAAAAAATTGTCTTAAAAATTAGCTGTAAAAATAAATAATTTTACCCAGTTTCTTGGGATCTTAAAAGATTCGTAATTTTATGAGTTATTCGAAGCGAAGCCATAACTAAGTTTGGCGCAGACATTATACGAGTCTGTTATAATTTAATTTCTTTGCTAATTATTTTCGTTCGTCATAGCTAATTACGATTAATAATTAGGTTAGGAAGTGCCTGTAATTAATACGGTAAGATTTATTTTACCTTGATTAATTAATTGTCTTTGGCACAGAAATTATCTTGTTCCCTCTACAATTTATTTTCTCATGTATGTAATAAATAATATTAAGTATAACGGCGCAAATACAACAACCTTATTGGGAGTTACATGTTTGAGCCGTTTGGGGTTGAAACACTAGGGCCTTGGGGTCCGAGTGCCCATCGAGTATTCCGGGACATCGCCAAGCAGCTGGTCGACTCTACACGTGACCAGAGGGCTGGCCTATTCTTAGCCCAAAGGATCAGCATTGCGATCCAACGCGGCAATGCTGCCAGCCTTTTGGGCACTTTCTCCATCGACAGCGATGCGGATGAATTTTTTGATGCCCAATGAGCTCTTCCCCCCTTTTTTTTAAGTTTCGATAAGTACTTGTACATACTATATTTTTATTTAAAGTTGTAATTTAATATTATAATAAAATTAATATTAAGTATTGGAACTATTATAATTATAATGATAATGTATAAGGGCTTCCAAACAAATATACAACTTTTTTTAGGCGTATGTATGAATATTCGTATGTTTGTCCACGCATTATTTCGTTTTTTTTTAATAGTTATCTTGATTGACAATTAATTAAACTGTCACTCATGGGGGATAATTATAAAAGGGACACTTCTAAAATAAATACCTTAAAAATCGTGACCATAACTTAGTTAAAAAACCATAAGTTACCATAAGTTAGGTAAATAAATTAGATAGATAAGACAAAGAAAAAGAACCATAAGTTAGGTAAATAAGTTAGTTTTCAAAATAATTTACCATAACTCGCTACTAGAAAATAGTGAATTTTAATTATGTCAGCGATTATGTAAATACCCATTAATATTAATAAATATTCCTCCTGAAAAGCTTAGTCTTTACATTTTGTTAAGTATATGAAATCGAGCACAACATCATTATCTGCCTAGCCTTTTCTCAACTATGTTGGGTTCAGCTTCCAGTTGAGTCGGATGCAGCTGAATACCAGTATTTTACATGAAGCGACTGCCTATCTGACCTCCATAACCCAGTAACTGGGTAATACGATACCCCTTAGTAAGACTGGTTGTCAGACTTTCGGGCTTCTGACAACTCATAACGACTGTCAAAGATCCAAGAATTGACAGCTGGGACCAACGGATTAACGTGCTTTCTGAGGCACGGAGGAGTCTCAGTAGATGGTCACCCATCCAGAGACCAACCCTGGCAAGTGTAGCTTAACCTGTGAATCGACCCGTGCAGCTGTTATTACTTAGCCACAAACTCCTCAAATCCGTTACAACAGACTGAACCAAACTTCGATCCACTCCGGAAATCAAACTTGTGGCCTTAAGCACAATCTGTACGCATCGGTCTTTGATTGAGGTCGCCAAATGTATACAGTATTCAACCAATCAAAAGCCAATCAACGTCAATTACAGAAAATTAACTAGAATTTGCAAACTGGCACCGTTTTGGTCAAAACAAAATGTAATTATCGTTTGGCAATCAGATTAGTGACTACTATCAGGTTGAAAAGAGCCTCTGGGAGTGACGATACATTATATTGTATATTTAGCAGATCCTGGGCCTAGCCATAACCCTGTTACTGGGTATGATGATACCCCTGAATCGGTGAGCTCCTGTAGTTCTGAGTTGAGCTGCACGATTACTGACAAATGCGTGCACTGACTGGACAGGTCCACTTAAGCTGTGTGGTTCTTTCCTCAAAAGACCATTTCAAACACTAATCTACCATTGTCTTCACCCAATATAATGTCTGGACTTTAAAAGAGACTGTGACCTCTGAGTTTGTTTCGGCCTTTCTTCTCAGAGTAGTCAGTTAGGAAATGCCGACCTCATCTATTTGTTAAAATATTATTGACGTGTAAAAGTGTTTGTACACAAAAGGCTACATATTTCCACTGTAAGCTGATCTCGCATTGTGTAAGGTTTCCGAACAAAGAGAGGTCAGCTTATACTGGAAATGTATAACTTGATATGTAGCCGTGTCTACAAACCTATTTACAGGAAATAAAATCATTTCATTTAATTTCATTTAATTCCTTAGTAACATTGGTTGTTGGACTTTTGAGCTTCTGAAATCTTTAATTTACGAATGACAATTGGTACCAACACCTGGTTTAACATGCTTTCCGAAGCACGACGGTGAGACTTTGAGGGACACTAAACGCCCATATAACAATAAAACTTCTATTGTGTCTCACCCATCCATGGACCGACCTCAGCAAGTGTAGCTTAACCTTGATCGATCGACCTGTGCAGCTGTTTTTACGTACTTAGCCACGCTCAACCAGTTAACACGATCCTCAGGTTCTCTCGTCCAGTTGTTATCAACCCCGAGGGTGTCATACATCACGATTAACGATTCGCGTAAGCGCATCCTAAAATTACTGGACATTTAATACCAAAATTCTCACCTAACCTCATGAGAAACTGACCTAATTTCGCAGTAGTTCGCAAGATTCGTTCCTAGCTACATAATTATATACAGGCGGGTGAAACTTCATCAAATAATAAGCCGTGATTTATTAATATGGCGACAAGCCAGTTACTCTAATGAAATTCCTTTCACTCAGTGCCCTTGTTGAAGTTTTGACAAGCTGTATAGTAGTTTACATTGTTATTACATTGTAAACGTACGTGGGTGTTACGTTACTAAACATGAGTTTTTTTAACCGCCTCTTTGGTCTAGAGGTTAGACCACCTGTCTCAGACCCAAAGGTCACGCTCGATTCCCAGTGGGGACAACATTTTCTGCTCGGTTTGTTTGGTGGTAGGGCTTGTTTCAAGTCCGTCTGGCTAGCTACCACCATCTTATCTAAGTCTGTCATAACAACAATGTTAGCAGCATCGTTGTGTTCCGGCAATTAGAGGTAAGATAGCCAGTTCCTCTGTGTTTGAAGATTCCGGGTGAAGGTCGCTTCCACTTTCGGCGTGATCATTACTTACCATCGGGGGAGATTCAGTCCAAGAGCTCCCCATGTGGTTAAAAAAAAGTCTGCTGAGTCTTCTCTGATCTTATGGAAAAGCCTCAATACTTTCAATACATACTATCCGGGGTCTATGACTTGTTTTTGAATGTGGTAATCTCAATGATTTGTAATGAGAGATAGCTAAGTTTGACTAACAATAAAATCAGAGTAGGTTGGAAATAAGTCCAACATCACACATCAACATCAAAAATGTCTTACACCAAAAATTAAAAAAAAAACACTTAGGCGTTTTCAAACGAAGTCCCATCCCGCAATCTTGTGCTAAAAAAAAACATCCTTTAACCTCCAGGCCATAACTTTCTCCTCCTAAATACCAAATCATTATATCCCCTAAAATACCCCAAAGATTTATATAAATAAGTTCCTTCTAATCATTAAATCTTAGGTCAACTCGCTGCACGGCTCATTAGGGACTCAATGGCTTGCAAATAATCTGCGCGCCGAAGTTAGTTATCGAAGACAGTGATATCGTACTTATGTGTAGATATTTTGGCGTAATTAAAATGGGGATTAACTGATCCTGTAAAATTTATTGGCCGTCAAATGGTGCACACTTTTTTTAAATAAATGAGCTTCTTGTAGTAACTAAGCTACCCCGACCAAACGGGTTAGGTTAGAACTGTGACCAACCGCGAGCGAGCCGAGCGAGCACTACATGCAAGTTGGTCGCAGTTTCTAGTTAGTTAGTATGCCTAGGATCCAAAATAGGTTTTATTTGATGTTCACAAAAATAGGCAATTTTTTTTTTTTTTGCATTATTTCCTCAGAACTTGCCAAATTAACATTGAAGGCTCTAATTTTGGTCCACAGCCAAAACACCAAAGAACATTGACATAGATAATTTAATTACCACAACTTCACAAATAATTCAATCGACTGTCTTAATTCCGGTCACCCATCCAATTACTGGTGATCCTAACTGGACCTTAACTTCGTTACCCTGATGACGCGGGTTCCCAATTTAATTTCAGTTCACAATACCTTGGACAAAAAGACAAGACATTGTCAAAGAATCCGAAAGTTCGAAGTCCGTATAATCGAATCACAAATGTCATTCTTGGACAGTTATATAATTGTGTCAAATGGTTATAGCACAGAAAATTGACGTAGTGTGTTAATTTGATAAACGATTTATGTCCCCTATTAAGATTTTCAATTCTTATTTATAGCACAGAAAGTTGATGTAGTATGTCAATTTGATAAACAACTTATGTCCCTAGCTGTATTATTAAGGTTATCAATTGTTATTAAAGAAAATAAACTACAGTTTATTTAAATTTGTTTGTTTTGATTTTAATTATTTAAAAGCGACCAACTAAATTATAGGGCGGATGTTAATGGAAAAACCGGAAGTGGACGCCGTGGAAGGTTATTTATTGACCTTGCCTTCAAAAGGGTCAGGTGCGTGGTACGCGGAAGAAATTACCCTACGGGTATGTATAACTAGATGTATGAATGTGGATGAGGCAAAAGAAGAATAGACATAAGGATTATAATTTAACAGCGATTTGATTAACAGCGGAACATCGGAATTATTGTGAACATCGGAATTATTAACATCGGAATTATTGTGAACTAAGTCCCATTCCGTGCAGTTTTGGCGTAAAACTACTCTTTTATGCGTTCCCACTAGCAAAAGCTTAAATTCGAGGTTTCAGCAAGCATGTAGAGATTTAAGTACCTACAAGTTTTAGAAGTCGTTTAAAAAAGACGGTGGGGCCCTTGGTTAAAAAAACAAAAGCGAATCGGTTCATGATTTCCCTATCTGCCCAAAGATTGTCGTTGTGGACGACGCACGCCAATACCTACGTGAAATTAATACTTAATAAATATTAATGTTGCAAGGTGCGTGTGGTTCCGGCATAAGTCGTTGTTTGACATCCAATTTCTTCTTTTTAGTCTCTAGTCTTTGTTCTATATATGAAAAAGTAACATTTTCTCTTCTTCTTCAAATCTTCGTTGCTAGAAAGCTGATCTCCGAAGCCCTGGAACCACATGCACCCTCCATTTTGAGACTCATAATATGTATATTTTATTTCGCATTCGCATCTATCATTAATAGTCGTGTTGGAAAGCAAGTTAAACCACAGCACCAGATTTTTCATAAAGCATCGGTAGTAAAAAGCCAAAGAGTCTGCAAAGCGGTCTATCCACAGAATATTCTGTGCTGCTGTGTAATTAGGTCGAGGAGGTCAGATGCTACTCACCCTGTGAATCATACTATTCCGTCGCATCTCGTTAGACTAAATAGTAGCCTGAAAAAAGGTTAGAAGAAGAAAAGAAGTAAAGAGCTACGCGATTGGCTTTCTGTGAAACAATTCAATTCTTACACGGATTTTTTTTTTGTATTTTTCTACTGACAGTAGCAACATAAGTGTATAAACAGAAAAAAATTAGCAATATTTTCGGGGGTGATATTTTTTTTCGGTATTTTATTGGGTACGTATTACAATACCGACATTTCATAATAACTATGACTGAAATACCGACGTCCGAAACAACGAAGTTCAAAATACCGAAAGTTTGAAATACCGATAGCCGTTATATCGAAACATGAAATACCGATGTCCAAATGCCCGAAAGGATGAAACCCCGAATGGACGAAATTCCGAATGGACGAAATACCGATGCATGAAATCCCGAAGAGCGGCAACGTTTTCACCATTGTCTAATTATCTAGTCGCAGGCAAATTGTAGGATTCATCATATTGAACTGGGTGAAATAGGTTAGGTTAGGTTAGAACAGTGACCAAACGCGCGTGAGCCGAGCGAGCGAAGCGAGCGGTGCCGCGGCAGCGGCCGGCGAACGCTACTTCCAAGTAGCTCGCAGATTTTTTTCACCATTTTCTAATTATCCGGGAATTATACCACTGGGGATTATGCATGCCTGCAGCGTGCAAGCAGGCATGCAGCATGCAAGCAAGCATGCAGCATGCAAGCAGGCAAACAAGCATGCAACATGCAAGCAGGCATGCAACATGCAGCAAGCATTGTTCCTGTCAAGGCTCCGGTGCTGCGGGGTTTAGGCGGCCCCACGCGAGCTTATCGTCGCAGATGGTTTTAACGCTCACCACCGCAGCTTCGGCTTGCTGGCCGGCTACGCCGGCCAGCCTCAGCCGCGGCGGCGAGCCTTCAAACCACCTGCTCCTCAGCTCGCGGACCGCCTTACCCCTCCGCGCCTACGCGGGTTTAAATTACACTCTAGAGGTAGGGCAGACAAGACTGCGTGAAGTCGGTTTTGCAGCGATTCGTTTTTGTCACTAAGTTTTGTAGCATAACATATTGATTTTGAACTTCAGGATAGGGATCTTCGGGATTTTAAGCTTCGGGATATGGATATTCGGGATTTTAAGCTTCGGGGTATGGATCTTCGGGATTTTAAGCTTTCGGCTAAATGAACTTTCGGGATTTAAAACTTTCGAACAATCAATCATTCGGCGTTTAATTTTTCGGGATTTCGTCCATAGGTATTTTAAAATAGGTATATTGAATTTCGGTATTGTAATACGTACCCATTTTATTTGGTAGATTTTAAGCTTTATCGCTAAAGCTTTAGGTTCAAGGTTGATTGGGAAATACTCATGTAAAGCCGGGAAAATGAATTGTTTATTAAATGAACACTACGTGATTTTGCTGTGTTCGACCTACTTTAAACAAGTGTCAAAGAATAACAGTTGTGATTTGAATACACGGACAATTTGAGTTGGTTGGGTTCGGCTTCCAGTCTAAACAGATGCAGCTGAATACCAGTATTTTGGATGGAGCGACTGCCTATCTGACCTTCACAACCCAGTAACTGGGTAATACGAAAGATAAGATTGGTTGTCAGATTTTCGGGCTTCTGACGACTGTCAAATATCCACGAATGACAACCGGGACCAACGGCGTAACGTGTTCTCCGAGGCACATGTAAAGATGGTCACCCAACCACGGACCAACCCCGGCAAGCGTAGCTTAACCTGATAGATCGACCCGTGCGGCTGTTATTACTTAGCCACGAGCTTCTCGACTCCACATCCATTAAATCTATACTCAATGGGCGTCTTGCCGTCATGCATGTCACTGTTATACATCATCAAACTATCAATGCGGATGACAGACGTACAATACTGCTAATGTCTGGCATACCGTGGCGTATATAATTAATAGAAGCTAATAGTATTGTGGTTTGTATGCGTCACAGAGCTAATACATGCGTTCTGTGTACTGTGTTTGCGAGCAGCGACCGTACAACCCCGGTTAAGAGTTCAGCTTTTTGAAGGGGTAAGCCGTTTATGAGGTTACCTTTATCATGATGTAACTCCTTGAATGGGTTCTATGCTTGAAACCCAGTAAAAGGGTTATCTCTTCAATATGGATAACCCATTGAATGGGTTTTTCATTTGAAACCCATTGAAAGGGTTACCCACATCGTATGGGTTTTTAATAAACTGATTAGAAAACCCCTATCGAAAACCCATTAATTGGGTAACCAAAATGGTCCCTGTTTGCAAGGGACCTATTATTTTTCGAGGATATTCGACTTTCTACAAAATTTTGATTACCTACAGTCTGCTTATTGTTTATTCCAGGAATCAAAACACTTATCTGTCTCGTTGGTCTGGAAGTAGTAAGTGTGACGTAGCGTGGAGTTGTTCCTTTCGATCCCCAGGAGCAAGCAAACTGTTGAAAACCCTAATTGCGTAAAAAAACTTTCAATCACAATCCGAAGGATTTTGAAGGAAGTCTATAAATCTCCATTTATTACCCATGGGAAGCAATGTTCCCGTAACGGGTAGCCAAACAATAAAGATAACTTTATTATTGGTGGATAAACTTTATGAGTCATCAACTCGTAAATGTAACCTAATATTATTGCTACTGATTAGGAAATGGCGAATAACTATGTTTATCTCCTTTAATTTCTAGAAAGTTATGTCTAAAAACTTTTGAAACAAAAAAAAACAACCCACTTCCAAAAAAAAAACACTACAAAGTGAACAATAATTTTAATTTTGGTTGTCGGTGGCATAAAAAGAAAATTAAAACCAAAGATAGACTTCCGAAATTATTTGTAGGGTTTTTTTTGGAAGTGGGTTGTTTTTTTTTTTTTTTTTGTAAAAGTTCAGTCCTCAAAGAGGGGACTTATCGCCGCAATTGTGGCGTGCCCACTTAGCCTACGTGGATGATGTTATGATAAGTTCATGTCATTGTTATTTACAAAGCAGGTACTTATGTAGTGGTATTCGAATTGCGTAGGATAAGTAGGTACCTACTACAACAAAAACGTGAAAAACAAAATTATGTCTAAGTGGGTAAAATACGTTATAATTGAAGCTAACCCAAAAACTACCCAAAAAAAGTTAGTAAAAGGAGATGACCGATAACAGCCTTCGAATACGGGGACATGTGCGGGGTTACCGTTTTTAAACTAAGATTCAAAAATAAAGATCTAATTTATCATGGTTATATTATCCCGACTAAAGCCCAGTTTAAAATATTTGAAAAAACAGTATGTTAATTGCTTCCGCTTTTCTCTCAGATGCACTTCCACATTTTGACGTTCCATTGTATCCACAATCTTTCGATAATAATCTACACATAGTATGGGAACAATAAATTAAAGACTAGCTATTTTCGATCAAATGAATTTTAATGACAAGGAATATATACCTAGGTTTTGTTTATAACTAATTTTACTTATTGATACGCCTACAAGTCAGATTAGGTTTTTATTGACAGGTGTGTGTAAGACCGAACACCATTTTTTTAAAATAATCACTGCTTAAATAGGAGTGTTATTTCTTTGACAATGCATCTGACATTAGTGGCAGATAGCAGACACCTGTGTAGGGAGGGACCAAAGCGGCAGCAATCTTTTTTTCATAAAATGGTTAATTCAATCGATTCAAGTCCAAGCATGAAAAATCGATTCACAAAAATTCGAGATTCAAATACATTTTTGAATTCAATTTCTATTTTACCATTTTGAACTTTGTCTAAAAATAATGTAGGTATTTAAAGTCAAGTAAATGTGAAGACTTATTTTGAAATAAACAGTCGTCATTTTATCATTTTTGTCATAAAAGAAGTGATGGATTTACGCACATAAACTGCCCAATATAATTCTTTACTGAAGCAAGATAATTGAGTGAAAAATATGGTTCTACGGTTGAGATTGTTATTTAATAAAAACAACACATCGATTTTAGTGTTTTAAGTTCGAGAATACATCAATCGATTATTGATCTCAAATCACCATTCACCATTCCTACTTGCACATCCGATCTTGGCGTCACGTTAGGTTTCATTGCAGTTCCCGACCCACGTTTTGTTTACGCGTTCGTTGTGTACTGTGCGATTATTGTGCTCTATTTCTAACGACCATTGCTATTCTTTTACGGAGTGACATCTTCGAAACCCGATTACCATAAGTATTAATAAAGGATTCATCTGTCTTTTTCCACGATTCGTTTATATATGATGACGTGCCTAAGCTGTGGCATATCAGTAAAGCAGATTCAAAGGCATATCAACGCTAACCCCTGCAAGTAAACTTGCCCGATGGTTCAATCAGGTATGTACCTATACTACATTGAAATAATATTATTTAGTAACAAGATAGATATAAAGTCTGACAGCGGTTCGATCACATATGAGCCAGCAATACTTAACAAAGCAGCGTTTATTTAGTGGTTTACAAGACTCAAGTCTATGAATACTCAATCTATTCATAGAATCTATTATGTTTATTGCTACACATAGGTGGATAGGATAGTGACTATAAGTCAAATACACGCACAAGTCTGTAGTTTCATAAAATTCCATCGAATAGGTATTTTCACAGTTAAATATACAAAATAAAATGATATTTATATTTTTCAGCTGCCATTAGATACATATATTTGTCACCCCTGTTTCAAGATATGTGATTATAATCAGTCTGTAGGTGGATGACCAATGATCAACATTATAATAGTATTTTAAAATATATATTAAAGTCTTTCTATTTTCAGGATGTGGCAACAATCTATGCGTGTCGGGCCTGTTGGACTCTAGCGAATCGTCCGTTACTTCAGGAATCATCAAGGTGCTTACAAGAGAATGTGGCCCCAGCCATGCCGTCTAATTGTTCTTTGTGTAAATTGCCCTTCTTTCCTACATATTTTTTTATATTTATGAATATTAAAATAATTCAGTCTTTCAAATAATAGTTTTATTATTCAGTGTAATCCTTTTATTTTCCGAGCCACGTAGAGCCCAGGTGTAGTCAATAGCTAACTGTAGCTCGTAATTGGGTTGACTCTACCAACGCGAAGTACCAACAATATGTTGCTGCGCTTCGAATGGTGAGTGAAAGAACTGGAAGCCCAGGGTCTGGAGTGAGAAAAGGGAGGCAACGCATTCGCAATAACGCCCATAACCCTGATGTTATGGATATCACCGGACGGTGGTGATTGCTTAACATCAGGTGACTCGTATGCTCATTTGCCCCCTTGATGGTATAAAAAAAAACCTAGCGCCTCGAGGGCCTGTCGAATAGTAGAAAATCATTCCTCGATAAACACAACGCCTAGCGCCATCTCATATCGAAAAGCAGAGTTATTTTTTCAAAACTTATCTTTATTTTTCTGTTTCCTGACCTTTTAGAGTTTTGAAACTTTTTTATCTGTAAAATATAGAATACAACAATTCTAGAAATAAAACAATATTTGCAACCTAGCGCCTCGATGGCGTGTCGAATACTAGAAAATTATTCTTAAACTCGTTAAACACAACGCCTAGCGCCATCTCATATCGAAAAGCAGAGTAATTTTTTCAAAACTTATTATTATTTTTCTCAGTTTCCTGACCTTTTAGAGTTGTAAAACTTTTTTATCTGTAAAATATAGAATACAACAATTCTAGAAATAAAACAATATTTGCTGCACATTGATTTTGAAACCTAGGCAGGCGCCCCTAGCCCCACTGGTCATGTCCTTTGTATGGGATCACCGCGCAAACTTTTAAATGATTTTTTTTTTATTAAGATCCGTCTACATTTGGGATAGACATATAAAAAAAAGACATACATACGCTACGAACATAGAATCTCCTGCTGTTTGGAAGTTGCTAATAAAAGAGGCACCACTATTATGGCGCGTATACAGACATTGCGAGGCGTGCGTTGCGAATGGTTCTTCTCGCATGCCTCGGGCTGTGTGGACGTGTGTGCTCACAGTGAGCATTCGCGTCATATGATCGTAGCGAGCGCCACCTCAGTGCGAGCCGTGCGCTCCGTGTGGACGGACGGGTGTTATTTCCCTTTTTCTACTGACAATCACCGTGCGTGGTTGTTTGTGTGCTCAGCTTGAGCATGTATCGTTCGGGATGCATGCATAAATGTACCGTCGTATGCCTCAGGTTGAGGCATGCGTGACGAACCATTCGCGACGCACGCCTCGCGATGTCTGCACGCGCCTTTACGATGATCATATGGCTGGCCGCCGGCACCGTAACCAGTCAGCCGCGCTAACTGACTGGTTATCTAATTACCACAGTATGAGCTTTTGCCTACTCATCTCAACGAGAGCAGAGGAAAAAGGAAAATAAGTAAAACAAAAGCCACAATAGTGTACATGATTGAAATTTTATATTTAGCTAAAACAATGCGTTCTGTTATGCATAATTTTATTGAACAGCAATTATTGGTGATTTTGCTTTCATGTTCTATATAAAACTGCTCGCTTATATATAGTGGTGCAGTCAACCCACAAAATTCTTTATAATTAACATTTCACTACGACATGTAATTTTGATGTGTACAAGTGAAAATAAATTCAGTTTAGCAGAACCAAAGTGTTTTTTATTAAGGTTTTTAAAAGGACCCACGGAGCGCCATCCTAACAGTTCGAAAGATGTTGGTATTTAAGTTCGTAAAACCATAAATTCTCGCCTTTTCCCAGCAGTGGGAATATTATAGACTGGATATGCTAAAAAAATAATGCAATGAGCCCTCTTTCATCTGCGTAAAAATAAAAATAATTGCCCAAAAAATGTATTTATCGCACCCCAAAACAAACAGTAAAATAACCTTTATATTACAATAGGATATAAATAATATGTTTTGTACCTCCATTTATGAAAGAAGGAGCCTGAATTATTCTTGTTAGGGTTCCGTATTAATAGGATACCAACGGGAGCCTATTACTAAGGCTGTCCGTTCGTCTGTCACAAGGCTGTATCTCTTGAACCGTTAAAGGTAGACAATTAAAATTTTTAGAATCTGTACCTATGGCAACTATAACACGAAATAATACAAATATAATAAGGTTAAAAAATACAATACCTTCAAGAAACGTATTTATTTAGGTATTTTTGAAACAAAATAATAATTTAAAAAAAATCGTCGTTGTCGTTTTCGGCGTTTAGTAAACATCTTTTACTAAACGCCGAAAAAAGTGGTACCGAATGTTTCATCTGCGGGTCCGACTCGCACTTGGCCGCTTTTTTATTCTAATGCCACACACGGTATGCTCCTTCGGGATATTACACAGTAAGAATTTCAAATAAGCACCGTATGCGTATATCAAGATTAACAATATGGTGTTATAATAAAAAAAGGCTTTTCGGCTTCCGTTTTTATTATTAAGGATAGAAGAATGGTACCTAAGAAAAGTTTTGTTTGTTTATTAGTTTCGATTTATTCGGTGCCAGTACCTTGTTTACCTAGTGCTTGCTAACGCAACTGCTGAGCAAGAGGTCCTGGGTTAGATTCCCAGGTCCAGCAAAGTCTTATTGGCTTTTTCCATCACGAATTTCTTAGACGCAGCCAGAATCCTGAATGAACGTAAATGGTTTTAAATGGGTATACTAGCTATTATCATACCTTAGTACAACCACATTTTGGTGACTCTTATCTCTTTGCAATCTATCGATTTAAATCTTTGCACGACGGTCGCGTCTTCGCGCGACTTTCGCTTTTCTTAGGTCGCGACTTGAAACATATTCTATACATATTATATATTTAAAAAAAATGTGATCCTTATACAATCTACCTTAGATTAGGCATGAAATCATTAGTGAATGAAGTAAACGAGTAGGTAATCAAAAAACAATTTTTTTGATTACTTTTGACAGAATAAAAAATTACGAAATACCGTTCAAAACGGGTAGGACAATTGAATAAGTTGGTAAGTCGTTAAATTGCATAAAACTATTATAAATCACATAACATCACGCCTTGTTTCCCCGAAGGGTTGGGTAGAGGTGTACCTATAGCACACCCACATTTCGCCAGCTATGTTTAAGTCCCATGTAATAGAGGGCGAGCCTATTGCCATCAATCGGGCACAAATCCAGACTCCGAGCTGCTACTGAGAAATTCCAGATAGAAAACCCCAATAACACTTTGCCCGACCTAGGAATCGAACCCAGGACCTCATGCTCAGCAGTAGCGCTTGCGACCACTAGACCAACGAGGCAGTCAAAAAATATTTTAAGTATCTTAAATTAGAAATTTACATAAGGATAAAGGTGAATTACGATTAAAATGTCGTAACTATAGTTTTCGGTAAAACATAATTTAAGCTGGTGAAAAAATATTAGCGTCAGCAAATGCTGTATTAATTTTCCGGAATCTTCAGTATTTTATTCGTTCGTTTCTTTATTTGTATTCGCATATAAGTTGTCGGAAGATTAGTATTTTAAGTGTCTTATATCTCGTCACCACCGAGTTCTAGTGCAATAAAATAGATACAGGACTATTAAATACAAATATTCCTTCATGATTTATATTGTTTTATTTATGTCCATGCAGGGCCAACCTTGTATGGGAGCGTTATCCATCTCCTTTGATATTTTGAGTATAATCATTTATTTTTTTTCGGCGCTGTTAATACTACCCAATTTAAGTCAGTATAATACACACTACGTTATCAAAAGCCCATTAACGATGCTCAAAGCAGTCAACAATTTCCAGTTATTGTTTTATTATCAAACAAAGTCAACTGCTCATTATTAAGTTCAACTAGCAAGCTATTGGAAACTGCTTATTACTATTGCGACTTTTTGAGGACAAATTGTTTCCAATTATTCTCAATTGGTGTTCTTTATGAAAGACAAAACAGTTTTTCAGATGATTTCTGTTTTAACAAGCTTTTTATTTATAGTTTTGAATAGTTTTTCTTGTAGTTCAGTTAACGACAGCTCAATAGGTACTGTATTGCGTTTTAATTATGATGTTTCAGAATTAGGTGTTTAACAAAAATGCTTCTAATTTCAACATACTCCCCCCTCCCCCTCCCCTCTCCCTATGGGCTTGCTGCCTGTTTTTTTATTTCTTTATTTAGTATTTATTTAAAACATACTACATATACACATTCCTGCATTCCCCGAAGGGTTACGTAGAGGTTATCTACAGTACACCCACATTTCGCACTTATGTAAGTCCCAATTAATAGGGGACGAGCCAATTGCCATCAACCGGTCACAAACAAGAGCAAAGTTTTTTTCATTAAAATAAGTGTTATAGACGTCAAAAGTAAATATACTAAATTATTTTGAAGTAAATCTATCTGTAGAATCCTGTTGATTCCGTAAATAAGTTGAATACATCACTACACTGGCTCATCCCCACAACAAGCCTCTTGTGCAGGTACGCTCCACTTTTCAACCGTTTCCCGCCATTCGTGGTGAACTGACAGTTGACATTAGTGACAGCGACGTCACTGCTGATGTGCTTGAGATAGTGTTTACATATCTATTAAATAGATACATTATACTATCATTATTTTTCCCACAGAAACATAAAAATGCAATACTAAAACCAACTCAAATGTACCCAAATAAATTTCAATCCCAAGCTTTCGCTAAAAATAAGGAATGTAGATACGTCGCATCTCTCTTCATCTGAAGCAAGACCCGAAATTAATCTTCGATTTTAATCTAACAAAGATATTACTTTTCCCTAGGCATCTTCATTACACATTTTTATTGAACAAGTAAACAATCGGAGGAAATTACGAAATGGCGAGGAATTTTATTTTTTTCGCTTAGGAGTTTCTGTTCATTGAATTTTAGAAGTATTCTCTTTATTTGATATGAAAACTTTACACTTTACGTGTTGAAATTGTATATTATTTGATAAAATGCTATAATAGTTAATTGAGATAGTTAATTCATTCAGGCGTGACTTGGCGGAAATCCATTATAAAATACATTAGACGTAGACACATGTTTCACCTCTCAACGAGGCATTCTCAGGATGACGATTGACTAGTCGCGAATCCGAACGGACACTGAGTGACAAAATTAAATGCTATAATTAGGATTAATGCTATTTATTTCAGTAAATTGGTTCAGTAAATTTACACGTCAAAATGATGTTTCAAAACTATATACGTTCGGTATTTCCTAACAGACTATTATACTCTGAGCAGAATGGCACAAACTCAGAGTTCACAGTCCAGACATAATCTTGGTTAGGCCATAAATGAAGACCATGCAGATTTATGTCTGAGATGGTATTTTGAGGAAACAACCATTCTGATTTGAGTGGACCTGTCCAGTCAGTGCTTGCATTTGTCAGTAATCGTGTAGCTCAACTCAGAACTTAAGAAGCTCAACGTAATTAATAAAAGATCTGAATAAGATGCTGAAGATAATAAAATAGTTAGGTGAAATTAAAAACAATATTATTTGAGATTAACTTTAACTTAACAAAATTATTCCAATACAAGAAAGATGGCTGCTTGATGAAAAAAAAGTTCCAAAATTGACTTCCTTATTGATGTATGGCAGCTTTCACAAAGAGGATAATACAAGAACAAATGACTTTACAAAAGAAAAGACGCTGTATCTCGTTCCAAAACAAATCAACTACAAATCACACCTTGAGGAGTTATAATACTTTTTGCCCGTCTTTGGGTATCAAGGGACCAAACCGGAGTGTCGGCCGAAAATGTCGGACCTTCATCTGTCAGAGATCGACTGGGCGAAGTGGGTCGTTATTTTTGTATAGAGACGGAATAAATTACGAACGAAAATACTTTTTGGAAGAGTGACAAAGTTACTTACTGTAGGGTCAATGGAAATAAGATTTACAGAAGTTGATAGAGGTCGTGGAAATTATTAAAATGGAATGCTTTCGAGTATTTTTTTTCATAACCATTATTCCAAATATATTTTGTCTATATATTTGGAATAATGATTATGTTTCTATGTTTCAGTGTAAGGTAATATGGAAAAATGATAAACAAGGCATAGACTTGATCCACTGTTATACTAACAAGTTAATATATTATTTCAATACCAATCTGCCTAGCCTTTTCCCAACTATGTTGGGGTTAGCTTCCAGTCTAACGGGATGCAGCTGAATACCTACCAGTATTTTAAATGGAGTGACTGTCAATCTGACCTCCATAACCCAGTTACTGGATAACATGATAACCTTTGGTAAGACTGGTTATCAGGCTTTTGGGCTTCTGACTACCCGTAACGGCTGACAAATTAATCTTCATATGGCAGCCAAAAGCTTAACGTGCTTTCCGAGGCACGGAGGGGTCTCGATATATCAAGCAAGCACAGCTTTCCCTTCGATCGACTCGTGAGGCTGTTATTCTCCAGGACCCCTACACTTTAATATATTATTTATTACTTTATACCAGAATACCCGCGACATTTCGCCTTTTATTTTTAATCATATTCTTTATGGCACCTCTTTAGGCCATGAGCTATCTAAATATCAAAAAATATTTGGCTTAGGTCTTAAGGGGGAGGCGTGAAAATTGATTCGCTTTTACATTGTATAATAGATTTATGGGTGCTAGACAATGAAGGATTGGCGCAAGAACTGAACGGGTTCATAGCAACTTGGTTAGCGTTAGTAATTTCATTTCAACGTATATTCCTACATAATAGATACCCATACTCACATTTCAATTCCCTTAATCCTCGTTCATCAATTTTGATGAATTCCCTAACAATTTGCCAAGGATTAAACACGATGACGTAATTACGTTAACATCTTACATATACCTAAGTGATATCCTCGTCATAATGTAAACCCGTCAATGCTCTGTGCATTGACGTGTTCAACATCTTCAATAGATCTCATATAAACAATCAAAATAATATTAAAGCCTGTCGAAAACATAATAATACCCACCTTACTTAAGGATGATTTCTATCAAACGGCTCGCATCGCATCGGATCGGGCGACGTACTTTTAATCCCTCGCTACGTTCAGGATTCTACTCTAGAATCCCTCACTTCGCTCTGGATTCAAAAAAAAGCCCTCGCTGTAAATATATTATTTTGCTCCCTTATGATACAATCTACTAATAACTGAACTCAATCTATAACAGTAATAACTTTCCTTTTGAACTAAAAATAGTCGTTTTAGCCAAAGACCCAAAGTGCGGTTCCCCTTAAAAAGCTTTACCCCGAATCGCGCTAATTTCCCCCATGACATCTGTCATAGGGCTTGACATCAGGTAAAATTATCAGGCCTTATCCCGTTGTCATAAGAGCTATATCAGCTTGTCACGCCAATTGGAGTGGGGTAAAAAGGTCATGATTTATTATGTTCGAGAGTAGCCAAGTGTGAATGAGGAGGGTGCACCTATTTTGATGGAGTAGGTACCCTATATATAGAAATTTAATGATACTCAATTTTCGCGTTACGAAAAGCAAATTAATTCGGTACGAATAACTTTGTATTTTTGAAGTATTCATGATTTTGAGTATGTTACGTTCTTAGAAGCAAAGTTTATGTTTGAATGTGTTTGTCGTTTGACGACAGAGAAATTCGTATGCTCAACTGAACTGGAAGAGTTTTGTGAAAGGATTACTCATTATGTCTCAAAGTACTCAATTATCTAGTATCTTATAAACGAATTGTGTCATATAAATTGACGCCTGACGGATATAGGAACATCGTCTGATCCAGTATATTTTTTTTAAACCAAAAGTTAAAACAGTAAAAAGAAACATTTGATATTGAACAATAAAAATGACCTATTTATAGGTAGGTTCCCGAAAACCATTGAGGGTTTGTTTAGAAGCCTAACGTAAAACTGCTCCAAATAGATAGCGATATCGAATGGATGGCCCATCGACGAACCAACCAGCAAGCGTAGCTTAACATTCGATGGATCCGTGTGGCTGTTATTACTGAGCCACGAGTCCCTTCTGTATCGTTTCGAGATACTTAAATGTAAGTAATCACAAAGTTGAAATAGATTTCTGTAGGTATTATATTTCAGTGGAACATTCTGTCGCATAACCTTATGATACAGTATTTTCATCAATTTGGGATTAAGGAACGATCATAGAAGTATCGAAAATTAATGTAAATCACCTCAATATGGCGCAAACTTGCTTCAACATCAACAATGTTCAGCTTTTATAGGTGTTATTATGTAAACACTAAATGTTCACGTGTAATCCTCTAGGGGTTTTCGTTGATATCGTGGTATAGTTACCTTTAATGGCTACGACTAAACTACGTGGTTTTGTATAAGTGTTTCTTCATAAGTTTAGGAATGTTGGAGGTGTTTATACTAAACTATCTGCGCCCCGTTGTTTGAACATTTGATTAAAAAGTACCTATTCTATGTTCTAATTCTGGTCATGATCTACCCATGTGCTAAATTTCATCCAAATCTGTTGTGCCGTTTTAGAGTAAAAGTGTAACAAACAAGTAAATTTACGTATATAAAACGCATTTTACAACATTAATCAGGATATGAACAGAAATATTTCAGAAATTATAAAAAGAATAGGTACGTATGCCCAGGCACTATGAGTAGTGTACTCATAGTGCCCGGGCGTTAATATGGCACATTGAGTTTTAGAAAGAGACTCGCACATGTCTGAGCATAAATAAATAATAAGTAGGTATGAGTTATTATGGCTGAAAAACTGTTATTGTGGCTTAACTATAATAGTTAGGCATATACCATCGCGGACTTTTTTGTGAGCAATCATGATTACTATTATTATAAAGAACACTATTTTATATATCAACTATACTTTTCGCAGCGCACGCGATGTAAAGAATATTTTAGGTAATTTTTTTACACCTTGGGTTATATTATTGGAGTTTTAGTAAGATCACGAATTTTTTTGAAAATATAATATAGCCTATGTCACCCAGGGATAGTGCAACTTCCCAGCAGTGAAAGAATTTTTCAAATCGGTTCAGTAGTTTTGGAGCCTATTCAATGCAAACAAACAAACAATCAAATCTTTCCTCTTTATAATATTAGTATAGAAGTTTATATGACTAACATCGGTGAAAGAAAACATCGAGAGACAACTTGGATTTATACTTAATAACATAACATCATGCCTGTAATCCCCGAAAGGTTAGGCAGAGGTGTACCTATAACACACCCACATTGCGCAGTTATGTAAAGTCCCATGTAATAGGAGGCGAGCCTATTGCCATCAACCGGGCACAAATCCAGACTCCGGGCTGCTACTGAGAAATTCCAGATAGAAAATCCCAATAACACTTTGCCCGACCTGGGAATCGAACCCAGGACCCCATGCTTAGCAGTAGCGCTTGCGACCACCAATGAGAAATGTCTAAAGCCAATTGCAACCCATCTTATGCAAGCATGATTATCAATGGTCTTCTCTGTATGAGAAGAGACTAATGATTCATTACGAGTGACCGAGACGAAGTATTTCCCCTTACTTTATGAGAAAAGGTACACTTTCATACACAATTTGTATAGGTACAGCTAGAGAATTTCGTTGTCGCGCATATTGTTACATAACATCAATTTGCCTACACAACTGAAAAAAAAAGACAGTTGTGATTTGAATTTACGATTAATTTAAGTTGACATTCAATTTGTTTATCAATCAAGTTCCATGAGTCTATCTTTTGTGATATTAGGTCAATCAAATTGTTTCAACAGCAACGCTTGAGTTTATTTTAGGCACCTATGACAAGATATTTTATCAAAATTTTCAGACACGTCATTACCAGCAAAATTTATTATAACAATCTTTTCAACGTTTCAATAGCGTCGACAGCAATTTGTTTATCGATGTATCAATTCTGTTTAAAAGCAAACACTTTCAAGATATTTTGCTGTAATTTTCGCTTGTCAACACGACAGGTCCTTAAACCTTTTAACTTTGTGATTTTGTGGCGATTTTTCAATTATTTTTATTATATTATATTTAATGTACTTTTATTATATTAATAAAAACAAACCGTTTTATTATAGGAGATTTTTTTGACATAAATGTGATCTTTGATTTTATGAACCATTCAAAACATCCTATATTCCTACTATTTATAACAGTGAACTATTTTACCGAATTATAATACAGATGAAACAATATCTTTTTTAGTGAATTTTTAGGTTATGATCCTATTTCTCATATTACTACTACTACTATATCTAGAGATCTTAAGGAACAAATCAACATGCGTTCCATGAATTTTTGGTGGGCCTAATCGCCGAACAAAAAAAAAACTATCTCCTTTAGGTATATAAAGTACTGTGTATGAGGTTGGCAAACAGCTTCGTTTACTTGAAGACAACTAAAAAATAAAATAAAAAAAAGATAAAAGATTGATAAAACAAATGGGCCTAAAAACAAAACACTATCTAAATCTTACGTACCATATACTTAAACTAAAACACGTGAGGTCGAGGAGTCAAAAAAATAAAACATCTAATCATTTTTTTTCTTATGTTATCATATTAAGTATCAATACGTGTGCGGGTTTCGCTAGCTATTTTAATTTGACCTTGTATAGCAAAAGAAGCACTACGGAATGAAACGGATGAAAATTCACCCACTGAAGGGTTAAATAGGGGATTACATTTTGCACGGCTTTTCATTATCTAAAACCATTGTGTATTTAACACGCTTAATACTCCATGAGACACGGTGCACACAATGCGTCGTGCGACTGTGACAGCTCGGCGACTAGACGCAACGACAGGTTGCGTCCGAGAGTTTTCATCACACTTGACGTCGAGTTGCAGAGTTGCAACGACAGGTAAGAGCAGTCGCACGCTCGCGCTTCTTGTCGCAGCGACTAGATGGACGGTGCACACGCACACCTAACAACAGTCCCATGCAACAGGTCAGCTTCGTCTTGGTGCGAGCGCTGAGGAAGGTACACGTGAGTTTGTATTGTGAATCTCAACATGCATACGTTCGAAGATGATGTTTTCAAATCGAACGTGGAAGCACGTCGTATTTTTTTTTTGCATTAGCCTTTATTGTCAAAGGCAAAAATTGGCAAAGGTCTCCCCCATATTTTTCCAGTCCTCCTTGTGTTGTGCCTTCTCCGGCCAATCGGTTAGGAACGAGTCTAAATCATCACGCTAGCGTTTTTTAGGCCTGCCCCGGCATCGAATAACCAAAGAAAATGATCGCTTCCTGCATAACGTCTAGTCATAGCAACTAGACGCAGCGACAAAACGCACAGTTTGCGCTGGCACTAATTTAGACATAAAATCTCTACAGGCTGCTAATTGACGTGAAACGTTTGCATATGACGTCATAAGATTAGCTTAGTATAAACTGATTTGCTTTCGTGTTAATTAAGTTGAATCCTATGCAAACATGACGTTTCCTTGCTTGCTCCGTGTTAGAATATTAAACTGTGAAGTGGGAACTACTGTTAATCAACGACTTGATTCTTTGTTAGCTTTATGAGATAAACTTTTTATAGAGTGGGGAGGGTTCTTGTGGCTAAGTAAAAACACCGGCACGGGTCGATCGATCAGATTAAGCTATGCTTGCCGCGGTTGGTCCGTGCATGGGTGGCAATATTTACATACCAAGACCGCTCCGTGTCTAGGAAAACACGTTGAGCCATTGGTCTCGGCTGTCATTTGTTGATCTTTGACAGTTGTTACGGGTCGTCAGAACTAGTCTTACCAAGGGATATCGTATTACCCAGTGGGGGTAACTGGGTGTGGAGGTCAGACAAGCAGTCGTAAAATGCTGGTATTCAGCTGCGTCAGGTTAGACTGGAAGCCGACCCAACAGGCTAGGCAGATGAGGATGATTCTAAATAAAAAATATTGTAAAAAAAAATATTGCCTAGTAAAAAAATAGCTTTGCAATAGCTACAAAATATAACAGGAGTTCGACCACGGTTTGTAAACTGATGAATTATTAAATAAATTCATAAAAATTTCAAGCCAGTTATCTTCACAGTATCATACATTTTCATACCTCCTTATAGTGCAGTTGCAAAGATAACACTTAAGTCACCAATTGGAACTATCTTATGCCTGAGGCCTTAGTGTAAGTTTGCAAGTGAGTAAACGTAACTAGCGTTAAGATTTTTAGTCTCACCTTTATATTCTTAGCATTATGATCTATCAGTCAAATCTTAACGCAAACGCAATAGTTACGTTTACTCACTTGCAAACTTACACTAAGTCCTCAGACAATAACAGTAATAAGCGCAATCAGGTTTTGAATCTTTAGCATTAATTTCGTCTAAATGCCATTTATTAGAAGTTGGCTTAGTATCTAAAGTTCATTCAAAACGCTTATCTCTGAACTTAGTGTATTTAATAGGTCTACGTTTTAAAGGTTGAAGAAATGAGTAGACGATATTTTACAAAAAAATAATTTGTATAAACACGCAGTGGTGGCCCAGGACAAACTGACACGACTACTAGGTACTTTACTTTTTGTAAATTATTTTATCACCACTGCTCTCAAAACGGTGAAGGAAAACATCGTGATGAAACCGGCATGTCCTAAAACTAACAAGTTAAAATTAAAAAATTAAATAACCCGCGAAATAATTCCAGGTGATGCTGCAGTATCGGTTCAAGGTTACTATGTTCTTCTAATATCATTGAAGTAACAGAATACTAAATTTCGAATCGATCAGACCTGAGGAAGATGCGCAAATCCAATCATCAACTAGAAAAGAGCTGATAATCTTCAAACGGCTGAACCAATTTTATTGAATTGCAGCTAAGAACACTCTCGATCAAGACACCTTTCAAACAAAGAAATAATAATCAAAATCGGTTCAGCTGTTTGGGAGCTACGAGGGAACAGACGGATACACAGATACACATGTAAAACTTATAACACCCCTCTTTTTCCGTCGGGGGTTAAAAACTGGAAGCTATACATCATCCACTAACCCGTACTGGGCCCGCGTGGTGGATTACGGAACACTCTCTCTCAAAGCCCAGCAGTAGGAAAAGTATGGGCTGATACTAAACGATTTTTAAATTCGAGGAGCTCGTGGCTAAGTAATAACAGCCGCACGGGTCGATCAATCAGGTTAAGCTGCGCTTGCCGGGGTTGGTCCGTGGATGGGTGACCATCTTAACATACCGAGACTCCTCCGTGCTTCGGAAAGCACGTTAAGCCATTGGTCCCGGCTGTCATTCGTGTATCTTTGATAGTCGTTACGAGTCGTCAGAAGCCCGAAAGTCTTACCACCAGTCTTACCAAGGGGTATCGTATTACCCAGTTACTGGGTTGTGGAGGTCAGATAGGCAGTCGCTCCATGTAAAATACTGGTATTCAGCTGCATCCGGTTAGACTGGAAGCCGACCCCAACATGATTGGGAAAAGGCTAGGCAGAATGAAAAAAAATAACTAAACGTATTTTAATATCGTGTAATCGCGCGACGATTGCAAATAGGACGCAATCTCACAGTCGGTATTTATTTAGTTCGTAATTAGTGTTAAGTTATAATGTATACCTTAGCTAGTAATTAGAATTAATTAACTGAACTAATTATCTCTAATCGCTGGATTTCTTCATGTCTTTGTCTAAAATAAAAGTATAATAATAAAAACAAAGACAATTAAGTCTATTGTATCATTAAAATAATGAATAGAACGTTAAAACCTTACAAAGGATTAATACATTAAAAGCCACCAAAGCTTCATTTTTAATTCATTAACAGATAAGCAAACACATTACTTTTAACTAATTAAAACAAGAAAGAGATATCTACGAACCAAATTAAAAAGTTAAAAGACTTTCTATTCATAACAAACTACCACAAATTAACACAACTTTGCTTTGAATTAAACCTTTTCGTTAACACTTTATTGGATTTGAAGTCAGTGAAAACAAAATAAAAATAAATTACTGACTAGCTTTCACTGGTGAAGAAGTTAGTGAGAAACTTAAGATGCAATCCTAATAAAATAAAAATATATTATCACGTTTGTGTAGAACTATACAGTCAAGATTTCTTCCAAATGTAGGTTTAATATTAATGTATTAAACACATAAATATTCCGAAATAAATTATTATAATTGATGGTGAAAACGGCATCAAAATCCGTTGCGGAGTTTTGAAGAACAACACGGTCACATAGAGAGACACGCAAAGCGACCCTAATTTAAATAAATGCGGCATTACCAATTTATGTAGATCCATTGCTACGCCATAGCATGACTGCTACGACGTAGCGCATCGGCTACGGTAGCTACGAAAATGAATGAACAGCTTACATATTATTACTTTTACGATAGTCTATGAGAAACTTGCTATTGAAAGAAAGAAATAAAAATGCGTTTATTGGCATTACAGCAGAAAAATACACCTTAAAACTATAAAAACAGAAAACAATGATTTTTAAGCCAAAAGGGCCTCAGCTCAGCATAATGTCAGATGACAACACCAAGTGTACCTGACGCTGATTTGGGAAGTGTGTGTCCGTTTTAATAAATTATGAGAATAAATAATTAATGTACTTTATGATGGGATAAATTTAAAAAAAACTCATACAAAATCAAATAAAATGTTATGTTAAGATTAAAGAGAAACTAAAATACATATAGAATGTCTGTGTTATAATAAATACATTAAAATAATATATAAGGTGCTATAAAAATATCTGCCACGGCTTTAATGAGGGGTAGTATTGTGTTTAAAGATAACAATAGTGAAGAAATTTCGTACCCCGGCACAGTTAAATCAATTTGAGAAAATAAAGTAGTTAAATAAACATTGACTCTACTCTGCATAACGTGGTTCACAAATTACGCGCGAAGTGCACTTCGTCAATGAAAACAACTGCTATCTCTTTCCATCTGTTCTGTGAATGAAAACTGAAATCAGCTGACTAGTTCGTCACTTGCAAATTTATACGTACAATTTTTTGTATGAAAAAAAATATGACATAATGATCAATAATTTATCTTTACTATTGTAATCTATAAACACAATACTATCTCCCATTGCAGCCGTGGCAGATATTTTTATAGCACCTTATATTATCTATCATCTATAAATAGAAAGTACCTTCAAGGCAAATCGTGTGACTGCGTTGTTCTTCTGAACTACGAAACGGAACGGATTTTGATGCGGTTTTTTATGATATTATTATTCATATATTATATACTAGATATACTCGCGGCTCCACCCGCGTGGAATTCGGTGTGTCAGTAAGCGACTAATTCACCCCTAATTTCTCTCCCTCTCCCCTGGAGGCGGAACTTGAAGTAAAGTTGACAGATGGACACGCTAGAGGACTGTAGTCCAGTTAAAATATTTTACAATTACCACTAAATAAAACTACACTCCAAAATCAATAGTTTTTTTCGCCCTTATTAAATTTTTTCACGTGATTTAAACGACATAGTGTAGTGTAGATGTATATCGGACGATACAGTACCTACCACTTTTGTATTTTTACGTCCTTTACTGTACCTATCCAAGGCCATGGCACATATCATCCAAATCGGTCCTCAGTCAAATCAGTCTAAGCATGAAAAGGTAAGAAATATACACATAGAAATCCATACTTCCTAACAAACTTTCGAATTTAGGTCTACGTCTGTCGTGCGAACCCGCGGAGCGGTCAACCGTTCTTCGCACTGCGTGAATGTCTCCGACGCACGGGATAAAGAATGTCGATCAAGGTCGCGGCTACGTTTAGAATCACGATCGTCGCTAGTTTCGAGCGATCTCAAGATTGCGTACGATCTCTTTGGGATCACAACCGAGACTCATCTTAGTCTTAGATTCGTCTTAATTGTAGGAGTGACATAGGCTATATAATATTTATAAAATAGGTCCACAAAAACAAAAAAAAGAGTAGGGAAGGTGTAAAAAAGTATAGAACAATATAAGTATCAAATAAAAACTAGTAACGAGTAAATTCCAAATATGTACGTATAAATATAATTATATATTAAAATTTTAAAAAAAAAACCTGCAAAAACGCAGAGAAAAACTTGTTTTGCCACCGCGTTTTATTGTTGGATTTTGGTTTTTTAAATAATTTATTTAGTTTCCATCTTATATTGTAACAAACTATCGTATATTCCTCTCCATAAAATCCACATGGGACCTTTATAATTAAGAATTTCCTCATAGTTCTGTTTAGTTTATGTGGACGTTTTAATAAAGGCAGAGTTGAAAATGCTACCGCCAGCCGGTGCAAGCAATATACATGAAATTGTATGAGCAAAGTTCAGCTGTGTTAAATGTATTAAAACTAACTTTTGTTACTTTGTTTGTGTAAATGAATTTTGTTATAATTTAGGTATATGGTTTTCCGTTTTTGTTTAGTTTGATGACAATTCCTGGAAAATATGTTAAGGTTTTAAGCTGAATGTATATTGTAATATAATTATATTTAAGTCCCATGTAATAGGGGGCCTATTACCATCAACCGAGCATAAATCCAAAGTCCGGGCTGCTACTGATAAATTCCAGATAGAAAAACCCGAATGAAAGAAAAATTGTTTATACTGCACAAACGAAATGCACATACAATATACGCAGACAATGTAGCCAAAGCTCCGTATTCAAGAAAATAAAGCTTAAAGTTTGACAACACTCGTTGAACACTGCCCGACTTGGGAATCGCACCCAAGACCTCATACTCAGCAGTCACGTTTGCGACCACTAGATCAACGAGGCAGTCGAGGCATTGTATTAGTGACTTTCTGTGATGCTGTGATCTGGAAAATTGATCATTTTATTACGAGGATAATGGAATACCACTGTATTTGTGTTAGATTGGGTTGGAGTCCAAGCCCACCACCCACCATCTTATCTAAGTCTGTCGCCATAACAACAATGTTACCAGCATTGTTGTGTTCCGCCAGTAAGAGCTAAGATAGTAGAGGATTCCGGGTGAAGCTCGCTTCCACCTTCGGCCTGATCATCACTTACCATCAGGTGAGATTCAGGCCAAGAGCTCCCCGTTGTGGTTAAAAAAAAAAAAATAGTTTGGACCACCAAACTCATGATGATGATGATGGTGGGTGGGATTGAATTTGCAGCAACCTATCTGGATTCGCAATCGATTTAAGGACTGAGTTATGGAACCAGGCGTTACATTAGGCCAGTGCTGCATTTTGCATCAAGTTATTGCTGAATTCAAACTAAACATTTTTGTATAACATTTGTCTGATTTAGGGACTTTCATTTTGTCTGATTTAGGGACTTTCATTTTGTCTGATTTAGGGACTTTCATATTTCAAAATGTGTACCGACTTGCTAGGCAATAACTACGTGATCGATCATCACAGAGTTATTGATGGAATCACCTGAATGGGTAGGAGATTCCATCGAGATTCTCTCGATATATTTATTACAATGTACCCTTTTTGGTCACCCACGGAGAAAGGGACCAGTTATATTGGGCGTTTGACCACATTCTAAACCTCAAAGGTAAAAGTTACCGATTCGACATGAGCCTGTCTATTTATATCCTAATCTGTTGTATTAAAAGCCATCTGCCCACGCAACGATAATAATTCAGTAACTGTATTAAACGATTAAGGAAAAAGCTAAATTGGCAATAATTCTACTTGAGGGTTTGCGTGACTGAAATGTCACGGGAGCGGTTACCGTAGGATTACGTAAAGTAGAAACAGAAGGTTAAGCTTTAGGCGCAGTTCTAGTATATTATTATAAGCCTATTATATTCCTTTTCACTCTATCTTGAGCTTGTGAGCTTGGTGCGTTGGTCGATCGAGGCCAGGCCGTAGTTCGGCGACCATCCATTACTTATAAAGGTTCCGTGCCGCGTTTAGCTGTTGCTCTCGGCTGTATTCGTAGATCTTTGACAGTCGTAACATGTCGTGTTAAGCCCAAAACTCTGACAACCGGTCTTACCAAGGGTTATTACCCAGTAAGGTAGGTATAGTATTTTTATCTCACGAAGCGACGCGCGGTTTACTTGTGGTAACCACGTGTACAAACACGTTTTGAATGTGTGCGCATAGTCGAGTAGATGCAGCACATAACACACACACGCACCCACATACTTCAGACTTTGCCTGTATTTCGAACGGTAGACTTGATAACCACAAGTACAGCGCACGTCACTTCGTGAGAGAAAAATACTGAAAATTGGAGGAATTCCGTCTATCTGGAGCTGCTAATTTTTTAGTAAAAATTTGGCAATATTCACATTCTTAATGTCAATTTGGTCGCAAAAGAAAAATATAGAAATATGAGCATTTGTCGAGTAAAGTTCACTCATCCTCTATAGAAAAGGGAGGATCCTCCGACCAGACGGGTATTGTGTCTGGCGGGCAATTGCCCAAGGATTGATGTCGGATAATCTTTTAAATGTTAATCGCGCGGTAAACTTAAATAGTGCGATGCAGGATTTATGACGTCAGGTCTATGATGCGTAGTTCGCATGTGGCGATGTAGATGCCGCCACACAATTACAGCCAAATCCTTTAGTAGGAGTCTAACTCGTCACACCATCTCCTCCGGACTTACTGCATTGCCTTTGCCCAGCAGTGGGACACAACAGGCTCATAATAAAAACAATAAATAACTAACAAAGTACAAACATTAATCCATTTGCCAACCCAGTGGTAGACATTTATTTCCTGTCGACTGATCCACCTGAAGCCACTAGCTTTGCTGTAAATTATATTCGCAGTAATGTAATAAAAAAATGACAGAAGGTTTATATATATGAAATGTTATATTTTTATTTATCGAAAAAGGTATTTACAGATTACGGTTATTATTATTTACGATGGAGCGTCTTCTCATACTGAGTCTACCCTTTTGCCTTGATTACTGGTTAATATTTTTCCACGTCATAAACTGTATTCTCATTACTGTGTGCGCCGACACGCATGTCTGCGGAAATGGCATGAAGAAAAAAAATTAATCTGCACAAATAAGACGACATTATCAAAAAAAATTGAAAAAATACACACACTAATACAAAAAAGCCTCGTATTAAAACCTTTTATTTTTTATTTTAAAGTTTGACATTTTGCAACTTTTCTTGATGTCAGGGCAGTTTCTACACCAAGACCAAAGACAATACACGTTGCATAAAATTATGCAACGTGTAGGTATTGTCTTTGGTTTTTTACTATATGCTGTGTTCGCTGTTTTGTTGCCACATCAAAAATTCAACTTTTCAAGAGTTTCAAGGTTCGGATCTTCTGAACTTAACTGTAGAGGTGTCTCAATGGTATTAAAATCGGATCATCGGGTTCCGGATTTAATTATCGAAATGACCTCGTTTGCGGTTTTTGATAGTTTGCTGTACATGTAGTACACGTAGTGAAGTTTTTGGGTACGAACCGTTTACCCAGCATAGATTCTCAGTAAACGGTAATTGAATTAGTTTGGATTTTAGAGACTTTGAAAGCTGTGGACGAAATAAATGATGTGGGTTTGGCTTAACCTTATCATTTGCCTAAGCTTTTGGTCTAAACTCCGATGGAATCGGATTCCAGTCTGACCGGATGTAACTGAATACCAGTCATTTACATAGAACAACTTCCTGGTTTTCTTGAACTTTATTTGTTAAATTTTGGTGTACATTATAGTACATTTCTGTCGTGGCCAGCAACTCAAGCATTGATGGACGATCGTGAAAATGTGGGCCGAGGCGTAGCTGAGGCACACATACGTGAAGCCATCAATGCCTGGTTGCGGCCAAGGCTTGAGTACTGCTTTTCTCAAATAATGCGTGGAAATTCAAACAAAGTAAATTAATTATAAATTCCATAATCAATGACGGACAACGATAATTTTTCACGCGTCAATGAAATATGTTCATATGTTTCTTCTTGGTTGTCATGTGTTGAAGTAAAAAGTTCGTTCCATTTTTAAATAACACGACAGATATGAGTTTTCATAGTAATTTATTTGGCCGCTACACAGGACAGATATGGATTTTCATAGTAACTTTGCTGGCCGCATCGCCATTTGTTTTTGATCAGTACAGCAATTTCAATTTATCTCGAAGAAGGTTGTCAAAATAATGGTCGAATTTCCAAGCATGTTTGAGAAAAAGCATATTCTATACTTTTTCAAACAATTTAACTCGCTACATAAAACGCAATGTGCCTTATTTACCGCTACCTACTGTTCAAAATGTTTTCCATTGACTGTAAAATCGTTTTGCCCAGTACAGTTTTGAGACTACCCAGACGCGGCTAAATGTCAGAACTTATTGGTTCAAAGTGCCAAATGCAGACTGACACTTTTATCCAATTACTGGGGTACTATGGGTAAGGCGAAATCCAAACATTAGATTAATCGCTAGAATATCAAACTGAGACTATAGGTTTGGTAAACCATGCAATCAATCTGCCGAGCCTTTTCCCAACTATGTTGTGGTCGGCTACCAGTCGAACCGGATGCACCTGAATACCAGTATTTTACATGGATCGACAGCCTATTTGCCCTCCACAATCCAGTAACTGGGTAATACGATACCCCGTTTACACGATGCAAGTTTCTGGAACGTTCGAAAGCAAAAATCGCATGCCATAAAGCACTGCCAATTATTGCCATTTATGATTTGCATGCAAGTGTTTACACGCGTGCGATTTCCATAAAATGCTATTTGAATTGCATGTGTTGTTTACATCAAGGCAATTATTGCAAGGCGGTTATTACATGCTAGTTTTGCCTCGTAAAATTGATTCGGTATTGCGATGTATTCGTATTTGCGATGCCAAATATTTCATCAATTTTTTTAAAGTCTTTTAAATATTTTTTTACTTTTTTCGTTCGATCATGTTTGAATGATAGAACGTTTTCATGCCGAATTGAATGCGATTTTGCCGATGCGAAACCGCAATATGGCTTGTCGGCAGATATAGGTATGCTAGTAGTGGGTTGAGTTTCCCAAACGAGATCCTTCACAATGAGCTTTTTATAAAAAAAACCCGTGACTTGGCATGGAATTTCTTGTCCACCCGACTCTCCCCGTCGGCGTCGCATCGCATCACCTGCCTACGCTATTACTTCGTTTTTGCTTAGCGTTCTTTCTGAATTTATTTCTCTTTGCTCGGCTACTCGCATAATGTTAAGTAACCTATACCTTCCTCAAGAATTGGGATATCAAATACAAAAAGAATTTTAAATCCGACTGGTAGTTACAGTGATTAGCGTATTCAAACAACAAAAAAACAACTTTTTAGTATAGAACGGCTCAGTATCTAACCACAACATCTGCCTAGCCAACATCCAACATTACTACATTTTGGGGTCGAGTCCAGTCTAACCGGATGCAGCTGACTTTGTTATAATGGAGCGGCTGCCTATCTGACCACAACAAATTGAAATATTTTTGGAATGTTAAAAATACTTTGTTTAGGCCTCTCAGCACTTGACCGCAATAGGCGCGCCTGAACTTCGCAAGCCGATCGATCTGCGCGATATAGCCACGAGCCACTCTAGTTCGCTTTGAGTATTAATAAATAACTATATCGTCTTCATTTTTCATTTAAGCACTATGGTGCTTTACGAACCCTCTCATAAAGAGGTGGCCTGTATCCTAAAAGTGGGTACATTCAAGGCTGATTATGCCAGTGACAAAATAACATCACGTCTGTATTCTCCGAAGGGTTAGGCAGAGATGCACCTAATAGTACATCTTCATTTCGCTAGTTATGTTTAAGGCCCATATAGCAGGGCTTGAGCCTATAGACATCAACCGGGTTCAAATCTAGACTCATGATGAACTATCCGTTATTAGGGTTCCGTAGTCAACAAGGAACCCTTATAGTTTCGCCATATCTGTCTGTCTATCTGTCGGGGGCTTAGCGCAGAGACTGTTAGAACTAGAAAGCTGTAATTTGGCATGAGTATACACAAATCCAGACTCCGGGCTGCAACTGAGAAACTTCAGATGGAAAAACTCAATAACACTCATTTCGACCCATTCTAGGAAAATAATTATGCGATGGCAGCACTGCGTTCTTACGCCTGCAATGCTTTTTATATTACAGTCATTGTTAGTCACGAGCACGCATCATGTGACTTTTATAACTTCGACATTTGGTTTAATTTGCAATAATTGACGTGGGATCGTGAAATGCACAATATACTAGAATATAATAAATATTAAGCAAATGGATAGTAGTAATATATAATAGGTTATAAGATAGAATTAAGGCTCGTTCACACCGGCGCGACTTGTCGCGCGACGCGATACCGGCAATTGTTCAATCGTGAAGTTTTATTAGAAATTGTATTGTTAAAGTCGCGTCGCGCGACAAGTCGCGCCGGTGTGAACGAGCCTTAAAGCTCAGCCATATTTTAACATTCGGCATACAAACATTTATATTATTGTTCAGTTACAGGCTCGTGCAGACTGGCGCGATTACGCGGGCGCGACAAGGGTCACGCTGCCTATCGCACTCGCGATATCGCGCCGGTCTGAACGACCCGTAAGTCTAACCAAAGGCAAAACCATTAGAGCAATTCAGCAAAAAAAAATCTTCGATAAGAACTCGGTCACACTCTAGTACGTCTAATCCATTAATAATTTACGTAGTATCTAGAACTGCACTGTTGTCAAGTCTTTCCAACCACTTGGTAATTCATTGTAAATAATTAGGGCCACAACAACAACAGCAACAACTGTATGAACCAGCAATATTATCAGGCGCAGCATTACTTCGGAAATAACGCCTTCTAATCATTGCATAATTGATAAGCCGTGAGTACGATTTGCCGTCGGTAAAATACCAGCCAAGTACAATATCTAATCATATATAATATGTATCATATATAAATTGTATGGCCCCCTTTAATTTTTAACTTAATTTTATTTGCTGTTAAAGCGGCAATAGAAATACACAACCTGTGAAAATTTCAACTGTCTACCTATCACGGTTCATGAGATACAGCCCGCTGACAGACAGGCGGACGGACGGACAACGTAAGGCTTAATAGGGTTCCGTTTGGCACCCTTCGGTTACGGACCCTAAAAATTAAAGAACTTTCATAGAATACAAACTTTCAACCCGTTTATGAGATAAATTGTCAAAAAACTTTCCTTATTGCTCTTCTTGTTATTAGAACTTTTGTATAAAATTTTATGCCTAGACCCAGCAGTAGGCTATGCGTTGTCTGTCAGTGAATTTAAGATTTTTATTAAATCGAAGATTCATTTATTTTTTTATGTTTCGAACGTTCATGTTTCGGTCGTTTTCAGTTTTACTTCATGTTATTTGGGGACTGCTCGAACACTTTCAAAGGCAAATGAATGCCATAAAATAAATTCACCAGGGTGAGGTTTACAACTCTACTTGCTCATGAATAAGGGTTCGGCTGTCCGAAAATAGTCGGGAGTTTCTGACAAACACACTGCAAAATAACTATACTTACTATCATTTATATTTGGTCTAAGTGTGACCAGTGGTGTGACCATTATATTGTAACTAGCCCTGACATCAAGCAATAGATAATGTTGTAAAAATTTTAACTTTTTTAATTATCTTTTTGTTTTTATTATTTTTATTTGTCGAATACAATGCTTTTGGCTTTTTTTATATTAGTGTATGTTCTGGGCTGATACTGAGGAATGCCTAATGACAAAACCCATAAAAAATTTGCCCGACCTGAGTTATAATATCTCCCGTGATGATAGCTAATCTCCGCTGAGATTGGCCGCCATGGCCGAAATTCGTTCAGAAGCACTTTTAGTATGGGTGTATCTCAACTTACTTTGTAACGTGGGTCTGATTTATGCAGAATAAATAAGTTTTCTTTCTTTTCTTTTCTTTCTTTTCTTTCTTTTCTTTCTTTTCTTTCTTTTCTTTCTTTTCTTTCTTTTCTTTCTTTTCTTTCTTTTCTTTCTTTTCTTTCTTTTCTTTCTTTTCTTTCTTTTCTTTCTTTTCTTTCTTTCTTTCTTTTCTTTCTTTCTTTCTTTTCTTTCTTTCTTTCTTAGCATAATATCATTCGGTTACATACCATTGAAATACAAAAATAACCCACCGCATTTTCATGATATTTCGGACGGAATAATAATGAATTATTTATCAACATGCCGTCTATCTATGGTCTTTGTGCACCGACCCTGGGGTCCCACTAATAGGCGGAACCGATCGAATTTTGGTATAGCCACATAAATAAATAAATCTTAATGTATAGATTGAAATACATAATGTACACTCTAAATTATAAAATTACATTATTCGTTGTGAATTTGTGTAAACAAATTATTCTATGTGTGTAGGAAAACGGCGGAAATAGACATTTTATGATAATAATACTTTAGTTATTTCTTAACATAAATGTATAGTTATATAATTGAGGGTGGTATAAATGGATATTCATTTAGCGTAGTGCTGAGACGCGGAGCAATGTGGCCTGAGTGGACGCCAGCTTATCGGAATGCTTGAAATTATTTTGGTAGAAATGTTAATGAAGAAGAGGGTTGAGTGTATGTACAACTGTACATAACATCGCGCTGTATTCCCCAAAGGGTAAGGTAGAGGTATACCTATAGTACACCTATATTTTGCCAGTTATTTTTAAGTAATAGGGGGCGAGCCTATTGCCATCAACCGGGTTCAAATCTAGACTCATGATGAACTATCCTTTTTTTTAAAGTATATTTGTGGGATTTTTGTTTTTTTATATGCGACAATTTCAGACCCATCATACTTTTACAAATAGCATGTTACTCCTAAACTAATTTAACTAATGAATCACATAAAACCAAAAGTAACTCAAGTCTTAATCTAATTTCATAACTATTTATAAGTGTATAATATTATTGCTGATTCAGGAAGTAGCCTAAGTTGAAATACCATGGAACATTCCAATATCCATTACCAACAAATTCAATGAGTTTAGGGTTGACTATAAACTATCCTGCAATAGAGTGGAAATCGTATATTTTCAGTTTTAAGTTGCCAAACAAGCATAACGCTAAAAAAACTACCAAATTAATTTTAACAAGGTACTTATCTGTCATACATACGTATTTTTTTGCTGTAATCCAAATAAACGCATTTTTCTTTCTTTCTTTAGAAACGTAAAGAAAGAAAGAAAGAAAAATGCGTTTATTAAGCCGGCAGGCTACTCGTATGTATAGATAATTGTAACGGGACACCGCTACAAATATTTATACTTATGAGTATCAATACATATACGTAAGAACACAGTCATTGAAATGAAATGATTTTAATTTCTGTAAATAGGTTTGTAGAAACACTTTTACACGTTATTTGTTCCACCTACCTAGTTATACATTTTATGATGAGTCATACAACTAAAATAACTAAGTAACAGCTGCTACGAAGCCCATAACTTCCACTTTATCTAGTCTCCACTTAGTAAAGGCATTTATTATTAATTCACAACGACAGTTATTACTTTCCTAAATAAGGTATTTTTTCATAAAATAATGTTACGTAATTGGGGCTTACTTGAATTATGTTTAGATACAGCAATAAATGCTTCGATTTCGCGATTAAAGCACGTACTTATTGTTATTTATAGGCGATAAAAATATTCATCATTTTATGGTTTAGGGAGCTCGCACACTAGGCGGGCATGACCAAGGCCAGTAGCCGCACAGACTTGCGGGTAATTATGTTATATACTTAAATTCTGTTCCAAAAGTATTAGATGAAAATGTAAACATACCCTCTTCCAGTTCAATTCTTACGCAATCTCTCAATAAGGGAATTAGTAACACATTCATCTGTATTAAGAAGATTTCAATTTGGTACTTTACCACTTTATCTATATGAATAACCTTATTGAATTATGATGGAAAACTCATCGACGAAAATTAAGGTTATAACATTAACCTCAATATTGTCAAATGAAAAATAAGTACAAGGTGATTTAAAATTATAATTTCGGGTTTAAGTATATTCAAAAAATCAAATCGAAGCACTCAATAAATGTAGGTGGCACTATACATAGGCATCGACAATGTACGTTTTCTGACAAATTTGTTTACATTTTCTTCAGAAATTTTTGAAACAGACCATACAATGGCAAAATCACCTAAGGCGAAAATTCCGGGCAAATGCAAGGGCCGGACAAAGTTCGAAAGGGGGCCAAAATATTGGACGTTGTTGAAAAACAACGAGTTGATGGAAAGTAAGAACAAGTACAACGCGTGGTTCAGGTCTCAGGAAGCACATAATTAATTATTTGCTTTTTTCCGGTATAAAGTGTATGGGTTGTAAATTACAGGCTAAGGGTTACAAATTATAGTACCTATTTTCATTATAACTATTTGCAATGTAACTACGGTCAAAAGACCTACCGTTTATATCACCTATTTTTGTCGAATCATATAATCTGCCGCAGAAATGTTTTTATTTATTTATTTAAACTTTTCGCACAAAAAAACGTACAAAGGCGGACTTAATGCCTTAGGCATTCTCTACCAGTCAACTTACTTTACTTTACTTTTTACTTACTTACCTTTTTTTTTTCTTTTTTTTTCTTACTTTACTTTTGCCGTTTTACTTTTTATTCATCATTTTGAACTAAGTGAAATAGGTTAGGTTAAAACTGTGACCAACCGCATACAACATATTATGTGACTCAACCGTAGTTATATTGAACAAAATTCAGTGATTATTTCATGTCTTTCAAGCAGACTCCTAAATGATAACGCATTATGTTGATGACAAATCATTTTTGATTGTGATTGGGAAGGCTTTGTCGAACTGCAAACGTTTACTCGCGCATTATAATGTTGATGTAAACTGAACTCTGTATAATCCAAAAAGCTTGAGACCGACTTTGTTACCACTGAATAAAAATACCATCCTCAGTTTTCCCGCATTCCTGTGACCACAACAGAATCTTCCAAATGAAACCAACAAAGAAACATAGAACACATTTGTAGCATCCCGTAGAGATTCAATTCACTTATTAAAGATTCCATCCCTTTTCTACACACTGTCACAAACTAGATAAGTACAGAAGGTCGGCTCCATAGAACGACGAAAACACACACACACATAGACACACTGCACGTATAGCGAGTGCAAGTTTTCTCGCGACTGGCATACGTTTTGGCTGATTTACACTTGCGTTAGTTAAGTAGAGAGTTTAGTTAAAGAAGCAATCTATTGGTTCAAACGTCGTCGGTGCAAAAGTGACAGTATTTCATCGTGAAGTGTCACGGTTAGACGTCAAGGGACTTAACTCGCTACATAATTAAAGCTCTTTCACAATTATTTTACCTCTGACAGCAGCAACTACAGGCAACCTTATAGAAAAGAAAATAAGGATCACTGTGATTTTGATAGAAAATTGCTGCTGGGTTGTAAACACTGACAGTACTAGCAGCAACTTTATGATAACGAAAAAATACATCGAAAAGGTTTTGGCAGTTAAACAAAATCAGAGGTACAAAATAACTGTGATAGGACTGTAATAATGCAATATAACCCTTTTGATATCTCGGTACGTCTATGTGCGTGCGCCTGTTTTAGCTTGTTGGATGAAATGGAACTTCTGTGTCTATATTTTTTTGTAATAAATGTGCCTATTCTGTATAGAAGCTAAATACGATCAGTCGATGCAATACGGTCGAGTTTATTGTATCGACGCACGAATCGTGTTTCCCTTTAAGGGTGACGTAAATGGTTTACAAAAGTCCCCTTATAATTGTTTGTTGTGAATCTTTGGGTTATTAATATTATTGGAAGCCGACCCCAACATGGTTGGGAAAAGGCTGGCAAATTGTTTTTTTTTGGTTATTAATAGATATTATTATCTTATTCTTTCTTTTGTGTGAAGCGGCTTATGAGTTGAGTTGGGCTTGTGTGTATTTATTTTGGAATGAATTTCCTTACACTCTGGCGGATGAGAGCAATAGACAGGAAAAAGTGTAACATTTTGACCGTCACGACACTTCTGATATGGATTTAAGATCTGTGCTGGTTTGATGGTAAAGACAATCAAAGAAAGATGTGTATCGAAAAATGGCTCTTGTGAACTTTAAAAAATTAAAGTAAGAAAACAAACAAAGTAACAAAAAGCTATACCTATTATGCTATATTGAACCACGTCCGTGGTAAAAAAACAGGGCCTTTATTGCGAAGCATTAAGCACGTTTTTCGTAGTTTGAGTCTTACTGGTGACGTGTGGTTGACCGTACTAATTGTGTCATAATTATTATTTATTGCTTACCACGTACACGAACGTATATTTAATAAACCTGCCGTTTGATTTATAACAGAGATAGTAATTCCCTTGTTACCATTTGCACGGTATTTATTAATGTTTCTCATAATATCACATACCTAGGTAGCTTTTAATTGTTTAGATTTCTTGGAATTTAGTTATTAGGTATATGTTAGGTAAATGTAGGAAAAAATCTTTGATTTTATAAGGTGTTTAAAAGGTGTTTTCTTTCTTTGAATATTTTCGGAAGTTTTTATTCGATGTTCTGTATTATAATATAGAAAAATTCAATACCACTATGCCCGACCCAGGAATCGAACCCAGAACCACATGCTCAGCAGTAGCGCATGCGGCCACTAGACCAACGAGGCAGAGACTTATTCACACTAATCAACTTAAATCCTTAATTGATTATTTTATTGTTATTCTTGCACTAACGTACAGTCAACCACAAGTCCGTGACAAATGGACGTTGCCAACACCTTTATTTCGTAGATTAGCAGCGGTTTTCAAGCGTAACTTCTGACTGTACGTTTTTAGATTAAAGGAAAACGTAAATCATTTAAAAAAGTCGGGAGCTGTCGTGAGACACCCGATTGGAGCGAAGTTCCTTTCGCTGCTTATTATGTAAAAATCCGGAGTCACAAGTAATCTATTCGATTTATGATTTATATATATATATAACACGTGTGACTCCGGATTTTTAATTTGTCTGTCTGTGATGACTTCTCTACACCTTTTTAGTTGAATACAGAACCATCTATTATAAGTTTTTTTTAAATCATTTTTTTTATTTATATAATTATTATGTGTAAAGCATGGAAGACTTACAGCAAAATAATACAACAAAAAAAAAACCGGCCAAGTGCGTGTCGGACCACGCACAATAAAGGGTTCCGTAGCTGGGATGAATTTATCCCAAGAACAAACTTAACATTGTAGTTGAAAAACATGTTCTCCACTACAAAATGTATGGAAGAACATGTTTTTGCAACTGCAAATGTAAGTTGGTCGATAATTACTCATTAACTAGTAGAGCCTACTTAGCTGTGATAGTTTTCCTTTTAATTTCGTAACTGATACTACTGATGTGATTTTTTTCACCTATACAGAACTTACCATTTAGCTGGCAGACACTTAACTCTAACAACAATGAGCACTTTAAAGCTTAATATTCCGCAAACGGATCCTTCAATCCAAAAATGGTTTTAACAAACTCACAATATTTTTGAACGACCTTTCTAAAGAGACCCCAAACAAGTTAATAATTATGTATATTCATGCCAAATTACAGCTTTCTAGTACTAACAGTCTCTGCGCTAAGCCGGAGACAAATAGACAGACAGACAGACGGACAAGGCGAAACTATAAAGGTTCCTTGTTGACTACGGAACTTTAAAAAAGGAAACAATAGTCGACAGAAAGCCAATTACTAGTCTTCGCGTTTAGACTTATAATATAAATTTTGTTGTGAACATAATAATAATATGATAACTAGATGACTCTGTGTTAAAAAAACAACTCCCTAATAACAAACTGGCTTTCTCGGGCATAACGCTTTTTTTTACGATTTCTATTTTATTTTATTTAGTCCAACCGCAAGCCGGGTTAAAGAATTTCGTTCGAAAAATATCAAGGTATGTTTAAGATTAAGAAAATAAAATTGTATCTCTTGCCTCGCAAATAAAAGTAACAGAATAAAATCTGTTTATCAAGAAGACAAGAAAAATCCATGTTTATTATAACGACAACAACTTGTTCAAGTTTTATTTTGATGTTTATCTTGTAAATCAAGTCGACGATAAATCTAGCGTTTTTCTGGCACTGGCAACATTTTTGCCGTAGAATTTATTTACTTATTTTTCGACGTGCCTACCGTAGCCAAGTTTTTTTAATACCTACTAAAATTGATTTAGGTACTTACTTTATGTTGCAAGGAAGCAGTTTAGCAGTTATCGGAGTAGATAATTTAGTTTAATTTTGAGCTTATTTTCGGAATTTAAAAATAATTAAAAAATCTTTATTTTCTCACTGCAAAGGAAAAGCCTCTTGTTATTTATTTATTTTTATTTTACAGAAAATACATACTTAGCAAAAAACAATGAACATGGCGTGGACATAAAAATTGGGTTGTTATTGACAGCAAAAAGGCATTAATTTTTTCTTTTGTTTTTCAAAGGAACAGAAGTAAGTTTTCTGATTGTGAAACTCATATCAAGTTTGACAATCTTTAACGTTTTTGCATAAAGGTAGGTGGAAGGTAGCTTCATAAAGCCGATAGCAGAAGCTTCACTTGAGTGAAGGTTCGGTTTTTCTTTCATCCCACGTTCACACGACACCGACAAAACAACAAAGAAATGAACTTTCATCTGCTTCTTTCCTTTAACTTTTCGATCATTCGGTAGACAAGGGAAATATGTAGTAAGCAAAAAGGAGGGTTATAATTTTGACCGGTATGTATGTATGTAATAAGTATGATAATGTATGTTCATTTGTTCCCTCATAACTTCTAAACTACCTACTCATCATAATTTGACAAATGGGGTATCGTTGGAAGCTTGTCGGACGTCCGCTGGTTATAAGCCATGTGACTTCACATTAAATGTAATATGGCGCCCTCTAGACGACATACAGTCATGAACGAAAAATGGTGCCATGTTGGATATGAAATGAAGGGTTTAATAAGCACATTTCAAATATACTTATACAACCCCAAATTGCTTGCAAACATTTATTTTATTTTCATCATATTTGTTTTATTTTAATCATAATTATTTTTATCTTAATCGAAATTAATCAATTTATTTATGCATGATTTACACCATAACCTCAATAATTCAATTTGTAGGTAATAAACATGAAATAAAATCAAATATTATAAAAAATGAAAAAAAAATGTTGAATTTATTTTGATTTAATGGCACTAATAATTTAAATTGTTATTTAATTCTGTGGAATGAATAAAGCTTTATTTATTTATTTATTTATTATAATGTCAAATCCCGCTGCCATAATTTTCGTGACATCTGAGACTGCAGCCAAGTGGCGGCCACCGCTCAGCTAAGAAACCGTAGTTAATTATTCACATACAACACCTTTTCATCAAACTTCCGTTTTCAGTTCAGTTTACTCAACACTTAACCATAATAAACACGGAAGGTAAACTTTTTAAAACGTAACACGCCAATTAAACCGCTCTTTTCATTTTAAACCACCCGTGTTTAACTGTTAAATATTCATTCGCAGTTATTACCGGCTGTCTTGTACCTTCCGCCACTTAAATCGTGATTCATTAACTAATTTGTTACTTAAATTTTAATTGGTGATGCTAATTGGGACTTTATTTTCATACACACAGAACTGAAATAATAATTATGTTTACACTTTTAAAACCAATATTATTATTTTAATATCATGATAATAACAATTTTATTGATAATTTCATTATCAATTGAACTGAATGCGTTATCAGAAGTGGTGTTTAATTATTCCATATTTACACTGTTTATTTAGCCATTAGCATAAATATTATGTAAATGCTCTGAATATATTCTGTAAAATTTATCATTAATTTATTAAACTTCATTAAAATTATCGTACGTTTATGTTATGTGCTTTCTATCACAATATAAATAGGGTTCTATTTAGTTTGGTTTGTTTGTTAGCCACAATTCGTGCTTCATATTGTCAAATAATTGTTGATATACTGCATCATGACCATCATCATAATTGGCAGCCTTGTTCCACCCACTGCTGAGTATAGCCCTCCTCCCTTTTTGTGCCCATGCTTACCTGGTCGGTGCTAGTCTCATCCTGGCCTTCCATGTGATCTTCTGCAGGTCCACCCACAATTAACATATTTAAAAAGTCATTATAATAAATTAATATGTATAAAATCACTTTGATTTTTAGCACTATCATCTTTAAAAACTCCAGTTTATCTTTTCCATCCAAGATAGTTAATTAATTCAGGCGGGACTTGACTCAGCGTCCAGCGCTCGGCGTGGCAACACGTCGTGTTCAATCTCAAGTCAACTCTCACAAGTCAAATCGTTAACCTGAGGATGCCTCGTGCCAAACAATTTCCTTTCAATTTTTCTGTCCACGAATTGTTCCACAAATTCCACAATATATTCTGCAAAACTACACTGAACTAGACAATTCTTCTTGGTAAGTATTCTTACCATCACGGCGCCTCACAATCTGTGAAAGTTCCATTTATATTATTCAGCGGCCACAGGACTTTTCGCGGCTGACTTATTTCAAAATACTATCTCATGGAACATTTTCCTGGAATATTTGCTCAGCACATTGAGTGGGGAAGTAGTGATGGCGTACAGAGAATACATTTTGCATTCTAAGATATATATTGTTACTGCTTGCGTTCATAAATCCGTGGAAGTGCGTTTACCTAGATAAATAGGGAGAGAGAGTAGGTTCGCTTGTTTTGTGCTAGTGCCTTGCTCGTAATCAGAGGGGCAATTCCCGTAAATTTTAAGAACGTTCGCATTCTAACTGCATTCACATTCTGTCAAAAATACAATCAATTTACGAACATTTTTGACAAGCTGGACAGATTGAGAGATTCGCCGCGGATAATAAAAAGCTCTTGTCTCGTTTTTTTTTAAGAGCCATGAAAGAAGTATATAAGGGCAGAAATTTTGTGAACAAGAAGTGTATGGTCAGGGCAATTAATCATTTATCGAATTGACACACAACATCGACTTGCCGTGATAGCCATTTAAGACAACTGTCAAGACAAGTTCTGTTGGGATTTGAAGAAGAATTAATTTACCAGACTTTATACAAGCTGGAAAATCATATTTAATCAAAATAAGTGATTCGTTTATTCATCTGGCAACGTGGGAATTATATAAATTATTTCCTTGTGGCCAATAATTACAGTTAAGGCTATGTTCATTCATTCGTTTACATTTCAATGTTTATTTTTCTAAAGTATACATTTTCTTGCTACAAAATGTTTGTGATGTAAAAGTTGTGCAAGTAAATACTTTGTTTGATTGAACTATTTGCTTGAAAATACAAACTAAACAGCCTTACGTAACCCCTAGTTTACATTGCTACTACATTTTATTCAACTCAGTAGCTTCTTCCACTAGCACAGAGCATTTAAATATTGGCTCATACTAAACGCTCCCAGCAGACTTCCGCGAGTACTCGCCTGTCTCCCAAAGTAAACGGGCACAAAAGGCAAACAGTCGGTACCGTAATAGTGCGATAGTTTTGTAGGATAGTGGAGTTATTTGTAGGTGTGACATATATGTCACAGTGTGTATGTTTACGCCTAATTTATCATGCGGGATGAGCAGTGGTCAATTAAAGTTAGTTTAGTTTTATCACAGAGAAAACTAAATTGTAAGTAATTAATCATTTTATAAACTTGTGTAGCTTGTGGCTCAGTAATAACAGCGGCACGGCTCGATCCATCAGGTTAAGCTACGCTTGTCGGGGTTGGTTCGTGGATGGGTGACCATCTTTACATATCGAGACTCCTCCGTGCCTCGGAAAGCACGATAAGCCGTTGGTCTCGGCTGTCATTCGTGGATCTTTGACAGTCGTTACGGTTTAGGCAGACTTTCGGGTCAGAATCCCGAAAGTCTGACAACCAGTCTTAAGGGGTATCATGTAATCCAGTAGCTGGATTGTGGAGGTCAGATAGGCAGTCGCTCCGTGTAAAATACAAGGTATTCAGCTGCATCCAGTTAGCCTAGAAGCCAACCTCATCATAAAAGGCTAGGCAGATTGAGTGATTTAAAGGATTCAAGCTAACTCATTCCGTCTCATGAAACAGACGAACATTTTACAGATATTAAATGAAAGCAGGCAAAAATTTTACAGAAATGCCTTCTGTATTTCAGTGCGTGTGCCAAAATAATTTAAATGTTTAGTTTATGCAACGATCGTAAATCTCACTGGCTAAAATGCAAATAATTAAATAGATGTCAAGACTTCTACAAAACGGCTGGAACCATCTGTTTGTTTCCTCGTTTATTTAGACTAAAATATATTGTGTGGTACTTAAATTGTCTCTGCCATATATCAAATAAGACATTACTCAATCAATCTGCCTAGCCTTTTCCCAACTAAGTTCGGGTCGGCTTCCAGTCTAAGCGGATGCATCTGAATACCCGTATTGTACAGCAAGCGACTACCTATCTTACCACCACAACCCAGTTACTGGGTAATACGATACGCCTTGGTAAGACTGGTTGTTAGACTTTCGGGCTTCTGACGACCGGTAACGACTGTCAAAGAGGTCAAGAATGACAGCCGAAACCAATGGCTTAACGTGCTTTCCGAGGCACGGAGGAGTCTCGTTAAGTAAAGATGGTCACCCATCCACGGACCAACCCCGGCAAGTGTAGGTTAACCTGATGGATCTATCCGTGTGGCTGTTATTACTTAGCAATGAGCTACTCCTCAAAAAAAAAAAATGACATTAATACGAAGGGTTTTCTTAGTGTTTATATTATTTTTTAACATTTTCCTAATTATAACAGCTTTATGTGTTGATTATCCAACTATCCTACTAATATTTTAATGTAAAAAATTGTATGTTTGTTAATCAATCACACACAAATGGTTGAATGAATTTGGATGAAATTTTGCACAAAAGGGTTTATAACCTGCACCCTAATTGCAGAACCCACTTTCTATCACAATCTGAATAATCCGTTGCTTCATAATAATTTTGTTCGAACAACGTAAATAACGCAATGAATGTTGTTGAACTGTCAAAATGAAAACCATTGCTACTGTTAGTGAATTACGCAATTACCCCGCTGGATTAACAAGACAATAAGATACTGTTAATAACTGCTAAATAATTGGAAATACATAATTAACAAAACTAAACTCTTGAGGTACAAGGTTCTACCGCTAGATGTCGCCTAAGATGTCATTTTGCAACGTCACATCACGGTAGTTCTTGCGGCATATTTTCTGACATCCACGGGGACGAAGCCGCGGGCAAAAGTTACTTAGTCTTAATGAGAAACAATCAAAATGCTCCTTGAAGGTTCATATACATGCGAAATTTGTTAACCCAATGTTGCTTACTAACATGAATAAGCGCACAATCTCCATTCACTTCAATATCAGCTCGTATTTGTATTGCACAATGAAAACGTACGCATATGGCTCTAAGCCTCATGCGTGTTAATACAGCCGTGAATGGTTACCAATCGATGCATCCACATCGGCACGGTATTTCATATTCCGCTTTGATAGTACCTATCTTCGATCTGTATGGGGTTTAGTTTATTTATGTTTTAGACTCGATTTCCGTATTTTTCTTAGGAATGTGTAACTTAGGTACCTCGTAATCTACACTAATCTGCACTAATCCTAACTATAAAAGATTATGAATGCAAAAGTGAGTTTGTTTACGCTTTCACGCTAAAATGGCTGAACGGATTTGGATAAAATTTGGCACATGGGTAGACCATGGATTAGGTTAGGACATAGGATTATTTTTATCCCGATATTCTTACGGGATCGAGAATTATGCCGGTGAAACCGCGGGGTACAGCTTTTTGTCTTCTAGAGTCCGCCATATTCAATTTAATGTGACGTACCTCTAACCAACGGACGATCAAGACGCTTCCAACGATACCTCATTTGTCAAATTATGATGATAGTTTAGATGTTATGAGGGAACAAATGAACAAACATACCTACATACATACATAAAAAGCATAACCCTCCGTTTTGCTTCGCCGTAGTCAGGTAACAATATCTCCCAATCAGAAATGTTCTTACCTACGAAAAATGGGCAAGAAACTCCACGGTTATTTTCATGAAAATAATTTTACAATATTATAACATAATAGAATACCCGCCATCATGAACGGTTTCCAATCGATGCACCCACATCGCCACGGCATTTTATATTCTACGTTGACAACCCTCTCTAGTGAAAGACGTTGTCATATACAGGGTGAAGGTTTGAATTGGGATTATAATAGCCATTCTAATTCTATTATTAGGACTTTTGTATGGAATTGATTTGATTTATTGTTTTAATATTTCCTTTAAGTTTGAGTTGAATAAGATCTAGATTAGCTGAAACTAATCGAACTCCTTTTGATTTTATTGAAGGCGAAATTAAATTCATTTCTGGATTTAATATTGAAAATAGAAGATTTAAATTTTTTGCAGAATATTGAAGAATTTTATTTCGAAGAATGTTATTTGTTTTACTTTGAGTAACGAACGAGTATACGAAACTACCATTTTTTGGAAGGAGCATCTAGAATCAATTCTATGTATTTTCAAGTAAATTTTGACATTTTGGAAATTTTTACTTTTTACTTTTACTTTTTCCAGTGAGAGGTAGAAAAATAATGGTATTAGAAACCACAAAACTGAATTTGCAAGTTTTGGATAATAAAGGTTTTTCGCAATTTTACTTAAGACGTGATAAAACCAAGATTTTGTTCGTTATTAATAACGTGGTGCATTTTTGCGCAAAATATACAAATAGGTAGTATTTTTATTACCCTTTAAAAATCCTCTTACGTTTTAAGTCTCCAGCTTTATTTCAACGACAAAACTATGCTTTGTATCTGTATATGCGTATAGTTAGTTATTTAATTTAGTATCTACTGTAAAAATAGTAGAAAGTATACCTCCTGTGAGCGCCTCTGTGTGTACCTTCGTGTGTGTGTCCCAAAATCAATATTTTTCTTTCTTTATTTTTTTTTATACAAAAATATTCTCCTTTTTTTAGCCTGCGCTGTCCCACTCCTAGGCAAAGGCCAGCTCTATAACGAATTATTTATAAAAATGGTAACTTATTGCCTCTATTCCAGGAAAACATTGATGACTAACATTCATTAATGGTAGCGTACGTATGTAAATAAATAATAATAATAAATAAAATAACGAATAAGAAAAGAAAATACTATCTCTTAGCTTCCAAACTGATTTTCTATTAGAAACCTCAGCCTGTACAGCTCTAGGTAGAATTCTCACCACACAAGCAGTTAATATCGCTTCGATATTGGACGGGGATTCCTTATCCGTTGTGTGGTAGAAATGAGGGAAAGTTGAACTCCATCTCTGAATGTGTGGTTTTAGGTGCTGTTATTGAATAACTATCGGTCATTCCAATTTTTACTTAATAGAAGATTGTTTGCCTAGGGAGCAAACAACTATTTTAAGGGCGAGAGTGTTTCTTTGAATCCAGAGCGGAGCGAAGGGTTCTAGAGTCCTGAAAGTGGAATCCTGAGCGCAACAAGAGATTCAAAGTAAGGTAGTCGAGCTTAAAACGGTGTTGCTCCCGAGGTGGGCACTATACTTTTTTATCACCCTCTATGAGAAAATAAGGTAGTGCAACTTATCAAAAAGAATATAGTTCGTTTATTTATTTAATTCTCAATACTTGAGGAAGACACACTATTTTTTTAATAAAACTAAGTAAATTCCGAATTTGAGTAAACAATTAAGAACGAAGACGGAATGCATTTTGCGCGTTTTTTAATTTTTTTACAGACATTTTTTTTTTAATTTTGCTCGCGCGCAGTTTACTATATCATGTTATTTGATGATTAGAACTTTTACTAACAATATCCACATTCCAAATTCAAATAAGCTTTAGTATCTAGGAATTAAAGAGCTATTTTAGTCCCTTCCCGTTTAAGAAGAATAAACTAGATCTTTTTGAATAGATGTCATAAAAAAATAGTTCAGTAATATCGTAATAATGAATGTGTATGAAGGGCTCGTAGCCTAGTCAATTTGTGGATGGGTGATCATCATCCATTACATACCAAGACCCCTCCGTGCCTCGGAAAGCAAGTTAAACCGTTGACCCAGGCTGCCATTTGTAGATCTTTGACAGTCGTTACGGGTAGTCAGAGGCCCGAAGGTCTGACAACCAGTCTTACGAAGGGGTATCTTATTACCCAGTAACTGGACTGTGGAGGTCGAAAATACTGGTATTCAGCTGCATCTGGATTTATTGCGCTTTTTACCATAACTTAAAGAGATTATTCTAGAAGGTTTATATGTATAATACATTAATATTAAAATTATACATCGTTTCAGGTTTATTTAAACAAATCTGGATGACACATTTGACAAATCTTTTGTCAAAACTGCGCAAAGCAGGAGCGGGACGCTAACTATCTATAATGGATGAATGTTTTAATGTGACTAAGTATTTCAAATTCATAATAATATACTTTCCAAGTTTATGTTAGGCACATAGGTTCCTAGGAGCATTGCTTGATCCCACATTATGGATATGTGTTTGCTTTACGACATATTTAATGGATGCCTCGAATTACCTGGAGTTGGTAGCACAGATAACTTTTAACACTTACGGCGCACTCGTCACACTACTCGTACGATGCTACATGTGCCTCGGCTCTCGACGTTTATGACACAGATTTTCTCTCAAGTCAATATACTTAACCGTTATAAACCTACATTCCAAAAATAAATAATAAAAACCTTAAGTTTTTATTTCAATAAAAATACATTATTTTCATTAAAAATACTTAAGTAGGTAACTAAAAGTAATTTAGCTAAAATTGCAACTTTAGAATTTATTTATTTCTTAGTAGCCCTTTCGCAAGTTTTATACTTATCCTAGTTATACAGGAACACCTATTAGTAGCCAAAAAATACTGTAATACATAATATACGTTTTGTTCGTCGTGTAAGTAAAATTGGTACTTATATTAAAAGTTGATCACTGACTGCACACCGCAGCCGAGTACTCATTTATTGCAGGCAAGAGCAAAGAGAGCACTTGCTCAGCTACGCTCGCTTGGCGGGCAGAACACTCACTTAGAGACTCACGCTTGGTACATGCGCATACCAGCGAGTAATCGCTCGTCGGCGTCGCGTACTCGCTGCTCGTTTTTAGTCGCTTTTCGATTATCGCCGGTGGTGGGACAGATGTGGCCATTGCAATAGTGAAACAAAGCGTTGGTTCACTAGAAGCATTTCACGGTGCACATAGCGTAGGAATAAACACTACACAATACCGCTGCAATGCGGTGAAGAAAAGCATTCTTAAGGAAGCCTGAGGGCTTAGATCAAGTGACGATCGAAAACGATGATGGAAAAGTCAAAAAGAAAGAAATACGTTTATTTTCGGTAAACATGACGCAAAGAAAGAATACAAATACGAAATGCAAAAATTAGGGAGAAAAAAAAAACTGTTCATAATGCTACCGTTAAGCTTATGTCAATCCTGTCGAAAGTCGAAAAACGAAACGCTTTGAAAACAGGTGCCACTTGTTTAGGCCCTCTCAGCTGTCCCAACTTCCCTATTCATCATTCTTCATTTCTTTCTTTCTTTATTTATTTATTTCTTTCTTTCTTTCTTTCTTTCTTTCTTTCTTTCTTTCTTTCTTTCTTTATTTCTTTCTTTCTCTCTTTCTTTCTTTCTTTCTTTCTTTCTTTATTTCTTTCTTTCTCTCTTTCTTTCTTTCTTTCTTTCTTTCTTTCTATACTAGTCGTTACTACACAGTGGGGGGCTAAGATGAATGGCACAAACTAGAATAATCAATAATAATATTTTCCGTCAAATAAAGATTTCGGTTGCGCAGTAACTGATAATAACTTCCTTGATAAGGGTCACTCTTAATTATCGTCTTAGTAATTGATATCGAATGTCGATGGGTTATAAGGAATCTTCTTTGTGGTATATCGGTATTCCGAGCGTTTTACAGTAGCGTTTGAAGAATAACATAGGTAAATATATTATTAAGTAAAGTTGATTAATTCAAAATAAGATAAACTATCAACTTAAATAAATGACAGTAAATTCAAATATTGATTGTTCCCTTAATATGTAAACAAGTTGTCAATGGTCCAGAACCTGACAAGAACCCTGTAAGGGCACAGCAATTTTTACAATATTAAATGTAAAAATTATATCCATTTTAAATTCAAACCCACCACGGAATCTCGCTGTTATTATGAGCTTATCGAGGCAAATTTTGCATGTCACAATTTGTTAAAATAAAAATTTCATTGACTGTACCAACTGCCAAGAGGATCTCTTCTCCACTTCATCAAATCATCATCATCATCGTCACCAGCCTAGAGCAGTTCACTGCTGGGCATAGGCATCTTCAATTGCACGCCATTCATCTCGATTCTCGGCAACTCTCATCCAGCTGCTACCAGCCACCCTACGAAGACCTTCGCTCCACCAAGCCTGAGGGTGTCCTACCTTACGTTTGCCAATTCACAGTCTCCACTCAAGAAGACCTCTACCTTTAGGGTCATGGATTCTACGGCTAATAAAGCTGGTCCATTACCACTTCAGCTTGCTAAATTAGTGAGCTATGTCGAATTTTCGGAAAACAAATTCCGAGCAGAGCAGAGCTTCTGTAAATATTACGTTTCATTTCGTCGATTCTAATTACAAAACCGCATTATTAATTATGAAGTACCCTTATATATAACTCTGCATACCCCGTTATTTATAACAAAAGTAAATTGCTTTAAATTATTTTGTTTCGGAGGAAGGAATGACATAAATTACCCTTAGTTGAACCGTTAGCGAGATCGTGTTCTATTTTAGACTAAAATTTGCATTTACACTTAGAAGTTCGGAAAGTGGAATTATTTCCTTTCCGTATTTGATAATTATTTTGTACTGAAGCAGCGACATTTATAATGTATCTAAATGCTTCCTGATTGTACGAATGGGTATTTCAATAAATACAGGTTAATTTTAGCGACTAAATTAAGTCTTACTTTAAAGACACTTGTCCAAAATTATGCGACGCAAATTCCGCATGCTTATGAAAACTATTATAATCACGCGATGAAATTTCGGATGTGCTATTTCAAATAGGCACTAAAACGCACTTTGGAACGTCAAAATTAACAAGAAAAGTATATAAAAAAAAAATCTGTATTAGTTTCTAGTTAAAGGGTACAGTAAATCTCCTTAAAACTTTCGTCATAAGTAATGTGCTCTTAGGTGTCAAAGGCACCTAAGAACACATTACGTACTAGGATTACCCTGTATATTGTGTAATTGTCAATGGTGTAAAGCATGCTGTTTCCATTGCATAATTTCGGCAGCTGTATTGCTACACTGGGCCTGTATTTCGAAATGATAAAAACATTACGATATACATAATATAACATCACGCCTGTAATCCCCGAAGGGTTAGGCAGAAGTACCTACACCCACTCGTAATTACGGTCTTAATTTATTATTGTCAGATTTCATACAAATCTCTACTCAAATCTTGTTCTAAAACGAGATTCTTGCCTGAATATCATCCTGGAATACCGGCCATGGGTCTTTTAATAAACACCTCTTTGTCTTAGGGGGGCACAGGCAGTTTGCTGTGCAGGGCCTGCATGGAGGACGACGAGACACCAGCGCATGTGCTTCTAAACAGCCCGGTGGTCGCCACTTACAGGGCAAAGTACTTCGGTAACCCAGGTACCCTCGTTGAGATTGTCAGGAACATCAAGGCGTTGCTGGCCTTCCTTGAGGAGCTGGGGTGGATCGAATGACCAGTATTCCCACCCGTACGCAAAATACGCGCATTGACGTGGAGTTGCGGACACCAGCCCGTATTACCTACCTATCATCCTGGAATACGAGCTTTAGAATTATGTTTAAAATTACAAAAAGTGTCACAATATAGGCTCACAATAAGGCGTTACATGTCACTTTATCATCATCATTTAAGCCGGAAGACGTCCATAGGCGTCCCCAAGCACCGCCACTTCAACCACTTACTTGTACTTTATAATGAACAGCTAACCTAATTTTAAAAGTTTTGTCCAAATTAGAATCCAAGGAGGCGGCATATCGATTCCTTAAAACCTTTTTTGTCACAGAAACCCATCTTAAACAAGGATTAACTTTCCCTTCAGCTCGTAAGACTAATTGCAACAATTTCGCGAAAAAGACCCAAAAATAAAAGGAACTGATCTTCACAATGAGAACGCGAGAATTTTAATTGGATTTAGACAAAGGGTGGGTTTAATTAATCTTTAGGTTCATCTTAATATAAACAAGGTACCGGAATCTTTTTGATGTTGTTTTGCTTAAACTTGCTATTTGTTATAGCGAAGTAAGGGATTTCATTAAATGTTACGCAATTTGTGATGACAGTGATCCATTTTGGTGAAAATATATTTGAGGTGACTGCTTTAGGCTCATTGAGCGATTTCAGGGTATGGGTAGGTACGCGTCACCGACATGCTAATTAACAGTATATTATCTGTAGCTACGAGTATGTTGCTCTTGACCAGCAATGAAAGCACATAAATACATATATTTTAATTTATATCTTTCATTTAAACAATTAATTTATAAATTATAAAATTTATAATTATTTTTTATTTTTATTTTTTATTCTACAATTAATTTGAATGTATAAATAAAAACACTGTTTCGTTTTCACTTCTGATTTTAAAATTTATTATTATATTACACGCCGTTTAGATAACGTATGCCAAATGCTTAAATAATTCTATGACCTGCAAAAGACCGAAATAAAAAATAAAAAATTCTTTTGTTCAGCGGATCCAAATAAGGTAATTCAATCATCTTCTATTGCTGCTTATCTTAGTTAAGAGATAAAATCAAATTCGCTTCAAAGCGATTTATGCTGGAAAGATAAATAATAAAAGAGTAAATGCTTGAGCCTGTTATTTATTATGTAAATTTCAAGCACGTGAGTAACTAGGGTAAGAATTTGAAATATTCTATTTCAAACTTTTACCCCGAACATTTTGGTATTCTTTGAAAAACGTCATGTTGTAGGTGTTTGAGGTTTGGAGTTTTATGTATCGGTAAAATATTTTTTTTTTTATTTAAAACTAGCTGATTCGACAGACGAGACCTTGTCCTGTCCCAATATCAAAAGTTCATACAAAAATCCTGTAGAAAAAAGGTTATAGGTACAGTTTTTCCAGAATTTCAAAAAATCCAGGAAGCTGTTCCAATTTTTCTTTCTGTAAAAACCATTATAGTATAATTTTTATATCAAAACCTTTTATATTTACATTTCTGCTGAGAAAAAAATGATTAAAAAGTTTGCGTGCCATATTTTTCTTTGAATTTGAGAACCAACAGAAAGTTACCCACATTCGTAATTATAAATCCCGATAAAACTTTAGCACAAAGGAAGTCAAAACCATTTTAATTATGTCGGAATACAAAATATTTCAATACACAGGTATACATAAAACACGAGTTTACCTTCACTTAAAATTTGTAGCGTCCTAAAAAAAGAATATACCAAAAAAAAAAACGGAAGTGTATACTTAATAAAGTTTAAAAAAATCCATTTCATACCATCGTCCAATCCGTACAAGCCGCTACCATTCGCTTTCACAATTATATTGTACGTTGAACTATCAGACAAAAACTTATCCACTTTTTTACATAACAATATTACACACAATGAAAAACTGAACGCTTGTTACGCACACAAACATAATCCTTACTATAATACTGTATGAAGAATTTACGAAAGTTGCTCGACTACGTAGGCGCGCTACGACAGGAGTCTACGAGCGAACTGCCGTAGCTTTCAACCCGCTACGAAGCTACGACATCTTATGTCACCCGTCCCGCTCACACGGTATTGTTTTTCTATATCTGTCCTTGTCACTAAATACGGTATCTCAAATAAGAGTAGACTGTTTGGTGAAGGCTTGAACTAAAATCATTGTTGCCGTTTTAAACGTTAGGAATTTTTCTTTTTTTATTTCAATGTGTGTGTGACTTTAGAGTTGATTCTTATAGGTATGCGCTAGGTGTGAAAAGGGTATTTATGTAAATTGAAAATGTAAAAGGGTTCGTTTGAGGGTATTTTGGTTTTAATATATGGTTTTGTACGGATTGATGACCCGAGTTTTATCGTGCGGTTGGATTAGTCTGAAATATTCAAAAGAAAGGTGGTTTTCAGATCTTTTAAGGGAATCATTTTTTCGTTGAAAATTATCATATTTTGTGATCTCTAAATATTCGTTATAATATTTCGTTCTTTTATGAGGGTCATGTTGGGACGGCAGAATTATTTTTATTGCTGCCAGCTTGCTGAAAATGTTGGAATAGGAATTGGAAATAGGGCAATAACTTTTAGGTCTTACATTTTGGACTAAGGTTTGAAGATAAGGTTGGAAGGAAAAAGCTTGCTTGCTTTTGCTGTGTAGTTTCGATAAGAAGGCGGGAAGACGATTTTAAGGCGACAGCGGGGCCTATGTGGAGGAGGAAAACCCATGACCTGAAACTGTGGAAGAATATGGTCCATGCGACAATCTTCTGGAACTGATGTCTGAAGAAATAAGTTTTATTTTTATTTTGTATTAATTTTTTATTTCTTTTTTTTTTATTTAAAAAAAAACGTTTCCCCACACTAGGAATTTCTCCTGTAACGTGGGTGCGGGGGTGAGTGGTAACTAAGTAATAAATATGTAATAATTGTTAATAATGGCTATCATTATCATTATTATCATATTAGTGTAACGATACATAATAACTGCAATAACTCGTTGGACATCGCTTAATGAAATATTTTTTCCGCGTTGCGTCCAATGCCCGGAGAAAAAGTTAAAAACTCATTCGCTAGTAATTTCACCGGCATCCGAGTTCTATAACCAGAACACAGTAAAGTAAAGTAAAGTAAAGAAAAGTTTATTTATTTGCTATTTATTTATAAGGTATTAAAAAACACAATTGTGATCCTTATCACACAGTAATGCTATTTAGTGGCGAAAATTCCTTTACAAAAAATTCTACTACTTTTTGATAACTTACCTACTAGGTGCACCCCGCGGTTTCACTCGCATTGAGATTACTACATAAAACCCTGTATTTTTTCTAATATATGTAAAACGTGGGGGAAACCTTTGCCGAGCTGTGGAACGATAAAGGTTTTTTTTTACTACAACGGGGAAGACTTGATCTCTCACCCGATGGTAAGTGATGGTCAGGGCGAAGGTTGAAGCGAGCTTCACCCGGAATCCTCAACCAGAAAGGAACTGACTATCTTAACTCTAACTGCCGAAACACAACAATGCTGTTAACATTGTTGCTATGACGATAGGCTTAGGACTGCGGACTTAGAACACCAACCAAACCGAGCACAAAATTTTGCCCTCACTGGGAATCGAACCCGGGATCTCTGGGTCTGAGACAAGTGGTCTAACTACTAGACCACAGAGGCGGCAACGTTGATAAAAAAAGGAAAATTTGTTATCACTCGGAAAGAGCATTGCTTACATCGTTTACAGCGTCATTAGTCAGTATTTCAGGATCTGTATTTTCGTTCTATGCCACCAACTTCCGAAATTAAAGTTATTTTTCACTTTATAGTGTTTTTTTTTGTCGGTTGTTTTATTTGCAAAAAAGTTTTTTATTTTTCACTTTTTAGTTATGGTACCTATCCCAAACGAATTCATATACCTCTACTTGCGATGTGAACAACTACAGTGAAAGGAACTATTATAACATCATCATTATGCACAAAGTTGATTAAATACGTAATAATATCGAAACTAACTCAAAAATCACCCAAGCAAAGTTAATTAAAATATTTGAACCGCGCAAGCTTCTTCCACCAAATGAAAAAATAATGTTCGAAATCGCTCCACAATTGACGAATATATCGATGCACATACCTAGTTCTTTTTTGAAGTCAGTTAAAAATAATGTTTTTAATAGGATCAGCATTTTGAAAGCTTACCTTTTTACAAACAATAATATGACTAACCACTTGAATTATACTTTTTGTTTTTATAAGTGATTACCTTCGTCTATGGACATTGCCTTTGTACGTCGTTAACATTTTAGTTACGATTTTAAGCTCTATCGACATTGGCAATAACAAAGGTGTCACAGGTGCGTTACCATTTTCGATACGATTTTAACTCATAACTACAATAATCTCCTTCGACTTCTTAAGTCCATCTCGGTACATTTGTGTGCTTAAAGTATTCAATAATAATAGATTTGTCAGAATCATTCAATCAATCATAAATTACAGCTAATAATATAAATGTAAACGGAATAGGACCAGTAGTTTTGTAACATAAATCAATCTGCCTAACCTTTTCCCAACTATGTTGGGGTCGGCTTCCAGTCTAACCGTATACAGCTGAATACCAGTATTTTACATGGAGCGACTGCCTATCTGACCTCCACAACCCAGTTACTGGGTAATACAATACCCTTTGGTAAGACTGGTTGTCAGACTTTCGGGCTTCTGATGACTCGTAACGACTGTCAAAGATCCACGAAAGACAACCGGGACCAACGGCTAATGTGCTTTCCGAGGCACGGAGGAGTCTCGGTAAGTTAAGATGGTCACCCATCCACGGACCAGCCCCGGCAAGCATAGCTTAACCTGATGGATCCACACGTGCGGCTGTTATTATTAGCCACGAGATCCTTTGTAACATAGTCGATATGAAAATCAAACCGATTAAAAGTTTGTTATAGCAATAGTTTCTTTAACTCAATGTCGCGATAAATATAGCAATTTACAATTATATAGAAAAATGACCATAAACCGTCCTTGTGCTAAAACAAGCCAACGATGTTACATGCAGTCCGCTCGACCTCTGAAGGTTTTCATAAAAAAGTCAAAGTTAAAATCTTGACCGTGACACAGATACGTCACAAAGACGTAGTGTGTGCTGTCGCGACGAAGTTTTGAAGATTTGGCACTAAAGGATAAAAACAAACATTGAATATGGTCGGTGAAAGGGTGCTCTTTAGTTTATGTGTGAGTAATCTTGGCAACGTGAAATGCATTTTGGATAGAATGAGAATACTCACACACACATTCATACATAGTAGAAGGTAATAAAGCCACGCGGGAGGTCAGCGATGAGGTGGACCGATCAAATTAAATCCGCAGTTGGAGGTCATGTTAATGAATGCGCCAGACTGTCATTTAACAGAACGAGATGGAGAGAGATCGTGAGGCGAGGAAAGACTGCACCTGCGATTCGACACTGTTCATCGAGATTACGATTGCTCTGTCAAGAACGAAGCGAAGAAGAGAAGAACGAATACTGACAAATTCGTAAAGAGACAAAGACATGTTTGAGAAACAATGCGGTGAAACAATCTGGGGCCTAAGTCTACTAATTTATAAACGTTACAATGGTCTCTCAATGGTGAGTTTTTGACAGATTTGCCATACAAAAACTGTCAAAAACTCACCTCAGACTTAGGCCCCAGGTCGATGGGTCAATAGGGATTGACTCAATGATAGCTCACTTCAAACTACTTCAACTAAGTTTTCACGGCGAGATTTTTACAGAACAGTAGTGCTATTCTGTAAAAATCTCACGGTGAAAACATAGGTGAAGTAAGCTTTGAATAGTGTCAAACTCTAGTATTAGGATCGAATGACAGCTCACTTAAAGCTCACTTCACCTTGGATCGAATGACAGCTCACTTTAAGCTCACTTCACCTTAGTTTTCACGGTGAGATTTTTACAGAATCGAGTGGCAGATCGCCTGTTCTTGGGAGCTTTTACCCTTCAAGTAAAACACAACAGTGTGGTCACTGTCAGCTCTTGAACACGGTATATGTGCCGATTGCCTTTCATTAGTTTCCCCGTGAAAAGCATAACTGCAATGGGATACGGAAAACGTCCATATGAGGTAAAAACTCTTTAGAATAGGTATCGCTCCTCAAAAGTATTTCCTTTGTATTCAGTCCCCGGATCGATCAGACTTTTCTAAAATAAGTTTAATTAAAAATTGCTGAAGAAAATAAAACTGGCTAAGTGCAAATTGAAGTGCTGTGCGACTTTGTTAACAGTCTGTTCCCACGACATCGGTAAGTCTGTTTATTTCGGGATCTGATTTTATTTACAAAGACTGTTTAGTAAATTTTCCAGATATTTCGGTATTTCTGTGAACAGAACTGGAGAATTTTATTCGAATAAGAATAAATGCGACGGTTATTATTTGTGAAAATAATTTATTTATTTTAATAAAATAATAATAAATGGTTTAAATTAGGTACCTACGTAATCAATGAAATTAATTATTTGTAGCATGCGTTTGCGTTTACCGTTACTTAATTTTTTTTATAGTATAACATGTACTTACATTTTTCGGTTATTTTAACCAACTCTAAAAAAAGAGGAGGTTATGAATTCGGTGATTTCTCCGTGATTACTGGACTGATTTAAGTGATTTACCACAACTAAAAAGTGAAAAATAAAAATACTTTTTATGCAAAAACACAACAAGGTGAAAGATATGTTTAATTTCAAAGCTCGAAAGTAGGAGAAAAAATGGGTGCTAAAAACATTGCACTAATCTTTTAAAAAGAATGTACACGGGTAGGTACATCAATTTCCTTTACAGATTATGTTTTATACCACAAGGCAATTACTGATTTCTATAGCCTGGAAATTGAACGCGGTTTTCCGTTCCAAGCTAATCTAAAGACGGTCTTTATATTAATTCTTAAAAAAAAAAGATGATTAGTATTTTATACTTTTACATTTAATAAGAATGATAATAATTTCTGTACATGTTAAAATTAAAATAACCCCCGACACAATTCCAGGTGATGCTGCCGTATCGGTTCAAGGTTACTATGTTCTTCTAATAATAATGATGTAACAGAATACTAAATTTAGAATCGATCAGACCTGTGGAAGATGCGCACATCCATTCATCAACTAGAAAGAGCTGATAATCTTCAAACGGCTGAACCGATTGTCTTGAATTGTAGCTAAGAACACTCTCGATCAAGACACCTTTCAAACAAAAAAATAATAATCAAAATCGATACACACGTTACACTTATTATAACACCCCTCTTTTTCCGTCGCGGGTTAATTAAAAATTGGTTCTAGCAAATCTTTTACACGTAAAATATGTCCTGCATGGATTGAATATCTACGCGCTTGACTGGTAATTATCTTGTACAAGGAAATTTTGACTTTTTGGTTTGATTATGAAGGTATGTATGTATGTAAGTATGTATGTATGTTCATCTGTTCCTTCATAACTTCTAAACTACACATAATAATTTGACAAATGAATTTGGAAGCGTCTTGATCGTCCGCTGGTTATAGGCTATAGTGACGTCACATTAAATGAAATGAATGAATATGGCGCCCTTGTTGGGTATCAAATGAATGGTTTTAATTAGCACATTTGTAATACTTATAGGTATATTATAACCCCAAAATAATTGAATAAAAATAAAAATTATACCCACCTACGACACGACAAGTAATCTCTTCGATTTATACCCTAACATGTGTGACTCCGGATTTTTATTAATTTGTCTGTATGTGATGTCTTGTTATAAACACCTTTTTAATTGACTTTTTTGTCATAATTGCGTTTTAGTTTTTATAACTTTTATTGTTTAGCATTTAATTTTACCGCAATATTTTTGATTATCCCTTACAGAAACAACGAAAAACTATAAATAAAGCGTGTCGATATTCCAATATCCTATGCGTTGTGAGCGTTAGGATTATATGAAAATCCTCCTGTCTCACAATATAACCTTTGACTCGAAGGAGTTAGGTAATATTATTCATGTCGCTTGAGCTACCTCCACTGGAGACACACGGGCTTATACGAAGGCCAACGTCACATATTTTATTATCTTATGTTATATTAGCTTATGCCCGTGGCTTTGCCCGCGTGGACATTGGAAATAATATCCTACCGGAACGTACTACTGAGATAAAATGTATCTTATGATCCCAGGTCATGTTCTTGTGCCAAATTTGATCGAAATCCGGTCAGCCGTTAAAGCGTGAAAAGGTAACAGACAGATAGACAGAGTTACTTTTGCATTTAGAATATTATGGATTCACACAATTTGAGTAGAAACGCGAGGACTACACCCCAGCAGGACATTCACCGACCTCTTTGGCATGTCCTTCAAAACGGTCAGGTGCGTAGTTCTCGCAACGAACAATAAAATCGTAGCAGGGGTCGTTATTTATTTATTTATAGGTATAATACTTTATTGTACACCAGAAAATAAACAACAACAAAAAAAAACAACATACAATAGTCGGCCTCGCTTTTTTTGCGATCTCTTCCAGTCAACCTTGGAATGGACAGTGGTCCCCTAATAGTGGGCCTATAGTTTCAGTCGACGCTCGCTGTCCACTGCAGACAAAAAGCGACCCTTTCCCATGCACACTGGCGTGACTTGTCGCGCAACGCGACACCGGTAATTGTTCTACCGTGAAGTTTTCTTAGAAATTGTTTTATGAAAGTCGCGTCGCACTGTAGCGTCGCGCTGTCGCGTCGCGCTGCCGCGTCGCGCTGTCGCGTCACGCTGTCGAGTCGCGATGCCGCGTCGCGCCTGTTTGTAGGGGCCTTGGCTCGTTTCGGAAGGTTCTCGTTACCTAACTGGTTTCGGAATCAAACGGAGGCCATCAATGAGCTCATCCTGCAGCGAGGTTGCTACTCGCTAATCTCTAACTAATTTAACAACAAACTATGTAACATTAATTAAAAACAAATAAATTCATTCTAAAAACAAGAACACCTAACTATGTTACCATTGATTAATTAAAAACCTTCCAAACTGAATATGTAACCATGTAAACAAAACTCGACCAACAACATCTACCTAACAACTTCTGTCGACCTGGTACTAACAGACATACACAAACTAATTAGTACTGGATTAATAATGACCCGAGGCGCCAAATTCCCGATAATTCGTAATTGAAACTAATTTAATACGATCAACACTGTAATTGATCAATTAGAAAACGTGTTAGCTGTGCGGAAGCTTCATTGGGTGGAAGATTCTCCCCAACTGGAGTTCTATCTCAATGTAATTATGTAGCTACAAGTTGTAAGCCCAATGGGATGTGCCAGAAACATCTGCAATCGGCATTTTGTTTTGTTTGTTGTCATTTACCATTGAGGAGCTCGTTGCTAAGTAATAACAGCCGCACGGGTCGATCCATCAGGTTAAGCTATGCTTCCCGGGGTTTGTCCGTGGATGGGTGACCATCTTAACATACCGAGACTCCTCCGTGCCTCCGTCATTCGTAAATCTTTGACAGTCAACAAGTCTGATAACCTACGATAGAAAGGGGTGTCGTATTACCCAACTGGGTTTTGGAGTTCAGATAGGCAGTCACTCCATGTAAAAGTATTACACAGTATTCAGCTGCATCCGGTTAGACTGGAAGCCGCCCGTAAGATAGTTGAGAAAAGGTTAGGCAGATTGATTGTTGTCATTTGCCAGTGTCGCAACGCATACAGTGCGATTTGTAGCACTGAATTTTGCAGTCTTAGTTTCAATACCAATAGAGTTCAAAATGGCGACTGAGCAGTACTACCTATCACATGTCTGCAAAATTAAGTGCTCAAGTTACATAAATAAAATGTACACACTGTAGTAATTGCGCAACGCATATTGTCTTTGGTTTGTTCTAGTAGGCCATTACATTTTGACATGAACAACTATGTCAAACTTTTAACTTGTAAGGATTTGAATACGAGAGTTTTGCTTCCATCTTTCTATTGGTTTTCATTAATTTTAACACGTTTATTTTACACTTCGCTTTTAAAATTAAATTTTAATCGCCATCGTACATTTATTTACATCAGAAATGATATATAAAAGAACTGGGTCTAAGATTATGCTAGGTTATCAGAGTTTGAAACATTTTCGATGTTTGAATCTACTTGTACCTCCTTGTCTCGTAGAATCCGAAAACTTCTTAAGCTTTGCTTTACTGTTTTGTGTAAATTTCAAAGCCAGAATACATGTGTACATGACACATACACACAAACCACTCTGTAAAAGGGAAAGCCAGCTGTTGGTGTATAATTAACATAGCAGTAGAAATTAAAACTTTGAATAGTAACTTTTCCTTCATTTTCCCATTTACTACTTTAGCATTCGGCATTCAAAAGCCCGTTCAACTTTTTCAGCCAAAAGGATCCCTAAGCATTGGTTTTTATTCAGCATCCATCGGGCTCCTATTCAGTCAAAAGTTTCTTTACTTCTATGAATAAACATTTCATAAACATTTGAGATAAAATCTAAGGATTTGATATGAAAGTCGGAAGGTTCGATGTCAAAAAAAAGTTTGATATAAATGTAAAGGATATTTATAAGCCCACATTCAAACTCAAACTCAAACTCAAAGCATTTACTTCAAATAAACCAATTACAGGCACTTTTGAATAAATTGTCAAGCGGTCGGTCAGTCAGAAAGAGCTAGTTGCCCATTCCAAAGCGTAGCAGGTTCCTATGTAGAAGAACGGGCAAGAAACTCCACGGACACTTTTAAATCAAAATATGTTACAAAATATTTGTTACATCATTCATTTTGAAATAATACATGTGAGAACAATGTAGAAAGACGTGCACGTTAAAAGCGTCCGTAATAAAAATATAGAAACAATTCAAAAATTTAAATAAGCCGTGGCAGCTAAGAGCATTATTCAAGCTATTGCCTTTAGTCCATGTGTACTTACTACACCCATGATGAAGACTGTCCTATTGAAGGGAAAAGGTTTCTACCATATTGCGCCTGAGTAATTTTGAGGCCACAAGTTGCCGCGTCGTATTCAAGAACTGTGGTTTATAGTCATGATAAAAACATACCAAAAATTTATCGATTTTCCAAAAAAACGTCTGTAGTCTGACTTACAGCCAGTCTATTCCATAATTTATGGATTTAAATTATAAGCTTCTAAAAATTTTAATAAAATTGGATGCTCCTTTGTCACATAAATCAGTTTCAATTCAGTTATTTAAATACTTTGTCATGAAATACAATTTATTTAGCGGATAACTTAAATTATGATGACGTGCATCATCATGGGTCCGAGAGGGGTTTACATAATATAATATACATATATATAATCAGCCTGTATTGTCCCACAGCAGGGCAAAGGCCTCCCTTTCCTTTTTCCACTCACCTCGATCCAGAGCCAATACGGAGCAATCCCTCCTATAAACGTCAAGTTCGTCCCGCCATCTACGCCCGGGTCTACCTCGATGCCTGTCCAACGGGACCAGGAACCCATGTTGTGGTGGTCTTAGCCTACAATGCATCCGACATGCGGCAAACATGTCCGGCCCAGTCCCATTTGAGCTTGGCTGCTTTTTGGGCGACGCACGTCTACGATTTGCGTCTTAGAGCGCAGTATCGTGTTCGAGAGGGGCTTACGATTACCAAAGTTCCGAAGGCTTTAATACCAAATTAAAGTGGATCTTTAGTAATCATATGCATAATCTACCTATAATGTGCCCACTGGTGGGACTCGGGACTCCTCTCGTTGAGATCCTTCCGTTGATAAGCAAAATTATTTTCTGAATTAATTTCAAATAAATACACTACCTGTGGCCATTACATGGCCTCGTAATCAGCTGGTCTCGGCAACCTACAGGAAAGTATGAGTTTAGAACATAATTTATTTTATTTTATCATGACTAAACCAAACATTTGTGAAATTTCGCCAGGTCAATTTTCAGATTAGTTAGCGTTTAATTTGACCCAAAGGGCTCATGGTTAAATGATAATAGTCGCACGTGCCGAGCAAAGGGTTAAGCTACGCTTGCCGCGGTCGGTTCGAGGATAGGTGAGTCCATCTATTACAGTATACAGCGACCCCTCCGTGCTTCAGAAAGCACGTTAAGCCGTTGGTCCCGGCTCTCATTCGGGAATCTTTTACAGTCGTTACGAGTAGTCAGAAGCCCTAAAATTCTAGCAACCAGGCTTACCAAGGCGTGTCATGATAACCGGGTTGTCAGATAAGGAAGTCGCTCCATGTAAAATATTGGTTGGTTGCATCGGGTTAGACTGAGCCAATACGAATATTAAAAAAAAAAAAAAAAATATATATATATATATAGGTGGGAAAAGGCTAGGCAGATCTTTAAGGGTTAATTTGACCCAACAAAATTGTTTGCTATGTTACGGTACCGTGTGTCTCGCCTCTCGTCCACAGCCATGTCACTAAGATTTGCATTTTTTATTAAAACACTAAAGTGTTTGATGAAGCCCGCACTGCAGTGTTAACGAGAAATACCAAGAATTTGTTTGTAAAATAACACCATCAGATTTAAAACAGTCGCCCATTATTTTTGATAATCATTTCATTTCTTACAGAAACCTTTTCTTTGTGAAATTAGAGGAGATATTATTCTTTTGAGTTGGCGTTGTTTTTAGGGTTCGGAACTTTAAAAGGGCAATGGGCAACTTTGTAAGGTAGGACTATCGTGTCCGTCCGTCCGTTCGCCTATCACAAAAGTTCTCCTCAAAAACTATGTTACGCGCTACTTGTTACTACGGGATTTCACCAATGAAACTGAACGCGATCAGCATATGTTAAATGCGTTTAGGAGCTGTCAGTGTCAATATTTCCATAGCAGTGATGACACTGACAGCTCTTGAACGCGGTCTAGATGGGCTGATCGCGTTCAGTTTTATTGGTGAAATTCGTACTAAGACATGTGAGATCTACCAACCGGCACTGGGCCCGCGTGGTAGATGTCCACTCGCTCTCGTAGGAGGCCTCTGTCCCAGCAGTGGGGAGCAATACAGACTGATTATGTTATACTTATATGCTATGTTATGCAGGAATTAGAAGTTCGGGATAAGTAATGGTAAGTCTTGAATTCTTGATGACTTACAAATATCAACCATCAAAAATTAGGGAAAATATAATTAAAATGGAGGGTCATTCCAAAAGGACGAAGGTCTTAGGAAAATATCGTTTTATTTACGGCTCGTGCAGACGGGCGCGATATCGCGGGCGTGACAAGCCGCACGACCCTTGTCGCGCCCGCGATAACGCGCCAGTCTGCACGCGCATTTACATCTTTTTTCAAACAGCTCCCACCTACTTTAAAGAATTCAATGTTTTCTGACTCGCTCATGTCTATTTTTTTAAATAATTTTAGAAATTAGAAGTTTTTCGGTTATTTCTAAGTATTTACATATTTTTTGAGTCTTCTGTATAAGTTTAACGAGTCCTCGTTCAAGAATAATAATGTTTAGGAATAAATAAGTATAACTTTGTTAAGAAAACACAAAATTCGTTTGACTTTTTGCATGATTTGGTGTTTTAAGTTTTTTTTTTTAATTCGACAACCCACAGTTTCATTGTATTTTTTTGGGAGCCAATGGTCAAAATCGTTCCTTTTCTGTTTGAGAAGAGCTTTTTTGACTGCTGTTGAACAACTACGTCAGTACCTACATAAGGCAAGACTTATGCTCACAGAAAGGGTAGGCACAGAGTATGTTACACCTAAATATCAAATGTTCTGTATTCAGGTCCTATGTAATAGGGGGCGAGCCGCATCCTCTGCCTAACCCTTCGGGGAACACAGGTGTGATGTTATGTACTTACCTAATAGTGAAGTTATTCTCCAAACAGAGTAACAATCAAATTATGATGTGGCATAAAAATCGTAGAAAAATAACTTGCGTATTACGAATTCGTTTTCGTGTTAGTGATATATCTATTCATTATGCTTATAGGTTTTCTTTCATACATTATAATAATAGGTAAGGGTGATTCGGTGTTCTTTGCGTGTCACGCCAATTTATCGCATTTGTGTTGTTGATTAGTACAAAAATAATCTCATAATAATCAAACTTTTTTTTTCCTTTAAAATTAACTATCATTATTTACTTATTAATATATAAACTTAATGATAATGATAATGATAATGTATTTATTTCCAAGTATATGGTATTTTGAGATCTTACACTAATAATGTTCCACATATACTACCATTGCTGGCGTAGAAATATAAAAAAAAATATAAAAGTTAAGCACATTCAAATCATCACTAAATTAATTAAAATGTCATAAAGTAAAATAAAAATTAATTTGTTATGTCCAAAATACAAGTTCTAAAGTCAAAGTAATACAGTGATATTAAGATTAATTGTAATGTCAGAAAATATAATTAAAATGTCAAAATAAACAATGTTATGTCCAAAATATAAGCTCTATAGTAAAGTAATAAGTAATTATAGATATTATGCCAAAATACTAATAACATAGAATATTCATTACAATTTCAAAAATTATGATTTAAAAATTCATTAACTGAATAAAAGCACATCTCTAATAGCCAAACAAACATTTTACATTTAAATTTATCTATTGGTAACATTCTGAACGCAGATGGTAATTTATTATAAATTTTGATCGTCATACAACTTGCATTTCTACTATAGAGATGCAGTCTGTGAGGAGGAACTAACAGTTTACCTTTATAGGTATGAGGAACGGGTTTAAAGTTCACTCATAGGTACTCTATGGAAAAGGGAGGATCCTCCGACCAGACGGGTGTTGTGTCTGGCGGGCAACTGCCCAAGGATTGATGTCGGATAGTCTTACATAATTATTTTAATCGCGCGGTAAACTCTAATAGCGCGATGCAGAATTTTGTGACATCAGGTCTTTGATGCGTGGTTCGCATGTGGCGTTGTTGATACCACATACCTAAACTGGACTTTTTGAATTCAAATATTTCTTAGTCCGTTCCCATGTTTTATACTTATCCTAGTTATACAGGGAAACCTTTTATTCGAAAAGAATAAAGAGACTTTTCTATGCCTGAATTTACGCTAGAAAAGTCGTTGTAAGGACACCAAAACTCTTGATACGCAAGTCATTGTACCTCCATTCTTTAACGGCACATAATCTACCTACATGAAGCAAATAGCGAGTGACAGACGGACAGCCGAATGATAAGGGTAGTACATTGTACGGTGCGGATTCCGAAGTGCTTTACTATTGGATATGTAGTATCACAGAGTAAGAAATCCGCACAGAAGCGACACACATGCACAGTCAAGAAAATTAATAGTTTACCGTGTGTTTGTGAGCCATTTCACATGAATGCCATTGATTGACAACAGCTGTTGTGATTTGTTATGAATTTAATGCCACTATCTCTTGATGTAGTCAATTAGCTGCGAACATTTACAATCGAAATATTAACCTCTGCCAAAAAATAATAACTATTTACTACTTCAAAATGCGACACTCACTCAGTAGGCAAGGGCCCTTTGTATTATAACTGACAGTGTAAAATAGATTTTTCGAAAAATTACATAATTGTCACATTACATAGGTACTTGCTGTTTAATAAAGCAGAAAGCGATGAAAAAGCTTACAAAATTGTCAGATTGCCGGGTTGTCGCCTGTCACCTGTTGGTTTTATGAAATAGGCGCCGGGTAGTACTACAACGTTAATTAGCTAGGTTCAGCCATCAGCTAGGCCAAGTTCAATAACTCAGCCTCAGCTTAGTTTGTCCATAATCAAGCATTAACATTTTTATACTTTCGCCTTCCGCGGCATACTTACCACAGAGCTTTTCGTGGTGTACTCTAAGATGCCCCTTATAGAGTGCTAAGGGTATGAAACTAAGATTCAATATCATTTCCGCATACGAAAATCCTCTGATATGTCATTTTTGACGTTCGAAAAGTGCTGATTCTCAGCCTAGTTTGAATATAAATGACTTTTGATTTTGATTTTTTTATTGCCACGCCGTGCCACTGGTGAGCGCGAACAAATCTTACGCCCGAAAACAGTAGAACGCATTCGGTGTGAGACCTTTCGCCTCTATACATTTTTATTCCGTGGCAGTTTGAAGATTTGGTCTGAGGTATTGGAAATAAGGGTTGATGTGTGATGGGTGATGAGGAAGAGTAAGGATAGGTGTATTGTCAAAGGATTTTAGCATACTGGGAATTGATGAAAGTATTGGTACGGTCCGCTAGACGGAACATCGTGTTACGTATAATCAATTAACAGTAGGTAACTGAATTGATTGTCGTACGACCTATAGAAAATCGCAGATAGGACCTGGATGAGACTTAAACAGACAAGGGAAGCATGGCACAAAAGGGAGGATTTACATGAAGCGCCTGCCTGTCTGACCTCCACTACCCAGTAACTGGGTAACACAATTGTCAGACTTTCAAAGAGTAAGGACTGTCAAAGATCCACGAATGACAGCCGGGACCAACGGCTTAATACTTTCCGAGGCACGGAGGAATCTCGGTATGTAAAGATGGTCGCCCATCCTTGGACCAACCTCGGCAAGCGTAGCTTAACCTGATGGATCGAGCCGTGCAGCTGTTATTACTTAGCCACGAGCTCCTCTCTGAAATATCTAAAATATCTATGAATATCTATCTAAATTAACATAATAATAAAATTATACTGCTCGAACCCACGTTAAAACAAATGAAATCTGCCAAGAGCCTTAAGTCCATTTATGTAACGACGTCCAAAGTGAATTCAGCTGAATCCCTATTTTGTCTGCTTCAACTATTTCAAAAAACCTTAAATCTTTTAGAATTTAAAAGCGATGATGATTCAATTAAAAAGTTATGGACTTACAAAACGTTTCTTGATTTAAGCTGAAAGTTTAAAGTAAGCTGAAAGTTTAAAGTAAGCGAAATTATTATTTTTCTTCCGAAACTCTACTTTTTTTAGAACAGATTGAAATTTTGTGGAAAAGAAAAATGTTTTTTATTGGCAACAATTTATGGTTTGTTTTGTATAGTTTTTACCGTCATGCTACTTCCACGTTTAAACAATGTTTATAGTTCCGTACCTCAAAAGAAAAAAAACGGAAACCGTATAGGATCACTTCGTTGTCCATCCATCCGTCCAAGTCTATCAAGACCCCTTTTCTCAGGAACTGGAATTTATAATTAATTTCCTTTGTTTAAATTTGCGCGCATTATTTGATAAAAGTACCTACTATACAAGTCTTAGCTGCAACCAGGCATTGATGGACTCACGTGTGTGTGAGTCGGCTTCACCTCGGCCAACATTTTCGCGATCGTCCATCAATGCCCGATTTGCAGGCCGCGACTGTAATGTAGGTACTATAATACAAAAAAAAAGAAAGGTATTTTTTTAATTAAATAAAAGCTTGCACTAAATTTAAATAAAATCTTTGATAAGTTACCATCTTGGTTCCCATGTGTAAAAAGTACGTTCCATTTTTAAATAACACGACAGATATGAGTTTTCATAGTAATTTATTCGGTCGCTAAACACGACCGATATGGATTTTCATACAAACATTGCCGGCCGTGCGCTCATATGTATTCGACCAGGACAGCAATTTAGATTTATCTCGAAGAAGGTTGTCAAAATAATGAATGAATTGCCATGGACTTTTGAGAAAAAACAATTAGGAGTCAACTAGAAGAGCTGTCAAATGGTCATGATGTAGAAACGTAAAACGATTCCATGAATAATCATTAATTTAATGCCTCAGATATATTTCAATGAATTACCTCTCCCACAGTACTTATTACTGCCTCCTATTAATGCCACAACTTTTTTCATCAGAGTAAGTAACCTTATTAAGGGGCTATAAATTCAAACTGACAATTTCTTAAATGAAATACGAATAATGTATTCGAATTTCATTTAAGTCTGCTGAGCCGACAGCAAAGAAATTCGTACAAAACCGTTAAACAAAACTTTAGATTTACGAGTCATTTCACAATGAAAACAGACTAGACGCTATTGTTTTTAGTTCACACCTTGCATTAGGATCGTGCTTCAATGATGGCGGGTAACAAGATGCTCAACAATTTGATATGAAACATTTGCAACTAGCTTGGGCAACTAGCTTCATATTTTCTGATTGACCGACTCCTAGACAATTCAAAAGTGCCTGTAAATAATTTAATTGAAATAAATGCTTTGAGTTTAAGTTTGAAACGCCCTTACAGGGTGCACGTCTTAATACTGTGACATGAAATTTGTGTTTTACATGTCAGCAAATAAATAAATAAATTACCAAAATTAATTATGCATCCTACTATCTCATTGCGTAACACATTTTCGTAAACGATTAGGACTAATCTGTTTAATTTTGTCAGTTCAACAACATTCATTGCGTTATTTACGTTGTAGAGCAGTTTTTTTTTTTGAACATATGAAGCAATGGATTAGCAATCTCGTTTCAAAACGATTCAGATTGTGATTGATCTTGTATTACGCAAATAGGGTGCTGATCAATTTTTTGGCATCTTGAATCACATTCACACACAATCACAGTTTTTATATTAGTATAAAAGATTTGTCAAAATAAATTATTACTTACCTGACTCACGAGTTTGTAGGTCGTGAGTTCGCTTTACTTTGTGTAAAAATATCCTCACCACTGTTATCAAAATGCTGAAGGAAAACATCGTGAGGAACCTGCACTGGGCCCGCGTGGTAGATTGCACCCCAGAGTGGCCTGTGTTCTAGCAGAAGGAACATTATAGGCTGATTATGCTGAAAAAACTAGCACCGATTTATTCTGTGAAAAACTCACCGTGAAAACTTAGGTGAAGTGAGCTTGAAGTGAGCTGTCAATAGTGTCAATTCCTAGGATCAGGTGGAATGACAGCTCACTCCGGTGTTTTTTTTTTACAGAATACACCTTCTTTTGGTTTTGTCTCTATAAAACGGCATTTTTTCATCTTTTTCGCTTGCAGTAAGGCAAGACCTATTATGTTCATCAGAGCGAAGGAGTACCTATTATTATTGTCTGCACGATGTCTGTCGGACTTAAGTTTACAGTTTCGTCAAAGCATCACATATTACGTACTTACAAAATTGTCAGATTGTCATTGACGTTCCAAAAATAATCTGCCTAGCCTTTTCCAAATATCGGGTCTAACTAACTATGGGTCGATTTCCAGTTTAATAGGATGCAGCTGAATACCAGTATTTTACATTAAGCGACTGCCTATCTGACCAACCCAGCCTCAACAACCCAGTAACTGGGTAATACGATACCCCTTGGTAAGACTGGTTGTCAGACTTTCGGGCTTCTGACGTTCCGTAACGACTGTCAAAGATCCTCGAATGACAGCCGGGACCAACGCCTTAACATGCCATCCTTGGACTACCCCGGCAAGCGTAGTTTAACCTGATCGACCCGTTCGGCTGTTATTACTTAGCCAAGAGCTCCTCATTTTACACTAATTATCAAAATAAAAATAATAATATTTTAAAACTAGATGAGGTCGGTGATTCATAAGATCATCTCTGGGAAGAGCCACCCAAACAAACCCATAGATCTCTTTTAAACTTCAGACATTATCTGAATCATCATGAATTCATCCACTAGCAGCTAGCCGAGTACATGTTTGGGTACAGCATTATAAACTTTCATTATACTCCGTAAAGTACTAGGCTAACATGAAATGAAACAGGTGAAATACCAGGCATGAAGTACCAGGAAAGCATAACATGAAACAGTTTGAATGCACGGACTGTTGAATCACCTAGCATTGTTCGCAGAAATCTCATTTATGTTCATTGGACCTTGTTAAATGTGATCCATATGGCATTTAAAGCTACGAAAATACTAGGTATTTGCTACTATTTAGTTGATTGTTGCTGAAATCTTAACCTTTCCTAGTAATTACAGACAGTTAAAATTCCATTGTGTCTCGTGTGGATCCACGTTCACGGCACACCAAAGGTTATAGGTACTTACATATTTTATGTACAGGGAAAACTATTAATTGAGGAAATTGACATAGTAGGTAGATCATCATTCTGCCTAGCGTTTTCCCAATCATGTTGGGGTCGGCTTCCAGTCTAGCCGGATGCAGCTGAATGCCAGTATTTTACATGGAGCGACTGCCTATCTGACCTCCACAACCCAGTAACTGGGTAATACGATACCCCTTGGTAAGACTGGTTGTCAGACTTTCGGGCTTCTGACGACTCGTAACGACTGTCAAAGATCCACGAATGACAGCCGGGACCAACGGCTTAACGTGCTTTCCGAAGCACGGAGGAGTATAGTAGGAGGATCGTAGGTAGATACCTATGTCAATTATTTACAACAAATTATGTTATTATAACAAGCTTTTATAAGTTAACTAGCTTCTACTTTTTCTTACGCGTGAAATTTCTTGTTCCCTCAACGCACCCCGTTGGCATCGCATCGCCTGTCCGCGCTATTCGTTCGTTTTCGCTGTGCGTTCTTTCTTACTTTTTTTTTCTTTTTGCTGGGCTCCTATGACTCATGGCGTGATGTTAAATAGCCTATAGCTTTCCTCAATAATTGGACTATCAAAATGCAAAAAAGTTTTTCAAATCCGACTGGTAGTTTAGTAGATAAACGCGTTCAAACAAACAAAAAAACAAACCCTTCAATCAACTTGTATATTGCAATTTTAAATTCATACCTGTCACTCATTGTACCAGGGGACCATGAAACAGTAGAACTTAACGAGATACTCAAACAATGTAGGCGCGCTGACGATTGTTTGTCCTATGCACACACTGCTTGGAGATTCGTGAACTTTGCTTGGAGTCCAAAACTCCGGGATCAGTACAAATATACCTGTGTAAGCTATAGACATATTTGCCTACTACGGATGTAATGGAAGTGGTTGAATATCATGAAGAACAAAAAAAGATAACTGATGTTTTTAAAAACTATTATCAAAAGATGGGAAATCGTGGAAAAAAATGTCGTCCAACTGTTTGCCCCAAAATCCCTTCCCCGCTCAGTGTCAGCCATGTTGTCACTGCATACGCTCGTCAGCTATTATCGCTAAGTAATTATTTCGTATCATTTCCAGCAAAATAGGTAAGTAATTAAAATATTTCAAAAATAATATTTTTCTTTTCGCCGTTTTGTGGTTGACGTCAACATTGATGGGTGTGTTGCCAGTTTATGAAATCAAAACTCCATAAAATCTTTACCAACAGCGCCCCCTATTAATGTCATGCAGCCGCCAAAAGATCCTTATATCACTCTTTAACTTTGTACATTCCCAACCTGTTACAGAATACTTATTCTAAAGAAACATAAAATAAACGTTAAGTAAAAACAAAATGGAGCAAGTATAAAAAAGTTTTTGTTCATTATTAAAATGGATGGTGAATGGAACATTTTTGCGTTTGTTTTGACCTCTGTAAAGTAAGTTTTTCAATTAAGATCACAATGGTTGACTGAACACACTGTAATCCACTTACCAGACTTACAGAGTGCTCATGTTTGTTAGGTACGTGAAGTTTTCAGATTTATTCGTTTTAGTCCAGCCGATCTATTCTGTAAAAAACTCACCGTGTAGATTTAGGTGAAGTGAGCGTGATGTGACCGTCATTCCACAGGGATTGACACAATTTGACAGCTCACTTCACCTTGTTTTCACGGTGAGATGTTTACAGAATAGACCGTCTGGTATAGAATGTACTAAAAACCGCCCATTCACACTAGGAGGAATAGTAATTTTCCCTAGATCGAGTTCAAAAACGTTCTTATTTCCTTCATGCTTACGTCCACCGCCACCGTCAACGGAACTTCAACGAGAACGAGATGATGGCGCCGAAGTAGTGAAACAAACATTTACGATTTAGAAACGTCACGATCGGTTCGAATAATCTCCTTTCTCGTTGAGGGTGACTGTGGACAAACGGCATAACTGTGCGCTGACAATTTTATTAATCTATGATAATTTAAGACACGTAACAACAAAAACAATTCCAACCACGAAAAGATGAACCATAACTGAATTTATATCCTGGATTGCCTGAAAACCCCACGTAACAAAAGAACATGGTAGAACGTGAAGGTTAAAATCCTACTCCTTATTTTTGGGCCTCCTCCTTAATTGATTTTGTAGTTATCACTACAAAATTAATTTATCATCATCTCTCGCTCATAGCCTAATGTATTTGTGGTCAGCGCAACATGTATTTTTCTTCCATACTTCTTATTACTTGTCTCCTCGGCACTCACCCCCTTTCTAGCGATATCATCTTTCACACAGTCCATCCATAGTTTCTTTGGACTTCCCAACATCATTCATTCAAAGAGTGTCCGTGGAGTTTCTTGCCCGTTCTTCTCCATAGGTACCTACTACGCTTTGGAATGGGCAACTAGCTTCATATGTTCTGACTGACTGACTCCTTGACAATTCAAAAGTGCCTGTAATTGGTTTAATTGAAATAAATGCTTTGAGTTTGAGTTTCATTCTGCCTAGACTTTTCCCAATCATGTTGGGGTCGGCTTTCAGTGGAGCGACTGCCTATCTGACCTCCACAACCCAGTAACTGGGTAATACGATACCCCTTGGTAAGACTGGTTTTCAGACTTTCGGGCTTCTGACGACTCGTAACGACTGTCAAAGATCCACGAATGACAGCCGGGACCAAAGGCTTAACGACACGGCTTAACGGCTTTGTTTGTGTTGGACTTCCCAACACAAACTACAAAATTAGGTTACCATTATTTTTACATGAAACACCAACGCACTACTTTCATTTTTGAACTATTTTGCAGAATTCTCAGTATCAGTCCAGAGTCTGGCATTGTGCCCGGTTGATGGCAATAGACTCGCCCCCTATTACATGGGACTTAAACATAACTGGCGAAATGTGGGTCTACTATAGTTACACTTCTGCCCAACCCTTCGGGGAAACAAGGCGTGATGTTATGTTGTGTTACGTTGTTTGCAGAATAATGTCAGGAGTTCAGAAAAACCACATGAAGTAGAATGTACTCTTATGAGATATAATAGACTGGAGTGGTGGTAATGACTTGCAGACCACAAACCGCATTCTCATTAATTTAAAAAAGGAATTTAGATTACTACCTTAAAAAAATAAGTTATTTTAATGCGCCGGAAGGTGACCCAAATAAGACCATCAAAAGACGTTACCACGTCATAAGTTACAGCGTAGGTTTAGGCAACATTTCTCATTTTAAAAGTTCAACCTAATTAAATACTCTAATTATCACTCACATTCGCACGAATACGAGAACCCACAAGTGTAGGACGACATTTGCAAGTGATTATGCAAAATTTTCGCTGCATTCGCGTTTTTCCAAGCTGTGTCGGTTTTTTAACGGACATCAAAGCGCGCGAACTTTGATCCTTCGTGTAGTCTCTCACACATTCGCACGACCAGTTGCGCACACGTTTGCGAAGGTAGTGGTGGTAGGTTGTGTAGCGTACTTAAAACTAACTTCATCATGGATTGGAACAACACCAAGGACTTGGAGTTCAGTCTAACAGTCCAACTGCACTAATAAAATTATCTTCATTGTTCATTTCACGGATTTGCAAATTAAGCAAACCTATTTGCATATCCGCTAAGTTTGCGAATGACTGTCTGACGGCCCTTCACATGCGTGCAAACATTCGTACAACGTGCGAATGTTTGCGCGCGACCGGCGTTAGGTTAATAACCTACCCCAATTTTAGTTTGGTTAGTGAACGTGATAAATCAGTACAGCCTACCGAACAATTAAGTGTCAAATTCAGTACATTCAAATATAATTTCATATTTTGTCGTCGTTCAAGAAAGACTCGCCACTTTATACCATCGGTCCCCTATTTGCTTTCAGCACTAATGACATGTCAAAATGTCGAGAGTTTTCGTTCATTCTTGAATGAACTTCAAACGCGATAAAATTTACGTCCCATAAAGACGAGGGAACGCATCGATTTCTTACAGAGTTTTTGAACTCATTCCTATTTTGACTTGAAAAGGAAATTGTTGGTTCCTCATGTATTTGTTGCCATTTCACTTTTTGAATCATTATAATCATCTGCCTTGCCTTCCCATCCTTATTAGGGTTTCGTACCTCAAAAGGAAGAACCCTTATAGGATCACTCGTGTGTCTGTCTGTCCGTCTGTCACAGTCAATTTTCTTCGAATCTACTGAACAATTTTTGTTTTTTGGTAGGTAAACACTATGAATTTCTGTGTCCCACGTGTAACGTAAATAAATGGGGGCCAATTGGAAAATTGAATGGAACGTTTTGCAAACATTTGATATATCAAATGAACTTATTGTGATATTTTTTTTTAAATAAGTAAGTTTAAAATAAAGGCGTTTATTTTAATTAAGGTAAATTTTTTTCTAAAACTTTGTAACGTAAAATTGATTCCTAGGCAACCGTACCTACTCCTCAGTAAAATCGTTATTCTTGAAGCATTTTCCCAACTATTTCTAGAACAGTTTTCAATTTCAACAGATGCGGCCAAGTATCAATATTTTAGGTACATGAATTGTCTACCATGTAACCTTTGTAACCTTATTAGTAAGGAAACGGGTATCTAAAGGTAAGTTAAGGTAAGATACCTTCGGTAAAATATATACATACCAACCTAAAATTATACTCGGCCTACGCCCGGTTTGTATAACTTACCAATCGTTAGTACAGACTCTTAAGCTTCGCGCAGATTGGCGTGACGTGACTTTGTCAATGCAATTTCTAAAAAAAACTTCATGGTAGAACAATTACCGGTGTCGCGTCGATTTAATTGTATTGAAGTAAGGACTTACCTAAATGTAATGTAATGTAAGTATGTAACATAACATTACTACAATAAATAGCAAACATTCCGTAATCAGCTCTTCCAGCGATTTAAAAATACTCATTTATTTAGGGCGGATTCGACCAAACAGGAATAAATTTTATCCGCAAAATAAGATTTACTTCAGACAGTTTTCGTATGGAGAAACTGTCAAAAATTCAAAATTTATTCCTGTTTGGGCGGATTCGACCAAACATGAATAAATTTTATCCGCAGAATAAGCCTTCTCTTCCGAGTAAATTTTGAATTTTTGACAGTTTCTCCATACGAAAACTGTCCGAGTAAATCTTATTCCGCGGATAAAATTTATTCGTGTTTGGTCAAATCCGCCCTTAAACAACTAACTTAGTATCACTACCTCAAATTATAATAAAACACCCATAAATGTATTAAAACTTCAATTGGATATACCTTAATCATAACATCACGCCTTCGTTCCTCTAAGGGTTTGGCAGAGGTGTACCTAGAGAACCCACATTTCTCCAGTTATGATTAAGTTCCATGTAACAGGGGGTGAGTTTATCTCCTTCAATGTTGCTGATGAAAAAAAAAACCCAATAATACTTTTCTAAACCTGCCAATGGAACCCAGGACCTCATGCTCAGCAGTAGCTTTTGTGACCACTAGACAATAGAGACAGTCATTATGAGTATTCGATATCTACATATTGGAACGTACAGCTATCTAATTGCGTAACACATTTTCTTAAACGATTAAAACTAATCTGTTTCATTTAGACAGTTCGAGAACATTCATTGCGTTATTTACGTTCTTGAGATTTGTTTTTCGAACTTATGAGGCAATGGATTAGCAATCTGTTTCAAAACGATTCAGATTGTGATTGATCGTGTATTACGCAATTAGGGTGCAGGTTACGTTACCACGCATGTAAGTACTCCGATCGCGATTTAGTTTCCAAACATGTAAACATTTATAAATGTTTACATGTTTGGAAACTAAATCGTATTTTAATGATAATAATTTGAATATAAAACAGTTTGCTTGTAGTAGTCGTAAGTAGTTTCTGATACATGAGAGCGATGTTTAAATACAACTGTTAGAGTTTATAACAGAGCCAAACAAAAGCTCATTATACAATGTCGCCCATGCGCATGTGACCGCCCGTAATTTTCTGAATATTCAGGAAAAAATGTCGAAAATAAACTACAAAAGGGGGGTCTATCTATAACATTTTTCATGTTATTCAATTTTTAATTTTTTAATTAGAGTTTGTAGATTTGCTTTCTATTTTTTGACACATGTCCGAAGTTTATGGGTCGATTTGGATTCTGTTTATTATTTCCAAAAGCTTATGAGTTATTTTATCAGGTTAATTACCATTTTACTAAAAACTATCGACTACGAAATAAAAAAACGGAATGGAAATCATTTTTTCGGTACAAAATTGTGTATTTATTTAAAAAAAAGTTTTTTAACAGAATACATAAACAGAATCCAAATCGACCCATAAACTTCGGAGATGTGTCAAAAAATAGAAAGCAAATCTACAAACTCTAGTCAAAAAAATAAAAATTGAATAACATGAAAAATGTTATAGATAGACTCGCCCTTTTGAAGTTTATTTTCGACATTTTTTCACGAATATTCAGAAAATTACGGGCGGTCACATGCGCATGGGCGACACGTAAATAGCTTACTTACAACATTTTAAATTTTTTATGTATAAATCAATGAAAGATATATGTAGGACGGTATAAGAAATTCACTTTACGAGCAAGTGTACTACAAGCTTCCTATTCGTATTATCTACCTACTAAATTTTACGCCGGTCTCATTAGAATTGAAGAATGAAGAATAATACCTAAAGTATTATCATAAGAAAAACAATACTTATTTAAAGTTAAGAAAATCTTACCTAATATTTAACTGCCGTCAGCAAACTTCAATCTGTAAATTGGAAATTGAAAACTTAATAATAAGTAATTTATGTATTAGGTAGGTACATTCACTCGGTTAGTAAGGATTCGCAATATGAACTAAGCTTTATGCATTCCGACCTGTTGTGACTTGCCGTTCCGTTAAATGTGACCGTAGGATAAGTCACAAAATGGAGGTCACATAATGCTACCTTCTTGTAGTTTTAAATTGTTTAAAAATTGCCCATCGTACTTAGCACTACTAACGTTTTGGTATCAAATACTACATAAAATTTGAAATTTGTCAATAATAACAATAATTAAAGAAAAGTGATTTACAATAGTAAAACTTGGTCACATACCTGAGCGAAGAAATTGAAACACTGAGCACTGCAACAATACGTCTGCACTGGTCACAAATTAGCAAGTCAATGAAAGCAAAATGGCATGTCTCGATGAAAGACGATATGTTGTGTTGCCATTTTGTGCCGAATACTTTCCACGATTAGAAGATTTTTTGCTAAAATAAGCGGTCACAATACGGAATGTTCCGGCTGGCTAATATTTTCGATTTTTGTTCATATTTATTTTTAATAGTAATTATGTAAAAAACAATATTATTGATACTTGTAACTGATCAATTCCACTTCTAAGAATTCAAATTACATTTATAAACCACTCCCAATACGCGAAAATTTTGGGAAATGAAAGATTTTCTGACCCTAGTCGGGAAGGGGACAGGTAGATTCGATGGTCTTCAATATTTTAAAAAAATCGTAAGTTTTATATTTAGTCAAATAAGAACAAAACGACAATTTATATATGTATTTAAATACATGTTGGTTTTACTTATAATGAATATATTTTGCTAGAAGCCATTTATCACATAAAAATAAATGATAAAGTCGAGGGACAAGGCAAAAACCGGGGGTACATTATTTTTTGAAATTGCTCTTATATCCGTTGGACTATTGTAATTATAGTTCTCCGGTGGACCTTAGCGTGTGTGGCTTACGTTAGGGTCGCATAAATAACATTTACACATGCTCTTTAAGTATATTTTAATTCAGGGATTATTTGGAACGCTGTACGGAACAGACCCGATTTAAATTAATTTAACCCACAAAGCTGCTTAGTAATAAGGGGTCCGTAGAGGTTTGCGCTTACCTGCACCGAATATTTTGTTTATTAATCCATAAATGAAATGTGCCAAGATTAGGATCCTAGATAGATCCTAGACCTTATTCGTTTAATTTGCCAGCGATTCAGAGGTACGAAAATCACCCTTACTGCTACGAAGTAAGCGTGCTGTCTAGTCGCGTGGAAGATATTTTTTTTTTAAATCGTTCCCCCTACTTAATATGAAAAACGTATTCACTTCTATGCGGCTATTATACCTATCACTCTTGTTTTTTTCCAAATAAAAACCTAAATATTAGGTTTTTATTTGGTACGGGTAAAAACCTAAATATTAGGTTTTTATAAAAACAAACAAACAATATTTGGATAAAAACAGAAATAAATATAATTTTATTCAAAAAAATCAAAATCAAAATATTTTATTTCACATAAACCTACATGGGCACTTATGAAACGACAGAAGCTAGGTGCTATAGGGCTATTCATTATTTACGCCCCCCCCCCCCACATAATAGGTATTGCTCTACCATCAGCAATCCTCTAGTAAAGGTACACATTAACATCGGTCATCAGGACCTTATCAAAAACACATTATAATAATGGCTTGAACACCACCATTAATACCCCCGTTGGGTCTTCTGCTTCTAATAGTTTTAACACACCTAGTACACACAATAGTTTTAATACATTAATATTGTGCTGAAAGTACCTACTTTATAGCTAGAAAGTAATCAGAATTCATGGTTTCGGCTGCCATATAATAAATTAAGCCTGTTTAATTTATTGAGAACAGACTTCCCTTTGTCTGTGGCTTGTCAATGTCTTTACAGAGAGCGCTTACTGTGGTCATGACTTGAAATAAAGTGGTTTTGGTCGGAACAAACGGCAATATCTGCAGAAAATCTTTTTTACAAACATTGTGATAAGTTGACTTTGCGCATCACTCAGTGTTACACTTGGTAACTAAATATATTATGTCGATACCAATAAAAAAAAACGAATTCAATTGGGCCTCTTTTTTTTTCTTTATTTATTATCACTAGGGCCATGGGGTCAAAGTGCCCACTTAGTTTTTCGAGACATCGCCAAGCGGTTGGTCTACTGGCCTTTTTTTAACCGACTTCAAAAAGGAACCCGTCACTGTTATTTACGTAACAGATAGTGATATTCGAATTTGTGTGGGGTAACACAGCTAAAAAGTGTTTTTTTTTTTTTAGAAAAAAAGCAACCAACTTCAAAAAATGGATAAGTACTACTAATTATTGAAAAATAACTTTAATTTCGGAATTCTTTTTTTTTTTTTTTTTTTTTTTTGGGTGGGAAATCATCCAATGACTTCTCCCGCTCTGGGCGGAGCGGGAGGGCGTGTCAGACTCTTACTGACTAAAACCCACCCGTGTTCCTTCCCTTGCCATGCCAGGGGCCACGGTTTCCCCTTAGGACTACCCGCAACCCCGGCGGGCAACGGTCCTAGCGGACCCCGTCCGTTTTGCTGACATCTCTTTGAGGCGCGCGTGGAACACGACGCGCCGTCGACCCGGGCCTGGTCCTTATCGGGGGCGAGCTACCCATTGCTCACCGCCCGCAAGCCCGCGCCTACGGTGGCCGGGAATCCTCCAAGGAGTCCCGACGCCCAGGGCGTCTCCTACGGCGGCTAGGCGCGTGAGGGCGCGAACTTTGCCTCTCCCTCACGCGCTCCGCCTCCTCCTTCGCGAGCATTACTGCTTCGCAGAAGGAGGTGACGGCCTGCCATGCCCTCTCGCTCCGCACCATGGCCTGGACCAGGGCCGGACGCGAGAGGTCACTGCCGCCGATCGCCTCCACGAGGACACGGCGATGGTCCACCCAAGCCGGGCAAACCTCCACCGTATGCTCCACCGTGTCCTCCGGACGATCCACACAATGGTGACACCCGGGCGTTTCCTCCCGCCTTATGCGAAACAGGTACCTCCCGAAACAACCGTGTCCGGTGAGGACCTGCGTCAGGCGGAAGGTGAGGACGCCGTGGCGCCTCTCTAGCCACTCCTCAAAGAGGGGACTTATCGCCGCGATTGTGGCGTGCCCATATCTGGGTTGCGACAATCGCACACTCCAAGCCGCCATGAGATCCTGCCGGAGCTCTGTCCGCTGAACCGTGATTTCTCGCGGCAGCGGAGTTACACCCCGGCGCTTCATCTCCTCGCGCCACTCCCAGATGTGGGCGAGGACCTTCGCCTCCAGATCCCATGGCGGCGTTCCGGCAAGGAGGCTCGCCGCCTCGCCGGAGACCGTACGGTATCCCCGGACCATCCGGATAGCCATGACCCTTTGGGCTGCATGCAACCGGCGGGCTGGCCGCAACCTTAAGGTTCGCGCCCACACCGGTGCCCCGTAAAGGGCCATGGACCGCACGACCCCCGCGTAGAGCCTCCGGCAGGAGGCGTTTGGACCCCCCAGATTAGGCAGGAGCCGCTTCAAAGCAGCCCCAGCCTTCTCCAGTCTGGGAGCCAAACGTCGGAAATGCTCCACGAAGTTCCACCGGCTGTCGAGGACAAGTCCCAGGTACTTCATCGTCGACTCGACGCCGATGTGAACCCCTCCTACCGTTATTTGGGAATCCAAAGGTGGCGCGTTCCGAGGACCATGAAAACACATGGCCTCGGACTTGTGTAGGGCCACCTCGAGTCCCAATCGCCGGATCCTGTCGACGATTGTCGCAACCCCGCGTGTCGCAATTTCGGCCGCCGCCTGGTGCGACCTCCCCTGCGCCAGGACCAACGTGTCGTCAGCGTAGCAAACCACGCTGACGCCGTCGGGGAGGTCGGCGCGCAGCACCCAGTCGTATCCGATATCCCACAGATACGGCCCCAGGACCGATCCCTGTGGGACACCGCACGACATCCCTCGCCGGTTCCATTCTCCCAGGTGACCGGGGTAGATGACGGCCCTGTCCGTCAGGTAGGCCTCGACCACACGTCGGAGGTAGATCGGCACCCCGTGATACCGGAGTGCCTCTCCAATGCAACTCCAGGGCAGGGTATTGAAGGCATTGGCGATGTCTAAAGACACCGCCAAGACGACCCCACCCCGGGCAACAGCATCCCCCGTCGTGAGGGCCCGCACGCGCATGATGGCGTCCACCGTGGAGCGCCCTCTGCGGAAGCCAAACTGGCTCTCCGTCAAATCCGGCCCCACCCGCACCAGATGCCCGACAAGGCGGTCTGCAATTACTCTTTCAAAGAGCTTGCCCACCTCGTCGAGCAGCACGATGGGCCGGTAGGCAGACGGAGAGTCCGCAGGGCGCCCCGGCTTCTTAATGAGGACCAGTTTCCCCGTCTTCCATCGAAGTGGGAACTGGCCCCTCTCCAAGCATGCGCTTAGTAGCCCTCTTAGTCGAGGCCCGAGAGCCTCCAAGGCCAGGACCCATGCTTTCCCAGGTAAGCCGTCGGGTCCTGGGGCGGTATTCTTGGCATTCAGCCTACGTACCGCCACTCTCATCTCTACCTCAGTCACCTCCGGAGCATCGTCATCGTCGTCGGCGGTGTGGTCCGCAGCGGGCACCGCAGTAGGCGGGGCCATGGGCGGAGCGGTGTGTTCCCCTCTCGAGGGGAACAGAGCGCTCACCACGTCCTCCACAAGCTGAGGCCGGAGACTCTGAGTCAGCGGGGGAGCCCATGGGCGGATTTTCTCCCGCACCAACTTGTATGGGCGTCCCCACGGGTCCCTGTCCAGAGTCGCCAGCGACTCCTCGCGGGCCAGTCCCCTGGCCCGCAGGATCTCCGCTTGGAGGGCGGTCTTCGCCGCTCTGTCTGTACCCCTCGTACAACCCCGCCTGAATGGCTTCCGTATCCGGAGGGCGGATACGGAGCCTGCGGTGCCTGGCGTACCGGCGTCGCGCAGCAACGCACGCGGCGCGCAGAGTCGTCAGCTTTTGCGACCACCAGTACACCTGGCGCGAAGCACGGCCGGGCTGGACCCGGGGCATTGCCACGTCACATATGTCGGACATGGCCTCCCGGAACCACTCCGCCTCGTCGTTGATGTCAGCAGGCCTGTCCGGTGATGACACCCAGGCCTGCACGATCGAGGCTTCCAGGATTAGCTCCCGGTCCAGCTGCTTCAGCGCCCATCGCGGACCACTCGGGGCCTGTCGGACCGGCGCGCTCGAGGGCTGGGCGGAGACGTCCAACCGGATGTACCGATGGTCGGAATAGGTCTCCACCCCCTCCATGACGCGCCAGTCGGCAACACGCGGCGACAGAGCGGGGCTGGCGAACGAAAGGTCCACCACTGATTCACCCCGCATCCGCACACACGTGGGGACAGAACCCCGATTAAGGACGACCAGGCCTGTCTCCAGTGCCCAGTCCTCCACCATCCTGCCCCGTGTGTCTGTATACCGGGAACCCCAAGCCACATTCTTGGCATTGAAGTCCCCGAGAACGAGCACCGGGAGGGAACCGAACCCGACGACGACGACTCTCAACTCCGCAAGGGAGTTGTGGAACTCGGCGAGAGTTCGGTTCGGGGAGAAGTACACCCCTACCACGACAATCTCCCCGAACCGTGCTGCCACGCAACCCCGTCCTCTCTTGACAGCCTCGAGGGACGGAGTACCGGCGGCGGCCGACGAAATTAGGGTCACTGAGCCGCTCAGGTCCTCCACCCAGTCATCCCTGGGCGGGACAAAGTACGGCTCAGCGACCACGGCGATGTTAATCGACCACTGCGCCATGCTCTGGAGCAATAGGTCCTGAGCTGCAGCGCAGTGGTTGATGTTCGCCTGGAGGAGGCGTAGTGGAGCCGTTATTGGCAGTCCATTTCAGCCCCCTCCCGAGCCCCCTGTGAGGACCCTGCCGCGGCGGCAACGGCAGCGACGCCGACGGTGGAAGCGGCAGCGGCGGCGCCAGTGGTGGCGGCGGCTGCGGCGGTGACGGCGGTGGCGGAGGGCTTGCCCCTGCCTCCGGCTTTGACGGGTTTGGCGCAGGCCTTGCCCCCAATCCGGTGGTCAGCTGGCTTGCCAGCAGCCGCACATACGACGCAGTGCGGCGCGGCAGTGCACGAGCCAGCCTTGTGACAGGGCTGACCACAGCGGTAGCAGTTACCGCTGCGGTCCACCTCCGAAGACACAAATCATTGCCACGTTGCATAGCAACACTGATTCTATGACCTAAGCAACATTTTACAAAAACAGAAATTGGATGTCATGTTGTGACTGCCGACAGACTGAAAAAAAAAACATCTCAATTTTTATGTTTTACAATTTTTTTCCCATGGCTTCGCCAGCTTGCAGTTCGGAAATTATCCCACAGGAATGTACTATCAGGATAAGGCAGCATCCTAGGTCCTTTTTTTTTTTTTTTTTGACGCTGAGGAATGCGTTACGCATCCCCACTCGTGGGGGACGAGTCTGGGGTATGTGGGACTCCTGTCGCTAACGACAGTATACCCACTAAAACTAAGCGGTGTTCCCACATCGCCCTGATGGGAGGGCCATGGGAAACCGGCTCAGCCTTTACATCCACGACCCTCCCGGTGCATGCCCGCCTAGCTGGCGGGCCCCGCATGCCCCCAGGCTGGGGGGCTACGAGAATGGCCGGGAACACCTGGCCATTAGCATCCTATGTCCTAACCTAACCCAGGTCATGGTCTACCCATGTCATTCTGCCTAGCCTTTTCCCAATCATGTTGGGGTCGGCTTCCAGTCTAACCGGATGCAGCTGAATACCAGTATTTCATATGGAGCGACTGCCTATCTGACCTCCACAACCCAGTAACTGGGTAATACGATACCCCTTGGTAAGACTGGTTGTCAGACTTACGGGCTTCTGACGACTCGTAACGACTGTCAAAGATCCACGAATGACAGCCGGGACCAACGGCTTAACGTGCTTTCCGAAGCACGGAGGAGTCTCGGTATGTAAAGATGGTCACCCATCCACGGACCAACCCGGCAAGCGCAGCTTAAACTGATGGACCGACCCGTGCGGCTGTTATTACTTAGCCACGAGCTCCTCATTTATATATTACTATGATAAGGATTATTCCGACTTCTAAAATTCCATTTATGTTCGCTTCAAGCCAAGAGAAATGAATATATTCAAAACTTGTACTTACCTAAAATAAAAAAGATAGTACGCGACACGAAAAACAGTGTGTATTTAATATCTGTGCATTTTCAATATGAAAAGTTTTCCAGCGAAATATTACAGAGTTTCGAGTCGTAATATCTAACGGGGCGACAAGACCCACAGATCGTTTAACAAGAAGACTGAACAAAATAAGGAAATTAAATAGATAAACCGGATTACGCACAACGAAGGGTTCCGTAGTTGGGATGAATATATCCGAGGAACAACCTTAACATTGTATTTGAAAAACATGTTCTCCCATACGGAATGTATGGGAGAACATGTTATTGCAACTGCAGAATAAAAATTGGTCGGTTATAATTACTCGTTAACTAATTGTAGTCTCCTTAGCTGTGATAGTTTTCCTTAAAATTTCGTTATACGAGTATACTGCTGTGATTTTTTTCACATTTATCCAAAATCAACCATTTATATGGCATAGGGACACACTTGACTAAATTTCGGAAACGGATTCCTGAACATAAAAATGTTTTTGAAACACACACAATATTTTTGAAAAACCTTACCAACGACACCCATATTCATGTAAAATTACAGCATTTTAGTACTAAGAGTCTCTGAGCTAAACCGCGGACAGAAAGACAGATAGACGGACATGGCGTAACTATAAGGGTTCCCTGTTGACTACGGAACCCTAAAAACCAACATAAAATTTTACCGCTCATAAATAGGATGACTTAGGCCCTTTTCTGATTTTTCGGTACAGCAGCGGTGCGACATCAGCATGCTCGGTATACGCGGTACTGAAAGCTTACCGAGCGCCTATAATTCAATTGAGCCATTCTGATTAGCTCGGTATGTATCGCACTCCCGCACATACCGACCTAATCAGGAAGTATCAGGTCACGAGTCAGAGTCGAACGGGACCCTAAAACTAAGGGTCCGCTGTCCGTTCGTCTGTCACAGGACTATATCTTTTGAACCGTAATAAAAAACTATCATTTTCACAGAGTGTGTACTACTATGGCTGTTAAACCAACAAATAATAAAAGTTAAAGGGGGTGGTACAGAACCTTTCGTGTTCGAGTCCCACTCGAACAAGACGTACTTGGCCACTTTTTAAGTCATGTTAAATGTGTAGTACCTCTGTGGCACCTCTGGTAAAACAGCTTCTTTAGTCAGTTTCAGTACAAAATTCACTGATTTGACATTTCTATATTTTTAACACTCTGTGCTTTGCTCTAAGCGCATATTTTCAAAACATTCCTGCAGTATTAAAACAAAAAACATTTCGATATTCAATTCGTTCAATGTTGTGCGGCATTCGCGAAATAGTCAAATATTTTATTTCGTAGAAACCCGATTTGTTTCAGAAGTTCTGAAATTAGAATTAAAGGCTCGTACACATTGGCGCGACTTGTCGCGCGACGCGACACCGGTAATTGTTCAATCGTGAAGTTTTATTAGAAACTAGCTTTTGCCCGCGGCTTCGCCCGCGTGGATGTCGAAAAATATCCGACGTGAACATACTACCGGGATTAAAAAATAACCTATAGGTTAATCCAGGTTACAAACTATCTGTGTGATAAATAGAATTCAAATCAGTGCATTTGTTTTGTGCAAACCGGAACATAACAAACAAATAGACCAAAATTCTAAAAACTATATTTGCGGCATTGGACTCGAATATTCAATGTAAGGTTTGACTTCGTTACTATTTTATGTTACTTCGTCTGCGTAGTTTTTTTTTTTTTTTTTCTAGATAATTATGAATTATTATAACAAAAACAATATAGAGCTTTGTTCATGGCTAATTGTCCTCCATTACGTGTGATACTTGAGGAATACTGTAAAGAAATACCTACTGTAAAAGACCGGTATCTACCTAAATTCTTCACAGTATTTCTCTATAATTATACAATCATTTTCACTGATTCGGAAGCGGGCACTAAAACAACCAGGCTAGTTGGAGAGAGCTAACACGGGAGCAAGCCACATAAAATTGGCCGTGGGAGAAACAGTCTTGCCGCAAATCAACTCCAGCTTTCAGAGTTTGTCCCCGCAGCGACTTATTAATAGTCATTGCGAAACAAACCTTGATTGAGAACTGCAATCTTTTAAACTCAAACGGAAGATCATTTGGTATCAATGGTATACGTGGCACGAAGATTGTTTCTCCTCTGGCAGATCTAGTTAGTATTTTGGCCTCAATAACATTGTGGCGGAGACCTGTTACTTGGAGTCTAGTTCCATTGCACAATTTTGGAGGCCGTATATTTCGAAGCAATATGACAGGAGGACCTACACGCAACATAAGTCTGTGACAAAGAAGACCCGGCGGATTAAGAGAGTTCAAAAATTCTACAGGATAATTAACCGACTCGTCCATATCGACCATGGTGTCAACAGAATTATTAATCATTTCTTCACCTTCGAATGCATTTATTCGTTTTTTGGAGTCAAAATGGCTCTGTCGCATAACTACTCCATCTTTATCTTTAATATTTTTAACATCAGGATAAATCTACTTATATATAAAATGGTGAACTGACTGACTGACTGACAGACTGGGTGATATGTTAACACACAGCCCAAACCGCTGGACTTAGAGACATGAAACTCGGAGGGTGTGTTCTTTGTGAAGAGTAAGTATCCACTAAGAAAGGATTTTTGGGAATTCTACCCATAAAGGGGTAACGTCATAATATAATAGAGTATGGTAATAGTGGATGGAAGTTTATATGAAAGTCCGTTTTGCGTTCCGTACAAATTTTGTGTTTAGGATGACGATTGAAAATGAATTTATACGTCTCAACTTTTTTGGTAATTCCACCCCCGAAGGGTTAAAATGGGGGATGCAGTTGAAAAGTATTTAATTTTCGAAGAAAAATCACAAAATTTACTATCTAGGCTTATGGTTGGATACTAACACAACGTAAATCGTTGTTTTTTTTTAATTTCAACCCACAAGGGTCTGAAAAGGGCGATGAAGTTTTGTATTGAAGTTGTTTATTCGCTAAATATTGTATTCAAGTAAAAATAATATAAATACACGTGTACTGTTTCTAACTTTACAATATTTTACATGGAGCGACTGCCTATCTGACCTCCACAACGCAGTTACTGGGTAATACGATACCCCTTGGTAAGAATGGTTGTCAGACTTTCGGGAGTGTAGCTAAACCTGATCGATCGACCTGTGCGGCTGTTATTATTTAGCCACGGGACCCTCCCCCGGAGATCACCCCCATCTCCTTCTCCGGGAGAATCGATATAGATACCTACTATAGATTAGGATTTGTTGTTTGATGCCGAAAGATTAGTAATTTTAACTTAAAAATAAACAAAATTTCATCCCCCTTTTCACCCCCTTAAGGGTTGAAATTCTAACAACACCGGTGCGTTAGCTTCCAACCATAAGTATAGATAGTACACTTAGTGATTTTTCTTCGAAAATTAAGGACTTTTCAACTTCATTCCCCTTTTTAACCCTTCGAGGGTGGAATTATCAAAAACGCTGAGACACGTATACATTAATTTTCAATCGTTAGCCTAAACCCAAAATTTGAACATCCTATCTTCAAAACTCGCGGACTTTCATATAAACTTCCATCCCCTATTTTACCCCTTTAGGGGTGGAATTTCCAAAAATCCTTTCTTAGTGGATACTTGCTCGTCAGAAGGAACACACCCTCCAAGTTTCATGTCTCTAGGACCAGCGGTTTGGGCTGTGTGTTGATATATCACCCAGTCAGTCAGTCAGTCAGTCAGTTTATCATTTTATATATATAGATTGTATTGTTAAAGTCGCGCCAGTGTGTACGAGCCTTAAAGCTGCAGAAATTTGAGGTAGGTAAATTAGAGTAGGTATTACTGTAAAATGTTGTAAAGTTGGCCGTAATTATCGAACTGCTTTTTCATATTTATTTCGAGTTAATCTGCCTAGCCTTTTTGGGTTCGGCTTCCAGTCTAACCGGATGCCGCGGAATACCAGTATTTTATTTGGAGTGACTGCCTATCTGACCTCCACAACCCACTCACTTACAGGTGACACGATACCTCTCGGTTAAACTGGTTGTCAGACTTTTGGGCTTCTACCGGAACGACTGTCATAGATCTACGAATGACAGCGGGGACGCGTAAAGACAAAGGCGGATGCAACACAGACAGTAGCTGCTGTTCTGTAACGTAGCCGCATCCGTATGAGTAAAGCATTACAAACACGATTACACCACAGCCATTTGAAAACTGTCCGCAATATGATTGGCTAGACATAGTTTTAACAAAAACGACTGTAACACAGCGTAAAAGTACTCGCTCTATCTACACTGCAGGTATCAAACTTGAATGCGACGTAACGCACCTTGCGCTAATACTAATTATCCTGCTTAGCAGCGAGCAACTTGGAAGTAGCGCTCGCCTGTCACTGCCGCGGCACCGCTCGCTTCGCTCGCTCGGTTCGGCGCGCGGTTGGTCACAGTTCTAACCTAACCTAATCCATTTCAACCAGTACACAATTTTTCGAAAGTTTATAATCTAACTGAAATAATACTATGGTGTCTGCGTTGAATTCTCCTTTTCATTGCCTTATACAAACAGATGTGACTGCACTACAAACCGCTGTGCTGCAGCTGGGTTTGGACGAACTATTACTGCTTTAAGCCATTTGCAAGATAATGCAGCACAGACTGTGTCTGTGTTGCAACCGCCTTTGTATTTACGCAGCCGTGCTTAACGTGCTTTCCGAGGTACGAAGGAGTCTCGCGTTGCTTAACCTTGACGATCGACTCGTGGGGCTGTTGTTATTTAGTCACGGGCCTCCATTTCAAGTATTGCTATTAACTTTTTTTTTTTTAATTTTTTTTTTTATCCACAAAGGGGAAGCTCTTGTTCAGAATCTCACCTGATGGAAAGTGATGATCAGGCCGAAGGTGAAAGCGAGCTTCACCCGGAATCCTCTACCGCAGAGGAACTGGCTATCTTATCTCTAACTGCCGGAACACAACAATGCTTTTAACATTGTTGTTATGGCGACAGACTTAGATAAGATGGTGATAGCTAGCCAGGCGGACTTAAAACAAGCCCTACCACCAACCAAACCGAGCAGAAAATATTTTTTTTTATTATTCGGCACTAGCTGACCCGACAGACGTTGTCCTGTCCAAATAATTCATACAAACTTCCCATAAACAATGTATGCAAATTCATGATTTTTGGCGCTGTAATTTTCAGGAGCAGTAAGATATTTTAATTATTTGTGTAGTTACAACTTCTTTTCATGTAATGGGTTTATATCAAGCAATGGTGATTTCCTGTGATACAGTTGTATTTTTTTAACTAGTACAGGATACAGATGATATTTTCCACTAAAGTAAAGGTACTGTATTGTATTGCATAGTTTCGACATCAATAACTGGTGGAAAATTAAACTGTAACACTGTTTTTTGGAACAATAAAAATTCTAAATTCTAATGGTATGTCCTATCAGCTGAAACGGAGACGCTCCATTAACTATAGTTACCTATAGCGGTAGCCATTCATCCTCGACAGTAAGAAATAAAACATCGCGATGCATTAGCTTGATTGCAGTCTGAATGAAGTTGGTAAGTAGTTAATACTTTTAATTTAATTATTTCATGTACATTGTACAAATCTGGGTTCATGCATGCAGGCATTTTTATACAATTCGTTCCATAGATGAGTCTCGTGAAGTTGCTACCTATGGAAAGAAACCTCCAGATAATGTAGTTCCTAAAGATGTGAACAATTGTGGTGGCCTTTTATCTGAGGTAAAATTTGACGATGAAAGCATAGGAAGCAGACTGAAAGATAGATGGTTGTGTTGCTTCCTCCAGTAGTTGCAACTTTTCAGGGCACGAAGGGTTTTAAATTGCGCTTTACTTAAAACTATAGTTAGACATTTTAATTTTCGTAATTCACCTATCAAGTGTTATTAATTAAAAATAAATATAATAAATATAATATAAGTGGTATTAATTAAAAATAAATATAATTAATACCACTTATTCTAAGTTATGTGGATGTCTACGGGCGAAATGATCTGTGTAACTTAAACGTGACCAAAGTAACTTAACCTAAATAAGAACAAAGTATTCATTTATTTCGTACTGCTTATTCGACTCAATAAAGGAACTTTCTCCACGCGAGCATGTCATGTAAGTACTCGTGTCGCCGCCGCCACCTTGGATAGCGAGACGAACTGGCGCCGGTAAGTCTTGCCAAGTCTCGAAGCTGTTATGAACCATGAACTTGAAGGTCTTGGCGCGAATCCTGACCTTGTAGTCTTGGCGTCTTACAAATAAGATGACAGCGAATCTATTTGTTAACTATTTATTAATAATCTTCAATTAAATAAATAAATAAATAAATAATAACTTTATTTCCAATTTTACAATTTTCATATCGTAGGTTTTAGTATTATGACAATATTGTATTTAAATTGCATGAATCACTGATTATCTCCACTGGCACCCAAGCTAAGATTAAACTTGAATTATAAATTGAAGATTATTATTATATTGAATTGATTATTAATTGACGGCACGGTTGGCGCAGTGGGTTAAGCTATTGACTGCTGCGCTGCGTGTCGCTGGTTCGATTCCCGCACGGAACAAATATTTGTATGACCTACATGTAGTTGTTCCGGGTCTGGCTGTTTGTGTGTGTGAGTTTAAATGTTTATGAACGCACCCACAATAAATGAGAAATTCCTAGTGTGTGGTAACGTTTTTTTTTAAAGTGTCTTTTCGTGTGATCGCGTGTGAACTTCACAACGGATGAATTTTGATGCGGATTTCACCATTATTTAGAGAATTTATTCCGGAAGGTTCAATGCGTGTATATTATGCTACATAAATAAAATCATCATCTCTATGTTTTGTCAAGTCGTAAGCAGGGCGCTAATGTCTTATAGAAGTTACGTGAATGGATGAGATCACGTGATGATGATTTTCTTTTTTCATGTTTTGGCGTTTTGCAAAGCTGTAAAGACTAGACAAACAATGTTCCTATAGCGGGTAGGTAGGTACTGTAGAGGTTCTAACCGGGTTGGCTACCACTTTTTTTTTTGTTCCGGGTGGAAAATCTCTCTGAGGAGGAGGAGGGGTCTGTCAGACTCTTACTGACTAAAAACCACCCCGGTGTTCCATCTTACACCTACGCCGGGGGTCGCGGGAACGTATAAATCTTCCGCAACCCCCGATTGTTGTTGCGATTGCCCGCGAACGCGGGTCTCTTCCTCGGGGGTGCGACGGACGTCCCGGAGTCCGTCGCCCCTGTACCCACTTAGGGGGGCTGGGAGAGAGCGTTGTCCGCCCTCCTCCGATGCCCGGTGCTCCTGCTGCGGGCCGGGTGAGTGGACGAGATCTCCCTCTCCCTTTCCGCAGCCTCCTTCTGCGAGACGACTGTCTCGCAGTAGGAAACCACCGCGTCCCGGGTTGGCTACATCATCCAACCTACACGGATATTTAAGAAGTAAATGGCATACTAAGGAGATAATCATTTATAACTAAAGTGCGAGCAAGATAATCCTGCGCGCCACTGGTGGCGCTGGTGTTGTGTGTGGACTTAATTCTAATACTAAATCTATATGAATAAATTAATATTATTAATCTTTTAATAATACTAATTCATTCTATACTTAATTTGACCTTACCTACAGTCCGTTAAGCCTACAACGTTCTTACATTCACAAAATATAAAATAATTAAAAAAAAAAAAAGTTTTTATTTTTATTATTTTATTTATCTTTTTTATCCCAAATGACATGATTGGCACTACGCTGTAACTTTAATTATTTATAGTTATAAAAAGTACAATCCCTTACAGTACTTACCTATGTCAGTTTGAATTAATCTTTACTTCGTTTCGCACGAGATTTATAGAATATTCACGTACTGGCCGAGAAGGTCTTGAAAACTAGTCTCAAAGTGACATTTACATACGTTGTTGACACTATCTGGTGAATTTTCGAGTAAGATACTCCAGTAAATAAATAAGTGTTGTAGTCGCATAGCCCTACACCATCGTGCCATTTACAGGAAGGTAAAAATAAATAATGGATCTACGTACCTACCTACCTACTTCTAGTAAAGCAACATGCACAAAAGTGGGAAAAAATATCGCAACCCATTTTTTTATTTATAAAAAAGAAGAAAAAAATGTGGGTTAGCGATATTGTTTTATTTTTTGTAGACGCGACGTTCGTCATAATAGACGAACGTCCCTGCCGTGTCGTTTTATAGCATGTACTCTTTCCTGACCGATTGGCCTGAGAAGGCACAATTTATAGACAATTGGAAAAGTATGGGGGAGACTGTGGTCTTTGGGGAAATATAAGTCAAGTAAAATAGAAAAACCAGATAACAGATTATTGAAGTCAGTGCAGAATGAGAATGATTATTTCACATGAATGTGTTTTACAATTGGGGTCTCCGATATGTAATGGATGGGTGACCCGTCCGTGCCTCGGAAATCACGTTGTGTGTTACCCAGTAACTGGGTTGTGGAGGTTAAGCGGTTAGGCAGCCGCTCCATGTAACATACTGGTATTCAGCTCCATCCGGTGTAACTGGAAGTCGACCCCAACATTTTTTTTTTAAACAAAATTCCAACATAGTTGAAAAAAGGCTTGGCAGATTGATTTGATTGTGTTATCCTCTTCGGCTATCAGTTTCTTTCAAAGTTTCATCAATAAGCTTGCCATACCTACCTACGTAGATGTAATCAGTCTTACAAAATATTTCTACAAGCTTCCAAATCGATTCAAAATAATGAACACTCAGATATTTGCAAAACAATAAAAACTTTTAGCGAAAACTAATTTTCTAACTTGGCGAATCCTGATTACGTGAGGGCCAAACTAAAATTAACTAGAAGGCAAAAGGTAGAAGTTTTCTTACTGGGAACTGGGTGTATGTAAGTATCAAGGGATAAACTATTTACCTTTTGTATAAAGTTTGTTTTTTATTTGTGAACTTTCTTAGGTGGCTATTCGATTATAGGGAATAATATGCATGTAATTTTTTTAAAGCTTTATTATTTAACTTCACTTGTATGTCCTGGAAGTATGTCCTGGAATATTGCAATCAATATTTCACCCACTTCCACTGAAGCTATCGGGCTGAAGTTTGGCATACGTGTTTGGTTCTCGTGACAATGCCTGATTACAATATAAAAGAAAAAAAAAAAAACTTCACTTGTATGTATGTATGTCCTGGAATATTGCAATCAATATTTCACCCACTTCCACTGAAGCTATCGAGCTGAAATTTGGCATACGTGTTTGGTTCTCGTGACAATGCATGATAAAAATGCAATGCTTTTAAAAAAAATTAAGAAAAAAACTAAGAAAAAAATTAAAAGTTAAATTCAACTACTGCAACAGACTGTTACTGTTTTGTTTTTTAAGATTTTTTTGCTCCAAATCATATAAATTAAATTGTTTTTGTGCTTTATTTAAGCAGAAGTTGCACTTACAAACTTACCTTAGTAAGAATTCAAGCAGTTTGCTAATCAATATTCTCATTCACATTTTTTATGGTTCGTTCCCCCAAAAAAACATACGATAAAATAATTTGAAACCCTGAATAATAAATTAATTATAATAATTTTTACATGATTAAATCCGGTATATATCTACCGATTTTATTTCTCGTGAAACTTGCATTTCAATCGCTTTAATCAATTAATCTGCCTAGCCTTCCTGTAATTCCAGTCTAACCGGATGCAGCTGAATACCAGTATTTAAAATTATCGCTTTAATATTGTTATTATTTTCCTCAACTAGGAACTCTCTCAACAGCCTTCCGTCTCCATCGTCAGACCCTCGATGACAGTCATACCCCAGCCAGGTCTAAAGTTCTCATCAAAATGAATGAGATAAACCCTAACTCCTGAGGAGCTCTCGCGACTATCTTCCATCTCCATCGTCAGATCAACTCCAGGTCTTTATTATATAGTTCATCAGAACTACATTATTTGTGTGCGTTTCAGCAGAATCGGTTCACACTTGAAAATTCAGTAGGTGCAAAATCAATGAACCCCAATTAACCTTAGTTGTGGATTGTAGTTTTCAATTTTACATGGGACCAAGTTCGAGGTATACCCTGTCTTTGGTTTTGAATTTTCGTGTCTTCCAAAATTAAAGTTATTCACTTTGGGACACATCGTAACATTATGTTACAATGATTATACAACCAGGCCTATAACAAGAAATAGTCTATTACAATCCGAAGGGAAATACACAGCGGTGACAGCCGGAATAGTACAGTAACTCCATCTAGTAAAAGATGGAAAAGTTAAAGTTTTTCTTCAATTTTTTCTTCAAGGTTTGACCGTCATCCAGCAACGTATTTTTTTAAATTTATTAACATAGATAGATTTACTGCTATACATAAATATGTCAACATTCAGGTAACGCTCTCCATCTTTCAATCAATCAATCACTGCTTTACCAGCATCCTAGCGAAACTGCGTCACACCAATTCCACTCAGGAATACCTACTTAACCTACTACATCTATTAGTACGCCCGTCCGCCCACAGATGGCATAGATAAAAGAAACTTAACCGCTTGTACATAGATGGTACTGTAGCAAAAATATCTTAGCCCTCTGTATCCGACATCCTTGTTTTGCAGAACTTTTTATGTCATCATTTTTTTTTGCATAACAGCGGATACCATAATCTTCATTTTGCAGAAAATTGTTTGGCAGACACTCGTTTAGCATACATACAAAACTCATAATTTTGTAAGTCAGCATCATCTGTAGGCATAAATTTCCTTTAACTTTTTATAGCAGAACTATAAATGTCATAATTTTATGAGGGTTCCGTAGTAAACACTCAAAATCAATGTTTCTTTCCCGGCTGTAACGAGACTAATTGGTTCACTGTCCTATCAGCACTGTGGGTACACCTATTTTGTTAGTACAATTATTATGTACCGCCGGATTGTAGAATCTGTTATTAGCATTTAAGTAGTAACTCTTGGAATTTACTTTTAGAATCAATATCATTATAAGTAATCCTATTAAAACATTAAGTGCAGCACAAATTGATTTTGCCTCGTTGCTAAAAGATAATATGCATAATCGTTTAGATTTAGAAAATATTCAGAGTATGCCTGAGCATACTGTACATAATTACCTAGGCTTGGCAAAGCCACAATTTGAATGTCAGTGAATATCATTCAGTCGACAACAAGGGACGCTAATAGATCCAGAGCCGTCACTATGTGTCGATGGGCTAGGGCAGACTTTAGAAACATAATTGTGGATTCAGAAAATGTTAGAGAATTCCCAATCCTAACATACAGTTTTTTGATATTCATTGCTTGTGGCACATACCAATTGAAACAAGCACGCTCAAGCATGTTCTCCGTAAGGAGAACATGGAATGGCGGGGTCTGGAAGACCCCGCCATCCCCTTCGTGGTTATTTTTTTTTTAACCACCTAGAGGAGGAGTAGGAGTTTGCGGGGCTCCGTCGACTTGCAACGTGAGACGCTTATATCTTTTTTAAATTGAAACAGCTAGATTAGGTTAAGTTAGAACTGTAACCACACAACGATACCAGACCAGAAACGGTACTCCTTTTCTTCTCCTTAAAATGTTTGTTTAAAAATCATTATCCATAACACATAGGTATAACTTCAATACCCATAACGTTCAAAAATTCAAAATTTTGTTTTACATAATTATCTTTACTTCTAAAACTATTCTAACCTTTACCGACTTATCAAAACACATTGTAATTTAATTTGTATATTCTGTGCAACTGACATATAGATGCAAATCTTTTGTCATTGACTAATAACTGAATAGAAAACTGACGATACTAAATGTATTTTGGCTTATCTTATTTTGAGTAAAAGATGTTATACCAAACGAAATATTTGACTACATAAAAATTGGTAAAAGTACTATTTGGTAAGGAAGTTATTATATAAACGTTCAATTGCCAAACCTTAGGTTTGCGTTACGATTATTTTTGAAGAGTTTATTTGCTAAGTAATAATTTGGCAAATGAAATTAAGCGGAAACTTGTTTGGGGAGTGATAATTTGTCTTTTTTTTTTGATGAAACAAGGGTAACCCAGTATTATGATACAATTAATGATGAATAAGATCATAAAATATAAGATTAACAAAACAAACAAATTAATTAATTACATAATTATATCGCATAATGGCAGCTTGATGAATCTGCGTTGAAAGTGTGATGGCGCCGACTCAAAGTTTGTTACGTAAATTAGTTTAGGAACTTACTTACACTAAAAGGTATATTTTTTATTTTTTACTTTTCAGTTCTTTTTTCGTCAGTATTTTTTTTGTAAAAAAGTTTTTTTCTAAGAGTGAACCACGTTCGTTACCTATACAGGGTGGATCTTTGAGATAGGGCACTAAGGACGGGTAGGTACGGTAAACGTTGTCGTAGAGACAACGTTGAAAACGGTCTTAGGAGACTGTCCTCAGTTTTTTTAAATTTCTTTTGTCTGTATTCACACATTTTGAAAAAAAATACAGTCTGCAGGAAAATGGGCAGTTTTTGATGCCAATAAACTCCCGTTTTTGTCATCATTAGTTTTCTGAACTACCTCCGACTATGGAAGCTCACGTCAACATACAAAGTTTGTCGATCCCCGAATCACGGGATTCTTACTGTCGATACAAAAAGGCATTCCCTAAATATAGATTCGATTCTATCTATAATCAGAACACATTTGTCTATCCCGGAATCGCGGACTTTTTTCCATACAAAAGTGCATTCCTTTAGCTAATACTCAATTTTAAATACATATGCATCCGAGTATCCGATCTCGATTACGAAATATTCCTTTTTCTGACGTTTATTATTTATTGTTATTTGATTGAGGTATTTGCTTATTTGGTGTAATCTGAGGAAACGTTTGCTTACATCAAAAACAGTGTCACATCTCGTTAATATTTACAAGAACGAGTTTTATTTACAAATACATTTAGTCCATATAAAAGAGCGCATTGAACTCTTTCGATCATTATCGATTTATTTGTTACGCAATTAAAGGATTCAGTTCTTATTAGTTAGTTAATCAAACACAGACTCAATGCATTTTGTGTTTCTTTTTTGTGTGTTATTCCTTCTCTTTGCCATTGTATCAGCCTTTTGGGATACTGGAACTACAACGGTAGAGTACATCATTACTGATACTACACCCAGACAAAGCTTCTTCAGATGGCAGGAATCCCGATCTACATGGATGGGAGTTTTTTACCCCTTCTGGGATTGGTATACCATGTATTACAACAGAAGAACAAGTGTCGTTGCTGGAGTATCTATTGGTGAGTACTAACTATCCTTACTATATACAGGGTTATTGGTTATATAGACCAGTGATGACCCCTATGCCAATGGCAACCATTTTCGAGTAATTTGATATTTAATATTTTAAAATGTATGAAATAAAAATATAAAAGGTTTAATTACTCGAAAATTGTTGCAATTTCCATAAGAGTCAAAAGTTGCATTTGGTTGTAAATGACCTCTGCTATATCCCCGTAATGGATTGCTGAAAATGAAAACGAAAACTTGACCCTTAAGGCGCATATCCACCGCGGCGCATGCTGTGCACGGGCACGCGGCGCATTTTAGCTGCGTGGGTTCGTTTGTTTTTCATCGTGGGTCTACGTTTCCACTGCAGCATACACTATACACGAATATTAACCCACGACTATGTACAACTGTAGAGCAGCACAGTTTTTCACACGTCGCTTTTCCACCCATCCCACCTCCCGCAGTGAAGCTACGCACGCTTCTGTGTACCTACCGCGTGCATAGCGTTGAGCTGCGTGGGCGCCATAATCGAGCAAGTCACGCGTGTAGCAATGACGTCATTAATCTCGTATTCGTGCGTAGTGTGTCCGTGGGGTGCAGTGGACACAAGCACATACTTTTCCTTGCAAAGTGAACCTTAACACACGTGCGTAGCCTCTTCGTGCGCCGCGGTGGATCTGCGCCTTTAGGCAACTGCCACATGTTCTGAGACATGTGGCTGGGCCGCGTGAATACAAAGGCGGATGGAAGACAGACAGTAGCTGTTCTGTAACGCAGCCGCAAAGTATTACAAACACGTTTACACTACAGACATTATTTTGAAAACTGTTTGCAATAATATGATCGGCTCCGAAATACTGTTTTAACAAAAACGACTACAATACATTGAGGTATTATTTAGTAATATAATACCTCAAAGCTACAATACAGCTTACATGTACTCGCTCTATCTACACTGTAGGTGTCAAAATTTCTTGTGACGTAGCGCAGCTATATCTAATACTAAATAGTCAGCCTCACTGCGAGCAACTCGGAAATAGCGGTTTACTACAGTTCTAACCTAACCCATTTCACCCAGTTCAAATTCTTTCGACAGTTTATAATGTAACGGAAATTATACTACGGGTGTCTGCATTGAATCTGCCTTTTCATTGCCATAAACAAACAAATGTGGCTGCACTACAAACCGCCTTTTTGCAGCTGGGTTCGGACGGACTATTACTGCTTTAAGCCATTTGCAAGATAATGCAGCACAGACTATGCGTGTCTGTGTTGCATCCGCCTTTGTATTTACGCGGCCGGGCCCTGTCCTGGGAAACCCTTTCATGTTCATCCTAAGTAGCCGTAGACGGTTTACTTAACAGTGACCGACTTCTTCGCAAACGTTATAACAACGTTTGAATTTTTCAGATTTCATTTGTTTAACTACTGGTTCAATACTAAATAGAAGAACTATACTCACTGCTGCCAATGTAATGGATCCCTGGTATAATAGGCAAAGGGACCTACGTATTTGGGCATTAGGCAATTACGGACATCATAAAACTCCTTATAGATACAGAGTTTGGAGAACCACAAGATTGCTTCCAAAAAGTTTGAATCCTGAACATTGGCACGGACCTAGAGGCATCCATTCACCGAGACACGACGTATGTTTAATCCATACCTTAGACCAGATGTTTATTTACCCTTTTCTATCCAAAGGAGGCATGTATGCATGTAAATCTTTCTTACCTTGGAGACATTCACCGTTCACTAGCGATGTTTGGTATACGGGTTCTGGTTATGAATATGCCCTGCATGTCAAAGAAAATTATAAAATATTTTACACCAGAATAAAATTAAATAATGTTGTAGATTGTTCGAAGTACTTGCCCAAATATTGGGGCAAATTTGTATGTATGAAAAGTTTTAAATCATATTACGGTCTACAGAATGGTGGGGGATTACATGTCGCAAGAGACAGAATAGATTTTACATTTGGAATGGGTAGCTTTGAAATTCGGTATAACGAAGACAGGATTCTTGTGTTTACTGATCTACGTTATTATATAGATTGGCTTTATCTATACGGTAAGATATACCCTGGTGAGTATTACGAATATGCTTATCCTCAATGGGGTGTCAGTTTAGGTATGATATATAATTCCATATATGGTAACGCTCCTACTATTCCCACCTTTCAGCCAGTAAATGACTGGTGGCCGTTGGGCAGAAAATAGGTATACTTACACAATAATAGTCATTGGTCAAACTTTCTTTCTTTTCTTTTTTCTTTTTTTCTTTCTTTCTTTACTTTCTTTTCTTTTTTTTTCTTTCTTTTCTTTTCTTTACTTTCTTTATATTATTGTAAATATTTTAACCGAAGACGCTAAAAGTAGCTGCACTGTACCTAAGCAGAACAATTTTAAATATGTAACGGGGTGGAACAGGCATGTTAGCGATGCTCACCGGAGGGCGAGACTATGTTATCAGACGTGCGTGTCTTATGGACGACCTAGATCTGGTTATGTATGTATTAAAACTTTTTTACAAAAAATTAAACCGACGAAAAAAGAACTGAAAAGCAAAAAATATACCTTTTAGTGTAAGTAAGTTCCTAAACTAATTTACGTAACAGACTTTGAGTCGGCTCGCTGCTCGCTGCTGAAGATCGCCCTGGGGATGTTAGCGTCAGATTCTCCGCCAAGAATGTGGCTAGCGTTATAAAGAAGATGGAGAGAGGCAAGTCCCCGGGTCATGACAGTCTTAGCATCGAGCATTTCAAGTACGCGGGCGTACACCTGCCAAGAGCCTTTGCATTATTTTAATGCACACGGTTGTAGTGCCAATCGTTAAGGATAGGTCAGGTCACTCTCAGATCTTATTACACACCGATCCGCTTGCGACCGTTATAGCTAAGGTACTGGACAGTTTGCTTGATGGTCAGTTTTGGAGAAGCACCTCCAATTGCATGACGTTCAATTTGGTTATAGACCCGGTTTGTCAACTGAGAGTGCTATCCTTTGTCTCAAGCAAACTGTTCAGTACTACACTGACAGAAGCACACCAGTATATGGATGCTATTTAGATCTGTCAAAAGCTTTTGATCTGGTGTGTTATGACAAGCTGTGGCAGAAGCTACAATGTGAAACGGATCTGCCACATGATATTGTATCTTTATTCAGGTACTGGTGCAATAAACAGCTGAATAGTGTCAGATAGGCGGGTGCGTAGTCGGTCGTGTACAGGTTGAGTTGCGGAGTGAGGCAAGGGGGTATATCCGCGCCTCGCCTCTTTAACCTGTATATGAAACGGCTGATTGGTGAGCTCAGCAGCGCTAATATTGGGTGTTCTATAGATGGCGTTTGTATGAACAACATCAGTTACACGGATGATAATAAGGTGTTGCTGAGCCCATCGATCGGTGCGTTACGTAAACTTCTGTGCTTATGTGAGTCATATGTGAAGGCCCATGGGCTCAAGTACAATAATGCTAAGAGTGAATTTATGATTTTTAAATCCGGTACCAAGTGCTACTCATCTGTACCTCCTGTCACTCTTTGCGGCATTCCTTTAACCAGAGTGAAGCAATTCAAGTATTTGGGCCGCTGGGTCTGCGATAAACTGGGTGACAATCAGGATATTGAGAGGGAGCGCAGGGCGCTGTCCGTCCGGTGTAATATGTTGGCTCGCAGGTTCGTACAATGTACTAGACCAGTAAAGGTGACTTTATTTAAGGCATATTGTCAGTCGTTTTACAAGTGCAGCCTGTGGACTAACATTACGCAGCGGGCGTACAGCGCACTGCGCGTGCAGTATAAAAATGCTTTCAGGATGCTGTTGGGGTTTCCGCGGTGTTGTAGTGCCTCGAGTATGTTTGCTAAAGCGTGGACTGATGATTTTTTCGCGATCATAACGAAACGGAGCGCATCGCTACTAAGTCGCCTACAAAGCAGTTCGAACAGCGTCTTGAAGGTATTGTCCGAGCGGTGGGATCTACCCCTGATGCAGAGATGGATGCAGCTTCATAGTAGCGCCTCCCCTCGTATTATGTAATGTTTCTTTTTGTGTTATGTATTTAATTCATTTCAGTTGTCATGTGTATGTATTTTGAATTTTATTTGTTTTATTGACATGTGATTGTGTTTTTATATTTGATTTGATTGTCATGTGTGCGTGTATTTTAATTGCATTTGATTTGATATATTATATTGTGTGTATATGTTTTTAATGTAATGTGATAGACTTTGTCTCAAAAATAAATGAAATTATAATTATATTATTACAGTTGTATACGTGGAATAATTAACTAAAAATGTATTTGCATAAGGCTTCTACTCCGTTTACTTATTAGGCCGCGGACACAAAGTCAGCGGGCGCGGGGTGGGGCAGCGGCAGCGGCGTGAGAGCGGAGCGTTCATATGCATAGTTTTATGGGTCTACCTTTTTTCGCAGAACTTTTTATGGCATATTTTTTCCGCATACCTAACAGCGGATAGCATAATCTTCATTTCGCAGAACATCGGTTGGCAGACACTTATTATTACAACGTCACGTGATCTACCCACACCTAAAAAGCGCTTCTACAGAGTCGTGATGTTTTAAGCCCACGGCGAGGAGGACATTCAGTGTCTGATCGCATCGGAGTTAAGACGTCGCGGAACTGTACTCGATTCGTTGTGCTCAGTTATTGTGATTAATTGGAGTTTGTGATTCTAGTATTAGTTTATGATTTTAATAAACGCCGTGTATCGCACCGATTGTGTTTTCATTGCTCGAAACCCATCTTCTGCCCACATGATGTCTGATTCTAATGGAATAAATCCTGAAGATCCGACAAATATAATGATGAAATCTATTATAATTGTATAATGCAGGTAAAACCCAATATCGCACCTTTTCTATGCGTAACTGTAATCCCCCAACTGTCTCCCTCAACTTTCTCCTTGCACACAACCGCTGTAATAATGTACGTCGTTCTTGCCCTGTACTAATTAAAGCGGACAAAATTCAACAAAAAATTCAAAAAAAAATCAAAATTTCAATAAAAAATTCAACAAAAAATTAAAAAAAAAAACAAAATTTCAATAAAAAATTCAATTCAAATTCAATTTTTATTTTTTTATGAATAACTAGCTGTGCCCGCGGCTCCGCCCGCGTGGAATTCGGTCTGTGTCAGTAAGCGGCTAATTCACCCCTAATTTCTCTCCCTCTCCCCTGGAGGTGCAACTTAAAACAAAGTTGACAGATGGATACGCTAGAGGACTGTAGTCCAGATAAAATATTTTACGATTAGCACTAAGTAAATAAAACTACACTCCAAAATCAATAGTTTTTTTCGCCCTTATTTTTTGACGTGATTTAAACGACATAGAGTAGTTAGTAGATGCGCACATCCAATCAGACGATACAGTATACCACTTTTTTATTTTTACGTACCTATCCAAATCATGTCCATGGCAAATATCATCCAAATCGGTGCTCCAGTGAAATCAGTCTAAGCATAAAAAGGTAAGAAATATACACATAGAAATCCATACTTCCTAACAAACTTTCGAATTTAGGTCTACGTCTGTCGTGCGAATCCGCTGAGCAGTCAACCGTTCTTGGCACTGCGTGAACGTCTCCGAAGCACGGTCGCGGCTACGTCTTTTTTAAAAGAGACCGTGGAGTTTCTTGCCGGCTCTTCTCCATATGAAACGACCAATTGAAACCGTGAACCTAGCTCCTGACGTTTCATAAGTGCCCATGTAGGTTTTTGTAAATAAAAAAAAAGATTTCGAACCTTTGGAAAGAGTACGAGGGGCCGAAGCAAATTCGCAGAGGCTCTTTAGAAAATTTTAGGTATTGAGGCACCAACTCACGGTTATCCCTGTATGCACTATGCAAATGCACCCAAGGACAAACCCCGGTTGGTGCAGGACTATTGCAGAGCATGGAAGCAAAACATATTGGGCTATGGGTTGGGGAGCTGTAGTGGATTAGAGCCTAGAACTATGGAAGAACTATGTCCTCTGCCCGATCAATGGTACGTAATACACGGATTAAATGGCAGCGGGTGACTTACACACTCAATAATGGGCCCCCGAAAACGGTCGTTAGCTCACAGTGACGTAACGACAAGGGGGCAATACTTCCTGATGTGTTTGAGGAGTGGAGCAGTATTCCACGGCAATCAGGACAATCCCGGAAGTACGGTAAAAATCCCTTCCAGCATCGTATATTTCCTTCCTCCGAGCACGTTCGCTTTTCCGAATCTCCACCCAAGCCGAGCTCTCACCTCTTTCTTGCCTTTATTGGCTAATAAAGGCAAGAAAGAGGTGAGAGCTCTGTCCTTCGTCAGTGTTCACTCCAGCCGGTCAATAAAGGCAAGCCAGAGATGAGGAACAAGACTTCTCCCGGGAGGTAGGGTCTGTGGGGTCACTAAAGCGCAACACCTCGCCACATTCTGGCTTGCGGGTTTTTGTATCTCTCTTGGTCTAGCACGTAGACCTGATCCGGCAAATAATTTTTGAAAATGGTTAATAAACTTCTCCCTTAATTAACTTGTGTTTGATGTTTTAGAAAATTTGGTTACATCGCAAGGTTTGTTAAAATATTAGGCATCCAATGGAATAGCAAGGCCATGCAATTTGAGAGTTTGGAGAATAGTGATACTTAATGACGAATTCTGGGACATTTAAAAAAAATCATAATAATTGGATTTTCTTGAATCCCATTTATTTTCGCATAGGATTTATGGGGTGCTTAATCGTTGCGAATGGGTCACACTATTACGTCCTGGAAGGAATACGTTAAATTACAAGTCAGCCTGTATAGTTAGTAAAAATTATTATGGTGACCGTACACGCTTTGGTCTATCGCATCTACGTGAGCTGGTGTACGTGTGCAGTTTTTTTTTACCCTTCCCAGGCGACTGGCTCTAAAGAGAATATCAATTCTTTCGAGTGACAGCGTACGGTGAATAGTGAAGCGAATCGAAGACCTCTCTGGCATACCAGTCCGTCCCACACACATATGGCACACCTGCACAAGGAAGACCTCTCCGGTAGATCCTATCGCGTATGGCTTACATTACGCACTATAATATTATTAACATTAAAAGATAAACACTGTTGGTTGATATTATTATTAGTTATAGTAGTGACATATTTGACTGTTATATTTACAAAAACAATAAATAACTCAGATGTATTTATAAATCCATTCAAACTACCTATATAAAAGAGTACGTTAATGACTTCTGATCATTGTCAATTTTTCAAATAAACGAAGCAGTTTTTCATAGTTGGTTTGACACAGTTTAATAAACAACAGCAATGAAATTTGAATTGCTTTCCTGTGCGTTATACCTTCTCTTAACTGTTGTATCAGGATTTTGGGATGACGGAACTACAACCGTTAATGAGTTTGTCAGAACTGATACTACACCACGACAGAGCTTCTTCAGATGGCAGGAAACTCAGCAAGAATGGAAAGCTTGGTTTTTTTGGGGTTGGGATTGGGCTTGGCTTAGATACAATAGAAGGCTTTGTGTCGTTGCCGGAATATCACATGGTGAATTTAATCTTAAAGTTTATCATGGTGGTTCATTGTCTAACAAAGTCCTTATATTGACAGACTTATTTGCAAATGGTTTAACAGTGTTTGAATTTTACAGGGTTCAAAAATTTAGGTACGGCTACGATATTGAATAGAAGAACTCTAATCACTGCGTGCAATTTACTTGAAGAGTATTATAATGTCCAAAGGGATCTTCGTATTTGGGCATTAGGCAATCGGGGCTATCATAATACTCCCTACAGATACAGAGTTTGGAGATTCCAAAGAGTGATTACGAAAAGTTTAAATCCAGAACATTATCACGGGCCTAGAGGTGAATACATGCCGAGGCACGACGTGTGTATAATTCATTCTTTGGACCAGATAATGATTACTAAACATATCAGCACTAAAGGCCACTATCCACACAGAAGTTACGTTACTAAGGCACGTATGCTCGTCCCAAGAGATATTTGGTTCACAGGATCTGGTTATGAATATCCCCTACACATCAAAGAAAATTATAAAATATTTATCACTAAACTGGAAAGGGATTGGATTGTGGACTGTTCGAAGTACTTGCCTAAATACTGGGGAAAATTTATATGCATAAAAAATGTTTATAACTATCCCGGACTACAGAATGGTGGGGGATTACATGGCTACACAGGGTGGGATTATATAATGGGGTTAGGTTGTTTTGAAATTCGGTATAACGAAGACAGGATTTTTGTGTTTACTGATCTTCGCTATTATGTTAAAGTGATATTTGATACAGCTTTCATATATCCTGGTCAATATTATGAATATGCTTACCCTCAATGGGGTATGTCTTTTGGCACGCTTTATAATAGTCTTTGGGCCAACTCTCCTAATATCCCTGTCTGGCAGGTTCAGGACGATTTATATGCACTGGGGAAAAAGTAGATATGCTTGTGAACTACGCTTAAGCTGTTCGCGGCATGCATAGCGTAGTGTGCACGAATTGATTATTTCTAATGATTAATATTTGTAGTAATTACTTATATGAGATGTTTATTTGATAACAATATTTTAATTTACTTTACGTCCTGTTGACAGCGACGCGGACGAATTCTTTGATACCCTGATTTTTTCCCCTCCCATTTTGTAAAAGCATGTACATACTATTATTATTATTATTTTAAGTCTGTTAGCATATTATGCAAATAAATGATAAAAGGTATGTGAAAAAAAAAAACATGCTGCTACTCATATTTTATTAGATTGTTGAATATTAATAAGACCTTTTAATGTGATATGCAATAAAAAATTGAATTTGTATTTGAATTTACTCGCCCGAAACGGTGAATCGACCCTTTTAAATTACACTTTTAATAAGTATTATTTTTCCTGAGGCGATTCGCACGAAGTTAATTTATTTGTGGGCGAATCGACCACTCCAAAAATAAATATAACGGCTCGTTGAGACCGGCGCGATATCGCTGGCGCGACGGGCAGCGCGACCCTTGTCACGCCCGCGATATCGCGCCAGTGTTAACGAGCTTTTAGGGAATTTGTATGCAGTAAAGTTGGTGTACCTTTTTCGTAACTTTATTAAAGACGTGAGATATGTGGGATCCCTTTTTTTCGCATAATGTTTTTTTTCCTAATATTCTTTGGCATAACGATTTTGGCATAAGTATTTTTTGTCATAATTATCTTGTTGCATAATTTGTTTTGCCATAATTTTAATTCGCATAATGTTACTAGGCGTAATGTTAGTTGGTTTAGGTTAGGTTAGGTTAGAACTGTGACCTCCTACGCACGAGCCGAGCGAGCGAAGCGAGCGGTGCCGCGGCAGCGGCCGGCGAAGTGCCAGAAACTACTAGAATGATGAAAATATATTTATGCTTTTGAATGTTATGCTTAAACACTATTATGACTGGAGAAATTATGCTTAAAATAGTTATGCGTTTGCTGATATGCGAAAGTAATATTATGCGTAAATATTGTTAGGGTAAACAAAAGTATGCCGTGTTATATTATGTCTTAAAATTTTATGCAAATGGATAGGGAACCGAGATATGTTATGTTATTTTTATAAAACTTTACTACGTTTGTAGTTTTGGTCTCAGCAGCTAATAATATATACAAAGACTCAGGACAGGTGGAAGTGGAAGCAAGCTCCGACGTACATTTGTCCGTGCGAGAAGCAGTTAGTCCTGAGGTCGACTCTGTAGTGTTCAGAGGCCGTATTATGACGTATTAATGTCACCCTTTTTTCCAGTGTGATAGAGAGACGGAGCTATACAAGGCCGATAGCACCATCCTTTTTTAAATAAAACAATAAATAAAAAATAAATATTTTTTGTGAATTTTTAGTATAAGACGTAATGCCTTTATTAAGATTTTATTTTTATTATTACTTATTGTATTTTACTTTTTCATGCTTATTTTCTTTTTAGTTTATAACGATGTTGTTTTGTGAATGCTGTGTATACATGTAATAGGCATGCATACCTGTAATTTTATTTTATTACTGTTCCGTTTTAATTTTTTGTATGTACTGCTGTTGGTGTACCTAATAAATAAATAAATAAATTATTATTATGGATAAATTTATGCCTAAAGACGATTCTGATTTACAAAATTATGAGTTTTGAATTATGATAAATGAGTGTCTGCCAAACGATTTTCTGCGAAATGAAGTTTATGCTATCCGCTGTTATGCAAAATAATATTATGACATAAAAAGTTCTGCTAAAGGTGTAGACCCCTGGGATTTAATTATTAAATAGTCGAGTTTTACGATGCGTCATACTTTTTATAATTACTAAACGATAACAAATGGGTGAAAAAACAAATTTTAATCTAACCACTTATGTAGGTACTGACAATGACGTATTATATTTATACATCATTGGGTACTGAAAATAATTTGTGTCCGCCCTTCTTGTTATTGAATGTAGCGCCATCTAGCAAAAAATGTAAGAATTCTTACCAGTAATAGTTTCCTGTTTTACAGTTAGAATAAGGATAAGTGGTAGCTCAAAAACATAGCTGCTTAATTTGTATGTTTCAAAAATGCTCTAGCAGCCATTGGTTATAAATTATTGGTTGTTTTGATGTAAACAATGTAAAAAGTAGTTTTTTTATTAACAAATAATAATATGTAATGATGCTGATATCTTTTGACTTACTTACTACAAAACAGTAGTCAACTAAACTGGACGTTACTTCCATGGAAACAGCATAGATGGTGCTATTTAAAAAAAACATGAAACGGCGATGACTTTTAAAACTGGTATCAGTGTTAGGCCCAGAGGGTTTCCGTAGGCATAAGGATGGCATTGAAAGCAAAAACGTGATAATAATACCAACTGTTTACTGCAGCTGCCATTTGTCATGCCACCAATGCAATAGAAGTCAAAATCGGTTGAAAGGACAGTAAAAAAAGAAACCGGTCAAGTCCGTGTCGGACCACGCACAATGAAGGGTTCCGTAGCTGGGATGAATTTATCCCAAGAACAAACTTACATTTGCAGTTGCAAAAACAATGTCGAAAAATGAAAATTTGCATCCAGGCGGTTTTGTTGTGATTTGCGTAGTTTTTCCACAGTAGATATTTTTTATCATCATGCATGAGGCGAGCAGTCAATAGTTAGAAAATGAAAAATAAATACTTAACCAAATATGCATGTCCAAACTATTTGCTACAAATCATGTTGTTATTTTCTTGATCTGATTCATTTTTTTTTTTTTTTTTTTGTATTTTTCAAAATCTATTGTATACTTAATAATAGATAAACCATTTTAAGCCACCCTTCGCTTGATTGAATCAAAAGAGATGTGAGCCCAGTTAACCATTATCAAATTTTAAAAGGGGTAACTGGTCCGCGGGCCCAGTTCCATAGTGGGCCGAATGACCCCTAACCCATCAAAACAGGATATTTAAATTTTTAGGGTTCCGTATATCAAAAGGAAAAACGGAACCCCCCTACAGGATAACTTCGTTGTCCGTCTGTCTGTCTGTCTGTCTGTCTATCTGTCAGTCTGTCAGTCTGTCAGTCTGTCAAGACCCTTGTTCTAAGGATCGCGTGGTTTTATCAAGTTGAAATTTATATAAAAAACGTTAGCCCACGGTACGTTAATGGGGCTCAAAAAAAAAAGGTTCTAAAGTCAACGCAATAAAAAGATACGGCCAATTATTGGACATATTAATATTTTGATACTCGCAAATAAATCAAAACCTATAGGGTACTTCTTGTTGACCTAGAATCATGTTTGGCAAGAACCAAGGTCTCACAGCACAAGTAAAGGAAAAAGTCCAAAAATCGTTAATTTGTAGATTTATCACAATACAATTTCTTGTTTTGCAATAAACTTACGGAGTTACTGTGGCGTTTATCGATGTATGGGAGAACATGACGTTTTTGGACTAAAATAGGTATTAAGTTTGTTTTTGGGATAAATTCATCTTTTTTTATTACGGACACTACATAAATTTTGTTTTTGTATAAAACATGGTATGTCCTGTTTTTCCCATCGCAATTTATTTTCACTCGATTTGTTTTAAATTTACAATAGCCTGGCAGTTACAGCTTTTTCAGCTTTTGTGAAAAGATGGACATCATGGAATTAACATTTTTGAGTCAGATGGACACAATTTGTTGAAGGAATTTAACTGGTTTAAGCAGGTAGGTGTGGAATCCTAAAACCTCTTTATACTACTAAAGGGCTGAATGAATGTTATCGAAAACGGAACCTCTTTTTTTGTTGGATAAAAAGGAAAAAATTATATATCAGATGTGATATTTATATCACATGGGGTTGAAACTACCCCTAAAAGTGTACGTCTGCTCAGATTAGGGCAAGTGCTGACATTTCACCTATCTGAATTTTTGTATAAGAGATCGTACAAACTAAAGATTTTGCTATACGAAGCCTTGGCAGTAACCAGCTAAACTTTCTGTCGATACTTGTCAATAGGGATCCTTTAGACGGGTTTGCTGTGTGTTACCACAATCACTGGTCTGATGGACGGATAACCTACCGTATAATGTGATGATTTTATTTGCATCGTACAACGGTACACGGACCAAAAGTCGCGTGAACAAAATCGGAACTATAGCCGCCATTTTTTTTTTTTCAGTACCTACAATTTCTTTGACAATTTCACAAATGTTTACCAACAACGCCCTCCTGTCAATGTCATTCAGGCGCCAAAATATCCTTGTTACACTTTAGCTATTAGTCTTTTTGTGCATTATTTGACTTTTTTTACAGGTTTTTAATATCAGTTGCTTCTGCCTTTGGCGTGTGATGCTCGTGTTTAGGAGCACTTACATAACCTAAAATCACGCCTGTTTTCCCTGAAGGGTTAGGTAGAGGTGCACCTATAGTACACCCACATTTTGACAATTATATTTAAGTTCCATGTAACAGGGTCCAGGAGCCTATCTGGGCACAAATCCAGACTCTGCGCTGCTACTGAGAAATTCTAGATGTAAAAACCCAACACTTTGCCCGACCCGGGAATCGAACCCAGGGCTTCATGCTCAGCAGTACCGCTTGCGAGCACTAGACTAACGAGACAGTTTTTCAATAGTTACAAAAAACAGACCACATAAACGACGTACAACGTACAACAGACGTAAATATAACATGGATAAAAAAATGTCTGGCGTTGGAAAAATTTGCCCCAAATCTTGAGCGGGCGCCTCCTCTTATATACGATGCCCATATTTTTATCGAAGCGTAAGTTAATGTCGCGGAATAAAGATAAGTCTTACCAAGGTTGACAGAGACAGCAAAAATTATATAATTTCTAACGATTTGGGGTGTTTAGCTGATTGTGTACAATCATACTCCTACCTTTTTTATTTATAATGCATTTAGATATATTTTTAATAATTATAAATATTATCTTTTTACTCTTTGTTCCTCTGTAACAGAGCACCTGCAATCTAATCTCTTCACCACCCTTGGTTGACTCAGTTTCAATGGCTCTTTTTTCATTTGAATGAATTAAAAAATGCTCAAATAAACTTACGTACCTATACGGATCTCTAAAAAAGTTGGAAGTTTTCCCGCCAGTGGAGGTCATTCATTATAGCTTTTAAAATGGCTGCCGATAAAAGCCGCATCCCAATTAAGGAGGAGCCTTCACTTTTACAAGAATAAAACAAAACTATGGAACTGTTTTTTTTTTGCTGACGTGAATTTAGTTTTTAATAATAATAATAATCCTGTTCCCGATACCCGTGGGCTACTATTTTTTATCTTTTTAAATGTTTTTATAATTTTTATATTCTATTATTTAAAAATGTAAAATATATATTATTTAATTAAATAAAGGAAATATTGTAATAATAGGAGGTTCCGCTCTCTGGAGCCCTGACCACCGGTAGCTTGGACCCTGTTCCGGATACCGGTGGGCTACAGGTGTAGGGTGAAGAGCCAGACCAAGAGAGAGACATAAACCCGCAGGGCAACATGTGACGAGCTGTTGGGCAGTAATGACCCCACGGACCCTATCTCCCGTGACCAGTCTTGTTCCTCACCTCTGGCTTGTCTTTATTGACCAGTCATAGTGAACACTGACGAGGAACAGAGCTCCCAATAAGTTTTACTAAGGAGAAGCTACATATTATATTGCCGAGTAAGTATACATTATTATATGTTACAAGTTAAAATTAAAAATGTAAATAACCCCCGACACAATTCCAGGTGATGCTGCATTATCGGTTCAAGGTTACTATGTTCTTCTAATATCATTGAAGTAACAGAATACTACATTTCAAATCAATCAGACCTGAGGAAGATGCGTACATCCAATCATCAACTAGAAAAGTGCTGATAATCTTCAAACGGCTGAACCGATTTTCTTGAATTGTAGCTAAGAACACTCTCGATCAAGACATCTTTCGAACAAAAAAAAAAAACAAGATCGGTTCAGCCGTTTGGGAGCTACGAGGGAACAGACATATACACAGATACATAACACAGACACACAGATACACACGTTAAACTTATAACACCCCTCTTTTTCCATCGGGGGTTAAAAAAGAAGAAATTTCATTTTTGCGTCTAGAAGAAGAGTATACAATAAAGCAACATACATGGAATGTTGATCTTCTTTGCTTGAACCTTGCTTTCCAGGTCACTGAAACAAGAAATAAATCAAAGAAGAACTTTTAACCTAGGAAAAATATTGACAGACGGAGAGGCAGACGCCGTAGGCTTATTATAAAGGTGTGCTTCGAGTTCAAAGCAGGATTTTTATAACAAAAAATAAGGAGAAAATAAAAGTTGCGAGGTTTAAAAAACTAACATTAAAACAAAAAAAAACAAAACAGTTGTTTTTTTTGTATTTTTTTTTTACTTTTCACTTTTTAGTTGTGGTTCCCCAGTTTTCAGATGTTTTCCCTTGTACACCACTATCGATAAGCCGTCATACTTCTACGTATTATTAGTCCATTTATCTTTTTTCTGGACCACTCTTTTTGCAAGTTTCGGAGAAATTGCGTGGCAAACATACATACATACAGCTATAAAATTGTGTATATTGGTTTGGAAGCGCTAATAGATCATCATACGTGAATATATTGCAGTTCCAATGATATTGCATACATTCGTGTCGAATAGATAACCTCCTTTATTTTGAAGTCGGTTAAATAAAAGCACACTTTCTTTAAAAGGTCTTTAGTCTTTGTATATATTATAATAATAAAGAGTATAATATTCTATTCTATTCTTTAGCAACTGACAATTGGCCCCTTTAAGAAGATCAAATAGAATGTTTGAAAGTATTATGGAAGTTTAAATCTTAGCGCCAGCACCGTTTCGCCAGCGGTCACATCCAGCATTTCTTTGAAGTTGCCGTGGGCAAAAGAAACGCTGGAACAGTCATTTATTATTTTCTTTGTGGCGTTTATTTGGAGTAAATCTTATCATCGCGTGTAGTGAGACTTGGTGGAAAATGGCGGCATTATGGTTCGATACAACCTTTTTTTTTTAAAGACCCTGTCGTGGCTGTCTTCGCAGAAATTAAAAAAAAAACCGGCCAAGTGCGTGTCGCACCACGCACAATGAAGGGTTCATGTTTTTTCAACTGGAAATGTTGGTCGATTATTACTCGTTAACTTGTAGAGCCTACTTAGCTGTTATAGTTTTCCTTTTAATTTTGTTACATTTATACTTCTGCTGTGAATTTTTGCACATATCCTGAACTAACCATTTAGCTAATAGGGGGGGGGGGGGGACGACGACACTTGACTAATAAAAATTAGCGCTTTAAAGCTTAATATTTCGCAAACAGATCCTTGTAGCCAAAATTAGTTTCAACCAATTCACAATATTTTTGAACGACCTTTCCAGCGATAATCCACACCATGGAACAGACGAAAAAAAATCACCACTTTACGTGTTGGGTCGGTAACATAAATTAAAAAAAAAAAAAAAATTAATTTAAAAAAAAAACATGATTTTATTTTACCACTTTGTTGGCCTGATTAATATGTATACCCATGCCAAATTACAGTTTTCTAGTACTAACAGTCTCTGAGCTAAGCCGCGGACAGACACACAGACGGACATGGCGAAACTATAACTACAGAACCCTAAAAATTGGTCCTTTAAAGAGAAATTAAAATAGCATACTTTTAAGACTAGTCACGTGATGGCGCCCTTACTTGGATGAAACTCGGTCCACCTATAATATATTTTAGTATCTATACTTATAATAAATCTGTAGAAGTGAAAATTCTGTACATTGAAGATATCAAAAAAATAAATGGCGGGGGGTGTTACTAGACCGACACCGAACCCAAAAATTAGATTAAAAATTTTTTTGTCTGTCTGTCTGTCTGTCTGTCTGTCTGTCTGTCTGTTTGTTCAGGCATCACGCAAAAACTACCGGTTCGATTACGATGAAACTTGGTATAATTATTCTTTAATATCCTGGGCACCACACTGGGTACTTTTTATCCCGGAAAAGTACCCTATCCTACGGTTGGGGGGTGTCAAAGTTTGTATGGAAGAATTTTAACGCGCTGTCCGATTAACTCGAAACTCAATATTTATACTTAAACCCAAAAATTAAGAATAACGTGTATCAGGATTTTTCGAAATTCAACCCCTAAGGGGGTAAAATAAGGGATGAAAGTTTGTATGAAAAATCTTATTCCTTGAGGTAATAAACATGAAACTTCGCACGAATAGTTATCTAAATAAATTATAAAGTTTGTAGTTTTTTGTTTTTCTAAATTACCCCCTAAAAGGTTGGGGGGTGTCAATGTTTGTATGGAAGAATTTTAACGCGCTGCCGCGCTGTCCGATTAACTCGAAACTCAAACCCATGGGGATGTATGGGGTAATTTCCGACACTCACGCGGGCGAAGCCGCGGGCAGCAGCTAGTGTATAATATATTTGTATCAAAGTGACAGCGGAAGTATATACATTTATATGCAAACACAGGATAAGAATCTTGTAAGTAATCCACACAGAGTATAGTATTATTTCGTTTATTTATTTTTCATACTTATTTAATACATTTTTAAATATTTCTTTAAAAGTTATATAAAAATAAAGTATTATTGTTATTATCGATATTATTACGAGTCACAGTCCATCCATCGTTTTTTTGGACTTACCCGTCCAAAAAAACGATGGATGGACTGTGTGAAAGATGATACGGCTAGAAAAGGAGTGACTAACTGATTACCGATATAACGACTCATAGAGGAGTATGGTGTTGTTAAAACATTATGTTATTGTAAAGTTGGATATTCGGGATTCGACGATTTAATTTAAACAGACATAATTTTCTTTTTAATTTCCTGCCAATAAGTCTTCTACAATGAACCTATCATAACCGTTAGTATGTAAGACGACGCGTGTCAATCAAAAGGAGGAAATGAGGTTTTTATGTTATTAAAAGTATCTACACATAATTAGAGAATTTGCTTCCAGTTTGCTGTGAAAGAAGTTTGAAATTGACTAGTTGTCATTTATCGGATATGGATGGATATTACGTCTACATACATTAGTTCACGCCTTGATCTCCACCCATGTCCCCGAAGGAAGCAGCTACAAAACGCCATCAGCTATGCTTAGTTTTAAATTATTATTTAACATTATAATTATTTGAAGCTGTTTGAACATTTTTACACAGCTTTCTATCTAAGGCCCCAATCACGGGCGATGCAATTTTCGACAAGCGACATCCGCGCGTCTTCATGCCATGCCACGACTCGGCGATGGCGACGGTGGCGCCGGCGAATTGTCAGACCACGCTCTCGGGTTGCACCCAGTCTGAAGTCGTGGCCGCCGCGCTGTTAGCTATAATAGTACATTTCATTCACATATTATTATATCAGTGAAGCCACAGTTCCGACACAGTACCGGCACAGTGCGAAATATTGACACATGACTTGTCAGTGTCAGTGACGAAATTGTGCTCTCAGTGTCAGTGCAGTGCCGACACCAGCAATCACGGATGTATTCTTTGACAACGATATTTTTTGTCGGATCACGGACGTCGCGGCATCAAAAACGAATTTCTACAGAAGAATATTGAAACAGCTCTCTGACATTTTAAAATTTAAAAAATATTTCCTTTAATCTTTAACTAATTCTTTGTATAATGTCGTGAATTCTCCTTCTGCCTCTCTTCATTGCCATGCTTTATGCACCCATTTTCTCTTTTTTCCTTGATGCTGCTCTTCTTCTTCGTCTAGAGCAATAGCTATCATTGCTAGCTCCGTAGTATTGAACAGAGCCATTAGCAACAACCACGATACTTGACGACGGACACGTTTTCACTTAAGCTCCGTGAACTGAGTACTGACATAGTGTGTAAATTAAATCACTGACGCAACACTGTTGCACTGATACTGAACTGAGCGAACACGTTGCCGGAACTGTGACTTCACTGATATGTGTGGATAGACTCGTCGCTCCACAAGTCCCTAAGGAACTTCTTTCATTTGTTTCCTTCGCATTCGCGGTAGCAAGACACGTGTCTCTTGAGCGGTGTAGGTCGTGGCCAAGAGGTTAGGTATTCAGTTTGCCTCAGTCGACTTTATGAGAACTAACAAAGACCCACTGCAAAAAAAACAAATTATTTTTTTGTCATAAAACAAAAAGTTCTCTTCAGTTTTCATCACGACTTTTTAGATCATAAAACGGATCCGTCACATCGTGAATGGGTCTAGCTTTATCGAGTTAGTAAGAATGTTTAACACTCTCACCTTTAAGACTCATATATATAGAATTTTTGTCCGCCGGCGGCCGCAACTTTGCCTACTCGTTCAGGCCGCGGTGAAAAATCTATAACGAGTTTAGCAGGCCGTACGGGCGGATGGCGCGCTGTTTCTTTTTACCAGCAGGCCATGCGATCCGCCACGACCTTGCAATTTCATATTAGTTTTGTAGTGCGTGGCCTGCTGCAATAGAAAAATGAAACTGCTAGATGCAAAGTTTACTGAGGTGGCGTGCCTTACCCGAAAAGATACGCCCCGCCGCAGCGGCCCATATGGCGGTGAGAGTGTTAATTTAGCTTGACGTGGGAAGTATAACTTTAGGTACTGTATGTACCTACAGTAATTTGTCGTAACGCCAAAATTTGTGTTCGGATAATATTTGCTTTGCTTTGTGATCGTACTTGTAATGATTGCGATTCGTTTAGCGTTATTAAGTATCCGTTGTTCTGTACTAGCATTAACCCGCGATATTCAAAATTCATTTATTTACGTTACACGTCCCTATTTGGGTCACAGATATTCATATGTGTACTTTTCAACTAAATGGTCCATTAGATTCGGAGCAAAATGGCTGTGACAGACGAATAGACAGCCAGCTATTCAGACCGACACACGAGTGATACTTTTGTTGTATTTTTACCTAACCCTTAAAAGGAGGGTGGTTATAGGTTTAGAAATTTTATTAATCCTTATACAGTTGAAGCCAGTCTACTTTCGGGTATAGAACCCTAAAAACTTAAAAGACAGGAACATTAAAAATCTTTAAAAATCATCCATAAACCATAGACAGTTTAACGACGCACCATCAACTCGACCTAACGTTAAGCTATAACCTTTCCTCTTGATGATAAATGGCCTCTTTAGATAAAAGCCTCAATTCTGGCCAAAATAGGCCCAAACACGACCCAAATATGGCCTGAGTTAACGAACGGGGTCTTAAGTGGGCACTCAAAATGCTCTAGTGGAACTCCTTAGGATGAAACCCTTAATGCTTGAGGGTCATTTAATCAATTTTTCCAGCAGTAAATTGCTTTTATACGCGTTAAGGAAGGAGTTTTATTGGATCTTATTATTCTGTCTTCATTGAACGTTTTGATTTTTTATTTTGATATTGTGCCACTAAGTCTAAATAAAAATTTATAAAACAAAAGCAAAACTTATAATTTTTACAGTGCAGTATGGCCAGAATTCGCACAAGGTTTAAAGGAACAAAGGAAGGCCTCCGCCCAGCAGTGGGACAGAAAACCAAAAATACAATACAAAATATCGTAATATGTGTTCGTTTAAATAATTAAAAAATTAAAATTTCAAAAAGGTGTAAAACCTCTCCCTAAGGATCAGAGCGAAATGCCCCAGGGATATACTTAGTATAGTGAGCGATATTTTATAACGTTTGAAAATGTTTTATAACACAGTTTTAAACCTAACGCCAAGAACCCTCCTCGAGGGTTCACTTTAGCGCAAAAGTAATGCCGGTGACCCTCTTTCAGGGTCCAATAGCAATATGTATGGCGATATGGATTAAGAGCTCTATAACAAGTGGGTGGACTCGAATGTGTTCCGATAGGTTTTGTACCTTGAGTTTGGCAGATGATTACTCACCTCCACTAAGAAAAATTGACGTGTTTAACAATTTATGCGTAACAAGTTTTAAATGTCAATGTCACTGATGCACGTGAGAGTCGGCGTGGAGTGGAGTGTAGAAAACTACTGAGAATGTGGGTGTTATTGTTTTGACCTCGTGTCGGTAAATCTAAATTTTCTTTACTGTTAGGCTAAAAACTCAGGCTAAGAACTCACGGAGCGATTTTCGCCCGCGTCCGCTGCGGTTGCGGGCCCGCAGCTTCTGTAGAAAGCAAATATTTATATAAAAAATTAAAGCACATTTCACGACGCGTTTTACGCCCGCGGTGTACGCGGTTGTATGCGGCTCCCGCTGTACCGGCGGGCAACTAGTAGAATAGCGCGGGCCGCGGTTACCCGCAGCCTCGGAGGGTGGCGCCCGCGCGCTTTGCGATCGGTTGGCGGGCGACCGCGGGGGCCGTTATATCGTTAACCGCCCGTCTTGCAATCTTGCGATCATCGCCCGCCACGTTTGCGGGCGATGATCGCTGACATATTTGCATTCTACAGAAGCTGCGGGCCCGCAACCGCAGCGGACGCGGGCGAAAATCGCTTTGTGAGTTCTTAGCCGAAATGTGCTTTAATTTCGCGTTCGAGAAAATCGCTCCGTGAGTTCCTGTACGATAATAATAAAAAACACAAAAATAAAATAACATTTCAGACACCAATCTACATGGCCCTACATAATCTGACTAAGATTATGTCTGGACTTTAAAAGAGACTGACCCCTGAGTTTGTTTCGGCTTTTCTGCTCAGAGTAGTCGGATAAGAAACGGCGACTTCATCTAGCTTTTAAAATAGGATTGACGTGTATTAGTGAACAAAGCTACTTACAGAAATAAAATCATTTTTATCCCTCATCTTAAATTTTGACGACTATATAAATCTAGAGTGGAACGTTGTTCGAGCATTCAAAGAAAATGTGATCCAGAGTGCTTGACACCGTACGTGAAATGACTGTGTTATAGCCATTCCATACAACTGTCAAAGCGTGACAGTTGTGATTTGAATATAATTATGGACAATTTTAAGGCCTAAGTTCACCAACATTTAAATCAACTGTTTAGATATTTAATCAGTTCTATATTTAAAATTTCCTCAGGAAATTTGACATAAACCAACTGTTTAATAACTAACCGGTGGTTTAAATGTTGGTGAACACATGCCTAAGAGTGTAGAGAATTAGAAAAACAAAAAAATCTCTGTATTTAATTTGAACTGTCGAAGCCTACCAACCAAAAAATCTCAGCTAATGACTGCAACTGAAAATCACAGAAGGGTTTGCAAAGGCGAGGCACAAATAGTCAGGGGTTTACAATAGCTGGGCAAATAGACCCGGGAGTCGCAATGAAGATGGCTTCGCAAACAGCTGGCGCAAACAGGATCGCAAATACTACGGGACTAGTTACTACTATAGGTTTGCGGAGTATTTTGGTGGTACGTGACTTTATTATGAGTTAAATTGCGAATCATGTTGAAGAGTGCCTCCGTAGCCCCCAGTGCAAGTTTGCGAGAGAACACGGGGTGGTTTTAGTCAGTAGAAGTCTGATAAAAACTTCCGTGCACCCCAGGACCATTATAAAATTTTTAAAAAACTGTACCAACCTCTTTGCACACATCTACATCCAATATGGTCGCAGTGACTTGGCTATTAAGTATTTTTTGGACCCCAACATAGAAAAAATGCTTTTTTCACGTTTTTAGTGTTTTTTTTTAATATTTATTTAACAATCATCTACAAGGTGTAACTTCAATCCGATTTTTTCACTGACTGGTGAATCTCATGTGCTAACCAGACGTTTCTTTTCGTGGCTACTACCTACTTTCAGTTTTTTTTTATAAACTCATCCAAAACCCATTACACGATTTCCTATCGCCAACCCTTAGATGGACCGTTTTTTTTAACCACATTATTTTTGACAATTCAGTCGAGAGGAGCTCGTGGCTAAGTAATAACAGTCGCACGGGTCGATCCATCAGGTTCAGCTACGCTTGCCGGGGTTGGTCCGTGGATGGGTGACCATCTTTACATACCAAGACTCCTCCTTCCCTCGGAAAGCACGTTAAGCCGTTCTTCCGATCTTTGTCAGTCGTTACGAGTCGTCAGAAGCCAAAAGTCTGACAACCAGTCTTACCAAGGGATATCGTATTAACCAGTAACTGGGTTGTAGAAGTCAGATAGGCAGTCGCTCCATTTAAAATACTGGTATTATGCTGCATCCGGTTAGTCTGGAAGGCGACCCCAACATAGTTAGGAAAAGGCTAGGCAGATTGATTCTTTTTGTCAATTCCTGGCTAGATTTTAGCATCTGTTTTGTTACGTTAACTTATGACAAAGCTAGGCAGCGTTTAACAAGTTTATGATAAACTTATTAACAGAAAACTCACAGCCGAATCGATCCTACTAAATATTGAAACAACGGAAAATAATGATTATGTTTTTAGAAGTAAAAGCCCTGTAAGTACTTGTATTTTCTTTAAAAGAATGTGTAAGTTTTTTAAAGTCAAGGTAAAAAGCTTGGAACAATTCTGTGGAAAATACATTCAAATATACTGAAGTTTCTGTCTACCCTGGTAATTTTACGATGTATTAAAAGCTAAAGGAACATTATCCTATCCGATAGACATAAAGCTTTTATTATTTCAGGATAGATTAGAAGCAGTTATGTTGAGCACTGAGATACAAGTCTAGGTAATAAGACTAAAAGTAATGCCCGGAATTTTTTCATTCACATTAGGTAACATCTAAAAAATAATAATGACAGATATTGTACAATAGACGTAGATATATTTAGTAACTATTCCGCTTAACTTTTTCTAAATAGTCATAAAACGGTCTCAGCGTCCAGCACTCGGCGTGGTAACACGTCGTGTTCGGGTTTGCGTCAATGTGAAAAATACATAAAGCTGCGTGCAGTACATGACTCATGGCAGAACGTAGCCAGCAAAAGGGGGAAAGAAAGCTGAAGATAAGTACATTAATTGTATCAAAGCAACACATCCGGAAAGAAACTATAGGAATTATTTAAGTGATCCTCTAAAACATATTGATGGTCTAATGATGCACACTTTTTAACTCTATAATATGTAATTTGAACTTACACAAACGACAAGACGACGGCATACGATTACTTCCGAATTCAGCCGAGCGCCGTGTAGTTAAGAAATGACAAAAATGACAAGGCATCAAAACCAAACCATTTTTATTAAAAGCTTTAATTTAACTTCACGTCTTGGTATGTCCTGGAATATTTCAATCAATATTTCACCCACTTCCACTGAAGCTATCGGGCTGAAATTTGGCTTATGTATTTGGTTCTCGTGACAATGCATGATAAAAGCTTTCTTTTTTAAATTTTAAAAGCTTTTATTATTGTCATTATTGTCTAAAATCAAAATCAAAAGTCATTTATTCAAACTGGGCTGATAATCAGCACTTTTCGAACGTCAACGTGTCTACCGAACTATCTAGTTTTCACCCCATCCTATCGCGAACCAGCGTTAGTAACTCGATGGAAGTTCTCAACAGGACTGGAAGCTTTCACGTTTATTAAATAGACCGATGCATTAGTCAAGCTAACTTTTCTGCCATCAATTAGTTTTGATTAAAATTTTGCATCGATACATTATTGGCAATGATTTTGTCGTCATGTTTCATTTTGATGGACATTTATCGATGTTGAGCATCAAATCTGTGAAAGTACTGGATTATTCCACTTTGCCCCATCAATCTGTCTCACCAGTGGGACACTGTGTCCCACTATTTGATTATGGTGGGGCAAATAGTCCTTCCGGAGTCCCTCAGGGGAGTGTATTGGGTCCAACCCTTTTTTTAATATACATAAATGACCTATGCAGTATGATTATACCCAATGCTAAAGTTTTCTCCTACGCCGATGATACAGCCGTTGTCTTCTATGGGAGCTCTTGGCACGATGTCAAGCATCATGCTGAGACAGGTATTTCTCGTGTCGCTGATTGGCTAAAATTCAACCTCCTAACGCTAAATGCCTCCAAAACTAATTTCATATGCTTTAGCATTTCTAAGCGTAATGAACCAACTGATGATATTGGTATCGTTATACATACATGTAAGGGTGAATACGGCAATAATTGTAACTGCCCAAGTATTCGAAAAGTTACCGAAATTAAGTATTTGGGTGTAGTAGTGGATAATAGGCTATCCTGGTACCCTCATGTAGAACAAGTTACCGCCAGAATTAGAAAGTTAAGTTGGTTGTTCAAAACCCTAAGACATGTTGCGCCAATGGTAATAGCAAACAAAAACTGCCCGTCTAAAAATTTACTCACACAAGTTTACCTTGCACTTGTACAATCTGTGCTCGGATACTGTATTCCGGTTTGGGGAGGTACAGCAAAGACAAAATTGATACAACTAGAACGAGCACAACGCGCACTCCTAAAGATTATGCATTTTAAAAGACTTAGATTCCCTACTGTAGACCTTTATCACATTAGTGATGTACTCTCTGTCAGAAAGCTGTACATAGTCCAATTAATATTAAAAAAGCATAAGTCTTTGCCCCTTAATGTGGGTATTACCCCGAAAAGAAGGAAGTTCAGCATAGCAGATATACCATCAACTAAAACCAAATTTGCATGTAATCAATATCGTAAACGATCAGCTCAATTGTATAATAGAATAAATAAAAAGATAAATATACACTCGAAAAATAAATATGACTGTAAAGAAACACTAATTAAGTGGATAAAACCACTAACGTATGAAGACACAGAAGCATTGTTATAACACGGAATTATTCACATACTCACAGACACGCACACCCACTTACTCTGACAGACACGCTCATACACACACACACACACACCCTTACACACACACACACACAAACATACAACACATACACGCACACTCACAACCTTTAAGTATACTCTTTAATTTTTTTCTTTTTTAATTTCTTATTTTGGTTAGCCTAGACTTAATATTCTTTTACATTTTAAAAATATTGTGTTAATTATCACGCTATACAAAATAGGGAGGGGCGGAGTCTTCTACTACAGGCATTATTTGTCTAAAAGAAGATTCCGAACACAACAATTTGTAATACCAATTATTTGACACAATAAATTAAAAAAAAAAAAAAAAAACCAATCGAGTTCACTTTCGCCCACTAGGGCTGGCGCTGTAGGATTTAATGAAATACAAATGGATTTTGACGGATTATGGCGGAACAATACAAATGGAAAAAGGAGATCACCCATTCTGTTTTTTTTAATATAAGTATTATGGCAGATTATTTACAAAGTGCAATAAAAAAATATTACTGCACATGTCTTGCTGGCAGCAAAACTCTCGGCTGCTGTGCTCTTAAAATGACACAATGGATTTTTAATCGTGTCTGTAATTACGGCATACGACAGGTTAAAGATCGTTGTAAATCTTTGTTCACAAATTCTTTACAGGCGTTGTCGCCAAGAAATGTTTCTACTACTACCACCATTCAAATAAATGTAATTTATTCCTGACCGCCGACTTTTGTTTTTTTTTTATTAAATCGACGAACAAAATGGGTGACCCGATTGTGGAGCAAAGTGGAATAATCCAAAGTACTTACTGTATAAAACTGTAGCAATTGAAAACTCGAGAGTAAACGATAGTGCATTCATCATAATTATGGTGAGCCCTTTCCTATCTATGGTCGGCTTCCAGTCTAACCGATTACAGCTGAATACCAGTATAGTAGATGGAGTGACTGCCTACCTGACCTCCATAACCCAGTTACTAGGTAGCGCGATGGTACCAACCTGAGGCAAAAGTCTTGGTATAAAATGAATGGTCACTCATCTACGGGCAGACCGCGGCAAGCAGCTGATCTGATCGACCAAGAACCCTCCACAAATAAAAACATAGATAGTGCATTAAAATAGCCAGTACACATGGTGATACTTTAACGTTCATGGGAAAAAATCCTTTTGTTCGTCTTCAAAGCGTTCATATTCAAATCGCTAAAGATAACTTAATACGTTCTCATTAAAACAGTAACCCGGCTTGGCATGAATAAATTCGTTACGTATGGTCAACATTTTGCATAGAATTTCCGTGTGGAATCCTTAATACTATAAAAACAGTGAATGTTCTAGCTGCTTATGTTGCCAACTGTATTGTAATAGAGTTGAAAATTGCATAGAAGATAACAGTCAGCTTTGTCTTTTGGCATAGACATACCTACTGACGTTCAGATTCTTAATAATGCTTTTATATAAGTTTGGTATACTACATTCCTTTACAATTTTAACTTAACAAACTATGTATTTGCATTATTATTCATATTACTTATTGTTTTTTTTTGGTTTTTACTTTTATAATACAAAAAATCGCACCAAATATTTATATCTCCATAAAATATTAACTAAGGCCAAAAAAGCTCTCTTTTACGCAGAATTAAAAGCACTTACATTTAAAAAAATAAAACAAACTCACCCACCCAAGCATTTAATTAAATAATTTTGTTTTTTCTCTCTTCAACCCCGGCGAAGCGTCGTTGGCTGAATAAAAACAGTTCCTAACCGTGTGTTTATCACATTCGCGTAAATAAGCAACATTTCATGGGAATTACATTTAAGCAAAATGTACGTAATTGAATAGCAAATACGCACAGGGGTTGGTGACTAAATGATCACAGCAGCACGCGTCGATCGAAGGTTAAACTACGCTTGCCACGGTCGGTACATGGATGGGTGCCCATCCATTAGATATCGAGACCCTTTCATACCTCAAAAAGCACGCTAAGCCGTTAGCCCAGGTTATCATTCGGATCTTTGACAGTCGTTCAAAAGTCTGACAACCATGCTTACCAAGGGGTATCGCCTTACCTACAAACTTTGATGTGGAGGTCAGATAGGCAGTCGCTTGATGTAAAATATTGATATTAGGCTAGCTGTGTACTGGAAGCCATTTATGTGACTTAATAACTTTTTTAAACACGGGTTACGCCCATCACTTTAGAACAGTATTTGGTTAAAGTTCATTAACTGCAAATAACTGCAATTTGAGATTGTAGTTTTTATGGATTTTGTTTTGAAGATAGAGAAGACTGTTTTGTTAACATTTAAGACTGATTAATACAAGTTTGTTCCTTTGAGAAACTTGTCTAGTGTTGGTACTTGTCTCATCTAAGAAATGCACTTAATACTAATTCGCACTTAGTGTAAAGTTTCAATTACAAGAAGTCATTACCTTGGTTTTTAGGGTTTATAAAAAATATCGGTCATTATTACCATACATACCTACCTTCCTACCTACCCTACCTACCTACACCTGCCTAAAACATACCTAACTACCTATCTACCCTACCTGCATACCTACCTATTACTTAGGTACCTACCAATTTTCTGCGCAACTTTATTTAAAAAAAATCCGTAAGTACCTTATAAACAGTATTAGTCGTTCTCAAGTTATGGCGTGACCAAGGGAAACAGGGATTTTTTTATAAATAAAAAGGCTAGTGAGGTAGGTACCTTCAGCTACCTAAACTTAGATTAAAAAACCGATCTCTTTAATCCCATTAATTCCCCATAACAAATAGCTTCGCCCTCCTTATTTACGATGTCGTCCAATTCAAAAAGATACCTATAAAAGAAACAAAAGTATTGGAAAAAAGATTACGGGGATAAGAAATGAGCGAAATAAAAACTTTTGTGCGAAGCAAAGTTCAAAAGACTTCAATTGAGTTACTTGAGTGATGAGGCGGGTTATATTAAATAAATTATCTATATAACTTAACTTATCTATATCTATACATACATAAATCAAATGTCATTATAATAACTTTTTAATAAATGCATAATAATATTATGAAAGTATTTACGGTAAAAAACATTTTTTTAATTTTTGGTCTGTCTGTCTGTTTGTTCCAGCTAATCTCTTTAATACTTTAAGACTTTCACTGGCAGATAGCTGATGTTATATGGAGTAACTTAGGCTACTTTTATTTTAGAAAAAAATAATAAGGGTTCCGGGCACAAAACACACATGGATTCATACAGAGGGTACTTTTTATCCCGATAGTACGTTCCCGTGGGATATCCATCGCAATCCATGCGGGTGAAGCCGCGGGTAACAGCTAGTACAGAATAAATGGTAAACCTTATACTGAAAACCTGTGAGAACCTTGCCTTATGTTTTCCAAAGTTATTTTTGGTTTTGAGGATTGGAGTTTTTTTTTAATAAATCGTTTCGACAATATTTTATACATGTTTATCAAAATAATAAAAGTAGGGTTTGGTAATAAGAACTATAAAAAAAACACATTGAACCTGACAGATAATAATATGAGTATCATTATCAGATTTAGCCTCTGTAGGCCAGCGACCACATTCCGCTACTGGCCGCTACTGGTACAGGCACATTGTGTGGAGAGGCCTATCTCCCACTCGATCCTCGACTACTGACATCCAGCTGGCATTTGAGGAAAGAAAAGAAAAGAAAGAAATAAAATACATTTATTTAACACAGACTAAAAGGCACACCATATACCTTTAATAGATAAAAAATAAAACAAATAAAAGGGGGTAAAGTATGAAGTAAGAAAATTGGCAGGGGAGTGGGCCTCACGGCTGCGCCAAAAAGGCCCACTTCAGCAAAAATGCCAGACAACAATATTTATTTATTTATTTATTTAATAATACCTCACAGATATGTACAGAGGCGGACTTAATGCCATAGGCATTTTCTACCACTCAACCTTTGGGTGATGCAGAGACACACAGTGGTAGGTGCAATTACGAAAAATTTAGGAAAAAAAAAACACATAGAAGGGTTGAAAACCCGGACGCTGCTGCAATAGGCATTGAGAAAGTGGTTACGGTCTGTTACGTTTCCAAGTGTTCGAAGTCTCTTTGATTACCTACTATCAGGGGCCTAAGTCTACTAATTTATAAACGTTACAATGGTCTCTTCATTGTGAGTTTTTGACAGATTTGCATACAAAAACTGTCGAAAACTCACAATAGAGAGACTATTGTAACCTTTGGAAATTAGTAGACTTGGCACCCTGGTACCTTGCTGCCCTTGCGCAATTTCATATACCTACCAATCTATTAGGTAAAATTCTCGCCGTGAAAACTTAGGCGAAGAGAGCTTGAAGTGAGCTGTCAAGAGTATCAATACCATACCATCATACCATAATATCATCAGGTGGAATGACAGCTCAGTTCAAGCTAACTTCACCAAAGTTTTTACGGTAAGATTTATACAGATAAAATAAAATCCGTAGATTTATGATACTGATCATAAATCTACGGATTTCGTTGTCATATACTAGCGGAAAGCGTTAATCCAATTATATAGTTACCCTGTGTAATGTAGACAGAAAAATATTTTCTTTCTTTTTCCACACTTCTTGTCGTATAATAAAAAATATTGTTTAATCTAACGAGGTGGTTTTTGTTTTCAGTTGTTTTCTCAGGAATATAATAACATGTACAAAATAGCGTACTTTAGGGTCGGTTCTGGGCAGCGAGTAATTTTAGCCTAATAAGACCTTGGTGTGTTGGTAAGATTTGCGGGAACGGACGGTAAAAAAATAAAAAAATCTAATAGAAAATAATAAACAGCACGTCCTATAAGAGGCCAAAAGGCTCCTCTTTCAGCCTGAGTACTACACTCCCATAAAGTATGTCCCTCGTTTAACCTAACACCCTGTATTCGGATTCTAGGTTCATCGCGCCCTCTTATATTTGTGGTCTACCCAGTTACTTGTATAAAATGAAACTTATGGAAAGCTTCGCCTGAACATTGTGCTCGGACATTCTAAGGGCAATTTACGAGCATGCAGTCAGTCGGTCAAAAAGATGTGTGGAATAAAACCTGTGACCAATAAAACCTAAAATCAATTACCAATAAAAATTAATTTGTATAGCCGTGTTCTATAATTTTATAGTATAGCCACAGTTACCCAAAGTGTAAATTATGATTTGTGATTTCAAATCGGTAGGTAGAATATTTTGGAACAAAGATTGCTGCAGACAATTCAATGAATTATTGTTGGTCTAAAGGTCATCGTTTTGAGGTTCACCGTACCCGCAAAAATTAAATGAAATTATTTATTCAGAAAACATACACTTTTACACGTGACATTAAATAAAAAAATAAGTTGGATGGAGTCGACATTTCTTATCTGACTATCACGGAGAAGAAATTAATGGAGAAACAAAATCAGCGGTCAGTCTCTTTTATAGTCCAGATATAATCTTGGTCAGATCATGTGACGACCAGGTAGATTAGATTATAACGGAAAAGAAGAAAACATTAAAAAAAACAGAAACTGAACCGCTCCCGCTACCGCTACCTCTACATAACCCCACCCGCCACCATAACCCCACCTTAAAACTTTCACATAAAAAATCCTTCGCTACAACAAAAATTATTGCCACTTGTTTTGTTGGAGCTTGCCTTGGTAACGAAAATTTTATTACTAGATTTTTACTTTTACTTTTACCCGTTGTATTTTTACTCTTACTTCATTTACCCGCTGTATTTTTACGAGAAAGCAGGCAACAACAGTGTTAGCATCGATCGAGCTTTCAAGTTTATTTCTCCTTTTTACTGTGTCTGTATTTGTTTTTTGGGACGAAAGTACTTTGTACACTTGGCGAATGAGAGTTTAAACCGAAAACAGTGTATTTTGACCGTCACGACACTTTTGATACTGTGTGTATTTATAAGCGTATGTCTATGTATAGGTATATGTCGGCGCATCATCGCAACCGTTGTCGGAGTCACACATATTGGTTTGCACCAATATCACATATACACAGAAATTGGAAATGGCAGGAAAATATTTAAGAGAGTACAATGAAAATACCTTACTTCAACTCAGGGTGTTTATTCCACGAGCAGCGCACCAAGAATGTGCTTCCATTCGAATTACAACAGTTTATATACACAAAATTACCGCCAAACTTTACCGCCAAACTTTACCGCCAAAAAGAATTTATATAAATCAAGCGGGTAAGTCAAAATAATTCCTCTAAAGGAAATTACATTTTAAATCTTTCAAGTGGATATCAAGATAAATCCTTAATAATATTAACTCTAAATTACATTTTAAACAATTCAAGCGGATGTCAAGATAAATCCTAAATAATATTAACATTAAATTACGTTTTAAACAATTCAAGCGGATGTCAAGATAAATACTTAATAACTCTAAATTACAATTTAAATAATTCAAGCGGATGTGTCAAGATAATCCTTAATACCAACATTAGAAACTTAAAATAAAGTCAACCGGAAACGCACAATATTTTAAACATATTAAAGGGAAGTTTATTGATAGAAACTTTATATAAATCCAACCGGAAATAGCAATATTTTAAATAAATCAAAAGGAAGTAACAAAATAGAAACTTCTTATAAATTCAACCGGAAACCACAATACTTTTTAATAAATAAATCAAAATAAAAACTTAACATAGGCTTAACCGGAAATACAAGTATTAATTCAGTAAGTAATAACATGGAAGTCATATGAAGTACAAAATAATCAAAACAAGCTTAAAATTAAAATTAAATAATGGTTTGGCGCCCATATATATTACTGTAGTTAAATCAATCTGCCTAGCTTTTTCTACTACTACAATGTTGGGGTCAACTTCCAGTCTAACCGGATGCAGCTGAATACCAGTATTTTACATGGAGTGACTGTTACAGATACAATTACTGGGTTGTGGAGGTCAGATAGTGATGTAAATTAACTAATTAAATATAAATAAGAGCCAAAGTAGTAAGTCATGGTTTTTCTATTTATTTCTTGACACAAACAAAACAATGACACTGCAGTAAAAAGATTATGAAGAGTACAAAAACACAAATAAGTATTTAACATACTTTGAGTATTTACTACAGATAGGCATCTCCACAACCCAGTAACTGGGTAATACGATATCTCTTGGTAAGACTGGTTGTCAGACTTTTGGGTTTCTGACGACCCGAAACGAATGACAGCCGGGACCAACGACTTAACGAGGCATGATAAACAGACAGACAGACACACAAGTGATCCTATTAGGGTTCCGTTTTTTTCTTTTTGTGGTTTCTACGGAACGCTAAAAACCTCTCGACTTTTTTTACAGTGAGAAAAGTAATAACTGATGCTTTGGTGACGGGCCACGCAGATGTTAAACGACGACTATCATTCACCTACCTACCCTACAATGCCAAAGACATCGGATATGAGTTGTTCCCATCAGAGACCGAAACCGGTATAATCAATACGGGTATTTTTCCGGCTACAACATTTATATTTTTACAGGTATTTTTAAAGGTTACCTGAAATTGAATACAACCAGTATTAGTACCAGTATCCGAAATAAAAATTACCTCTACACGTGCCGTCGGCATTAGCCAAAGGGCGCGCATCACCTGTGTTTATAAAACCGGTTTTAAAACGGTAACCAAAAAGAGGTAACATGTTCCTTCTTCGTGGGTTACCAGTGGCATCTACATCTCCACTTGCGAACTACGCAATAAAGACGTCACAAATCCTGCATCGCGCTATTTAAGTTTACCGCGCGATTAACATATATAATATTATCCGACATCAATCCTTGGGCAATGCCCGCCAGACACCACACCCGTCTGGTCGGAGGATCCTCCCTTTTCGAGGATGAGTGAACTTAACACCTTGTTCCTCAAACCCCCTGAATACGCAAAGATTTATTTGCAGATAAATATGGTGACAAAGGTGTTACAATGGTATAAGTAGCAAAACATAACATAATGACATGCAAATTGGTATACAATTACTTATTTTTTTAATTGAAGGTAACCCTAGTTGTAGAGGTAACCAAAACTCTTCGATACCTGTATCGTAATTTATAAAGTTTTTCGGTCCCTAGTTGCCATTACAGGCAAAGCTGAAACTTCTCACGTGTCTCGAGAGCAGTCATACTCAACCTTTTTTTTATAGAGATTGAAAAACCTAATAACACTTTGCCGACCTAGAAATCGAACACAGGACCTCATGCTTAGCAGTAGCGTTTGCGACGACTAGACCAACTAGGCAGTCTAGGCAGAAACATGAAACTCACTAAACCGTACCCACTAAGTAATAAACACAAAAGCAAAGCGCAGAATTTTTCAAACACATTCAATCCCGTAAAATACCAATAATAAAACTACACAGCGGCCGAAGCAAATCGGCAACAGTGCTCCCAATTCGCCGATACGATCTTTTCCGACCGTACATACACTATACAAAGAGATTTATTCCCGGACTATATGAGTGGTACAAGTAGTTTTATCCGGCCTCGTATAGTTGTCGAATCGAGGCCCTAGGTTTGGCCTAAGTGAAAATATTAGATTTTGCGAAACTGCGAGGCTTGAAAAATAGGACAAGGATGCGATGGAATTATTGTGTTGGAGATGGCATTTAAAAAAGACAAGTTAAAATTAATAATTTAAATAACCCCCGACACAAACAAAGACAATTCCAGGTGATGCTGCAGTATCGGTTCAAGGTTACTGTGTTCTTCTAATATCATTGAAGTAACAGAATACTAAATTTCGAATCGATCAGACCTGTGGAAGATGCGCACATCCATTCATCAAATAGAAAAGAGCTGATAATCTTCAAACGGCTGAACCGATTTTCTGGAATTGTAGCTAAGAACACTCTCGATCAAGACACCTTTCAAACAAAAAAATAATAATCAAAATCGGTTTAGCCGTTTGGGAGCTACGAGGGAACAGACAGATACACAGATACACCGATACACATATACACACGTTAAACTTATAAAACCCCTCATTTTCCGTCGGGGGTTAAAAATAATATATGAGGGGTATCTAACATTTCTTGTGGGCGTTTTTCAATATTGGCGATTTGGATCAACCTAGATATATTTAACAGATGTCTGTACTTGGCTTATTAGTCGATTCGCACGAATTATCTGACCCCAAATGTGCAAATCAATACTTTTTTTTTTCTTTATGCGATTCGTATTTATTTATTTGTGGGCGAATCGATAATTCCAGAAATACGTATTAGGCATTTGGCACATTTGTAATTTTATGCAGTACAGTTAACTTCAATACGCAAAATTCAAAATGTGCCAATTGCCTTGTGCTCGCTGGCGAACTAGTAATGTACGTAAGTATTACAAATAATGGCTCGTCCATTTCAACTGCTTTTTTCCTTCATCCGTCGAGTTTCTCTTACAAACTACGTATAAAATAGGAAAGGCTCTGAAGCCCGACAATTTCGCCGCCCCTATCTCCGCACAGAAAGGCACACAATATTTTATTTAACCTTCATTTTTATACGTTTAGCGCCAGTGAATTAATAAAATTCCCAGTACCTAGTATTGTGTCTTGATAAAAGACAAATGGCTAGTTTTCTAAACATAATATTCGAACATGATCATTAAGAAAGACTTATCTGATTTTTTTTCTGGCCCCTCATCCCTATGAAGGGGGAAGAGGTGAAACACGTGTCGATTTTTTACAGGGTTTTTTATGACTCTTTAGGGATAGTTAAACGGGATAGGTTACTAAGTATATCTATGTAGTACGCACGTACGTTCTACATTTCTGAAACAGACTGCATGATTTGAATGGGTATTGTCATTAACGATCGTTATGAAGAACCAGAAGCCCGAAAGTCTGACAAGCAGTCTTACCAAGCGCTACCGTGATACCCAGTAACTGGGTTTTGGAAGTCATACAGGCAGTCGTTCTATTTAAAACACTGGTATTCAGCTGCATCTGGTTAGACTGGAAGCCGACCATTAGAGTTGGGAAAAGTCTCAGCCGATGTCATTAGTTAGATCATCGCACCAACACATTATTCCGAAATCAGGACGCAAAGCCCTACATTCACCAAATTACTTAGATGACCAAATCCTTGATTAATAAATAGTACACTAATTTACTAAGGCTTAGTTCAATATGGCCTTTAGAAACTGATATTTCTGATATAATTATTTTCTATTCGCCTTTGACATCAAATAATTGGTATAAGAGGATCATGTATCGACCTACATAATTAAACCGCAGTAATAAAAACGCATAAATATTAAGTCATTAATAAAATAAAAATATAATATCCTAACATAACTAAAAATATTAACAAACTAAAATATTGCGTCAAAAAATTTCTCCGCATCGCATCGCTGTCGACTGGTAATGTACCCAAGAGACTGGCGGCATTGCCACGTTGTATGGCAATGCTTAGCCTCTGGCCAAGGTAAAGCCAGCTCTTGGGTCACGGGAAGTGTCAACAATCCGTTTGGAGATTTCTTTGAACAAATCATGAGTACTTGGACCCACGGCCGGCGGCCTTAGGGTTTCAACAACAATAAATATAATTGTTTTTTTTTTTGGGTCTATATATGCAAGTTTGACCATACCGAACTCGCGTGGTAATTGTTTGCATGATACACTAAGAACTGCAATGCCTTTAAATTAAATTTTGACAATTCGACAATAATATGCTTTGCGTTATTTTCATTGTAAGGTAGGATTTTTTTTCAAAATGCTTTGGATTGTGACAATGTGTTGCGCATGGGGTTACCGGTCATATTGTACCATGCAAACTGTGATGTCAAAAATTATGAGGCAACGATGATATACACGAGTGATAAACTTCTGATGAACATTGGTGATGAGAACATTTACCTTCTGGAACAGTCTGTTAAAAAATATCTTTCTGCGCTTATCTCATTTTAGAGAGAGTTAACCGTCACGGTATCATTTCCTCTCTTTTCTTTCATTATCCGACCACCGTCCAGAGAGAGTCACACAGTTCAAAATATCACTTTTTAATGATATCAATTAAGTTAACAATTACACTAAACAAAAGATGTGAGTGTAGTTATAACCATTTTTACAATTCTGGGAATCGTAGTGAAAATTATGAGAGCTTTGCTTATCGTAATTTAATCCACAGTTTTATATCTTGCTATAGACTTGCTTCAAGTTGAACCACAAGATGTAATCAATAATGTCTTCTGAATTTGACTGATTTGAGGCTTTTAAAAGCGTCTGGGGACCGTCTGGGCTGATTTTTTACGTTCCTAAAGCCCAAAATCCAAACTTTCTAACCGCTTTACCCCTATTAAGTGCCACCGGAGTTAAAGTTAATCGCACTTCACTGCCGTCTCCTTTTAAGATTGTATATTTTTGTCGATCTACAGTGTTCACTCAGTTTCAGTTTTCATTTTAGTCCCACAATATCATCTTGTAATATTCTCCCTTGTTAACTTTCACGTAATCCTAATTATATACTTCTTTTTAATTCATATATTTTTTTTTTTTTTTTTTTTTTAATTATAATAGGTTTTACTATATGGTAGGGAGTAATATTGTATAATTAAAACCCATCCCTTTTATACAATCCATTCATCTTTTCTTTAGTCACTCTTTGTTAGTCTTAGTATCCTCCTCCTCACCCATATATTTAAATTCATCAATCTTTTAATCACGTGCGTTTCATCTCTGCTCATGAAATGCCCATACCAAAGGACCATAACCCTTAAAGACAGAAAGATAAAAACAAAAGTTATAAAAACTAAAACCCAACTACGACAAAACCGCCAACTAAAAAGACATCACAGACGGAGAAATTAAAAATCCGGAGTCACACGTCGTGTCAAATCGAACAGATAACGTGTGACTTTTTTTTTACCCATTTACGGCGAAGCAAAAAGTAGTTCGTTCATGACTTTAACATGTCCTAAGGATATTCAATTTAATGTGACGTCACGACGTAACCAGCCGACGATCACGACGCTTTCAACGATATCACCTTTGTCAATTTATGATAAGTAGTTTAGAAGTTATGAGGAAACAGATGAACATACATACCCAAAATCAAAACCCTCCTTCTTGCTTCGCCGTAGACGGGTAAAAAGGTGGCTAACTACTTTTATTCATGGTCAATGTCAAGAGATTTGTGTCAAAACGCTTAGGTTACCCATAAAATTTAACACGCTCCTGAATGGCAGTAAAATGAGAGACTTAGCTCATAAAATTGGCTGTCGTATCTTTCAAGCACATTCACTGTTATTACTTTGTTAGTGCACGTAGAACTCACCTAGGTGGGTTGACCTTGGACGATGTCAGATAAAACTAACTGTTTTAAGCCTCGTGCAGGCTGGCGTGACGCGATAGCGCGACTCGACACCGGTAATTGTCCGACCGTGAAGTTCGTGTTCGAAGTCCGTGGATGGGTGACCATCTTTATCATATTTATCGAGACTCCTTCGTGACTCGGAAAGCAAGGTTAAGCTGTTGATCCCGGCTGTCATTCGTGGATCTTTGACTGTCCTTACGGGTCGTCAGAAACCCGAAAGTCTGACAATCAGTATTACCAAGGGGTATCGTATTACCCAGTTACTGGGTTGTGGAGGTCAGATAGGTAGGCCATGTAAAATACTGGTATTCAGGTTAGACTGGAAGCCGACCCGAAGATAGTTGGGAAAACGCTAGGCAGATGTTGAGAGATCGGATACATTTAAAATACCTCCTATGTTAAGCGTAAAATACTTACTGCGATGTTTAAATAAATTAAACATTAAAAACAAGTACTTACCAAAAAGTAACAAATCCACACAATTAATCCTTACAATAACGAATTAATACGCGAAGCGACGCGTTTGTAATATTTCAATGGGGGTTTAATTTCGCCCCTTGTGCGTCCCATTCAACCCTCATGACCATTGTTCCGTTCTTGCCATTTCAACTCCCGAACGGTCCAATTTCATTGTTCCGGTAGGTATATTAGTGTGGGTATGTTAAATAAGTAGGTACATGATGATGAATCCCGCATTTTTTTTGTATTCTTTGAGCTTATAGTATAAGTATGTATAATAAGGTAACCACTTATTTCCATTTTTAGACATATTTTTTTTGTGAAATTAGTTATTTTCTTAAATTTACAGCCAGGGAAATGAATGGTTAGCAAATTGATTACCAACTGAAATGGTTTGATAGACGAATCCCAATCGACATTCTTTGACAAGTTGATCATTTATTACAACGGTATGAAATGGCTATAACACTGCAAATTAAAGTGAGGAGGATGCCAATTTGATTAACGATGAATTTCCCTGGAACAAAAAGCACTAGACTAATGTCGACGGTAGGTAAAAGCTCACCCTGAAAAAAGGTGTTATATGACGTCTCTCTTGTCCTATCGTTTATCGCTGTCAAGAAATAATCCGTTATAATGTTTGAACAAGCAAACAATATATCATCCCCTTTTCTTGTAAGAAAGTACAAATGCGTTAAATCATTTTTTTTTTTATATTCATGTACGAATTATATTAGGTGCCAACAGATTTTTACTTTGTTTTTTTCTTGTTTTTTGCCTGGATATCTAAGTCTTTTAGTTATTTGCCTGGGAACCACATCCTTTTCTTTTACCTTTCTGTCACCAACATTTCACTATATTTTAAACATTTTATACAAAATAATAAATAACACATGCAAGTACCTAATTACAGAAAAAAAAAATACAGACTCGCACAAGAAGATCACAATATAAACGAAACAAAATCTGATTCTGATATTGGAGCTTGCAAGAACTTTAAGGCCTTACTACCTTTCGAGTATTTGAAAAATGTTGGTATGTATTTGTGTTAGTTTTTTACCGAATTTTAAGAAATTTTAGTAGAAAAGATTGTATACCTACCTATTTTTGTAAGGATTACAGATTACTAATATCTGAATTAGTCACCGGACGGTTTATCGAATAAAGGCTCGTACATACTGGCGCGACTCCGGTAATTGTTCTACCGTGAAGTTTTCTTCGAAATTGTATTGGTAAAGTCGCTTTTTGGGAGCCTTAGGCTTCTGCCTCGCGTCTTGCGGGCAGCGGCGCGGCGGCGGCGGCGGCGGCGGCTGCGGCGCCTTTAAATGCGCCACTGCCTTCGAGGCCGGTTCCATAAAAATATATGCATATGAACGCGTCGCTCCCGCGCCGCCGACGCCGCCGCTCCGCTGCCCCCAAGATTCGAGGCAGAAGCCTAGGGCTCCCAAAAAGCGACTTTAACAATACAATTTCGAAGAAAACTTCACGGTAGAACAATTACCGGAGTCGCGTTGAGCGACATGTCGCGCCAGTATGAACGAGCCTTTATTCGATAAACCGTTCGGTGACTAATTCAGATAATAGTAATCTGTAATCCTTACAAAAATAGGTAGGTATACATTTCTTAAAATTCGGTAAAAACCTAACCCAAATACATACCAACATTTTTCAAATACTCGAAAGGTAGTAATTCCCTCGATTCGCATAAAAGGTAAATATCGTTTGACAGAAGACGCGAGTGCGCTAAAACAAACGTCTTCAAGTGGGTACACTTTGTGGAACTCGACGCGAGCTAGCTATTCTTTATGTAAAACGATACTGGTTTGATATTCATGGATATAAACAGGTTTTTTGAAGGAATTGGAATATAATCTATGTTGCACATACATACATTATATAGCATTGCTTGATTAATATGTTTTATATTGAATAACAAGCAATGTGACTGATGGGATTTCCAATAGACAAAAAGACTATCTTCCATGCAAACTTTTATCCGCCATCCATCTTTAGTGCCCAAATTAAATGAAATTGTTTATTCTGTAAATAAGATGTCGGAATCAATTTTACACGTCATATTATTATTAAAAAAATATTTGAATTAAGCTAGATGAGGTCGGCGTTTCCTATCTGACTCTGAAAAGAAAGAAAAGAAAGGCCGAAACAAACTCAGAGGTCGCACTCTCTTTTAAATTCCAGAAATAATCTTGGTCAGGCCATATGAAGACCATGTAGATTAGTGTCTGAAATGGTCTTTTCAGGAAAGAACAGTCCAGTCAGTGCAAGCATTTGTCAGTAATCGTGGAGCTCAACTCAGAACTTAAGGAGCTTAGCAACTCGACGAACAATTCCAAAGAAAGGACATTTGAGCAGGCCGCATAAAATGAACTGCCAGACCATTATTAACAAAAAACTGAGAAATAAAAGAAAACAAAAAAGAAAATAATGATCCACATAGTCTTGATTTAAGGCGCTTCCGTGAGCATATAACCTTGACCTTTCGTTCCCTCTTCGCCACACCACGCGCCGCTCCACGCTCATGTAATGGGTTCGATTCCCGGTTCAACCATGTAATTATTAAATATCTATGAATGCAGTTTAAATTGTTTTTTAAAATCAAATAATGTTTTCTTTCAGTAAAATGTTCCGTCTACAATATTCAAGGTACTTTCGCTCCATGTGGCATATCCGTGGGACAACCTGCATAAATGTATAGTTTATATTTATAATGATTAATACATAAATATTACAAGAAAAGGATTTCTACGCTGCTCTTATAAAATTTCATATTTTAATAAGTGCTTTTAGCCTCTGAAGAGTCAAATATTTTTCATCCTTTTGTTCACACCTCCTATATGCGTCAAAGTATAATAATTAATAATGAACTTTTACATTTCCAACAAGATATAAAAATGAAATGTCAAGTGAAATTCTTTTTATTAGAATCTGGGAGAATTCTATTAAAACGTTAGCACACTTGGCGACACTTTGTACTAAGTAAATGAAATTCCCTCTTATTTTGTTATTAAGAGGCTGAGGATTTTTACTCATTTTTCCTCCCTCACTGATTGCTCCAGCTTGAACTAGAACATTTTATACACGTTGAATTAAAAATAATATTTTTACTGCTATTTTAATAACATGGCAAACCTCTCAATATTTTGCATACTAACTTACATTTGCAGTTGGAATGTTTGGGAAACATGTTTTTCAACTACAATGTTAAGTTTGTTCTTGTTGGAAATGTAAAAGTTCATTATTGATATTTCTATGTTTGGATTAAGTATTTAAATGGTTTCAAAATACTCCACTAGGTAGAATTGCCAGTGTTTTCTTTTATTGTCATCCCCACATGGTATTTCATTGTGATTAAAAAATTCTCATAGTGACTTATTCCTCTTTTGGATCCGATTCTTTTTACCGTTCAGTAGTCACATCGTCTCATTTGCTCAATGCTTTGTGTAGTGGACAAAAGCAGCCAGTTTCTTTGTATCAATGCCTCGGTTCCTTTCCTTTGGGTTTCGATTACAAAAAGGATTTAATTCAACTTCTATAGTACTTGATTTTATTATTTCATCTTCCAAATGTTTGGTAAATGGATTATGGGTACAGTGGCGTTCTGTCCAGTTTAAAATCGATGTAAAAAAAGCGGCCAAGTGCGTGTCGGACCACGCACAATGAAGGGTTCCGTAGCTGGGATGAATTTATCCCAAGAACAAACTTAACATTGTAGTTGAAAAAAGCTTGTTCTCCCATACAAAATGTATGGGAGAACATGTTTTTGCAACTACAAATGTAAGTTGGTCGATAATTACTCGTTAACTTGTAGAGCCTACTTAGCTGTGATAGTTTTCCTTTTAATTTCGTTATAGTTATAATACTACTGCTGTGATTTTTTCCACATATCCAGAACTTACCATTTAGCTGGCAGGGGTGGGTCACTTGACTCTAACAAAAATTAGGACTTTGAAGCTTAATAGCGCTTAATATTTCGGAAACGGATCCTTCAATCCAAAAATGGTTTTAACAAACTCACAATATTTTTGAACGGACCTTTCCAAAGATACCCCACACCATGGGATAGACGAAAAAAAAAGAAGATATCCCCACTTTACTTGTAAGGGAGGTACCCTAAAAAAATATTTTTTTCATAGTATATTTTAGACAGACGCACATGGCGAAACTATAAGGGTTCCTTGTTGACTACGGAACCCTAAAAACGTCGAGAATGGACGCCCTAGAACGACATACCTAGTGACCTTATTGGCGATGTCCTGTAGAAAGGTCAGGTGCGTAGTAGTCGCAACCGGCGTGCGTGTATGACCAGAAGGCCAATAAATTCTTGTACTTAAAAAACGTTCTCATTCAAGTCGCAAGCTGTCAAACTTAACAAAAATGTTGGTAAATTGATAATATTTTTGAGAGATTGCAAATTGCGTGCAAATGCAAACGTTCTTAAAAATAAGGGAATTTCCCCTCAGATGTATGAGCGTAAATTAAGCAAGGAGTATGTAAGGATCGTAGCCGGTGGCGTTCTGTAGTTCTGCCTACATGTTTCATGGGAAGAAAGCCTGAGTTTATTTTTCTATGTATGAGTTTTAAAACAAATATCCCTCTTTATGAACAGCAAGTTTTCATGAAACCAAAAGAAAATTTCCTCCAACTGACGTATAATCAGAATTATAAACCTTCTTATGTCCTAGAGGATGTGCATTAGTAACAATACCTACTTATGTTTTGCTCGTCTCTCACTCTCTTCTAGTCTCTCTATTCTCTAGTCTCTCTATTCTATCACCTCCAAGAGTTCATTGTACGTTTCGCTATCAAACTTAGATAAACTTTCGTCATTGTATACACAAATCATGATCCGGTGGGCACTGGAGTACTGACTCTGCCGAAATAGGTTCGCTTTGTGGAATACTGATGCTAAATGTATTTGGGTGATAAGACAGAAGAGTAAAGCGTTTTTCAAAGACAGTTGCTTTTTTTTAAATTCATTTAATCTTGACATGCTGCTGAAAATGCGTAATCTCAATGTGTTATTACTCGTAATAATAAAGTTCAAATTCCCCTGAAATCAATTTTTAGGGTCTTGATCTTCTTATACGTATGGTTTTGATATTACAAGAATTATATCTCACCTTAAGGTACAGTCATGAGCATTTACAGTTACGACCGTTTTTCGCGTGAAATAAAGATTGTAACTTTGAGAAAAGACCTATTTCATAATAGTATGGTTTCAATAATACTATGTTCGTAACACCTTATATTTCTATGGTAACACCATTAAATATCAATCGATATTTAAGTAGAAAATCAGTTTTGAATTGTGGTTTTGGCAAAGTTTTACAGTCGGCCGCTTTCGAGTTATGATTTTTTTTTCTGAATTTTTGAGAATTTTCGACCTGATAAATTAAAAATTAAAAGAAAAAAAAGTAGAAAACTTTTACGTGAAGTATGGATGATAATTACGGATGAAGTAAAAAAAGTCATCCGAACGAATGTGGGTTACAAATAAATGATTGATTGATTGAGTTCTCATCTCGCTTCTTCTTCATAACTTGTCCCACACATCAAGGCTTAGTATACACATTACGTATTTAAAGTTAAACATCAATTTCTATTCAATTCGGGCTCCATCGGTTGTTATGACTACAGATGATGAATATACATAAATTGACAAACTTTAATGGAGTCCTATAATTAACGGATGCTGGTTAATTATTAGAGATTGTGATGTAGGTGGGAGGTTTAGCCTAAGGCTAAGATTTGGGATTTCTAACTAACTTTGTCCTTAGTCTGTTTTAGACGTTGTCCTTTCTATTAGGTAATCATACAAACATTTTTTTTTTAAACCACAGCGGAGTAGCTCTTGGTCTGAAGCTCACCTGATGGTAAGTGATGATCAGGCCGAAGGTGGAAGCGAGCTTCACCCGGAATCTTGAACCACGGAGGAACTGGCTATCTTATCTCTAACTGCCGAAACACAACAATTCTGCTAGCATTATTGTTATGACGACAGTCTTAGATCCCTACCACCAATGGTAGGTTGCCAGGCGGACTTAGAAAGAGCCCTACCACCAACTAAACCGAGCAGTAATTTTTTCCCACCCTGGGAATCGAACCTAGGACCTCTGGGTCTGGTACATACATACATAAACTAACGTCTTCTTAACAAAGGGGCTCGTAGAAACTGTAGACGCCATCTGCTACGATCCTTACATACTCCCTTTGCTTCGTTTATACGTTCATACATCTGATGATACGCACGTCGCGCCGGTTGCCAGTATTAAGCACCTAGGACCTTTCTGGATAACATCACCATTTAGGTCACATATAGTGACCTAAAAGTTCTGAGTTGAGCTCCACGATTACTGACAATTGCTTGCACTGACTGGACAGGTCCACTCATGTCTGTGTGGTTATTTCCTCAAAAAGACCATTTCAGACACTAATCTACATGGTCTTCATATGGCCTAACCAAGATTATGTCTGGACTTTAAAAGAGACTGTGACCTCTGAGTTTTCTTCTCAGAGTAGTCAGATAGGAAACGCCGACCTCATACAGCTCTTATCTCTATTTTTTTTTTTTAATGTGACTTGTAAAAGTGATTCCGATATCCTATTTACAGAATAAACAATTTCATTTCATTTCATTTCTATCTGAGTATATCTTCTATCATTATAATAATTAGCCCCTCGATTCTGAATCTCACGATATTTCCATGGTGATACTTAAATGTTCATCCAATACACACCCTGGGCAGTAAACCCCGCTACCATCTTGATTACTGGCTAATATATTTTCTAAAGATATCACATTTCTGAACGAAAAAACATAGGTTCATTTCTGAATATCAATATAAAATTATAAAAGATTTTTTTTAAATCCTACTTACCTTTCCAATTATTACCAATAATTTCTTTAACCTTAAAAATCTAATCAAAGCAACAAGTAAAGGCAAGTCACTCAGGGATTCGATAAAGAGAATTTGTTGGACGCTTTAATCCTTCGATACTTCAGTCAAGTTTGACCGCGTCTCCCCCTCCAACCTTTAATTAACGAAGTTTTCGACGATAACGGTCTATTTTCTAAATGGTTGGTGGTTTTCATGAATAATTATTTTAGATATTTTTTTCGATAGAGATATTTGAGTAAATAATTTTTCGTGGGTATCGACTGAGAGTGTTCTTAATTATGTTTAAATTATACCAATTAGAACTAATTATATATTATGAAAGGTCGCAACTGGAACGGATAGCAAAGTATTTATTGTGACACATAAAGACAGTCAGTCAATCTGCACGCGTAGCTTGACAACCATAGAAACGGGTTTTGTCTACGGAAGAATAGACAAAATGACAGATAAATAATCACAATCTGTCAAGTTTGTCTATTCTTCCGTCGACCAAACTCGTTTCTATGGTGGTCACGCTACGCGTGCTGTACATGTACACTCGTACGTCAGTTTAAAAAATCCATGATTCATCATTTACCTACCGTTACACTTCGTTATCTAAGTTATAGAAGGCTTCCAGTCTAACACGATGCAGGTAACTACCAATATTTTACATGGAGCAACCGGCTGTTCACTCATATTATTACTCGTACATTTAACGAAAACAAAGAATTCAATTGTCCTTCATATTTCTATAAAACTTATTACACATGGGACTTTAACATGCTAGCGAAAAAGTGGGCGTACCACACTTCTGCTTAACCAAGCCTAACCCTTTAGAGAATACAAGCGCTATTGTATGTTTAAACCTCCCTAAAAGTCTTTCAATGTAAATTCCATTACGACATTGTACAAAACAGTACGAACGCTATACAATAGTTGAAAGTTCGGAACTGCAACATGCTGCAGAACAAAGTTACTCACAAAGCGTGCACAAGACACAGTTTAAATGTGTTTGTGTGACGTCACAGATTGGCCATTAGTTGTGTTTGTGTAGATCGATGTTTTGATATAGGCATGAGTGAATCTAACATAACATAACATCACGCCTGTATTCCCCGAGTTAGGCAGAGATGGACTTATAGTACACCCACAATTCGCCAGTTAAGTTTAAGTCCCATGTAACAGTAACAGAAGGCGAGCCTATAGCCAACGATCAGGCACCGGGTTTTTGTAGTAATGTAATCTTAATGAATAAAAATTATGCATATATATGTATTGAAGTCTCAGCAAAAATTAAAAAATAATTATATTCGAAATGGCCACCTTTGGCTTTGATATAGGCCTTTAATCTGTCTGGCCACGAATCTATGGATTTAAGCATTGTTTCCATGGGAAATTGGGCCACTGCTTGCTCCAGAGATTTCTTAAGAGACACAATGTCGGCGTGTCGTTTAGAGCAGAACCCTAGAATCGGCTTCCTGTTACACACTTCCGTCCCTTTTTACGAAATCATTTCCAAAGATTGCAGGAAATTGAGAGGAAAGGTGCTACAAATAAAAAAACTTTTTTAAATTTGGTGTACAATCTAAAGCTTATTAATTAATATTATTTATAAGTATCTATAATTATTGCATCATGCATATTTTATATGAGAGTACTAGCTAACGCTAAGTAGGTTCTTACACAGACCACGCGATCATAATAACACAGTATTAGATAGCATAACATCACGCCTTGTTTCCCTCAAGGGTTAGGCAGAGGTGTACCTACCCATAGTACACCCACATTTCGCCGGTTATGTTTAAATCCCGTGTCATAGGGGGCGAGCCTATTGCCACCATCAGGCACAGGGCTGCTACTAAAAAATTCCAGATGAAAAATCCCAATAACAGTTTTCCCGACCTAGGAATCGAACTCATGGTCAGCATGCCAAGTGACAAGCTCGTGTAATGTCAAAGCTAAGAATCTATTAAAAAATTCAATCAATATACAACTCCTGAGCTAAGCCGAACTCAGGCGAACGTTAGTACTAACGAGGGCAAACCGGCAAACGCGTTTCCCACACTGTGTATTCTCCTACGTATGCTGTGAAGCGCAGTTGAGGAAACATTGAATTTGGCAAACGATGTTACGTATTAGTTTGTAGGCACACATACAGATGCGTCTTGTGACGTTATCAAGTTCTGTACCGCTGAAGCGAAGTTTCTGTGGTGAGCTTTGATAATATTATTAGCAATTGGCAACACTGGCAACCGGTTGTCAAAAGTTTTGTATTAGAATTAAATTGTAAAATTAATATTTTTCGTGTATAATTATTGATAAAAATGCTTAAATTCGATAGATATAGTTATAGATATTAAGGATTGGTGTTTGTGAGTAATTTCACTGCAAAATCATTGAAAAATCAATGAACTTAGTACCAGCTGTCATCCAACGGGCGGATTTGAAATCACCACTTAACCCGGGGAGTATTTGTTTTAATTTTATTTTATGCTTAGTTTTAGATAATTCGTTCTCTTTACGCCTTTTCCCCTTAAAAGTTTATATAGCTCATCCCTGTGAGTTGCGTTTTAACTAACCCTTTGTTCTCTTTATTGCACTGGACATGCATAAAACAAGGCAGAGACCCCATAGATATCAATGCAAATTATTACTAGACATACCTCTTTTATATTAAATTACTGTATTAGTGCCAATTCCTGAAATTTGTGTTAAAAACTGAATTTACATTCACTTTAAAACAGTAGGTAGTACCTACCCACAAGTCTTTTTTTTTGTTAACTTAACTTAGTTTTGTTGTTTTTCCCTTTAATTTTTAGAATAATAGTATCTCAAGTAAGATAAACCAGTGAATGATTAAATTATCATCCCATAATTGAGATTACACACTCTTCATAACTTTTATTTCTTTGTCTTCTTTCAATTCTAAATAATTTATTTCCCAATAGGCCCTTCATCCTAGTACTAACTATTCACATCTTATCCCTCTGTCTAATTCCTTTTACTCACTTAGCTTTCTCTTCTCTCATTCCAGGGTGCCTCTAGGGTTGGCTTGTCAATATGTTGACCCGTAGAGCTGCATCCTTGGAGGAAAAACTGAAGGCTACTTTAAAAGAGTTGGAATCTAGTAAAAAGCAATGCGATCAGCTGCTACAGGAAAGGGATGACAGCGAGGTGGAAGTGCAGTATATTAATAAAAAGAACACTGAGCTTAAGAACCAGTTGGCCGAACTACATATACAGCATGTGGACATACTTGACCAGCATCAACACCTCCGTCAACTTGTGTCAAATTTCCAACAATGTAGTGACACCCACGAACTGGCGTTGAGACGGATATCTGAATTGGAACTGGAATTAAGCAGGGCCCATAACACAATAACCCGTTTGGAATCTCTCAAAGCCAGTGAGGAGTCTGCGATTACCTGCAGTCTTTATGATGAGCTAGTTGGTAGCGGGCCTGGACCCACATGTATTGAGCCAATTGTTACAATAGACTTAACTAATGATACCATCACTAAAAGCAATTTGTTTACTAGCCATAATAAGTTAAAAAAGTATATTAAAATTAATAGATTAATTAGAAAAATTCACAAATCATTAAAACGCCATAAAGTTAACAAATTAAATATAAAACTTAGGCAAAAAAATCTAAATTTATTTCAAGAATTAAAGAAGTGTAATATTGAATTACAATTATGTAATACCATGTATGATACCGACACTCAGCACCTTCAGGATGAATTGTTTGTTAGGGAATATGCTCTAAAAGATATTTTTAGTAAATATGAGGCTTCTCAACAAGACCTGAGTAAGCGCTTGCAGGAAGCCAATGACTTGGCAGACCTGGTCAAGTACAATGCGGAGAGGTATGAGTCTCTGACAAATAACCTCTCTTTTAGCTGTGCCTGCACCCAGGAGCCCCAGTCTCAACTTGTTACACCCATACCCTCAGTGGCTCAGCCAGTAGGTAGCTGTATGGATGATAAGATGATCAATTTGGTTAATTATACAACATACATATTTTCTGACAAATTTGGTCAAGGTTTTGGTAGTATATTTAATCAGTGTTCGCAACACTATGTAATTAATAATTGTTTACCCGGTGCCAGTGTTAGCCAATTAATTAATAATATTAAATTAACAAAAATAAACCCCACTTCCACTGTTATATTATTATATGGGGATAGTTTAGCTGTAAGAAAAAAGGACATAATGGAATGTGTCCAGTTGATGTTACATCTCAATGAGACCAATAGTTGTAAATTTATTTTCTGTGCCTTGCCTTATTCTCAATATTTGTCTGAGCAGCAAAACAGGCACATTTATAATTTAAATATGTTTATTTATAATAGGACATGTCGTCACAGTGACGCTATTTTATATTTTGATTGTAATCAATTTATTACTGATTACAAACTGACAAATTATACAATGTATTTGCCACCTAGTTGTAGGAGACATATTGCTAATCTTTTAGCATACAATATACCCAGTGACACTGGTACCTGTAGTGTACCGTCGATTACTGTTAGTAGTGGTACTAACACTACTTTTGATACGCCATATAGTTTAAACTATTAGGTGCGACAACGGGTGAGCCGCATATATTGAATGTTGTACATCAAAATATGCAGGGTCTGTCCGGCAAAGAGCTAGAGTTAAGTTTATTTATAGAAAACTATGATGTTCAGGTGTTATGTTTGACTGAACACTGGTTGAAAGAACATGAAGTAGTGTTTATCAATGATAATAATTTTACAGTACAAAGTGCGTTTGTGAGAAAAAGCGCAATTCGCGGTGGATCTTTAGTTCTTGTTTCAAACAAGTTGAAATGTAAACAACGTATAGATTTAGTTAACCTTTCTATCGAGCGCACTATTGAGTTGTCTTGTGTTGAACTCGAGCGATACGTTATAATTTGTGTTTATCGACCCCCCTCTGGTGATTTCATTCGTTTCGAATCGGTAATGGAGGATTTACTCAATAGGTTAAAATCAAGTAAGAAAAGTATAATTTTATGTGGAGATTTTAATATTAATATTCTAGATGTCACTCCATTAAGTATTAGACTTCTTAATCTGTTTAGGTCTTATAATTTAATTAACTTGTTTTATGAACCTACTAGGATCACGGCATCTTCGTCAACTTGTCTTGATAATATATTTAGTGATTGTGATGCCAAAAATAAATTAGTGTTAAGTGACTTAACATCTGACCACTGTGGTTTATTAGCTAGCTTCCCCATGCCATTAAATAAAAAGCCGCATAAAATAGAATGCAGGCCCTATACAGCTAGTCGTTGCAATAAGTTTAAAAATAATATTGCTCATAGATTAACACCATCTATAGTAGATCACGAGAATCCTAATAAAATCTATGGAGCCCTTTTTGATGTTGTTCAAAAAGAGTACCAATCTACTTTCAAGACCAAAACCATTAACATTATTGGAACCTCCGTTGGCTTTAACCAATGGGCCACTCCAGGTATTTATAAAAGTAGAGCGAGACTGTACGAGTTATATGGTTTGAAAAAGTACAGGTTTGATACTCCTTTCCTTGAGTATGTCAAAAAGTATTCAAAATTATTTAAAATTATTTGTGTTTTTGCTAAATCTAAATTTTTGGGCGATACAATTAAAAATTCCAATAATAAAGTGAAAACCACTTGGAAAATTATTAACAATGAAACGGGTAAGTCGATTAAACAAGAAAAACAACTTGAGATTATGGTCAATAACAAATTAGTTAATAAAGCAGCTGACGTAGCTGAGGCTTTTAATGAGTTTTTTGCCAACATACCTATAACTACGACCCGCTCCTTAAATTCGTCACCGTCTAAAGCTGAAACCCTTCTGCATAGTAGTGTGCCCAAATGTAGTAGCTTATTTAGCTTCGAACATGTAACACCTCGTGATGTAGTTAATGTTTTTAACACACTTAAGTCTAAAAATACTGGTGATTACTGGGGCATCTCCATTAAAATATTAAGTAATATAATAGACATCGTAGCCCCCTATCTAGCTGTTACTTTTAATAAATGTGTTGATTTAGGAATTTTTCCTGACCTCATGAAAAGTAGTAAAGTCATACCATTATTTAAAACAGGTAATAAAAATGACGTTGGCAATTTCAGGCCTATTTCTATCCTTCCTGCATTTAGCAAAATATTTGAAAAGTTAATACTCAAGCAGTTGCTAAGACATTTTAATTTAAATAGCCTCCTTCATGTTGAACAATATGGCTTTACAAAAGGTCGTTCGACTACTGATGCGGGTGTTGCTCTGCTGAAACACATATTTAACGCATGGGAGAACTCGCAAAATGCTATTGGGGTTTTCTGTGATCTCTCCAAAGCCTTTGATTGCGTGCACCATGAAACGCTATTACGTAAACTACGTCATTACGGTGTCCAAAATGAAGCTCTCGAAGTAATAAATTCATATTTACATAATAGGTTCCAATGTGTTGATGTTAATGGTGTGAAATCTTCCGGGCTGCCAGTTCAGTTAGGTGTACCGCAAGGCTCTATACTAGGCCCATTCTTATTCTTGGTATATATCAATGACTTGCCATTGCTTTTAAAGGATATCTGTGACGTTGTACTGTTTGCAGATGATACCTCTCTTATTTTTAAAGTAGACAGGAATAGACAAGAGTTTGACGACGTAAACAGTGCCCTCTCAATGGTTACGGATTGGTTTACGACAAATAACTTAGTTCTCAATGCCAAGAAAACGAAATGTATAAAGTTTGCCTTACCGAATGTTAGAAATCTAGGACCCAACATCGTCTTAGATAAAGAGGAGCTTGAAACTGTACACTCGGCAGTTTTTCTGGGCATTACAGTAGATGCCAAACTTCAGTGGGGCCCTCATATATCAAGCCTAGCGGGAAGGCTCAGTTCGGCTGCCTATGCCGTCAGGAAAGTTAGACAATACACTGACGTTGATACAGCTCGGTTAGTCTATTTCAGTTATTTTCATAGCGTTATGTCCTACGGTATTCTGTTGTGGGGCCAAGCGGCTGACATTCAAAATATATTTGTTCTTCAAAAACGAGCTGTACGAGCAATTTACCAGCTAGGTGCCAGAGTTTCTCTAAGAGATTTTTTTAAAGATATTGGTATTCTCACGGTGGCATCACAATTCATCTTCGCGAACATCATATATATTAGGCAAAATATACACTTATACACTAAAAACAGTGATATTCATAATGTTAACACCAGAAATAAAGACAAATTAAGAGCTCCATTTCACCGGCTTCATAAGGTGCATAACTCATTTGTTGGGCTTGGTATAACCTTTTATAACAAGCTACCCTCTTCTTTGTTAGATTTGCCTTTTAATGCGTTTAAAGCTAAAGTAAAATCCAACCTTTGTTCAAAGGCATACTATTCTATCAACGACTATTTGAACGATAAGAATAGTTGGGCGCTGTGATTAACTCAAGACAATGTTTATGTTCTTTCTCCAGAATTAGCTTTCCTACCGACATGTTTATTTTTGTTGACTAATAAGTCTATTTATTTTGGTGTTATTTTTTATTTTTGACATAATCTACTCATTAAAATGTTTTTTTTAATGAGTTGTATTGCAATAAGTGGTTAGCTAGCGACCTCGACAATTGATCATATTATTTTGCCTGAGCAACCGGCAGCAAGTTCGTCATGCTCCCTTAGATGTCACTGCTTGCGGTAGCGTCGGGGGTCGGGTTGCCTCCTTCCCTCAAATATGGCGAAGGGGGTGATGGCTGATCTTCGCGTTATGCTCGTGAACGGGTGCTGCTCGTGGTGACTGGTCGTCTTGCTGTCCATGGTTTTGTTATTGTTATTAGTAATTAACTGTTTATTTATTTTACTTCGATGGTCCTAGTTTAACATTTTTGTGGCTTTGAGTTCCAGTTTTAATAGCTATTATGTAAGTGGGCACGCCCTTTATGCTTGCATGGAGGCTTTTATTCGATTAAGTTCTGTTTACGTTTTTAATTTATTCGCTTGAGTAAGGATTTCGATGTTTTTTGTGGGTATATTGGCGTGTGCTAGCTGACATAAGGCAAATAATTTAATATAAGTTTGACGTTTTTTGCATTGCATTGCATATTATTTTGGATACTATTGTATAGATTCATTTTCTTTTCTAAATGATCAGACAGCTGTGCTGCTGGGGAGTTTGTTGCGCCACTTCTTCTTCCCAGCTAAAGCACTAGGAAGTGGTGAAGGGCGGGCGTTTTTGGGGGACTGTCTTATGTAATTTTGACGTTCGAAAAGTGCTGATTCTCAGCCTAGTTTGAATAAATGACTTTTGATTTTGATTTTGATTTTGAATTCTATTCTATTTACGGACTATTGGAGTATAGGTATGTCTATACAGGGTGTCTCAAACGTAGTGGTCCAAAGGCAAATGAGGTAAAGCGAAGGGGTCCACCTATCATTAAAAAAATTAAAAACGGGGATATTCTGAACAGTTTAGAAAATTTCGAAGTTGTGTGGGCTCTTAAAGGCTGATTACATTATGCGTTCGCGACATAAGAAAAATTGTGTTGAATGTAAATATAATTCTTCAACGCATTTTGACCAACGCATAAAACGTTTGCTTGAATCTACCCTAATTATTTAGTACTAGCTATTCCTCCTTCTGCGATTCAGGATGAAAAGTAAGCTATATCCTTACCCAGCTCATGGTCTATCTGTGTGCCAAATATCATCCAAATCCATACAGCCATTTTACCGTTAAAGCGTAACAAACAAACAAAGTCACTTTCGCATTTTTATATTCGTTAGGATGTAAATTCCATTAAATAGTTTGTCATGTAGCATGGCGTATCAAAGCGGGTACAGTCGAACACAAAGTTTGGTTGCAAACAGTTGCAAACAACGCTTCATGGCGGTATCCATACTGTGAACTAAGTGGCAATTTAAGCTTTGTTATAATGCTTTGATACTGGTAGTGACACAAGTGCTATGATGTGTTAAATTAAAAGGTATTGTTCGATTGCAGATTTTAATATTTGCGCGTTTCCACCACATGTGAAAGGTATTGTGCAAAATGGGCAATATTTAATATTTTCTTCTAATATTGAAGGCTTTTTTTTAACATTTATGAACTTCTTTGGGCTTCTAAAGAGGCTTTTTAAAATAAATGAGCCTCTTTTTCACTTTCTCAGCTTTTATCAAAGTTAGCATTAACATTAACTAAGCTAGGCTCTGGACTAAATAGTGTAGTAGTAGCTAGCGTCTATGTATGTTTTTTATTTTTGTGTATGTCCGTCGATATTTTCGTCAATTGTGGACCGATTTTGAAAATTATTTTTTTGTTTGAAACGGTATGCTCTCGAGGTGCGTTAGCTTCAATAATACGTATTTTTTCCACTGATTCCATAGTGGATGATGTTAAAATAAGTTCCTGTCACTGTTATTTACATGCAGCAGGTCATGATATTTGTGTGGGGTAGGTACCAATTTCAGAAGTCGGTGTCTTTAGTTTTGAATTTTATTTTTTTGCCACCGACTTCCGAAATTAAAGTTATGTTTCACTTTGGAGCGTTTTTTTTTGGAAGACGGTTGTTTTTTTTTTCAAAAATATTCAGTTTACGGTTTTGAAGTTTTGACTTCGCTTCGATTTTATTATTTAAATAGATCACCCTTTTTTCCAAACACAAACCCTTAACCAAAAAGTGAATTCCGATACATACATACAAGAGTTATTTTAACCGTAGGTAAAACCTGCGTAAGCTAGAAAATATAACCCCAAAATCCCTTGATTTATAATACGACCAGTGAATACTGCTGAGGCATTTTATGTGCTATTAACAGGACAGAAGAGCCACATTAGTTATTTATAGGGCTTTTATATGCGTGTTATTATGCTTCTGTTTCTTCTATAAAGATTTTGCATTGGAGGGAAAACAAGAACAGTGAAACTTATGGGTTGACAGATGCGGGTAAATATCAATCTGAGACGAAAAATATGATTTCTAATTTTTAGAGTTCTGTACCCGAAGAGTGCCAAACGGAAACCTATTACTAAGGCGCAGGCCAAATTTAAATGGCGTCGGGCGCGGACATGGCACGGGCGGCGCCTATTCCATTCAAATTTCATACAAAATTCATGGGAATAAAGCGCAATTTAGGACACACGGTACTTTGTTGCTCGGACGTCCGATCAACTACTCCTTAGTCCTACATGAGTAAAAAAAAAACATGTTTCTTGAAGAAAAAATTAAAAATTTAAGGGGCCCCATTAATTTTTAATTTTACTTTATTTTTATTATTTGTTGTTACTCGTATAGCAGCCATAGAAATACAAAATCTATGAAAATTTCAACTGTCTTCCTATTTCAGTTCATGAGATACAGTCCGGTGACAGACAGACGGACAGACGGACAGTGGAGGCTCACCCTCCGGGTACGGAACCCTAAAGAGTAGGTACGAAAACAACACTTAGAAATTCATAATGGTAAAAGCCACGTATCATAAAAATAAGAAGAAACTCTTTATTCCGACCCGTACAATCCCTACGTGAGTGGATTCACTCAAGGAGGGAAGAGCTACATAGTATTTAAATATCCATTTTATTGAAATATTCAATCGACTGTTCCTTTGTCAGAAATATTCAATATATCGTCAGACAAAAGGTCAATATGTAATATTAACAACGCTTTCGAAATTGCAATATTGTATGAACACGAAAAATGGAATGTTGAAATTGAATACTTTCAATCGTCGTGTTGAAATTATTACTTATTGTTTTTTTCATAATACAAAATATTTTTCATTTATTGAGTACTACGTCCCGATTTGACCCGCATAAGTCTTGATGTCGTGTAAATATCGGGATAAACAGAATCCTATGTCTTAATCCAGGTCATGGTTTACCCATGAATTTATGAAATAATTGCAGGGACTAGTTTTTTGAAAGTGCAAGCTGGGTTTTGGAAAGGTTTACTTACACCTTTTTCAAAACCCCGCTTCAAATATAGGTTAAATTGTTGATAATATTTGAACCTTTTCTAACTTTGCGCGACTCAGGTAAGGATAGAACAGCCAACTTGAAGGTCATACACAGGTCACTTTGAAGTTGGCTGTTGTATCCTTAAATCTGAAAAAGAAAGGTTGTGTCGAAGATTTTATTAACTACTGAAAATGCAGCCAATCTATTTTGTAAAAACCTCACTCTGATAATGATAACTTAGGTGAAGTGGGCTGGCAGTCCACTTGACGCTAGGGCTCGACGCTATTGATAGCTCACTTCAGCTAAGTTATCACGGTGGAGGTTTTATAGAAGAGCGGAAGACCTGTTAGTGATGAGTGAAGTCGAAAATATTCTGATTAAAGTAAACGAACGGCTCGTGCTCATTAGAAAACCAGCGTCAGACTGCATTTGCCTGGCATTAAGGAGGCACCGAGCTTTTTATACATAAAAACACGTTTTTATAACCCCTGTTTGAAGTAGTAAAGTTTGAATCGTGCGTCGTCGCAACGCAGGTGTGACATACAATGCGTTGATACGTTGCGACGACGCAACGCAACGCACTAATGAGGCCACAGCCTAATTTGATATGTTTTTGACATTGATTGTCCCTGAGATGAAGTTGCAACACGGTTTTGAACGTTTTAAAATACGGGATTTTGCCTTCAGCGTTAAAATTTCCCCATTATTTATTTGGAACTTGCAACGATTTACAGGTTTTTTAGCCCCAAAAGTTTCAGCTTATTAACAACGCTATCTTTGCTTTACATTTCACACGAATATTACATTAGTATGAAAATTAGAATGACTAACAATAAACGGAACATTTTATGAGAATTTATCATAAATTCTAAATACAGAACAAATTCGCTATGTTTTGTGAGCACTGTCGTGTTATTTACGCGTTTTAATTTATACATCACGACCAAAACTACCTGGAGACACGAATGTATTATGAAACTTATTCGTAGCAATTACTACAGAATTTTCTTTTGCATTCTATACCTCGCTTTGTTCAACCATTTCAATGCGACACTTCAATTCTGATGTACAAACTTCGCAATGGATGTCAAACGATGAAAAGTTGACGTTTTATATTTCCTTTAAATTCTCATATTCGGTGGCTCTGGACCAGACAGTATCGTGTTATATGGTCGTTTGGCAAACATAAAATTGTTTTATTCTCCGAATATTGCGGTGCTGAGACCTTATATAGATTGTGGTCACCTTTCTGTCTGTGGTTCTATAATTAACAGGGAAATGAAAATTCTGTAATGACATAATGCGCAAAACATTAGGTACGTCTAATTTGTGGCCACGAATATCAATGGCTTATTACAGACTTTTGAGGACATCCTAGTTAAACAAGACCTAAGAGATATTGATAATAAAGGCAGAAGTTTCTCCAAAGGAATCCCTATAAATGAGGTCATGGTAGAAAAAAAAAGGTAAGTCACCGCTGAACAAGAGGTGAGCTTCACATTGCCAAATCCCACACTTAAGTGTAGGAATGGAAATATAATAAATGGAAATAGTCCATGTGGATTTTGATGGAATCTATCTAATCCAAATGAAATGATGTTCGTTGGTAAGCGCATAACTTGAGAACGGCTGGACTGATTTGGCTATTTATTATTTTAAAATTGTTGGAGTGGTCCGGTCAGGTTTTTCTACAGGAATCTTGTATGAATCATTGAAATATGGACAGGATAACGTTTTTTGCGATTTCTGACTTTTCTAGTACTTAAACATCACTTGGTCTTATAGAGTATTTTGATCCTTATAAGAAAGAGGATCGATGGGCATCAATTTTTTTTTTTAATAATAACTGGCCATTTTCTTGACGACTGTACATTTTTTTCAAAATCTGTGAATGCAGATCAAAATGTTTCAAAAGTTAAGGATAGTCTTCTGAGACCATTTTCCTGTAGCGACAACGGTTAATGTAGCTGCCCTTGCTGCCCCGTCTCAAAAATCCCCCCTGTACCTATATTAGATTCGCAGAAAAAATCAAATTCGGGAAACATAGAACGTCCTTTTTTTATATGGGATTGAACTATTGAAATTTCAGTAGTAGTAGCTAGTACTACATATAGCAATAAAGAATTTGAGTTTGAGTTTTAGTTTGAGTTTGAATTATGACTGGTGTTTAAAACTGAAACTGAAAAAAATGTTAGAAAGTTAAAGTTAAAAATGTTAGAAAGGTCATCTTTCCAACCACTTTAATTTCAAACTTATTTAAAAAAAAAATGAGTTTTTCACGATGACATTTCTATAAAATTATTATAAAAGCTATTACTTGTACAAACTCAGAAATGGCGGAGAATTATTTTTTTGCTGCAAACTTTCTTTTGACTTATCAAAAGGACTCTCAGTAAAAGATTCCAGTCCACTTTGATACTTAATTCACGTCATACACAAATGTTAAAGTTTATTACTCAGTCATTTACTAGGTTTTGAGTTAATCAACCTTTTGTAGTAAGATTATTGAAATTTGTATTTTTTTTTCCTTATGGACTTACATTCGGCCTTTTATCAGATTTCTTTAAGATGTCAATCAAATTTGGCTTACCTAGATGATTTTGTTTTTGTATGGATGGTACGTGGTTCTTCATAACAAGCTTTACTTTACTTTCAATAGCAGTTCTGCATGGCTACATCGCGACTTCTTTTGAGAAGAAAAAACATAGCCTTGATTGATAAGGCCGTGCGAAAAATAAGTAAAATATTTTACTTACGAAAGTTCCAATCTTTTTACAGACATGAATGCGAGGTCGGGGTTCTTTAAGGTATGCAAAAATATACTAGACATGGAATTATAAACTCTAAACGTTCATCCAGATTCGTTGGAATCCATTCTGTTAACACATTACAAACAAACATTTGAAACATCAAAAAATCTAGCAAATCCTTTCAGCTTTACCTGAGATTATCTCGAAAAAAAAAAAGTAAAGTTGCCTACAAAAGGGAGTATGTACAAGATTTACGGCGTGAATATTTTCTAGAGCTCACAAAGCCCCTCCATATTCGGAGGCAAAAAAAATACTTCTCTACTTAACAATTCAGGCGAAGAAAGATATTTGGGAACTTTTTCTTGAATCATTTGGGATGTACGAATCAGTTGAAGTTGTGGTCAAATAGATTTGCGTTATAAAAAAAGATATTTTTTTAGAGTGTATTTCGATAAGTAGTTCTTGCCTTATTTCCGAGTGAACCGATGAATTCCTAACAGTCTATTTGATACGGTCTATATTGACGGCTTTCTATCTTTACGTATATTCATGTAGCTTATAATATGCATTTTGTCGTTGAAAATAGTTATTTACACGTCTTACTTATTTATAAATCTAAATTAAATTAAATAAAAAATTAAATATACAAGTACAAGTATTTATCGGAACTTAAAAAAGGGGGGAAGAGCTCATTGGGCATAAAAAAAATTATCCGCATCGCTGTCGATGGGGAAAGTGCCCAAAAGGCTGGCAGCATTGCCGCGTTGAATGGCAATGCTGATCCTATGGGCTAAGAATAGGCTAGCCCTCTGGTCACGTGAAGAGTCGACCAGCCGCTTGGCGATGTCCCGGAATACTCGATGGATACTCGGACCCCAAGGCCCTAGTGTAGCTTATTGTTTAATTATTCAGATAAAAAGTAATTTACCTTTTCATAATCATAGGGAAAACAATAATTAAATACCTAGTGCGATGCAACACTGCCACAACAGTGTAGATGGGACAACGCTTCTATTTTGCTTCGTGATGCAGACTCAACTGAAACTCAAAACATTTATTTCAATTAAACTATAACATTTACTGTCACAGAATTGTCGACAGAAAGATGAATGCCCATTCCAAAGCGTATCAGCCATCTAATTGCATAAATCGTTTTCGTAACCGATTCCGACTAATCTGTTTCATTTTGAAAGTTCAACAACATTCATTGCGTTATTTACGTTATTGAGCAGATATTTTTTCGAACTTATGAAGCAATGGATTAGCGATCTGTATCAAACCGATTCAGATTGTGATAGATCGTGTACTACGCAATTAGGGTGCAGGTTCCCATTTTTTAGGACAGTTTTAAATCAAAATCGAGCATGAATCAGATGATGCAGTACTTTGCTGCCTGTCTTTTGCCTTGCGCATTTATTATGTAGTTATTGCAAAACGATGTTTCGAAATTTGCATTTATGTTACCTTTAAGACACGGCGCACACTATGCGACATGTGACTTCGACAGCTCGACGACTTGACGCAACAATAGGCTGCGACCAACTATTTTCATATATTTTGTTCAAAGCTCCGTACTTGGCGTCGAGTTTCAGAGACGCGACGACAGGCTTTGGGACTGACATGCTCTAGCTTTTTGACGCAGTGACAAGACACACGGTCACACCTGACGAGAAGACAGCGTTACTTTGCTGTGAGCGCTGAAGAAGAATAGTGTGTTTGTATTGCGAATCTCAACATGGATAGGTCTGAAAACATTTTTTTTAATCGGACTTGGGGCGACGCCTGTCAATGCAAGATGATGTTTGAAGTTGCAAACGCCAGCGCTGTGTCTTGTTGCAACGACTAGACGCATAGTTTGCGCTGCCTCTTACACGTTTTTTTATCTTCTTTGCCAACTGAACCAACCTAGCGAACGTCTCAATTTTGCCTGTTTATGACGGATACTTGTCTTTCGTTAACCCCTTAAATAAAATTTCCGTATAAAGGCTTTGCATTTACGTACAAAAGTTTCGTGTGAGCCCTTTGTCTTATGACCCGAGATTGTTGTTCAGTCGTACAAAGCGGGACCTGATAGGAACTTGGTAACTTTTCTGGCAGTAACTTATTCATATTATCTAATGAGAGCAATTATATTAAGAAATACTTGGTTGTAGGGTACGATATTTTAGCGTCTATAGGATCTTACGTATATTCTTTGTTCTAGTTTTTTTATTCTGTTTTTGCTTCTTCTTTCTTCTTGTTTTTTTCAATGCTGACTAGGTACCGGTGGGATCAATTATTTCTCGAACAAGAATCGTACAAAAGATTGTGGGGCCCGTGTAAAAAAAGATAAAAAAGGAGGAGTTAGGTAGTAAAAGAGATACATTTTCTACAATTATATTAAATAGTTCATCGCTGTCTGTTCATACCAGTTATTCGCAAGTACTCGTTAGTCGCAGAGATATGAGCTATCCAAGAGAGTACTCGCTTAGCGACGCTCGCTTGGCGGGGAGAACACTCGCTGGGAGCCTCACACTTGGTACATAGGCATAACAGCGATTAATAGGGAATATGCATGTATTTAGTACGACATATAAATATTAAAATTTTGCGGGCTTGGTGTGACTTCATAGTCTATGACAACCACGAAGACAACAAATCGCAAACATTCCTACAAAACACATTGACTTTTTTATGTTGTCATAGACTTTTACGTCACATTCGCTGTGACAAAAATGGCGTTGATTTCCAAATAAAAAAAAATATTACTGGCTCAAAAAGAAACTATAATCAAAAAAAAACAATCACGTGCATATTCCCTAATGCTCGTAGCTCGCCAACTAGTTTTTAGTTGCTAGCTCTACTCGCTTTTCGTTAATCGCCAGTGCAGCGGTGGTGGGTACTTAGAGCAGTTTCTAAATCATAACCACGTACAAGTAGAGATGAAAGTCATATTATTCCAACTGGTGACTACATAGCCGCAGTATTGAACGGTACAAACACACACAGACTTTCAATAGCAGATGTATTCACAAAACTTTTATTTCGTAGCTCGCCCGCCACGTCGGATTTGAATTTTTATCCCTCCAAAGCGTTTTTATAGTAGGGTGGGATATTTGAATTATCAAACTCACTCGCTTATCAAAACTTTGGGAGCTTAGCGGACTAGAGGGCCAGTGGCTATTAATCTAGTATTAAGTTGTCACTAGAGCGGTTTAAATTCGAAAATGAAGACTTTATTCAGTAATTGCAGAGAGGATTTTTTGGGTAGCGAACTTGACGGTGTTTAAAATAGATTTATCACTAGTAAATGAGATATTTATGTATAGAATGGAATAATCCATGAGTTGCCTGTAAGTTATAGATAATACCTTATTGATCTGATCTATGATTTAATGATAACAATGTCTGTTTGAAAGTTACTCATCATTACATTATATCATTTGATAAAAGGTACAATTTGGAATCCATAATTATGATCTGGCTTCTTAAAGTGACGGTATGATATCTCTTCATTTAGGTACTCAATACTTAATACTATAATACATTCCATAATTTATGTGCTTAGGTGGTAAACATTTGCCTAGGAACAATCGTGGACTCTGTCGGGCACAGCAAAAGAAATATAGTAGGTAGAGATGAGGACTTACCGTTTATCTTATAATCTAAGTTTTTATAACAAAAAAAAATATTGTTTCTTTATTTTATATGAGTTTTAGGGATTTAATAAACCAACAAGTTAAAGGGTACTTACTTTGGTTTGTTGGTCGACAGCGCGACTGCTGAGTTTAGACCCTTGTATGTTGGGAAAAGTTTTATTGGCATTTTCCATTAGGATTTCTCAGTCGGCAGATCAGCCTGGTGTTAGTATTCGTACCCAGCTTATAACAGGAACTTGGAAGTAGCGCTCGCCGGCCGCTGCCGCAACACCGCTCGCTCCACTCGCTCGTTTCGGCGCGCGGTTGTTTACATTTCTAACTTAACCTTTTCCTGTTTTTGACGGCTAGGGGCTACGAGCGTGTGCTCTCATGTGGCTTATGTTGGCTGAGAAGTTATGAGCACAGTGCGGACACTTTAGAATACAATTTTGGTAATGGTATTTTATTTTATTTTTATTTTATTTTATTTATTAGGGAAAACAAACAGTGACACATTACATAATGTAGGAAGAAATACAAAAACGATACGGCCAAATGTGTAACCAACCACATTTTCCACGGAATACATAAAAATAATAATCATTAAGTACAAACTATGCTCTATAAACTTAAACCTACGAACTACAATAATTTAGGTTATCAAAACATTTTATTTGTTTGTGCTAAAGAGTTAAATAAAAACAAAAATCTTAATTAAAATTACTAGTGACTAAGTGTTTTGACTACAATATTTTTGAAACTACCAGCAGAAAGAGCAAACATATCGATGTGATAGAATTGCTTGTTGTAATTATTAGTAAGTCGACGCAGAGGTGCCCGCATACCTGCGTTACTGCGACAGGAGGTAACAGCAAACAATGGTCGTGCGCGCACCCCGCGGCACACTGTTGTTCTAGGAACTATGTAACTTATTTTATTACGGATATCAATACAGTCATAAACATTGCTACACAAATCAAACAAAAATACCGTCTCTAGGAGAGTGCGTCTTGATTTTAGACGAAGTAACTTAAACTTCTTAAGCAAACCATCATAAGATAAAACAGTGCGGAAGCAACGGTAATGCATGGCTTTTAAAAATTTTCTTTGAATCTTTTCGATACGTTCCGAATACTTATTATAAAAGGGATTCCACACTGGCACTGCGTACTCGAGCTGTGATCTGATCAGAGACTTATACAGATACAAATAGGTAGAGGGGCGCACAAACTCCTTGGCAGATCTCATCACAAAACCGTACATCCGATAAGCATTATTTACAACTTTGTTAATGTGTTCATCGAGGTGAAGTTTATCGTCAAGGAGAATACCAAGGTCTCGAATAAGGGACACCCTTGATAGTGTAGCACAAGCCAAAGAGTAAGGGTGCTTGAGAACATTCTTATTCTTCGTGAAACTGATACAACAGCATTTTGACAGACTCAGTTGCAACTTATTGTACCTGCAATATTCACTAAAGCGATCCAGATCTTCCTGTAATAATCTGCTATCTTGCAAATTTTTGATGGGTCTATAAATTTTGAGATCGTCCGCATAGAGCAAGACTTTAGAATTTCGAAAGCAAGTGTCAATGTCGTTTATAAATAAGATAAATAAAAGGGGTCCCAGAATCGAACCCTGAGGTACACCGGAAGTTACTCTAATAGTTGTAGCAGATCTGAAACCATTAACTACGACCCTTTGAGTTCTGTTCGTCACATATGAAGAGAACCAGCGGAGTAAATCACCCCGTATGCCGTTAAATGAAATTTTATTCAGTAGCAACTCATGATCAACCTTGTCGAATGCTTTTCGAAAGTCAGTGTAAATGGCATCTACTTGAACACGAGAATCCATATTGTTAAATAAATAATCCATAAATGCTACAAAATTTGTGGTAGTTGATCTTTTCTTTACGAATCCGTGTTGTTGTTGAATTATACTGTGATGAAGAACAGGATATACTTTATCGTGGACTAACCTCTCAAAAAGCTTAGGCAGGGCTGACATAATGGATATAGGACGATAGTTCTCAACATCCTGCTTCGAGCCCGATTTATAGATTGGTGTTATGTTCGCACTCTTCCATACCTCGGGGAAAATTCCATGTGTCAATGATTTATTAAACAAAATATGTATAGGAGTGCAAATATTTTTTGCAGTAGCTTTTAGAAACGTGACTGGAAGACCGTCAGGTCCTGGACCCTTAGATGAGTCTAAAGAATTGAGTGCCCTAAATATGTCATTCGTGCTTAGCTCTATCTTACTAATAAGGGAATTGCTCTCAGATTCCTCACTCGGTGAAGCACCTCTCATGGAAGATTGTTCATAAACTGAATTAAAGAAATCAGAAAAGAAGTTACAAATTTCTTCAGGGTCATTGGTACTTAGGTCTTTGTATTTCATGTCAGAAGGTATGCCAGAAGATGATTTCCGATTAGCTATGTACTTCCAGAAATATTTAACATTACTGCGAATGCCGTCCTCAACAGATTCCGTGTAATTTTTGTAGCAGGAATTGCATTCATTATGGAATCTAGATCTGAATATTGAAAACTGTTCATAATCTGAGATATTGTGATACATCTTCCATTTAACCCAGGCCTTAGCCTTGTTTTTGTAAATATGAATCAGCGATGGTGAAAACCAAATCGGAAATTTCGAGGATTTAGAATTGACGAGTGGAACGTAAGATTTAATTATGCTAAAAATTATATTATAAAATGTATTTACTGCCACATTTACGGAGTTTTCCAACTCAATCCGCTCATTCCAATTAATTTCACTTAATTCCTCATTTATCTTCTCATAGTTAGCTTTATAATAGTTGAACTTTTTCAATGACTTTCGAATCATGTTTGCATGGAGGGGTTTAAAAGGTACTAACAAACAGAATGGGGGGTGGTGATTGTCCAGTTGCAGTAAATAGTCGGTGGGAGGGAAAACAGAGCATTCGTTGTTACTGATGGCCAGGTCTAATAATTTTCCACTCGGATTCCTAACAGTGTTGTACTGATGAGCATTAAGGAAAGACATAAATACACTTAGATGTCCACAAATCGAGGAATTGCCACTACAAACCAGTTCCGATACTGATCCATTATTAATATAAGGAATCCAGTCAATATTAGGTAAGTTGTAATCGCCCAAGAGATAAAACTGCTCTACGTTAGTGTCGTCAAGTAAAGGTTGTAGGAGATCAAAATATTTAACATAGATGAATTCAGGTGTCTTAGGCGGTATGTAGGCCGCCCCGATAATTTGGTTCTTGCCTCTAGTAGAGCTTGGAAATCTAAGGAGGACGTGCTCTAAGTCAGCCTCTAGAGCAAACCGAGGAACTATTCTTACTGAGCGCAATCCCCTCAAAACAGCTACCAGGACGCCACCTCCGTCTTTTTTATTTGTGGCCGTACGGTCTCGATCGCACCTATGTACCACGTTACGAGAATCAATGAACTCACTATCAAATATTTCAGGAGTTAACCAGGTTTCTGTGAGTATTATAATGTCATAGCAATTGGATAAAATATTCATGTATAAAATGTGCAGTTTAGTGCGGATCCCACGACAATTTTGATAATAAATAACCAAATTATCCGCCATTGAAATGGTTAATTTTACAGTGAGATATATTAAACAACAAACGAGCACAATATTAGAGATTATTTTATGTTAGAGGGTGGGTGCATGGCTTCTTGAGATGGTCTCGCCTGAGATCATTCTTCCGCTGACCTTCAAAGGCGTAAACGCGTCTTACAATGTCACCTATAAAAGCTGGTTTAGAATAAACACGAAAGCAGTATTGGCATGCCAAATTCAAATGCTAGTGAAGTACAGTCTAGTGCTAGACAAGATACATCGGAGCGATCAAAATTTGCACAACACTAAACTTCTTGAACAAACAACGATAAAATTTGGTTAACGGCAGTCTCGCAATGCTGGAGTGTCTCTGATTATCTTGTATTTGGTTATTTGTTTGTGGAAATATACGGGAAAGAAGATGGAGCTGGAAAGCGACGATTATTATTTCTATTTTTGCCAGAGTTTTTTATCCTGTCTGCTTCTGGTTATTTGAGTGTATACTTCGATTTTCAAATCTGTGGGCTGATTTACAGATTTAACATTAATTAAATTCTATTATTAATAACTATGCGGAATTATTTAATTAATTAACTTATTCAATCCATTATTGTTTTGTATGGTACAACTAGGTAATGCAATAGATACTACGGCATAAACAACTATTTTTTTTTTAAATTCCATTACTTCTAGATTCCTTCCTTCTTTCCTTCCTAATTTTTCACGAGGTGATCACCTGGTTGAGTGAAAATCCCAGCGTGTTCTTATCTTTCCAAACCCAAATGTTTCCATAGTTTTAAACCGAGATAATTTGCATCCTAACGCTTCAACAATCTCATTTTGGTACGAATAATTCGAATAAAACTGACATTCCATTACCGCTCCCACTTTTCACGAATAAAAATGTAAATAGAAAATGTACGGAACCTACAGAACGGTTCGCCTTATGAATTATTAAAGCCACAGAATAAAATTAAGGTTTTACTTGGGTATCGTGAAATTTACACTTTATTTTAAGCCAACCTATACCTGTTCTAATCATATTTATAAGCTATTTATATGGATTGAATTTGGGAGAGGTTTATTGGATTTTTTTCCTTAAATTACTTGTTAAATAAGAAAGAAAATTGTCTGTTACATTACAGCTGTCTTTATAGAAAGAACAAAGAATTATTTCGTAATATAAAATCTGCTTATAAATGCTTATTGCTCCATTTTTGCTGTGTAACCTACTTTGCTTTGCATGAAACGAATATTTTTATCTCATTTTGAGGAAGATATTTTTTTATTATTATAAGAAAAAACTGTATTAACTGTATTGTATTTTAATTTGATTCACATGTCATATTTGACCCATATTTATTTTACCTAAATATTTATCCTTGATACAAAATTTATGTATGGATCTCTCAAACTCACCTTGTGCAAAGCAATGAATGGTCTACGATTTAACAAAGAAAATTTTCTCTTACTCTCAATGATGTCAGCTTGTAGAGTGAAAAACAGGCACGTGCATCTACTATGAAGAATCGAAACACAAATCCTAAAAGTCATTCTATAAAACCTACCCAGTCTAATTAATAATGTACGGATGTAATTCAGTCTAACGAGGGTGTATCGTACCCAAAAATTCGGTTGTGAAGGTCAGATAGCCAGTCGCTCCTAAAATACTGCTATTCAGCTACATCCGAATAGACTGGAAGCCGACCCTAACATATTTGGAACAGGCTAGGCAGATGGTGGAGGTAAACGCGTGACATTGACTACACTATTGAAGGCTTTACAGCCAGTCTGTATGCATAGTGCATGCCTTTGACCTAGAGGGGGAGGTTACCCATGAATATATTCAACGGGGGATTTAAAGTTGAGCTGGGTAGGTGAGAGGTGTGAAAGCTTTGGTGCGAATGATATTCTACTTATTACTACACATAATTATATTTTTTGTTGTTGGTGCAAACAGAATTATAAGTCAGAGAATCTAAGGCCCGTATTACAGAACCTCGCTCAAGACTCAAGCATTATTTAAAACTAGTTTCAACCAATCAACAGGCTTTAAATGAGATTTAAGTAATGCTTGAGTTCTATAATCAATAAACCTTTACCGGTGATGGTACTGTCGGTCAGTCTCTCAAATAGATATTCCGTAGTTTTTTTTATTTTTAATTTATTAGCATTTGTGCGATTTACGCGCGGTTTCTTGGACGGAAATCAACACAAAAATTGATGGACTGAATTATCAACAGCTTGTCATGACTTTAATTTTGACACTTTATTGCTTTTCGTTCCAGAAACCGGCACCCTAATGGCAGGGATGTCCGCCATTGCTCTCTCTTGGTGGCGGTTCTGAGTTTGGAGGTCATAATGCCATAATCTGTGGTCATAATTTGACATTTTGGTAAAAACTTCGTCGCTCCAAATAATTATCCAATGTTTGACAGCTCGCATGACCCCTAAAACAGCCAGCGCCATCTGCTTTGAGCTTTTCAGATTAACTGCTATTGCGTCACAATATGAATTATTTTTAAGGTTATCCATGACCAATCCAAGACTTCATTTCGAAAAATGTGTCTGCTCAACACCGTAAATAACGCATGAATTAGGTCGTAAATAAGCTATACTTATACTACAGTCTACAGCTTGTAAGCAGATTTGCTAAGGGATAGGACAAAACTTTAGACTGTATTAAGGAAAGATTATACACTGTTAAACAGCATAGCTGACTAATGGCGAAAGAATATACTAAAAGCATTTGAGAAGAATTTTAACATGCTCTAGTCCAGCTTTTGGCTGCATGTGATACTACTAGCTGGTTTAGAAGTCCCAATTTAAGCTTGTTAACGACTGGTATACGAAAAATTCACCTCTCTTATAATGCTGCGGGCTGTAAAAGTATCGAATAATGCCACTGACTTTTAATTGGTGTATGTATCTATGAAGTAGAACATATTTCAAGCCGTAACAACTACAGCGCTATATGTATCTGCGGCAATAGACTGGGGCTACAGATTCACCGAGAATATGGCTCGCACAGATAAAATATAAATTTTTAAAGCTGGTAATTATTCCGCAGCACGACAGCTGTGCCATCCATCATGTAAGGGAAAAAGATAGTTGAACAGTATTTAGTCTGAAATTATGATTTGAGGCGTAAAATATTATCGTCTCACATGTGTAATTTTAGTAAAGAGAGTACTTTTACCCACTTTGTAATTAACGTTATTAGGTATATTTCGCAAATCCTGATCCCGCTAAGAATGTGAAAGTTTGGATGTTTGTTACATAACAAAGTTTTAACAGTTGAATGGACTGAGATGGAAGTATAATTTGGATTAACTTAAAGAATAATTTCTATTTATTAAATAAAAACCAAACTGACTCCGGATTTTTAATGTGACGCCATGCCATATATACCCAGCGGACGACCGAGACGCTTCCAACGATACCCTATCGTTGGAAGCTAAAAGCTTAAACTACTCATCATAATTTGACAAATTTTGTCAAATTGTGATGAGTAGTTTTGAAGTTATGAGGGAACAAATGAACATACATACATACGGGTCAAAAACCATAACCCTCCTTTTTGCTTCGCCGTAGTCGGGTAAAGAAAAGTAACTTCAACATATTTTGTTTTTGCATCAAGCAGTAATTAGTATCATCCACAGATATAAATAATTTCTTTAAAAATAATTAAGTAGTATGAAACGAGTAGGATTTTCAATTATAAAATCGTTCGAATTAAGCTTCGTGTAGACTGGCACGACGCGACACCGGTAATTGTTCTACCGTGAAGTTTTCTTAGAAATTGTTTTGTTAGAGTTGCGTCGCGCCAGTCTGCATGAGGCTTAAGTTGCGTATACAGGTATACTGCGCGTGTTCTTGCTAGGCCCACAGTAAGTAAGGAGTTTTCGGTTTTTCACTGATGCGCGATGTGTGGTTGATTGCACACAATGTATAATATCAGTATTCTCCTCAAAATTAACGTTTATGTATCAAGTACCAAGTTTATTTACCAATGTACCAAGTTTATCATAACTCTTAAGGATAACGTACCTTTACGGTATACGTCTTAGGCCCAGCGCACACTGCTGGAGTCGCGGCGGAGAGCAATTGAAGACAACAATTTAATATAAACCTTAACTACCTTGACATACGGTCATTATAAGAATAAATTCAGACGAGGTGCTCGGAGCGCCCTCAAGCTACTACAAGACAATGCGCGCGACTGCTCCAGTCGCCGCCGTGCTGCTCTGCGCTCCATCGCACTACCCCGCGCCGAAAGCGAGTTGTCTGTACAAAGTATCGATCAGCACTAATGACATGGACGCGCTCGGAGTAGCTGCGCGCCGCCGCGCGTCTCTCCGCTCGAGGGCTCGCAATTGCTCTTGGTGCAGCTTGGGGCCCGCGAAATCCACCCGCGCGTTTTAAGGAAATGTGCTCCGCCGCGCCTCCAGCCGTGTGTGCTGGGCCTTATGATTCAACTGAAGGTAAAAACTTTCTTTATAATGCCCGTGTCTGGGAACTTATACTACTAGTTACACTGTTATGTTTATGAGAATGTGTAGGCAACTTATGTTAGTCCCTTTTTTTCTTATAAAGCGAGAATCTAGGTATTATTAGCTCACCTGGGTTTTCTTCATCAAAAATAAAGTTAAAATAGCTAGCAAACTTCTGCAGGTATGATGGGTATCGATATTATAATGATGATAAAACATGAAAAGAAAATGTTCGAAACTCATAATTTTAAATTACTACACTAGTGCAGTGGCCGTTGATCACGTGGTCAGGTGTGTTTACTTGACATTAAGAGTTTAGATGTTGTTTTGTTTAACGACACGCATCACCAGGTCTGCGGAGTTCCGCTAGTTAATTTAATATAAAAAAAACGACCTTCTTATACAAAATGGTCCAATCGGGTATACCTTTATACAGAAAGTTCGTTTTTTTTTTGCGAATTCTTATTTGGTCCCATAGTAATAGTTGTTCATATTGATGAGTAGAACACCCCCTTAAAATTTGTTGCATGTTTTCTAAGTCAGCCTGTATACAACTCTGACGACCGTGCCTACACATGGCGTATATAAACCTGTAGAAAAAACGTGTCTGTCAACCAGCATCCATAGTGTTCCATAGAACACTGACGACCGTGCCTGCACACGGCGAATAAATCGTAGTTTTTCTCGGCAAGAAATCATGTGTACAACGGGTCTTAGGAGGTTTTCTGTTATTTAAATGACATCGTATATGAAGAATTCAAAGAAAATGATAATAATTTGACAATAGACACATGTCTCATTATTACGCAGTACAATCGAACGGTTTTCAAATCCCCTTACGCGTGCAGTACTTACCTATACCTAGTACGTATATCGCTTGGATGATAGTCGTGAGCGAGCTACACACGCCTCCATGAGATCACATCAAATATTGGAAAAAACCATGAGTGTTTCACAAACTCCATACAAGGAACATGGCTTCTATTTCAAATATTCGACGCAAATAAGGTATCTCGATAGTTTTTACCCGACTAAGGCGAAGCAAAAATGAGGGTTATGATTTTCACCGGTATGTCTGTATGTTCATCTGTTCCCTCATAATTTCTAAACTACTCATTATAATTTGACAAATGGGGTATCGTTGGAAGCGTCTTGGTCGTCCACTGGTGGTGGCGGTGGCTGGTGGTGATGGCTATATGTGACGTCACAAATAAAAAATCTGCAGGAGTCACACGTAATCTCTTCGATTTATGTCCAAACACGTGTAACTCCGGATTTTTAATTTGTGATGTCTTGTTTAAACCTTTTTAGTTGACTTTTTGTCGGAGTTGGGTTTTAGTTTTTATTACTTTTCATTATGTTGTGATTTTGAAGATCCTATTCCACTAATATTATGATGTGAGAGTTTCGATGTTTGTCTTCCTACTTAAGATAACTAACTTTTGACACACTCGGGTAATAGTTGAGATCTGTTAGGTCAAACATATCAAATTAAAAGTCTTTATCCAAATTAGGCTGAGAATCAGCAGTTTTTGAATGTCAAATAACATTACATAATGACAGTCTCCCAAATACCCGCCCTTCACTACTTCCTAGTGCTTTAGCTGGAAAGAAGAAGTGGCGCAACAAACTCCCCAGCAGCACATCTGTCTGTTAAGTAGTCAGTCATGCACATATTGACTGGAGGTAGCCTTCGCATACAAAACGTCCCGATCACCATCCTCCTTATGGCCAATACTCCAATGTAGCCCGCAAATAATATACCGCTGGTGTTTCACGGGTTACCTTAGAACATTCCCCTTAAATGTAATAAGAGCAAATGAACTTACCTACAATTAAACAGTTTATCAGTTGCCGTTTATCACGAACTCCTAACTCACGTCTCACGGTAACCGCCCTTAATATATGTCAATATACACAGATACATACCCAGTATATCTTGACACTTAATTCAGGCGCTGGTTTTAAAGGAAAATGCCACCAAAAATTACTTAAATTGATACATCAAAGTTTAGTACCATATTTGGCCACGGATCAAGGTAAGCTGGGCGATCTACATGTTTGTTATTTGATAATAAGCACGTGTTTGTAACTCATCCGATTAAGAAGTATTATTTGATATTAGTTTTGCGATTTGTAGACAAGTCGTGTTTGCTTCAGGCTGTAAATTAACTACTTTTGAGAACTCGAAAAAGCTATAAATTCAACGTGCGTGTTAAGTAGGTAATAACCTAATATCACACTGAGTTTGTGACATACACGATAGTTCTAAGTTTACATAATTTCTTATTATCTTATGTTAAATAACTCCCACAATCTCGGTACCGTTGCACCCATAAGCATAATGGTTTGCGTGCGTTATAATGCGCACTACACAGCAGCGAATTTTCACACCAAAAATAAAAGTCATTTCCCAGGAATTATTTTTGCACAAAGTTACCTAGTTTGATTTATAGAATGAGCAGATGACGGCTTCGAGAAGGGTCTTGTTACAGCCTGTGTAACAAATTGAAGTTTACTTTCATTCGTCTAAATAACGCTCATAGGAAAATGATAAAACCAAAGCAAGTAAAAAATAAGTTAGGAAACTAAACAATGCGCAATGTAGCCATCGAAATGGGACCAACATTCATCATCACTTTGGACTTTACGGAAGCTAAATACGTCAGTGATATGACTAATCGGGCCGCCACCGCGTCCTAGCCGCGTTCGACAGAGTCTACCCTGACGTCAGTGCGAGTCGACGAGAGGGCTACAGCAGCGTGGAGCAGTTCTCTTTACCATCGGACATCGTACAGACAACAAGTGCCTAGTGCCGAGAAACTGTCGCGCGTTCCGTAGTTGTATTGTGTACCTACAGTGTATGAAGTGTGCTTAATTTGATCTGAAACTATAATTCAATTTGAACTGCAAACGGTTTTTCTATTGCGCAATAACCAACACTACCCATAGTACGCCCACTGTAGTTTAAATATTTATGTCTGATGATAACGAAGACACACCTACCCTTCTCCGACAGATATGTATATGTCGGAGCGACATCAGGATTTTATTCCATTAGAATCAGGCATCATGTGGGCAGAAGATGGGTTTCGTGCAATGAAAACACACTCGGTGCGATACACGGCGTTTATTAAAATCACAAACTAACATTATCACAAATTACAATTTGATCACAATAACTGAGCACAACGAATCGAGTACAGTTTCGCGACGTCTTAACTCCGATGCGATCAGACACTGAATGGCCTGCTCGCCGTGGACTTAAACATCACGACTCTGTATAAGCGCGCTTGTGGTGTGGGTAGATCACACAATGTCGCCAGTGGCGCGCTTGCGATTCGTTTAGCGACCGTACTAATGACCGTCTCCGACATTTATACAAACATAATGGCTGCCAAAACACTTTTTGGATAGACAGAACTTTTGATTAACCCATAAGAAAATACAGCTGAATAACGAAATATAAGAGGAACCCTAATAAAAAGTCTCAGCAAACTTTTCCTTGGAAACAACGCTATAAATCAGCTTTTGTGTATACGCCCGTCTTTTGTTTTCTACAAACTACCATTGTGATGCAAGATGAGAATCGTGCAGAGGACGTAGGTAGATAGGGTGCTTCTAGGTATTTTTTTTCTATCTGAACAGATAGCTGTGCTGATGGGGAGTTTGTTGCGCCACTTCTTCTTCCCAGCTAAAGCCTGCTAAAAGCTTTGCAAAGAGGTGAAGGGTGGACTTTTGGGGAACTGTCTTATGTAATTTTGACATGACATTGAAAAGTGCTGATTTTCAGCCTAGTTTGACTAAATGAATTTTGATTTGTGTAAAGTATTGAAATAAAATAACTTTTTTCTTAGGTATGTAGTGTGCTAGTTTACTGCGAAAACAGAAAACATAGAAACATTTTCTCTATTTTATAAAAAGACCCCGAAATAATATAGGGTAAAACACCTTACCAAAATAACTTGGTAGTATTTTAGGATATTCAAAGGGATGGACCATACCCTATGTTCAATTTATTAGCCAGGTATGTATACTATCTGATGAAATAGAAGGAAAAACCATACAGAAAGCCGAAACAGTAAACTATAGTGATATTCGTAATGGAACTAGTGTGCTAGTATTCTGATACCTAGGGTATTGATAGCGCTACTGCTGAGCATGAGGTCCTAGGTACGATTCCCGCGTCGGGTAAAGTGTTATTTGGTTTTTCCATCTGGAATAGCTCAGAAGCAGCCTGGAGTCTGGATTTGTGCCCGGTAGATGACAATAGTCTCGTCCCCTTTTACAACCGACTTAAACATAACTGGTGAAATATGGGTGTAATATAGGTACACCTCTGCCTAAACCTTCGGAGAATACAGGCGTGATGTTATGATATGTTTTTTGTCTACAAATGTGGACTGATAAAGCATCTGAATAAGTTTGCCTTACTATCCCAGAAAGCATCCGCCGATTAAAAAAGCGGCGCGCCATTTCGGCCAAAATAGTCTGTGCATGCGAAAAATTACTCCGAAAAGATAGGGCTGGCTCCACCTCAAGTGCCCCACATGCTAACAGAACCATCTCACCTGCTCAAAGTCCAAAAAACTCGCATGATAAAAGCGGACAATTTTTTTTATTAAATATAGATACTAACGTAGAAAATATTAGCTTTTGAGTGATCGAATTACTGAGGCTATTATTTTAATGCATCTCTTTGTTTGAAGGCCAGGCTGTAGTCGTTCAGTCTTCGTATAGGTAATTGTCTTGGCTATATATTGCATCTAAGCCCACAAAACCATCCCTATTTCCATTTTAAAAACACGATACAAGCAGCTGGTGCATCTTTACATAGAGAGGGGATACACTAATCTTGTGGCTCTCAAGTTCTATTGCTCTGTAGTAATCGCATTTTAAGGCTGTTTACAAACCGCGAGTTTACAATTCGCTGGGCGAATTTCACCAATGAAACTGAACGCGATCAGCACATCCAAACCAAGTTCAAGAGCTGTCAGTGTCAATATTTTACACTGACAGCTCTTGATGCGCTCTAGATGTGCTGATAGCGTTCAGTTTTATTTGTGAAATTCGCGTATTGAGGTCTAGTTTTTGAGCCGCCAAAAATGGATAGTGATTTTTGTTTATAACTGGAAATAGTGGACGTCTAGTGTCCATAAAACATGAGAACCACTCACATGTAACTTCACATTTATCTTGATTATATTGACTACCCTAATTGTATAACGCAACTGGAAGATATTATGTCTAGGTGTATGCTTAATTATACCGTGTCTTACTAATCATCAGATTGTGACCAAATAAAAATGTAAAGGAATGCGAATTTCACACATCTAAATCGAGTTCAAGAGCTGTCAGTGTCAATATTCCAAAGAAAATAATGACACTGACAGCTCTTAAACGTGGTTTATGTGCTGATCGCGTTTAGTTTTTATTGGTGAAATTCGCCCTAAATGTATATCGCAAAAAATCCCATCACTCGATTAGATACTGTTATTCTTCTTGCGGTTTTAATCCAAAACGCAACGGACGTGCCTTTCACAGAAACATGAGATTTAAGTATTCACAACGCTTTCAATCCTATTTACTTTGTGATGGAAACATAGGAGGATGAACGTAACTATGCATCAGAATAATAATATGAGAGCAAAATACGGTGTATGAGAATCTTCCAGCCCGTATTATGTTTAAAACAAATACATACCAAATTGGATGGCACCAAGGGAATTGTATAGGAATTTGTGCACGTCTTCGTAGTATGTGTTATCTATGAAGTTGATACAATTTGATAGTAAACTAGATGCTAATGGGCCGCTAGCACTCCCTTCAGAGAATGAAGGATCGAGCCAGGATTTTCTTTTGTATTTTCTGGTTTTTTGCCGAGTCTTGTAGTTTCTTGAGATGGTTATTTCGAGGACGAATTTTAACTAAAATAAATTACAATAAACTGGAGGTGCTTTTAGCGTTTGTGGAAAGTAAATGTTAATTTGTTTTAGCAACATTTTGGGAAAGATAAAATAAAAAATTAATGAATACCTACTTACTGTTATTCGTCGTAGTTCGTGTGTCTTCGTATTTACTTTTTTTTTTTCTCTCTCGCGTGCTAAATCATAGAGGCTTCTTTCAAGGTTATTAACCCTTAAAGCACTGTGCAATTTCACCCAAGGACATTCCCCGATCGGTGTAATATTGCAGGATATTGAAACAAAATATATTGGGCTATGGGTTAGGGTTGCTATGGATTGGTTACTTTGAACTATGGAAGAACTATGTCCCCTGCCTAACCAATGTTATATAATTAATATACACGAATGAAATAGCAGGGGGTGACTTGTACACTCAATAATTACCCCCCCGAAAACTTTCACAAGCACACAGTGACATAGTGACATAGGGGCCACACGTCCTGAGGTATTTGAGGAGTGGAGACGTATTCCACGGCTATCGGGACAATCCCAGAGCCTGCAATATGGTCACGATCCCTACCAGCATCTTACTGGAATACTTCCTTCCTCCAAGCACGTGTGCTGTTACGAACCTCAAGCAAGAAAGAGGTGGGAGCTCTGTTCCTCGCCAGAGTTTACTCCAGTCGGTCAATAAAGGCAAGCCAGAGATAACGAACAAGACTTCTCCCGGGAGACAGTGTCCCTGGGGTTGCTACTGCCCAACAGCTCGCCACGTGCTGCCTTTCGGGTTTCTGTATCTCTCTTGGTCTGGCTCCACATCCTAGACCTATTCCGGCAAAGTAAACTCTACCGGCACAGACCTAAAGTTCGGACCGCGCAAGCCTCACCGTGAAGTCAATTTTTATTTGAAAAAATAAACGCTGCGTTTAAATCGCAAGTTTGCAGGATTCAATGCTTGTGTATTGTAACGCGGTGTATTTAGACGATACAGAAACTCGGTAAATACTTGCACAACTGCAATGAAATACAAAGAATAATATTGCACTGAGAAAACTGTTTCAGACTTAGTTTTGTATTATAAAACTGTTTGTCTCTCTTTTTATTGCTTCATTTTAAAGTTGTTTCTTTAACAAGCTTGTAATACAGTGCAGTACAGTATTTGGCACCTGTCGCACCGCCGCCGCCGGCGATTAACGAGCAGCTAGCAACTAAAAACGAGTTGGCGATGGCGACAAGCGATTAATCGCTGGTATGCGTATGTACCATACCAAGCTGAGCTCTCTGGACTACGCTGGATTGGAACTGAACCTGCAATGGTGAAGAAAAACATTGTGAGGAATCATTGTGAAAAATGCTTGAGAGATATTTCTCAATGGCATGTAAAGCAAAGTCAGAAGCCCATAGGTGGCTTTAAAAATCTGGTTAGTCACTAACCATACGAAAAAGAAAAGAACAAGACTGGACCTATAGCTTTTGTACGTTTCTCGAACAAAAAAACCGTTGCTTCCTCGTAGGCGGTGCCTTTAAATTGGTTTTTCTTCGCATTCAAATTGTAAGATTAAAATTGGATTAGCAAGGTTTAAAAGAGACCATGACTTCTGTGTTTGTTTCGGCATTTCTTCTCAGAGATCAGCTCGAAAATTTCGGCGCCATCTGATTTTAAAATATTAACCAAAACATTGACTTGTAAAAGTGTCTTGAAAGATCTTTAGCATTTTATTTTCTAACGTCGTTTTGTGAATTCAATTCCTATTCAGCCAAAATGTCCTGTATGTTCTTTGCAGACAACTAACACGTATAAAAGACTATATGGTGCTCCCATACTGCTGTTAAAAAATGTTTACTGACATTAGTAAACATTAGAAATGTATGGTAAATGTACCAATTATTAGTGTTAGAAATTTTTTGTAAACATTTTTAACAGCCGGTGTGGGAGCACCATTGCATGCAAAATAGACGCTTAAAATGTACTTTGCAGATACGCTCTTAGTATAAACACCCACTTCGCAAAACGTAATGAGTGTAATGAGACTTACACACCTAGTTGTGTGAAGGTATTTTACTTATCACATTTTCGCCTTCCTCACCCTCTCATCTACGTTATAAGCTTTTCCTAAAACGATTTTCCACCTTTTTCACACTCAAAATCAATGTGAAGTAATGCATGCGAAGCCACGATTTAACACGCGTCTTTTGAGGTACATACCTACCTACTGTGGTTTTAGGTGTTAAGTACACGTTTTTGTTTCGATTACATACGTAGTACATAGACTCACATCATGTTCACCTGAACCCGGTCAGAATCAAAATCAAAAGTCGTTTATTCAAACTAGGCTGAGAATCAGCACTTTTCGAACGTCAAAATTACATAAGATAGTCCCCCAAAACGCCCGCCCTTCACCACTTCCTAGTGCTTTAGCTGGGAAGAAGAAGTGGCACAAGAAACTTCTCAGCAGCACAGCTGTCTGTTCAGTTAGAAAAAAAAGATTCTATTCAATAGTACGCAAAATCATTTATATTACGAAACACAAAACATACATTAAATTATTATCCATAATGTCAGCTAGCACACGCCAATATACCAACCAAGAACATAGAGAACTATACTCAAGCTGAAATAAAAAATCAAAACTAAAAGTAAACTAAACTTAATATCTAGATAAAAGTCTAGAAACTACGGAACCCCGGCTGCTACGAACCTTACATACTCCTTTTACGTTCATATATCTGAAGGGCAATTCCCGTATTTTTTTTAAGAACGTTCGCATTCCAATCTCATTCGCAATCTGACAAAAATACAATCAATTTACCAACATTTTTGGCAAGTTTGACAGTTGCGACTTGAATATGAACGTTTTTTAAGTACGAGAATTGGCCTTCTGGTCGAGACCGAGAACTACGCACCTGACCTTTCTGAAGAATCACCAATAAATAATACAATTTGTTTTGATTATGTGGTCCTATTGAACCTAGGACGAACTTCGAAACAGTAAGTTTGTGTTTCCATTTTATCGTGAAGCCATTGAGAAACGGATATAAATTGTAATATTAATTGCCGCCTTTCGAACTGGAAAGTGACGATAAATCAATTTGATAAAATAATTCTCCTTTGCAGTAATTTAAGTATTTTTAGCTGGTAATTTAAATAAAATGCTTGTCTTCTGTCGTAATGATGTACCAAGGTTCTTACCAAAAATTTTAAGGATATCGTCAAAAAATATAGAACACACTTAAAAATAAATGAACTATAAATAAAACTTACAGTAACACAGCATTAATTATATTTAGAGTTGCACTATACAATTGTTTTCTAGTTTTTAGCGTCCGGCGTGACAGTTTTTTGATCCAATGTTGCAGATATGTATCCTGAGTTTTATGACCGAACTTAATAAAATTATTTGACAAGGTTTCCAACAAATGTTTCGAAATTCAAACCTAAATATTTTGCATGCCGTAAGGTAAAATGTATCGGGACAATTTTCAAATATTCCAACTTATATGTTTACCTACATTATCAGCAAATAAATGATTTCTTTCTTTCTTTCTTTCTTTAGTTGGACATAACTTCTTCCTGATGCCCGGGGCAGTTAGCAAGGTTGGTAGTGGACCTGACTGTTCAAAGGTTGCTGGTCGTATGTACTTATGTACTGTCCCAAGTGAAGGCTCTTTTACTGCAGTAGAATTTGGTAATGGATACTTACAGCTACACAAAGTGGGGTAGGTACTTAATTAGACATTTGCTTCAGCACCTCTTTACTTTGATGTTGGAGTATGTTGTGCTATAGCATGTATGGTATAAGTTATAGACGTTTATCTTAGCTTTACCAAGTTATATCTCAACCGTCTGTCTTCAAAATACTACCCCAGTCTCCCCAAAGGTCTATTTGACGGTCAGTGGTCATCACCGCCAATGGCCCACCAGAGGCAGGTTGTGTTGTTATCCCAGACACTAAGCTGCAATATCTCATGTGCCCGGAATTATTATAACATCGGCAGAAACTGGTACCATAGTGATTGTAGAGAAAAAATTAATGAATGTTTGTGTGTGTTGTTAAGGTGGATGCGCGAATGTAGTCTGCGAAATTCTTTTTTTTTTTACGTGTATTGGAATTTGCAGGTCAGTGTCAGGTTGTATGTTGATTAAAATATGATTCGCGACCGTAAGAAATATGGCTTTATATAATTATAATCATTAGCATCAGCAATACAACTCCATAAGTTAGAATAATCCTCAAATGTCATGATTTCATGAAATAGTCATTCAATAGGATTATATGAACTTAGAAAGTTGTATTGATGATTTTTATGATTATAATTTTATAAATAAATTTCTGATAAGGCCGCCAATCATATAACCTGGAAATTGCAAAAAACGTAAGAAAATTTGAATTTTGTCGGCTTCCACCTTAATTTTGTAACGTGCATTTTATTTGTGCAGAAAAATCTATTTTTATTTATTTTTCTTACTTTTATTTAATATTAACGACTTAAGCAAACTGGGTGCTAGAACTGGGGATGCAACCCTGGTTCTAGTTTGAATAAAAAATCTCTCATAGCCGCTTTTAACTCGTTACTCAGTCCACAACCCTTCGCTTACCGGTCGAAGCACATACTGGTGGTCAACCAACATTCTCTTTGTCGTAACTTCACAGAAATTGGGGCATTCAGTGTATTGCTGTGTAGGTATGTGTGTGCAAAATAGTTGGTGAGTGGGGAGGCTTCACTTGCCTGCTGGAGTGGAATTAAAGCTGCATATGGCTGTCTGTGTAGCTACTAGCTGTACCCGTGTTGCAGTCCGTGTGGGAAGGCTCTTAGGTTTTTTAGGATACCCTGTATTGGTACAGGAAGGTAGGTGTACCTATTTTACCCTAACAAATGTTTCGTTAAAAGTTTTACAATATTAAGTATTGCATTTCATAATTAATTTTTAGTTCACTAGTTTTTTCATATTTCCATACAGTAATATTGCCAAATTATTCAAAACAGGTAAATATTTGAGAGCTATTTGCGACGTTGCCACTTTTAAAATGAACGCTTTTGATAAGGAAGAAAGAAAGAATAACGTTTATTTGGACACAGTTCGTGAAACACAAATACAAAAAACAATATAAAAAAGTGACAATAATTTTTAACAATAGTGTGTTCCTCACGACTGCGCCAAAAAGGTCCATTTCAGCATTAAATTCCAGACAAATGCAGTCTGACGCTGGTTTTCTAATAACCTTTCATAACTACGTCATAATTCACCAATCTGTAAAACTACCCAGAAGAAGTTTAACTTAATTCGTAACACATAACACCATTTCCATACGACTCTGCTGACGCCCTAAAAGCAACGTAAAGGTAACTAATATCAGTAAGAACGCGTAATTAAAGTGAGCGGTGACACAGAAAATTAATTCTGAAGACGCTTCCCTCTGGCTTGGGGAAAGTAGGCGCCCATCCATGGGGAAGAAATGGAAATGTGGGTAATTTTGAAAAGAGGTTTTCGGTCGGTACTGAAGATATTTTGGAAATGTATCGTTAAAATCCAGTTCTATTTTTAAACCATTTCAAAAAAGGATTTTCGCATTATTCATTTTGAAATCCCGCTGGTTTTAATTTTGGTTGAATAGTTTATTTATTCGCGTTTTTCAAGTTCATCCACTTTCCATCCATTTCCTTATGAACAATTTTATGACTATGTTATCGACTGAACGTGCATATTCGTAGGAATATACCTACGTAAGTACAGAACCCCAGATGTATATCAATACATTGAGCTAAATAATAAACAAATATTCTCTATTGCTCAGGCTGTTTGGTCTAAGTGATGAGGTTCCCTAATTGTAGGCAGGTACGTAGATAGGCACATTTATTTAGAGTAGGCTTTCATTCCAAATTGCAAGGTATAAAAGGTTGTGAGCATTAGTATAACTAAATAAATTCTTTTGTGAGCATTATTTCACTATACAAAAAAAAACAGTTTCCTTATGTTCAATCTTAATTTTACTGACAAAACAGCGCAAAAATTTCACCAAAAAAGGATAAACGCAAATCTATTATTAAATTAATCTGCGCCTGGAATATATTTCATAGCAATAACACTCACGGCTGCGCGCTAACCGTCGCTCAAGGCGCTTTCTAACAACCGTTTACGTTATAATTTATGGTATATTTTAATTTTAATTAACAGGATTCCCGTTCTGACACCAAAACGACCAGTTACTGAAGGTTTTCCATTGTAAACGTTCCTAGCGCAAATTATTTCGTGAATTTTGTGATTTATTTTAGGCTTAACGTTAATTTGAGAGCCTTTTTTTGGCATTTGTTGGCTTTTGACTGGAGAAACCGCCTAGTTTGCGTTTAAAGATAGAATGTTGAATCTTTAATGCCGGCGAAGATTTTTTTCTGATGTCTGGTATGAATAATGTTAACATTAATTTAAAAAGTTTTAGAGTAATTGCTAAATGTACTGAAGACATGAATTAGGTAGGTAGGTACCTAATATTCACTACCTGCTTACCTGTTTTGTTAACACAGTTTCTTAACGGACATCTTATACGTGTTGTTACCAGCCACATCGATTCTGTGTTACCAGCGACCGACAAGACGTTTGTCGGTCGCTGGTAACAGAGAGTCGATGTAGCAGCCTCCATACCGTATATTATATAGTAAGCTGTTATCTGTTAACTGTGCTCCGGACCATTACACCATAATGGAAAAACAAATTGGAAACGTCTTGATAACATATTCAATTATTAAAGTTTTCAACTGATTTCCGAGGAGATTACCGGACTACGGCGAAGCAAAAAGGAGGGTTATGATTTTGACCGGTATGTATGTATGTAAGTAAGTATATGTACTCGTATGTATATATGTTCATCTATTCCCTGATAACTTCTAAACTATTCATCATTATTTGACAAATGGGGTATCGTTGGAAGGTCTACCGCTGGTGATGGTGGCTATGTGATGTCACGTTAAATAGAATATGGCGCAATCTAAAGGACAAAAAGACATGAAGTAAAAAAAAAGTTTTTTAATGGCACCATGTTAGGTATCAAATGAAAGGGCGTAATTAGTAAGTTTCAAAAAAAAAAAAAATATTACCCCAAAATAATTTAAATAAAAATAAAATTATAAAAACTAAAACCCAACTACGGCAAAAAAGTGTACTAAAAAGGTACAAACAAGTCAACTCAGACAGACAAATTAAAAATCCGGAGTCACACGTAATCTATTCGATTTATCCCAAACACGTGTGACTCCGGATTTTTGTGTACTGTACACAGTCGATACCGCAAATGTCAAATTGTATTTTTTCACTTATTAAAATGTTTTTGTACGTCCGGCAAATAGGCCGCACCACGCCGACACACGCCGTGGGAATGCTCGGCTCGGCCGTGACAAGCCTCGACAGGCGTGGCAATGTCTGGCGCGACCTGTCAGTTAACGTACCGTAAGACCGTAGTTTTGCCCTATCCTAGTGTATTCCAGTGCCTATTTCACTGAGTCAGAAAAGTCTTCACTCAGTCAGAAGAGTCAGTGACTTACCTAGCCGTGGACTTCGTATACCTATGGAATTAGTGTATTCACTTAACATGCTAGTTTCTTTTATCTCTTTCTACAACTACCTAATATACGCATCAAAATCCGTTTTAAGGCTCGTACACACTGGCGCAATATCGCGGGCGCGACAAGGGTAGCGCTGCCTAAAACACCTTGAAATAGGTAATATTTCAAGGTTTCATCATCAATTTTAGCAACCCCAATTTTGGACCTCATATAGATACCTAAAGCATAGTTACAAATACCAAAAAAAAAAACATTTAAGCAGAACTATTTCTAGGTCGATCAGACCTCGATCACAAATGCAAATGTTCTTCAACTAGATTACTCATCAATTTGGCACTTAAATGTTCTCACACGCATAAAACTTATTGTGTGGCTAATAATATAATGACGGGTTTCACGTGGTGCATTATTTCTCACCATTTCTGTGGAACTTCACGCGATTACAATATTATTATTAGAATAGTAATGTATTTTCGTCTTATAATATGGGATTGATACAATCAGTTTATATTTACTTTGAGTATTGTGATGTGAGGAGCTCGTGGCTAAATAATAACAGCCGCACGGGTCGATCCTTCAGGTTAAGATACGCTTGCCGGGGTTGGTCCGTGGATGGGTGACCATCTTTACATTGTGTGTAGGTAAGTGTACTCGCAAGAAATACCTGCAAGATATAGCTACAAAGAAGTAACGAATATGAAACAACAATATTAATAGTGAACTAAGTCAAATACTATAATATACAAGGTGTTTTTTTTTATATCCCCTAACTCTTGGGTATGAATGAGACCATATTAAAGAATCAACTAGCTTAAGAATTATTTTTCAACTATCTTTTTTTTTTCATTTTTCATACAAAATTATACGACAAAGATAAGATAAGATAAGATATATTTATTTGCGCAAACATGTGTACACATACAAGAATAAAAGCATGCATGCAGGATAAAATAAAGAAAAAAAATACAGGTTCAGACATGTTTGCCATAATTATGCTATGGCGTGCAAATATGAATAGTTATGATTGTTATTAATTAATTTCAAGTCAATATCATTAATTTAAAGTGAATTTAGCAATCAATAACAAATTTAAAAATGTCAACAGTAAATAGAAAATAATCAATAAAAAAACACCCTTACCTACGTGAAATATGACAACGTTGCATTTTCTTACCTTTAAATATGAATGATTGGTTTGAATGAAAATCGCGAATCGTATTTAGATCAACATACAACCTGATACTGACCTGCAAATGGCAAAAAACGTAAGAAAATTTGAATTTCGCGGGCTGCCTTGGAGCATCCACTTTAACATGGCAAACAATATAATCTCACTCGGTTCATATTACATCAGACGCATCTTCATAATCCCTTCCTCAGTACCAAAATAACGAACAAAGGCAAGAAATTCCGTGAATCAAAAACATATAACAAGTTGAAGAAGAACAAAATTCGTAATATACATTACAACATAATAAGTTGATCTATCATCTTATGAACAACACAGTATGAGTACAAAGCTAACAAACAAACTCCTAAGTTAATCACGAAGACGTGGGAACTTCCAATGTCATTTGTTAACGTCTTGTTAACTAGAATTAAGTCACTGAAGATCTTGTAACTGTTTGTACTTCCTTTGACAGAATCAAAAACGGCCAATTAGGTAAAATTAACAAGAACTTTGAAAGGGTAAAGCAATTAGTGTCTAAGAAAGGGTTTTTAAACAACTGTGGTGAGGTGGACTGTGTAGAAGAAAGTTTGTTACGTAAGGTGAGCTTAGTCTGTGAAGTTTTAGTTTAGGACGTTAGCAGACTTGCTGCTTTTGGCATCGGCGAATGGTGCATTGCGTTTTGGTGAGTCTCTGCGTTTAGTCGCGCAGATTTCAGTAACTGCTTACTCAAGAACAAAATTGCGTATATTCTCTGTCCCTATTTAGCCAGTATATATTGAAAACGGACAAAATTACTGATTACCGATGCGTAAAGAATACGAAGTTTAGACCCAATTACACCACAAATCATTAAAAGCGTTTAGCACCAAACATAGTTAAAACATCACTCTGTCTCCGTCATCTTCTTGACAGAAATAGAGCGATGTTTTATATTAATTACTAGCAGCTGTTCGTGCCCGGCATCCCCCGATTGTTTTGCGAATTTCATACAAAAATGCAATTCTCGGTCCATTTTCGGAGGATATAAAAAAAAAAATACATTCAGGGTGTCTCAAACGTGGTGGTCCAGAGGCAAATGAGGTAAAGCGAAGGGGTCCACCACCATCTTTCTGTCCCTGTTTCCTGCTTCTGAAAAGCGACAAAATTACTGATTACCGATGCTTGAACTAAACAAAGTTTAAGGCCGCTCGCACCACAAATCACTCAATACGTTTAGCGCCTCGACTAAGTCGCGGAGCGGTGCTGCTAAAAGTAACACGTCTGCTAGGATCACAAAGTTAGGGGGATAAACGAAACAAATGAAGATCCAGAGGCGAGCTCAAGCCACAAGACTTCAAATGGAAAGAACAAAATTTAAAACCGAAGTTTAAAACAAATGAAGTTAGTGTGAATACGAGTTCTGCCCCGTTCTTGCTCTTTAGTTATGGTTTGCACAATTTAGGAAAGTTCTGAAGAATGTATGTACTTCTTGTCCCATTTTGTTTGCTCTAAGTCTAAGAGCAGGTTTCAAACTCCTATGAAAATATAGTGTTACTTAAACTAGATTAAGTTTACCTATAAATGTTCCCATTTCATGTCACTATAAGATTGGTGCATTTATTTTTATGGTTGGCATTTAGTTCTCCTATGGATTTACTATCAAAGTGATTCTTGTTTAATATTATTATGGTCCTGATTCTAAACCATTTTTTTAAAATAAAAGCAACTTATTGTTTTGCATAATTACTTATCTCAGTCTTTAGAACTTACTATCTGACACTGTAGACTCTTAATATTTTTTAACACTCGACGCAGACATTTCAATTTAGATACTTATAATCTTAGCTTAAAAACGAAAATTGCAAAAAAGGGCTTAAATATTTTCTTTAATATTAAAGTTCGAGAGAAAGTAATAGAAAAATCGTTTAAAAATTTAAGTCTAGATAAAAATTTCACAAGAACTACAGACAGTTGGTTATGCGGCGCATTTTGAATCATCACGTGATTATCATTAAATGGGTTTCAACTAAAATCCATGTTGGGCGGTTAGTTGTCTGTTTATATAATGTGTACATAAACTGTTAAATAAATAGATAAAATTCTAATAAAAAATCTGCGCCGAAATCAGGAGCTTTTGGAGAAGATGGCAAAATTATTTAAAACCACTTTGTGACAAATCAATAGCCACATTTTTGCATTAAAAATATTTAAAAATTTAAGAATGGAATCTTTAAATATTTTCAATAATATACTATAATAATAAGTACAATTTGCAATATCATTATAAAAGTGAGCATTCCAAAAAAGTTACTAATACAGTTTTATCAAACATAAAATTAAATTCCCTACATTGTTCTTTTCAAAACCACCATTTCTAAAGCTTTAAATGGAAACAATATACCAAAGCGACTGTTCCAAATACACGCTCCAAGCATTCATTGTTCTCAGCATTCATTAACGCTACCATTTGTACATCTGCCTTGAATAAGCAATCTAGTAAATAAACTAATCCGCTAGAGGGCGCTACGAGTCGTCACTTCATCAAACAGTGACAATAATGCAATTGTGTTCATCGTACATCTGTAGAAGTTAAGCGAATCCTCCTTGAGGCTTGGGGAACACCCCTGATTGGTCCAAAGCAGCTGTGTTAGTATGACAAACATGGGTCCTACCATTGGATACGAAGTCGGGGTTTTGTCATATACCTATTGTAAGTGAATTTGCTCCTGGTATTGTGAGCATTGATGATTTGATTAACGGGTACACAAAAGCAAGTAATGGTATTAATTGTTATTCAATTTTATATTTTGGGAAAGGCAATTTAGATAGAAACTCTACGAAGCGAGTATTGGGAATTAAAGTAAAATTGGAGCTGAAATGAATATTTTGATACTAATCGAAGCTGTAAACTTTTATCGTCGAGACGACTAAAACTGAATTCGTTTAGGGGCGGAATCGACCAAACACGAATAAATTTTATCCGCGGATTAAGGTTTACTCTGACAGTTTTCGTATGGACAAATTGTCAAAAATTCAAAATTTACCCAGAAGAGAAGGCATATTCCGCGGATAAAATTTATTCCTGTTTGGTCGAATCCAGCCTTTGTGACCTTTTTACAACTGAACCCAATGACGTTTCTTGACTTGACTTGAGATGCCGTTAGTACAGTGGCCAGCACATCAAGCTACCCAAAACTGTCAAACTTTCCCAATCAAACTTGAACCTAATGCGATAATAGCGATAAAGTTTAAAATCTACTAAAGAAATTTGACAGATTTTAGTAGCTTGATGTGCTGGCCACTGTACAATAATACCACGATGAGAATAAAATCAGGCGTCATGCAGGCGCATACAGCAACACACACAGACAAATACAGGTGTGATGTTATGTTATATTAAAAAAATACATAGATTTAGAAAAATAAACCATTGCAATCTCAGCATCTTGAGTATAAGCAGAGGTAAGTATAGTATAAAGTACTATGTGAGTTAAGGTTTGCGTTAGAATCCATAATAATTTGTATTCTTATTTCTTTAGAAACCACAGAATCAATGTCAAATATCTCATTTCTGCCTCCAGTTTAAAAAAAAAAAACATCAGTCAACATTACTTTTACAAGCACCATTTTGTGAAATTCTATATTTTAGACTAATGGTCCTATTTTTAAATGTCCTAGATTGGTCGTAAATGAACGTTTATAAAATATTTTGAACAGAGGAGAAATATAATTATTTTACCTAAAATCTAAGGAAAGCTGTGTAGCCGTGAGCGAAAAAAGGTTTTATTTCTGTTTTATAGCATAATTTTTCCCAAGTGGTGTGCATAGTTATAAAAATAAATGTAGTACTTACAGAATGAAGAAAGAAAAGCGTACCTATGTCTTTATGGGTACTTTTACGTTGTCTTCTGACGTCATTGCTTTAAGGGGCCTACGCGACCTAAACGCAAGTTTTAGTATATGATCCACTGCAGTAAACAAAACCAGATAAATATATGATATTCTTCAGGATATGTTGCTAGTAAGAAGTGGTCTGAAAACATAATATAGGTACCTAACTAATTTGATATGTTATAGAAAAAAATCACGAAGATACCTCAAAAAATCTTTTAACGATTGAAAACCAATATACATGCAATCATTATGATTTTTTAATGAGATTATTCCACAAGCAACATAATTAACGTCGTGTTTTAATTTTTTAGTCGAATCAATATTTTTTTTGTAAATAGATAATTGCTTTATATTATACAGTAAATTACCAGCGTTGAGTCATCGCGCTTCTCTTTCTTTTTCATGCAATCCGACAGTGACCGCGCTTTAGCTGTTGTCAGCCTCTTAAAGAAGACAGACGGGTCTGGGAGACTGTTGTATCAGTTTCCGGTATGAATGTGGCATATATCTACCATTAGTTAGAAAATATAATTCCTTGTTAACTCGTTTTCAACTTTATTCCATTACTTTTTGGAGTCGTCTCCTCAAGACCTTTATTTAAATACCCCATCGCGGCACATTTTTTTTCCAAGACATTACTTATTGACTTCTAAAATCCGCCATTTTGATTTTATAAAACTTGGCCATCACCATCATGCGATCTAGACGAGTCAATAGTAACTACTCATGCATTAAAATCTATCTAGCCGTTAGGATGCATCGAGGGTAGAAAAAATCCCAATTCGCAATACGTCGACATTTAGATAAAATTATAACCCTATCTTTGCTGTCGTGGAGTCGAGTAAAATGACGCAAAGACAGGGTTATATTTTTTTACTTCCTTACCTACCTTAAGGATCAAAAAGATTACTCAATGTTACCCTAAAGAGTCATTTTATATTTCATTCCATATTCATTAGACCGAAATCATGACACGACCAAAAACTTTCGAGTTATCCAAACCAGTGGTAGGAAACATTTGACATTTACCTCTCCTGGCTAAAGTAAACGTTTATTTTACCTACAGCTTTGTATCAAAGATATAAATGAAATGTAAATTGCTAAAACATGGATCTGGCGTATGATTTCCCATGTTGGAGTTCTAGACGAAACACTATGTTTTGTTCAAAGGAGGTTTTATACTAGACATAGTTTTGAAAGGTGATTTTCTTTTTGAGCATTCTTTTAATGAAAGCGGTGAACGGTCACCAAATAATGGCTGTCGGCTTAATGTCAAATACTGGTGAAAATGACAGATTTTCATGATGGACGTTAAAATATCAAAATAGGGCCTAACTCCGCCATCTTGTTTTTTAAAATACATTCAAATGACATTTCTTAAAACGATTGCAAATGTCAATGTCACCTTGTAGTAGTATACTAACCTGCGGGGAAGACTGCGTGCAAGATAAGCCTGCGCGCGGCTGAAATCGGAACTAATCGCATACCGCCATCTTGTCGTTTATGAATTATTTAATGAATTAATATTAAATATTTAAGATTAATTATATTAAGATTAAATTATTATATAGATTCCATGTTTTAAATATTACAGTACCTATAGAATTAAGCACGCCAGCGCCACCAGTCGCGCATAGACTTATTTTGCGAGCTCTCTAATTCCGTAATGCCTTTAATTTTGCGAATCCACAACATTCATTGCGTTATTTATGTCGTCGAGCAGACAATTTTTTTTAAAACATATCGTAATGAAGCAATGTATAAGGAATTACCTTCTAAATCCTTCGTATGGAAGGTTACGCAATTGTGTTCCGCTTCCCGTAATACGATTCAGTTACGACGATGTGTCATTACAAATAACAGGCTAGTGATGGACATAAAATGGCAAAAAACCAATTTAATAAAATGAAAACAACAATAAAAAGCCTCAAAAAGTCCCCCCTATTACTGAGCTAATTCTGATTGTGATAGAATTTTATTTACGTAAAGTGCTTCTCACACTATATACGTTAATCGTATACACGTTCTTTGGCACTCTCGTATTCCCGATTAATTACAATTAAACTGATTAATAGCACTAATTACTCATCATCAAGGCCACCTTCATTTCCTCCGTCCACGGTTTGGCAAATATCCCGACAATTATGTATGGCAAACACATAATATAATACATCTTTATTTAGTCCCTCTTTTTCTTCAGTCCATGTGTACGTAACTTACAGCAAAATTGGCGGTTACGGAAAAAAAAGGCCGCCATGACAGATTGCCTTTTTCCTCTCGAAGAGAATGATGCCGTGTGCCTAATGTCACGGTCATTTGTTCAGTCCAAGTTCTATTTATACATAGTGTGGTCACTGGCCGAGATATATGCTTTGTTCCTACATTTGTCTTATTTAAGAAAGTGAGACGTGAAGATTGTGTTAATTTTCGTTTATTTTTAAGAAATCAATTATAATAAAACTAGCTGCGCCCCGCGGTTTCACCCGCTTAAGTCTCGATCCCGGGGGAATATCGGGATAAAAGTATCCTATGTCCTAATCCGGCTCATAGTCTACCGATGTGCCAAATTTGATCCAAATCCGTTCAGCCGTTTAGCGTGAAAGTGTTACAAATAAACACACAACTAACTTTTGCATTTATAATAATAAAATTAAAATGTATTAATTAATAAATAAAATTAAATGTCGTCAGCAACTTATCGTTGATCTACTGCACAACATTGCCTCCAGTTTTCAAACTTGCTTTTCTGTTGATTGATTTCTAAAATTATTCGATTTACTTTTAACAAAGTAATTATCCAATATTTTAATAATATAAATCGAATTAAACCGCGCGTCACTTTAATTTGATACACTTGACTTTAATTTAAAAAATATGATCCTCCAGCACCACTTCCAAAGTACTTACTTAATTAAAATTATTATATTCAACTAATTTCAAACATTCACCACACTGTAGTAAATATTTAATGAGTTTCAAGTTCAAAATTGTTTTGAACACTAAGGCCTATCTTCCACAACGCTACTCAACAGTAACGTGTTACGAACTCATGAACCAGAATCAATTCACTCAGCCTATGGCAGTCCACTGCTGGAAATAGACCTCTTCCAGGCTCCACCACAACACCTGTCCTCCGCTTTTCACATCCAGTCTGTCCCAGCCACCTTTTTTTAAAGAAAAAGGAAAGAAATAAAATTATACACACACACGTCACTATTCACACAAAAACAAAAAACAGAAAAGATCGATAGTCCATCTAGCAAGGGGGCGTGCCACACTATTCTTGCCGATACGTACTCTGAACGTCAGGTCTCGTCTGCTCCACCGGCCATAGGTCCTTCGACAATCATGGGTAGCCCACCTCCGGTTCCTTTCCGGTTTTTGGCCAGAATGCATACCAATAGCACCAATATTTCAATGATAATCGTACACGACACGATTTTCTAAAGGGTCCTAAACAGGCGCGACGCGACTTTAATAAATCAATTTCTAAGAAAACTTCACGGTAGAATAATTCCCCTTGTCGCGTCGCGCGACAAGTCGCGCCAGTATGTACGAGCCTTAAGGCGTTCTTAACTAGTTTGATATTTGTTGCGTTGTGTAAACAAAGTTGTGAGTTGTGACATTCTGGCTACTCATTGGTGTTTTGAGTTTGTAAAGCTTGGCGCAGATTACAGCCACGGGGAACGCCGCCCGCCGCATTGCAAAATTGCGCCAAAGGACATTACAAGTCGCGTCAGGATGCGCCGCAACGTAGTAATTACTTTAATCAGATTCAAATTTGGAATTTGAATTTGAATTGTATCCAGTCCAGTGATGGGGTTGCGCTTATTTGGGCGGGACACGCTGCAACGCAACGCATTGATAAATACCTCCTTCATCATTTTCGTACCTTTTGTATTTACTATTGCACACTGCTGACCGCATCGTAACGCATATTAGCGGCCGCAAAAATACGCCCGGGAAGCGTTCCGTCTATGCGTTGCGCTATGGCCCCGTGCGTCCCGCCTGTAGTGTGCCATGGTTCATACAAAATATGCGAAAGTGATGAGAATTTTTGCGTTGCGGTGTGGCCCACCCTTAGAGTGAGGCCCCATTAGTGCGTTGCACTGCGTTACGTCGCGTCGTCGAAACGGAACAACGCATTGTATGCCACACCTGCGTTGCGTTGACACTGCGACAACGCAAGGTGAATGAATGAAAGATTGCACGCCGTCGCAGCTGCGTCTCAGTTCGGCCTTCGCAATGGATACATACAAACTGTCCGTCGTCGCAGCGGAGCTCCGACAACGCAGCGCATCACCCTCCTTCCCGCTTCGTCTCTTGTCCGTCGATCCGTTGAAACGCCGTGCGCGACGACGCAACGGTCTAATGGGGCTTGTCATAAAAAATATATAGAAAACGACGCAGCGACGACGCTGCGACGACGCAACGCAGCGCAACGCAAAGTAATCCCGATTAGTTTGCGTCATCAGCCTTATCTGTACTAGCCTTAACACGTTACTTGCGTCACGTCGTGGACGATGAGCCTATTGTGAGTGTTCTCTTACTTAATGTAAGGGCAAAATGTTATTGCTTATGTAATAAGGTAGGTAATTGACACATTAAGCCGAAACTAACGACTGAATTTAAATAAGACCTTTGTAAGCTTTTACATTTTATTAACATAATTATATTGTTTGAGCTAGAGTTTATTATAAACGTTTTGTTTAGAGACAAAAACATCTGGCTGGTGGATTGTGGTGCTGATTACAAATTACAATCATTGTGTTGATGACCACAGCGCCATCTACTGGTGACAAATTACAATCATTGTGTTGATGACCACAGCGCTGTGTACTGGCGACAAATAATACCAACCGATGGGACGTAGGCGGCGCGCGGGGAAGGAGCGGCGTCAACTGCGCGACACTAGCGACGCGCTGCTGATTTTCACTGTCTTGATGACACTCTACCAAGTACACGCGAATACTAACCGCTAAGCTATTGTGAAAAAGACATTCAATTATTGTAAAAACCGGTGATACAAATTATCAAAAGGAGCCTCATGTCCGATTTCTATCCACGACGCTGACACAACGACGACCTGTAGCAGAAAACATCAACACATTGTAGGTACGAGTCATGTATCGCACATGGCACGCGCGCATTACAGTATGTTAAGTAACGAAGGGCATCCCCGTTTACCCGCAATAGTATAGCCACCCCACCATACATGCAAAAAAAAAAAACATTTTTTAATTTTTATAATAAAATATTAATAAAAAATATTAAATTGATACGTAAAAGAAACACTCTGTACACGCGCACTTGTCTTGTCTTTGACGCATTTAATATTTTTTGTGAATATTTTAGTATAATCAATCTGTTGGGTTCGGTTTCCAGTCTATCTGGATGCAGCTGAATACCAGTACCTACTTTACATGGAGCGACTTCCTATCTGACCTCCACAACCCAGTAACTGGGTATTACGATACCCCTTGGTAAGACTGGTTGATACTTTCGGGCTTCTGACAAACCGTAACGACAGACACAAAAAGTGACTTTCGTATAATGTATAGATATAAAAGATACTCTCTGACGAAACTGACTAAGTTATGGTTCTAAAAATGACTATTGAAAATTGAGTTAAAGCAGCTGAAGGCGCATTTTCAGTCCATTGAACAATAAAGAAATCGTCTTGCAAATCCGATCGTATAAAAATAATATCTTAGTCAAGTCAAGTCGATATGAAAAACCAACATTTTCATCCCGAGAAATCTGCTAGCCACAGATCAAGAATGAAGCAAAAAAACTGCGAACGGCGATGGAGTCAACGCAATCTTCAGTGGAAATCAAAATCTAATTTATTCAACAAATACGCTTCAATTGGATACAAAAAGAAAATTTTTAGGAAATGAACCGAATTGAATATTTTAATAATAATATCTTTTGATGGATACAGCTTAAAGAGAATTTTCGTGTCAGAGGTGGCATATGGTAAATTAGATGATCAAGTCTTACTTTGGGCCTTATTTCTCGTCCAAACTTAGCGTTTTTATCTGTTTTTTTTGTGAATTTCGACAATGAAACTGAACGCGATTTGCACACCTAATCCGTGTTCAAGAGCTGTCAGTGTTGCGTGAATATTGACACACACTGACAGTAGCAATTACTTTTATTTTGAGAGTTCAACAACATTCATTGCGTTATTTAAGTTGCTGAGTTTATAAATATTTTGAACATATGAAGCAATGGACTATCAATATCCTTCAAAATAATTCAGATCGTGATCGAAAGTGTGTTATGCAATAATTGCGCCGCTTTCAAGAGCACTGCGGTCCAAGGGCGCGCATCATGCAGATAATAGTTACAAAGAAGTTCATACAAGCGCCCAAAACGCAGCGTACAAGACGCGCGTCTGTTACATAACGGCGGGCGCCATTATATAGGTAATTTATTCTATCTCCTTCATGATATCACATTTTTGTCTTGGCACTTCCAATTTTCCGCTTCCTTTGTGACAAAGTATACAAAATTGGATCCAATATTTGCATGGTGTATCTAGTCCAACCAACCAGCACCAATGTTCGTTCCATGACCAGACAAATTACCTCAATAAATAATCATTTTTATCTTTCCTAGACAGTCCCCAAAAATCGATCCTTTCAAACGAATTGTTACTTCACTAAATCGAGTTATTACAAAATTATAGTTGCGTCCATTTAGGTCCTTATTTCTTTTGCAATAAAGGCTGATGTTTTCTGTACATCACTGCGTTTTTATTAATGTTTTTGATTGAATTGCTGGCTTTTAGCCAATGGATGTGTCTATCATTTATTAGCCCTCCCCATTGGATAGTTATTAGTAAAACTATGTTTGATTTTCCAGAAAAACCAACTGAGGTTTTGTTAGTGCGTTTTGTCGTAGCTAAATAATAAAGTTGCACGGGTTGATCGTAGGTAAGCTATACTTACCGCGGTCGGTTCGTGGATGGGTGACCATATCGAGGCCTCACTGTTCTTCGGAAAGCACGTTAAGTCGTTGAACCCGGCTGTCATTCGTATATCTTTGACAGTCGTTACGCGTGGATGGTCAGAAGCCAAAATTCTGACAACCAGTCTTACCAAAGGGTTCTTTCTATGTTACCTAGTAACTGGGTTGTGGAGGTTAGATAGGCAGTCGCTCCATGTAAAGTACTGGTATACAGCTGCATCCGGTTAGACTGGAAGCCGACCACAACATTGGGAAAGGGCTTCTGATTTGATGTATACTTACTTGCTAATTTATTAATATTTGGCAAATCTAATAGATGATGTCGATTTTATAACATTTCTCCAAAATATTTTTCTGACAATTAATTTCAATAAGAAGGTAATCAAGGCGATGTTTCATGAGCATTATAATATACTTCTTATAAAGCGAATAATTTATTTTCAATAATAACTAAATTTATATGTTTTAAATGAAAATATTTTATAATAAGGAAACGATAATAATTATTACACAAAGCTTCGTAGATTATCAGAGATTTGATTGCTTGACTTGACTTGTTTTTTTTTTGTTATATAATCTGTATCTTTGATTTGTTTTTTAGGGTTCCGTTAAGACCGTTAGCCGTCTGTTACATAGCTGTATCTTTTGATCCGTAATACAATAACTGAAAGATAGACACTTGAAATTTTCACAGAGGATGTACTACTAGGGCTGCTGTAACAAAAAATAATAAAAATAAAATAAAGTTAAAAATGAAAAGAAACGCACTACTTTAAAATAATTATGTGATGTTAAATATTGTACTGTGTGATAGTGTTAAATTAAGCGGTGGTTCGACTCACATGGCCAGTTTTTATTGCTTTAATCAGCGACTGATAATTTAAAATCTTGACAAATTACATTATGTACAAAAAACAAAAACAAAAAACTGATGACATAATATATGCCGAAAGCTCTAATATTGTATTCCCGTTTCCTCAAGCAATAACATTACAAGAAGTGTCGCACTATTTCTACCATAAAAACCAGAATACCCAACAAAGCCTGACAGATTATTACATACTACCCTCTACTATCTACGTTATTACTGCCATACTGCACTTTAGACGCGACAATAACAATATGTAAGCCAAAACTAAGTGGCAATTAAGGTAACGTTAAATGCCGACTAAGAGAGCAGTTAAACAGTGTAAAGTGGCGTATTAAAGTGGAGTTATGAGTTTGTAAGACGTCTTGAGTAACACGTATTTTAAAAAGTGGCCAAGAGCGAGTCAGACTCCCAAGCTAATGGTGCCGTAATAATAAAAGTGTTCTAGTTTACTTTCTTTTCATCATTGGCAATGATGGAGGTCTTAATAATATGTACCTACATACATAAACTCACGCCTTCTTCCCACGGGGGTAAGCAGAAACTACACAACGCCACCTGCTACTATCCTTACATACTCCTTTTGCTTCGGTTATATTCATATATCTAATCATACACGCACGCTGGTCGCTAGTTATACTACGCCCTATGCATATTACTACTATAGTTTGACCGCTGTACCACGCCTGAGGTATGCGCGCCGTGAGACGGGGGTGTGAAGGCCGCTCATTCGTCAACGCTCACGGCGGCATCTTCCCGCCGCTCATTCGTCAACGATCCCGAGGCGTCCCACCGTCCTCACCGCGCTAACTATTATGTTTAAAAAGATTTGGCCCTATGACTATAAAGTATCAACTTAACTAGCATCACCAAACTGATAAGCGTAATGAACGTTGACAAATAATGTTACTAGATTATAACGAAATGAAATGAAATGAAATTTTAATTTTAAAATTTTTAATAAAACTTTATTTCGTGTCTCTTACCTATAGGTATATATAGCTTGTTACCCATATTATAGTCAGGAGCCATAATGTCCTTAAAACATATTTCCACCGCCTGGTCTCCATTCACGCATATTCTATTCAGATTTTAGAATATTAGGCAAATCGGAAACTCGTCCACGCGTAAAATTGAACTGTCTTCGGTATTTCTAACTTTACCGGCAAATTTTACAGTAGAAAGAGATTTATGTATTTTGTGGATTTTAATCTGTAATCGAAAAATGTTTTTAGCAATTCTTGGAAAATAATTAGTAGATAGATAGCAAAAATAGACAATACCTATGTTGCTAGCTATTAGTTATAGATTTAATAGGCTTAGTTTAGACTTCAGATCTTCAACAATTTTTTTTTGTTGTCATTATACCCATCAACTTAATTATAACTAGAATAAGAATGTAATTTGTGGAGATAAATAAACAGATTTTATTTTATTACTTTTATTAATAACTTCATTAATAACTTGAAAAGCCAGATTATAATCCCACCTAAATGCGGTAAATTATTAAAAAAGTGTTTAACCCCAGCGAAACATTATTTTAATGGAAAATAATCTGTTTAACATTAATTTAAGGATAAACAAAATTGATTAAAAAAACGCGTTCAAAATAAAATACATTAAAGACACACTCTGCATCTTTTTTACAAACTTTTACTGCACTTTACTTCTAACACAAGATTTTCCTGTTTGATTTAAAACGAGCTCGCGCAGGTAAGCTACATAAAGTTTTTCTTTAATTTCCCGGCTACCTACTGAAAAAGAAAAACGAACTAGTGGAACTAATCCTACTGAAGCTCAATATGTCTAGTTACGGTTTGTTCACTCACACATGACGATTCGTTAGAAGTTAAATTAATATGATTCGTCAAACTGTGTTCTGTTTGAACACTCGTGAGAAAATGCGCATTTATAAAACTGATGCATTTTCAGAATGTGATTCGACTTTTTTTGGACGTATTCGTAATTCTTCACGATTTTTTTTGCGTGTGAACACGGGTATTAGAGTGAAAGAATCGAGATAGTAAAACACAGACGAGAGGTGTCGTGGGACATCCCGTTGGGACGAAGTTCTTTTCGCTTTTGCACACTTGGCGATTGAATGCTAGACCGGTGTTTAATTTAATTTCTAGCATTGTCATGTGCATGCCTTATAAGGTAGATTTTTGAGCTACTATAAAATATTTTTATATACACCCATGCTATAAATCCTCTTTATAAGTTTCTGTTATAATGTTGTACTAAATTTCATTATGCAACTCTTTTACTTCTTCGATCCCTTCCCATTCCCTTTCCTTCCTTCCCGGTCACCTGCTGACCCCTGCGCCGACACATGATTCACATTTTCCAAAATACGCTCCGTCACGCTTGAAGGGCTACGGGCTATGGTCTTTTTAATGTTGGCAATAAGCTAACTGTTTCAGAAACTTTTAAGTGTGACTCCGGATTTTTAATTTTCCGTCTGTGATTACTTGTTTATACATTATTAGTTTGTTTAAATTATTTTGGGGTTATAATATAATATATTTTTGAAATGTGCTAATTAAGCCCTTTCATTTGATATCCAACACGGCACCATTAAAAAATCTATTTTTTTTAGTTCATGACTTTATGTTCTACTGTAGAGGGCGCCATATTCAATTTCACATGTCACATGGCCTTCATTAACCAGCGGACGAGCGAAAACCTTCCAACGATACCCCATTTGTCAAATTATGATGAGTAGTTTAGAAGTTATGAGGGAACAGATGAACATACATACATACATACCGGTCAAAATCATAACCTTCCTTTTTGCTTCACCGTAGTCACAATTTCAACGTTTTCACTTAAAAAACAAAGCCAAGAAAACTGTAAAGCACACATAATAAAAGTTGTATTGCAACGTATTTATTTTTTTGATACTGAAAGTTATAAAAATGTAAATCTCTGAATAGATTTTCTAGAAATGAATGGAGACATGCCTACCCGCCTAGTGTGGCCATTAAAACTGCGTTGAAACATCTTACATCTTCATAGTCATCATCTTATTCAATCACAAAGATGAGCACAAACTCAAACATTTTGTAATGGAATGTAACAATTGCGAATGCGCTGCTTTGATTTGCTAAGAGGAGCTTCTTGCTCGTTTTTATCCGAAAGATTATGTCACAATGTGAAAATCCTTCCTGTATAGTGCTAACGCACGTAGTACAACACTATCAAAAGTTGAAGTGTGGTAGTAAAAGTTAAAGAGTCTTTAGTTTTATTGTAACTTTCAATCATACGCCAACGCAGTGTTAAATGGGCGTCAGAAGTTAAAAAGTCATTCTTTTTCTACATTTTTAGTCATACCAAATTGTCGGATTAGCATTCTTCGTCTCTATTTGTGTACTTGGCCTGTGTTTACTTCTGACACGCATTCAACGCATATAAAAAGTCTCAGTTCAGTTTTTTTTTTGCAATAACTAAATCGCTTATCTCATGGCTCATCGACACCGACACGGTTCAGTAACAAGAAAAAGTACTCTCGAAATTGGGTATCAAAAGTTTTCTTACGGTGCGTTTGATGTGTTCGCTGTTAATGTTTTCCTTTTCTACAGAAATGTTATTGATGCAATCCTTTTCTAGGACTATTACTTCAATTCTAAAGTATAAGCTTTCAAAGTTTTTGAAAAGGAAAACTCTAAAGTATACCTACGTTTTGAATGGATCCAGTCTTATACGATTCAAACTGAAAAGTTGAGTTCGGAGTATATTATGATTTTTAGATTTGAGGCATCAAATCTCGATGAAATGAATCGCGAGAAATGGGTGTTGCCAAAACATAATTTAAACTTTTATAGCCTCAAGGATAGACCGTACATGCCTGAATATTCGTGGAAATTCGGCTCTTATCAGGATTGAAGTTATTAAGTCACATAAACGTCAGAACGTAAGTCGTGGGACGTAGTATCTTGTTCTACTCGTTAAATTTATGTCCTAACTTTGCGTAGGTAGCATTTTGATTCATTTTGCAAGGCAGGGTTATACAGGTATTAAAAATGAATTTTGGAATTTTGATTTAGATCTGTTGAAATAAATTTTGATTTTGTTAAAAAGCGTTCTTCATGGAGCTCTTTATATGCAGATGATAAATATATTATGTCTAAATTATATGAAAGGACACAATTTTACTACTATTAAATTTTTGGTAACTTCATCTATCTTGATGACATTATTTTTGGAGCAGCTGCAGACCATAGAAATACGTGACGGCAATCATGTTCTACAACAGACTTCTCTATGTCAACATAATATTAAACACCTTTGTCATATTTTTGAAATATTTAATTTCAGTGACAAAAATTTATTATTAGAGTAGGTACTTTTTGTGAAAATAATTTTATGATACGATTTATAGCCTTAGTTCCGCAGTTTCTAATTCATCGCTACAGCCATAAGTTGCTATATCTTGTACCTACTTTCATAATTTAATTTATCTTTTGTCCCAACTTACTAGCTGCAACAGAATAAAATTCCTTCGGTATTAGTTATGAAGGCACCCAACTTACCTAAAGTAGGATGACTCTAATACCAGCCGACTATTAAAAAGATTTCCTATTATAGGAAATCTTTTTGATATTCTTAACGGCCCTAAATTAGTTATTTTTGCAACTGTTGTATAATACCTAATTATATACAGTTGCATACAAGACTTTATCTACACCCATGATATGAATCCTCTATAAAAGTTTCTGAAACAGTTAGCTATTGCCAACATTAACCGACCATAGCCCGTACCCGCCAAGCGTGACGTATCGTATTTTGGAAAATGTGTCAGATGTGTCGGCGTGGGGGTCTGCACCTGCTGTCCGCAAGGAATCGAAGGAGCAAACGAGTTGCATTATGAAATTTAGTACAACATTATAACAATCGTTTGGATGATGTAATGGTTACTATGACACTGGTAATTTTAATGTTGGCAATAAGCTAACTATTTCAGAAACTTTTATAGAGGATTTATAGCATGGGTGTATATAAACATATTTAAAAAAATTAGGTGGCGACGCTTGTAGATTAGTATAAAGGATTGCTCAACATTAAGTAAAACGGCTGGTACATGTTAGGTACGGGGCTCGTATTAGGGGTCCATCTACTTAATTGGAATAAGTTAGATTTGCTTTTAGCTGATTGTGGGCCATGATAGATTGTGATTTATAGTCCTCTCACATATGCGATGACCACCACTTAATGTGATAACTCACTCAACTTGCAGAGGGTATTTTTGTTACTGAAATCCGATTTGTCAGTAACATTAATATAAAGTTTCAGTAGTGAACAAATATAGAACATTTATTTTCTTCTTCTTCTTCGCTTCGCTCTTGACAGAGCGGTCGTGGTCACGATGAATTTTGTCCAATCGCAAGTGTAGTCGTTGCCCGCCTCACGATCTCTCTCCATCTGGTTCTATTACGTGACAGTCTGGCGCATTCATTTACAGGGCCTCCAACCACGGATTTAATTTGATCGGTCCACCTCATCGGTGACCTCCCGCGTGGCCTATTACCTTCCACTCTGCCCTGCACCACTAGACGCTCTATGGAGTCATTATTCCGCCTTGAGACATGACCAAAGAACTTCAGTATTCGAGACTGTACTTGTGCTGTTAGACGCTGTTTGATGCCGAGTTCTTGGAGTATGGAGACGTTTGTCCGGAATTCTGTCCATGATACCCCAAGCATTCTTCTCCAACACCACATTTCTAGAGCGTCAACTTTTTTCTTTTCCAGTTCTCGTAATGTCCACGTCTCAGCTGCGTACAGAAATATGGGGAACACAAGTGTACGGACGAGCCTGATCTTAGTGGCCTTAGTTATGTTGCGATTCCTCCATATTTTTTTAAGCTTATCCATTGCCCCTCTAGTCATAGCCATACGCCGTTTCACCTCATCCACGCAGCTGCCATTGTTCGCGACCATAGCACCAAGACACATTTATTTTAACACATTTAAATTATCCAATACGACGTTGTTTTTACGACGATGTTTTTAACTAACAAACTGCTTGTAGAATTCTTTAGTCAGGTGGCTCCCACACAGAATGCAAAACCCATGAACGGTTTTGTAAATAATAATACAAGATTTTTTCATTTCGTACGCAAACCACCGAATTTTTTACATGTAATTCCTTATATATGTTATGAAAAGCGCTTTAAAGCGTAAAACAGTTTTTTAATTACACCCCATTTTGCCGAAAACTGTATAATTACAGGAGTTTGCATAATAAATGTTCATGAAACCGCAACTAACAACTCTCAAGAGAATGCCACAAAGGACTTGTCAGTATTTAAAATGAATATCATTAAAACCTGCACTCAAACGTTTATACTTAGAACTCTGCTAACTCGTGGGAGAAATAACCGGCACTGTAGATATAACAATACGTTACAGAATAATTATTTATTAAGAGCTAAGGTAGGTAAGGGAGCGTTTAATTTTACCCCCTGTCATACATTGTCATGCAAGAGAAATTGGATTATGGCCAGGAAATTCGAGCATAGTGCCAAGAAAGATAATCGGAAAAGGTATGGGAAAGTACTCATATTTGGAGTTGTTATTCCTTTTTTGAATTAACCGAATGACGTATACAGAAAACGGGTATGTAGTCAGAAGCCCCAAATCGGCGGATTTTTGCATAACTTTTTAATTAGACGAGATTTTTAATTTATATTCCATATGGCAACTCTTTAGGTCATGAGCTATCCGAATATCAAAAAATATTTGGCCTAGGTCTTAATGGGGACGCGTGAAAATTGATTCGCTGTTTGTATAATAGATATCCAAAAAGGATCATCTTTTAAACGGACGAGCTGTGCCACACAGTTTCACCCGCTGTTTAATTTAAAAGAATTCGAATTATTAATAAATTATTTAGAGTACTTCGTCATAGAACGCCTGCGCTTTTACCTAGTTGTGTTTTGCTCGGCTCCTAAGTGTCATGGCATGATGTTTAATAGCCTACAACCTTCAATTTTATGACATTAAAATGAATATAATATATTACTAAAATAATATAATTATATTATTAAAATAATATAATTACATTATTAAAATTAATATAATATTTATTTATTATATAATATTATATAAGTATAGATAAATCAAGGCAGCAAAAGATAAAACGATTTTACCCTTGCGTTGTAGCAAAAGGTCAACCATATTACACCCCCCCTAAATGTACAACTTACGCCCTGAGATTAGTTTCCCTAAAAGGGATAATTTACACTTACGTGTCGTTGTTACGCGCCGGGGTACCGACAATATATTATGGAATTAACCTTCGTGCATGTTCCTTCACTTTATGTTATATTTATAACGCTATTGTTAGATTTTCTTGTGACTTTGTAGACATGTAGTTGTAGGAAGGAGTTTTATAGTTATTAATAAATATTTTTCCTTGATCAAAGGTACTTACAACAACTTACACTACATAAAATTTGATTTCATCGAGTGATGAATATAAATGTCGATGAATGGAGAGGAAGAGGAAGGCCAAAGAAAAGAGATGGATAGATTGTGTGAGGAATGATATGAAAGAGATGGAAGTGAATGATAGCCGACCCCAAGTAACGTGGGACAACGGCAGGAAGATAATGAAAACATTTTGATTTCATCACGAAGCTTTCTGTGCAATCCTAACTTGCGAACTTGGTAACTACGAAAGTGAGTTTGTTTATTACGCTTTCACGCTAAAACGGCTGAATGAATTTAGATGAAATTTGGCACATGAGTAGACCATGACCTAGGTTAGGATACATGATACTTTTATCCCGATATTCCTACAGGATCGAGACTTATACGGTTCAAACCGCGGGGTGCAGCTAATTACGGTATAAATTAAATAATTAGGTATATTGATATATGTCAGTATAAACCAAGTAAGGTTTACAAAAAACCCACACAAATGATTACATTTATTTTACGAAGACATTATAATAAGTGACATTTTGATTCTTTGTTAGTACCTACTCGATGTGATTTTATAAAAACATGTTATTGTAACATTGTCTTTGTCGTGGTGACAATTTCTTCAATGCAGTGTTAGAATGGATTATAGTGATGGAACGAAGACATGTGCTACTCTGCAGTAGCATATTTGTCACAGCTAAGTAAGTCTGCCCCCATTTTTTTCTTTATCTGTCACAAGAAGCGGCTAAAGTAAGATGGATGAATTTGCATCTACTTACACTTGTACACAGCTATAAAAACATGCTGTGTGAATCTAATTACTTAACATTGTTGACAGTACGACTTAGAATAATAATAATATACACAACCGTAACAATAGCTATACATCACAAAGGTCTAGACGCAACCTCATTTGGGCTAACAACTAGCGTAGGACGACAAATTCAATTTCAGCTCACTCGTCAAAAGTCATAGAAATACAGAGAACCTTATCGTTAATTTTGACACACTCAAAAGATCTGAAGATACAATACCTATATGAATGGAAATATGATAGAAGTAGCCAGACCTCTTGTAACCAATAAAATGCTTATTACTTGTTATTCCTCGAACATTTATCTATTACAGAGGTGTAGCAGTGTTGCCAACTCATATTTTGAAGAACGATTGATGTTTTCTATATCTTTTTTAAATATGTCGTAGATTTGAGACTAAGAAGATAAAGTTGATTTAAGAGCAAAGACAAATAGTGATGTCGAATCCAAGAACCTATCAAACCAATCACAATAACATAAACATAGTATTTTAATAGAAACGCGAAAAGGTGAATACGTAGAATTACGAGAAATACAGACATTTGGCAACGCTAGTCCTAAGGGACAGGATTGTCAAGTGAGTTATGACGGCGTCAGACTCACACGCGCTTGGGTTTAATTGGGGCCCACATCAACGTCATCCCGTACCGGACGCGTGTTGAAAATATATTTGACTCCTCGAAAAAGGTTTCCTACCTTATGTCACTCTAGGATATGTTTTGATTTCGGAGGGAAAGGTCGTGTACCTAATATTTAGTTTCCTTATTTTGATATTAGAAAAACTATATCGAGAGGCAATTTTATTTTATTGTGATTTGCTTATTCAATGCCCTTAAATAGACATCCATTATATAAAAATACATAAGTCAAGATTTGAAGTCATTTGACCTGTTTGAACCTTCCGTCTTTATTATTTATTTATTATTTATTTATTTTCAGACAACCATGATCCATTACATTTATATTGTTAGTATGAACTTAAAAACTATGTTAGTACCTAATAACTAAGAGTGACTTAGTCCTCTGGGTGAGGTTCCACACCAGTGGACTGTCCAGCTTATTGCCTATTACCTTCAGGATGCTGTTACTGCTCCCACGTAATCTGCTTAGCAGTGAGGCTGTCTTTTTGCGCCAGGTGGCATCAAAGCCGTCTGTGCGCGACTCAGCGAACATTGTTGACGCACTGCAGAAGCGTGGCAGACGTAACAGCGCCCTGTAGGCATTATTAAACTGGATACGCAGAGAATTGTAAGCCCTTTGGGTATACCTGAACCACAGGCTCGCTGAGTACAGAGATGTGCAATATGCTTTGAATAAAGTTACTTTCACCGCGTCTGTACATCGAGCGAACCTGCGGGCCAGCATGTTCGCCCGGACTGACAATGCCCTGCGCTCCCTCTCCATGTCTACATCATCTCCAAGATTTTCGGTAACCACATGCCCAAGATACTTGAATTTGTATACTCGACTAAGAGGAATACCATTGAGTAACACTGGTGGAACAACAGATGGGCATTTTGTACCCGCCTTGAAGATCATGCACTCTGACTTTTTAACATTATAACTCAGACCGTGAGTTGCCGCATACTTTTCACATACGGCAAGCAACTTCCGCAATGCACAAATCGAGGGAGCCAGCAGCACCATATCATCGGCATAGCTAAGGTTGTTTAGACTGACACCATCTACGTAGCACCCTACGGGCATTTGACTGAGTTCCTCGATCAGTGCATTCATGTACAAGTTAAAAAGCAAGGGCGAGCTCAACCCCCCCTGCCTCACTCCGCATTCCAATCTGTATTCACTCGACAATTCACCCGCCCACTTGACATTATTTTTCTGATTAAGGTACCAATACCTAAAAAGTGATGTCAACTCTAGCGGAAGGCCCGTTTCCCTTAGCTTCTGCCATAACATATCATAAGACACTAGGTCAAATGCTTTCGAGAGGTCTAGAAAGCAAGCATAAACCGGGGTTTGCCTGTCAGTGTAATATTTCACAGTGTGCTTAAGGCTAAGAATAGCAGTCTCCGCCGACAAGCCAGGACGAAAGCCGAACTGAGCGTCGTGTAACTTAACATGCTTGTTTAAATATGAGTTAAGCACACTGTCAAATACCTTCGCTACAATCGTGGCCAGCGAAATGGGTCTATAGTTAGACTTTTCAGACACATCCCCCGTCTTACTCTTGATAATCGGTACCACCAGAGTCTAAACATGCTTTTTAACATGTTTATACATGCTTATTTTCTAGTACAATTAAACTGGTATAATTGGGTTGAAAGATCAATCCTTCTATTAGTAAAAGTTACTCATTAGCTACAGTCAGTACCACATCTAGAAAGCCTTTTCCCAGCTAGATTGGGGTCACTTTAGACCCTAGATCAACAACCATTGCGAGTATGAGGGATCGTTGAATGGCTAGAAGCTAAAGATGTATCGAAGAAGAAGATAATATACTGCATAATCAGCGTATAACGTTCTCAATGACACAGGACCCAGGGTTTGTATATCACATGACATTTACTGCTATATGTAAGCGGGCACGCCCTTTATGCCTGCAGGCTTTACTTTTAGTTTTTATTTCTGCTTGAGTATTAGTTCTCGATGTTTTTGGTTGGTATATTGGCGTATGCTAGCTGACATATGGCTAATAATTAAATGTATGTTTTGTATTGCGTAAGGTAAATGATTTTGCGTACTAGTGTATAGAATCATTTTTTTTTCTTACTGAACAGACAGCTGTGCTGCTAGGGAGTTTGTTGCGCCACTTCTTCTTCCCAGCTAAAGCACTAGGAAGTGGTGAAGGGTGGGCGTTTTGGGGGACCATCTTATGTAATTTTGACGTTCGAAAAGTGGTGATTCTGAGCCTAGTTTGAATATATGACTTTTGATTTTTGATATGCTACGCCAACCACAAATAAATTAGGATAAGGTCAGGAGGATGATCTTCTTCTATATATATAAAATGGTAAACTGACTGACTGACTGACTGATTGGGTGATATATCAACCCACAGCCCAAACCGCTGGTCCTAGAGACATGAAACTTGGAGGGTGTGTTCCTTCTGAAGAGCAAGTATCCACTAAGAAAGGATTTTTGGAAATTCCACCCCTAAAGGGGTAAAATAGGGGATGGAAGTTTATATGAAAGTCCGCGAGTTTTGAAGATAGGATGTTCAAATTTTGGGTTTAGGCTAACGATTGAAAATTAATGTATACGTGTCTCAGCGTTTTTGATAATTCCACCCGCAAAGGGTTAAAAAGGGGAATGAAGTTGAAAAGTCCTTAATTTTCGAAGAAAAATCACTAAGTGTACTATCTATACTTATGGTTGGAAGCTAACGCACCGGTGTTGTTAGAATTTCAACCCTTAAGGGGGTGAAAAGGGGGATGAAATTTTGTTTATTTTTAAGTTAAAATTACTAATCTTTCGGCATCAAACAACAAATCCTAATCTATAGTATCTATATCGATTCTCCCGGAGAAGGAGATGGGGGTGTTCTCCGGGGGAGGGTCCCGTGGCTAAATAATAACAGCCGCACAGGTCGATCGATCAGGTTTAGCTACACTCCCGAAAGTCTGACAACCATTCTTACCAAGGGGTATCGTATTACCCAGTAACTGCGTTGTGGAGGTCAGATAGGCAGTCGCTCCATGTAAAATATTGTAAAGTTAGAAACAGTACACGTGTATTTATATTATTTTTACTTGAATACAATATTTAGCGAATAAACAACTTCAATTCAAAACTTCATCGCCCTTTTCAGACCCTTGTGGGTTGAAATGAAAAAAAAACAACGATTTACGTTGTGTTAGTATCCAACCATAAGCCTAGATAGTAAATTTTGTGATTTTTCTTCGAAAATTAAATACTTTTCAACTGCATCCCCCATTTTAACCCTTCGGGGGTGGAATTACCAAAAAAGTTGAGACGTATAAATTCATTTTCAATCGTCATCCTAAACACAAAATTTGTACGGAATGCAAAACGGACTTTCATATAAACTTCCATCCACTATTACCATACTCTATTATATTATGACGTTACCCCTTTAGGGGTAGAATTCCCAAAAATCCTTTCTTAGTGGATACTTACTCTTCACAAAGAACACACCCTCCGAGTTTCATGTCTCTAAGTCCAGCGGTTTGGGCTGTGCGTTAACATATCACCCAGTCTGTCAGTCAGTCAGTCAGTTTACCATCCATACTAATATTATAAATTCGAAAGTAACTCTGTCTGTCTGTCTGTCTGTATGTTACGTTTTCACGCCTAAACCACTGCACGGATTTCGATAAAATTTAGCAAGGAGATAGATGGTATCCCGGGGAATGACATAGGCTACTTTTTGTCTCAAAAATAACCATAAGGGAGCGGATATAGGGGATGAAAGTTTGTATGGGAAACCTATCATTTCTTAAGTTAGGGCTATGAAAATTTAAATTTATGCTTTTGGTAACAAATAAAGAATTACGTATTTCACCGTTTTTCAAAAATCATCCCTCAAGAGGGCAGAATGGAGGATGATTTTGAAATTCACATGTAATATTGTCATTTTTCAGTGACTCTTTTCAAGATATTTAAGGGTTTGAGAATATAGTCATAGTCCGTATCTTGAGGTTACATTTAGTGTTTATTTCATTAAAATCAGTGATCTTATATATGTTAATCGCTCGATAAACTCTTATAGCGCGATGTAGAACTTGTGACGTCAGGTCTTTGATGCTTAGTTCGTATGTGGCGGTGTAGATGCCGCCACATCACTCCCCTCCGGAGACCGGAGGTTGATAGTGGGCTGAGTCTTGTATCTTGCGATGCTTGCTAGTGCCAGTTAAGGTTCCAGTGAGTTGGAACCTGGTGCCGCATAGTTCACAGTGGGTCGGAACTGTCTGCGGTGATTCCCCAGTGAGTCGGGGTGGCGCCGCGTTGTGATCTAGTGCGTCGGATGTGGTACAGCGCCGGGTTGCTGATGAGGCTGAGGGTGGTGACCAAGAATGCGCGTTCGCTGCATGCTGGTTGTCAGGATACCCGTTGAAGCCTGGCTGCTGGATGGGTGCTGGCTGGCTGTGTGACTGACTTGCGGGAATGATGTTGATGACGTCACCCTGAAGTAGTTGCACGAAGGCTGCGTTGACGTTCATATTCGGGGTGACCAATTTAGGGGTATGAGGAACAGGGTGTAAAGTTCACTCATCCTCTATAGAAAAGGGAGAATCCTCCGACCAGACGGGTGCTGTGTCTGGCGGGCAATTGCCCAAGGATTGATGTCGGATAGTCTTATGTTAATCGCTCGGTTAACTCTTATACCGCGATGTAGGACTTGTGACGTTAGGTCTTTGATACGTAGTTCGTATGTGGCGGTGTAGATGCCGCCACAAATCTGTCGGAATTATTGGAATACGGGGAATCTTAACTTTTTTTTTTACTATTCCTGACATGATTATTGCTTTTACAATATTCGTCCTCAGGTGAGTAATTTGTAACCGTGTGTCATTACATTATTTTGGCGCATCAAGATTACGCATTAACAGAACTGGAACACCCACATTCAGCCTCAGCTTATGCGAAGGCACTCCTGATAACTCTAAAGAGTTGAGAAATTCAACAGGGTGATGTTACTTGTTCGGTGTCCATGACATTCTGTAGGTGTACCGAGAGATACTCCACAACGTCACCTTCCACATGTGACATAATGTTTTCATTAATCTTTCCCACAGTTTCATTCGCCGGTGCCAAAATTGTCCTTTCACACAACCATTCTCTATTCTCCATAAGTTTGCAGATCGCTCAGATTATCTTAAAAACAACGTCTGTCCACGTTGTTGATATGAACAATAATTATTACAGAATTTTTGGATTAATGTAATCATGCCGTTACCAACTGTTACCATACGGTCTTCGCCAATTTTCAGAAGTGCAGCCGCATATTGCCCCGATTCTATATCATTGTGCAGTTGTACTCGCATAATTGTAATCAAACAAAACTTTTTTATATGCCCCCATAATGTCGACGTCTTTTGACATGCATTTATTTCATCTGCCGGTGATCCCCTAGTTATTACCGGCAGAGTCTGTCTAAAATCTCCGGCTATCAATACCACCATCCCTCCCATGCGTTTCAAGCCAAGTAGTAATAACTTTTGACCGGGTGAACCGATTTTAATGAAATAAACACTAAATGTAACCTCAAGATACGGACTATGACTATATTCTCAAACCCTTAAATATCTTGAAAAGAGTCACTGAAAAATGACAATATTACATGTGAATTTCAAAATCATCCTCCATTCTGCCCTCTTGAGGGATGATTTTTGAAAAACGGTGAAATACGTAATTCTTTATTTGTTACCAAAAGCATAAATTTAAATTTTCATAGCCCTAACTTAAGAAATGATAGGTTTCCCATACAAACTTTCATCCCCTATATCCGCTCCCTTATGGTTATTTTTGAGACAAAAAGTAGCCTATGTCATTCCCCGGGATACCATCTATCTCCTTGCTAAATTTTATCGAAATCCGTGCAGTGGTTTAGGCGTGAAAACGTAACATACAGACAGACAGACAGACAGAGTTACTTTCGAATTTATAATATTAGTATGGATGGTAAACTGACTGACTGACTGATTGGGTGATATATCAACCCACAGCCCAAACCGCTGATCCTAGAGATATGAAACTTGGAGGGTGTGTTCTTTGTGAAGAGTAAGTATCCACTAAGAAAGCATTTTTGGGAATTACACTCCTAAAGGGGTAAAATAGGGGATGGAAGTTTATATGAAAGTCCGTCAGTTTTGAAGTTAGGATTTTCAAATTTTGTGTTTAGGCTGGCGATTGAAAATTAATTCATACGTGTCTCAGCGTTTTTGATAATTCCACCCTCGAAGGGTTAAAAAGGGGAATTTAGTTGAAAAGTCCTTAATTTTCGAAGAAAAACACTAAGTGTACTATCTATACTTATGGTTGGAAGCTAACGCACCGGTGTTGTTAGAATTTCAACCCTTAAGGGGGTGAAAAGGGGGATGAAATTTTGTTTATTTTTTAAGTTAAAATTACTAATCTTTCGGCATCAAACAACAAATCCTAATCTATATCTACGAGGGGTGTTCAATAAATAGTGAGAATGAGTAAGGCGCAATTATCTTTTATTATATGTTATTTTATTTTTCGACGTAGTCACCTTTCGGGTTTATACACTTTGTATATCTTTTCTCTAATCCTAAAATTCCCTTTCTAAAAAAATCTTCTTCCTGATCCCTTAAAAAATCATTTACGGCGGCGACTACTCCGTCATCATCTTCGAATTTCTGGCCCCTGAGATGTTCCTTTAAGCGCGGAAATAGGTAGAAATCACTAGGAGCAAGGTCCGGTGAATATGGAGGATGTTCCATCAATTCGAAGCCAGCTTCTTGAATGGCAGCCATCGCAACTCTGGACTTGTGCGCAGGGGCGTTATCTTGGTGAAACAAAACAACTTTAGCGAGTTTGCCACGCCGTTTCTTGCGTATTTCCTCACGCAACTTTGCTACTTGTCCTGCGTACATAGTCCCCGTAATAGTGGCTCCATGATTAAGATATTCGATCATTACCACCCCTTGGCTGTCCCAGAAAAGAGAGCCCATGATCTTTCCGGCGGATGGAATCGCCTTAAATTTCTTTGGAGTTGGAGATGACGGTCGCTTCCAAGTCATGGACTGTTGTTTCGTTTCCGGGTCATAATGGTGAAGCCATGTTTCGTCCATAGTTATGAATCGAGCCAAAAATCGGTCAGGATCTTGTTGTAACAAATCCAAACAGCTTTGTGAAATTCTCAGTCGAGTTTGTTTCTGCGCGTCAGAAAGCATTCTGGGCACCCAGCGCGCTGACACTTTTTTCATACCCAAATGGTCGTTTATAATATTATGGACACTTCCTATCGAAATCTTTACTTCTTCAGCTATAAAACGAACAGTAACACGACGATCCGCCAAGACAATATTTTCAACTTTTTTAATCATTTGTTCAGTCACTGCCGATATGGGGTGTCCCGTTCGTGGGTCGTCGTTAGTGGAAGTTCTTCCTCTCTTGAACTCAGCACACCAACGCGCAACCGTAGAATATGGAGGAGCATGAACCCCTAATGTTGCTCTCAAGTCTTGATTTACCTGCTCCGTAGTAAAATTTTTCAAACAGAGATATTTTATTACCGCGCGAACTTCAATTTTATCCATTTTTAAGAACACGTTCCGAAACGACGCAAACAATAGACTTCTACTTTAAAAAAACAAAAGAGAATTAATTGCTTTTTTTATTATCATCTTAACTAATGTCTGGGCTATGCCTGCCAGTATTTATTTTTGTTCTTTCCAAAGAGAATGTATCGCATTCTCACTATTTATTGAACACCCCTTATATCGATTCTCCCGGAGAAGGAGATGGGTGTGTTCTCCGGGGGAGGGTCCCGTGGCTAAATAATAACAGCCGCACAGGTCGATCGATCAGGTTTAGCTACACTCCTGAAAGTCTGACAACCAATCTTACCAAGGGGTATCGTATTACCCAGTAACTGCGTTGTGGAGGTCAGATAGGCAGTCGCTCCATGTAAAATATTGTAAAGTTAGAAACAGTACACGTGTACTTATATTATTTTTACTTGAATACAAAATTTTGCGAATAAACAACTTCAATACAAAACTTCATCGCCCTTTTCAGACCCTTGTGGGTTGAAATTAAAAAAAAAAGCCTAGATAGTAAATTTTGTGATTTTTCTTCGAAAATTAAATACTTTTCAACTGCATCCCCCTTTTTAACCCTTCGGGGGTGGAATTACCAAAAAAGTTGAGACGTATAAATTCATTTTCAATCGTCATCCTAAACACAAAATTTGGACGGAACGCAAAACGGACTTTCATATAAACTTCAATCCACTATTACCATACTCTATTATATTATGACGTTACCTCTTTAGGGGTAGAATTCCCAAAAATCCTTTCTTAGTGGATACTTACTCTTCACAAAGAACACACCCTCCGAGTTTCATGTCTCTAAGTCCAGCGGTTTGGGCTGTGTGTTAACATATCACCCAGTCTGTCAGTCAGTCAGTCAGTTTACCATTTTATATATAAGTAGATTTATCCTGATGTTAAAAATATTAAAGATAAACCGATGGAGTGGTTATGCGACAGAGCCATTTTGACTCCAAAAAACGAACAAGCCGCTGCGATCCACGAAATGTTGATAAATGCATTCGAAGGTGAAGAAATGATTAATCATTCTGTTGACACCATGGTCGATATGGACGAGTCGGTTAATTATCCTGTAGAATTTTTAAACTCTCTTAATCCGCCGGGTCTTCCTTGTCATAGACTTATGTTGCGTGTAGGTCCTCCTGTCATGTTGCTTCGAAATATACGGCCCCCAAAATTGTGCAATGGAACTAGACTCCAAGTAACAGGTCTCCGCCGCAATGTTATTGAGGCCAAAATACTAACTAGATCTGCCAGAGGAGAAACAGTCTTCGTGCCACGTATACCATTGATACCAAATGATCTTCCGTTTGAGTTTAAAAGATTGCAGTTCTCAATCAAGGTTTGTTTCGCGATGACTATTAATAAGTCACTGCAGGGACAAACTCTGAAAGCTGGAGTTGATTTGCGGCAAGACTGTTTCTCCCACGGCCAATTTTATGTGGCTTGCTCACGTGTTAGCTCTCCAACTAGCCTGGTTGTTTTAGTGCCCGCTTCCGATTCAGTGAAAATCATTGTATATAGAGAAATACTGTGAAGGATTTAGGTAGATACCGGTCTTTTACAGTAGGTATTTCTTTACAGTATTCCTCAAGTATCACACGTAGTGGAGGACAATTAGCCATGAACAAAGCTCTATATTGTTATAATAATTCATAATTATCTAGAAAAAATATATTTATACTCTACGCAGACGAAGTAAAATAAAATAGTAACGAAGTCAAACCTTACATTGAATATTCGAGTCCAATGCCGCAAATTAGAATTTTGGTCTATTTGTTTGTGATGTTCCGGTTTGCACAAAAACAAATGCACGGATTTGAATTCTATTTGTCACACAGATAGTTTATAACCTGGATTAACCTATAGGTTATTTTTTAATCCCGGTAGTATGTTCACGTCGGATATTTTTCGACATCCACGCGGGCGAAGCCGCGGGCAAAAGCTAGTGAGGATATAAAATCTGTTCTATTGTTGTGATAACTTCCTGCAATGTTCATTAAACCTACAGTATTATTCTCACTGCATTAGAATGACTTGCTCTATATCGTTGAGGTGTTGGACATAATCCAAATACATTAGAGTTTCCAGTTGCCACTGTATTTTAATAGAGATATAAATAGTTTATCATGAAGACTATATATTTTGTGGCTAGACATGATGCGTGGTTTTATTTGACGAAATAATTATTTCTGTAGTACTCATTATAAGTGAAGGACGGACAGATAATTAATGTTTTATATTTTTATTTCGTATGGCGGTTTTGAATAACATATATAAGATCTATCAACATATATAAGACTTCCCGACAGCAATCGTTGGGCAGTTGCCTACCAGACATGACACCCGTCTGGTCGTCTCATTTCGATTTGGTCGCAAATGACCTCTCCTACATTCCCATAACGGATTGCCGATATATAACAAATAAACCCTGTATAAATATTTGTATGATCCTCAAGGGAAGAATCGATTTGGCAGTTTTAATTAACAATTTGTACCTATACTTGACGGAGCGCATCGGTGCTTACTAGAGCGGATGAATGCGCATGCAAGCGTGAACCTTATTTATACCATTATTAAGGATTGAAATACGAAGATTATTATGTATTTGGAGATATTAAATCAAATGACAGTTAATACTGAACATGTTTTCTTCGTTGGTGGTCGGAAGCGCTACTGCTGAGCATAAGGTACTGGGTTCGATTCCCGGGTCGGGTAAAGTGTTATTGGGTATTTCCATATGGAATTTCTCAATAGCAGCCCGGAGTCTGAATTTGTGCCTGTTTGATGGCAATAGGCTGGCTCTCTATAAAATGGGACTTACACATAACTAGAGAAATGTGTTTGTATGTGTTACCGCTAATGTGCGTAAATGAGTTAGAGTGCGGATTAACTTGTTAATTTGCAGATTATCCGGTCGAGTCCGTTAAAGTTGAAAAAATTGTTTCAGTTCTTACATTAACTAGATAATCTGCAGACTTCCTAGGTAATCTGCCGACTAACGACCAAGCATACGGTTAAGTTAATAAAACGAGTTCTTTGCTTGAATTATCATCATCGTCATCATTTCAGCGTCGTCAAAGACGTCCACTGCTGGACATAAGCCCCCCCAAGCACTGCCACTTCGACCGGTTCTATGGTTCTCGCATCCAGCGGATTCCTGCGACCTTAACCAGGTCATCGGGCCACTATTTGGGACGCCTTCCAACGCTACGTCTTTCGGAACGCGGTCGCGACTGTAGAACTTTTCGGCCCCATTGGCCATCTATCTGTTCTGCGAGCAATGCAGCCTACCCACTGCCACTTAAGTATGGCAATTCTTTGGGCTATGTCGGCTACCTTGATTATCTTCTGCGATTTAGCGGTGTAGCATCAGTTAATATGCAGGTTAACTAGGTAAAGAGCAAATATCTGCTACTTTAAGTCACACTTTAGCGGATCGTTCCCGGTAATTTGCAGATTACCTAGTTAATGCACATATTGACGTATTCCATAGTCTAACGGTAACATATCTACTATAGGTACACCTCTGCCTAACCTTTCGTGGAGTAAAGGCGTGATGTAATGTTATGTAAAGTTTCCCTACGTAATTCCATCTCTCAATCCAAGACTAAAGTAACTTCCTATCTAATTTCTGTTTACAAACAGAAATACAAGAAAACAAATTTGCTATTTATATATTGATGACGTCATTGCCTTATTTACGTGACCGAGGGGCTTCTGTCTACTTTGATTTTGTTAATGGACGGATATTCAGTCCAGAATGTACCTACTTTACTAATGCTATTGCGAGCCGTATCTGAACGTACCTGTGTTGATAGATAGATACTTCCTGGTTCAGTATAAACTAATATTATAATAAAAGCGATAGTGAGTTCTTTGTTTGTGACGCTGTCACGCTAAAATGGCTAAACGGATATGAATGAAATTTGGCACATGGGTAGACAATTACCTGGGGTAGGTCGTAGGATACTTTTTATCCCAATATTCGCACAGGATCGAGACTTATACAGGTGAAACCGCAGGGCGCAGCTAGTCTATACATATTATAAATTACAGCCGCTTTTCGTGTTTGTTCGCGTTGATCTTCTAAACCACGCAACAGATTTTGATGAGGTTTTCACCATCGTTTAGAGCACTTATTCCGGAACGTTTTTCTGTATATTACGTTACTATTAAAGTTACATAAAACTAATAAATCTCGATGTTTTATCAAGTTGTAAAAACCGTGCGAATCTGGAGCGGGTCGCTAGTAGATATACAACGTGTGAAGGAAATGTTATAATCTATCCAAAAGGCGTCAATATTACATTAGGTATAAGAATCTCTATGCAAAGTTTCAGCTCAAAATAAATTACTCAAAGAATTTATACAAAATTTTAGGCTTCGTTTTATTGAATTCAAATCATAACAAACGTGTCACCGCATTACGAGGATCAGACAGGATCGAACAAGCCGAAACAACGGAGAAGCGCGAGCGGCACAGAATACATAATAGTACCGAGCGATTGGTATCATGTACTGAAATTTCTCATCATGTTCGTAACATGTAGAAATAAGATTTTAAAACCCTTGCCACATAGTTTGTTATCATCCAAAGAAGCCGTGCACTTGATATGTTTCTTATGCACCCTTTCCGTTACACGTTGTATAAAGCAAGATTTGTTTATTAGAAATTTTGGTAAGATAGACAATCAATCCGTGTATTCCCGTTGTCCCCGTAGGTCATGTCCCCGTTAAAGGGGACAAAGGGAATTTAATAAAATAATTAAAATTATGTCCCGCTGTCCCCGCACACTGTCCCCGTTAATTTATTGTAATAATATACTTTTCAAATTATGCCCGTTGTCCCCGTTGCGTAAATTATAAGTGAGAGTGCCTTAATAGAGAGAACATTATCACGCATATTCCTAATTGGAATCCATCATCTTTTACTTGCTATTTCGAGGAAGCAACTATGCCTGCAATAAAATAAATTAAACCAGATGTAGATTTTCATGGTTGTTACTATCATTTCAATAAATCTGAATGGAAAAAGGGTCGTGATTTAGGCCTTACCTTAAATAAATAAATAAATTTAGAAAATACATGTTGGCACAACGGCTTCTCCCGGAATTTTTAAATGTATGATGTAGTTTTAGTAAACGGCACCGTACAAACAACTTTGCAGAAAGGTGGCACTATAAATTAAATAACGCAGTTGAAAAAAAACCCACCATATTTAAATCAAGACGCCAATTTATTCGGCGTTAAAACCAAGAAATCACCAAGACCCCGCACGCATAATTCAATCGGGATAGACGAATTTATAAAAGAGTGCCAAATGCAACTTATGAAATCGGAAATAACTACCAGGACATTTTCTTGAAAAACTCCGCTAGTATTTTTCGTAGATTTATATTTACATAATATACGTTGCTTATTGCCAATTCTGTAATCTTAATAGATAATTTATGCTATTATTAATAAGTACAACAAGATCAGCATCAACATAAACAGCAAGACAAACAACAAACATCAACATTCAAGTTCAGTTGGTAGTAAATTTAATTTTAAATGGTTTTTTAAGTTATGTTTAAACTTAATAGATAATTTTGATATTTTTAAGAAGTATGGGTAATATTCAAGTTCTGTTTTGTAGCAAATTTATGTTTATTTAATGATGTTTAAATTTTAAGTTCAATCCTATTTTTGTTTTTTTTATTATCTATAATATATAATATTGTACTGCATGCTATATAAAAATGTTAATGTGATAGTTTTCCAAATCGTAACTTTTTAGGTAATGTTACTCTTAGTTAAATACTATTTTTGTTTTGATCATCTAAATTGTTTTTTATATCATGTTGATTCTGTGATATATTTGTTTTTATTTTATTTTTTTATTAGTTTCACCAACAATTGATTACACTGATACAAAGACATAATACATTTCTTAAAGTAAAATAACAGTGCATCAGTTACTTAAAGGTAAACACCACATGCATTAAACAATGAAGCAGAGAAATAAGCTAACTTACTTAGTAATAAGCGCTATTAGAATTGAAAATTTGGTCACATCATTCAAAAGTGATATTTCAATAAAATTAACATTTATGAAATTCTGATTCAAAATTATAAAATTGGTAAAGGTTTGGACATTCTTTGATATTATGACATTGGTAAAAACTGATAAGAAAAAAAAACTGATATAATAGTTAAATAGATAAATTATTGTGATATTTTTTTGTAAGCATTCATATGCAACATAGTTTTGTGTGTAAACAACGTAACGTTGTTTCAATATTTTAAATTAAAATCTATACAAAACATTTTCATTTTAGTTTTAGGCTTGTCGCGCTAAATTGTGTAGGTTTAAAAAAGAAAAAATAAATAAAGTGGACAACGATACGTGAAATCTTAACTGTCCGTTGTCCCCGTTGCTCGTAAGTACGTAAGGGGGACAACGGTAAGGAAATTTTATGACGTCCCGTTGTCCCCGTGACGGGGACAAAATAACGGGGACAACGGGAATACACGATCAATCCGTGTATTCCCGTTGTCCCCGTAGGTCATGTCCCCGTTAAAGGGGACAAAGGGAATTTAATAAAATAATTAAAATTATGTCCCGCTGTCCCCGCACACTGTCCCCGTTAATTTATTGTAATAATATACTTTTCAAATTATGCCCGTTGTCCCCGTTGCGTAAATTATAAGTGAGAGTGCCTTAATAGAGAGAACATTATCACGCATATTCCTAATTGGAATCCATCATCTTTTACTTGCTATTTCGAGGAAGCAACTATGCCTGCAATAAAATAAATTAAACCAGATGTAGATTTTCATGGTTGTTACTATCATTTCAATAAATCTGAATGGAAAAAGGGTCGTGATTTAGGCCTTACCTTAAATAAATAAATAAATTTAGAAAATACATGTTGGCACAACGGCTTCTCCCGGAATTTTTAAATGTATGATGTAGTTTTAGTAAACGGCACCGTACAAACAACTTTGCAGAAAGGTGGCACTATAAATTAAATAACGCAGTTGAAAAAAAACCCACCATATTTAAATCAAGACGCCAATTTATTCGGCGTTAAAACCAAGAAATCACCAAGACCCCGCACGCATAATTCAATCGGGATAGACGAATTTATAAAAGAGTGCCAAATGCAACTTATGAAATCGGAAATAACTACCAGGACATTTTCTTGAAAAACTCCGCTAGTATTTTTCGTAGATTTATATTTACATAATATACGTTGCTTATTGCCAATTCTGTAATCTTAATAGATAATTTATGCTATTATTAATAAGTACAACAAGATCAGCATCAACATAAACAGCAAGACAAACAACAAACATCAACATTCAAGTTCAGTTGGTAGTAAATTTAATTTTAAATGGTTTTTTAAGTTATGTTTAAACTTAATAGATAATTTTGATATTTTTAAGAAGTATGGGTAATATTCAAGTTCTGTTTTGTAGCAAATTTATGTTTATTTAATGATGTTTAAATTTTAAGTTCAATCCTATTTTTGTTTTTTTTATTATCTATAATATATAATATTGTACTGCATGCTATATAAAAATGTTAATGTGATAGTTTTCCAAATCGTAACTTTTTAGGTAATGTTACTCTTAGTTAAATACTATTTTTGTTTTGATCATCTAAATTGTTTTTTATATCATGTTGATTCTGTGATATATTTGTTTTTATTTTATTTTTTTATTAGTTTCACCAACAATTGATTACACTGATACAAAGACATAATACATTTCTTAAAGTAAAATAACAGTGCATCAGTTACTTAAAGGTAAACACCACATGCATTAAACAATGAAGCAGAGAAATAAGCTAACTTACTTAGTAATAAGCGCTATTAGAATTGAAAATTTGGTCACATCATTCAAAAGTGATATTTCAATAAAATTAACATTTATGAAATTCTGATTCAAAATTATAAAATTGGTAAAGGTTTGGACATTCTTTGATATTATGACATTGGTAAAAACTGATAAGAAAAAAAAACTGATATAATAGTTAAATAGATAAATTATTGTGATATTTTTTTGTAAGCATTCATATGCAACATAGTTTTGTGTGTAAACAACGTAACGTTGTTTCAATATTTTAAATTAAAATCTATACAAAACATTTTCATTTTAGTTTTAGGCTTGTCGCGCTAAATTGTGTAGGTTTAAAAAAGAAAAAATAAATAAAGTGGACAACGATACGTGAAATCTTAACTGTCCGTTGTCCCCGTTGCTCGTAAGTACGTAAGGGGGACAACGGTAAGGAAATTTTATGACGTCCCGTTGTCCCCGTGACGGGGACAAAATAACGGGGACAACGGGAATACACGAATCAATCAGCCTAGACTTTTTCCAACTATCTTGGGGTCGGCTTTCAGTCTAAGCGGATGCAGCTGAATACCAGTATTTTACATAGAGCGACTACCTGTCTGACTTCCACAACCTAGGTAACACGATATCTCTTGGTAAGACTAGTTGTCAGACTTTTAGGCTTCTGACAATCCGTAACGACTGTCAAAGATCCATGTCTCGCTATGTTAAGATGGTCACCCATCCACGGACTTACAGCGGCAAGCGTACGTGCTGTATTTGCTTATCCACGGGCCTTCTATGTTGTTCTTTGTTATGGGTTTGGTTTCAGTTTGGTTTGTATTTGGCATTTTATTAATTTATGATTTTACTAGTAAATACTTGGCTTCTGGTTAAATGATAACAACCGCAAGGTTCGATCGAAAGTTAAGCTACGCTTGCCACGTTCGATTCGTGGATGGGTGACCATCCATTACATATCGAGAGCCCTCCGTGTCTCGCAAAGCACGTTGTAGTCAGAAACCCAAGCCTGTGAACCTGTCTTTTCAAGGAGTATCGTGTGACCCAGTAAGGGAATTGTGGAGGTCAGATAGGCAGTCGTCACTCCGTGTAAATTACTGGTATTCAGCTGCCTCCGTTTGGACCGGAAGCCGACCCCAACATAGTTGGGAAAAGGCTAGGTAGATGATAATGAAATATAACTTTTGGCTAAAGTCATTGTACCTTACCTACATAGGTACTTGTAAATGCAACGTAGGAGAAATCTGTTAAACTGAATTGTTTTATATGATTTTAATCATCAGATTAAGATCACATTTAAAAAAAAACAAGGATATTAAAAAGTAGATCGCGAAAAACAGTCTCGCGGTTTTAATCCAAAAAGCAACGAACGTGCCTTTCACAGAAACACTAGTTTTAAGTATTCACAACACTTGCAATCTCAAAAACGTAATTAATTTACTATGGCGCCGATTCCCTTCTTCACAAAATAAACTAAATTTAAGTTCAGTGCATCTTTTTCTTTGTATTATATATAAACTTTAGTTTAGTCCTGTCAAATTAATCAGCGCCTGTCACTACTCCGTACAAGTTTAGACGTGATTAAAAACTTGCCTACTAAAATTACGTCAATTTACGTCAGGCGCTGATTAATTTACGTCAGGCCCTTTCCCCCTTTACTACTTACTATTTATTGACTTTTTAAATTCTGTGAAACATGCATGTTTCACAAAATAATCCAACAATAATACAAGTCCAGCATTAAAATATTTATACTCATCTCTGCTGCCTTCTTTTTGAGATTATCCTTAAGTTCCAGCGCAAACTGTGCATTTTGTTGTTGTGACTAGACGCAGGGCAGTCATTTGCGTCTGCAACCAATCGTCAGGAAGCGATCATTGTCTTTGATCATTCTAGAGAGACGGTCGTGTTTTTCATCTTGTGAGTGAATATGGAACCTCTAGTTGCACTTGCCGTGGTAACATGCGAAGGCGAAACGCAACCGACTGTCGTCCGATGTGCGTGTGCACCGTGCGTCTAGTCGCTGCGACAAGCAGTGAAAGCATGCGACTCACCTAGCCTGTCGTTGCGACTCTACAACGAGACGGTAAGTTTACGGAGCTTTAAACAAAATGGAAAGTCGCAGCCTGACGTTGCGTCTAGCCACCGAACTTTCGCAGTCGCATGTCGTATAGTGTGTGTCATGTCTAAATCTGTCAACTGTTCAAGGAAAATCGCTAGCAAAATTACTTTCGTATTATACCAGTGTATTGCATTACAAGCCAATCGAACTCTGACAAGTTATAAATGCCCAAAAGACTCAGTCTCGTAAAAACTTTGGGTAAGATTTGCAGTTTCAAATTTCCATTCTAGCCTTTAATACTTTTATAATATGGTTCATATTATAAAAGTAAAAGATCATTTTGGGAAGAGTTTTAAAGATTTATGGTTTTCGGTAATTTATGCCGATGGGATGGGACAATTCTTTTTGTACTGCTATTCTACATAGCAAAAGTAATTGATATTAAGAATTTTAAGTAGAACGATATAATTTAGAATAAGAATGGTTGAAATAAAAATTAAAAAAATTCAGCTGGTGGTGATTGAAAAGTCCGTGTTTGGTAAGCTATGAATTTCAAAAAGTAGGATAATATTATACGAAAACATTACCTACCCCATTTTAACGTTTTTAGGGTTCCGTAGGGACCCTTATAGGCTCACTCGTGTGTCTGTCTGTCTGGCTGGCTAGCTGTCTCGTTTGCCGTTGGAATGTATGGGAGAACATGTTTTTCAACTACAATGTTAAGTTTGTTCTTGGGATAAATTCTTCCAAACTACGAAACCCTTCATTGTGCGTGGTCTGACACGAACTTGCCCGGTTTTTTTTTAAACCGAACAGTGAAAAGACGACTATAATCTTTTTAATAGCTTGCTGAACAGAACACGTTACAAATTCTATTTTCAAAATCTTTATCCGAAAATTCCTTCCAAAGAATGCCACAAGGAGACATTCTGGGTCCCATGGCCTTTGTCCATTTTTTCGTAACAAATTAAAAGTTTTCGTCGCCTACCTAAAAATCTCTATTTGGTTACCTCTCACGTCCTCAAATAGATATTTTTTCACATAATGCTCATTCGCCAACCCTTTTGTAAAAATAAATGGGGCTTATAATATTTTAAGTGGGGTTTAAAGTGCGGTTTTGTGTACTTTTTTAACAGATTCTAAAATTTTATTGAGGGCGTTTATTTTTATAAGCGAATGTTTTATGACCGTCTATTATTTTAATACGAAAAACACAGAAAAAGATACCGATGTGATTTATAGAAATATTTTTACACGTGATTTTATTTGAATCGTTGTTTTTTATGTCAAAAGCTTTTGATAAGTTGACCCACAATATAGAAGTTAAATTGAAAATCTAATACACAGTAACCAAATATTACAACTGAAAGCTTTAAGTTCAGTGAATTTATAACCACATATTTATTTATTCCCGAACTAATTAGTTAGTTAGGTACATTCGGATTCGGTCTAGTGATCGCAAGCGCTACTGCTGAGCATGAGGTCCTGGGTTCGTTTCCCTGGCCAGGCGAAGTGTTATTTGGTTTTTCCATCAGGAATTTCTCAGTAGCAGCCCGGAGTCTGGATTCGTGCGCGTTTGATGGCCGTAGGGTCGCCCTCTATTATGTGTATACATATATATTAAAATATAATTATATCCTATATTCATGTAGAGTTATAAGTACAGAAGTAGTGGTAGTATTCTATTTTATTCTATTCTACTTCTGCCTTACCCTTCGGGAATTACAGGGCTGATGTAATGTGTAGTTACATTTCCATCACCATACATTAAACTGTTCTAATATCACCATTTGTGATTTCGAAACTGCATTACTGTCTGTAATGCGGTTTCAAGCGTTAATGCATTGTCGGTAATAAAGTGCACAATGTTTTGTAGATATTAAATGTAGTTTCATTACTATATTATTAATAATAGGGCGTAACAGCTTGTATTGTTGACTACAGTATGTATTATCGTGGAGTTTCTTGCCCTTTCTTCTCTATAGGTACCTACTGCGCTACCAAATGCTAGTAATATTATCGATAATAATTATATTTGTTTAACAAACTTGAAATCCAGTGTCTCACTGGATGCTTGTTTTATCCAATCTTTTATGTTGCCGTGCCCTAACCGGGTTTCATGTTGGATCTTACTTATAATTATGTAACAGCTGGTGTACACATTGATGCAATAAAGAATTTGAGTTTGAGTTTGGAATGGGCAACTAGCTTCATATTTCTGACTGACCGACTCCTTGACAATTTAAAAGTGCCTGTAAATGGTTTAATTGAAATAAATGCTTTGAGTTTGAGTTTTATTGAAATGTTTGGGAGTTAATTTTTTTTAATTATAATTATCGAGCGTTTATACTGAACTAACAGATTATTTTAATTTTGTTTTCTCTTTTAAAATTCATCTTGGCAATTCAATTTGTCACATCAAAATTATAATAAATCTAAATTATACGTAAATTATTGTTTTATTTCTTTTTCTGAACGAAGGTAGTTGTATGAAGGTTACGCCGCCGACGCCGCCGCCGCCGGCTACAAAAAGTCGGCGCTCATATCTAATACTATATTATTGCGCGACGATCGCTTTTAAATAGGACGCGGGCAATGGTGCGGGCCTTTCTGCTACGGACCAATTAGGGCCGTTTTCGTATTGACTTCTATAGCAACACATACCATAACATCACGCCTGTTAGCCCCGAAGGTTTAGTCAGAGGTGTGCCCTATTAGTACCAACACCCACATTTCGCCAGTTATATTTAAGTCCTGTGTAAAATAAAAGCCTATTGACAAATGGCACAAATCCAGACTCCGGGCTTCTACTGAGAAATGCAAAGAAAGCAGTTGATAAAGAAGATTTTACCTTCTTAAGGCTTCTGCCTCGAATCTTGCAGCCAGCGGGGCGGCGGGGCGGCGGCGGTGGCGGCGCGGGAGCGGTGCGGTCATAAGCATATATTTATATGGAACCGGTCTCGAAGGTAGCGGCGCGGCGAGCGGCGCGTTCATAGGTGCCGCTCGCCGCGCCGCTGCCGCCCCGCTGGCTGCAAGATTCGAGGCAGAGGCCTTATGATCACATTCCCAATGGTAGCCATAAAGCATCACCCTAAATAATGATCGTATTTTCAGATAAATAATTCCAAGAATATACTAGTTAAGAGCTTTGCGCAGGATATTTTTCTTTCTTTATTAGTTCAAAGTTAAATGTTAGCCAAGAAATGGGTTGACCAGACTACTTCAAAGGGCTTATAAGAAGTAATGACTTTTAGATCGGAAGTCGACATCGTAGCAAATGGACTATTTATTTATTTATTGAACTGTTTTACTTCTTTGAGTTCAGATTTGTTTTTCTTTTCTACTTTGTTTCCAGGAAAAATTATATGTTTTTATTAATTGACACTTTCTTTGTTCATAATCTTGAAAAAAATGGTAACAAGCATTGCAGAAACTATTATTCACCTTTTAGTTTGGTTACAATTGTTATACGGGGAGTTTACTCAAATAAAAACGACAAAATATTATATACGAAACAATTTTCGTTTATTTTTGCAAAAAGCATTTGATTACACGCACATATTAGGTAAATACCTAAAGGTTAAAGTCGCACCACGCATCATTATTTTTTAAATAATTTAAACAATTTTATAATAGCAATAATAATACATTAATTAATTTAATTATATATTTTTCTATATATCACGTATGGCAATAAACAGAATATTTACAACTTTACATAAAATAAATTAATAATATACTTTTAGTAAAATCTCAATAAAACTAGATTAAACGTATAACAAAATAATAGGATTTGTGATGTAAAATTTATTAAAATCACGAACGATGATTTACTATCACAGTATCATAGGATACAACAGACAAATCATTAAAACAAGTTTAAAACTTCAATAAATCAGCAAAAACTTAAAAAAATATTTCGCTAACACGCCACCATTTGCATCGAAAATTCATAAATTATATTGATGAGATGCAAAGGTATGTTGAAGAAACTATTCTAAACACAGAGCTACTTATTATTATACGTTATGGTTTCTTTAAATTACATAATATTGCTGTTTTTTTATCTAGTTCACTGTAACTTCTAGTGGATTTCACCTATTTCGTAAAATAAATACTAATATACTTCTTTAATATCTACACTTTTAAAACTGACAAACATTGAATTTTATGTACATATTCTCAGAAATTCCACATTGATATTCATCTACAAATCTCTAACACATATTATTTTCCGAAATCACAACAAGCTAACAGGCTTTAACTAGTGGAAAACAGATCACAACGAAACAAAAAAAATGGACGGATTTCAAAAGAAAAATAGATGTAGAAAATTGGAAACTTAACAGACATGAAAAGGTATTCAGGTTAGGTTTTACCAAAATTATGTACAGTAGAAATTACAGTTTCAGGAAAGCATTGGTTTTTTTTTTTGGAAAAATAACTTTTTTCAGATTTATGATTAATATTGTTAGAAAGTTAGTTGTCATATCTATAGAAGTCACAACCATTTATTATTACTTTTTTTACAATTACAGCCCGTATGTGCTCTTTTACACATACTATTCACACTAAAATTGGCTATAATATAGTATTATGGTTTACTAAAATTTATACATGCTAATCATCTAGTATTTTACATATACTTTGAGCCTATGTTACTTATTCAAAAGGAAGACACATTGAATTTACAATAGCATATTATATTGAAATTGTTGTTTGAATAAAATAAGATAGCAATCACTTTAATTATTAGTTTTTGTCTTCTCTGTAATTTAACGTATACATACGTTAAAATATGTGTGTGTAGAATGCTTTAAATAGTCTTTTTTTTCATATAAATGTCCAAAGTAATAATTTAAATATTATAGTCTTATTGATGAGAATTCATCTTCGATATTATTTTTTTCAAACAACAATTCTTCTCTCAACGACTTTTTATGAGAACGCGAAAGTACAAGCGAATGTGGTTATTATGGACATTGACACGACAAAAATGAATATTAGATAACCTTGGACGCAAGAAGAAATAATAAGTGACCAGCAGACCTTACCGAAAATCGGTAGAAAATACACTTTTTTTTTCTATTTTTACACGAGTCAACACAAAAATAAAATGTTTATTATTCATGGTTAATTAAACGTTCGAAAAAAAAACTGTACACGTTATGAAGTAAGATTTTTTGTGTCACCAAAATCTTTGATAAAGTCTAAAGTACTGAAAAGCGGACAGTGCCATTATTAGTCAAGTTAGTAATTTCATACAACTATAAATATTTAAAACGATGAGTTTTGACACAACACTGACACATCAAATCTAACAGGTTTGTTATTTACCGTAGCACATCAATAATAATTATTTTAATAATCCTTTTTTTTTCTCTATTGAAGCGTTATTTGTCCCCATTATAGTATCTTCCTATTTTAATTTAAATAAAATCGTAATTATTAATACTAAGTGACTGATATATCTATACGTATTATAAGACTAAACTATCTACAAGACTGACTATTATTTAAATTCTATTTACAAAAAGTCTAGTTACAGTTTTATTACAAAATTAAATTACGTATTTTTCTAGTTAAATTCTTTAATGAAACTTATTTATTAATGATTTTTTTACGTATTAAGAACCAAATTATAATGTGTTATCGAATAAAAAATGAGGGTGAAACACCTAGTTATTGACTTTATAATAGTCTTAAACTACTTAAATTTACTTGAGTGGATATTAAACTCATTTATTTAAAAATGAGATTATTATTTTTACAAAATGAAATGACGCTACGATGTACGTTTTACAATACTTTTATTCAAAGTCAATAATTAGCTGTTTGATTTTATTATTAAATATTATTCATACTTTTATATTTACTTTACTTATACTACCTACTGACTACATATTTTAAACTAACAATAATTTAGTTTATATTATAGACTATTTGCTAAATATTTACAACACTTTGGCCTCAATTAATTAGTAAAATCTTATACTTAGGCCCGTAAATATAAAACAGCCTACGTTATGTAATTTATCAGAAAATGACTTTAAAATGTTCTAATATGGAATGATTCTATTATACAATATTTTTGGATACTTTACAGTAGATTTATGAAACAAAAACGAGAAAAAATGTTTATGGAAAACACAATGAAAAAAAATGTTCGAGATAGCTGATAAAATATCTTATAATAATAAAATTCGAGATACTACGTAATTTTATATAAAAACGTTGTAATTCGTCGTTTAAATGTGTTTTTATGAGTTTAATAAATATTTACAACTTGATCCTATCGATATTTTATATGAAAAACTATTTGCAATAATAATTTTCGTTTTACGACTCAATTTCAGATAAAATAAAGCCTCGGACATTAAAATCTCGTCTATAACGGATACTATATTTATTACGAGCTCGATACACAAGACATTTATTGCCTTGATACATTGTTGAATGAATTTCAGATACATACCTTGAAATGATAAAATCTACACTTTGCAAATGCTAATGAATAATGAGAAATATGTTATTCATGCATTCAATTAAATGAAAAAGGAAACATATCCGTTTGTGCTAGAAAAAGACTGCTCCTAAACCAGAGACATTTTCTAAAGTAGAAATATAAACTTCTTTGGTTTAGAATTGATAATTATAATATTATCAAAATTATTTAATTACAATATCTAGCTATCTTATTTTTTGCAAAAATGAATCTAAAATAAGCTTTTGATGTGTATTATTTCTAAAACTCTAAAGTACTAGCTTTTTTATTCTTTTTTGCAAAAAATATTATACCTACGATTTATTTCTAAATACGACACTGTACGTATATTTTAGATACAAATTATTTGTAACACGACGATTCTAAATAAATCACATCAACTTTGGGAATAAGTACACATATGTCCTTAAATATTTCGTTGAGACATCACTAGGCCTCTCAAACCGCTGTCACTACGCACTTTGGCGATATTCAAAGCGATGCTAAGTCTGAAGTTCTTCTAGAAGGGACTGGTACCCTCAGTTGAGCCGAACCTCGTCTATCTAACCGCTCCAGAGCGTCCAGGTCTGAAGCACTTCTCCTGCAGAAACTACAGAACGCACACGCAAGAGTGTTCTTGAACGCATTACGAAAGTCTCTATTGAAATAGGCGTAGATAATAGGGTTTAACGCCGAGTTGAAGTAACCAGTCCAGAACATGATCACTGTTACAACTTCGGGGCACCTGCACGAGTCACACAATGATGTAGACACGTAGAAGAGAAAGAATGGGAGCCAGCACAGGATGAAGGCGCCCATGATGATGCCGAGAGTTCTGGCTGCTTTGTGCTCCCTCTTCATCTTGAGGATATTTCTATCTTTGGTTGGCGTTGTCGCGTTTATGTGTAGAGCGCCATTTTTATCGCCCACGTCGCGAGAATGTCTGTGCATAAGCATGGCGTTGCCAGCTCGAGCATGCAGATTCTTCTCCTGTCGATTCGCTTCTCTGAATATAGCGTAGTACGTGAACAACATTATGGTACATGGTATCCAGAATGAGATAGAACTGGATATGACTGCATATGGCTTGTTGACTATAAACTCACACTCTGTTTCTTTCACCACTTTCAAGTGGTCACTAGTTGTGTACCATCCCATGAATATTGGTACGTATGATATTGTGATTGGGCTTAACCATGTTGCTGCTAACATGACGTATGCCATCTGAAAAAAATAAAAAAACTTCCATGTATATCATGATTATGCTGCTTGTCGGATGCATTGTGGGCTAAACACACCACAACATGAGTTCCTGAAAACGTCCAACGGTATCGCGGAAGACCCAGGCGTGCATGGCGGGACGAATTTGACGCTTGAAGACGGGATTGGTTCATTATTAGCTCAGGATCGAATTGAGTGAAAAAATGAAAGGAAGGCTGCAGTGTATACAATACGAGCTATTACACTTAAACATAAGGATGGTGTAGGAATCTAGTTTCTCAAAAATCTATTTTTTTTCTCCAAATTCTTCTCTTTTGGTCGGGACCGATACACAATATGAAGTACTTCTGAGTTACTAATGTTCGCGCTATTAAAATTGTGCGCAAACCCATAGCTTCAATAAAACCAACAGTCATAGAATAATTCGGGCATATGATTGATTATCTCAATACACTTTCCCGATGTGAGTTTCCAATCGTTATCAAAATTTTCGATAATAATTGTCCCGTAAAATGTAGAGCTCATTAATATAGTAATTATCGAAACTTATAAATTCATATTTTACAGACTGATTCTTCATTAAGGCTTCCGCAGACAGGCGCGACGCGACACCGGTAGATCAAGTTTCCAAAGAAATTGTTCCACCAGACGCGCCGTCGCGTCGGGCCTATCTACGGGAGCCTTTAATCACGTATTTTATATTCGTCTACATTATTTATAATGTATGGCTGTACTTTACATACAAACATGAATGCTTTCATTTAATAGGTCATTCCCCAGCCCGTCAAGTTGCACAGTTCACTGTCTTAATTGATCTTTGTTCTAGGTATTATTAAAAAAGTCGTTGCAATAATATTGCGGTCAATTAAGAGATGGCCCAAATGAAATTGCAGATAAGGCTTTTGATCTAGGAGATAAAAGTCTAGACATAGTTTAATATGCGTCCAGATCGCGGGAATTTGTACAAAAGTATTAAGTAGGTAACATGGGTTCTGCCCGCGAACTCGTCCGCAACAAACTTGTTTTTAAAAATATCCTATGACAGCCGGCAATACTGTAGATTCGCATACCTAAAAGAAGAAAAAAAATCGGAATCGGATTAGGAGTTCCGAAGATTACCCCCTACATACAGACTCACTACCTCTATATTATAAAGTATAGAAAGGAAGGTCGTTTCAGCAGGGGCTGCGGTTTTCATCTGTCCAATTTTTATTAGGAAAAGAGTTATCTGGTATTCTAAACTTGAGTAGCACTAATTGCAACAACAATCATGAAAAAAGTTAAAGAAAATTTATGAAAATCAATACCAACCTTCTTCGTCATCTTTATAGGATACTTCAGCGGCTTCACAATAGCATAATATCTGTCGACTGATATGCAACACAGATGTAAAATCGACGTCGAAGTGAAGTAGACATCTGAGGAGTTCCAAAGGTCACAGATGGTGGGTCCGAAAAGCCAGCTGTTGTAGAATTGGACGCTGAAGTTGAACGGCATGACCACCATGGCGACGAGGATGTCGGCGAAGGCGAGGGAGACTACGAAGTAGTTGGTTATGACTCGCAGTTTCCTGTGGATGAGAAATATTAAATTATTGCATGAAAGGAAATGATTGCAGCACTGTTTAAAAAGCATCGATTTTCAGTAGCAAAACTATGAGCATTCAAAGAAAGAGAATTATGAGCTGATTTTTTATACCATTATGCTCATTGATCAAGTACTACTATAGATAAATAAGACAATTCGTTTTAAACTATGTAACTAAATTTTTAAATACACATAATATAAGAGAAAAACCGAGGATAGGCGCATTCGAAATGTGGTGCTGGAGGTGGATGCTCCGAATTCCATGGACAGCCAAACCCACAAATGTGTCTATCGTTTTCCAACTCGATATCAAGACCCAATTGTCTACAGTTTGCCTATGTATTTTGACCTATTTCCTTCACATAGTGCGACGGGGAGATAGCAGCTTTGAAAAGCTGGTCATTGTTGGCAATACTGAAGGAAAGAGACCACGAGGCCGGCCGACAACACGATGGTCCGATGAAGAGTAAGGAGCTACGTCCTCAAGCAAATTTCACCGAAGTGGATGGAGGCAGGTTATCCGCTTAAAGTGGTCCAGTGACCACACTCCTCAGTAATGATGGACCGATTGAAATAGATAATATACAGACTCTTTGGTGTACTGGTCTCAAGCGGTACTACTGAGCATGAGGTCCTGGATCTTGGGGAATCGATCCCCCAAGTTGAGCAGTGTTATTGCGTTTTTCCATCTGGAATTACTCAATAGTAGCCCGGAGTTTGAATGTGTGTCCGGTTGCTGTTCCACTTAAGATGGAACACACATGTGACTTAAAAATAACTGGAGAAATGTGGGTGTACTTAGGTAAACCTCTGCCTACCCTTTTGGGAAATACAGGCGTGATTTTATATTATTTTAATATAAATTCTAGGAAAATTTTATATGTTGTTCTTTTGAATGCTGACACTGCTGCTTTTTCTATAAAGGAAGAAAAAAAGAAAGAAAATTTGTTTATTCTGCACAATCTAAACGCACATTACAAGAAAAATACACCCATGGGAGAGAATGGAATGGCCGTTCCATCTATACTCATGAGGGTCTTATGAAGCAAGTAACGGTAAATACACCTGCTGCCTATTCATATGGCATAATCCCTTCTTATGAGACCCATGAGAAGATACGTCATGGCAACGTATTTTTTATTGCGGCCCACAAAACAAACAATATTTCATAAATAAAAGAATATTAATAAATCTTGATTTTATCAACAACAAACTCTTTTGCTAAAGACTTTTGGGATAGATGAGAAAGATATAAATAGAAAAAATAACCCAAATACTAAATAAAATATATCTTAGTTCGAAAGCCTCGGGTCAAATGTCCGAGAATAATAAAGTCATTTGTCCAAACGTTCCAGCGACTAGTACTATATCAGAATAAACTGATGTTGAGGAAAAAAAGGCAAAGGAACTTTTGATTGCTTGGACGAAAGTTCTAACAGGCGGCCCTGTTCACACTAGCGGCGTGGGAGGCATTTTAAGGGTTATATTATGTCCCTAGTAAGTTTTACTGAAACTAGCTTGTGAAAGTATATAGTAATATTTTACGATGGTTGAGTTCGGGAGTTCTTTTTTTGTCAGACTTTTCTGTCCCACTTATAGACAAAGGCTTTCTGCATTGCTATTTCCAATTTCTCGATATGTTTTTCAATTTGGACAAATCCATCGAGTGTTTTAAATAATATGTTTTCATTCAATACATGCACAAATATAATTCTGTGTCCAAGCTGTTATTTATGCTACAAGTGCGGAAAGTATTAGGAAAGTATAAGATTTCCGATGATTTCGTTTTTATTCACGAGCGATTGAATCGAGCGGGTATTTAAGTCGACTCGAGTCGATAATCAATTTCCGCACAATGAGGCTGCTTGGAAAACTTATTGAGCATATGCATTGTAAAATATATTTCAGTTTTCAGAGATTCATCAAAAAGGAGTTCTGTCTCTAAAAGTTTCCATTTTACTGAAGTTCTAAAAACTAATAACAGTTTACTCAAGCTGACACCAACATCGCAAGTTCGTCCATCGTTTAGAGATTCTCTAAACGATCTCTCAGAATCTATATTATTCGTTGTCTGCAAAACGAAGTTTAGTGGTTCGTTTTTTTGTGCATTGGTAGGTAATAAAAACGTTCTATGTTATTAGTCTTATTAGATGTTTGGCCCATCTTTAACATGATTTTTATTATTAACATTTCTTCTTTATCTTTGCTTCGCTCAGAGCGGTCGTTGTCACGATGAATTTATGTCCAATAGCAGGTGTGGTTTTTACTCGCCACACGATCTCTCTCCATCTAGTTCTGATAGTTGACAGTCTGGCGTATTAATAAACAGAGCCTCCTTCCTCATTCTTGATCGATCCACCTAATTGGTGAGGGAGGTCACCGATTAGGTGGCCTATTACCTTCCACTCTGCCCTGCACCACTAGACGGTCTATGGAGTCATTATTCCCCCTCGAGACATGACCAAAGAATTCAGTATTAACGTTATTTGCTTTAAAATTTACTATGTTAAAGAAATTTTGAGCGAATTCAAAATTCATCAAATGTATCTTCATTAAAACTTATTATATAAATGTCAAAAGCTTGTTTATAATTTTCAAATTCAAGACACGATGCCAGTGTGAGATGACTCCACTTTGTTAAAGACTTTAACAGTAACTTAATTATATTTTAATGGTAGGTACAATTATTATGCCTAACAGGCAGTTATTCTTAAATTAGTCTTGTTAACTTAATTTGTAAAACTTTCGTATAATAAAGGTCTGTTAAAAGATTCGTTTAATTAATGATGGAATTAAGCTGACTGTCTTAATTTTTTACGTCAATGGCTAGCAATATCTTAAGAAAGCGAGTTCTGTTTTTTTTTGGGCTATTAACAAAGCGGCCGGTTTGTATAAATAAATGATTTTAGAACATGGAATGGCTGATATATATTTTTTTTCATTTTTGATCACAAATATAAATTCAAATAACAAAACATAACGCCTGTATTCCCCGAAGGGTAAGCATTTCGCCAGTTAAGTGTAAGTCCCATGTACCGAACAGGGGGCGAGCCATTGCCACCAACCCGACACAAATGCAGACTTCGGATTGTTACTTAGAAATTCCACATGGAAAACACAATAAGACTGTGCCTGACCCGGGAATCGAACCATGCTCACCAGTAGCGACCACCAACCAAGCAGTTTTGTATAAAATGTGGCTGTTATTTTAGTTTATTGTGGTGTCTTACGTCTTCCACGCGAAATAAGTCGCGGGCAAAAGCTTTTTAGAAATAATACCAAAGTTTTATTCCAAAAAGGGTATTCGTAGCTTATAAATATTGACTCTCATCAATCGTTAAGTGAATTTTAAGTACCGTCGTTGTCAAAGTTAAAGGTCCCGCAGACAGGCGCGAGGCGACATCGATAATTGTTCTACCGTGAAGTTTTTATAGAAAATGTTCCGCCAGAGTCGCGTCGCCCCTGTCTGTCGGAGCCTTTAAGCTCAATAAATATATTTTATGTTATGATTGTCTGGATCAATCTTTTGTCTTATTGTTAGCCAGTATATGAACAATGTATTATTATTTAGGTTTCCTTTTATAGCACTTAAAGTTAAATATTAGTCCCGAGTTTTTTTTGTAATATAACATTACGCCGTTTTTTCCCGAAGGGTTAGGCAGAGGTGAACCTATATTACACCCACATTCTGCCAGTTATATTTAAGTCCAATGTACCGGGGCGAGCATAATGTCATCAACTGGGCACAAATCCAGACTCCCGGTTGCATGTGAGAAATTTGAGATGGAAAAACCCAATAACACTTTACCCGACCTGGAAATCGAACCCAGGACGTCATGGTCAGCAGTAACGCTTGCGACCACTAGACCAACGACCAACAATACCTAAATGGGTAAAACGATACCCCTTGGTAAGACTGGTTTTCAAACTTTCGGGCATCTGACGACCCGCAAATTGACGTAGGATGTCATTTTGCTTTACAATTAATTATCCTGACTGTAAAACCGCGGAAAATAGCAGTTGACCACTTATCAACCTTACTAAACCTAGCAAGGGTGAAAAGTGATCATTTACCACGTACCTGTGCCTCATAACACTGACGATGACAAGCATATTGCCGAGCACCGCCATGATCACGATGAGCAGCAATACCGACATCCTCAGCTTGAAGAATATGCTCTGTGTCAGGTCATCATCTTCGGTCCCCGCGACTGTGCCGTTGCCAGTCGCGTTGACCGTCGCGTTCAGTGCCGCGTGGTGGGTTAAATTTTCGCGATCCATATGGGGTGGCCTGGGGAACAAAATTTATTTATTATTATTAATCTGTCACGTCAGATAATTATCAGATAGTTAATTGATTCAGGCCTGATTTGGCGGAAATCCAGTATAAAAATTTTATACTGGATTTCCGCCAAATCATATCAAATCATATCATATTACTAAATATATCTACGTCTATTGTATTTAATACAATAGACGTAGATATATTTAGTAACCTCAGCGTCCAGCGCTTGGCGTGTTAACACTTCGTGTTCGGGTTCACGACGAGTCTATCGTCATCCTGAGGATGCCTCGTTGAGAGGTGAAACACGTGTCGATTTCTTACAGGGTTTTTTTAAGACTCTTTAAGAATAGTTAAGCGGAATAGGTTACTAAATATATCTACGTCTATTGTATTTTATGTCAGATATCAGATAAAAATAATCACAAGGGGCTGAACGCTAACCGACAACGCGGAAGATTAAGGCGGAAATGGAAGGACGAGCTTGGCTCTCCTGGTTCGTGGTGGCAATACAAAAACCTAAAATGTATAAAAAATACATTTTTGATACCGTAGCACATTTTTCGATATCTAGTGAAAATGGGATTTTTTTACTTAACTTATTTTTATTCAACATAAACTTTTAATACCATTGAACTTTTATGACATTGATTTTAGCACTATTAAATTGTGTATAATACAGTATTTCTTTCATAAAGCTAGCTACAAAATTTTGGAAGTTATTGAGGTTTTTGTTACCGACCCGCTTTCTTTGCGGCCCAGTGTGTAGTCATGTAATATAAGCATGGGTGATCTTTTTTGGCCTAAGAAATTCCAATATAATTGTCTAGGGGGACAATTTCACGTATGTTTAATTACCCGACTACGGCGAAGCAAAAAAGCGGGTTATGATTTTGACCATGTATAAAAAAGACATCATAGTCAGACAAATTAAAAAACCGGAGTCACACGTAAGCTGTTCGATTTATGCTAACACGTGTGACTCCGGATTTTTAATTATTTAATTATTGTTTTTAAATTAATTTTTTAAGTCTATCTTCACAAGAAAAGTAAAAATCTCAATTAATTTGATTAAACGATCAATTTTGCCTTTATGAAAACGTTTACTGAAATAACTTTGTTGATTGTGCAAGTTACGAAACATTGTTGAATTCTTTTCAATAACGTTCCATTCAGTTGAAAGTTATAAAGAATGTATTCGATGAAACGTAAATTGGAACGGTGGGAAAGTCTTTTGAAATTAAATATTGAGTCATTGTGAATTTGTAAATGGTTGTCGAATGGTAAATACAACCCGCATTCTGGCGATGTAAATGCTTCCTGATATGCAGCTGAAATAAAATGACGATGAAGTGAAAATCCTCAGAATGTTATTCAATCTTTACAAAAAAGATCAGGAGAAAAAAATAAAGAGTTACAGTGTTAAGTTGTTACAGCAATTCCAATGGAATGGAATGGTATGGAATTGCTAAGTTGTATGGAGTTGTATACAACTGTCAAACAATGACAGTTGTGGTTTGAATAAACTGACAGTTTAAGTTGGTTGATTGACAGTAAAGGGAAGTAAAGGCAACTCAAAGAATTAACACTATAAAGTACACAAAACTTAAGTTCTGGATGGATGGCCCAATAAAAGTAGAACATTAATGAAATGATTTACTAAGAATGACTTACGCAAGACGATAAGGAATATAACATCATAACATCATGTTTGTATGGGACTATTGAAGGGTTAGGCAGAGGTGTACCCTATGTTGCCACATTTCGCCAATTATGTATAACAGGGGGTGAGCCATTGCCATCAACCTGACACAAATCCGGACTCCGGGCTGCTACTGAGAAATTCCAGATGGAAAAATCCAATAACATTTTGCCTGAGCCGGGAATCAAACCCAAGAGCTCATTCTCTGCAGTAGCGCTTGCGACCACTAGGCAAACGAGGCGGCCTAAATCTAACAAAGTATTACCAGTTAGTAAATATTATGAATGAAAAGTTCACATAAAAAATAATTATAATATATTATTCTCTTCTTACTATATCTTTGACTTAATTACATATTTTGACATTTCCATAACTAATATTTGACTAATTTACAATTTGAATTTGAATGTTATCTTAATTTATTTTATTGGGTACAATGGGTGATCTAATAAACTTACCAAAACCCTGACAATGTATTTGTACGCCGGAAACGGCAGAATATTATGAACTATAAACACCATGTAACACCTCTGTAATAATATATATTAAAAAGTATGTTCAAATTTACATAATACAGACACACGTGAAAGGTTTTATCTGGCAAATTGAAATATTCTTTTCCGTCCAAATATATTCTATTGTAAACTCACTCCTACGTTTCACAGCTAAGATTTCCTTTGATCTCAAAATTTATGACTGTAGTCAGACTCATAAATTCTAGGATCGATATACGAGCTGAATTATTTCGGCCTAGTTTTTGTAAGACGTTAAGGAAATCTATTATATTTAGCCATCTAAAAAGGGTCTCAAAGCTTATACATAATAGGGTTTATTTATAAACGTTGTTTAAAGTTAAGTTATGATGAGCGACTGTTTAACCATACATTTGTAACGTTTAAACGTCACTTAACTTTAAGCAACGTTTATAACTACCACGTTACGTTTATAACCAGTCGGTTATCTTTCAAAGTCAAGGCTCTAGAACACATTCCTAAAAAGTTGGCAGAATCATTGCCGCGATGATTTACTGGATCTGTTTTCTCCTCTACCTATCGTTATTCCTCCTAACAAAGTTTGTTCTGTTTATATGTATGTATCTATGTATTTATTCTTTTTCAAGTAAGTTATCCCTTATGTTGCACCTGCCATGTTTTGTCTCTGCATCACCCTAAGGTTGACTGGTAGAAAATGCCTCAGGCATTAAGTCCGCATTTGTACAGTATTTTTTTTACTTGTGCATAAAGTTTGAATAAATAAAATAAATAACTAAACCCCCATATGCTTGCAAGTAATAATGGTACTTCAGGTCTGCTAATTGATTTTCTTAGAAAACGGTTCAAGACGAGTGGATTATGGCCATCGATCACTAATAAAGAACTTAGTGATCGATGATTATGGCAGACGTCTTGTAATAGGTGATCTAAAAATAAACCAATATGGAGCTATTAATTTGAAATTAACAGTAACACCAAAGCAAAAGGCTGAGAAATGTAATGCCAGAAATACAGAAGGAGCTATTTAAAAAGCTTGGAGCAATACTATATTATTCAGATTGAATACACCAAATCCCGTTCCTCTTAAAGTAAAAAGGTACGAGGAAGATAAGTAAGTAAAATAAGAACAAACCGAGAAATTAAAAATGACGACGAAATAAAAAGTGAATATTTGCGTGGCTGCTCTTAATTCTCTTGTAAAATCTTCGCTTCTTTTAGACAAAATAGCGAAATTATGAGATTTTCTTTAGTCGAAAAGCGAACGGCGAGATTATAATATAAATAAAAGAAACCGGTGGTTTCTGAAATTTTAGTTTTTATGGTTCACCCGTTTTAATGTTTGTTTGTACCTATTCCTTTTCTATCAAACTCTTGGAATCCTCTGTTGCTAGCTTTTAGATTAATTATAATTAATTCGGCCCCTGGGCGAAGGACGTTCTTGATTTTATTTTACCACTTTGTCGGCGTAATTAATATGACGTATACTCATGCCACATTACAGCTTTCTAGTACTAACAGTCTCTGAGCTAAGCCGCGGACAGACAGACTGACAGACGGACATGGCGAAACTATAAGGGACTTTTGTTGACTACGGAACCCTAAAAACAGGGTGACAACTGAAAAAAATAATAATTGCTGAATGGAAGCTTTCTTGCCAGAATCACGCCGTGCAGCTGCCGACTATTTCTAAGGCAATTTTTTGACAAGTTTGACAGAATGTGACTTGAATGTGAACGTTTTTAAGTATGAGAATTGGTCTTCTGTTCTGTGCTCGTTATTATAGATCTATTTTGTATTTTTCTTTATTATTAGAGTTAATTATATTTTTGTATGCATTGTGTGTTTCTGTAACAAAACAAACCTATTTTCGTTTCTTTCTTCCTATAAAGTCTACCATAACAGGACCATTTGTCATCCTTACCTTTATCTCGCTCGTTTTATCTCCGTTTCACTGACAATCCGGCCGCGTACCTTACTCGCGGTATATTCCACAGCTTCTTTATCTTCGCACATTATTACAACACCTTTATAAACTTTCTAATAAGACACATTTCAGTGAAATGTTCTCGTTCATTTTCTTCCTCACCGTCTCGTCTCTAAACTTTTGAAGCGAGATTTCATTACGCATCTTCGATTGTTCTCACTTCTTCATATTCTAAAAGGGTTTCGTTCCGTTCAGGTCATCGTTGCTCTGAAACAAAAGAGAGGTGTTTTAATAAAATTATTTGTTGTAATGGAATTAAAAGACTGACCGGATCGTGTACCATTTTGAAAATAATCTGTATTGTTACCAAAACATATTCGCTAGTCTTTATAAGTCTCTTCAAAATCGGTCAACTTATTTTGTTTTCTTTATACAATCTTATGTTATTTCAAGAAATCAGTATTTTTTCTTTTTCGAATACGCAAAGCTATGGTTATTCTCTACACTTGGATTTTTCAAGAGAAAACCAGAAAATCGTTTGAAGTTGTTATAATATGTTTAACAAAATATAGTGCAATTTCCTAACAGAAGGAAATATCGTATACATGTAATTAAAGAGTTTTGTCTCATATTTTGTGAAAAAAACCGTTTTCGAATTTCATTAATTCATACAACGCATCAAGACTATAAAAACATTTAAATCAATATCATTAAAATTATACCATTATTATTCTTTACATTCGCACTTCACGATCGCCGGACAATATAAACACTTTTCCATTAGTTCTGATCATTAATGTTATGAAAACATTATAATATTGGGATGAATAATTTGATAAAGTTGAATGAGTTTTCAAATAATATTTATCTAAAAAATCACGATCCATCTATTCATTAATTCATACTTAAAATATTTGGTAAAAGCTCAAAATAATTGCGGTTGATAATTAAGACAAATATACAATATCAATCGAAAACATTACTTAAATCATAGATCACCTCTTCCTCCTCTTCTGCCTTATGAGGCACAGGGTGTAAAGTTTACTCATCCTCTATAGAAAAGGGAGGATCCTCTGACCAGACGGGTGTTGTGTCTGGCGGGTAACTGCCCAACGCTTGATATCGGATAGTCTTATATATGTGGATCGCGCGGTAAACTCTAATAGCGCCATGCAGTATTTGTGTGACGGCAGGTTTTTGATGCGTGGTCCGCATGTGGCGAGGTAGGTGCCGCCACCAAGCAAGTGCAACATAAACTTCTAGAAGCTACACTATATTTCCACAATATTATACCCTCGTATATATTCTGCACCAAATGTTTCCCAGCACCCATTAATTTTATATTTTACAAGGAACGCTCCCGGTTCGTACAGGGGCTTAAACGAAACTATATTGCCCGTTTAGCGTAGCACAATGTCATCAAATTCGTGTAGAATATGGCCAATTTCTGGAGCATCTGGCGTTGAAATTTTGTATGGAAGAGGACAAGAAGTAGCATCTGGCGTATTTAGTGTCTACTGCAATTGTCAACCTTGGCTTTCCTACTGATTTAGTAGGTACCTACTGAAATCATCAACCTGTTTGTCTTGTAGTGATTTAAATATGATTTGTTCTCCATCATTCGTTTTGTTTTAATTATTAACATTTTGATGCTGACCCAATGCTGTATTTATACTAATCTTATGCAATTAACTTTAAGTTCTTGTGAGTTTATAAGAGTATTTTGTTTTATATTTATTTCTGTTGTATTTGTTTGTAAACCTTACGCGTAATGGAAGTAGTACCTATTATTTTAATGGAAATGAGGTTTCTGTAGTCTGTTTAAGGCTTGTTTTCAACTCACAGTAATTCGAATATGAAAAGGTCTGGCCTAATTATACATAAAACTACAATCTTCACAAAGAATAACTCACAGAACATAATAAGAATCATGATTATTACTGATCGCCCCAAAAATTCAATAACGTCAGACAAAAAAAAAAAAATCTAAGTGTTTAACTTATCTAAGCCGATCCATTAAGCGACGTGATTTATAACTTAATCTCCTGATGGTACACGATACTGCGCTAGACGTTTGTACTTTATAGCCTAATTTAGCTGAAAAAACTCGAATAAAACCGTTTAATAGAGCACGATAAATTGCTAAGGTTTTGTACTTTTATTGGGTGAAATTGTCGTGGGGTACAATGGTTTTAGATTTGCTGTCAGTCAATTGATATCTACGATTGGATCCATATGCAATCATTTTAGCGAGTTTTAGGGGCCCATGCCCCTTTTTTTTTGGTGGGAAATCATCAAATAACTTCTCCCGCTCTGGGCGGAGGGAGGGCGTGTCAGACTCTTACTGACTAAAACAAACCCGTGTTTCTTCAGTTGCCTGTGTTGCCAAGGGCCACGGTATCCCTTTCGGACTTTCCCGCAACCCCGGCAGGCATCAGCCCTAGCGGGCCCCGCCATTGGTGCTGACATCTCTTTGAGGCGCGCGTGGAACACAACGCGCCGTCGACCCGGGCTTGGCCCTTATCGGGGGCGAGCTACCCATCTCTCCCTCACGCGCCCCACCTCCTCCTTTGCGAGCATTACTGCTTCGCAGAAGGAGGTGACGGCTTCCCCTCTCGCTCCGTACCATGGCTTGAACCAGGGCCGGACGCGAGATATCTCCACCGCCAATCGCCCCGGCCGACCCGGGCCTGGTCCTTATCGGGGGCGAGCTACCCATTGCTCACCGACCGCAAGAGGGGGCCCATGCCCCTAAGAATCGCTAAAATAATCGGTCAAAGCGGAAACAGTTCTTTAATATGGCTAAAGCCTGCGCAACATTGCAAAACAAATAAATAGGTACCACATTCAATATCTACCAGACCGCACTGGGCCAGACCGCACTGGGCCGCATGGTGGATTATACCCACTCCCTCTCACCTAGAGGAGGCCCTTATCCCAGCAATGGGAATGTTATAGGCTGATTATGCATATTATGCTACCTCCAATAAATGATTGGTCCGAAAAATTATTTTAAAAGGTAGTTGACTGGGTATAATCTGTCGGATCGAAATAACTAGGACAATATTAAGACTTGGATTTGACAGTCTTAACCTTAGTCCCTGATTCAATAAGATAATTTCTTATATTAAAGATAAATAAAAAACCAATTTCCTATTTTACGATTTTTGTACATTTAATAGGTTATTCCTACTATGTATTTCATTGATGTTATTTATTTATGTATTTATTTATTTATTTAGGTATTAAAGAACACCAACAGCATAAATTCAACATTGGTTTAAAAAAAAATTACGAGGAAAGGTATTACTGATAATGTATACAGAAATTATAGGTGTAATGTAATGAAACTGTGGACATAAGCTATAATCGGCGTATAGTTTTTTTTTTTTAACAACGCTTCATCAAGTAAAGTACAACTGAATACAAATTAATTAATGTTACACATTTTTGAATATATTATTTTATAATCTCATCTCATAATCATTAATCCTATCGAATGCATAACGCTGCGGAAAAGCTAGCAAAAAATAATCAGCAGGGAGTTGAAAACACCAACATTATATCTCCCAGATATGCAAGTTACAAGACAAACAAAAAGCCATATCAACGAAACTCAACAACAATATAACAGCAATTTATTAAACGACAGTCCACTAGAGAAACAAGAAAACAAACTTCTGTAATAATCTACAGAGAATAATTGAACTTCTCAACAACAACTTTCGGGGCGAAATTTCATAACTTGCGTTAAACTGCTAAAGAGCAAATTCCCGTGAAAAGGTTATACACGTTTGCCATTTTGGGGAACCACTCCCTCGGGGTTGATAATAGCTTGTCTGCTAAACGTCTATTTTAGTTCAAGGACGGTTCAATTACCTATTATGGAATATAAACATGCATACCTACCCTTTGTCAGATTTATTTTTGGATACTTACATTAAATGTATAAAGGTTTCAGATTTGGGCTGACCAAAAAATTAAAGTCTACAATTCAAAACGTATTATCGTTTTGAATTCTAGACCTCAATCAAGGAATAATATCATTATTTTGCCCTTGGACCCACTACCACCCCCACGAAAAGCTCCAGCGTCCACTAGGGGGCTGTACCGCCCCCGTTGGGAACGATTAGAACAATGATTGCGATTGGAGAGGCTTATGTCCAGCTGTGGACTGCTGCAGTCTGATGATGATGATTCCTCCGCATCAAATACCCAATATACTATGACAACTCGAAAAATAATAATCAATATTAAAATAATAACGAAGCACATGAAAACATAAAAAGTAGACGTATTCAGGCTAAGAAGTCAATAAGTAAGTGGTAACAACCTGAAAATATGTTGACATGACATGACATGTAGGATAAATGAGCCCTAAATGTCAACACATGAGTACGTTATGGATTGAGCACAATTTTCGGCGAAAACGGTTTTGTCGAAAGGTGAAAAGTCGATGGTATTTCGCCGTCAACATTGGCCAAATGATTAAAAGAGTAAGTAACCTTAATAGTTGAAAATGGTCTTCAAGAATGTTCCAAACAAAAGATAAAATTTTCTAAATCTAGAAATGACAAAATTAAACAGTCGAATAAAAAAAAAAAACATATTATCGGACGCATCATGCATCGACAAAACAGGCTATAAAATAAAAATAATTTTCTTCAGGCAAAACCCATATAATTAAGCTATGAGAAGTTTTAAACGTTTTTCCACGTAAGTATTTCCATACAAAAAATTCTTAACCTAGAATTTACCAAGAATACTGCAATTTCCAAATATTTTTAACCAGATGTAAAATCACCACGTACACTAAATACAGTATTACACGTATACTAATACTGTATTTAGCTCGGACAATACTGGCGTTACGTGGGTGCCAACTAGTATAGGAACTGGACAATATAGAACAAAACATTACTGACAGGAAAAGCCTATTTAAACTTGTGCGGCAGGTCACCAGCTGTTTCGAGATAGGTTGCCACTGGAAGTGATTTCATTGCCTCTGAGTTTCTTTCGGCCTTTCTTCTCAGAGTAGTCGGGATAGGAAACGCCGACCTCATCTAGTTCTTAAAATATTATCGACGTGTAAAAGTGTATGTACAATCTATTTACAGAAAATAAAAATATTTCATTTCATTTCATTTGTTATGCTCTGGATTTTGAAATTGGTATTGTTTGTATCAAGTTTATAATGATTTGAAGGTAGATACTAAGTTGAAACTAGGTTTCTTAACTCGATTTTGTCTTGATTTCGTTTTAGGAGGATATTTGGTGATATTCGATTCCCCTTCTAAAATAAAATAAAATAAATTGTAAAATATGTAGTAAATAGTACGATGGTTATTGAACTCTGCAACTAAACACGTAAATTGGACTATACATACCAAAAAATTTTTAGAACCATTTGCGGAAATGAAACTCTTTTTTGACGCACTTAAAAATAAAAGTACGTACTTACATAAATATACAAATTAATCAAATTTAAATAATAGTACCTTCCACGGCTTAAATTAAAAACAATAAAAATATGAGTAGCCACATCTAGCAGTTTTAGATCGGTCACAATGCCCGCGCGCCGGACACAGCGTAATATTTAATTTCCTCTGATATTTCGGCCAATCGAAACTTATTGTTAAATGGCGGGAAAACCATAAAAATGCCGCCATTTTGAGTGGCACGTGTGTTATTATAATGATTTATGGTTACCGTAAAATATTGTAGGTTGATAAATGACCCAAATTAGAGACTATTAATATTGTGTCGTCAAAATATTAAGCGCCTTTGAAGTTAATTTGGGATATACTTTATAGCGGGTTGCGTTGTTGTTCCGGACTAGAAATCTAGATATTATAATTATGATTATAGCATAGATTTAAATATGGATTGGTAACAAGTATTGGAGTTACGTCAATCTTCCAAAAGACAGATAAACAATACTTTAACCTGCTGTTTTCTCTCTCAACTGTGAATCTGTCCATGATGTTTTATGTGTGACTATCTTCTGCCCGCGACTTCGTCCGCGTGAAACGGTCCCTGACCCACCGCGTCGCATCCCATTGCCTGCCCGCGCTATTACTTCGTTTTCGCTTTGCGTTCTTTCTGACTTTTTCATTTTGCTCGGCTCCTAAGGGTCGCAAGGTGAGCCTGGTCCTGGGGTCAATTCCCAGGTCGGGCAAAGTATTATTGGGATTTTCTATCAAAAATTTCTCAGTAGCAGCCCGGAGTCTGGATTTGTGTCCGGTTGATGGCAATAGGCTCGCCCCCTATTACATGGGACTTAAACATAACAGGCGAAATGTGGGTGTACTATAGGTACACCTCTGCCTAACCGTTCGGGGAAACAAGACGTGATGTTATGTTCTGTATATGTTGTTTGGTATACCATGATCATTCAGTAGCACCAATATAAAATAGTGCCCGGCAGTAGGGTACAGTCCATGATTGTGCCATAGACGGCTGCTTACTTTTTCTGTAGGTACTGTGATATCTGATAAGTAATAACCTACCTCTTAGGTATCCCCGAGTTGTCAAACGATCTTCCCACTATTTGACAAGTAGAGAAACTACTTGCCACTTTTAAGTGACATGAGAATTAATTTTTTGATATGTCTAACTACTACTATTCACGAACTATTCCGCTTAAATTTTCCTAAAGAGTCATAAAAAACCCTGTAAGAAATCGACACATGTTTCACCTCTCAACGAGACATTCTCAGGATGACGATTGACTTGTCGCGAACCCGAACACGACGTGTTACCACGCCGAGTGCTGGACGCTGATACACGATGTGTCATAATTGAGAATAATTCTGTTCATTACAGATGTCCACTCGTATATGACGGGGCACATGTTCAAACGACATCTACGAACTAATAAGATAATGATGATGTATCAGCTGTGCCCTCTATCTGAGACCGGTCCCTAATATAAAATGACATACTATATCATATTGGACAGAACATATTAAATTAATCCATGAGGCATGCGTCACTTAAACCTTTAAGCCAACAATTTATCAAAGGGTCAAATGAATAAGGGTCAATACAGTATAAACTTTTTAAGTCTTAATAATATGAGTCGTAACTCTGTTGCTAATGCTTGCGGTTTGTTATAGTTTATTTATTAGGAGAGTAAAGACGATATTGTTTGAAACTCAAACTCAAACTCAAATGATAAAATACAATAGACGGCATTTTTTAATTGTCAAGGGGTCGGTCAGTCAGAAAGATGAAGCTAGTTGCCCATTCCAAAGCCTAGTAGGTACCTATGGAGAAGAACGGGCAAGAAACACCACTACATTTAAAGGAGTAATTATACAATGTAAAGACGACAATAAATTAAAACACTGGCATACACTAGTTGTGTAAAATTATTGTAAAAAAAAACAAAAAAAATACTTAATAATATCTGATTAAAAAAACACTGGCAATACAGGAATGTTTTGGAACTATCAGATTCATTTTATTCTAATACTGAAATATTGTTATTTCAGTGTTAGCAACAACAGAAATGATTTTTTCAAACAAATGAAATAGTAGTGATGGGCCGGCCATAGCTATTGCCAATGTTTGACTAGCTATGGTGACCAAACTATTGGATATTTTGATTGAATTTTTGTATGCAGACTCAGAACGTCACTAGATATACGCAGTTTAATTTGTTGTCGTATTGTAGTCTCCTCTTTGTATAGGTGCAATGTTACAAAAGAGACTAACGTCATTTGATCTGAAGATAAGGATGTAGTGGATTTCCGATAGACTGATAAGCTATTAATGACATCTTTATTGATTTTGCTATCAAGTGTGACTCGTGGGAACTGCTAATTATCATTTTCATGATTATAAATGATCTGATGAAATGAAAGGCATTTAACGAAAGTAATTACGGATTAGAACATAAATACAGAATTAGTCAACATCCATTTTAAAATTAGCATCTATAAAAAAGGAACATCACAAATTATAGTGTGAAGACATAATACTGGTCACAGGCATATCAGCGACGCAACAAATTGGCTAAATTATGAAATATTGCCAGTTTATTATATTGAACATTATTGTTTTAATTAAAGCGATACACAATACTGGTGTTACGTGTTTAGTATAGTAAATAGTAAATTAAAGATAATGAATTTTATTATACGAGACTGTTTTGTTTCAAAATGTTTACAAAGATCGTGCTGTGTTTTTGAATTGGTCATTGTTGTAATTTGGTAAAGGTTATAAATCAACTCGTTTTTCTGTTAGGCCTTTTAATGTTATCTTACTTCATAAAATAAACTATGCCATATCTAGCAGAGTTTCTTATAGTTGGGATTTGATGACCAGCCGTTCTATTCTGTAAAAAACTCACCGTGAATACTTAGGTGAAGTGACCGTGAAGTGACCGTCATTCCACAGGGATTGACACATTGACAGCTCCCCTCAAGCTCACTTCACCTTGTTTTCACGGTGAGATGTTTACAGAATAGACCGGCTGTAGTGCTATTCAGTAAAAATCTCACCGTGATAACTTAGACGAAGTGAGCCGTCAATGGTGTCAATCCCCTAGCATCGGATGGAATGGTAGCTCACATAAAGCTCACTTCACCTAAGTTTTCACGGTGACATTTTTACAGAATAGCACTACTGATTAGTTCTCAGTGATCAAAGCTTCAATTAATACCTAAATAAAATATAATAATATTATTTACCTACACACTGTTTTAGGATATAAATATCTCTGTTTTTTTACCATTTCATAATTTAGGTATTGAAGAGCGGGCACTGGTATATCTTTTACTTAAAAAGAGGTCCCTATGTAAATTGTACAAGTTTCTGCAATAAACATTTTTATTTTTACAGCGGATTTTCGGATTTTTTAAACAAGATGGCGCCGGCATGTCTTTCCTGACGATCTCTGAGAAGAAATTCCGAAATAAATCTCAACAGAATCACAAAACTCACAAATCCCGCATAAAGCTTTTATCTTTTAAGCAAACAATAATTCTACATAATTACATTTTACAGCTGTGGAAGTTTATCGAATTAAAATGATTAGTAAATGTTGAAGGTTTACGTAGTAACTCTCAGTAAATGGATATAACGTGTGAAATCCCATTCATTTTATGAGCAATTTTGCTCTAGGGTTTTGGATACAAGTTACGGTCCGTGATAATTTTCAAACAGGGAAAATAGCTGTTTAAATTAACCCAGTATTAAATGTATACAGTAGAGATATGATACACGTTATTCCTTTAAATATTTCAGCTATGTAACTGTACAATATTAAGGTCAATGCCAAAATATCAGCCAAAATAATAAACTCATGAATTTTCTTTTTATGAACTCGAAATCTTATTATCACTATTATATTCATATCATATCATCACGCCATTTCACTCACTAAAGAACAGACAATGAATACAAAAGATTCATACAAACAAAACCCAAGTGAACTATCATTTCGACCTTAATAAAAATATACGAAGTGGTCCATTTAAGCCGACCTTCCCCTCAAGGGCGGAATGTTCCTATTGTTATGTGGGAGTACTGGGGATTTATGAGATATGCCAACAGCCTGGAAGGGTAGAATGGGGACACTACGGGAGCGAGGATTGATTGCTGACCCGCTTTTGAAAGATTACGAATGTTTTTTGTCACCGAAACATGAATAAATCTCTGCTTTTGTCGGGTTTTGGTGTTCCGTTCCGGATTTGGAGGAATGGAACTTTTGTGAAAACTGTCTGCGATAGCCATGGTCAGACTTTTCTCGAAAACTTTCAAGATAAACAGACTATTGACATAGTTTGGATATCGATTCTAGAGATGTTGTTGATAGAAGAAGTTAATACTATACACGTAGATATTAGAAGGACACAATAGTATAGTGACCTTATTGGTGATGTTTTATCAGAAAGGTCAGGTGCGTAGTGCTCACAAATGGCATGCGTGTATAACCAGATGTCTGATCGTAAACGAAGCTAAAGGAGTTTGTAAGGATCGTAGCAGGTGGCGGTCTATAGTTTCTGTCTACCACCTTGGGAAGAAGGTGTGAGTTTATGTATCTATGTGTACGTGGAACTGGTGGTGGTCTAGGTACTTAATTCGGTACATTCGACGCTGCACGCTGGACGAACGCACACAAACAACATTAATCTATTAACAGGACTAAAACGGGACACTGTCATTAGATAGTGGAAGTCAATTTAAAAACATTGCCCTGCTTTTGGGCTCCGCCGTAGTTAGATTTCCACCGAACAGACAATTTTGAGAGTCAAAGTTTAAGACTTAGATTGGAGGACATTTGTGCCTGTAAGTTTAGAATTGAATTCATGTAAACTGTTCTAAGTAGACTTTAACATAGTTTTAGCAGATATAACGCCAGCACGCGTTGAAACGGGTTTTGTCGACGGAAGAATAGACAAAATGACAGATTGTGATTGTTTATCTGTCATTTTGTATATTCTTCCGTCGACAAAACCCGTTTCTACGGTGGATGCTACACGTGCAAGTCAAACCTAGTCAATAGTTAGACCTGAATACGTAGGTAGTGTTTAAATAACATTTTATAAGTAGAGGGGGTTTTATAGCCACCCGTATATATGTATGTTCTGTGCCTCGGTTCAAACGTGTCTGCGAAGTTTAACGACGGGAGCACGTAATGCGGACTTGATTTGGGATCCAATGGAAAATTCAAGACTCGTAAGAGGCTTTTCGACAACTTTAGTTGTAATAACTTTATAATAGCTTTGTTACTGTAAGGATTACTTCTGCTGTCTGAGTAGAACTTGAGGATTAGATTATACCATCTATATAAAAGCCGAGACGGAGACAGGTAGGTTGTAAAAAGAACTAAGTTTAGTACACAAATTACCAGGGATTGAAAGTGTGTTGCGCAAGTAAGCAGGTATTGATGAGACGTCATATCCAGCTGGTTTCCATGAAGTGATACTAGTTGTATGCGCCATTTTTATTTCTCGATCGTCACCAGTGTAGCTGTTTTCTTCTTAACTTTTCATCATTAAGTACACCTACTTACACACACTTACTGGCAATAAATGAAAACACAGGCATGGAAGTATTTTGAAACCATCAAATACCTAAATCTAAACATCGGATTTACCAAAACATTTTTCTAAAAATCTATGTAGTAAGTCGGCTGATTGGTAAAACCCGCAGTAGGCCCCTACTGCGGGTTTTGCCAATCAGCTGACTGGTTCTAACTAGATATTATGTATTGATATTTTTTTTGTTTGTAGGCTAGGAAAGTTAACAGGAATTTTAGTTTAGTTTTGTATTGACGCTCACACTCTGTATAATACAATAATAAACCTACAGATGTAAACCATTCCACTAAGCAACGCGTACTTTCTCACAATCATGTGCAACTAAAATAAACCGCCTTCACGTTAGTTATGCCACCATTACTCTTCGCTCATAAACTACTATAATGTATGCCGGACGACGAAATCGTCGGTCGAGGCTAAACTGTGGTGTCAGATCTTGGCTCTTGAACACTGTTTTATGGCGGTGTTAATGGCTTTTGCAAGTTTACTATTGTTCTCTTGCTGCTTGAAGATGCTGGAAAGGGACGACGGGAGACGTGATTGCTTTATTTCAATAATGAGATGATGAAATTGATTATGAATATTTTGGTACTAAATTAAACAAGCACGATTAATACTGTTCTTTTCGAGTTGATGGCAAAAATAATATAATAATAAAATTCCTATATTGTATGTTTATAAATGAATTAGTGAATTGTTTTTTTTCTCTTCTACTGTTACTCACGTTGTCTACATCTCTTTGTATGTCCTTTCCTATCGCAGGTATGCTGGAAGAGATTTCTTTAGAAATAAGCATTGCCTTTGTACGTATTTTTCTGTTCCTTTCTTCTTGTCTGTTTATATGTGTGTACATAAATGGTTAAATAAATAAATAAATAAAAATATTTAAATAAAAAATATGGCGCACGCAGCATACGGTGATGTTTGACCGGGTTTGATGAGGCCCAGTACGTGACCAAGCCAGTCGCGGCATAAGTGGCGTTTCTCAAACGTGCAGGTGTATGGAGACTTTAGAAAGGACATGGTTTGGTCAGGAGCACCATATTCGTCGTACTGGGTGTCGTTTTGCTAAATTGTGCCTGCAAAGGCCTACTTGGTTCCGCAGCCCAATGATTGATATCCACATAGGCTACTGCAGGTCACGTGCAGGCGGCAGGTGCTCCTGAGGTTGGCCGAATAGAGTTGTGTTCTATTCTCACGATGAATGATAAAAGATTCTGATGAAGTTGATGATGATGTTCATCATAATTTTAATCTTAGATTTAGATTTATTAGATTAGGCTTACTCGTAAGCTTAGAAATACTTGATAAACACTAAAAGTTAATTTAGCATGTAACTTAACTATAAAAGTAAAGAATCATAACCGGACTATAAAAAACAAAATGATGATGGTTTAGAATAATTTGGCTTCATTTATTTCACAAAAAAAACGCATTTGTCTAAAAGCAGCGGAGATACGCCTTAAAAGTAAGAGCCAACGTTTTCCAAACGATATATTTTTCACTGAAAACTCACTTATCAGGCCTAATGTCCTAATTTAAAATATTTTCGCCTCCCAAGCGTTCCTAATGGATTAAAAAGGTAAAACTCTTCAAAATTCCGTTGGCAAGTGGAATTCCGCACAATTTTGTCGTCCGTCTCTCCTTTATTATTGTTCATTTCATCAAATATCTTCCTGCCTACCCCCGTTTATTACCTCAGAGAGTTTTCATTTAGACTGATTTTTTTCTTACTTCCCGAGCTTTGCGGGATTTTTGTATTAAGTTTGAGATTTGCATGTTGAGGAGCCAAATTGGGAACACACATGTGTTTTTATCTCTCATTGGGTTTTAACTTTTCAATCCTTTACTACATGGTTTATTTAATTTAAAAAGCAAGGTACTTTGAAAGGTTCATAAATTATTTTTCTAAAGTAGATTTTTTTTAAACCACGTCTAACATTTGATTTAAAAATAATTTTAATGAACAAGTCATTAATGTGTACGTAATATGGTTTCCAGCAAAGCTTTCGCACTAACGAGGTTTCAAAGAGTACTTTGCAATCATTCTGATTAATTTTCCGTAATCCTAAAGCCCTATATTCCATGTACTAAGTGGGTAATTCGTTGAAGGAATAAAAGCATTAGTAAAAATATTTCCACCAATAATTATTATCTTTAGTAAGAACAATTCTCAATACAAAGCTTAACTAACCTACTTCTCTCCGAAAATATCCCAAGTACGGTATATAACTTAGATGCTTCACGATTCGATACATCAGCTACATAATTGGTAACAGCCCTTACTTAATTAACTTGTTACAATTAATTGTTATATTAATACGCTTGTTAGAAATCTATTAACGTTTGTACCTACAGCTAATGTATATAATATATTATTGTTACTTAATAAGATTTAGAATGTTACATTGTTTATTCGCTGTAGAACAAGTCGTCATTGCAAATTAAACATTAGCTTACAGTGATTCAGATATATTGTAATAATATCTAATTAATAATCCTAACTGTATGAATGCGAAAGTGATTGTTTGTTTATTATTTTGTTTGTTACGCTTTCACGCTGAAACGGCTGAACAGATTTGGATGAAATTTGGCATTAGTGTAGACTATGACCTGTATTACGATAAAGAATTTATCCCAATATTCCCACGGGATCGAGACTTATACGGGTCAAACCGTGGGGCGCAGCTAGTTTTATAAATATTATAAACACCATCGGATATACAATCTCTTCTAGGAATTTCGTACCCCTTTGTCAAAATATTGGCTATTCAAGTTGAGATTTATTTATACGTATTTTCTTGTATTTGTAAAGGCCTTTTTTCTTTCTTATTTACTTCCGTCCTAGAATCTTTTATTTCCATTGACCTGGTTACTGGAGTGAATAGAGCTTGAATTCGAATCTATTTAATTCTGGACTTCGACCATCGAATTCAATTTGTTGATGAACAACTCGAGGAACGGAATTATTTCCCGATGAGATATTTTCCACGCCGCGGAGTGTTATCACAGGGTTGGGTTTAAAAGTATTACGGGTTTCAAGTTAATGGTGTTCGTGTAGGTACACGATGAAATGGATAAAAATGATTATATGAATTTCTAAAGTAAAAATACATACATTATATCACGCCTGTATTCTCCAAAGGGACTTAGACTCTTTAGATTTTCAACCCTTCAATATTATCATTGCAGAAAAAATATACTGAAAAAGTTAAAACGTACTTCGAAAAAAAAAGCTTCGTCTTTATTTATTTAAATATGTACCTACTGAAAAAATTGTCTTTCATCAATATTCTTCATACAAGAAAATATGAAAGGTGGACTTAGCTAAGAAAACAACATCGTACATAAAAGGTCCTGTTTACTAAATGTTTATTCGGAAAGGGTCCAATAAATAAGAACTGTTTCATGTTACAGAAAAGATGATAGTCATTATAAATATATAAAGTTGGACAAACAGAAGTCTTTCACGCTATGAAAGGCTTATGATGAGACAGGCTAAGGCACTTGTCCCACTGCCGGCGATTAACGAGAAGCGGGTAGAGCTAGTAACTAAAAACGAGTTGGCGAGCAACGAGCAGCGAGTGCGCGACGAGCGATTACTCGCCGGTATGCGTATGTACCAAGCGCGAGTCTCTCAGAGAATATTCTACCCGCCAAGCGAGCGTCGCTGAGCGAGAACTCTCTTTGATAGCCTTTGTCGCTGCGACAAAAAAACTAGCACTCGCAAACGTGTGAACAGTCGGCGATGAACTATTAATTTCGGTATTTCTGTCACTTATACGGTACCTACAATCTTTTGAGTGTGTCACCTGACTTAGAAAAGTGTAACATTGTTTCTTGAACGAGAAAACCGATTTATAGGTAGACGCTTCCTCGTTGGCGGTGGGATAGATGCCTCAGCGAGGGTAGGTATGTCAATATCGATTCCTTTATACTTTTGTTTGTTTATTCCATGTTCATTTAGGCAAATATTCAAACTTACATACATACGCCTTTTTCCCATAGGGCTGTAGGCAGAAACTACAGAATGCCACCTGCTACGATCCTTACAAACTCCTTTTGGCTCGTTAATGCTCATACATCTGGTCATACACGGACGCCGGATGCGAGTACTACTCACCTGACCTTTCTGAAGAACATCCCCAATAAGGTCATTATGTCGTCCTAGGGCGTCCCCTCCCGGCGTTTCCACTCGCACTTGCCTTGCCAAATTTATAACTTGAAAATCGAGTTTTAACACACGATGAGGCCGTCACCCAAAATGCATAAGTCTTTAGTAATACATACCTAAATGTGGCTTTCTTTATGTAATTTAAAAAAAAAAACAATCGGCGTACATATTATTTAGTAACCTATTCTGCTTAACTATTCCTAAAAAGTCATAAAAAACCCTGTAAAGAATGTGTGTTTCTCTGGTTACAGCGCTCGGCGTGGCAACACGTCGTGTTCGGGTTCGCAACAAGTCAATCGTCATCCTGAGCCTCGTTAAACACCTGTCGATTTCTTACAGATTTTCTGCTCTTGACCTCATCTTGCCTGATGGAAAGCGATCGATGAGATCTACGATGGAACGAGTGTACCCAGAAGATAGATAGTACAGCGATTTAATCGTTTTCAATAGTACCTTGGTGAAGATAATCTTACAACATCACCAAGAGAATAAAATGATATTCTATCCATACCATGTTTGCCAACCCATAAACATTTTCGACTATCCCTTGAGATTTGTATTCTCTATGAATCGAAACCATACGCAAAACTTTTCCTCTAATATTTTATTGTCAATCTGATCTTCCGTTTCTCAAAGAAATCGTCGGATCCATCCATTATCGAGGTCACTGTCCTTCCAACCCTTTCGATAAGGAAATCCCGATAACAACTCTTGGAACGAATAAACATAGAGATTTATCAAAGTGTAAAGGGGTATTTTAGAAACAAATATTTGTTTTTTTTTTTCATTAATCCTCCATCTATATATATAAAATGATAAACTGACTGACTGACTGGGTGATATATCAACACACAGCCCAAACCGCTGGTCCTAGAGACATGAAACTTGGAGGGTGTGTTCCTTCTGAAGAGCAAGTATCCACTAAGAAAGGATTTTTGGAAATTCCACCCCTAAAGGGGTAAAATAGGGGATGGAAGTTTATATGAAAGTCCGCGAGTTTTGAAGATAGGATGTTCAAATTTTGGGTTTAGGCTAACGATTGAAAATTAATGTATACGTGTCTCAGCGTTTTTGATAATTCCACCCTCGAAGGGTTAAAAAGGGGAATGAAGTTGAAAAGTCCTTAATTTTCGAAGAAAAATCACTAAGTGTACTATCTATACTTATGGTTGGAAGCTAACGCACCGGTGTTGTTAGAATTTCAACCCTTAAGGGGGTGAAAAGGGGGATGAAATTTTGTTTATTTTTAAGTTAAAATTACTAATCTTTCGGCATCAAACAACAAATCCTAATCTATAGTATCTATATCGATTCTCCCGGAGAAGGAGATGGGGGTGTTCTCCGGGGGAGGGTCCCGTGGCTAAATAATAACAGCCGCACAGGTCGATCGATCAGGTTTAGCTACACTCCCGAAAGTCTGACAACCATTCTTACCAAGGGGTATCGTATTACCCAGTAACTGCGTTGTGGAGGTCAGATAGGCAGTCGCTCCATGTAAAATATTGTAAAGTTAGAAACAGTAGGTACACGTGTATTTATATTATTTTTACTTGAATACAATATTTAGCGAATAAACAACTTCAATACAAAACTTCATCGCCCTTTTCAGACCCTTGTGGGTTGAAATTAAAAAAAAAACAACGATTTACGTTGTGTTAGTATCCAACCATAAGCCTAGATAGTAAATTTTGTGATTTTTCTTCGAAAATTAAATACTTTTCAACTGCATCCCCCATTTTAACCCTTCGGGGGTGGAATTACCAAAAAAGTTGAGACGTATAAATTCATTTTCAATCGTCATCCTAAACACAAAATTTGTACGGAACGCAAAACGGACTTTCATATAAACTTCCATCCACTATTACCATACTCTATTATATTATGACGTTACCCCTTTAGGGGTAGAATTCCCAAAAATCCTTTCTTAGTGGATACTTACTCTTCACAAAGAACACACCCTCCGAGTTTCATGTATCTAAGTCCAGCGGTTTGGGCTGTGTGTTAACATATCACCCAGTCTGTCAGTCAGTCAGTCAGTTTACCATTTTATATATAAGTAGATTTATCCTGATGTTAAAAATATTAAAGATAAAGATGGAGTAGTTATGCGACAGAGCCATTTTGACTCCAAAAAACGAATAAATGCATTCGAAGGTGAAGAAATGATTAATAATTCTGTTGACACCATGGTCGATATGGACGAGTCGGTTAATTATCCTGTAGAATGTTTGAACTCTCTTAATCCGCCGGGTCTTCTTTGTCACAGGCTTATGTTGCGTGTAGGTCCTCCTGTCATATTGCTTCGAAATATACGGCCTCCAAAATTGTGCAATGGAACTAGACTCCAAGTAACAGGTCTCCGCCACAATGTTATTGAGGCCAAAATACTAACTAGATCTGCCAGAGGAGAAACAATCTTCGTGCCACGTATACCATTGATACCAAATGATCTTCCGTTTGAGTTTAAAAGATTGCAGTTCTCAATCGAGGTTTGTTTCGCAATGACTATTAATAAGTCGCTGCGGGGACAAACTCTGAAAGCTGGAGTTGATTTGCGGCAAGACTGTTTCTCCCACGGCCAATTTTATGTGGCTTGCTCCCGTGTTAGCTCTCTCCAACTAGCCTGGTTGTTTTAGTGCCCGCTTCCGAATCAGTGAAAATGATTGTATATAGAGAAATACTGTGAAGAATTTAGGTAGATACCGGTCTTTTACAGTAGGTATTTCTTTACAGTATTCCTCAAGTATCATACGTAATGGAGGACAATTAGCCATGAACAAAGCTCTATATTGTTTTTGTTATAATAATTCATAATTATCTAGAAAAAAAAAAAAAAAAAACTACGCAGACGAAGTAACATAAAATAGTAACGAAGTCAAACCTTACATTGAATATTCGAGTCCAATGCCGCAAATATAGTTTTTAGAATTTTGGTCTATTTGTTTGTTATGTTCCGGTTTGCACAAAAACAAATGCACTGATTTGAATTCTATTTATCACACAGATAGTTTGTAACCTGGATTAACCTATAGGTTATTTTTTAATCCCGGTAGTATGTTCACGTCGGATATTTTTCGACATCCACGCGGGCGAAGCCGCGGGCAAAAGCTAGTTTCATATAAAATTAAGCCTCGTACAGCCTGGCGCAACGCGGCTCTAACAATACACCCGATGTCACGTCACATCATCGCGGCGCGCCAGTCTGCTCGAGGCTTTAAAAGGATCCCTAACTTTCCATCATATTGCTTTGATTTATAAACTTGGTAATTGGCCCGAATGCTTATCTGAATAAATGTCTATGTATGTAATGTATCTGAATAAGGTCGTAATTATTCATTTTCAAAAATAACACGTTAAAGATAAGCCTTTGATTTAAAAAAAAAATAGGGGTATGTCGAAAATGTATGCGGACGACGTCATATAAAACCAACCCAACAAAAGAATACCGACAAATTATAAAAATCTGCTAAACTAAAAATAATCAAATACTGAAACGCCGATGATCACCGTAATATTAAACGAATCACTATATCAGCAAACAATAACACCGATACGATTATTAAACACCATTTGAACCATAAAAACGTCAAATAACGGTACGCCACAGAATACTAAAGAAAGGTGGCTCCATACAACGAGCGAAAACAGGCACACGCCACACACATAGACGCGTACGTACGGCGATCTTGGTGAATGCTAGTCGCGAGGGTTTTTATTAACAAAACTTATAAAATATACCTATTGATTACTGTTCATTACTACTAAAGTAGTAAAATACTGTTTTTGATAACCTTCCTATAATCTTTAGCATATAACCTTTTATTGAATAATCCAAATTGAGCGTCACTGTATGTGGTGAGGCCATTATTGTTTAAAGTTTCGTTTTGTAACATAAACAAACGTCGCGAAACTATAATATTCACCACCGTATTTATAAAAGTTGCTTAAAGTTATTTAAAGATTTGTGCCAGCTTAACCATACGTTTTTTGACGTTAAAAGACCTTTTAACTATAAGCAACGTTTAAAAATTAGGGGTAAGTGTTTAAGTTTCGCAAAAGCGTTAAATTGGCCCTCATAAAAAAAACAGTTACTGTTAATTTTCAATTGTTTAATTTTTTTAAGTTTGCACTCATAGCTTGCACTAGCTGTACGTGAAGCGTGTTTATGTGTGCGTGCGTTTTCACTCATTGTCAGGAGCCGACCTTCTGTAATATTATTATTCTGTGTTAACGTTGTGGTAGCGTGCGATGCAAATGTACCCAGTCACGCATATAAAGATGGTATTTCATCCACTTTTACGCCGCAGCAAATTAGATTCGTGATTAATTTTAGGATAATGTTTGTGTGTGCGCTGTGAACAATAATAAGGTGTATTAATATAATTGGAATAGGATTATGGAAATTGTAGTCGATTATTCGTTTATTGTCATATAAATATTCATGACGTTTTAAAAGCTTCTCAATGTGTTACTCAGGTTACATAAAATGTATATCATGTTTATTCGATTTTCTTAGAAAGATGCTATTGAGTTTCATGTAAGCCTCATTTACAGCAACCCTCTCTATTTGTTATTCTTATTAGCATATTCTATGTAATTTATCTATCTATTATCTTTCATCAGTGCTGCTGGCTTTTTTTGCCATGTTACATACGTATCTTGAGATGACGAACTCAAATTCTAAGGGTTTTTGAAAATATTAAATACAGCAGTAAAAAAAACTCGAGATAATTTTCAAAGATAAAAATAAAACCTATAATTACCGAAGGGTTATGAAAAGAAAATATCGATACGTGGGAAGCCAAGCATTCTGATAGCAGGTGCCTAATATCTCACGCAAACTATAAAGCAGCAGCTCCACAGTCAGCGCATTGCTAAGCTACCCATGTGTAGTTAGTTTCGCATTTCATGAACATGTTGACGGGGTCATCCACTGCGACCCACGGCTAAGCTACAGACTGCTACTGGTCTATTCTGTAAAAATATCACCGTGAAAACTTAGGTGACGTTAGGCACACTCCCCTGCCAATTGTCTTACTTCATACTTTAACCCTTTTATTTGTTTTCTTTTTGTCTGCTATTATGTTATATTGTGTGTCTTTTCTTCTTCTTCTTTGTTGGTGCACTCTTGACAGAGCGGTCGTGGTCATCACGCTGCAGTGAGGTGTCTTTTAGTATGTGTTAAATAAACGTACTTTCGTTCTTTTCTTTCTTTTCTTTCTTTTCTTTCTTTTCTTTCTTTTCTTTCTTTTCTTTCTTTCTTTTCTTTCTTTTTTTCTTTCTTTCTGTCTTTATGTGCGCTTTTATTCCACCAGATGCTAGGGATTGCCACTATTGACAGCTCAATTCACCTCAGTTTTCACGGTGAGATTATTATAGAATTCGGCTGATACGTGGCTGGCAAACAGATGAAACACGCAGCTAAAGTTGCAAACCTCTCCATGCACATCCTACGTAGCAGTGGACGGTTAACTTAAAAATCACGTGAAGGATTTATTACGTGTAGCAGTCTTTTATTATGTATAGACACTTAACAGATCGTTATTGCAACATGCAACTGTTATAGTGCATTGGAACGACAGGAACTATGCATGCAGATACCTCATTTGGACCTAGTATGCAGTGGGCACACGTCACTAATAGCTGCAACGATTATTTCTATGACTTTGATAAGTGGTCAAGGTTTTAATGGGTTGTTTTCTTAGGTTCGACACCTAAGAAAATTCTAAGGCTTCGAGTCTAACCGGATTCAGCTGAATACCAATATTTTACGTGGAGCAACTGCCTATCTGACCTCCACTACACAGTAACTGGGTAATACGATACCCCTTAGTAAGACTGGTTGTCAGACGGCATTCTTTCTTTCTTTCATCTGACGACCCGTAACGACTGTCAAAGATCCACGAATGACAGCCGGGACAAACGGCTTAACGTGTTTTACGAGGCACGAAGGAGTCTCGATATAAAGCTTAGTGCGGATTTGACCAAACAGGAATCAATTTTATCCGCGGAATGAGCCTTCTCTTCTGAATAAATTTGGAATTTTTGACAGTTTCTCCATACAAAAACTGTCAGAAGTAAATCTTATTCCGTGGATAAAATGTATTCCTGTTTGGTCGAATCCACCCTTAATCGACCCGTGTGGATGTTATTACTTAGGCGCGATCTCCTCCTCACAGCAACTCTACTTACTACAACATAAAAAGTGTATGGTAGTAGTTCCTCAGAGACGTACTCCTTCACTAAGACTGGTACTACTTCTACTTATTCAAAGGAGGTCGTCACAAACATTTGGCACAAAGAACAGTGACTTCCAGAAACCTATATCTCTCTGCTAGTTGGTTTGTTCGAGACACAGATCAATCGCTTTCAGTGGCATCTGGCAAACTTAATGGTGGCATTCATCATTTACAAGGAAACACTAATAGTCTGAGTTTGAAACTCGAACTTCGCTAGTTGAAGTATTGACGTGACCTTATTCGTTTAAGCTCAGTCGAATGGATAACAGAACCATATTAGCAGAGATGAGCAAATTGTGCAAATATCTGTTCGTAATTAAAAAACTGGCTAGTGCGACTCTCGCAATCAGGGTTCAGTACCAACGAATCTTTTGTAGTTTACATTATTTTTATTGGTCTCTTCATAGAGGCTTTCATTGTTATCATTGACATCCTTGTTCCAACGACTGCTGAGTATAGGCCTCCTCCCTTTTGTGTCATGCCTCCCTGGTCTGTGATAGATATTAATACGCATTCTCAGAAAACATCAAAACATCAACTGGCTAAAAACATACAGCTCCGCGACAGATGGCGTAGGCTAAGTAATAGGATCCCAGTGGCACCTGGGTACGGAACCCTAAAACTGGAACGTTTAAGTAAACAACATCACTTTGTGTGCCATTAGAAAATTAATCTCTCAACGTTAATTCAGTTTGCATACTGAAAGAAAAATAAATAACAGCTAACATTTTTCACCTGTAACATAACATTACATCACGCCTTGTTTCCTCAAAGGGGTGGGTAGAAGTGTATCTATAGTACACCCTCATTGCGCCTGTTATTTGTTTAAGCCCTATGTAATAGGGAGCCAGCCTATCACCATCAATCAGGCACAAATCCAGAATCCGGGCTGCTACTGATAAATTCCAGACAGAAAAACCCAATAACACTTTGCCCGACCTGGAAATGGAACCCAAGACTTCATGCTCAGCAGTAGCGCTTGTGACCAAGGAGGTAGTCAAAGTCGAGTTTTTCTCTACAATTAGTGACACAAATGCAGTTAGTTTTAGAGTTCCTGAATAAAACATCAGACTGATTGAATTCAATAAAAGTCTTTTATCTGAAAAACGACGGAGCGTTCTAATTTTACTAATTAAATTAGTTAGATCCATTTAAAATCTACAAAGTTGAATTTTTGATACGGAAATGAAAAAAAAAATACCGAGAATCGGCTTTTGTGATTTTTTGCTTTTTACTATAGAAAGTTTATTTTTTACGAATTTAGAAATAGAATTTAGAACATATTTTTTTCCATTGTTATGAGCAGTTAAAATCAGTATGGGTTTGTGCCCAATTAGTTTCAAACTCTAACAGAACTCCAACCATTAACTGATCACTGAGAATAAAATCCACACTTTTAATATAAATGCGAAAATTACTCCATCTGTCTGTCCGTTAGCTTTTCATGCCTGAACCACTGAACCAATCGCTATGATTTTTGAATTAGCTACTTTTCCTGCATTGTAGGCGAAGTCGTAGGCAACAACTAGTAGACTAGGTAAAGATATAACTAACAATTTTTGAATAGGTTTATAAAAAACTTGCAATTTAGAAGATGCACTCACTACCTACTTCAGCAAAATTTTCGGCGTCCTGTCATTTCATGAGATTTTTGTATTTTTGATCACCAATTTAATTTTTCGGAAGTCTTTGGTCTTGAATTTTCGTTTTTTGCCACCGACTTCCGAAATTAAAGTTACTTTCCACGTTGTAGTGTTTTTGTTTTGAAGCAGGTTTTTGTAAATAGATTTTATTTGAGTTGAGGTACCTAACACACAAAAATACGTATTATTGAAGCTAACTCAAAAACTGCCCATGCAAAGAAAATAAAATGTATATGGGCTCACCGCGCAAGCTTCCTCTACCGAATGAAAACAGAATTTTCGAAATCCGTCCACAATTGACGAAAATATGACGACGATGGACACACATTAGCGTGCACAGATAACACTAAGCCGGCGCGGGCGACGCGCGAGTCACAGACTAAGTAGGTAGGTGGTAAGTACTGCGCACGAGCCCATTGAACGGAATGTTGCCTTTTTATATTATATTTTATATTATATTTTGTTTATTTGATTACTGTGTTTATACAGGGTTATTGGTAAAACACCAACAACCTCTTAAGGGGTCATTATACTCATCATTAAGAACAACTTTTACTATGGGACCAAACCTGAAATCGCGAAAACAAAATCAGCTGTTCCCAACATTTTTACTAGTTTATGCGAACATAAATGTATGGGCAGCAGATTTTTTTTTTGCGATATCAGCTTTGTTCCCATAGTGAAAGTTGTTCATAATGATGAGTATAATGACCCCTTAAGAGGTTGTTGGTGTTTTACCAATAACCCTGTATATCTATTTTAGTTTTTTACTATTCACAACACGATGCACACACTCATGTATACCACAACACTTAATTTAATTTTGTATGAGCTTTTTGTTTTAATATTTTGTAAAGTACCTCTAATTTATTAAAGCGGACACACACTTTCCTGTGTTTTTAATTCTAGCGTATGGCACTCGTGGGTTGCAGCTGAAAATCAGCGTCAGGTGGTACACTTTGTGTTGTCATCTGACATTATGCTGAGCTGAGGCCCTTTTGGCATTATAATCACTATTTTCTGTTTTAGTTTTAAGGTATATTTTGCCAATAAACGCATTTTTCTTTCTTTCTTTCTTTCTTTACATTAAAAAAAACATACATACGCTAAGAACATAGAACCTCCTCCTTTTTTGAAGTCGCTTAAAAGAACATCAGTACTGTCTGTAAATTATTTGACCCAAATGGAAATTATAACCGTGATCACTTTGTGACTATACCCCATTCACAATAAGTTTAGACATTTAAACAAAACGTTTTACAGTCCGTTCAACCGATTTTCACTTCTATTCCGTAGTCATAAGGATGGCATTGAAAGCAAAAACGTGATTATAATACCAACTGCTTACTGTAGCTGCCATTTGTCATGAAGCTTTCACGCAATAGAAGCCAAAATCGGTTGAACGGACAGTAAAAAAGGTTGGTTTAAATGTCTAATCTTATTGTGAATGGGGTATAGTTTAGAAATGTATTATAAAATCATAATTTAGTTTAAACGTGATTTTTCCCAAAGAATCTAAATATTAAATGAAAAATGTATGAATGATTATTATCATGCGAAACATTAATTTGTAAAGAGAAAAAAGCATTTGCTTAATAAATGTTTGTGAAAAGAATGTTTATAAAATACAACATTTGCGGAATAAGTTGTTTGTAAAATAAATGTTATAAAAACGTTGGTTGTAAACTGATAAATTGTCAACGGTGTTTAGGTAAAACATTAGAGAATCAAATTTTTTTACCTGACAAAAAAACCGCATTAATTTAATCTCATAATGTATGAACTCGCTAATTAACAAACCCCTTTATTAGCATTTTGTGGGGAAAAGACGGGATTGGGTGGGATTTATTGTAAAAGCGACCGTACAAAATTTTATAAGTGAATCGTTCAACCCGGTTTGATAAATGAGATATTGAGTGGGTCATATCAATCATATGGGGACGGTCGGGTAGATTCGAAAACAATTTTGCATGTAATCCTATTTGACCCTGTTCTAATAAGGCAGATGTAAATTTTAATTGAATATTTTAGCACAAAGTTGTATTTATTAGAGGATTTTTAGATAAGCTATTGGAAAACGATTACAATGGCGTAAAAAAATTAGTACCTACCTCGCGTTGAGGCATATCTGGATTAAGTTGGTTTATGGATGGTAAATTTGTTAGTTGTGAAACTGGTCTTAAAGCAAAACCAATACCTACATTGTGATACCTAAAACAAAATTAGTCTGAAAAATATGAAACGGAAATACAATCGAATTTACCGTCACGTTCATCACATCTTAATAAAGATGAAACACTCACATGAGAAACTCATATCTCCAAAATGAATATTAAAATAAATATTGATGAAATGTTACATTGAACATTTCATATCAATAACGCGTTACTTGATAAGCATTACATTATGAAATCATCTAAGTCATTACATAGGTAAATGATCAGATATTTATTTTACCAATAAAAACATTGAAATTGCTCTGATTCCGGGTTATTATCAAGTACTCATTGTTCGTAATCACACTGGGTAAATGAATTAATAACTGGTAAAAATTTAAAAACAGACTCCTGTGAGTGATATTTGGGCTTCAAAAATTGTATTCTTTTACAAAGTCGGATTCTATGGCTAGTTTCATATTTGTATATTTAGATGTTTTTCTTTTTAACCCTAAGTTGTGACAATCAATAGTGTACTCACGTAAAAGTTCTGCTGACTTAATTCGTGGTGTATTTCTTTGCCACTTAGTTTTGTAATTGCCTTCAGAAATATTCTCATTTGCTTGCCTAATACATTGTTAAAGAAAAACAGCACTAATTGCAGCTAGCTGCACCCCGGTGGGTACTTCATTAATAGCTAACTTGTTTCAACTAAAGCGGGATAAAAACCTGTTATTATCTGTAATCAACACTCCACGGTTTTTATTTCATTCTCTAATTAGCAGAGATTTTGTTCTCGTTTTTACTGTATTATAATTGTCTTGTGCATTCAGTACTCTTTAAACTTATTGTTAGTCTGCTTACTTGCTTAATATTTACTGTTCGCCGTCTACAAAAGAATCAGCAGTAAAATATGAAAATATCACAGATAATGCTCCAAAAAGCAAATCTTTATGAAACAGCAACGTTGCTTTAACTATTCAACCAAATCTCAAGTCAAATACTGCATTCAACAGAGGAAAGTCTTTTCATACAATCTTGAGTTACAATAAAACTTTTTAAAAGACCATTCGTTGTCTGTGGCGAGTTGAAAGCCTTTTCAGAAAATACTTGTCCATGAATACTGCTGTCTTTCTTCACTAAGCCTTTGACTTTAAAACATACAATTTTTTTATTTCCTTTCGTGCCATCTTTGTGAATTTTCTTTTAATTATCTGCGACTTAAACTTATTCTTAAGCTGTTGTTGATTGTGTACGCCTTAATAAAGGCTTTTCAGAACTTTATCAGGAAATCGTCATGTGCATCATGCCATTTTAAACATAGTAGCCATGGATGTTTCTTGCCGGCTCTTTTCCATAGGAAACGACTAATTAAAACCCGTATACCTAGCTTCTGACGTTTCATATGTAAGTAATGTATCTAATTACACACTCACCCATCTATTAGTTGAGTAACAGTTATTTATCATCACCCCCTTGAATATAATACGTAACATAACATAACATCACGCCTTGTGTCCCTAAAGGGTTAGGCAGAGGTGTACCCATAGTAGGTATACCCACATTTCGCCAGTTGTGTTTAAGTCCCATGTAATAGGGGGCGAGTCTATTGCCATCAACCGAGCACAAATCCAGACTTCGGGCTGATACTGGCAAATTGCTAATGGAATATACTCTTTGCTAAGAATAGCAGTAGTAAAATAAACTTCAAAATGCCAAAAAAAAATTCTTAAGACAGGCTGCAGTGGCACCGCATAAACACATATTTCCCGGTGTTGTGCATTTTCATAAGCAAAATGAAAAACTATGGATTGTAACAGCCTCCCTTTCATTCAAAGAAGAAGGCTTACAGAGGCTTGCAGTTAATTAGCATTACAAGCGACTGCCATGATATCTAGGCCACTCGTGCTATCTTTGCAATATAGGGCAAGCTCTTCAAGTGGAATAAGAACGAGTTTGTTATTGTTACTCGTCATAGTTTCATGACGAGAGTTGAGATTTTATTCTGTATTAGGCGCACCTAAGAACACACGTATCCGCAACCGCTCACTCTTACACTACACACACCTTTACACTACATTCACTTCTCCACACAACAAGGTTATATTTTGTATGGTTTTATCACCAGATGTAAATATATACCCAGTAGCGTAGCTAGTTTTACAGGGTATCTTCCTGTATCAAAATTAGTTGGGGGCCCTTGTCTTCGCTGCATCGGGTATCGCCACCCGATGCGGCGACGCTCAAAAGGAAGGTGTTGATTTTTTAAACGATTTAAATAAGATAGTATCCTGACTCGGGAGATTGAGCTGCCATTGTGACCTTACCAAGAGAATGCGAGGGCGAACCAAGCAAGCTAGTAAAATGGAGCATCCTGAGTCGCTGATACATTAAATTTTCATTGAAGAGTGATTGAGTACTAAACATAAAAGGTTTAATTATCTATTATCGAATAGAGTTAATAACCAACACATAGAATATCGAATGCTCTCCTTATTTGCATAAAAGTGGCCTTTTCTCTATTTTAAGACAGTTGCAGGTCAGAAAGCTACATGGAGCACATGTAACAGAAAGTACTTAGGTAATAGAAAACTGACAATGTGTCAATCCCATCAAAAACATAACATTTAAAAAATTTAAGGCTCGCAAAATGTAAATAAGTAAAGTGTAATGTTAAATGTAAAACCAAGTCAGTTAATTTATTCTCTATAATTTCTTAGACTTGTTATTGTATGCTAAATTCAATTTAAATTAATGATATTGACTTGAAATTAATTAATAACTATTCATATGTGCACGCATTCATATAGCATATGGCAAACATGTCTGAACCTGTATTTTTTTCTTTATGTTATCCTGAATGCATGATTTTATTCTTGTATGTGTACACGTTTGCGCAAATAAATATAATATCTTATCTTGTAGTTAATGAGATGTAGATGTATGCAGATTGCTGTATAGATATTGAGAACCTTAAGTAAACAACAGAAAAGTATAAGTACCGTCTTTTATAGCGGATAGTGTGGTTTTCATTTCCGCACAAGAATCAATATTTACTTTGGCTCTGGATTCTGAGTGTTATATTGTGATACAATGGATGAAAACAATCTTGCTTAAACATGAACATAAGAGATAATAACAGCTAATTCAAAATTGTTTTAATACTGACCAAGATTATTAATGCTTTAAGGATTTGCTTGTCTTCTAAGGCCTGATTTTACCCAAAGCCATTTTTTGCCAGCAATTTGAATTTGTGACAGTTTATCCTTAGCAAAACTGTCAAACGTCAATTTTATTCCACGGATAAAATATATATGACGTTGAATAAATAATGATAATAATATACTTTTTGAGGGTTCCGTCCCAAACGGAACCCTATAAAATCTAAACCTTCGCTGTCCGTGCGCCTGTCTGTCAGCGGGCCGTGAACCGAAATAGGTAGACAGTTGAAATTTTCACAGATTGTGTATTTCTTTATCCGCTATAACTAAAAATAAAATAAAGTAAAACATTCAAAGGAAATAAGAAACGTGTTTTGTACCAAAACTATTAAAAAAAAATCTTTTGCGACTTCGACTCGCACTTGGCCCGTGTTTGATGTGTAACATCTTTCCTTTCGCTTTCGTGCAATCTGTGCGAGTAATTTCATGAAAAAGGACGGAAGTGTGTAACTGGAAGCCGGGGAACCGCGCGCTATTTGATTCGTGTATTCCCGTTGTCCCCGTTATTTTGTCCCCGTCACGGGGACAACGGGACGTCATAAAATTTCCTTACCGTTGTCCCCCTTACGTACTTACGAGCAACGGGGACAACGGACAGTTAAGATTTCACGTATCGTTGTCCACTTTATTTATTTTTTCTTTTTTAAACCTACACAATTTAGCGCGACAAGCCTAAAAAAATAACCAAACCCCTAAACCAACCAATAGCCTAAACTAAAATGAAAATGTTTTGTATAGATTTTAATTTAAAATATCGAAACAACGTTACGTTGTTTACACACAAAACTATGTTGCATATGAATGCTTACAAAAAAATATCACAATAATTTAGCAAGTAAGTTAGCTTATTTCTCTGCTTCATTGTTTAATGCATGTGGTGTTTACCTTTAAGTAACTGATGCACTGTTATTTTACTTTAAGAAATGTATTATGTCTTTGTATCAGTGTAATCAATTGTTGGTGAAACTAATAAAAAAATAAAATAAAAACAAATATATCACAGAATCAAAATGGTATAAAAAACAATTTAGATGATCAAAACAAAAATAGTATTTAACTAAGAGTAACATTACCTAAAAAGTTACAATTTGGAAAAATATCACATTAATATTTTTATATAGCATGCAGTACAATATTATATATTATAGATAATAAAAAAAACAAAAATAGGATTGAACTTAAAATTTAAACATCATTAAATAAACAAAAATTTGCTACAAAACAGAACTTGAATATTACCCATACTTCTTAAAAATATCAAAATTATCTATTATGTTTAAACATAATTTAAAAAACCATTTAAAATTAAATTTACTACCAACTGAACTTGAATGTTGATGTTTGTTGTTTGTCTTGCTGTTTATGTTGATGCTGATCTTGTTGTACTTATTAATAATATCATAAATTATCTATTAAGATTACAGAATTGGCAATAAGCAACGTATATTATGTAAATATAAATCTACGAAAAATACTAGCGGAGTTTTTCAAGAAAATGTCCTGGTAGTTATTTCCGATTTCATAAGTTGCATTTGGCACTCTTTTATAAATTCGTCTATCCCGATTGAATTATGCGTGCGGGGTCTTGGTGATTTCTTGGTTTTAACGCCGAATAAATTGGCGTCTTGATTTAAATATGGTGGGTTTTTTTCCAACTGCGTTATTTAATTTATAGTGCCACCTTTCTGCAAAGTTGTTTGTACGGTGCCGTTTACTAAAACTGCATCATACATTTAAAAATTCCGGGAGAAGCCGTTGTGCCAACATGTATTTTCTAAATTTATTTATTTATTTAAGGTAAGGCCTAATTCACGACCCTTTTTCCATTCAGATTTATTGAAATGATAGTAACAATCATGAAAATCTACATCTGGTTTATTTTATTTTATTGCAGGCATAGTTGCTTCCTCGAAATAGCAAGTAAAAGATGATGGATTCCAATTAGGAATATGCGTGATAATGTTCTCTCTATTAAGGCACTCTCACTTATAATTTACGCAACGGGGACAACGGGCATAATTTGAAAAGTATATTATTACAATAAATTAACGGGGACAGTGTACGGGGACAGCGGGACATAATTTTAATTATTTTATTAAATTCCCTTTGTCCCCTTTAACGGGGACATGACCTACGGGGACAACGGGAATACACGTTTGATTTGACCAATGAGCGCGCGCGGTGCTAGAGTTAGCCGTCAGATGGTACCAACCCATTTTCCAGGAGGTTGGTACTGTTGAGATTTCAGATGTTACTACTGTAATAAGGCTCGCTCGTTTGTTTATTAATTAATTATTCAACTTTTTATTTTAGTAGTGTTACCTACCTACCTATTCCTGTAAGCATCGTCTTTAGTTTCAGAAGCTCATCCATAAATATTTGCTGAAGTATAATGTGCTGAAACACGTAGGTCGTACATAGTGAAGCGTTTAGTCTAGACATACCGTATAAGTGCTTATGGTAGTGTAGCCTACTCATAATTAATTTACAAGGTTTAACTCTTGTGGTATCATCTACTATGGAAGGGAGGTCATACTATAGGACAAATTTTTGGTCCCACAACTTGTAAGATTTAACTGAACATTTAGGGGTATTAGGAACAGGGTGTAAAGTTTACTCATCCTCTGTAGAAAAAGGAGGATCCTCCGACCGCGGGCAATTGCCCAAGGATTGATGTCGGATAGTCTTATGTTTGTTTATCGCACGGTAAACTTAAATAGCGCGATGCAGGATTTGTGACGTCAGGTTTTTGATGCGTAGTTCGCATGTGGCGATGTAGATGCCGCCACAAACATATTGGTGTTCACTCGAGTTAATTCCACTCCAGAATAATACTTTCATAATACGTAAAGATAGAATCATTAATCTTTTAAGAATTTATGATGATGCTGGTAGAATTAACTGTTAAGTCGTAATTTAACAAGAAAAGAGAGCATTAAATAAATTAGTGGATTAATAATGGAAGTTTATGAAAGAGGGGAGAAATGAAACTGTGAGTCGAGTTATTAATTAAATAAGAAATAATAAGCAATTCATTAAGCAAGGTCCCTTAATAATCAAAGGCTATTTAATTGCAGGAGTCAACAAAAATGAACGATTGTAGCTGGTGAGATTGGACAGAATTCAGTACCTACTTTTTAGTAAAACATAATATTTATTTTAGCAACAAATAGAAGCCACATTTGTCACTGTATTTTAACAAAATGGACGTGAAAATAAACTTCTAGGTGGGAAACATTCTGTCAGTAAAGTAAGCAGCAATTACTTGAAATAAATAACGAGCCAACGGTACCGAGCAGACTTTAATTTTGCTCCCGAAATTAATAACTTAACGTCTTCTACAAGGTTTTTAATTAACGTTTTACCCGAAAATTAATAAATGAGTCACATGCCATTGAAAGTGAACATTTTCGTAGTACTTATCAATTTTTCACAATCGTGGCGAGATCCTAAATAATTTGTTAATTTTCTGGAGATTGTTTTCCGTTCTTTGTGCAAAGCATAGATTCTTATATACTACAATATTTACATACATATGTAATCCTGACTTCTTCCATGAGGGTAGGCAGAACCTTACGTTCATTAGATTCTAATACTTTTAGAAGAAAAGGGATGTTAAGAGACCTCAGGTTTTTATCTCGCTCGCACCATACTATTCGCGGTCTGAGTGCGAGCGCGACGGAGGCGGCTATAAAACGGCAATAGTTTAGGTAATTGCTTTATTATTAAAAATAATAAAAAACACAGTCGCTGCTTTATAGTTAGTTCAGTAAGTACCTATGCAAAGTTTCATGATCTAATTTGAAGTTTTTTTGGTTTTTTTTTCTATCGAGAAAATTTTATGAAATCGTGTTTTCGGCTAACATAGTCGCTAACATTAATCCTCAATTTTAACATATATTTATTTACAAATTAATGCTGCAGTAGTTTCGATATAACGGCGGATCTTGCTAAGCTATTTGACGTCCAGTAGGCCCTCAAGCCCAGATGTTCAAAAACATAATATTTCATACCAAAATACTCTTTAGTGATTGTCGTTTAGAGATAATCATTCCCAGTCCTGACTGACAGCGTAAATTCACGAACATTCTCAACAGAAAATTCACTTTTACATAACATCCTGTATAAGCTTACTCGAGGTACAGGACAACATTTTGAATTCGCTACTAATTCTCATCACGCTTGCGCTATACAAAAGACAACCCTTTCCTTTACAATTTCTTGAGTACTCGTAAACAAGAGACATCTTTGCTTCATTTAGGATAAAGCAGTAAACTTTTAGCTCTAGACGTTATTATGGACGAGTTAGTAGGTCGTAATTTGTACGGGTTATAAGGCTTTCATTTTCGGTTTTTACGATTCAGTAATCTTTTTAGTAGTTTTAGTGTTTATGTGATTATATATGATAAAGAATAAAGAACTAAACAGGCATGAAATTAAAATAATTAATTGTCTCAATAGCTTGTTTTCTAATATGGCAACTTCACAGTTTAAACAATACAATTCCTTTTAGTTAGAATTGGCCTCAAATGTAATGATTTAGATCAACATACAACCTGATACCTGATTCCAAATTGCAAAAAAAAGCAAGAAAATTTGAATTAAATAAGAAATAATAACGTTTTCACCTTAATGACAATGTTTAAGCAGGAGTGGCCTATTTATTACGAAAAGTCAATAAAATCTGCCAAACCTTTTCGCAACTATGTTCAGGGTCGGCTTCTACTTTAACTGGATGCCGCTACACATGGAACGACTACCGACCTGCTATCTAATTGCGTAAAACGTTTTCGTAAACGATTCCGACTAATCTGTTTCATTTTGACAGTTCAACAACATTCATTGCGTTGTTTACGTTGTTAAGCAGATTTGTTTTTCGAACTTATGAAGCAATGGATTAGAAATCTGTTTCAAACCGATCCAAATTGTGATAGATTGTGTATTACGCAATTAGGGTGCTGACCTGTGTGAGTGTTTATTATCTTATAAAGTACTTCTCCAAACCCGATAGAAAATTCGATCGCTAACAAACAGGAAAATAAAATGGACAAAATACTTTGAAAAGGACAAGTGACAGGCCTTTATGAGCGTTTAGATCTGAAACCAGAATTTTGTCTATAGGCCAGTAGCCTTAGGGGCTATGCTATAAAGATAGCGGACCGGGTGTGGTGCGGTATCAAGACGTCAGTCAGTACTGTACCGACGCTGCATGCATGAATAAAATGATTCTGTTCTAAATTTATAGAAACGTGTGTCTCGCTAGCTTTCTTTTGTATAGTTTTTAAAATGAATGAATCTAAATTAAAGAAACGTGTGGCTCGCTAGCTTTCATTTGTATTGTTTTTATAATGTAATTATATTATTTTTTGCTATGTATTTTCTGGTGTACAATAAAGTTGGATGCGAGAAGCACAGAACCGGTTGAAGTGGCGGTGCTTGTAGAAGGCCTATTCCCAGCAGTGGACGACTTCAGGTTGAATTATCATGATGATGCTGATGAACAAGGAAACTGGCCAAAATATGGATCCCGTCTTTGAATAAAACTTGATCTATAAGAAGTTTGTCATACTGTCTTGTCAGTGCCGTACAGTCGCCCCCTCAACCGCTTGTGTTTCCCGCTTTTTGTATAACGGAGCTTTTATTTGCACGAACAAAACTTTTCTCACACAAATATGGCGAGTAAAAAACGCGGTAAAATAATATGGTGTTTCAACATTTTTGTGGAAAAAGAAGATACAGCGGGAATGTCGGATTGCTGGCCTAAGAAAATACTTTGATATTAAATTGCAAATTGTTTTGTTGCTAAACCTGTGGGAGAAGTCTTTGAAATATTACATTATAATATTTAAGACCACGAATACCAGACAGCTTCGTTTGTTTCTTGTATTCGTTTTTATTCGATACAATATTAATATTAAAATGTCCATCCATCTTCTCATAAGTAATTACTATGCTGTTCGGACGGCTGTTTTTGCAAAAGCCTATGAATGGCGTTTTTATATTGAAATATTTTGGCAATTCGAAAACAACAAAAGATAATGAATGTAGTGCCATCGATCGGCCGTCTAACCTTCCACATTTATCAGGGCCAATATGTTGTTGGCTTTAGACAAGCAGCTGTAAACTCCCAACGCAAAAGTAAGAATGGTGAAAAAGACAAAGGATCCCCAACTACCACTAACAAACCCATCCAATTAATTTACTGACCCAGAATATTACAATTCTGGTCTACCAAAATCATCCATCATAACCATCCATCTTCTAGTCCTCATGAATATGTAAGCACACACGTAAATAACAAAAACATTGACTACAAGACTCAATGAATCCAATATAATAACACATATAACCTCCCGACCGAATTTCAGTCACAGTGGCTACTCTCAACAGAAACTAGCCAGTAGGGGAATATGCATGTATTTTTCATATTGTTTATTCGATAGTTTACATCGACATATACTAGTAAAAAAATATTTAAGGCCAAAGAAGCAATTGAAAGTACTTTAAAAAAAATGCTTGGTGTGACGTCATTAGTCTACACAACACGACGATTAGTCTATGACAACGATGACAACAAACAAACGGAAAATCGCAAACATTCCTACAAAACACATTGACTTTTACGTCACATTCGCTCTGACAATATTATAATTATATATGAAATTATAGCATTTTGCACTTAAAAAAAATGATTATTGAAAAAATGACTGACTTGCTCAAAGAGAAAATATTAAAAAATATTGATTATAATTCTGAAACAATAAAGTTTACATTAAAAAAAAAAAACCCTTATTTGAATCACATGGTTATTCCCTATTACGCAGGAGTATATGCACTAATATATAATATATATAAAATATAAACAAAGTGTGTGCAGAGACATAGGTGCACTCTCTTCTCTCACAGTCTGATATGACGGCAATCCGATACGACAGGGGAGGGATCAAGCGCAGGACCGACGGTTTTTTCCTAGGTTTGGAGGGGTTTTTAATACGTTAAGGAAACTCTTACCCATCCATGGACTGACCTCGACAAGAGCAACTTAACCTCGCAGATCTCTCGATCCGCACTGCTGTTACTTAGCCACGAGCAATGAATCCAATATGGAGTATGTCAATACCTGTTCCTACTAAATAGAGGGGTGGCTATGTGGGAGCGAAACTTTTTTAATTTGGAGCTTTGCCAATGCTTTCGGTGTTCTATCTTGGATGACACGTAGATGAGTTTGGATGTTTGGTGGAGATTAATTACTGGTTGAATCATTTATGAGCGACAAGTTGCTTCGTAGTTTTGTGAAGGGCCTAAATTTGTTAGTAAATACATCGATAGAATACCCTTTTTTGCAAAGGGAAAAACAAAATGGATTCCATAAAAAAGAGTGAAACGATGGGCGGTCTTACATATTGCAATGAACGATTTCTGTTAGATAACCTTCATGAAATGTTAGTGTTTTAGTGTTATGTTTAGTAACGAATGGCTTTATGAATACAGTCCATCGTATTAAGCCTCGTGCAGACTGGCGCAACGCGACGCTGCGACGCGACACCGTTTTTTTTTTTGAAATTGTATTGTTAAAGTCGCGTCGCGCCAGTCAGCACGACGCTTTATCCCATACTTGAAGGGTGAATTTCGCCAATAAAACTGAACGTGATCAGCTCATATAGAACGCGTTCAAGAGTTGTCAGTGTCAAATATTCCATAACAATGATGACAGTGACAGCTCTTGAACGCCTTTTAGATGTGCTGATCGCGTTTAGTTTCATTGCTGAAATCCTCCCTAAGCCCTCTCTGTGTTTTTATGTATGTTTTTTTCTTTTTACTCGTCGCAATTTCGATATCAGGTTCTTGTCTAGTAGCAAATGTTGAACTTTTAATCGTCTCTCAACTTTTGCATCCACGTTTTATTAGTCCTTGTAACCGTCATGTCCTCAATTTTCCCCTTCTTGGATGAAGTATTAAATCATCTTATGTAATGAACAGTCTAATAATACAAAGTTGTATTAGAAATTCTCAGAATAAATATATTACTTGAAATGTCACTCTACCCTATGATTGACAGCTCATCAATACCCAATGAAGCTTTGGCTTCATTCTTCTTAGCATGAATAAACGATGCTTGCAACCATGACATTTAAACTTGGCTGCAATACGTAAATAGACTTATCAATCGATCACCTTGTGTTCTGTCTCCCACACTTAGTAGGCATTCTCAGGGTCCTATATTATATAGTTTGCAATTTTTTATTTTTTATATTATATAAAGTACTAGCTACGCCCCGCGGTTTCTCCGTATAGCTCTTGATCCTTTTGGTATGAAACTAAAATAATGTGTTTCTGGCTTGGCCTTGGCTGTTTTCTGTTAAAATAATAATAATAATTTATATAAACACAATTATTTTTAGTCTAAAGCAAAACCAAAAACAGTCATTAAACATAACTTAACCGTAATGCGATCCGTGACAAATTGTCAGAAAAGTTCGGTTCAACTTTAACTATGGCGGCGATTAAAATGTAATCAGAGCTCACAAATTTAACCTAATGTGCATTTTTAAGTTGATTTTAATTAATGGATATTAGCTTCAATGTTAAAAAGTATTGGTACCTAGTGTTTTGTCATTTAGGTGTATAATTTTAATTGTTATAGTTATTTAGTCTGCGTCGTGAGTCTGTCGGTGATAGTAAAATAATGTGTCATTAAGCTTTTAAGTTTAAAACAAGGATGATAATTCCCCTTATTAACAAGTCAAAATTAAAAATTTGAATAACCCCCGACACTATTCCAGGTGATGCTGCAGTATCGGTTCTAGGTTAGGTACCTACTTATGTTCTTCTAATAATATCATTGAAGTAACAGAATACTAAATTTCGAATCGATCAGACCTGTGGAAGATGCGCACATCCAATCATCAACTAGAAAAGAGCTGATAATCTTCAAACGGCTGAACCGATTTTCTTGAATTGGAGCTAAGAACACTCTCGATCAAGAAACCTTTCAAACAAAAAAATAATAATCAAAATCAGTTCATCCGTTGGGGAGCTACGAGGGAACAGACAGATACACAGATAAACTGATACTCAGATACACACGTTAACATACTTATAACACCCCTCTTTTTCCGTCGGGGGTTAAAAACAGACTTCATCGTTATTGTAATTGACTAAATATTGTAAACTTCCACTGCATAACATAATATAGCATTTTAAGGATGAATTCCAAAGGCGCATCGCATCGTATCGGAAAGGATACGAACGGATGCAGCGACAGCCGATTGCGTCCGGCAGGATGTCACCGCATACGATCGGCTCCATACCGTCGCTTGCGAACGTACCTATCTGCTTCTGCGCCTAGTCAAATAGTTTCATTCCTACCGTGTTGCAGCCGAAAGGACCCGATCGGATACGTGGACAGGCAGACGGAGCCGATCGCGCGTCGCAGCATACTTTCGGCTAAGATTGCGTGTCGCGGAAAACGCCCGCGGTCAAGCTACATCAGGTTAGACTGGAAGCCGACCCCAACATAATTGGGAAAAGGCTCGGCAGATAACAACCCACTGCGTCAAAAATAACCTAACCAAATTATCAATTAGCAGGAAACCACAATTTGTAACTATGTATGATGTTTAGTGGGTAAGCTGTTGATGAAACCACATGTACCACCGATCAATAACTTATTAACCTACGTAATATTATGTGACACAATTTGCACCCTATTTTATTACTTACAGACTTAAAATAACAATAATAATATGTAAAGTTATAAAATACAGGAGAGAAAATAATCATAGGGCATGGAAAAATTCTTCCGCATCGCTGTCAACAGAAAAAGTGCCCAAAAGGCTGGCAGCATTGCCACGTGATATGGCAATGCTGATTCTTTGCCCGAAAAATACTAGTTAATGATTTGAAATCGTTCAAAAAGCAGTAACAAATTTTCGAAAAAAAATGAGGTTTTCTTACAGATAATGAATAGAATAGAATACTCTCTATCTACATATACGAGTACATTGTACCATATTAATAACTATAAAATGTTTCAGTACATGTTTAATGTGTGAGTGTAATGATTACTTTTTACTTAATATTTATTTTAGTAAGCGATACACCTCGCAGGTAGGTACTCCATCTGTAATGCTATTCTGTAAAAATCTCACCGTGAAAACTTAGGTGAAGTGAGTTATTATTCCACCCGATGCTAGGGGATTGACACCATTGACGGCTCACTTCACCTAAGTTATCACGGTGAGCTTTTTACAGAATAGCACTACTGATGTTTAGAGTAACAATAGCCGAGCTAAGCTCAGTTAGCTAACAGTCAGCTGTGCTAAGCTTTGGCTTTGCTGAGTGCCCTCTATATTTGATTTGATAAATGCTTGTAACACGTGCATTACCTACAAGTATTTGAACTTGTAATAAAAAAAATGTTTTTTTTTTTGGGTTGAATTTCCTTTCAACTGGAACATAGCAATGCTGTTCTTTGACAAAATATGAGTTACAAGTACCTACTTATAAAATGAAAGTATTTCAAATATTATTATGTTTATCTATACTAATATTATAAACAGGTAAAATTTGTTTGTAAGTTTGTATGTAGGGATACCAGTCGGTTTGAAAAATTATTTCTGCATAGATATCCCAATTCTTGAGGAAGGTTATAGGCTATGTAACATCACGCTACGACCCTTAGAAGCAGAGCAAAATGAAAAAAAATTAGACAGACCGCTAAGCCAAAACGAAGTTACAGCGCGGGCGGGCGATGGATTGCGACGCGGTGGGTCGGAGGCCGAAATTTCACGCGCACGATGTCGCGGGTAGAAACTAGTTTGTAATTAGCTCTTAGGGAGTTTCTCAATAATATTTAAGGTCATAAGCACCCATCGATATAATTCTAGAACGCTTGCCGCCATTATTATAAGCCTCATTTACACCGAAGCGAATGTGTACGATAAAATACCATCTATTAAATTATTCTATACTTGCGATAGAAACTATAACTTTCAATATCCGAGAAGACTCATAACTCTTCGTTCATCTATAAAATTGTTGAGGAAGAATCTAGTTTATTTTTGCACAGTCCAGAAGAAAAATTCTTTGAATTTTCAATTGAATTAAATCAAGTTTTGTTCTAACTTCAGCTATAATTTATAGACTCTCTTAGGTATTTAAATCATTTGTTATATTTTCATTCACGAAAGTTTTAATTAATCGTGGTGAGTTTTTAATATCTTTTTCATCACTGTTAAAATGTTTAAATTATTTAAAGATGGATTGGAAAATTAATGCAGTTAACCACAAGTTGCGACCCCTAGGTCGCAAAAAGCTACTGCTGAGCATGAGGTCCTAGGGTCGGACAAAGTGTTATTGGGTTTTTCTATCAGAAATTTCACAGTATCAGCCCGGAGTCTGGATTTGTGCCCGGTTGATGGCAATAGGCTCGCGCTCTATTACATGTCATGGGACTTAAACATATCTGCCGAAATGTGGGTGGTCAATAGGTGCACCTCAGCCTAATTGTTCGGGGAATACAGGTGTAATGTTATGTTACGATAACCGGATAATATAATTAAAGAATTAATTAGTTTTCGTTGAATGATCGAACTTTTGTAGATATTTCTTTAATAAGATTATTAAATCACCATAATAAAGTTATGATTGAGTACGCTCTATACATTCAAGTAATTATTTTATGCATGAAGGGGACTACAGGACCTAAACGCAAGTTGAAAGTGTGTTGAAAATATGATACAAGAATACAACACATTTGATAGAATAGAAAAAAATAACGAACATACCTCTCAAAAAACATGCAATCCGTATTTCAAATCACGTTTCAAAACATGTTTTTGAGTGTGAGTGATATTTATGATTTAATATTTAATAATAATTAAAAAAAAAAAAAGGGTTATGCACTCCCGTACCAGAGACTGATCTTCTAAACTTGTTGAGTGATAGACCGTGTAAGTCAGTTTCTGATGATTTACAAAAACTGTTGTAAATTCGGCACATTCGGATCAATGGACCGTTGAGACCAAGATCGGATTTGCGGAAATTTGCACCTTCGCGATGCTGCGGGTTGGGGGGGTTTATATAAACTATGTATTTCTTTTTGCTACGCCACGGTGTTGAACCCGGCAGTTAGTACAGCCATTCACACGATACAGGCGATAGGCCATTAACTTAATGGCTCAAGAGTCGTAAACATTACGAATCGGACAAATTGACGGCCCGGTCGCTCGTAATTGGACAATTATAAGGCCTAGAATGCTATGAATTTTATACCGACAAGTAATCATTTTGATTGACAATTTACGCGGCGGGCCTTTCAAACGGATTTGAAAGAAAATGATCGTTTTGGACAGTTTTATGTGCCATAAATAGATTTGTCTTCAGATTTTGGACAATACTGACTGTGAAACTTTTGTTGTCAGCGTGGAACGCATGTTATAGACAGTTTTGTCTCTCTGATCTGCACACTCTCTGATCTGACTAATTTGTATCTTTTAGAATCAAAGAAAAGAAGAAAAAAAGGAAAGGGTCGCAGCATTATGCTGAGCGATGGCCGTTTTGCATGGATGTGACGCATATTTTCCCCCAACTTTTTATTTTTTGTGTACTTTTTTCATTGTATTTTTTTTGCTCGGCTCTTAAGGGTCTATAACCTTCCTGAAGAATTGGGCTATCCAACACATAAATAATCTTTCAAAACCTATATACAAACTTACATACAAACACATTTTACCTCTTTTTTATATTATATTAAGTATAATATCATATTATTAGTATTAGTATAGATGACCGGCTGATACGATTCGTTTGATGGAGATTAACTCAGTTTAATGTTACATTATGATGCTGGTCAGTTGCCACCATTACATTTCATGTAACAGACATTTGGCATTTGCTCAGCCAGCTTTCAATTTTAATTGACGGAAATCAAAATATTTGGAAATCTGTGTTTCAATGTATTACATAAACAGTTTTCTGTCAATCATAGTGTTAACTGAATATCTTAGACAATTCTCTTGTTTATTTAATTAATCGATTTCGATATTACTGTAGCAGTAATTATTATTACGTAAACATTGGCTCAGTTTTCATAAAAAAAAATAAAACGAACTAGTTAGCCAAAATATAGAAGAACGAAAATAAAAGTTCCACATAAAAAAGCACAAATTTAGTACCTAAAACATGAAAATATGGAGAGTCAAAATTGGGCCCACAATAAGAATCTATATACGACGTAATAAATAACTAGCTAGGCTGAAATTATGAAAAAAAGACGAAGTTACTAAGCACAATATAAATGACCCATAACAACATGACCTTGATTGTTTCATGGCAAAATATAAGTAGCTAGAATCGATCGCATGGTATGGGCTGCACTTTTCATGACCTACACAACATCTGACGGCTTTGTTTGGAAAGTACACAACACCATCGGTCCTTGCCTATCATACGTGGGTACGTATATCTAATACCGTCGTATATCTAAGACCATCGTATATCTAAGACCATCGTATATCTAAGACCATCGTATATCTAAGACCATCGTATATCTAACACCATTGTTATACAGGGTTATTGGTTATATGTTAGCAACCCATTAAGGGGATTTAGAAGAGAACATTTACAACCAAATGACCCCTTTTGTCTCCTATGCAAATTTCAAAAAATTTCGAGTCATTTGACATTTTATATTTTTATTTCATACATTTTTAAAATATAAAATTTCAAATTACTCGAATCTCGGTCATGAGGGGTATTTTGGTTGCAAATGACCTCTCCTACGTTCCCTTAATGGATTGCCAACATATAACTAATAACCCGGTATATAGTAGTCAGAAATCCGAAAATCTGTAGAAAATTACCTACTATAAATAATCGCTTTTACCTCATTTTGCTGAGGTTTTCGGAACATATCGCATAAGATAGCATGATGTTAGCTCGTGGCTGAGAAATAACAGCCGCACGGGTCGATTCATCAGGATACATAAATTATTGAGACATACTTGTCTAGAGTAAAGGCGACACTAAAACACTTAGGGCGGGTTCTACCAAACAGGAAGATTTACTTCTGACAGTATACGAAAACTGTCAGAAGTAAATTTTATTCCGGAGAAACTGTCAAAAATACAAAATTTTGTCGGAAGAGAAGGCAAGAATTTATTCCTGTATGGTCGAATCCACCCTAAGTTGGCTATAGGCTAAAATCAAAATCAAAAATCATTTATTCAAACTAGGCTGAGAATCAACATGTTTCGAACGTCAAAGCACACATACGCTGATATAACAATAAAAGCATTCCTGGTAAGCTATTGATATTACCTGGTAATCTGTTACCGTGAATGTTATTTCCGAATTCAACCTTATAATTCCTAGCTACTTAATTCCTAGATTTTCTATTACTATTCTTGCTACTTGATACAATGACGTGCAGATAATATAATATTATGAATCAATCGACTCAACCCATCGCAGTCCACTCAATCAATCTGCCTAGCCTTTCCCATCTATGTTGGGATCGGCTTCCAGTCTAACCGGATGCAGCTGAATACCTGTATTTTAGATGGAGCAACTGACCTCCGCAACTCAGTAACTGGATAAAACGGTACCCCTCGGCAAGACTGGTTGTCAGACTTTCAGACTTCTGACGACCCGAAACGACTGTCAAAGATCCACGAATGACAGCCGTGACCAACTGCCTAACGTGCTTTTTGTGGCACGGAGGAGTCTCGATATGTAAAGATGGTCACCCATCCACGGACCAACCCTGGCGAGCGTGGCTTAACCTGATGGTTCGGCCAGTGTTGCTGTTATTGCTTAGCCACGAGCTCCTATCGCAGTTCAGTTCTAGACATGAACCTCTACTAAGTTGTGCTAAAACACTCGGTCGTATGCCTTTCGCATCCAGTCTGTCTGCTTTTTCAACATCATCGATCTATTTCGCTGGGGCCTCCTCTAACGGGAAGAATCCTTTAGAGGAGGCCCTCCGACGGCTGTCAGTCATTCGAAAAACATGGCCGGCCCACGACCCCTTCAGCTTTCTAACTATTCAAGCTTTATCAGTAACTCCAGTTCTTTTCTGGATTATTTTATTTCGGATCTTATTCCTCACCCACATTTTGCCAGCTAAGTTTAACTACTTCTATATTACTAATTACCCACGTAATACAAAGCGAGTCTATTGACATTTATCGGAAAGAAAATCTAGACACAGATATTTCTATAGGAAAAACTATCCATACCTACAAATGCTATCCATAGCGATACATTATCTTATTCTAAAAGAACAATAAATTTTACATTCGTGACGCTAAAAAGGTTATTTCTTAGACACTAGGAGGTAAAGTTGGCTAAACTCTGTGCCAACTTTACCTCCTAGCCAGTACTAAATCTACAAAGAGACTACCCCCACGACCTCCAGATAGCAAAAGCTCAGTAAATTTAGTTCCTAGTTCAGGGATACGTGGATAATAAAGGCAAATGTATCCCGAACATTTTCTATAAATAATTTTATGGGCTGTTAGATACGCTATTATCTTGCAAGAATAGATTTAGTGGTTACATAAAGATGGTTTAGGAATTAATTTATGCTGTGTTTAGAATGGACCGCCATTGTTCAGTATTTAGTATTACATCCTGCCACATAACATCATATCTGTATGCCTCAAAGAGATAGGTAAAGCTATTTACGGTGTTTAAGGTGTGTATTCACAGATGAAATCGGTAAATAAATCTAATTTTGTAAGATAAATATATCATTCTGCCTAGCCTTTTCCCAATCATGTTGGGGTCGGCTTCCAGTCTAACCGGATGCAGGTGAATACCAGTATTTCACATGGAGCGACTGCCTATCTGACCTCCACAACCCAGTAACTGGGTAATACGATACCCCTTGGTAAGACTGATTGTCGCCTTCTCCGTATGAGAAGAGGCCTTTGCCCTGCAGGGCGGCAAATAAATAACAGACTGGTATTATTTATTGCTTACGTTTTAAGAGACCTATTCATTTTTTTTCGCAAATTCATAATTTTTGACGCCGTAATTTGCAGCAGCAGTAAGATATTTTAATTATTTAATTATTAATAAATTTTAATATAGTGCCATTCTCATTCTTGTATGTTAGAGTTACACATTCTTTTCGTGTAATTTGCTGAAAATATTCAGCAAATTACACAGTACTTGAACCGTGCTTTGTTACTTTTGTTTTTTACTTGAAACCACTTCTATTCCAAGCATTTTAAACGAATTTGAACACTAGTAAAGTACAACCCGCACTGTTGTCCTAAAAGCTACATCGAATACGACGTGTCTAAGGCACCATTCACACATAATGGACAACGTGCGATGCAACATGGGGACATGACACATCTTTAGCAGAAACATCCGTGTCCTGCCGTTTCTGTATAGACTGCGCTTTTGAATAGACTTAAGTAATGGACAGAGTCTGCACAGTGCACAGCGACAGTCGGCTTTGTTTACATCTCGTCCTCACTCCGTGAATGTTTCCAAACGACAATTCTGATCCATTGTTCACGCAAAACGCAGATTATATTAATTACATGAAGTGGTATGAGTTTTGACGGACTCTGGGCATTCAAATCCATTACTAGTTTGCTGATTGGCATATTTTAACCAAGGTATGAACTATTCACATTTTTTTTTACGACTTTCAAGAAAACCTAAAAAAAACATCCAAGCACGAGTTGGACTCGCGCACTTACTACCAAATGCAGAGTTAAGTTACACATATTTACCAATTTTATCCAAAATTTAACATGAATTTTTCGAGGTTTGCCATTACTTGCCACAACACCGCTATGTGTGGAGGCGGCGCCGCCCACAGCTGCTGGCCGTGCCGGTTGCAAGGACCAACCTTCTAGCCAAAGCACCATTGACCCGCGCAATGCGAGTTATTAACGATCTTCGCGTGAAGATCGATGTATTTGCTATTTGGGTGATATCGCAACAATACTGTTATTAATTTTATGTTATAGTGTAGATTAGAGTAGGCTATATGTTGTTGTTGTTTTATATTTTAAATATTGTGTTTTTTATTATTTTTAGATGTTATCTCTGCCAAGACAATCCAAGCGAAGCGCAAGGGCACTACCTACCGTTTATAGAATGAATGTTATTATAAGTACTACTAGTTTTTTTACGTTTTTTATAGTTTTAAAATGTAAGGTAATTTTAAGACCGCGCTATCGCATTAGGTATACACCTGTAATGATAGTTGTAAGGGAGATATAAATAAATAATAATAAATACTATTTATTCTGCGTAGTGGGTTTGTTATGTATACCTACATACCTACCAAAGTAGATACTTTTTTATAAAAAAAAACCATGATTTTAGGAACACTTATTCTGCATAAAATTATAACTGGCCACGTATTGCCAACGATTAAAAAGATATAGTTCCGATTAGCACCTTTTTGGGTACGGAATCCCAAAATTCGCATTGCCTGGGAGAGTTTTAACGCAGTCGAGGTTAAAACAAGTGCACTAGGAACTGCAAAGTTTACTTGTAAGAGCTAAGGAGCCGTCATTAAATAGGAAATAATTTTCTCTTTGCGATTAATGAGCTGACTTTCGTGGAGAATAGTGGAGTTTTGGTAATTCTAGAAGATCTTAAAAAGAACTTTTACGTTTTTGAAATTTTAACGTATCACCAATTTATCCATTCAAGTTTTTCAGGGATGTAATCTAAATAATCTACCTAATAACAATCTTAAAATTCATTCACACATTCCCTATATTATAACGAAAGTGACCATTAAGGAAGGATTTTTGAAAATTCATCCCTTAAAGGGGTTAAAATAGGGGATGAAAGTTTGTATGGAGCTTCGTCATTTTTTGTCGATAGAAAATAGCATCGGGCCACGGCTTGTTAAACATATTAATTTAGGTACTTAATATTAATAAAAAATGTAATCGAACTATAAACTAGACCTTGGGAACAATATAATTTTAAAAGGCACGCCAATTAGAAGAAAATGATAGTAATAGTACATTACTGTCGTGGCCTGCAACTCGGGCATTGATGGATGATCGTGAAAATCATCAATGCCTGGTTGCGGCCAAGGCTTGTGTAGTACTTTTCTCAAATAATGCGCGGAAATGAGTAAATTAATTATAAATTCCAGAATCAATGACGAACAGCGATGCATATTCACTTGTTTTTGACCAGTACAGCAATTTCGATTTATCTCGAAGAAGGTTGTTAAAATGATGCTCGAATTTTCAAGCATGTTTGAGGTTTTATTCCGAATTTTAGGCATTGTAGGGAACTTTCGAGTTTATGCTTACATGTAAACTAAGACCATAAAAGCTATCTCCGTACAGCACTCAGGAACCACAGCCTGCGGTCAGCGTCACTGCAAGCAACATGCGTTAGCTAGATCCTATGTGGTACGTGTGGTTGTTTTGTTTGTACTATAATATACAGGTATACTCTATTTAAAGATCATAAAGGTTTCTTACTTGGTAAATAGCTTACTTTTGGGTAACCCCGACATACCTTGATATTCTTGGTAGCAAAAAAAACACTGACCTAATTCCTGGATGGGATGTATCGAGAGCTTCCCCACCAGAAAAAAAGGTACTAATAAACTGACTGACAGACAACGCATAACCTCCATAAACCTCTGAATAGAAAGATAATATGACTGTTTATGGTGCAAGCAGTCTGCAATACGGCGCTGTACTGTACGTTATTATTTTATGGCAACAAACAATTCACACGTGGTCATTCGATTAAAACAAAATGCAGTAGGTATGTTCTATGTTCTATGTTAGAGGTTATGGTTTCCGCACTTAGTCCTCGAGTGGACCATTGTGCGTGGGCCATGGCGGCCGTCGGTGGTTATTCCAACCAGCCCACCTCCCTCCAGAAGTTAATTAAAGCTCCTGGTCTGTTAAGAACGTCTGTGAATGATAAATGCAGTAGGTATGAAGCAATGTGAGCCCAAAATTGTACAGTAAAATATCGCACTGATCAAGGTCAACGTTAACGTCGTAGGGTCACAGCATTTAAATGCTGAGAAATGGCCGTTTTGCGTGGATATGACGCATATTTTCCCCCAACTTGTTCTTTTTTGTTTTGTGTTCTTTCTTTGCATCCGCAAATAAACGTTTTTTATTTCTTTTCTTTCTTTTCTTTCTTTTCTTTCTTTTCTTTATTTTCTTTATTTTCTTTATTTTCTTTATTTTCTTTCTTTTCTTTCTTTTCTTTCTTTTCTTTCTTTTCTTTCTTTTCTTTCTTTTCTTTCTTTTCTTTCTTTTCTTTCTTTTCTTTCTTTTCTTTCTTTTCTTTCTTTTCTTTCTTTTCTTTCTTTTCTTTCTTTTCTTTCTTTTCTTTCTTTTCTTTCTTTTCTTTCTTTTCTTTCTGTTCTTTCTATACTTTATTTCCTTTCTTTCTTTACGTCTTATGAATGTGGTGTATAGGTGTGCCCTAACAAAGGATTTTGAGAATCTTACTTAGTTTTAGCAAACCTTCGAGTGGTCTGAACGGAAGGTTGAAAGTATGTGACTTAAGTCACAGGCAAAGGCTAGTCCCATCTTCACTTAAATACATACAATGAAGATATTCTTGATACATGCATACCTGTGGCGGCATCTACAACGCCACATGCAAACTATGCATAGAGCTGCCATCACACAAATCCTGCATCGCGCAATATTAGAGTTTAGATACTTCCCGACATCAATCGTTGGGCAGTTGCCCGCCGGACACGACACCCGGTCTGGTCGGATGAGCCTCTCTTTTCTATAGAGGACGAGTGAATTTTACACCCTGTTCCTCATACCTATAAATACCTAATTATTATCGCAGTCTGTGGTCAATGTCACTGCAAGTAACATGCGTTTGCAAGCTCCTCTGTGGTGTAGGTACTGCAGTTGATTTGTTTGATGTAGTAGTCATACTTTTTTAATTACTATGCTTAATGCATTGTTATCTGTTAATATTTATTGTGGATATTGCGGTGGATGGTTTCAAATATCTGACGAAATGTATATCTGTCGAGTTGCGAATCTGTCCAGTTGCGAATCCGTCCAGTTGCGTCTCTGACAAGTTGCGAGTCTATCCTGCGAGATGACGAAAAGCGTATTTGACCACTTGTGTTTCTAACGACTTGCTAGAAATCCACAACTAGCATGGTATTACGTCTTTTGTTTACCAAATACCTTTGTTTGATATAACTCATGATCGAAGGAACATAATAGGGAAAGACCATAGGACAGTGTGAAAGATGGTATGGCTAGAAAGGCTGAATACTGGGATGACGTAACGTCTAATAGAATAATAAAGAAGAAGACAATTATGCTGACTCCAAATAATTGGGTTATGGATCAGAGAATGATAATGATATTGATGTTTAATATTGTAAATATGTTTTTCGGTGGATATCACATCCGGCTGAATGAATTTTGATATAAAAACTTTTTACAAAAAAAACCAACCGACTTCCAAAAAAAACACTAGAATGTGAAAAATAACTTTAATTTCGGAAGTCGGTGTCTTTGGTTTTGAATTTTCGTTTTAAGCCACCGACTTCCGAAATTAAAGTTATTTTTCACTTTCTAGTGTTTTTTTTTGGAAGTCGGTTGGTTTTTTTTTGTAAAAAGTTTTTATTTTTCACTTTTTAGTTGTGGTACCTACCCCCTACTAGTTCGAATATCACGACCTGCTATGTAAATAACAGTGACAGGAAAATGTTAACAGATCGTCCATATAGGCTAACTGGGAAAAATACGTATTAATGAAGCTAACTCAAAAAGTACTCAAGCTAAGTTAATAAAATTTATATGGGACCAACTTGAGAGCATACCCATTCAAACAAAAAAAGAATTTTCAAAATCCGTCCACAATTGACGAAAATATCGACGGACATACACAAAAAAAAAAACATACATACGCTACGAACATATAACCTCCTCCTTTTTGGAAGTCGGTTAAAAATAAGCTACACGGATAGACCGTCTCCCGGCCAAAGTGAGAAACGATAACGATGATGGAGAAGTGAAAAATATATGGGACTGACTGACAAAACCTACCGAAAAGCTTATAAATACCAATTCTGTTGGGTTCAAAGTGTAATTACGAAACGCTTTGAAAACGATCCCGACTTGCCTAGGCCCTCTGGAGTTGAGTAAGTTATTTGCCATAAATATAATGTGAGTATAACCAAACCAACCAACCAATGGCATTAATTCCGCCTCTTTATATTTTGTGTGCTTGAAGTATTAAATAAATAAATATATAAAACCGTAGATAACCTCTAGCAATCTATCAAACTTAACTACTGTGACTATAAAAACCCATAAAGTATTTCTAAAAATAAAATAAATATTTTCGCACGAGCCAGGTAGTTTCGCACGTTAAACCCAAAAGTTATTGGCAAAAGCATCTAGCTTAGAGGTTTCGTGCGTGCTTAGAATTTTTCTTATCTTTAACTAGCCGTAAGATAGGTACCTATAGTATGGAAAGTGTACTTTTTTGCCATATACATGTACCTAGATATAACGTGTTATGGGTAAATACAGGTTATGAGGACTAAACTCCCTGAAAGTATGTTCCTCATTTAACGAGGGACAGACTTTCAGGGAATGAACCACTTTTACTATGGACCGAAATCTGAAATATAAAAAAAAAATATCAGCTGTTCCCTTCTTTTATCACTTTGTAGGAACCATCTAATCCTAATATTTTATGCGAAAGTAAGTTTATTTGTTCGTTTTTTGTTACGTTTTCAGGTTAAAACGGCTGACCGGATTTGGATGAGGGCATGAACTAGGTTAGGAAATACGATACTTTTTATCCCAGTAAACGCTCGTACATACTGGCGCGATATCGCAGGCGCGACACGATTTGCGATGCCTGTCGCGCCCGCGATATTGCGCCGGTCTGTTCGAGCCGTAATACGATCCCATGTGAGAATTTCCAACCACAATACGGGCGAAGCGACGGTCAAAATGTAAAAAATACTTTTTTTTAATTTTATGGTTGGTCCCTTAATAAAACTTGCTAATTTTCGTGAGTACTACTGACATCTCGTTCAACCTAACACAATTTATATGGAAATTGAGATCATAAATATGAGACGTATAGAGATACAATAATAAAAAAGGGAATCTTCTCCGAACTGTATTAATCCATGGATAGATTTACGTCATATTAAGCAAAAATTGTTCGTGAATTGAGCTGGGCCTACCTGATAAGAATGTCTATGGTCTAATATAAGCTTAAAAGTTGACCAATCCTTTCACCACGGTGTACGAATGCCGTGGTCCTGAACAGACTATATCCATGTGCTAGAGTGTCCTAATATCAAAATGGTTGAGCTGAATGGTGCTCATCCATGCGTCATGTTCGTGAACGAGCGCCCTCAGTTGGGGCTGGTCTTCTCTTAACTGCCATTTCTTATTTTTAATTTTTGAATTGTTTTTTATTTTTATCCATTTATTACGGATGCTTTTAATATGCACGTCTTTCTACATTGTTTTCAGTTGTATAATTTCAACATGAATGATGTAACCAATATTTTGTAATTAACATTTGTTTGATTTAAAAGAGTGTTTATGGGAGTTTCTTGCCCGTTCTTCACCATAGGTACCTACTATGCTTTGGAATGGGCTTCATGTTTCTGACTGACTGTCCATTCGAAAGTGCCTGTAAATGGTTTAATTAAAATAAATGTTTTGAGTTTGAGATTAAGTTTGAACAACACCTCGGACCCGCAATAAATGTGGGCCAATCAGTGCCCAGACAGAATAGATATACCGTCAAAACGAAAAAAAAGAAGGAGCTTAAACTGAAAAGTTAAATCAGTTTTCTAGCCGATGATCTTTTCGAAGAAACGCCTAAAGTTATAAGTCCTTTTTAAAGTAAGACATTAGTCTAGTAAGACGTTGTATCAGCCACGTTCCTAGAGTACCAAGACTTTGTTTTTTTTCTAATATAAATAATTTATATAAATAATAAATAAATATAAATTTTTATTTCCATCAAGGTAGGTACAAGAATTTCTTAGTCTAATAACAATTTAAATCTTTGTTTAGAGGTTGTAAGCTATTGTGGCGGCATCTACACCGCCACATACGAACTAAGCATCAAAGACCTGACGTCACAAGTCTTACATCGCGGTGTAAGAGTTTACCGAGCGATTAACATATATAAGACTATCCGACATCAATCCTTGGGCAATTGCCCGCCAGACACAACACCCGTCTGGTCGGAGGATCCTTCCTTTTCCATAGTGTATGAGTGAACTTTACACACTGTTCCTCATACCCCTAAATTGGTGACCCCGAATATGAACGTCAACGCAGCCTTCGTGCAACTACTTCAGCGTGACGTCATCTACATCACTCCCGCAAGCTTTCGTGAGGCGAGTCACACAGCCAGCCATCACCCACGGCTTCAACGGGTATCCTGACCACCAGTATGCAGCGAACGCGCATTCCTGGTCACCACCCTCAGCCTCATCAGCAACCCGGCGCTGTACCACATCTGACGCACTGGATCACAACGCAGCGCCACCCCGACTCACTGGGGAATCAAACTCAAAAAAACTCAAACTCAAACTTAAAGCACCACCAATCACCGCAGACAGTTCCGACCCACTGTGAACTATGCGGCACCCGGTTCCGACTCACTGGAACCTCAACTGGCACTGGCAAGCATCGCAAGATACAAGACTCAGCCCACTATCGACCTCCGGTCTCCGGATGGGAGTGATGTGGCGGCATCTACACCGCCACATACGAACTAAGCATCAAAGACCTGACGTCAAAAGTCCTACATCGCGGTGTAAGAGTTTACCGAGCGATTAACATATATAAGACTATCCAACATCAATCCTTGGGCAATTGCCCGCCAGACACAACACCCGTCTGGTCGGAGGATCCTCCCTTTTCCATAGTGTATGAGTGAACTTTACACACTGTTCCTCATACCCCTAAACTATCACATAACATTATGGAATTTAGAACTCCTAAACTAAGTCAAACTTGTATTATAGGAGTTAGTGATCTGTTGACTTAGACACAACCTTGAACTTATGTATAATGTGTAATGAGCGAACGCTCATTCTGTATCTACTCTACGAAATTATTTTGATAAATAATCACGGACATAGCAATATCCCTATCCATACTAAAATGTTAAGAATGGTGCCGATTCCCTTGTTAACTAACTAAACTAAATTTAAGTTCAGTGCATCTCTTTCTTTCTATTTCATTAAGAAAAGGACAGAAGATACATTTTAGTTTAGTCCTGACAAATTAATTAGTGCCTGTCACTACTCCATAGAAGTTTAGACGTGATTAAAAACTTGCCTACTAAAATTAAGTCAATTTACGTCAGGCGCTGATTAATTTGACAGGACTAAACTAAAATTTATCTTATGTCCTTGTCTTTATGAAATATAAAGAAAAAGATGCACTGAACTTTAGTTTGTGAACAAAGGAATGGCACCAATATCAAGAAAATTAGGCACTTGTTCTTGTTCTGGTTCTATAGTCGTTTGGTCCATCTTCGGGATGTTAATTCTTAAAACCCTAACTATCTTTGAATGACAAATGTAGAATTAGGTACTTACTGAAAATGTTAATGAACATTTCACAATCCGGGGAAATTCTGACTAATACCGATGTCGTTATAATTATACAGGGTCAAACAAAATTAGCTAGATAAACGAAATTAATTTGTGGAGTTTTTTTGAAGTCTTTAACTGCAGCCACTTTAATCATCAGTTAAAAAAAACAGTTTTTTTGTGTAGGTATATTACACATATGTGATAGGTAAACACGATAAAACAAAAGAAACAGATTTTCTCAGCTTATTCTTCAACTAACAACACTACGAGTCGTCGTTGACCCCAAAAAAAATCATCAACCCTTTTTTTATTGTATTTGTCGTGTTATGTTTCGCTAGCTCATCGAATGTGACTCTGCATTGTTTTTTTCTAAGTATAACGTCATTGTAAATAAATTGCCTGATATTAGTGTCAGTTAATTAGCAAATAAAAAAGTAATAATTAAATTATGTATTAACTCACCTTCCGCACGTCACTACCAAAATCTGAAACAATAGGTAATTTCATTAATATTATGGCTACATGATTTTAGTTGCAACATTGTGTTTTAAGGATGACGGTAAAAGAAAAAATTAGAATTAAAAATTTGGTACTGATTAAATGTAGGTTCATCGTTTTTCTCTCTCTCTACCCGACTGCTATCTCTATCTCTATGTTTACCCGACTGTAGCAAAGCATAAAAGGAGGCTAATTTTCTTACAATAAGTGCAAGTTAACACCATGAAAACAGATAAAACCCTATAAAAGGATGACTTCTTCAGAACTTTCTTGCTTAACTTTAAATGAGTCGAGCAAAGAGAAGTACACAGTGGTTTGTCGAGTGACATATATAATTATCATACCTTTATTTTACTAGATTCTAAAAACAAACGCTCACACCAATCCAATCTATGGCACATGGGGTTAGGACATAGTATACTTTTTATCCCGATATTCCCACGGGATTGAGACTTATGCGGGTAAAACCGCAAGGCACAGTTAATTATACATGTTTTTTATTCGTTCGGGCATCGTAAAGTAAGGTAGAATGCCAACGAGTAGTTTGGCAATATCAGTCCAAAACTGATCAACAAAACAATACTGTAGTTAATTAGATTGACAATCCAAAAGGTGTGTTCTACATTATACGATCTAATAAAATACCTTTTTAAATTAAATTTTCCCTTAAAATCAATCTTCATATCATTTTCCTAAAGACGTGTAAAACAATTTTGTTAATTAATTCATTAAAGGCGAGGCAAATTTAAAACAAAGTAACATCAAACAACCCTACGTTCCGTACGTCAATGAATCGATTCAAAATTAAACAATCGGGCTCGTGTGTGGCCACAGAATAATATAAGTACAGTAGGTCTATTCCAAACATTTTTAACAAAAAATAATCTCTCTGCCTCTTTTGTTCTGCACAAACTAAACTAGATGTAAGGAAAGAATGAGCCTCTGATATACGATAAGGAAAGCGTTTAATAGAGGCACATGCAAGTAATTACCCTATTCGACTAGTCTGCAATAAGCTTGCGTTAAGATTAGAGCAGCCATACCTATTAATGTTTGTTATATTAATAGCAAACTGACGTCAAACGGCGAAAATATTCGGATACTTTAACCAAACTCACTTTTAAACCTGTGCCTATTTTCAGCAAATAGGTTCTATACAAACTATAAAAACAAGAAAACATGGAACCAAAACTAATCGCTAGAACAAGTATTTGTGTCTGTCGATAATGTGTCTTAAAAATGTGCATGTCGTCAAGTTTCGAACTTCTGCACCTCTTTTCATTGTTGTAAGTTCGTGTGTATTACAATAATTATTCTTGTTATATTCAATTCTAATTAGTTAAGAGGTCAATGAAACCCAGAGGATAGGACACAATGACGTCCCAGTCACGAGAGTAGGACGTTTCTGATATTAAACCTCAATGGTCAGATGAACTCTCATTCCTAATTTGTAATTTCGGACTGGCTGATACGAATATGAATCTCATTTTGTATTCAGTATTCTAGGGTTAATGTGATTTCGCCTGTGGGGTTAATATATGAATAGCCTGTGTCGGTGTAGACCGCAAACTGACCACAATAATAATCTTGTTTGGCAAAAATAGGTTTATTCTCATGAAAGAGTAATTTAGTTACCTTTTTAATAATTATTACTTGAAAGATGTGTTTAACAACATTGAGAATCAAAATAAAACGTATAGATGTCTTCTTCTCATTGGTTTCTATTACGCTTGATAAATGGGTCGTTGATTGGAAAACCATAATATGATTTTACATAAAAGAGGATATGGCTGGTAAACATGTTTGTAAAAAACAGCCTCTAATAGAAAAAGGTAGTTATAAAACCGCAAGGCAATTTTTATAAGGCCAAGTAAATTTTCAATTTTCTCTTAAATAAACCTTTTTAAGGTTTATTTACAAGCTCGTTCATTCATTGCTCTTCTCATTCATTATTTGACTTACTTTCCACGAAAAATATTCACCAAAGTAAAAACGTAATCTCTTTTGAACAGGGAGCGAAAAAAAATTAAAAATATCCCCTGTAAACCGCTTTGCGAAGCTTAAAAGCCTGCCAATATGTTTTTTTAAAAGGTGACAAAATATAATAACGTTTTGTTTTAGCGCTTGGAAAGTCACTGATTATTTTATCGAGGGTGAAAACTCGGAAATGTAGGTACCTATTGTCTGGTATATTTTGTACATTAAATAATGATGTTTTGGAAGGTCAATATTTTTAGCAATAGTTAAATTCACCTCGGAAGGTCGTTTGCGTAGCTTTTTCTAATCTAATGTATGAATTCTGTTTATCTCCAAAAAATCCAAAATTTTTGGTTTAAAATATTTATGTTGGTTCAATGAGAAAGCATCCAGGTTAAAACCTGCAGTCTTAAAACCTATTGTACCTGCAGATAAAATGATAGATACCAATATTCCTTCTATGTCAGCGGAAAGCGAGTCGGCAAGGTATTATTTCCTATCTCTTGTGTAGTGCGTCCATATGGGTGAAATGTCCTACATTCTTGAATAAAATATTGAAGTCTTGAGCGAAAGACTTTTATTCGTGCATCGAAAGATATTTGATTGAATATATTCGAAGATGTGATGTGTAGCAATCACATTTAGGATACGATCGTTCTATTTCAAAATTTGAGGTACAATTTTAGGTAAATTTAAATTTTAACTTAATGTTTAGGAGTTACCTAAACTGCTACAGGGTGATTTTGAAAACATGCAACAAAATTTAAGGGGGTTTTCTACTCATCAATATGAACAACTTTTACTTTGGGACCAAATAAGAATTCGCAAAAAAAAAATCGACCTTATACAAAATGGTCCAATCGGGTATACCTTTATACAGAAAAGTCGATTTTTTTTTAGCGAATTCTTATTTGGTCCCATAGTAAAAGTTGTTCATATTGATGAGTAGAACACCAACTTAAATTTTGTTGCATGTTTTCAAAGTCAGCCTGTATATTACTAGTTCCTGATTAACGCAGTCAAAAACGTGTACAAACTCTGCATAGATAATTCCCCTGTCAATATTCAAACAAGGAACAAAGTCTCCTATAATTTCCGCCACCAAAACCAAACAAACTTGGAAACAAAGTAAATAAATTTGATATCTGCCGACCCCCATTTCCTCGCATCCATCAATCCGCACGCAAACGATTGCGTGTCATTTCCCTTAGCCCGTAGTATAATGACAGATCAATAAATATTGCTATTGTTTCCCAAATTGAGGGTATCGTCACAGAATACTGAAAAGGTGAAGTATTCTACTTACAGCACAGCACCCTAATTGCGTAATACACGATCTATCACAATCTGGATCGGTTTGAAACAGATTGCTAATCCATTGCTTCATAAGTTCGAAAAAAAAATCTGCTCAACCACGTAAATAACGCAATGAATGTTGTTGAACTGTCAAAATGAAACAGATTAGTCGGAATCGTTTATGAAAATGTTTTACGCAATTAGATAGCTGATTTCAGTCATATTTGACCAAACGGCATCTTCTGTTAGTGGCTATTCCACTAACAGCACTTTTGTAAGTGTGGTTCGGTGGAACAGTTTTGGAATATTATTTTTATCCCACGAACATCACCTCGGCTCCATACATCGAGTGAAAACAGCAATCATATACACGCTTCACGTACTTATAGCGACGGGCATGATATCGCCGAACGTATGCATCTATGTGTACGCTGTGCGATCGCATGTTTTCACTCGTCGTATGGAGTCGACCTACTGTAGGTTGGTGCTATGTGGTTCCGTTTGAAAGAGTTCTAAAATCGATGCACGAATTCATTAAACAAATGAAAAGTTGGAATCAAATTCCGACTTTTCATTTGTTTAATGGACTGGGAATTTGAGGGGATGGTATTAGCCTGAAAGCCGAGATTAACTATTAAAGCGCTGGCGTAGCGAGGATTGAAAAATATCGTTGTAATAACATGGAAAATTTGGAGAAATAATTATCTTGTTGATGAAGGCTGCAAATAGTAGAAGGATTTATAGCAAAAATAAAGGTTGCCTTGAGCATACTGAAAAAAAAACAATGATTGTACGACTAGAAGAATAACCAAATATGACAAAGTCAATATTTTAAATCTCGGAAAACAAACAATAAGATCATAATTAAGCTTGAATTTCATCTAAGTATTAAATTGACAAGCAACACTATAAAATGTAAACTAACAACGATGGCAAAATAATACACCTACAAGATCCTTTAACAAAAGAACATTTCAGTGAACAGTATTAGAATACAGCCAAAGAATACCATATTTAAGTCCCGAAAGACAATAAGCACCTGAACCGAAATACCTCCTACACGCTCCTTAAATTACAATGAAATAAATAACAATACAGTATGTAATAAACAAAAAGGAATACACATAATCAAAATTTATTTGGTTAATAACGTCGTCCCCGAACAAAGCTGGTGTTATAAATTTTGACACCCCTGCCTAGAAAGTTTGGCACAATTTATGAGGTACGTAGTGTAATTAGCAAATGAGACAAAGAGTGATGAGGGATTTCATGTATTAAAATGGTAGAATTACATTACAGGAGATAATATTCTTGTTTATAATTATTCACACCTGAACACTCTCTAAACACGACTACCTACATTATATTAGTGCCAATCATTCTGACGGGTTGGATGGTCCAGGGGAGATGGCAGCAAATTAAATTACTGAAAAGTATACGATAATTATTATAGTAAATAGCTAGTTCATCAGTGTTATAAAGAACATCTAAGTAGATATTAGTATTGATGATCCTAGTTAATTGATGAAGGCGTGACTTGGCGGAAATCCATTATAAAATACAATAGACGTAAATATATTTAGTAACCTATTCCAGTTAACTATTCCTAAAGAGTCATAAAAAACCCTGTAAAAAATGGAAACGTGTTTCACCTCTCAACGAGGCATCCTCAAGATGACGATTGATTTGCCGCGAACCCGAACACGACGTGTTGCCACGCCGAGCGCCGGACGCAGAGTGAGTTAAGAGGTGAAACACGTGTCGATTTCTTACAGGGTTTTCTTACATCCTTGAATTATGCAAAAATCTAGTTGAAAATAAGAATCTAGTTTATGTTCGTAATTGAATTTCATTCAAGAGCATTCAAATGACTGCTGCTATTGAAAACTACGTACCAGGAAGCAGATATCCACGAACATCAATCCACTATTACGATGATATAATAGTACCTACTTTATAATGTACGCAAATCGCTCGAATGATTTCTAACAATGAGGTTAACCGTAGCATTGATGATTACTTGAATGTGCAGCGTTACCGCAATTTATGTGAATCGAGAGATATAATACGATAATATATTTCGAAGAATTTGATTCACAATATTGAAATACGTACTGAGAATCAAAATATCCGGAAATGTTGAACATACCATGCAAGATAACTATTTTGGAACATTCAATGGCGTATGATTTGGCTTAATAAACACATTTCGCAAAAACAAAGTGAACTGAAATATAAAGCATCGTTGATGAAAAAGCAAATAGAAAATCTAGAATTTAGCAACCGTTAAATAACAAGAGAATTTCTGTTACACACAAAATGCTATCTCTGAGAGCGACGATTCCCTCAGCTCTTAGACCCAATGACAAAACAAATACCGTAGATAAAACAACAGACAAAACCTTTTCTGTACCAGCCGCACCGAATAACCATAGAATAATTCTGCCAAACATCCACTATAGTCAGCAACACAGCGATAAAAATATAGCTGTATAAAAGCAAGCGCTTGGTAATGACAGGGTAGCAGCACATTTCCTTGATAAATATTCCCCTGACGCTCGCTAAAGTTGGTCGTTTGTACTATAATAACACAACATCAGCCAGGCTTGTCCCCTGGGAGGTATTCACAATGAAAAACAATAAACGTTAACCTATCCCCTGGCACTTTTCGTTTTCGTACGTGGTTTGTGTGATCAATTGTTTTTGCTTGAATTTAAATTGCTTTTGTTGCATGGATGTCGTAATTTGTCAAGATGTGTCTGAATATGTTAGGTATTTGTTGTTGCTATGTGGTGAACTTGGCTCATGCTCATTTTTAGAAGAAAACTTAGGAATTATTGTTTGGTGTGACTAAAATGTTGACCATACATTTTCTCAATCATTGTACTTTTTGTTTGGAACTTCTTAGCCCTTGCCAAAATAAGGCAGCAGCGTTTTAAATTTTATATTAACAATATCAGGGTGTGAGGCAGGCAAAATCAAAGACTACTAAACTAGATACAAGCCATGATCTATCAAGGTTTTCTTATCACAGGCACGTATCTCGGAAACCTTATAGATGTTTTAAATTAACTTCATGTGCCTGTAAATTAGACGTCTTCAAATTGAATTTAGTTATTATTATGGCACCCGTAAGGATTCCTGTGACACTTTCATTTTGATTAAAATGTATTTAGTTTTATTCATGTTTATCTTTTAAGGCTGCATGCTGTGATGAATCAAATTCCAATGTTTCTATAGCAATTTTATCTTTATTTGAATTTCATGATTCTCCTAAAAAAAATACCTTTTTCATCGTAAAATCATGAACGGAATTCTAAAACTTCTAAAAGAGCTAATTTAGTATTTTTAACAACAAATAAAATATTTGTCTCCATTTTTTCATGCAGTAAGGTTCCTTTCGCACCGACAACGACAGCTCAAAACATGTTGTCTGTTTTATACGACAAATGTTTTTGATTTCTGTTTTCCTCGACATCATTTTTCACTATAAATCTCTCTGAGGACACTCATGTTTGGCCGTAGGCGATAGTTGGGTGATCGTAAGATAATTGTAACTGTTTTAGTTCTGCTTGCTTGTTACTTTTTAGATGATAAACTGGCAACTAGAATGAAGTCTATTATTCAGTTTTTCTCCAATAATTATTATGATCGTCATTCACTGCAAAATCTTCATTATAAAGCATAGTCATAGTCATTTATTGTTAAGGGATTCTTACAAGTCATCACAATAAACCTAAATAATATCATGTTATATTTCAAACATGTTCTTATTTCATACATTTTACCAGTAATTACGTCAAACCCCCAACAGATTTTTCCCAACCCTTTAATTAAAACATACCTTAGTGCCAAGCAGTAATAGTAAAACCGTGTGTTTTCCGTAAACAAAAGCCATTTTAAAACTTTAATTGTTCCACACAGGACAAGTGTCCGCTTGCCGCCATTTTGCCGACCTTTGTTTTTCTGTTTATTTCGGCGCGCAAAAGTATTTGTGTATTCAGCCAATTTTCGGGGAGAGGTCTCGACGAGATGTATGAGGATAGGTTCATTGTCTTTTTTGTTTTTTTTTTATCTCCACGCGTGACAAAAGCAACGTGTATTTATTTTTGGTGGCGACATTTTAAATTGACGGAGGTTTTTCACCAACGAAATAATATATTTTGATCGTTTTAAAGGTTTTGTTTTTCAGATGTGTGATGGTTAGGCATTAGTAAGTTGTAACATAAAGGTAATAAAGGAACGTATAAACCTAAGGCCCCTCTAAGGTCCGCCTTATAAACTTAAAACTTCAAAGGTGAACGGCCTTTTTTGGCAAATTTCAAGGCACGCCATTATTTTTATGGTAATACACTGTAGAAACACAGAAGCATCGACGTGTTTATTTATTATCTGATTCTGATCTTTAAAATTCAAACTGCGATAGTCATACATTGTGTTTTTTATTTTATAGACCACGTCATTTTTATTGAGAGCAAAATAATGAATGGAAAACTTACGAACTAAATCCTTGAAAATGAACCCCAAGTAACTCTTTGTCATTAAAATAAAATATTTCAACAGTTCGCCACTTAAAAACAGGATGACGATGTAAAAACGATGAAAACACCTAATTATAGCTTTAAAAATTCTTTTTTATTTGAAAGACAATATTGGATGATAAACGACTCGGAATGAACAAACGAACTAAAATAAATCTTACAATTTGTTTCTGAGAATATTTTCATATAGAAAAATATCGCATATTCAGAAAATAACGCCGACTCGCTAGACTGTCGACTACGGCTACGTACGACTGTCGGCTACGAAAATAATTTAGAAATACAATTTTTGATTTAGAAGGATATTAGTAAGTACATACGGATAGGTAGTTGTTAAGAACGGTGTATTCAAGGTGTAAGTGAAATGACTCAAAACCTGATACTGTTATTGAAAATATAAGTAACAGGGTATGAAGTTCCTTCATTTAAAACGGAGGCGATTACTTGGGGGCGATTCAGGGACCTGCATCCTCCTTACATTTATGTTTGGTCTCATGGTAAAAGTTGTTCATATTGATGAGTAAAATCACGTATTTAAGTATCGGTCACTAATTACCAGTCACCCTATATACAGGGTGGCGATTTAGTGACCTGCATCCGTCAGGGGGGTGATTTTATCTGTCATACTAACCAACATTCACCGTGAAACACATTATTCATAAAAAAAAACTTTTCATACATTGATCGAAATGAATTTGTTTTTTTTCCACGAATCGGAGATGAGTTTCATGGTGAGTATTGTTGAAAGTCGTCAAAATGTAATAGGCCCGTTGACATTTGTCATCGCGACCTATCTAGTGAAGTAACCTATTATTTAACGAGCCAAAAAAATGTACATGTATATTTTTTTATACTCTTTATGTAATGAATTATTATTTTATTGTTTCTTTCAGTTTCGTTCTAAGTTACAGTCTAGGGTCTTTCTCAAATGCCAAAACGGGCCTTTTATGAAACGGGCCTTTTATTTCTTGACAACTATAGTATGACGGGTAGAATCATCCCCTTGTCAGATGCAGGAGTCTAAATTGCCACCCTGTACGTAGCTTCGCTTTTCATTTATAATACCTCGTTATCACCCCACTATTTTGTTCAGAATCGATTACACTATTTCATTGCCTACAGATTATTTATTATTTTATTATTAATTTTTACAATAATTAATGAACCTAGGTAAATAATTACTTACCACAAAATAATATGAAAAATACAAAAAAATATTGTTGACGTTTCTGATATTTTAAGTTATTTCATCTTGTTTACACGACTAATTAAGACTTAATAAAAACAAAAGAAATCTCTCCAAATAATGCTTTGTCATTCCCTACTACAAAATTAAATGGGCTATCCTATTACTTCGTGTTTTGGACGCTCGTTAGCAATTTAATTGAAATTAAATGAAATTGTTTATTTTGTTAATAGAATATCAGAATCACTTTTCCACAAAAAAATACAATAGACGTAGATATATAAGGTGCTATAAAAATATCTGCCACGGCTGCAATGGGAGATAGTATTGTGTTTATAGATTACAATAGTAAAGATAAATTATTGATCATGTGTCATATTTTTTTTCATACAAAAAATTGTACGTATAAATTTGCAAGTGACGAACTAGTCAGCTGATTTCAGTTTTCATTCACAGAACAGATGGAAAGAGATAGCAGTTGTTTTCATTGACGAAGTGCACTTCGAGCGTAATTTGTGAACCACGTTATGCAGAATAGAGTCAATGTTTATTTAACTACTTTATTTTCTCAAATTGATTTAACTGTGCCGGGGTACGAAATTTCTTCACTATTGTTATCTTTAAACACAATACTACCTCTCATTAAAGCCGTGGCAGATATTTTTATAGCACCTTATATTTAGTGCCCTATTCCGCTTAACTATTCCTAAAGATCATAAAAAACCCTGTAAGACATCGACACGTGTTTCACTTCTCAACGAGGCATCCTCAGGAATTCAGGATGACGATTGACTTATCACGAACCCGAACACGACGTGTTGCCACGCCGAGCGCCGGACGCAGAGGCAAGGGCGCTTGGCGTGGCAACACGTTGTGTTCGAGTATTATATTTACCTATGTCTATTGGATTTAAGCCAAGTCACACCTAAATCAATTAACTCACTTTTACACGTCATATAAAAAAAAAAGCTAGATGGAGTAGATATTTCCTATCTGAATACCCCTGGTAAAACAAACTCTGGGTCAAAGTCTCTTTTAAAGTCCAGACACAATGCGCACGCATGTTTTCTTTTGTCTCCAAAACTAGACTAAGAATCAGCACTTTTCGAACGTCAAAATTACATAAGACAGTCCCCCAAAACGCCAACCCTGCACCACTTCCTAGTGCTATAGCTGGGAAGTAGAAGTGGCGTAAGAAACTCCCCAGCAGTAATCTAATCTCTCAATAGAATGCTATAAAGTCAAACATTTAATCTTTTCATAAAAAATAACCTTGAGTTTTATTAAGAACATCCATATTTATAGACGAAGCCCTATTCTATTCGGGAATAATAAAATAGAAATCCCGAAATTCGGGATTACTTTTAATGAAAAACCGGACTAGCATATTGAAGATTTTCTATGGGAGTCCCATTGGCATATTTCTCTCCGTGTTGTTCATTGACAGTCGGGGGATGGATGCCTCAAATATACTCGCTATTAGGGTGCGTTCAATGTGTTAATAAGGAGCGATTAGATTTTTTATTTTATTTATCCACAAATATTTAAACATTTATTTAATTATTACTAGCTTCCGCCCGCGGCTTCGCCCGCGTTGTATGTCGATAAAAAGCTCCTATGTCCTTCCCCAAAGTTCAAAGTATTCCCGTACCAAATTTCATCAAAATCAACCATCAGGTTAAGCTATTCTTGCCTGTGTCAGTCCGTGGATGGGTGACCATCTTTACATATCGAGACTCCTCCATGCCTCGGAAAGCACGTTAAGCCGTTGGCCCCGACTGTCATTAGTAGATCTTTGACAGTCATTACGGGTCATCAGAAGCCCGAAAGTCTGACAACCAGTCTTATCAAGGGGTACCGTATTACCCAGTAACTGGGTTGTGGAGATCAGATAGGCAGTCGCTCCATGTAAAATACTGATATTCAGCTGCATCTGGTTAGACTGGAAGCCGACCCCAACATAGTTGGGAAAAGGCTAGGCAGATTGATCTTTATATTTTTAACTTAGATATATATCACAAAAATGTCAATGATTTGACATGGCGCCATTGCACCCGTGCCGCTAGAAATAATATAAATGTCGTAATGTCGAATTTTCCTTATCAATTTCATGCCCGCTCCTCTCTAACACCATTAACATACCCTAAAGCGGATTATTAAAGAAAGCCACGCACACCAACCGAATAAAAATGTACCTATCGCGAATACGAATGAAATGTCAGTAATGTATGGAGAAAAATTGGTTTTTACGCTCTTGGTTTTATGACATCTGCCATAAGATGATATGTTACACGTTACTTTTGGGATTATCACGACTTGAAGGGTTTTACGGCGCGTGTTATGTCATTTGCAAATCTTGTTAGATGTTACAAGGCTTTTTAATCAAAAATGTTGATGAGATGTTTGAAATATGAAAATATATTCGTGTCATGTGAAGTCACCTTGTATTTTGATGAGTTTTTTTATATATTATACAGTCGAACAAGCTATCATGTATAACTAATTATAAATGCGAAAAAGAGTTGGTTTGTTTCTTACGCTTTTACGCTAAAACGGCTGAACAGATTTGGATTAAATTCGGCACATGGATAGACCATAACCTAGGTTGGGACATAGAATACTTTTTATCCCGATATTCCCACGGGATCGAGATTTATGAGGGTGAAACCGCGGGGCGAAGCTAGTTTGATATACTTGTTACTAATTTTGAACTACGTCGTGAATGTGCTGAGTAATCAGTTCTTTTATGTCAATTTCTTAAGAACCTACCTATGCCACAAGCTTAGTTTTGTTTTCCTTAAATTAAGAACAAAACATCATCACGCCTTGTTTCCCCGCAGGGTTAGACAGAGGTGTACCTACGCATAGTACACCCACATTTAGCCAGTTATGTTTAAGTCCCATGTAATAAGGGGCCTAGTCCATTGCCACCATTGGACATCAATCCAGACTTCAAGCTGCAACCAGCTGCAACTGAGAATTTCCATGTGATGGAAAAGCCCAATAACACTTCAACCCCCGACCTGGGAATTGCACCCAGGACTCTATGCTCAGCAGTAGCGCAGCTATTGACAGAGAAGTTTAAATTAATTATGAATATTATTACCTGTATACCAAACTTAGGTTGTTCAACTGTAAATATCCGCTGGTTGATTAGAATAGAAATAAGAAACCAAGAAGTATCGTATTACCCAGTATCTGGGTCATTGAGGTCAGATAATTATGCAATCGATCCTTATAAAATATTGGTATTCAGCAAAATTAAGTTAGACCAGAATCCGACCTCAACATAATTCGGAAAAGGCTAGGCAGGATAATGATTGTTGCAATAAAAATAAGTTACAGTATAGTGATCTTTTTTTAGATTTTGAAGGCCAAGTTAATGTAAATTCGTTACCTAAAGTCGCAAAAGCCCTTTCCTAACTAAATCAAAATTGATTGCCTGAACCGTATTGACTTATTTTCTAGATCAATTTACATAATTGACTAAATTGGAAGAAAGTGCTCGTTGATTATAGTATAGACCGGCAATCTTCGCTCACGATACTGTCCCTAGAGAACGACAATGGCTAAGGTTTTTGTTTTAAGTTTCTATTTTCACAATTAATTTCTAAATTACCTTTTATGAATCATGTTTCAATTGTCTGTCGTCATTGGTCACATTAAGATGTATTTATGGTTGACTAGCAGGGCCCTGCGGTTTCATCCACATAAGTCTCGATCCCCTGGGAATATCGATATAAAAAGTATCATATTGTGTTAATCCAGAAGGCCAATTCTCGTACTTAAAAAACGTTCGCATTCAAGTCGCAACCTGTCAAACTTGTCAAAAATGTTGGTAAATTGATTGTATGTTTGACAGATTGCGAATGAGATGCGAATGCGAACGTTCTTAAAAATTACGGGAATTGCCCCTCAGGTTATAAACTATATATAACAAATTTAATTCAAATCCGTTCAGTCGTTCTTGCGTGAAAGAGTAACAAACATCCTCACAAACTTTCGCATTTATAATATAAGTAGGATAATAACTTTTAACCGTAGCTGTTAAAAGAGATAACTGATTAACTGAACGGATAGAAGGGAAAAGTTCCTATTTTGATTTTTAGAAACAGCGCCAAATTGCTTCAGAGGATTTAAATGCAGAATAATGTGCCTAATACACTTAATCAAAACAATTCCTCAAACTTGGCAACTGTGTTTGCTAATAATGTAATTTTCATTTATAACTTTATTTCTTAGACAATCAAATCCCTCATTTCCTGTTACAACATCATATTTATCATAATTTCAGCGGAAAGACGTCCACTGCTGGATATGGGCACCGCCACTCCGACCGGTTCTGTCCTTCCCGCTTCCAGCGGATTCCTGCGGCCTTCACAAGGTGCGGCCCACCTTGTGGGAGGCCTTCCAACGCTGTCTTCCTGTACGCGGTCGCCACTCCAGAACCTTTTGGTCTCAACGGCCATCTGTTCTGCGAAGAATGTGCTATAATCTTGCATCACAAAAAGGTCATCCGTGCCCTAATTCTTTACCCATTATCGTTTTATTGAATAACCAGCTTAATTCCGATACAATTTATAATCAAATCACGATGCAAAACTAAGTTTCATTATATATAATTCATGTACAGTGGCCAGCACATCAAGCTACCCAAAACTGTCAAACTTTCCCAATCAAACTTGAACCTAATGCTTTAGCGATAAAGTTTAAAATCTACTAAAGAAATTTGACAGATTTTAGTAGCTTGATGTGCTGGCCACTGTACCATACAAACTATATTTGGACGTCATAATCGGAATATTACTTTCGTGATACACACTCGGTCATACCGTTGAACGAACTTGTGTCCGAGCCAATAAACGAGGAACTGTCAGATGACGCGCGTATTTTGTATTCCCTATTGTAACGTGTCCAGCCTAGCTTAAAAATACATTGTGTACTTTGTAAGCAAAATGGCGATAATAATAGCGTTCTGTTTTTAAAATGTTTTTTTTTAAACGAATGCTGTCGTTTGTCATTTTTATAGCGGTCAACATTTGCGATAATTTTTAGTGCGTTTATTTAATAATGAATGGTGTCATAAATAAGGGACAATTTTTTTTTTGAAATACGTCGGTTTTTATTGTTGGTGATTTTCATGATGATTATTTCGAGTGATATGAAAATGTTGATTTCATAAGGCTTTTTCTCAAACATGCTTGGAAATTCGAGCATTATTTTGACAACCTTCGAGATAAATCGAACTGGTCAAATACAAATGACTATACGGCCGGCAAAGTTACAATGAAAATCCATATCTGTACTGTGAAGCGGCCAAATGTCGTGTTATTTAAAAATGGAACTAACTTTTTACTTCAACATAATATGACAACCAAGGAGGTAACTTATCAAAGATTTTATTTAAAGTTCGATTTCGCTTGCAAATAGAACTGTAAAGTAAAGAAGAAACAAATACAAAAACAAAACAGCAGCTACTAACCTTACATACCTCCTTCTCCTCCTTATTATCCTTCTGTTTCGTTTACGTTCATACAACTGTTTCAAGACCCAACTACAATTGTTGGCTACCCATAACCGCAGTATGTGCAATCCTCTGGCGAGTTCACACGCAACAATACAGTGGCGAGCATGACGCGGTGATATCCGCTCCTCTACCGCACTAAACACGTGAGGATACTCATGTGAAATATTTTATATTTAATATTGTAGCAGCTGCTGCTTGCTGGTTTTGTGGTTTTTAGTTTCTGGTGCATTTATATTATGTGGCATGCGCATAATGTCTGCAAATCAGACACATAATAAAAAAAGTCATATCGACTATCGTCGCGGTGTCAGTTTTGCTTAAATCACTACTGAGTGACCACTTCCGATAACATTATTAGACACTGGTGAATAAACTGATTTTTTCTACAGCGGCTATAATATCAGTAAACTCTGGTCGTATCAAATGAGCCCTCAGTAATGGCCTCCAAACTTTTAAGATCTGGCTACAAAAGTCTTAAATCTAACCTATAAGGGCGCCATAGGCTCGCCCCCTATTACAAATGGAACTTAATCATATCTGGTGAAATGTAGGTTGTATAATATAGGTACATCTCTGCCCAACTCTTCGGAGTAAATAAGTGTGATGTTTTTGCATGTCAAGAGGAAAATTTTAAGAATTCGCAACATCCTTACAGTCTGCTATTAAACTAATTTATTATGTCTACTCTGTCTGTCATCCTTTGTCCTCACAATGGCAACCGGCGCTCATTACGCGGATATATCCGCTCATGGGGCCCTCACTAAACGTGTGTTGATGTGAATAACTAATTGTATATTGTTTCTGTTGTGGAACGAGAGTAATTATGTTTTATGTATGAGTGAGTCATAATACATAACAGTACTATAATGTGGCCGTTTTTTTTTCTAGTTACTTTTTTATAGTTCAGTGTGGATAGCTTTGATGCTATAAGTAGACGTCATCGAAGTCTATATTTATGATTTATACTTCTTCTTATTTTATTCACATACATACATAAACTCACGCCTTCTTCCCATGGGTTAGGCAGAAGCTACAGAACGCAACCTGCTACGATCTTTACATACTCCTTTTGTTGTTTACGTTCAATATATTTGGTCACACGCACGCCGCGCAGTTGCGAGTACTACGCACCTGATCTTATTTTTGTTATTTTTTATTATGAAGAGTTTACACTCATTTTGTACTTAAAACTTTTCCCAAGAAATCCGTTTTCAAGGTTTCTCTGTCAGAACCAGTCAGAACGGATCAGAAAAAAGTTAAGTTATGTTTATTAGTGGGGATAATTAATTTAAGTTACTTGGTTCTCTAACTAATAGAAAATTGTTGATACATTCTTAAGACAGAAGGTGTTTATTCATAAACGATGATTAAAGTTAAGAGACGTTTAAACGTCACAAATATATGGTTAAACAGTCGCTAATCATTACTTAACATAAAGCAACGTTTATGAATAAAGGGGGAAGTGTTTAACTTTTTTTTTTTTAACTAATTATTCAAATTTGCCTTTTTAGTCTCATTTGTATATTTATTTTTGTATTAAATCAGTAAGAAACTGAAATAAAAGCGGGGCCTATTGACAAAAATACGTAACTGCATTTTTTTTTTATTGAGCAACATTGGTTGCAAAGGTTGTACTCAGACTGCAGTCACATTTGCAGTGATAATTATGGATTTATATCGATTACATCCACTCATGGGCCCCGCAGTAAATTTGCGAGTTATTCATTCACCTTGCCTTTTCCAAACTACAATGGAATCGGCTTGGCTTCCAGTCTAACCGAATATCAGTATTTTACATGGAGCGACTGGCTTTCTGACCTCCACAACTCAGTAATTGGGTAATACGATACCCTTGTGTAAGACTTAGTCAAGCTTAAAGGCTTCTGACTATCGATAACGATTGAGAAGATGTACCACGTGCTTCCCGAGGCACGGGTCTTGGTATAGAAATGGAAAAATAAATGCGTGTTACTGTGAATAACCAAATTGTAAAGTAATATTTTGTATTGTGGCCCGCGTTTATTCAGAATATAATGGTGCATTAATGACTCATTGTGTGACATTGTATTAAAATGCAGATTTTGTGTGAGCGGTTATGTAGTATTAGCGGTTATGGTTATTATTCTAGAGTGAAATGGACTGATGATAATATTATGAATTTGGCATTTATGCGTTAGTAAATAACAGGCACATCCTGTATACTATAGGCAGCTGTTAGCCCTGCCGCCTACTTGCTGATTGAGTCGCTTATTTGTACCTATCCTTTGTAGTTTGATTTATATTTTTCTCGTTCCTGTTGTAAGGCCGGAGCATGTTGGAATCCCAACACTAAACGTTACTAAAATACGAACATCACTAGCACGCGCTCTCGATAACGATCTTGTTTTAAAAACGCTCGTTCAGTTCGCTCGGGTCGCGCTTCGCGATAGGTCTAACATGCTCTAGCCTAATTTTCTGCGACTAATCGTGATTTGGAATATATTTATCTTCCTGAAAGCAACTGGCAGTTTTTATTCATTGGAAGTACAGTCCACTAATTTACTTTCACACACATTCCTACATCTATATATAAATTAAAGTCGCTTTTTATGTCTGTCTGTGTGACCGAGTTGTCGAGTGTTGTGTGTCTCCTAAACGCAACGATAACGAAAACCGTACGAACTAAGGCCGGGTCGCTAAATATCTACCTAATATTTTGCCATGGCATGACCTCAATACGATAAAAGAAGAATGGCCATATACAACTGGGATGGTTCATGTTATACTAGCAAACAGATCCGAGGCACATCTGATGGAAATTCCTAACCTTGTAGCTGACACCCAAGGAATTGAATATGCTTTTTATCATAAAAGGACAAAAATGCTAGTAATGTTAATACCCAACAAACTGGAACACAACAACGTTGCTTAACAAAAGTTGCTTGTTGTTGTGGAACATGACTTGCATCATGATGCGTAACATATTGTTGTTGCTCAAACTTTTCTTGTTCCTTTTGAACTATAGAGAATAAAACATACCGTGAAAAAAGAATTGCCAGCCAGGAATATTGTAGCAGATCTGACCGCCAAGGACGCACCGGACAAATAAATATCGCTTCTCGTGAAGGTTATTCTAATAATCACAGGGTCACATGGAGAGATAAATTTGATCTCAGTGGCGTCCAAGGACTGGAAGAAGGTGTCCTAATTATTATTATTTATTTTCATTTGAATTGTTTATTGGATTTGGATTATTACTTACAATACTGTACGAATTTTGTTCAGATCAGACGAGCAGACGGATCTGAAGGTAGAACTAGCTGTGTTTGGGCGCCTTTATGAGTACCTATGTTGTCGATGCCGAACAACATTACAACACTGCCCCAATATTTATTTTTACCAGGCGTTGTAAACAAAATAAACCCTTTCAAAATTAATAAAATGGATGCAACACAGTAAACTCATTTGTAATTCTCTCAATGTGCAGGACAAATTAATTACACCGACCATTCTCGTTTATGTGCGAAGCCAACATGGCTTTAATTTTAATATTAAAGTGCGTGTGGAGTAAGCAGGAGTAATTCGGAGAAGTTTGAATGAATTGCGGGAGATAGTAAACTTTTTTTTAAAATTTGTTTTTGTAGGGTTACGCCAGTTACAGTAAACACAAAAATCGCGTTAGGTCGGAAAAAGTTTCAATGCACTGAATTTTGGGAAGGCCGCAGGAATCTGCTGGATGCAGCATAGAACCGGGCGAAGTGGAGGTGCTTGGGGGAGGCCTATGTCCAGCAGTGGACGTCTTTCGGCTGAAATGATGATGAACAGAATGATTGACTGCTCAGCGGATTCGCACGACAGACGTAGACCTAAATTCGAAAGTTTGTTAGGAAGTATGGATTTCTATGTGTATATTTCTTACCTTTTTATGCTTAGACTGATTTCACTGGAGCACCGATTTGGATGATATTTGCCATGGACATGATTTGGATAGGTACGTAAAATTAAAAAAGTGGTATACTGTATCGTCTGATTGGATGTGCGCATCTACTGCTCTATGTCGTTTAAATCACGTCAAAAAATAAGGGCGAAAAAAACTATTGATTTTGTAGTGCAGTTTTATTTACTTAGTGCTAATTGTAAAATATTTTATCTGGACTACAGTCCTCTAGCGTGTCCATCTGTCAATTTTGCTTTAAGTTCCACCTCCAGGGAAGAGGGAGAGAAATTAGGGGTGAATTAGCCGCTTACTGACACAGACCGAATTCCACTCGGGCGTAGCCGCGGGCACAGCTAGTTATAAATATTCTGAGGTAAAAACGCGCCGGGAGTACACGTGCTTAACGTAAATTCGAACAACTTTTATTTAAAAAATACAACTGTCTTAGTGCATTTTAGTTTATTAAATTTTTGCGACAAGCATAAGTATCACCGATAGATATGAAGAAGGTCTTAAAAATAAGTAAATATTGCATGCGAAACTAGCATTATCAATTTTTAAAACGTCATTGCTTACGTAGCGTTTACTCCGCGCGTTCGTGTTAGGCCCAATGTGTCATTCATCTGAAGTTTTAGTGGTCATTCTTCTGATGGTGAGTAAATTATCATTTAAATAGGATTTGGACGTAACATCATCTGTAAAATCTTGTCATTTGTACATATAATAAAGCTGAAGAGGGTCGAAAGTCTGTACATGGAAGATATTCGAAAAAAAGTTGGCTGGGGATACTTAGAATCGATAACAGAACACGTTCCAATAGAATTTTTGTCTGTTTATTTGTTCGCGCATCACGTGAAAACGGCTGAACGGATTTTGATGCAAACTTTACTAATCTGTCGAGAAAATCCCCGGCCAGGTTATAGGCTATTTATTAAGGAGCCGAGCAAAATGAAAAAAAGTTAGAAAAAACCCTAAGCGAAAACGAAGTAATAGCGCGGGCAGAAGCTAGTGTACATACATACAAAAAAGATTGCCATACCTTTAAAAATGTAAATAAAAAATATTGTCAATTTTATTAGAAGTAGCTATACTAATTGTAATTTTAAAATAATTATAGACCTGTGGTTACACGTAAATAGCAGCACTTGCGGTCCGTGGTTAGTTTGCACTAAAAACAATTGCCTAGGGATATAATGGGTTTTTTGTGTTTATTAACAAACTGACCGAACAATCCATCAACCGACAAGGACATACCTTTTAAAGCCCAAAAAAGGTGCATCAGGACTATGTTTAAGTTACAGTCAACCGAAAGTTGTAAACCGTATTTAAAAAAATATAAAATATTAACTTTGCCTTGCCTTTACATTTAGACATGGCCATGTTTGTTAAATTAAATCGACACTTATTTCCACGTCAATCAGAAGTGGTCGATCGCAACCATAGTAGACGCGATGACAGTATTCTCTGTCTACATAGATCGAAAACAGCATTAATGCACAAGAGTATTTTCTGTATGGCCCCGAAAATTTTCAATAAACTCCCAAATAGTTGGAAGGAGCTTAATGTCCGTCAATTAAAAAATAAATTAAAGAAACTGCTAGAAGGGAAAGCATATTACAGTATTCTAGATTTTTTTAATGACACCATCTAATGCCGTATAGTTATGTAGTAAACATTATTATCAATACATCTTTGACAGAATCCACGTACTATGCCCATTTAATTAATTTGTTTGTTTTCAAAATTGACATTTACTATTTTTTGTTCTTATGTAATGCAATACTTTAACTTATAACTTTTATTATTAAAATTTAAATATTTGTACGCCACTAAGGCCAAACATGACTGATCTAAAATATATTGTAATCTAATAACTTGCATGCTCTGTATGTGTACTCATGTTTCCACAAATAAATAATCTTTAATCTTTAATCCATATCTTGTGTGCAAAAGCCATGGGATGCCTGACAAAAATCAGTAGTAAAACCCTGACAAAAGTTAGTAAAACCCTGACAAAAGTCAGTAATACCCTCAAGTCAGTTTTTAGAGTCACACGTAAACTGTACGATACATGCCCGTGACACGTGTGACTCCGGATTTTTAATTTGTCTGTCTGTGATGTCTTGTTTATACCTTTTAGTTGACTTTTTTGTCGTAGTTGGGTTTTAGTTTTATAACTTTTATTTTGTTACTGATTATTTTTAACCGACTTCCAAAAAGGAGGAGGTTATATGTTCGTAGCGTATGTATGTTTTTTTTGTGTATGTCCGTCGATATTTCTGTCAATTGTAGACGGATTTTGAAAATTCTTTTTTTGTTTGAAAGGGTATGCTCTCAAAGTGGTCCCATATCAATTTTATTAACTTAGCTTGAGTACTTTTTGAGTTAGCTTCATTAATACGTATTTTTCCCACTTAGCCTATATGGATGATCTTTTAACATTTTCCTGTCACTGTTATTTACATAGCAGGTCGTGATATTCGAACTAGCAGGGGGTAGGTACCACAACTAAAAAGTGAAAAATAAAAACTTTTTACAAAAAAAAACAACCGACTTCCAAAAAAAACACTAGAAAGTGAAAAATAACTTTAATTTCGGAAGTCGGTGGCTTAAAACGAAAATTCAAAACCAAAGACACCGACTTCCGAAATTAAAGTTATTTTTCACTTTCTAGTGTTTTTTTTGGAAGTCGGTTGGTTTTTTTTTTCTCTCCAAACACATTAATTTAATCATGTCTATCTCAACTGATTTAATTAATCCCTTTGTGCTACGGATCCATAATTGCACAATAGACGTACATCACGTTACTACGAATTTGCTCATTTTACGTATTCTACGAATATTCCCACTGAATGATTTTCCGAATTTAGGCTGAAAGTAGGCTCGTATTTACCGAAAAGGTCAATAAGAAAGGGTATATAATAGGGATTATGCACATAATTCAAAACTTATTAATTATTTAAATATAGGTACGTACAATAAATAGGAATCAAGAAACAAAATCCTTGTTTTTTTACATTTATTAATGCATTTTTTTTTTGTGGAACGTCTTCCAAAATGCCGGAAGTAACCTCAACAGTCATGTGAATAAAAACAAACTAAAAAACTTATATACAATTATTTTTCTGCGATTATATATTTTTTTTTTTTTAAATGTTGCTCCACACTAGGAATTTCTCCTGTATCGTGGGTGCGTTTACAAACATTTAAACTGACATACACAAACAGCTAGATCCGGAACAACTACATGTAGGTCATACAAATATTTGTTCCGTGCGGGAATCGAACCCGCGACACGCAGCGCAGCAGTCAATCAATCAATCAAGTCAATTTTGATTAGGTAGGAGATGCAGTTATACCCAAAAATAAATGCCACTTGCCTTCTTAATTCAATTATCATATTAATGCATTAATAAATAAAACAATCATAAAACGAAGTAACTCCATTAACATATTTAATGCAAATAATTCTTAATATTATGGCATTGTTTTTTATGCAAATCTGAACTGAATGAGAAAACGTATGACTGAAATGAACACCGGTTTTACGATTCATTCAAATCGGTTTAGGACGAGAATACAACCACTTAACAATTTGACGGCCGACTGTTCGCAATATGACGATAATAAAATTGCAATTTGTAACTTCAACGATTGAAATGTCAATGACCTGGCACAAAGTGATTTTTCAATGTATTTTTATTGAATGCACTTAAAGGCTGACGCAGATTTGGGCGGGCCGCACCGCACTGTAAATATCCTCCTATATTACTTTTGTACATATCGTGTGAACCATCGCACACAACAAGCGGGCCGCACCGCACTTTTTTGTGTTGAAATGCGATGTGTTACGCTACGACCCGTTGCAGTTTTAATGTGCGCTTAGCTTTAAATTGTATTTTTATTTACGACCGGACGAGTTCAGCTCCTGTGGCGACGCGAAGGTCACGCGCATTGCGTTGAATACTGACCTTGAAAATTTGGTTTTTAATATGTACAGTAAACAAATATAATGCTTAAAAGGAAGCCAAATTTTACGTACACACATAACATCTCGCCTGTAATCCCCAAAGGGTTAGGCAGAGATGAATCTATAGTACACCCACACTTCGCCAGGTATGTTTAAGTCCTATGTAATAGAGGTCGAGCCTATTTCAATCACCAGGCACCAATTCAGACATAACAAACTTTATTGGCATAAATCATTATTAACAAAGACGCCCTGACTTCGCGATGGGTATAGCACCTGTGTTACAAGAGCCAGTGTCTTCTCCCAATTACATGAGTCGAATTTTATGCAATAAGAATTAATCTAAAACACATACAAATAATAAAATAGAAATGAAATTAAAAAAATGAAATTATAAACATGAAAAACATTACTTACCTACGTGGAGTAATTTATGAGTGTTTGGTGTATAGTGTAATATGGTGTGTGAGTGTGTGATGTAGGTAGGTATGTGCAATAGTATATCGCAATAGTTCATAGACGCAAAAAAAAATACAATTCAAAAACAAAATGTTCTTTTTTATATTATAAACGCTTGTCACACACTTGTCTTTCCACGTTGAGAGACAAGTGCGCGGGTACAGAGTGTCAGCAGGATTTAGAGAATGTGTTCTGAAAGGTTAATTTGTGAATATTAAACTTACATAAAAAACAGAAATCTCGACATTTTATCAAGTCGATATTCTCCCTATATAAGTCTCCCTTTTCGAATTTTCATTGAAAATTTCTCACGTTCAGTAGAATTTCGCAATGCATTACGTGGCAACATTTCTAGATCATTTATTTTGTAATGTAACCCTGGGGGGCTCATAAGTGTATGAAATATGGAAAAATATATTTACAGTGTATAAATATAATTTATGTTAGTGTCACTTATTTTACGCGTAACTAAATTAAAAATTAGCTCAATGTTGTATATTTCAATGTTTTGGTAATAAATTATGGGAATGAAATAACTAGGTATGTGTTTATAGTATGAAGTGCCAGCAAAACGAAAACTCCCGACACCGATTCTATAATCAATGTTTAAGACTAAGATGTTTATCTATACGAAATAGGCATTAAGTCCGTCATATTATACTCCTAGGGTATTACAGCCACACCTTCGTAAAGACGGAAGAAACGCAAGACGAAATGACAGATTGTAGAAAGATTTCTACGGCATGATGACAAAAACTGGCCAAGTGCGAGTCGGGCTCGTACACGAATGGTTACGTACCACCGTACAATATTTAGCAAAAAAACGCTGAGAAAACACAGGTTCTGGTAGCTACCTGTGGTAAATAAAATAAAGTTAAAACTTAAAGGGTCCACCTTTAATTTTTAACTTTATTTTATTTTGATTATTTATTATTATAGCGGCAACAAAAATACACAATCTGTGAACATTTCAACTGTCTACCTATTACAGTTCATGAGATACAGCCCGCTGATAGACAGACGGACAGCGGAGGCTTAGTAATAATTGGGTTCCGTCTGACACCGTTCGGATACAAAACCATAATAATTAAGAAAATAATTGTCGCTTAGTATAGAAAGACATCGGTATGTCTATTCTTCGTAGAATAGAGATAAAATAGTGATGCTGCGCGTATTACAGTTTTTCGAGACAGCACAGGCAATATTTGCGAAACGGGGTGAAACAGTAGAAAAACATTTTACAGTGGATTAATAAAATCAGCAGCATTATTTTTGCCTGGAAAAATAAAGTTTCCAAAAGAACATTATCGAAAGTAACCAAGACCGAGAGAGATTGACAGGCATTTCCACCACAGCTATTTTCAAAGCAGATTATATCAGAACGCATTTTCGAACGGAAAACAACCATAGAGCATGGAGACGCCTCGGCGGCCGCTGCTAGATGCGGCATTGTCAACACTTTCCATACAATTTTTAAGAAGTTTAATCACCTCTGTGGTCTAGTGGTTAGACCACCTGTCTCAGATTTCACCGGGTTCAATTCCCAGTGAAGGCATTTTCTGCTCGTTTGGTTGGTGGTAAGGCTTGTTCTAAGTCCACCTGGCTAGCTACCATCATCTTATGTAAATCTGTCGCCATGACAACAATGTTACCAGCAATATTGTGTTTTGGCAGTTCTAGAGGTAAGATATAGCCAGTTCCTCTGCGGTTGAGGATTCCGGGTGAATCTCGCTTCCACCTTCGGCCTGATCATCACTTACCATCAGGTGAGAAGCCCCAAGAGGGCCCGTTCACGGCCTCAAGCGTTGCGACTTGCGTCAAGCGACACGCTCGCGCGTTACAATCATCGGCACGATTCTTGAGCGCTGACCTTCACCTGCGCAAAAGTGAGTTATTGGGTCCCTTTACATATTTTGTCATAAGTGTACGATGCGCAAAGCGATCCCCACTCTTCCGCCGAGCGTTCAAGAACCGTGCCGGTATCTGTACCTTGTTATCTGTCCGTCGCTCCGTACTACGCGTCGCGGAGACTATTGGCATGCTCTAAAAAACTTCATTCATTTCTTTTGTCTGCAGTCGCCTTTGCAAGTCGCGTTGCTTGAGCGTGTAGCTCGTAGTCATATGGTACGACAAATGACGTGACTGACGGCTTCTAATGGCGAACATGGCAGAAGTAATTCACTCAACGCACTTTCAGCGCCACGAATTTTATTATTACTGACGGCTTTAGACGCTGACGGCGCTTATCTGGTCTGGCAACAGCCAACGCATTTCCTGCTGCTGTTTTATTTGAAAAGCAAAGAAAAGTGATCTAATGACACATGACGTGTACGAACAAATAAAGAATTCCTATGTTTTTTTCTCGTGGGTGTAATGTTGGCGCCACACGCATTTAGCAAAACTATTTAGTGTTTGAGTCTTATGTTTATTTTTGTCAGTCATCAGTCAGTTGTAAAGCATTAGGTAATTATTGTTTTCTCATAAAAAACTAAAAAAAACACGCTTTTATAGCAAATCGAACTAAAAATCAGAAAATAACTTTTAATTTACATATATTAATAACGCTTTTTTACAATGAAATTAATTTTCTTTTCATAACTTTATTAATATAAATTCAAAGTTATTTTCTGATTTTTAGTTCGATTTGCTATTAAGGCCTAAGTTCACCAAGATTTAAATCAACAGTTTAGATATTTAATCAGTTCTATATTTAGGAATTTCGACATAAACCAACTGTTTAATACCTAACCGGTGGTTTAAATGTTGGTGAACAGAGGCCTTAAGCGTGTTTTTTTTAGTTTTTTTAAACTAAATTTTATTAGGGTAAAGCTCCAAATGAGTCGCTGAAATCACGATACGATTCGTAATTTCATCATAGGATCAACATTTGAGTCGAATAGATATTGAAGGTTTGTATGGAACAGTTGATAATTCTTTCGCGAATTCGATATTGGTCCCATGGAGGAAGTTGTTCCGTTTGATGTTTTTTTTTTTTTTCTCTACATCTCGCAGATCAACCTAGGAGGTTATGTTTGCTTTACCGGACTATCCTGAGGCTACTTTAAGGGTTTTTAAGTCTTAAAGCCTTCAGCCAGGGCGCAAAAATATGCTACTATGCTAAGACGCGACGCTCGCTAAGGGCCCCCTTGAACGTTCAAAAATAAAACTGTCAATGATCTGTTTAACAGATTAGCGTTCTTACGGGACGGTTCTGACAGACGAAGGGAATAATGATGGTTAGTTATTGTTGTAGATCTAAAATTAACTAACTATTTTTAATTTTCTGTTAGCTGAGATTATTTTTGGTTGTAGTGAGCAGTATTGACGTTCTACATTATTCAGTAATGTAAGATTCTGTAAATAAAGCTCATTGGAGAAGAGATGGAAACTTTCTATCACAAAAGTATGATGGTTTGATTATATTGCATTAGTTGTTCCAGTTTAGAAATGAAATGAAATTAATTTGTTTATTCTGTAAATAGGATATCGGAATCACTTTTAAAGTCCAGACATAATCTTGGTCGGCCATATGAAGACCATAATTATAGATAAGTGTCTGAAATGAATGTGCAATGAGTGCCTGACATCAAGCAATTGGCAATTCTTTTAATACAAGTTACTTTTCATTATTGATCACGAGCCTTTTGGCTAATCTGTAATTAAGTGTTTTATGTAAAAAAAAAATGTAATGTGCGTTTAGTTTGTGCAGAATAACTATTTTTCTTTCTTTCTTTTCTTTATTTTCTATCTTTTCGTTATATTCTTTCTTTTCTTTCTTTTCTTTCTTTTCTTTCTTTTCTTTCTTTTCTTTCTTTTCTTTCTTTTCTTTCTTTTCTTTCTTTTCTTTCTTTTCTTTCTTTTCTTTCTTTCTTTCTTTCTTTCTTTTCTTTTTTAAATGGTCTGTTGACGAAAGAACCACACAGGTTTGAGTGGACCTGGGTATATCGAAAAGTATAAATGTCTATCAAACTATGACCTCCTATTCTGTCCTCTCTGCCCCAAAAAATGTAGCCATAGTGACCTCTGCGCTGCTACTGACGATGCCGTGGAAGTGGCTAAGTTTTGGGCCAACAAAATTTAATACACTGTCGTGCCAAATGCCATCAACACGACAATGAAGAAGTTTGAAATTTCCACGTAAAGGCATCAAGTTTCTGTCGGGGAGAGGGAGACGCGCGGGCGGGGTCCTCCTGCACTTGACTAGAACGTGTTAAATATTTTTATGCTTTATAAGGCTCGTACAAAGTGGCGCGATAAGGGTAGCGCTGCCTGTCGCGCCCATGATATCGCGCCAGTGTGTACAAGCCGTTATCGTCAACCTGTGCGAGTTTCTTTTCAGTGTAACTGATGACAAATAATAGTACTTAGACTATATTTAGTACTTATAAAGAAATAAAATAATATACGTTTAATGAATAAGTAATGGTAGGTGGTATGATGAAACTGTTTGTACTCCCCGTCACTTGTCCCTTAAGGTTCATTAGAAAACCAGCGTCAGACTGCATTTGTCTGGGGTTAATGCTGAAATAAACCTTTTTGTCGCAGCAGGCACACACTATTGTTGTAAATTATTTTCACTTTTTTTTTTGCATTTGTGTTTCACGAACTGTCTCCAAATAAACATTACTCTTTCTTTCTTTCTTTTTAAGTTTGGGAAAAATATGCGTCACATCCACGCAAAACGGCCATCGGTCAGCATAATGCTGCGACTCAATGCGAGACAGAGCCACAGGTTTTTAGCCGGCGTTGACGTGATGACGTCAACCGGTGCATACAATGAGATATAAATAAAAAAATAAAAAAAATTATAATACTAAATTCTAATGTTTATATAAATATAATAATATTTTACCCAAACTCTTGAGTAATCTAGAAAGGCTTCAGATTATGCTAAACTTCAAACTATAGACGTAAACTCTGTCTGAAATCTTAAACTAAGCTTAGTTCTTGAAGTGCCTAGTTCTTGATAATTAGTTATCTAAGTGTTTAGTTAGGAAATTTTAGCTTGCATTAAATACTTAGCTGTCTTGTCTATATCTTAGATTGAAAGCTAAAATGTTTTGAAGCACTTTGTGTTAAAATGTTTGTCGTATATTGTGGTGGAGTGAATTTTTGTGCTATTTAATTTTTACCATTTAGAGCGGCCACACATCCACGCAAAACGGCCATCGCTCAGCATAATGCTGCGACCCACCGAATGCTGTTAATCCAGGTTATAAACTATGTGTGCCAAATTTCATTCAAATCCATTTAGTCGTTTTTGCGTGAAAGTTTGTGAGGATGTTTGTTCATCCTTTTCGCATTTATAATATTAGTAGGATTACAAACAAGCTCTATTAAATTTCAAGAAAATTTACTAATGTTCTTCAAAAAAGAAAAAAAACTAAAAGAATATATGAGTATGCGGAAAAAGATTGATAAAATACAACGAATTCCAGTGTAAGCCTGAAGAGTCTATGAACTGTGGCGTTATGTGACGATACGCAATAAGGTTACTTGTCCATTGACGCGTAGCATAATTTTATAACTGGTACAGTACCCGGAGTTCGAAGTCAGTTCGAAGACATGAGATATCCACCAACCCGCACTGGGTCCGCGTGGGGGATTACGGACTACTCTCTCTCTCAAAGTGGAGGCCTATGTGCCAGCAGTGGGGACATTAAGGCTTGTGTTCACCAACATTCAAACCATCGGTTAGTTATTAACAAGTTGGTTTATGTCAAATTTCTTAAGGAAATTTTAAATATAGAACTGATTAAATATCTAAACAGTTGATTTAAATGTTGGTGAACTTAGGCCTTAAGGCTAATTATGATGACAGTACCCGGGCGTTCGCGATTTAGCTTCCAAACATGTATACAAATATGTATTATTGGAAAAAAAGTAGATAAAGTGTTTTTTTTTCAATAATATTTACCTACTAGTCATTCTGAAATCGACTTAGTTCTCATTTTACATAAAGTTGATATTCGTTTTAATGGTAATAACAGAAACTAGGACTACAATAGACTTTACGAAAACGCCGCGACCTTAGTTACTATTGTGGGTTGACAGACCTTCAGTGTAGAAGTAGGTCCTAAATCACCACGAACTCAGGTGGCACCCTCATCTGTAGATAGATGCACGAAACTTTTAGTACAACTATGCTCACGTGTCTTTTAAAGGTTTCGCATTTTGCTCAACGATATAATAATTCATCTCTAATCCAAAAAAAGAAAACAAAGTTCGGATCAAAAAGGTTGATTAAATCTTGGTATTACAATGTAGTAAAGGGTTGTACGGGTAAATGCTTACCTAAGATACCGTCAAGTACAAAAGTAAAAATACCTTATTAGATGGTTATATTATGTGTATTGTATTAAATTTATTTTCAGCTCCACAAAAAGAACCTACGTAAATACAATAGATTTCTAACATTTTCATACTCACTTCAACCTTAATCTTTTAATAGAAAAAATTAAGAGTGTGAATAACCCACAGCGTGAATAACCCTGAACGTGAATAACCCCACGCATAAATAAGCCTTGCGAGCCTGACATGAATACCCAGCTTCGTCCGTTTTAAATATTCCGAACCGGTTTTATTTACGGATATCGGGATCAATAGCGCTTTAGAAATAGTGCGTTGAGCCGTAAAATAATGCAAATGCGTTTCACACCTTGGTACGCGTCGAGAGGTGTGAATTTATTTTCTTTTGAGCATTACGGGATAGTGTGTGCTTATTGGATACAAATATTGAGCATGCGAATCGAAGATTAGGAAAAGGGTTGATGTGAACGATTTTTTGGATGATTGAAGCTGACTTTTCAAGTACTCTGAAACGATTTATTTGAACTAAACTGAGCGCTTACTTCGCAAATGTCTGTTATGTTTACTTACAAATTAATTTGAAAGCTTTACGTAAAATTAGGTTCAAATATTTACGTGACAACTAGTTAACAAATGGCTAGAAAGGGTGACTACAGAGATGACAACTAATAGAGAAGTATGGAAGAAAACGACATGTTGCGTCGACCCACAATAACATAAATTGGGAGATACGGGCATGGGCAAGAGAATGATAAACTAGTTAACTTAACAGTTGCCTCAGACAGTCAACTGAGTATTGTGGCACAGCCCAAAACTTGGAAGACGCCTCTATCTAGCAGTAGATTGCGATAACAGAGTTGCCTCATAGCAATAACCTTATATTTCTACTCATAACAATAAATTGCTGCAAATCAGCAGCTGACACATTTACATAACCGCCTAAAATATATGTGAAATAACACCACTACAACATACTCTAACACTCTTTATTATTTCCTGTGTCCTCACATTGATAAATTATCTATTCAATATCAAAGAAATATTTACGTTACGCCTCAGTGGACAGCGACGCTAACAGTACCCAACAATTTACTATATTTATAATACTGACATGACATACGACACAGGACCGCTGTAATTTCCTGGAAAGTATCCAAAATACGGATCTAAAATAGAATGGATACTGCATAGATTTGAGTAAAAAAAATATAGAAAAAGAAAATGTATTAGGCACCTGTCCCACCGACGATGAGAAACTGAATAGTTATCAACGATTTTCTCGCTAAAGAAACGTACAAAAGATGGTAGGTACCGTGTAAGTTAAGGAGCTCCCTCGACGGAAGCATTCGTCTGTAATGTAACAACCCAAGATTCCACTGTAACGGCTAGAGCTTTCCAAGTATACTGCGCTGTATAATAAATAGGTTGAAGTGACATGGCTAGGCCGCGGGTAAAGGTTACATTACAGACGAATGCTCCCGGTAAGGGAGCGCCATAAAAAAGATACATAATATATTAATAGTTAATGGCTGACTGTTCACACTCAGCAACGCTCGCTTTTTGGGCAGAACACTTGCTGAGAGATGAGAGACCCACGCTTTGTACAAACACTTAGCAACGAGTCATCGATCGTCACACACTCGCTGCTCGTTACTCGTCAACTTCTTTTTTGATCAAATGAAAGGGTTTAATTAGCACATTTCAAATATAATGTATATTATAACCTCAAAATAATTTAAGTAAAAGTAATAAAAACTAAAACCCCATGTACGACGAAAAGTCAACTAAAAAGGTATAAATGGAGTCCCACGTAATCTGTTCGTCAAACAGATTACCCGTGACTCCGGATTTTTAATTTGTCTGTCTGTAATGTCTTGTTTATACCTTTTTAGTTGACATTTTTGTCGTAGTTGGGTTTTAGTTTTTATTACTTTTATTTTTTAGTTGCTAGCTCTACTTGCTTCTCGTTAATAGCCGGCGATGGGACAGGTGCCTAGGTTCGAAAAGTGAGTTATGATCGGCAAACGATGTTTCTTACATATATAGTTACTTAGTGTCACGGGTTCGTCAGAGATTGATGGTGCGACCTGTCTAATGGGATAGTACCTTAATGTGAAATTAAACGTTGCTCATATTAGTTAATGTATTTTTTCTTTGACATTTTATTTACCCGAGTGCCCTAGGAATAGGTTTAGGTTATTTTAGGGTCCTTCTGGGGCAGTAGTTATTTGGGCTGGGTTGGGCCTTGACAGTTTAGAAAATAATACTTAACACTTTTTTGCTTAGGGCGGCAAAATGCTCGTAGCGCGAGCGGTTAAATAACGAAATTAATATTGTTAAATTATTGTGATTTATCGCCCTCTAGCCCTCTAACCCTTTCTGTAAATATTGATTCTTAATAGGTACAATAAATTTCCTGTCGCTTCCACAATGGGGGACTGACGGGAAAATATGCTAATTACTATGCATTTCAAATATAAAATAAACAAACAAGGTGACATTATGTCAAAAAACATGATAGATTTCAGTTTCAGTGGTTTCAATACAATGGATGTCAGATGTCAAGTAAGAGTGTCGTGTGTCATGGCTGTCAGCGAGAGTGTTAGTCATTGAATAATGTAACGTGTGAAAAATTTGCTGTCTCATTTTTGGGTTCCCTTAAATGCGCTTGGAAACCGTAAAAAGCAGTATTTTGTGAAGAACCTAAACTAAAAGTATAACGAGATCATATTGTTTGTTTGTGTGTATGATGTAATCTCTGGAAATAAGTAGGTATTGTAAAGGTTCAATCCACTTTAACAGAAATGTAAACAAACGAATTACAAATGACTCAATAAGGCGATAGGAAGTCAATGTCATTGTCAGTGTTCAGAAATTGAGTCATTTAGATTTGATTAGTTGAATATTAAAATCTTTAATCTTAATTTGAAATCACCTTAAAGTTATCTAACATTTGAAAGTGGCGTTAATTAATTAGCTCACTTAAATATTTGTTTACATCTCCATTAACATGAATTGGATCAGAGTATTCAGTGCTCATGACAATAAAACAATTGAAGCCACACACTGAACTAGAACTAAAGACAAGATGAAACCAACTAAGATTGGAACGGCACTAAGACAATATTGCACTTCTACAGATAAAACAGTTACACATGGGTAATTTAAAAAGGTTTCAGTCCCTGGTTTTAACAGGTAGGATAATTATAAAGTTACAACCTTACTTTGATAAAACTACAATATATCTAAAATCACGATAGATATACGACAATACATCTATTGTGCGAGAGTGACATTTGTCTATGAACAAAACTCAATCTTTGTGATGTTCAGCGAATATAATATTAGGTACTAGGCTGCGCACAAGATATGTCTGCACGTGGCTGAAATCGGAACCAATCGTATACCGCTGTCTTGGCGTATTGTATAAGGTCAATAAGTATAGAATTATTTAATGAATTAATATTAGTATAAGATTAATAATATTAAATTATTGATAAGTATAGATTTAATATTTTAAATATTACAGTTTAGAATTAAGCACGCCAGCGCCACAAGTTACGCGCAGACTAATCTTGCGCGCACTCTACTTCATAACTCCTTCATCGTGTTATAAGACAACCTAGGCTATGAGCAATAAATCTCCAACAATGATATTGAAAATATCTTTGTATATTTTCAAACAAAATCGAAAAAAACTTCTCCGGAAATTGGCTATTAGCAGTCGAGAGAGAATTTTAAATAATGCAACGATGAAAGGATTTTGTGTTTTAAGAAAAAATAAAGAATTATTTTTAACAACAATAATAATGACGAATGTTAGAAAAATCTTTAACGGATAACCCGATGAATTGACTAGTGACGAATGCATTATGGTTTTGACCTGAAAATGTCCAGATGCAAATATTATAACGATATAAATATATATATTATATTAACAATATATTATATATAGGTATAACCAGGGACCCACCCCTGCTTCGCACGGTTTATACGAGTTCAAAAAACATCGAGACTTCTTTATGTGGGTGTCTGCGTGTGTGTGTTTGTTCTCTATAATTATTTATATATTTTTTGTAATGTGTATTAAACCTTCCGGAATAAATTCTATAAATTATGGCGAATACCCCATCAAAATACGTTGCGTAATTTAGAAGAAAAATGCGGTCACACAGAGAAACACGAAAGGCGACTTTAATTTAAGTAGAATAGAATATAAATACTCTTTATTATGTACACCATAAAAATTTCAGACATAAATTAAGTAAAAGTATAATAATATACAGTATTAAGTATAATATTATGTTTAAATAGACTAGCTGCTGCGGCTTAGATGAGGCCCAATGATGAGATTTTTGCTAGTATTGGGCCTTGTTCTTATAAAATCATTAGCCTACAGGAACAATGTGTTTCTTAAGCTACAAAATACCTACCTACTTATTGAACCAAATCCATTAAGCCTTGAAAACTTCACGCAAACTTTACCGGATCTCCGCAAAGTTCTGAGGTAGGTAAATTCTGTTCGACGTACTTAACAAGTTTTTAATTAATGGCGTCAATAATTTAAAGCACAGGTGGTTTTTTTTAAATAACGTATTTTATTGTCATATTTTGAATTATAGCCCTGACCCTCTAGGTACAGGAAAGACTTTTTTTCCAAAACAAATTAGAAAAAGAAAATAGAACAGACACTTTTTTCCATACATTTTTGAGTCAAACCAACAGCGTTTCAAACTTTAAAAAAAACAACTAAATTAATTTAAAATCAATTTCTTTGAATGGCATGTGATAATAGTCTAAATATCAAAGAAGATTTTCGAGATTAATGGGAAGATAAACTCACGGAAACTAGACTGTATTTCCCACAACCACACACTATGTCGCCTCATATACAAACATAAACATCTACCTATAGTTTAACCAATTTATTGCTTTAGATCCAATTTATTTCAAGAAACACACTGTTCCGACGATTCACATACAATACATTTTAACAGAATATCAATCCCTTTATCATCTACATATGTATAATTTGCCACCCACACGTGAACTGTCGCCTTCATAGTTGTTGAGCATAACTCAAAGAGCAGTTTTTTCTAAGAAAAATAAACTAAAGGTTGATTGTCACGAGGTCTAAAAGAAAATTGTTGAACAAACAGTGACTGTTTTTCTCAACGACTTTTATATTATATACTAATGAAATGACGTACTGTTTAACAGTTGATAGAACTTGTATCATTCCTTTGTTCTTAAGAATTCATAGGAAAGCATTAAGGTTCTTGAACTTTCGTAATGTGTTAAGATATTGAAACAATAGCAGTATGAAGTACGATCTATTTCAAAAGTATCGAATGAAAATGTCAACAAATGGATCAGGATGGCAATTTGTAGTGCCACTTACAAATTGAGTTCTTAGATTTGATTAGTTAATACTTTTTAACCCGTAATTTTAATTTTAAATCCCTTTTTGGAAAATTGAGGTTAATTTTATGACGTAACTTTTCGTCGACGATTTCTCATTTAATATTGCTATTGAAACAATTTGTTGGTACAAGTGATGAGAAGATTTCAACATAAATCTTCTTAATACAGATGAATAGGTATGTTAATAATTCCCTTTAGTGAGTGATAGCGTTAGAATTTATCCCGAACAGAGTTTGTTTACACTTTCATTGGTTACTTTTAAAACAGGCCATAGATAAACATCAGTTAAGAATAAGTCAAAAACCGGTCAACAGTTTTAATTGTTTGAAAATAACCTCCTCCTTTTTGTTTCGTCGGTTAAAAACGAAAACGGAATAATTGCGCGGGCGGTCGATACGATGCGACGCTGTGGGTCGGAGGCCGAAATTCCACGCAGACGAAGTCGGGGGCAGATGCTAGTAAATTAAACTCATAGAAACAAATTAACTCAATGAGAAGCTATGTTTGTTGATTCTGCTTATTTTGTTTGTTTTCAATAGAATATTTATATTTCTAAAGAATTTATTATTAAATACTTCGACATTTCTCAAAGCTCGATTCATGGAAATAATTTTGTAGCATTTCGGTAATTACTTACCGAAATAAATGTCAAGTAGACTTTACCTACTGAATGAATTATAATAAAAAGTTAACGTAATATAATTATTAGCCAATGTTTTTTTTAAATAAAATTAAAGGTAGGTAGGATTTAAGATAATGTTAAAAGTGTTTCAATTTCAAAATTATTAAGTATTTTACATAACATAAACACCTGTAATCCCCAATGGGAGAGGCGAGGTACCTATAGTACACCTACATTTTGCCAGTTATGTTTAAGTCCCATGTAATAGGGGGCTAGTCTATTGCCATCAACCTAACCTAGCTGACGTAAATGGCTATTAACTAAATGTATGTTTTGTGTTTCGTAAGGTAAATGATTTTGCGTACTAGTGTATAGAATCATTTTTTTTTCTTAATGATCAGACAGCTGTGCTGCTGGGGAGTTTGTTGCGCCACTTCTTCTTCCCAGCTGAAGCACTAGGAAGTGCTGAAGGGTGGGCGGTTTGGGGGACTGTCCGACAACCGGGCACAAATCCAGACTTCGGGCTGCTACTGAGAAATAAAATTCCTGATGGAAAAATCCAATGACACTTTATCCGACCTGAGAATCTGCTCAGCAGTAGCGCTTGTGACTACTAGACCAACGAGGCAGCAAAATTTATTTAAATAAATAAAAACATGTCATGTTTTTCTCTGTAAAAATGTCACCGTGAAAACTTAGGTGAAGTGAGCGTGAAGTGAGCTGTCAACTGTGTCAATCCATAGTAACAGCCGATCTATTCTGTAAAAATCTCACCGTGAAAAGGTAGGTGAAGTGAGCTCGAAATGAGCTGTCGATAGTTTCAATCCCTAGCAACACGTGAAATGACAGCTCACTTTTTAGTCCACTTCACCAAAATTGTCACCACGATATTTTTACAGAAACGCACCGCAGGAGGAAGACAGGTCACTTCACCTTTTGCTGTTATTGCCACTTTGGCTGTTATTGCCATAACTCATTTACACACATATTTCTAAACTGCGAGGATTAAAATATTTGCTCCACGTCAACAGTCATAGATAACGAAAAAATGGAAGTAAAAGAAAAACACGAAGCAAACATAAAACACAATCTTTACGGCTCAAAGTAAAGGAACTTGAAATAATAACGATAACAATAATTATTTATTGTGTTCAGATGCCATTTCTAGGAGAAACGTATAGATAACGGTTATTAGACTTGCAAATTTATTTTATTTCTTTACTACAGTAATGGCTTATTTTATCAGGGAAAGCTTTAATTGGAAGAACGAGTTTCTTTTTATTATGTTACTAAAGCCTAGAATAATATCAGACGTTTTCTGTAGCGTTTTTCTTATTGACAGAAATTTACGAAGGTACTTCTTTATTTACTACCTACATAATATCAGACCTTTTCTGTAGCGTTTTTCTTTTTGACAGAAATTTACGAAGCTACTTCTTTATTTACTACCTACATAATATCAGACCTTTTCTGTAGCGTTTTTCTTTTTGACAGAAATTTACGAAGCTACTTCTTTATTTACTACCTACATAATATCAGACCTTTTCTGTAGCGTTTTTCTTTTTGACAGAAATTTACGAAGCTACTTCTTTATTTACTACCTACATAATATCAGACCTTTTCTGTAGCGTTTTTCTTTTTGACAGAAATTTACGAAGCTACTTCTTTATTTACTACCTACATAATATCAGACCTTTTCTGTAGCGTTTTTCTTTTTGACAGAAATTTACGAAGGTACTTCTTTATTTACTACCTACATAATATCAGACCTTTTCTGTAGCGTTTTTCTTTTTGACAGAAATTTACGAAGCTACTTCTTTATTTACTACCTACATAATATCAGACCTTTTCTGTAGCGTTTTTCTTTTTGACAGAAATTTACGAAGCTACTCTTTTATTTACTAGTTAACGTCATCATTTTAAACGAAACCCATCCATTACTGGACAAAGGCCCTCGCCCAAGTATGACCACATCAACCGATCTTGCGCTGCCCACATCCAGCGGACCACGTACTAGAGTACGCGGTCGCCACTCCAGAGCTTTTCGACCTTATCAGCCATCCGTTCTGCGACCGACGTACCACTACCACTGTTTGAAATACCACTAATCCTTTTTTAATTCCCAAATGGCTTGCATATCTGTCGAATCAGTACAGCCCAAAAAATTACCTTATACTGATGCGTCCGTAATCGACGACCTCGTGGCTAACCTTGGTCGGCTGAACCCGTCGTGTACTGAAATGAGCCCGAAATAGTTTTGTCCCCACTCGTAATGAGCGAAGATGGCCGATTGCCAATATAATAGTATTATCAGTTCGGTAACGTGCAAACCAGGATGGTCGCCGGAAAAGAAAACAATCTTGAGATTTTTTCCGATTTTATGACCAGTATGAATGGGTTGTTTCTACAGGAAAACAAATTTGCCTTATCTAGATATTTTTAGTTATACCTTATTTATGAACGGTGTTTAGATAATTTTTCTTGGTTATTAAATTAACACATATTTTTAAGAATACTATCAAAATTATCGATCACGGAACATGGAAATTATGGGTCAAACCATGTCCTATATGTTGGAATGTCCAAAGTGTCCATACACCTGCTGCACTTCTGAGGACCTTAAAAAACTCCACTGATGCCGTGATTGGCGTGGCCACCTACTGGTCCCAACTCATTTATACATGTATGTATTTTCCAGTACCATCGACTCGAAAAGAAAAAGAAGAAGACTATTGAAGATGAATAAATAAATTATAAATTATAAAAATAATAAATAAATTATATTAGGTAGTTGTTTCCGAAAAAATAAACTTTAAAATATAAAAGGGGATAAACACTCGCTTAAACGATTATAAACACAGCAAATAAACAGAATTGATAAATAAGTGACAAGTTAACACTATTTATACCGACACAAAAAATGCTACTTACAACATTTTTATTAAAACTTTTGGTGGTTCGGTTCATTTTACCTTCAGACGTGAGTAAACTCTGCAATGGTAAAAGAGAGCGATTTTTTAAATAATTTACTGTATAGTTATAATAAAAAATGTAAGTTTAAAATGACATCAGACTTATTTATTGAGTGACGAATCCTGACAAAACTATCTTCATTGGACAGATAGAAATTAATAAACAAAAGTTATTACAAATATAACCTACTTGGACTAAAAGTCGTATAATTTAGAATAATGAACGGCTGTAATTTTGTAAGTGGTTGGCTAATATAACTAAACGGTGATGAAAAAGATGATAAACAAAACAATATACTACTACATACTGTCTCTTTTTAACTTACGACATCGCCAATAAGTCGACAAGAGACCGAATAGTTGCAACTCGTAGACAGTTTGGTTATCGAGAAGATGAGAAAATCGTCTTAATTTTAGAAAAATAAAATAAAAAAACTTGTCTACAGTAAAGTTGACATATAAGATTCAACGTTAGTTATTACTCTGAGCCTATAACCCTACCGCTATATTTCTTTTTCATTACCAGTAGATAAGTGCCACTGAAAGTAGTGCACTTAAAATTATTATTATTTGTATTGCCTACATTAATAATAAATTAATAATGACGTCATACAATGTGGGCCCAATCTGACAATGTAGGTCAACCAACACCTGTTCCTACTGGTGACAAATGAATTGGACATTGGCTGGGTGGGTAGCAGAATTGACAATAATGTATAAAAAAAATTGTAACGAATATAAAATTAGTATGTTATTTTCGTTCTTCTTCTGCTGAGCCATAGTCGTAAAATAAGATGAAAATGAGATAATATACTAAAGAAGGGACAGATAAGTCAATAAATACTATACCAAAAATGTTTGCGGTTTGAATATTACACACGGCTACATATTTCCAGTTAAGCTGAGCTCTCATTGTACGGAAATCCTACAAAATGAGAGATCAGCTTATACTGGAAATGTATAGCTTGATATGTATAGTCGTGTGTACACGCAAGTTGTATTTAGTATGACACGAAAGCAAAGTTCACTTTTAAAAATTTATCCTCAGTTCTTCATTTTACTCGCATATAATTAGTTCAATTCACTAAGGGGAGATTCGACCAAACAGGAATAAATTTTATGCGCGGAATAAGCCTTCTCTTCCGAATAAATTTTGAATTTTTGACAGTTTCTCCATACGAAAACTGTCAGAAGCAAATCTTATTCCGCGGATAAAATTTATTCCTGTTTGGTCGAATCCAGCCTTAAACTAATAACATTCTTAATTTCAAAATGCTGTACATTGTACCGTAAACCAAGTTGATAAATTCTTTAGCGACACTTTGGCGGTCGCATTTTTAGTGAATAAAAATAACTAGTAACTTCCGTATGCTCTAGAATGGTCTACAGACTAGGTGCAACGATCTTGATATGTTTTAACCTTAACATCCTTTTCATTTACTGACATTTATTATTACGTTGTATTACGTAAATTCTATATGACACTATGCAGTAACTTCCGATATTTACGATATTTTGTAATTTGCGATCATGGTCTTGAGAAAGATGATATAAGATTTGACCTAAAGTTTGCGCGAATGTGTAACAACAACCATAAATTAAATGCAATACTTGAAGGTTGAAACTTTTCATTGGACCCTCGTTTGCCGTTGAAAGCCCCATCAAGGTTTTTCTAAACTTAAATCTTTTGGTAAGATTAGATTTTCTTATTCAATAACCGAGTTTGTTTTTTCTGCAACTACCTTGGCGAAACAAGGATATCAGAATTTGATATTATCAAAATTCGAATTCGATTTTGACTCTACACATGCATCTTCCATTGCAATAAGCCAGTCTACTTATGCCTAATCTAAGGTAGATTGTATAATGATCACAATTGTTTTTTTTTAATACCTTATGTTATGTACCTACCTACAATCTAAGCAAATAAATAAACTTTACTTTACTTTACTTTTACTTTACTTAATACAAAAAAAATATTGAAACTGTCATGTATATGTAGGTATGTGTATATCTTAAAAATCGTGTATATTATTAGCAATAATACCTGTCCTATTTTTTTTTTAAACCAATATTGAATGTATAATGCTATTGGTGTTCTTTATTAGATAAATAAATTTACACACATAATGGACTCAGGAGTTAATACCGCACATCAAAATCTAGAAGAAGGCACATAGGAATAAGTGACAGACAATGCACTAAAATCCCGAACATTTTCTAAAACTCGCTGTGTATTATACTGCTGTGTACTTTTTTTATTCTTTGTTAGCTGAACCGACAGACATCCTATCAAAATCCCAGAGAAAGGCACGTTCAGTTTCCTGAATTTTCCAATTTTCCCGGTAACTTTTCAATTTTTTGTTTCTGTAAGAAGCTGATTCGGAATATTACGAAAATTTTAAAGGAAAAATCGGTCCAGCCGTTCTAACGATGCGATGCGCTTACCAACGAACAGCATTTCATTTTTATTAGAAAGATCCATTTCTGCTAGACTTGAGTATAGTTTACAATGTTGTTGATGGTATATTGGCGTGTGCTAGCTGACAGGCAAATAATTTAATTTAATGTTTCGTAATGTTAATTACTTTACATCATTTTTTTATATCTCAACCGACGGTTGTGATGCTGGAGTTTGTTGCGCCACTTCTTCCCAGCTAAATCACTAGGAAGTGGTGAAGGGCGGGCGTTTCGGGATACTGTCTTGTAAAGAAAGACATAAAAAATGAAACTACATTTATTTAACACAGACTAAAAGGCACACAATATTTATAATATACAGCAGATAAAAAGATATAATAAACAATAATAAAAAACGGTGTAAATTACGATGTAAGAAATTTGCATGGGAGTGTGCTTATGTAATTTTTACATTGGAAAAGGGAGGAGCCAGCCTAGTTTGATTAAATGACTTTTAATTTTAGTTTTATGATGGCTACCTTGTTATAACACCTGCACACACACTCAGATCGCAAAAATTCAAATTATATCATACCATCCTCCTCTTCTAAATATTTTCACAAAAAATGACATAAACTTTCAAGTTCAAACGACGAAGGCGCTAGTAAAATTTTAATTGGATCGCATAAACGCACAGTACGAACGTTACAGCAATGACATCCGTATTATATGCGGAACCGTCATCTTAAATGTTTGAATCTGTGCCAAGCTTGTGACAAAATATAAAACATGACTGTTCTTTTGTAAGCGTGTTTTGTATTTCACTGTTGATCTTGGTTTCAATGTGAATGCATCAGCTGTTTTCGTGCCGCGGCTTATTTTCAAATTGAGGTGAATTTTGGCATAATCATTTATTAAATTTATAATGCCAAAATTCACCTCAATTTCACAATCTATAATTTGTTTAGTTTATAAAAAGCTTTTTTGTAAGTTGTTTACTTTAACATCACACGTCAAATGAAATATCTTCAGTAGGTATTCAAAAATTTACCAGGCTACATAATTTTACTTTTACAGAAACTTAAAAGGGTACTTGAACACAGAATTATAAACTTACAAGTAAATTAAGGGCAATAAAAAAATGGCGACGTCTTGCATCATGGCTAAAAATACTGATAAATTATATTATTTTTATACAGCAGTTCCAGTCATTTTGTGCAAAAATATTAATGTAAAAAATGTATTATTTATAGTAAAATTACTTTTCAATGAGAAACTTTTACAAGTTTTTCTTTCAACTTCAACTTTTACAAAATGCTACACGATAAGTAGTTGTATTTTCGATAAAAAAAATCGTTCGAATTATCGTTACGATTACTCCACGCATTCGTGCTAGGGTTAATCACGAATGCCCGCTGCCTTTCAAGGTCCTGTAGGCCCAGCAGTTAGGCCCGCAGGTCCTTGAATGGCAGAGGGTAAACGAACATAATTTAGTTAGTTAATTGATTCAGGCATGACTTGGCGGAAATCGATTATAAAATACAGTAGACGTAGATATATTTAGTAACCTATTCCGCTTATCTATTCTTAAAGAGTCTTAAAAAACCGTGTAAGAAAAGAAATCGACACGTGTTTCACCTCTCAACGAGGCATCCTCAGGATGACGATCAGTGTCCAGCGCTCGGCGTGTTAACACGTCGTGTACGGGCTCGCGACAAGTCAATCGTCATCCTAAGGATGCCTCGTTGACAGGTGAAATACGTGTCGATTTCTTACAGGGTTTTTTAAGACTCTTTAAGAATAGATAAGCGGATTAGGTTACTAAATATATCTACGTCTATTGTATTTTCGAACATAATTTGCAGTGTAAGACTGGAAGTCAGTAAAATCTATAGAAAGACGTTACGTACGATGTCTGTGTGTTATTCTTATCCTGACATCACTAGCGACACCGGATACCTATCACAAATTATTCCCACAATCAAAGTTCATTAAAAACATAACTGCTAAGGTCACTGATTCACCGCAGTGTACCTTGATAATGGTCTAGGTCAGTATTAGTGCCACGTGTATGTGTCGAGTGCCAAGCGCGAACGCTTAATTATCTACCTACCGTACTATGAATACTATGTAGTTAGATATAGAACGTTGAAAGATGCGTTTAGAATCCGGAAGAGTAAAGAATTTTACGTTCGTGAAAATATTGGTATTCCAGATTATCATCATCCGATTAGTTATGACATAAACTCACACCTTCCCATGGGGGTATGCGGAAACTACAGAACGCCACCTGCTATGATCCTTACATTAAATTAGAAGATATGGATATTATGTTGGTTTGTTGTTGTGTTTAGATTACTTATTATGACACCATAATATTGGATTGTCATCGGAACTACACATTTGTGTCAACTTAGGGTGGATTCGACCAAACCGGAAAACATTTAATCCGCGGATTAAGCCTTCTTGACTCTTCCGAGTAAATTTTAAATTGTTGACAGTTTCTCCATACGAAAACTGTCAGAATTAATCTTATTCCGCGGATAAAATTTATTCCTGTTTGGTCGAATCCACCCTTAATCGAATTACGAGAAGTGGATGAAAAAGGTTTCTCAAGATTTGACTAAGAGTAGGTAGAACTGGGTTAAACTGAGAAGAAAATAGCGTTTTCAAGTATTCAGTATAAAAACTATCATGAAAACCGTTATTTGCAAAGGAATCGTACCAAAACGCCAACAAAATAATCTAAAATGAAACAGCAACATTTTCTTCCTACTTCAACTGGCCTCAAACGGTGCCAAAGCCCCTGGCATTGACACTCATACATCTCGCGCACTACTAGTTAATTAGTACGCACTGTACTGTTATGTTTCCACGTTTCCAGTAGATTGGCTTGCGAGTGGGCGGTGATGATTGTCAACTGTCGACGTGGCGTGATTGTGCTCTTAAATGTGTGTTGTCACAACATGTAGTTTGATGCAAGAGTTGCGAGTATTTGTGATATTTATGAGGTTAGGACTACAATAAAATTGAAGCAGGTTAGTGTTGGTTTGCCAAATAATAAGAATGGATAAAGTTGGCTGCCCAAATTAAATGAGACTGTACAGGACTATAGGCTAAAGTAGCAAAGAGCTGGTGCCTGGTCGCGGTAGACCACAAAGGCCATCTTCTTCGGATGTGTGAATTGTCGCAAGTCATAATACTTTTTTCTTGAACAGGAATTTCTGATAAAATCATTACTTTTGGAAGGAAGAGTGAGCATAATGAGATCACGTGTGTTTGAGAATAAACTAATTGAATTTTTGCGTCATCATATTAATACTATTAATACTAGGGTTTTTTTGCAAAAACAATAATCAATTAGGGCTGATTTTTGAACAGTAAGATAATTTTGAATAAAGAATAAATATGACTGTTTGACATATTTTCTATACAAACACTGTCAAACTGTCATTATTTACACTACAGATAAAAGATAACTAAAACTTTGAATATGTAATTGAGTTCTTATTTTATACTTCTTGCAATCTTGAAGTCACTCGTTTTATCACAAAACTAACTGCTACAGCGGAACAAATATTCTTTCAGACATCCATGATGTAAGATATTCATACAAATTCCCATGCAGTCGTAAATACGACTCGAATATCTTCTCGGAAGCTATTCTGCGGTGCATGTTACAGATATCGACACTATGAGGTAACCTAGCAATAAGCTATTCTTTGAAATACGGATATAGAATGGAATATTATAATTTTGTTGTTGTTTACAGTATAGTAACTATGCAAAGTTGAGATGGATTATGGAAGGTTTGAGTAGATAATAGTTAGTTTTCATTAAACAATAAGCAAGTTTTAAATTATACCTAATCTTTTACATAATTAAAATGAATTGCTGTTCGTTAGTCTCGCTAAAACTCGAGAACGGCTGGACCGATTAGGGTAATTTTAGTTTTGAATTATTTGTGGAAGTCCAGGGAAAGTTTAAAAGGTGATAAAATATGGAAAATTGCTGTAGGTAGGTAGGTATGTAGGTATGCAGGTATGTAGGTAGGTAGGACCGATTTATTTACAACCCTAGTCATAGTATTTATTTATAATCTGTATCATATAATACCACATAAAATGTTTTTACCCTGTAAGCGTTTAGAATGTTCTACAGGAATATAAATATCCACAAAAATAAGATCATTGAGCTAATAAGTGACACCCACATTGAATATTATGTATCTATGACTAACGAACTATATTAGGTACATTTCCACACACGATATACATTTTATACCTACTTGTAAAAACATACAAACCTATATATAAATATATATAATTATATGAGGTTTAAGATACATTTATTCTCATACGAATACAATAATTCACTTACATGAGAATGTTAAAATTAAAATATAAATCAACCATGTTGGGTGTTTTACAAAAACTAGACATTTGTACAATAATTCTTTTGCGGGTAGATCAACAAAGAACAAGCATTCGTTCGATACACGGGCTCAGACATCAAATACAAAAGTTAACAATTTCCCCTTTAACACAGATAAGCGTAGCTGGATGTGGCTCGTAATTATTGTAAGGAATGTGAATTTTTTATGATGTGCTGTTTGAGTAGTTTTTTAAAAGTGGTTATAGATTTCGACTCTGTGATGCATTTCGGTAATATGTATATATATAATTTTATCTCCAACTATATACATATAATTATATATTTGGAGTTAAGCGTCGCCAAATGACGAATCTCCGGATATTACAGAGCGAACGTCCCACGCATTTGTATTTAAATGTTTATTATAATACTAGCGAAAGCCCCTGCTTTGCACGGGTGTGATCTACTGCTGTGACGACATGTCGGAACATTTCTGTGCTTTTTTTATGTTAAATATTAACGTATTAACACATTGCCTTGCATTGCCTTTGTACGTATTTTTCTGTTCCTTTCTTCTTGTCTGTTTGTATGTGTGTGCATAAATGGTTAAATAAAAAAATAAAAAATAAAAAATAAACTTTCCGGAATAAATTCTCTAAATGATGGTTAAAACCGTATCAAAATACATTGTGTAATTTTGAAGAACTTAGCGCATAAACAGACGGATACGAAAAGTGAGTTTGTTTAATAGTTATACTACGATAATAAATATTTAGGTAAGTATAGGTGAATATAATTATGGCGTTTAGAATAATAATACAAAGTCTTTGAACTCAGTGATTTAGGAATAATTAGATGCTTTGTTTTGTTTTGCCAATAGACTAAGGGCGGATTCATTCGACCAAACAGGAATAAATTTTATTCGCGGAATAAGCCTTCTCTTCAGAAATTTTTTTGGGTTTTTGACAGGTTCTCCATACGAAAACTGTCAGAAAAATATCTTTTCCGCGGATAAAATTTATTTCTGCTACATCAGCCATCGCTTGTGGAAAAAACACCTTGTAGTTTTTGTTCACAGCCTACCCATAAATAGTACACACAGTATTAATTGCTATTCAAAACCCAATATGGACTATCCGCGGGCAAAATGGAGGTTAATAACAGCCTACTTTAATTTTAAGGAGAGGATTGTTTTTGATGGCGTTCAGGCGTTCAGAATGAATGGCGGGGTTCAAGTTTTTGATTAAACGGTTTGGACCTTTAAGTTGTTATGAATTTTTAATTGATTTGGTTGGAAAGATTTAATTAACAATTTATGTTTGTTTCTGAGTGTGTTATTTATATAAAAAATATAGGTATAATAGGGTTATTCCACTAATCCCTATTGACAATCCCCATCAATGGGGGTTTGTGATTTTTCACAAATCCCCATTGACGTCTCATAGAGGTCAAATGGGGATTTGTGGACAAAAAATACAAACAATATAAGATATATGAATCACGAAGTCTTTATTTGTTACGAAGGTAAGGTAAACTCATTAATTATTTTTTTATTCAAACCAATTAATTAAGAGTAAGGTAAGACTAAGCTTTAGCGCGTTGTTGGAAAGTTACAAGCATGAACACAAGAAAACATTTTTTAATTAGCACATGTAGGTACATAAGTTGTTGAGGAAAGCTGGAATATGAGTGAATTTTGTTTTAAATATTTTTTCTCATTAAAACTTTTGCTTTTGGAGCCACGGTATTATGTCCTTCCTCTAAGCATCTTTCTCCAAAGGCTTGCCATAAATACAAAATTAAATAATTATATAATTAAGATATACCTACCACAATGGCCCAGGCGCACAACGTTGTCACGACCACGGCCAGTGGCCACTCAGACCAGGTTAAACTACAGAGTCCATAATTATGCATATCGCGCAATTGGCCTCAACCAACCAGCCGCGCGCTTGGCCGTTCAACCAGTTGCGGCCAAGTTTTGTGTTCCTACTATAGTATAAACGTCCGCATGTTGGCCTGCTTTGCAGTCAAGATTGTGGTAGTTCAGTATGCCTATGGCCTTCAGGACTTCATATTACTTCATCACACAAAAACAAAAAAGAATCTACTTCTCAGTAACGCCATTTTTCTAACCGTCAAAACCCGAATACACCTTGCGTATTATTTATATTATCACTTCGGAGTTTCCGAACACACTCAGTTTATTAGTTTACTCATCCATCGACAAACAAAAGACAGGGACAGAAAGAAGTTCGACTCAATTACTTAGTTCCGCCACTATTTTGTTTTGGGACCATTTTCTACGTCTTTTTGGAGCAGGTGGCGGTAATGTGTTCTTGGCAATGCTACTTGATTTATTAGCTTCTGCCTTTTCCGCCATCTTTACTAAATGGAAGTGTATTTGCATGTTTACGAACTGATAGTATCAACGACCATTTTTGCTCATCTTTATACCTGAACTGCTATCTAATTGCGTAACATATTTTTGTAAGCGATAAAACTAATCTGTTTAATTTTGACAGTTCAACAACATTCATTGCGTTATTTCCGTAATTGAGCAGCATATTTTTTGAACTTATGAAGCAGTGGATTAGCAATCTGTTTCAAAACGATTCAGATTGTGATTGATAGTGTATTACGCAATGAGGGTGCCGATTAATATGGTCTACAATTTGACTTGCAAATAGTTTTTAAAGAAGAAAAGGTTTTCTTCGCTAGTCAAGTTCTATTGAGGCAATTTTGCCGAAGATATGAGATTTTTTCTTGAATCGCTTACGTAAAAAGTTCGTTCAAAACACGACAGACATACATTTACATACAAACATTGCCGGCCGGGCGCTCGCATGTATTTGACCAGAACAGCATTTTCGATTCATCTTGAAGAAGGTTGTTAAAATAATGCTCGAATTTCCAAGCATGTTTGAGAAAAGTAACTAACCTCCTTGATTGCCATGTGACGAAGTATAAAGTTCGTTCCATTTTTAAATAACACGACAGATATGAGTTTTCGTAGTAATTTATTCGGCCGCTAAACACGACAGATATAGATTTTTTGTAAAAAAAGATTTGCTTGTAAAAAAAATATCTCATGATATCTACACTGATCTCATGATGACAATTTAACATAGTAGCTACGTTCTTTTTAAACAGTGTAAATAAGATTTCTGTCTTCAGCGGTATGAAGGCTGTTATTCATATCATGTTTTGTGACCCCATTGGGGACAGTACTATGCTTTTAGGGATGTAACTTGATTTATTTTAAGAGATATGTCACAAAGTTGCTTCGTGTCCGGGTCAGTAATGTAAAGCAGTCCTTTGTATGTCCTTTGTGTAGAATGATGTTCTTCTCATTGCTTTGGTATCTTTATGAAGGAATGGAAACTAAACTAAGTAAAGGTAAATCATATTACATACGTACGTAGTTATAGTGTTCAGAGGTTAGCACAAACGCGTGACGGAAACATACCGTAATTCCAACGATTTTTTATCTCTATTGTATAGTATTTTGGGTTAAATTGCGGCAAACACAATCCTAAAGAAATGAATAAAGTCAGAAAACTAAATAAATATTTTGTTCGAAACGAGTATTTTCTATTTTGAAAACTTTCGAATATTGATACGTTGGGCGGCGTCCTTATTGGCCATCGCTTGTGCGATGATGCGTGCGTCCGACGAAAATAATCGCACGGCCGTGCTATCGAATGTTCAATTGTCGGTTGCGCGATCATGCTATTTTTCCTTGATGAAATTGCATTGCATCATCGCGCTAGCGATGGCCAGTTAGGACGGTACCTTACGCTTACTCGGTGCGCTTGTGATAGACCCACTGTTTTGAATTACATTAGAAATATGTGAAATAATTATTTTTAAACAGAAACAGTTTCTTATCTTCTTTTTTACCGTAAAGTTACGGATAATCAGACGACGAAAGTTTAGCAATTAGTAAAACCTAACGATAATGCGCAAAAAATATGTAGCGGAAATCTGATGGTAGTAAGGGCGTTTGTCACCAGAATGTCACCAAGAAACGATCTTTGTTTTATGGCTGGTGCACACTGACGCGATATCACGGGCGCGACCGCGATATCGCGCCAGTGTGTACGAGCTTTTATTTGTTTATTGATTCGAAGAGGAAGAAAAGTGCGATTAAACACCAACATAGTCTGGAGAATCCTAAGAGAAATATCTGAAAATCGACACCATTGGCTACGATAATTTTTAACTGGTTTTTCAGTATACCGTCCTATTAAAATATATACGGTTATCCAAGGAAAATTTTATGCTTTTATACACATAGCAGAACTAAGTGGAAAATACAGGAAAAATACGATTTTCCTCCTTCGCCCTTCGTTCCTTTTTCATGCCAATGTGCAATGTTGGGTTTAAATTGCACTGATATAATTTAAGTTTTGTGTTGTATATCCTTTTTCATTTATTTTGGGTGGCCTTTAGAGGGTTGTCTTGTCCGAACTTACCGAGTGAAGCACATAGACTCTGAAACAAAGAAAAATAAATGTTTAGTGAGCTGATAAATATTATTAAAAAGAAATTAATGAAATTTTTTCGAACCCTGAAAGTAAATACTATAAAGCTCTGGCCAAACTAAGGCGAATCCCGCGCGGGATCTGGGTCAAAACACACTCGCGTCCATTGTGTCAACTAATTTGTATGGAGGTGTTCAAACTAGCGTGCATAGTCATGTGACTTACTTATCATTTAAGGCTCCTGCAAACAGGCGTGACGCGACACGCGTACAACCCTTTAAACAATCACCCCGCGCGGGTTTCGCCCCAGAGTGCCCAGAGCTCTACATAAAAGTATCCAACTAGAAACCAATAAAAATACCGTATGTAAGTAGGTACCTAATCGATTTTAAAGCAGGTATTTTTTTACTAAGTTTTATTAAAATATTTTAGACCCTTTTATTGGACATGACCACATACCTTTACAACCAATATTGGCTTTCAGTACTGACCAACATTAAACCTGAATATTTTAAGCATACCAAAGAATACCCTTAGCTTTCATAAAATAAAAGTAACACAAAGGAAATAGGAATTTGGTATGAAAGGAATTTCTTTGGTTGACCAAATAAGAAATATTTTTAGGCTATAAAGGTATTAGCAAAAAGAAAGACGATTCGTGTCGTGATAAAAAGTAATAAAAACTAAAACCCAACGACGACAAAAAGTCAACTAAAAAGGAATAAACAAGACATCACAGACCGAGAAATTAAAAATCCCGGGTCACACGTAATCTGTTTGTTTTAAGACTCGTACACGGGCGCGATATCGCGGGCGTGACAAGAGTTACGCTGTCTGTCGCGCCCGCGATATCGCGCCGGTCTGCACGACCCGTTATGCCCTAACACGTGTGACTCCGTCAGTTGACGTTTTGTCGTAGTTGGGTTTTAGTTTTCATACCTTTTATTTTTTTATGCCTATTATTCCCACTATATCGAGAACTGATCATTCGTCGTATTTAAAACACAAATCTTACTGGACATATCTACCCTTCTTTTACTCTTAAAACAAGCACACACGCACAGCGACATGTTATAAATCAAAATAATTTTCATAAACCCTCTATGCTGGAATTCCTACCCCTCCAGCGAAAACGAGGGCAAGAGCCCATATTTCTTTCAGCAAGAAATACCCACGCTATATCCAGTGAAGTACTATGTGACGGCCTAGAAAACCATTTACTTTGAGGCGAAGTTTTCTAAAAGACATTTTTATTCTAGCACTGAATATGCGGTTTTTCTTCGCGAATAATACGGTGGCGGGAAATTTAAAATTTTAATTTTAGACTCGGAATTAAAAATGAGGATAGGGCTGGCTGTGTAGTTTTTTGAATAGGGATTTTTTTAAATCACTATAAGATCTTCTTAAGAGGGTGGTTGCAGGTGACTTTCACATTCTTTTTATGGGTTCTGGCACACATCTAAACCATAATTGGCATTATTAAAGTTTTCTCCGCATCAACCTAAGGTTGACTGGGAGAAAATGCCTCAGGCATTAAGTAAATATTTCTACGGGTTTTTTTTTAAAGTGTCCATATAGTTTTTTATAAATAAATAACACTTCTTGTCTGTACGAATACGTCTAAGCTGGCTCGTGGCTAAGTAATAACAGCCGCACGGGTCGATCGGCCATGTCAAGCTAGGCTTGCTACGGGAGACCCGTGGATGGGTGAGCATCTTTACGTACCAAGCTTCGGAGCCGTTGGTCCCGGCTGTCATTCGTGGATCTTTGACAATCATTACGGGTCGGCAGAAGCCCGAAAGTCTGCCAACCAGTCTTATCAAGCGGTATCGTATTAGCCAGTAACTGGGTTGTGGACGTCAGATAGGCAATCACTGTAAAATACTGGTATTCAGCTGCATCCGGTTAGGCTGGAAGCCGACCTTAACATAGCTGGGAAAAGGCTAGGCAGATGATAAAGCACAGAAATCTCAATGTTTTGACATATAGCAAGTACATTAGTAGATTGCACCCGGGCGGGTCGCTAGTTCTTTTATATACACTACAGAAAACGGACACACTATCTACAATCTACTTATAAGTATATGTATAAACATGTAACATTATGTAGTGTAGGTATACGCAGTAAACTGTGCTGTGTTACGACCTAGAAAACCATTTACTATGAAACGAAAGATTTAAAAGGAGACATTTTTATTCTAGCGAATGCAAACTTTTTGCTGATGTTCCATATTGTAGCGAGAAAATTCACGTTTAACCGCTGTATAAAAGGAGTTAGTTTGCTTGTTTTAAAAGTACATTTTGTCGCATTTTATAGACAAAGTAGGACGAGTGAGTTACTTTGTCGTAAATGTACACGTGTCATAGACTTTTGTAGACATTATGAACAATGAAAATGATAATATTATTATTTAAAAAAAGGAATATAGCACTAGAAGGTTCTTATGGCTTACCAACAGCCCAACCCTGTCACCGTCATTCGAGCCCCAAAAGATCCTTGCAGCAGTATAGATGCTTCATACTAGGCTTTACACTCTGATCACACTAGGGCCATATCACACTGGCGATTTGCGGCGATTGTTTAACGAGCTCGCTGAGTGTCTGTAGCGAGCACGCCACGTGTGCACAACGAGTTTGCCGCGTTTGCGTAACGAGAGCGATTGACCTGAGTGCACCAGAGAGAGCGAGACAAGCGAGTGTACAATATTGTGAAAACGCGGCGAAAACGTCGCGTGGTCGCGGCTAGCTCGCTTCGCACCCGCGGAGGGCACGTTCACAAATCGCTTTGCTAGAAATACGCTGTCAAATTGTCAGTGTAATAACGCTCTGAGGTTGACGCGTACAGGCCCGTCCTGCATCCTGCGCCTGTACGCGTCAATTGTTTTAATTATTAAGAATTCATGCGACTATACGACTTTTGAAAACCTCCATATAAGTTAGTTGACTTAATCTCTTAATCTCTTTAAAATCTTAATCATTGCGAGTGAGTTGAGAGTTCGTCCAGAATCCCGCGCGGGATTCTCTTAGTTTAGCCAGACCTTTAGCTTGAACATATAAAAATCTATCAGAAAATATGATTTTACATACGAAAAAGCTTGAAATTAATGATTAAAACTGTGTTTTAACCCTTTCAAAATAAAAGAAATATTTAATGTAACAAACAAACTTTTCTCGGAATTTTGTGCTCACTGTGAGTGCAGTCAAAGCTTAAAAATTTAACGAACTTTATTGCACTAGTATCTTTTAAGTACCATCAGCCTGGAAAATATACAGTTTGTGAAGTATTTTCGTAATAGCAATAATTTATTTTTAAAGCCAGCTTAAAATCATGTTCAAAACCCTTTTTTGGAACAAATTTCCTTGGCGTACCTTAAACAGTTCGATTCTAACTTCATAGCGGCTCGGAACATGAGGCGAGTCGCTGCTCAGTAACAATTTCATGTGACAGCGGGGGTGAGGGGTGGGGTACTGCGCAGCGAGTAGCTAACTTCCGAGCCGCCATTAAGTTTGAATCGAACTGTACAATGCGCGTGTCGGTGAGATTGTAGTCTTTTATAGGTCTTGTCGTTGCAACATTATGTACGAGTACTCGCAAGCAGTGTGAACAGCCAACGATCATCTATGAATCTACTACACAGCACCTACCAATCTTTTGTACGTTTCTTGAGCGATTAAATCGTTGATAGCTTCCTCGTCGGCGGCGGCGGTGTGACAGGTGTCTTAGCACTGATGTGCGGGTGACGGTACGTCACACGACATTATGTGGGTATTTACAACATCTGTGAGCAATTTGAGAAAGTCATGACGAATCAGAAATAAGTGTGGCCTTCGTAGAGAAAATAATCTCAATGATAACCTCAAGAGAAACGTTGAGGAAGACTTTGAAATTATCTATCATATGTGTCGAGTAGGTATATTTTTCTCTGACTAATGATGTGGTAATTTAAATTATTTAGGTATATTTAAATAAAACATTTTTTTTTTAAGTAATTAATTCCGTCTGAAAACTAGTAGGTAAATGGAGTAAAGTTGTCTCAGCTTTACATTACTTATTTCAGAAGGCCAAGTCCCGTATTTTTAAACATTCAAAATCTATCCACAATCTTAACTCAGCGAAAATCAAAGTGCGAATGCGAAAAAAATATAGTTTAATCAGAGGTTTGTTTGAAAGATTTACGCCCGGTTTCTGGAACGAAAATTATCGACGCATCAAAATTAAACGCAAGTCAAGTGATTCGATTGGTTGTTGATAATTCATTCAACCCATTCGTAGCAATTAACGCGAGCTTAACAATTTGTTAGCTAATTGATATTGATTTTGTGTTGATTTTAGTTCGCCCTCAGATTGGCGATATCTCTGACTCAAAAGTATCCCGGGCTACGCTATACAGCCATTATGATCCCATCCTGAAGATCATTGTCGTTAATAAAATCTAAATTAAATTTTTAATCTTGTTACAACGGAACGTAATAACAGTGGCGACAAAGATTCCTAAGCAATTATAATTAATTAAAACCATTCTCTCGTAACGAACCTTGTTACGTTACAGAAGATTATCAGAAGTTTAATTGTGACCGAAATGAACGGTGAAGGAAAACATTGTGAGAAAAAAGAGATGATTTAGAACAAAAAATTCGAAGACATGTGATATACACCAACCCGCACTGGGCCCGCGGGACAGCACACACATTGTCACAGCAAGGAGGCCTACGTCCAAGCAATGGAAGCGTTATATATTCATTACTAGCTTCCGCCCGCGGCTTCACCCGCATTGTATGTCGATAAAAATTATCCCATGTCCTTCTCAAGAGTTTAAGGTATTCCCGTACAAAATTTCATCATAATCGGTTGAGCCGTTTTAACGTGATGCGCGATCCAATAAACAGACATACAGATAAACAGACAAAAGTTCTAAAAAGTGTTGGAACGTGTTCTGTTAACGATTCTAAGTATCCCCAGCCAACTTTTTTTCGAATATCTTCCATGTAAAGACTTTCGACCCTCTTCAGCTTTATTATAATTATGTATAGATGCTTAACGAATATCTCGGGTAGGTATATATCTTATTATAATTATATAATACTTCTGAATGTGTGCTTGTCACCTAACTCCTTCTAAACGGCTGGAGAAACTTGGATGAAATTTTGTATATTTCAATGGGTTCCTGGATGGTTTGGAAACACAATTGGTCCCGGTAGGTGGCGCTGCTGTATGACATCTTTGATTTAGGCAGGACGACGTCTGCTGGGACCGCTAGTATACCTTTAATATGATAATGAAAAAAAAATGTCGCAAGCAATTTCGTTGCTTCTTTACCCAGTAAAATATAACTGTGCGCACGGGACCCCAGCGATACTTATGTTATTACATTATTACATTCTATAATGAAAAAGCAGAGTGGTACTGCGACCACGGTACGAAAGATACTCCAGGAAAACCTTGTCTTCCTTTCTGCGATTAATCTTCAATATTCCGTGACGCTTCTAAAATCCGTCCAATTATGTCTGTGATCAGTACAGCTAGTTAATTATTCATCGTCCCCTTATATCTAGAGCCTTCGAAATTTATTTGCAACAAATTGCTTCGGGCGCACCATTTTGTATCGGACGATATTGGTACGATTCGACGAATGAAGTGGGGGAATTACATTAATAAGAACTGATCGCGATCAGCACATAAACCCAGTTTAAGAGCTGTCAGTGTCATTATTTCTTTGGAATATTGACACTGACAGCTCTTGAACTCGGTCTAGATGTACTGATCGCGTTTAGATTCAGTGGAAACTGCAATCGTAAAAAGTTTTGGGGTTGAAAAGAAAGGGTAATTAAATTATTATTGTAGGTACTTTTTATGGATATTGAAAGGCGCGAGTTTTTACTTTAAATTAATTATGCAAAACTGAAAATGTACCTACTTGAATTACGTCGTGTCCTAACCAAAAGTGGTCGCGCGTGTAAGCGATTAACGGGACCGTTTGTATGATTTTTTTACGTACGCACGCGACTTGATTGATGGCGCGTCTATATCATATTCATATAAAAGAGCGCGATGATCGCATCCAGACGCCGATCGCATTTAGAAAGAAAGAAATAAACGTTCGTGAAACACAAAAAACAAAATAAAAAAGTGAAAATAATGTTTAACAACAATAGTGTGTGCCTCACGGCTGCGCCAAAAAGGTTCATTTCAGCATTTGATTAGGACGCGGCAGTAAAGTTCCAAGAACTCGATAATTTTAAATTCGAATTCAATGACCTCATTACGCCGAATTTACAAAGCTTATAACCACGTAAACGTATGTTGAAATAATAAATAAATATATTTACGCGTCAATAAATAATATTTACATAACCAGTCGCTTCGCAAAGTGTAAACGGATTGTTTTTGGAAAACAATGAATACATTAATTTATCTTTTAAATTAAAGGAAGGGGTATAAACAACCTTATTTTGAAACCAGAAACGAATATATTGGCAATAAAGTTACAAGCATTAAGAAAGAAAAAAAAAATCGCGCATTTAAGGGTTAAGGATAATAAAAAAAATGTTAAAAAATATTCCTACCGGAGGCTTACCACCACCTCTTATAACAGTATTATTCTAATCTTACTTCAATGTGGGAACGACATGGAGATATACACTAGTATAGCTCCATCTTTTTCTTTCTTTGAACAAGAGGTGAACTAAAAACTACCAATCCGCCTTGGGCTCGTAAGTGGGCTTTCAAAGAGAGTTTGTTACTGTTTCCCAGCAGTGGGAACTTTATAGGCTGATTATGCTTATTCTGTGCTAAAATATTTTTTTATCACATCTATTTAAAAAGAGCTAGTAAGAGCTTATTTATTCTACGTAAACAGGGACAAAAAAATAGCTCTTTAATCCCTAGGGACTAAAGTGATTTAAATATGGAATGTGGATATTGTTAGTAAAAGTTCCACTCACCAAAGAAATCAATCACGAACATTGTATGAACAAGTAACAGGCTATATGATAAAGCAGACCGCGCGAGCCAAATAAAAAAAGAGTTATGATAAAATAAAAAACACGCGAAATGCATTCTGCCTTCGTTCGTAATTGTTTACTCAAATTCGGATTTTACTTAGTTTTATCAAAAAAAATGGTGTCTTCCTCAAACAATGAGAATGAAATGAATAAACGTAGGTACTATTCTTGTTTATAAGTTGCGCTTACTTATTTTCTCATAGAGTGTGATAAAAATTAGAGTTCACCTCGGGAGCAACACTATTTTAAGCTCGAGGGAGACTTTGAATCTCACGCTGCGCTCAGGATACTCTAGGTTCCTTCGCTCCGCTCTGGATTCAAAGAAACACTCGCCTTTAAAATAGTTGTTAGCTCCCTAGATAATCAATCTATCTAGATGATAGAGCTTGATCATATCACTTATAAGACAATAAATTGGCAACAACTTCATATTAGAATAGCTATTATAATTTAATTAATCCATGTTTGATCACATTGAAAGGTCCATTGTATATTTGACGCGCCATTGATTCGCTTACTTTGATTAATTTGATCACTGATGTATGTACTTTACGGCTTTGAAGGGCTGTGGTTTGGTTACGAATTACCTACTAATTAGTATAGACTGTAATGGTGATTTGTCAGTTAGTCACCTTATATTATTAGTCGTATTGCTTCACTGCAGGGCACTCATAGAAAGACGGAATGACCAAGGATCATCACTATCACGCTTACCCACTATTCGTCATCATCATTTTCTTGCCGTTATCCCAAATTATTTGGGGTTAGCAATCTTCTTCTTCCATACTTCTCTATTAGTCGTCATCTCGCTAGTCACCCTCTTTTTCGCCATATCATCACACGCTTAGCATAATCAGCCTATAATATCCCTACTGCTGGGATACAGGCCTCCTCTCTGTGACAGGGAGTGGGATGTACCACGCGGGCCCAGTGCGGGGTGGTAGATGTGGTTCTAGGACATGGCGTTTAGTCACGATGTTTTCCGTCACCGTTTTGAGAGTACTGGTGATGAAATTATTTACACAAAGTAAAGCGCCTACCTGGGTTTGAACCAACGACCTACAAACTGGTAAGTTGGGGCCGTTTCCACTTAGCCACCACACGCTTACTCACTATAAATGTTATCAATACTATAAACTAGATTCTCTCTCTTAACTAGAATCACACAATAAATTTAAAGGCGTCGTCTGTATCAGAAGAGGTCTTATTTACCGCATAAATGAAGCGGAAGGAGATTAGAAGATGTAAGTAAGTAACTGAAAATAAATAATATTTCGAATAATCACAAGTCTCCGATCACATTAGGGAATTAACAATAATTTTAACGACGTTCCACCGAGTACGCGAGGTGCGAGCGCAAATCAATCAACTCACTGCACTGAAACGGTAGTCTAGTCACCATGATCACCAGTATCCCATTGGCCATTAATCAATGCCGGCTTCGATCCCTCACCGCGATCTTTCCATTCTGGCGGGGGGCCGCCCCCTTAATTCTCGGGGTCACGTCAAGTTGACAGCTGTCATAATCGTTCTAAAATCAACTGTGTAAGTTTAGCGACGTAAAACCTTTAGACGCGCCATCAAATTAAATAAGTCTAATTGATTGTGTTATTCTCGTCCGTTTAAATACGATCCATAAATGCTCGGACCACCTTTAAATTCAGTACATTAACACTTTTATTACGACTTTTATTAACACTTTACGCAGTTTAAGTGAGCATAAATATCTTTATTTTGGTATTATTGCTTACAAAACGGTGATCTTCGAACATCATCACGTATTTTTGCTCAAGGAAGCAAAGAATAAGTACCGGGGACACTGCTTATACCAAATGTAATAGGTCTTATACTCTCTGTTGATGTTAATGACTAAACCCTTAAATGACATAACATAACATCACGCCTGTAATCCCCGAAGGATTCGGCAGAGGTGTACCTATATTACACCCACATTTCGCCAGTTATGATAAAGTCCCATGTAATAGGGGGCGAGCCTATTGCCATCAACCGGGTACAAATCCAGACTCTGAGCTGCTACTGAGAAATGGAAGATGTAACAGTCAGAATGTTTGAATTTTTGTGAGAAGAATGCATGACTGTGTTAAATAAATTATATGTTTAAATAGTGTAATTGGCTTCGGCCGTTCTATTAAAAAAAAAAACAAAATCTGTGTTTTTTTATCGTCTCTCTTCATTCTCAGCGTTCAACACTGGGCATGGCAACACGTCGTGTTCGGGTTCGTGACATGTCAATCGTCATCTCGAGGATGCCTCGTTGAGAAGCGAAACACGTGTCGATTTCTTATAGGGTTTTTTATGGCTCTTATGGAATAGATAAGCGGTTTTTTTTAAATTGATGTTCGAAAAGTGATTCTCAGCCTAGTTTGAATAAATGACTTTTGATTTTGATTTTGAATAGTTACTTAATAATTATATCTACGTCTATTGTATTTTGTCTCTTTTCATATTAACCCTTACTCGGATATTCCTATAAGCCGGATTATACAACAGTATGTATCTACATTATACACCTATATGGGAAGCAGAGCATGAAATTGCATGCAATATACGCCTATGAGAGCTCCAGTGCATCGAACAAAATAAATTAACTTTTCGATTGTTTTTTTTCAGAGGAGACAATCAAGTCAATTTTTGTTGTGACAGCTTTCTGAATTTTATTAATTGGTCGTTAAAAATAACGAGAGTATGAAAGTATTGTCTTATACCTGCATTATTATTTTCCCGTTGCAGGGCAAATACCTCTTCTCGTATAGAGAAGGAATGCCAGTTAATTCAAGGGGGATTGGCAATTTCAGTCTTATAATACCTATAAACTCAGGTTTCCTCACGATTTTTCTTTTACCTCAGTCATTGATGTATCTTATTATAACATGAAATCACGTTTGTTTGGCCCCAAAAGTTAAGTAATTAAGTATACCGCTTACAAAGTTATTACGCCCACAACAAAAAATAAAAGTGACAGTGTATTGGAAAAATTAATATTTTTGCCTGTTTACCAAATACCTTGTTTGACTGTACTAGTAGGTAATCTGCGTTCGAAATTCAGTATTCAAATATATGTATGAGTTTTTGAAAAAATAACTTTAGTACCTACACATAAAGTTCAGTTAGTCCAACCACTTTAAATTTTCAATAGTATCTACGAGTCATTCTCAAAATCAACTTTATTTATACTAGCATAAAATTGATACTTGTAGGGGATTTCAGGAGCTAAACGCAAGTTTTATAATTCCTAAAAGTATTTATGATCCACTGCAGCAAACAAAACAGAAAAATATATGATATTCTTCAAGATAAATGCTAGTTATATAGTGTGTTGAAAACATAATGCAGCTAATGATAGATACCATAGAAAAAATCACAAAGGTACCTCTAAAAAATCTTTTAACGATTAAAAACCATAAACATGCAACCATTCTGATTTTTTGTCAGATTATTCTACAACGAACATAATAAATAATAATAATAATTTAATAAATAAATAATTTATTTGTTCAAAAAAATTACATCAATTTAGATTTATAATAACGTATAATAGTGTTTTAATTTTTAGTCCAATTAGGTAATAGATTTTTTGTAAATATAGATATTTTCTGCATATATTTTGCAGTATTATTAGTATATTTTGCATTGGTTGTGTCATCGTGCTCCTCTTTCTTTTCTATGCAGTCTGACAGTGACCGCACTTTATCGGCGTTGTCAGAAACAAGGCTTTGAATAGACCCTAGGTATCGTTAAGACCATCTTCATTATCCTCGATGAGTCATGCAAGACGCGTAAGAATTCAGTAATAGAAAGGGCAGCAACATTATCCTGTATACCAAAAGCAATCTGCGACCACCAATTGCTTACCATTACCATAATTATCACATTTACCACGTAGTAATTATGGCCTAATTGTCTCACTGTTCATTGTTTTATTTTGGCTGTGTTCTATAACCATTACCAAACCACTATTAGCGATATTTTGAACCAGGGATTCTCCCAAGAACGTTTCATTATATAATTATTGTTTTTCTACCTTCTTTGTCTATAGTGTGTCCGTGGAGTTTCTTGTCGGTTCTTCTTCATAGGAGAAGAGTAATTGGAACCGTCCACCTAGCTTCTGACGTTACATAAGTGCCCAGGTAGGTTTATGTGAAATAAATACGTTTTAATTTGTTCGCAAGTGAAGGTGCTGGGAACTGCATCCAGGTTTTTAATTCCGAGATCGGGTAAATTGATATTTAATTTTTTGATTATGGAATTTGTGTTTCATTAGTATATAGATACTCTAACCTAGCTCTGGAGGTAGGATATCAGATTTTTTCTGTTACCTGTATTTAAGGCAATAAAGAATTTATTTATTTAAATATGGGTGGTATATTATAATACGCCTCTGTCAAACTCTTTGTGAAGTACAGGCGTTTGGTCTGTTTGTCAACATCACAGAGCACTATATAATTATTCGTACACTCCAATCGAAATGAAAACAGAACAAATTTGAATTTCATGTTAATTGAATGTTTTAAACATAATTTTATTCAATGGCCCCTGAGAAACATCAGGTGTTTGCCGTTGGAAACTCATTTACAAGTCTTTTTAGAGTTGGAGTTTCGTTAAACAGATTCCCTGTTTCAAGTTTCTCTACATTACCTATTCGGGGATACGTTTGTTAATCTTTATCTGATCTTAAAGGTGATGTCTTGAAGGTGGTGGGTGGTGAGGTGGTGGTGGTGGTGGTGGTGATGGTGATGGTGATGGTGATGGTGGTGGTGGTGGTGGTGAGGTGGTAGTGGTGTGGTGGTGTGGTGAAGGTGGTGTGGTGGTGGTGTAGTGGTGTGGGGGTGGTGTGTGGGGTGTGAGATGGTGTGGGTTTGGCTTGAAGGTGGTGGTGGGGGTGTGTGGTGGTCTCGCTTTGTCCTAGCGATTTTTTTGATTTTCCCATATGCAAAATCAAATCATACCAAACGGTTACCCAGTAACAAGATTGTGGAGGTCAGATAAGCAGTCGCTTTATATAAAATACTGGTATTCAGCGGTATTTGGTAAGACTGAAAGCCCACCATAAAGTAGTTGGGTTACGTAGGTAGATTGGATTATAGTACGTTTATCGTAAACAAAAGCCTAATTTACATTTGTATTAGTTATGTGATGAGTTAAGTCCCTTGACGTCTATACGTGACAGTTCACAATGAAAACTGTCACTTTTGGACACATAGCTTGCTATTTCTATCTTTGTCTATACATTTTTATAAATGGAGGGGTTTGTATAAAGACCATTTCAGACACTAATCTACATGGTCCTCATATGGCCTGACCAAGATTATGTCTGGACTTTAAAAGAGACTGTGACCTCTAAGTTTGTTTCGGCCTTTCTTCTCAGAGTAGTCAGATAGGAAACACCGACGTCATCTAGCTTAGCTCTAATATTTTTTATATGACGTGTAAAAGTGATTCCGATATCCTATTTACAGAATAAACAATTTCATTTCATTTCATATAAACTACAGTCGATCTTCGAGTCTGTCGGAACGTTGTCCTTCTAAACAACGCAATGGGTTTTAATTAAACATACCTAACGTTTTGCCAAGGCGTAAAAACCGTGCAAAGCAGGGACGAGTTGCTAGTCTATACTTATACTAATATGCTAATATTGGTATCTTTGTTCCATATTTTTTGAAGGAAACTAAATTTGCTACAATCTGTGCTCTTAAATAAATCTATGACTTTGGACTTCAAAAGAGACCTCAGTTGGTTTCAGTGTTTCTTCTCAGAGGACTCGATTAGAAAATACCGACCTGATCTAGTTTTAAAAACATTATTTATTTTGACGTGTACAAGTGTTTTTTACGAACAATTATTTACAGAAATAAATTATCATTCAACAAAAATTTACATCAAAATAAGGACTACAAACATCTCAAACCAATAAAAAGCTGCCCACTATTCAAAACCACAAACTTTCCTACTAAAAACATCCCTAATATTATTCAAGCATCTATTTCAAACTCCCATTCAATTTCATAAATAAGCGCCCACTTTTCCCTAAGAGTTCACAAGAGCAGTAAATAGTGGTGGAAAATCGATGCTCTTCGGTTAGTGAAATGAAATGTGAACGGTCTAGGAAGAAAGTCTAGCCTTCTTGAAATGAAACCGCCGTAACAGAGCTCAATTAAGTGAATTGGTTTTAGCTATTTATACGGCTGTTGAGTTTTGCTATAAACAGATGTTTTATCTTGTTTATAGTATGATTAGAAGTAGAAATATTTCACTGTGTGTACCTGCTAAGACGCTATTAAATGCTGAATTTCTCATTATTTTAATTTAATTGAATGTAATGTAATGTAATTTTTAATATTTATTGTCATGTAATTTAATGCATGTATATTATGTAATGTAATATTGCTATGGGTTAATACCTGAGAATAAATTAATAATAAAAATAAAAAATAGTACCTAGTTTCTAAGTGTTGTCGATATGGTTTAAAATACATTCATATTTGTAATTCGTATGGTGTGCATCTTTATCACTTTTATTACGACCGACCTATGCTTCAGTCTTGTATCTTTTTTCTTCCGCAGTCGGTAAGTTATTATTTTAGCAACAAGTCGAACGTCTGATGGTATTTCCATCGACGAAAATGAATTACAAACTTTCCCCCTTTAAGTCAAGGGGATGAATTTTATTTCATTTTATGTCATATGAATCCTTGTGCATAATTGCATAATTCTAGTGGCTTAGGCCGTGAGTTGTCTATCAGTACGTGAATCAAAAAGTGTTTTAGCATTGTTGTGTGTTCGAGGTAGCTAGTTCCCTAGCGTCATAATATTTTTCTAGGTAACTATTTTGGTTCTAAAGATACAACCCTGTCATAGATAGATGGATAGACTAACAGATGGACAGAGAGACAGAAAGACGGCCTAGGCTTATAATTATTATAAGCCTAGGCCGTCTGTCTGTCTACACACACACACACATACACATACACGTTTTTGGGGTTCTGTATCGAAAGAGTATTAAAGGGATAATTATTATCCCTTTGATACTCCTTCGATACGGAACCCCAAAAATGTGTATTTTTAAACACAAACAGCACCCCAATAATTGCGTTACACACTTTCAATCACAATTCAAAGGATTTTGAAGGAAATTACTAATCCATTGCTTCATATGTTTGAAATATTCATCCGCTCGACAGCGTAAATCGCGCAATGAATAATGTGGAACAGTCAAAACGTATGTCATTGCCATTGTAAGTGTGTGTCTGCTGTTTTTTTATCACTCTCTGCCTTTTCTGCGATTTAATATTATCTACAGAATATTATAATATTCTTACTACGCATATTAACTATAGAACCAAAACTTAATCACCAATACCAAGTCAATATCTCTTTTCACAAAAGCTCTATGGTAGAGATTAATGAAGGCTTTCGTATAGAAGAGAGATTATCGGCCTAATCTCTACGTTCAACGGAAAAGGTAGAGACGGCTAAGATGGAAATTAATTACCGTTTTGTTACCCATTGACCTAGAAATGGATTAGCCAATAATGATCTGTACGTTTCATTTACTTTGTTTTTGGGGTAGATAGGTATAGCCTTTAATTAGATGTATGATATACTAAAAACTAAAACCCAACTTCGGCAAAAAAGTCAACTAAAAAGGTATCATATATTACGTGTTACTTCGGATTTTTAATTTGTCTGTCTGAGATGAGTTGCTTATACCTTTTTAGTTGACTTTTTTGCCTTAGTTGGGTTTTAGTTTTTATACTTTAATTTTTGTTTAAATGATTTTAGAGTGCTTAATAATATATATTTTTGAAACGTGCTAATTACCCTTTCATTTGATACCCAACATGGCACCATTAAAAAACGTATTTTTTAGTTCATTACTTTTTGTCCTCTAGAGGGCGCCATATTCAATTTAATGTGACGTCTCATAGCCTATAACCAGCGGACGACCGAGACGCTTCCAAGGTTATTCCGTTTGTCAAATTATTATGAGTAGTTTAGAAGTTATGAGGGCACAGATGAACATACATACGTACCGGTCAAAATCATAACCCTCATTTTTGCTTCGCCGTAGTCGGGTAAAAAGAGCATCCATAAAAGGAACATTCAGATACAGTTTTTCATTTTGTACCAGCCAGCCGATCTGCGATGAAAAAGAAGCAATTCAATTTGTCAGCAGATTGCCGTCCCTGCAACTCGTTAAACTTAATTAAACGAAATTCCTTAGTTAGCACTTACGGCTCGGATTATTGTGTAGTCTGTTAACTTGCTATCTTGTTGGTCTCATCTCATTTTTTTGAAATTTTTCAAACGCAAATACTACTAATAAAATATATTAAGATTGAATATCTAGACTTTAGAAGGAGCCATTACCGTTCGAGATTTTTTCGGCGTTTGTTCTCAGAAACCGCACCAATCTAAAATATTGAGCTCTTTGAAACATTTTCGCAGGGTAACAAACAGAATAATTATGATTTTTATATGGATAGATAAAGGGTTTCGAAAAAATATTTCTCGTCTACATCATAAAGGAAACCTGTGTGCCAAATTTTAGCTTTCTAGGTCCTAACGCTTGGACCTAGAAAGCTGGGCGTTGATGAGTCAGAATTTTTATTTTTAGATCTGTTCTTCAAATGTGATAAAATCAATCAATACATACCACGATTCAACGCATAGTCATTCCTATCGTAACATAAGCCATTACTTGGCATCTTGACAGTCCCTAACTTTTCACTGCTTGAAAATTTCAATAAGCTTCGAGTCGCATGTTATGTGAAAACCAACTACAGTTATTATAGAGTTTTAACAACAAACTCGATTGAAATAGCTTTGGCTTCAATGCCTCCCAGAGTGGCAATGCTTCTGCACACCCTGGACACACAGCCCTGCTACCTCCTTGCTAACTGGTTAAGTGTTACCACGTCAAATAATTAACAAATTACCAGCAGAATTGAAATCATGTGAATGAAAAAAAAGAATCAGAATGTGAACATGTTTAAAAATAAACTTAGGGTTTTGTTAATAAATAAACCTATTACAGTATTGACGAATTTTCTAATGACAAAAATCTTAAGACTAGTATTAAATTAAACTCATATGTGTACCCATTGCTCTTTGACTTTGTTTAAATATTGCTTCTTTTTTTAATAATTCGAAGTTATATTATGTATTTTTGTGGACGAGGTTACTTATATTATAATTCTCTATTTTGTTTCTTTTATGTACCTACTATGCAATATACTTCGACACCAATGTATTTTTGTTATGAAATAAATAACTTGAATTTATTATTTTAGTAAGTGCGGACACAAGAGAAGACCAAGCTTCCATATCAACACCATCATTATTGGCAACTTTGCTCCTTTGTGATTTGTTCTTATTGCTGAGTATATAACTACTCCCTTTTGTGCCATGGTTCTCTGGTCAATGCAAGTCTCAAACCTTCCTTTAAAAAAATTGTTACTATTCAATTGAAGAATTTTTAAACCAAAAATAAACCAAAAAGTACCACACACACATTCACACACGTACACAGACATTATACACTGACACAACTACCTAGATTTCTTCCTATTCTAATCTAAATAAATTAATAAGGCGATCGAATTGATAAAATTAAAATTAATAAACAATGTATTTATATTATTATTGAATCATAAAAATGTGTATTATATTATTATTATTGAATCATAAAAATGTGTGTTATGTTATTATTATTTGAATTATTACTGTAAAATCGTGTGAATAGCATAGTTATATTAATTTTTTAATGCAAAATAACCCTCAAATTTGCGATGCCTGGAAAAGGCCGCTAAGTTGTAAGTACCTAAAATGTAAAAGAACACCAAAATGTACACTTAGTTTGCAAATAAATCTTTGACTTTGACTTTGAAAAAACAGCTTCGCGATATTCTGAATGTCATTCAGATACTGGGTGTTAAAATAGAAAATTAGATGCCAAACACTCGCCCATAATATGGAAAAAAAAACAACATAATTCACAGTTTGAATAAAAACGTTCGTTATATCACAGATGGCTATTAAATTGTCTAGTACGGTATGCCAACAATGAGTCTCTCAATTGGTGCATCGGAATGAATGCACAATCGTTCGAATGTGGGTCGCCGTCACAATGATGGTACGGAGTCAGGAAGATGTATTGTTTGGATGTGGTAAGGCCGGATCGATTTCTTCTTTGAAAATTCTAGAGTTGCCGTGGATTTTTGAAGTGTCATAGTTCTTTGTAAGGCTTATATGATGCTATCACTAAGCTTGTTTTCTAGGCAAAATCACATGCAAATTTGACATTCAAATACTACACTTTTCACACACACTTTTGTAGGTGTTAATTTTGTGTGAGCTTTTCAAAAGTATGTAAGGATCGTAGCAGAGGGTGGTCTGTAGTTTCTGCCTAATCTCTTGAAAAAAGGCATGAGTTTATGTACTTATGGATAACATTTTGATGGCTGCTAACATCAGGGATTGGTTGACAGCCTGTTTTCCAGCTTTTCTGTTATTAACATTTAGTTTTAACATTAGTTCTATTTTCCTCAGGAGTATTTTTGTGACGTCATGTCCTGGTACCTGGAAAAGGTATAAAAACGTTGAAAAAATGTCGAACATTTGAACCAAAAAAAATATCTAATGATCGAAATGTTTTCAACGTCTTTGTACCTTTGCAAACTACATACTAATAAGTGCTACGTCATCGTTTAAAATGATTAAAGTCACATTATTAATTACGAGTGAAACGTGTATTAGTCTGAACAAGATTTTTTCTGGACAGACATAATCTTGGTCACTTTTAAAAGAGACTGTGACCTCTGAGATTGTTTTGGCCTTTCTTCTCAAATGGCTCAGTTGTCAGATAGAAAACGCCGACCTCATCTAGTATACTTAGAATATTATTGACGTGTAAAAGTGTTTGTACAAACCTATTTACAGAAAATAAAATCATTGTTGATTGTTAGAAATCGTCACGTAACAAAAAAGCGTTATGCCCGATAAAGTCAGTTTCAAGGTCCAAAGTTTCAAGTGTCAAAAGTTTCAAGTGTCAAAAGTTTCAAGTGTCAAAAGTTTTTGTTTTTTAAAACAAAAACTTTTGACACACGTATACGTTTTTAGCTTCTTAAAACTTATACTAGATGGCTCTGTATTTTTTTTGTGTCAAAGGTGGTAAAGAAATTACGAGGTCGACTCACACAGTTTATCATCGCCATGGGACCTCTTCGTACTCAATGTATCTTCTGTTATTGTTATCTGTATTGACATTTGCAGTATTGATCTCCCACATAAGCACCCCGTGGGATTTCGATCTTGATTCTATAGAATTATAGCATAGATTCCCGAAGCGCTTCGGTTTGCACATAGGCCTCGATGCTTCGGTATAATGTAATCTGGGTCGTTCGTTTCAGTAAATACAGGGTGTAACAAGTTAAAATTAAAAATTTAAATAACCCCCGACACAATTCCAGGTGATGCTGCAGTATCGGTTCAAGGTTATTATGTTCTTCTAATATCATTGAAGTAACAGAATAAAAAATTTAGAATCGATCAGATCTGTGGAAGATGCGCACATCCAATCATCAACTAGAAAAGAGCTGATAATCTTCAAACGGCTGAACCGATTTTCTTGAATTGTAGCTGAGAACACTCTCGATCAAGAAACCTTTCAAACAAAAAACAATAATCAAAATCGGTTCAGCCATTTGGGAGCTACAAAGGAACAGACAGATACACAGATACACATGTTAAACTTTTAACACCCCTCTTTTTCCGTCGGTGGTTAAAAAGACCCATCACATAGCCGTTATCTACGCATTGTGTAGATCATAAGTAGGTAACTTAGTGCGAAATTTTTAACGAACGACTTTTATTTTTAACACGCTTTTATTATCTTGACCTGTATCTATCTACATACAATGTAACTGAATCGTGCAATGTAATTTTCACCAACTACAAGACGTCCTTCAAATTGAAGCGCTGAAAGCGTGGAGCGCTTTTTAGTTGAGTGTAGTTTTAATTAATTTAAACAAAGCGCACCACGCTTTTTAGGACAAGTTGCATAGGTACTTATACTCGTATCGTAAATAATCCAAGTCAATTTAATTATATTATTTATTTTAGTACGTGGCAAAGCGTGTTTTTTTATTGTTGCGTAAAATCACTGTTTACGACAGCGCGCAATGTAATGTACGCAAAACATTGTGCTTATGGGTGCATGCGACGGTACAGGAGTTATGGGGGTATTTTCAAGTTAAGTTTTAACATTTGAAATTCCTTTTTGTGAATACAATTTGGAACTTTAACTTTCAATATCTCCATACCCAGAAGGTTCCCTGGCTTCCCTATGACTGACATTTTAAATTGTTCAGAAGTGTTTGGTAACCTTGTTCATTCTGCCTAGCCTTTTCCCAATCATGTTGGGGTCGGCTTCCAGTCTAACCGGACGCAGCTGAATACCAGTATTTTATGTGGAGCGACTGCCTATCTGACCTCCACAATCCAGTAACTGGGTAATACGATACCCCTTGGTAAGACTGGTTGTCAGACTTTCGGGCTTCTGACGACTCGTAACGACTGTCAAAGATCCACGAATGACAGCCGGGACCAACGGCTTAACGTGCTTTCCGAAGCACGGAGGAGTCTCGGTACGTAACGATGGTCACCCATCCACGGACCAACCCCGGCAAGCGCAGCTTACCTGATGGATCGACCCGTGCGGCTGTTATTACTTAGCCACGAGCTCCTCCCCTGTTTGGTCACCTTGTCTGCCACACTATATCTGACGGCAACTGTACTATGTGTGCACCTCTAACTCTTCAGGGATTTTCTTTTATGTTGTGTTATGTGTTACAGATAACTAGTGCAATGTGTGTCTACTCATCTCTACACCTTCGTGGCACACAGGCGTAATTGTTATGTAGTTTATCGAATATCTGAGTTCATCAACTCAAGCGTTTCGGAGAACAATATTGTGTTCAGCGTGCAAGCAGACTGTAATGAACAGGGTGTCCCAAATTGCTATATTGTAATGATTTCGAAATTAATTTTTTGTTGCGTATCTAATGGTTAACAATTTTCTTCTGTAGGTCTTCAATTTTTATTATTATGTATAATGTTTACATTATTACACTGATCGATGTGTCGTGGTAAGTTCCACTTACAAAAGTTATGTGTCTGTTTTACAGTTATAAAAATAATTTTATTTGGCAAGATAAGCCTATGCGTATCTTGCCAAATAAAATTAAAATAAGGGAAGAAAAAGAGTTCAGCTTTTGACCTCATCTAGTTAAAACAAAACAGTCGAGAGGAGTCGTGAGATACCCGGTTGGTACGAAGTTCCTTTCGCTTTTGCCACGGAATAGTACTTTTGCACACTTGGCGAATAATTGTAAGATTTTGACCACCACTGCACTTTGATCATTTTTTTATTGGTTGCCTGTTAGGTTAACTAGAATTTACCCGGAAGTGCTGAAACATTTCGTTAAGATGTTGATATGTTGAGTTAATGGCATACTAATGGGATTATATGACCACCATAATAATAACGTCAGACTAAGAAAATGTAGTGCGAATTAGAAGGAAAGCGATCCAAATATAAACAGAAACTAGCTATTTCATCGATGGTGATAGCTTGTAAGCTTACTAAATTAAACGAATCGGTGAAAAAACACATGAATTTGCTGTAATTATTGCTATAAAATTACTTAGATGAGGAACGACTTAGTAGCTGTACTCCATTTGAAATAAGATTAGACATTTAAATAAACCTATTTGACAGTCCGTTCAACTGATTTTGAATTACCGTAAGGATAAGGATGACATTAAAAGCAAAAAAACGTAGTTACAATACCAACTGTTTACTGCAGCTGCCATTTGTCATGCCACCAACGCAATAGAAGTCAAAATCGGTTTGCATTTTTGAGTTAGGTAATTATATAATGCAGCCTATTACCATGAGCCTTTTACCGTCAACCAAGCACAAATCCAGACTGCAGACTGCTACTGAGATATTCCAGATCGTAAAACCCAATAACACTTTGTCCGACCTCGGAATCGATCCCAGGACATCATGCAAATTCAGAACGATAGAGGTGCGATGTAATCAAGATGTCTATGGCATATAGTAATTTATTGCTTAAATTTTATTGTATTACTCAGGCAAGAAACTTACATCGTGTAAATCGGGCTTTACGTTTCACACAGCTGATTACATTGAAAAACAAAACACAACACAATGTCACACACATAAAGTGTGAAAATCACCGGTCACTGAGTCCACAACTTGGCACGGGCCAATTATGAATGAGGCAATTACAATTAATTATTGCATCAAAACTGCCGTATCCTATATTATTTATTGTTAATGTATCGTGTGCGCAGATTGCCAATTACATGTCTTCCGTTCATAGTTCAATCTTTTCATTTCGTTCACTCGTTTTTGTTCTATGTAGGGTCACTTTGTAATGATTGATGATGTATCGAAGGTCCAGTTAAGGCAGTTGGAATATTGTGTGACCGAATGAATTTTAATTAATTGGCTTAGAGATTTATGATTGTAACAATATTAGCGTTTGAATTTGTTATGGGTCGAGTTTGTAATGAATCTAATAACGTTTTCTTGAGCTTGATTGACCAAATCGGTGTCTCTGCAGCAGCCGTGGACCCATGGGGTGCAACACACATGTATGATTCAAAATGAATGAATGACCTTCCGGAATAAATCCTCTAAATGACGATGGAAAATCCATTTTGTGGTTTAAAAAACTAAGCCGTAACAAAGTTGCTTGTCATGCCTTGTGTGAAGGCATGACAAGCAACTTTGTTATATATTATTTATTATTATTAGAAGAACGAACAGACTTCGTTTGTGCAGCGTTAAATACGAGACATTAATAAACTGGGAACTTAATATCTGAAAGGCTTCATTCAAAGATAGTGGCTTCACTGAAACTTCTGAGCCAGCGAGCTCTTGATAAAATTAACACTTAACATCACGCATTGTTTCTCCCAAGGGTTGGGTAGAGCTGCACCTATAATACAAACAAATTTGGCCAGTTATGGTTAACTCCCATGTAATAGGGGGCGAGCCTATTGCCATCAACGGGGCACAAATCCAGACTCCGGGCTGCTACTGAGAAATTCCAAATAGAAAAACCCAATAACACTTTGCCCGACCTGGGAACCGAACCCAGGACCAGGGCTCAGCAGTAGCGCTTGACACCACTAGACCAACGAGGCAGTAAAAAAAACCCAACAAACAAGTGGATTGAAGATTGAACGAAGTACTCCATTATCATGATCTAATTAAAACTTATCACGAAGTTCATTACCGTCTTAATTAACTGTTCTTTAATTTGTTTTTGACCTTAAACAAACATTTACAGGATAAAATTAAATTAGCTAGCGAAAGTTCACAGGCGTGATGGGTATCGATTTATCTAAACATGATTAAATAAAAACATAAAGTATTTGATGTTTTTTTTGGGAGTCAAAGACCGCTGCTAGTGTTGTTATTGAAAGTACGAGTTTGAAAATCTGTTTTCTTTTGTTTCGCTGTGTTAAGAAAAGAAAGACAGAAAGAAAGAAAGAAAAAAATGTTATTCTGCACAAACTAAATGTACATTACAATTTTTTACATAAAACACTTAATTACAGATTAGCCAAAAGGCTCGTATTCAGTAGTTAAAAAGTATTAAAATTATTGTCAAATTTTGTCCATTACTAGATGTCTGGGTCAGTACCAATGACAATTTACATTGTAGATTGTGTAATGTGTTGCGACATTAACAAATTTAATTTAAACAAACAACCAATCAAAACATATAAAAAATGCCCATTGCAGAGTGGAATGATAACTTTTGTAACGAGAAAACAACTTAATATGTTCTTCTTACCCCGTCAAATATTGATGGGTAAACACGGAAAATTGAAATAAATACTAAAATAAAAGAAATAGCCATATTTAGATGTAATAACACAACTAAGAATTAAAAATAATGAAAGATTATCCAAAAAAAAACTCGTACCTACCTACTTCGTAAGTAAAATTACATTACACGGGGTAAGATACTCGATAGGTACTCGATTAACTTGCATAAAACTTGCGTTACGGACGACTTTCTGTGCTACCCCGTTTTTCGTCTTACCCCAACTCGCCTTATCTACGCTAACTACGGTTGATGTCGATGATCCCACAAGAAAAGCCGTCAAATTAATATAAAATGTGTATCAATATTGTGTTTGTTTGCAGACATCATCATCATCATAATCACTGGCACCCTTGTTCCACCCAGTCCTACTATACTATAGCTTGTAGCTTGTCCTTACGTAAATAAATTCAAAATATATCCCAAGGGAAAGTACTATAACGATAAAAAGTAAGTAACATAATTATGTTCTAATCCAGATCATGGTCTGACCGTGTGCTCATCACCCCATATTCCGTGGAACTTGAAACATAACTTGCGTAATGTCCTCAACCATCACCTCTGATAACTCTCGTTTAAGGCGTTATTTTATGTGAATCACTTAATTCTTTCTGAATCAAGATTAGTTTTATGATCAAGATCTTATTATGCATTAAGTGCTTTTTCCTCTACTAGTTCATTAGTGTCTTTGGTTTGTACTCTGTATGGTCGTCGATAGTAGCGCTAAACGAACATAAAGAATTTCGTGAAGCTAAAACAATGAGGGTTGTTTTCTATTTCTTTTTAATTCTTGGATTTTGTGGTAAGAATTTTTATATCTCCGTATTTTTGTAAGATATTTTTATTCACAAATACTATACCAACTATTTACATCGGTACCAGTAACAATAGTTTTTGAAAAAAAAATATCAAAAATCTTTTTTTTTCTGTACCTTTTGACAAAAATAGATAGAAATGCACCTCTGTAAACGGGCCCCGTTTATACAACTCAGCATTGAACGTCATCTATCAAAGACTTCATCCCGAAAGGTGTAAGCGCCCGGGTAGCCCGCGAAAAAATTTTCTCACGTTTTTGCAGGTCAGGTACGGTACGGTTGTATGTTGATCATTATAATTATGATTTGCCACCGTAAGAAATAATTAAACTATATTTACAGAATTATAACCATAACAGTCATCAATACAGCAATTTATTTTAAATTATCTTTTTGAATGACTACTTGATGATGACTACCATGGCACTTGACGCCAATTTTAACATACAGGGTTGTATTGATGATTCGAATGATTATAATTCTGTAAATAGATATTAGTTAAGGGTGCGAATCGTATTTTGATCAACATACAACTTGATACTGACAATTTCAATAATGCGGGCTACCTTAGAGCCTTGTCCAAAATGTCTGTAATTTTTATGGTGTACATAATAAAGAGTATCTATTCTACGAGTATTCTGTTAGCCTAGCCCCGTTTTAAAACTTTACCGTTTTTATTTCAGTGGGTACGTATCTGTCACAAGATGCAGGAGAACAACCACAATACAAAGACGTCGCAAAAGAGTCTGGGCCGGATCCATTGGAGTACTATGATGAAACTCCTGTAGCCAGTGCCAACTGTTACGCAGAAGAAAACCACTGCGCAACGGACATGTACGATTTTTATACCCTAGGTTGCAGGATATAATTGAAGAAACCCAATTTCCGTAAAAATCTAGTCGAAATCTCGATCAATTCCGTTTTAATATCTTACAACTAATACCACTGGTATTTGTTTGAACTCATATTTATTGTCTATTCGGAACGGATACCATTGTTTAAACATCTCATCTCCGCACCAAACAATGTCAAAAACTTGTCAAATATGTTTGGAAATTAGAGATATTTTTGATAGACTGACACTGAGATTAGAATGTGAACGTTCCTTTAGATACGGGAATTGAACTTGAAATTGAACGCTGATTGGCTAAATCTGAGAGTCAATTTGTAAAGTCTTTATTCTGGTTGGTCGGAACAGGACTCGAATGTAAATGTTAACCAATCAGTGTATTTGTCAGTGCATAACGTTATACGCATAATATAATAAATAGGTATTAATCAATAATCATAAATTGTAGTTTTTCGCAGCAAAGAACAGGATTTACTCCCAACTCTAAACGATAAAACAGCAGTTACAGTTTGTGTCATAATAGATGTGCTTGAAATGTACTGCAATATTATAAACGCATGTTTAGACAGCTTTTCATTAGAAAGAGAAATATTTTATGCAGTACGCATTTAGATAATCAAGCTATCCAATATGAAATCTGATTTACTCGGTGTGATTTAATTACTTGTGGCATAACACAACTTGAAGCAACAATTACAGTTGCACTGTCTAAACAGTATTTAGACGATGCAAGTAACAGTAGACAGGCAAGAAACCTCCATCTTGTAAATGGGCATTGCGCATGATACACCTCCAGACTCCTGAATCCAGCCACCGTGCATTTTCGTAAAATGTTCTTTAGCTTTTTATGGTTAATTCAAACTTATTACAACAAAAAGGAAACTGGCATGTCCTAGAACCAAAAAATACGACGACCCGCGTGGTGGTCACCAGTTTATCGGCTTTAAAACTGCATAAAAACTTTTTCTTTTCATCATTACTTTGATGTTTCAGGCCATTTTTTATCTATATGGAAAATCACTGTGGCTCGATTTAGGAATCCGGGAGTGTATTAAGGCTCGCACACTGGCGCGATATCGCAGCCGCGACAAGGGTAGCGCTGCCTGTCGCGCCCGCGATATCACGATGAGAGAGTGGTGACCATGAATCGTCAAGCGTTGCGTACGATGCCGCCAGTTGGGACGCATCTTGGGAGCGGCCTATGTCCAGCAAGCAGTGGACTACGAAAGACCGAGGTACTTAGATGGCTACTTAAAACTTTTTTTATAAATCTCGATAAAAAAGATATCTAGGCTGGAACTTCATTTGTTCAGCTAACATTTTTACTTATTTCAGACATTATGCTCCCAAATTAATATGCGTTTTTAAGAAGAAAGTCGGATTGACAAACTATTTTGGTTTGTGTGCAATTGAACTACAAAACTGTTTAATTCGTCAGCAAAAGAGATTAAACGATGGGTCTGCTTCCCTAGATGGTACGTATTTACAATAAAATTGGTTTATAATTGGTTTATGGATCTTGTAAATAGAAATAAATGATTATAATATTTATTACGGACTATAAAAAATGGGTTTATTAGGTGAACGGAGTAGAAGCGGAGTAGAAGTATGGCATACCTAGTTTTTTTTCAAATCATACGCAACTCGCGGATTTTTTTTTTCGAAAATAAATAAATAATAATTATGACATTTGCACTCCGTTCACCTATTATACCCATTTTTTTTCGAGACGGCAAAAAAAGTCTTTCAGTATTTAAATAATTTTAAGAATAGAGCAATTGTATTAAAAACCGATATTGCTTTAAACAATTTGGGTGAATTTAGGTACATTGGTTGTCGTCACGAAATAAAAGGGTTATTTTTTTATTATTATTTGGTTTGATTATAGAATTCATTAAATTTTGAAACTTGAAGAATGTTTAAACGATTGCATGATGGATTTCTCAGTGAAAATGTTGATGTAGGTGACTTTTAATTTATGGTAGAATAATAAAAAGGTTTTTATTATTTAACTTATTTATTATTATATTGGTTGTCGTTCCATTGACGCTGCGCAAGCATCGCGTAAATATTATTATATTGAAATAATAACTAACGTAACATTGATGTCCACGCATTTACGGTCAAACGAGCGCGAAATAGAGCATGTATTGCTCATTTTATGCTGCACCGGTTGACGTTGTCACCTCAACGCCAGTGGCGCTGAAAACCAGCACCGTGGCCATGTCTCGCATAGGGTCACAGCATTATGCTAAGCGATGGTCGTTTTACGTGGGTGACGTATATTTTCCCCCAACTTGTTTTTTTTTGTGAATTTGTGTTCTTTTTTTGCGTTATGTGTACCGTAAAAAGAGGGTTTTCTTTTTAAGCATTATGTTAGATCCAAAGGACAAAAAAAAATCAAACAAACTAATCTACAAATATACTTCTATTAAGGTAATACAAGTTTATTTGCAGAGTGAGTGTAAAATACACTTTCATAATTTTCAGATGAAATATACCACAACGGCAAACATTTCGATTGTAACTACTACGGAGGAAATCTCAAGTCTGAAAAACAAGCAGTCATATGGTACTTTAAGCTTGGTGCTCTTGATGCTGAAAAGGAAAATATTACGCAACCATTTTCAAATCTAGATTAGATTGCTAATAAGTAATAATAATAGTAGGCATGAATTGTAAATTTTAAAATACATATTTATAAATTAATACTTTATTGATATTTCATTTACTATCCACTTCCGTACGCAAATTACGCCCTTGGGTAACTCCACGTCAAAGAGCGTAAGCAAAGCGCCTACGGATACCAGAATGAACAAAATCCTATAACCACTTCCCACTTTCACTGCGTCGTTGGTCTAGTGGTTGCAACGTCTACTGCTGAGCATAAGTTAGGTCCTGGGTTTGATTCCCAGGTCGGGCAAAGTGTTACTGGGCGTTATGTAATATTATGTTCCTACTTCCAGTCATATTAAAATAATTAGCTGCTTGCCCAGAAGAAAGGTAATATTTTTTTTTTTTTGTAAGATCTTTTATAACCATATTTATCTGCAAATAAATCTTTGACTTTGACATTGACTTTGACTTTTCGAGTGGATGTATATGATATACATTGTATATGTATGAATGCATGGATGTTTAAGATAAATCTATTTCTTTAGCACGCTCCGTAGCCTAAACGGATCCATAGATTTGTCTTAAGGCTCCATGCACGAAAAAACCCTATTTTGACAACTTATTATCTAATTGTGAGAAAGCTTGAAATTATTTATATACTAGGGGCTTGTAAACAAAACTGCGTTGCGACGTTGCATCGCAAAAGCCAGCGGGCATTTCCTAAGAAAATCTTAGGGTGCTGTCACAGATTTTTGCGAGAGACTTAAGTGTGTGTAACTATAATAAGTACAGTTTTCGTGGTGCTAAACCATTCGTGTCAGTCGCTCTCTTAAATAATGGTATATTTCGCCTGAGATTTACAGAAGATATTTTATCATCATAAAAATAAAATTATGATTTTATCTCAAGGATTAATAGCTGAAGACTAATGTGTGATTTTTGAATTCTCGATTATGATTTGCCCGAATGGGTTCTATAAAAAATAGGTGTTTTTGTATCGAAGTTGAACAAAGTGGTTCAGCCTCATACAAGTAGAGCATAGTAATGGTATACTTGCATGTTGCTGAACCACTTTACAATGATGTTGATGAAATTTGTTAGGTTTTTTTTAAATCATTAGCCGAGTGATTTTCCGGGTTTGAATGATGCATCTCCGGGCTACGGGTGGACTTCGTTCTTGGGTTATCTATCTAATGAATAACACAAGATTGCATGCTATCTCTACCCTATCTATTATCTATTTTTCCCCCTGATAACAGAACTAAGAACTGAGCCGCGGGGGGGGGTATCTTCTCCTGTGCGGACGATACAGCTGGTGTCTACTACGGAGAAAAGGTTTTGAGTTTCTGATCTGCGTGAGCGTAGGAGTCTAGATGCAATTGGTATCAGAGGACTACAAGTATTAGAATAAATTGTATTTGGCGTTCTTTGCGACTGTATCGTTTGTGTGGTGTCGCGTGAATAACGAAAAAAAGAAAACTATCACCGCTAAGTAGTTAATTAGTAACTAGTAAGTAAAATTAGTAACTAGTAAGCAAAAACATTATCTCCCATACATTTTGTATGGGAGAAGATGTTTTTCAACTACAATGTTAAGTTTGTTCTTGGGATAAATTCATCCCAGCTACGGAAACCTTTATTGTGCGTGACGCGACACGCACTTGGCCGGTTTTTTTACTGTTTGTATTTCCTGTGCGTGTCCCAAATTTTTTTTTTTCTTTTATGTATGTCCCTCGATATTTCTGTCAATTGTGGACGGATTTTGAAAATTATTTTTTCATTTCGTAGAAGAAGCTTGCAAGGTGGTCCCATATAAATTTTATTAACTTTGCTTGGGTAGTTTTTGAGTTAACTTCAATAATACGTGTTTTCCCACTTAGCTATGCGAATATTTTTGTAATACCTAAGTTCTTGACAAAAAACGAAAATTCAAAACCAAAGACACCGACTTCCTAAATTTAATTTATTTTTCACCTTGTAGTGTTTTTTTTTGGAAGTCGGTTGTTTTTTTTAAATAAACATTATTGGGAAATTACAGTTTTTTTTTGTTTTAATTAGGAAAATTCTCGCATTTTTTAAGTTACGCACCCCTTAAAAAGGAAAACGGGCTATCTAACAGCATTTATCATAAGAAAAATGGAGCGAGCGCTCATTTTCAAGAATGTCGTGGTCGACATGTTTTGATATCAATGATATCAAAAGCCGTTTTAATTGAATGACGAAACATTCAATTAAAACGGCTCTTGATATCATTGATGATGATTTGAAGATTATGAAGATAAGAATCAATATTAATGAGGAATTTAACGTCATCATTATTGGTTCATTATCGTCTACTAATTAACATCTAACTCAGCGACTTCTCATTGATAAATTCATCTTCAGTCGATGTGGTGCGTGCAACACAATGTTTCTAAAAAAATATGTACTTTCTTCTTTTTGTTTGATTGTTTATCTTATTCATGCTTTTAAAGGTAAGAATGTTTTCAATTTACCAAAGATTTTAATATGGTTAAATGTAATCTCGACAGACCACTTGTTACCATGGAATCAGTACATAATTCTGGACCCCCATGCATCGAAATATCTCATAGGTTATTAAAAAAAAAATCTGCTGTTTCCTACAAAAGTGCAATACCTACGCAGTCAAAATGTTTGAAACAACACTATATTTTTCAATATATTTCAACATGGAGGTCCAGAATCATGTACTGAATCCATGGTAACAGGTTGCGCGTTGATGTCTCTGCCACCATGTATACCTTACCTGGACTTCTGATTAAATTTAATAAAGCTTTATTTTATCAAGTAGCTCGTGGCTATGGCACCGCCGCATGAGTCGATCGATCAAGATTAAACTACATAGGTATGCCGCAGTTGGTCCGTGGTTTAGTGACCATTATTTTTGAGACCCCACCGTGCCTTGGAAAACATGATAATCTGACAGTCCCAGCTATCATTCGTAGATCTTTGTTGGTCATTACGGGTAGTCAGCCCGAAAAACAGACAACCAGTCTTACCAAATGGTATCGTAACTGTAACGTACCCAGTAACTGAATTGTGGAGGTCAGATGTTCTATGAAAAATACTGATATTCAGCTTCACCCGGTTTGATTAGAAATGGATCGCTACATCCTACATATTTTAGAATGAGCAAATAATGAGGATAAGTATAACTATAATGCGCAACAAATATTAATATGTGACATGTTTCAGTCCGCCTTTCAAATTGCGAGGTACCTGATGACCTATCTGGTCAGGCATTTGATGCTGAATCTGCTCCGAATAATGTTCTGGCAGCATTGGCGAAATTAATTGTGATCCCACCAGCACGTTTGCTGACTCTCGCAGGTCCCGTAATATTCGAAGGAGTGGATTATGATCACTTAAAAAACCAGAGTGCGAAGATGTACAAGAATTATTATGATTGTTTCTATTGGCAGACGAGATGCCTCAGAGACGGGTATGCAAATAAAAAATAATATCGTTAAAATTCATATTATAAAAAAAAAACAAAAAGGAGTTTTAATGACTTGATTATAACTTTTATCATAATGTTTTTTTTCAGAGAGGTGTTCGTAATTTTTTCTTTCAAAGAAACTCCGAGCATAGCCCGCACCATAGCGCTTTCTTTTTAACCCCCGGCGGAAAAAGAGGGGTGTTATAAGTTTAACGTAGTGTATCGGTGTATTTGTCTGTTCCCTCGTAGCTCCCAAACGGTTGAACCGATTTTGATTATTATTTTTTTGTTTGAAAGGTGTCTTGATCCAGAGTGTTCTTAGCTACAATTTAAGAAAACCGGCTCAGCGGTTTTTAGATTATAAGTTCTTTTCTAGTTGATGATTGGATGCGCGCATCTTCCAGAGGTCCGATCGAATCGAAATTTAGTATTCTGTTACTTCAATGTTCTTCAGTAGAAGAACATAGTAACCTTGAACCGATACTGCAGCATCACCTAGAATTGTGTCGGGGGTTATTTAATTTTTTAATTTTATTATTTTTCCTTCTTCTGTTCGGAGATATTCTTAACCATTAGTTACTCAATAGCTATTGCTTTTATGTCTTGACATATTCAAAATATAGGCCCAGTACGTGTCAGACCTAACACAGCCTGTAGTACGTAGTCACAATATTGATTTTATTCACAGTAATATTGTATGGGCCCCGTACCCAAAAAAATATTTACTGTACCATTATGAAATGTCTTTTTGTATTCATAGAGTAATAATCCTAAGACAGCATTTCGAAATTCACTTGGAGAAAAAATATATTTGAAGAAGTTAAATTGATTTAATAAATAGAATAAAACAATGAAATAAAAGAATCGGATGTCCTTCATTTTTATTAATTATTATAATTAATGTATAATATTATCATTAATTTATCATTATAATCAAAAATGATTGACCTTATGGCAACAGACCGATTATCCTTTAAAGTTAAAGTTCGCGAGCATATTCGCAAGAAGCTGGCAGTATCATCACAACGGTAATGTTTTCCCATTGTTTGTCTTATTTGTTGTAGTATATTTATGTGTATAAATATATATGTACTATACTCTGTATGTACTGTAACTATACTCATGCCAAATTACAGCTTTCTAGTACTAACAGTCTCTGAGCTAAGCCGCGGACAGACAGACAGACGGACATGGCGAAACTATAAGGGTTGTTGACTACAGAACCCTAAAAAGGATAGTGGGTACGTGTACTCACGTAATAAATATAGTATGGTACCTGGCCAACGGGATATATGCAGCCTTTGTTGGTCCAGCAATTGCGTGGGACGATATTAAAGTTGATAATTATGATAGTTTAATTTAATAATTAATTATAATTATTAAATAATCATAATTAAAATAATTCATAAAAATAATGAACCGCGGTGGACACTATCCATGTATGGGGTAGATTGGAGCTTGATATGGGCACTTAAATCTTTATACAAGATTTCCAGTGCTTGTGTTAGGATAAATGACCACAGACTGGTTCTGCATCTCAAAGGACGTTAGACGGGGTTGTTTAGCGGCACTGTGGATGTTCAACTTGTACATGGATAGTTATCTGACAGATTTCAAAGAGCGTAGGTGCGGGTTGAGGGAGAATGAGTTGCCTGTCAAATGCCTTCTCTACGGAGATGATCCAGTTCTACTGGCATCGTCAACAGAACAGTTGCAAGACATGGTGAGTGTGATTGATGAAGCAAATAAGATGAAAGGGATTAATAAACATTTGGATAAGAAAAAGAGCTGGATGATGATTTTGACATCACACTCCGACACATCCGTATGTGTCGGAGTGTGATGTGAAAATAAATGATAAGAGTGTGGACCAAGTTAATGACTTTGAATATTTGGGGAGTCTGTTTACAAGTGATAAAAAGATTGATGAAGATGTGGAAAGAAGAGTGAATCCAGAAAATAAAGGGAATGGTGCTAACTTGTGATTGTGACCAACTAGTTGATCTCCAAAAAGGCTCGACTTTCTTCTTCTTCTGGTGACTACGCTTAAATGTAAAAATGTATGTAGTGTATGCCTGTAAAAGGTATTAACAAGGCAGATGTGAGTGGTAACGCCAGGAAGGGACGCCCTAGAAGGACATATCATAGTGAACATATCGGTGAAGTTCTTCTGAAAGATCAGCCGATCGATTCTGTAAAAATATCACCGTGAAAACTTAAGTGAAGTGAGCTTGAAGAGATCCGTTAATCCCTAACCTTAGATGGAATGACAGCTTGTCAAACTCACTTCACCTATGTTTTCACGGGGGGTTTTTTTATAGAATTGATCGGCTGATGCGTAGTACTCGCAATAGGAGTGTCTGTATGGCCAGATGTATTAACGTAAACGAAACAAAAGTAGTATGTAAGGATTGTAACTGAACAGATGGCGTTCTGTAGTTTCTGCCTAGCCCCATGGGGAGAAGGTATGAGTTTATGTATGTATGTAATTTTATTATTTCATTGTTTTATTCTATGTATTAAATCTTCTTCACATATCTTTTTTCTCCAAACGAATTCAGACATGCTGTCTTAGGATTACTTAAACTACTCCATGAGGGCAACAAAGACCGATATAGTTCATAATGCTACAATTAACTTTGTGTCTGGCTACGCAAAAGTATTTAATATAATATTTCAGTATATATTATTATACCAAGTTTTGTCTACGGTCGCTAAACTCAAAACAGCTGTAACTGAAAACTATCTCCTAACTCAAAAACTATAATATCCTATTCAAAACCCAAGCGTTTTAAGATCTACCAGAATTGAAACACAAACTAAAAGCATTTATTTTAGGAACTTTTGAATAGTCAAGGAGTCGGTCAGTCAGAAAGATGAAGCTGGTTGCCGATTCCAAAGCGGAATAGGTACCTACCTATAGAGACGAAAGAGAAGAAACTTCATGGACACTTTTAAATGTAACAACACTGGTGTCATAGCGGTTTATCTAATACGCCTTTCTTTTCATCTAAGGCCGATAGTTTCCGAGTAAAATGACTGTGACATACAGACGGACAGGACGGAATTTAAATCATTTCATTCTTGCCTTTTGGCTTTTGGAACCTTAAGGAAGGACTTTTATTATTGATTCATCAGCATAAACCTATTGTCCTATTGTTGGGCAAAGTCCTTGACAGTTAACGATTTTTTTGACAGATCCGTTGTACAGCACATACCAGCGAAAGGGATAATATAAATTACTATATCGAATCAGTAGCCATAGAGAGTTTAACTGAGGGCCACAGAAACCGTCCATAATTATATCTTACATCAATCAATCGCCGAAAATATATAGAAATAGATGATTTTTGTTTGCATCTTGGCGCAAAATTCTCAAAATAAAAGAGGTTTACAAAAGGAGGCAATCATTATATTAGAGTGTTCAATAATATTTTTAATAGCACAAATTGGGGATTATTAGAGGTCCAATTAAATACATGCCCCTTATAAATGAGGCCTCCAGCCAGGGCATAAACTTATAAAGTAATCGCACACGCAAGGGGCGCCCCCTGTGGGTTGTCTTAGTTTTTATTTCGTTTGTTTTACTTACGAAGTGCACTAAAACTACGTGACACATAAATATAATAAGTCATTAAGCAGTTCGTTAGACAAAAAAACTTTTCAGCAACAAAAAAATGAATGAATGTGGTGATTAAATTCAGTCTTTATTTCAAGTAGGGCAGTAAAAATTATTTATGAAGGTCAAAATATACAAGAAAATTAAATGATTCTAGGTCCTTTCGAAACGTATTTTCGTATATAAAAGAATGGGCAAGAAACTTTAAAGAATGGGCAAAAAACTCCATTCCGCGCAGTTAGGTAATAAGCGAACCTACTACGCTTTGGAATGGCAATCTTTCTGACAGACTTCTTGACAATTTAAGTGCCTGTAATTTGGTGTAATTGATATAATTTTAAGGACATGATAACATGTTAAATTCAGTATCAATTGTATTTTTTTTCAGGGCATTTTTTCACGCAGTTTGTGCTTTTTATAAAGCGGGCGGTTGGATTATGTTTGCCAACATGTGCCAACTAGAACTTGAGAATTGTAGGCATAGAGTGAGGAATGAAACTTGGAAACCATATGAAGGAATTTTCGGACAAGAAGAGCACCATAAAGGTAAGTTCAGTATTATTAATTTATCATTATAACTTATTTTTATGATTTATTACTTATATGTGCTACTATCCATAGTGAAGTGGACTGTATGTTGAGTGTTGAAATAAAACCGGCCAAGTGCGTGTCGGATCACGCACAATGAAGGGTTCCGTAGCTGGGATGAACTAATCCCAAGAACAAACTTAACATTATAGTTGAAAAACATGTTCTCCCATACAAAATGTATGGTAGAACATGTTTTTGCAACTGCAAATTTAAGTTGGTCGATAATTACTCGTTAACTAGTAGAGCCTACTTAGCTGTGATAGTTTTCCTTTTAATTTCGTTATATATACTACTACTGTGAATTTTTCCACATATCCAGAACTTACCGTTTAGCTGGCAGGGGGGGGGACACTTGACTCTGACGAAAATTAACACTTTAAAGCTTAATATTTCGCAGACGGATCCTTCAATCCAAAAATGGTTTTAATAAGCTCACAATATTTTTGAAAGACCTTTCTAACGATACCCCACACCATGGGATAGACGAAAAAAAAAGAAGATATCCCCACTTTATATGTAGAGGAGGTACCCTAAAAAAAAATATTTTTCATAAATTTATTGTACCACTTTGTCGGCGTCATTAGTATGTATACTCATACTAAATTACAGCTTTCTAATATTAACAGTCTCTGCGCTAATCAGGGGAAAGACGGACAGACAGACAGACAGACAGACGGACATGGCGAAACTATAAAAGTTCCTTGTTTACTACGGAACCCTAAAAATGATGATCGAAGCTGTTCTATAACTCGATCTACATACAAAAAAAGAGGTTAGGTTGCAGGTATGTATGGCGGTAAAGTTTACAAATCAGTCGAAGCCGAGTTAATTCACAGTTTATACAGGGTGTTTTTTGCGATGGAACTTCTGTCTGTTCAACAACGTAAATAACGCAATGAATGTTGTTGAACTATCAAAATGAAAGCCATTGCTACTTACTTTACTGTGTTACGCAATGAACCCGCAGGACCTTGATTTTAGAGGAGAATGCAGATGCTTTTTTTTTCCTGATCCCATTTACGTACTACCTACCCGTAATTTCGGATTAAATCCTGATGTACAAAAATCATTATGTTTAAAGTGATATAATTTAGTTCCATTAGATTTTTATGTTTAACCGTGATTTATTCTCAATAATTAACAACGTGTTTAAGGTGGATGCTCCAAGGTAGCCCGCGAAATTCAAATTTTCTTACGTTTTTTGCAATTTGCAGGTCAATGTCATGTTGTATGTTGATTAAAATATGATTCGCGACCGTTACAAATATATATGTCTTTACAGAATTATATCATCATATTCTATAGGATTATACGAACTTAGAGAGTTGTATTGATGATTTTTATGACTATAATTCTATATATAAATATCTAATACGGCTGCGAATCATATTTAGATCAACATACAACCTGATACTGATCCTGAAAATTGGAATTTCGCGGTCTGCCTTGGAGCATCCACCTTAAATATCAAAATAATAATATTCAAAGCAGACGTATTTTGACAATCGTTGGCACGAAATATGACTGAGTACTTCTAATCAATACGTGATTAAGTTACGTAATTTGTGTAAGTGTTTCCCAAAAGCGTAAAAATATTTAAAAAAAAAAAAAAAAATAATTTACGCTCTCTACCTATCTAGAATACAAAATTCATAAGGATTTTTTTTAGTAGTCCAGGAAACTAGCCTATTATTAAAGTGACCGATTTTTTTTAGATGATTATTTTCACATTCATTTCTACCACGGTGATGGTCATCATTGTAAATATTGGAAGTTCCGACGTTCCGTGCCAGATAATCAGGTGAATTTTTATTACGAAGATGAGCAAGAAGCTATTGACATGGAAGGATATTAACCTATGAAATGTCAAATGATCGGTAATTTGATGACAAAATACTATGGCTAATTCCACGAAAAGTCTTTAAAATTCGAAAAGTTTCCCTTGAATTCGTTAAATAAATATTTAACGATTTTATTACATGGGAATCTTTTTTCTAATTTGTAAGATTTTTATTAATAAATGAATTATATAGAATAAATGAAAATTGGTTTTATTCAAACGACAACAACCCCATATTATGATATTATCATTGTTAATGTCAAAAATAAAATATAGGTAAAAATATTTTTAACCCCCGACGGAAAAACCCCTCTTTTTCCGTCGGGGATTAAAAAGATTTTTACCTATATTTTATTTTATAAGTTTAACGTGTGTATCTGTGTATCTATCTGTTCCCTCGTAGCTCCCAAACGGCAGAACCGATTTTGATTATTATTATTTTGTTTGAAAAGTGTCTTGATCGAGAGTGTTCTTAGCTATAATTCAAGAAAATCGGTTCAGCCGTTTGAAGATTATCAGCTCTTTTCTAGTTGATGATTGGATGTGCGCATCTGCTACAGGTCTGATCGATTCGATATTTAGTATTCTGTTACTTCAATGATGTTAGAAGAACATAGTAACCTTGAACCGATATTGCAGCATCACCTGGAATTGTGTCGGGGGTAATTTAAATTTTTAATTTAAACTTGTTAAAAACATAGAACATACAACTTAAATATTTTCTTAAAATCTTGAGGCTTATCTTTAAGTTAGTGTAACAAGGACATTTACGCCTCAAGTTTTTAAAAAAATATTAAAATTATATGTTTACGTAAGTTTTATTTAGTACTGTTTAGTTCTTAAAAAGCTTGTTTTTAAAAAGATTTTTACTCACATTTTATTTTGTACTTTTTTTCATTAGAATTTGTTTAAATATCTGTTCTATTACCTCCACAAATCCAACGAACCCAACACTATGAGGCTATCTTGTAAGGTCGAAGAGTTCCCGTGGCCACCTTACGCCTCTATAATCAAACATATATAAATATACATAAATACAAGGTGGAGACGACAATACAACAGTAAATTAAACTGCGTATATCTAATGACGTTCCCAGTCTGCATACGAAAATTCAATCAAAGATCTCCAATAGTTTAGTCACTATAGCTAGTCAAAGATTAGCAAAACCCATAGTCGGCGCATCACTACTATTTAGTTTGTTAGAAAAATCACTTTTTTAATTTCAATGTTAGGAATTATTTGATAGTTTCTAAATACTTCTATGCATTAATATTGCCATTGTTTTCATTTATTGTTGTATTGTCGTCTCCACATTGTATATACATAAATAAATGTATTTTCTTTCTTTCTTTCTTACGTGTATATCACATATTATCAGTATAGTTTTTGTCAAAACAGAACAAACGAAACCAAACGCTAGGTATCTTGTTTAGTTGAGAAAATCCTATGGCGAGCTTCCAGCTCCATCATCAGATCCTGGACTATACTTTGGGTTAACGTACCTTCTTGTCAAAACAAATCCAAATGGCCGAAACAATACAAGGCTATCTTGCTTGGTTGAGGAGTGCCCGTGGCCACCTTGCAGCTCCATCATCAGACCCTGGACACCATCCAGTGTAATAGCACTTGTCATGCACATGTTTTTGCAACTGCAAATTTAAGTTGGTCGATAATTACTCGTTAACTAGTAGAGCCTACTTAGCTGTGATAGTTTTCCTTTTAATTTCGTTATATATACTACTACTGTGAATTTTTCCACATATCCAGAACTTACCGTTTAGCTGGCAGGGGGGGGGGGACACTTGACTCTGACGAAAATTAGCACTTTAAAGCTTAATATTTCGCAGACGGATCCTTCAATCCAAAAATGGTTTTAACAAGCTCACAATATTTTTGAAAGACCTTTCTAACGATACCCCACACCATGGGATAGACGAAAAAAAAAAGAAGATATCCCCACTTTATTATGTAGAGGAGGTACCCAAAAAAAAATATTTTTCATAAATTTATTGTACCACTTTGTCGGCGTCATTAGTATGTATACTCATACCAAATTACAGCTTTCTGGTACTAACAGTCTCTGCGCTAAGCAGGGGAAAGACGGACAGACAGACAGACGGACATGGCGAAACTATAAGGGTTCGTTGTTTACTACGGAACCCTAAAAATGATGATAGAAGCTGTTCTATAACTCGATCTACATACAAAAAAAGAGGTTAGGTTGCAGGTGCTAAAGAAAACTTTTGATGTTGCACTCCTAATTTCCCTTTTCTCGATTGCACAAAATGTTTACCAACAGTGCACTCATAAATGTCAATGCACCAAAAGATAATTGTATTAGTGTAGCATTATTCTTTACCAGGCCAAAACCGGAATAACACAAAATGAAGAATAAACGAGATCTTCAGCAATAACTTCGAGACAAACTTTGCTTCCTTCGAAGAAATTAGTAATCTCAGATTTATGTACATTAGCTGGGCGGAGCCGGGTGTTCTTTATTAGTTGAAGCTTTCGGAACTTGTCAGGCACACTTAGTTTATACACGATATTTTTAACGGCAATGTCGTTTATTGCGAACAGAAGTTTGAAGTAGCTAATGGTTTTTGTCAACAATTTTGAATTACTCTATAAACCTCTTTATTTTTTGGGTTCTTATTCAATTTGCTAGTCGTTTTCTTAAGAATTATGATCGCACGGGCGCGATCTACTTAAGTGATGACGTTGTGTGGTGGTATCAAAAATCAAAAGTCATTTATTCAAACTAGGCTAAGAATCAGCACTTTTCGTACGTCAAAATTTCATAAGACAGTCCCCCAAAACACCCGCCCTTCACCACTTCCTAGTGCTTTAGCTGGGAAGAAGAAGTGGCACAACAAACTCCCCAGCAGCACAGCTGTCTATTCAGTAAGAAAAAAAAATTGATTCTATACAATAGTACGCAAAATTATTTACCTTTCGCAACATAAATATACATTAAATGATTAGCCATAAGTCAGCTAGCACACGCCAATATACCAACCAAAAACATCGAGAACTAATACTCAAGGAGAAATAAAAACTAAAGGTAAACAGAACTTAATATCTAGATAAAAGCCTCCAAGCATAAACGGCGTGCCCGCTTACATATCGCAGTAAATGGAAGTTGTAAGTGATAAAGACTACGACCATCGAAGTAAAATAAATAAAAAGTTAATTCAGTAAGATCAATTGTCGAGGTCTCTAGCTAACTACATATTGCAATACAGCTCATATAAAACATTACAGATTATGTCAACGATAAATAAAAAGTAAATTGACATACACAGTCAAATAAAATGAACAATTATATGAACTCATATGACCGTCAGTAGGTAAACTAATTCTGGAGAAAGAACATAAACATTGTCTTGAGTTAATCACAGCGACCTATTCTTATAATTGAAGTAGTCGTTGATAGAATAGTATGCCTTTGAACAAAGGTTGGATTTTACTTCAGCTTTAAACGCATTAAATGGCAAATCTACCAAAGAAGAGGGTAGCTTGTTATAAAAGGTTATACCAAGCTCAACAAAAGAGTTATGAACCATAACTATGAAGCCGGTGAAAGGGAGTGTTAACATTGTGAATATCTTATTATCCGCTATATCGCTAATTTTTTTTAAATCTATTGGCACTACCAAAGTCCGCAACATTACTGTAGGCATATACGTCACACAGAAAGAAAACAGCGTTGCCATAACTCTAAATCGGAGATGCTCAATACTGGGACCGTCATACCCGGAGAATTAAATTCTAAACCCGGGTCCCTGCCAGCCTCAACACTGAGCACCGTCCGAGATGATTACAACACTATTATGAGGAGTTTAGAAGTAATGGGGGAACATACATACGGTCATACGGTCAAAATCATAACCCTCCTTTTGCTCCGCCATAGTGGGGTAATAAAAGAACAAGTCAGTACCTAATCGTATTCAAGAATTTTTCTCATTACTCTAAGAACATAAATTCTAAACTTCAGTGTGGGCCCTACCACGTGTGGTCAAAGTCGAATTATTTATTCCAAGTAGATCATTAAAAGGCACTTTTGAATGGCAAAATTATAGAGAAGTATGGGCAAGCAACTACATTGTTACTTTTTTATATGTGTTACAATATTTTGTTACTTAGAACATAAATAAATAAATAGATTCTGAACTTCAGTGCGTGTGACTCCTATACGTGGTAAGACCTACCACGTGTAGGAAGAAGTCATCGATGTATGAACGTAGATAAGACCCAGAATAACATTTCATTGTAAATGTGGGTAAGAATTCTATTGTAATAGCCCTTTTTTTTTCTTTAAAATGGTTTTCCCCCATCTTAACAAAAATAACGATCTTTTTATTAAGTTACTGAACAATTTATGTTAATGTTGCTGCAGCAATTAATGTTTTATTTAAGAGCCCACACAACCTCAACTTTTTATCTTGCTCGCGCCATACTACTCGCGGACTGAGTGCGAGCGAGACGGAGGCGGCTCTAAATCGGCAAAAGTTTAGGTAATTGCTTTTTACGGCGAAAATAATGGAAATTAAAAAAAAAAACATAGTCGCTGCTTTATAGTTAGTTCAGTTAGTGCCAAGTCTCATGATCTAATTTGAAGTATTTTTTTAATAGCAGCGGTTTATTGTTCGGTTTGGAGGTAACTTTGGAAAATGAAATCGTGTTTTCGGCTAACATAGTCGCTAACATTAATCCTTAACTTTAACATATATTTATTTCAAAATTAATGCTGCAGTAGTTTCGATATAACGGCGGATCTTGCTAAGCATTTTGACGGCTTTTAGGCCCTTAAACCTTTTTACCAACCTTGAATAAGTGCCGGTTAAATTATCTTGGCCAGAAGAGTAACCTAACAATAAAATCAGCAACTTTAAGAAACGATGAAAACGAAACCTATGACGAAAAATTTTAAAATTCCAGCGGCCGCATCTTGGATTTTCATTTTGAATTCGAAAGAAGAAAGTCGCATACAAGTATGAACGCTTTTTCGTGTGTCGATTTTTACTATACTCCATTTATTTTAGCAGAAGACAAATAACGACTAAATAACGACAGTTACTGTGTAATATTATTGAAATGACTACGCTTTAGAGTTCTTAAAGTAAATGGTAGGTACTATTAACATTGCTTGGTACTTATCGTAAAATAACGGAGTTCATAATACGTTTATATCGAAATAACGAAAGGGTGATAACCGTTATTTGTCTAATGATAAAATAAATTGAGTATAGTGAACTCCTACCGAAAGCCGCGTTAAAGAAGTTCGTCCCAAAAAAAATATTCTACATGCACGCTTTTACTCTGGTTTGTGTACACACGTTTGAGCAAATAAATATATTTTCTTATCTTACTATAACCGCATACATGCTAAAAATACAGTGCATTTTTTTTTTTAAATAAGTGTTAGTAACATCTATACAAATATCAGCCTTGCAGGCTTCCCTTCTGGAATCGTAGGCAAAAATGGCGACCTACGTGCGCATGTCTGCGCCCCTGCATGTTCTTTGATCATCGTTTTTGTGTAGCGCGACGCCTCGCGGATTTTACGTATGTCGATAATAACATCGGGGGTGCGCGGGAGTTTAGCTCCGCCCAGATGCGCAAGGTCGCATTGAGGCATGGACGCCATCACAGACAAACAAATTAAAAATCCGGAGTCACACGTAATCCGTTCAATTTATATAATCACGTATGACTCCGGATTTTTTATTTGTCTGTCTGTGATGTCTTGTTTATACCTTTTTAATTTGAGTTTTTTGTAGTTGTTGGGTTTGAGTTTCTATAACTTTTTTTATTTTATTATGTCAACTTCTCGAAAATGAACGAGTTGTGATTTGAATATGGTACAGACAATTTAATTTGCTTAACAATTAATGTCCGTGACTTTACACAAGTCGCACCAAGAATTATAAGCGAGTTGTTTCCGAGATCAAGAGTTATCTTAGTAGAGGATAAGCTAACGCTTATAAAATGAACTTTTGAAACACAGGCAAGGTTTTTCAAAATTAATAGTATTATATCTTCCGAGTTCGCTTGAGTTGTTGTTATCTACCTGTACCTCTATGTAGCACGTCAAGGAGGTATTTACAAAGTAATTTCTGCATAACTTAGTGATGAGCTAGAAAATGTTTTTATGTAATTACGGTATTTTTCATAGGTAGGTTAGTCTTACTTTTTCGTGGTCCATGGAACAATTGGTATAATTGCTTAAAACGAAAACATAATATTTATATTAAGTCTCTTTAATATATTATTTATATTATCTGTGTTCATAATTATATCAAAACTGTATAAAGTTTTACCTCCACTGAAACGGTGCATAAACTGTAATAAATCCAAAAGTTATTTCAACACATTTTTTCGTCAAGAGAATCAAAATCCGAGGCTTTTAATATATTCAGTACACATAAACCAATTGATAAAGTAACCCCAACAGAATAATTAATAACTGTACTTAATAATGTATTCCAATAACCGAAAATGTGTTTTCATTTGAAAATGACGGAGAACTTTACACGTGCTTATTGGAGAGAATGTTTAGTTTTTAGTATTATTTATGGTTTTACTAAACCAGAAGTGTTGCATGGTTCTTTTTTACAGTCGACGTTTTTATCATAGTTTTCGGGAATTTTGAAAAAAAGACAAAATTAAAATCTAAGATGGCAACCAACCAAATTTTCGTAAGGGTATACAAAACACAAACACTAATTGTAGAAAACTAATTGAAATTCTTGTCGATGCATGAGTATGACGTACGGTGCTGAGACGTGAACAGTAACTCAAGGGCTGTCTACAGAGTGAGAGTTGCGCAGACAGCCATGGAGCGTTCCATGGTTGGCAGTCTTATAAACTGAGTTCCAAATGTCACTAACTCAGGGGCTATCTACAGAGTGAGAGTTGCACAGACAGCCATGGAGCGTTCCATGGTTGGCAGTCTTATAGACTGAGTTCCAAATGTCACTAACTCAGGGGCTATCTACAGAGTGAGAGTTGCACAGACAGCCATGGAGCGTTCCATGGTTGGCAGTCTTATAGACTGAGTTCCAAATGTCACTAACTCAGGGGCTATCTACAGAGTGAGAGTTGCACAGACAGCCATGGAGCGTTCCATGGTTGGCAGTCTTATTGACTCTTAGAGACATATGAAGGTTTTCGATATCGGAAAATGCATTTTGGAACTCAAATGTAGTTGGGCAGGACTCCTGGCAAGACGCAGCATGACGGCAGGTGGAGTAAGGCAGTGAACGAGTGGTGTGCAAGGACAGGAAGACGAAGTGTGGGTCGTCCGGCGGCGTGATGAGTGGATGACAATGTTACCATCGCGGGTGAGCCTGGATGAGGCTGGCATAGGAGCGTGGAGATGGACACAAGAAAAGAGAGGCCTATCCTCAGCAGTGGGTGAAGGCGGGCTGTGGATGACGTTGTATATCTAGATCTTTTAGACGCTGACAGTACAAGTACATACAGAGTAATGAATTACTCCTTGTGGTAAAGATCGACACAATTTTCTCAATATAAGGGGAAAACGCAAAGTAACGTTTCATCAAACAAAATGGAAAAGAAATAAAATGCAAGCTCTTCTGGCATTGTTTAAAAATCTATCCGCAGAAGAGGATAAGACAAGTAATTATGAAGGGGCGCGGATTTGTTGTTAATCCCCTCCAAACTTCACCGACTGCGACGAATTTCCTCCTTGAATAATTGTAGAAAGTGTGCATTGACTTTCAATTGGCTTCAATCGAAGAGGTTTTAATCATTTTGGAAGTGAGGCGTTGTACGTTGAAATTAATTGTTTCTAATAAATTTTAAGTAGTAATTTAAAAAAAACAATTTATAACGATAAATCATAGTCCATTATAAGTGGTTGAAAAGAGTAAATAAAATGATGATTAGTCTCCAAAAAGAAATCGACTCCATCTATTTAAAATATATATATATAATAAATATTATATATCTATATATTTATATTTTGTCATGTTTCTTTTTTTTTCTTTCTTTCTTTGAAGTGTGAACGTGTCTGTTCCCGAAAATATAGTTTTTAGAAAAAAAAAAAATCCGTTTATCTGTTTGTCTGACTGTATGTTCCGGATTGGATTGGCACAAAAAAAACCTAATGGATTTAGATGAAATTTGTCACACATATACTTAGTAGTACGTCACCGTGGGATATTTTCCGAATTCCATGCGGGTGAAGCCGCGGGGAAAAGCTAGTTCATAGTGAACAAATAATGAAAACATTCATAATTGGTCTTATTGTAAAAGAAGTTCATAATATGATTTGTACAATGACCGCTTTTCAGCTTCATGGTAAACAGAAACTAACTTATAAAACCTTAAATTCTTACTTAAATACCCCAAATATTCTTAAATTATAATTGCTTTACCCCTTTTGTGAAATCATCCAATAAACCCAGTTCGGGGAGCTGCGGTTTTGTCCGAAACTAATAATAGAATTTCTCCTAAAATTCCTCTATCCTAAGTTAAGGCTCGTACACACTGGCGCAACTTGTCGAGCGAAGCGACTTTAACAATACAATTTCTAATAAAACTTCACGATTGAACAATTACCGGTGTCGGTGACAAATCGCGCCAATGTGTACGAGCCTTTACTGGTACTTTATTATGGTTTCGGATAAATTGTTTGGTGCTTTATTTACTTATTTATCCGTTGTTATGACAGATATATAATATATAGATACCTAGATAACGCAAGTATTCCGATCTGTATGAAAACCAAGCGTGCCATTTTTCGATTACCTACTTTCACGTCACAAGCACTATATTTATTGATGGGAAAGGGAAAACGAAAAAAAAAAAATCCCCACTTTACGTGTAGGGGACTACCTACACGTAAAGTGGGGATATTTTTTTTTTCGTCTCTCCCATGGTGTGGGGTATCTTTGGAAAGGTCATTTAAAAATATTGAGTTGTTGAGCAATTGAGCAATTGAGTTTGTTAAAACCATTTTTGGATTGAAGGATCCGCTTGTGAAATTTTAATATTAATCTTTAAAGTGTAAATTTTTGTTACGGTCAAGTGTCCCCCCCCCCTGCTAGCTAAATGGTAAGTTCTGGATATGTGGAAATATTTACAGCAGTAGCATATATATAACGAAATTAAAAGGAAAACTACCACATCCAAGTAGGCTCTACAAGCAAAAACACGTTCTCCCATATATTTCGTATGGGAGAACATGTTTTTCAACTACAATGTTAAGTTTGTTCTTGGGATAAATTCATCCCAGCTACGGAAACCTTCATTGTCCGTGACGCGACACGCACTTGGCCGGTCTTTTTACTGTTTGTATTTCCTGTGCGTGTCCCAAATAAAATATTTTTCTTTCTTTCTTTCTCTTTCTAATTTATTTCATCACGACTGGTCTCAAAACCGTGAAGGAAACCTCGAATTCAAAGACATTTGACATTTATCAACCCGCATTAGGCCCGCGTGATAGATTATGACCCACTTTTTCTCACACGGAAGAGGCTTCTGTCCCAGCACTGGGAACGTAAATATAGTCAAAACGGATTATTCGAAAACGACCTTCGGTAACGACATTGTTATTGTTAAATTCATTATAATTGATCATCCAATTATGTAATAACCATTTGATTGATTTTGATTTGATTGCGCTCATGCAGTAAACGATGTGTTCTACCTAGACGGACCGTTTAGATAAATCGATTAGTCAGAGTATGTATTGTGCAGAGCGAAAAAAAATTTGCCAAGGCTTAAATTGTTTGCGCCCAAGGGACATAATGCGTAAAGAAGCAAGCATTACGATGATAGATAATACGACGACAAAATGTTGTCGCGTTAGCCGATTTGGATTTGGACACAGGCGTAATGTGGACGATTTGTTGCACGAAATTGTTTGCAGAGTGACTGCTGGGTGTTGCAGCAGTGACAAAAAAAAAATGGTAGCTTACTTTGCTAGTGCAGATGCACTCCGAACCGCGCGTTCGCATTAAATAAATTTATACATTAAAAAAAAAAATAACTATGGTTTAAATAAAAAATAAAATGGCTCTATATATCTATACTTTTAAAGCCTTCCACATTCGTACTTAAAACTTTCCTAACGAAATCTCCAAGAACATCCCTCGAGATAAAAAGAAATCCATCTATAATAACAATTCTTCTATATCTAATCTTTACCTATAAAACAAACTTAGGCTGTACCGCATATCGCTTGAGGAATGGGGCATAGATATTAAATCCCTCACATTCCCCACAGTTTCCTCTACAAAGGAGATACCCGTGACATATGAAGTTTCAAATGAGGAAAAAATGAGTCCGCGAACAAAAAGAGAGAAAAAATACAGAAACACTTTGTGTAACGTTTCGTGTATATTTTTGATGAATGCTCCGAGATTGCTTCCGTGATTTTAGAATAAAAGTGCGTGTTTAGGCTTTGTTGGGTTCTTATCTGAGGATTCGATATTTCGTCTTTGAATAGAGCTGTGTTTTTGTTATTTTTGCTCAAATCCTCATACCAAAGCTCATATAATACCTTACTCCAAGGCGCCGATAGTTTACGTAATTTCTTTTTACGGTGAAAATAATGGCAATTAATAAAAAAAAAAATCGACTGAAATGATGATAATGATGATGACATGGGGGCCTTTAATTCTTAATTTTATTTTATTTTTGTTACTTTTTGCTACAGTGGACATAGTAATACACGCTCACCATGGGTAGACTATCGTCTGTGGTAGCTCAGACAGATTCACGTGCGGTGCGAAGTAAGCTCTGTTCCTATAAACTAAAACGAATCGCTTAAGTTACCAATGACAGCCTTGACAATAGTCAGTGCAACGAGCTGAGCCGCTCGATGCGAGCGCGGATCTTCCACTGAACTGTCGGCTGTTTCGTGAATATGTTTGAAATGGAAATACGTGAAACGAAAATTTAATGTGTGTCGCCGTATTGTAACCAAGGTCGCCTCAAGTGATACACAACACATTGCAAGTCAGCCTTTAAAAAAACTTGATACAATACGAACAAATGTTACTCTTCAGTCTCCGCCTTTAGCATTCAAACTGCAGTTCCGAAGTCAAAAATATTGTTGGCTAAAAATAACCTCATGAGTTATTTGCCTAATGGATTTACAAGAGAAAACAATTGGTAAACAATGAAACACACTAACAGGAATAAATACAATCGTTATTTATTAAGATTTAGTTGGCAGGCATAAAGCAGATATCAATTAGTTCAACACAAAAATAGTTAATAAAACCGTCTTCGTTAATTTTACGTAGTAAACATAATGTTATTTGTGCAAAGACCGTAATAGCAATGAAGTTCATTCAACACAATATTGGCACTGTTACACGACATGTCTAAGGTATCTGTCCTCTGTCCTATCGCTGGCGATTAACGAGAAGCGAGTAGAGCTAGCAACTCAAAACAAGTTGGCTAGCAACCAGCAGCGAGTGCGCGACGGCAACGAGCTATTACGCTCGCTGGCCGCTGGGATGCGTATATTTCCCAAGCGTGAGTCTTTCAGCGAGTGTTCTGCCCGCCAAGCGAGCGTGAGCGAGTAGTCTCTTTGATAGCTCTTGTCGCTGAGACAAACGAGTAGGTACTGTAGACTTTACTGGGAGCCTTCTGTGCTGTGACGAATAATTTACTTGCCGGCGCGGCGACGCGCGGTGGGGACAATCAATGACCAACTATTGATATACTTACATGGGACCCATCTTTTGTATGTATCTTGAGCGAGGAAATCTTTGATAGCTAGTCGCTTCCTCGTCCGCGGTGAGACAGTCAACTGACTCACAACCCTAGCTGTCTGATAGCGATTTGATAGAAAACCAGCGAACAGCATCAATTGATTGACTTTGTAGTGAAGGAAACGCCGACAAATATACTAAAACAATGTTGGCGAGATAATTGGAGCCATTTATGTTGTTGCCAAGTAAAACCTGAGACGAGAAATGGTTGATTGTGTTTTTCTTAGAACCTTTCCTCTTTCCAAACATTGGTTGCTATCTATGTGTTAGTTGTAAGTTACACAGTCATACTGTTAATCGGTCAAAAACACTACAAGGAAATGAAATGAAATTGTTTATTCTGTAAATAGGATATTGGAATCACTTTTAAATGTTACAATGAAAAATAAGCTAGATGGAGTTGACATTTCCTATCTGACTACCCCTGAGAAGAATTGGCGAAGTCTCTTTTAAAGTCAGGCATAATCTTGGTCCAGCGTTTATGGTATAGTATACGTATCTAGATCTAATCCATACAAAAAATCCATTAAAAAAAACTTGGTGTCCGAACATAAAACACCAAAACAATAGCTGTTTACTCTTCAAAAAAACCGCGCACATTTTCCACACCGTTTAAAAAAAAACAAAATTACATTCCATACAAAACGAAAAAGCATGACACAACAAAATGATGCATAAAACTGCGAGCAACGGACAATGGGCCGCTGAAACATCGTCCGTACATCGTGAGTAGCTCCCAGCCTATATTAAATGCAAACTCGTCAAGTGGGGATTGTGGAGAACTCGGTTTTGATGAGATTTCGTTTTGTTTAGTTTAGTTTTGTCAGGTTGTATAGAAGAGGTTATTTCAGTTCAGTTTTGGAATCACCGTTTACTACGATTTTTTTGTGTAAAAATCTGCTGTTCCATACATTATGATCATGTTAGTATTGCACTTTTGTATAGAATAGCAGTGCATTAATATTTTAGTGTGGGCCCATACTAAAAGGAGGTCATTTTCATGAGAACTCACTCCCTGAAAGTATGTTCCTCTTTTAACTTAACACACAGCACACTATTTATCATTGAAGTACTACCAGAAACTAATATATAAATATACTACCAGAATCTGTGCATACGTATTGTAGACTGTTTATTGCTAGTCCATGAGTAATCATGTTGTTAAGTGGAGGATCCTCCGACAAGACTGTGTCCTGTCTGGCGGGCAACTGCCAAACACTTGATGTCGGATATGTTGATCGCGCGATAAACTCTAATTGCGCGATGCAGGATTTGTGTGTCAGGTCTTTGATGCGTAGTTCGTATGTGGCATTGTAGATTACCTAAATACTAAATCCGACTAAATCCGGATTCAGAAGATAAGGAATAGGAAGTAGAGTTAAGTCAATGTACAAAAGACACATTCGTTTTTTCTATTCATTTTGATTTATATGCATGGATGAGGAGGAATTTTTCGCCATTTGTTGTTAGATTAAGTTTGTTTATAAGTTAAATCCAGGATTCACCAAATGGCGGACCGCAGTCCGAATCCAGAACGCGGTCCGGGAACCGCCGACCTATTTTGTGCAGACCTTAAGTAAAAACAGTAAAATTAAAAACAAAAACTTTATCAAAAAATTGTGTTTTTATTTTTTTGAGTTTTAACTTGCACCAACTTTACTCCAGACTTCAGCGCAGCAAAAAAACGCATTAATAAATAATTACTTACTTTGTTATTTTGTTCATTATTTATCTTTGTTTTTACCACTTAATATAAAATGTTTGTTTTCGACTTATTTCTTAATTGATATTTTTAATCTTGATTTCTAGCGATCATCTACCAAACAGACCGTAATAAAACAAATTGCTGATCCCTGGCTTAAACAGTTGCGGCTGTTTGAACCAAGGATCACTGGTGACAATAATCAAGTTACCATGGTTACTGAAGCACAAGACTGCAGTCTAGAAGACCACTTTGAAATCAATAGATAATAATGAATTTATGACGAATACAGAACCAGAATCGTTCCCAAGAGGTCAAACGAAGCAGAACTATCCTAATAAAGACGAACCCTGACAAATTTTGAACCATAAATCAACGCAAATATAAACGGATGGTTCAAACATCCAAAACTAACAGCAGGAGTTTCAAGCACAATTTGCACCAAGTTATCGTAATAAAAGCGTTGAATTAAGTGAATGATAGTTCCCTTGGGACGCCACACCACATTGTCATGCGTTCAACGTTATGTAAGGAATGTCCCACATTCTCTGTGAATAACTCATAACGCTTTATTGAAGTCACCATGTTTGTGGGTATTAATAAAAACTGGGCCTTTGAGTTGGACTGGAGAAATGAGATCAGAAGTGTGACGATTTTATGAATAATTTGCTGTTGAAGCTTCATTGCAATTCGATCCTTGATTCAATGACGTTATTATATGCTTAGGCATGGCATACAGGGTGGAATCGACGCTCGAACTGTGAGCATGAATTCAGTATATGCTTGTAAAGATGTGAGCACTATGTATCTATCACATTCACATAATTAATTTATCTGTCATTGCTTCATTTTTAATTCTTTTTATCTTTTGGGTATAATAATCTTATTCTAGGTGCATCGTCTTCACATATAATTATATAATTAATGTATACAAAGTATTTTAAAACATATTATTATAAGAGTAACGATGGAGTTTCTTGCCCATTCTTCTCCATACGAAAACTACCTTTTGGAAGGGCGACTAGAATCAATTTTATTTTTTTGTAAATTTTGACGTTTAAAAGTGCCACATATGTGCCTATTTGAAATAAATAATTTGACTTTGACTTTTGAATTGATTCCATGAATTTCTACGCTGGGGTCTAGAATCTTCTTAAATTCAGGGTAACAGTTTCTCGTCGATTACCGTTATACCATTTAAAATTATACTATAGTATGACGACATATTTTTAATTAAGCTGAAATGTAGTTGGCTATACTAGTAAAACTAGAATCAAATAACTGCTGTACCAAGCTAATTATTCTGAGAAGGGGTACAAGAGCAGTGGTGTGAGTGTGCGTGTGTAGTGTGGGGGTGCGTGTGTAGTGTGAGTGAGTGGGGGGTTCAGAGTAATTTTCAAAATAAATAGAGTAGAGTCATCTCAACACAATCTCCCTTGAATTCGTAAATGTGTATATAGATATGTGTATATAAAATAGGTATGCATTTTATATACCATTGTACCTATTCTGTTTTTATTGCGTTATGATATAGGTATTTTTAATCTTTTTTTTTTTTGTTAATCTCGCCCTTAGTCTGCTCATAATATACAAGGTGGCAAACTTTAAAGGCGGCTCGGAACATGAGGCGAGTCGCTGCGCAATAACAATTTCAAGTGTCAGCGGGGGTGAGGGGTGGGGTCCTGCGCAGCGAGTTGCTAACTTCCGAGCCGCCAGTAACTTTGCATCGAACTGTACCATGGATTACCTACATGAGTCTGAACCCCTCGGTTGTAAATTTTTGGTTATTTAAAAAAAAAAGCTGTTCCATACATTTTGACCGCGCAGATTTGTTGAGGTTGTGCGGCCATGTACCTGCCACCCAGTATAGTCTCGAGAGGCAGGTAGAAGTAACAACTCAATATAAACATTTGTCTAGCCCCACCCATAACCTAATTAATCGCCCAACGAACATAATACATGACACCAATCTAGTCGAAATTGATAGGTACACAATAATGCGATGTAAGCTCATTGATTAAACAAATACTAATTAATGAGTCAACTTCTAATGTTACATCATATAGAATAGCTTTCGATGTAATGAACAGCTTTCAATTTATTATGAAAATCTGTTCAGTTTACTTTTGGGACTGAAACCCATAAACAATTTAGAAAAGCCGGTACATAGGTACAATATTTTGTTTTAAGTCTCGTGCAGACTGGTGCGACGCGACGGCGCGACGCGACACCGGTAATATTGTTCTACGATGAAATTTTCTTTGAAATGGTGTTGTTAGCGACACGGGACGTTGTCCTTCCGTCTGGTACAGGTGTTGTCAGGGCAAGGTTGCCTTGGCAAAAAGTATGACAAACAGTCATATAATTCAGTATCGACCTTGAAATTTCAAACTGTCAAGGACTCCACGAGACAGGCACGACCTAGTGTGGAGTCCACAAGTTAACATTAAAATTATGTTTCCTTTGTAAAAATATCCTTAAGAATAATTTACTTTATAATCATGCGAACCTATGTTTTTATACTGATATTGTATTGTGTATATTAAAACTTGTATTAGTTTTAAGGAAATGTATGAATATTTTATTTAGTTATTAAACGATTTTATTTACTTATTTATTAATTACGTTCTAGTAAAAAAATATTCGACTAGATAATGATAAATGCCATTATCATTTTATTCTCGTTCAAAACCATCCAGTTATTTCACTAACACATCTTATGCAAAGCGTAGGTATAAGATGTGTTAATAAAATGACTGTTATGGTTTTGTGCCTTCCTTTTCAGTAAGCTTATACATCTCTTTTTATGTACTTTCCTATCGCAGGTATGCTGGAAGAGATTTCTTTAAAAATAAGCATTGCCTTTGTACGTTTTTTTTTCTGTTCCTTTCTTCTTGTCTGTTTATATGTGTGCGCATAAATGGTTAAATAAATAAAATGATAAGTGAAGAGTGCAATACCTATTTGATTCTGGTCAGACTGTACGCCTTATTTTTAAAATAATATCTCTATTTTGATACTTACGCGTATTTCACTAAAACATTTGGAACAAACAAAAAATAGCCATTTTTAAAAGCTGAAAATCATCTGTCTACGTCAAGTTTTTAAGGAGCAATCGACGAAAACATGTTTTTTATTTTTCCTGAAAAGTTGCGTTTTTGTAGTTATCATTTTATTCTCCGGGGACGGCGTTATTTTTAATTTAATTTTAATTCTGTGACACTTATAATTTGTAAAAGTGGTATTTGGACTCATAGCAATATGGTTTTGATATTTAATGTATCGATCGTGAGCGACTCATAATCAAACGTGTCCACAACCTATTTTGAGGGCTGGATCCGCTCCTGAATCAACGCACATGAAACCAAAACTGACCTACCTCAAGGCGTATAAATACGATTAGAAATAGATTTCTAACTGTCGTAAATTAAATTAGATTATCTTCCTTACTCTACGCAGTCATCAAGTTGTCCAAATCAAAATTCCAAATGTATTTTAGATGATCACTAAAATGTTAATACAACTTTGGCCCGTGTAACGTGCCGAAGAGCATAAGCATGTCAATAAAATTATTGAAAATGTAATATAAATATTGGGAATGTAATGATAACATAACATCACGCCGTTATCCCTGAAGGATTAGCAGAAGTGACCTACAGTTCCTGGAAAACCTTTGAGTACCTACTCACATCTACATTTTGCAAGTTATATGTAAGTCTCATGTAAAGGGCAAGCCTATTGCCACCAACCGGGCACAAACCCAGAGTCCGGGCTGCTACTGAAGAATTTCTAATACCACATTGCCCGACCAGGACAATTTAGGCTCAGAAGTAGCGACCACTAGACCAATGAGTGATACAGGCAGAAAATGTAAAATAAGCAACCAAAAATAGCAATGAATATAATAAAAAAGAAGATTATAAATATACTGAAGAAAAATCAAAGATAAAAATACTTCAATCATAAAGATGATTCAATTCTATTGGAGCGTAAAGTAAGCAAAATTCTCGATAACATTAAAAGGAAAGTTACAACAATTTTGTTCAGCAGAATTGCGTGTTTTCAACATAACATACCTAGGTACATACGCAACACAGACTATGTACATATTAAAGTTTTATTTGGCAAGCAAAGCTCCCCATGTAGTAGGAATCGTTTGCCGAACTGCGTACAAAATAAATACAAATATTTTGCTCGAACCAAATACACGAGGTAGAATAAATGTAATCATTTAATATTGTGTGAATGTGTGTGTGAGTTTGTGGTTGGCTGTTAATGTTTGTGCAGATATTACAATTATGAATTATTGCCGTCTTTAAAATAGTTATAGAAAGGCTGAGGTTGGGTTACTTAGTACAAATAGGGCCTGCCCCTGTTTCTCATGGTTTATACGACTGGAAAAAACATTGAAATTCCTTTATTATGTAGGTATATATCCTTTGTAAGTTTATATCCTATGTAAGTTTAATATTAATCTTCCGGAATAAATTCTCTAAATAATGATGAAAACCGCATCAAAATCCATTGCGTTGTGTAGAAGAACAACGCACAGATAGAAATAAATTAAAATATCGCAGCATGAAGCTGAGATAGGAGCCCTTTGGCCTCGCACAGGTAGTGATGTTTTTTTTTTTTGTTAATTATTATTATTTTATTTTTATTTTTTTACTGTTTGTATTCCTTTGCGTGTCCCAAATAAAATATTTTTCTTTCTTTCAAATATAATTTTAATCAACATACAACCTGACACTGACTTGCACATTGCAAAAAACGTTAGAAAATTTGAATTTCGCGGGCAATCTTCGAACATCCACTTGTCAAAAAACGCTTTGTATTTGAACAGCTGTTAATGTGTTTTCAACAACAACTTCCTTAGGAAACCAAAGCATAATTGGTAATTTTGAGTAGTGTCGTGTATAATGGGCCTGAAAATATAAAAAGCCAATAAAACAGGACCAACTAACAACTACAACGGAAAAGCAATAACATTTAGTTTTTACTCTCATCAAAATACGCAATGTTTGCAATAAAACGCTTCTGTAAAACCCGGTTCTTCAGTGACGTCATCTAACAACCAATCATCGTAACCTCCCCACGATACTAAAAACAATTTATAGTCTTATAGAAAGTCCATCTTGAAAGAGATGATAGGAAACATTTTATCAGCTTATTATAATATCGGGAACAAGAAATAAAAACTCTACGAAGTTAAAAATAACTTTAATTTCAGAGGTTGGTGTCTTTGGATCTGCATTTTAGTTTTTTGCCAACGACTTACTAGAATCGCGATGGTTATCGTAACATTCTTATAGGACCGATGACTGCCGATCTATTCTGTAAAAATCTCACCGTGAAAACCTAGGTGAAGCGATCTTGAAGTGAGCTGTCATTCCACTTAATGACCCTATCATTGGCAGTATTGACAGCTCACTTTACGTTCACTTCGAGTTTTTTACAGAATAAATCAACTGATCTCTTTGATGACCAAAGACGAATACCTATTCGTGAAATTCCGTCTGTTTGACCCACTAGAAGTTGCTGAATGACAAATCTTTTCCAACACGGCACGGCTATATGAGGAGATATGATACCTATAGCTGCCTACATTTCTAATTCTGAATTAGAAATGTCTTATTCTTATGCCAGCGCATCATTATACTAGAGAAGTCTATGATGCGCTGACATAATTTTTTTACTAATTCTAATTCTGAATTTAATGAAAGTCTGATGTTAAAGAGAATAATCAAAACGAAATAATTTGTATAATTATCATCATATAAATGGTAGATTCTTCTACATAATTCAATAGATTTGGATTCTACAAAATTCTACTATAAGTAGGTACAAAGAAAAAGATGCACTGGAACTTAAATTTAGTCTAGTTTGTGAACGAGGGAATCGACACCATTGACGTGCAAACTGTTACCATGAATTCAGGACCTGATTCTAGACCCACCAGTTTTGTTTTTTTCGTTGGTTATTTAGACAAATTTTTCGTTGGTTAATTTCAACCAAATCAGCTGTTCCAATTCAATTGCACTTTTGTATGAAACATCAGATTTGTATTTTTAAACATACAAATAATTTCTCGCATAGTGTGTTGAATTCATGGTAAAAGTTTGCGCGTAGATGTCCCTTACACCGTGTATTTATTACACAAAACGTTAAAATACACAAAACAATACATAAAAACGATCTAAAACAAAATCGTAGACGTAATCTCCGACACTCAGGGCCGGAGTCATTGAGCGGTCGTTACGGTCACAATTGTGAATGGACACGATATGATCTTACGTAACATAATACGGTAGGGATCTGTGTGATTTGTATTGTTACTGCAATACTAGTGTTTCCTACAATTCACTGAACAGAGAACTGACATGAAAATAAAAGGTCAACAAGTAACTACATATCCCAGTAAGCGATCCCAAAACAAAGAAAATTAAATCCTTTTTCTTTGTAGATATCGTTATCCATCACATTTGCGGAGTTTCAATTAAATTTGACCCTGTATACTATCATAGATATTGAGGCACGTTAAACCGTTAGTCCCGGCTGTCATTCGTGGATCTTTGACAGTCGTTACGAGTCGTCAGAAGCCCGAAAGTCTGACAACCAGTCTTACCAAAGGGTATCGTATTACCCAATTACTGGGTTGTGGAGGTCAAATAGGCAGTCGCTCCATGTAAAATACTGGTATTCAGCTGCATCTGGTTAGACTGGAAGCCGACCCCAATATAGTTGGGAAAAGGCTAAGCAGATTGATTGATACTATCATAGATAACGAAGATAAAAAAAAAAACCGTATTATTAAAACAGCTTAACCAAGTTTTTTTGTTTTGTTTTTTTATTCATATTCTTTATGGCACCGCTTTAGGTCGTGAGCTATCCGAAGATAAAAAACATTTAGCCTAAGTCTTAAGGGGAGGCGTAAAAATTTATTCGCTGATATAATGTATAATAGACTACTGATCCTGATTGGTCCTTATGGGGCGCCACACTGGCTGTTAACAATGTTTACTAACATCTAATATGCAATGTAACAGCCTCCCCCTTAAGACCTAGGCCAAATATTTTTTGATATTCAAATAGCTCATGATCTAAAAGGTGCCATTAAAAAAAAGAATTAAAAATCTCGACTAATTAAAAAGTTGTGCAAATAAATCCGCGAAATTTTGCGGGTTAAAGCTACTTAACATTAAAAATGTAGGGTAAATGTACCTATTATTAGTGTTACAAAATGATTGTTAACAGTAAGTGTGGGAGCACCATTATAGTGAGGAAATACGATCATTACTATTCTAATCTATATTGTTAAACAATAATAATATACACGTACATGCAAAGCATGATGTCAATGATAATGTGATAATAATATCTACTTCTATTAATACGAGACATCTGTTGCATATAAATACGCCACTGCCTTATAAAAACTTGATTGCTTGAAGACCTATTAGATCTATCTATTTTAGTTTGCATTTGTAATGCGTACAAATAAATGTAACTAAGATCGAATGCTCCGTATAATAATCGAAACATTATTCCAAAAAAATTACAATCTAATATCCAAAATCAATTCAACCTAATATTCCAATTGACTTTTAAAACAAAATACGGTATTTGATATTTTTTTATTAATAATATTATGTAATTTTTACTGTAAGTAATTATTAATTGTCCTAATTTTATTGTTATTTAAAATTATAATAAATCTATTAAAGGAGACTGAAACGATTTCATACAATCTTGGGCCTGGGTGTAAAAAGATGAAAGTGGTCTCAATTAATAGCTTATATATTATCAACCTTTCACTGAAAATTATACGGATTTTGTCAATCTGAGAACAGAGATATAAGCGATTATTTAAGTAAAAGAGAGGTTATATTACAATTTTTAACTAACAGCTGATTCCTGAAGTGCAAAATATGTTCTTTTGCACTAATAGTTATTAATTTAGTAGAAAATTATTGAAAGATTTTTCAATGAATTAATGAATGAACGTCAATGAAATAAATAAAAATAAATTATTTTGAATTTGAATGACTTCAAGTCGCATCGGAAAACACGAAACGAGGCAAAGACTATTTTATGTGCGAGTGAGCAAACATGAGCAGTCGCTGTCTAGTGTCAATGTCAGTCAGCTGTCATGCCAGTGACATATTATATAGACTAAAAATAGAAGACTGATTTTAATCGATATGAAATCGATAATCATTAATATTGGTTTTTCAGCAATTAATTGATATTTTATTTATTAATATGACTGTAATTTTAAATGCACTATAATGCTTATAAGTATAAATAGTGCATTCAATTACTTTCGAGTTAATTATATAGTGTAAAGGTTTTATTTTTGTAACTGTGTAATCGATTACTGTTGAAAGAATAGTCTTATGAGAAGTATGAATTTTATATTTAATAGGACAGTACAGTTTATAAATAAGAAAATAATATAGTAAAGTGACAACAATAGAGTAAAGAGTCCAAACCATAACTTTTGTAGTAACAAGTATGTATAATCGACTAATAAGTATAATCCACCTTTTCATTATGACAGCAATCTGTACTTTTAAAAACCTTTTCTGATGCGCTCATAGCCTTCTTATCCTTCTTATTGGGACATTCGGGACTCTTGTGTCCTGGTTGTCTACACTTAAAGCAAATTATAGGCTTCATTCTGGAGAGGGTCCTTAGAAAGCTCGTTTAATAGCTTTGCCTTAACCAACTCACTGGTTACATCAACATTCGAATTCTCTAAAGCCATGATCAGCGGTTCGTACCGTGGTGTCAATCCTCCAAGAATAATCGCAGCCAAAGATCCATTGTCGATCTTCTTACCGATATCTTCAAGATCTTGAGCACTACTCAAAACGGCGTTGATATATGATTCTATGTCTTGGTAATCGGTTAAGGTAGGTATATTTGTATAATCTACGCTCTAGAGAGAGACTTCCACCCATACCTTTATCCTCGTAACCTTTTTGTAAAGCACTCCAAGCCTCCTTAGGGTTTTTCGCATTTCTCACGTGTGAAATTGCACCTCCGTCTACCGTAAGGCATATTTTTTTGACAACGCCTTCTGGTCTTTACGAGAGCGCACATCCTTCGCTGTTTTATCAGAATCATCATACCCAGTGATGGACGTCCACAGCTCCTCATGAATGAGGAGCATCCTCATGTTGAACTTCCAGGTTGGGTATCCGTCTCGGTTTATTAACATCTTGATTCCTTGAAAATTCATACTATTACCTGACATTATCTACTTTTAAAATAAACAGCTTCGTGCTGAACGTGTTGAAAGAATAGTCTTATGAGAAGCACAGATGAGAAGTATGAATGTTATATTTAATAGGACAGTACAGTTTTTAAAGAAGAAAATAACATTGTAAAGTGACAACAATAGAGTAAAGAGTACAAACCATAACTTTTTGTACTAATAAGTATGAATATACAACAATTACTCAATCGATAATCTCACGAAAACTATCTTTCTCATATTTCTCCGAATCCAGATTGAGAATTGGGGTGATTTTTCATATTCTGAGATAAAAAAATATGACTAATTTTTTAGATCATATCTCAACTGATTACATTTGGGCCCACCGTTTTCCATCTCCTTTATGTAGGTAAATTAAATATTTGCATGCCCACGTGAAGGTAGAACATGGAGGACTATTATAAAAAAACATCCATGTACAATCAACAACAAAAGTCGATCAAAACTTCAGTTTTTTTAATCTTAATTATTGAGAAAAACAATCATAAGAAATCCGATCAGATGTAACGAGAATAAAATCTTAGCATGACATTTGAACATAAAATGCAGAAAAGCAATGCATCGAATCATTTTGTGTTATTTTAGAGGATATAATAAAAGTAAGTGTGTTAAACGACTTTTTTTGCTAACCGTACCTACTAATTACCCATGTTTGCAAACTAATATATTATTCGATTTGAATTGCCTCACCATAGGGAGATGAAGAGAGAGAGAGAGTACTCTAAGTACACCATTTTAATGATCAAAGAAAACTAAAATAGATAACGTTTAAAATGTCAGGGGTCGAAATCTGATGACACAGCTATTAAAGGCACACAAACCTTTCCTAGATACCGCCAAGCCAGTATTTTGTTAATGATTCATTTCATCTCGGAACCCAGACACCAATTAAAATTCAGCAGCATCAAATTACTTGACGAGGATTGTCGTTTTTAATTACTAGTTACTTTAGCTGATTGATAACAGTGGGAACAATGTTTGATATTTCAATTTGTTCCGGTGACCTGCCATTTAAAAAAAAAAAATATTATTGGTTTTTTGAATTGACTCACCATACTGTGGATTTTAGGCAAGTTTCTTTAAAATAAAATGTTTATAATTAAGTAATTTTTATAAAAATTGAATTATACGCATTTATGATAGGGCCGAATGGAAGAGAAAAAGTAGGTAACTAGGGACAAGTGTTGGCAAAACAAATGAGAAACATATTAAAAGTAGGGATGTAAGGATCGTAGCCGGTGACGTTCTGCAGTTTCTGCCTATTGCCTCCCCCATGGGATGGTATATAATTACGTATGTAATTTATATACCATCCTAGAAATCCTAGAAACCCCTAGAAAGTTAGTCCTAGAAATAATTTGTGTACCAATGTAATATAGCATAAGCATAATCAGCCTATTATATTCCCAGTGCTGGGATAACAGGCCTCCTCTAGTAATATAAATAATCTTAATTTAGAAACTATGAATTCTATTATAAAACGGCTTAAATTTGACGTAAGAATATTTTAAATATCCAAGTTATAATTCAAAAGTAAAGACTAGGTCAACAGAACGATTAAAATAAACTTTAAAAAATTCGGGAAGTAGGCAAATCTTCATCATATATATCAGTGGAATCCAACATGGCGGATGCGACGTTTTGATTATTCCGTAAAAACCTGTGTGGTACTGTCAGATATTATAGTTTAATTCTGACAGACCTTATGACGTGGAGTTACGATTCATAATTCAATGACAGTCGGGCCTTGCTCATTCGGAATATTTTCCTGTCGCCGCCTGCCTTTTGCTAAGTATCTAAAATGAGACTATATAACACGCCTGTCAACATCCAAATATTATAGTGTATGCAATTTAAAAATTAACAATAACAACTTAACGAATAATATGGCAGAACTGCAGAGACGACACGAGTTGTGTAGACCGTATTAAGGCTCGTACATACTGACGGGACTTGTCGCGCGATGCGAGATCGTTAATTTAGTTCACCGTGAAGTTTTCTTAGAAATTATATTGTTAAAGTCGCGTCACGCCCGTTTGTGGGAGCCTTTAAGAGGTGTCGGGCACTGAGGAGGTAACCGTGCGAATGAATTCAATACTAAGAACCTACGACTTTGACAGCTCCGACCGCACACTTATAAAAATCGAGTAAAGGCTCGTGCACAATGGCGTGACTTGTCGCGCGACGCGACACCGGTAATTGTTCAATCGTGAAGTTTTATTAGAAATTGTATTGTTAAAGTCGCGCCAGTGTGTACGAGCCTTAATAAAGCTGCGGACACAAAGTCACCGGGCGCGGGGCGGTAGCGGCGGCGGTGGAGCGGGGGGAGCGGCGCGATTCAATGCATATATTTATATAGAACTGGCCCCGAAGCCAGCGGAGCGAGGAGCGACGACAGTTCCATTATAAAACTATGCATTCGACCGCTCCCGGCTTCACCGCCGCCCCGCGCCCGCTGACTTTGTATCTGCAGCCTTACACTAGTCGTATTGAGGTATATCGATTTTACCTGATATTATGTGTTTCGTGTGATGGTCTAAAATGTTCTTTAATTAATTTAGTCAAAGAAGACGCCATCGTGTCGCCAGATGATTGATTTACCTAGAACAAACAAATGAAAGTAATTATTAGATTATCAAGCCCAAATCACGATTTATTCAAACAAACAAACATAACATCACGCCTGTATTCCCCGATGGGTTAGGCAGAGGTGCACGTGTGATACACCCACACTTCGCCAGTATGTTTAAGTCCCATGTAATAGGGGGTGAGCCTATTGCCATCAATCGGGCACAAATCCAGTCTCCGGACTCCTGCTGAAAAATTCCCGATGGAAAAACCCAATAACACTTTGCCGGACCTGGTAATCGAAACCAGAACCTCGTGCTCGCGCTTACGACCACTTGACCAACGAGGCAGGCAATTATTGAATCATCAAGTTGAAAACAGTATTTTATTGAATTCTTTTCTAAACAAATTCTTGACCCTCTTGTCTAGAATTCGTATCGAATCCTTCAAGGTGGAAGATTAGTGCTCCTTAACTAGAAATACAAATATCATTATACAATATTCATGATACCCATGTCACCTTGACAGCTCATATAAGACGTAGATCCGGGATGTCTGTGTATTCTTGACAGAACAGATTCCTCATATTATTATTATTGCTTGGATGTCCAGGTATAAGCAATTTAGAGGCACAATTTCGTATGACATTATCGTCCATTATCGTCGTTGTCGTCAGTTGGGAATAATTCTCGAGCTAGAATTCATTTCCAGTATTAGCTGACCTCTCATTGTACGGAAAGCCTATACAGGGCGAAGTCAGCTTATACTGGAAGTGGTAATGTATACAAAGTCAAATGAAACTGACGAAATCATATTTCGATAAAAGAAAAAAAAAATCAAGTAACTACGCTACCCATCCCCGTAATCAGCCGTATTTATTCTAAAATATTATTTGTTTTGCTTTCTCGTCATTAGATATTGATACCCATCAAGTCTGTGAAGTTTTGCCAGCTAATTTAATTTGACCGTGTTATAGATTTATGTGTGATCGTGTTTACATTCAAGGAATATTAAGTTAAGCATTTTAAGGTAATTTTTTACTAAAGTACCTACACCTTATTATCTCCGATTGTGTCATTGCCAACAATTTCAATAAATCAAATCAAATCAAATCAAATAATTTATTTCAATATTTAATAAAAAAATACAGTTCAAGAAGGTTTCATGCGCCCACTTTTTGGAAAAAAAAATCGTTTGAAAATTGCCCTCTTTGACCGAATATAATTTATTTTTTTATGCATTATTTGGCTCTTTAACAACGAGTACACTATTTAGTACTTTATAATTTGTACATTGCAAAAGTAATACATAATTTAGTTTTTTATTTTTTTTTATTAAATTCTAAATTCATTACAATAAATTACATAGATTAAATTAAATCAGAATAGATTTATTTTTTAATAATTATTGCAAAATTATCAAATACGTTATTAGACAGACCAATTTATAGCAGCGGCATTCATTTTTCAGACAACATGTAGATTCTTGACACGAGTGAGAGGGCATGGGGAGCCGTCACCTCCTGCTAAGCAGTAATGCTCGGGAAGGAGGAGGCGGAACGCTAGTCTGCACGAGGCTTGAAACGGAATGGAGGAAAATATGACGTAAACGCCCCAGTTGTAATCCATGACGTAATGAATACCTACGCGATTTCCTCATAAAATATATTACTGCTAAGGTTTTTGAACCCAAACCGGCTGATTTGGATTTTCTGGAGAATTTACTACACACTCGGAAAAAGTGATCAGAAAATGTTCTGAGACGGTAAATCTCTTAGTAATTTAATGGGCTTTTTACGATGTTCTGGGGTAATGGAATCATTGAATGTTTCAGACATTTTCTAACTTGTGAAGGATTTTAACGTATAGTCGACCTCGTAATTACTTTACCACCTTAATGTTGTCGTATAAATGTCACCTGGACGTCATAAAACAAAAATGTCTATTCATTTTCACCTTACGGATACTACTTCACCGGTAAGTCACTTAAGTCACTTAAGTGTGTAATCAAGATAGCTAATTGATTCAGGAGTGACTTGGCGGAAATCCATTATAAAATACAATAGACGTAGATACATTTAGTAACCTATTCCGCTTAACTATTCTTAAAGAGTCTTAAAAAATCCTGTAAGAAATCGACACATATTTCACCTCTCAACGAGGCATCCTCAGGATGACGATTGACTTGTCGCGAACCCGAGCACGACGTGTTGCCACGCCGAGCGGTAGCGGCGGCGGGTAGTATGGCTCACTCAGCATTCAGCGCGAAGTGAAACACGTGTCGATCATTGTCGAGTCAAGTTCAATGTTGTTGAACTGTCATAATGAAAGGCATTGCTATTAAGTGTGTTACGCAATTATCCCGCAAATACTTACTTATGTGTACTTGAAAATTTGTTTTTAAACCTAATCTTGATCATGATGCATGATGTTTTTAAATACGCTTCCACTATTCTATCATTGACGTTCAAATTGAGTAGGTAAACGGCTATCTAATTGAGTAACACATTTTCGTAAACGATTAAGACTAATATGTTTCATTTTAACAGTTCAACAACATTCATTGCGTTATTTACGTTGTTCAGTAGATTTTTTTTTCGAACCTACGAAGCGATGGATTACCAATCTGATTCAAAACGATTCAGATTTTGATTGATCGTGTATTACGTAGTTAGGGTGCTGATTACGTATGGAAATATAATAATTCTGCACATTTATACCCTCCAATTTCCAGGGAATTTTCAATATTGAAATCACGTACGCAAGGCACTTTGAATAGAAGCCTTTTCAACTATCATTTTGCACATCGGAAAATTTAATCACGACGTTCTGAAAGGAATGTGTAGTCATTTTTTAAGAAGTAGCTCTTATAAGCATAATATTTTAGCACGTTAGAGTATTTTTTTATTATAGATAATTGTACATAATTTTAAAGCTATCAGTATTAAAATAATAATATGTAAAAGTACAATATATATAAAAACTTTTTACAAAAAAAAACAACCGACTTCCAAAAAAACACTAGAAAGTGAAAAATAACTTTAATTTCGGAAGTCGGTGTCTTTGGTTTTGAATTTTCGTTTTAAGTGTGTTTTACATGTAAAAGACGATGCTCAACAAAAAACTCGACACCAACAGAAATAAAACGTTACACTCGACGTGACGTAATGACGAAAATTGTTAAACAATGTTAAGAAGAGTGTGGTGCAAGTAACAAACACTTTTACTTATTTTTTATTTAATTGTTATAAACTGTATACAAATAAATAAAATTTAGAATTAAATGCGACAAACACATACCTTCAATAAGCCTAATAAATATGTTATGTAGAGATCTTATAGTTTGACTCTCAGATTATCCAATCAGCGTTCTTTCCAATCGTCCTAAATAAACTGGGATTTATTCAATTTCATATTTGTTCTTTCAATTATGTCGAGTCCTATAGCTGCATATTCATCAGAATAAAAGTTGGCTCAACTATTATTTACCATAAATATGGCAGATCAGTTAGCTGTGCCCGAGGCTTCGCTCACATAACTGTGTTTTCTGTCGGCATTATAACAGACTCATAGTATGAATAGGTATGAATAATAAATGAATACATGAAATATCCTCTTCGAGATCGGTTGATTTTATTAATTTAAACTAAAATTTGTTAGTACATTTTGGTTTTAAAATATGAAAAGAAGAAAATAATTGTTATTTATGATTTCTCCTAAAATTCAAAATATTAATATTATTACACATTATCACATTAATACAGTATTATCAGGGTATCCTAGTTTGAATTCCTGACTCCCACAAACCTTTGTTCCTCCAATATTTGTAACACTTCTATATGTAACTGTACTTGGTTGGAGAAAATATTTTTTATTATTTTTTTATTATTTATTAAACATTAGCATTTGCTAGCAATACTGCAACATTCCATGATGCCAACAATATGTTTCCAAATGTCACTACAACATTATTATAATGATAAAAAATAATATTATGTGGCTTTGTCCCATCTCATCCCCCTTCCCAACTCATCCCCCACGCATTTATACCTACAAAAAAATTTCATCTGACACCCCTATTGTTTCAGCAACAAGTATCCGACAACGGTATTGTGCCATTTTGTTTCCTAATGAATACTGAGCATTATCGGAGCAAATAAATCATTGGATTGAACACTAGAACAAAGAATTAATGTGGCTATAAAATACTCCTGACAATTATTATAATGACAGCAATAGATGCATTAATTTGACTTTTAAATCATTCCCGACACGATTGAATGCATTCATATACTGTCAGAGTCTTCATTAATAATAATTAATTGATTATTTGTCGGTCATTTCCTATTGGCTGATTCATTCATGTTTTAATTAGCTAGATAAATGTAATTACAATGTTTTGAATCCATACATATTATTATAAATTAATGTCGCTTTTCATGTTTACTTGTGTGACCGCATTGTTCTTCTAAACTACGTAACGAAGTTGTTGCGGCTTTCATCATCATTTTGAGAATTTATTCCGGATTCCGGAACATATTTGCCGCATTTTGTATTTGTTTGCCGTGAAAACCGTGCAAAGCAGGGGCAGGCCGCTAATAGAGTTATAAAAAAAAAACATCCAATAATCTTATAATGCTTCTAATTTCAATTGTGCTCCGATTTAATAACCCGACTAGGGCGAAGCAAAAGCGTTTGCTATGATTTCGACCGGTATGTCGAAATCATGACGTCACATAGCATATAACCAGCGGAAGATCAAGAAGCTTCCAACGCTGGTTATATGCTATGTGACGTCACATTAAATGAAATATCGCACTCTGTAGAGGATGTGAAAGGCATGAACAAAGGTAAATAAATTGTGATGTAATTTTGGGTATCAAATAAAAGGGCTTAAGCACTACATTTAACCCCGAAATAATTTAAATAAAAATAAAAGTTATAAAAAATAAAACCCAACTACGACAATAACGCCAACTAAAAAGGTATACACAAGAAATCACAGACGGACAAATTAAAAATCCGTTGCCACACGTAATCTCTTCGATTTATGCCCTAACACGAGGTGTGACTCCGGATTTTTAATTTGTCTGTCTACTACTTTGCTGACTGGCTAACATTTTACGACGGCATAACATAATCTCTTAAAGTTCGTGTCGATACGTTAGACGAAGATTGAGTTGCGTGTCTTGAAGTTATTTAGAACACCTGACCTTTGATCTTTATCATGAAGTACGTGCAGATCTTTTTTCCGCAATCAGTGGTTCGCAAATTAGGAGAAAATTAACATGTTTTTCCTGAAACAGAATGTTACTTGAAGACGTACCTAATCATCAGTCACTTTCGCATCCTAACTAATATTATAATATCCAGGATGAAACGTAGCTTATTTGCTTATGTCCCATTCCAGATCCCAGGGGCCTAAGTCTACTAATTTATAAACGTTACAATGGTCTCTCAATGGTAAGTTTTTGACAGATTTGCCATACAAAAACTATCAAAAACTCACCATTTAGAGACCATTGTAACGTTTATAAATTAGTAGACTTAGGCTAAGAACTCACGGAGCGATTTTCGCCCGCGTCCGCTGCGGTTGCGGGCCCGCAGCTTCTGTAGAATGCAAATATTTATATAAAAAATTAAAGCACATTTCACGACGCGTTTTACGCCCGCGGTGTACGCGGTTGTATGCGGCTCCCGCTGTACCGGCGGGCAACTAGTAGAATAGCGCGGGCCGCGGTTACCCGCAGCCTCGGCGGGTGGCGCCCGCGCGCTTTGCGATCGGTTGGCGGGCGACAGCGGGGGCCGGCGCGCCCGTCTTGCAATCTTGCGATCATCGCCCGCCACGTTTGCGGGCGATGATCGCGACCGCGGCGGCCGCGTAACCGCGCGAATAACCGGTCTCGTGAGTTTTGAAATAAAACCGCAGATCCACGACCGCGGCGGTTGCGGGCGAAAATCGCTCCGTGAGTTCTTAGCCTTAGGCCCCTGGTTACCTGTCAAACTTAACGATCGGTCCAATGTTTATAAATGCGATACTGAGTTTATTTATTTTTTCCCTTGTTTGTTACGCTTTCACGCTAAAATGGCTGAGTCGTCAATATTCTTCTTACACTTAAAGACAGCCTCAAGCAATTTTTTTTTAAAGAAAATATTTAAGTTCCATGTTCACGTAAGTTTTATGTAGTACCCACATTTTAGTTCCTAAAAAGCTTGTTTTTAAAAAGATTTTTACTTGTATTTCATTTAAGAACTAGAATTATGATTATCCTTCTGATAGAAAGTGGAAACAAATGCCTGTGGACAACGACACTGTATTATTATTGGATGGATGCACAAATAGGTTTCCAACTTACAAGCAAAGATGAAGATTCTCAAAAAATAACATTAAATTATATCAGAATTTTTCTAAGGGGTAGACGAGGCAGAAGTGTTGGTATAGTGGTATGATGTGGCAATCGTAACGGGTAGTCAGAAGCTCGAAAGTGTAACATCCAATGTTGCCAAGGGGTATTGTGCTACCCACGTGGGTGGAGGTCAGTTAGGCAGTCGCTCCATGTAAAGTACTGCATGATGTAATTATCCTTCAACTTAGCCTTATTAAATAAATAAAATCTTTTTATTTCAGACATATTTGGTCCATAAAAGCTATTGGAATGACATAACACATACATAATATACATACATTAAACAATTATAATTGAAATACAAATTACTTTACATTTTAACATTAATAAATTAGAATTACATTTTTTAAAAAATCATTTAAAAATTAAAATTAAAAATTACATTAAACTACTATTGCAAACAAAATGCCTCACTGAAGTCTCCAGCAGTCTGCATCCAGTTCAACTAGGTGTACAGACGAAAAAGCTGTTTACTATATACACAGCTAACTTGAAAATACTTTTTACGCGACTACGGCGAAGTTAAAAGGAGGGCTTTCATATTAACCGGTATTTTTCCGGTTTAGAAAAATTCTGAATCCGGAGTCACACGTAATAATATGTTCGACTTATGGCCCTAACACGTGTGACTCCGGATTTTTTATTTATCTGTCTGTGATGTCTTGTTTATACCTTTTAAGTTGACTTTTTTGCAATAGTTGGGTTATACTTTTTATAACTTTCATTTTAAATAATGTTGTGAGTGTGTTGAATAGCCAACTATTTGTATCATTCTTTGAAGTATGTCGCAAGCTCAAACAGTAATTACGCACACAATAAAAATGAATTAATATACAGAGAGAAGATGAATGTTTTTTTGTCTATAAACCAAAGTAATAGTTCTTTATTTATGAGACCATTAAAATACACTTTTGAACGGTACAAATTACAAATAGAAGTATTGATTCTAGTTGCCTCCTCCAAAAGGAAGTTTTGTATGGAGAAGAATGGGCAAAAGGTAATCTTAAAAAAAAATGGTTTTGCTATATTCGTTTACATTAATTTAATAATCATAATATGAAGTACCTAGAAGAGTACCAAAAAGTTCATGAAAATTCTCATGTTAATTTTAATCGGATTAGACAAGAGTTTCTAACTTGGACCAAAAACGTTAAAATTATTTATCACTATGGCTGTCAGTGGCAAGTTTAGACACATTGTGTAAAACTGAGTAGCAGACTTTTGTCTCCGTCACCGTCATAGGACCAATGGGGGTTTCTAACTCCGTCATGGATCAACGTTTTTGTAAGAACACCATGATTTCCCGAGTTTGTGATTTTGAATATTCTTCCTTCGAAAATCATGCCCTCTCCGGCCATTATTTTTATATTTTTTATAAATGCGAAAGTAACTGTCCGTTTATCTATTACTTTCTGTCTTCTGTTATTTATACATTTTTTGTTGGAGATCCTAAATAAATAAATAATAAGTATCTGTAATTAATATAAAAAGTAGGTACCAATTCTAGTTTATTCTACCTTTTCACGCCTTAGGGCAATAGCGCACTAGCGGCCATGTCGCGGCGGCTAGCGAGATAGATACTTTAGTATGAAGTCCCCATGGAGCACGCGCACAGGTGCGACAACGAAATCGACCTGGCCGCTAGCGCACTAGCGGCCAGGGGCCTAAGTCTACTAATTTATAAACGTTACAATGGTCTCTCAATGGTGATTTTTTGACAGATTTGCCATACAAAAACTGTCAAAAACTTACCATTGAGAGACAATAACGTTAGTAGATAGTAACGTTTATAAATTAGTAGACTTAGGCCCCTGGTCGATTTCGTTGTCGCACCAGTGCGCTATTGGGCTTAATGGACCAACGCGGGCGAAGCCCAGGCAAAAACTAGTAATATAATGAAACTTGGATATTAATGGATTATTTTAAAGTTAAGTACATAACATGGACAGCGCATTAACGATCTTCAATGTCTGCCTTTGGTGAGTTTGTCATATCAAAGTTTTTAATGGGGAAAAAACTTTGATATTTTACCTAATCCATATTTTTTTACCGGGAAATGAAAACGAAAAGACTAGAAACATCGCCATCGGTATTGAAGGAATGGTTTATTAATAACCTTACTATCTTTGGAAAACCATTCCAGTATACTAGATTTCTTTTTTAAACCCATTTATTTTTTCGCTTCGACTTTTAAATTGTTTCCTACTACAAATATACCCAGCCGTGCGTGCACTGTCGACCTTTGTAAACATAATCCTATCGGATACCTTCACAATGTTCCGACGGTATTCAGAAAAAACGCCATTAAAATGTAATAACAGTTACGTCACCGATCGCATCTATGATGAAGATACTATTACTTCGAAATAAATTGTGTATGTTTTGCATTCATTTGTTTTTTTTTTCGTGATTTAGTTCCTAACTTCATATTTTGAAAGATTTTTTGCTGTTTCTGACGTGCAAGCCAGTTCACATATTTCTGGATATCGTGCTTACTGGTTATAACGAAATTGGTTAAGGCGTCATCAATTTTCGTAAGAATTTCTTCTAGAAAAAAAAGCAAAGAAGCCATGCTATGATGGCATCTATGGATAATTGATGAATAATATTCTAAATCAAGCTTAACGAGCCGACAATAAAATCGATACTATACATGAAAGACTTATCGTGCATATAAGCGTTGTGATTAATGTCTGCTTAAATGACGTTTAAGCGTGTCTTTACTTTAGGCATAGTTTTAATTTTAAACTATGCTTAAAGTAAAGTCACGCTGGCAGGCAGGCATGGTATGCCTGTTTTACATTAATACCCCAAAAAAAAACCATAACAATTTCCTTCACAACGACGGATGTCTTCTACTCAAATAATAACTCCTTAATATTATCATACCGGTCATGTCCAAGTACTTGAGACTCTAAAACTGCGGCCTGGCCTCCAATTCCAGTTAAGTCACCCAAAGCTTTAGTTTCGGCCTCGCAAGGCCTCTTGAGGCCTTTGACATGCATGTCACGTCTACCTGCCTTAGAGGATTATTGCTAACTTTGGGTTGAAGTCAATATTATCTGAGGTGATTTGCTCTATTATTCCTGGTGTCTTTTTTCATAGTTATGGTCATGAAATTAATCCTCAATGGAGATCAAACTTTACTGATGTTTTTTTTCATGGTTTTTAACTTTTTTGCCATTGACAATACTTAATAGTCTTCAGAGGTTTTTATGCCATTTGCCAGACATCTGCAATCACTCAGCAACAAAATGCCATAAGCAGATGATGGATGGACGACAATATTTTATTAAAATAAGTACCTACAAATTATTTTAAATTTGAGTGAAAAACCTAGCTTGGTCGCAGACATAATTTGTGTCTGCCTACCCCCATGGCAAAGTATAATAAAGTAACAGTATTATATATTGGCAGTGACGTTGAAATAATTACCTACGGCCACTCGGTAGATAAACCTTCCGCATCCGTGCGTAACTGCCGCGCACTCGATACTGTCGCCTACTGATAGTTTTTATGTAGATAGATTTTCTATGAAGATATAATACTGTTGCTCATTTATACTGCGCCCATGGGAAGAAAGGGTGAGTTTATTGTATGTATATTGTGTCTGCAAAACAAAAATAATGAACATCATCTGTCTAGCCTTTTTCCAACTAGTTTGGGGTCGGCTTCAAGTCTAACCGGATGCAGCTGAATACCAGTATTTTACATAGAGCGATCTGACGTCCACAATCCAGTTACTCGGTAATACGATACCCCTTGGTAAGACTGATTGTCAGATTCAACATCATCAATATTTACCATAATATACCTATCACATAAAACCTACATAAATTATTACCTTATTCATGATGACGAACATTGTAGCCGAAATTGCCTGCAGAATTTGAGCTAGAATAATGAGCGTTCCTATATCGCCGGCCTAGCTTCCATAGGTGACATTAATCGGCTTTTGCATGCATATTTTGTGGTGGCAAACGCGACTCACTAACGGTGCTAAAACACGATGAGTTGCTTCTCATATTATGCTCTTGATTTACTATACACAACCATACTGGCTTTAGACGAATAAGGTTTTAGTCTCGTTCATCCAAAGAGATTTGATGCTGGCTATCTGTAAGAACTTTATTAAACTCTTGCTATTATTTATTATATACATATTTATGCTCTTGATTTATTATATACAACAATGCTGGCTTTAGACGAATAAGGTTTTAATCTCGTAAATTCATCCAAAGAGATTTGATGCCGGCTATCTGTAACAACTTTATTAAACTCTTGCTATTATTTAGACTACAACAGTACAATAATGTTTTGACGCTTGGCCAATTTTTTTATTTTAAATATTTTTATATATTTTTTATAAACCGTGACAATTTCACAAATGCTTACTTATCCACAAGGTCCCCAGTCAGGCGCCACTCTATTGTAATTGTGAACGTGTGTCTATAAATAATCCTTGATTGGCTATTGTTTTTCTTCTTTGTAGGGTTTCATGATCAGTATCATATATATCATTTATCATATCAGTCCTAGTTAACCAGGAAAACTATACAACGTATTTTTTTATATCCCATATCTCTTGGGTTTTATTCTATAAGCAAAAATTTTCCAAAAAATGGGGCCAAAAATGCATAGTATCGAAGATATAATATCATCAATCATAATTAAGTAACATAAGTTTAATAGTATTATGTATTAAACACCCTTACGTGAAATAATATGTGTTTTCATTAAGAATCGTGACTTTATCGAATTACTTTGTAAGAAAAATTAAAACAAAAAAAAATGATACTTAATTGAAAACTTATTCATATGTCGGTTGATTCTTTGATATGGTCTCATTCATAACATAGAGTTATGGGATATTAAAAAAAACATGTTGTACATGCTTTCCGGGTTATTATTAACTAGTCGGATTTTAGCATAAATAATATATTATTTTTTATTCAACCTCATCTGTATCTATTTAATAGCTTTGTCGTAATTAACAATGAACAGATTCCTTGCCAAAAAAAAATGGTTTTATCATAAAAATAACCAGTTTACATACATTTTTGATTGATGTTTGTAAATAAATTTGAATGTTTCCGGGCGCCTAAAAAGTGGTATGAACTCATCATGTCAGTCATTGATAGACAAAGGAAGGAATCAGTTTTTTACGTAATGCTGTTAAAATATATTATAATGTTTGTAATAGGTCCCTTATTTCATCATCTGTTCTGGCTTGTGGCATCTGTTAGCGAGCGTTTTTGTGTGTTTTCATTTTGACTGCGCAAATTATTATTTTTTTGTCAGTCCGCCTATCGCCTACTTTTCGGTAACCCGTGCCTATTATCTGTTATTGCAAAACCTAAATCGCAAGTAGTGTTATATCTTCAATGTTTTACGCCCGCCACAAAAAAAATAACTTAAAAACTCTTCACATATCATAACATATTCAGTCCTGTATCCCCCGAAGTGGTTACGGGCAAACCTCACACCACCTCCAGAAATACTCTATATAATATGTTCGTATTGATGGGACCAGGCCTCCTCTTGCTGTTAGAGGGAATAGGCCGTAATATCCATCACGCGGGCCAAGTGCAGGTTGGTGGATCTCACATGACCTCGAATTTTTAGTTCTAGGACATGCCGGTTTCCTCGCGATGTTTTCCTTCACCGTTTTGAGAGACGTTTTGATTGATTGTTTTGAGAGCAGTAGTGATGAAATAATTTACACAATGTAAAGTCCCTACTTGGGTTCGAACCCACGGCCTACTACTCGTACCTACTAATCGCGGTCGTTACCATTGGGCCACCACTGCTCCACACTACAGTAAATACTCGTTTTGCACAATACATTGATTTATTTTGAAAAATTTATTCCTATTTGTGCGTAAAAAATACGCGTTGATGTCTGCTCCTTTTTTTTGACGGTTGAAAACGCTTTACGATAATATGCACCTAAGTAGTTGTATTTTCGATTACAAAAAAACGTTAGAAATTACGTTACGTTTACTTCACGCGTTCGTGCTAGGCTCACTGTTATTTTGTTTGTGACACAAATAATTCCAGGAAAAAACATATCCGAAACTACACCAAGTTTTGACTTGACAAACCTTTTAAAACATCGAAAACCAAACTGGTTTTTTTTCCTACAAGTCAATGAATGGTGGCCAACGTAGTTCTATAGTTATGGAAATAAGATGGACTAGTCAGTAGCGTGACGAAAAAGGCAAGCAGCCGAATATCAGCCTTCACAAACAGTTAAATACAAAGGTAATGCAAATTCTACAAGAAATATTATTGCCGTGTAGTTTTAAGTTGACAACTATTATTATTGAAGTTACAATACAGTTCGAAATAACAGAGCATTGGCAGCATTTGTGTGGTTTTTGAAGTCTTTAAGGAATGGGAAAAACAGATCATTAAAAGCTAATAGTTGGTAAACTAGTACCACTATGGCCACAGACAAAGAACTTAAAAAAAAAACTATTTGAAGAAGAATACTCTTGAGACTGCCCCGTTTCTGTAATGCCTCGGTTGCACAGAATCGAGTCGAAGCAATCGAATTGATTATTAAGACGGATGTAATCATTTGTAAATCTTTATCTTTTCTTTATTTTTTATTTCAGAATGGGCCTGCTTTTGACCCCGATCTCACCTGATGGAAAGCGATGGATGAGGTCTATGATGGTACGAACGCGCCCAGAAGATGCCTGGTCACTCTTGCTTTGTAGGCAACGGGTTATATGTGGAAGGGAACACAGACGCTGGCAGAGAGCAAACTGGTTGTCAGACTTTCGGGCTTCTGTAGAAACAGAAGCCCGAAAGTCTGACAACCAGTTTTACTTGCTGTATCGTGTTACACACTGACTGGGTTGTGGAGGTCCGATAAGCAGTCTTCTTCTTCCACCTGGCGTTAATCCCGGCTATTGCCAGGGTCCGTCTTCCGACTGAGCTTCCTCCACTTTGCCCGATCTTCAACATCCTTTTCAGTCAGGCCATTGGCTCTCATGTACGACTTGACGACGTCCAACCAGCGCTTGCGAGGGCGACCACGGGACCTAGCCCCAAGGACAGCCATATTCATGCATGCCCGACCACCGTACTCCCTAGGGCGACGCATGATGTGGCCATACCATCGCAGACGACACTCTTGCAGTTTTTCCCCCACGTCACGGACACCAAGACTACCTCGGATGAATGAGTTGCGCATGCGATCGGATCGAGTTACGCCGCTCATCCACCTCAGCATCTTCATCTCCGTGACGCGAAGCTCCTGGGTGTGTCTGCTTAATGCTGGGCAACATTCGCCGCCGTATAGGAGGACAGGCCGTATGATGCATTTATATATCTGCCCCTTGAGCTTCGGAGGCATTTTGCGGTCGCATACAACGCCCGTTATCTCGCGCCACTTCGCCCAAGCCGCGTATTACGTGCTTGGACATCGTCGTCCACGTTACCAGACTCGTGCAGTATGGATCGAAGGTACCTGAACGTATCAGACTATTCCAGGCTCAGACTATTCCTATTCTATTATACCAGGTCCGATAAGCAGTCGTTTCATGTAAAATACTGGTATTCAGCTGTATCCTGTTAGACTGGCAGCTGACCCTAAAATAGTTGGGAAGAGGTTAGAGGTAGATGATGATTCAATAAACGATGAGTAATCAATGAGACAAGCCATGTAGTATCCGCATCAGCACATGATCATTTAGAATGCAAGAATAAATATCCGTTGAGCCGTAATAAAATATGTCATTGTAACTATTGTGTTGAGACGACAATCGGCAATTTGTTTAAATGATTTCTAAAGTCTGATACTCCACTATTTTATTGGTGTTTGATGTCTCGATTCAATGTCTTAATGTCAAACTAGCCAGTATGATTTTTAATCAATAATAATAGACAATTTATATAATAGACTATTAACGAGATCAGCAGGTCAATCACTCACAATCACAATCCCTTTATTTTGACATACTTTCAACATCTATTTCAGATAGTTAATTGATTCAGGCGTGACTTGGCGGAAATCCATTATAAAGACAATAGACGTAGATATATTTAGTAAACTATTCCGCTTTACTATTCTTAAAGAGTCTTAAAAAACCCTGTAAGAAATCGACACGTGTTTCACCTCTCAACGAGGCATCCTCAGGATGACGATTGAGTTGTCGCGAACCCGTACACGACGTGTTAACACGTCGTGCGAGGTGAAACACGTGTCGATTTCTCACAGGGTTTGTTAAGACTCTTTAAGAATAGAAAAGCGGAATAGTTTACTAAATATATCTACGTCTATTGTATTTTACACCAACCAAAGCCACCCTCTACGTGCACATCCTCCGCGGTGGAAAAGTGCCTTTATTTCTAAGTCCAGTCTAGCGTTATATTCTCCGGCATGCGGTGTAGCCTTACAATGACCGATGAGATTCTGACGAGCAACCGTATGATTGATGATCTTGTAAGACTTAAACCCGAGAATGGTACACAATTGTAGCAACCATGAACTACAAAAGATCCCTATTGAATTTCGTTTGACTATAAAGAAAGAAAGAAAGAATAACATTTTTGGACACAGTTCTTGAAACACAAAAATAAAAAAGTGAAAATAATTAATAACAACAACAGTGTATGAGTACAAAAGAGTATTTCCGGTTTGCGTAGACAATTAAATAACATCACGCCTGTAATCCCCGTATAGGCAGCAGAGGTGTACCTATAGTGCACCCATATTTCGCCAGTTATAATTAAGTCCCATGTAATAGGGGGCGAGTCTATTGCCATCAACCGGGTACAATTCCAAACGCCCGTCTTCTTCTGAGAAATTCCTCATGAAAAAGCCTAATAGCACTTTGCCCGACCTAGAATCGAACCTAGGACTTCATGCTCAGCTGTGGCGCTTGCGACCACTAGACCAACGAGACAGTTAACATAGTAAATTGTAAGATGCTGTTACATTACTGTTGATTGGATTACGACCCACACCCTTTCACAGAGAGTTAACCTACAAATGTTAATTTAAAAAAAAAAACATCATAACGGATCAGATCATAACATAACTACAAAGACAGAATTTCCTATTAGTATACCTTAGCGAGATTGATCTCGTACCAATCTTATCCAAAACCAATCATACAAAACGTGCAAATTAATTAAACAATCAATTTCGCATTATTACTTATAACCTCAACAATACGCACTTGATAACAACACGGCCGCATAATCTCGATATGCTATTGGTCAGTTGCATTTATCAAATCATAATCTCGGCTTGCTATTGGTCAACCGAATACGTCACGCTCCCTTTGAATTCATCGCTTGCGGTGTTATCAACCGCTTAAATTAATTGGTAATTAATCGAATTAATTGCTTTTAAGCGGCCAGTTTGTCCCACGATTAATATTATTACAGAGACTAAAACATACTGAAGGAATGAAGTAAATTTTCTATTTCTTTGTTGAAATTCTTTGTTTGCTTTATATATTTCTAAACTAACATTAAATAGAGGAGATTTTTATTTGCTAGGCGCTGAGCAGACGATGGACAATTTTTCCGCGGACAATTTGGAATCAAAATGCGAACGTTTTTAAAAAAAAACGGGAATAGAGCCCCCTCTGAGCTCTCTTATCTACGTCCCCGATGACTGCTGAACACAGGCCTCATCTCTGTGAGCGGCAGCGGGCCACAATCCACCTCGCCGGCCCAGTGCGGGTTGGTGGATGTTACGTGACTTCAAATTTTTGGTTCCATGTTTTCCTCCAAAGTTAGTATAAAGTACTGGCCACTTCGTCGTGGCCACCCAATGGTTTGTTTTAGACTTTTGCTTAGACGTAATGAGCTATGTGGTATCTAAGCGAAAAATAGTGCAAACTCGAAGTGCTTACTTTGGATACACAATGCGGATTAAATTTCCTCAGCGGCAACATGACAAAATTATATTAGCTTAGCGTACTGATTTCAATGAATTCTTATGCAATTTGTAGAATATTCTAGAAGTGCTTTTAGAATAGTTTATATTATTTTTGCTAACATAATATTTTACCTACTTTTAACTTCAAACAACGTTACGACTTTCGTTCTAAGGAACGTTTATGTCTGCGTAACCAATTTTTCTCATTCTAATTGAATAAATTGTATTCTATTTTTGAAAATAAATGTGTTAAACCATTGTGGTATTCTAAGCTAGATTGTAGGAATAATCAGAGGCAAACAAGTCTCACCGCGACTATGGCTTTATTATGTCCTAATTATTTGTATGTTTAGAAATACCTTAACGTAGTTTAATACTCAGGGATGTGAGAATTTTTTGTTTGGAGACAAAATTGAATCCACCAGTCATAAACTGTTTATATTAAGTTCTACATTTACGTCTATCTCCGTGTCTCGAAATTGGTTCCAGCTGTCATTCGTAGATCTTTGACAGTCGTTACGGGGAGTCACAAGCCCAAAAGTCTGACAACCAGTCTTACCAAGGGGTATCGTGTTATTAAGGTTTAACCAACCCAGTTACTGGGAACTGGGTTGTATAAACCTTCCGGAATAAATACTCTAAATAGTCGTGAAAACTGTGAAAACCGCATCATAATCCATTGTGTAGTGTAGAAAAACTAAACAGCCATAGGGACAAACACGAAAAGAAAGTTTGCTATAACAAAATACCTTTTTTACCTTCACTAATAATTGATTTTTTATAAAGTTAAAATTATGGCCATTGGAAAAATGATTTTATTCTTAGATAAAATTATGAATTTATAAATAATGTTAAAGATCTATTTTAAATAAATGTAACGATAATATTGATACTTAATGAATTTATTGTAAAATTAATTAATAATAAAAACATTTAAAGCATGCGATTGGACATAAATATTATACTCTAGCATTAAATACTAAGTCAAATACTACTAATACGAAGTCAAACATTTGACATGCAAAACGCATGTCAAATGTTTATAAGACCAACACAGTACCAATACTTATTGCAAATAAATGATTATGATTATGGTTACGCACGTTAGCTGCGCGGTTCATTTGTTTGCCACGCATCCGTGCGTGGCGTGTTTATGGGTCGCAGAGTCCCAGTTGATGATCCTGCCTTCATTTTCATATGAAGTGTCGCTTAGGAACTGGGTGTAGGCAGCAATATGGAGCAGTGCCTTAATCCTTAATGTACAAAATAAATCTATTAGCAAAATATAGTCTCATGCATATTTATATGCAAATTCACGATTCAATGTAGCATCCTTCAACTGTGTTATTTAAAAGTTTGGTGCCAACGCAAGATATGTGTTGTGAAATGTACCAACTTATTTTAAAATTAGTTAATCCTAAAAACATAACGTTGCTATGTCTGTGTATCAGGACTCTTGAGAAGACTCTTATTCCATTAACCTACGTGATTATTATTTTAATTCTTAAAGCTATTCTGTGGCCAGTATTTTAAAGCCCACAGAACCGGGAACCGGGGAACCGGGGGCACAGATATTCAAATAAGAAGTAATTCAAGCTAAGCGCAAAACGACAATTTTTTCACGCACTAATATGTTCCTTTGTTTCTTCTTTACTTTAAACACCTTTCTATTTGCAACAATGTATGCGAACTTACTTTTCGCGAAAAAACAAAATTACGTTCCAAATTAGGCAACCTTTGCTCATCATAATGAATTCCTAAATTCCAATTAACTTTTCCATCTTAGATACCTGCAATATCACTATCTCTTTCATCCACATTCCACTTTCATACACCCATCTCTATCTACTCCCTATTGATTTAACACCATTAAACGCCAATAGAGATAGTAACTCTACAATAATGAATGAGCGGTAACTGACAAGAGCATAGATAACGTTGATAATAAATGGTTTTGTATGAGAGTATCGATTGTGTGCCGAATCATTGGACACGTCGAAGCATTGACATGTCAGTCAGCTCCAGGCAATAGTTTCTACCTAGTTCGAAATATTAATGATACCTACTCATCATTTTGCGTATCCATCCTTTGTATACTTCTCGTATACAATGGATAGAAACGCAGAATGATGTATTATGTTTTGGTTTCAAAATTCAGCATTATTTGGCAGAAAGACGGGTGATACCTGTATGACCAGAGGGGCATTCCCGTATTTTTAAAAACGTTCGCATTCGCATCTCATTCGCAATCTGTCTAAAATACAATCAATTTACCAACATTTTTGACAAGTTTGACAGATTGAAACTTGAATGTGAACGTTTAGAATAGGTACGAAAATTGGCCTTTTTGGAATTGGTATATAAGGATCGTAACAGGCTACGTTCTGTAGTTTCTGCCTACCTTTATCGGAAGAACGCGTGTGTATATGTAAAATGGGTAAAAGTATTATAATTATAAGACAGTGTTAAACTCTGCAAAGGAGCCTTCATTGGTAACCGTTCGTTAGGTAATTTTTGTAACGATTTTTATTGATTTAAAAGAGTGTCCGTGGAGTTTCTTGCCCGTTCTTCTCCATAGGTACCTACTACGCTTTGGAATGGGCAACTAGCTTCATATTTTCTGACTGACCGACTCCTTGACAATTCAAAAGTGCCTAAAAATGGTTTAATTGAAATAAATGCTTTGAGTTTGAGTTTGAGTTCGAATGGTCATCTACGCCAACCTGAGTAGTAAGTTTGCTCGGCTTAGATCTTTGCCAATCGTTACGGATAGTCAAAATTCTGAAAGTCTGTCAGCCTGTCTTACCAAGGGGTAAAGTGTTACCCAGTTACTGGTTTGTGGAAGTAAGATAGACAGTCACTCCATGTAAATACTGGTATTCAGCTGCGTCCGGTTAGTCTGGTTATCGACCCAAATATTTATCTTTTGAATTGTTTAAAACGTTATATTTCCTACAGTAAAAATATTTAAAATAGTACATTACTATAACGGCCTGCAACTGACTCTATTTGCAACCCAAATCGAAATTTAAATAAAATATTTTTGATAAGTTTCCTCCTTGGTAGCCATGGTGTTGAAGGTAAAAAGTTTTTAAATAACCTGACAGTATAAGTTTTCATAGTGATTTATTTGGCCGACTTGTTTTTGACCATCAGTACAGCAATTTCGATTCATCTCGAAGAAGGCTGCCAAACTAATGCTCGAATTTCCAAGCATGTTTAAGAAAAAAAATATAATCTATCAAACGTGCAGGGTTTCCCTAAGATCCAAACAAAAAAATCTTCAACGCGGAATCTCGTGACTCACGAACAAATAAAAGATGATCGTAATTGATATTCATTTGTTTTCGTGTCGATAAGAATATCAGTCAACAGTGTTTTTTGTCGGCACGTCATAAAAGCTTTATAAATATACTAGCTACCCGCCCCTGTTTCGCACGGTTCAACATGACAAAAAATCGAGATTTCTATGAGATATTTAAGTTTTAATATAAATGTAATATACAGGGTGTCCAGTAAATAGCACGACATACTGCAGGGGGTGATAGCTTGGGTCACTACCTATCAATACAACACAATATTTATGTTCAGCAAAATCTTACGGATTTACAGTTTTACAAAAATTTCCGAAATATCGAAAAATCTCTACTTTTAAGCATCTCGTAATGAAAAAATCCTTTTCTAGAACTTTTTTTACATCAAATTATTCGTGAATAGGTTACTCTACTCATTATAAGTTTTTTTTGATCAAAAACAAGAAAGTTTTGAAGAAATAGTTTTTTTTGTTAAAATTTTCACAGACCAAAAATTTTGTAAAACTGTAAATCCGTAAGATTTTGCTGAACATATATTGTGTTGTATTGATAGATAGTGACCCTAGCTATCACCCCCTGCAGTATGTCGTGCTATTTACTGGACACCCAGTATAAGGTGTATCTTTAAAAAAAAAACTACTGTTCCCTACATTTTGGCTATGCGAACTTATTTAAATGTAGGGAACAGCTGTTTTTTTGTTTCGCGATTTCAGGGTTGGTCCCATAATGAAAGTTGTTCATAATGATGAGTACAATGACCCCTTAAGAAATTTCGTGGGTGAAAAGATACACCTTATATACACAGCAGGTTGATATATTGAGATCAAAAGGGGATTTAAAAACCTAAATTTTGTTTTTATCTTCAACTGTTTCCCGACGCTCACTGTTACAGGAAGTAAAAGGTAAACGATAATTATAAACCTTGCCGAATATATTCTCTAAGTGATGGTAAAAAGCACATCAAAATCCGTTGCGTAGGAGTTTAGAAGAACAACGCGGTCATACAGACAGACAAGAAAAGTATATTTCGCAATACAAATTGTTGATGGCAGGTTGTATTATGATACGGCTAGTAAGCGATTAAATATCGTTTCGCTTATATGATATATGATTTTTATAAGTTTACAATCGAAAACTGTCAATAGAATAGTTTTTGGTTAAGTCAAGGAGCATAATTTGTATTCTTATTTTTAAAATACAATAGACGTAGATAATTATATTTAGTAACCTATTGCAGGTTGATTCCTTACAGCCTTACTTACCTTTTATGACTCTTTAGGAATAGTTAAGTGGAATAGATTACTAAATATATCTACGTCTATTGTATTTTATAATGGATTTCCGCCAAGTCACTCCTGAATCAATGATCTATTTTTATCCTAGTAAAACAATGCATTTTCTTTCCAGTTAATTTCAAATCAGTGCAGTTCAGTTCAGTTCTTAAGCAGTAAGATATTGAAAGTTCAGTGAAAAAAGATTTATATTTAAATATGATCTTAGTTGTTATAAAATTGATTGTTATCAAAGTAGAATATTAATGTAGAAATTAATTTCTTCGTTTGACATCTTAACTTTGATATATATTAGGAGATAGGTAAATATATATTATCTGTATTCTAGGCAAAGACATTGACCCTAAGTCTCAGACTGAATCAACTTTAGACACAAATTAGGACGAATTTAAAACAGAAATGGTAAAAGGAGATGTTATCTCAGTAAATTTGGGCAAACCTCATTTGGCCGAGATAAAATTTGAAAGATAAATTCTCAAATAAGGCTGAGGATTACGTTACTCTTTTTGTTTTGTAAAAATGAGAAGTCTAATAAACTTTTTTGGGACCAAATAAAGTGGGCGAAATAATAAATGGCCGACAGTTTTAGCGTAAGAGTTAGAAATTGTATTTTTTTGGCAACTAATGAATATTTAAAAAAATGTAATTTCATTTATAGTTTTTGCATAGATGCGCATTTGAATTGATATCGTGGAGCATGAATAAAATGGTCTGATTATCTTTTTTTCATTTTTCATAGGGGAAGACCAAAGAAACGATGGATGGACTGTGTGAAAGATATTATATGGCTAGAAAGGGGGTGAATACCGAGATGACGACTAACAGAGAAGTATGGAAGAAAAAGACATGTTGCGCCGACCCCAAATAAATTGGGATAAGGGCAGGAGAATGATGATTATCTATTTTTCAGTCTCTAGCACTTTATTTTTAAATTAGTAATGTAACAATGGTCAATACTGATATGACTGTAGAGACTAAAACCACAGACCACGATCACTACAAATCCACGACGCTTATCAAAAGTAACGTTATAACTACCTAACCAGTATCGCGGCAAAAGTATTTCACCTGCCATTGAAATGAAGGCCGTACACGATGCAACTATAATGTACTCCATTTATTATAACATTAGAAATATAATGCCAAAATAACTACAGTTATTGTGTAATATTGTTAAAATAACCTGCACTTTAGAGTAATTTTTAAATGTTAATGGTAAATAGATTACATTGCTTTGAATTTATATTGAAATATGTTATAGTTGAGCAGGAGTGGCTCAGGCATAGTTGAGCAATATTGGCCCAGTGGTAACGGCCGCGACTTACGGGTTGAAGACCCAGCCAGGCGCTTTACTTTGTGTAAATATATTCATCACCACTACACTCAAAACGGTGAAGGAAAACATCGTGAGGAAACCGCCTAGAACCAAAAATCGACGACATGTGACATTTACCACTCCGCACTGGGCTCGCGTGGTAGATTACAGCCCACTACCTCTCGAAGAGAGGAGACCTGTGTCCCAACAATGATTATAGGCTGATTATATGTTATGTTAACGGAGTTTATTATACCTTTATATCGAAATTACGAAAGGGTGATAACCGTTATTTTTCTAATGTTATAATAAATGGAGTGTAGGTAGTACCTAATTTAGTTACACGTTATTTTTGAGTAGCATCGTGGGCGATGGACCTAACACTTACGAGTCGGGATACTGCATTGCACATGAGCGCATTCAACTTTGTCTGTTGAAATAACCCCAGGGACAAGATGAATAGTTTCATGAGCCTGTAGATTTATGACCTACGCCTAACTATAACCCAGCAATGCCTCTTTTTGTGCCTATTCTATAAGTATTTCTTGCGTAAAGGCATGAATTCTATCTCATACCGTAGTCTGTAGGCAGTCAGCAAGATGGTTGTGCTTGTGATTCAAGAATTAAAAAGAAAAAAAAGGATGAAAGTGCGACAATAGTCTTTTAATTAAACATAATAAATAATATTTTTTTCTTAGATTTAGAACTCGGTCGTCCGGTGCTAAGTATCGGTAGCCATCTTGTAATTTTATTGTCTTGTCACGGCTTGGCGCCAAATGTATCGGTCAATAATGAAAATATCTAAACGAAAATTATTATCATTACTGCATGAATAACCTAATCTACTTTGGCAGCAAATTCTAGAGTGCTTATTCAAGGACTGTCACGGTTTCAATGTTTATATTAATTCTGGTTTATTGTGGCATTTTGCTACCGTAAAACACTTAGCAAGTAAAGTGGATTTATACTATCATTCCATTTGTTGTTATCTCAACAAGCACTTCTATAATCAGCTGATATTGGTTATTCATTGGTTTGGCGGCATGCGTATGGTCACGATCCTAACTGATAGTAATTTAGCGATGCAATTAATGACTATTTTATACAGGACTTGTCCAGTGTTCTATTCAAGATGAAGTTAAAAGTACTTCCAATTGTCGTGTTAAGAGCAATGCGAAGGAATGTGGAGCCTGTATAGAAAAGAATGGGGTAGAAATTCGAACGTGGAATTGTTCATCATTAAAAGAAAAGAGGCAGACCTCAGACCAACAAAAAAAGGTAGACGAAGCGCTGCTAACATCAAAAGTGAAGCCACGAAACTAAGCGCCTGTAAGTAAATACACAGGCTCACCCACACACCTACACTCAAACTAAGCTCATCGCTCCTAGTGCGTCACGAGTCGTCGTCTAGTAAACATCAATTAAAAAAATATAATCATGCCTTCTTGTGTAATGAAAATTTTTAAAAACAATAGCAAATCACATAAAAAGTCTCACGGAATCACTTTTCACGTGTAATTACTTCAAATAAAATTAGTTAACTATGAATTTTAGGTTACTTGGAACAAAAAACCTCAACGAATGAATGAACGAAAACAGTGACATTTAAAATGCAAGTTTTGCCATGACATGATTTCAAATTTCTCCAATCGATATTGTTTTACTTTGAGTAATTATATTCCTGTTTTCTTATTATATTATTTCTGTTTAAAAAAATGGTTTTGTTTCGGAATCTTTCCTTACAATTGAGGTACAATACCATACTCAACAATATCTTACTCGTACAATATTATCCTACCCAAAATATTATTCCCCAAATTATAGGGAAAAACTTTAACAAATGACAACCCTTTTTACACACACATAGATAAAAAGGTGGCTTCACTTTTGATGTTAGCAGCGTTCCGTCTTTCTTTTTTTGTTGATCTAAGAGGCAGACGAAGGATAGCTTGGATGGATTGTGAATGGGAAGGGTAGATGACTGTCTTCAAATTTTCAAAATCTACAATAGTATTCAAACCCGTAGGCATAGCTAGTACTCTCTTTCAGTTAAGGGCCTAAAATACAAACCCAAGTAATAATAATTAATTAATCAAATTCAATAATTAATTAAATTATTATATCTCAGACAAACCAGTATAATCCATCAGTTTCACGGAACAAACTCATTTAACTACAATAAATATTAGGTATCGATAATATCATATCGATTGATATGTGAATCATCAAAGCGCTATGTAAATAAATAATATTTCGACACTCGATTCCAATTTATTGACTATAAATCTTGTATATTTATGTAAAGGCCGTGCACACACGAGTGTTGTATGCAGAAGAATTTTAAAAGAGATTAAAAAGAGAGAATATATGCATTATTATGCACCAAAATTTTAACAACGTGTGTTCCGGCTGTTGCCGCTGTGTAAATGCCTTCGGAAATAATGGACATTATTATAGGCCTGGTATTTAATTTAATTAGATTTGTTTTTGAGATGTCTGATAAAATGATGTCTTCTTTTTTCAAAATAGTGGCGTCGCAACGGCATGGCTACAGTAAGTCCTGCCGTGTGCCACCCGGCGGCGGCGCGCAGCGGGACCGTAACAACGCGTTTATCGGTAGTTAACAGCTCAATACTCATTTACTATAGTACAAAATGTGTACTTAGGTGGTAACTTAAAATATATGTGCCGACACCCATAAAAGTAGTGCTATGTCGCCGATATTTGCGATGCGACGTCGCAACTCTTTTATGGGTGTTTTAACTTAACAGTCCTGGCTCAGGTCTGAGTACAGCCATAGTGCACACTCTAGAGTCAAAAAAGTTTTGTCTGTTGAACAGTTCGTCCTTTTATAGAATTATTTGTCTTATTTAGACAGTATTGACGTTTTGACTCATGTCTGCGCACCGCCTAAGAATCATTTTAGAAATAATCATTGAATGTCTATTTTTAACAGGTGCTGATGTACCAAAGACAGCTGTGTGGTATTTTAATTTTATGGGGAACCCAAATACTGCTGCGAGGGCTATAGCGACTAACAGGTTATGTTAAGGATATAGGCAGCCATAGCCACCTATGTTCACAAAGCCATTAAAGGTGATTTTGGCGGTGTTCTAACGTTTGAAGAAGATGCCAGAGACAGCAGTGGATTTCTGCAACCGTATAGGCTAGTAACATTGTCAAATTAACTCTTTAAGCTCCTTCAATTTATAGGAACTTTGGGAAGGGAGATGTATGTTTATCTAATTGCGATAACTAAAAATATGATAGCAGTGTCTTTTCTTAGCAATAAGTCTTAAATAAAAGATACAAGTTAAAATTAAACATTTAAATAATCCCCGACACAACCAAAGACAATTCCAGGTGGTGCTGCAGTATCGGTTCAGGGTTACTATGTTCTTCTAATATCATTGAAGTAACAGAATACTAAATTTCGAATCGATTAGACCTGTGGAAGATGCGCACATCCATTCATCAAATAGAATAGAGCTGATATTCTACAAATGGCTGAACCGATTTTCTTGTTGCTAAGAACACTCTCGATTAAAAAACCTTTCAAACAAAAAAAAAATAATCAAAATCGGTTCAGCCGTTTGGGAGCTACGAGGGAACAGACAGATACACACGTTAAACTTATAACACCCCTCTTTTTCCGTCGGGGGTTAAAACTCACATTAAAAATCCTTTTCATTAGGTTAAGTTAAGAGCTAAGCATACAAGCGCCCAAATCAAAATTAATTGAAAACTTCGCAAATATGAAAAAAAGACAAATGAATCTCGATGTGTAAATAACAGAACAATGCGAAAACGAAATCAATTAGCGCGTGGAAGTAATGAAAGGCGTCAAATAACATTGTAGGTACATACTACGGAATATCAAGCTATACTATCCAATATAAGCTGACCTCGCATTGCATACGCTTTCCGCACATTGACAGGTCAACATAAACTGGAAATTAAAACTAGATATTATGTTTACTTGTATAATATTTTATTATGGGAAAGGTAACTGATTGATATTCCCACTTGATGAATATAAATTGATGTTTTTTTTTTTTTGTGATATGGAAGTGTTAATAATCTTAATTATGAAGATAGGAAAGATTTACCTGGCAATAATATAGTCAGAAAAAACGTCTAATTAGATTGGGAGTCAATCCCGATATAAACACTCGAAGAAGTAAATTAACAAGCATAAAAACAAAAAACATATTTAAACATACATACATTTATAGAATACAAATGAATAAAATTGAAGTGTTTATTTGTTATGTCAAACAGCATTTACTACAAATGCATATTGAAATTATATACGGTACTTATAGCAAAAAAAAATTGTCTGTCTGTCTGTTTCGTCCGGGTAATCTCCGAAACGGCTGAACCGATTTTGACGGCACTTTCACTGGCAGATAGCTGATATTATAAGGAGTAACTTAGGATACTTTTATTTTAAAAAAAGAATTAGGGACCACACAGGCGAAGCCGCGGGTAGCAGCTAGTCATCATTAACATAAAATAAATCTGCGTAGCCTTTTTTCAACTGTGTTGGGGTCGGCTTCCAGTCTAACCGGATGCAGCTGAAAACATTTTACATGGAGCGACTGCTATCTGACCTCCACAACCCAGTAACCCCTTGGTAAGACTAGTTGTCAGACTTTTCGGGCTTCTGACGACTCGTAACGACTGTCAAAGATCCACGAATAACAGTTGGGACCAACGGCTTAACTTGCTTTCCGAGGCACGGAGGAGTCTCGATATGTAAAGATGGTGAGCCGTCCACGGACCAACCCCGGCAAGTGAAGCTTCACCTGATGGATCGACCCGTGCGGCTGTTATTACTTAGCCACAAGCTCCTCATCATTAACATAAACTGCGCACACTTATATACATTCGCGTTTTTATCCACATACCCTTATTTATGCTGATACCTTCAATCAAAATAAATGTCTGGATTCTGTAGACTTGTAGAGCATCTAATAAAGTCGAAGTATTATCTTATTTTTTCGTAAGAAATTCTTTAACATTATTTTCTATGATTTACTAGCTGAGCCCCGTGGTTTCGCCTGCATAAATCTCGATCCCGTGAGAATATCGGGATAGAAAGTATCCTATGTCCTAACCCAGGTTATGGTCTACCCATGTGCCGAATTTCATCCAAATCCGTTCAGCGATTTTAGAGTTAAAGCTTAACAAACAAACAAACTCACTTTCGCATTAATATCTATGGATTAGGATTCCGTGGCCTCAATGAATTTCGCCGGGTTAGGAATTTTAATTTCTACTCTGTGATAAATTGTTATCAGTTGTATCCACTTCAACATAATCATTCATTTTAATTTATATTTCTAAAGCTTAATTGTTTTTACCTTTAATCTTTGTAGATCCCTGCGTTTCAGATGAACCTGAAAAAGAAAAGATATCATTAATTAAACACTTAATATAACAACTTTTTAAATGAGAGGCTGCGTTAAATTAGTACAAAAAAATTACGAGATAATAAAACCATTATCTCTAAGGTTTAAGTTACGAACATTTGATTTGAAGGGTGGCTGCACTGAAAATCCATTTATCATTTTTATAGCTCTTTTTAACGATCATTCGTCTGGCGTGTGTTAGACGGGAGATGGTCGGTCAATGATTTTTGAATGGCCCAAATTGGAGGGCGGTACAATGACAAAAACGGTTGCAGTATCATTATTTTTTCCATCACACAAACTAGCTTTGTCATGCAAAAACAAAATTGTCGACTCCGAAAAAATAACATTACTGAAATTGCATGCGTATTTTTGCGATGCAGTTTTAATTGAGCAAAATGAGACACTGTAAGTAACTTGGCAATGTACAGTGATAATAATTAACTGTCATCGGCTTTTCCGTTTTCCGGGACATTGGTACGACGAACTATTATTAACATAATTACTTAATTACCTACCCTTGGATTTGTCGGCGAATTTTGTTGCTCATTACACCGACTTACAAACACATCATATTTATGTAATAATTGGCTGATCGTGGGCCGTCATAATTGGCCAACAATCGCCTTCAATGGCAGTAATGGCTACGCTTTGAAAAGAGATTGGTGATCGACTTATTAATTATGATTTATTCCGGTCGAATCCCCCGAACCGATCCCCTGCTATTCTTTTGTTTTCCTTTGTTTTTTCTATGATAGGCGAGTACAGTAAAGGAGGAGCTCGTGGCTAAAGTAATAACAGCCGCACGGGTCGATCCATCAGGTTAAGCTGCGCTTGCCGGGGTTGGTCTGTGGATGGGTGACCATCTTTACATACCGAGACTCCTCCGTGCTTCGGAAGGCACGTTAAGCCGTTGGTCCCGGCTGTCATTCGTGGATCTTTGACAGTCGTTACGAGTCGTCAGAAGCCCGAAAGTCTGACAACCAGTCTTACCAAGGGGTATCGTATTACCCAGTTACTGGGTTGTGGAGGTCAGATAGGCAGTCGCTCCATGTAAAATACTGGTATTCAGCTGCATCCGGTTAGACTGGAAGCCGACCCCAACATGATTGGGAAAAGGCTAGGCAGAATGAGGTGAGTACAGTAAAGAGAAAAAGAGTTGTTCATGTCATACATATAAGTGACAAGACGGTATATTTATATTCATCGTCGGGACACTTAGCCACCTTTAACGACTCTAAAATAACCCTAAGGCAATGTAGTAAATCTGCGATATTTAAATATCGAAGATGTACTATTAAATCAATATTATACACATTGTTTTTTTTATATATATGTATACGTTGAACAATATCGCCATTTAAATCCTTAAAAAAGAGTAACATAACATAAGATCACGCCTGGATTCCTCGAAGGGTTAGGCAGAGATGTACCTTTAGTACCTACACCCACATTTCGCCAGTTATGTTTAAGTCCCATGTAATAGGGGGTGAGCCTATTGCCATTAACCGGCCACAAATTCAGACTCCGGGCTGCTACTAGAACTACTGCTAGCTACTGCTACCTACTGCTAGAAATTCCAGATGGAAATCGACCCCACGCTCAGCAGTCGCATTTACGACCACTAGATCAACGAGACAGTCAATAAAAGAGAGGCAATAGAGATAAGGTAATAAAATAGTAGTAAATGCATAATTATTAAAACCACAAACAATCTTATTATTTCATGCACACGTAGATAAACATATTCAAATCTTTTGTCCTCTGAAGATTACTCACACAATAAGTGTTGGTTTACTCACACTTTGCTGCTATTCAACTCATTCCTCTGCCCAAATAATGCATAGCGAGACAAGTGCACTTTATCTTCTCAGTAATCTGTAGCAGCTACAGATTACTGAGACTGTTTATTTTATGAAGAGATTTATAGTGAAACGATTGTAAATATTTTGTAGTAGATATACAGAATTTTACAACATTGAACATTTTTTTATGGAGAATGAAATTTTATCAACAATTTATTGCTAGTTTTTTATAAGGACTACATTGTCCACGTCGTTCTAAGGAATCACAAACATTGTATACAAAAATTAATGCCTGTGGTATTTTCGCAGAGGTATAGCATTTCAGTCTGCATAACGTTCACCAATATTTTTTCTAGTAAAGAGAGTAAACAGGCATCTACCATAAAAAAATAGTTAGAAACTACGTTTCCTGTTATAACCATCCAATCTTGTACAGGAAAAACGATTTCTTTTTTCTCAAACACGCTTGGAAATTCGAGAATAATTTTGACAACCTACTTCGAGATACATCGAAAATGCTGTACTGAACAAATACATGTATTGTGAGCAGGCGACCGGCAATGTTAGTATGAAAATCCATATCTATCTATCGTGTTTAGCGGCTGAATAGATTACTATGAAAACTCATTTATCTGTCATGTAATTTAAAAATGGAACGGAATGAAAATTTTTGCTTCGATACATGGTAACCAAGTAGGTACACATATCAAATATTTTATTTAAATTTCGAACTGGCTTGCAAATAGAGCTGTTTAAAGTAAAAAAAAGAAAGAAATGAAGTTAATGGCGCGTGTTTTTTTTTACATTTTAACATAGTTAGCCTTAGCCTGGGCCATCAATGCCTGGTTGCAGGCATTGATGGCTCTTTTGCAGGCCGCGGCAGTAATGTACTATAGTAGATAATGCATCATACATAGTATCTAGGCCAGAACTAGCAATTAAATTTCTTATGCCGATTAAACCCCACAATATTATGAGAAATTAATTACCTGAAAAAAGGTAAAGAAATATTATTCGACTGAAAATGTGTATTAATTGTACCGAAAGGGAGGCTATTAAATTAGCCTTCCTAATGTTCAAATAAATGGTTTACGTGTATTCAGAAAATACGTAGTTCACGTACGTTTTATAATATTTTAACCCGCGTAAGTGGTCAGCAATTCACCTGAACCGGTTTATTCAAAAAAATGTTTGCCCATTACTGCGTGAAAAGGCTTTTGTGTTCCATTTGGAATTTCTGTGTGTAATGGTTTACTTTTTTTTTTTTTTATATTTTTCAGGCTATTGTTGCGATTAATTGTGTAGGTTTTTGAGGTTATTAACAATATTGCTATTGTGTTCAGAGTTAACTTACCTTTTTTTTATGGGTGGGAAATCATCAAATAACTTCTCCGCTTTGCTTCTCTGCTCTGGGCGGAAACGGAGGGCGTGTCAGACTCTTACTGAATAAAATCCACCCGTGTTCTTTCAGTTGCCTGTGTGGCCAGGGGCCAAGGAATCCCTTTCGGACTTTCCCGCAACTCACCTAACAGGGTTATTTGACCATTATTCTTGGGGATTATGAGAGACTTACAGTAATTATTAGACTGCCTCGTTGATCTAGTGGTCGCAAGAGCATGAGCATGAGGTCCTGGGTTTTCCAACAGGAATTTCTAAATAGCAGTCCGGACTCTGGTATTGTGCCCGGTTGATGGCAACAGGCTCGCCCCCTATTACATGGAACTTAAAACATAAATGGCGAAATGTGGGTATACTACAGATACATACACCTCTGCCCAACCCTTTGAAGCAACAAAGCGTGATGTTATGTTATTAAGTAATTGATATTGAATACGATAAAGTAAATAAGTCTGTTATATATCTTATATTACTCTATCCAAATCTCCCGTAACTACATTACATAGAAAGGAGCACCACCGTTTAACTATCTCGCATAAAAACGTATAACACAAAATCCAATCCAAGATTTCGGGTCCAAATCTCTGAGACTGGCCCAATATCTATTTGCCGAAAGACCTCTATTGATTCGGGAACCCGACGAAATAAAGTTAGGGGTGCAACACCCGGAAAAATGCTGGGAAAAGTACAAGTTGGACTAGTTAAATGGAGAACATCAACGATTGGGACAGGATTAAGCTATCAAAATCTGGCATCAAGGGATCTTTGGCAATCGGGTTCTGACGACCAATCCCAATCCCTAAGGCACCATTCTCACTACCGGCGATAAACGAGAAGTGAGTGGTACTAGCAAGTAAAAAAGAGTAGGCGAGCAACGAGTGGCGAGTGCGCGACGGTTACTAGCGATTTCTCGCTGTTATGCGTATATACTGGATGACTTTTTTTGCCGTCTCGAAAAATAATGGGTATAATAGTTGAACGGAGTAGAAGCCAATGGCATACTTAGTAATACAATTTATTTATTTTTTTCAAAATTTCTCTTTCTTTGTTCTAATAAGAAAAGTTTACTTTTTTGTAGCGTTTTTTTATGATAGATCAATATTTTTCTTAGCTGTGGAAAAAAGAAAAAAAGACTAGGTAAGGCTAGCACCTAATATACCTACCCATTTTTTTTCGAGACGGTAAAAGAAGTCATCCGGTATACTAAGCACAATCTCACGGCGAGTATTCTACCGGCCAAGCGAGCATCGCTGAGCGATAAATCTTGTCGCTGCGACAAACGAATACTCGCCGGCAGCGTCAACAATCAGCGATCATCTATTATGAAAATATCTATCTTTTCACTTACACGGGACCTACAATCTGTTGTACGTTTCATAGGCGAGTAAATCGATGATAGCTAGTCGCTTCCTCGACGGCGGTGGGACAGGTCCCTAATGTCGATGACGTGTATACATATCTGTATACGCCTTTATCTTGTAATGACTTTGGGTTTCCTTATTTACTTCATATCCCTTTGTTAACGAGGAGAATCCAGATGATGATTGGAAGAACTAATTTTGTGGACGCAGTAGTTAATCAGGGGTTATGTTCAGTCATATGTTGGTTAGAATTATTTGCTTAAGAGGTAACGGCAAAAGTTGTTTTTTTTTTGTCTATTCTGTTGTTTTTACACGATACGAGGCTTTCGGCTAATTAGTTCATGACAATGCTTAATGTGCATCTTATATGTTCAGATTTAACAATTTTTCTTTCTTTCTTTTGTGACAATAACGTTCAATTTTGTCTCAGAGGTCAGTAAAAGAATATTTATATTTCTCGGTTCACACAAAGAAGTCTTCGTAAATGCGACATAATCCATTATCACTAATTACTTTTCCTAGTGACAAGTGATGAATGAATGGGAATGAGTAAAAATACTGACGCATTAGCTGATAAATTCAAAGTTAAATGCCCCAACCCAAATTAGAGGTGATTCTAATTGTTCAAAGTCTTTGACCTCAGAAATACCCAGCGTGCATCGTACGGACAATAGGAAGTAATTATGTAGAACTATGCTATTATCTAAACTGTGACTTTTTGACATTACCTTAAAAACGTTATGAGTATAGTCTTCATTAGAACAACTGAAATTATTGTCTAATGCATGCATGTCTAGTTAAAGCAGCAGTCTTTGTTAATAATAATATAATAGCAAGTGTTTTATACATTACGTGTGTATTTTGTATGTGTTAATGTTATCTTAATAGGATATTATATACCTATGTTTTATGTTCAAAGAATATTGTTTTTAGAATTAAAATCATTACATTTGTTAAGCTACGGTTTCCTAGAAGAGCGGTGGCCGTCACGTACGGTCTGCAATTTACCGGTAAATGACGTCACAGAAATGTTTTTATTAGAATGTTTTCCTAGAGAGCGTTTTCTGACACAGGTCAAACCCCGCTGTTATCATTTTCATGACAGCTGTCACTGCGTATTCTTTTGTTTTCACTAAACTTCTCAAACCAGTATGCACTTACCTAAGAAAGCAAGACATTGCAATAGGCCCTTAAACCAAGACTCAACCCAATTCGGTAGTACAATATGCAATACTGTAACAAATATCTAAAGTCGATTTTGTTCTATTCTTAAGTTGATTGTTTTTGATAAATTATTATTAATATAGAACTTGATTTATTAAAAATAAATAAATTGGTGTTTATTCACAACCCACAACACAACCGTCTACTCATTTCATTTTTTTTTATGTTCTAGTTTTTATAATAGAAGAAAAACAACAGAAAAACGATATTTGCGACTAGTCTTGGCCGTGTTTTTTTTTCCGAACATTACTCATCTGATTGACTGACGGAGATTACTCCCAACGTAATTCTTGACATTTGTTCCATCCGAATGTCATCCCGTTTTATAATCCACTCAGTACGTGAAATATCAGTTCTTTTTTCTCATCTCAATTTCACGTGTAGTGTCATGTGCCAAATTGTCAATCAATCAATTGGGTGGCGTTGCCAGTTGCCAGCTGGTTTTAGTTTTCACTTTTGTTGGACATATTTGGCAGATGACTGAGGTATTAAACATGTATAGAGTCTTCAATTGACATCTTAATGACGTCCATTGAATCTGTCAACATTTGAGGGATATTTTTAATCTGTTGCTTACCGTTAAGTATTATTATTGATGGTTGCATTTTCGTGAATATAAATCTCTTGAATAATGGAACTAGTCATTTAAGTTCATCATATATTAACGTTTCCAATTTTATTAGTTACTAAATCTTGATTTTGTTGAATGTTTTATTTGACTAATGGTCTTTAAAACGTCCCTTAATGTTTCAATAAATCTTATATTCGAAACATAAAGGCACACGTATGTTTAAGTTCTTAACATTATTTATTTCTATGTCAGAAGTGTTTTTTTTTATTCAGCTTCACACCCGGCACAGCTTGCAAATCGGATCTTGTGATCATTATTTCACATTTCGCCCCCTTTCCGTACGCTCAAGTTTCTTTGCTTACCCGTATAACATCATAATATTATATTGTCTCAAACCGATGATATATTTACAATATATTGGTGTCTTGAAAACGGTGACGGAAGGTGGTGATTTGGTGCGAGTTATTTTATTTGAAAGGTTTTTTTTCCAAAACATTTTTTATGAACTGTATTTTGTCAAACAATTTATGTTTCTAGATTATCTTTCAATACAATAAAAACCTATTCATTTTTGTTGGCACTGTTCCTGATACCGGAGGCGGTATATCAATTTTTTTGACCTTTTTTATTTAATTAAACATAGAAAACTGCCAGTTGCATGACTGCGCTTTTTTACTAATTGGATTATGTAACCAACCTTTTTGGAACAACAGTATTTTATTAAATTTTATATTTTTTTATTATTAATATAATTTTTATTAATAATTAAATTATTTTTATTCGGTTTTTTGTTGGGTCACAATGAATTATTGAATAAAAAGTTAATTAGTTAGTTATCTGTTACAATAAAATCAAATTCGTGGCCATTATTCGAATTAAAATAGACTCGGTTCAGAATTTGAAGAATCCGGCAGTAATAACGGAGACACCACAAATAGGCACATAATAATACCTTTTCCGAGCAATGTGTACAGTATTTTTGGGGGTTAAAAAAAAACCCTCAAATACAAATAAAAATTTCTTACATTTTTCTCTAAGGTAATCAAAGCGCTTTCTTTAGTTTTATTTTTAGTTAGACTATAGAATAAGAAACCACATTTCTATAAACTCAAATGTCAAATATAATATAACAAACATAACAATACGAAGGTATATAATATCAAATCAGCTGTCCACCGCATGCCAAATTGAGCACCTGAGTGAAATGGGTTATAACAATCCAGCCATAGGTCACTGACCTTTCAATATTTTTTATTAAATGAGGCGTCGATCGTAAAAAAATACACCTACTTATGACTTAAAATAAACATTAAAGTTATAAAAATACCACCTGTTCGACGAGAAAGGTAAAAACATAATATTTTTACAGTTTTAGAACAAAAGGTGAATTCAAAGATAAAGGGATAAAGAATTAGGTCAATTATTTTTGTTCAAAGTCTTTGGATGATTGCCAAATATTAATGGCGTGTTAGAGACAGTATTCGTTAAAATGTGTCAATTTGTTTATTGTTTTTGTTAATGGTATAATAATAAACACAGCTGCTGTATAAATGACTGGAATCTTTAAATAACTGCTGGCGGGTTAAAACTGAGGTTTAGTTTTAATTTGTAACCGGTCAGAAATAGTTTCATAATGAAATCATAAACAGCTAACTATACATAAGAACGATACCCTTGAGTACTGTTGTTGAATCAGTTGATTGGATAATATTATAGTAACCCGATTAATATTGGAACTTTGAGAGATACTTACATGTTCCATAATTAAAAGCCACCTTTAAAAAATACTTTCAAAGGTTGCCAATAAACAAAATACGTAATAATAAAACCTACTCTGTTTTTCTGAGGAATATCTTATATCTATCTATCTTTCCAAACAAAGGTACATTGGAAGTTTATTGACTTTTATATTAATACTATTTATTTTATCAGAAAACATTTTCTAAGTAAAGTTAAACATTATGAACATAACGTGACTGTTGTAACAACTGTGCTAATATGTGACGTATGCGGTTCGTTTGTTTTAACTTTTTACTCTGAATATCTATCGGGAGGAGCTCGTGGCTAAGTAATAACAGCCGCACGGGTCGATCTATCAGGTTAAACTGCGCTTGCCAGGGTTGGTCGGTGGATGGGTGACCATCTTTACATACCGAGACTCCTCCGTGCTTCGGAAAGCACGTTAAGCCGTTGGTCCCGGCTGTCATCTTTGACAGTCGTTACGAGTCGTCAGAAGCCCGAAAGTCTGACAACCAGTCTTACCAAGGGGTATCGTATTAGCCAGTTACTGGGTTGTGGAGGTCAGATAGGCAGTCGCTCCATGTAAAATACTAGTATTCAGCTGCATCCGGTTAGACTGGAAGCCGACCCCAACATGATTGGGAAAGGGCTAGGCAGAATGACTCTGAATATGCAAGCAAAAGTTTTATTTTTATTGTCTGTTTTTTTTTTAAATCTGCTTTCCATACATTTTGGCCACGTAGGTTTTGAATTGTAGTTTTTTTTTTTTTAATAAACGAACCACACATCTTGCCCGTGACATTGCTTAAAAAGTTGAGATATTCAGACGATGGACTAAGTCGTTCAGTTGATATCGTGCCAAAAATGTTTCAGGGAATTCGACAATTTAATTTAGTCGATTGACTTCGTATTTATTTAGGCTTTTGTAAATATTTTCCTGTTTACTGGAAGAGTATTTTTATATACTTACTTTAGATAATCTCAATTGTTTAGTCAAAAGTTTTTTTGGTATTTTTTTTTTATCAAGGAGATGTTCAAGTTTTCATTTGTTTATTTTTCGTCGATTGTAGACTTCGTATTTTCGTCTTTAAAACTTAAATGACAAAGACATGACTACAGTTAATTTTTATTTTTATTTTTGGTCAGCTTCCTACAGGTTTTTTATTATAATAATTTTGGAGATACACTGCCTTCAAAATAGTGAAGAACCTCATTTTGGCTATATATATGTCTATAGATATGTAATTAAATGGCGTGCATAAATACCGTACTTACATACTCATAAAATTAACATACAATTAGAGTATAAATAATGCATTAACCATTCAGTAACATTTTACATACAAAACTTATGTGTAGATTACACAATTACTTGAAACTGTGTTTAAAATGTATGAAATTTAGCAGTAGACGTCTTTAGGCTGTAAGGCTCCCTCAAACAGGCGCGACGCGACAGCGCGACGCGACTTTAACAATACAATTTCTAAGAAAACTTCACGGTTGAACAATTACCGGTGTCGCTTCGTGCGATAAGTCGCGCCAGTATGCACGAGCATTTACCGATGATCAATGCTAATTTTGAAGGCGATTTTTTTTTAAGTTGAAAAAATTTGACAGCCCTAATTTATATGCGATAATCTATAAAATTCGACACGATGACGTCAAGTTACAATTCATTGATTGTTAATTCGACTTAGTAATCTATCATTATTAATGAACCATTTTACGTACGAGCATTATTTTATATCTGATTTGTCCTTTGAAAATATTATATATCATGTGTGTGTCATTAAAATATTTTTGTAGCATAACAGGTGAAGTCAGCTGAGTCCTTTCAAACATGTATAAAAAAATATTTAAAAACATAGAAATAGAGTTTTCGCTTACACAAAACGTTTGTATTATTATCAAAAACGAATACAAATCTTGAGAAAAACTGTGTTCATCCCACGCTCAGCTGCCCTTACATTCATCATATCATTTCGAAACGTTTTTAGATTTACGACCGACGAAAATAAAATATTTTGGCATTGTCTATAAGCGAATGTTTTGACTGCAGACAGTTTAATATACCCGTGGAACTAGAATGTATGGAATGATAAGATCTTTTCATTTTGAATGTTATAATCCAGATTCGTATCTAGGTTGGCTTTGTGGTAAGCAGTATAATTAATGTTTAAAGAGCTCTTGTGAAGGAGCTTGTCCAGGGCAGTACTTAGAAGAAAAAAAAACTCAAAAAAAAACTCCCCTAACAAGACGCATATTACAAAAAAAATAATGCAACAGAATTGATAACCTCCCCCTTTTTGAATTCAGTATAAAAATAAATAAAATACACACACTAAAACAACACAATTCAAGAAATAAAAGTGTAAAATTATCCATTGTTTGATGTTGCTTGTTGTGTGGCTTACTAAACTTCGTACATATTTCTGCCAAACAAGGGCCTAAGTCTACTAATTTATAAACGTTGCAATGGTCTCTCAATGGTGAGTTTTTGACAGATTTGCTATATAGAAACTGTCAAAACATTGTAAAGTTTATAAATTAGTAGACTTAGGCCCCTGTAGTGTTGCCGAAGTAGGTTTTTATTTTTATTATTTTATTTATCCTTTATATTTTGTGACAACTTTGTAAGCTCAATAGGCTGTTGATTTGTAGACCATTTTCTATTTTGTAAAGTATCTAGTACTTGTTGACAGGCCTACACTGTCCTCTCATACCTATTCACACTGTGAGTTCTTGCTGGCTCTTCTCCATAGGAAACAACCAATTGGAACCGTGAATCTAGCTTCTGACGTTTCATAAGTGCCCATGTAGGTTTATGTGAAATAAAATATTTTGATTTTGAAATTAAATTGCCAGTGAATTAACTTTACATACATATTTTGGCTATTTACTATACCAGGTTGACCTACATAAGGATGACCCAAAAGCAAATAAAATTTAAAAAATCCCCTTAAAACGGACAAAGGCATCGAAATAATTTTAAACGTAGAGATCCCACCATTCGTCGATTCAAACAGAAAATAATAGAATTCCAATTTATTGTTTTGGGGAAATAGATAATCTACCAAATCCGCTTAGCGCGATAGGAATATCAAATAAAATATAATATTACGCGTATTTTTTTGCAGAAAAAATAAGAGAAAAAAGAAATGCGTAAAAATGATGGACGCGTAAAGTATGCGGGCGAAACGTAAACATGATTCGATCATAAGCCATTTGATAAATAATCATATTTGCGTATGTATCTAGGAAGGAGAAAAAACAATAAAACTTTATTGTAACAATTGCATAGCGCTCAGCGTGAGTACAAGCCTCAGTTACACCGGTCTATTTTATATTGAAGGACTATAACTCCTTCAATATAAAATAGACTGGAGCAAGACGATCGGAGCTATAGTTTTATAACAACCTGTAAATAGGTAGGTATTTTGTTCCCTCATCTACTTTCTGGCAATTACTTCCTAAGCTGCCTTGTCGTTTTTTGGAACGAAGTTCTTTAAGACTGACGCTACAGTAGGCAATGATTTGCGATGCGACTGGAAGAGCGAAACGAGATAAACATGGTATGGCTACATTATAAGCGAAAATCCGCCGTATGTTCGGCGATAACGTGGCTACAGTACACATCATCCTGCGCGGGTTACTATACGCATAATCTACACGCTTATTTAGTAGCACTATTGAACTAGTCGTCCAAGTGAGAAATTTTCTAATAAATTCGCTTCAATTTCGCTGATATGTTGATGTAGCCGATGCCGTGATTACAGTAATGTTGTTCTTATCGCATAAAGAAATCAAAGATCGCCAGTAATATTTGATGTACGGTGTAGACATAAAGTAACATGAGCATTCATTTATTTGTTTTAATCGCTCATGTGTCGCAGGTCGCGTCGCGGCCTAATGTAGCCTCAGCCTTAAGGATAATTTCCACCGAACGGCTCGCATCGCATCGGATTGGAACGGATTTTACAATCTTTAAACGATATTAAATCGTGTACTCAGTATTTAAAGTCTAAATCTTCACCGTGGTCTACCTCAACGACAGACCAACAAAGTAATCCTAAACTAACATTATAAATGCGAAAGTGAGTTTGTTTGTTGGTTTGTCTGTTGGTTTGTTTGTTTGTTATGCTTTCACGCTAAAACAGCTGTACGGCTGACCATGACCTGGGTTAGGACATAGGCGCGCAGGGTTCGGGCTAGCTCCAGCGGCATCCTGACGGCATTCGCGCAGAGGTAGGATTGTCAGTACCTGAACCATTGCTGTATGGTTCACATTCTGAGCAATCGAGGTCTATAATCCCATTCTGTCTAATTGTGTGTGTTTTAATTTCATATCTTTTTTTTAAATTTGTCATTTCTATGTCTATGACACTTTTGTTGGTCGAAATAAACGATTTTTATTTTATTTTATTATAGGATACTTTTCATCCCGTTATTACCACAGGATCGAGGCTTAGGTGAGTGAAACCTCGGGGCGCAGCTACTAATATATAAATATATTTTTGTCATACAGTCCCAAAATATGGAACCAATTTATTCTGTATGAAAAAGGACTGATTGACAAACAGTAACTTACTGAACCACGCCGATATTCTCGGCCTTATATTTTCTTCTATATTATTACCTACACAACAACTGTTCGGTAGTCATGAGCACGTACGAATCTTTTACATCCAAAACACTTCAAATAATCCTTTGTTCTTTTACGATAAAACATTTAGGCCCTTTTTTCTCGATGGCACGTTCTTCAGAGGCGTTTCTCTTGATCCGATTCGTTAGTTCTATTACCTATTACGTACCTTTCTGAGAAAAAAATACCTAACTCGAGCTAAATCTGCCTTTCGCTTCATAGAATTGATTTTATGTAGTTATTCAGTTACGTTTGTTATAATAAAAATATACCGATTCAGTCAATGAAGTAAAGTTGGCGTTTTTATCGTAGTTGGGTTTTAGTCTTTGTAACTTTTACTTTTATTAATTTGTGGTTATACTTATATATTTTTGAAATATGCTTAGTAAGCCCGTTCATTTGATACTCAATATCGCATCATTAAAGTTCATGTCATTTGTCAAATTATGATAAGTAGTTTAGAAGTTATGAGGGAACAAATAACCATACATATACCCGTCAAAATCATAACCCTCCTTATAGCTTCGCCGTAGTCGGGTAAAAAAATTAACACACCATGCATCAGCGAGCACTTTAACACTAAACGTACCGAAGTTAACGCAATTAATGTTACTACTAGTTCCACTCTCCCTAAGAGAAAACGCTCTAAGTGAAAATAGAGGAAGTATAACTTAAGTTAAAAGCAACATCACACGGGCTCCCAAGTGGATATGCATTTGCATTCAGTTTAGAACTTTCGTGTATAATTGAGGTGACGCTTATGAGCGCTTGGCAATTGCATGTTGGTAGTTGGGTTTGGGATGTCACTTGGCTATTCTATGCCTCTGGGTTTGATAGTTTTGAAAGGCTATTTTAAAGCTTTTTTTTTTGTTCCCAAATATCTTTTCTCCCTTTTTATATACTTCAAGTACTTACATAATCATATATTTATTTAAGTGTTAGCTTTGAAGATGTGTCAAGACCATGATGTGTGCCATTGGGTTTCAACTTTTGCAAAATTTTTACACGTCTGCCGGTCTATTCTGTTAAAATCTCACCGTGAAAACTTAAGGGAAGTGAGCGTGAAGTGAGCAGCAAATAGTGTCAATTCCAAGCATCGGGTGAACTGACAGCTCACTTCACCTAAGTTTTCACGGTGAGATGGTTACAGGTGTTGTAAGTTTACACGGTGCACTGCTGTTGACGTTGACCATAAGGTTCAATTTGGTGTGGTTATTCTCATTATTCGTTTTCGCTTGGGGAAGGATGATAGATGTGTCGTACTATGGACTAACTCGGTAAAGGCCCGCACCACCTAAGGAAAAGGGCTCTTGAATCTGTTGTGGAATGCACTCTGCTTGAGCTCTGCTTTTAGCACCAAAGATTGAAATCATTACATTTGCCCTAACCGTACCAAAGTCGTGCAAAAAAGTATACATTAAGGGCTGATTTCACCAATGAAACTGAACGCGATCAGCACATCTACACCGAGTTCAAGAGCTGTCAGTGTCAATATTACAAAGAAAATAATGATACTGACAGCTCTTAAACGTGGTTTAAGTTTTCATTGGTGAAATTCGCCATAAGTAAGTATACTTTTTTGCACGACACGAAGTAAAAAGTATACATTTACATACTGAGACAGAAGAGTAAGTTCACAGATCCTGGATGCATAATGATTTTCAGTATGAGTGAGCGAGACAACACTAATCTAAAAACCGAAACATGACATTCTTGTGACGCGCTCGGGCGAATCTAAGGTAATCTTTGTTTAGCACGACCTAGAAGCAAAATGACATTCCAATTATACCCAGCTTTATCTCCAATGACTTTAGCTTATTTAAAATGCAGTGTAATTTTTTCATACTTTTGTTTTTGTTCTTTAGAAATCGAGTCGCACGGGTCATTCCATCAGGTTAATTTATGCTTGCTGGGGTTGGGCCGTGGATTGGTGACCATCTTTACATATCGAGACTCCTCCGTGCCTCGGAAAGGACGGTAAACCGTTGGTCCCGGCTGACATTCGCGGATCGTTACGGGTCGTCAGAAGCCCGAAAGTCTGACAACCAGTCTTACCAAGGCGTATCGTATTACCCTGTTACTGGGTTGTGGACGTCAGATTGGCAGTCGCTCCATGTAACATTCTCCTTCCATAACTTTAAAAAGATAACTAACACCTACATTGTAATATACCCCATTCTTCGATAGTCATAAAGAATGAAAACACAAGTGTTTCAGTAGAAATAACACGTCTAGATAATCATACCAATATTTTCCCGCATTATATTAGCCCTTTGCTCGTGAAAGACCAATTGGTTCACGTCTGGTCCCGAACAAATGACAGGCATGTTTCAGTGTCACCTGTAACCACAGAGACATCATGGCTTCACAATGTTACATGTCGTGTTATACTAACCATAAAGGCGCCGCTCCGCAGCAGCCTACGGCTACGCTACGCGCGTGTACTCGTTTTGTATGAAAATCGGTGAACATACATTAAAAAAAAAACACATACGCTACGAACATAGAACCTCTTCCTTTTTGGAAGTCGGTTAAAAATATAGGTGCGACTGCGTCCAACAAACACGCTACGCACAAATGCGTGTCCGGCAAACAATCGAATCGCGCAGCTAATGTGGCAAACCTCTCCTGCATATCCTACGTAGCAGAGGGCTGTCGACTTCATACGTAAAGAACAACATGCTTATACACGTGCTGAGCGTCTTTTGTTTTCATATTGAGACCAATCTATAACTTGGACCTGTTGATAATAACACCATGTAGTTTTAGTCAAGGCCTATCCTTATACAGGGAAATTTTGACGAACAGCCGGTCTATTCTATTAAAATCTCACCGTGAAAACTTAAGTGAAGTGAGCGTGAAGTGAACTGCCAATAGTGTTAATTGAAAGAGCGAAAGTATTGATAAAATATATATATAAATTTTTGTACAATCATGGTAACTTTTTGGATCCATTGTTGGTCAAGTCACAGCTCATAAATACGGCACAAACTCCAACAATTAAGAAAAGGTTAAGATCATGTTCAAGTCTAATTACTTTTGAGAGTGACCGCCTAAGCAAAGTGGACTTGTGTATGATGAAACAAGATCCCACTTATATTTTGCAGGTCACCTTTTGGTAATAAAACGTATAAGGTGGGCGTACTCCACAATTAAAATTTGTAATAAATTCCTGGACTCTATACCAAGTCCAAAGAACCTTTACAAGTACAATTTGCAAGTTACAATTTACAAATTTGTAATTTTCACAAAACTCTAAGTAATTGTAACAGAAAATCTATGTATATGTCTTACAAATAATTTATGTAAAATGTAGTGACAAGTCTACAATTTATAGATAGCCCTCATAATTTGTGTTAACTTTTTAGAAATGCGAAGGAATTGTAGATTGTAAATAGTAACTCATGCATATTTGTAATTTCTGCGTTACGCAATTTTATCAACATTTATTTTTATTTTTATTGTAGACTTGTAAAGTTTTGTGTTGCAGGGTAAAGGTGGTCGAATAAAGCACGTTGGTTGCCGTACGTGTTTCGATTTAAAGGATGCCGTTACAATACAGCCACATGGGAAATTTCAGCTGCCAACCCATCTGCGAAGCTACTGGTATTACAGATGTCCTAAGGCGGCGGTAACAACAGTGTTGAGTCCGCTTGTTTGTCATCAAATAACATTAATAATATCTTGAACAAGATATTTCTCCGCTTGTCGCTATATCCACAATGTTTACAATGCCAACTGATACAGTCGAACCGGCTATTTGGTATACAGCTAACTTACTACTTTTGAAGAACGTTGTGAATGTGCTGAGTGGTCAATTACTTTATAACTCTTTTAAAAAAATTGGAAAAAAAATGCGACCTCCACCAACCCGCAATGGGCCCGCGTCGTGGATTACGGCCCGCCCACTTCTTCTCTCAGAGAAGATGCCTTTGTTCCAGCAGGAGGAACATTATGGGCTGATTATGTTATAATTTCAAAAACTTAAAAAAAAATTACGCTCACAAATTATTTAAAAGTATTGAGTTGAGTAAGGCTTTAACGTTGGGAACGTTATAGGCAATTTTTTTTTTTTTTTTTTGTGCTGCTTTAAAACAACAAAATGAATACTGGCACTGTATTGGAAATATTCATATCTTTGCCTGTATACCAAATAGCTTGGTCGACTGTATTTTTATCAACAAAGTAATACTATCTTCTGTGTCGACATTTACAGCTGTTTTATGGGTTTCCATTGTTTTGTGGTGTGTTTTTCTGTACGTTTGCTCTACAAAGTTAAATGGTTATTTCATTGTAACTGTAAATAATTCTGACGTTGTCTGCCGTAGGCATTGTCTTGAAATTTTATGGCGTAGTTTCTTTAAGTTGATTGCGGGTAGTCATTTGTGGTTTGTTCATGATATTTATAGATTTTTTTGAAGCATCTGGATTTTCTAGCGTAGTAACTTTGTTCTTCCGTTGATTAATAGTACTTGTGAGTTCAGTTTTAATATTAGATCGTAGTATTTCGTTAGAGGTGACTTCAGATTTTTTATAGCATCCGTACACGACGCAATTAATCACAAACTAGTTAATAACGCGTATTTTACAAGATTGCCTCGTTGGTCTGATGGTAGCAAGCTCTACTGCTGTGGATGTGGGTTTTATTCCCAGGTCGGGAAAAGTGTTATGGGGTTTTTCTATCAGGAATTCCTCAGTAACAACCCGGAGTCCAGATTTGTGCCCGGTTACTGGCAATAGGCTCGCCCCCTATACATGGGATTTAAATATAACTGGGGTACTTTGGGGTGGGTGTACTTTAGGTACTCCTCTACCTAACCCTTTGGGGATTACAGCCGTCATGTTATGTTATGTTGCAAGTTGGCTAATCATTGGTGACTTGAGTTTGTAGTTTTTTTTAGAAGTCCTAGGCGATGGGCCATAAATCGACCAAATAACTATAATTCTCCCGCTGACAGACTTGACACCAGTAATACAATTTCCGTGAATTTTTCATAGAGATTTTTCCACCAGTGTCGCGACGCACCTGTCTGCGGGAGCTTTAGCGGTGTACAGGAAGAGTGTTTATTGTATCTTTGTGACAATATTGACAAGATCAGATGCATGAGGAAGTTTTTCTTGAACTATTATTGACAATTTAAGCCTCGTATAGACTGGCGCGACGTGACTCTGACAATACAATTTCTAAGACAACACACATTACCGGTGTTGCGTTCCGCCAGTCTGCACGAGGCTTTATTGAAGTTTATATCAGTGTATGACGACGTTAACGCTCTTTTCATTTCCTTTACTTATATATACGCCATTTCCCTGTTAAACACATTTTTAGTTAAAAACTGTCCTTTGTCCAAACCAGAGACCACACAAAGTAATTGATTTGCATAACATTACAACTGGAATTAGTCAAAAACCTGAGGCCTTCGATTTCCACCGAATCGAACATGTAAATCATATTTGATATTCTACACATGTAATTAGTTGTTAACAAATAATATGACGTAGTATTTATACAGGCTAAATGTTTGAAAAAAACAAAATATGACTTGGGGCCATTGATTCATTAAAATATGTAGGAGTGCTCGTATGGGGGTATGTACCGCTCGTGGCGGTTACAGCTATAACGTTAAACTACGTTTGTCGCGGTTGGTTCATGGATCGGTGATCATCCATTAGAAACGCAGCCTAAGGGGTTGTCGCGGCTGTCATTCGTGGATCTTTGGCAGTCGTAACGGGTAGTCAGAAGCCCGAGAGTCAGACAACCAGTGTTACCAAGGGGTATCGGATAGGCAGTCGCTCCATATAAAATACTGGTATTCAGCTGCATTCGGTTAGGCTGGAAGCCGACCCAAACATAGTTAAGAAATTCTACCTAGGCAGATAGTTAAAAATAAGTACTTAGATAAGTACCTACAATAGTCAGATTTGCAAGTAAATAGGATTGTATGTTTGCGGCTTTTTTTTTTTTTTTAAACGTTGCCTCTCACTAGGATTTTCTCCTGTATCTTGGGTGCATTTACAAATATTTAAACTGACAAACACAAACAGCCAGACCCGGAACAACTACATGTAGGTCATACAAATATTTGTTCCAAACAATACCAAGCTACAAAATTAATTGACATACGGTACTTATAATGTTTGCGTAAAATAATATCTGAAGGCCAATTCTCGTACTTAAAAAACGTTCACATTGAAGTCGCAATCTGTCAAACTTGTCAAAAATGTTGGTAAATTGATTGTATTTTTGGCAGATTGCGAATGAGATACGAATGAGAATGGTTCTTCAAAATACGGGAATTACCCCTCGGTTAAAACACAAGGAGAAAAAAACAATTAATTACAAATAACATTACAGTAGAGGTGACGAAAATGCTAGAACATTCAAAAACAAACATTGGGTTTTTCGGTTTAATCTTGCTAAATTAAATTAAGTTAAAAACATAACACATACCTACCTACTAATTGTATAATGTAAAATATAATTTGGTAATATCCATACGAATAATTTTTAGTGAATAGTTAGTTTTATAATAGTAAAGTTAATCGAATTGAATAAACCGAATACCACATTGATTAGTGCATAATACTTCAATGGAATACCAAAAATAAACCTTTGATTCTAACTATCTCTAATCTGACCAAGATTATGTCTGGACTTTAAAATGATCTCTGAGTTTGTGTCGGCCTTTCTTTTCAGATAGGAAAATGCCGACCTCATTTACTAAAAAAAATATATGATTGACGTTGAAAAGTGTTTGTACAAACCTACTATAAAATCATATTTTATCTATCTTAACAAACAGAGTTATCAATCAAATATAGCTAATTTGATACAGCAAATAACCACTTTAAAACTTGAATTTATTGGTAAAATAATCTCAGATATTTTTAGTTACAACGGATTATGATATTAGTGTGAAGAATCATAAAATTGCACCACCCACACAAAATAGTTTGCATTTTTTTACTCTACACTTATAACTCATGTCAATTTGCATGTTTGGAATCACAATGTTGGTAATGAAATGTGGTTTCAACTTACAAGAGCACGTCAATTCTCGTATTCAAAAACTTAAAAAATAAAATAAAATAAAAAACTAGTCGATACTCATCTCAGCCACAATCAATGTCAAAAGCTTGTCAAGGTTTTGATGTATTTTTAATTTTATGTATTTTTGAGATTGACACTGAGATTAGAATGCGAACCTTCTTAGAAATATGGGAGTTGCAACCTTTAGACAATTTTAATATTTTTATTTTCTTGTTATTGCATACATAACAAAAAAAGAACTTGTTTTGCGACATAATTATTGTTTATAGACTCTCTACGTGAAGTCTGGTCATTGGCATTCGTCAAGGACATACAACACGAATAGACGGGAATAATTTTTCGATACGTTGGTCGTTTTGCTCTTTTTCTAGCAACATAATATATTAATAAAATCTTACATGTAACCAAAGGACATAAAAAAAGACAAATGCCACTTATACCTTATTGATTCCACCAATATGGTCGCAAAAAAATCAATAAGAGTCGACTTACGTACGATGGCGTTTTAAATCGGGGAGCCCTGTTGAATCAATAATTGTAAATGCAGGAAAGCTAAAGTCACGTATTCATAGTAAAAACAAAAGTTAAGAAACTGTTGTTAAACATTGTTTATAGGAACATCAAAAAAAATATTTTGCTAGAAAAGTTGCAATTTTTGTTAACCATGATTAAGTACTTGTTAGTAATGCCAGCAAACACTACTAAAATGTTAGTTAGACCCAAATAAATAAATTAATGAATAGCTGATTAACAGCAACAAGTTTCCTGCTACATGAAACTTGTTGTGCAACTTTTGTTTCCCATTTAATAAGGGGCTCAAGAAAAATAAGCTTAAAAATAAATGAAAAGTTTTAGTAAATCATTAATTCCGAAAATTATCTTTGAAAAATAACTGTTCATTTAATTTTTAATTAAATTTATTTCCTACATATGTGCGTGTAGGTACACGCACATTTACAATTTAACCCTTCAATCCTAATCCCACTTTCCCTACAACCCATCTGTTTAACTTTAGTGTTGTTTAAATTTAATTTACAACTTACAAAATTTGGCGAAACAGTATCTAATTACAGGTTCTAAAAGGTTCTCTTGTATCCCTTATAATTAAATAAGGTCTGTCCCTCATAGATAAATATATACAATATACAACGTGTTTTGACTCGTGAAATTCCTTGAAACGGTGATCTACTATATTGGTGTAGCTTATTTTGTTTCAACATTGAATTGATTCAAATAAAATACTTCCTGGTTGGTCTAGTAGTCGCAAGCGCTACTAAGGTCCTGTGTTCTATTCCCAGGTCGGGCAAACTGTTATTTGGTTTTTCTATCAGGAATTTCTCTCTAGCAGCCCGGAGCCTGGATTTGTGCCCGGTTGATGGCCTTGCCCCCTATTAAATGGGACGTAAACGTAATTGGTGAAATGTTATTTTATGTAAGATAAAAAGATTAACAACTATTTATGTAGGCAGGGTTAGATTTTTTAAGATTCAAATAAAATAAAGTAATAAAAGCTGGTGTTCCACGCAGTGTCAGCTGATATGTACCACACTTTGAATAAGTAATTTATTTGTAGAGTTAAAATATCACGTTTTTTGTGTTTAAAAAATGTAAATTAATATCTTTATTGTCTTTTATCTTATCTTAAGCTGCTTATACAATACAGACGTGATTAAAATGTACAAATATCACAAGATTTATCTTTTATATTTAATCAAGACAAAAATCTAAAGCAGGGTTTCAAATTAACAGTATTTTTATGTAAACCTAAATAGGTATATAAAACGTCAGGAGTTAGGCGCACGGTCCCAATTGGTCGTTTCCTATGCAGAAGAGCCGTCAAGACACTCCACAGTTACTCTGTTTAAAACAATTGTCTTTCACAGTGGGTATAGATATGAGTGGACAGTGTAGGCCTGTCAGCAAGTAACAGGTCAATCTGCCTAACCTTTTCCCAACTATGTTGGGGTCGGCTCCCAGTCTAACCGACTGCAGCTGAATACCAGTGTTTTTCATTGAACGACTGCCTATCTGACCTCCACAACCCAATAACTGGGTAATACGATACCCCTCGGTAAGACTGGTTGTCAGACTTTCGGGCTTCAGACGACCCGTAACGACTGTCAAAGATCCACGAATGACAGCCGGGACCAATTTAATTAAATTTAATCTTAACCAGGGGATCACGTGGTTTAAAGGAATACTAAGCATTGAGTCACACCCTGAATATAAATGTCAATACAAAATACATATACTTGTATACATAATTACTGTAGGGACTTAGAAATTGAACGTTTGGTTAATGTGAAACTGATATCGGTCGCTTTCAAAGACATGATACGGTGTTTACCAGATTACGGTGGAAGGTAAGTGGGTCTTCATGATAAGTAAATGTAATGGATTATGGGCAGATCATCAAGATATCCACAAGACAAGTGGGTAATGTGACCTTATTTTGGGCAACTGATTGAACGATTTCGATTAAAACCTGGAGAAATCAGTTAAAGATTCAAAAGAGAACTTTTGTACATTATTCCTTGGAGTTTTAGTTTTCGCTCTGCAATTAATTCTGCAAGTCACAGTCATCCGAGTTATATTTATTCTCTGTACCATTCATTAATTTAATATCATACTTTGACAGGTAATCAATCAGCTCTCAATTTAGACCATTACAATCCACATCGCCCTAAAATTAATAGTGAAATTAGCTCAAATTATTCAAATAATACAATAATATGCTATACCATTTCAATGTCTAGTACCTGGTGGAAAATAGAGCAAATGAATTTTCCCAGAAATGAGACCTAACCATGTCGATTTTTCGCGTAAACCCCTATATTCCAACTTTCATCGAAATCGTTAGAGCTGTTTTCGAGAACGTGATTACAATATATACAAACATACAATATATATATATTTGACGTCAGTGTGACGCGTAGCTCGCATGTGGCGATGTAGATGCCGCCACAATACCTATGCTGCTTATTATTTTAGGCGTATCCAGGTTTATATTATCATGGAGTTTAATTTGGTTACAGAACCGGTCGAAGTGACGGTGCTTGGGGGAAGCCTATGTCCAGCAGTGGATGCCTTTCGGCTGAAATGAAGAAGTGCTATTACTAAGTTAACCTAACATTCTGATTTTGTGATGTAAGATTTAACTTATAACATCGTCCATTCGATGGAATCATGCGAAGTTTGAGCATAATTATTGTTTCATGTAAAAAGCTTAGTTTATTTTGTACGAAAAAGCATCAGAATAACTTTATTAATATTCGAGCCCCAAGAGAACTTTATCAGAATATCCATTTATTAAAATAAAATAAAAACTTTCAATAATATGAAACCTTATAACTTAGTTAATTCAGTAGCGCCTGGAGAAACAAATATTTGGCTCGTAACTTATCAAAAAATTCTCAGTAGCAGTCCGGAGTCTGGATTTGTGGCCGGTTTTCGGTACGGTTGACACAGTGGTTAAGCGATTGGCTGCTGCGCTGCGTGTCGCGGGTTCGATTCCCGCATGAAACAAATATTTGTATGACCTACAAGGGGTGATGGGGCTTTCGTGCTCCGAACTCTAGGTCTGTGCTGGTAGAGTTTACTTTGCTGGAACAGGTCTAGGATGAGGAGCTAGACCAAGAGAGATACAGAAACCTGCAGGGCAGCATGTGGCGAGCTGTTGGGCAGTAGCGACCCCCGGACCCTATCTCCGGGAAGAAGTCTTGTTCCTCACCTCTAGCTTGCCTTTATTGACCGGCTGGAGTGAACACTGACGAAGGACAGAGCTCCCACCTCTTTCTTGCCTTTATTGGCCGGCTTGAGTGGAGATTCGCAACAGCAAACGTGCTCGGAGGAAGGAAGTATTCCAGTAAGGTGCTGGTAGTGGTCTTGACCGGGATTGTCCCGATTGCCGTGGAATACCGCTTCACTCCTCAAGCACCTCAGAAAGTGTTGTCGCTAAGTCACTATGTGCTAGTGACCGTTTTCGGGGGCTTATTATTGTGTGTGCAAGTCACCCCATGCCATTTTATCTGTGTATTTTAATAAAACATTGGTCAGGCAGGGGTCATAGTCTTTCCATAGTCCTAGATAACCCGTTCACTTTAGCAACCCAAACACACAATCAAGTATTTTTGTTTCCATATCGTGCAATAGTCCTACACCAACCGGGGCTCGTCCTTGGGTGCACTTGCATAGTGCGAACAGGGATAATCGTCGTTTGGTGCCTTATTTAATTAAAAACGTCTAACGGGCTTCTGTGAGTTGGCTTAGGCCCCTCGTCCAAAGGTCCGGGACCCCTGGGGCCCGAGAAATGTCAAGAGACGTAAAAATAATAATACATAACTGGCGAAATGTGGGTGTACTGTAGATAGACCTCTGCCCAACCCTTTGAGGAAACAAGGCGTGATGTTATGTTGTGTTAACTTATCAAACATTTTGTGAGTAGGGACCTACACTTTAATGAAACATTATTCCCTTTTAGAACTAAAATAGGGGCCTTTAGGAAGAATCTGCTTATTTGGGTCCCGACCTTTTTGCGCGTAAAAAGATAGTTTATGTTTTCGTAAAATTGCTGATGCTAAAGCTTTGAGTGGGGCTATAAATAGACTTTGTAGATAAACCGAAAATTGGACGACGCGCAATGGTCCACCTTAGGGACTAAGTGCGGTAACCAAACCTGTGACAGAGAACCGAAAATTTCTTGTTTTTTTAAGTTTTGTACCTACAGTTTTTCAGACAGGTAATTTTTTTTTTCGGGTTATACCTTGCGGAATAAGTAGGTACCTACTTTATCATTCAAATAGGACCTGTGGTAAAGTATGCAGTATTGCCTCATGTAAATATTATTTTACCTATTATAAATTGAAATCTAATTATATTCCAATTCTTGCAATCCATTGAACAAAATTATTTTCACAGATCCAATATCTCCGACTCACGAATAAAATATTTAATACTTAATTACAAAGGCTCGCGTAGACAAGCGGGACGCAACACCGGTACAGCAATTTCTGTGGAGTTTTCCGCAGAAATTGTTCCACCAGAGTCGCGTCCCGCCAGTCTGTACGAACCTTAAAGCATTTAAAAACCGTTGTTAGTTTTCATAATAGCCCTATCTAAATATAATTATAATTTACAAACACAACATATTTGAATCGGAAACGGATTTCCCTTTCTATAAATATAATGTATTTAAATGGGAGAGAACTAGCGATGAGTTTAATCCTTTGTAATCATTTGCAATCAGAAATTAAAATACATTCTTACTCTGAGGCTGAGGCTACATTAGGCCGCGACACGACCTGCGACACATGAGCGATTAAAACAAATAAATGAATGCTCATTTATATAGCTACACCGTACAACAAATATTACTAGCGATCTTTGATTTCTTTATGCGATAGGAACAACATTACTGTAATCACGGCATCGGCTACCTATCAGCGAAATCGAAGCGAATTTTATTTATTAGAAAATTCTCACTTGCACGACTAGTTCAATAGTTCTACCAAATATACGTGTGGCTACATTATGCGTATAGTAAACCGCGAAGGATGATGTGTACTGTAGCCACGTTATCGCCGAATATACGCCGGATTTTCGCTTATAATGTAGCCATACCATGTTTATCTCGTTTCGCTCTTCCAGTCGCATCGCAAATCGCTGCCTTCTGTAGCCTCAGCCTGATTGCCATCCTGGTCTAGTAGCCAAAAGAGACTGGTGAGCGTCAAATCAAAATCATATCATAATTAGCCTATAATGTTCCCTCTGTTGGGCCACAGCAGAGGAATGTTTTTGGGAGTACGGGTTGGTGTATGTCACATGTCTTCGAATCTTTAGATCTCCCAGAACTTTAAGTCACAGCCACTGGGCCACCACTGCTCGTATCAAAATCAAAAGTCATTTATTCAAATTAGGCTGAGAATCAGCACTTTTTGAACTTCAAAATTACATGTCATTCCCCTAAAACACCAGTCCTTCACCTGGCGCGCTTCGCCTTAACTGGAAAAAGATTGACATGGCGCTACCAACTCCCTAGCACGCCCGCCCGCACTCCTTATCATATTCCTGGGATTCGGGCAAAAAGTTATTTGGTTTTTCATCAGGGTTTTATCAGTAGTAGCACACACTCTGATTTTGTGGTCTCTGAGAGGCAAGCTGCAGTTTTACTATTAATACTCGGGGTATAGTAAAACTGCAGCTTGCCTCTCACTCGATGGATTTTAAACACTGGCAAAATATGGGTGAAGACACTACCTATAGGTACAAACAACTCTGCTTACTCCTTCGATAATACAGACGCTATATTATACTATCCTATTAAATATACGAAATGAAACTTATCTTTATCGTACGGAAATTGAACCCGTAACCTAAGAAAGTGTACGCTTCGTCGATGTGCCATTAAGGTCGCTTCTAAATCAAAAAGTACAGATAACAACAAATTAGTTCAACCATTAGCTAGATCAAAACAACTTCGATATTCAGTAAATGCGGCCATCTATTTGTATACGGTAATAATATAGTGACTAATCAAAGAATATAACCTGTAAAATATTAATAAGTAGGTGTAGCACTTGAGATAATCTATAAAAGCGAAAAATCATTCGGTTATCGTGAATTGAGTAGCTAGCAAACATACACTTGGAATGTGTCTAGTGGATTTCACGACACTTAGACATTTTTAAGGGTTTATCATTATTTTGAGAATGTGTATAAGAGGCGATGGGAACGGAGTCGAAGGCATTAGCTAATGCGAAATGGAGGACACTCGCGTTTTGATAGAAAAGAAGAATGGTAAATCGCTAACAAGCTTTTTTTTACATGTTATTACGGATAACCATCGTTTCGGCTCTAGCTGTGGACGTTTTTTATAATATATTTTTCTTATCATTTTTAATTTTTTCATAGGCCTGCCCTAAGCACCGGCACTTCGACCGGTTCTGTGCTCCCCGCATCCAATTGAAACAACGGAACATCATTACTGAAAAACAAAAATTGCTGGGTCATTACAATTTATTTTAAATCAAACAGATCGTTACATAATATCAAATAGTTTTTTTTTAAATTGAATTACTTTTCTTACGGATAAAGGTACCTTTATTTTCACGACGTCTTTTTCTCTATGACAAAAACACTACATTACGACCTACCTACAATGCAAAAAAAATAACAGCATTTATGTAAGTAGAAATTTTTCACGTAAAATTTACCCCACAATTCATTTCCCCAGATTCCAAAATTGCGAACACCCAAATACCCAACTGTCCTATTTTGCGATACATTTTTTCTAATTTGATCCCCTGGGTGACAAATTGGGTGCTTCATTACATAGCCACAGGCGGTTTCCAAGACTAATGGCGAAAATAAACGAGAATTTTTGACCATGAAACGTAATGTCAATGTAACTGGCTATTAATAATCTAGGCGCGCTGCAAATGCTGTGCATATTTCATTTGAGTGTCTGAAAAAAGTGGTCACTTTAATAAAGAAACTAGCGAGACGTCCCTAGCGAAATAAAAATAAACCTTCCGAAATAAATTCTCAAAACGATGCTGAAGAGCAAATTATGTAAAAAACAAAAAACTAAAAATAACTTACAATGAACAAAGTTGCTGGTTTTTCTCTTTTCAGTTTCTTTCAGGTATTTTTTTTATTTTTTATTATTTGCTTTATTTCAAGATTTATGGTTTAGTTAATGTTAATTTTTTTTTTGGAATTGACTCATAGCTATATTTGATACCAATACTGCTGCAATTTATTTGTAAATAAAAAAACCTTCCTTACCTTTCTACCTTTGTAATAAAATATTTTACTTTCTTTCTTTTTCTTTTCCCCTGGTACACACTGGCGCGATATCGCGGCGCGACAAGGGTCGCGCTGCCTGTCGCGCCCGCGATATCGCGCCGGTCTGCACGAGCCGTAAACTGGAAATTTGTCTGTCACACTTACCTACTTAACCTTTTTGGTGGTAATCCAGATGGTCAAGGTATTGGTAACATTGCACCACTTAAATAAAAATAAATAAACAGTGCGGTGAACCAAGTTCACCTATCTCATAGCCAAAGTTTCACCCCCTTTGTCCTTTATAATAAAATCGAACAATGTATCGCCAAAATGTTCCCACACAACCTTCAAAGATATACAAACAAGTTTGTTGAGGCTATTTCGGCTTACCAAACATGTTTACTTAAATACTAATATTAAATATTTAACTCTAAAAATGGTCTGGACTTTTAAACGGGTTAAAATGTCTCTTGTGTGGTTATATGAAACTGTTTTAAACTCGGTCTCATGAGACGTTGTTCCGAGTTTTTATACCAAAATCTTTTTTTTCTTTTTTCTTTAACGTTTCTTCTAGTTTTGGACAACATTTAATGAGGTTTTCAGTTTTGTTTTTTATATAAAAAGTCTAAAATAATTTTCGAGTTAGTAGCCTCCAATGTTTTAGGTTATTTTTTATTATACAAGTATTTTTTGTAGAATTTAAACCTACGTTTCTGCTGAATATGGCTTAAAAATGTTAGGTACTCATGCATATTATACAATCTCCTTTTATATTAATTGCTTTACTATGATCCTACCTAGCAGCTTATAGGTATGTGGTCACTGAAGGAAAGGTGATGGTCAAGGATAACACATAGGTTTTTTCTCCCAAAGGATTCAAACTCAAACTCAAACTCAAAGCATTTATTTCAAATAAACCAATTACAGGCACTTTTGAATTGTCAAGGGGTCGGTCAGTCAGAAAAATGAAGCTAGTTGGCGACGATTGGTTAGCCATACATAAGGGGTCTGGGAAGGGGGGGATTATGACATTGGTCTCGAGAAGAGAACCTCCTGACTCGTATGGAGGTTGACCTTGATTCTCTAGTTCCTGAACCAAAACCTGAAGACGTTAACGGAGGTTTTAATATCCGTGTTTCTTATTTTTTAATTATTCAAATTAGCAGAACAAGAACCGCTGAATTGTCGATTCGCCAAAATGACTAAAGGCTCCCACAAACAGGAGCGATGCGACTTTAACAATACTATTTCTTGAACAATTACCGGCGTCGCGTCGCGCGATAAGTCGCGCCAGTATGCACGAGACTTTACTTTCTTATTTAATGAATAAGCAAATTGCAATGATATCCAAATAACCCCTCTCATAATTATGGTTATTTTTTACCATTGTTTTTATTATATTCTGATTATTTATAACAAAATAATCTGTCAAGGTAATAATATTATAATTGCATTGACTTTTTGTTACTCGGAAACAAACTTGAAATGTTGAATATATTACGTCTATTTGCATAAGAGTTTTATCTCTAAAAACTAGCTAATATGTATTTATTTTTAAAACTGCCTCACTGGTCTAGTGCTTGCAAGCGCTACTGCTGAGCATGAGGTCCTGGGTTCGATTCCCAGGTTGGGCAAACTGTTATAGGGTTTTTCCATCAGGAATTTCTCAGTAGCAGCCCGGAGTCTGGGTTTGTGCCCGGTTGATGGCAATAGGCTCGCCCTCATTACATTTGAATTAAACATAACTGGCGAAACGTGGGTGTACAGAAGGTACACCTCTGCCTTACCTTTCGGAGATTACAGGCGGGATGTAATGTTATGTTGTGTTATGTAAAATATTCTAAAGAGTAAAAAAAGTGTATTAAACAAGCCGTGAAGAGTATTTACTAGGTACCTTTATTGTATGTTGACACATACCTACTACATTATGTATGCGATAGGAGATTATACAAACTACATAAGATCGAGGCAAGTAAAGAAAAACTTAGTTGAAGCAGAAACTGTATAAGATACAGTTTCTGCAAATATATTATATAGGTATTATTTAGTTCTATATTTACGTTTATCTCCATGCCTCGGAATTGGTCCCGGCTGTCATTCGCAGAATTTTGACCTTCGTTACGGTTAGTCAGAAGTCTGACAGCCAGTCTTGACAGCAAGGGGTATCGTGTTAAGGGTTCCGTAGACAGGCGTGACGCAACACCGGTAATTGTTCAACCGTGAAGTTTATATAGAAATTGTTCCGCCAGAGTCACGTCGCGCCTGTCTGCGGGAGCCTTTACGCAGTAGCTGGGTTGTGGGGTTCAGATAGGCAGTCGCTGCATGTAAAATACTGGAATTCAGCTGCATCCGGTTAGACTGGAAACCGACCTCAACATAGTAGGGAAAAGGCTAGGCAGATTCATTTGATTTACATCAATCTATCTACTAATTATAGGGGGTGGCAGGGACATCGATGTGAAAAATAATGGAAAGACCAAAATGGTTGGTAAAAATAATGTGCTCAAAGATTAATCGAAATCTCATTAATTTTAATAATAATCCCATTAATAGGTATTTGCAATCACTGATTCGTTAATTATGTATTATGATTAATGATAATCATTGCACACAATTCATACACACGCTGCGCATGACAAGACTAAAAACATCATCTTCCGATCATTAATTTTGGAATATCCACAAACGCGATAAATTGCAACTAAGCAACTTTTACCCGACTTTGGTGAAGCCCAAAAGGAGGGTAATATTTTTAACTAAGTTATAAGGTCAACATAGATAAGGTCTTGAAGCGCGACACTGGTCTTTTTCAAATACAATATTGTTTTGAAACACCGAAAAGTATGACAAATCAAATCAAAAGTCATTTATTCAAACTAGGTTGAGAACTTGAGAATCTGCACTTTTCGAACGTCAAAATTACATAAGACAGTCCACCAAAACGCCCGCCCTTCACCACTTCCTAGTGCTTTAGCTGGGAAGAAGAAGTGGCGCAACAAACTCCCCAGCAGCACAGCTGTCTGATCAGTTAGATAGCAAAGGTGACCTTTCTTTCTCGAAACCGCACATAATCTACGATTATCCATGGTATTAGAGATCCACAGACTTTCGTATTGAAGGAAAACAGGAGGCCAATTCCCGTATTTAAAAAAAGTTCAAAATCTGTTTGTAATCTCATCTTAGCGACATTCATGTCAAAACGTGAAAAATAAATTGAAGTTTTTTATACTTTACTTGTCACTGTACTTGTTACCAACTTTACTTTTTGATTTTTATTTTACTTGTTCCTACTTTTTCATGTATCCTTTTACTACCTATTAGCTCGGCTTACATGTCAATACGCTGTCTCATTTTTAACGGAAGATCCTGCCTCCTTCGATACAGTTTTTCAACTACTACAGGATACAGGTGAACTTTTCCACTAGAGTTAATTAATGTATTTTATTGCACAGTTTTTGCTTATCCACAACTGATGGCAAAAAACTGTAACACTGTTTTTGGAATAATAAATTATTATTAATAATTTTGACAGATTGAGTTTGAGGTTAGATTGTGAATGTTCATAAAAGTACCGGAATTGTCCCGCTGGTGTCACATTATATTACTTTTAAAGTTTTAAATGCTACAGCCAATCAATAACAGTTATGAAAAATATAATACCACATAATATGATACCAATGACGTTCGTATCGATTTATAGAATCTAATTACCGATGGTTACTGCTTTTCCTTCGCTCGATTTCTCACCAAGCTAGCTACACTCTGGAAAATCTACAAATACATGAGAGTTTTTCAACACTATATAAGTATATACGCTAACAGACTAAGTGCGAATTTCACCAATAAAACTGAACGTGATGAGCACATCTAGAACGCGTTCAAGAGCTGTCAGTTTCATCATTGCTATGGAAATATTGACACTGACAGCTCTTAAAAAAAAAAAAAAACGCGTTTTAGATGTGCTGATCGCGTTTAGTTTCATTGATGAAATTCGTCTTTAAAATAATAATTTATGTACATGTATGTAAAAAAAAAGGAGAAAGAATCATAGGGCGTCAAAAAATTCGTCCGCATCCTCAAGCACTCAAATATACCTATTTTTATAATGAAATTATACAACGAAAAGTTTTTCTTTCAGAGAAAATCTTAGGATGGACGGAATTCAATGCAAAAAATGTCTTTCGTTCTTACGAAAAACGTATGCTTATTCAAAATGAAAACTAACCTCCCTTTCTTTCGTACTGTTCACGACTTTACTAAGGCCGAATTTCACCAATGAGACGGTGCACAATCAGCACATCTAACCTGTGTCCAAAAGCTGTCAGTGTCAATATTCTATACTTAACAATGATGAAATTGACAGCTCTTGAACGCGGTTTAGATGTGCTGAGCTCGTTCAGTTTCGTTGGTGAAATTCGCCCTAAATAGGTACCGTGGATGTAATGGAAACGCCCAACTGGTTCCGTACTGAATGAGCTTTTAATCATGAGCTCTCTCCGTATTTCTTCATTAAGTTACTCGTAGCTAAGGTAAAAAAACTGCACTGAATATTATACTAGATTTTTGTCAAAGAAAAAGCCTGTTTTCTTTGGTAAAAAAACAAAATGTTTTCTAAATATGTCAAGTCTTATAAAAAATATGCAAATTCGATATTTTGGATTTTTTCATATAAGAAATTCTCACTACTATCCCGGTATCAGGATGGCCATGGGATTTACAAAAATAACCCTTGAAAATCATTAGGTCGTCCCTACCTCTACTTACTCCTTCGGATATCAGGCGTGATGTTATGTTATGTATGTATTTGTTTGATTTATCGCTCGGTAAAGCATAGTGAACAATGCATTGAAATTCTCACTTTTTGATTCATTCACAAAACCCAAAATCACAATTTGAAAAATGTATGTACCCATTTTTTGCTACCTTAACTATAAAATTATAATACAATTTTTGTTATTACCTACTTACCTTATAATGGGTACCTAGATACCTACCAGAATTTAAAAAAAACAAAAACCGTTTTTAAAATTAGTCAAATGTAGGTATTTAGTCGAAAAAACTCTTCAGATTCGCTTCCAAATGTTTCATATAAATTTGAAATAAGAATGATTTTATTACATACATGTCATCTTTTCATTTTTTACCATCATCATTTTTTATAATTAAATGATGACCGTTTTTTCATCAAATGTCATCGTATTGATATAAGTGGATTATAAGACTGCAAAGTTTGAAAATCTGTCTCTATTATTAAGAAAAACTATAAAATAAAAGTCGGAACTCATGTCTCAGTTGTAATAAAAATCATTTTACAATGTACTAATCGTAAAAATCCGTTTTTATTTAAATAAACATCATAAAATAGTTTGATATCTTCTTATAAAATAATTAGAGGGGACGTACTGAAATGATTCATCAATCATAAGCTAGGAGCCAAATTGATTGACTTATCAATGGTACCACTCATTTCAATCTTTGATACTTCTTGCGTTATGTCATCTCGTGTCAAGAAAAAATGTTGAATTAAATGATGAAAATATTTTTAATTAACTCAATTTTTAATTTTATGTAGGTAAACGTAAATGTAAATATTTAAACATTTTACGCAGGTATACATTCCGGGAAATTCGACTCTTAATTCCGAAAAAGTGAAAATATTTATAATTACTTTACTCACCCCTTTATCTCTGTGTCGCGAAAATCTCAGGGAATCACATAAAAAAATCTTCACCACATTCACATCACTAGACACTCAAAAAAATTGGATCTACACTGTCACACTCGGTATTAATTTATCCTTCACAAATAAATTGTCTAAATATACATTTTCAGTCACTGTACGAGAATAGTGCGGGCACCCGAAGAGCGAATTTTTTATTGGCTCAGTAACGAAACGCGGGGACGTGCGAACGGCGCGACGATCCGCGGGCGACTAGCCTGGGGCTTGGCTTGATCAAAAGCGCGGGAAACGCAGGCGAAAAACGCGCGAATTTCACCACCGCCGTAATGTATTCGCGCCATCGTGAATTCGCTTTTCGGAGTTCCGCAATCGGGGGTTGGAATCAATCGTTTTTTTATTACTTACGATCTAGAACTTAGCTGTGGCGAAGCACTCTGTAAGTGCTTAGTCGACTAATTTGGATTTACAGCCATCTATAAAAAGGCGTTGTACTAAAACCGAGGCTTGTATTACTAGGACTAAAATTTAATCAAGGTTCAATCATCATCAGATTTTTAGTAAGAATCTGTCTTTGTTTCGTATACATTTCGAACTTAATCAGGCTGAGTGCATGCATTACTGTGCTTAAACGTTTGAAAGAATGTAAGCCTTTAAACACGAGTCTATCAGACTCCGTAATGAACCTTTTTGTTTCGAGCTCTGCATTGCGTCGTTATGCGCTTATTTCGACTAATGAAATATGGAATTACTAAAAAGTTGTTTTACTTAAAATTCTCGCTTTTATATTTTGTTCATATATCACGTAGATTTATTGTTTAATACTGGCGCAGAAATGAAATAATAAATTCACGAATGTCATAACTGAATTTCTCAAGATCGTGCTGATAGAAAGTGGTCGCTATGCCAATATTATTATAATCCATTTATATTTATAACCTTAATGTTTATGACCATTTTGTCTTGATGAATGGCCAATTATTGGCAATTTTTTTGCTGATTTTAGACATTAGACTATGTAAGTACTTCTAAACCGTTGAAATCGATGTCTCATTTTAATCAAATGTATTTAATTTGCCGCTCTCAAAGAGGTGAAGGAAAACATCGTGAACCGGCAAGTCCCAGAACCAAAAATTCGAAGACATGTGACATCAACCAATCCGCACTGGGCCCGCGTGGTGGATTATGGCCCACTCCCTCCGGCTCCGGCTTGTGTCCCAGCTGTGGGGACATTAAAGGCTGATTATGCTATGCTATTTAATTTGCGGCCAGTGTTCTCTAACCTGTATTGGGATTTAATAAAACCCACAAAATATTGGAACGCGGAACCCTAGCGGCGAACTAGTTTATCATTATTTTTTTAATTGACGAAGGAAATATTTATCCACTGAGTTTGTTACAGAGTAAAAACATTTCATTTCGACAGTTACGTACGTGTCTGTGCTTGAGGACAGTTGGTAGATGTCAATGTCATCTGTCAATTTAGATTTAGCGTGTAAATCGTATGTATTTTTATCTAGATTTAAATGTTAGTGTAGAACGAATTTGTTACGGCTAGAAATCTTCATGTTTAGGATTAGAATTTTCGACAGTCGCACCTTGTAAATATAGTAGTGAATATTATACTCGACCACGACCGCTTAGAAAGAAAGAAAGAAAAATGCGTTTATTGGCATTACAGCAGAAAAATATCTACACCTTAAAACTAAAAAACAGAAAACAATGATTATAATGCCAAAAGGGTATCAGCTCAGCATAATGTAAGATGACAACACAAAGTGTATCACCTGACGCTGATTTTCAGCTGCAACCCACAAAATATTGGGCTTAGAAAAGAGTGCAACGAAGAAAAAAATATATAAATTGACATACTGACGCTACGAACATATAACCTCCTCCTTTTTGGAAGTCGGTTAAAAAAGAAGATAGGTAGTCGCAGTACTGAAACTAATTTTGAGTTAGTTAATTGATTCAATTCTTGTAAAATATGTAGCTTACAACTAACATAATTACTAATAATTGTTTTTTTTTTGTTCATGTGGTGTGTAATTGTTGCACTGTGTAGAGTTTTATTTTTGTTTGAGATTAGTGTAAACAATTGCTGGTGGACCAAATAAATAAAATAAAATAAATTCAGGCGTGACTTGGCGGAAATTAATTATATTATTCTGTGCGTTATAAATATTGGTTTGTAAATATTGAAAATTAATTTGATTTAAATTACAGTAATTTAAATTATAGATACTAAGGTTTCTATTTAATTTATTGTACAGAAATGGTCCTAAGAATGTAAAAATCTTTTTATAAGACATGACGTATTGAGGTTGATATTTGAATATTGATGTTGATTGGCTGTTTTTACCTGCACGCAGTGCTTATTTTAGCCTGAAAGCCATCAAACCCACGGATCAGCTATAGTATGTAAATATTCTGTCAAAGTTTTGCAGTAGGTAATTGAATTTTAGATTCTGTTTTCAATTCGTTAACTGAACTAGGTTTAGGCGGGGCGCGTCTGTCGTATGCTGGATAGTTTATGGGCAAATACAACGACTTGATGGGCACAGCCTTGACCAGTCAGTTTGGCTTGACAGTTTATAAAAATACTGGTGGGAATATGAAATAAATTGAGGAGATTAATATACGTACATATTTAAAAAAAAACAAAAATATTGTTAGAGTTTTAGTTTTGCTTTTTTTCCATTGCTCCGCAAAAATTCCATATAATATGTTAACCAGATATGCTTATTAAGTACCATAGTAAATGATTTATCACCATCATCATCATTCCAGCCGAAAGACATCCACTGCTGGACAGAGGCCTCCTCCAAGCACCGCCACTTAGACCGATTCTGTGCTTCTCGCATCCAGCGGATTCCTGCGACCTTCACCAGGTCATCGGTCCACCTTGTTCGGGCCTATTGTTGTACGATTATACAACTAACTATTTATTTAAAATAATTAAGTCTGTGACGAAAATAATGCCGATTTATTATCGTTAAAATCTTAAGCTTCTCGAAATCAATGAGAGTTTAAAACGTAAATAACCTTGATGGTCAATGTCAGGCTATGGTAAGTCAGTGATGACTTAAGCCATATAGTCGCTTGGTAATATATATATGTTCATAAGAAGCGGGTATTCAAACGAACGACTAGCCAAATTTACCTTTCGCAGAAATAAAATCCTAAACTTACCTTTCCCAGAAATAAAATCCTAAACTTACCTTTCCCAGAAATAAAATCCTAAACTTACCTTTCCCAGAAATAAAATCCTAAACTTATCTTTCCCAGAAATAAAATCCTAAACTTACCTGTCCCAGAAATAAAATCCTAAACTTACCTTTCCCAGAAATAAAATCCTCGCGAATCTTTTCCGTTCTTACCAAAACAAGGCAGAGAAACTCTTTTAATATTTTTAAACTCACATACTAACCTGTATATAGTAACTTGTATATACCCCACCATTTCCCATGAAAAGGTGACTGTACTCGATGCTATTGTTAACCAGTTGATGGGCCATTTGTTGCAAACATTACATACATAGTTGTCTTAAAAGTACACAGTTGTATGGTTGACACACTCTAGATAAAAGCAAACTTTATGTGACTATGTAAAACTGGCGTGGCGTATGTTGTAACGCTCAATAGTGACATTGAATCTGTACATATACATTATACATACATACATGCATCGGGTTAGACTGGAAGCCGACCCCAACATAGTTGAAAAAAGACTCGGCAGATTGATATTTTTCACAAGAAAACTGCAGTGTTCTGGGTCCATATTACCCCATAGAGCACGGAGGTGCGACCGACGCTGACGTGGCGATTCCTAGCTCTGTTACATCCAAAAGATATAATTTTATGATATCTCCGACATTTTCGTTTTTTCTTAAATTCATATAATAGTATTCCCCGCCTCGTTGGCCTAGTGGTCGCAAGCGCTACTGCTGAGCTTCAGGTCCTGGGTTCGATTTCCAGGTCGGGCAAAGTGTTATTGGGGTTTTCCATTAGGAATTTCTCAGTAGCACGGAGTCTGGATTTGTACCTGTATGGCAAAAGGCTCGCTCCCGCTGTTTATTCTGCCTAAACTAAACACTACATGGTATACTTAGTTACATGGTGCTTAAACATAACTGGTGAAATGTGGGTGAACTAAAGATGCACCTTTGCGCAACCCTTCGGGGAAACAAGGCGTGATATTTTTTTTTATGAATGTTATTCGCGTGGCGTGTAACACAATTTATGTAGAACAACGTTTTCCTCCCGAACAGCCCTTTCAACAACAAAACTTCAACAAAAATGAATTCGTCAATTATCAGTTTGTTCCTATCTTCGTCATGTCCACGTCATTACAAGCCAATTATCATATCATTAACTTACTGAAAGCAGGCTTCAAATTACGTCATTCAGAGTTTGAAAGGCCATAATGTAAGTAGGCTTTTGTTTTAAATATGAAAGATAATGATTACCTTGTATTGTTGACCGTTCAGCTCATTGTAATGGTTTTGACTTCTGGTTGGTGTGTTTCTTGGACATTTTAAAGAAATTCTACAGCTGAATAACATGTTAACTTTGTGATTTCGTTTCAAGGACCGAATTATAACAGTGTACTCGGTCGGTAAAGCCTCGTGCGTAGTGGCGCGACTTGTCGTGCGACGTGACACCCGTAATTGTTCAACCGTGAAGTATTCATAGAAATTGTATAGTTAAAGTCGCATCGCGCTGTCGCGTCACGCCTGTTTGCAGGAGCCTTAATAAGCAATGGGGCCCCGTAACGGCTGCGACTTACGAGTGTAGGTTCGAACCCAGACAGGCACTTTAATTTGTGTAAATTATTTCATCACCGGTTTCAAAACGGTGAAGGAAAACATCGTGAGGCAACCGGCATGTCCTTGAACCAAACATTCGAAGACATGTGGCCCACCTCCCTCTCCCCGAGAGGAGGCCTGTGTCCCAGCAGTTAATGAAAAAAAGGGTTAATGATAATTGTTTGGTAGATGTGTTGTAGGTATTTGTTAGAATTGGTGTTTAACAAATAGGTACCTACAACACAGTATCTCATGATTAGTAAGTTTAATATTCTATGCAATCTTATTCGAGCGGTTTTGATTGAATAACAAATAAAAAGGAACTTTTCGTTAAAAAAACATATTAAAAATAGCTTGTAAAATTCAAAATACCTACTTACATTATTATCCTATACCAGAACAAGTTAGTCAAATTGTGATTGTGTTTTCTTGGCCATTAAAGATGGAATCGTTTCGTCAAATGACGTCATAGTACAAAGTCACATTGGAGGGACATTATCATCATAATCATAATCATCGGAAAGATGTATATCAATTGCTGAACAAAGAACTTTATCATTGATTTCTACAACCCAACAAAGATAATTCCATATAGGTCCAAAAATCGATAATGTTAACAGCGTGCATTCTGTGAGTGGGCAACGTTGCAAATTGCTGTCAAATATATCGCTAATTAGTGAACACAAAATAAAAAACAACCGACTTCAAAAAAATCACTACAAAGTGAAAAATAACTTTAATTTGGAAAGTCGGTGGCAACAGTAAGTAAAAATTATACCTTACGGTGCTTAACATAAATTATTCTTTGACTGTATCGGTTATTTAAAGTTTCTGAGAAACAGTCGATAATTAGACAAAGTAATTTTCTCTTCGCGAACTTTTTGAACATGCTGGCAGAACGAGACGTTACCTCTTCAAAATATTTCATGGCGCTGTTCATTATTAAACATTTACATACATAAACCCACGCCTTTTTCTTATGAGGTAGGCAGAAACAACAGAACACTGCTACGATCCTTCCATACTTCTTTTGCGTTCGTACTACACACTTGACCTTTCTGTAGAACCTCGCCAATAAGGTCAATATGTCGTTCTAGGGCATCCCTTGCCAACATAAACATATTACTTTTCCAAAAAATTCTTAACCTAATTCAGCAACTTTGAAAATCATTCAAACTTTTACTCACACTTCAGAAAATTGTTGCAAAGATTCTGCTATACGAAACTCGATTGCTAGAAAATTTGTTTTTCCTAGGCCAAAGGGAATTCAAGTAAAACGTGTTAGTTAGGACTAACGCTGGGTATAGCCGGACCAAACTAGTTGATCTTGTTATCAAACACAGGCTTCAAGCTAAAGTGATTGGTGTGCAAAATGATTTGAGAAGCTGGCAGGATTTCTTGGTTATTGAATTAGAATCTGAATGTATAGTTTAGCTGGCTTTTGCCCGCGGCTTTGCCCAATTGGAGGTCGGAAGTTATCTCACGGGAACGTAGTATTCCGGTATCCTGTGTTAATCCAGCTTATAAACTATCTGTGTGCCAAAAATCCAAATCCGTTCAGCCGTTTTTGCGTGATTGAGTTACAAACATTCAAACATACTTATAGGTTTTGGTAGGATAAATCCTGAGATTTCTTTCTATAAGGAAAGTAAAATAATTTGGATGTGGATTTGTCTATTTAGAGCTCATTTATTTTATATTCTGATAAAAATCGCGGTATTACAGCTTTTGTATTGAAAAAAATACAGATATTCTTCAGCTATAAGTCTGATTATTTAAAAATCAACCCTTAAATTTATAAATCTGCAAAGCTCTTCTAAGTCGCATATCAAAACTATGTTTGGCCAGCTGGACCTTCAAAAATGCCTGCCCGATTAAAAGCCTTTGTGAAAAATCAAGATTTAAAATCATGATTTTAGGTGATTGACATGATTTTGAATCATAGGTTTTAAGTCTAAATATTGAGTTTCGAGTAAATCGGACAGCGCGTTAAAATTCTTCCATACAAACACTGACACCCCCCAACTCCCCTTTAGGGGGTAATTTAGAAATAAAATAATGGTTTACGAATTTCCTTCCAAATCCTTCGTATTGTGATTGAAAGTGTGTGTAACGCAATTGGGGTGTCGAACAGAATTAAGGCAAGTGAATATACTGCTATATTTAAATCTCCGATCTCGAATCTCCGAAACATTTCACACGGATTTTTGGAACTGAAATAAAACAGAAAATTCTAAATTAGTCAATTATCCGTTACGATCCGGTCGAAATTCCCAGCTGTCATTGATGGCGCTATTTCGCTTTTGCTCCTAACTGTACTAACGTATTGTCTGTAATTATGTGCCCGATTGTACTCCAGGAGATAGGTTTAGATTTTTATTTTTTTTATTTTTAGAAAAACAGTTTTGGAATAAAAGTTAATTAACCGTAAGAAAAATACCATAAAAATCTCACAATCGAGAGCTAACAAACAATATCAGCTTAATTTTGTTATTGTGTTTAAATAAATCAATTTTTTTTAAAGAAATAATTGCGTAAGTATTTATTTTTTAATATTAAGCACGTTGTTAGTTAAAATTTGCGACATATTCCAACAGAAGTAATAAATGAAGTGTATGTGCAGGGAATACCGTAAAAAATACTCACAGAATTGACAGAATAGAAACTAAAGTCCACGCCACCCTGATTGCCCTATATTATATATTGACCTATAGGTTAGTTAATCTATTTTAAATGTGGGCATGAAGTTTTTTAGCTAAATGTTATTGAGATGGAGCATGGAGCGACTGCCTATATGACCTCCTCAACTCAGCAGTTACTGAGTACTACGATACCCTTTCGTAAGACTGGTTGTCAGACTTTCGGCTTCTGACGACCCGTAACGACTGACAAAGCCACGAATGACGACTTAGCGTGCTTTCCGAGGCACGGCGGAGTCTCGATATGTAAACATGGTCACCTATGCACTGACCCGTGCATCTGTTATTACTTAGCCACGAGTTCCTCCATTTCAAATAATAGCTCAGAGTTAATATTCTTTTAATTTGGCTTCTGTTCCGACTATAATGATATTTTTAACTCAATAATAAAGATTAAAAATACTGTGTTAATTAACTGTTGTCGTTGACTGTACCTACAATCCCCTGATAAAATTTACTGATGTAATTAAACCGTCGGAAACTCTGTGATAGCGTCCTATCAAAATCAAGGGGTTTTATATCCTTTGATCCATAATAATATGCTTCATTAGGTATCCCTCACCTAGCTACTAGGCGTGATTCTGTTAAGGTCAATGCTGCAGCTATAAAGCTAACACTAGAGAACGCTGTTGGATATTCAACTTTCGGCGCTGAGTCGAGAGTTGAAAGTCCAGTTACGATTAAATAGGTATTCATTTATTTATCACTTAGTGTTACTGTATACGGGCATCAGCATTTTACGAACTAGGAATCCTGTGAACCAAGCTGATCTAGTCCTCTCGACAGATATTTGCCCACAAAAATATCGGTCTTTTGCACAATAGAGTGCTCTGACTGCCTCGTTGATCTAGTGGTCGCAAGTGCTACTGCTGAGAAATGAGGCCTGCGTTCGATATCCGTGTCGGGCAGTGTTATTGGGTTTTTCCATCTGTAATTTCTCTGTAGCAACCCGGATTCTGGACTTGTGCCTGGTTGATGGCAATATTCATAACTGGTAAAATTTGGATGTGCTAAAGATATACCTCAGCCGAACCCTTCGGGGATATAGGCATGATGTTATGACTACTATCAATTCGTCCAAAATCCACTACAATTTGAACACGTGCACAGATATACCTGTACGTAGTTTCAGCCATTTTAGTTCAAGCCTACCACAAACGCACATCAATATTACATGCGTCATAGAAGATTCCTTCTAAGGTAGGTTTAGGTACATAACTAATGTGTTTCGTGCTAAGTACCTATACTAGCGGTCATTGCCCGGAATTGTTGTGTTAAGCGTTCGCCGCAAATCCCGTAGGATGTATGTATTTCGTGTATACCATTAAAGATGTATGTGTCTGGTTGGATGTTTCTGGAAAGGTCATCGAGGTATTGGAAGCAGGTGTGACGGTAGATCGATATAGGGCTGACAACCGACTTAGTATAGGCAAGTTCTGTGGAAATTCTTGCTTCGTTGAATAAATTGAATCTGAAAATGGAACGATTCTAATGCCATGTGATTCTGAAACATTCTGGCATTCTATCTGAGGCCTAAGTCTACTAATTTATAAACGTTACAATGGTCTCTCAATGGTGAGTTTTTGACAGATCTGTTTCGTGCTAAGAACCTATACTAGCGGTTATTGCCCGGAATTGTTGTGTTAAGCGTTCGCCGCAAATCCCGTAGGATGTATGTATTTCGTGTATACTATACAAAAACTGTCAAAAATTCACCATTGAGAGAGCATTGTAACGTTTATAAATTAGTAGACTTAGGCCCCCTGTAGTGGTAAATGAAGTGGACTGTTTTTTTGCTAATTACAATGACGAAGTTACTGTCACAACTAAGTTACTTGTCAAAAGAACAAAACGAACAAATTGCATCTTTAAAAAATATAATAAAACATAAAGTAACAAGTCCATCCATGAACAATATTCATAAATATTATATTTTTAAGTTATAGAAAAAGTCGATATTATTATTATATAACCTGTTCATTTTAATAACTAAATATATTCTTAGTAATGAATTGAGTTCTTAATACCTACTTTTTGTAACATTTTTTCTATTTAAAAGTGTCCGTGGAGTTTCTTGCCCGTTCTTCTCCATAGGTACCTACTACGCTTTGGAATGGGCAACTAGCTTCATGTTTCTGACTGACCGACTCTTTGACAATTCAAAAGTGCCTGTAATGGTTTCATTAAAATAAATGCTTTGAGTATGATATGTATTTGAATGTTTTGTATATTATGTTAAGTGATTTTGACGACTCTTCTTTAACCATTTTTGAAGCGGAAATTGTAAGAATTAGGTAAACCTATACAAAGTATACTAACAAATACGTTTACGAATCACTTAAAGTCTTTTTTTTTTCTTTTGTTTTCGACAGGTCTTTGTAATATCAAACAGGCCTGATATAAACTGTGGGAGCTAGCTTCGGTTTGGTTTTTATAATTATCTTAATGTTTGACCTACGTATATTAATCGTTGGTATGTTTGGTGTGTTGTAAATGCCTTATTAGGTAGGTACTGATAAAAAACATCGCCAATAGATTGCTTTAATCTTATTTCTAGGGTTCCGTATCCAATGCGTGCCAAAGGGTACCCTAGTCCGTCAATCCGTCCTCTCCTTCTGTTCTAGAACTGAACCTGTGTAACCAAATGATGAATTTAAAAAACTCAAAACTCAATGTCAAACATGGAACAAGAAACCTCTAATTTGAAATGTAATTAAATTAAATAAAATTGTTTTTTCTATAAATGGAATACCGGATAAATTATTGAATACTTAAGCTAATATATAAAGGCCTGTTCAGATATTTATAAGCGATATCGTTATCGCGCTCGGTAGCGATACAGCCGTTCGATTATTTAAAAATCTCACCGTGAAAACTTAGGTGAAGTGAGCTGTCAATAGTGAGATTTTTACAGAATAGGCCGGCTGGTCCACTTTCTGGGTACTCACTTTGAACCAGTATCGATCAACAGCGATCTTGCGGCGATATCGCTTATATTTGAATAGGCGTTTAAGCGGGATATTAAAAATATCCCAGAAGCAAATGATGCCCCCAATACCAAGCCTATCTCTCGTACTACAATCGGGGGGGCGTTTGCAATTAAACAGCATGAATTCTACTCGATCAAGAGGCGGCGGCATGTCGAACACACGCGTACTGACGTATAGCACTACATAGCCCAGAGCAACGTCCAAAAACCAAACCGAAGCTAGCTCCCACAGTTTATATCAGGCCTGTTTGATATTACAAAGACCTGTCGAAAACAAAAGAAAAAAAAAAGACTTTAAGTGATTCGTAAACGTATTTGTTAGTATACTTTGTATAGGTTTACCTAATTCTTACAATTTCCGCTTCAAAAATGGTTAAAGAAGAGTCGTCAAAATCACTTAACATAATATACAAAACATTCAAATACATATCATACTCAAAGCATTTATTTTAATGAAACCATTACAGGCACTTTTGAATTGTCAAAGAGTCGGTCAGTCAGAAACATGAAGCTAGTTGCCCATTCCAAAGCGTAGTAGGTACCTATGGAGAAGAACGGGCAAGAAACTCCACGGACACTTTTAAATAGAAAAAATGTTACAAAAAGTAGGTATTAAGAACTCAATTCATTACTAAGAATATATTTAGTTATTAAAATGAACAGGTTATATAATAATAATATCGACTTTTTCTATAACTTAAAAATATAATATTTATGAATATTGTTCATGGATGGACTTGTTACTTTATGTTTTATTATATTTTTTAAAGATGCAATTTGTTCGTTTTGTTCTTTTGACAAGTAACTTAGTTGTGACAGTAACTTCGTCATTGTAATTAGCAAAAAAACAGTCCACTTCATTTACCACTACAGGGGGCCTAAGTCTACTAATTTATAAACGTTACAATGCTCTCTCAATGGTGAATTTTTGACAGTTTTTGTATAGTATACACGAAATACATACATCCTACGGGATTTGCGGCGAACGCTTAACACAACAATTCCGGGCAATAACCGCTAGTATAGGTTCTTAGCACGAAACAGATCTGTCAAAAACTCACCATTGAGAGACCATTGTAACGTTTATAAATTAGTAGACTTAGGCCTCAGATAGAATGCCAGAATGTTTCAGAATCACATGGCATTAGAATCGTTCCATTTTCAGATTCAATTTATTCAACGAAGCAAGAATTTCCACAGAACTTGCCTATACTAAGTCGGTTGTCAGCCCTATATCGATCTACCGTCACACCTGCTTCCAATACCTCGATGACCTTTCCAGAAACATCCAACCAGACACATACATCTTTAATGGTATACACGAAATACATACATCCTACGGGATTTGCGGCGAACGCTTAACACAACAATTCCGGGCAATGACCGCTAGTATAGGTACTTAGCACGAAACACATTAGTTATGTACCTAAACCTACCTTAGAAGGAATCTTCTATGACGCATGTAATATTGATGTGCGTTTGTGGTAGGCTTGAACTAAAATGGCTGAAACTACGTACAGGTATATCTGTGCACGTGTTCAAATTGTAGTGGATTTTGGACGAATTGATAGTAGTCATAACATCATGCCTATATCCCCGAAGGGTTCGGCTGAGGTATATCTTTAGCACATCCAAATTTTACCAGTTATGAATATTGCCATCAACCAGGCACAAGTCCAGAATCCGGGTTGCTACAGAGAAATTACAGATGGAAAAACCCAATAACACTGCCCGACACGGATATCGAACGCAGGCCTCATTTCTCAGCAGTAGCACTTGCGACCACTAGATCAACGAGGCAGTCAGAGCACTCTATTGTGCAAAAGACCGATATTTTTGTGGGCAAATATCTGTCGAGAGGACTAGATCAGCTTGGTTCACAGGATTCCTAGTTCGTAAAATGCTGATGCCCGTATACAGTAACACTAAGTGATAAATAAATGAATACCTATTTAATCATAACTGGACTTTCAACTCTCGACTCAGCGCCGAAAGTTGAATATCCAACAGCGTTCTCTAGTGTTAGCTTTATAGCTGCAGCATTGACCTTAACAGAATCACGCCTAGTAGCTAGGTGAGGGATACCTAATGAAGCATATTATTATGGATCAAAGGATATAAAACCCCTTGATTTTGATAGGACGCTATCACAGAGTTTCCGACGGTTTAATTACATCAGTAAATTTTATCAGGGGATTGTAGGTACAGTCAACGACAACAGTTAATTAACACAGTATTTTTAATCTTTATTATTGAGTTAAAAATATCATTATAGTCGGAACAGAAGCCAAATTAAAAGAATATTAACTCTGAGCTATTATTTGAAATGGAGGAACTCGTGGCTAAGTAATAACAGATGCACGGGTCAGTGCATAGGTGACCATGTTTACATATCGAGACTCCGCCGTGCCTCGGAAAGCACGCTAAGTCGTCATTCGTGGCTTTGTCAGTCGTTACGGGTCGTCAGAAGCCGAAAGTCTGACAACCAGTCTTACGAAAGGGTATCGTAGTACTCAGTAACTGCTGAGTTGAGGAGGTCATATAGGCAGTCGCTCCATGTAAAATACTGGTATTCAGCTGCATCCAGTTAAACTGGAAGATCGAAGAAGATCTATTAATTGAAATGCTGAAATACAATGTATCGAATAATTTTACCTAAATGATGAGTAAAAGTAATAGTCAACATCTATAAAATGTCCATTAGAAAATAATTCTATCAAAAGCCTTCATTACAGAAAAGTATTCAAAATAAATGACCATCAACCTGCCATTATACCTTCAATATTCATCCCTGTGAGCGAGAGGGTCGCGTTGACCCCCTTAGCAACAAAAGTACCTAACAATGATGTCGAAACTTTAAGTGCTCCTTTCCCATCTGGTGTCTAGCCTCCCTAATAGCAGTACACCTGATTTTATATTCCAAGTTTGGGTTACTAAGAAGGATGTTTTTTTTGGGTTCTGTTGAAAAGTGCAAAAGAAAATCTAAAGTTCGGCTAAGTATGCTGAATGGTTTTTGTTTTTTAGGGTTCAGTAGAGGAGCAGCAAAAACAGAATAGTATCTGTCTGTTTGTGAGTAATTGCCTGATAACGGCAGATTTTTAGTATGAAGCCAGCTGGAGTTCCTTATCAAGAGGTTTTTTTTTTCATTGAAAGAATAAATTACATACAAGTTTTTTTTTTATTACAAAGTACCTAACTTTTCTAAATGTAAAAGAACGCTCATTGAAGCTCAGAGTCACTTTTTCTTGCCACCATTGTGATAGTTTTTTTGTACTGAACCATACCTGGCTATCTTCTGACTACGGAGATATTGAAGGGCAAAGTTCCAACTATACTGCAATAACACTATGACGACGACGTGTTAATTAAGGTGGATGCTCCCAGGTAGCCCGCAAAATTCAAGTTTTCTTACGTTTTTTGCAATTTGCAGGTCAGTGTCAGGTTGTATGTTGATTATAACATGATTCGCGACCGTAAAAAATGTGGCTTTACAGAATTATAATCATTAGAATCAGCAATACAACTCCTTAAGTTAGAATAATCCTCAAATGTCATGATTTCATGAAATAGTCATTGAATATGATTATTTAAACTTAAAGAGGTTGTATTTATGATTTTTATGGCTGTAATTCTATAAATAAATTGTATCAAATAAAAAAAATCATCAAATAAATAAAATAACATACAACCTGATACTGACCTGCAAATTGCTAAAAAAAATTGAATTTCGCGGACTTCCATGGATTATCCACGTCATGCTAAAACTAAGTTAAGAACAAAATATCTTAACCCTTCACTAAATAAGCCACACAAAGCGTCTTCATTCTGTGTATTTCATCTAGTTTGCAGCATGTGGGCCAGTTTTCAAGATACAAAAAGCTTAGTTCCTCATAGTGCATACCTCAACACACCACACTATAACCACGAACTACCCACAATACTGTATTGTAGACTGTTCTCAAAACAGTATATTCAAAGATATTACGTGGTCAGTATCAAGAAACTTTGCATTCAGTAAACGTCTGGCCTAAGTCATAAACTACAGAATTTTGGCCAGTCAGAATTTTAGTCTATTGGGTTCGTAAGGCGATCGTAAAATGGAAGGTTGATAGTAAAATCAATGCTGAAAGTAAATCTGGGTTTATGATATGCCTAACAAACTTTGGGTACACACCCTATCCACTATCTATAAGAAATAAAACTAGGGTTTCTCTGCAAAGCAAACAGGAATATTACTGATTCATGTTATGTCCTCAACTAAAATTATCTAGTTTTTATGTATCATTTAAGATTTATGGGTGAGCATCTTTACATATCGAGACTCCTCCGTGCTTCGGAAAGCACGTTAAGCCGATGGTCCCGGCTGTCATTAGTGGCTCTTTGATAGTCGTTACGGATCATCAGAAACCCGAAAGTCTGACAACCGGTCTTACCAAGGGGTATCGTATTACACAGTTACTGGGTTGTGGCGAGCAGATAGTTGGGAAAAGGCTAGGCAGATTAATTGATGTAAGTATCATAAAATTCTGTTTTTTTTTACTAACTTCTTTCCGCAACCTTGTCCAGGTGGAATTTATTGTTTTAGCATAAAATTATATCCTATGACAGTCGGCAATACTGTAGCTTCCCATTAGTGAGAGAATTTTCGAAATCGGATCATTAGTTCCGAAGATTTTCCTCGACATAAAAACTACCGCTTTAATTATACCGTTTTATAATATTAGTATATTATAGTCCCATTCCATCGGACTATGAGAGTGAGGGAAGTGTGAGTGCACCTGTGTCTGCGCTCACACTTGTGCACTATAATACCTCCCGCACCGAAGGCTGGTCTCCATTAAGAGACCACACAACCTCAGGTTTTTATCTCGCTCGCACCATACTACTCGCGGACTGAGTGCGAGCGAGACGGAGGCGGCTCCAAATCGGCAAAAGTTTAGGTAATTGTTTTTTTACGGCGAAAATAATGATAATTAAAAAAAAAAAAAAACATCGTCGCTGCTTTATAGTTATTTCAGTTAGTGTGCCAAGTTTCATGATATCATTTGAAGTATTTTTGTAATAGCAGCGGTTTATTGTTCGGTTTGGAGGTAACTTTGGTTTTTTTTTTCTATCTAGATTTTTTTATGAAATCGTGTTTTCGGCTAACATAGTCGCTAACATTAATCCTCAACTTTAACGTATATTTATTTCAAAATTAATGCTACTGTAATTTCGATATAACGGCGGATCTTGCTAAGCAATTCGACGACCCTTAAGATCGGGCGCCCCACGCACAATGGACCGCTTTCAGCGACTAAGTGCGGAAACCAAACCCCTAACATGGAGGATCGGGCGCCTTAGCCGAAATACAGTCTGGAGCCCTGTTATAGTTTAGAGTAATATTTATGTACGTGATACAGTAAAATAGATAAAAATACGAAAAATAACTTTCGATAACAAAGGTTTTTGTTAGCTTTAACTATTTTTTGCGTTTTTTGTGTTCCAAATAAAATATTTTTCATTTATTTCTTTCTTTCTTTGAATGCCTTATTATTTTAATATCGAGTTCCGTTAACGCACTCTGTAATTTACTATACAGAGAGATATGAGGGTCTGATCAACACAATGACTAAAATCTCCACCAACACACACTGACCTCACTTGGTGGATTACCATCCCACTCCCACAGAGAGTCTCTCCTCACAGAGGAGGCCCATGCCCCAGCAGAACATTATAAGCTGCTTATGATTAAGCTGTTATCTTATGTGTGTATGGCTTAAATAATGTTCCTGCTGCTGCAAAACAAACAAGTAAACACGACAACCACAGCAAATAAACACGAATACATACCGAACAGAACAAAATGTATTTGCGAGGTAAACGATCGTTTTATGTTTTCTGATATTTACTGTTGGCAACAGGAGACATTTTATTATGTGGGGCAATATTTTTATTTTATGCAGTAAAAATAAGAGAAATAACAGTAAATAAAATATTGTATACCATTCCCCCTCTAAAAAGCTTATTTTATTCACGCAAAACAGTGAATAAAAAGCACTTTTAATCACTGTTGTGATGTTTGAACACACCACAACAGACTTTACCACCACAGAATTTAGAACTTACCCATATATTCGATTGGTGTGTTCTAAATTCTTATCGTTTTCAGTTTCATAGGTGAAATCAGCCCTCATTAGTCGCCATGTTATTATGTCATACGGCTATGTAAACTTAGAAGTGTCAACTGTCAACCATCAGCGTTGTTTGTTTGTATCAGCATTTGTTTACTTAACCAACTGACGTCATGACCACAGAGCAATATGGCGTCCACTGTGTTCAGCGTTTTCGTCAAATTACGCCTGAAATTTGAAAATGCTCACATTCAACAACCAACGTTTGGAACCGTAACAACTAAACCTACTTCCAAATCATCATGAAGTTTTACATGGTCTTTGTTCTGATGTTTAAATGCATTTTTATGGCACACACTAAAGATTGAAGAAAAATTTTGTGAATTTTTTAGTGAATGACATAAAAGTGGTTTGAAAGAATTGGTGATTGAACTTCTTCTTCTAAAGAAAGAGGGTCGATTGGCATCAAAAAATTTTTTTATGGAAACTGCCAATTTTCCTGCTGACTGTTCATTTTTTTTTTAATCTGAGAATTCATATCAAAATATCTCAAAAAGTTAAGGACAGTGTCCTAAGACCGTTTTCTTGTAGCGACAACGGTTAAGGTACATGCGTGCTTACTGCCCCATCTCAAAAATCCAACCTGTATTTTAGTGGCACAAAAGGAAATGTTTCAAGCTGAGTACTGTAGGCGTCAACTTGCACCACACTATTGACGTGCCGAACAATACCGAAACTTACCTACTACTCAAGTGTCGCAGTTTGGGTTCTACTACCAAAGTCCTCATCAAACTTTCAGTCGTTTAGTGTTTATGCGTTATCTACCAAGTTTCAACGGCACGACAGGTTAATGTGCCAACTTGTGGCTTATGAAATATCTATTGGGTTTTGGGAGTGCGTCGTAAGGGTTAACATGGATGATGTATGTTTAAGACAAAGTGGCGTATTGGTGAATATTTTATTTATTTATAGTTCGAGTTTTCGCTTACCCCCATGGGGAAAAGGCATGAGTTTATACATATGTGCGTATATTATAGTTTGAACTGTAGCTGTGTACCCCCTTATTCAAAATTCATTTAATTACGTTACACAACCGTATTTGTGTCACAGAGTTGTTGGAGATCTTAAATAAATAAATAAATAAATAAATATGTGTACCAAGTTTCAACTAAATTGGTCCAGTAGATTCGGAGCAAATTGGCTGTGACAGACGGACAGACACACGAGTGATCCTATAAGGGTTATGTTTTTTCCTTTTGAGGTACGGAACCCTAAAAAGTTAGAAGGAGCTAATACTTTAATATTTTTAGATTAGATCAGAGAGAAGTGTCCCTATTTTTAGAACGTCCACATTCTAATCTCAGTCTCAATCTGTCAAAAATACCTCTAATTTACCGACATTTTTGACAAGTTTTTGACATTGGTTGTCTTTGAGATGTTATTGCAATTCGATTTGGAGCGCTTTTTATTTGCGGGAATTTATTAGTCTTCAGATTAATTCAAGCATAAAGGTTATCTATGACTCCAAAACGTCTCGTTAAGCTCTTGCCGTCGGTAAATACTCATGAAAATCTCCAGCCAGATAATTTATCTCCAGGTTGGAACAGGCAATTTGCCAAAGTTATAAGGTTAAATGAAATGTTAGCAAAATAATTCTTTGACAGCGTTTACTTGATTTTGTACCAAACATTGTAGAATTTATAGCTCAAAATGCATTATTGTAATCAATCAATAATCAGCCTATACTTAATTATCAAACTGCTGGGACATAAGCCTCCTCTTTTAGAAGGAGTGGGTTTGTAATGTTTTTTTTTTTTAACCACAGCAGTGAAGCTCTTGGCCGGAATCTCACCCAATGTAAGTGATGATCAGGCGGAAAGTAGAAGCGTGCTTCACACGGAATCCTCAACCACAGAAGAACTGGCTATCTTACCTCTAACTGCCGAAACACAACAATGCTGCTAACATTGTTGTTATGGCGACAGACTTAGATAAGATGGTGGTAGCTAGCCAGCTGGACTTAGCGCTAAGTAAGTGCTCATACACAACAGCGGCACGGGCAGAGGCAACTGCAGCCGTTGACATTCGTGAGGTTAAAATGAAATAAATTACACAAAGTAAAGTCAAATTAAGAAAAAACAAATGATAGTCTTTTCTAGTCCCCCAATATTTATCAACTAATTGTATGGTTTTTGTAGTGTTCCTTTTTACTACATCTATGTGCCTATCTTAGGCCCGTATTAATAAACGTTCCGCACGACATACTCAAGCTCGTTAACATTTGATATGCCATTAGGTATTACGATATCAGCATCTCAAGATCATTTCTAATAAACACATGAAAACAGTATCTTTGTAACCAAGAACAGCTCCTCAAGCCGCTGTACTTGATGGCTTCATCTCATGAACGTCACATTGACCGCAGTTTAGAATAACATTCATCACATTTCGATTATGCTATGTCGTAAGATTTATTGAAATATATTTGTATTATGTTAAAACTAAAGTTCTAAAGTTGTTTTCTACCCAAGAACGCCTTCAATTGAAAATGTTGTGTATTAATTTCCCAACAATACGACAGAAATGCTACTCAACTAGTTGGCAGTCCAGGCCAACGTCCATGACTTCCCTAGTTTTTAAACAGTTCTCTTTTTGTACTTTATAGTCTGATCTCCTCGAGGTATTTTGATGTTTTATTACTGCACAGTCCCAGGCCACAAAATAAATTTAACATTATCGACTATATAAATTGGAACTTTTGCAGCAAATTCCAAGAAGACTTAGCATCGAATGTGAACTTCAACCTTACAGTTAAAGTTATCAGAGCGTTCAGAAACTGGGCGGGTATATGTTTCTCAAGGCCCAATTACCTATTGGAAAGCGCTCTTATTTCCAGGAAGAATCCTAAGATCTTCCAATAGCGGGCAAAAGTTGGTATTAGAGATTTTAGATCGTGACTTGCAGTGCAATTACTGAGAAGATTCCAGGGCATCTTTGAAATTGCTATGTTGGATAAAGATGATAGATTTTGTTATGTAGTCAAATCGTGTACTTTTTCTTAACTTTATTAACCGTCTGTGATGTCTTGTTTTTATTCTTAAAAGGCCTTTAGCTATATCTTTTATTGACATTTAAATTCAAATGGTTCACTTCAGTTCATCTCGTTAGTTTTTCCTAAATCAACATAAAACTTTTGACATTGTTACATAGATAATAAGACTTTTTCATCTACATAATATTCCGTATTTATTTAGGTTTGTTTGTACGAAACTAAATGTAAACTTTCACGACAATTTTGGTTTAGATTCTCTGTTTAAGGCCACAGAGCACTGAATCGTCTAGAGCAGGGACCGAAACCGATATGATCAATACTTTACTATAATATTTTTTTCGGTTACCTTAAATTGAATAGTACCAATATTAATACCGGTTACCGAAATAAAATTACCTCTATCTTACACGTGCCGTTGACATTAGTCAAAGGGCGCGTATCGCCTGTGTGTGTGTAACTGGTATTAAAACGGTAACCTAAAAGAGGTAAGCTAAGCTTCTTCTTTTTGAGGTATTCCAATAGCAGTAAAGTCGTAGAAGTAACCAAAATTCTTAGACATCTGTACCGTAGTTTATAAAGGTTTTGAAAACAGCTAAGCATAATATAGCTTTTATTGCCGCGACAATAAAGCGACAGACGTCCCCGAGTCCGTCGCCCCTGGATCGCTTTAGGTGGGCTGGAAGAGGGCGTTATCCTCACTCCGTCGACGCCCGGTGCTCCTGCTGCGGGCCGGGTGAGTGGAGGAGATCACCCTCTCCTTTCCGCAGCCTCGACTGTCTCGCAGAAGGAAACCACCGCGAGCTAGGAGTCCTCGCTGCCAACCATCGACTCGACTACGGCCGGCAGCGAGAGGAGCCGAGCACCCCTAGGTTGACATGATGGAAGATGCCATAAAAAAATAGTGTGTACACAACTTCTGCCACGGGCCGTCTCAACATCAAAGCCGTAAGTTTCTATACGTGATTTGTGTTGTAGTGGGAGTAAACGGTGACGCGCTTGGTTTGTATGGAAAGTGTTGACAGTGCCACCTCTAGTAGTGGACGAGGCGTCCCGTGCTCTGTGGTAAAGGCCTTTTTAATCAAACAAAACTGGCTGACTCTCGACTCATTAGCATCCTACCCGGAATTTAAAGTACTCATGAACAACTTTTACTAAGGGTCCAACTCTGAATTAATAATCATTTTAATTAAGTAACTAGTGAATAGGTACCTACTTTCGCCTATTGAAAAATGTCAATAAGTTCAAAGTTAGCCTGTAAACTACATAAATTATTTAATTTATCAACGGTAGCCTGTAACTTTTTTTTGTTAGAAGAAGGAGACTCGTGGCTAAGTTATAACAGCCGCACGGGTAACTCCATAAGGTTAGGCTACGCTTGCCGTTGTTGGTCCGTGGATTGGTGACCATCTTTACATACTGAGACTCCTCCGTGGCTCGGAAAGTACGTTAAGCCGTTGGTCCCGGCTGTCATTCGTAGATCTTTGACAGTCGTTACGAGTCGTCAGAAGCCCGAAAGTCTGACAATCAGTCTTACCAAAGGATATCGTATCACACAGTTATTGGGTTGTGGAGGTCAGATAGGCAGTCGTTCCATGTAAAATACTTGTATTTAGCTGCATCTGGTTAGACTGGAAGCCGACCCCAACATAGTTGGGAAAAGGCTAGGCAGATTAATTGATGTAAGTAGGTAAGTATCATAAAATGCTTTTTTTTTTGTTTTAGTGGTTACGGCTCCGACTTACTAGTTGTAGGTCGTTGTTCGTACCCAGGCAGGCGCTTTACTTTGTGTAAATAATTGCATCACTACTGCTCTCAAAACGGTGAAGGATAACATCGTGAGGAAACTGGCATGTCCTAGAACCAAAAATTCGCACACTGGCGTGATATCGCCGGCGCGACAAGGGTCACGCTGCCTGTCGCGCCCGCGATATCGCGCCAGTATGTAAGAGCCATAACAGCACGCCTGTGTTTCCCCAAAGCGTTTGGCAGAGGTGTACTTATTGTAAATCCACATTTAGCCAAGTATGTTTAAGTTCTTTGGAATAGGGGGCGCGCCTATTGTCGTAAACCGGACAGAAATGCTACTGGGAAAATAATAATGGGAAAATCCAATAACACTTTGCCCGATCAGGGAATCGAACCCAGGACTTCACGCTGAGCATTCGTGCTTACGACCACTAAAGCAATAAGGCAGCAATAAAAATTATCATATTATTAAATTCCTTTTTACCAACCAATTACTTAGGCTCATACAATCTTAAACGCTAGACTATCTCCAAATCAATAAACCGATGATAACAACCCAGTAGGGTGCAATTAATTCATCTATAACACTAAAGGCTAACCAACGCTTAGTGGGGAACGCCCAAATGCTCACTGAATACGTGGTCTAATAAGATATATGCAGAAGGTCAGCTTTATATGACGAGCAAAATACACGCACACATACATAGGTCAGGTACAAGTTAACCAGAAAGTGTGTGCGCTTCGGTAATCTTCGTGTTGCGCCACGGGGTAACCCCCACAGACGATATTCTTTGAAAAGCTGTAGACACGTTTCACGTACAGCGTGTGCTGTACTGATTCGGCAGAAAACCAATTTGTCGTCATAGCTCACAGAATAAGCAAGCTGAAGTGGCAAAGGGCCGGCCATATTAGCCGTAGAACCCGTAGAACGGTAGGACGCCCTCAGGCTAGGTAGACCGATGATCATTGCAGGGTGGCTGGTAGCTACTGGATGAGAGTTGATGAAAGCTGCCGAGAATCGAGCTGAATGGCGTGCAATTAATGATGGTGATGATTCGTTTTAGCACGCGTAGCGTGACAACTATAGAAACGGGTTTTGTCGACGGAAGAGTAGACAAAATGACTATTGTTATTGCGAATTTGTCATTTTGTCTACGCTTCCGTACGCCTGTGTGCATACGTCTGTTTACGCTAGTTGCTTGGAGACGGCCTTCTGTACGTATTTATTTTATGACGGGGGTGAGACATACCATTAATTTGTGTTTCGGTCAGCTCCGCCTAAGTTTCATCAAAGGTCAGTTTCCGAACGACGATTAGTGATTGATTCTGTCTACGTATCTTGATAACCTTGGGTAGATTCCATTGAATCTTCCCGAGTTTAGGATAGACTAATTTTAGTAATAGTTTGGAGTGTTAATAAACTGTTTGGCAACATTGACATAATAACGAGTTTACAAACATTTTCTAACACTATTAATCGGTACATTTACCAAACATTTCTAATGTTTACTAATGTAAGTAAACATTTTTTAACAGCAGTGAGCACCATTACAACCAGTTGTGTTGGTTGAACATAAAACCATAGATAACAACAGCGACTCGAGCGTAAGCGTCAACACGTATCTAAACACAAAAGTTTTACTTTAATGCACAGCAGTAAACTTTATGAGCTACAGAACAATTTGGGAGATCGCCAAATACTTTCTAAACCGCAGTAAGTTTACTATATATTAAATGTAACATGGGTACTTCATTATCCCTTACCTACAGTTCATTATTTAACAAATAAAATAAGTCAAGTGTTTGGAGTTAAAATGTCGGCAATGTATGTATGGCTTGTGATGTTTTGATGAATTTTCCGTTAAAATTTCCACTTTCTCTCAGAAAGAAACTCATATACATATTTATCCTTTCCACCCTAGCCTACGGAGCGTAATCCTGTGCATTATCGAAGCGCCAATTGGCTGCCAAAGAACAATGGAATGAAGTATTCTCGGAGTCAAACTTACTGACCGGCAATAGTATACTTCGTTCCAAAACTCAAATCGCAGACGAAGGCAATACAACCGTCAAATTAAAATGAATCTGGGCAAGTCACATCTGCCGCATGTCGCATCAGAATTGGGCGAAAGTAAACACAGATAGTGCGTTCTGAATAACAGGATCCGGCAACGCGGCAGGCTCAGGAAGAGATTACGAGACGAGTTAGACTCCTACTTAAGGGCCTATAAGTCGTCAAATTGCTTAGCAAGATCCGCTGTTATATCGAAACTACTGCTGCATAAATTTTGAAATAAATATAAGTTAAAGTTGAGGATTAATGTTAAGGACTATGTTAGCTGAAAACACGATTTCATAAAATTTTGTCGATAGAAAAAAAGTCCAAAGTTACCTCCAAACCGAACAATAACCCCCGCTGCTATTAAAAAAATACTTCAAATAGATCATGAAACTTTGCATACTAAGTGAACTAACTATAAAGCAGCGAGTATGTTTTTATTTTTTTTAATTACCATTATTTTCGCTGTAAAAAGCAATTACTTAAACTATAGCCGCTTTGGAGTCGCCTCCGTCTCACTCGCATTCAGTCCGCGAGTAATATGGTGCGAGCGAGATAAAAACCTGAGGTTGTGTCGGCTCTTAAAGGATTTGGCTCTAATTGCAAAAGAAAGAGAAAAATGAACTCAAAAAAATTAAAAAAAAAAAAAAAAATTAGAGGAAAGAGATGTCATACTACATTGTTATTTAGTAAGTATATACTCACACGACTAAGATGCTGAAAACTTTCCCATGAACAACGTAAAGTATGAAGAAAAGCGAATTTTACGATCGTCCTAAATGCGACGTGTCAGAAAGGGTTTTAGGCAAATTTTTGCAACATAAATATATAGACTTTACACATAGTTCTGAAAGATAAAGAAACGTGCTAAATCGCATCTCTTTCAATATGTACCTAGTAGATAGTACGTATATTACGTACCTGCTGTTCTTGAGACTTTGTGTACGTCGAAACATCTATACTATAATATCTTAGTTAACCCGGAATGATTTTTTAAAGGGCTCGTGGCTAAATAATAACCGCCACACGGGTTAAGCTACGCTTGCTGAGGTATTTACATATCGTGACTCCTGCCTGCGAGTAGTCAGAAGCCCGAAAGTCTGACAACTAGTCTTTCCAAGAGGTATCGTATTACCCAGTAACTGGGTTGTGGAGGTCAGATAGGCAGTCGCTCCATATAAAATACTGGTATTCAGCTGCATCCGTTTAGACTGGAAGGCGACCGCAACATAGTTGGGAAAAGGCTATGCAAATTGTTTTTTTTTTTATTCTTTTACTATCAAAAAAAACTTATAGATTTAGAAACCTGTACCATATCAAGATCTTCATTATTATTTAAGGTCCCGGTAAATTATAAAAAAGGACATCATAAACCCGGTAAATTAATCTAAAAGGACATAATGAATATGTGATACGTTTTACCTGATAATATTCTCATGGCTGGCTCATAAAGCTAATACTTTCTGATTGAGTGCACTTCTGCACCTGGCTGGTTAGACTAGCAATAATATGGATGTGCTACCGTTTATCACTGTTCAAGAGTTCACGTTCAGGAGGGAACGGTGTTTGAATATTTACCGGTGAATTTATTGATCGTGATATTAAAGGATTATTTTCTTTATTTTTCGATTCTTGTTGCATAAAAATCTAAAAGTGTGTTCTTTTCTTTTTCTGTGTGTTCGGTTATTTTCACGACTCATTCTGCCTAGCCTTTTCCCAATCATGTTGGGGTCGGCTTCCAGTCTAACCGGATGCAGTTGGATACCAGTATTTTACATGGAGCGACTGCCTATCTGACCTCCACAACCCAATATCTGGGTAATACGATACCCCTTGCTAAGACTGGTTGTCAAACTTTCGGGCTTCTGACGACCCGTAACGACTGTCAAAGCTCCACGAATGACAGCCGGGACCAACGGCTTAACGTGCTTTCCGAAGCACGGAGGAGCCTCGGTATGTAAAGATGGTCACCCATCCACGGACCAACCCTGGCAAGCGCAGCTTAACCTGATTGATAGACCCGTGCGGCTGTTATTACTTAGCCTCGAGCTCTTCGGTTTTTTTCACGACTGAAGTAAATAATGTAATTTGGTGGGGGGACACCACAGGGTAAATTCCCGTATTTTAGAGATCGTTCGCATTAATTTCTGATTCTCAATCTGTCAAAAAACCCTCTTATTTAAAATACCCTGAGATGAGATTGCTACTTGAATTTAAACGTTTTTAGGGTTCTGCATCCTAAGGGTGCTAAAGGGAACCCAATTATTAAGCCTCTGCTTTCCGTCTATCTGTCGATTGTGTATTTCTATTGCCGCTACCTATAACAAAAAAATAATGTAAATAAAATAAAGTAAAAACTTAAAGTATCGATTTCAGTTAGTCCAGAAAAGCAAGCAAGAAATTTGGCACACAGATATTTTATAACCTGGATTAACACAAAGTATAATTTTTATCCCGATACTACATTCCCGTGGGATAATTTCCGACTTCCACGCGGGCGAAGCCGCGGGCGATCGCCAGTAAAAACTATGTCTTGTGTTCGACCCCAGGGGGGTCAGGTTGCTTCGACCCCGATATTGCGTAACACACTTTCAATCACAATCCAAAGGATTTTAAGATAAATTGCTAATGCATTTTGCTTCATGCTGTCTGCTCAACAACGTAAATAACTGGCAAAATTAAAGACATTACCACTGTGCAGACCGTTCACTTCTCCCTTGCCGTCATGAACGCACCATCGCTTGTCAGCCAAGCTTAGTTTCAATACTAATAGATTTCAAAATGGCGACTGACAGAACAGTACAGGGTCAAGGTAATATCAACGCACTTATAATGACATTGTTGCGCAATAACCTCGCCGGATTCATATAGTAAAAAGGAGTAATTAAATTGCTGATGCACAACTTTTTATTCAACTGCGGCGGAGCCGAAAAGGAGGGTAGTACTGGAAGTCGAATTCAGAATGACACAAAGCAGTTTCTTGATCACAAACGTGTTGATGTTACTCAAACCAACATTTAGTCTAAGATACACATTAGATGCTTCGTAAAGGAAACCAATAATTGTGTTCAAATAACCATCTAAGTCGATCAACATCGTCGGTTCATGTTTGTATTTAATTTAAATTCATCTCACACTAAACCGCTTTCGTGTGAAAAGTCATTATCGAATGTTTCGATATAATTATCGTTTAAATATTGGGTGTGAGGTCTGTCGCAAATAATGTTTTAAATTATCTTTCTTTTGTCAATTTTCTTGGGTAAGAAAAACATAAGGTGCAGAAAACACGAGAAGGTGTTATTTTAGGCTGTTTAGTACGTGGATTCAGTACCTTAAGTCAAGAGGAGAAGAATGAAAGATTCGATGGCTAAAATAACGACAATTTCTAGTAATACTTTAAGTAATGATTGTTTGGAGACACTCTTTTGCAGTGACTGAGAAAATATGAAAGAAAAACTACTAAACTTCAAGGCACATATCGCAGTATTATCACCACACATGGCAATTAGATCGACGTTAACAAATTGATAAACTAACAAAAAAATATCACTACAGTTTATCTATCAGGTATTATCTCTTACAATTTATAACAGCCACGCAAAGAGCGAACCATAGCAATATAATAGCTTACACCAACAACGCGAGAGAAAACTTATTACAGTTTAAAGATTAACCGACGCTGACCAAAGATTTAAATCGACAGATTTGCCCTCACCATAATTACAGTCCGACCGTCGAGAGCATGCGTTCCTTACACCTGTCAGTTCGAAAATTTCTAGTGGTAATAAGGATCATATTGGTTAGTATGAAACTGACAGGTGTGTCAAGAACGCATTCTCTCGACGGTCGGACCAGGCAAAGTGTTCAGTGCAAAGTTTCCATACTGAGAAGAGTAAGATCACACATTATTAAACACATTTTCCATTACATTCAAATCAAGTCACTGCGTGATCTGTGTTAGAGGTGTCAAAACAAAAAAGAAACGCGACTATCTTTTTAGGCGGTAGGGCCAATCTAACGATTTAAATCTTTGACGCTGACACGTCCAGAATGAAATCCGCTTAGCCAATCCGCCGTCCGAACAAAATACCGCAAAGAAAAAAATGTAGCAACGCAAGCGACAGTTTAATAATTTATTGCAGAAGAAAATAACTAGTTTCTAAACGAGAAAGGATTAGATTTGTCATTCAGTAAGCGAATCGGATTTTCTTCAGTATGAAACTCGACTATTTCTTTGAAAATAAAGGTTGTTGGAAACTATTCTGTACCATACGTTTTGTTTCTGCTTGTACTATTTTTTATTATACATGAAGTTGCTGTTTATGAATGTGAATTTTCAATTTTTTGTCGTTATACATCTATTGGCATAAATACACATACATATTTATATACAGTAGCAGCCTGGAGTCTGGATTTGTGCCCGGTTGATGGCAATAGGCTCGCCCCCTATTACATGGGACTTAAACATAACTGGCGAAATGTGGGTCGCCTCTGCCTAACCCTTCAGGGAATACAGACGTGAGGTTATGTTATATTTACATACATACATACATACATACAAATAAATAAAATTGAATTGTCTGTTTGTAATGTCAAAATTACTGTTTTTTACTAAATGCATAAGAAAGTATATTATGTACTTTTAGCAAAAAAATTGTATGTCTGTCTGTTTGTTCCGGCTAATCTCCAAAACGGCTGGACTGATTTTGACGGAACTTTCATTGGCGATTTTAAAAGGAGTAAATTAAGATACTTTTTTTTGGAAAAAGACAAGGGCAGTAGCTACTAGGTAATATTTTCGTAGATCGCTTTCTGTTTTTTCTGCCATGGGAAGAAAGTGATGAAGATGTGCATGTGTACATTTTAAATTGTTGCGCCAGTTCTTCTTCCCAGCTAAAACACTATTAGAAGTGGTGAAGGGGACGTTCTAGGGCGTTCAAGAAGTGCTGCTTTAGCATAGATATGTTCCCGTTTCTATCTAGCACTTGTGTTTTGACAGTTGTACGTCAGTGATGGAGATAAGCTAAGCCAAAGTTCGAGGTAAGTTATAAACCTCTGAATCTTAACGGATCTACATGACGTATGCTACAGCATAGTTAGTTAAGTCCTTTAGACTATTCCCAAGACTCGGAAACTTTGTTGAAATTACAGAATAAAATGTTCTATTAAGACGCTCCGTTATATGTATGCTGAGCCGAGACTTGTTCAAGGCTTGAAACATTTTTTGTTATAGATCCTTTTATTGGGATTTCCAAGAGCCATATTATGATTTGCTGTTCATTCATATTGGGTGATTTAGGGGACTACAATATTCAAATACTGGGCGGTTTCGTGTCAATTAATAAAGGCTGTGTGGACAAAATATCGATGACCCAGTTTTCATAATTGCTGAACTAATTACTCAACTAGCAATCGCTTACTTTGCCAAGAGTTCATAGAATTTAGCCTCACTTTTGCGTGAGATGTTGTACCGCTTCTTTAAAATACTTTCTATTCAATGAAACATAGACTTTATTAATACTTATAGGAAATAAGAGAATCAATGAAAAATAAATTGCGCGTGCAGCACAGTACACTTGATAGAAGCGAAATAACTTTAAAAAAAAAGATTAAGAGGAGGAGAAAAATAAAGATTAAGATTAAGAGGAGGCTTTTTTAGTAAACTGAAGCATAAATCAATTTTTATTTATTTATTTATTTATGAGATTTTGTTTGAAAAAAATAAAATAAAAAAAAACACACACACAGACACAGAGACACAGAGAGAGAGAGTTGTATCTTTATTCTCTCTCATGTAACGAAATGCCTATGTGACGCGTACTTCAACACTATCAATTTATTCTCGTCCAATTATCGAATCGCCACATAAGAAGTTTCACTTCAAAATCCTTAAAAAAAAAATACACCAGTCCTATATAGAGAGCCCTAGATAGATCTCAATCATCAAGTCTACTTTGACAGGCGCAAAAACCAAATGAACCATATAAAACGCGATGGTCCTTTTTTAACCAGAAAAACCATACGGCAGCGGCACAAACCGGCCATAACACAAAACCAATCGGCACGGATTCAAATGAAAATTCCGGTGCTCAGACTATCCGACGTACGGAAAAAAAACAAATATTTTTTTGTTCAGCGTCGCCCCGTTTATTGAAAGTTTCAATGTATTTTTCGTGTAAACTGCAGTTCGATGCATTCTACGTAGGTAATCCGTTTTAAATAATGACTGATACGATTGAAATATGTGACGGCGCCGCGCAGAATCTGGTGAAGTTGTTTTTTTGTTGCCCAGAATTGAATTCGCGCTGTATCTTTTATAGGGTAGTTGTTAATGTTTTTTTATATGTTATTTATTGCGTTTGGAGTATAGGATATTGGGGTCATCGCTGCAAAAGTATTTTAATACATACTGTACGGTTGGGACACAGGCCTCCTCTCGCTGAGAGGGTGTGGGTCGTAATCCACCACTCCGGCCTAGTGCGGGTCGGTAGATGGCATATATATTCCCGACCCCCTAGATACAGGCAAATTCCTAATTTGGGGGTCTCCGTCCAATCTGTTCTTGTACAACCTGATTATTTTGAAAATTCAACATATCATAGAATTTTTGGTTCTAGGTCATACCGGTTTCCTCACGATGTTTTCTTTCACCGTTTTGAGAGCAGTGGTGATGAAAATATTTACACAAAAAACACGTAAAGTGTCTAGTGCCTGTTCGAACCTACGACCTATAACTCGTAAGTCGCGGCCGTTACCACTGGGCCATTACCGCTCCACAACAAACAGAACGTACGTAAAACAAACCTTATATTTAACGCAAACCTATTGATACAGAATGTGTCCAATTAATAGCTAATGTAGATGGATGACGAGATACATCATGTTCAATAATATAATCAACGAGGTAATGTGTTTGGCGTAGTCTGCCGTTGATTGATGGTGGGAGCACCCTTTAACCGAACGTGCCAGATTAATACGCAATCATCGACGGGTTAAGTGAAAGACGTGTCACGTAGGTTTAACAGGGTTATGACATTTTTTTTATTATTTTTTTATTGGTAGGAAGAAAATTATTAAGGGGGAAATATTCTTTTAATGGCGATGAACTGTTACTTGTGCTGTATTTAATTTTGAAGCAGTATTAAATCGCCGTAGGTTCATAAACGTCCTTGTAACAATTTAATTCACATTATGGTAATCATTTACCCTCTGACATCTATACTTATAATAAATCTGTAGAAGTGAAAATTCTGTACATTGTAAATATCAAAAAAATAAATGGCAGGGGGTGTTACTAGACCGACACCGAACCCAAAAGTGTGATTAAATTTTTTTTTGTCTGTCTGTCTGTCTGTCTGTCTGTCTGTTTGTTCAAGTATCACGCAAAAACTACCGGTTCGATTACGATGAAACTTGGTATAATTATTCTTTAATATCCTGGGCACCACACTGGGTACTTTTTATCCCGGAAAAGTACCCTATCCTACGGTTGGGGGGTGTCAAAGTTTGTATGGAAGAATTTTAACGCGCTGTCCGATTAACTCGAAACTCAATATTTATACTTAAACCCAAAAATTAAGAATAACGTGTATCAGGATTTTTCGAAATTCAACCCCTAAGGGGGTAAAATAAGGGATGAAAGTTTGTATGAAAAATCTTATTCCTTGAGGTAATAAACACGAAACTTCGCACGAATAGTTATCTAAATAAATTATAAAGTTTGTAGTTTTTTGTTTTTCTAAATTACCCCCTTTTTTTTTTTTTTTTTTTTTTTTTCTTTTTTTTTTTTTGGGTGGGTAATCATCCAATGACGTCTCCCGCTCTGGGCGGAGCGGGAGGGCGTGTCAGACTTTTACTGACTAAAACCCACCCGTGTTCCTTCCCTTGCCATGCCAGGGGCCACGGTTTCCCCTTAGGACTACCCGCAACCCCGACGGGCAACGGTCCTAGCGGACCCCGTCAGTTTTGCTGACATCTCTTTGAGGCGCGCGTGGAACACGACGCGCCGTCGACCCGGGCCTGGTCCTTATCGGGGGCGAGCTACCCATTGCTCACCGCCCGCAAGCCCGCGCCTACGGTGGCCGGGAATCCTCCAAGGAGTCCCGACGCCCAGGGCGTCTTCTACGGCGGCTAGGCGCGTGAGGGCGCGAACTTTGCCTCTCCATCACGCGCTCCGCCTCCTCCTTCGTCTAAATTACCCCCTAAAGGGGGATTGGGGGGTGTCAGTGTTTGTATGGAAGAATTTTAACGCGCTGTCCGATTAACTCGAAACTCAATATTTATACTTAAAACCATGTATGGGGTAATTTCCGACACTCACGCGGGCGAAGCCGCGGGCAGCAGCTAGTTATTAATATTTAAAAATAAATGTATCTAATAAATTGCAAATATTGCTACTCAATTCTAATATAATTTGAATGATAACTAATTAAAAATTAAACTAATTAAAATTAGTCTAATTTTAAAATTTAAATTATTATGACTAAGTGTTATGGATCTATAGAATCATTTATGTTAAGACCAAAATTGTACCAGCACTTATCGCAAATAAATTGATTTGATTTTAAATAAATGACATGAAATGAAACGAAATATCAAATCAGTCACCATTTTAAGCATTTTTTAAATTAAGTAACTTGAAAATGCTTAAATGGTAATTGGTACACCTGTGGTAGGTAATGGTATTAAGTAATAAATACTGTAAAATCTGCATTATCGTCCAAAGTTAGAAATAACTGTAGTATTCTTTCTTTTGTCTAAACTAAGAAACAATTATTAACTGAACGTCCAAAAATAGACGTTAAATATAATTAAATCCTTTTAAGTCCTTGTACCTAGGATCATTACGTTTTTTTAGCAAATTTCTAGCCTGTTTTATTCATCGCCTATTTTTCACAGAGCAGCTTCAAACTCTGCCATTTTTTTGTCACTATCTAACTTGTCAAAGGCCTCGTTAAGGCCGGTCAGATGTAGTGAGGCCTTAACTAATCTCAGTCAAAACAAAACCAGTCTTTGACCGGCTGGGGCTTTGTCCCAGCCGAGGATTAAGCTGTATATGCATAGATAGATAGAATGGATGGTAATTTTCTTCAGTTGCAGTTTTATTTACTTACAGTAACTACAAAGTTATCATCTTCTATTATAAAATTGTAACAGCGAATCAATTTTCAAGCCTCCCCCTTAAGACCTAGGCCAAATATTTTTTGACATTCGGATAGCTCATGACCTAAAAAGAGGTGCCTAAAAAGAGGTGCCTAAATAAAGAATATGAAATAAAAAAAATATGTCGGAAATACGTCAGTGATTTGACTAATCGGGGCGCCAGCGCCGCCTAGCGGTGTTCGACAGAGTCTATAACATAACGCTGGACCGTGGATAAGCAGAGTTTATTGGTCGCGGTCAAGCAGTGAACATGTTTAGAAACTGTCGCGCGTTCCGTATAGTTGTGTTGTGTACCTACAGCTAGTGTGATTAATTTGATCGTAAATAATAATAATAATTTAATTAGAACTGTAAACGGTTGTTCTATTGCGCAATAACCAACACTACCCATAGTACGCCCACAGTAGTTAAAATATGGCTGATAATAACGAAGACCAACCCTTCTCCGTCAAATATTAAAAAAATAACGCGAAATTTCGCGGGTATTCTGCTATCTAATTGCGTTTTCGTAAACGATTCCGACTAATCTGTTTCATTTTGACAGTTCGACAACATTCTACTATTATTTATTTATTTACGTTTTTTTCGAACTTATGAAGCAATGGATGTGCAATCCGTTTCTGAAATCCGATCCAGATTGTGATAGATCGTGTATTACGCAATTAGGGTGCTGGTAGGATAGACAGTAACAAGATATTAAACAATACGCAAATGGCAAAGAAATATAATATAACTATTAGTGACTCACCGTTTTTTCGATTTGACTGTCCCAGCCACCTTTTTAAGGTCGTCGGTCTATCTAGCTGGGGGCGTCCCACACTACGCTTGCCAATACGCGGTCTCCACTCCAGAACTCGTCTGCTCCACTAGCCATCAGTCTTTCGACAAACATGCAAACGCTTCAGTTTGCTTACTCTGCAAGCTCATGGATAATTTCATTTCTTAACTTTCAAAGAGTCCCATATTTACCTGCTTGTTACAATTTTATTATTAATCTATCGAAATGAAATGAAATAATATGAAAATATGTGTGTATGAGTGTGTATTCTGTAAATAGGATATTGGAATCACTTTTACACGTCATATTAAAAAAGTATTAACACTAGGCTAGATGATTAATGAGGTCCACGTTTACTATCTGACTACTCTGAGAAGAAACGCCGAAACAAACTCAGAGGTCGCAGTCTCTTTTGAACTCCAGACATAATCTTGATCAGGCCATGTGAAGATCATGTAAATTAGTGTCTTAAATGGTCTTTTGAGTAAAGAACCACACAGATTTGAGTAGACCTGTCCAGTCAGTGCAAGCATTTGTCAGTAATCGTGGAGCTCAACTCAGAACTTAAGGAGCTCAGCAACTATTACAGTAACGTTTCAAAAGGTGCAGTTAGAAACTTAAATAAGCTTATATCTCCTCTCAGAAAACAGCACGTAGCAACATGAAATAGCGATCCACATCCATAATCTTCCCTAAGGTACGCAATATTCTACGTCAGCCATTTCAATACCCATATATTGGTGTGCAGTAATCCATTTTCAAGCATTGAAATGTTTCAGAGCTACCACCGAATGCACTTCATGTGTAAACCATAGACTAGAATCCAATCAGGTAGACACATGAAACTGCTGTACATTTGAGCCAGTGGATGTATGGTGAACGTTGTGTTTTGTCGTTGTGTGAATAAAGTTAATGATATAAAAAAAAAATTGCAAATTGCAAAAAACGTAAGAGATTTTTGTTTTCGGGCGACCCTGGCCGGTTCACCTTAAAGTTATGGGTTCGATCCCAAAGTTAGGCAAAATAATGAATGAGTTTTTTAACCGACGAAACAAAAAGGAGGAGGTTCTCAAGTCGACACGTATATTATTATTATTTTTTTTTTTATGTATGACCACGCATAACTTTTTACAGAATAGTCCGAATTGAACGATTCTTTTTTTATTGGGGAGGGTATACCTCGAAGTTGGTCCCATATAAATTGTATTAACTTTGCTTGGGTACTTTTTGAGTTAGCTTCAATAATACGTATTTTTCCCACTTAGTCTATGTGGATGATGTTCTAATATTTTTTCCAGCCACTGTTATTTACAAAGCAGATCGTGATATTCGAATTTGTGTGGGGTAGGTACCACAACTAAAAACTGAAAAATAAAAAACGTTTTACAAAAAAGACAACCGACTTCCAAAAAAAACTTTAAGTGAATAACTTTAATTTTGGAAGACACGAAAATTCGAAACCAAAGACAGGGTATACCTCGAAGTTGATCCCATGTCAAAATTGAAAACTACAATCCACAACTAAGGGTAAAAAAATTGGGGTTCATTGATTTTGCACCTACTGAATTTTCAATTTCAAAATACTGCTCCTCAGGAGTTTGGGTTTATGTCATTCATTTTGATGAATGAGAACTTTAGACCTGGCTGGGGTATGACTGTCATCGAGGGTCTGACGATGGAGACGGAAGGCTGTTGAGGGAGTTCCTAGTTGAGGAAAATAATAACAATATTAAAGCGATAATTATAAATACTGGTATTCAGCTGCATCCGGTTAGACTGGAATTACAGGAAGGCTAGGCAGATTGATTGATTAAAGCGATTGAAATGTAAGTTTCACGAGAAATAAAAATCGGTAGATATATACCGGATTAAATCATGTAAAAATTATTATAAATAATTTATTATTCAGGGTTGCTACAAACATCAGTGTTCGAGCCTATTGCTGATTTGTAAGTAGACCTCTCCATCTCTGCATTTCGGCCAAAGCTCGTTCATCATGAGGTTTGTTTAATACCTTCTTATCGGGTTCTAAGGCAGATATATCCTCGAGTGTTTTTAGTCTAGTCAGTGCCAAATATGCCTGCCCTTTGGCGAAGACTTTTTTACCGAGGTCGATTACGGCTTTATCAAGGGTCGTTCCTTGTAATTTGTGTACCGTAACGGCCCAGCACAAAATTAACGGCAACATCCTACGCTCAATATCACCATAAACCTTCGTGCCCTGAAAAGTTGCAACTACTGGAGGTATAGCAACACAACCATCGCTATCTTTCAGTCTGCTTCCTATGCTTTCATCGTAAAATTTTACTAAAATACAATCCGCTAATTCTCCTTCCTCTAGTTGATCCCTGCGCAGTGATGGCCATTTAGTTTTTTTCACAATACCCATTGCACCATTGACGAGGCCCTCAGATGCTGATATGTTACGTCTCAGCATAACACGGGGTTCGGTAGCTAATTTTACCTCAGATAAAAGGCCACCACAACTGTTCACATCTTTTGGAACTACATTATCTGGAGGTTTCTTTCCATAGGTAGCAACTTCACGAGACTCATCTATCGAACGAATTGTATAAATGCAATGGTGTTTTGAATTCATAGTTGTCATCTTACTATTGTACTCGTCAATCTGCTTGACGGTAGGGAATATTCAAACAACAACACCATCCTTTAACTCTTCACCTAAAGCTACCCTTCGCCTTTGACAGAGCAGTTCCATTGAACGGTTGTCAATTCGCCTACGCGTAGATTGTTTAACAGGTCAACGAATTCGACGTCATTTCGTTGTCTCATGATAATGGTTAATTACCAGAATGAAAATGAGTGCCATAAATTAACTTCTGCAGCATCCCAAAGTGGTTGTGCAAAGCACCAATTTTACAGGGGGCAGTTGCATGATGTCATCAAAGAGAATAATATTTATACCTCAAAATAACTTATCGTTGTTTTTAAACTCCTGTAGCCGCAAATGAATTACTCAAACTCTCCGCTCTGGATAACGACAGTAGGTATTAAAAAAAAAAAAAATGCTGTTTAATTTGATTAAAACTTAAAAATTATATTAATTCATTTATTAAAATAATACTTTGAGTCGGCGCCAAATGATTAATTACAAATAATTATAGCGCATAATGGCAGCTTGATGAATCTTCGTTGAATGTGTGATGGCGCCGACTCAAAGTTTGTTACGTAAATTAGTTTAGGAACTTACTTACACTAAAAGGTATATTTTTTATTTTTTGCTTTTCAGTTATTTTTTTCGTCGGTTTAATTTTTTGTAAAAAAGTTTTTTTTATTAGTAAGATACTGTCTAGTCAGAGTCTGACTGCAATGGGCTTGCTTCAAGACATGGCGCTTTCTTTCGGGTTAACACTTTCGGGCAATCGTTCTTTCGACCAACAGTTCATCGGTCAGTCTTTGCTGCGCGCAGTCGGGTAATAATTCATATTCGACCTATTCCTACTCTACTACTAGAGCGGGAGAAGTTATTTGATAATTTCCCACCCAAAAAAAAAACGGTCCTAAAAATACTAAATAGTCAAGTAACTACAACTGGCTTGGATGAACCGCTCGCCGACCGCTGCTGCGGCACAGCTCGCTTCGCTCACTCGACTCGCACGAGGTTAGGATATAATATTTTCAATGACTTAAAGATTAACAATTTGGGTAGGTATATTATTTGAAAACTAGATTATGTAAGATATATTATGTTTAAAAAAATTAACGGATAACATTAAGGTAGATAAACTGGAGACTGCATGCGGCTGACATGACCCGCCCAATCCCATTCTAGCTTGGCAGCCTTTTTGCCTACGTTCAGGATCCCCGATTTGGAGCGTATTGGCATATATCTGCGTCTTAATCAAACTGCGGGAGAACACTAACACATACATCGCTACCTATCGCTTGGGGATACATCTCTACGCTTGGAGATCACTAAATCTTGAAAAGATTTATAGTAACAACTACTATTTACGGCTCCTATTTCTCACAGAAAATGCAGTGTTATAAATCTTGGAGCTTTTTTGAGTTAGTTGCTGTATATAAAGACACACACCCTAATGGCAGGGATGTCCGCCATTGCTCCCACTTGGTGGCGCTAGTGAGTTTGGAGGTCATAATGTCATAATCTGTGGTCATAATTTGAATATTTGGTGAAAACTTCGTCGTTACAAATAATTATCCAATGCTGCAAAACAGCTCGCATGACCCACAAAACAGCCAGCGCCATCTGCTTTGAGCTTTTCAGATTACCTGCCATTATCAACACATTCTAACATTGGAATAACATGACATTATTTCTGCTAAAATATCTACAACACGCCGTGTTGTTAACACGTCGTGTTCGGGTTCGCCAGGTCAATCGTCATCCTGAGGATGCCTCGTTGATAGGTGAGACACGTGTCGATTTCTTACAGGGTTTTTTAAGACTCTTTAAGATTAGTTAAACGGAATAGGTTACTAAATATATCTACGTCTATTGTATTTTACTACACATCCACTATTATTAATATAGGTTTACCGATGACCTTGTGAAGGACTCATGAATACGCTGGATGCGAGAAGCGTAAGAACGGTCGATGTAGCGATGGTTGGGGGAGGCCTAGTGGACGTATTTTGATGATGATGATGACAAAAACTTAGTTATAAGAAGTTATGAAATTTGAATTTTGTCACATAGAGTATATTCTTCCAAAACTTGATAAAAATCTGAATTCTAGTTAAGTATACCATATCACATTATGTCATAGGTAATGAGCAAAATATCTGACCCGTAAAACAGGAGCAAAAATGCTCTTGAATATTTCACACTACTTATGCAAATTACAGCATCGCGTCATTTCCAGCGGGTAATACACCACTCAGATTGACGAACCAAATGTATTTACTTAATTTCATAACATCACCCCTGTAGTCCCCAAAGGGTTAGGCAGAGGCTTACCTATAGTACACCCACATTTCGCCAGTTATATTTAAGTCCTATGGAGAGCAACTGAAAAATTCCAGATGGAAACTTCATATTGCCCAGAAACCAGACGGGTGTTGTGTCTGGTGGGCTACTGCCCGACGATTGATGTCGGGACGTTATATTATTAAGCTAGTCACGCGGTAAACTCTGCTTGCGCGATGCGGGATCTTGCGTTACGTCAGTATGATACGTAGTTCCCATGTGGCGATGTAGATGCCGCCACAATAGTAACATTCCAATATGACCCCAACGCACCTGTTTATTTGTGTATAATTATTGACCTCGATATTCTCGCGCTTAAACACGCTTGAAGTGCAAAAGGATGGCTATTGAATCTTTAAAATAGCGGGGTTTATTTATAAACGTTGCTTAAATTTAAGTGAAGTTCAAACGTCAAAAATGTATGGTTAAACAGCCGCTAATCATAACTTAACTTTAAGCAACGTTTATAAATAAACCCCTAAATATACAGGGTGAATTTGAAAACAGTCAACAAACTTTAAGGTAGTGTTCCACCCATCAAATATAAACTACTTTTACTCTGGGACCATGGATTCAGTACCTACATTATTCTATCTGTGTACATTTTTTTTTTAGTTGAATAAAAAGTTTCTAATTTTTCTAGCAAAATAAACTCTTTTGTAGGATACAGTGTTTTTTTTTTTAAATAATAGACGATAGAATAAGACGCTAGGGCCAATCATTTACTGAATTCATGGTCGCATAGTAAAACTTGTTTATATTTTGTGTTTGATTGTGATTGTTGATATGAGAAAAATGTGGTGAGGGAAGTTTTGAGTATGAATGTGCTTTAAGAGGGTAAGAACAAAGAAATGATGGACTGTATGAAAGATGATATATGGCGAAAAAGTGGCTAAATAGTGACCACTGGGATGGCGACTAATATAGAAGTATAGAAGAAGACATGTTGCGCCCCAATTTATTTAGGGTCACCCAAATAAATTGGGATAAGGGAAAGAGAATGACGACTTTTAAAGCATGATAAAAATGTACTAGTAATTGAATACAGGTATCTATCAATACAAGGAATTGATCCTCTAGAACTTCGTAGCCGGCTACGAGTGCTCGTAGCTCGTAGCGGATTAGTTTGCTACGATGTGTCTCGAGAGAGCTACATACGGTTTTCGGGGTAACGTGGACTATAGAATTATCTTTTGAACAGCAAGGAAAAATAAATAAAATAATCCATTCACAAATAATAAAATTAATTTTGTCAGGACATTTATAGAAAATCAGCCTCAACTCCCTTTTTTGCTCTTTTTCTTACATTTTTATAAAAACCAAAAACAAAAATTTGTTGGAAAACAACTGAATCGTTCCGTCGGCGAATCGTTCGCCGTTGAAACGTTCTATCGATGAAAAAATGAAAAGTGAATCGTTCTGTCGGTGAACCGTTCAACGGCGAAACGAATGTCGGAGAAATGTTTCAGAATCGAAATTTCAAGTCAATGAGTGATCTAAGAAATCAAGTGTAAATCACTGCCGTTTATTTTCTCAAATATCAAAAAATACAATCCCCATATAAACTTTCCTGGCGCAGCCGTGAGGCACACTTTGTGTTGTTAAAACCATTTATCATCACATTTTTTTTGTATTTTGTTTTTTACGATCGAACAAAAATACACCAAACAGCAAAATACTTTAATCAAAAATATCGTTCACCACTGATAATATTGTAGCAACCATTCGTCTACACTTACTCATAGTGCTACGAAACTCGTAGCGTCGTAGCCCGAATTAGTTTGCTACGAACACGTCTCAAGGGAGCTTCGCAGCAGCTACGTGTGGTTTTCGCGTTTCGTGTGGACCACTAATTTTCTTTACTGATCGTAATTGCATTTATTTCAGAGCTTTACTAGCATTTGTTCTGACTTAACTTATTATTCCTCGAAATTGTCTGCCTCCCTTACCGAGGTCATGTGCCAAATTTCATCCAAATCCGTTCAGCATTTTTAACGTGAAAGCGTAACAAACAAACTCATTTTCGCATTTATAATATTAGTTAGGATTGTTGAGATAACAATAAAAAAAAAGATTATTTTCTTATTAGATCTTTTTTTTTCCATCAACATCATGGTACAAGCAAAGCTGTGAACACTCCACTCAATACAAATTCGCACACAAATCAATCCATATTTTTGCAAACAAAACAATAAACAATATTATTTAGCACACAACTGTAATAGAAACGGTATACCCCTTAGATTACTTCTCACTACTATATTATTCACCTAGGGGATGTCCCGAGGTAGCCCGCGAAATTCAAATTTTCTTAAGTTTTTTGCAATTTGCAGGTCAGGTTGCATGTTGATCTAAATATGATTTGCGGCTGTATCAGATATTTATTTATAGAATTTTAGACATTAAAATCATCAATATAACTTTCTAAGTTCATATAATCCTATTGAATAATTAATTCATGAAATCATGACATTTGAGGATTATTCTAACTTAATGAGTAGTGCTGTAGTGCTGATTCTAATGATTATAATTCTGTAAAGCCATATTTTTTACGGTTGCAAATCATATTTTAATCAACATACACTGACCCGCAAATTGCAAAAAACGCAAAAAAAAAAAAAATTCGCGGGCTACCTCGAAGCATCCACCTTAACTAAAATCATTTTTCAAAACAAGCTTTTGAACTAAAAAGTACTTTTAATTCAGCTTGCAAGATTTGACCAATACATACTTAACTAAAAAAGCAAGTTAAATAAAAGCTTGTCAAAATAAAGTCACCCGAACTGCAGACTTGATATTTAAAAGAAACTACGATACTTTAGACTACTTTAAAGTTATTTTGCAAGAAGTTACAAAGATTGTAGTTTCTTTCCTGACCCGTCCTTATCTTTTTCTTTTCCGAGTTCAATCCCCTGGTCGGGAAGTGTTATTTATTAGGTTTTTCCATTAGGAAATTCTCAGTAGCAGACTGGAGACTGTATTTTTGCTTGGTTAATGGCAATAGGCTTGCCACCTATGGGACTTAAACGTAACTGGTGAAATGTGGGTGTACGATGTACTGTACGTTACTGTCAATGAAATAAAATGAAATAGGTTTATTTATATTCGGTACTTCTCTTAGTTTTTGTTTAGTGCTCCTCTTAGTGAGGAGCTCGTGGCTAAGTAATAACAGCCGCACGGGTCGATCCATCAGGTTAAGCTACACTTACCGGGGTTGGTCCGTGGATGGGTGACCATCTTTACATACCGAAACTCCTCCGTACCTCGGAAAGCACTTTAAGCCGTTGGTCCCGACTGTCATTCGTGAATCTTTGACAGTAGTTACGAGTCGTCAGAAGCCTGAAAGTCTGACATCCAGTCTTACCAAGGGGTATCGTATTACCCAGTTACTGGATTATGGAGGTCAGATAGGCAGTCGCTCCATGTAAAATACTGGTATTCAGCTGCATGCGGTTAGACTGGAAGCCGACCCCAACATAGTTGGGAAAAGGCTAGGCAGATTGATTGATTGACTTCTCTTAGTGTTCAAATTTACGAGCCGCACGGTACCTACAGCAGAGGCAATTGCAGAAGTCGACACTGATCAGCGGCTGCCTTCGAAGTCTGCTAATCAAAGCTACAGGCACTTACACTCTTCTAATCGGAACATAGCAAAATTCGTTAGCGTAGGAAATAGGTATGGCGGTAGTGAGTATTTCTCCGGACGATTTACTTCCTATAGACTACTACTGGTAGTGAAACATTTCTTTCGCTGATACGCGATGTTATCAGCAAAACATAAATAAACAAAATATTAATGTGAAAGCAGAATTTCTACAAAAGCCCTTGATATTAAAAACGGCTAATAATTAGTCGTTATAATTATTAAAGTTTTTAAATTATTTAAAAACGTTGTAATGGTCTCTCCATTATGAGTTTTCGACAGATTTGCCATAAAAAACTGTGAGAAACACACTATTAGTGAGACCATTGCATTGCAATGTTTGTAAATTAGTAGACTTGCCCCCTGTTTGTAACATCTAGTGAAAGGTATTTTGTTTGTTAACAAAGCCGATGAACAAATATGTAACTAAAACAAAAGCAAAACGCACACTTCGAACACTATACAATTCAAGTAGCCTGCTCGACGCGATAACACTGTATCCCATTCTAATCTCCCACGTAAGAAAGAGATGGACCACCATCATTGCTTAGGATTAGTCAGGGTTGTAAAGGCTGGGTGACCCTTGTAATCCTTTGGGACGGATCTGAGTTTGACGCTGAGGATTGGCTTAAATAAAGGTTGCGTTACTTTGAGACACGCATTTGTCATAATAAAATGGTTTAATAAATATATACTGTTGGGCATAGACCTCTAATAAACAGTTAAAGAGAAGATAATCATTGTCATAACACTTGGTAAATGCTGATTGGTGATGGTAGTTTGTTTTTATTAGCAGAAAAGAGTGCGCTGAATCATTTTAAATATTTTGAAATTGTCAAATGACACTTAACTCTATGAGCTTGTTAGCAGAAGCATATTATGCTATGTTTATGCAAAAAAAAAAAAATGGGTGAGACACTAGACGCATAAGCATAACACAGCACATGTGCACTGGAAGAGAAAGGAGGAGGAGGGAGGTGGCAGAAGAGGCCTGGGTAGGCCTCTTCTCTGTGAGAGGGAGTCAAAGTTATCTTCGAATTTTTGGTACATGCGGGTTTCTTCACGATGTGTTCCATCATCGATTTGAGAGTATTTGAAACCTTTGTTAAAACATCGACAACTTGGGACCTTTATTAGCGGACTTGAAACAAAGTTGCGTTTGATAATTTCGCTTATAATCTCTTAAGATAAATTCGAGGACGGTTCAAGTCTTATTCTGCGAATAAATTTTGAATATTTGACAGCTTTATCATACAAAAACTGTTAGAGAGCGTTCATTATAACATATCTCATAGCGCATTGAATTGTGCACTCTTAGGTTCGATACTAATAGAGTTCACGCACTGACGTGCGTAGACGTCAATTTCTTTCCACAGATTAAAAAAATCTTTGGTACAATCAGTCCGTAGTCGGTTATTACAAGATCGATCGATGGTGGATTCTTATTCAAAACCAGACGAAAAATCGCTCATTATTATGTTAAAAAAATGTTGAACGTCGGTCACCCTTTCAGCTAGCCAATTTTGGAGTGACAATGATATGGGTCACCGAACTCAATCGAAAGAAGGACGATATTTTATTAAAAAAACGATGAAATATACCTACGGAGAACAGATGGCTGGCTGATTTAAAAAAAAACACTGCATCATGGATCAGGGTTTCATTTTTTTGTCAAACCAGTCAGAAATGTTAAATATTTTGAATAATACAATAACTATGGGCTTCGAAAATATAATCAATTGTATACACTTTTAGGAATAGAGAGTAGGTACCCAAAAATCCACGTGATTCTTTGGCCCGGTTGCCTGGATTCGGTGGCCCAGTGGTAACGGCCTTGACTTACGAGTTGTAGGTCGTTGGTTCGAACCCAGACAGGCACTTTACTTTTGTGAAAATAATTTTATCACCACTGCTCTCAAAACGGTTAAGGAAAAGATCATGAGGAAACAGGCATGTAGCAGAGCCAAAAATTCGAAGAAATGTGACATCTACCAACCCGCACTGGGTCCGCGTGGTAGATTACAGCCCACTCCCTCTCGTAGAAAGGAGCCTGTATCCCAGCAGTGGGGAAATTAATTGGTTTGTTTGCATGTTAAAATAAAAACATGGTATAAGAAGGTGCTAATTTATACGTCAATATGGGATGGGAACTGAAACCTTTTCAATATAAAATAAATAATAAAACTTATTTTAACAATTTGTCTGGTACATTTATTTCTTAAAACCACATTCTTACCTTCACATTAACGACACAAAAAAAAAATACATAGCCGATAAAGACGTTTACAATGGAGGAGATATTTCAAGAAATCTCTTCACCGGAAGCCCGTCGGGTTTCCTTATCCGACGGAAATGAGCCGCCGGAAGCAGCGGGCAACGGTTGCCCACGTTTCACTTTGCGGCTGATGGGAGGTAACACACGAATAAATGCTTTGAATGAAAATTATATTATTGGATTAGATGGTTTTTGGCTTTTGTGTGGTGGGATTATAAGAAAGTTCAGAAGGATAAGAAAGATTTTTTTTTAATTCCAAAAGAATACCAAAGACACCGACTTCCGCAACTAAATAATTTTTCACTTTGTACTGTTTGTTTTTGGAAGTCGGTTGTTTTTTTAAGTAAATAGTTTTAGTGTAGATTGTTTCAAAATTTTATAAAGTCAGACGATCGACTGATTTTCGTTTCTGGATCATACTGGTTCTAAAAAATCCATGATTCATCAACCGTAATGATATCGTAAACTAATCGAGACGAGCCTGCTTCAAATTTTGCTATCACGTCTCGGCACCGTTTCTACCCGAACCTCCTGAGCCTGCGTTAGGTTGTGCGGTACCCAGCGTGAAAGTATCTTCCTTACCGGAAGATGCCCATGTACAAATTCATGCACACTTCCCGATCCAATCTGCAGAATATGCTGAATTCATTCGCCTATTTTCTTGAATTAAATTTTTCACAACCAGCACGTTTTCTTCTATAACAGCCGTCAAAGGGCGGCCACTTCTTTCTTTGTCCGCCAAAGTTACTCGACCACGCTTAAATTCGTTGAACCAGAGGAAAACAGTGCCTTTAGAAGGTTTTTTGTCTATGAACGCCATTCCAAGTCTCACAAACAATTCTTCAAACAATTCTTCTGGTTTTAGTTGACTTTTGAAATCGTACAAAATCATCGCGCGAAAACGGGTCGTTATAAATCCATTTTTCAGTGAGACAGAATATTTTAATTTTGCTCGTAAAAAAATGTGGAAGGAATTTCGAATTTGGAATGTTGTGTTTTTTTGTCAAAAATAGACATAATAGTTTTAATTGACATCAAAACCAGCCAGTGTCCCATAGACAAAAACTGTGAGTCGCAAAACTTTCTGAGTAACCTAGTATACATTCTTCTTGCTATGTGAGCTACCAATACTAACATAGGGCCAATAAACTAACCGATCATTGCTAACCAAATCCACAAACTAGGCCACATTACAATACTAACAAATCTAAACTTACATCCCAATTTATTCGATCATGCAAAGTTGGATTATCCTAAACAGTAATTGAATATTTGGATGCTCAACGCCCGCAGCTTTTGAGAGCATTAGCGGTAAGCTTCTCGATTTCAAACGATCTCATATACATGCCTAAAAAGATATATGCAGTGGGAATGTGGCCTTTTAAATAAGGGATATATTTGTCAATATCGCGTGTTGTCTCGTATTATATGAGAGAAAAAGCTGAATTCCTTTCTTTCAGTATTGAATAAAATGTATCGAACATGTTTTTTTTTTATAAATGATTAATTCGTTTGTTTGTTTCGGGACTTTCAGCTGGTTATTTATTTACGACTAAACATTGTCTTTGTCATTTTTGGGACATATTTGTAGATTGTAGACTTAAAAAACATTATTGAACCACTCAATACTAACAAATGTTTTAGGAGTTCCGAGAAACTTCTGCGATAATCGCTTCAAACCTACCTGTACATAGATAACAACTGCGGGCACCAATCTGCGAAAAAGCAAGCGAGGTGAATATGGAAATGAACCGTTTACTGAGAGGTTCAATTCTATAGATGAATGTGTGATGATACTATAATAACACAGAAGATGACGTCCAATAAGAATGTACATGAGGGTGAAAACACATAGCGCAGCTAATCCTGATAATCCAAATAGCCTTCTAAATATTTACATCCATCTATGCAAACAGTAATTATTTAGCAACTAAACCAATAACGGTTAACCGAAATATTCTCAGTTTCCTGAATTTCAAATTGACAGATTATGCAAATTAAAGGTTCTTCCCCATACATTGTTTAAGTTTAATGATGGGCCCTATATTATAATGATATGCCCCATAATTCTTAGGGTTAGATAAGAAACTTGTAATGGTCTTACGCGTCGTTGGAAGACGGTAAGATTGGGGTCAGGGAGGATGTATGAAGGTACGTAAACGTGTACATAGGTAGGTATTTTGTATACAGGTTGAGTTTTTCACAGGGATAGTTTTTTCAATCACTAAACTTCCTTACATCTTGTCTGTAGCAGCAATCGCCATATTAGCTATAAATTTCGTTTTGGATCCACCTAGACATTTTTGAATGCAATAAAACTAAATATAAGTTTTTTTTTATCGCATGACAATAAAAATTAAATCCATGGTTTTAAGATTTTGTTTTTTTTTCCAATTTAAATTTATTTTATATTCAATATTTTAGTTTACATATCATTTGTTTCGTTTTTATGTTACGTAAATTCATTTATTTGATTTCCTCATGACGAACATAGTTATAGGATAATGTAATACTAACAAAATATGGACTTCATAAGTAATAGTCTGAATTTAACTTTTTTTTTTATATCTAAATGTTGTCTGAAAACACTTAATGTTAACTAACTAAAATATTGATTGACATCAACATTTCGAATTAGATTTCGAACATCCAATCTTTCTAACTCTGAAATAGTTGCTTTTATAACAAAAATAACATAAAACTCCGCCTTGTTTTCCCGAAGGGTTGGGCAGAGGTGTAGCTATCTATAGTAGGTACTCCCACATTTCGCCAGTTACGTTTTAAGTCCCATGTAATAGGCGGTGAGCCTATTGCCATCAACCGGGCACAAATCTAGACTCCGGGCAGCTACTGAGAAATTCTAGATAGAACATAAGGAACCTTGTAAAAAAACTCACCCTGTATATACTTTCAATGTACTTACATACCGAGGGAAGGCTTAGTCCCGAGTACTTGCACGGAAGGGTAGGATTTTCTAAATCAGTAGCGTCGCCGTCGTTTAGAAACGTGGAGAGATTGCCTTAGAAAAGAAGTCTTGAAAGTAAAAGGTTTTTTATTTTATTTCATTCGTAGTTGACTGTTGATAAAACAGAGAGAGTGTTGAAAGTTTTTTATAAATATTTAGTAGCATGTGGTTTAACCCGATTTTCGTATTCCGTAACTAGCGGGTTCTAGGCAAAAAAACATAGAGATTTTGTAAAGGTGGCCCATCTTTGCCTGGTTGATCTAGTGGTAGCAAGCGCTACTGCTGAGCATGAGGTCTTGGGTTCGATTCACAGGTCGGGCAAAGTGTAATTGGGTTACAGGAATTTCTCAATAACAGCCTGGAGTTTGGACTTGTGCCCGGTCAATGGCAATAAGCTCGCCCCCTGTTACATTTGCGTAGGTCGTGGCTCCACCTAGCCTGAGGGCGTCCTACCTTACATTTTCCGATTCGCGGTCTCCACTCAAGAACACGTCAACTCCAACGGTCATCGATTCTACGACTAATATGGCCAGACCATTGCCACTTCAGCTTGCTAGCTTGTGAGCTACGTCGACAACTTGGATTCTCTGCCGGATTCGATCCGTCAGAGAGACTCCAATCATAGCCCGTTCTATAGCTCATCGTAATCTACTTTGGCAAAACCTAAAGCTTTCATACTTCTATTTATAACCATTCTAAAGGATTACCACCACCATTAAGTCAAGTTCATCAAACTAGTAACGGGGTATTTCAGTTTAACTAACAATTTAGACCTTTGGGTAACATCCAGTAAGCCACGTGACCTTAACTTTAATTATAGCTAAGGGTAGCTTGGAAGCTTGGCCTTATCTCAGTAAAGCCGCGATCGGCCTTAAGATTAGACGATGGACATGTACGAAGTTAGACAAAATTACGGGAGTTTTGGCAAGGAAAATATGCGATTTAGGTTAGCCAAGTTTTTTGCTAAAACATCTGTAGCTGTTTCTAGACTCAGCAATTTTTATCTTAACGAATGCTATCCGAATTATTGAGCGATATTATACCTGCCAACGTTTAGCAAACGACAGCGCGAAAGGCCTAAAATTACGGCATTGACCTCAGACGGCAGTGGAAACAGAGAGAAGGAAGACTTTTGCCTTGGAATGGGACACAAAAGGATTATAAAAAGAAAAAAAAAACTTTCAACATTTTCGAATAACCACTCACCCAACTTTGGACTGACCGCGACAATTGGCTTGGCACCTCAAAGTTGCAGAGCTCACATACCTATGCTAATACATTATGATATTATACATACCCTCTTTACAGTGGGATAATCAGAGGGCCAATTCCCGTATTTTTAAGATCAATCAATTTACTAATGTTTGACAGATTGCGATTTGAATGTGAACGTTTTTGAAGTCAAAATCTGTCTTGCCTTTTCCCAACTATGTTGGGGTTGGCTTCCAGTCTCACCGGATGCAGCTGAATACCTGTATTTTACATGGAGCGACTGCCTATCTGACCTCCACAACCCAGCAACTGGGTAATACGATATCCCTTGGTAAGACCGGTTGTCAGACTTTCGGGCTTCTGACGACTCGTAACGACTGTCAAAGATCTGCGAATGACAGCCGGGACCAACGGCTTAACGTGCTTTCCGAGGCACGGAGGAGTCTCGATTTGTAATGATGGTCACCCATCCACGGAACAACCCCGGCAACCGTAGCTTAACCTGATGGATCGACCCGTGCAGCTGTTATTACTTAGCCACGAGCTCCTCCTTAGCCACGAGCCCCTCTCTCTATTTTTGAAGTAAGTACGAGAATTGGCCCTCAGAACATTTGCGTCGCCATGAAATAAATCGTCACCGTGAGTAACCTCAACCTCATTTAAAATGGAGGTACATACCAGTGAAGAATATTGCAATTAGCATTGCGGTGAGATCGGGCCATCGCGTCTGTGTGCGTAAAGTTTAACAAGTAATCAGTTTTCAGGGAAATTATGTTCCCAATATCCTAGATGTGTGTACACTGTAATCTGCACCCAATTAATTTCGGATTTGGGTTGCGGATCAATTTTTATTAAAAGCCAAAAATTCTCTCATAATTGTAGATACCTATTAAGGTTATAAGGTTATTAATAAGAACTATAGTCGTTTAAATGTAATAGGCCCGTTGAAATTTGTTATCGTGACGTAATTAGTGAACTTGGAACGAAACTGAAAGAAACAATAAAATAATAAATAATTCTATAGTGTCTAGACTAAACTGTCCAGAATATTACAATAATGTTTGTAACTATGGATAACAGTATATCTATCTATACTTATAATAAATCTGTAGAAGTGAAAATTCTGTACATTGAAAATATCAAAAAAATAAATGGCAGGGGGTGTTACTAGACCGACACCGAACCCAAAAGTGTGATTACAATTTTTTTTGTCTGTCTGTCTGTCTGTCTGTCTGTCTGTCTGTCTGTTTGTTCAAGTATCACGCAAAAACTACCGGTTCGATTACGATGACACTTGGTATAATTATTCTTTAATATCCTGGGCACCACACTGGGTACTTTTTATCCCGGAAAAGTATCCTATCCTACGGTTGGGGGGTGTCAAAGTTTGTATGGAAGAATTTTAACGCGCTGTCCGATTAACTCGAAACTCAATATTTATACTTAAACCCAAAAATTAAGAATAACGTGTATCAGGATTTTTCGAAATTCAACCCCTAAGGGGGTAAAATAAGGGATGAAAGTTTGTATGAAAATTCTTATTCCTTGAGGTAATAAACACGAAACTTCGCACGAATAGTTATCTAAATAAATTATAAAGTTTGTAGTTTTTTGTTTTTCTAAATTACTTACCCCCTTTTTTTTTTTTTTTTTTTTTTTTTTCTTTTTTTTTTTTTTTGGGTGGGAAATCATCCAATGACTTCTCCCGCTCTGGGCGGAGCGGGAGGGCGTGTCAGACTTTTACTGACTAAAACCCACCCGTGTTCCTTCCCTTGCCATGCCAGGGGCCACGGTTTCCCCTTAGGACTACCCGCAACCCCGGCGGGCAACGGTCCTAGCGGACCCCGTCAGTTTTGCTGACATCTCTTTGAGGCGCGCGTGGAACACGACGCGCCGTCGACCCGGGCCTGGTCCTTATCGGGGGCGAGCTACCCATTGCTCACCGCCCGCAAGCCCGCGCCTACGGTGGCCGGGAATCCTCCAAGGAGTCCCGACGCCCAGGGCGTCTCCTACGGCGGCTAGGCGCGTGAGGGCGCGAACTTTGCCTCTCCCTCACGCGCTCCGCCTCCTCCTTCGTCTAAATTACCCCCTAAAGGGGGATTGGGGGGTGTCAGTGTTTGTATGGAAGAATTTTAACGCGCTGTCCGATTAACTCGAAACTCAATATTTATACTTAAAACCCATGGGGATGTATGGGGTAATTTCCGACACTCACGCGGGCGAAGCCGCGGGCAGCAGCTAGTCTGAAATAAATGAATATTATTATTATCAAAACAATTAAATACATAGGTACATTTTTTTGGCGCGTTAAATAATATGGTTACTTCACTAGTGAAGTTGGCCTATTAAATTTTCACGACATTAGCTGTGCCACAGACTTCTTTTGCATATTTTTTAAAGTATGCAAAACGTATTTGCCTCCTGACTGAACCATGGCAACCAATCTCAGCGAAGAACAGCCTTCAACGCGGGAGATATTATAGTGCAGAAGTATGTCCGCAGACACTGAAACACGAAGTACAAGGAAACACACACAAAACCCAATTATATCTTCATCATTTGCCTAGCTTCTTCTCAAATAGGTTGGGGTCGGTTTACATTCTAATTAGATGCAACTAAAAACCGACGTTATATACCTATGTATAAAATGAAACTCTGAAACAAGTTATGTCGATCTCCATTTATGAGTGCACATACGAACAGACGGAAAGAGGGACGTCGAATTTTATAAATTTGAATGGAACTTGGTTTAAAAAATGGCTTCACTAATTACGTGGCGAGACACCTACCCTTCTCCGTCGTATATATAATATTATAAATGTGAAAGTGCATCTGTCTGTCTGTAACCTTTTCACGCCTTATACGGACGGTAGACCATGGATTAGGACATAGAATACTTTTTAACCCAGTAGTAAGTTTCCGTGGAATAATTGTCGACCTCCACTCGTGAAAAGCTGCGGGTAAAAGCTTAGCTGTTATTGTAATACAATCGCGAAAATTAAAGAGTTCACAACACCGGAATTCATTTACAGATAACCCTCTACCATAACATTAAGAAAGGAAAAGTTACAAAGGGTTAGAAGTACCGGTTAACATTCTTCAAAGAGTAAACAGTTACGTACTTACCGTGTTTATACTTTAAACGTAATAATGGGAAGTCAAACAGCCAAAAACATATAAAATAAAAGAAGACGAAACAGACTCCTATTTAATCAGTGCTCTTACAACTCAGAAAACTTCACTAATTAGCAACGATGAAACCAAAAAGGAATATAAAACCAAAAGCTTTTGAGATAAAAAAAGTTTTTTTTTAATCCACCCTGGATCCTTCGCGCTCATTAAGTTTGTTCCTCTCCTAACGAGGAAAATGATTGTCACCGTAATAAAGATCAGGCGTCGATTCTTGTGAAAATGAAAAAGAAAAACCGGCCAAGTGCGTGTCGGACGACGCTTAGTGAAGGGTTCTGGAGTCGGTATTATTATATTTACGAATGCATCAGCATTGATTTAAACGGCCGCAAAATGAGTTTGTATTTCATATTATTTCTCGAAAAAAATATAAAAACAAAGTTATTTCTGAAAATATCCCCTATCTCAAAAACTATAGACTGAAATAGCAAAGTCACTTAGAAACTTCAATTATCTTTCTAAATGGAATGCGGGAGGGCGTGTCAGACTCTTACTGACTAAAACCCACCCGTGTTCCTTCAGTTGCCTGTGTTGCCAGGGGCCACCACGGTACCTATCCCTTTCGGACTTTCCCGCAATCTTTCGGTAACCTGTGTGGCGGCACCTACAACGCCACATGCGAACTATGTATCAAAGACCTGACGTCACACAAATCCTGCATCGCGCAATAAGAGTGTACCGCGCGATCAACATTAGTTATAAGATTTCCCGACATCAATTGTAGTGCAGAGGCCCGCCAGACACGATATCCGACTGGTCGGATGATTCTCCAATTTCTACGAGTGGCCCTTATACCTCATACCTATAAACCTGTATGGGAAGTGACACCCTAATTATTATTTTTCGTAATTTCACTACACCTTTGTTTAGCGGTGCATCGAATTTCATTGATATAGCGCTAATATTCTTTGCTAGTCTAAGCTGGCTGTGTCACATCCGAACAGCCGGATGTGATGAAATTGTAAGGGTTATGCTATTTCACTACAGAACCTTAAAAAGGAGGCAACTTTGATTTTTTTTTGCGAGAGTACAATTTTGCAGGAAACAGGTAGACGGGAATTTAAAACGATGCTTTGAAAATGATATAGAGGTGCTACTTTTAGAATTTTTGTGCTGAAAAAGTGTTCGGAATTTTTGTATATTGAAAATTTTTAGTCTTTATGGTGGCGACATTTTTATCGTTTGTTTTCGAACTGTACTGAGCCAATTTTTGGAGCATAACCGTACATCTATAGACTATTACTGCAAGTTAAACATAAATACCTACACTATCAATGTGTCAATTCTGTCGACCTAATGGGTGTAGAAAAGACATTGCTATAAGCGATAAGACCATTTGTTTGTACTATTCCAATGTATGTTATTCCATGATATTATTCCAGTCAATGTCCAATCAATCTATCTTTCGTTTTTAGGGTCTCGTAGCTAACAAGGAACCCTTATAGTTTCGCCATGTCCGTCTGTCTGTCTGTCTGTCTGTCCCCGGCTTAGCGCAGAGACTGTTAGTACTAGAAAACTGTAATTTGGCATGAGGACATATTAATGACGCCGACAAAGTGTTAAAATAAAATCATGTTTTTTTTTTTTTTAGGTACCTCCCGTACACTTAAAGTGGGGATATCTTTTTTTTTCGTGTATCCCATGGTGTGGGGTACTTTTGGAAAGGTCATTAAAAAATATTGTGAGTTTGTTAAAACCATTTTTGGATTGAAGAATCCGTTTGCGAATTATTCAAGCTTTATTATTTTCTTAGTTACTGTCCCAGTAATGACGCTCCTGTAGTTGCTATGTTATATGCGATAGCCGTATCCTTTAAAATATGAATTCAGTAACACTGCTTGGGCACTGTTGAACGAGGCTGCTTTACGAAGAACTGGACTACTTCTAAACTAAAATCTATCTGTTCTACGTACCTACCAATCTGCCTAGCCTTTTCCCAATTATGTTGGGGTCGGCTTTCATTCCAACCGGACACAGCTGAATACCAGTATTTTACATGGAGCGACTGCCTATCCGACCTCCACAACCCAGTTACTGGGTAATACGATACCTCTTGGTAAGACTGGTTGTCAGACTTTCGGGCTGGTAGTAACTGGTAGTAGTACTCAGTAACCAGTTACTGGGTAATACCTATTGACTGTCAAAGATCCACAAATGACAAACGGCTTAACGTATTTTCCGAGACACGGGGGAGTCTCGGTATTAAAGATGGTTACCCATCGACGGACCAACCCTGGCAAGCGTAGCTTAACCTGATGGACCAACCCGAGCAGCTGTTATTACTTAGCCGCGATTTCTATGTACCTACCACAGTTTTTTAATTACCGACGATTATGTACATTATTGATCGTTTCAAGTCACCCGTAATAGCAATAATTACACTTCTATTGGCATAATCATGATAGATAATTACATATCCGAGCAGTGTCGTGTTTCTAATTAATTAGTTTTGGGAATTAAATTAATCCATTATCTATGATTTAGCACTGCTTTGTTACCGTACTTGTTATAATTATATAAGAGACAATGACATCCTGTTATAATTATCAATGTGGAGACGACAATACAACAATAAATGAAAACACTGGCAATATTAACGCGAGTATTTTGAAACTATGAAATAAATCCTAACATTGAAATCAAAAAAAGTGTTTTTTTCTAACAAACTAAATAGTAGTGATGCGCCGCGCCGACTCATAGATTTTGCCAATCTTTGACTAGCTATAGTGACTAAACTATTGGAGATATTTGATTGTATTTTCGTATGCAGATTCGAAATGTTATTCGATATACGCAGTTTAATTTATTGTAGTATTGTCTCTCCACCTTGTATACTTGTATAATTATGTTCTGTGATGTTATTTATGATTTCATGTTAACATAAGACAGCCAATTAAAAAAAAAAAACCATTAGTATTAAAATCAAAATTTGATTAATGGCGGATTAGACCAAACAGGAATAAATTTTAGCCTTCTCTTTCGAATAAATTTTGAATTTTTGACAGTTTCTCCATACGAAGACTGTCAGAAGTAAATCTTATTCCGCGGATAAAATTTATTCCTTTATGGTCGAATACGCCCTTAGTAAAAGAAAATTCTCATTAAAGTATAATTTCAAAGAGTAAAAAGGCAAATAGAACATTGCAAACGTTTGCAGTTGCACAATTCCACTTAAGACCAAGGACACTCAGCACCTACAAGTTCTCTTCGCCTCTTCACCATTTTCCCCCGACTTGAAAGTATTAAATGTTGCACTCTAAAGGCCCTTAAATAGTCGCACTGTCGGGTCTTCAATGGGCAGCCTTACTCGCTTCAGGACCGAGCTTTTAAGACGATATTTCATAAAGTGCTCGGCGAAGTCACCTGGCGAAACTAATGACCCAACTGTAGTAGAATAGCATTTTGCCAAAAATCCACTTTAATTTACCTAAAAAACTTTGTTGCATCTGCTTAAGGATTCTATTGAATGAGGATGAATTTCACAAGATTGTATACAATTTCTGTTGCCTAATACTGTATCAATGTATTACTACAATAGTGACCAATGTGTATTAGTCCCAAAAGTCTGACAACCAGTCTTACCAAGGAGTATTGTGTTACTTAGTAACTGGGTTGTGGAAGTCAGATAGGCACTAGCTCCTTGTATCGGTCGGCGGCCTGCAGCGCATTGCGAGTGCACCGTGCACGGATCAATCTAGCAGTCGCTAATCGCTAAGGACAGGTTTTTGCTAGGACGGTTCTTGTTGTTTACTTAGTTTTTTGTAATTATAATGTGATTCATAGTTTTGATTATATATTTATTTTTATAGAAGTATATTAATTATATATTAGGTATGTTGAAACTGTTTGTACTCCCCGTCACTTGTCCCTTAAGGTCCATTAGAAAACCAGCGTCAGACTGCATCTGTCTGGCATTAATGCTGAAATGAACCTTTTTGGCGCAGCCGTGAGGCACTCACTTTTGTTGCAATATTTTCACTTTTTTTTTAATGTTTGTTTTTTGTATATGTGTTTCACGAACTGTGTCCAAATAAACATTATTCTTTCTTTCTTTCTTTGTAAAATACTGGTATTCAGCTGCAACCAGTTCGACTAAAAGCCGACCCCAAAATAGTTGGGAAAAGGCTTGGCAAATTGTTTTTTTTTTTGTACACCATAATTATGTTTCGTAGCTGTACGTAGATACAATATTATGGAACAGAGATTGTAGACAATCAAATGAATTCTTGTCGGCGTTACTTTAAAGTGGTTACTGCCATTTGCTTTTTAATGCATGCTTGCAATCTTCCTTAAGATATTAGGTAGGTAACACTTCTTTGAAAACTACTAGAGATACAAGCTGGCTACACATTGACTTTGGCTTTTAACATTTAGCCTTTAAAAGGCAGCTGTTTGAATTCTATATTGAAGGTTTTCTTTTGTTTTATCGTGTTTAGGTATCGATACTAATCTCGTCTGTGAAGTTTATACAAAAACTAGCTAGCCGCCCCGGCTTCGCATGGGTAGCTCTAAATACGTATCTACGGCATACCTACCCTATACCTTACCCTACATACATACCTACCTACCTTTTTTTTTTTTTTTTTTGGGTGGGAAATCATCCAATGACGAGGGCGTGTCAGACTTTTACTGACTAAAACCCACCCGTGTTCCTTCCCTTGCCATGCCAGGGGCCACGGTTTCCCCTTAGGACTACCCGCAACCCCGGCGGGCAACGGTCCTAGCGGACCCCGTCAGTTTTGCTGACATCTCTTTGAGGCGCGCGTGGAACACGACGCGCCGTCGACCCGGGCCTGGTCCTTATCGGGGGCGAGCTACCCATTGCTCACCGCCCGCAAGCCATACCTACCTACCTACGTAAAAGAAACACTACATGCGCACTTGTCTTTCCGCCTTGAAAGACGAAGAAGTTAACATAGTAGGTATATTAGAGACGACGGCAATAAAACTTTTTATAAATACGTTAATAGTAAAGTAGATACTTAAACTATGTAGTTCTCAGAATAGTTTTAAACTTGAAACAGCAATCATTTTCACAAAAACCAAAACCATTTATAACGATAATATCTAATTATTTAACCGTCTAAACTTCATTAATAAACTTCCTCTACCCGCTCGATTCCGTACTCCAAAACTTCCGTGGTTGAACACAAAACTTTAGATCTAAAATAAATTTAAAAACAACTCTAAAGCCATTAATGTTAACTCTAAACTACAACTATTCAGGCTTAATTGGCGCCTACAACTTTTGTTTGAGCACTGTTACGACTATTAACGTTAAATAGTGACTAGAAGCCCACGTACAATCTACAGTTTATATTGAAAATTGTGTCAAATACACAGTTAAACTTGAATTTAATAATAATTTTGTATCGCCCAAAGTGCCCTTACTGCTACTGCGCTGTCACTGTCAAATTGTCACAGTAGACATGCTGTTAATTGTGAATTGTAGGTACCTTTATTCTAACTAGCGTTGGCCCGCAGCTTCACCCGTGTAGATGTCGGAAAATATCCCACGGGAACGTAGGTACCACTGGGATTAAAAGCACCCTATGTGTATATCCAGGTTATAAAATATCTATGTGCGAAATTTCATCTATATCCGCCATTTTTGCGCCAATCCGTAAAATAAATCCAAACAAACGGACAGAAATTCTTCGTTATTATTTTATAATAGGTAAATAAAAAATTAAACAGATATTATCAATTTAATAAAACGCTATAAAAAAACAAATAAAATCTATTATTATAGATTTAATCATCCAAGTCACTTGAATCGCTACTCCCGAGATTAATAATTAGTTATGTTGAAAAATTTCAGTACATGTATATGTACTGAAATTTTTCAACATGTTCGTAACATGTAGAAAGAAGATTTTAAAACCCTTGCCACATCGTTTGTTATCATCCAAAGAAGTCGTGCACTTGTCAAAAGAGGAGGGCAGAAGTGTTAAATAGTACAAATCTAACAATGTAATTTCGTCAGTTAGGCAATCTAGTATATACCCTGTTGATTGATTAGATTTTATTTTAGATTATCTACTTTGTCCCTTGACCCACTCTAAAATCACTAATTTAGATACTTTAAAGTCAAAAATAACTTAGGAAATTTCTCGGTATTCTAACTATCGTCCGTAGGCGGTAACGTTCAAGCACATCATATAATTAAGTGTTCTCGAAACGAATCCCACGCAAGTGTCACCCTTGATTGGACCGTCATTGTATTCAAAGTACTTAATTGAATTCTAGTTATTAGCCCTGTCTGTAATTATTTAAGTTTGTATCGCCTTCGACAGGAAACTTTGATGTTGTCATCTTTGTGAATGTCTATTGAGCAAGTTCATAAGATAAGATATTCTAAATGCGGTTAACATTTAAAATTGGTCTTTAAGGTGGAAACGGAAACTACGATACACAGTAACGACACGGTTGACGTAGTGGTTAAGCGATTGACTGCTGCGCTGCGTGTCGCGGGTTCGATTCCCGCACGGAACAAATATTTGTATGACCTACATGTAGTTGTTCCGGGTCTGGCTGTTTGTGTATGTCAGTTTAAATGTTTGTAAACGCACCCACGATACAGGAGAAATTCCTAGTTTGGGGCAACGTTTTCTTAAAACAAAAGAAAGAAAGTAAAGTTTTAAACGTCATTTTCAAATTACAGCAAAAAACCAAATAAAATTAAGTTGTTCCTCTTATCCGAAGCAAGGAAGGTGTTTGGTTGTTGTGCAAAGTCATACCTCGCGGCGATGCTGGCGCTATCACTTAATTAACTACTTGAAGTCTCGTTACACTTAGATTATACGAACTTATCTAATCAGGAGGAAGTTAGTTTTTGCTTGTCAGTAAAGGTGTCGTTCTCTCTAAGAAGTTCCTTTAATGCTTCAGCTATGATAAGGTTAATAATAGATCATTCAAATCAAATCAAATAAAAATCATTTATTTGCATAAAATGTGATAGGTACAAAAGATGTCCAAAGTTCTGTGCAAAGACACATTCCACCATGCAGTCAGTGATGACATGTAAATATTGAATGGAAGGTTAGTCAGTAACATACAATTATAGACAAATTAATAACAATTTTTAGGTATTAAATTCTAGTTTTAGCGTTAAGAATTCTATGAACGAAATGAATTTTTTTTCAGGTCAATACCAATTTAAATTAAACTACTAAACACACGTTACATATTTAATAAATAGACAAAAGGTAAGTAGGTAGCGGGAACATAACTGACTTACCAAACTAAGTTAAATAACAATAACCCCCGACACAAACAAAGACCTAATAAAAAAACACCTCCAAAAACCACCGCCAGAACTCCAGGTGATGCTGCAGTATCGGTTCAAGGTTACTATGTTCTTCTAATATCATTGAAGTAACAGAATACTAAATTTCGAATCGATCAGACCTGTGGAAGATGCGCACTCATCATGCATACATGCATCATGCTCACTCACGATCCATTCATCAACTAGAAAAGAGCTGATAATCTTCAAACGGCTGAACCGATTTTCTTGAATTGTAGCTAAGAACACTCTCGATTAAGACACCTTTCAAACAAAAAAATTATAATCAAAATCAGTTTAACCGTTTGGGAGCTACGAGGGAACATACAGATACACACGTTAAACTTATAACAACATCTTTTCCGTAGGGGGTTAAAAAGTTACTACAATGCACTTCATAACAATTTAAGAAACATTAATCGTTAAACCTGCTACTGGCATATTTATCCATATGCATAATACACCCTATTGATGATTTAATTTTCATAGCAGCATTGTCACTACACCAAAGTCATTATAAATTTCTCTCATAATTATCAAAACATGGATTACCTGTATGGATAACAACAGCACTCAATACGGTACGTAATGCCGTACTATGAAAATCTTATTACATTGTAACACGTATCACGTTTTGCATTCATTGTCTATGCAACGCATGAACGGGCTACACATTGCCCAGAATTACTGATAGGTACAGTCAACAAAGGTATTTGGTATACTGGCAGCTAACTTTAAACTACTTTAAAAAATGTTATGAGTATGCTGGGTAGTCAATTCTTTTACTCGCTTTTAGTACCTATGCCATATGCTTAAAAAGTGATTACACACACCATAAAAATGAATATTGGCAGTGTAGTGGAGGGATGAATAAATTTGCCTGTATACCAAATAGCTTTGTTGACTGTACCTGGTTTACTAAAATATTAGCACTTTGCAAATACCACGCCAGGGTTCCTTTCATCAGGTAGTTTTGGTTTTCGGCATGTTTTGTTTTGCCTTGCGTTATCAATGTAATGGATTCCGCACACGAGGCCAACTCCATAAATCGCGAAGACTGTTACTTACTGAAGTCTTTACTGAACTGTCTTCAAATTAAACGTTGCCAGTGAAAAGCTAGTGACTGAACTATTATCTGAACTTACTCTCAAAACTGGTCTCGTGTCCGGAATTCATAAGTGTTTTACTAGGCAGAAGTAGAAAACTTTTTGGCAGAATCTAGTTAAGGTTCTAGAAACGGGCAACTCTCTACCACCACTAACCACTCACGGCAAAACTTAATCTTTAAAGAAAAAATTTAAATCATCGTCTAATATAAGCGACTGAATGTCAGTATAATAATCGTTTATGATTTATTCCCTCGACGTCGAGTCCCGCCACGTCGAGTCGCCTTTACGTCGAGTCCAGCCACGTCGAGTCGCCGCCACGTCTACTTGTACTTCTGTCCTGCCTGCCTGGTGTCGCCCGATGATGTTTATTATGATCATGAACTGCCTCATGTTGCCTCGTCGAATATGTCGAATGGTACAGTCAACGAAACAAATTATTCAAATCATAATATTTTTATTTATTTTGACACTCATTGTAACCACTTAAAAAAAAATAACTTTATTTTTTTTAATTTGAGCACAGTAAATCATAGATCAAGGGCAATAAGTATACGACGAAGTTCCCTTTAGAGGATTATTATAATTAGTTACTTAAAGGTAATGACGTCTTGTGAGCCTGATGAATGAGCCTTTAAGACACTTTTCGGTTTCCAACTACTCATAACGAATATTAACCGGAAATTCCAGAATTGGACGATCCAGTTTTCTCCGCTAGGAAGTTTAGCCTGATATGTTAATTGATACTTGGCTAGGATATACTCCCATGGAGCTCACGAATGATTTCCATCAATGTCTTTATAATATATTGCATAATCATCATAATAAATTAGATAAGCATGGGTTTAAGATAACGTTGTTCATTTGACAGATACGAATACTACAAACCACAATATCTTGATCGAGCATCTAGAGATATTCAGAGCCAGGAGTGTCTGATCAGGTCACGTAAGTCTTTCAAGCTTCCGCTTATCTTAATCTTAAGATTGTTATATCTCTATGCCAAATCAGTTTGTGATGGAATAGTACTTCCTCATTTCATAATATTGGAAAACAATGAAAACGTAATCGCGTGTATGACCAGATATGTAAGGAGTATAATATATAAGGATCGTAGCAGGTGGCGTTCTGTAGTTTCTGCTATATCCCTTGGGAAGAAGGCATGAATTTATGTATGTGTAATATAAACAGTTTGGCAACAAGTTAAAATTGAAAAAAAAAATAACCCCCGGCACAATTCCAGGTGATGCTGCAGTATCGGTTCAAGGTTACTATGTTCTTCTAATATCATTGAAGTAACAGAATACTAAATTTCGAATCGATCAGACCTGTGGAAGATGCGCGAATCCGCTCATCAACTAGAAAAGAGCTGATAATCTTCAAACAGCTGAACCGATTTTCTTGAATTGTAGCTAAGAACACTCTCGATCAAGACACCTTTCAAACAAAAAAATAATATTCAAAATCGGTTCAGCCGTTTGGGTGCTACGAGGGAACAGACAGATACACAGATACACACGTTTAACTTATAAGACCCCTCTTTTTCCGTCGGGGGTAAGTTTCCATTACAATAAGAATTACGAACATAATGTATTTCAATACCTAAATATATTTTGTTGCTGACTGTCCCAAAAATCTGTTATGGAAAAATTTTAAAAATGAGGGGATCAGAACGGAATGACAAATTTTATAGTGGATCAGATAGAAATTAAAACAAAAGAATAACCAGCAGGGGATCCGATGAGGGATCAGACCGGAATAAATCGTTAAAAAGAAAGCAAAAGACAAAAGCCATATTATTAAGAAGGTTTTATCATTATTACGAACAAAAATTATGTATACCAAAATAAAGACCCTTTACCAGACATAAATTCACAATTTACTAAAAAAACACTTGCAAACCAGCTTCTTCAGTAATAGAACTCGATAAAATCTAAACTTCAACACCTATCAGCGGTAAAAAGTCGAGCAGTAACGGAACAACCCAATTACCAGAACACACCAAATCTCAAACGATTCAGACAAAAAAAAACATGGCCGACGGAAAACACCATTCCGTACCGTAGTACCGTACGTGTGTACGTTCAAAATATTTGGTCCACATTTACTGAAGCGCGTCAGTGTATTTCGCGCCGCTATTTTTGTTAAGTCACCCGAGGCTAGTTGCTAACTAGCGCGGAAAGCCCTACCATCATATCTGAAATATAGACCGGCTTTTAGATTACGGATTCTATAGATTTCATTGGCCTCGCCGCTGTGACGTGAGGTATTTTTTAGAGAGTCGAGCTTGGACTGATTATTTCAACATAAGTTTGTAGGCAACATTTTAGTTAAATAGGTTAGGTTCTTTTATTATAAAAAAAACAGTATTTTATTGTTTTTGTAATATAAATGTTTTACATGTTGGAACGCCGACGTCTCCCTCCCGGACGTGATCGCTAATGACCGCAACACAGTAAAAAAAAAACTAATATATGATATGAAACCCAAAAATTTGTGAATCTGTTTTTTGTTAGAATAAAATATTTGATTTGATTTGAACAGTGTCGTAGGCATACATAGGCTCGCTCCCCCACATCGCTACAACGATCTGACCTGCGCTACCCACATTCAGGGGATTCCCAAGAGCAATATTACCTAAATATTATTTTAAACAAAGCTCCAACTTCACCTTTCCCTAATGGAATCATAAAAACTTTTACAATATAAATATTAGAAATACCATATACGCAAACATATATTATTTAAATCTTTAAAGTATACGAATAACATTTGTATGCACAAACCGACTTTCCCACGATTCTTTTCTTGCGAGAAGTTAAAAAAATGCAGATCCTACGTAAATAAACCAAAAAGTTTCAAAGCAATTTTTTGCCTCGGCGGATAAAGAAAAAGAATCCGCGCATATTGCAGGGGACAGGCGAAAAAGTTCTTGCCTTGGTGTAACCACGATCCTTTCGAAATTCGTTTGACAATTTTTTTAAAGTAATAAAGCCTACGATGAAAGATTGAGCCTGAAATTGCTTATAAAATATGGAGTATGGTGGTATTCGTTTACTTTTATTTTGACCACGTGGTTCCCGGCAAAGAAAAGCAAATAAATATTATAATAATTATACAGGCTGTCTCAAACATAGTGGTCCAAAGGCAAATGAGTTAAAGCGAAGAGGTCGACCTATCATTAAAAAAATTAAAAACTGGGATATTCTGAACAGTTCAGAAAAATTCGCTATTATTATTTTCAAGAAATTTACACTTCCACTTGGATTTTTCGACCCTGTGAACATAATTTTCGACGTAACGAGTTCTAATCTTCCAGCCAGATTTGAACGAAAAGTGTAAAATTTCTTGAAAGTAGTAATAGCGAAATTTTCTGACCTGTTCAGAATATCCCAGTTTTTTAAATGAAAGGTGGACCCCTTCGCTTTACCTGCCCCCGTACCCTGTAATATAATTATATAATTATATTTATATAAAATAGTAAATTAGTGACAGAATAAACTGGCGGAAAGAGAAGACTTTTTCCGTCAGTTTTTTCTGTCATTAATTTGCCGGGCCTGGTGATTACTGTAGTGGTATAAGGAGGCCCTGGGCCGAACCTGATCAACATCAGGGTGCCATAAGTTTCTCGGCTTTTCCAGCAATGGTTTAAAGGAATAAATAAACATCTACGTTACAAGTTGGTATACCTAAGTTTCATATTTTAACAACTCTTTACCAAAATCTGGTCCTCCGGTACAAACAAGTCACCAGCCACCACACAATCCCATTCAAACAAGTTAGGACCAATCCGAGAAAACTCTCCCTTGAGCGCAACCAATATTTACAATGTGGACTAATTTTAAACTTGGACACTTCCAACATATGGACGCTTGTGTAAAATATTTTTCCTGGAACACAGACGATACCGGGGTAGGTGAAGTGGGGAAACTTGGAAATAAAACCGGCGGCACCGTCGTGTTACCGAAGTTGGGGATTTAACGCTCACTGCGACACCGGGCTGGGGTCGGGTGTGAGGTGTAAGCGGTTAGGCGTTTGGATATTGCCTTAAATGCTGATTCAATTTAGACGTCTCTCCCTTAGTTACGTGTTGATGAATCTGGCGTAGGCCTAAAGTATAAACGACTTTTTAATTTTAACATCGATCAAGTTTTGAAGAAATTCAAATAAATGTTGGCCTTTCTTCAGTGTTTTCCAACATCGTTTGGATTAACTCATCATTATTCTAGAATTAATTTATTATGACTTATTTATTAGCTTTGAATAGGAAACCAATGGATAAGTAAATTAATTAAAAAATCGGGGCCACGTTTACAAAGGAGTCTCAATATGTAAAATGGCTACCCGAGACATAAGCGCAACAGCGCAACTGACAACTAATGGCTCCCGCAAACAGTCGCGACCCGACTTGAACACTATCATTTCAAACAAATATTCACGGCAGAACAATAACCGGTGTCGCGTCTCGCGACATGTCGCGCCAGTATGTACGAGCCTTTAACCTTACTTCTTTATCTCTAAAACCTCCTCATGTCCTTGACCGACAAGCTAATTAAATTCTATTAAAAACGCTATTGCTTATAAAATCCGCCACACTCAGTGTTCCACTTTCCAGAGGGATCTCGCGATGACAACGTTCTACGGGTCTTGTGCCACTCTACCGCTATCTTCACATATACGATACGACAGAAATCAGTTTACTCTTCTCAATTTTTAGCCGCGTTTTTGTAGATGGAATTAGCTTTTTACGACCTGCCAGTTGTGTTAAGTTAGGAAAGTTTTTGGTCAGCTACACTATAAAGCCTTTTTGTTAAATTCTACTGCTTCTTTTTGATCAACTTGCACCGAGGTGTTAGTGTTAGTATAATGATTTTTAACCAACTACAAAAAAGGAGGTTATGCATCCCAAGAGAAAGAAAGAAATACCTACTCTTAAAAGAGACATAAAACGGAAATTAATTAATGGGAGATTCTTCGGGGGCCTACCATCACGCACCATGACCAAATATGGAGCTTTAAGCTTCGTGCAGACTGGCGCGACGCGACACCGGTAATGCTTCTACAATGAAGTATTCTTGCTCGTGCTCGGCGGTTGCACGAGACTTTTCAGGACGTATAGCTCCATTTCTTTCCCACGCTGAAATAAGATTAAAAAATAACACTGCTTTAAGAGATGGTGGTAGGTCGTATTTACATAATTTGTGTTTAACAGTAAGTTATGTTTGTCTAGAAACCATCCAGAACATACTTACATACTTAAAGACTGCTTAGGATCACGATTCAAAATATTTTATTCAAGAAAACCTCTTTGAACATCTTAAAACTTGGGTAATATCTTCGCTTCCAAGTATGATGTTACTTAAATTTTTATGAGGATTTTTGTAGTGCTCCAAAAGTATTCGGGAAAGCTTCTATAGCACCCATGACTTTTTAATGGCATAATTATGGTAACACATTAAGCCGTTGATCCCGGCTTTCGTTCTTAGCTCTTTGTAATATCCTATTTAATTAATTTGGATCTTGCTGTGTGCTTTTGACATTAATTGATTTGTTCTGACATGACATGTATTTGTTACGCATGTTTTAATTACTCAATCACTTAATTATTTACAAAATTGTTTATCGTTTTTAATATGGGACAAGGATCTGAAATATATGATTTATTTTTTGTCGTTACGGGTAGTCAGAAGTCAGAACCCCAAAAGTGCGACAACGAGTCTTACCAAGGGGTATCGTGTTACCCAGTAACTGGGTTGCGAAGGTCAGATCTGCAGTCGCTCTATTTAAAATACTAGTATTCAGTTACATCTGGTTAGACAGGAAGCTGACTCCAACATTGTTGGGAAAAGGCAAGGCAGATTGATTCGTATCTAGGTATCCGTATTTTCTAAGGTAATCTAATGTTACGCTTACAAGTAGAACTTATTATTAATTTTCTGTACTGGTCAGAATATCCCAGTTTTTTTATTTTTTAATGATAGGTGTACCCCTTTGCTTTACCTCATTTGCTTTTGGACCACTACGTTTGAGACACCCTTTAAATGCATTAATTAGCAAATAAAGCTGGCTGGGCAGCCAGGTTTGTACATAAGTCTGTCACCATTCCTCAGTCAACTCTTAAATTGATTGAGATGACAACCGGCCCAAGTGTAGGCAATCCAACATCGACTGACTGGAAGTAGGTCAGCAGTTACATTGCACTGCAATAACCTATTTCTAACAACGACAGAACATGTCGGCCGACAAGAAACCAATACGTTACGGAATTAGTAGGCCGTTCCTCTGATTGTGGTTTTGATAGCTGTTACACTATTGTGCTGCAAACGCATCTGTCCGGTGGGTTCAATTAGAACTAACGAAATCACTATGAAAAGTGCCCAGAGGCAATTGCTGTGTAAGGCGTGAAACGGCTTGGTGAAGGCGTGGCGCAGGCATGATGCCGCTTCAAAAAGTTTTCAAACAAAGTGTACAGTAACGGTCATAAGTGGAGTAGCAATTTCACAAAGCAATAGATTGACGCTTCGGTTTAACTTACGACCTTCTTATAATAAGTCATAGACACACACACACTCTCATTAGTTTAACAATTATAGTATTTCATAAATTCAACTCGTAACGCACATGTCATGATAGCTTAGTGGTTACCGTATTTGGGTTGACGCGTTCATGCATAGAGAGTCGTGGGTTCAAATCTCACGCGCGGTGATAGTTTTTTAATGTTTTAATAATCACTCGAATAATCACTCTATTGACTATATCCTTGTTATGTTCGTCGTGTTCACTAAACTCGCCAAAACTTTATGATTATACCCACGAAAACCTAAATAAAGTCAAATGATAATTAAGGTAGACAAACGCAGTTAACTTACGACTCATTCACCGCGAATAAATAGAACGATGTTTGTTATTGTGGGTTAGTGACGTGTGTTCAATATATTAGCGGTGTCTAAAGTTCATTTTGAAATGCAAGCTAAGAATATAGAAATGAAAGCGAATATTATTGCGCTGCGTAAAAGCGGACTTAATATTTATCACAAATATCTGATAAAACCGGACTGAGTGTGAGTAATATGATTTAATTATTTTATCAAACATTTATCTAGTTAAATTATAACTGCTGATCCTGGTAATTGTTTTTGGAAACGTTTTATTTTTACCTTATTAATATTATTTATTTATTGCATAATTTAAGTAAATGAAATTGTTTCTGATCTGATTTGGTTTTGTAGCTAACTTTATAATAACATGCTTATTTATTTCAAAACATTTGTTGACTTTAATAATGCTCGTCTAGTTACGACCACTGATCTTTAAATGTCTCATCTGTGGATAAAGTCTAAATAGAAGAAGAAATATATAATTTCAAAGTAAATTTATTTACTTAGATTTTTGAACGATGAAAATAACATTTTAATTATTTATGTGAAATTTCTATTGCCAATAATTACTTATTAAACTTTTTTGTTTTAGAGATAAAAGAGACGCAGCGACAACACATGGTCAGCGAATACGGAACAAGTGGTTTCATACCAACAAGACGTTTGAAGAATTAATCAACACGTCTTTACGAACCGTGCGCCGTGCAGTCCGCGCAGAAGGTTTGCATTACATGTTACCCACTGTGTGCAATGTTTACGTTCGTGAGTGGTTAAACACCCGGAGATAACAGTTATTACACGGCCAGCACGATCTCCTGACCTCCACCCTATAGAACACCTATGGGGTTTGATGATACAGCGATGGGAAGCACGGAATGAGCGGTCTGATGAGCAGTTGAAGTTGCATTGTATAGAAATATGGGAAAATTTAAGGGGAACAGATACAGATAAATGCTTCAATATATGAATTAAAATCTAAAATAATAATAATTATAGGTATTATAAAATTTATATTATAATAATTATATTATAATAATTATAATAAAATAATAATTATTATTATAATTATATTGTGTCATATCCGTAATAAGAATTATTTTGAGGTTTAGTTTCAATCTTCTTTTCGTAATGAAAATGAACACTTAAGCTATAACCTCAATAAGTCCTATTAAATACGATTTGTTAACTATTCGTAACACGAACGTGAGGTCTCAAACTTACTCGTAGTAAAATAAAAGTAGTAATACTGAGTAATTTATTTGTATTGTGACAACGATTCCGCATTTGTTATATTTACGTGGGTAGATTTGCGTAGATTTGAGTTGGTTTGTTACATTACCCACACAGAAAAGTAATTAAAGGACTTTATTATTTATTATTAAGATACAATATATTAAGCCTGATTGTCAAGGTTCACGGTACTTTATCTCAATAAATTGTTATTTATTGGAAAATAAACTGTTTTAATTCTAAAAGTTTATTTATTTAAACTTCATAAAATGATAACGAATAAACATTTTGTAATCACTTATTAAACATTTTTATTCTTAACCCCTTATTTCAATAACAATATAAGTAATAATAAAATTAGTTATTAATTAATAATCTTGTTTATTAATTTATTGAATAATAAAAGAACAGATGAAGATGATTGTTTAAAAGAAAAATAAAAGTTTGGTTTCGTGATTTGAACCCAGACCTATGTGTTTCACCATACACTTCGATACGCTACCAGCTATCGGAACTTGATACCAATATGTGAATTTTTAGCACTACTATGAACCGACCAAGGTCACGAGTAATTACGTACTCTGCGAAAAAGTGACGGTATGCTTTTTGTTTCATTCGACGCCAGTGTGAGAGTTCTGAGGTGTATTCTGTGTTGATACATCACTTACACACACAGATATAGGTTCGGCCTGTCGCTCGTTCACAGCAATACAATCCTAAGCGTGATAATGCACTTATGCCCGCTTACTGTACGTAGGCGACGTGTCATGGAACAGTTGAAACTCAAGCGGCGTGGCGGAGGCGCGTGCCACCGCTACGCCGCTCTCTCGCCTGTGTCGTGTCGCTTGAGACACAGTATTAGGCACTAAAACGTCAAAGCTACTCGAGCACCCTAAATGATTATAACCACGTGGAGAGGAAGACATGCTATCTCAACAAAGTCAGCCTGTATAAAGACGCATCCTAACGTCTGTTCGCCTCTTCTATATAATTGAAATCGCGTCCGTGCCTTATCCGTTCCACGCCTGCGCTGCGCCTGTGCCGCTCCTTTACCTTACGCCTTCTCTGTGTAATTCACGCCAAAGCGTTTCGTATTTCTACAACTTTCAGTAACATTGACATACGGTTTTTAACCGTGTTCAAAAAAGGAGGAAATGTGTTCGTCAGTATGTATTTTTTTATGTATTTTCATCGATATTTTCGTCAATCGTGGATTGATTTTGAAAATTGTTTTTTCATTTGTTAGAAGAAACTAGGGCGGTGAGTTCATAATTTTTTTTATTAACTTTGCTTTGGTAGTTTTTGAGTTAGCTTAGATAATACATGTTACTATTTAATCCACTTTGTGTAACTTGATGATGTTATAATATTTCCTATCACTGTTGTTTGTATAGCTATTGCAGCATAGTGGTACCATACGAATAGGGTAGGTCCCATAACTAGAAAGTGTTTATTTCTCACTTTGTTGGTAGTGTTTTTTTTTTTACGTTGGTTATATTCTCAGAAATATTTATTAATAAAATAAAGAAATAAATATAAACTGTAGTAGACCCAATAATTGTGAGAAGTGGGTCTAATACAAATTGTGGTTTACAAACCTTACTTTCAAAGGACCATGCCAACTTTTTAATCACACAGTGTAAATACCGTTTTAAGATTTACTGCTATAACATAGGCTTAATTTTGTTCACAGAAAAAAACACAAACGGCGTCTAAAATACATGAAAGCGATGTGAAATTCTCATGTGACTAAGTTTCTTTTGCTCATAATAGGACTGAGCATTCGAGAAAGTTCGATATAAAACATAAAACGTCATCCCTAAAGGGTTGTTGCCCATAAGTGGCATAGGAGCCAGGGAACTGAGAGTAATACTTGGGTTTTTAAGGAGCTATGTCGAGTTAGAAGGCTGGAAGAGATAAAAAGCGGCCACGCACCTAATACTACGCACATAAACATAACATCACGCCTGTATTCCCCGCAGGGTAGGGCAGAGGTGTACCTACCTATACACACAATTTATGTACATAATTATATAGATAGTTATTATTTTAGCTGACACAATTTAAAAAAAAAAAAATGCTTACGTTACATAAAACTGATTTACATCCGTCATCTCACACTTTCAGGTCCTGTTGAAAACCATCGTCAGGCACTTATTGGTGTCTGACATTTTTGCTGAACTGGGCCTTTTTGGTGCAGCCGTGAGGCACACTCCGCTGCCAATTTTATTACATCGTACTTTACACCTTTTTATTTGTTTCATTTTTTATCTTTTTTATCTGCTGTATGTTATATTGTTTGCCTTTTAGTCTGTGTTAAATAAATGTATTTACTTTCTTTGTTTCTTTCTTCTTTCTTTACTAAACCCACCAACTAATATTAAATTCCATCTAAATTCCCTAAAAAGTTGACAGAGGTAAAAAGTCAGCCCCCATTTCAACAGTTATGTAAATATTTTGTAACATTTATTTTGAGTTAAAAGAGTCAGAGTAAAAGAGTCCGTGGAATTTCTTGCCCGTTCTTCTTTCTTCACCCACATGTAACTTAAATAAATTAAATAAATAAATTAAATCTTTCTGACTGACCGACCGCATGACAATTCAAAAGTGCCTGTAATTTGTTTATTTGAAATAAATGCTTTGAGTTTGAGTTTGAGTTTTATGTTCAAGTCTCATGCAACAATGGACGAGGGTCCATTGTTGCATGAGACCATTTGCCGTGAAAAAATCCATACTCCTCGGTGAATTTCCAAATTCTTCTTGCATTAGGAAATTCACTGTTCCCAGCCACAATTCAACAATCCTGTTTGCGATCAAAGACAAAAGAGTCTTTGGTCAAATAATCGCAAGCGCTACTGGTGAGCATCAGTTTTGATTCGATTGAAGTGTTATTGGGTTTATCCATCTGGAATTTCTCAGTAGCAGCCTGGAGACTGAATTTGTGCCCGGTTAATGGCAATATTATAGGGTCGCCCCATTATAATGTATACCAGAATACCCGCTAAATGTCGCCGTAGCATAACTTTTTAAATAGTCGTGCTTTTTAATTAATATTGTTAATGGCACCTCTTTAGGTCATAAGCTATCCGAATATCAAAAAATATTTGGCCTAGGTCTTAAGGGGGAGGCGTGAAAATTGATTCGCTGTGACAATGTATAATAGATAAAGGGACTTACACATAACTGGCAAAATGTGGGTGTACAATAGGTACACCTCTGCCCAACCCTTCGGGGAATACAAGCTTATATTATGAGAAAAAATAATCAAAAGGTAAGTAGACATGTATTTAATTTTCTTCCTGCAACTTTATGTCTTCTACAAGAAGCTTACTTGCGACAAGTAAATTGGCTATTACATAGGAAAACATTATTATTTCATATTTTATTCTTTTACATCTGAAGGATCACGTTGTCACATTTATTATGTCCCACATTTCAAGAAAATATCATCTAGTTATATATTTTTCTTTATTTTGAAGTAGCTTCCGCCAGCGGATTCGCCCGCGTAATAACTTTATAAATTATAGTCTGTGTTACTCTGTGTGTCGGGGTGTCTCAGTGTGTGTGTGTGGTCTGTCTTGTGTGTGTGTGTCTATTGTCTGTGTTGCATTCTACTAGTGAAAGTTTTTTTTAAATCGGTTTAGTAGTTTTTGAGTTTATTTATTACAAAAAAAAAACAAGGCTCTTCTCTTTATAATATTAGATAGCGACCCGCCCCTGCTTTGCACGGTTTTTACAACTTGACAAAGCATCAAGATTCCTTTATTATTACGTAAGTTTAATAGTAACGTATTACACACAAAAACCTTCCGGAATAACGGCTCATGCAGACCGGCGTGAAATTCCGGGCGCGACAGGCTACGCGACACTTGTCGCGCCCCCGATATCGTGCCATTCTGTACGAGCCTTAAATTCTCTAAATGGTGGTGAAAACCGCATCAAAATCCGTTGCGTAGTTTAAAAGAACAACACGGTCACACAGTCAGACACAAAAAGCGACTTTAGATGTCAGACCTTTGAAATTGAAGCTTTTATTGGTTTTTAGAAATGTTCCTGTAGATATAGACGATATATTTTTGATAACACAGTAGGCTAGACTAATTTTATGTTTATAACATTTGATAGATCGACTCGATTTTCGTATATGATAGAAAAAAACAATTGTAAGCTTTCAGTGTTGTTACTGATAGGTAAGATCAAGCACGCCCAGAGCGGGAGAAATAATTTGATAATTTCTGACCCAAAAAAAAAACCCCATAGTAAGACTGGTTGTCAGACTTTCGAGTTCAGGACTGCTTACCATAGCGACTGCCAATGATCGATGAATGATAGCCGGGCCCAACGGCTTAACGTGCTTTCCGAAGCACGAAGGTTCTCGATATGTAAAGATGGTCCCCCATCCACAGACTAGCCTCTGCAAGCGTAGCTTAACTTGATCGATCGACCCATGTGGCTGTTATTACTTAGCTATGAGCTCCTTAAACGTTAACGGGCTTAGTTAAACGGTAAATATTAACAGTTAGCAGCTAAAACACAACAATCCATATATGCTTCAACCATGTTCACATCTCAAACACAATATCTACACTACAAAAGTTATCAAACGCGCCGTTCTCTAGTACAAAGCAAAGAGCTTCATTCAACACAATGTAGTACACGCATTGAACAATAAAACGTTCGCTTCGGGTCGTTATAGTGAAGAAATACAAATGCGTCTGTAACATTGCTATATGTACAGATATGCTTGGAAAACATATCGGTGATATCAAATAGTGGATGTTAACACAATATGAGAGAGAATTTCCATATACTTCGGTTTTTTCTGAAATTTTGGATTTTTCTCAGTAATATAGCCCGGAGTCTGGATTTTTGGCCGGTTGATGACACCTCTGCCTAACCCTTCGAGGAATAAAGGCGTGATGTTCTGTTATGTATTTTCTGAAATTGTCGTAATTATTATCCACGACAAAAATATTGATATGAAACGATATAGACACGTCAACATGAACTTGCTCAAATACCCAAAACAAAAACGAAAAATGAGACCCAATTACGTATGTTGATGGAAAAGCAATTAAGCATTAAATTTCCATGGAGGCTATCGAAGATTTTCATTAGCGACCAATTGACGTCGGTTCTCAATTAAAATGGAATTCTATTATAATAGCGTGGTACACGGAGCACATAACATAGTGGAGATATGTCAGTTAAAGCGTGTGTATGTGGCGTAGTATGCCCCCCAGCTAGACTGACCAACGACATCCAGTCTGATGCGGAAGGCAGAAGACAGGGTGCAGCCCAGGAGAGGTTTATGTCCAGCAGCTACTTGCATCGTCAGCAGATCAGTTACAAGACATTGTGACAAGTAAGTGAGTTTGTATATTTGGGGAGTCTGTTTACGAGGAATGGAAAGATTGATGAAGATGTGGAAAGGAGTGTATGTGTGTATGTGTGTGTATGTGCGTGTATGACCAGATGTATGAACGTTAACGAGGCAAAAGGAGTTTGTAAGGATCGTAGCAGGTTGCGTTCTGTAGTTTCTGCCTACCCCCATGGTAAAAAGGCGTGAGTTTTTGTATGTAAAATTGTGTTCATATAAGGTTTTGGTTTTATTTTCGTAAAAAAAAAACATGTTTGGACACTTTTTAGTCTTGATCCATCGTGATTCCTGAACAAAAACTCACCCTGTGTATATTATCGAGCTTTCACTGGAGTGCTTAATTGGGTCATCAAATTGATGAAGGTATGAGGTAATTTGCTAATAAGTTTACCAGCTCTTCACTTATTCTATGCTCTATGCCAGGGATACTGGAACCTGGGTTATCATTAGTTAATGCGTCCGAATCGCTAAATTATTGGATTTATCGGGCGTTGCCGAGTGTTCATTAAAAAATAATGCGCTGATTTATGTTTTTCAAGCGAATATTTCGCTATATTGGTTCTTGAACTTCGTAATTAATGAAATGTGGTTTTGTTGGCTTCGAATCGTTTTTCGGCTTGTTATTTATTGGGGCAAAGTTTGTACTTAATGAATACTTGAAATGAAAAGTTGGGATATTTGAATAAGTTTTATTTATAGGTACGAATATTGTGCCTAGGTATTACTATATTTTCATCTAACAGATAATCAATATTTCTACGTCATAGACACGTACCTACTATAAGTTACTTTTGGTGACAGAATTCATTAATATCTTTGGATGACTCAACTGTTCGGGTGGCATTTGAATACTTTTAGATAAAACACTACAAAGTGAAACACGACTTTTATTTCGGAAGTCGGTGTCTTTGGTTTTGAATTTTTGTTTTTTGCCACCGACTTCGTCATAGAAATAAAAGTAATTTTTCACTTTTTAGTTGTGGTTCGAATACCACTACATGATATATTATGTAAATAACCGTGAGAGAATATTTTTATAACATCATCCATATACAATAAGTAGGAAAAATACGTATTATTGAAGCTAATTCAAAAACGACCCCAGCAAAGTTAATAAAATTTATAAGTATGAGGCCACCTCTGTGTGTAATATAGGTACACGGCATGATAACAGATAATATAATATCACTTGAAAGAACGGTCACATGATATAATAAACAAATAACCTAATTTCATGTGATCTAATATTATATTTTTTACAACCTTCTTTTGCTCTAATAACATTTAGTATAAAGTTCATTTCATATAATTTTCAATTTGTATAGCTCATGCTCTCTTTTTATATAACGTTCAAATGACCTAATTTTCAGCCAAAGTTCTGTAATGAATAAGTAAATATCAGGAGACATCATAGCTAACCCAAATGTTTCACTAACAATAAACGGGGGGATCTGGCGGGAAAAAGACGAACAAAGTAGAAGTAATGGTTTTCATCGTTAGAAATGATATTGTTCCTACAGCAACTTAGGTAATAGCATTCATACCGCTGTTTTTCAAAACATGTTCAAATCAAATTCCGTGGCTATAAAAACAAAACACGATCGTTCCTGTTTCTACATTCAAAATAATATGTTCTTTCTTTTCTAAGTCAAAACAAAAAACAACCACTGCTAGACAATGGTCTAAGCCTGCAGCTTGTATTTGTGATCTCAACAGAAATAGAAAAGCATGCGACTCCAAGTCAAGTTAATAGTACTGCCATTAATTTCATTACGGTAACTGTGGAGTTGTGCCAAGGCGGTCCAAGTAAGGGGATTCGTTTACACCGTAACGTAATATTTCGTAAACAAGGCGAGTAAATTCAAATAGTTATTTATGCAACTGTTGTATAAACCCACATTCGTGTTTTAATACCCCTTAAGGTATTAAAACACGAATGTGTATCTAATTATTACACGAATGTGTAAATAGCATCTCATGAGTGTTTAAATACCTAATAATATACAGTTGCATACAAGACTTTATCTACACCCATGATATGAATCCTCTGTAAAAGTTTATGAAACAGTTAGCTATTGCCAACATTAAAACGACCGTGCCCGTAGCCCGTAGCCCTCCAAGCGTGACGTAGCGTATTTTGGAAAATGTGTCAGATGTGCCGGCGCGTGGGGGTCTGCACCCGCTGTCCGCAAGGAATCGAAGGAGCAAACGAGTTGCATTATGAAATTTAGTACAACATTTTAACACTCGTTTGGATGAAATAATGGTTACTATGACACTGGTCGTTTTAATGTTGGTAATAAGCTAACTCTTTCCGAAACTTTTATAGAGGTTTTATAGCATGGATGTAGATGAAAGCATTCACTGGGTGGCAATAGGTACCTAATTACGTCATTCCGGCGCAACCTAAACAAGACGAGATTTAATAAAAGAATAAGTCTCTAAACGAAGGCCAGGATCGAATAAGGTAGCTACAAGATTCAATAGAAGTTAGACTAGTTTTGATTGTAATTTGGTTTTGAAACCAGACGAGACGCGTATTTTGTGTACTGCTTTGCAGGTATTCCATAAACGGCTCGTACACACTGGCGCGATATCGCGAGCGTGACAGGCAGGGCCACCCTTTTCGCTCCCGCGCTATCGCGCGTGTAAGAGCCTTAAATATTCCATCGGTTGCCGGTAGGTATTCATTCCTAGCTGTCTTTAATAGCACCATCTATTCAAAATTCAGATTTATTCATATTATAGTGGGCCTATATTTGTACCTACAATAGGCATAAAACCACCACTCAGTGGATCCTAAATAGTAGGCGACTACGCGGCAGGCTTAGAAAGAGATGGTGGGATAAACTGGGCTTCTTCTTAGGATTGGCCCACAATCACAGTCGACCGGGCAAAGTAGAAAAAGTTGTGGAGGTCAGATAGGCAGTCGCTCCATGTAAAATATTGGTATTCAGCTGTCATCACGAAGCCCGAAAGTCTGACAACCAGTCTTACCAGCGGGTATTGTATTACCCAGTTACTGGGTTGTGGATGTCAGTTAAGCAGTTGCTCCGTTTAAAATACTGGTATTCTGCTGCATCCGGTTAGACTGGAAGCCGACCTGGGGATCGGCTTGGAGTTCTTCCATAGGAAGCAGGTCAGCTTGGAGTGTGCAAAAATAGTTGGGAAAAGGCTAGGCAGATTGACTTTGTTACTACTTCTTGTTCTTCTTCTTTTTCTTCTTTGTTTTCTTCTTGTTGTTACTTCTTTACTTCAAGCCAAAAACATATGCAGAACTGACCTACATACTGCTACAGTTCTGTGTAAGCCACGGCCCCAGGTAAAGGGGTGGCTAAGCAAACCCGCTTATCGTGACCGGCTGACAAGCGTGGATTTATGTGCTAACTTTATCTTTTCCGTTACGTGCGCCTCGCAAGCCGATGGCACCGGAGTTCGTTGGATTTAGTGGTTGATCTTCAGTTAGCTAAACCAATCTAGGTTTAGGCGCACAGGCGGAGTCTTGTTAAATCTAACGTCAATGTTTCGAAAGTATTGTTAGATGGATAATTTGTAATTTTAGTTTAGGTATTGTAGTTATACTACTTATGAAAAAAAGTGGATGGCATAGGTACAATATAAAAACCCTGACATTATTATGTAGGTATTTATTTTTCATGTTTCAGTATACAGGCTGACTTTGAAAACATGCAACAAAATTTAAGGGGGTGTCAATTTTTTTTTGCGATTTCTTATTTGGTCCCATAGTAAAAGTTGTTCATATTGATGGGTAGAACAACCCCTTAAATTTTGTTGCATGTTTTCAAAGTCAGGTTGTATATGAGTACAACCTAATATATGAAAAGATGAAATTAACGCTGAAACCGCAGTAAATAAACTTAACAGGTCAGCGTAGATAAAATAACAGAAGAAATGAAAATCCCTAATGCGACATGATAACGATTTGATAAAAGATTATTATTTTTAGAACAAAATAATCTTTCATTCGCTCAAATATTCTTTGCATGGCGAAATAATCGTGTCTTACAAAAGAAAAAGAATAAGATAAAATAAGAAACTGAGTTTCCTCGATATTCTAATTTGACAATCGAGGACAGAAAATTTTAATTCTTGTAATTTCATCTTATTTTAGGTAAGTACCTATATAATTACTACAGAGATTATTATGATATTGCATTGTAGTAGGTATTTTCTGTGTATCATTCTTTGGGAATCGAACCCAGCACAACACCTTGCACGCGGTCTGCACGCGCAGGCAGCGTAGACAGCGCAGGCAGCGTAAGCAGCAGAGGCGCGGCGCGACTGCGCCTCGGCTCGGCCCAATGACCACTCGCTTCCACAGACTCCACCGCGACGGACGATTCTCCTCTCTAATTTAAACCGTTAATTGTTTGTTGACAGATAAGAAGGAATTAAACCATTGCTTAAAATCTTAAATCTTTAATTTGCTCCCCGCGCTAACACATTTGATTAGTGGCCTGGGAAATTTTCCAAATGTAAATAGTAATTTTCTGGAAATATTCCACTAGGTTGTACCTTCTTTTATAGAAGCTCCGGAAACAAAAGTGATGACTTTGGTATTGCGGGGTCTACAATCTAGCTTTTCAATCTAGTTTTTGTAAAAAGTAAGTTTTTTGATCTGAAGGTAGGCTTTATGTATGTTATTATTAATTAATACTAACAGATTATGAATAATATAAAAAAATATATAAAAAATATTTTGTTGACGTTTTACTAAAAATAAATAGTATGTTTACATATAGGTACGTTAAATATTAAGTTAAGGTGAAGTACAATATCGTGAGTAATGGATCAATCTGCCTAGTCTTTTCCCAATCATGTTGGGGGCGGCTTCCAGTCTAACCAGATGCAGCTGAATACCAGTATTTTACATGGAGCGACTGCCTATCTGACCTCCAGAACCCAGTAACTGGGTAATACGATACCCCTTGGTAAGACTAGTTGTCAGACTTTCGGGCTTCTGACGACTCGTAACGACTGTCAAAGATCCACGAATGACAGCCGGGACCAACCGCTTAACGTGCTTTCCGAAGAACGGAGGAGTCTCGGTATGTAAAGATGGTCACCCATCCATGGACCAACCCCGGCAAGCGCAGCTTAACCTGATGGATCGACCCGTGCGGCTGTTATTACTTAGCTCTGACTGACTGACTGACTCCTTGACAATTCAAAAGTGCCTGTAATTGGTTTAATTGAAATAAATGCTTTGAGTTTGAGTTTGAGTTTTTGAGTTTAGCCACGAGCTCCTCGTAATGTTTGTGACTCCATTACATCCATAGATATAAGAAATAATTACATCACATCACAGTAATGGATGTGATGTAATTATTTCTTATATCTATGGATGTAATGGAGTCACAAACCGGCACAGGCCGCATAGAGGACCGAGTGGTCGTGGGAATGTCATAGGCTAATCATACTTATGCTAATGCTAAGATAAGACGATGACCTACCTCCCTTTCATTCCCAATAAACTTTTCAAAATTTGTAAAATCACAACTGAACTGTTTAATTATAATTATTGCTATCTCATTTACTGGCCACTTGATTCCTTTAATGATTTATACAAAATTAGTGAGACGTACAAATTCTTAGCATAATTAAAATTCTTCTGAAGTTAAACGTCCCTTTGATTTACGCTTCGTTGTTTTATTCAAAATATTTGTGCTGTTATAAAGACTATTTTGAAACGCAAAGATGACAGAAATATAAGGATCATTTTGATTAATTCCGTTTTTGTTTGGACAAATATTTCATCAAGTACTTACCTATTATTATTTAGGCTAATAGCTGATGTTCATGTTTTCCTACCAATGTGGCAAATAATAAGAATTATGAGATTAGCTGTATTGCGCGCGGAACTAGTTGGCCGCGCCTTAGGTGAGGGAGGAGGTGTGGGGGCGGGTTGCCACCATACTCAGTACGCCGCACTGAGTAATGACAACAAAGCGCCCCGCCTCTCTGTCCCACCGCTCACATACATAAGGCGCGGACAACTAGTTCCGCGCGCACTATAGCATGCACAGGCAAGCTGAACTGACAATAGGCCGCCCATGTTTGCCCAAGAACGGATGTCCGTAGGGGTAGACGTGTGCTTGAGTGGAGACCGCAAATCGGCAAACGTAAGGTGGACAGGTGGAGCGACGATGGAGTTGCCTGGATCTATTTGAATAGTGTGCAATTGAAGAGGCCAATGTCAACCAGTGTACTGCAGGTAGGCTGATGATGATTCGATTTGCCAACTGGAGAAGGTGCTTGGTCTACCATACTCTAAAAAGTATTAAAACTGCATACTTACTATTATAGTAGGTATATAATATTGTTGTGGCGGCATCTACAACGCCACACGTGAACTACGCATCAAAGGCCTGATATCACAAAATCCTGCATCGCGCTATTAGAGTTTATCGCGTGATTTACACATATATGACTATCCGACATCAATCGTCGGGCAGTTGCCCGCCAGACACAACACCCGTCTGGTCGGAGGATCCTCCCTTTTCAATAGAGGATGAGTGAACTTTACAGCCTGTTCCTCATACCTTGTTTCACAAATTAAATTGAAACGGGGTCTAACACAATTTAATGAAACGCACTGATTATTCGTCTAAAATGTTGGAGATAGTTAACCGAAAGTTGCGATACAGTCTACACTCCAGGACTCGTTTGCTCCACCGACCATCGGTACTTCGACAAAAATGGCCAGCCCATTGGTACCTCAGCGTTCTTACTCTGCAAGCTATATCGCTATATCTATAATAATCGGTATCTACTAATTAATTACAATTAACAAGCTCAGAATGCCAATTGTCGTACTTAAAAAACGTTCACATTCAAGTCGCAATCTGTCAAACTTGTCAATAATGGTAAATTGATTGTATTTTTGACAGATTGCGAATGAGATTAGAATGCAAACATTCTTAAAAAAAATACGGGAATTGCCCCATGTAGTTTATAAATATATATTTAAAAAAAAAAAATAACCACCGTTAAAATTGTGCCACCAACTGCCAAAGAAAGTATTTGGAAAGCATCGTTGTAGCAATGCAACGCTTTAGATACTTCTACCCAAACATACAAGTCAAGTCAAGTCTCTTTTTTAGTAGGAGCTACAAATTCGATTTTGTCACTGGCGTTTTCGGTGACGAATCCTTTGTTGGCTGTGTATGGTGTAATCACCTGGGGCTAAAGCTACGGTTTCCTAGAAGAACGGTTCCGTCATATAACGTCCGTCATGAAAACCTGCCATTTACACCAGTATTGGACATTAAGGTGTCAAAAAATGCTCTGTTACCGTTATTGACAAACAAAAACAGCCGTTATTGTGTGACGGTTCGCCGCTTTATTCTGATACCAAAGCTTAAGAGGCTGACAACAGCTAAAGCGCGGTCACTGTCGGACTGCATAAAAAAACTTGAATTAAAAAAAGATTTAATTTATAGCAAAATATGAAGCAATTATCTATTTACAAAAAATCTTTTGATTAGATAAACGCCGCTCTTCATTTATTTTGGAATATCATTGGGTGATGTCAAGTGTATCATGAGATCATCGGAGAATGGACGAAAAGGAACAAATTGTTGAAAGATAATGATGTAGTTTTTTTTTTTAAATAATGATAATATGCTGCTACACGTGTCGTACATTAAAGTGCCATTTACTTTAGTTGCTAGAAATTATAATTGTCTGACTGCGTTTATTGCAATGTTTCCAGAGCTAATTCCAGCAGTTTTTCCTTACTCTTAGGTTTTCTTAATATTATCGATAGCAAAGTCAACATTTTGAAGATTGTATAATAAGGCACATGAAACATTACCAGCAATATGTTTAAATCATTTAGCTCAAAACTCGCATCTTACCATCTGTAACTGTCAAAGTATCATTGCAGACAGCTCTAAAGTATCATCCGCCTACGCTTTTAAAGATAATAATATAATAACTAAAACCAGACATCTTACCTTAATTTTATTCCTGCAAGCTAGATCGTAACTGGAAAACATTTAAGCTATGGTCGAACTGAGGCGAATCCCGCGCGGGATGCAGGAAAACAAAATTTTCTGCTCGGTTTGGTTGGTGGTAGGGCTTGTTTTAAGTCCGCCTGGCTTGCAACCACCATCTTACCTAAGTCTGTCGCCATAACAACAATGTTACGCAGTAAGAGGTAAGATAGCCAGTTCCTCTGTGGTTGAGGATTCCGGGTGAAGCTCGTTTCCACCTTCGGCCTGATCATCACTTACCATCAGGTGAGATTCAGGCGAAGAGCTTCCCCGCTGTGGTTAAAAAAAAAATGTGTCAACTAACTTGTATGGAGGGATTCTAACTGACGCGATTAGTCGATTGACTTCCTAATCATAACCGACGCATGCAGTTGCGACCCGCATCCCGCGCGGGATTCGCCTCAGTTTCGACATGCCTTAAGTTATAACTGGAACACGCACAACTTAAGTGGTTTTACTCTTATCTCAAGCAAGAGCAATAGAATCTAAATGGGGAGGCGGGTAGAATCCTCATAAATTATAGTTGTTCGTACTATTAATTCGTATGGCTAATAGAAATTGGTAGCACCCAAGGTTGTTTGCGAATGTTACATTTTGGTGTCTGGACTTGATATACTAAACCCTATTTTCTATGTTTTTAGGGCCCAAATCTGTTCATAGAATTTGGCTTGAGGAATGTCTAATGAGTCCTATGTACGATCAATCATACGTGTAATGTGGGGTCCGATCGAGTGAATTCATCCTAGACTCCCCCATGACCCCAGAGCGGAGGATAGGTGACGAGCAAACACCCCCCCCCGCCAGTATTTTTTTTGTCATGGTTTTCGTAGAGCATGGTCTTAGCGAAGCGAAGAGAACAAAAAATAAGGACCTAAACAACATTCAAAAGACCGCCCCCCCGCGCGTGATGTTTAATGTAACAAAAGAATCAATAAGAGAATGGAGACTGAAACTCTGTGAACGTACGACTTTTGTAGAGTCTCTAATTAATTATTTAATAGCGAGAAAGTCTTTTTTTATCATAGGGTAGGCAAAAACCTACAAAAGCCATAGGGTACTAGTTCGCCTTGTGCTTGTTCTTCTAGAGTAGAATGTATTAGATGGATGGTGTCAACACTGGATACCTACAGTGTTTCCACCATCCGTCTAATAATTTTTTTTTTATGTGCCTGCAGGGTATCCCGCGAAATTCAAATGTTCTTCCGTTTTTTTTCCATTTGCAGGTCAGTGTCAGGTTGTATGTTGATAAATGATTCCATAAGATTCGCGACAGCGACGCGGGCAGTGTACTTCTAACAAATGCAAGCAAATACATTGCTATTAAAATACAATTGACGTAGAATTATATTTTTCTGTTTTTTTAAACGTTGCCCCACACTAGGAATTTCTCCTGTATCGTGGGTGCGTTTACAAACATGTAAACTGACATACGTAAACAGCCAGACCCGGAACAACTACATGTAGATCATACAAATATTTGTTCCGTGCGGGAATCGAACCCGCGACACGCAGCGCAGCAGTCAATCGCTTAGCCACTACGCCAACCGTGGCGTCTAAATTTAGTAACCTATTCCGCTTAACTATTCCTGAAGAGTCATAAAAAACTCCTGTAAGAAATCGACACGTGTTTTACCTTTCAATGAGGAATCGGGCGGGAGTGCCTCACTTTGCGTCCGGCGCTCTGCGTGGCAAGACGTCGTGTTCGGAGTCGCGACAAGTCAATCGTCATCCTGAGGATGCCTCAGGGTGACGATTGACCCTGCCCTTGTATGTTATAATGGATTTCCGCCAAGTCTCGCCTGAATAAATTAACGATAGTGCTATTTACGATAAGTTAAAGTACTGTACTATAGCACAATCAAAGATCCATGTAATTCTATCTACCTGCAACTGTAACTTAATCGCTTGCTCAAATTAAACCGTTGTTTAATCGTCATTAACGCACCTATATAAACAGTATCGCTTGGGCTAATCTAACTAATCCGTCGCTAGCTATTAGCCTAGCTAACCGTAACCTACTTAACGCGGATCAATTTAAATGTAAACACGGTCCTGTCATATTATTAGTGTAAGGGCTTGTACACAAAACTGCAAGAAGCTTCGGGAATTTCCTAAGAAAATCGTAGGGTGCCGTCGGTGATTTTTCGACGTGACGTCGCATCGCAGTTTTGTGTACAAGCCCTTAGGACTCAACCAAGTGTATACTGTAATGTGGTCGCGAATGAATGGAAGAAGATCTTGTCAACATGTCTATACCCCATTCACAATAAGATTAGACATTTAAACAAAACATTTTACAATCCGTTCAATTGATTTTTACTTCTATTCCGTAGGCATATCTATTAAGGATGGCATTGAAAGCAAAAACGTGATTATAATATCAACTTTTTATTGCAGCTGCCACTTGTCATGCCACCAACGCAATAGAAGTCAAAATCGGTTGAAGAGACAGTAAAAAAGGTTGGTTTAAGTGTCTAATCTAATTGTGAATGGGCTATAGAGTATTGTGAGATGAGCGTATGACTGTCGAGTAGTTGTATACTGTTATTGTACTTAAATAACGTGCGTGTGTCTTTAACTAATGTAATGGGCCTTGGCTTTTTTTATGTAAAAATAAATAAATACCGAGGGTGTTTTGGGGATTGAGTCTAAGCCAATTAGGAAAAGAAATTGAAGGAATCTTGGGCCGAATTTCTGAGTTCTTTTCTTTTATGTTAACTTTTTGGAAAGTTATTAGAGAGATTACCTACCTAATATGTAAAGTTAGAGATAGAAATCGAAACTCATTCCTTAAATTAAGGTTTTATATCCAATGTCTACGTTTTTGTTAATTAAACAAATTGAGCTACCTACCGACCAATTATGAGATTGAAATTAGTTTTCCATTAATTTCGACAATTCTTTCTTTAGTCTATTCTGAGACGCCATTTTGATATTACTTTAGAAAATTACAGATCTTAGCTTACTAGGAAAGGAAAATCAAAGGGGCGTATTACCAAATACTTCTGAAGAATTTAAATTCCAAAAGTAATTTTATTTTACTGCTGGATTTCGAATGTCATGCCCGATGGCTAATTCCCCGAAGTCATTAGATCGAACGTCGGAATTCCCGAAATTCCATAGCAATGACTTTTCGGCGAAACAGACGCTAGATCTAATGGCTATTCGAAATTATTGTGGTACATCGATATGCTATGGAATTTCGGCAATACGGACTTTCGATCAGCTATCTAATTGCGTAAAACGTTTTCGTAAACGATTCCGACTAATCTGTTTCATTTAGATAGTTCAACAACATTCATTGCGTTATTTACGTTGTGGAGCAGATTTTTTTTCGAACTTAAGAAGCAATGGATTTGCGATCTGTTTCAAACCGATCCAGATTGTGATAGATCGTGTATTACGCAATTAGGGTGCTGATGACTTCGGGGAATTAGTCATCGTGCATATATTATGTCATTCGAAATCAAGCAGTAAATTCACTTTAAAAATACCAAAACCAACACACCGTTAACTTATTCAACCTCTGCATACCCCTCAAAAGGAACGCGACAATAATACAAATTGCATTTTCTCACACAAAATTACAGTAGGTACCCTACTTATTTCCGCGCAGTTAAGACTGATTCCGGTCCCACATACAGTTGTCACGCTACGAACTATAAATTGTGGCAGTTCGGGAAACGAGTCCGAAAGTTACAGACTAATTCCAACTATTTTCGTAAAGCAATGCTGCTATATGTGGGTGGAATGTTGGTGGAACTGTATTTTTGATGTAATGTCTTATTTAATGCTTATGTCTGATGACACCAAAGGCAGATTTATGTCATTAAACCAGCTATTGTTTGCGAAATCTTACTGACACATGCAACTTAATAATACCTTAAGTATTAAGTTGGTTCTTGCAATATAAGAAACTGCCAAAAAGGACGGCTTTTTATTTACAACACAGTATTTTTGTCATAAATACACTGATTTTTGTCAAGAATATGCGGTTACTATACACCTTTATTAAGCGGTTTTCTGCTGAAAATACACGTCTGTTGTGTTAACAATACACTTCCATAAGCTTTCGTTCGATCATGGAAACGCTGTTTAACATAGAAAAGCAGGCTTATAACCTAAAGCCGTCCGCTGCGTTAAACGGGTGCACGTAGCGGGCAGCAGCAGCATTGCGTGAGGTAGATCGCACGCGACCCATAGAAAACAGCATGTGCGCTGGCGCCCGATCCGTGCACCCGCTTCAAGCAGCGGACGGCCCAAAATGCCTTTGGTTCACACAGTACGCGCTCAAAGCAACTGCAACCCGGAGGCGTCTGTCTCGCAACAGAGGACAAAATGTACTTATACACGCCCACACCAAGATTATGCATTTTGTTATGTCTAGCCAAGGCTTAAGACAGCAGTAAACAAACTTGCAACAGGACTTCACGCTTGTATTCCTCGAATGGGCAGGCAGAGGCAAAAGTACACCCACGAGGACCAGCCTTTTATCATCAACAACAGTAGGCTGTTGCTAAGAAATTCCTAACGTGGTAGTAGCATAGCATAATACCCTTGTTTTACGTGGGCTTTTCCATCTGGAATTTCTCAGTACCAAGCCCGGAGTTTGGGATTTGTGCCCGATGGGACATAAACACATGGGACGTATGCGAAATGTTGGTGTACTATGGGAACACCTCTACCTAACCCTTCGGGGAAATAAGGAGTAATCTTGTATTATGTAAATAAACATTAATCTAACCCACTTTATACGCTATTAGTATTAACCTACCTCTACTCCAACCCGTATCATGCTAATGTGTAACTTCATGAAACAACATTAACAACCCGTATTTAGTTCCGTGCAGCTTGACACCGATTCCGGCCAGTTGTCACGGTTCGAGCAATTTATTGCTCGGGTTTACGAATGATGAACAGGAGTGGTTGTAATACGTTACTGTCATGCTTGTGATTTCTCGAGGAGAATGCAGGGTATATGTTAGATAGCCGAACAGATTTAGGGGCAATAATGCAGTAGGATTTACAGACTTGCAATAAATTACAAGCGTTATGTCATCGTGTATCTCTTTTTTTTCTATGCAATTCGACAGTGACCACGCTTAAAGGTCTAGCCAGCGATTTGTAAAGACTTATTTGGCTTATAGTCGTTAAAATATTGAGGAGCATCTTTCCCGAGCAAGCTGCTACGCCGTAGCAATCAAGTGCTACGCAGTTTCCAGACATAGGTTTCCATTTTTGAAAATCATGCAAGATGGCCGATTATTATGTTGAGTTCGAGAAACAATAAGGTCAAGAAACGCTTTGGTCACAAAAACAAATACAATGGTTATTTGGTCAACTGATTTTGGGTATTTTGGAGGCCTTTACCTGCAGAGGGGTTCTTGCAGATAACTAAATAATGCAATATTATTTAACATACGATTAATTAAAATTTATGTAAAATCTAAACTAATGTAAAGAACTAAACTTAATTACTAACAAAAATGTATTACACTAACATAGAATTTATCTTTTTTTTTTTGTTTTTGTAATGTGCAACGAAATATAACTTTTTATTTTTATTTATTTTATTATTTTGGTCAACTGATCATAATGCTCGGTTGTTTGAAAGGTCTTTTGACAGTCGTTTGCAGCAATGAACTATTAATTAAGCCATGCGCATATTACAGCCGCAACGAGTCGCAGAGCAACGTATTTTCATACAAAAAAAGGCAGTGTGTGCATTGGTTCAGAGAAAACGTACAAAAGTGATGAAAGAGGATTTTATAATGCGTTGAGTTGCGGAGCGCCCGCCTTTATTTGCGCTAGCCTTTCTAGTGCTATTCCAATCCAATACAATTTGGGAGAATTGAGACCTACCTGAACAAAAACCGAACCGTAATCCAGACCCGAAATACAGCAGAAACTTGAGCACTAACTGATTGCAAGCACTACATAAAGATGTCGCGTTTGATACAATTTATGGCCAGCAGTTTAGGAAGTGTATCTAGGACGGATCGTAAGTTAGGTACAAATGTACTGTCGGCCAAATAAGTGGGCTCCCAGTCTTAGATTAAAATTGTATTGCAATATAATAAAAAATCAGAAGGATTCCCCTCACTGGGAACATTATTAATAGGTTGGATTTGCTGCTGGGGAGTTTACTGCGCCCCCCCAGCCCGTATTTTTAAGAATCTTATAAGAATTTTAAGGGGATCAGTTTCATTTGCAAAATTAATTTGACTGTAGATTTATTGTCTTTATTGAGCTTTTTAAGACTCCATAAGTTCTTAGTTTAAACTGACTAAACTGATTGCTTAAGTCATCAGTTTAGTCAGTTTAATTAATTTAGCTTAATCATAATTTAGCCTTAGCTTAATTAATTTTCTTGCAAATGTTATTAAAACATATAGGCCACTATTTTTGCCGACCGTACATACACAGGTAGGACTGTATCCGCCTGCATTAAAGTAGATGTATGGGTGCAGCTTTGTGTCGTCCAACGTATGTAGGTAATGTGTTTAAGGATTTTCAGAATGCTTAAAAAATTTGTTTTCGAATTTTCATTTGCTGGTATTATTTGGATTATCATGTGGTTCAATGTGGTGTATGTTATTTTTGGTTTAGACTAAAACTGGGCGGAACTGAGCGTTTTAAAAAAATCCTTTAATTTGTCATTAGTATTTAATTGCCAGCGTCCTAGACTACGCCTGGCAACTGATGTCGGACGCTCCCCAGCTAGACTTACCGACGATTTTAAAATGGTGGCTGGGACAAAGTGAATTCGGATGGCGGAGGACAGGGTGCTATAGCACAGCCTGGGAGAGGCCCAAAAAGTCCTTTATTTGGTCTTGTTCGTCGAGTCGTTGAGCTCCTTAAGTGCTAAATTGAGCTACACGATTACTGATAAATGCGTGCACTGACAGGTCCACTTAATCTATGTGGTTCTTTCGTCAAAAGACCATTTCAAACACGAATCTACATCGACATGGACTTTAAAAGAGACTGTGACCTCTGAGTTTGTTCGGCCTTTCTTCTCAGAGTAGTCAGATAGGAAAGGCCGACCTCATCTAGTAAAAAAAAAATATGATTGACGTGTAAAAGTGTTTGTACGCACAAACATACTTACAGAAACTAAATCATTTATTTCCAGCAGTGCACTGCGGATAGGCTGAGTAGATTGATTGATTTAATCAAACTCAAACTCAAAGCATTTATTTCAAATGAACCAATTACAGGCGCTTTTGAATCGTCAAGGGGTCGGTCAGTCAGAAAGATGAAGCTAGTTGCCCATTCCAAAGCGTAGTAGGTTCCTATGGAGAAGACCGGGCTGCTAAAATCAATTGCTTAATTAAGGGACCTATACTTGCTTCTATGGAGAAAATCTATTATGAGACATTTCCGTTATTATCTTGCCATAATTATTTATTTATATTACCACACAAGATCTCACTGGTCCAAAATCTCTTGGCATTTACTAATACTTACTCTTTGAAACGCCCACAGATTATTATTATTTCTCCCGTCTCCTGTAAATAAATAAATAATTTAATTTCATCTATTTACTGAACCGAAATAATTAAATCCTTTTTCATATTATGAAGCAGTTACTACCACTACGCTTCACTAAGCTTATACTCAAAAATATAATCTTTATTCCTACTAGGCAGAAACTATCGTATTGCTACCAAAAGATACGGAAAGATACTATTCCTCTGGGACATAAATTTATTGGAATAAAAATCGTAAATCCCGACTACAATTTTATCTCCACTATTCGGCTTGACTTCTTTATTATATCCACTGACATAAGTACACACGGCGAAGAGTATACTGTGCAGGGTATCAACTGTTACTCAGGGCTCTGAGTTTGTTTCGGTGTTTCTTCTCAGAGTAGTCAGATAGGAAACACAAACCTCATCTAGTGATTAAAATATTATTGACGTGTGAAAGTGTGTGTATAAACCTACTTACAGAAAAAAACTTATTTTAACATTTATTCATCGTGCAACAAAAATACTGCGTGGTTGTTGTTACTAGTAATCGTGGGTCGTGTCGTCTTTGAGTAATCGTAGGACTTCGACAATCGTTTTTTATAGTATGTTTGTATTAGTTTGTAAGTATATTTGTGCATAATTAAGCTGACTGGGTTATATCCCAGACTTTATCCATATTTTATACGTACTATGTGACATTGACTTTATGGTTAGTTTTAAAGCGGGTAACTATCAAAGTCAAATCACCGTGTCTAACTGAAGTTTAGGTATTTTTTATACATTCCATGTTTTTCTCAGCACGAAATATTTCTACTTCACTAAACCTCATCGAACCGCATAGTGAAATGAACTAAGCCTGTATACCGGAATGTTCTTTTGCAAACTGTACTATAAAACTACTTTTGGGGTAGGCGTATATTGGAAATATACTCGGCAAATAAAGTCCCAGTTTCGGCGGAAAGGATAAGTACATCAATGAATTTATATGAAGTGGAACCAAGTACATAATAGTAGAACATAATAGTGTAGGAGTATATATTGACCTTACAGTGGTTTCCGCGTTCATACGTATTTTTTTTAATTTATAATTATTAATATTTTTTTTCTTTGATCAAATAATCCTTTAAAAAAGCAAATATTTAAAGAAATTGGACTGAAAGATAAAATTCGATTAGTTCAGACTATTTAAATAATGTCTGATAAATGATTTTATTTCTGTAAATTGGTTTGTTCGAACAATTTTACACGCCGTCAATGAGTTTGAGTTAAAGAGAGAGGCCTAATTAATTAAGGTCTAGTTTTCAATTACTTTTGCTACAGTGAATGATTAAACGTTTGAATAAACATAGTCTTCAGGGAACATTGAAATGTGATGAACGTCTCAAAATAAGTTTACGATGTAATTTCTAATAGACGTGATATTTTTTTTAAATACTGACTTAAATAATTATGATTATCATCATGATCACTATCTCAGTCAGAGTAATTTATTATTTTTTATTTATTTTTAAAACGTTGCCTAGGAATTTCTCCTATATCGTCGGTGCGTTACAAACACTTGCTCAATTTATACTAATATTAGTATGGATTGCGCCGATATATTTATTTATTTTGAAATGAAATGAAATGAAATGAAATGAAATATATTTATTTGCCAGAATATAGGTATTTACATAATAGTATGGTAGAATAATTTTGGTCTCACTATATTCGACTCATCAGTCGTGCAAATATTTCTAGTACATGCATAAACATGAAAATACATCAATGTCATTATCATTAGTCATGCACATCACAATCATAGTAAAATGTGTAGTCTTGGTTCGTTAATAGTGATTAAGTACATTAACATTATAAAATATATTAAATTAGTTTATTAGATCATATCACAGTCAAGACAGTTCATCAATTTATTGATTAGATTTATAAATAATGTCAATAATTTTAATTTAAATAAGTATTCATGAAATATATGTAGTTAAACATCATGTCAGTTTAAAATTTAAATAATCATCTATTGAATAAAAACATCTGTCACAAAGCCAATTATTTAAAGTTCTATTAAATTCTAAGTTATTCATTTTCCTTATTTTATCCGGTAGTTTATTATAAATTTTCACCGCCATGGTGTAGCAGTTTCTATCACACAACTTTAATCTGCTGCGAGGTACTACTAGAGGTTTTTGTACAATTTTCCTTTTAAATTGAGCCTTATTATCCTGTTATAAGGATTACCTACTGATATCAGTAGGTACTCCATATTATTATACTACATACTATACAGGCTGGATTTTTAGGGTAGGTGTACCTTAACCGTTGTTATTGCAAAAAATGGTCTTAGGAGACTAACTTTATTTTTTAAAGAAATTTTGATCCCCATTTACAGATTTTCAAGAAAGTCAGAAAGAAACTGGGCAATTTTTACAAAAACTTAAGTAAAGGATGGTCTCCTAAGACCGTTTTTCTCTAGCTACAACCATTAAGGTACCGGCTCTTACTGTTCCATCTCAAAAATCCACTCGGTAAAAATTCGTAAGTAATACTGTATCCTCTGTTACCTTTTCATGCCTAAACCACTGAACCAATCATTATGAAATTTGTCAGATAGAAATCCTAAGACTTGGAGGGGAATATATACTACTTGTCATCCTGGATCTTTATATAAAAAAACCGGCCAAGTGCGATTCGGTCTGGCACACAAAGGGAACCGTACCTACAGCCGAAAAAAAAACGTTTCTTGTGTATGGTATAAAAATAAAGTGAAGTAAAAAATAAAGGGGACCTGTAGGTAATTTTTTACTTTATTTTATTTGTATTATTTGTTGTTATAGAGGGCATAGAAATAAGTAAAAATCTGTGACAACTCTCTGCCTATGATGATGATTTATTTCTGAAAGTAGGTTTGTACAAACACTTTTACACGTCAATCACATTTTTTTTTAACTGGATGAGGTCGGCGTTTCCTATCTGACTACTCTGAGAAGAAAGGCCGAAACAAACTCTGAGGAGGTTTTTCTCTCTTTTTTAAAGTCCAGTTTGAGGGACAGTCCAGTGACAGACAGACAGATGGACCAACAGCGGAGGCTTAGGCAGTAATAGGGTTCCGTTTGGCACCTTCGGGTACAGAACGCTAAAAAGATGAAATGCAAAATACACGGAGATGGAGTCGCAAACAACAGATAATAAATAAACGCTAAATCCGAAAGGAAAATGACAGAGTTCACTAACATTATAGAATTACAGCGAAAGATTCAACTATCATTTAATCCTCAAAGTCAAGCCAACCTCGGTCAACAGTAGACCACAGAATTTCTCAAACTCAATTGTTTATCTTCGATCTCAAATACATCTCGATTCTCGAGTATTGAATCAAGTTGAGCATTGCATTTATGGTCAACAAAACAAACTCAATCGCTGTTCAATCAGAGTTTTATTCAATAAAGCTTCTCTGAGAATCACAGCTTCAATCTCTAGTCACGAATAATGTTTTATTAGATTCTCTTATATTATTATTTTCTTAAAATCACAGTTATTTAACGTCTCAAGTCACGTAAATGATACAAATTCTGTCCACCACGAAATTAATTATAATCCCAGGACTCATCAGGCTGAGATAAATCTTCTTGGAAAACGACGTGAAATTGATTTTTCTCAAACATGCTTGGAAATTCGAGCAGTATTTGATAACCATCTTCGAGATAAATCGAAATTGCTGTACTAGTCAAAAACAAGTGAATATGCGGCCGAAAATGCTAATATGAAAATCCTTATCTTTCCTGTTTAGCGGCCAAATAAATTGCTATGGAAACTCATATCTGTTTCTGCGAACTATTTGAGAAAAGTACTATACAAGCCTTGGCAGCCAACAGGCATTGATGGACTCACGTATAAGTGCCTAGGCCCAATTTTTTTATACGATCATCAATCATCATCATCATCAATGCACCAGTTGCAGGCCGCGACAGTAATGTACTATTTCGTTGGAAAAATAAAATCAAACGACAATGGCAAACTCTTTGTTGATATTTTTTTTTTCGTCTGCCATATTGTGTGCCGTTTAGGCACACAATATATCAAACAGCAGACAAAAAACAGATAAAAATAAAACAAATAAAAAGGTATAAAGTACGAGGAAAGAAAATGACTTAACTTGGTAACACGATACCCCTTGGTAAGACATGTCAGAATTTTTGAATTTTGACTACCCGTTACGACTGTCAAAGATCTACGAATGACAGCCGGGACCAACCGTTCAACTTTTTTTTTTTACACGGAGGGCTTCTATTGTAATAGATGGTCACTCATCCACAAACCGACCGCAACAAGCGTAGCTTAACCTTCGAATGTCCCGTGCGACTGTTTTATCATTTAGCTACGATTCCCTCTAAATATTTTCAGTACTAGCACGAAATCGTAATTTCTATCCTACAGTCAAACTATTCTAAAAACACACTTTTCCAACAAAATCATACATCATTCAATTCACACGGCAAGAAAAATATCTTTGAAACCTTAATCCCGATCACGTATGAGTATGATTGCCATCCATGAGATACATTTATTTCACTAGCGTTCCTTGAGAAAACTCAGAAAAGAATTCTATGATAAAATACTATAATATTTGGTCTAGTCTAGTCTCTTCAAATAATTGATATAATAATAATTATTATTATAATTTATTTATTTCAGACATACCTAATCCCAGTCTGTAGTTTTACACTCATACATTTAAATTATAAACTATTTTAAATTTCAAACAGATAAAAATGAATAAGTAATTATACTCATCAAGTCAGTAAATAAAAAAATGTCCGAATCGTATTAAAAACAAAATGTCAAATTGAGAAAAGGTATAAAAATTAAAAAAAAAAATGCTGTTATTCATAAAATAAATAAATCACACTATTCAAGTTGTATTGGGATATTTTAATTTATTTTAAAATAATGGCAGTTGAACAAAACGTAACAGGAAAGAAAGGAAAGCTATGGGGAGACTTTTGCCCAGCAGTGGGATAATACAGGTTGCGAAAGGAATGATTAAAGCAGTTATTTTCACTCACATCGGGGCCAAACTCTGTTTTGATTACCTTTCAAAATCAAAATCATAGAAATGGCGAAACCACAAAATAGGTGATATTCTCTGGGCAATAGCGAGCCATTTTTCTGGCACGTACAAATGTGATAGCCAGAAGGTAACATTTATTTCATTTCATTTCTGGCTGGGGAAAGGTGAAAGAGGTGCCCGTAGCATTTTGATGGCATTTTCTACACAAGTATGAAAGTTTAGTAACAAACTACTTATAAATATCAAAATTGGAATTTCGTTTCTAGCCTGTATTATAATAACATCCGGACAAAAAAAGCAATCTGCCTACCCTTTTCCCAAATATATTGGGGGCAGCTTCCAGTCTAACCGGATGAAGCTGAATACCAGTATGTTACATGGAGCGACTGCTTATCTGACATCCACAACCCAGTAACTGGGTAATACGATACCCGCTAATACGATACTGGGTAAGACTGATTGTCATAGTTTCGGGCTTCTGACGACCCGTAAGGACTGACAAAGATCCACGAATGACAGCCAGTACCAACGTGCTTTCCGAAGCACGGAGGAGTCTCGGTATAAAAAGATGGTCATCCATCCTTGAACAAACCCCAGCAAGCGTAGAGTAACTTGATGATCGACCCGTGCGGCTGAATAACATCTCTTCAAAATGCTCTTATTCTAAAAATCACAGTTAAACCGATAACCTTCGTCTCAGTCACCTAATGTAAGTCACCTAATGTTATTATTACCATTCATACAAGATACATTCATTTCACCCGTCCTAACCTTAAGAAAGTGAAAGGAAACTCCAATAATAACATTTTATGGACAAAATGGGACTATGAAACAAGCAATTTTTGGTGACGTATGAGATGGGATGGATGGGTGGGGATGTTCTTCAGAAAGGTTAGGTGCGTAGTACTCGCAACCGGCGTGCGTGTATGACCATTAAAGAGTCAAAAGGAGTTTGTAAGGATCGTAGCAGGTGGCGTTCTGTAGTTTCTGCCCACCCCCATGGGAAAAAGGCGTGAGTTTATGTATGTATGTAAAAGATGGCATTGTTGCAAGCATTGTTGTGTTCCGGCAGTTAGAGATAAGATAGCCAGTTCCTCTGTGGTAGAGGATTCCGGGTGAAACTCGCTTCCACCTTCGGCCTGATCATAACTTTCCATCAGGTGAGATTCTGGCCAAGAGCTTCCCCGTTGTGGACAAAAAAAAATGGGTTTGATTCTAATGGCAATTTTGCGAGTTCCCACTATATCGTGATGTTAGTGCATTATTAAATCAATTTAAATGGAGCTGTTATGCGCAATAACACGACACGATAAACTGTCGTCGGCCATAATTTTACAGTACGATTCGACATTTCATGATAAAATGAAAAAAATTAACAACACTTGTTCAATCATAAAAAAAACCACCGGCCAAATGTATCACTAACTGGCACGTATCTGACGAGCCTTCTTGCTCAGACCATAGAAGGATCCGTTTCACACTTACTACCAACACCAAAAAACCAACACCGAGGCGGAACCCGAGACGTACCGACGTTCCCGGGTACAAACACCTCTTGGCAGGGCTTTTAGACAGATACCTGTCGCAGGTAGTCCTAAAGGACCAGGCACAATTAGAATACGCAACAACAAAACTATCACAATACCTAACCGAAGCTTATCACGCATGCTGTAAAATGAGGGCGCCGCGAAACGACAGCAACGAAAGAAGCCCGTGGTGTAACGCCGAACTCAGCAAACTCAGGGATGCGCTACGTAAGCGATTTAACAGAGCCAAAAACACCCGACTCCCGGAAGACTGGGAAATATACAAAGAGACCCAATATGCATACAAAAAACAGATCAGAGCCGCCAGAAGGATGGCTTGGCGGAGATTCTGCGAATCCATCGAGACAAACAACGAGGCCGCTAGAGTAAGGAAGATCCTATCTACTGATCAGGACCGAACTCTTGGCGCGCTGAAAAAACCCGATAACACTTACACACTAACTGACCACGAAACCAGCAAGGTCCTTCTGGAGACCCACTTCCCAAACTGCACAATCGTGGAGGACAGGACGTGGGAAGATGTACCAGAATGGACCCCAACGGATCAGGACTGGTCCAGAGCCCACAACATAGTAACGGAAGACCGAGTAAAATGGGCTATCAACACCTTTCAGCCATACAAGTCGGCCGGGCTGGATGGCATCTTTCCAGCCCTGCTGCAATGGGGGGTAGAACACCTAACGCCACGGCTGGTCGAGATCTACCGGGCCTGCATAGCGCTCAGGTACATACCTCTCGCGTGGCGTGAGGTGAAAGTCATTTTCATACCCAAACCCGGAAAATCAGACTACACGCAACCCAAGGCCTACAGGCCGATAAGCCTAACATCTTTTCTACTGAAGACCCTCGAAAGACTCTGCGACAGGCACATCAGAGATGGGCCCCTCAGAGCGAGACCTCTACATAGACAACAGCACGCGTACTCCACAGGCAAATCAACAGAATCCGCGCTGCACAGCGTGGTCTCTAAAATTGAATGCGCAGTGGATCACAAATGCTCAGCACTAGCCGCCTTCATCGACATCGAAGGCGCTTTCGATAAAACCACGTTCAACAGCATAGACTCGGCTCTCGGCAGACACAGCAAAGATCCGACCCTGAGCGGCTGGATCACCAACATGCTCAAACTGAGAGCCGTACAAGTGACCGTAAATAACACCACGAGAGCCATAGTTGCAAAGGGATGCCCACAAGGGGGCGTTCTCTCGCCGCTTCTATGGAACCTGGTAGTAGACACCCTCATCAAAGCACTCAACGACAAAGGTTATTTCACTGTAGGCTACGCCGACGATATAACCAGAATAATAAATGGAACCCACGAAAACACCCTATGTAACCTCATGCGCCAAGCTCTGAAGATAGTAGAGGAATGGTGCAGCAAACACCAACTCTCAGTGAACCCCACAAAAACCGAACTGGTTCTCTTCACGAAAAAGCGGAAATTGGCAACCCTACAACTACCACTTTTCTTCGGAACAACTCTGAGCCTATCAACTGAAGCCAAATACTTGGGCATATTTCTGGACAAACAGCTGAACTGGGCAAAGCACACCAACTATATCACCACAAAAGCCAGTATATCCCTGTGGCAGTGTAAACGACTGCTTGGCAGGAACTGGGGAATCAGCCCCAAGGTCACCTACTGGTTGTATACCACGGTCATCCGACCGATTATCACATACGGCTCACTGGTCTGGTGGCCCAGAACAGACCTGAGCACAGCCCAAAAGGAGTTCGAAAAGCTGCAACGATTTGCATGCGTTGCAATCACTAGCAGTATGAGAACCGCACCCACCGCCGCCCTACAGGCAATGCTAGGACTGCCACCCCTGCACCTTATTGTGCGGGAGGAGGCAGCCCTGGCTGCCTTCAGACTAGACCTATCAGGGACTCTAAGCAAGGACTCCAGAGTTAAGCATACTCGTATAAAGGAGGATGCTATCAAGCGACAGCCAATGATGGCAGCACCTTGTGACAAAGCCCCGAAGACACACCACTTCCAAAGACACTACAGCATAAAACTGACAGAAGAACAGTGTGACTACTCAGGGCCGAGGGAACTGAGAGTATACACCGATGGATCGAAGACCGACTCCGGCACCGGAGTTGGAATTTTCTCACATGACCTCAACATGAGTATGTCTAGACCGCTAGGCATGCTCAACACTGTCTACCAGGCGGAGTGTGTGGGCATCATACAAGCGGTCCATGCCATAGAAGCCCGGAGAGTTACGGATTTCCACATACGCATACTCTCCGATAGTGCCTCAGTCCTCCAATCCCTGGGAAAGAAATTTATCACCTCTAAACTTATACTAGAATGTCACAATGCACTAGAACGCTTATCAGTGTCTGGTTGCAACAAGGTGACACTGCAATGGATAAAAGGACACAGCGGGTCGATGGGTAACGATGCAGCGGACGAACTGGCTAGGAGAGCATCCAGCACACCAGTCTACGGGCCCGAGCCCATTGTACCCATCCCCTTCAACCAAATACGCAGGTGGCTACAGGAGGTCACCCATACACAAGCAGTGAACTGGTGGACCTCGGCACCGGGCTGCAGGCAAGCCAAGGAAGCTATGCCCACCCTGGATAGCAAGTTAACCAGGCGTCTTCTACGCCTGGACAGGGATGGCCTGCGCCTGGTGGTGGGGACCATCACAGGACACTGCTCACTCAACAGACATTTCCACACAATGGGCATAACGGACAGTCCCCTGTGCAGGGCGTGCATGGAGACTGAGGAAACCGTCACGCACGTGCTCTTCGAATGCACGGGCGTCACCCAGATCAGAACAGAAACCCTCGGATCACCCTTATCATTCACAGACGTTCTTAACAGACCAGGAGCTTTAATTAACTTCTGGAGGGAGGTGGGCTGGTTGGAATAATCACCGACGGCCGCCATGGCCCACGCACAATGGTCCACTCGAGGACTAAGTGCGGAAACCATAACCTCTAACATAGAACATAGATAGAACCACCGGCCAAGTGCGTGTCTGACCACGCACAATAAAGGGTTCCGTAGTTGGGATGAATTTATCATGTTTTAGGAGATTATCATATTATTTTAAAACCATAGACTTTTTATAGGTTTTCCTGTAATCTGTAAGTGTAGGACTAGTTTCTGTATATTTTTTTTCAAAATATTAAGCTCAGTAGTCTCGGAATAGAGGGGGAATGGTCAATCATCATCTATTTTCTTAAATAACTTGAAACTTACTATAAAATAATTTGAAAATAAAATTAGATTCTCACAACAAGTCCTTTTAGGTATTTTTTAAGTCACACCAGACAGTTCCCAAAACTTATTTTTTTATTTTAATATTTGCCCCTGAAATGTGACTCCCATATTCAAAATTCATTTATTAACGTTACACGTCCGTGTTTGGGTGACAAAAATTCATATTTCTACCACATTTCAACTAAATTGGTCCAGTAGATTCGGAGCAAATTGACTGTAACAGACGGACAGACAGCCAGCCAGCCAGACAGACACACACACGTGTGATAAGGGTACCGTTTTTTCATTGTGACGTACGGAAACCTCCAAAGATTGCCAACCCATATTGGCTGTCTATATCTGATCTAGGAATTCGCAAAGCGACATAACGAGCCAAAACACAAAAATAAAAATATTTACTTGTCTCACAAAATCACAGCAACAGTAATACTCTCCCAAGTCCCAGCAGTCACGTATAAGCATGATTGCCATCCACAAGATACATTAATTTCACTCGTCTCAACTCCGAAGGGCTGAGAAAGAAATCCCTCGGAAAAATATAATGAAATAGTCCCCCCTAATCTCACGCTTGTGTTGGGCAGATAATGATGTCGCAGGACCCTAAGCTGGTGGCGCAATTGAGGGAAATTAATCTTAAAGAAAGAGGGTAGATGGTGGATAGTTTTTTTTCGAAATTGGAATGATATTGTTTCGAAAGAAGGTCAGTATATATAATGGTAAACATTTCAAAAAGAGAACACTAGAAAAGAATAAAAAAATGCTCAAATAAAAAGTATGGACCCCAAAGCATTTCAAATGAAAAAAAAAAACATTTTTTTTGCGTCAGGTATTATTACACGTATTTTCCTTTATTCCATTAAATACATATATTTTACATTTTTAAATATTAGAATATAAAAATTATAAAAACATTTAAAAATATAAAAAATAGTAGCCCACCGGTATCGGGAACAGGGTCCAAGCTACCGGTGGTCAGGGCTCCAGAGAGAGGAACCTCCTGACAATGCGAGCCGTGTCCAGAAGTACCGCTTTCTGAATCAAGCCCTTGATCCAGCTACCCAACGAGAGCCTCCTCAGGTGTTGGTCGAGGCTCTTGGCTATTAGGCCATTGGCTGTCACGACTATCGGCACAACGATCGCTGAGTCCACATCCCACATGTCGACAACCTCGCGAGCCAAGTCAAGATACTTGATTTGTTTATCTTTCTCGGCTTTCACGAGGTTCCCGTCATGCGGGACCGTTATGTCAATGATCATTGTGCGCCGCTCTATTCGATCCACCACCACTATATCAGGCTTATTGGCAACAATAGTCCTGTCAGTGATGATGGATCGGTCCCAGTACAATGTGATATTTCCATTTTCGAGAACTGGGTCGGGCACATACCTGTAGTACGGCACTTCCGATTCCACAAGGCTGTATTTCAGAGCAAGTTGCTGATGGATAATCCTGGCTACAAGGTTGTGTCTATGCAAGTACTCTTCGTTAGCTAGACGAGAACACCCAGAGATAATGTGTCGGATTGATTCTCCCGGTCGGTGGCATGCCCGACAGATGTCAACCGTTAGTAGTTACACGTATTATTATTATGCTTCTAAAACATTGTATGTGTCGCAGGAAGATTTGATAATTCGAATTTTCTCGAAAACCCTATCTTTCTGGAAAAAGATAGGGTTTTTGCAAAACACGAGTCACTTTAGTAATATTGCGAAACGAAACGTTAGTTATTATGAAATAAGAACGCTGATTGGTCTGTCGGAGCGCCCAAAACGTTGAGAAATGTTTTCACCATTGTCCAATTATCCGTGTTTTCGCAATATCCGTTTCGAATTACGAAAACACGGACACCGGATTATCTTCCTACGACATATTATGTACTAATACTATACTAATATTGTACAATATATAAGGTGCTATAAAAATATCTGCCACGGCTTTAATGAGAGGTAGTATTGTGTTTAAAGATAACAATAGTGAAGAAATTTCGTACCCCGGCACAGTTAAATCAATTTGAGAAAATAAAGTAGTTAAATAAACATTGACTCTACTCTGCATAACGTGGTTCACAAATTACGCGCGAAGTGCACTTCGTCAATGAAAACAACTGCTATCTCTTTCCATCTGTTCTGTGAATGAAAACTGAAATCAGCTGACTAGTTCGTCACTTGCAAATTTATACGTACAATTTTTTGTATGAAAAAAAATATGACACATGATCAATAATTTATCTTTACTATTGTAATCTATAAACACAATACTATCTCCCATTGCAGCCGTGGCAGATATTTTTATAGCACCTTATATATAATATTAAATAAATAATTATAAGGGTACTATAAAGATTCTTAATTCATAACAAATAGCCAAGAGACAAATAAGGAAAATTATTTAAATATAAATTGCTACTTAAACAAATAAGTAGCAATTAAATAAATGCAACGTAAAATTAAAAACCATTTCTGCCAGTTATTTAAAACTGGACACCATAAATATGATAATGAGATATCGTAGCGACTTTTCCCCAAGCTATGTTTATTCGCTGTCGGATTCAAAATTATAAGAAACTTGGCCTTCTGGGGCCTAAGTAAGTAAGTTTTTGACAGATTTGCCATACAAAAACTCACCATTGAGAGACCATTGTAACTTTTATAAATTAGTAGACTTAGGCCCCTGGGGTAGTCAGGTTAGCAAACAAGGAGCTTTGAAGATAGAGAGATCACTTCTGGGCCCTTTCAAATATAACTGATAGTGCAAAGAACAATTGTCTAATAGTCAAAAATTACAAAATTGACATACATTTTCACGACAATGTGCTGTAGGATATTAAAGCAGAAAATGTATCAAACTTGGGATGTCGGATTGTCGGGTTATCGCCTGTCAGTTTTATTAAATAAGCCCTGGTTTAAATGTCGAATGAGTGATCACTATTTATATTTTGAGACTTCTCAAAGGGCAACTGAAGCTACCTACATTTGTACTAACTTTATAGACATCATAAATGCTTTGTCATAAGTTTTTTTTTATAACTAGAAGAGGTGGCTTATTATTAACTACTTAATTCACAATTAAATCTATTGATCCGATGGCTGATCCATTTTGTAACTCCTCCATGTACTGTTAAACTAATCTTTTTGGAATAAACTACTAGTCAAAAATCTGTCCACGGATTTTACCTTAGAATATTGTTTTTGTTGGGATTTGAAAGAGCGTTGATAGTCACTGACCAAACAATGATACTTGTCCGCACTTTGTTGGTAAACTAGAACAATAAGCAGTGAAAAAAACCAGCCTTCAAAGGAAGGAGGTACTGCATTTTTTGCAGGCCATATTTTTTATACGCCTTTTCTTATAACTTCAACCGTTGTCTAGATTTTACTCAAGTCGTTTACCAAGGGATGCTCTCTCGGTAATATCATTTCGTTGATTATGACCTCCTCTAGCTCTCTTAGTACAATGGACCTCATTTTACGGCGTCTTACTAAATTGCACTATTGCTATTAATTTTTTTATGTCGTTTGTCGGAGCAATGGACCTTTCCTTGTCTGTGGAAGATATGGTTTGTGTTTTGTAAAGTGATATTGTGTAGTTATAAAATGTTGTCCTATTTTGCAGGTTTTTTTTACTTGCTACGTATAATGTCTATTTGTTTTGATGTCAGATAGCGCACAACAAGTTGTAGATGTCGCTAGTGATCTATCATGACACGTAATCCCAAGCGACATTTTACAGAGAAGTTGTGCATTGTGAATTGCATTTATACAGATCAACGTCGGGCCATCAATGAGTCGATCACCAGACAGATAGATATATAGATAGAATACTATTCTGTACAGCATTAAAATTACAGATATAAATGTAAAAACGGATAGTGTAGTGTTTTCACCATTCATTGTAGACAGGTCCATTTTGTAGCCTCAAGGCCACAACTCTGCAAACCCGAATCCGACACGTTCTTCGAGGCTTTTCCTCATTAAATGCAAAGGATGAAAGGAACATCCCTATAGCCACGTAAGCGCACTAATTTGAGCTTAGTCGGATATTTCCCTGTTCGGGGCCGCGCCAGACCTACGTAATTAGTTTGTCTTGTTATGTAAGTTATTAATTAATACCCAGAAATAATTTCTAACAATGCCGCAGTTTTGGAACTGGCTATTAGATTCTGCAACTACATTGACTAACGTTCGTAGTTTATTGGTGAAGTTTTGTGCGATTACGTCATATTAGGTACTTGCGTAGAATGTTAATAAGTCTATGTACAATGAGGAACCGGATATTTTGGTGTATCTTTGGAGATGTAAGTATTTAGCAGTGGAAAGGGCACTGTAATTGCGAATTGTGACAGAGTTGGTCACAAACGTGTCTGTGAGTCGAATTTTTGTCAGCTGCGCATGTCCCCTTCTTCCATAATACTCTATATGCCGCCATCTCAGTAATCAAGGTTCCCGCAGACAGGCGTGACGTGACGGCGCGACGCGACTGCGGCGGAAAAATTTCTATGAAAACTTCACGGTAGAACAATTACCGGTGTCGCGTCGCGCCAGTCTGCACGAGCCTTCACTCCATTCTAGTCATAATTATCATCTTTCACCCATTTTTCCAATACCATCGTTTGTTGGTAAATGATAAATGATTTTACTTCTAGTAGGTTTGTACAAACATTTTTACACGTCAATCATGTTTTAAAAACTAGATGAGGTCGTCGTTTCCTAATTGGCTACTCAGAGGCCTTAGTGTAAGTTTGCAAGTGAGTAAACGTAACTATCGCGTTTGCGTTAACATTTGACTGATAGATCATAACGCTAAGAATATAAAGGTGAGAATAAAAATCTTAACGCAAAAGCGATGGTTACGTTTACTCACTTGCAAACTTACACTAAGGCCTCTGAGTAGAAAGTTCGAAACAAACTCAAAGGTCACAGTCACTTTTAAAGTACAGACATAATTTGGTCAGAACAGTAAAGACTATGTAGATTGGTGTCTGAAATGGCCTTTTGAGGAAACAGAGGCCGTATTATGACGTATTAATGTCATCATTTTTCCAGTGTGATAGAGAGACGGAACTATACAAGGCCGATAGAACCATCCTTTTTTCGCAGTGGAACAATGATGGCATTAATACTTCATAATAAGGCCTGGTCAACTCAGAACTTAAGCAGCCCAACAATACCAAAGAAAGGACATTTGCGTTGGCCGCATAAATTACTCAAACTGCCAGACCATGATTAAAACTTACTGAGAAAAAGAAACAATGGCCCACATAGTCTTAATGGTCTTCCACTATGTACTCTAAAGCCACGTTTACACCTTTATAAAAGTTGAGATACTTGTTTTTAACAATTCTTGTAAAAGACTTGAAAAAAACCGGAGGAGCTCGTGGCTAAGTAATAACAGCCGCACGGGTCGATCCATCAGGTTAAGCTGCGCTTGCTGGGGTTGGTCCGTGGATGGGTGACCATCTTTACATACCGAGACTCCTCCGGGCTTCGGAAAGCACGTTAAGTCGTTGTTCCCGGCTGTCATTCGTGGATCTTTGACAGTCGTTACGAGTCTTCAGAAGCCCGAAAGTCTGACAACCAGTCTTACCAATGGGTATCGTATTACTCAGTTACTGGTTTGTGGAGGTCAGATAGGCAGTCGCTCCACGTGAAATACTGGTATTCAGCTGCATCCGGTTAGACCGGAAGCCGACCCCAACATGATTGGGAAAAGGCTAGGCAGAATGACTTGTCAAAAACCTGTCGTATATAAAACATGTATCATACATGTATTGACTTTGTTCCAGTTACGTGTTGTTAATTATTTTGTTCACCTTTTGACATATTTGACAATTTGTATACTGAAATGAATATTAATAAAAACAGTAGACAAAACATGTAGAATATATATTTTATATCTTTTTGCATGCGTAGTGTAACAGCCACTAACTTTCATTCGTAAATTTTTCCTCACGACATTTTCTTTATTCATTTGCAAAACATGCCCATAAAATGGAAACATAGATATAGTATTTTCATCTTACGAAGTGACCCGCGCCTTACTTATGGTTACCAAGTGTACACTCACGCTGTGAATATGTGCGTGAGTCGTCACTCACATATTCACAGCGTGTGTGAGTAGCGTCAGCACATAGAACACGCACGCACAAGCACACACAACTTCCGACTTCACCATTTTCTCGGATGGTACCGAGACTTGCTACGCTTACACACACATTCACAGCGTGTTTGTACACTTCGTAACCACAAGTAAAGCACGCGTAGCGTCGCGTGATAAAAATACTGTAACTATTAAAGAAACAGTCTTAAATAAGAAAAATATCTTAGATACACGTTGAATAGAAACACGTTTACCCCATAGAGAAAACGTTAAATAAATGTTTCATTACTAGTATTTATGTTACGACCGGCAGCTAACGTGACTAGCCGATGGGTAATGCCTAGGTTTAACGAGCGGTTAACGATAGGAATCGAAGTGGATTTTATTTTACTTTTAATGGAGCTTGTATTGACGCATGTTTGGGTTTCCAATGATCTATTAATGAGGATACATCGTTGAATAACATAAGGAGATTGTTTGTGTTAGTTATTTAAGTAGATGTCACGCCTGGATTCACCGAAGAATTGGGCAGAGGTGAATAGTCATACCCAATTCATTTTTGTCAACTCGTTTCTTAGGATTATGCCCAAATTAAACAATTAGACCAAAAATACGACGTCTCAAGCAGAATTTCCTATAGGTATAAAACCTAGGTACTATAACTCGATTTTTATAACTGCAGTTGTCAAAGTCGTAGGTTGTTAGTATTGAATTCACCCACTAAATTAAGACAAATCTAACGACACCTCATAATAATATGCTTAAATCGATCAAGCCGACGTGGCTACAGAGCGTACCACAGAAATTTACATACATACATACTCTCGAAAAACATTACCCTCTTTCTGGGGCAGTGGTCAAAATCTTGTTAAATGCTGTGTTAAACCTATATTTCTGATCAAAATCACCAACTCGCTGATACAACTAATTTAGGTATTTGTCAAAAAGTGATATAAAAACATATTATGGCCCTTAAAAAACGTCACAACATCATCCATATACCTAAATATTACAACGAATGAATAAGATGTTACATAACGTACTGAATGAAGTTATTTTAAACCGTATTATGATTTGAGACTCCCACGGTAGATAATTTTTCATTACATTACAAAAGCTAGCCTGAAATAAAAACTAAAAATACGTATTTTCCTTCAGCTTTTACCTGGACGAACTCTTAAGTGGAACACAGCCCAGAATGCATTATGTTACGGTCAAGGCTGCCGTGTTTTCATTGCTAACTCTTGGCGCCGTTCGACTTCAAGCAAAGGTCATAAATAAGAATTTAAATAACATTCTTCGCAGCGGTTTTAGTTCATGAGTTAGCTTTGGAAGTAATTATGAATAAATGATTGAAATGGGGAAGGTAGATAAAGTGTTTAATTTATTTTTAAATAATGATTTACAAATACAAAAATACAAAAATATATAATAACTAGCTTTTGCCCGCGGCTTCGCCCGCGTGGATGTCGAAAAATATCCGACGTGAACATACTAACGGGATTAAAAAATAACCTATAGGTTAATCCAGGTTACAAACTATCTGTGTGATAAATAGAATTCAAATCAGTGCATTTGTTTTTGTGCAAACCGGAACATAACAAACAAATAGACCAAAATTCTAAAAACTATATTTGCGGCATTGGACTCGAATATTCAATGTAAGGTTTGACTTCGTTACTATTTTATGTTACTTCGTCTGCGTAGATTTTTTTTTTTTTTTCTAGATAATTATGAATTATTATAACAAAAACAATTTAGAGCTTTGTTCATGGCTAATTGTCCTCCATTACGTGTGATACTTGAGGAATACTGTAAAGAAATACCTACTGTAAAAGACCGGTATCTACCTAAATTCTTCACAGTATTTCTCTATATACAATCATTTTCACTGATTCGGAAGCGGGCACTAAAACAACCAGGCTAGTTGGAGAGAGCTAACACGGGAGCAAGCCACATAAAATTGGCCGTGGGAGAAACAGTCTTGCCGCAAATCAACTCCAGCTTTCAGAGTTTGTCCCCGCAGCGACTTATTAATAGTCATTGCGAAACAAACCTTGATTGAGAACTGCAATCTTTTAAACTCAAACGGAAGATCATTTGGTATCAATGGTATACGTGGCACGAAGATTGTTTCTCCTCTGGCAGATCTAGTTAGTATTTTGGCCTCAATAACATTGTGGCGGAGACCTGTTACTTGGAGTCTAGTTCCATTGCACAATTTTGGAGGCCGTATATTTCGAAGCAATATGACAGGAGGACCTACACGCAACATAAGTCTGTGACAAAGAAGACCCGGCGGATTAAGAGAGTTCAAAAATTCTACAGGATAATTAACCGACTCGTCCATATCGACCATGGTGTCAACAGAATTATTAATCATTTCTTCACCTTCGAATGCATTTATTCGTTTTTTGGAGTCAAAATGGCTCTGTCGCATAACTACTCCATCTTTATCTTTAATATTTTTAACATCAGGATAAATCTACTTATATATAAAATGGTAAACTGACTGACTGACTGACAGACTGGGTGATATGTTAACACACAGCCCAAACCGCTGGACTTAGAGACATGAAACTCGGAGGGTGTGTTCTTTGTGAAGAGTAAGTATCCACTAAGAAAGGATTTTTGGGAATTCTACCCCTAAAGGGGTAACGTTATAATATAATAGAGTATGGTAATAGTGGATGGAAGTTTATATGAAAGTCCGTTTTGCGTTCCGTACAAATTTTGTGTTTAGGATGACGATTGAAAATGAATTTATACGTCTCAACTTTTTTGGTAATTCCACCCCCGAAGGGTTAAAATGGGGGATGCAGTTGAAAAGTATTTAATTTTCGAAGAAAAATCACAAAATTTACTATCTAGGCTTATGGTTGGATACTAACACAACGTAAATCGTTTTTTTTTTTTTTAATTTCAACCCACAAGGGTCTGAAAAGGGCGATGAAGTTTTGTATTGAAGTTGTTTATTCGCTAAATATTGTATTCAAGTAAAAATTATATAAATACACGTGTACTGTTTCTAACTTTACAATATTTTACATGGAGCGACTGCCTATCTGACCTCCACAACGCAGTTACTGGGTAATACGATACCCCTTGGTAAGAATGGTTGTCAGACTTTCGGGAGTGTAGCTAAACCTGATCGATCGACCTGTGCGGCTGTTATTATTTAGCCACGGGACCCTCCCCCGGAGAACACCCCCATCTCCTTCTCCGGGAGAATCGATATAGATACTATAGATTAGGATTTGTTGTTTGATGCCGAAAGATTAGTAATTTTAACTTAAAAATAAACAAAATTTCATCCCCCTTTTCACCCCCTTAAGGGTTGAAATTCTAACAACACCGGTGCGTTAGCTTCCAACCATAAGTATAGATAGTACACTTAGTGATTTTTCTTCGAAAATGAAGGACTTTTCAACTTCATTCCCATTTTTAACCCTTCGAGGGTGGAATTATCAAAAACGCTGAGACACGTATACATTAATTTTCAATCGTTAGCCTAAACCCAAAATTTGAACATCCTATCTTCAAAACTCGCGGACTTTCATATAAACTTCCATCCCCTATTTTACCCCTTTAGGGGTGGAATTTCCAAAAATCCTTTCTTAGTGGATACTTGCTCTTCAGAAGGAACACACCCTCCAAGTTTCATGTCTCTAGGACCAGCGGTTTGGGCTGTGTGTTGATATATCACCCAGTCAGTCAGTCAGTCAGTCAGTCAGTTTATCATTTTATATATATAGATATATTAATATATATATAATATATGTATATATAATTATATACTTTTTTTTTTTTTTTTTTGTCAAAGCATTTACATCAGATTACAGGCACTTTTGGATTGCCAAGGAGTTGGGATATCCACACGCCTAGGGATATCCGTTGCACGATGAGTCAGGTCCCAGCTCAATCTTTGATATTTTCCGTTCGGAACTCTTATTAACAACACTTTTTTGCCCAAAAACGTTTCCAATAATTAGTTATTACATTGTAATCCTTATCTTCTGTGTGAGTCGTTTTTTTTTAATTCAATAGACAAATAAGCAACCATCAGTCGAGTTTATCGCTTCATCAACATAGAAAACACATACAGTGCGGCCGTTGAGAGAGTGCGTTCCTGAAAGCTGTCAGTTGGACAATTTCTAGTAGTAATAAGGATCAAATTCGCAAAACACATATTCGTTAGTATGAAACTGACAGGTGTCAAGAACGCATTCTGTTGACGGCCGGACTGTAATTATAGCTAAACTTAGATCAACCTCACACACCCTGCAAAACAGCTGACTATTACAACCCACCCTCCACACTATCTACTCCACTAAGTACATGTTAAACCTTCAGAACCGTTTCGCACGTGTTCCTTCTTCACACGAACTTTTATACCGAACGAAACCACAACGCAAGCATTCTGTCGACACCTTAATTGCCTTCATCGGGTGTTTATCACGCCACCAAACTACGTACTACGTATAAATTGTGTTCTATGTAGTTAGTCGGTGATCTATCGCTTGTTTGTGTGGAGCAAACTTTATTGCTGGTGGTTTATTTTTTGGTACGTCAGATTTTTGAATTTGGAACTATTTGTAGTGATTTGACATTTGATTGCATTTGATTATCTGTATCGTGCGTGTTAAGTTATAAAGCCTGGAATACACATACTCTGTAGTAGCAAAACGGCATTTTAATTTGAGAAATAGTTACCCCGTAGCACACAATTAGCATTTGTGTTTATGAAAAGAGTATGATCATCTTACACACACTACAAAAAATACGTATAAATAAGCATACTACTCACTATGAAAACAAGCATGCTTTTAAAAAGCATGAGTTTTCGTCAGTTGGGATATTTTTTTAGTCTAGTTTAAAATTATATTAAATGGATGTCATGAATATTATGAAAAGCGAGTCAGATTCATCGGATCATTATTATGATACAATGCACCATATATTAAAGCAAGAACGTTTCCTTTACAACTGCAAATCCATATTTTCCTTTTGATAACATCACAAAAGATCTGACAGTAAAATACATACCTAATAACTTAATCGAAATTCCACCATATGTGTCTGAAAACAAAGTTGTATATAATACATTACACTAACATGCAAATAAAACGAAAACTTTCCAAAGCTTATAAGAAACAACGAAGTTCTCAAGTATGCTCATACGCTTGATAACGCTGCAACTTCGGACAAACTTGCGAACACGCTTATACCTAAAGACGCGGCTTCACAGCAACCCACGTCTATGCTACGCACGTGTATTTAGCTTCGCTTTGTATGAAAATGTGGGTGAAATCGTCCAGTGCACGCTACACACGAATGCGTGGCTAGCAATAAATGCACGCAGCTAACGTGGCAAACATCTCCTTGCAAATCCTACGCGGCAGTGGACAGTCGACTTAAATCGCTTAATTTAGTAAAACTAACTAGTAAACTAGTTACTAGTTGACTAGCTGGTACTAGTTCATCCTTACTTGAGAGCCAACTATTTCCTTATTTGCCGCAAATTCTATAGAAACTTGTACAAAGTGAGTTATGGTATAAATGTGAGAACTTGATGCGGGTTTTAAGTTATGATTGAAATTAGTTTGTTCTGTCATCTATTAGGAAGGGTGGTGAGGAGCTCGTGGCTAAGTAATAACAGCCGCACGGGTCGATACGAGGTTAAGCTACGCTTGACGGGGTTGCTCCGTGGATGGCTGACCATCTTTACATAGGGTACCGAAACTGTTTCGTGCCTCGGTTATTCGTGGATCCACAGTCGAGTCGTCAGGAACCTACAAATCTGACAACTAGTCTTACCTAGTAACTGGGTTGTTGACAGTCGCTGCATGTAAAATTCTGGTATTCAGTTGCATCCGGTTAGACTGGAATCCGAACCCAGTATAGTTGGGAAAAGGCTAGGCAGATTGATTGCTTTTGACTTGGTGTATCTCTGGTGTTAGGTATGTTTGCAATCGCCATCTAATTGAATTAAACTTTAACCGTATATGCGCGTCGAGTTTGATTTGTAGATCGGAAAACTGGGGCAATCAGGCAAAGAAGTATTTATTCCTGTTAGAAAACTAAAATTATCACAATAGCATCCTGTAACAGAGGATTGAACCCGTTAAATAACATAAGCATACAGCATAATCAGCCTATAATGTTACCACGGCTGGGACACAGCGGCGACAGCAGCGCTGGTATTCTGATAGGGCCCGCTGTGATGCCACGGACACACCTACGGACATGAAGTGAGAGGGAGTGGGCCATAATCCACCACGCGGGCCTAGTCTCTTCGATTTTTTTTTCTAGGACGTGCCGGTTTCCTCAAGATGTTTTCCTTCACCGTTTTGAGAGCAGTGGCGATAAATTAATTTTACACAGAGTAAAGTGTCTGCTCAGGTTCTCAAACTCACAACGTACAACTCGTAAGTCGCGGCCGCTACCACTAGCCCACTACAGCTCTTCGGATACCACTCCTTTTCTAAATTTTAAATAGCTATAGGATTAATTCGCCTCGGCGGCGGCTGTTAGAGACGCCTTTGTCAACACTTTCCATACAAACCAAGTGTTCCCGCTTACTCGTGTAACCGCTTACTAGCACTACGTCACAAATGAAGTATAGAAACTGACGGCTCTGATGTTGAGACGGTTCGTCGCAGAAGTTGTGTCAATCACTTTATTACAGTTTTAAGGTAACTTAGCAATCTATCTACAACGTGTAACGTTAAATGCGCAAACCCGCCAAAATAGGCAAACAAACAAAATTGTTGTAGACCAATTTAAATTTTCTCATACGCGGGGTAATATAGCTTTTATTTCAATGCAAAGAATTGCCAGTAAAACTAAAACAGCACATAAAACCTTTACAATTTTTTTTATGATATTTTTTCTCTCTGTAATAGGTCAATTGAATTAAGATCTGTTGGGGTGTTGAGGTTTTGCGCATTTAACGTTACACGTTGTATATAATGCATTTAGTATTTTGGGGAAAATAACAAACAATATCCGAATATGAACGTAAAATGAATCAAAAGGTATAAGTAAGGATCGTAGCAGCTGGCGTTTTGTAGTTTCTGCCCTTACCTACCTACCTACCAAACCGACCGATCGACCGACCCACCAAACCCTGCACTATGATCCATAGCAAGTTTTATTTTCAAACATATTAACAAACACCTAAGTATATAACATCCATGGGAAGAAGGCGTGAGTTTATGTATGTATGTATGCATCCGATCATTCTAGAAAGAGGCAATATTGTAGTTCGCAGAATACGGAAGCGTTCGAAGCGTACCGTTTCACTGCAACCACCAATCCGTCTCCGTAGCGCGCCGATTATGCAAATGTCAAGACCGTTTGTCGAAACTGTGATACCGAGGCGTTTGAACACTGCTACGTTTAGAATACTGTTTGTTATTTTTGCAACGTTTGATCCGGAATTTGACGACTTTAAATAAAATATGCAACAATATGCAGATACGTATTAATTTTAAACAGCTCTCTATGTTTACATGCAATAAAAAAACAATGTTGTTTTTATTAAAAAAACATGGAATTCGGTTGACTTGCCGTTGACATTTTAAGGGTAATTTTGTTGATTGGGTAGGTACGGTAGTTTAATATTAAAGTAATTTTGTCTCCTTGCGTGGCTGATTAAATCAAATCATACAAAAAATTGCTTTCTGACTTCAATTATTCTAGTACCTAGCAGTTTACTTAATTTCCTGTCTGAATGAATTAAACTTGCTATTAATTTCATTCGTATTAATAAAATATTCAGATTCCCAAACTCTTTTCAGAATCATCATTACCCAAAGCGCGGCATTCGAGAAATTCCTGTATTATTTTAACAGTAGTATTTGCTTAACCCTATTTTGTCCGTATGACCTTCGGGGCTGGATCGGGACAAATATTTATTTGTGCAATCCGGAAGGACGTCGTTTATTGCCATCCCCTTAGATATAGCGGTGATTGTAGGTAATAGTAAAAGTCCCATTAATCGGCAAGGGGAATGCCAAACGATTTCAGTCGAAGTTTTGGGAATACGATGTTTCAATTTGTGGCAATTTAGAATAAAATAGATGATAGTAGATGGTTTAATTTTTTTTTTTTTGTGTGAGCATGTTTTTTGGGTGACAGTGAGACTAGTTTATAAGGATTGACGAACATTCATAAAGTTTTTCTAGAATTTAGGAGGAATAGTATAGTTTTAGTTGGAGGAGCCCGTTGCTAAGTATAATAACAGCCGCACGGGTCGCTCCATCAGGTTAAGCCATGCTTGCCGGGGTTGGTCCGTGAATGGGTGACCATCTTTACATATCGAGACTCCTTCGTGCCTCGGAAAGCACGTTAAGCCGACAACCAGTCTTACCAAGGGGTAGCATATTACCCACTTACTGGGTTGTGGAGGTCAGATAGGCAGTCGCTCCATGTAAAATACTAGTATTTAGCTGCATCCGGTTAGACTGGAAGCCGACCCCAACATAGTAACTATGCTAGCCTTTTCCCAACTGCTGGGAAAAGGCTAGGCAGATTGATGGAAGGATAGGGGAGGCCTGTATCCAGCTGTGGACGTCTTTCGGCTGAAATGATGATTATATTATTATTATGTTTCTTCCAATATAATTCGTAAAACACAAAATAAAGCCTCGTGCATACTAGCGCGACGCGACACCGGTAATTGTTCTACCTTGAAGTTTTCTATTGTTAGAGTCGCGACGCGCCAGACTGCACGTGGCTTAAAGCAATATTAGTCAAACGGCTACATATCAAGCTATAGATTTCCAGTAGGTATAAGCTGAACTCTCAATGTACGAAAATCCTATACAATGCGAGATCATCATAAACTGGAAATGAATAGCTTGATAATGTAGCCGTGTGTACTTCCATCAAAAGAAACATATCGACGTTAGCAAAACAAACAAACAGACTACTTCAAAATTCACGTTACCGAATGTATTTATTCCAATACAATATGTAAAAAGCCGATTTTCTTTGCAAAAGTAAATAATAATTGCGTGTAGATAATGTGTTCGCATTACTGTGAATCATTTATAACCTTTTTATTTGAAAAGAAAATAAGTGAACTGTGGCAAGATAAGTGTGTTATTCGGCTGAAGAAGATGTTTCTTTCAATAAAATTATATTTTACGGAGCGATAAAGGAAAATACAAAATATGTAAAGGCTATACAATGTGGAGATTAAAAAAGAAGATATCCCCACTTTACATGAACCACTTTACATTTCCCTAAAAAAAAATATTTTTCATGATTTTATTTTACCACTTTGTCGAATTACATCTTACTAGTACTAACAGTCTCTGAGCTAAGCCGGGAACAGACAGACAGACAGACAGACGGACATGGCGAAACTATAAGGGTTCCTTATTTACTACGGAACCCTAAAAAGGTGCACACCTAAAGGAAAAAACACCTTCAAAAGTAAAATTATGAAATAACCAAAAGTCGAAAATTAAAGGTGCGTTCACACCAAACGTAACACTCGCTCACAGTCAGCCGTCACAATCATTATTCAGTCGTTATAGATAGTGCCATTCACGAATACGCACCCCACTCTTCTTCCTAATCGCTTACAGTACAGTAATCGCGTCTAGGAAGAAGAGTGGGGCGCGTCTTCGTGGAAGGCACTATTTACTTATAGGTAACTGACGTTATTTTTTCATGGGGACATTTTTAACTTGACGCTAAGTTGGCTGACTAAAAGTTTGGTGTGAATGCGGCCTAAATCACTTTTTGCATTAATCTCAATACACTACAAAAAAACCTACAAACAGGACAAAAAAAAACTATGTTCAGTACTGCAATACAATTCCCATTTTCTTTACGTTCCTAATATTATAAGAAAGATAAACTAGTTGAGCTTCCATTCTTGATTCAAAGCAATGAGATTTATAACAAAGACGTCGACGTATCAAAAGCAGACAACGTAGCATTAACTTGTTTAACTTCATGTTCATTTTTGTTCTAAGAGAAATTAAAATAAATAAAGTTGGTTTCTTTAACTATAAAAAAGAGTATTATTATCCTTTATTTCATTTTTAATACTTAGGTACTATTAGGTGACCGGTGGGACTGCCCGATGCTTGGTCGATGGGTGAGACTGCATACACAGATCGGCTCTAGATAGCTGTACGTGCATTTTATTATATTTCTATTATGTTATTATTATTTGTGATTTTTATGTGTGTGTATTGTGTTATTTTTATGTTATTTTTGTTATTATGCTTTTGTGCCAGCTGCAATAGCCGCTGTGTACAGTGTCGTCCATCTTGCAAGAGAGGCAAAAGACTTTTAATGTAGGTTTAGTGTTAGTCATTGTTATTGTATTTGTGTATTTTAATATTCTATCTGTGTTAAGTTAATGTATATTGTATTTAAGAGTATGTGTCTGTATGGTATGTTATGAAAAAAATTATGTTTCTGCAATTTTTCTCGGCCCAGTCGGGTAGGACTGATGGCTCAGGCCTAAGCCATAGTCCATCAGTGGGGTTAAGTGTGAGATCATCTCTTAGCTGCCATGGTATATTCTAAATTATTAAATTTTTTGAATTGTTTTTATCTTTTTATTACGGACGCTTTTAACGTGCACGTCTTTCTACATTGTTCTCACATGTTTAATTTGAACATGAATGATGTAATACATTTTTTGTTTATAAGAATGTCCGGGGAGTTTCTTGCCCGTTCTTCTCCATAGGTACCTACCACGCTTTGGAATGGACAACTAGCCTCATATTTCTGACTGACCGACTCCTTGACAATTCAAAAGTGCCTGTAAATGGTTTAATTGAAATAAATGCAGTTGGAGTTTGGAGTAATACTTGATAAGTACTGGTTTTGCGAAGTAGACTGTATGGTAGATGAAACTTCGTTGAGTGGGACTATTGGTGCAAGTTGTCCGATTCACACTGAAGTTTTTTTTTTACTAGCCTGCATGTGTATACTCTTCTTTATATAAAGCCTTGTTTAAAAAGTGCGCACTCTTGCACCACCTTACCCTAAATACAATAAGAATACATTTTATACTTTTTTAATTAAAGTTGTGTCAGTTTTTATTAAAAACTTTTTTCTTGAATAATTACCTAAGTAACTTTAGTTACTGTACTATACTACTAGCTTTTAAAGAAAATCTGAATAAGGATACTGATGAAGAGTCAAGGAATAAATATGTTAAGCAGCTTATGGTTAATTTTACGTGAAGGTACCTTATTATTTTTCCGACGACGTTATTGCCAATATGGCAATAACGGCGAATGAAAATATCTTTTCTATAATAACATGCCTTCGTCTCCCGACGCGACTACGGTTGAATAAAAATATTACCGACAACTTATTTTAAATTTAAGGGCCAATACTATAATTTATTACTTTTTAAAGGTTTTTAATTGAAAAAGCTAAGTATCGGGTAGGGATATAGAGAGAACTACCGCAAGTCTCCTCTCCTGTCGGTTTAATTGCTGCTGTCAGTCCATGTAGGTATTCCTCTTTTCGTACGTAGAGTACCCGCCTCTGTGGTCTAGTGATTAGACCACCAGTCTCAAACCCAGAGGTCCTGGGTTAAAAAAAAAATCTGCTCGGTTTGGTTGGTGGTAGGGCTTGTTTTTCCGCCTAGCTACCACCAACTTATGTAAGTCTGTCGCCATAACAACAATGTTAACAGTTACAGGTAGGTTAACGGTTAAAGGTAGATATAGATTTCGGCAGTAAGAGGTGAGATAGTCATTCCTCTGTAGGTGAACAGATAGTCATTCCTCTGTAGGTGAGGAGTTCAGGCGATGTTCGCTTCCATCTTCGGCCTGATCATCACTTAGCAATACGTCAAATGTAGACCAAGAGGTCTATCAGTCCATGTCCTCATTTTCAATATCCGTAAAATACTCGTCACTAAAAGGGACTGGCACAAAAAACACTACTTTTCTAAAAGATCCGCCATAGTAACAATAAAATAAAAAATAAAAATGTTTATTTCAATAACTTAAAATTAGTAATAAACAGTTGGGTAGTATGCCTCAAAAAGAACTTCAAAAAGTCCTTACATTCCGAGCCGGAAATATCAATTTAATTAAGTAAAGAACATCAGTTTTAGCGGCAAGCCAATTGCAATTTGCAGTAAAAGGTTTTTCGTAAATGCCGCTAACTAGAACAGCATGTATCTACATAGCTCTCTAGTAGATACACTACTACATTGGAAAACTTTACAAAAAAACCTCGATGCGATCGAGACCACCGTTCGTTATAGCAATTTACGGTTCGTTCCCTACAAAAGCAATTTATAGGTTTTTTTACTTTATTGTTCCGTAGAAGATCTGGTAGATGTTTTTCAGGGAAGCTCTAAGGCATTTATCAACACAAAACCTTATTTCCAATTCGTCTAGAAAAGAGGTTCTGTTCCAGATTCGATAAAACTGTAATTGTTTTTTTTTTTTTTGTAGCATAGCATTATCTACATTTATACTTTTATAATGGCAATAAGCTTCTTAGTGCTGATTTCACAAATGAAACTGAACGCGATCAGCACATCTAAACCGAGTTCAAGAGCCGTCAGTGTCAATAGTACAAAGAAAATAATGACACTGACAGCTCTTAAACGTGGTTTATGTGCTGATCGCGTTCAGTTTTTATTGGTGAAATTGGCCCTTAATTGGCGAAAATTGACTGTAACATTTACAACGCTGCCTATCGTTGTAGTCATGATGTATATGTACAGACGTGACCTTCCAGCCCAAGCATTTAAAACAAAGGAAGCGCTCTTAAAACAAATGTTCATTGGAGCAATTTTATCTATCGTGCACGAACGGAATTAAGTAGGTAGGTAGGTAGGGAACGATTTACCCCAATGATTTACTGGCGTTCGGTGTTTCAGCTGAAAATCGTAGTACAGACCATTAATAGCTTTGCATTTTCTGAAGGTATTTTAGAATTCGTTGGTATTGGATTCTGGATTCCTGATTTTGAGAAAATGTTGACTTAGAATTATTTAATTACATACGTATTTTTAATTAGATTTTAAACAGTAACTCAAAACTTGAACTAAAGCATATTATATTCAATTAAACGATTTACAGGTACTCTTGAGTTGTCAAGGAGTCGGTCAATTGGACAAAAAGTTGAATTTGACCATTCTAAAACTTAAATCTCTATGAAGAATAACGGGGTAGAAATTCCATGGACACTGTTTGAAATCATTGTTAACCTTTGGGCATATACTGGTGTCAATAAAGCCCAGAAATTGCAGTATTACAATTTTTATTTTAAGAGGACCGAGTTTGAAAAGTTTTTGTTCGGGTATTGGCGGGAAAAGTAACCATAGATAAACTACCGTCATTATGACATTGACAGCGAACACAATGTTGCCAAAATATTATAAAAACACATATAAAATATTGGTACTTTTTAATGGTTTTTAAAGCTTGAGCAGTGAGCAGAGAGTCTGCGAGTGACTGGTGGCGTTGGCGTGCTTAATTCTTTATTGTAATATTTAAAATATTAATAATTAATCTTATATTAATATTAATTAATTAAATAATAATATACTTAATTTGACCTTACATACACGACAAGAAGGCGAGATACTTATTAGTTCCGATCACAGCTGCGCGCGAATTTTCAAGCACTCTACATTATTCTTTTTGCGTGATTTCGTGAGTACAATTTCGTTAGTAGAGAGTAGGTGGGTCAATAATAATGCTAATGTAAGGCATTTGTATAAAGACTAGATGCTGAAAAAACACAGAAATACAGCTTCAACCTTTCCAATTCATAGTACACCAAAAACATTATATATTTCTTAACATTTTCATTACGTATTCCAAGGAATCTCGTACCAAAATACCTACAGAATGTATTCAAGAAGAATATATTTACGGTAAAAAGAATCACTTTGCTTCATTCAAAGATGCTGTGGAGAAAACTGCTGCAATCGTATTTGTAATTTCCATTCAAGTTTTACCTCGAAATGTCCACTAAAAGAAGGAAAATAAAATCTCAAAGAAGGCTCACTCTGCAAAATACTCCAGGAAACATTGATACTTCTAATTATTCTATGCCCACTTCAAATTAATCGAAACTGTATAATTATATGAATGTTACAAGACGAATGAAATATTAAGTATTGTAAAACTCAGCGCATATTACAACAAAAATCGCATCCAATTTCAATACAAAAATCTAATACATTTTGTATGAACTATCACTACAGACGCGCCACCTGTAGTGAACGATCAGAAACGTCGAGAATTTTTCCAATGTGGCGTGGCTCACATTTATCAACATAGAAACCACCACCATAAACCTTACATTCTTCATTTACTTTTATGAGTAGATATCTAATCTAAGTACCTTTGCCTGTACCTACAGAATTCTCCTTCTGTATCTTTTTATTTGGTGTCAAAATGATGTGGATTCCAAAGAATTCGCTTTTACCGCACATTTTGGAGCAAGCGACGCGAAAACTCCGAAGTGATATCTTGCGACAGTTTTATTTCAGCAGTTTTGTACTTCGCTTTGATATTTCGTTGCACTTTTTCTGGTTTTTAATAATACGTCTTTCATAACCTTCTGGATTGTGATTTAAATAAAACATATAAATAAAAACTGTTATGAGAAAAGTTGTGATAAGTTTTATCTTTATGGGATTTCTAAGTGGTCGTTTGAATAATCAACATCTGCCTTATCTAACTATGTTGGGGTCGACTTCCAGCCTAACCTGATGGCTCTATACTCTATGGAATTATTTATGTAGATACCAAAATCGTACCAGCACTTATCGCAAATAAATTGATTTGATTGATTGATGCATCTAAATGCATCCGGTATAATTGGTTGTAAAATTACCAGTACTACGATACCGGACTATGTGACTGGTTGTCAGACTTTTGGGCTTCTGACGACCCGTAACGACTGCCAAAAATCCACGAGTCATTCGTGGGTCTAGCAAGGACCAACGACCTAACGTGCTTTCCGAGGTGCACGTGGTCGTTTGGATAAATTATTCTAATGGTTTAAAAACCCTAGGAACGTGGGGTCCGAGTGCTCATGGCTTGTTCAACGAAATCGCCAAACAGCTTGTGAGCATCGAAACACTTCCCGTGACCCCAGGACTGACTTTTACTTTGGCCAGAGGCTTAGAATCGCCATACAACATGGTAAAGCCGCCAGTCTCTTGGTTACATGACCAGTCGACAGCGATGTGGAGGAATTTTTCAAGGTCGTTAAGTTATTATATTTTTTATTTTTGCAACTTTAGTGACATTATTTGTATAGTAGTATCAAGAAATAAAGAGGCTTTCTTATTTTCATTTCATTCCTTTATTTAATTTATAAACATAGAATTTACATTTATAGATATTTTTTATAAAAACATTTGGAAAAAATATATAAAAAATATAAAAAATAGTAGCCCACCGGTATCAGGAAATCAAGGTATCGGTATCAAGCTGCTGATCAGGGCTCCTGAGAGAGGAAACTCCTAACTATACGCGCTGTGTCCGGAAGTAGGTACCGCTTTCTGGATCAAGTCTAGTCAGCGCCTAACGAGAACCTCCTCCGCTGTTGGTCGGAGCTCTTGGCTATTATGCCATTGGCCGTCACGACTATCAGCACAATGACTGCTGTATCCACATTCCACATGTTTACAACTTCGCGAGCCAGGTCAAGTTACTTAATCTGCTTATCTTTTTCAGCTTTAACGAGGTTCTCGTCATGCGGGGCCGCTCTTTAATAATCATTAATTTGATTTATTATTTATTCAATCCAGTAGTCATTTTTTTCATATTTACAATTTTCCAAACAAAATTAATGAACATTGACGACAGATACATACTTAAGATATCGAGCTTTCCAAGCTTTTCGAACAAAGATAAAACACAATGAAAATAATAACAAAGAAATGTTCTTCCCATTGATGGCTGTGCAAACAAATAGTAATGTACCGAGCAGTTACTACTCAAAAATAGTTCACCAAAGTATTCAAAATAAAATTTAGACCTTTGCCTGTTGGAGCAGAAACTTATAATGACTTTCTCGGACTTGAAGGTAGACCCTAGTGAAATTGAGTAGCAAAGTCTTTGATACACATCCGGTTGTTTAAAAACGAACTCTATTTTATTGGTACAGGGTTTAAAATGGAGGTAATAGATGAAAGTAACAGCCGGTGCAGTGTAGATTGTAGAACAAACTTTTATTTTGTTTGTGTTATTTTATTTTTATATTGTTATTTTACGTAGACGGCCTTTGATGCGTGTGGATTTTATTCCAGTATTCAGTATTTGAAGCAGTTTTCGCTTGGAGACAAGATAAACAGGTATATTAGAGTGGGACGCAGTATCTTGAGACACGGAGGAGCTCGTGGCTAAGTAATAACAGCCGCAAGGGTCGATTTATCATGATGAAATGAAATGAAATGATTTTATTTTCTGTAAATAGGTTTGTAGAACATTTAGAAGATCATTGACCGTCGGTACGGGTCGTCAGAAGCCCGAAAGTCTGACAACCAATCTTACCAAGGGGTTACCCGAGTTAAGGCTCGTTCACACCGGCGCGACTTGTCGCGCGACGCGACTTTAACAATACAATTTCTAATAAAACTTCACGATTGAACAATTGCCGGTGTCGCGTCGCGCGACAAGTCGCGCCGGTGTGAACGAGCCTTTACGAGGGTTGTGTGTGGAGGTCAGATAGGTAATCGTTCCATGTAAAATACTGGTATTTAGCTGCATACGGTTAGACTGGAAGCCTACCCCAAAATAGTTGGGTAAAGGCTAGGCAGATTAGACACAAGAGCGGTAGGATTACCTACCAATAACTACTTTTCAAATCAAAGGAAAATAATAATAGTGCTTCAAAGGATGTCTTTAAATATCGCTTTTAGCGATATGACCGCCCATTGTGTTCCCCTATGTAAAAGTTCATTATTTATATCTGTTAATTTATAAGGTGTACATAAAGTATTATATTCTTCTTCTTTGCTAATGCAAACCTTGATTGCCACTGGAGTCTAGATTTGTGCTCGGTTGATGGCAATAGGCTCGCCCCCATTACATGGGACTCAAACATAGCTGGCGAAATGTGGGTGTAGGTACTATAGGTACACCTCTACCCAACCCTTCGGGGAATACAGGCGTGATGATAAGTATGTGTTTATTTATCAGATAAATGATATAAATTGGCTATCGCACGGCAACATAATCTTCTATTTTAAAATAGTGCTCACAGATAAAACGCTCAGATCGCTAATATTAGATATATTTTGTAGTACTTTTATGTAGATTTTATTGGTATGTGCGATTAAGCCTTGTGCAGTCTGACACGACGCGATGGCGCGACGGCGACGCTAACAATACAATTTCTAAGAACAAATCACGGTAGAGCAATTACCGGTGTCTCGTCGCGCCTATCTGCACAAGGCTTTAGAGGCATTGGCTCGCCCGGAATTTAACATAACTCGCAAAATGTACGTGTTTGTATCTGCCTAACCCTTCAGTGAACACAGTCGTAATACACGTATGTAATCGCACATACTAGTAAAACGAATGTATTCCCTATTAAGAAAAATAAATCTTAGACTACCTATTTCTCTCCTTTGACAATAAAACTTTATGAAACCTTTCACCCCAGTAAACATTTATTTTGCAATAACCCATCGACTGCAAATCTGTAACAAAATCAAACATAAAATTACGTAACACAAAACATTTTGTTTATTCCACTTGAAATTTAACGACGCCATTTTGTAAACAGTAGGTATAAAGGACTATAAAATCTAAGAGGTTATGTTCAGGAAACGGACCGGGCGGTGTTGATGCGAAAGCGGTAGGCAACTCGATTTTAAGGCCGTCCGCTGTGGCGCGTGCTGTTTTCTATAGGCCGCAGCGCAGCTATAAGGATGATAATAGAAAACAGGGGCGTAAGTCTACTAATTTATAAACGATACAATGGTCTCTCAATGGTCAGTTTTTGACAGTTTTTGTATGGCAAATCTATTACGGATTATATTTGTATATTGACGGAAACCCAAAAGGGAATGTATTTTTTCAAATAATAGTTTTCTCTTATGGCCAGACCAAGATTATGTCTGGACTTTAAAAGCGACTGTGACCTCTGAGTTTTATCGGCCTTTCTTCTCAGAGTAGTCAGATAAGAAACGCCGACCTCGTCTAGCTTAGATCTATTTTTTTTTTTTTTTAAATGACGTTTAAAAGTGATTCCGATATCCTATTTACAGATTTAATAATTTCATTGCATTTCATTTCATTTCTTCCCCACATTGTCTATTACGAGTACATGCGGTATTTTGTCTGCACTGTTTTGCTAGCATAAAAATACCGAGTGTTTTACAAGCAAACATGGACGTTAATGATCTTACACCATGTACAATTTGGTTGTACCACGCACCTACAGTAGTACTTCTTAGAAAAATAGAGGCATAACATTAAAGTTCAAATTAGATTGTTCTATTCAAAAACTCTAATCGCTTATCGCTTATTGCGAGCTCTAGCTGGTACAAGTGCTTGGTATTGGCTGTCAATATGGGCATTAAATAGATTTATCGCGGGTCGCTCGTAAACTCGCCTTAAGCTTTTAAGGGTAAGCCAAGCTCTTTATATAGGATGTAATTTGTAGCCAGTGCTGACCGATTTTCGTTTCATTCGATTTTTTTAATTGAAATTGTTTTAAAATATAACTTTTCTTCCTACTAAACATAACGTAGGTAAGCTATTAACGAACAAATTAAAATGTTGAAAATATCCACTTCATGTCATATTTTCCTTACGAAATTAGGTATTTGAAAAATACAAAATGTTAGGTTTTCAAGACAAACAATACTTTTGCGTGTACATAATATATGGCCGTTAAGTAATTTTAAATTAAATGAAATAAAAAACCAAATGTATTCTTTTCATTTTACCCGACAACGGTAAAGCCCAAAAGGAGGGTATTTAGCCGAATCTTTTCAGAAGAATGTTGGCTATGGGCTTTGCCTAAACATCCCAACCCCTAATATCGTTCTCGACCATAAACTTTCATGAGTCTACCCTTTAAGGTTATGTCCAATGGAGATCAATAAATAATACATAAACCCCCTGTCAGGAACATTTCGTCCTATTAATAAAATGGCAGTTTTATTGCCAACACAGTGTAATTACTGATTCTATCGTGTTAAGGATCTGACATTGTTTGACTGGTAACTACTCTGTCCGATGTGATGGTCAATTAAAACATTGTTGAATGGTTGAAGTGTCAGTTTATCAGGTTATTGTAAAGGTTTTATTATTCGTTAAACGTCCATTTTAAGCTTACGGCGAAGCAAAAAGGACCGTTATGATTTTGACCGGTATGTATGTATGTATGTTCATTTGTTCCCTGATAACTGCTAAAATACTTATCATAACTTGACAAATAGGGTGTCGTTGGAAGCGTCTCGGTCGTCCGCTGGTTATAGACAAATTAAAAATCCGGAGTCTCACGTAATCTGTTCGATTTAGCCCCTAACACGTGTGACTCCGGATTTTTTATTTGTCTGTCTGAGATGACTTGTTTATACCTTTTTAGTTGACTTTTTTGCCGTAGTTGGGTTTTAGTTTCATACTTTTATTTTTATTTAAGGGTGTTAATATATATTTTTGAAGTGTGCTAATTAAGCCCTTTCATTTGATACCCAACATGGAACTATCAAAAATAAGAAAAATCAGAAGAGGGGGAGTCCCCCTCTCTTCTGATTATTTTACTATACAGGAGCAAAAGCATTTTTTTAATGTTATCCACAACGGGAAAGCTCTTGGCCTGCATCTCATCTGATGGTAAGTGATGATCAGGTCGAAGGTGGAAGCGAACTTCACCCGAATCTTCAACCACGGAGGAACTGGCTATCTTACCTCCAACTGTCCAATCACAACAATGCTGTTATGGCGACAGACTTAGATACGATGGTGGTACCTACCCAGGCGGATTTAGAACAAGCCTTACCACAATTGTTATGGGTAATTATCTAATTAAATGTGAAACATTACAGCCGAACTTTTACAAGCTGAAATCGCTAACTATATTCACAGACTAGCTGCTGCCCGCGGCTTCGCCCGCGTGAGTGTCGGAAATTACCCCATACATCCCCATGGGTTTTAAGTATAAATATTGAGTTTCGAGTTAATCGGACAGCGCGTTAAAATTCTTCCATACAAACATTGACACCCCCCAACCTTTTAGGGGGTAGTTTAGAAAAAACAAAAAACTACAAACTTTATAATTTATTTAGATAACTATTCGTGCGAAGTTTCATGTTTATTACCTCAAGGAATAAGATTTTTCATACAAACTTTCATCCCTTATTTTACCCCCTTAGGGGTTGAATTTCGAAAAATCCTGATACACGTTATTCTTAATTTTTGGGTTTAAGTATAAATATTGAGTTTCGAGTTAATCGGACAGCGCGTTAAAATTCTTCCATACAAACTTTGACACCCCCCAACCGTAGGATAGGGTACTTTTCCGGGATAAAAAGTACCCAGTGTGGTGCCCAGGATATTAAAGAATAATTATACCAAGTTTCATCGTAATCGAACCGGTAGTTTTTGCGTGATGCCTGAACAAACAGACAGACAGACAGACAAAAATTTTTTTAATCAAATTTTTGGGTTCGGTGTCGGTCTAGTAACACCCCCTGCCATTTATTTTTTTGATATCTTCAATGTACAGAATTTTCACTTCTACAGATTTATTATAAGTATAGATTTTGGAAAATTGGTTACAGTTAGCTAGAAAAACGATAAAGGTACCTGTCCTTACTGCCCGGTCTCAATAATAGTTCATACTTGCTTGACACACGTAAAAGCTATACCAACACAATTAACTTGTGCACAAACTAATTGATAGCTATAAGCTAACAATGTTAAACTTTGCATAGATAGTCAAAGAAACAAGCAAACTTCCATAGGTGCAACTAATGGACAGAAACTTTCTCCATACGTACCTACCATACTGTGACCCATTTATTACCAGCCAGGAATATCTACGATGCACTTAGTGCATGCAGTATCGAATACTGTTCAAATAAACTTTGCACAAGGTGTATTTACATTTAGGGCGGATTCGACCAAACAGGAATAAATTTTATACGCGGAATAAGCCTTCTCTTCCGAATAAATTTTGAATTTTTGACAGTTTATCCATACGAAAACCGTCAGAGTAAATCTTATTCCGTGGATAAAATTTATTCTTGTTTGGTCGAATCCACCCTTAGTGGCAGATGTCTAGAAAGTATTTATTTCCTAGCCTGAGCCTGGCCAAGCAATGATAATCCCGTTGATTACAACGATTATCTATTATACATTGTAACAGCGAATCAATTTTCACGCTTCCCCCTTAAGACCTGGGTCAAATATTGTTTGATTTTCGGATAGCTCACGACAGAGGTGAATAAAAAAAAAGAATATGTGTAAATATCGGAATATGTCCTGTTAAAATCTTAATTTGTTCGATGTATGCTAACACTATATTGTGTGACTCCGGATTTTTAATTTTTCTGGTATGTCTCGTTTAAACCCGTTTTTTAGTTGGCGTTTTTATTGTAGTTGGGTTTTAGTGTTTATAACTTGTATTTTTTTTTTCTTTTCTCCGTTGAACCCCAAAATATCACCAGAAACTGACACCAAACGAATAAAAACAAAACAAATTCCCTTTCACCGCTACCGAACATATAAAACACGACTCCCCATCGACTCACACGGACTATAAAAGTTTCTTGCTGAAATATCTACTTTCAAATTGAATTATTGGTCTCAAAGGGCCTGTCGCTTTGACGTTTTTTATAGGCCTGATTCAATTCGCCAGTCGGACGGTTGGTTCATCCTGTTTCAGTGGAGAATTATAAGGTGTAAAATGTATTTCAGTATTAGCTACATTCAATCAATCAGTCTACCTACCCCAAATGTATTACGGCTTCCAGTCTAACCGGATGCAGCTGAATACCAGTATTTTACATGAAGCGTCTGCCTGTCTGATCTCCACAACCCAGTTACTGGGTAACATGATACCTACACCTTGGGAAGACTGGTTACTTAACCTATGTGGTTGTTGTTATGATAAGTTCCTATCACAATTATTACATAGCAGATACCACACAGTACCACAACTAAAAAGTGAAAAAAAACCGAATTCCAAAAAAACACTACAAAGTGAAAAATAACTTTTTCGGAAGTCGGTGGCAAAAAAAGAAAATTCAAAAGCAAAGACACCGAGTTCCGAAAAAGTTATTTTTCACTTTGTAGTGTTTTTTTGGAATTCGGTTTTTTTTTCACTTTTTAGTTGTGGTACTACTATTCTTTGGAAGTCGTTTTTTTTTTTTTAGAAACAGTTTTTTTACTTAGGTTCACCTGTGGTGCAATGGGACTGTTTCTAATAAATGACGAACCAAACACTAACTAAAACTCCTGCCACTTCATCGAGCCAACAAAATACCTCATATAGCACAAAATCCAATGGATTTAAGAATTAGGAATTCTTCCACCGATTTAAATTTTAAAAGTTCGGTTACTGGGGCAGTAACAGAACTTTTAAAATTTAAATCCCCCAATTTTAAAAGCGAAGTCCTTAAGATCCCGTGAATTCTTTATAATGCTCCACAACACTATTCCAGTAGGAGATTGTTAATTTAAAAATGGAGGAGGTTTATGGAAGTGCTTAGTGCTGGGACAAGACGATGGGATTTCGGTAAATTAATCATTCTAAGTAAGCAAGAGAGAAAATTTATTGTTAAATTGTTAATTTTATACCCATCACTCCTGCGGAGTTTTGCTAGCTAGTTTAATTTGACTCTATACAATTTATTTAAAAAAAACTCATGTAAACGAATTACTTGAGGCCCTTGACCTGCATTGGCACAATACAGAGAGGCAATTCCCGTATTTTTAAGAACGTTCGCATTCGCATCTCATTTGCAATCTGTCAAAAATACAATCAATTTCCGAACAATTTTGATAAGTTTGACAGATTGCGACTTGAATGTGAACGTTTTTTAACCGACTTCCAAAAAGGAGGAGGTTCTATGTTCGTACGAGAATTAGCCTTCTCGTTAGCTTGATTAGATTAGAAACGTTTTACTAGATCCGAAAAATATATTGAAGGACAATGCATTACTGCAACCTGGACTCAGGATTTATGAATAGTAAATAAATTATTTCTGCCGTTTACATTAGCACTAGACGACACCTAAATATAATGCCTAAATATTATTCCACTTTTGTATTTTCAACTCTCGGGGCTGAACTAACAGCTGAAAATCTAAAAGTCTACCCCACACGGCGTGTAAATATTTAGGCAAATAGCTGAAGACATGCGGGAAATTCTAAGAGCTTCATTATGGCGCCAACTAATGATATTTAATGCACTAATGAGCCATAAAATAAGCAAGGTAGTATTAGGACTCTTAAGAAAATTTGAGAACTACGTACATTATACAATGTGAGCTCTTGTATTACGCTTCTTAGTACCTACCTACCTAAAATAAAATTTTAACGAGTATAATGTGAGTGTTGTTCACCCCTTTTTTGGGTGGGAAATCATCAAATAACTTCTCTCGCTCTTCTCTCGGGCCACGGTATCCCTTTCGTACTTTCCCGCAACCCGGCAGACATCGGCCCTAGCGGGCCCCGCCATTGGTGCTGAGTCAGGTCAGCACTGCTGACATCTCTTTGAGGCGCACGTGGAACACAACGCGCCTGTGTTGTTCACCCCTGCCTACGCCTTTTGGGAATGTGTATGGGCAGGATGTGTGTGTTTTAATGTTTTTTGTCAGTGTTCTTTTTCCTTCTGATGGCTGATCTTTCGATAATTTATGCGCCATATTATATCTATTAAGAACTCATCTGCTTTAATGATTTATTATTTCTGATTTTAAGGTTATTTCACCATAGGAAAGCGAGCGAGTTATCAAACAAAACGTCATATTCTGTCACAACTGCTACACTGCATGGAGTTATTATTAGTCTCGTTTCAAACTCGATTTTAGGTTATATTTTTAATTGTAATCATCATTTTAATTCATCCAACAAGGGCGCCGGAAAATAAGGTCAAGAATAAAATTTTAATGTTGGTTCTAAGTATCTAGAATCTAGATATTCTCAATGCTAACCGTGCACCATGATTTTGCGAGCAAGTCAATGTTACCGTTTCGCACTGTGGTTTTTAATAAAACATAGAGGACGCTGCTACTCATCCACGGGGATGATTAGCAGGTATGTATGTGTCACGATTACGTCACTGGATTATGTCACGGGACGTAATCCCTTGGCCAATGCCTTTTGCAAAACCCACAAGCAAAGAAACGGTAGCTTCTAATATCTATCCATGACATAACATAGCATCACGCCTGTATTCCCCGAAGGGTTAGGCAGAGATGTATATAGTACACCCATGGTACATCCCTAATCTATAAGGTATCTATTAATATCATATTTAATTCATCAAGAGCAACTACTCGACATATATACATAACAAAGCCCTGTAAATTGACACAAAGTCTGACAAGGTACACCCCAGAGGTTGTAACCATAGCAACCGTGGCACAAGAGGATTAGTGACCACAACACGTCGGTATACCTGCCAACTATTGTTGAAAGATGTCACTGAATAGATAGGTACAGTGCGTTCATTATAAATTGACGTGTGACGCTATTGGTAGCGCTGAATTTTGCAGTCTTAGGGCGAATTTCACCATTAAAAACTGAACGCGATCAGCACATAAATAAACCACGATTGGCTGTCATAAACCAGAGCTGTCAGTGTCATTATTTTCTTTGGAATATTGACACTGACAGCTCTTGAACTCGGTTTAGATGTACTAATCGCGTTCAGTGGGTGAAATCCGGCCTTAGTTTCAATACTTATTAGAAAGAGTTCAAAATGGCGACTGACTGAACAGTAGGTACTACCAATCACATAACTGCAAAATTCAGTGCTCCCAATCGCGTCACGTCAGTTATAATGAACACAGAGTGAAATCAGATATCCCAAACAAATGCCAGTCACGAGTACGCTTGCACTCGCTGTACGTGAAGCGTGTCTATGTGTGCGTTGCGTTTTCCCACGTTGTATGGAGTAGAATTTCTGTAAAATTTTATTGTGTGTAGACATGTTCCTGTCCATTGAAAGTCTTTGTAGGTACTATTAGATAGTATTGAACGAATCATTTCTATCCCTTTGTTGTGGTTTCGGCACAATAGTTGTTCGTTTTGGGGTGGCTTTGATTCTTGTTCAAAGTTTTGTGGTTTTTAGAGCGAATTATTGACCTTTTTAAAAGGAAAAACTCTAATTAAGTAGACATTTTATGTTATACAAATAGGTACCATTGCCATTGATTTTAGACCACCATGTTTGATTTAAAAGCTTTTTTAATTTTTGATCGATTGCAGGTGACATCGGCTATCGCAGAGTGTTCCCCCATTAATAACAAATAAATAACGGACACATTAATGACGGAACAATAAAACCTCGTTTTGCTATCCTTGTTTTTAATTTTCCTATAAATCAGCACCTGTACACCACGCTTTTATCTTTCACAATGGCAAGACAGCCCATGGGTCCTATCATATTCCCTGAAGCCCCATTTACCAAAAACCCGGACGGCACTGCGCAGCTTTCAGTCTTGCAAAATAAACCGTATGGGGATGGAATAAGATATGTTTTGAAGTGTGGCCAGTGATGTGATTGCGTGTGTTTGGTGTAAAGTTTTGGTAAAAATATTTTTGTCGACAATTTATACGGCTCGTTGACCAGTAATGTTCGTGGTTGGTGTTAAGATGTTGTTAGAATTTAGAACGATTTTATACGTAGCTTATAAAATTAAAATGTTAAACCTAAATTCACTTATTGACATACAAAAATGAATATGAAAGTCAAAATAGTTAGGAAATATCCGTTTTTCCAAAAACGGAATTCATTAATTTACTGGACAAACACTGTCTTCATTGAAACGTGCCTGAATTATTTGCTTTTAGCTAAATAAAAACAATAATGTTTACAAAGTTTTAGTGAAATTAACTGTTTGAAATATTCTCATCTCAGTTAAGTTTGATTCCGATATACCTATAACAAACACACACTAATACTTATTAAAAAAGCGAAAGAATAGCAGTGCGTCCGAAACTCCGAACCCGCGGCTGCAACACAGCGGTTTGTAGTGCAGCCGCATTTGTTTGTATAAGGCACTGAAAAGGCGGATTCAACGCAGACACTCATATAACTTCCAAGTTGCTGCAACTAGGTGCGTTACGTCGCAACTAAGTTTGATACCTGCAGTAGCGAGTACTTCTAAGCTGTATATTGCAGTCGTTTTTTTTTGCAACAATGTCTTTCGGCGCCGATCACAATGCAGACAGTTTTCAAATGTCTGTGTTGTAATCATGTTTGTAATACTTTATTCATACGTAGGCAGCTGCGTTACAGAACAGCTACTGTCTGTTTTACATCCGCCTTTGTATTTAAGCGTCCTTGTAGTACGCTCCCCTGGGATAATGCCCGATTTTCTGAACTACACACTAGCGACACCGCAAGCAAAAGCTAGCACCTCATATAAAATTAATATACACTGAAAAATAAAAGTAATCCGGTTCTGGCTATTTCTGCATTTAATATTTTTAATGCAGCTACAAAACGACACTGACCATTCCAACTAACCTGCATAAATCTAGATTTGAGTCAAAAATTTTAATTCCCTTTATGAAAGAACATCCAGACAGTTTTTCATCCCTCGAGTGTGGGATTAACTAAGATTTACATTTGTATGTTGGGGCCCATCTATATATCCTTAGTTATATAACTAGTTCACTAGTTCACAGAAAGAAGCATTGTGAATCTATGACCCCCCCCACCAAACCATTACTGTCGCAGGATGATGACCACATTGTACCTTTCTGACCACTTGGGCGGCTTCTTTAGATCAGGGGCCTAAGTCTACTAATTGATAAACGTCACGATGGTCTCTAAGTGGTGAGTTTTTGACAGTTTTTGTATGGCAAATCTGTCAAAAACTCACCACTGAGAGTAGATTTAGGCCCTTGTGAACTTATACTTTGTCATTCTGCTCTAAACGACACGCCGACATTGTGTCTCTTAAGAAATCTCTGGAGCAAGCAGTGGCTAAATTTCCCATGGAAACAATGCGTAAATCCATAGATTTGTGGCCAGTAAAGGCCTTTATCAAAGCCAAATGTGGCCATTTCGAATAGAATTATTTTTATTTTTAGCTGAGTCTTCAATAAATATTTACTTAAAAGTTTTATTAAGATTAAGAAGAGAAGAAGTACTTCATTAAAAAAAAATGCATTTTCATTTATAACAGAACTTATGGCCGGATTATGTATATGTGAAGGTGAGCAATTTGAGTTTTGACCTCATTTCCTTGAAGATTTGAAGTGGGAGAGAGAAACAACAAAAAGATGGATGGATTATGACTTTATGAGGGATGTTTTGAATGAAAAAGAAGTGAATGATATCATGACGGCGGCAAGAGTGCAAGGAGAAGCCATTTAACAAGGCTAAAAGCGGGGCTGATTACCCAGTGTACGTACGCCGTACCTACCTAAGTACCTAAAATCAGTGTACTCATAAGTAGCACTCCACTTAATCAAGTAGATAACTATGTAGTTGGAAAGGTGGATGCAAAAGTATAGATGTATGGTGGTATGGATGTACGTACGGGTATGGTCGGTTGACTGAGTTTTCTCAGTCAACCAACCATACTTCTACCTCCCTCGTCGAGATTCTTTCAATGGATAACTTTGAATAGTTGTGGCATTTTATAATTATTATATTTCTAAAAGCAAGCATAACCTTAAACTCTGCATACACTTTCTATGTAGGTCACCGCATTGCAGTTTCATCATCAGACTTCAGCGGTTTGCCGCATAACTATTTTTAATTATCTGTTTTCCATGTTTTTTTCTCAAAACTCATGTTCCTTTTTCAAAACGGTGACGGAAAATGTCGTGAGGAAACCGGTATGTTGTAGAACAAAAAAATCGAGGACATAAGGTACTGATATCTACCACTGCACTGGGCCCGCGTGGTGGAATACGGCCCGGTCAACGAGGACCCTCTGAGAGGAGGCCTATGTCCCAACAGTGGGAACATTATAGGCTGATTATTATGCATTTTTTTCTAATTTGCTTATAGTTAATTAATTCAGGCGTGACTTGGCGGAAATCCATTATAATATACAATAGACGTAGATATATTTAGTAAACTATTCCACTTTATTATTCTTAAAGAGTCTTAAAAAACCCTGTAAGAAATCGACACGTGTTTCACCTCTCAACGAGGCATCCTCAGGCGAGGCATCCTGTTCTTGGGATAAATTCATCCCAGCTACGCTTCATTGTGCGTGGTCCGACACGCACTTGGCCGGTTTTATTTTTGACATCGACTGTCGCCGAGATGAAATTGCGACTAGATGTAGAACGTATGTTGAACACGGGATTTGGCCTGCAGTCAACCGCATTTTATCACCAAACATTCCGACTTCTATCACTGAATCGGTGTAGGGTGTAGTGTGTATGGTATTACTTTTTATTGAAAAACACTACCCCTCTGTCACCATTACACAGAATATCAATTTGAAGGCGACATTTTCCAGCAAATGATAATGTATCAAAGCAGCTGGTGCGGGCGTCGGCATTCGATGCTGTTCGCAATATACAAATTGTTTTGCGTGAGGCGTTCGATAGTTGAGTGCTACTGTTGTTTCCTTACTCCTTTATTTTATTTATTTTACCATTTATTTATTTATTTAATACTACAAGCACACAAATGTACAGAGGCGGCCTTAATGCCATAAGCCTTTTTTACCAGTCAACCTTTGGGTGATGCAGAGACAAACAGACGCGTGCTGGAGTTTTAAACAAAATGAACATTCTGAAGATTTAATGAATACGTAAATGAAGACCTACTGAAAAAAAACTTGTCAAATCTATGGTCTATGATCATAATGTCTCAATTTGATTTTACAATAGATGATCACACGCATGACTTTCACCAATGAAACTGAACTCGATCAGTAGGTACATCTAAACCGAGTTCAAGAGCTGTCAGTGTCAATATTCCAAAGAAAACAATGAAAACTGACAACTCTTATACGTGGTTTTATGTGCTGATCGCGTTCAGTCTTTATTCGTAAAATTCGCCCTATAAATGTGTCACACTGAACCAAGCAAACAACCACTGGCGACCAAAATTTCACACAAAACATAAATCGAAGACTCGGAAACAAATATTTCGCTTCCAAACTCATAGTAGGGCCCACTCGTGTTAGGAATTCAGTTTATAACGCGGCCGCTCTTCGAAAATATTTGTGCGAATACTTTGAAAAATATCTCATCCAATCCGGGCGCGGCATTTGTGCAGTATGCACTACCCCTCCGGCGGGAATGATATTATAATTTGTGCTACCTGCCTTACTTTAGCTTAAAGCTGCGCTGCGAAGTTGTTTAGCTCTGTTATTATTCAGGGAAGTTTTGTTTATGGGGCTGTCTTTTGTTTTATTTTATTTTAGGAGAAGAGCTTCTTTTTCATTACGGGCCATTGCTACGATTCTCATAAACGCAGGCCACAATGGGAACAAAGCTAATTTCATTAGGTTTGGCTCAAGTAGCTACCGCGTGTCCGCATACTTCGGTTCACACACTGAGGTAATAATGTACTGTACGTTAATACATATTACCTCAATGGGTTCAGACCGCGAACTATGACCCCAAAAGTGAAAAGAAGAGGTAGCTGCATGAGCGACTCTAAACGAACTTCGCTTCATTCCCAGTGGCCTGCGCTTTAGCATCGGCGCGCGGTCGGCAATTTGGCGACTGGATCGCGATTTGGCGACTTGCTGCGTTCGGTGTGGCGATCGCTTTTTTTTTGACAGATGCTGTATCGAGCTCCAAATATTGCTGGTTGTTGATTCTAAAATTATTGTGTCTCCGTTGTGTCTTTGTCAGATTTCATGTTATTATTTATTTACCTCTTACAACTATCTTTACAGACCTTGGACCTAATTCGATAGTGTGGCTATCAACTATTATAATTAATAAATATAATTAATTTGTTCCATTTATTAATTCTGTTAATAAAATTATTAAAAACGTCAAATATTTCAATAAAACATTTAAAAATATTTTGTAAACGTATTAAATAACAATACTTTTAACAGTTAGCTGCCACAGTAAAATACGCACTCTAATCATACTCAACTAACCTAAATTAAACTTTAAAGTAATGCAGACGCACCGAGTTAGCGTACTTGATTACATGATCCGACATAGATGGAACGAACACTCGCGGATTGTAATTAACGTAGCAGACTGAGTTGTAAGCGTGCCGGTATAAGAATGGGAGTGCTCCATCACTTTAGTGAAACGTAATTAGATTATAGTAGGAAGCAAGGCAGATTGGTAAACCACTTATATGTGGGAGAAAGTGGAACTAATATGTTTTTTGACTATTATTGAAAATGCACCCATTTTTTTTTCGCACTCAAAAATGGTACAAAGGCGGGCTTAATGCCTTAGGCATTGTCTGCCTTAGGTATTACAGTCCCATTCATCATTCTCTTCCCTTTATCCTAAACAGTGCAACATGTCTTTTTCTTCCATACTTCTCATCGGGTCGTTATCACAGTAGTCACCCCCTTTCTACCCATATCATCCATCACTTTGGTATTCTTCTACTTTTATATCCATCCACATTTATACTCAAAACTTTCTTCACGACATTTAAGTTTAACCCATTGTGTCATTCAAATGACATTGTGCTTTTTGTAATAGTGTTTTTGCGTAAAATGCTTTTTCTTATACACATTGACAAATTAACCAGACTCATTTTAAATCTCTCATAGCAACAAGCCTTCATTCGCATGATCAGCGATTTTTATCGACGATTTTTATCGCTCTCTTTCTTTGTTTAAAGGCTCGTACATACTGCCGCGACTTGTCGCGCGACTAGACATCGGTAATTGTTCTACCGTGAAGTTTCTTAGAAATTGTATTGTTAAAGTCGCGTCGCGCCTGTTTGTGGGAGCCTTTAAGCTGTTTATAACTGTTGGATACACAGGATTCGTTGTACAATCATCGGCACGATTCTTGAGCGCCGACCTTCACCTAGGCAGAAGTGAGTTATTGGGCCCTTTACGTATTTTGTCATAAGTGTACGATGCGCAAAGCGATCCCCACTCTTCCGCCGAGCGCTCAAGAACCGTGCCGGTATCTGTACTAATGACTAATTCTATGCGTTCAAAACGTTCTATTACAATGAAATGTACCTCCACTATCCCAAAAACAACCTAACACTCTGCCTACCTACTAACCATGACAGATAATTGCAGCCTACCCTCAAAGGTGATGAGTACCACACGGCGGTACGTGCCCCCGCATAGATTGAGCGACCCGGTTCTAATTAACGTGGAGTACCGCCTGCTATTACTGGGTGGCGAGAAGAACCTATAGTTTCTGTGAGATTCATTTAGGTAGAGGTTCCTATATTATGGAAGGGATCGTTTGAGTTACCAATCGTCTGTCTTCTAAACCTAAAGCCTGACCTTTGAAACTCAAAAAAAACTCAAAGCATTTATTTCAATTAAACCATTTACAGGCACTTTTGAATTGTCAATGAGTATCCAAAGCGTAGTAGGTAACTATGTAGAAGAACGGGCAAGAAGCTCCACGGACTGTCTTTTAAATAAAAAAATGTTACAAAATATTGGTTACATCATTCATGTTTAAATTATACATGTGAGAACAATGTAGAAAGACGTACATGATAAAAGCGTCCATAACAATAAGAAAATAATAATAAGCCATATCAGCTAAGAGATGACTAGCCCCAACTGACGGCGCCCGTTCACGAATATGACGCATGGATCAGCACTATTCAGCTCAACCATTTTGAAGGGAGGTAAATGAACCAACACAAATAAAAAATATGTTAAATCGTGTTGTATCATTAACCAGTATTTACTGGCTGTCACACTTTCAGGCTTCAATCTGATGACGCGTACCGATTGTCAAAGATCCACGAATGACAGCCGAGACCAACGGCTTAACGTGCTCTCTGAGGCACGGCGGAGTCTCGGTATGTAAAGATGGTCACTCATCCACGGACCAACCCCGGGAAGCGAAGCTTTTGATATATTATGTTCAAAAGACTTTATAAAAAAATGTTTGAATGATAATTAATATCAGTCACAATTTCACATTAATCTTCATGATATGATATATCTTTCAAACAATTAATACTTGATCCAAGTGTCATACTTATGATAAACACATATATATTATTTCAATGAGCACATATCACCACACTTGGATTCCATTGCGGGTTGATTGAAATAATATATCATTGTCTTAAAGAGATACCGAAACATTAAGATTTATTAGAATAAATATTTAGTATTCGTGCATACAAGGCTCTTTCACACTGCCTTGCCGCCGGGCAAGCCGCGGTGCGCCAATCAAACACGTACCGCTCGGCAAAAGCCGGCGGTCCATGCCGCCGGCGCCGGCACTGTGACGACGCGACGACGCGACGTGACACCGGTAATTGTCCTACCGTGAAGTATTCTTAGAAATTGTTTTATTGAGTCGCGTTGCGCCAGTCTGCACAAGGCTTAATACTTGAGTGCCATTGTTGAATATTATTATGTTTAATGTATAGTCAAGTCTTTTATCCATATTCGTCAGTTTTCAAATTATTTTCTTTAACAAGTCAGAACACATTTTAAAATACCTTTTGAAGCTACGGCACTGAGCAACCTATTACACAGAAAACTATAAAAAAATTCTACTAGAACAAAGTTCAAAATATTATACACCTTTGACCAATTTCGAGTTGTCATCGACCTGAAACCTTTATAATAGCCATTCTATGAAATTTAAATCAATTTTATTTTTAATTTTATTTTCAGAGTCAGTCAGTGTCACATTTTAATTCGGTCTGACATGTAAAGAAGATGGCTGAATACATAGTACAACATGTACTATGGTATGATATTCAGCCATATTATGTCATGTAGGTACTATGGCTGAATGTCATCTGACTGACATTACAATGCAATGTCGTATTACTGAGGGTGGATTCGACCAAACAGGAAGAAATTTTATACGCGGAATAAGCATTCTCTTCCGAATAAATTTCGAGTTTTTGACAGTTTCTTCTCACGAAAACTGTCAAAGTAAATCTTATTCCGCGGATAAAATTAATTCCTGTTTGGTCGAATCCGCCCTGGTTCGGTTAAGCAGATCGTATCGTGCAATGAGCAGACTTAACTTTTCCTAAAGAGTCATAAAAACCCTGTAAGAAATCGACACGTGTTTCACCTCTATAAGTGAGTTTGTCAGGTGTTGTGGCTCACTCAGCGCCCAGTACTTCGCGCAGTAACACATCGTGTTCGGGTTCGCGACAAGTCAATCGTCGTCCTGAGGATGCCTCGTTGAGAGGTGAAACACGTGTGGATTTCTTACAGGGTTTTTTATGACTCTTTAGGAAAAGTTAAACGGAATAGTTACTAAATACGTCTATTGTATTTTAAGGAGATAGATGGCATCTTGGAAACGGGCGGCCTTTAAAAACGAAGGCGATGCATAATTAGGGAATTTATTTTGACTGTGACTAATTACCTAACACTCGTGAGTAGCATTATAAACATACCTAAACAAAACAACTTCTAAAATTCGTAATTTGTTTTCCCTACAAAGTAAAAACCGACTTTTAAATAAAGAGTTCTAAAAACTACGCATTAAATGAAATTAAATAGGGTTGAACGTATGAACCTCGAATCTTTCATTCGTGAATACTGTCTGAAGGTGAATTTACCAATTTTTTCTCATGAATTGTTTTCTTCAGTAACGTTCCAAGTGGAATATGATGAAAAAATTTGCCTATAAAGTTCTATTGTGGAACATAGACCTCTTGAGAGAACATGTCTCATTAGAGATACTACATAATAATCAATAATAACCTACCTGATTATTCAATTCATAAATCATTGAAAAATCTAAGTATGAAATATGTTTATTTTTTTAGATATCTGCACACCTGTTTAGGTAGGATTTGATTGTATGTACCTATCACCTAATGTATCCATATTCTAGCAAATAAATGATTTGATTTGATTTGAAGCATATTCTCTCGACTGAATTCTCATATCATGTTACCGGACACTGAAGGGGAGAGAAAAGGTCTATTAAGGCTCAGACAGGCGCGACGCGAGTCTGTTGGGACAATTTCTATGAAAGGTTCAAGGAAATTGTTCTACCGGTATCGCGTCGCGCCTCTCTGTGCGAGCCTTTAAATAACCCAAGCAGAGGCCTGAACTTAACCCCGGGTCCACACACTCGCGAGTGCGCCTTGTGTTGGCTCTTGCACGAGCCGCGACAAGCGGAGGTTACACGAGTGCTACCCATCCACACCCTCATTTTATTCAGTTGCCCACCACGACTAACTAGCGTCCTTGACTCCGGTCCAAAAAGTGGAGCGCGAGCGAGGCGAGGCGGGAGACGACGAGAAGTGGCGAAGGCCACATTATCGCGCTCGCTTTAATCTTGTCTCCTGGAGAGTGTGGACCCGGGGTAAGGGTATCTACTAGAAATCATGAGGAATCTGTAAAAGTTTTAATAGCGGAAGAAGATGCAAGTAAAGATCCATACTAATATTATAAATGCGAAGTTGACTCTGACTGTTAACTTTTCACACCTTCGCAGCTAAACGGATGTCATTGGCACACAGGTAAACCATAGGTTTAAGACTTAAGATACTTTTATATCCCGATAGTACGCTCTCAAGGAATAATTAATTCATTTAGGGCAAAAGCTAGTACCTAATCCATAAAGAAGTACAGCATAAACTGCACTTCCATCAAAACTAAAAACTGTTTTAACCAAAAACATTTTTTTTTATTGGATGCAATCAAGGCGTCGGGAAAGAAAACCTCGACCATAACTTTATAACTGGCTAACTGTAAACCACAGAGCACGGAAGCACCGCGCCGGCAGCATCTAGATACTGTAATACAGCCAGCTGCAAAAATACAAACCTACAGGGTGGCAGAGACATCGGCGAGCATCCTGTTAAGGCTCCCGCAAAAACGGGCGACGACTTTAACATTAAGATTTCTATGAAAACTTTACCGTTGAACAATTACCGGTGTCGCGCCAGTCTGCACGGGCTTTTACCGTGCATTAAGTACCTACATCATTCTGAGTAATAATTTATCAAGCAGAGCGAAAAGTTGATAGCTGATTAGGTGCGGCATGACGAGAGAACAACGAAAATATATTTGAAAAGTTTCAGATAGGAGCCCCGTGGTCAAGAGTCCAGATTCAGATTTCGAAAATGGACAAAAATTTAAATGGCTCTTTTCCATTACTTTGCCATGTGTTATTACTTCCCAGAATTTGATCCTAGCGACACCATCGTCGGACAGTGCAATAATACTGGGTGTGTTCGATTCCTAGCAAGACAAATTATTTTTTCAAAAGTCTAATTATGCTTTAGTTTTCATCAAAATCGGCCCCAAAAATCCTTTTTCGCTATTAACTATAGTTTTGGATTTGGCATTCTTCATATAGTTTTGGATCGGCTTATCGTCGCAGATGGTTTTAACGCTCACCACCGCTGCTTCGGCTTGCTGACCGGCCTTGCCGGCGTCCAAGAAGCGTCCAGTACGGGCCACTTTAGCAGCACTTAAGTTTTCGGAAGTTTAGTATATTTTTCGGAAGTTTTGTATTTTTTTCGGAAGTGTAGTATTTTTTTCGGAAGTTAATATTTTTTTTCGGAAGCTTTATTATTTCCCATCATTTGTGTCGTAGTATAAGTAAACGGTGACACTTTGGTTTAGAAGGAAAGTGTTGACAATGCCGTCTCTAGCAGCCGCCGAGGCGTCTCCGTGCTCTGTGGAGTAAACTTCAATAACTGAGAAACAAGTAAAAAGAAGCGAGATACTTCATCAAAGCGAACTATGAAGTTGGATTTGTTAAGGAACGGAAAAGATATTTTGTTACAAAGACGACGACGGTATGAACTTTGATAGAAAACTATTTGAGTAGCTTTAAATGTCAATTACGTGGAATTCATAAAGTCTACTGTTCAACTTAGGCTCTGAAACAAGGGCCAAAGCTTTTTATTTTTTAATTACTAGGTTTCTGCCCGCGTCTTCGTTCGCGTGGATGTCGTAAGACACCAAAATAATTATAATAAAATAACAGCCACATTTTTATAAAAAGGTGCCTCGTTGGTCTGTCATATTTGATACAACCGCGACTCATATTTATATTAACATACAACATGCAAATTACAAAAAAAACGTAAAAAAAAAAAAAAAATGCGGTTCGTACCCACGGGCGATTTTTTATCGTGCCCTCAATTTTCAATGCACTGCTCAGCACCCGACAGTTGAAAATCCAGTGCGACATTTAAAATCGTCATGCCGCGGTAAAAACCCGTGCTCATCTCGGCTTTGTGTTGCCCACTTAACTGTTTGTCGAATGTGAGCTGATACTTGACCTGGTAAATTAGCACTGTCGATAGCAGGATGCTCAAAAATCAATCTGCGTAGCCTTTTCCCAATCATGTTGGGGTCGGCTTCCAGTCTAACCGGATGCAGCTGAATACCAGTATTTCACATGGAGTGACTGCCTATCTGACCTCCACAATCCAGTAACTGGGTAATACGATACCCCTTGGTAAGACTGATTGTCAGACTTTCGGGCTTCTGACGACTCGTTACGACTGTCAAAGATCCACGAATGACAGCCGGGACCAACGGCTTAACGTGCTTTCCGAAGCACGGAGGAGTCTCGGTATGTAAAGATGGTCACCCATCCACGGACCAACCCCGGCAAGCGCAGCTTAACCTGATAGATCGACCCTTGCGGCTGTTATTAATTAGCCACGAGCTCCTCCAATAGTAGAATGCTGTAAACCATTATTATATTTTAGTATGGTTGATTGCACGGGTGTATTTCTCAAAGCCATACATACCGCCAGCCGCATTTACTGCAGATCACTTTAGGGGCCTTATCACACTGGCGATTTGCTAGCGTATTGCCAGCGAGGCAATTGTTTAACGCGCTCTCGCGGTGTGCATAGTGATCATTCCACGTGTTCGCCACTGTGTGTATCTATTTAATAGATATTATGTACACACCTGTACACACTATATCATGCACTTCAGCAGTGAGGCCGCTGTCACTAATGTCAACTGTCAGTTCACCAAGAATGGCGGGAAAGTGGGAAACAGTTGAAAGTGAGGTGGTACCTGCATAGGAGGCTTGGTGTGGTGATGAGCCAGTGTAGAGATATATATCAGCTTAAATACGGGATTAACAGGATTTTACAAGTGGCGACGAGGATTGGATAGTTTCACATAATATCTATTTAATAGATACACTACAGCCACGTTTGGCTAACAAGAGCGATTAACGTGAAAAATTGAGACAAGCAAGGGTGCCATTTTGTGAAAACGTGGAGAACACGTAGTCGCGGCTACCTCACTTCGCGGCCGCGCAGAGCACGTTCACAAATTGCCTGGCCGGAAACCAGGTGATAAATGGTCAGTGTGATAAAGCTCTACAGTATAACGCTAGGTAAGACATTAATTTATAGCTACGTCTGTTCCACAGGTTTAATTGAACTCAACGCTCACTCGCAGTCCAGCCATCTGTTCTCAATAGCTTCCGTACTTCGATTGTACTTAATGTGATTAATAAAGCCTGATCGCTTAGATATCGACGACAGTTTCTTTGTAACAACAGGAAAATTAATTGTTTATCAAATTGACACATTATGTTAAAGTTAAAGGATGAATACCCAAAACTTTTCCACAAAAAAAAAACAGTTTTAGTTTACAAACTGCAATAGATACCTTCATTGGATCACTTCTCGTTTCAGTTATTAATCGAAACTCGAATCAAACAGGCAAACTAAGATAAGGGCTCCCGCAAACAGGCGCGACGCGACTTTAATAACACAATTTCTAAGAAAACTTCACGGTAGAACAATTACTGGTTTCGCGTCGCGCGACTTGTCGTGCCTGTATGCACGAGCCTTTAGAGTTTTTGCCGCAACCGTGAGGCACACTTGCTAATTTCTTACATCGTACTATACACTTTTTATTCGTTTTTTTATTTTATCTTTTTCATCTTTTATGTTATATTGTGTGCCGTTTAGTCTGTGTTAAATAAATGTATTTTCTTTCTTTCTTTCTAATTACGCTGCACAGCATCCATAGATCTTTCATTCACGAAAAAGCACAATACGAACAGCAACAGTACGGCTAAAGATTTATCCCTATTGTTTCCCAATCTCCCCCGCTTAGGGGCAAAATGGGCAAAACGAAGCAGGCCACTCGAAATGAGGTCAATCACTTTTTGTCGTAACGTTCACTTGTCTTAGATTATACTGCTTCAATATCAAATACGTACTTAGCTACATCTGGATTTCATTTACCAGGCTTGCAGATCGATAGGGGACTGTGAAAAATAGACAAGGAATTTTGAACTTTATATTGAAAGGACTAAGTTGGAGATTTGGGTGGTGGGTGTAAATGAGAAAAACAATGTATCAGCTGGTTATCTGCCGCGTAAATCCTAAGGCTTGACTGAAACGGGTTATGGGCTCGAAGGCGTTGCCCCGACAACCTATAACTAGATTTGGGATAATAATAATCTTTGTTTCTAAGTCATTTTGTAGGTAGGAACAATAGTTAATTTGCTGAACGGAAGAAAATTAAAACTATTTAAATTAGGTACTTAATTAAATTATCAACTAAAATAAACTAAAAGCCAGATGCCAGCTGAAGTTCTGGCAGTGACCTAACAAGAAATATTGACCGCTGAAAATAAAACCGCATTACAAGATCCGGAAAAGCAACTCTGATCCCCAAGATACAGGCAAACTCCCATCACCGTTCAAACTGTTAGTACTGTACTCGATTATTAATCAAATTAGCTTACCTGGAAGTCTTTAAATAGACTTCGGATCCAGATAGGTCGAAGCAAGGAAAACCTGCTCAGGGGGAATGTAAATTTCTGGCACCGTAGGCGCGGGCTTACGGGCGGTGAGCAATGGGTAGCTCGCCCCCGATAAGGTCCAGGCCCGGGTCTACTGCGCGTTGTATTCCACGCGCGCCTCAAACAGCTGTCAGCATCACTGACGTGGCCCACCAGGGCCGATGCCTGCCGGGGATGCGGGAGAGTCCGAAAGGGATACCGTCGCCCCTGGAAACACAGGCAACTGAAAGAACACGGGTGGGTTTTAGTCAGTAAGAGTCTGAAACGCCCTCCCGCTCCGCCCAGAGTGGGAGAAGTTATATAAAGAAGGATAATTTTCCATCAAAAAAAAAAAAGATGGAGTGGATGTGGTGCTGCCCCACAAACAATGGGGAACTTAATATCGTGTACAGCGTGTCTTGTTGCCTGCACGATGCAGGAGCTGATGGAAGCTTTTGGAGATGCCAATCTCGTAGCCACAATCTGAGCTGACTCTATATAAATTGCCATCGACAAGCTAAGTAAAGAGTTCGAGCTTTTAAAGTAACGTTTTTTTGTTACATTGTTAATGCAAGAAAAAAATAAGTTTATTCTGCACACGCAGTACAATACAGGCTATTCAACTAAAGGTACAAAATACAAAATGACCGCTTCTTATCCAATATCTAGATAAATTCAAGACTCATGTTTTCACCTAAATATTATCTAGACTGTATTAATAAACAATAACCAAGGCATATCTCAATCAATCCATTTCAGATAATAATATCTGAACGTCATGCTGTCAAAGATCTCCTTTAGCCACTTAAATATTATAACAGCACCCTAATGCGTAGTAAGTACTCACTGTTCAATTATTAAACACAGCTACGCATCAAACGTGAACAATTTCAATATTATAATTTTGTAATCTAGTGTCTCAAACTTGATTTTCCAAAACCTAGCCATTTAGCAAAACCATGCTATGAGTTCAATCCTTGGCCTATATGGAAAGCAATTAATCGACAATGAAACCAAGAAGCCGCTGTAAGCATCATTTAGCGAAATATATCTAGTTCTATTTTATTTTATAATGGATTTCCGCTTATAGTCACATCTGAATCAATTAAATATTTTTTATTTGTTCACCGAAACACAAGTACACGTGCGAGTAGGACTCACACACGAAAGGTTCTGAACCACCGTACTATAATTAGCGAAAAACGACGAGAAAAAACCACTTTTCTTGTATGACCCTTTTGGTGGTTTTGAATTTTCGTTTTTTGCCACCGACTTCCGAAATTAAAGTTATTTTTCACTTTGTAGTGTTTTTTTTGGAACGACTTCCAAAAAATTGTTTTTGTTTTGTAAAAAGTTTTTATTTAGGCTTCCGTTTAGCACCCATCGGGTTAAAAGTTTTTTTTTTTTTGGGGTAGCTTCCAGTCTAACCGGATGCAGCTGAATACCAGTATTTTACATGGAGCGACTCTCGATTTGACCTCCACAACCCAGTAACTGGGTAATACGATACCCCTTGGTAAGACTGATTGTCAGATTTTCGGGCTTCTGACAACCCCCAACTACCGTCAAAAATCCACAAATGACAGCCGGGACGAACGGCTTAACGTGCTTTCCGAGGCACGAAGGACTCTCGATATGTAAAGATAGTCACCCATCCACAGGCCAACCACGGCAAGCGTAGCTTAACCTGATGGATCGACCCGTGCGGCTGTTATTAATCCGTTCATATTTCAACAATGTGAAATGCAACCTCCCTTGTTAAACGAGTTAACCCTAGAAGCGAAGAAGGTCGTTAAACCTCTTAACGTCTTCGTGGTGGTTGAATAAATAAAATTCTTGCTGCTTACTTACTGATACATAATGCTGTAAAGATTGACTGACTTGTTTGTTAAGTTCATGTTCATCTCTATATTTCATGACAATAAGGGGGGGGGCCAGTACACAATGAAAAATAAAAAAAACTGTTTATTCTCAGAAATATTTTTTTTAACTAAATATATTCCTCTGCCAAACTGCAAAGCACTTTGTTGGCAGACTTACCTCCTTTTTTTAAACATTTACACATAATTTATACCTTTTTTATAGGCAATCTCTCTCAAGAGACATAACTGCAAAGCGTTCCGTATAACATCTACAACGACTTTCAGTAGGATTTTGTCGGTAGGTTATCAGTCCTATACTTTTTTGACTTTTCCATCATTGTTACCGCTGATAGGATTTTACTTTGTCGAGGCAGTCTGCTTTTGAGTTACTTCCACTGCTAGGCCTTTGTCTCGAAAAACTAAGTGGGACTCGGACCCCATGACCCTACAACCCCAAACGGCTCGAACATATAGGTCCCAATTCCTGTTGACAGCGATGCGGACGAATTTTTTCGATGCCCTATGATTATTTCCCCTCCTGTGTTATATAACTGCACATATTATTATTATTATTTTAAGTCTGTAAGTTTTTAAATTCTGTAACTATCAAATAAATTAAATATTCTTGTAAATCCATTCAAATAAATTGGCCTCTTTGACTTTCTGAAAATACAAAGAAACCCGTCTATTGCTGAACAAACCTACAAGAATGGCCACAACCACCAGCCGCATCCAGCAATGTCCTTTTATATGAAGATTTCAGAAAAAAAACGGTTATGTTAGTAGGGAAACTGTAATTGTTCTTCCAAAACTATTCATTAAGAAACAGGTAGCAAATTTTTTAATAGAATTTGTATTAAAAGAATAATCATTATAGCTACCTACATACCAACTCGTCTGTTGTTCCGTTTATCTGGTCGTATGTCACAAGCCCAAAGGAGTTCCCGCGATTTTATAGCGTGTCTCAGAAGGCCTATATACACCCCGGTGCCGACCCGAAGACATCTTTATAGACTTCGTCAACGACGATATTTTGCACATCGTGTGACTGAGTTGTGTAAACGAATTTTTGATCAATATTACGTTCAAGAAAACACAGTGTTGCGTTGGTAGCAAGAATGTTTATTTTTGACCTAATCCTCTTTCATTTGACACCTGACATCACATCTGACATTTCTGTTTTAGCAAAAGACTCTGATTGCAATGAAAACGAAAGGTAGCAAAGGTTTGAACATGAAACTGGTAATTTCAACATTTATATATAACCTTCATCATCATCATCATCATTTCAGCCGGAAGACGTCTACTGCAGGCTGGACATAGGCTTCCCCCCAAGCACCGCCATTTCGACCGATTCTATGCTTCTCGCATTCAGCTGATTCTTGCGACCTTCACCCGGTCATCGGTCGACCTTGTGAGAGGCCTTCCAACGCTACGTCTTCCGATACGCGATCGCCACCCCAGGACCTTTCGGCCCCATTGGGTATCTTTTCTACGAGCAATGAGCCCTGCCCACTGCCACCCTCTTAACCTTAGGTGCCCTTTAAAACCTTAGTAAATGATATTAGGGTTACACAGTAGGTATATAAATTAATCTTACATCACAATCGCACCATTATCCGCATAGCTAGCAAAACAAAACAAAGGCGAAAGATCCATGTGCAGCTACTGGCTAGACCAGGCTAGGCATTTAACTTGATATTCGACCACTCTCATCTCATCCAGCAGCATCCAGCCAGCCATCCCGCGAAGATTGTCAAAGATTCATACTACCTACTCATTCCTTCTTCCCATGGAAGTAGGCAAAAACTATTAAACTATTGCTACGATCCTTACATACTCTTTTTGCTTCGTTTGCGTTCATACATCCTGGTCATACACGCACGCCGGTTGCGAGTATTACGCACCTGACCTGTCCAAAGAGCATCACCAATAAGGTCACTATAATATCCTTCTAGGGCGTCCGCTCTCGGCGTTTCCACTCACATCTTCCTTGTGATCATCATTAACCATGATTCATATCTGGTTTATAAAAATAAAAAATAAATATTGTAAGGTTTTTTTTAATTCAACAAAGGTTCCAAGCAAAAGAGTTGATCATAAAAAATCAACAATCATTTTAATGTTCTCAGAACCGTGGTACTTCTAAGATTAAAATATTCTAGAAAAAAAGCAACCTTACATAAACCATGTGAAAATACAGCCGAATTTTATTTTATGGCGATGAAAGTTTGATGAATTGATTCCATTCAAAACAATTTCACTGACCCTAACTTTCATTTGTCGAAATATTTTTGATTTAAAATATATTTTAGGGCCACTATTTTTTGGTTAATGCCACTATAGATAAGCTGAATACCAGTATGTTTACATGGAGCGACAGCCACAACCCAGTTACTGGGTGTAACATACTCTTTGGTAAGACTGGATGGACAAAATTTTGGGTTTTATTACACGTAACGACTGTCAAAGATCTATGAATGACAGCCGGGACCAACGGCTTAACGTGCTTTACGTTTTCCGTTTTTTTAACCATCCACAGACTGACTTCGGTAAGCGTAGGTTTACCTTCGAAAGACCCGTGCGGCTGTTATTTCTTAGCCACGAGCTGCGTATAAATCTATCTACAAAAGTCAAAGTCAAACTAAAATACTAAATGACGAATATAATAAGACGTATTATCTCCGAAATTCAAAGTAAATACTTTGAATTTTGAGTAATAATTTGAGAAAATCTATTCAAATAATTAAACTATGTGCTTCATTAATTAACAGTAAATTAGTTCCAAATAAATAGAGAGCGGTTTTTAACTAGCAAAATATTTTAACGAGGCTCCAGCTTCTATTGGATAACAAATTAAGTTTTTATTAATAAATACATTCCCCCAAAACCTTTAGAATGCCTATTAAAATAATTAATGGTAATATTTTTTGGGTTTACTTGGATAAAATGAAGCTTTATTAAGCATTAACCATTTTATCAAGGGTATCGAATTACCCAGTAACTAGGGTGTGGAGGTCAGATAGGCAGTCGCTCCATGTAAAATACTGGTATTCAGCCGCATCCGGTTAGATTGAAAGCCGACGCTCACATAGTTGGGAAAAGGCTAGGCAGATGATTTGGATACAATTAAGCTAAACAAAACCAATGATGCCAATTTCCACCACTCCATTCTTAGTTTTTTTAAGTGAAGGGAACTTACGACATTGTCCCCTATCAAAAAATTCAATTTTAAAATTTCACTCTTCATTTCAAACAAAGTGATCAATCTAAGACAAATTCTTCGTACAGCTACACAAAGATGGATTTACGGCTGGTTTCAAATAACACCTCAAAATTAATTTGTCAAGAAGCAAAGCCCATGTTTGAAACATGAACCTAAACAACTCACCTCTAAATTACTTAATAAACGCGTTTATTACGCATTTAGAAGATAATATAACACCTTTTACTGAGTTAGTGGTAAGTACTAAATCTATGTAAATCCTCTAAATTGCTTTATTCAATGTAACATGTCCAAAGCTCGACAAACTTGTAGAGGGTAGTTTGTGATTAAAACTATTCGTCAACGTGGCAGGCGGACTAAGTTTATAATGCACTGCATTTTGATGTGGTATGTTTAGTTTACACTGATATCAGCTTAACGAGTTTGCTGTTCCAACTGAGACAGCAATTAACTGGTTTTATTGAACAAAATCTTAATGTAATAAACTCATTCTCACTCAGACCACCCCTGGTCTGAGTGAGAATGAGTTTATTACATTAAGTCTACTAATTTATAAACGTCACAATGGTGTCATAATGGTCAGTTTTTGACAGATTTGCCATAAAAAACTGTCAAAAACTAACCTTTAAACCGTTATAAATTTTACCATTGTGACGTTTATAAATTAGCAGACTTAGGCCCCAGATGTGTTGGCCATGGCATGCTAAGATAGACCACAGAGGTCGTGTGCTTTGTTTAAGTGTAAGGAACTTGTAATGTAAAAAATAAATAAAATAAATAACGGGAAAAAATCTTCTTAGTGTTACCAGAAAATCATGCAAAACTTTTACAAATCTTTGTTTTTTCCTGACAAAAGATCTATGGAGTCAGTTATTACCCTCTTTTTCCTTAAGGAAAAGAATTACTATATTTACCTGAATGATTATTACTGTTATTGTCTTCACTGTAAACTTATACTGCCATTTCGTAGATACTATGTCATGTGTGCCAGGAGGTTTTGGTAATATAATTTATTTATTCTATCATCGTGTCAAGTATCAAGTAGTGTTATATATTAATGGCCAGTAAAATTGTTGTAATGCAGGGTAATTAGATAAATAGTTAGGCAGTTACTGAGTTAGATTGGACTGTGAATAACCACGCGCGAGCCGAGCGACCGAAGCGAACGGTATTGTGGCAGCAGCCGATGAGCACTTCTTCCAAGTTAATTTTTTTACCGACTTATTCCGATTTGTTAACTGCCAACACGTAACTGCCCGTTCATTCATTTTACTACTTAATTATTTATTTAATTACCCATGTAAATATTTGTTATGACTCATTTTTGTGTCATTTCATGCGTAAGAAATCCTATCCAAATGTAAAAGCAACGTGCCAATCCGAATGAAATTGTTTCAATATTAATTTTCCACTACATTATTCATATTAATTAAGAGTAGATAATTGTTCAAAGGATTCATATTATTCCTGTTAAAATGTACATAATTATTGCGAATAAACCGCTATTTATTTGGTAGAATTTATTTGTTACAATCAGCTGTAGTATCTGTAAAGCCAAGACGGGCCATAGCGCCACTCATTCCCACTGAAAAAGGACCAGCCTGTAGTGGGCGTCGGTATACAGAAAATGTACGAAAATTATGAAGGAGGATTTTTGTAAAGACGTTACTGCGTGTTGTGTGAAATCAGGGTTTAATTAAAAGCGAATAAAAGTTCTTACGAAGTCAGGAGACGATACGTAAAGATGTCAATATTAAAGGTATCAGTAGTCTTATTTCAGATACAATAAAAACATAACACTACTTTTTAGGGCAGTCGTGTAAAAAACAAACATTTATTTATTTATATTTCATAAGGTTTATCTCCAAACATTAACTTATGATACTCAGGATTTTCTGCTGGGTAATCTACAGTGATATTTAATTATATATCAATACATACTCACCCACACCCTATACCTACCCACACCACTAGCACAACTTCGTATATCACACCCACAAATCCGCTACACAAGCATTATACACCCACCAACAAATTCACAAACTTACCAAAACACCAGTTACTATTCTTTAACTTACTCTTATTCTTATATTGTAAGTTAGCTGTAAGCGCTCCCTGCTAGTACTGTTTTTTTTTTCATGTCCTTAAATTTATTTTACTACTAGCTGCTGCCCGTGGCTTCGCCCGCGTGAGTGTCGGAAATTACCCCATAAATCCCAATGGGTTTTAAGTATAAATATTGAGTTTCGAGTTAATCGGACAGCGCGTTAAAATTCTTCCATACAAACACTGACACCCCCCAACCCCCCTTTAGGGGGTAATTTAGAAAAACAAAAAACTACAAACTTTATAATTTATTTAGATAACTATTCGTGCGAAGTTTCATGTTTATTACCTCAAGGAATATGATTTTTCATACAAACTTTCATCCCTTATTTTACCCCCTTAGGGGTTGAATTTCGAAAAATCCTGATACACGTTATTCTTAATTTTTGAGTGTAAGTATAAATATTGAGTTTCGAGTTAATCGGACAGCGCGTTAAAATTCTTCCATACAAACTTTGACATCCCCCAACCCCCGTTTAAGGGGTAATTTAGAAAAACAACAAATTACAAACTTTTTCATTTATTTTGGTAATTATTCGTGCGGAGTTTCATGTTTATTACCTCAAGGAATAAGATTTTTCATACAAACTTTCATCCCCTATTTGACCCCCTTAGGGGTTGAATTTCGAAAAATGCTTCCTTATTCCTTGCCTACATTATAAAGGGAACCTCTGTGCAAAATTTCAGCTTTCTAGGTCCAAGGGTTTGGGCTGGGCGTTGATGAGACAGTCAGTCAGGACTTGTCTTTTTATTAATAGGTATAGATATAGATAGTAGGATAGGATATTTTTCCGGGATAAAAAGTGCCCAGTGTGGTGCGCAGGATATTAAAGAATAATTATACCAAGTTTCATTGTAATCGAACCGGTAGTTTTTGCGTGATGCCTGAACAAACAGACAGACAGACAGACAGACAAAATTTTTTTTAATCAAATTTTTGGGTTCGGTGTCGGTCTAGTAACACCCGCCATTTATTTTTTTGATATTTTCAATGTACAGAATTTTCACTTCTACAGATTTATTATAAGTATAGATGTATTCGAGATTAGGAGACCAGGAGACCCGTAGCACAGGTTTTACTAAGTATGGGCTCCTGTCTCCCTCATCTTAAAACTTTTTTAAATATAATTATACTGTGTTATTACTATTAGTGGGAGAAAATAAATTTTATTATGATTTATAAGTTAATATAAAACTTGTAAAAAGAAAGAAACACGTCCTCCGTTCTTTACTCATCTTTGAATACAAACAAAACCATGCATGGTGTATGAACAAAAATTAAAATTATACCGCAAATGTAATGAACACGCCAAATGAGAACCCACACGCAATTGGCGAAAATAAGCCTAATTTCCTCCCTAAACCATTTACTACCTTATATGAAAGCAATAAGGTTGTTATTGATATAACAGAGGATACGGGAGTTATAAATTTTGATTGGGTTAGATATGCTGCTAAAGATAATAAGAGCAGGAAACGTGAGGTTGTTTTTAGGGATATTAATGAAAATTACCTAAGGAAAGTTGTTCTTGTATGGTGGAAGGGTCTTGAGACACGAATGTTATATTAAATAGTAGGTTGTATGTGCTAAATAATAATAGAATTGTATCTTTTGCGTTAAGAAAAGATAATTTGGTAAATTCGCGAGAATTTAACACGTTCTAAGTTGACAAACTCAAACATAAACATTTATTTCAATTAAACCATTTACTGTGTATTTCTATTACCGCTATAACAACAAATAAAATAAAGTTAAAAATAAAAGGGGGTCCCTATACAAGAAACGTGTTTTTTTTAACTAAAATATTAATAAATATAATTAGGTTAAATATTGTACGGTGGTGCGGAACGACTCGCACTTGGACGGTTTTTTTTCTTTATTTTACGATTAAAGTTTCCAATTACTTACAACTCACAGAATTCTCGTCATCTAAAACTTCGAAAACAGATAAGTACAGATAGCATTTTTACTCTATCTGTGGCGCGCCTTGCTAAAGGCTTCGTGGCTAATGACTAAAATAAAAAAAAACGACTGCGAGTGCTATCTCGACCTTTCACAGACAGCATTGGTAAATGTCTGGATTTTTTCTCCTATTTGTAGTCCTGTATTAGGCTTATAAGACTTTTACATTTAATCCTGAGGAAAAACTTTTTCAGGTTATTTTACTACTGCTTCTTTTGGTACCTATTTATTCTTTGGTCTAAATTTTAAAGCAATTTTAAATTCTACAAGCTAATGTCAGGCATGCATTCCAATGCCTTTTTTTTTTCTTAGGAAGGAAACTTTCTTAGGAAGGAAGATCTTTGTAGCACTGTTTATCCAAAATCTTTGGACACGCATTGGGATTGTTTATGGTTTTGGCCAGTTGTTCAAAAATTCTACATTTTCAAACAAAGATACTTTTCAAAGATATTTAAAAACGGAACGACCGGGACTTGATACCGCAATCTCGGGCGAACCGAGTCTTTTACTCTGACTACAGATAACTAAATCTGTTAGTGAACTGGCATAATTACTTCAGATATTGGACCCTCTTACAGCTGTCTAGAACCTTATGACAAATTCATACAACCCAAACAGCTAGGCAGTGGGTTGTACCTAGTAACACCCACATTTGGCAAGTTGTAGGTTGTTGTGTGTCCTATTTAATAGGGGGCGAGCCTATTGCCATCAACCGGCCATGAATCGAAAATCTGGGCTGCTACTGGGAAAATTTGTAATGGAAAACCCAATAACACTTTACCCAAGGATCTAACCGAAGACCTCATATGTATTTTCCTGCGGCTTCACTCGCATGGATGTCTGAAATTATCTCACGGGAATGTGCTGTGACTGCTCTCTATCTATATCACCACATGTGAACTACGCATCAAAGACCTGACGTCACAAACCCTGCATCGCGCTATTAAACTTTACCGTGCGATTAACATATATAAGACTATCCGACAACAATCCTTAGGGCAATTGCCCGCCAGACACAACACCCGTCTGGTCGGAGGATCCTCCCTTTTCTATAGAGGATGATTGAACTTTACACCCTGTTCCTCATACCTCTAAAGTACCAGGATGAAATGCATCCTATGTCCTAACCCAAATTTTATCAGATTCCATTCATCCGTTATGAGGCATGAAATGACGACAGTTACTTTCACAGAGTATTACTAGCTGTTGCCCGCGATTTTGTCTGCGATCCAGGATGAAAAGTAGCCTATGTCCTTCTCCAGGTCATGGTCTACCCATGTGCCAAATTTCATCCAAATCTGTTCAACCAATTTAGCGTGAAAGCATATGAAACAAACAAATATACTCACTATCATATTTTATAATATTAGTTAGGATACATAGATATAGTATGGATTCATAAAAAGCTTAAAAAACCAAACTGGTAGACCCCAATCACGAAAGGCACGTTACATAAAATATTCATTCTTCATTCGCCAAACTCTTTTTACCTCTCAATTTTAATGAACAAAAAAATCTATTTGAAATACGGTGTAAAAATACATACCCCAGTGGTCCGATAATTGCCTACCCTCAAGGGTAAAGGTACCCCCTGCCCATAACTTTATGTGATTTATTTTGGGGCGGACATATTTTTTTCCAAAATTACACACATTCAGCCTTGGGCTTGTAGGAGCCTAGAATTTGGGCGGATGGGAATATATTATGAAGTTAGTGTTAGGTTGTGGATAGCTATATATTTTAGTTGTGGTACCTACCCCCTACAAATTCTAATATCACCTGCTATGTAAATAACAGTGACAGGAATATGTTAACATCGTCCACATAGGCTAAGTGAATTAAAAAAAACAATACGTATTATTGAAGCTAACTCAAAAAGTACCATAGCAAAGTTAATAAAATTTATATGGGACCACCTCGAGAGCTATATACCCTTTCAAACAAAAAAAGAATTTTCAAAATCCGTCCACAATTGACGAAAATATCGAAGAACGATCACCAAAAAAAAAAACATACATACGACATAACATATTATAACCTCCTCCTTTTTGGAAGTCGGTTAAAACTCAGTGAAGTTCTGCTTTTACGAGCTTCCTAAGATCTGAAATCAAATCAGACAAAAGAGCTACACAGGTTCTTGATTTTGAAAGGAACGACAATTCCTAAAGTCCTTGATTGATCCTTTGAAAGTGAGAATTCTGTTTTAAGGACAGACCTGTGAGTGCTTTTAAGGAATATAAAAACTTTTTTATTTTTCACTTTTTAGTTGTAGTACCTTTCCCACACAAATTCAAATACCAGCCGCGATCTCTGTAAAAATCTCACCGTGAAAACTCAGGTGTAGTCAACTTGAATTGAGCTGTCAATAGTGTCAATCATCAGCGTCAGGTGGACTGACAGCTGTCAGTCCACCTGACGCTGTTGAGTGTGACACTTTGAGCTCAGTTCACCTAAATTTCGATCGGCTGTACCTGCTTTATGTAAATAACAGTGACAGGAAGTTATTATAACATCATCCACATACATAGATTAAGTGGGAAAATAAGTATTATTGAAGCTAACTCAAAAACTACCTAATCAAAACAAAGTTAATAGTATCGTTACTTATACAGATTTGGTTTTAAGTTATAAATCTTAATTATATTAAATTACATACAAAATTAAATATAGTATGCACAAGTACATAATGGAACTTAAAAAAGGGGGAAGAGCTCATTGGGCATCAAAAAGTTCATCCGCATCGCTGTCAATGGAGAAAGTGCCCATAAGGCTGGCAGCATTGCCGCGTTGAATGGCAATGCTGATTCTTTGGGCTAAGAATAGGCCAGCCCTCTGGTCGCGTCACGAGTCGAGTTAATAGTTAGTTAAACTATATATATTATGGGACCAACTAATAAGGCTCTAGTCTAAAACTAGTGCCAATGACTTTAAAAATCATTATGGTGGAAATTTAAAAGGTCGTAAGGGACATTTAGGGCCTTCTCTAATTTGTCGGCGCAGCAGAGGTGTGACATCAGTATGCTCGGTATTCGCGGTACCAATAGCTTACCGAGCGCCTATAATTTCAATTGAGCGTTCCTGATTAGCTCGATATGCGTGGGAGTGGCGCGGTACAGACTCGGCTTACCACGTCTCGGCATGCAAGTCCAGTGGCCTCTCTGCATTTTGCCTAGCCGGACGCGAAAGCTAAAATATCTTCATTACTCGAACTTGAAAACGGCATTATTTCGCAACGGCACAAGCGGCTCTGCATAACTTTTTACCGACGTGTGCGTAAGTGCAGGCGACGCGGTATGTTTTCGGAATCCAAGCATGCTGATTTCGGTCCTCTGCTGTGCCGACAAATCAGAAAAGCCCCTTAAATCAAATGTCCCTTACAACATTTAACATTTCCACCGTCTATTTGTGTTCGAAAAACGACGAAAAAATAAACTTAAATAAAGCCACTTCAACAAATTGTAAGCTCTCAAGACTTAGGAAGTTGTGCGTGCATACGATGTGCACTTAGTTCAGTTAAACAAGAAGCCTCAGAGGTAGGTCAATAAAAGACGAGGCAAGCAAGAGGTAGAGAATTCGAACAGCATTCGTTACAATATTGACGTAAACCCACTTCAATTGCAAACATGTTTAACGTGGATAGAGAGAGTTGTAAAAATACTAAAACTAATTGAAATAACCCTTTACCATTAGTAGCAGTGATAGCCAAATGGTGTGACCGTCGGACTTCCAAGGTTTCGAGTTCCAACCTCTGGCTTTTCGGATTGTGCGTATTGTATAATTATTAATTGCTTCAAAAACGGTGCTAGAAAACATCGATATTTGCTGCTGCAATATGCCATGTTAACGCCATTATTCACAACTGTCAAAGAATAACAGTTTTGATTTGAATTTACCACGGAAGTTGGTAGTCAATTTGATAAATAATTAATTTCCCTGGCTTTACGTCACGTCCAATTACCCAAGTATCTACACAAAATTATTAGAATCCTAGAATCACAGAGATCACCAACCAAGTAATTAATTAATTACCTACTAGCTTCTGCCCGCGACTTTGTCGCACCGCATCGCATCACATCGCCCGCCCGCGCTATTACCTCGATTTCGCTTAGCTTTCTTTTTGCTCGGCTCCTACGGGTCGTAGTGTGATGTTACATACATAGCCTATAACATTCCTCGAGAGTTAAAGGGTATCCAATGCAAAAAGAGGTTTTTCAAATCCGAGTAATAAGCAGTTCCGGACATTATCCCCAACATAGAAACTTACAAACAAACATAACAAAGTATAGATATAGATGATTTTCTTAAATCAACTAATATTAGTTAATCTTGCATCAACTAACGCGGAAGTCAACATTTTAAACACAAATTTACATCAAACCTTACCGAAATAACCTCAAAACTAATTAAAGTTTCTCGATTAATGAACGTTTTATCGCCTCAGCATCGAACTTTGCTTTGATTGATTTAATTATAAAATAAAAGTTTTTAAGTACCTACGCCTTAGGGCTTCAACAGACTACCGATTGTTATCGGTCGACTTTGACAGAGGATTGGCCAAGTTCATGGCGATCTGTAAAGCTATAGCGGTTTCCTAGAAGATCAGTGGCCATCTTAATATATCGGCCGTCATAAAAATCAGTAGGTAATTCTCACTAGGGTGTCAAAAAACCATCTGTAGGTATTTCTTCAGACTTTATTGTGTGATCTTTCAACGCTTTCTTAGAAAACCAAAGCGTTACCGGTTTTTCTCTAGACAATACATACTGCTGCTAGTTCACAGGATCTTTTAGCGCTATAATTACATTGTCAGGATTAGTTTAAGTACCATTTTTAAGTTTAACAAGGACATTTTGGCGCGTGGCCAAAATTCGGAACGACGGATGCCATCTTGTTTTATCAATACAATATCGGTGACACAATTCCACAAATGGTTACCAACAGAGCCCCCTTGTTGATGTCATTCAAGCGTCAAAATATCCTTGTAGCTATCTATGTAAACCAATTCCGTCTGAGTATTACTTGCCTTCCAGCACCCTAATTGTGTACACGATCAATCACAATCTGAATCGTTTTGAAACAGATTGCTAATCCATTGCTTCATAAGTTCGAAAAAATATCTGCTCTACAACGTAAATAACGCAATGAATGTTGTTGAACTATCAAAATGAAACAGATTAGTCTCAATCGTTTACGAAAATGTGTTACGCAATTGGATCGCTGAATAACAGGAACCACGTCAGCAGTTGACATTTTCTGGACCCATAAAAATGATGATAATAAAAAATAATAATTGCATTTTTTATTTAAAGATAAAGATAATTTATTTGTCAAACATGCGTTTACATACAAATCGAGCATGCAAGATCTTAAATATAGGTTAAAGTCCGTACATGTTTTGCCTGACGGGGCGTACAAAATTATTATTTTTTCGTATAACAAACATTTAAAAAAATATTTAAAATGTAATCAGAAAAGATAGAAATTGAATAAACGATTTAATAATAGTAATTTTTTTACAAAACTTCAATAACGTTACACCAATGAGGTCTCGACCCCTGAACTGTGTGACTTTTTATAATGATCATCAAAAGTCACATATTTTTCCGACTCAGTCGGTCGTCAAGCTATCTCCTTCTCTTGATGGGCGATTCGGGAGATTTTAATCTGAGTAAATAATGGACGGAATTAATCAGTCCGCCATTATCTCAGTTTAGAATGAGACGTTACTAATGGATCCTGAAGAATTTAATTCGGATTGTGAGAAGCTATTTGTTTTTATGGAACTTATCATAAGCAAAGAATTTAGTTTTTTTTTTGTGACGGTGACTAACTATTTAGTAGTAAACGTTTAAGGGCACAAATCTGAGATCGCACTTTGACTTAACTTTACTTAATAAAGTATGCGTTCCAGAATATGAACTATATACCATAAAGTGCTTAACATAATATATACTCTTTGATCCTACCTACCTACTAATGATATACCTAATTGTTAGGTACCGCCTCCGAACACAAGTGGGAAAATGCAACTACACCCTCGCAAAGTCTACCCCGACGTACCGCAGCAGGGTGGATTTGTGGTGCAAACTATGAGCCACGTCCTATCCTGCCCTCTGTGCCCCAAAAAATGCAGCCATAGAGACCCTTTTTTTTTCTCGCTCTGGGCGAAGCTCCGGGCGTGTCAGACTCTTACTGACTAAAACCCACCCGTGTTCCTTCAGTTGCCTGTGTTGCCAGGGGCCACGGTATCCTTTCGGACTTTCCCGCAAAGCCATAGCGACCTCTGCGCTGCCATCGACGAAGCCGTGGAGGTGGCGAAGTTTTGGCTCACAAAAAAATTATACATTGTCGTGCCATCGACACGATGAAGAAGAAGATAATTTCAGCTTCTCGAATAAAATTAGCAATTTGTCCTTCTTAGTAGGGGCAATAAAAGCTTTTTCTTGTCGTCATAACGATGTGAAAATGCTACATGAATCTTTCAATCACTTCAGAGGGCCGGAGTTTATTTTCATTATACTGTTCGTCCATCCGGACGTCGACGTCGGCAATTTGATAAATTGCCAAACGAAACAAATTAAAGGGGAATTTATGCAAAATGTAAGTGGAAAGGCAACGCCGTGCCGGTATTGACATGAATGTACTGTCACGGAAATTAAATGTGGAGCAAATTGACTACCAACTTAAATTGTCAACCAACCAACCAACCTCTACAGACATTTTCGTTTTTGTGTTTGTGCTTTTCTTATGCAAATAAGCATAATATCTTCTTGCTTTCTTTAAATTGACAAATTATATTCAAATAACAACTATCTTTCTTTGACGGTTGTATGAAATGGCTATACCACGCCAAATTAACGTAGTGTCAATTTGCTTATCAACTAATTTCCCTGACTGTACAATGAAGATTCAGGCCGCGTCCTATTTCAAAGTGATCGCCACGCGAATACGCGGTCGTCGCAGTCCTATGTCACTTTTTGATTGGAAAACCGGAAAGCGCCCTCTGTCGGCGCAACCATGCGTTCAGTTTTATCTAGCAAAAGTGTCATTATTCATGAAATGAAATGAAATTATTAAATTTTTTTCTGTAAATAGGTTTGTACAAACACTTTTACACGTCAATAATATTTTACGAACTAGATGAGGTCGGCATTTCCTATCAGACTACTCTGAGAAGAAAAGCCGACAGAGGTCGCAGCCTCTTTTAAAGTTAGACATAATCTTGGTCAGACCATAAGAGGACCATGTAGATTAGTGTCTGAAGTGGTCTTTTGAGGAAAGAACCACACAGATTTGAGTGGGCCTGTCCAGTCACTAGTGCAAGTAGGATATTTAAGCCCCCCCTCCCCTTTTGCTGTCTCAAGTCATAGGATTTTGCGGTCACTTGGAAAGATACTTCGTGGTATCTACTACATGCAGGGTTTCGTGTAGTTGTTGATCTGCCCCTATCAGATCAACAACTACACGAAACCCTGCATGTAAAACTAGGCTGCAAACTAGGCTCTTGTAGGTATAGCAGGCCAATTTATCGAAAAGTGAAATGAAGTAAAAGTGTGTTAATGTAGTGATCCTATAAGCGTTCCGTTTTTCCTTTTAGGGTACCGACGGTAAAAAGGACAAAATACACCCAGGACACGCAGATAAAGTTGCGGGCAACAGTAAAGGCTCCTGTAGACTGGCGCGATATGGCGGGCGCGACAAGTATCGCGCTGCCTGTCGCGCCCGCGATATCGCACCGGTCTACACGAGCCGTCAGTTATCAAATAATTCGCCAAGTTTTGATGTTGGACAACTTCCATCACAAGTTTCTCGCAACTTCTATAAAGAACGTTTCAGACACTAATTTATCTTTGATCCCTTTAACTTTATTAACAAACTCCATTTAATCCTTTTATGGCGAATCTTTGTTAATTAATAATTAGCGAGTGGGATCATCATAAGGCATCTGTCCCACGCCGCAGAGGGAGCGACTAGCTAATAAGAGGTAGTTAATTGATTCAGGCGTGACTTGGCGGAAATCCATTATAAAATACAATAGACGTAGATATATTTACTAACCCATTCCGTTTAACTATTCCAGAGACGCCGCTGGCAACACGTCGTGTTCGGGTTCGCGACAAGTCAATCATCATCCTGAGGAAAAGTGAAACATCGTTGAAAGGTGCAACATGTGTCGATTTCTTACAGGGTTTTTTTATGACTCTTTAGGCGGAATATGTTACTAAGTATATCTACGTCTATTATATCTAAGAGTTATCAAAGAGGTTACTCACTCACGACGCTGGCTTGGCGGGTAGAACACTCGCTGAAAGGCTCACGCTTAGTACATACGCGTACCAGCGAGTAATCGCTCATCGCTCGTCGCCATCGCTCACTCGCTGCTCATTGCTCTTCAACTCGTTTTTAGCTGTTGCTAGCTCTATTCGCTTCTCGTTGATCGCCGCGGTGGGACGGGTGCCAAAATAAGTTGGTGCCTTTCTTCGTTACGCTATCAAAAAAGCACTAGGAAGTCGTGAAGGGTGGGCGTTATGTAATTTTGACGTTTGAAAAGTGCTGATTCTCAAAGTTTGAATAAATGACTTTTGATTTTGATAATTCAGATTTTTTTATTATATTAAGCATTATGAAATGTTGAGGATAAGATTTAGAGGTCTTTTGGTGAATGAAGTGGTTTGCTAATGTGGTTCAACGATATCAAAATATTTAATGATATTATATCTTATTTATATATTTAATAAAGAGGAAAAAATATACACTGGATAAAGTTCTAAAATAAATTAACAAACAGATTATTAAAAAAAAAACAAGATTAACCTAACCTAACTAAAGCTTTTAAAAACAAAAATTAATTATTTATAACTAAAGGCCTAAACTTACAATATGTTGCTGCCTTACAATTTAATATACTAAACTAGAACTAAAATAAACTAAACTTACATAGAGTAACGTAAATAAGGCGGGTAACTACACAAACACAAAAAAAAAGAAATAAAACAATTAAATCCCTTGAGAACAATAAATATCTGTATTCGAAAATCCCGTTGAGAAAATACTCAATAAAGCAACGCCATTTAATCCGCCGCAATTTAAGGTACCTAGTCTCCTAAGGAATATCTTGTTGACGTGAGATATAATAATATTTAGAAATATAGACACAAAGCTTGGTTGTTAGTGGCACCGATAGTTAACTGTAGTTTAAAAATCTTGTTTAATACTGAAATTAAACTAATACGATTGTATTTAACTATCTCTTTAATCGAGAGAGTGGCGACCGCTTACCGGGAGACAGACAGTTGGAAGGACACTACAAGGTGGACCGATGAGCTTGTAAAAACCGCAGGAATCCGCTGAATGCGGGAAGCACAGAACCGGTCGAAGTGGTGGTTGTTGGGGAGGCCTATTATTCTCAGCCTTCAGCCGAAAGTCGTCCAGCAGTAGACGACTTTCTGCTGAAATGATGATGATGTCTTTATGACTCAATACTCAATATATTTATTTGCGTTCCACAATGTTAACATAGGTGGTAAGTACATTATAAAATATACATAATTTTAGATCATTGTGGACCCTGTCGGGCACAGCAAGATAGAATAGAGGAAGAGGGCTAATATTAACTTTCACCGTAGTTAGTATTCAACCACCACAGGAGTTGGGGTCTTCGTTCTTTAGAGTCGTTTTTATTGGTAGAAGCCAGGGTTAGTTCTTGCCTTATTATGTTAGTGCTCCGATACAATTATTATTCCTATTAAATCTAACATAAAAAGTATAAGGACTAGTATATAGTTATTGAAGTCCCCATGGGCCAACAAAATGAACAGTTTTCCATTGGACCAACATTATAATAGCAAAAAAAAACTGAACAACTTTCTCGTTCGATCATTTTCTCCCGATTAAGATGTTGATCCCATGGAGAAAGTTGTTCAGTTTGGATTGTCTTCAGTCACACATTTCTTCTGTGTACTTCTCAACACGCCATTCTGTGGTGAGACATTGATTACAAAATACAAAAAGAAAATAAAAAATTAGAAAGAAAACAAACACTGAAATATATTTTTACATGAATACAATAAAAAACTTTCGATGTTCAATTAAAATTTACACACGAATAATTTGCTGATTTATTGATACGTGAGTCACGTCGCGTCGTCGGATGTCGTATTTTAATTAATACAGCAAACAGTCGTACGCAATTAATTATTAACATGACCTGCCCAAATAAAATTTTAGGGTCGATGTCGATGATGAGGTTGTAAACATTGTTGTGTTCCGGCAGTTAGAGGTAAGATAGCCAGTTCCTCTGTGGTTGAGGACTCCGGGTGAAGCTCGTTTCCACCTTCGGCCTGATCATCACTTACCATCAGGTGACATTCAGGCCAAGAGCTTCACCGTTTTGATAAAAAAAAAAAAACATTAAAAAAATCATAGTGATTGAATTCTCAAAAAGTCACGATTCTGAACGACACATCAGTCGAAATTACGTTACGGAAATTCGGTGTGCTGTATCCATCATCTGCCTTTAGCCTTTAGCCAACTATATTGGGGTCAACTTCCAATCTAAACACATGGAGCTGAATACGCAGTATCAGCTATCACATACAGCGACTGTCTATCTGACCTCCATAACCCAGTTACTAGGCAAAACGAACCACCTTGGTGAGACTGATTGTCAAACTTTCGGGCTTCTCACTATCAACGACTTACTTCATAATAATCTAACTATTTAGCGTGCTTATGTCTACAAGGCAAATAACTGGACGTAAAACCGGACTTGTAGGGTAAAAGTTCCCTGAACTTTCTGTACATAACGTATTTTCCATAGATTTATCAATGGAATTTGTTACAGTAATCGAAAATGTAGTATCGAACTAAAATACCAAGACAAAGATGAAAATCGAAAAGTATGCCAAACGAAAGTTTAACAAATGGTGCCGTCGATCAATAGGTAGGTATCGTCGCAAAAGTAAAATAAAGATAACAAGCGAGTACCTCAAGGGACCCAAGAATAATGAGTTGGTTCGGCGTTCGACAAACTTGATACAAAACCAAACACAATGGAAGAAAGATTAGTTATTGAAACTTGGGAATTGAATGACCAAAAATTAATCAACTGCGACAAAAGAAAATTAAATATTTTCGGGATTAGTTCTGAGAGAGAATTTTGATAAATCATTGAGGAGAGAGTTGCGCTCCTTGAGTTCTGAGTTGAGCTGCACGATTACTGACAAATGCGTGCACTGACTGGACAGATCCACTCAATCTGTGTGGTTCTTTCCTTAAAAGACCATTTCAGACACGAATCTACATATTCTTCACATGATCTGACCAAGATTATGTCTGGACTTTAAAAGAGACTGTGACCTCTGAGTTTGTTTCGGCCTCTCTTCTCAGAGTAGTCAGATAGGAAACGCCGACCTCATCTAGTTTTAAAACATGTGATTGACGAGTAAAAGTGTTTGTATAAACCTACTTACAGAAAATAAATCATTTATCATAATGGTTCCAATAATCCATTGAGTTGATGTAACTACATTGAAACATGTTACAAAAACAGAAACGTCAAAATACTCGAAAGCTGTTGTATTGAAAACTGTCTTTGTTTTCAAAGAACCATTTACAATGGCACAAATAATAATGAGGAGCGAAAGAATGGCTGTTGCAAAAAATAACTGAGAAAGGGGGTGAATACTGAGATGACGTCTGATAGAGATGAATGAAAGAAGAAGACTTGCTGCATAATCAGCCTATAACGTTCCCACTGCTGGGCCACAGGCTTCCTCTTTATGTGACAGGGAGTGGGGCATAATCGACCACGCAGGCCCAGTGCGGGTTGCTGGATGTCACGTCATTGAATTTTTGGTTCTAGAACATGTTTTGGACCGGTTTTGTTTTCCTTGACTATTTTGAGAGCAGTGGTGATGAAATAATTTACTCAAAGTAAAGTGCCTGCTTGGGATCGAGCCCACGACCTACAACTCGTAAGTCACAGCTGTTATCACTGGACCACCACTGCACTGACTTGCTGCGCAGACCCATAATTAATTGGGAAGGACTACCTATATTGAATTAATCAAATGCCTTTATCTGACATGATTAACCCTGCTATCTAATTGCGTAAAACGTTTTCGTAAACGAATCCGACTAATCTGTATCATTTTGACAGTTCAATAACATTCATTGCATTATTTACGTTGTTGAGCTGATTTTTTTTTCGAACTTATAAAGCAATGGATTAGCAATCTGTTTCAAACCGATCCAGATTGTGATAGATCGTGTATTACGCAATTAGGGTGCTGTCTGATAAGATTCTATTGTCCTCGCCAACTTAAACGGAGAAAGGTAAATTGTAGAGATATAAGGGTCGTGGAGCGTTAATGAAATCAAAATAACTTTGTTAAACTAAAACTGAATTAGTAAGATAGTAGTTTAAATATACTTTAAAGTGAATTTTCTTGTTTATCTGTTGAATTATCTGAATATAAATTAGAAACAGCATCGTCACTCAAAAGCAATAAGATAGACATCAGATATTTCCAGCGCATCAATTTGTTTGAATTTCCATTCAGTCCTTTTGATTTTAAAATAAATATCTGAAAATTTCGAAATATTTCTTATAGCGAAAAAAGAAGAAAATTCGCATTTGTAATTTGTAGAATATTTTCAGGAGCCATTTCTCAGTATTTATTTTACATTCTGGGAAATCTGCCTAGCCTTTTCCCACTATTTTACATGGAGCTACTGCCTGTCTGACCTCCACAACCCAGTAACTGGTTAATACGATACTTCTTGATAAGACTGGTTGTCAGACTTTCGGGCTTCTGATGGCCCGTAACGACTGTCAAGGATCCACGAATGACAGCCGGGATCAACGGATTAACGTGCTTTCCGAGCTATGGAGGAGTCTTGGTATGTGACGATGGTCACCCACCCACGGAGTAACCCTGGCAAAGCTCTGCTACCAGCTTTGCCAGGGTTAGTCCGTGGGTGGGTGAAAAAGAAATCAGCTGTTCCCTACATTTTGACGAGTTATGCGAACATATGTAGGGAACAGCTGATTTTTTTTTCACGATTTCAGGTTTGGTCCCATAGTAAAAGTTGTTCATAATGATGAGTACAATGACCCCTTAAGAGGAAAACGGTGATTAAAATTACACCCAGTATTGTTACAAGTTTTTTTATTCAAAGACATAAAAATGATCATAATTTAGACTTGTCTTTGCGATTTAATTAGATGCAGTAATGTGCAAGTAATCGTATATCGCACAGCCAAAATATCTAGATCGAAGTGTGGAATATGCAATATGTTTTTTCAAAATTGTAATCCTTGTTTTTTAGTCACTCATGGAGTCATTTTAATCCTCCCGATAACAAGTTTTTTTTTTTGACATCATCGACTTATTACTTGGACTTTTGAAATCGTATTAAATTCTTTTGATTACCTATTATTAATGCATGTTTCCAAATCATTAAAAGTACTTATTATTTAATCTTATTAAATTCTTTTGATTATTATTATTGCATGTTTCCGAATTAGAAAGTACTTATTAATATTATATTATAACAAATTATTTGTATACCAATTGCATTGGTAGAACATAGAGATCAACCTAAAATGTATATTTTAAGACCTTTTACCTATGTTCACAAATAAAGTTAGATTTGATTTGATTTGAATTAAATAGTTTATTAAAAATCAAACAGTCAATTAATATTCCCAAGAATTATCAGTTCAAAAAATCTATATAAAGAACCCCAAAGCGATCGTGATTAATTGAGCAAAGTTAGTTATAACAACTAGAACAAACTTCTGAACAATAAGTACGTAGTTGTTAAGTACTGAGAAAATAATAATTAAAACTTGCCAAGAGATTAATTATTGCATTGAGATGAGATATCGCAACTTCGTCGTAGTTATTCTATTGATGTCGTAATAAAGTAATAAGAACTCTTTGATTTAAAGGATTACAAAGTAGAAGTGTATGAAACTATTAAAAGTTGTTCGTTAGTCATAATTAGTTTGGTAGAATGTTTAATTATATCAAACTTGAAGTCGTTCAATGGTTAAGCTACGCTTGCCGGCGTTGGTCCGTGAATGGGTGACCATCTTTACATACCGAGACTCCTCCGTGCCTCGGAAAGCCCGGTAAGCCGTTGGTGCCAGCTGTCATTTGTGGATCTTTGATAGTCGTTACGGGTCGTCAGACGCCTTCAACCAGTCTTACTTAGGAAGACTGCACTAAAGGCAGATTTTCGGGCATTTGACGACCCGTAACGACTGCCAAAGATCCACGAATGACAGCCGGGACCAATAACTTAACGTGCTTTCCGAGGCACGGAGTAGTCTCGATATGTAAAGATGTCACCCATCCACGGACCAACCCCGGCAAGCGTAGCTTAACCAGATGAATAGACCCGTGTGGCTGTTATTACTTAGCCACAAGCTCCTCCCATGACGTACAGCATCAGGACATGATATTAAGTGTCCCTTCGTTTGTGGAATAGCACCTCATTTTTATTTTCTATTTTTTTTTTGTATTAACCTATAGTGTCCCACTGCTGAGCAAAGGTCTTCCCCATATTTTTCCAGTCCTCCTTATGTTGTGCCTTCTCCGGCCAATCGGTTAGGAACGCGTCTAAATCGTCACGCCGGCGTTTTTTACGCCTGCCCCGGCGACGACGCCCGTCATTAGGTACCCGCTGTGTGACGATCCTGGACCATCTGCTTTCATGTATCCTATATTTCTCGAAAACCCACATCATTAAACTCGATTTAGCAAAGAAAATAGTCCCGCATAACATTATGACACCTCACAGTTTACTCTCAAAAGACAATCATTGAATATAATATGTCGTTTGAACATCGTTTAGAAATCCCGCAGTTTCCAAAACCGTGCCACATAAATATATTATACAATTTGCATGCTTTAAATATCATGTAAGGGGAACGAAGGAGTTATTCTGATAGCTGTGTGTGAATGTGGGTATCATGTGAATGTATATTTTAAAAATGATAAATGATTTTATGAACCGAAATAAATGCTTAGGCATATGACCGGCAGTGGACGGCTCTCGGCTGAAATGGAGGTGAAGATGCAATGATTTTATATCTATAGGTAAGTAGGTTTGCACTAACTTTTACACGTCAAAAGTAAATTATCTTTTAACAAACAAAGACCTAAAAAGAAAAAAAACACCTCCAAGAACAACCACCACAATTCCAGGTGATGCTGCAGTATCGGTTCAAGGTTACTGTGTTCTTTTAATATCATTGAAGTAGGTAACAGAATACTAAATTTCAAATCGACCAGACCTGTGGAAGATGCGTACATCCATTCATCAACTAGAAAAGAGCTGATAATCTTCAAACGGCTGAACCGATTTTCTTGAATTGTAGCTAAGAACACTCTCGATTAAGACACCTTTCAATCAAAAAATAATAATCAAAATCGGTTCAGCTGTTTGGGAGCTACCCATACCGCACACGATAAGTCGCACCCACGATATCGCGCCAGTGTGTCCGAGCCGTAAAATATGTTAGGTACATATTTTATTTTTCGTACCTTTCGATTCGTAATTTTTGGGTCAAAACGGGAAAGCTTTGAAGTTAAAAGTCACATTACTAATTATTGCTTGGTATGACGTTTCAGAGCTGCGAACAAAAAATCCGTATTTGCTTTAGATTTTTATTCCATCCTATCCAATCAGCTTTTAAAACCGAAAGGCATTCATGAACGCCAACCATATTTGTTTTTTAACCAAAACTGTGTTCTACACTATTGAAGTACTACGCTCAAAACAAATTCCAACCAAACACGATTTTAGAATCTAATTTTTTTTTCGGTAAAACTTTTATATAGCTTCCTACTAATATTATAAATCCGAAAGTTTGTGAGGATGGATAAATGTTTGTTACTCTTTCACGCAAAAACTACTGAACGGATTTTGATGAAACTTCACAGTAATATTCCTACTTAATACATACTAATAACTTAATCCTACTAATATTATAAATGTGAAAGTTTGTATTTTTGTGTGTTTGGATGTTTGTTACTCAATTACACAAAAACGGCCGAACGGTTTTGGATGAAATTTGGCACATTGATAGTTCATAACCTTCCACTCCGGTGGGAAAATTCCGACCTATACGCGGGCGAAGCCGCGGGAGAAAACTAGTCCGTCATATTGATTTTGTGCATAGAAAATGTAGCCTGTAGATCGACACCTCATTTATCAAAATCGGATATATAATTTAGGTCCTACGGTGGAACATACGTAAATACAAAAATACATAGACAGCTAAAAACATAACCCTTCCTTTTGACTTTGGCGTAGTAGGTTAAAAATATTCCCGCACCAGTCTTTATAGAATGTATAAGCTTATTCCGTGGGATATATCCCACAAGCAAAGACGTAACATATCCTCTAGAGGCGATAGATTAAACGAAGCTGTATAACACCATTGAAGAAGTAAACCCACTTACTGGTAAGCTCCTTAAGTCTCACATCATTTACAGCGTATCAACATAGTTTCAAGCCAACGTTCTGGAGTTGGTTGAAGCAATATTGATGAAGCTGATGCTCACAAAAGCACATTATTGGAAAAGGATTTGGAGCTATAAAACCTCACGCTCCCTTGCATTAAATTGACTTGTGTTAGGTACAAAAACTGCTGGCACTTGAAATTTTATAGACAGAACTTTAGAAGATCGACTGAAAAGTTTACTATGTAGAAGTGTTTGTGCATCTTTTGCGTATGTGGTATCTACTTGATTTTCAAACGAATATGAAAGGTATGGACAAACAATAGGTTTGTAATGGACTACTGACATAATATAAATCTTTGAGAATACATACTGCCTCGTTGGTCGCGAGTGCTACTGCTGAGAGGTCCTGGGTTCGATTCCCAGGCAAGGTGTTTTAGGGTTTTTCCATCTGGAATTTCTCAGTATTAGCCTGAGTCTCGGTTGATGGCAAAGGCTCGCTCCCGAAATGTGGGTATACTTTTGGTGCACCTCTGCCTAACCCTTAGGAGAATACAGACGTGATGTTATGTTTATGTCTGTGTTTCTTTAAATCACGAGGCGAGACGAGTCCTGGAGTGCAGACCGTGTGCAGCGGTCTGTGACAAACCGTGCACCTTGTTCAGCGTTGTGTGGGACGGATCCAGCTAGATGGACCGACTCCCTTATAAAGGGGGCTGGAACAGACTGGATGCGGCGGTTAATAAGGCAGTGGACAGGGTGTTGTGGCCCAGCCTAGAAGAGGCCTATTTCCAGCAGTAGACTGCTATAGGCGTTAAAAGTTGAAAGCTAAACAATTAACCAATCTTTATGTTAGTTTTTAAAAAGACTACCGAACGCTGAACGAGGTTTGTCACGCTGACTTGTGTCAAACCCCATAACAACATTGCCTAAAATGAACTAACAATTATTTAACCCTTAAACAAACGCGAGCCGGTATGCATTTTTTTTTTAAGGTTGCATTGTATTTTAGGTAATTGAGGGTCCCTGATTTCAAATTTTAAATCAAAATTTAAAAAAGAATAGGGGATGGGGTAGTTTTTCTGGTGGTAAATAATTTACCATTATCCGTTCATGACTACAAAATTTTTGATGTTGGTGGTAAAATTGTTACCATTGTCCGTTACGGTTTAATTTTCGTTTCTTGACTAGTGACTTCCTCTTGGTTCTACTTATAATATTTATTTTATATTTTGGAAATGAAACATTTTATTTTTTTAATATTTTTTTATTAGTATTGCATATTACCTATCTTATAGTATGCTTTTCATTTAAATTTATTTTCTTTGACATATTGAATATCTGAAATAAACAAAGTATTAATTGACACGTTACGTAAGAACTTTATATGAACTTCTCAAAATATTTATTTAGCTTTTTGCAGTCCAAAAAAATATACAAAAAGACAACCGATTTTTATATAGATAATCTGATATTTTTCAAAGTGGGATCGGACAAGGGTAAGATATTTACCACATATTTGAAACATCTAAATTATATGAATAAGTCAATTGCAAATGCTGCTAACACGTGAGATTAGTCAAAATATGTTATAGTTTTGGAATTTGCGTCGAAAAAGTACTTACCAGATTTTTTCTTGAACAAACTTTTAAAATTTCTGAAAACACCCGCCAAAAACTCGACTTTTTTCACAACAAAACCGTTGAGTCAACTTTGACATTACCGTATAGTAACAAATGACGTTGACAGGTTGTCAAATGAAATAAAATAGATAAAAAAATTATTATAGATTATAAATATGTGATATTTATACCTTTAGTGTTACCGTATTAAAAGTTAGAGTGCATTATTTAAAAAAACACGATGTGGTAATATATATACCTTTATTTGAATAAGGGTAAGGACATTATCCAAACCATTTTTAAGCTACTTCAATTCCCTAACGACCTGTCAATCGCCTTGAACGCACCAGAATAAGTCCGCAAGACTATATAGCGTCTCATTGAAACGCAAATTGGATCCGACGCCGGAGCAAGTGTCCCTTTTCCTGAGATTTGCATAAGAAACTCGTGTCGTGACGTCATCGGCTCAGTTCCATCAATGCCAACCTAAGGACAGTGTTCCTCAAGTGACACGCCTACTGCCATGATAGTATGGACGCCCAGTTTTACGATCAAGAGATTTGTAATGGTGTGTGTGTGTGACGTTGAGATCGTTTCGGGTTTAGGGCACATAGTTGGAACATTGTCGTTTCTAGTTGTTCCCATCGGATCATCAACCGAATATTGATTGCGCTATAATAACATTGCAGATGACAGTTTATCATGGCGTCATCATCATCGCTTAGCATTTTGCCACCTGTGTTGTTGCTTCCAGTCTAACCGGATACTGCTGAATATTATTCATCTTTTACATAGAGCGACTGCCGATCTGACCTTCATAACCTAGTTACTGACGCAGGCGGCGCTGGGCAGTTTATCGTAATATTATTTCAAATATTACGATATTACTGTTAGTGTCGTTTCTACCAGAAACGACACTAACAGGACGACTTTACTTCTATCGTTGCTCTTTTGCAACTTCTATTGTTCTTTTCTTTTTGCTAAATTACGAATCTAGCTTCCAGGGTGAGGGCGAATTCGACCAAACAGGAATAAATTTTATCCAAGGAATACGCCTTCTCTTCCGAATAAATTTTAATTTTTTGACTGTTTCTCCATACTAAAACTGTCAGAAGTGAATCTTAATCCGCGGATAAAATTTATTACTGTTTGGTCAAATCCGCCTTTAACCGTATTTGTTATTCTTTTATAACATTATCTTACTGTATAGCGCCTTTCATAACTACTTAAAAGTAAATACCAAGGTTTTTAGTGCTTTAAAATTTTGTTTTTTCATTCAATGTTCTTGACGGCATGGCACCCGTTCCAGCATATTTTTTTATTAATAAATACTTTTCTTCAATTTCGTACAAAGTTTTTATACATAATTTTTTGAATAAAAAAACATTGAGATCCACTGAACTAAACGAATGTAAAGGCGAAAACGATCGAGACATTTGGGAGATCCTTTGATTTGGGTTAAAGTTTGAAAGAAAAATGCGTGCACATATTTTTTTGGATTTGTTCCCAGAGGTCTCCTACGATTTGATAAATCGAAACAGTTTATTTCGTTAGAGTTTGATAAATATAGTTGTCATTGGGAAGTTTGTTTTGTTCAGAGTTGAATCCATATTCAATTCATATGTTTGAGACTTTCTGAGTTTATCTTGGACATTACTAACATCGGTGAAGGAAAACATCGTATAAATAATTATCATTCTATAAATAAATATCTGCTATGGTCGCGAATCATATTTATATCAACATACAACCTGACACTGACCTGCAAATTGCAAAAACGTAAGAAAATTTGAATTTCGCGGGCTACCTTGGTGCATTAGCATGTTCCTATCTATATATATAAAATGGTAAACTGACTGACTGACTGACTGACTGACTGATTGGGTGATATATCAACCCACAGCCCAAACCGCTGATCCTAGAGATATGAAACTTGGAGGGTGTGTTCTTTGTGAAGAGTAAGTATCCACTAAGAAAGGATTTTTGGGAATTACACCCCTAAAGGGGTAAAATAGGGGATGGAAGTTTATATGAAAGTCCGTCAGTTTTGAAGTTAGGATCTTCAAATTTTGTGTTTAGACTGGCGATTGAAAATTAATGTATACGTGTCTCAGCGTTTTTGATAATTCCACCCTCGAAGGGTTAAAAAGGGAGTCCTTAATTTTCGAAGAAAAATCACTAAGTGTACTATCTATACTTATGGTTGGAAGCTAACGCACCGGTGTTGTTAGAATTTCAAACCTTAAGGGGGTGAAAAGGGGGATGAAATTTTGTTTATTTTTTAAGTTAAAATTACTAATCTTTCGGCATCAAACAACAAAAATCTAAATCTATATCGATTCTCCCGGAGAAGGAGATGGGGGTGTTCTCCGGGGGAGGGTCCCGTGGCTAAATAATACCAGCCGCACAGGTCGATCGATCAGGTTCACCCCCGAAAGTCTGACAACCATTCTTACCAAGGGGTATCGTATTACCCAGTAACTGCGTTGTGGAGGTCAGATAGGCAGTCGCTCCATGTAAAATATTGTAAAGTTAGAAACAGTACACGTGTACTTATATTATTTTTACTTGAATACAAAATTTAGCGAATAAACAACTTCAATAAAAAACTTCATCGCCCTTTTCAGACCCTTGTGGGTTGAAATTAAAAAAAAAACAACGATTTACGTTGTGTTAGTTTCCAACCATAAGCCTAGATCGTAAATTTTGTGATTTTTCTTCGAAAATTAAATACTTTTCAACTGCATCCCCCTTTTTAACCCTTCGGGGGTGGAATTACCAAAAAAGTTGAGGTGTATAAGTTCATTTTCAATCGGCATCCTTAACACAAAATTTGGACGGAACGCAAAACGGACTTTCATATAAACTTCCATCCACTATTACCATACTCTCTTATATTATGACGTTACCCCTTTATGGGTAGAATTCCCAAAAATCCTTTCTTAGTGGATATTTACTCTTCACAAAGAACACACCCTCCGAGTTTCATGTCTATAAGTCCAGCGGTTTGAGCTGTGTGTTAACATATCACCCAGTCTGTCAGTCAGTCAGTCAGTTTACCATTTTATATATAAGTAGATTTATCCTGATGTTAAAAATATTAAAGATAAACCGATGGAGTGGTTATGCGACAGAGCCATTTTGACTCCAAAAAACGAACAAGCCGCTGCGATCCACGAAATGTTGATAAATGCATTCGAAGGTGAAGAAATGATTAATAATTCTGTTGACACCATGGTCGTTAAGGACGAGTCGGTTAATTATCCTGTAGAATTTTTAAACTCTCTTAATCCGCCGGGTCTTCCTTGTCACAGACTTATGTTGCGTGTAGGTCCTCCTGTCATGTTGCTTCGAAATATACGGCCTCCAAAATTGTGCAATGGGACTAGACTCCAAGTAACAGGTCTCCGCCGCAATGTTATTGAGGCCAAAATACTAACTAGATTTGCCAGAGGAGAAACAGTCTTCGTGCCACGTATAACATTGATACCAAATGATCTTCCGTTTGAGTTTAAAAGATTGCAGTTCTCAATCAAGGTTTGTTTCGCGATGATTAATAAGTCGCTGCATGGACAAACTCTGAAAGCTGGAGTTGATTTGCGGCAAGACTGTTTCTCCCACGGCCAATTTTATGTGGCTTGCTCACGTGTTAGCTCTCCAACTAGCCTGGTTGTTTTAGTGCCCGCTTCCGAATCAGTGAAAATCATTGTATATAGAGAAATACTGTGAAGGATTTAGGTAGATACCGGTCTTTTACAGTAGGTATTTCTTTACAGTATTCCTCAAGTATCACACGTAGTGGAGGACAATTAGCCATGAACAAAGCTCTATATTGTTATTGTTATAATAATTCATAATTATCTAGAAAAAATATATTTATACTCTATGCAGACGAAGTAAAATAAAATAGTAACAAAGTCAAACCTTACATTGAATATTCGAGTCCAATGCCGCAAAAATATTTTTTAGAATTTTGGTCTATTTGTTTGTTATGTTCCGGTTTGCACAAAAACAAATGCACGGATTTGAATTCTATTTGTCACACAGATAGTTTATAACCTGGATTAACCTATAGGTTATTTTTTAATCCCGGTAGTATGTTCACGTCGGATATTTTTCGACATCCACGCGGGCGAAGCCGCGGGCAAAAGCTAGTATAATATAATTCAATCAACCAATAGGGATGCGCCGTAGGGCGGTACTTTTGACCAGGCGCCGCCGTCGAGTGAAGACTGAAGACCCAGAACACTGCCTGCCGATCCGCGGAACGCGTGTGTCGTCAGCGTCACGTGAAGTGAAGATACGGAGGGTGCTGGTACTTCTGCTTGCGCTTACAAACCGCTTCTTTCGAAGCGAACCAGCGAGCTTTGCCGACCTGTATACCGGATGACTTTTTTTACCGTCTCGAAAAAAAATGGGTGTATTAGGTGAACGGAGTAGAAGCTTATGGTATACCTAGTTTTTTTTTTCTTCCACAGCTTAGGAAAAAATTGATCTATCATCAAAAAACGCTGCAATTTTAAAGTAAACTTTTCTTATTTAGGACAAAGAATTATTGTTTTTCCGAAAAAAAAAAAAGACTAGGTAGGTATACCATTTGCTTCTACTCCGTTCACCTATTATACCTATTTTTTTTCGAGACGGTAAAAAAAGGGATCCAGTATTTATTTGCTTGCCTTTAAGTTTAATAAGTTCTAAGGCGTAGGTTTAAAAAAACAAGAGAAGCCTATTTCATAATCATTATATTTCATTTTCTTTAATTTGATGATAACTTAAATTACAAATAACATAACGCAGTCCACGTTCAATATTTTACATAATACAATACTGTCAAACATCACGATATAATATTATTATTTTATATAATAATAGAGACGACTAGCAATGTGCGATGCATTACTAATATTCCTGTTTGTCCTTTCAATTAGGCTGGGTAATAACCACAATAATTAAAAACTATTATAACGAAGTAAATGGACTAATTTGAACAACGGAAGGAAGCAAAAGTTTTACAGAGAGAAATTAATTGTTAAGCAAATTACTACTACAATGAACTTAAATTGTCTATATATTCAAATCACAACTGTCATTCTTTTACAGTTTTATGAAATGCCTATAACTCGGCAAATTGACGTAGTGTGGCAATTTGCTTAATAATTAATTTCGCTGACGATTCACTCTGGGCAAAAATAAAGAATAAAAGTCGTTTTTGCTGGCTAGAATTCGGCATAGATGCGAATGTATTTAAAAAGAAATACTTATAAATCGCCCGCAGTTATCTATTACCAAAAGAATATATAGGTACCAGTTTGACACACATATTTTTCTATACAAAAGCTGTCAAACCGCTATAACTATTCCCCATTTAACTGACGATCGAAAAATCGGCCCTAAGATGCATTTAAACTAGGGACTACACGCTGACATGTCATCATTATAATTTTGTTCTAACATCCAATGTACATTCCTCGTATAAAAATATAATTAAGTACCATAATAATATAAAAACGATTGTAGGACGCACGTAATAATAAAAAAGTATCAAACATTCTTCTACCTACATTACTACCCAAAAGTATAAATCAACGATAATATGCTTAAAATACTAGAGCGATTAATTTAACCACTCTTACTAATATTTTATAATTAATACTAATCTAAATTAATTTATATTTACAATGTACATGCTATTATCACATGGATAAAAATTCGTAAAATATAAAACGATTCTTTTTTATGGATTTTCCAACATTTTTTAAAAACATTCTGTTTTGTTTGTCCACCGCAGCCGTCACGGGGACGTCACCGAAAAACGAGATTATTCGATCCGAATGTGACGTCTCGGTGACGGCAATGGTTTGTCCACCGCGACCGAATTCGGCGGTTCAGTATGTTATAATAGAAAAGCTTATGTATAAAGTACGGCGCGGTGCGACGGCAGTGTGTGGACAAGATCAAACGTATTTTGAATTACCGGCAACCGGGTCGTCACAATCTCGGGCTGAGTTCTAGCGGTTGCACCAAACTACTCGAAACTTCGGCGGCCGGGATGACGGTGCTCGGATGCCAGAGGCGCGTTGGTCACGCAGCCATGTATGGATCGCTACTTTGGCGCCGTCATCTCAATGTCGGTGACGTCCCGGTGACGGCTACCGTGGACAAACGCACTGACTCTTTCGTTCTTGTCTGGTTAATATAATTTAATTTACATTTTTGGAGTATATTATTGCTCCTTTCTTATTATTTTTTTAAATTAAATAATTGAAATAAAAATTGATTACTTTAAAGGCAAGACCCGCATTTCAATGATGAACAGTTGCGAGAGCCAATCATAAAATTTATTTTATCTTAGACCTAAAACAGCTACTTCTTAAGTACTGTCTCCAATATCTTTGCTTAAGCTTTAGTTTCCTAGGACAGCGGTTCCGTCATATAATATAACGGTAGTCATGAAAATCTGTCATTTTCACCATGTGTTCACGGCTTTCTTAGGAAACCAAACCTTCACAGAAGAGCATAAAATACTAGTTCAAAATCATTCATCACAACTTTAATATTTTCACAATGAGTTTTCATTCAAACAATTTTAACAATTAAATCCGAATCAATCCCCTATAAATTATGACTTTTAGGGCTGATTTTTTAATAGTCAAATAACTTTTATCTAAAGATTACATTTATTTTATAAAAACTTTATGCACAAGTAAAAAAATACCGTACAAAGGCGGACATAATTATCGCCTGAGGCATTTTCTACCAGTCCACCTATTTATTTTATTTGCCATACAAAAGCTGTCATCCTGAAATATTTATTCCTCAGATAAAAGTTATCTGAATATTGAGTAAAAATCAGCACCGAGTAACGAAAAGTAAAATTGTAACAAAAACTTGAAGTTTGGGACAAAATGGTAAATCGTTAAAATTATCTGAATATTTTTTTATATTCTAATAAAACTATTAAATGCCTAACGCCTAAGCCTTTTATCCTCATAATGCTTCGTACCATGATTTTTTTGATTTCCAAGTCTTTTATCTGATTGTATTAGCTAAATACAAGCTAATATTAGTGAAGACATTTCAGACCAAAAACAAATGTTAGGTCAATCTAGGTCAGTCATCAAGAAGTCAATATTAGCTAAAAGCTCTTTTTTTTCATTAACCATTTTTTGTAGGCTAATAAACATAACTGTTTTTTTAAATTAAAAAAATGTTTCAACTGTAGCAAAAAAAATATATTATTCTACAACCTTTTTCAATACAATTGATCCCATCTAACATTTGCTAACTCCCTTCGAAAGCGAATTACATCTACATTACCTTAAATAATGATTTGATGTGCCTCCATTTTATTCAACTTATCAATATTATCTACCATATACGCTTTTCAATCACACATACACAGGCAGACATCCCTTAGACTATTGTTTGCATTAACCTTTCGTATGACGTAATTACAGACACAATTAAAAATCCATTGTGTCTCGTGTGGATCCACGGCATATCAAAGGTTAAACAAAACTTTAACTGCAGCCAAACAATTCATGTTTATGCTAAAATGGCACTTAAGTGCACTAAGAACAAGGCTCTAAAATCTTAACCAAGATATCACAACCGTGTTCTACTCCTACCAAGTGAAGGCGTTGGTGATCCTCTGACGTCATAAACGTCAAATAGCCGACTACCAGTAGTTACAAAAACTGTGGGTTTTGGGTCTACAGTCTCATTAGGCGTTGTGTCACTAACCGTTTCTTCCGTTTTCTCTGAAGAATCTTTTTCACCTTCTTTATCTTCAGCAGGAGGTGGTTTCTCAGTAGTGAAAAACCGTTTGGGTCCTGGCAACTTTCTTGCTAGTTTTGCTACAAATGGATGTAGGAGCCTTTCATCGAAAGCGTCACTTTTGCTGCCTGTTATAAGGCCGATAATGTTACCAAGGGTCACGCAGATTACGGTGCCAATGACTGCGTACCACATGTAGGATATTGAGTAGAATTTGTGGAGTTCCGACATTCTGTAAAAGGAAATGGATCATTTTAGCGAAAACATTATAGTAAGCAATTTAAGGTTTTGCACAGAAAGAAGCTACAACTATTTATTTTAACTACTACTACCGTAATGTCTTTAATTAAACGTGCAATATCTTGTTTAAACTGTTTTTTAAAAGGATATACAGGAGATACAAAAACTATAGTCAAAATCATGCAAGATTTATCAATCGTATTGAGCCTTATTGAATACGAAGTAACTTCAGCATTAACAAATAATATCGAGCCATTACCGCCGACTTATCGTAAGCGAAATTTTTACCTAAACAGCGTTTTTCATCGCAAATGACATTTTAAACTATAACGGAAAATGACTCGTCGAGTTTTCCGCCAAAATACAATCAATTAGAAAGTTATAGCAAAAAAAGAGTTTGTGTTCGAGTACTTGACTTGAGACAGGGCGTCGGCAAACGTGAGGTAGGACGCCCTCAGGCTAGGTGGAGCGACGATATTTGCAGGGTGGCTGATAGCAGCTGGATGAGAGTTTCCGAGAATCGAGCTGAATGGCGTGCGATTGGAGAGGCCAATGTCCACCAGTGGCCTGCTTTAGGCTGATGATTAATGAGTTAATAATACTTACGCAGGAGACATGGTCGGTGTAGGAACGGTAATATTCATTGATTGCAGCAATGGTGTTAGGTGTGCCAGCGTCACGTTCACTTCCACTGGTAGAGCTTGATGTGTCATCGTCGATAAAGTCGCGTTGGGACATTGCTGGGAAAAGTAGAATATTTCTTAAAGTTTATCACGAAATGAATTTTCATGTAGATCTAGAAAGTGACGAACGTGAAGTTTGCAAGCTATTATAGGAACGTATAACGTGTTTAAATGAACTTATTCCAAATAGAACAAAATTGAATTAAAACTAAGTGCTAATTTTAAAATATTATAGGGAGCAAATCTTCTATCATATTAGATCAACTCTAATAGAATGAATGAAAGAACTGTAGATATACCTAAATAAAATAGAACGTCCGAACTATTTTGGGTATAACTGCACCTCTTTCATAGAATTTCGTAAGATCGCACACATTTTTAACATAGAGAAGCAAAACTGAATACTAACCTCTATAGACATAGGCAACATAGCAACTCCCTTATTGACATACATAAGTCTGCCAGCAGCCATCCACGTAGTGACCACATGTGACGCAATCATTCCCCATAACGCGCCTTTTCCATTGGCAATAGGACAGAGAGCTGCTAAGATAAAGACTCCAAGTAGGGCGCCTGATGTTGCTGAAGTGACCAGTAAGGAGCCTTCGACGACTCCGCCCACAATACCCACGCAGAGGGAAAGGCACATGATGATAAGAGCTGGAAAGAAAATTTGGTATTGAGTACTTACATGTATAATTTTGACGTGAAGGATGTAACCAATATTTTGTACCCATATTTTAATTTAAAAGAGTGTCCGTGAAGTTTCTTGCCCGTTCTTCTTCATAGGTACCTACTACGCTTTGGAATGCACCACATGCACCCCTTTTATAATTCAAAAGTGCCTGTAATTGGTTTATTTGAAATAAATGCTTTGAGTTTGAGTTAGTATATCGGCTACGATTTGGATCCTTTCGAGATAATCTTTCTTGTTGTAGAGAGATGGACGAATTCTGCTGTATCTGTTTCTTTCTGACAGTTGGAAATTCTAAATTGTACAAATTGGATTATATGAAAATAATATATATTCTGCGAATTGCCGCATGGGTCGATCCATCAGATTAAGCTACGGTTGCCGGGATTGGTCCGTGGATGGATGACCATATTTACATATCGAGCTCCCCATTTAGTCCCGGTAGACTGGAAGCCGAACCCAACATAGTTGGGAAAAGGCTAGGCAGATTGATTTTTTATAGTCTGCGAATTACGTGAAAAAGAAATGTTTGCGACTGAAAAATCTCAGAGGTGAACGAAGAACGCCAGAAGTTCCGTAGGTGTGTTATTAATAATAATTATAAGAAGCTTTAATCACCACCAAACCGCAATTACAGAACTCATTACGCATTACACTATCTGAGTCAGAATATGGTTAGTAATGCGTCATAGTTAGTTGCGTAACAAGGTAAGGAAATGACACATGATTTCGATGTAATCTTGGGACTACCTAAAATTACAATGATGCTTATTTTGGATTGCAGACCAAAGAAAAAATCGAGACGATTATTTAAATGATGATACAGCAAAAAAAAATGTACCTACATAGTTGTGTGCGTTGTTTTTTTTTTTTATAGACATTAATCCAATATGTTTCGATTAGTCTTTAGAAATTGATATTTAATCAATCTAGCCTTTTCCAAACTATGTTAGGATCGGCTTCCATTCTAACAGAATGCAGCTGAATACCAATATTTTTCATGGAGTAACTGCCTATCTGACCTCCACAACCCAGTAACTGGGTAATACGATACCCCTTGGTAAGACTGGTTTCGGGCTTCTGACGACCCGTAACGACTGTCACAGATCTACGAATGACAGCTGGGACCAACGACTTAACGTGAATAGATGACTTTTATGCCATCATGTGCAAACGGTTTGCTTTTGATGTTGCAGCGATTCAGGGGTAGCCCTAACAGTATTTTAGCTACACTGGCGGACAAGGTTGGTGGTCTATTTATCAGGCTCTGGGCTGGCAGACATGTGCCTACTCATGTTCATGTAGCCAACTAATGTTATTGTATTGTTAAGTTATATTGTGGGTACTATAATGAATTTAACGTACTTTCCGAGGCACGGAGTCACCCATACTCGACCAGTCACCAACCCCGGCTAGTGTAACTTTACCTGAGGAATCCACTCGTGCGGCTGTTATTACTTAGCCACGAGCTCCTCCTCATAAATTGTTTTATCAGTTATGATGATTTCATAAGGCACTTAAAAGTTTGTAGAAACTTACCATAAATAACTCCAATAATCTTGATAACAGTCAGCTGTTGCTTATCACTGATGCCCTTGAAGGCAGGTGTGAAGGATACGAAGTCTTCCCATGTCACCGTCGATAGAGAGTTCACGTTGGATACCAGGAAGCTGGAATATGAAAAATGTTGTGTAAGACGTTGTGTATTGCATGAGGAAATGTGTGACTTAGGGCGGATTCAACCAAACACGAATAAATTTTATCCGCGGAATAAGATTTACTCTGACAGTTTTCGTATGGAGAAACTTCCAAAAATTCAAAGTTTACTAGGAAAAGAAGGCTTAATCCACGGATAAAATTGATTCCTGTGTGGTCGAATCCAGCCTGAGTTGAGCTAAACGACTACTGACAAATGCTTGCACTGAATAGACCGGTCCACTCAAATCTGTGTGGTTCTTTCCTCAAAAGACCATTTTAGACACTAATCTACAGATCCGATCAAGATTGTGTCTGGACTTTAAATTATACTTTGACCCCTGAGTTTGTTTCGCCACTTGTTCTCAGGTGTAGTCAGATAGGAAATGTCGGCTTATTTTTTATTCTTTTTAATATGACGTGTATAAAAGAGATTCCGATGTCCTATTTACAACTTAGGTACTATTTACAGAATAATCAATTCTATTTCGATTGATAAAAAATGACGATGTCATTCCTACAAGTAATAATGCTAATGAAACTAATAATATTCATGAGAATGAGTGAGAAATGAGTTTACCATATAATAATTATACTGCGATTAGCAATCTGCCTAAACCACAGATTGAACTCAATTCAGTCAAATGATGTCGTCAAATTCTACAATTATTTTCGAGACAAGTTTAAATACAACATGTAAAAAACCTTGTCCGATCCGTGAGGGTGTTGTTAAGTATAGTACTGAAAGTGTATTTATGTGGTAATTTTCAGAAAAAAAAAAACGCCACATTTTTTTTTCGATGGCTAATTTTACCGGTTTTATTACATGGGGCGCGGGCGGCCGCCGTTTGGCGTGTCTACAAGTCACTACCCATAAGACCCATATTGAAAATTAAATTCGCTCATTTAAAATGGATTTGGAGTAATTTTGGTCCTCCTAAAAGTGTGAATTTTAAATAGCAATAACTTTTTATTTTCAATAATAATAAGATTTTTTATTATTTTCAGGTAATGTTATTACAGTACGTTTGTGCCCCTTGGGGATATTTTTTTTTAAATCATTATTTGTAGATTTCTAATGAAGATGATTTTATCATTGTCTTACAATAATACCAACATGCATTAGATTAGCGTTATTACTAACCTCAAAGCTCCATTAAACAGACTCCCCAAAAACAATCCCAGCATTCCAGGCAGAAAAGTGAACTGATCTTGCACATAGAACGGCAGAACCTCATCAGGGGCTGCAATTTGACCCGAAGCCAGCGGATCGCAGTACTTGTACATGGCATAAAGGGTCATGCCAACGACCCAAGAGAGACTGAACAGAACAGCTACCGCAGGAACGTTTGCTAGCAAGGTTCTCCTGACCCTGGCTTCACTGGACATGGAACAGTAGCGTTGGACGAAGGTCTGTTGGCAACCGTAAATGGACACTGACATGAAGAGTTGGCCGATGATGGCTGAGAGTGTGTCGACACGGACGGTTGGGTCTCCGGTTATTCTGGAAGTAGAAATGGTTTTGTTAGAACTTTTCTTGGAACCATGACCAAGGTGTCATTAATTTTCGTTATATCCATGTGGATCAAATTTATCGTTAATCTATAGCCATACAAATGAGGTTCAGCGTTTACCTAAGAACATCGCTTTCATTGTCTAATTTGCGTATCTCGTTTATGGTTTCTTCTTTCTTATATCTATGGTTTCAATACATTGCAAGTCTTTATATGGTCTTCAGTAAGGTACTTCTTTAGGATTAACCTTAGACCCATTGAAGACAGATGTAGGGTAAACGCGTTATTATATACCCAATAGTATCAATAGTCATCCTCACAGATATGAGGACTGTGTCCTGTGTTCTAGCAGTGAGAACGCTATACGCGGATAGTCCAGTAAAGTCATTCTAAATAATTTAAATTGTTGCCCCGACATCAAGCAAAGGACATCAACATTATCCAACTTTTAAAGTTTTGAATACGAGGCTTTTGGCTACTTTGTATTAGTGTCTGTATTTTGTTTTATTTTTTGTAATGTGCGTCTTGTTTATTCGTTACTATTAATGTTGCAGTTATTTTCAAAGCAATTATGATTGTTTATACTTACTGGAAGAATTTCAGCCTTCCTCCGTCAATATTGTCGTTCACTACTTTATGTGGGCCTCCAGCCATGATGGTTGCTTGGATAATGAATGCACCGCTTATTAATATCATCGTTAGGGTTTGAATCACGTCAGCCCTGGAAAAGACAATAGATTTCATTAGTAGTTTTTATTGACGATTGATAACATGTTAATTACTTAATTAAGTTTCTTTCTTCTTCATCATTGGGAGGAGGTTCTTGAACTGAAGTCTTTGGAACTGTTCGAAATCTGTTTTGTAAATATTTTTATAGGTATTTATTATATTCTGATTAGTGATGTTCTTCAGAAAGGTTGCGAGCCTACTAATCACCTGTGAGTAGTAGGCCCACAGGTGTGATCTGTGATTTTTATGTATGTATTTTATTCAGAACTGAATAAGCTCTATCTACTAATTACTGGCGCTAGAAAACCCACCATTTTATTTTTCTGAACTGTTTTTTATCTTGGTTTCGTACAAAACCACACTATAGTTTCGTACGCTATAGTGGATGCAATAAATTTGTTTATCACTGACGTGTTTTTTTAGAAAAATACATTGTTTTAAATTAATTGGATGTTCTTTCTATTACTTGGTGAGAATTTATCAATTTGCAGAACTCAAAACATGAAAAACAGAAAAGTCATTTTCGAAACCATCAAAAAAATAAGGTCACCTACAGGGTGGCAGGGACTTCTATGCGCAACCTGATACCATGGATTCAATACATGATTCTGGACCCCCTGCGTGAAATTTTGTCGTAGGTAATAAAAAAAATGCTGTGCCATACATTTTCATCGCGTAGGTAATGCACTTTTGTATGAAGCCGATGATATAAACGATCGGGATTCTAGAATCATGTGCAGAATTCATGGTTACAGTTTGCGTTTCGATGTCTCTGCGACCCTGTATTCAATAGTTCCCCAAATAATTTTGATTTCCTAAAAATACAAATCGATACACTAATATACCTACTCGATCGTCGTTTTGCGATGTACCAATCTACGTGTGGCCAACTAGTAGATTTTTATGTAGCGTGGTTGGTGACAGTTCTAACCTCACCCATTTGGTCGGGATGCTCTAGCTTAGTTACTAAGACCAACATTTAAAAAGAGGCCAGAAAGTTAAAAAGAGGCTCGTTTATAAAAAAGAGTTTTACAGGATCAATAAAAGTTTATCAACATTAGAAGATCAATATGTTTTTAGGGGATTAATATTTACCTGATAGCTGCAGCCAGCCCGCCCAGTAAATTGAACACTATTCCCACAATAGTCAGCGCGGCTGCTGATGCCCAATGAGGTAATGCCAGTACAGCGTGAAGGGCCACTGTAGGCGTGTAAACAGTTACTGACAAGTTTAGCACCTGACGCAGGAGGAAGGTCGCGGCTGCCATACGTCGCACCCATCGGGATCCGAAGCGCATCTGGAATTCATTGGAGCTGAATTAAAGAACAATGTTTTGGTTTATGAGCCATTTAGAACTAGCCATATATTAGCTAGTGGCGATTGGTATCTTGGGTTATTTGTGTTATGACATGATTTAAGGGTATGGCGAACAGGGTGTAAATTGCACTCATACTCTATTGAAAAGGGAGAATCCTCCGACCAGACGGGTGTTGTGTCTGGCGGGCAATTGCCAAGGATTGTTGTCGGATAGTCTTATATATGTTTATCGCGCGGTAAACTTAAATAGCGCGATGCAGGATTTGTGACGTCAGGTCTTTGATGCGTAGTTCGCATGTGGCGATGTAGATGCCGCCACAACATGATTATTTTCTGATTTGCACTTTGATGTTGTCACTCTTCTTCACACCTTAGCTTATAATGTATTTTTTTTTGTACATTGACAAAATATTTAAATAGGTTATACCTACATGTGGTAGCACCACATAAAGAACCCTGTGGGAAAACCTGTAGCTTATTGATGCGAGTGTGCTTTCAGGGGATATTGTAACAATAGATATTTCTCCTGACAAAGTTTACTTTGATTATATGTATATATCTATGTATTTATTCATATATTTTATGGTTATTTTCGTGTTATCAATCCCTTATGTGGCACCTGCCATGTTACCTCTCTGCATCACCCGGCTGACTGGGAGAAAATGCCTCAGGCATTAAATCCGCCTTTGTTCGGTTTTTTTTGTACTTATGCACAAAGTTTTTAATAAACAAATTATGTGTGTTTTATTCAAGGTCTGCCAGGTAAAAGGCTCACCTGTAAATACTCATACACTGAGTTAGTATGTAGCCTGTAGTACACGGGCACAAAGATCCAGCAGACCAGAGGGAACGCGATAATGATGCCGTACAGCGTCTCCCACATCGCAGACCCATAGTACACCAGCTCGGATGGGAAGCCTGGAATAAAGAAAAAGGTTTTATTAATACCAAGGGGTATAGTGTTATACCCAGTAACTGGGTTGAAGGGGTCTGTTAGGCGAGGCTCCATGTAAAGTACTGGTATTCAGCTGCATCCGGTTAGACTGGAAGCTGACCTCAACATAGTTGGGAAAAGGCTAGTGGTAGAGTTAGTGAAAATAATCCTTATCGCTAGTCCTAGACATTTTCAGACTGTGTTTAGTTTTTTTTTCTTTAGTAAATATATTGATTTTTGGGTTTGACAAACCCATATTTTATTTATAACTTTCTTTTGCATGAAAACATTCATCATCCAGCAGATTTCTAGTTTGCACAGACATCCACTATCGGTCTTCTGCCCTTCATCATTTTCGTAGAAAGATGATCAATCATTGAGGTAATTATTATCATACAAAACGAGCAGTGTTAAATAGCCAATTTTAGACTTATGTCAGTGTCATTTTGGACGAATATCATAAAGACAATTTTAGTCATTTCATTTCGGAAAACTACAGTTGGTTTCTAGGAAATCCGTGGGAGTTTCATTTGTTTTGTGTGACTAATGAACCATTTCAAGGAAAGTGTATTTTGTTATAGAAACAATATTTTTAGATGTCAACAAAATGTAACAAATAATTTTGGCATAAATACAAAAATAAATGTTTGGTCAGTTAATGGTACTCTTTGTATATTGATGCCAAATAAAACACACAGTAGGTAAATGTTTGAGTGCACGGCAAGGGTATTCCCGGAATGAATCACATGAATAAAATTCGAGTTTTTTTTTCGTAATTCACTGATTCTGTGATATTTGCATATTTCAATAATAATTTCCCTGTCTCTGTTGTTAAGGTTTGTTTTGTCACATACGGAGAAAAAAATGAACATTCATTTTCAAACTCACTTCGCAATTTCTATTTCAGAAACCAAACTTCACCTTCACGTAGACCGTGGGTTCGATTCTACTAATTTACAACGTTACACGTTCAATTATGTTTCAGCAACAGTTCGATTTCGATCGCCGTTCGATTGGTACCTAAAAAGTCATTCTACTATTTCATAAGCAAACTGGAAACTAAACTTAAGCCGAATCGCAACTGAATCGTAACGGGAACTTATCAGCGGTAACCTGTGTTACCAACATGCCAAATAGTATGTTTCAATAATACCACAGAAAAAAAAGGTTGAATCTACAAATGTTACTAAATACGAATAAGTGTCACTAAAAGTATTTTCATGCAAAAAAATATCAAGACCGTATAAACTTTTGTCCTGTATTGTGTATTGTACAACATTTAATTAATAAAAACTCAGAAAAACGTTTCGTTTTATGTGCCTAGCCGGCCGAAGCTGTGAAACGAAACGTTCATGTAGAAAAAAAAGTTGAATCTACAAATGTTACTAAATACCTACGATTATGTGTCATTACAAGTATTTTCATGCAAAAAAAATATCAAAACATCAATTGATCGCACCATCTATTCCCAGCTATGAATGTGTCACACATCTATCTGAGATATAGAATCCGCTTCTAAAGCATCCAAAAGCAATCAAAAGGAAGAGGACGGCTTTACTCTGGTTGTGGGCAAGAAATTCCGATCGCAGCGCAGCCACAACAAACACCGTACCACCCCTGTATGCGAGGATTTTTGAGCTGCAGTGCTCAACATCCTCATGCATATTTCCCCCATAGTTGGATTCACAAACATAGAGAAAGAAGGAGCCAAGGTCTAATCAGTGCCGAACGAAGAGCGTTGCTGAAGTTGTCGTACAAATTTTAAGTCCTACATCCTCGAGGTTTCCGCGCTGCAAACGGCTGACGTCCTTAGCCCAGAATTTTTCCCGGAGGGAGTTGTGTGTAGATATTACAGGGAAGCATGACCAAACCTAAGTGTTATGTGATAATAATTATGTTTTCGTGGTATATACGCAAATCTAGTCTGTGATTTATTTATGTAAAGGATCTTTTGTCACCAGAATTATGATCTACCTATTATTGTATTACAACAGGGCCTTCAACATGATGCAGAATTTTAAAAGCATTTCAAACAATAAAGATTTCAAATATGCTTTATTTTTTTTCAATATGAATCTTATAACTAACTTAAGTACTATCCTTATACAATACATTATAGGAGTCACTAGTTTACATGATTAGTAGGCGTCATATGTGTTCAGTACCCAGCTTAGGAATCGCCGAACCATTACACCTCTTGCCCAAAGTCTTCATGAATTTCTACAGACGTTGTCCAGCACTTTGACCACAAATAATTTGAAATTTGTGTTGTGACGAGACTCCTACCGCTTAACCTCAGGGAGGAAATTTGTTTTCGCAAGGCTTTACAATCTTTTCAGACTTTGTCGATTTGTGTAGCCGGAACACGTTAATGAAGCTGCGTCGATGGAACAGCAGGACGGTCCGGGTCACCACACTTCCTCTGTTTCTCCATCTTGATAAGCCTTGATGTTATTGTGGTAGTTGATGACTACCACAATAACTCAATTCACTTATAAATATCATTGGCAGTCAAATATAATTTTGTTTTTATTTAATTTCGTAGATACCCAATGTAAACAAACAATAAAATTATGACTTTAATTTGACGTGACAAAAGTCTTTGACATTCACGAATCAGCATCAGCCATGCATTCCGTTGTAGGAGTAAATACTAAGGAGAACTTATTTAAATATCAAAATGGAGTTGTGAAATTCATAATGCATTATTATTTGATAAATGTTTATGAAATACATATAAAATGTTAGTCAAAACCTTTTATACGCTTATCAGTCATTTTTAATAAGAAGAACATATACTTATTAAGAAGTACATATATGGTTGCGTTTAACCCTTAATTCGACCCGGGGAAGTATACTGGACATCGACTTTGAAAAAATCTGCAGCATTTTTTTTTAACAATTTTTTTATTTTTATATATGGAATAACTTGGTTATGTCCTACATTATAACATAAAAAATAACTGTCAATGAGCGCGTGCGCTCGGCAGGTCAGTCGACGCCGCAACGTCAGGGAGGATGAACGCGTCACGACCGCTCTCGGTAAGTCTCGTTTTTTTTTGTTTTTTTGTTCTAAAATAAATAATTATTTCTTTTCTGTATATTCCGTAACGTATTTTTATATGTACGTGTATACTAAAATCATAATATTACTTATAGATTTTTCGTTATTCTCTGCGAAACTTGTGTGTCCAGTATACTTCCCATTGCCGGATTCTCGAGGGTTTAGTATGGTTTTGTGATGTGCAGTATACTGGACATTGCCAATGAGACAGAAAACTAACAATTAGTATAATATTATGAACTAATATCTATATTGTGTATGATAAATGTTATTTATGATACCTAACAATAATATTATTTACAGGTCTTCAAAAAAACATCACGTGCCTCAAAATTATTAGCTTTAGTGCCACCAATTAACGCTCTATCGGACGTAGAAGGCCAGACCAGTTCAGATGAAGAACCAGATTTGCACCATGGCCAGGAAATTGATGATGTCTCATCAGATGCACCATCCATACCATCGTCATTGGAAAACCTGAACATTTTGGACAGCAACAATGGTAGTGACGATTCTTCTAACGACGAAATACCCAACAGCGAGCCAGAAGTCGAAGAAGAACTACCAGTGCCTCTCACACCAATTATGAGGGAAGTGTTGCCATCAAGCAGCCAGGCAAACTATGATGTTATTCCGACCTTATCATCAATCCAGTCTCTTGTGGACATGTCACCGGCTCCTAATATTGTCAATACCAGGTCAAAACGAAAAAAACCCGTCCATACCAACTCGCATTAGAGACGTCAAATCAAAAAGCGTAAGACAACCAATTACAATTGGAAAAAAGGCAAGTTCGCGCACAAGGCTGAAATTATGGATTGTGAATTCGTTTTTGACATGCCTAACGACGACTCACCTATAGTTTATTTTCATAAATATTTTTCTGTGGATATAATCCAAGATATAGTCCATAACACAAACCTCTACGCAGTGCAAAGAACTGGACGGTCAATAAATGTTACCGAAGACGAATTTAATGATTTCCTGTCCATACTTCTACTTATGGGTGTTGTTAATTTGCCATCTTACGTGGATTATTGGGCCAAAGAACTGCGATACCCAGCAATAGCAGACATTATGCCTCTGAAAAAGTTTGAGTGCATACGCAGGAATATCCATTTCGTAGACAATTCCTGTCCCGATTTGGATCGATACTTCAAGGTGAGGCCGTTTGTAGAGAAGGTGAGGATGAACTGCCTAGCTACTGAAGAGGAGATGAGGAGATTGATCTCAAGATGGGTTGTCATGTTATAATAATAAAGAAGATTAAGACTTTTTACGTTTTATACAATTTTATAGAAACCAAATAAGTTACAATAATGTAATTTTAAATTTTAAAATTGTACAACAATACATATTTTCATTATACACATGCATTTTAGTTTTGTTTATTTCATAATTGCATAAATCAAGTTTTTATAAAAATTCTCAAACGATTCCTTAATTCGGCCATGTCCAATATACTGGACATCGATATTTACAGTTACTCTATGGAGAACCTGGCAATGTCCTGTATACTGGACATGCATTTTCTCAAAATCGAGATATACTAGATTTTTTTAATTATTTTTCCCGGTTTTAGGAACATCTAACGATGACAAAAATATATTTAAAAAAAAAAAATTCAAGAGTTTTTTCTCTTGCCAGATTAAGGGTTAAAAAGTAGCATCGTTATTTAGAATGGATCGCTTCACGCGACGTATATTGGCAACATTCTTTTCCTTCGACTCGTGGTTTACCAGCGACTTGTAGTGAGAATACCATAATCTGGATAATGTCACCATTTTATAAGCGACATAGGAAGACGAGCGGCAATAACGAATGCGATTTGAACGACTGTAAACGGGAGAATTGGCCTCCTGGTGCATAATAAAACTACCTTTGTTTCCGTATCAATAGTGTCAGAACGAAGATTGACGGGCATGTGAGGACTGATCTCCTAAATCAAAGCTTTTACGCGGTCTTAGGAGAGTCGGTACGTCTTAACGAACTGACGATCCGTAAGGTCAAAGGAATTATAACATTCTCTTGTTGATAAATTTCTTGCTCTTACCCTTCCTAGGTCAACCTCATGGGCGAGTTCAACGAAATCCATGTAAAACATCATTATTTTTATGAAAGAAAACGAAAGCAATTTTAAACCGATGCGGCAAAAGTTACAATTTACAAACTTATGTTCAACCGCGAATTTTGACAGATGAACCGCCGAAGTTTAGCTTTGTTTCGATTCAAACGAGTGTCAAAATAATACTAGAATACGACTAAACGTCACGCTCATGTTCGATTTTGTTAGCTGAATAGCTTTTGAGATTGTCTCGATCGATCGTTGGCGTCAACTGAAACGTAACCGCAGTTGGATCGTTGTTCATTAGTAGAATGAGAAAGCGCATAAAAGCCGCGATTCAGTTGCGATTCTATTGCGATTTTTTACCAATTTTGTTAGTAGAATCGGCCCCCTATGACGCCCATAGCATTAAAAAAATGTTCTGTTACTATTACAACTTCGCTTCTTTTACTTATTTTTTTATCTTTTTTCTATAAAAACACATGTTTCTTGCCATGCCGAACAAAGTTACGTGTTCAAAAGCTCAGAACTTGAACGACTGCTTCTTCCCAGCAAAAGCACTAGGAAGTGGTGAAGGGCGGGCATTTTTGGGGACTGTCTTATGTAATTTTGACGTTTGAAAAATAAATTACTTTTGATTTTGATTTTGTCAAAGGTCCACGAATGACAACCGGGACCAGCGGCTTAACGTGCTTTCCGAGGCACGGAGGAGTCTCGATATTTAAAGATGGTCATCCATCCACGGATCAACCCGGGCAAGCGTAGCTTAACCTGATGGATCGACCCATGCGGCTGTTATTACTTAGCCACGAGTTCGTCTATTTCATACTATTAAATGAATAACAGATACTATCTATTGTAAATTTTACATCACACGCACGATTTGTCTATAAAACTGTGAGTCAAGCATATTTTATTAGTTTCAGTCAATTCAGTAAAAGATAACGATGATTCACTTATCGTCAATGGCTTATCGCTGTCCATCGCTGGGCAGAAGCTAGTGATCTAGGTACCAATTAAACTACATAATTTGTAAAGTGTGTCAATGACGTGGACGCCTTAAATATTCGCTCTAAGAATGCGTTAATACAAATACTTAAACAATTATATTGTAATTTTATAATTTTAATTGTTTATCACTTATTTAATAACATAACATCACGCCTTGTTTCCCCGAAGGGTAGGGCAGAGGTGTACCTATAGTACACCCACATTTCGCCAGTTATGTTTACGTCCCATGTAATATGGGGCGAGCCTATTGCCATCAACCGGTCGCCAATCCAGACTCCGGGCTGCTACTGAGAAATTCCAGATAGAAAATCCCAATAACACATTGCTCGACCTGGGAATCGAACCCAGGACCTCACGCTCAGTAGTAGCGCACCACTAGAACAATGAGGTAGAAGTTACCAATTTTTTTCGATACCAGTACCGTAATTTATAAAGGTTTTCGGTCCCTAGCTGTTACAAACCACACACAACCTAGCCGAATACCAGGAGGATACCAGCTGTTGAGTAGTAATAGCTTAACAATGTCTGCAATAAGTTCACTGTGTCAATAATGAACATTTTTACGTGGGCAAAGCCTCGGGAGTGAAGTGATGGCCCAGTGGTATCAGAATCAGAATCAGAACTTTATTTGCTATGAATTTAGGTACAAGACTAACCAGGGGCCTAACCCCTGGTTAGTCTTTTCCCAACTATGTTGCAGGGGTCAGCTTCGAGTCTAACCGGAAGCAGTTGAATACAAGTAATAAGTATGTAGTACCAGTAAGGGCAGTATTTTTCGTAATTTTTTCGTATTTCAATTTTATTTACTAGCCCATAATATTATACCTTCTAAACAATGAACTAATATATGTATTGCGGATACGGTGACAAGGATGTAGGTATGGCAAAATATTTAATACCTAGAATGTGTACTCAAAAGATAGTTTTAATTACTTTACGTTACGATTGGCTTCATACATTTTCGTAATGTACCTTTAAACGTACCCATTGATAATAGTTTAGGTGTAAACTTCGTTTCATGAATTTATTTTATTTTTCCCGTCCTAATGATTCGTTAAGTGAACAAAGATAATATTCAAGCTTTAAACTGCTTTATGGAACAAATAAACGACTTCAAAACACATAAAAAGACACAAAAACAGTCTTTAATTAAAAAAATAATAAGAACTCATTATAAAACAAGAACAAATTGATACCATGCGATTCAGTTAAAAATTCTTATGACCCTACTAAGTGGCTAAAATAACCTGCTAAACTTGATGAAAAATGTGTCATTTCCAATCAGCTGATTTTCATAAAGAAAATGTATGATATTATCACAAAACATTTTATAAACATCGTTTTAAGTACCTACCTACCTTTCTGTAAGTAAAATTAGAGAAATGCATTTTGTAGCATTTTTTTTTCCCTAAAATCCCCTATAACTAATTGCATTCGGTCACAGTTTAAGGTTCAAACCACAGATTATTAATACTTAAATCAATCAAAACTAAGCGGGGTGGCGCTGACGCTCAAAAAGTGCCGGCGACCAGTCTGTACTTTTTGAAATAATGCTATAAAAGTGCCAGCGACCCTCGAGAGGGTAAGCGCTTGTGACTTAGAAGTCAGTGTATCTGAGTAGCAACAAAGGCATGTACAATTAGCAATTTGAGTCATTTGGACTACCAACTTAAATTGTCCGCACCACAACTGTCATTCATTGACAATTGTATGAAATTATAACATGTCAAATTGACGTAGTGTGTCTATTTGACAGTTGATTTCCTGACTGAGCTCATTTACTCACATGTCAGTCAACGGAGTAATCTGTTGGCAATCAATGTTCCCAGTCACGTTGACAAATGCCTGGGATGACAAGAGGCGCCTCTTACGTCGCTATGGCGTTAATATTTATAAAATATGATCTCAAAGTATTTATTTCTGCTAATGCATCCACTCTGCGTCACCAGTTTAGAGGGATGAGACGTGGAACAGGGTGTAAAGTTCACTCATACTCCATGGAAAAGGGAGGATCCTCTGACCAGACGGGTGTCGTGTCGGGTGGGCAACGGCCCAACGATTGATGTCGGGAAGTCTTATATATATTGATCGCGCGGTAAACTCTAATTGCGCGATGCAGGATTTGTGTGACGTCAGGTCTTTGATGCGTAGTTCGCATGTGGCGTTGTTGATGCCGTCACATGCCATACTGTCTTCCTTGGTAAGCGGAGTAATTGCGTTAGGTATACAGATAAAATGACAATTGATCATTCATTCACGTTCATTGTGTTAAGGGTCGTCCACAATGGTGCGATATCGCTGGCGTGACAAGGATAGCGCTGCCTGTCGCGCCCGCGATATCGCTCCAATGTGTACGAGCCGTTATTTACGTTGTTGAGCAGACGAATTTTTCAAACCTATAAATCAGTGGACTATCAATATCCTTAAAGACTCTCGGATTGTGATTGAAAATGTGTTACGCAATTAGGGGTAGGTCTGTTTGAGGTTTTCGATAGTTACATTATTTTTGTTCTTCTTTGCGGACCGGTGCATCGTGTGAATTTGTTTTAATTTCAAATTTATAAAATACCTGTAAATTAATTACGTGAAGCTAAGTCTGGAATGAATATTCAAACTAATGCAAATATTACATCTTTATAGCCACTGACCTCGAAATGTCTTTTACGGTATGTAGGTACCTACGTTAGGAATAAAATATTGCAAATTAGGTACCAACTTGGCTAAATAAGTATAACAAAAGCAGAACTAATTAGCATACATTCAAAGAAAAAACCGATAAGTCAGCAAATTCTAAGAAAACTTCACGGTCGAACAATTACCGGTGTCGCGTCGCGCCGTCGCATCGCGCCAGTTTGCACGAGGCTTTATTGAGTACGCTAGAAGCAATCCAGTAATATGTGATTATAATTAGAAAAGGATTGACCATTGTGCCGTTTTACCGCCTAGTTCTCGAAACAACTTTTGTCAACCAAATAATTGTTGAATCGCGTTAGTTACGATTTATATGCCCTGGGTAAAGATATAAATATGTTTAGATAAATCATTGAGGTATTATTGTACTTAGTATAATAATACCTCAATGAGATAAACAGTCAAAGCTATAAAGTCGTCAAAAAAATAGCGTATAACTATAATTGCTCTTTGACCGAGGTAGTTCAAGCAAGTTATATTTCTATTCGTCGTATTTGTCGCAAGCAATTAAGTTATACAAGGTGTTTTTTTTTATATCCCATAACTCTTGGGTATGAATGAGACCTTAACAAAGAATCAACTGGCTTAAGAATTATTTTTCAACTATCATTTTTTTTTTTTTCATTTTTCATACAAAATAATACGACAAAGTCACGATTATTAATGTAAAACATCCTTACCTACGTGAAATATGACAACGTCGCATTTTCTTACCTTTAAATAAGAATGATTGGTTTGAATGAAAATGATTTACTCGTACTTATCAATGAAACTTAGATACACACATCGAGAGTATAGTGTTATGTTATCTTCGAAACTATGCGTTTTTGGACCACATATTCTAGGACTTTTTGTATTATTTTTACTTATAGAATTTAACCCTAGAGTTATGGGATATAAAAAAAAACACGTTGTATTTCTATTCGTCGCATAAAAATCGCAGGCCGTTAGTTGACATTTCACTGTACAGGCGACAGTGTAATTTGTCGTCTGTTTAGTTCATTGGCAATGAACTTGGACTACAATGACCGTGACTTAGGTAATGGTCGCATGCTAAAAGTAATTACGGCCAAGTCGCTACTCGAAGTAAATAAATTAGATTTACTAAGTATTTTTGTTAACAATTTCCTCGTGCTTTTGAGTTATATTTTATATTATGGTATGTATCATCATATCAAGTGTTGGCCCAGTGAGAAGGGTCCCGACTTACTAGTTCTAGGTCGTGGGGTCGAACCCAGGCAGGCGCTTTACTTTGTGTAAAAAATTTCATCACCACTGCTCTCAAAACTGTGAAGCAAATCATCGTGAGGAAATCGACATGTCCTAGAACCAAAAATTCGAAGATATGTGACATGATCTACCAACCCGCACTGGACCCGCGTGGTAGAATACAGCCCACTCCCTCTCGCAGAGAGGAGGCTGTCCCAGTAATGGAAACATAATAGGCTGATTATCATATATATGTATCACCATCATCTTCCTGACTTGTCCCATGTTACTTGTGGTCGGCGCAACACGTTTTCTCCGTCCACTCTCCCCTGTCAACTGTCACGCTATCATTAACTCCCTTCTCTTTAATATCAATCCTTATATAATCTGTGGCGGCATCTACATCACCACATGCGAACTACACATCAAGGACCTGACAAATCCTGCATCGCGCTATTTAAGTTTACCGCGCGATTCACCTATATGAAACTATCCGACATCAATCCTTGGGCAATTGCCCGCCAGACACAACACCCGTCTGGTCGGAGGATCCTCCCTTTTCTATAGAGGATGAGTGAACCCCCAGAAATCCCTAAAAATCCATCGATCTTTATTTAGCATAATGGGCCTACCACGCGCGCAAGCTTCACCACATCTGCCCCCTAAATTGAGTCCCCTTTAATTATTTAATTTTGCACGCCTCATAACGCGAATATGCATTACTCTCAACTTGCAAAAATTTTTGATTGTCTCTTATATAATTATGCGTATCGCACGTATACTTCAATATGAGTACATTGATATGTAGAAAAACTATTCTTTTAACACAATTATAATAACAAATTAACATTTATTGCGTATTATTAAAGAAAAAAAAAACACACCCGACAATTTTTTTATTTTTTTACTAGATCGACAGATTTTGAGCTAAGCTACAATACAACATAAAATTCACAGCTGTATGTCTAATGCTTTAAGATTATTATTTGAACATAGCGTATGCGCAAAAACAAAAGGCCATTGTCGGAACCCTGAACAGGAAATCATTATTATAATTGAAGTGTATTGGACGCAAGCTTAGAGTGTAATTGTACTTTAAAATAGTTTATATTGAAATATTTAGAATATCGCTAGTCCATGTATAGAAGAAGACAAAAAAGAAATAATTCCATTGCTTACAATATAGAACAAGTCTTTATGTCTGTAATTTTTATGGTGTACATAATAAAGAGTATTCTATTCTATTCTAATCTATTCTAACAAGTGACAGCAATATATATGATGGAAAAGTAGATTATAAAATGTGACGGAGCAGACTTATTATTTTTTGGATACGGGGATACGTCTAATCTCTAAACCACCCTTGGTTGTCTGGTAGAGAATGCCTAAAGCTGGGTACTGACCGGCGATAAGGGGCGTACTTAATGTAACATTCGCAGCGAGCCTCAAACGTTACGTCGTGTCCTAAAATCCGTATAACTGCTCGCGTGTTCGTGCTCGTTTCCCCGTACTGACTGCACGAACGCTCGCTGTCTAACACGTTACATTACGCCCCGTAGCGCCGGTCAATACCCAGCTTTAGGCAGAAGTTTAAATAAATAAATACGTTCAAGAAACTTTCAAAGCGAAAACAAGTAAAACTGAAATTTTATATTGCCAGAATTTTGATGGAGGCTGCAACATCTGAAAGCTACTCTACAACTATGCTAAGTGATAGCACCATGCAGGCTACACCTGGAATTTACTCCATGATTGGTAAAGGAACCATGACTGATGTTACCGAATATTACATTCTTCCACATACACCACACAGCATGTTTTTTTTCATTCTTCCTAGCCTTTTCCCAATCATGTTAGGGTCGGCTTCGAGTCTAACCGGATGCAGCTGAATACCAGTATTTTACATGGAGCGACTGCTTATCTGACCTCCACAACCCAGTAACCGGGTAATACGATACGCCTTGGTAAGACTGGTTGTCAGACTTTCGGGCGTCTGACGACTCGTAACGACTTTCAAAGATCCACGAATGACAGTCGGGACCAACGGCTAAACGTGCTTTCCGAAGCACGGAGGAGTCTCGGTATGTAAAGATGGTCACCCATCCACGGACCAACCCCGGCAAGCGCAGCTTAACCTGATGGATCGACCTGTGCGGCTGTTATTACTTAGCCACGAGTTCCTCCCATACACATACACACCAATGGCTACTAATTTGACTATCACAAATATTATATTAATTCAGTAAATAACCAAAAATTAAGCCAAAATAATAATAAAAACCTCTAGAGTTGTCATTCATGCTTCGCTGATCATAGAGTTAAGAACATGCTGATTCGTTTTGTACTTTTTTATGATTAATAAACAATTACTTATCTCAAACTTGAGGCCAATCTTTCTCTGCTAGAAATTACTTCCCTAAATCTTGTATTTTGCTTGTAATAAGTGACTTCAAAAGATTATGTAGATCTTCAAAACTATGCCGGCTCATTCTAAAGTATATATAGAAACGATGTTCATGTGACTCTAGTTCTTTACATACTCGGTTGTCTCCTAAATTCTTCCGTTTTTCATTAAGAGGGTGCATCCTAAAAGTTGGCAACGTCGTAAATAGCTGTCAAATATTTACATGTTTCGATTAATTTGGAAATAATACTGTATGGAAATAAGAAATGTGGCTAACCAATTGACTAGAATATTAATAATGAATTGCAATTATAACATTGAATTTGATGTTGTACCCGTTTTAGGTGAAAAAAAGGCATTTGGAAAGTTACCAAATACTTTTTTTACATCTAAAACGAACTATTCGGTGTTACAATATTAATTATTGCATTTCATAATCAATATTCTAGTTCGCTAGTTAGCCACATTTTTTATTTCCATACAGAAATATTATCAAATTAATCAAAACAGCGAAATATTTGACATCTATTTGCGACGTTGCCAACTTTCAGAATAAACCCTCTTCCTCGTTCGTCCTTTTTTTTGTTGTTGTTGTGTTGTAGTATGTAAAAGTCGATTTGTAACGATGAGGGTGGCATAATCTGTCTAGATTAAAACCCTCTTTAAATAAAAAAAGAAAAAAAAAAGTAGTTACCACAATAATATTACCTCCTCCTCTGACTCGGAAAGTGACAACATTTTTCTCCTGCTACAATTCAACTGACTCGCATGGTGTTCCGCTACTCGAATCGCGACATAATGTAGTAATATTTCGCAGCAGAATTCGCTAAGCGGTTTCGCATCTTTATCTTCGCGGCGAAGGTGTGCTAAGGGCGTGAATGAGCGGTATGTGTGTACTTTTAGATTTTCCAAATTATTTATGATTTGTTGCTATAGTGGCAATAGAAATACACAATCTGTGAAAATTTCAATTGTCTACCTATTACGGTTCATGAGATAGAACCCGCTGACAGACCCGCGGACGGACAGCAGAGGCTTAGTAATGAACTTTCTTCCGTTCGATTTTCATAGGGTGCCGTTTGCACGCTTCGGGTACGGAACCCTAAAAACAAAAACGTCTTGTTTATATTTTCATGATGACGTGGTAAACCGAACCTATTCATTTTCACACGATTTTCTTAAGGTCTCTACCTGTAAAAAAAATGGTGAAACCGCCATTTTTTATTTCCTCAAAAGTTGAATGATGTCATTATAGTAAATAATAAATATTAAATTACGTCTTGCTTTTTTATGACTTTTGGTTCATATACTATGGTATTTATTATTCTTTTGTTTAATTTTACCTTCATTATAAGAAAATTATGTCTGCCAGACAAAAAACGCGAAAACTAAATAAAAAAAGCGGCCACGTGCGAGTCGGATTCGCGCACGCAGCGTTCCGTATCCATTTTTACATTTCCGTACAATAATTAATAATACTTTTTTTATACTTATGTAAAAAAAACGTTTCTTGTATTACTCTTTAATTTTTAACTTTATTTAATTTTGTTATTAGAGCGGTCATAGTAGTATACACTCTGTGAAAATTTCAAGAGCCTACCTACCTATTACGGTACAGTATACAGCCCTGTTACAGACAGACGGACAGCGGTGCCTTAGTAATAAGGTCCACCCGCGTTGGCGCCATTTCAAAATCAAAAGTCATTTATTTAAACTAGGCTGAGAATAATTTGGTACGGAATTTTCTAATTTAGGTCCGGAACCCAAACATTTTTTTGCTGACTGTTTGTTCGTAAGTAATGAGTAAATTTTCTTAAGAAGATAAGTAGATAACACATTAGGCAGTTGACATACTGAACGTGTGGACTGATTTTGATAACTGACTGTATAAACCTGACCTAGTGCCGTTTTAAGTAAATCTTAGGTAAGGAGAACCAAAGATCACGTTGTTTTTATCTTGAGACAATTAATCGGTTAACGTTTGATTATGGGCTTTATTTCCCATGTGATTAGGATGGGGAAAATTCTGCTTCTCTTTTAAAGTAATCGAACATATTTCGAAACCCTCCCCCCCCTCCTAATTTTCTTACTTTACACCTTTTTATTTGTTTTATTTTTATCTCTTTTATCCGCTGTATTTTCTTTCTTTCTTTAAATGGTAGACTTTTCTTTGCCTGACGAAACCTATGATCAACAATGAACATTCAGAAACCATGACTTTATATACCTATACATATTTATATTATTATTGTAGTTCGTCTACAATTACAGTAACATGTATAGTATAAAGTTTGTTATTACATTTTTAAGGTTCTGTAGTGGATAACAAATCCAAACTCATAATTTCTTCATTTTATCTTTGTATAGATTTTCGGATTCTAGAAACCTTCGTAGCGTCCTAACGACTTGAGGGGCTTATGGTATGGTAATACCAGCCGTCCAGTCGATCGATCAGGTTAAACTACGCATGCCGAGGTTGGTCTGTGGATGAGTAACCTTCTTAATAACAAACTAAGACACCTCTGTGCCGCCGTTGGTCGCCAGCTGTCATTCATGGATCTTTGACAGTCGGTACGGGTCGTCAGAAGCCCGAAAGTCTGACAACAAATCTTACCAAAGGGTATCGTAGTACCCAGTTACTGGGTTGTGGAGGACAGATAGTCAGTCGCTCCATGTAAAATACTGAACATCGTTGAAAAAAGAAAAGTGTTTTTTTAATTTCTGGAAAACCTTCATACGGAACACAGGACAGACATTATCATTTTTTTTTTACATAAACATTATATGCATAGAAAAATAAGTGTGCTTATGTGTTTCACAGTCCAGTGTCCACAATAATAGTACCTATACGCTTTTATTACGATGGCATTATTTTAATAATGTCGATTATTTATTTATTTGATGCGATTGTTCGTTGTCTAACGTTTGAATTCTAATGTTTTTATTTTAATGGAGTCATCATTGTAGTATGTGGGTAAATGTTTTGGAATTAATTCTAGCAATCTCTGAAGTTGTGTGAAAGAAATGGAGAATATTTTGTTGTCTCTTTTATCGGGATTAGTAATACGACCATAATGTCAATATACTATTGTCGTATTGTTAATCCTGATAATAATGCCCGGTGGTGACATAAAGTTTATACCAGCGATTGGCCCCGGGTTTGCACGGGTGCAATTTTTTTTTTTTTTTTTTAATCTTCAACGCGTCTCTCCTGATGGTAAGTGATGATCAGGGGCCTAAATCTACTAAGGTGGAAGCGAGCTTCACCCGGAATCCTCAACCTCACAGGAACTGGCTATCGTAACAACAACTGCCAAAACACAACAATGCTGTTAACATTATTGTTAAGGCGACAAACTTTGATAAGATGGTGATAGCGAGCCAGGCGGACTTAGAGCAAGCCCTACCACCAACCAAACCGAGCAGAAATTTTTGCCTCCACTGGGAATCGAACTGACAGGTTATCGAACCTCTAGACCACAGAGGCGGTTGCAGTTGGAGTTATGTTAAAAAGAACTCTCTATAAAGTTTAATTTATTTAAAACGTACAACGTGGCAATGCTACCAGCCTTTTGAAGCGATCGAAAATCGAAATTGTGATCTTCACCTTCTAACACAAAGTTCACAAACACTGTTTACAAAATCCAGAGCTCCACAATCATCCAATACATCCTTTGTTATTATTACATCACAGCATTCATTGTATAATGCGCATGATTATTACGTAACCAATATGTCAAAACTAAAATAAAATAGTTTTTATGACAGCTGCGCGCACAAATTGCATTGGGCCGCCAAAACGGAATGTTGCCATTCAAATACTCAATACTCAATACTCAATACGTTTATTGTTTATTTACGAGTATTTTAAACATTTAGGACATTTTTTTTTCTTTTTCTGATTATTATGCTGCACCGATTTGACGTCATCACGTCAACGCCGGCTGTCGCTGAAAACCAGCGCTGGGGCTCTGTCTCGCATAGGGTCGCAGCATTATGCTGAGCGATGGCCGTTTTGCGTGGATGTGACGCATATTTTCCCCCAACCTGTTATTTTCGTGTATTTTTTTTTTTCATTGCGTCGTATTTGCCGCAAATAAACGTACTTACTTTCTTTGTTTCTTTCAAAAAGCATTTTCAATGCTTAAAGTGTTCTAATACACGGATACCTGTCCTGGATTAAAATACATCACTCTTGTTTCTCCGAAGAGTTAGACAGAGGTCTACCTACCTCTTAGTACACCCAAATTTCACAAATTATCTTTAAGTCCCAAGTAATAGGGGGAGAGCCTATTGCTATCAACCGGGCACAAAATCCGGCCTCCGGGCTGCTACTGAGAAATTCCTGATGGAAAACCCAATAACTTTGCCCGACCTGGGAAGCGAACCCAGGACCTCATGCTCAGCAGTAGCGCACCACTAGAACAACGAGGCAGTCATTTAATTTAATTTAATTTCATAGCAACCTGAAAATGTTTTCGTAGCGTGGGAACTATATAACAGAGTTTTATTTCCCAGTAAGTAATATCAACATCACCGTAACATTGTGTGAAGAAATGTTAAGAAACTAAACTATATAAATATCCGTTGTTTATAAAACATAGGTCTGAAGAAAATTGCGTTTGTTGTAACATTTTTTTTCTCACTCCGCAAGTCTTTTTCGATAATGGATGACAGATTCATTCAAAATCACAGCGAAACCGGAATATTGACACTGACAGCTTTTGAACTCATTAAAGATGTGATCGCGTTAACTTTGCATTGGTGAAATTCGCCTGAATTCACCTTAGGGCGAATTTCACCAATGAAACTGAACGTGATCAGCACATAAACTACGTTTAAGAGCTGTGAGTGTCGTTATTTTCAATGGAATATTGACACTGACAGCTCTTGAACTCGTTTTAGATGTGCTGATCGCGTTCAGTTTCATTGGTGAAATTCGCCCTTAGTGTTTGTAATTTAACTGTTACGCCCTTTCTATTAAGGAATAAATAAACTATACCTACCTAATATAAACATGATTCAAGAACGAAAAGTGTGCCATATGACACAAAGGGTTGAATCTTAACCTACAATATTAATATCATACCTCGGGAAAATTGACCACAGCAATTGAAGGGTTACATTTTAACCTTTAACCCTCTGACAAGTCTATGTGTCACCAATTGTCTAGTTATTCCTTTAAAAAGTTCGTATTACTAATAATAAATTGTTGGGATTTCCCAATGACTTTGTTCGGATCGGTTTTATATGAGGTTTAGGTATACAATGTGGAGACGACAATACGACTTAAATTAAACTTCGTATATCTAGTGACCTTCCCAGTCTGCATACAAAAATTCAACCAAATATATCGAATAGTTTAGTCACTATAGCTAATCAAAGATTGGCAAAACCCGTTTAGGACCATCGTTCCATCACTACTATTTTGTTTGTTTGAAAAAAAATAAAAATCGATGATAGGATTTTTTTTTATTTAAAAAAACTCCTGTGTATTTTTATTTCCCGTGTTTTCATTTGATGTCGTATTTCTAGAGAACACCGATGAAAAAAATGCACAATAACTAAAACGTTATATGAGGTAATTAAAAAGTGGATTATTTCTCTTATGTATCGTGAAAATAATGTCTTTTCCAGTTTCATTTTTAAGAACAAATAGTTTTATAAGTGGTGTGTGTCATTATAATGAAATGAAATTATTAATTGAGAATAGTATATATTTTTATTATTATTACTAATTCACCATTTCAAATGAACCGTTTTAAACGTAAAAAATTAAGTATAACAATGAATTTTGTTCCATATCCTGATGCATGACATATTAGTAATGGTAACTTTAAATAATAATTGCATTTTAAATAAATAAACATTTTTAATTTATAAACCGTTACTCATTATAGTTATAGAAAGTACTTATAGTAATAGAAAGTACTAAGTTAGAACCTATTTCCTGTCTGGAAAACTATTATTGAAACATATTTTTTTTATAATTTAGAACATTTCGGTAGGCTTTTTATGGTCGCGAGCATAAATACCTTACACTTACGCAAGATTCAAAAGCGATTTTCTCCGAAAGTATTGATACTTAGATATTTTATGGTGTAACGAACATGTAATTGTCGAAACCATAGGTACTAATTATGAAACGGGTCTTGTCTCAAACTTGCAATTTTTATTTCACGAGCAAAACGCTTTTGAATTATATGTGACTGCAAGACATTTTATGCTCGTGACTGTACCTATTCCAATCGATTGTCGACTTTTCGTAATTTTATTGTGAAATCAAAGCTTACGAAATCATCTAATTATTACAAAAAATGGTAATTAATGATTTTGTAATCGGTTCGTTATCGATAATTCCTAAATTGCGGGGGGTTACGTTAACTTACACTATCAAATAAAACTACCACCTGACCACGACAACGTAATTAGTGATAAGGTAGTGATCACATGTCTTAATAACATATTATAATTTTAATTTTAATAATATCTTCAATTTACTTAATTAAATATTTAATAACTAGATCGATAGTGGCGCGTGGTCGATACCTTGTAATACATTAATGTCTTCAATGAGTGTGTTCATAGAAACAGACATATTTTCTATTCATAGATCAAACTAATGGCTTTTAATACAAAGATCGATATTATTAACAAAGATATTCTATTCATAGTCCAAACTAATGGCTTTTAATAGAACGATCGATATTATTAACGAAGATAAAGGACTATGACATCTATGTTAGTTCTCATTTTTGTTTAGGGTTTTTTTTATGACTCAACATAATATCTAATAGATCACAATCACAATAGATAAGGCATTCTGTTTCTGAACTCATTCATTTTAGAAAATGGCTACATTTCCTATGAAAAACTAGCAATTTTAATGAATTATTGTATTGTTTTCTTTTATATCACTAGAAATTTTTCATCGTTTAAAGCACTTGGAAACAGTATTCTTTAGGTATAGGTACCAAGAACTAGATCATTTCATAGTTATCCCATCGAACCCTGACCTGACTTATCATAAGCGATATTTCAACGAAAATTAGATCTCGAATCGTAAACATCTTCTGGGCATGCTCGTTTCATCGTAGACCTCATCCATCGCTTTCCATCAGGCGAGATTGAGGTCAAGAGTTGCCCCATAACTCAAAAAAAAAAAAACAATGATTTGATATAGGGTGTCCGGAACATTGACGTCAAAAATAAAATTTATTTCCCTCGTATCGTGGGGTATCCGAATCACCCCACATGTATGTTTCGCGATTTTTCATAGCTTTCGAGTTATGATTTTTTTTTCTGTTTTTTTAAAATAATGATTATTATTTTATTGCATTTAAAACTATATCGTTTACGATAATCCGCAGTCAGGGCTCGCAATGCACTTAGAAGCAAAGAGAAAATCTTCGTACCACTTTCCAAAAAAAAAAGTCCATAATACTATTCTTCACTTACCCAAGAACGACCTAACTCCTAAGGTCCCCCTGGCTACCGACAGGATCATAGCCAGTGTAGACACGCCGCCTCCAGCGAAGATATAGGCTTGCTTGGCGCTCCCGCCCGCAGCATTCTGGTCCTTCCTCCGCCTCCAGAGAGGGGCGCAGGATGAGGCGCACACAAAGATGCCGAACACTATGCATTCCCACGCTAGCCACCCAGAATTCATGATTCTGGAAAGAGAGAGAAAATAAAAATTAAGGTTATGTTCCAAAACAGTATGTGGTGAGATTATTTATATTCCAGAATCTTTCTTTATTATCCTATTATTATTATAAATGCGAAAGTTCATAGATAGTTTATAACCTGGATTAACACATAGGGTCCTTTTTTCCCGGTAGTACATTCCCGTGGGATAATTTCCGATCATAATGCGGGCGAAGCCGCGGGTGAAAGCTAGTATCTAATAAAGTAATTATGCATCGACCTATGAAAACATGTTTTTGTATTTTCTTTAATCAATCTAAACGTAAAGGTCAAGTTTAGCAGCACCTTGTGACTTTAGATAAGGAGCACACAACATCACATGCACTTAAAATACATAAACATTGGTGCATATGTACCGATTGTCATGTTTCTTTTAAGCTATTTCCTTTTTTTTCTTACAAAATAAGTTTATATGAGGGCGTCGCGTCGTTGGTAAACATAATGTAAAATTGTTTCGTCAAATAATATAGAAAGTATAGTTATGCCGCTATCTAATTGCGTAACACATTTTCGTAAACGATTAAGACTTATCTGTTTCATTTTGACAGTTCAACAACATTCATTGCGTTATTTACTTTGTTGAGCAGATTTTTTTTCGAACTTATGAAGCAATGGATTACGCGTATTTCGCAATTAGGGTGCCGATTTTAGTCACACGCCAGAAGATCCTTATTCAATTTACTTACGGACTGACATCTCGTGAAAAGGACGGTGACATTCAAGAACTATGTTAGAGGTTCGATGCATTTTGAAATGTCGACTAAGTATGTTTTTAAAGAAAGTATAATTAAAATAAAATTGACAGCTCAATAATATATTCTGTCTAAGATCATCGATTGTAGTTATTATCTATTTAAATGGGTTTCTTTGACTTTAAACCCCCTTCAGCTTGACCCGAAACAGCTGAACACATGTTCTAAGTTCAATTAACAAAGATGGCGGCGTTCTGCTATGTGTCATGTGTCATTGTTTAAATGTTCTCAACATAGTAATTATAGCGCCCTCTTTAATGGGTACGAGATTATTGTCATAATTATATGTTGTGAATCAACTTGTGTCTGGATTATCTAAAAAATACGTAAAACATACATGTGTTTATTTATTTCCAAGAAGTGTTTGTTTTTTTTTGTTTTCTCATAATTTTGATATTGATACCTGTTACATTCGTTCAAGGTCGCTCAGTAGTATTGATTATTTTAGTGGATATAATTCTATTATTTGTTACGGTCGCGAATCATATTTTATCAACAAACAACCTAGCACTGAAATGCAATTTAAAAAAAATTAAAAAAACAATTTCGCGGGCTATCTTAGCGCATGCATGCCCCTTAAGTTTGATAGATTCTAGGACAGACTGACGCACGCCGCTGGGAACAGTTTGACTTTTACAGTGTGTTTGTATCGTAGCAGTAGGTTTTCTTAATTCAAGTGTTCCTGGCATGCGGTTGATTGTACCTACTTTACCTATTACTTAGGTAAGTATGAGTACAGTCACTAATAGTGGAACTCACACTTCATCGTCATTGGTCTAATTAAATTCACACTAACCTTAACATTTTCCTTCATAGACTTGAAGTAACCAAGTAGCCTACATAGGTAAGCACTTGGCTTCTAATGCGTTTCGCAATCTGTCAATAGTACAATCAATTTACCAACATTTTTGCCAAACTTCAACACAACTAAATTCATTCATTTTGGATGAAGGTGTAAAAAAAAAGTTAAAAAAAACAACTACTTATGCAATTTAAAACATTTATTTTTCCTATTTTTTTTATTTTCAACCTTTTAGAGTGGTTTATTATTGAAGTCATTTTGTTTTTTTTGTAATCATCTCCTCCAGCCTTTTATTTTAACCCTTGCCGTGGTTAAGTTATTACATATTAGCCAGTCGGCAAGATGGTGGATGAAATATATCACAAAACTCTTCAAGTCTACAAAATTGTTAAATTGTAGATAATATTGCGTAAAACAGAAATTACAAATATTTACTTCTTGTTAGTATAATTTACATACTTGTAAGGTTTTCCGTTACAATTGAATTAAGATTTTGTAACTTGTAAATTATAATTGTAAAATTTTGTGGACCTGATGGCCAATGAACATTTAACTATATCCACTCGTACAAGCCATTTTATTGCACCCAAGTTTACATTATAGGAAGTAAAATTACTATTTTCATTCATAATTGGCTCTTGTGATACTCCTCCAGTGCAAGAGCGCTGCGCGGATGTTTGTGTCTTGAAGTGTAAATACAGACATTATTTTTATTTAATTCTCATGACATGGCTAGAAAGGGATTGACTACCGAGATGACGAATAATAGAAAAGTATGAAAGAAAAAGACGCGACCCATACGTCTACCTGAAGTAAAGGCTCCCGCAGACAGCCGCCATGCGACTATAGTAGAACCATTTCCAAGAAGTTTTCATAGATATTGTTCTACTAGAGTTGCGTCACGCCTGTCTGCAGGTCCCTTATATCGGGCTAAGGGCAGGAGAATGGTGATTATTAGAATCATGACAATCGTTGGTGGAAAAGAAGAAAAGTGCCTAAAAGTCATAATACATGTCTACCTTTGTTCAACTTGGTGATATTTTTACTAATTATGTATTTATAATTTCAAGATCATTACACTTATGGCCGTTAGCCAATACATTTGAATACTATATTGACTATAAATAATTAAGGTGAAAGCGACCGTAGGTCAGTAAACAGTGGATAATTTATGATTTCTCATAAAACCTAACCTCCGTTGTATGAAAGGTCAATTTTATCTGTTCTTATTTTGAACCACCAATCATAGCAGCGGACTGACTTCACAGTAGAGTTTGACCGAATTTCGATTTCGGTTTTCGGTGAAAATGCAGAAAAAATGCTTTTTCTCGCATAAATCAATCTGCCTAGCCTTTTGCCAACTATATTGGGGTCGGTTTCCAGTCTAACCGGATGCAGCTGACTACCAGTATTTTACATGAAGCGACTGCCTCTCTGACCTCCACAACCTTGTAACTGGGTAACGGCTCGTACACACTGGCGCGATACCCCTTGGTACAACTAGTTGTCAGACTTTCGGGCTTCTGACGACCCGTAACGACTGTCAGAGATCCAAGAATGACAGCCGGGACCAATGGCTTAACGTGCTTTCCGAGCACGGAGGAGTCTCGATATGTAAAGATGCTCACCCATCCACAGACCGACCCCGGCAAGTGCAGCTTAATCTGATTGATCGAACCGTGCGGGTATTATTACTTAACCACGAACTCACGAGTTATGCTTTTTCTCGCATATAATTAGATAAATTATCAGGTTGTTTGTGCTCGAGAAAAGTATAAAAAACAGTTTTTAAGTAGGTAGATAATAATTATAGAGTTTGACCTGGAATTTTTCCATTGACCAGAAAAACCTATTGACGGATGAAGAAACAAAATGTTCATTTAGGTAGATATACGTGACTTGTCCGTCAATGAGAAACAAATTTTAATGTTCATTTATGACGTCCTGCGTGAGCGATCTAGACGCGAACGCCAAGCAGCGCGGCGCGGCGCGAAAACAACAAACAGTCGAAACCCATTGTAGTGGCCTACGTAACCAAACGCACGTGGGGTGCGGCGCGGTGCGGCGCGGAATGAAGCGTTGGCTTGATATTTTCGCGCGAACTGGATGCGGTGCCGTCGTGTTTTTGTTTGGTGGTGGCAGTGCGGGACGATCGCGTGCGTATCGCCGCGTCGCACCGCATCGCATTGAATTCGTGTGTCAACGCATAGAATCGCTTCATAATCGCATTCGCTTTGAACCGCCTACGTAGGACGTAGCGTTAGGTAGATACGTTTTCGGCAGATAACAAAACAATTTTCAATCGGTTTCTACTTGACAGCAAGTTACTATTCAAGGCTCCTACAAAAAGGCGCGACGCGACTTACGGTAGAACAATTACCGATGTCGCGTCGCGCGATATGTCGCGCTAGTATGCACGAGCGTTCAGAGATCTGACCAATCTTTCAAAGCCACAGAATAACAGTACTAAATGCAAATTACTACATCTTACCTAAAGCATTTCCTCCACCGATACCCATTATAATGTATCTTAGTAAGTACCTAACATACTGACAAGCATCATGATTAATCCAACTGCAAAACAGACCAACTTATACTAGTTTTCCCCACCTTTCACACCACCTACCACCATAATCTGAGCTCTATAGGGCTTGGTTCACATTGTAACTTCGCTAGTATTCTAAGTAAATCAGAGGGTTATTTATACATAGAAATGGAAGCGATCTCGATAAGTCAGCGTAACGGGACAGGTGACGGGTTCTACAGGTTGGGTAGCGTTCCTATATAGGCTGTTAGCGTAGCGTAGGACTAGGTCAGTGTTGTAGAGGAAAGCGGTTTGCGTTTTTCTGAATTTATTAATTGTTTCTTGAATTTGAACTCCAGCTGCACCCTAATTGCGTCTACTATCAATCACAATCAGAGGGTTGAAGGAAAGTCCTAATCCATTAATGCATAATAATGTAGGTTTGAAAAATTAGTCTGCTCAAGAAAGTAAATAATGCAATGAACGGGGCTGTCAACATGAAAGGCATTGCAATCGATTGCCATTTGTAAGAAATGATTAGCTTTTTATTTATACTATACTTATTATTATTATATACTATTTGCTTTTATTGTCATATGCCAAGGGAGAGCTAGAAGAAGATATAATAATGTAAAAACTTAGCTCCATTATGCATGTTATTCAAATAAGGTTTTTTTTTTTAAATATTTAAAAAAAAAACAATAATTTAATAATTAATTAATAATTAATTAATTATTATTAATTTTATAATTTTTATTAATTCAGAATTATGCCCCCATCAATATTTTTAATTATAGGTCCTTTTTGAGCCAGCAATACATTTTTAAAAAGTGCAAAAAATACTGCGGTAAATTCAAATACCTACTTAAAAAGCGACGCCATTTGTCAGATCGAATGTGACGTAAAAGTCTATAAAAAAAAATTAAAAATCGTTTATTTCGACCAACAAAAGGGTCATAGACAGACATGAACAACATTTAAAAAAGAGAAGTAATAATTAAAACACACACACACACAATTAGACAGAATTATAGGTCTATGACAATAATAAAAAAAATCTGTGTTTTGTGATTTCTAGTTTGGTTGTTGTCATCGTTGTCATAGACTATGACGTCACACCAAGCGCGCCAACATGGAGGGTGTTTAAGGTGCTCGTGTTGGTTGGCTATTTTTAACTTTTTTACTTTAAATTGCTTTTTTGGCGTTAAATATTTTTTTAATATCTTAATTATGTCGATGTAAACTATCGAATAAAAGTATATAAAAAATACATTCACATTTCCTATTCTAGGAATAATCAGCCCCGATAATCCATAAATAGTTGTTTTATTCATCCCGGTGCAGTAGGTTCCCGTAGAGTCTACACTTGCTAGACAAGATACCTTCTGGGAAAGTCCTCAAATTCACAATTTTTTTAATGCAGTAAGCTGAACTCCTTGATTTCTGTGTTGAGCTGCACGATTACTGACAAATGCGTGCACTGGCTGGACAGGTCTGTGTGGTTCTTTCCTCAAAAGACAATTTCAGACACGAATCTGCATGGTCTACATCTGAGTTTAATTCGGCCTTTCTTCTCAGAGTAGTCAGATAGGCAAAACGCCAACCTCGTCTAGTTTAAAAAATGTGATTGACGTGTGAAAGTGTTTGTACAAACCTACTTACAAAAACATTTATCATTTATCATAATGGTTCCAATAATCCATTGAGTTGATGTAACTACATTGAAACATGTTACAAAAACAGAAACGTCAAAATACTCGAAAGCAGTTGTATTGAAAACTGTCTTTGTTTTCAAAGAACCATTTACAATGGCACAGATAATAATGAGGAGCGAAAGAATGGCTGTTTCAAAAAACAGACTTAAGTTTTTAAACAAACGCATTCGGGGTAGTGTTTGTACGACAGCATTGTAACGATTTAATATACATACATACATAAACTCACGCCTTCTTCCTTCTTGGGGGTGCCTACCCCCATGGAAAACTACAGACCGCCACCTGCTACGATCCTTGCATACTCCTTTTGCTTCGTCTACGTTCATACATCTGGTCATACACCCGGTTGGTTGCGAGTACTACGCACCTGACCATACTGAAGAACAACACCAATAAGGTCACTATATTCTGCTAGGGCGTCCGGGTCCCGGTGTTTTCACTAACCTTGATAGAAGGTCTTGATAGTCGCCTTTCATTGGTCCTCTCAACATGACCAAACCATCAAAGCATCATACTCTTTAAAAAAAAAGGCACAAAATCTTTTAAACCGCACCGTTGACTTTTATACATAAACCCACGCCCGTATTCCCCGAGGGGTTAGGCAGATAATTATGTACCTTTAGTACACCCACATTTCGCCACATCACATTCGCATTTTCTTTTTCGCTTTTTTCTTTGACTTTAATACTTAGTCATATTTTCTTTATTTTATGTTCAATTGTATTCACATTTTTATTATTTTTTTCATTGAAAAAAATAGAATCGCTTTTGTAATCTATTATAATATAAAAAAGAAAAACATGTTATTGTTTCTGTTTTAACTATGTACTTAAGGAAAATGGTGGACTTTGAAATTGGCACTTCAGTGAAATATTTTGCGTCGCGGTTTTCCCAATGAAATCACACTGCAAACGCACTGCCCAAATTGTATTGTTCATTTTCTCCTACAGGATCTGAATAATTTCTTTGAATAGAATGTAGGTGACAAATGCATACACTGGATACACTAGGGAATTTTAAAATTAATTGTTTTTGTTCAAGTACATCATTTCAATAATTTATTATAGCTTCGAATCTCTACTCGCTTGCAGTCTTAACCTAAGCTTTATGACTATGTCTTTGACAGATGCAGCAAAAATAGAAATAAATCGAATGTATCCTTGCGTTTGATGATGATAAATCCTTTCTTACTTATAAGTCTTGGAATGTATGTAGATCTTACAAAGTGACGGGTGAAGCTCGGTACAGCGATAGACAGCTTAAAGAGAGTGCATTAGTAGAAATTAATGTAAAGACTCGTACAGATTGGCGCGACTTGTCATATTAATTTTGCGTCGCGCCTGTTTGAAATTAAAAGTCACTTTTTCATATTATTATTACGTTTTATTCATAACTAGCTAAACGTCCTGTCCTAAAAATTCGCACCCGTGATATCGCGCCAGTCTGCACGAGCCTTTACCCCGCGAGTGTGCCATGCATGATACACCAGCAGCGCCGCGACGGCGGTGTCTGTCGACTTTTTTTTATTTGCACGTGTTTCTTTCATTCATATTAACGTGTTGATTATACAGAGACCAATAAATAAAACGAATCCAAAATTCCGTAAATAAACGTGTTGTGAATGTCAAAATTGGGATTTTCCATCAAAACAAATGCGATGCACACTCGATTTGAGAACATTCGTAATCACTGTCCATACCAAGGTTGCTCTGGAAGAGATCGCAGTAAGCGATAAGGTCGCCAATTGTATGTTTTGTAGTTTATAATTTATTGTTATGTTATTGTGATGTACTGGTGTACCATAAAGTATAGTGTGTAAGGGACAGCCCTTCGCAATCTTTTGCTACGGTTACTGTACATTGCGTGTGAGATAATTAAACAAATCAGGTTTATTGGATTCCCATAGCATTCCTGAAATAATATAATGTACCGGTCGTCTTAGTATGATATACTGAATTCACCACATCAGTCTGCGGAGGGCTGTCCCTTACACCCTGTATACATAATTATAAATAAATAAATAAATAATAAATATATTTGGCAAAGATTCGACGGATTTACCGAGAACTTAATAAAAGTAGGTGCCTATTGCTTTTGGCATGAATGTGGCAGATTTGCCGTAATTTATGATTTGGTAAATAAACCTTTTAAACGGTTTCTCAAAATATATTATTGACACGTGCAGGTACTGCACGAGTTCTGAATCACGGGTTTTTATATTTGCACGAGCTATAGTTACCTACTCCATCCGTACTATTTACTAATATTATAAATGCGAAAATAGGTATTTCTGCCTATTGCGATGTTTAGCACACAGTTACTGGTAAAGCTGATATCAGCCTGTCTATTCTGTAAGAAGCTCACCGTGAGAACTTACGTGAAGTGAGCTGTCAATAGTGTCAATCCCTAGCATGAGGTGGAATGACAGGTCATTTCAAGGTCTCTTCAGTTTTTTACGGTGAGATTTTTACAGAATGGACAGGCTGATGGCTGACTGTCGATCTATTAAGCGAAAATCTCTCCTTGAAAACTAACTTACCTCACCTAAGTTTTCGCCCTATTTTTACAGAAATGCTCACCAGCTCAATCAATCTGCCTAGCCCTTTTCCAACTATGTTGGGGCCGCTTAACGTGCTTTCCGAGGCACGGAGGAGTCTCGGTATGTAAAGATGGTCACCCATCCACGGAAAAACCCCGGCAAGCGTAGCTTAACCTGATGGATCGACCCGTGCGGCTGTTATTACTTAGCCACGAGCTCCTCACCACCACTACCAGAATAACTCACCAGCGATCAATAGTATTAATCAGGTGGTTACATCAGTTGGAATGACAGGTCACTTCAAGGTCTCTTCACCTAAGTTTTGACGATGACATTTCTACGACACCGTCAAAATGACATATGAACGAACGTTCATCTGCTCATTTCATTTTTCGATCATTCGAAACGCGAGTGAAAGATTCCATCATCATTTTTCACATCAATTTTGTTTGCACTTTTGATACATTTTAAGTTCAACCGTTTCACTTCCCGTGAAAGATAAAAACAACAACAAATTAAACGTCTGATGTCAGCTTAAGGATTGCCTGCACAACTTTTGACCCATGTTTTAGTAATTGACTGTAATTATTTTGTTTGTCTTGTGACAGTTACGTAAGCAATTATTGTTTCTGTTCAAATGTCTTCATTCCTTTACCTGCAGCCTCAAGAGATTCCATTCAGATTTCTTCCTACTTACGTCAATTAATACAATCCAGTTATAATGTATTATCAGTATTACCATTTCCAATAGTTCTGTAAAACAAAGACCTTGTCAATCAAATTGTAAGAATATGCATTTACTTCCGTATATTTCCTATCACCTATTATTAGTTCATGGAACATGAGGATAAACTTTATCCATTCATATTCATGAGTTATTTCCTTGTGTTCTAAGGCGCTAAACTATTATATAGAGCACGTTACGGTGGTGCTGCTGCTATACGAAAACCTAACACCAGAATAACATGGTTCACTTTTGTTGCATAACAATTTCGGTGAAACAACTAAATCGAATGCAGATATCATTCGATGTCGGTGATACCTTTTGTTACCCAACTGCGTGACAGCAAAGACAGGGTTATGTGGAATTCTTCATACCCTCGTACATTCAGCAACAAAAGTCGTTTAACACACTTACTTTTAAATATCCTCTAAGATGACACAAAATGATTTGATACATTGCTTATTAAAATTTCATGCTCAGATTTAGTACCTACTCTCTTCATCAGATCGGATTTCTTACGATTGTTTTTCTCAATAATTAAGATTTAAAAAACTGAAGTGTTAATCGACTTTTGTTGCTGACCGTATCATCATCCTAACGTGTAGATGGATTTTAATTATAGTTAAAGGCTAGTTCTGATTTATAAATGGCGGATTTTAGACGTCAATACACAATGTCTTGAAAAAATAAATTCTAGGGAGTACCATAACCACATTATTAAGACCTCCGCAACCCATTTACTGGGTAACACTGGTTGTCAGAATTCCGGTACCGAAACTTGAGAAGAAGAATTTCAAAACATGTTTATTCGACGCATATTCAGACTTTATGCATCTTTTCAACAAATCACTATGAATTAATGTCAATCCAAGAATTCAAGCTATTAAAATTTTTAATCGAGTTTTGACTTGATACTAATCGATTTCCATTTTATTAGTTGTTTCCATTTACGCAACTTAAGTTGGCTCACTTCTAGTGAAATTAGTTCGATGATTGGTACGTCTTTGGGACAAAATTCTGTTTAATTTTTATCAAATACAATAGACGTTTAGTACGATATTTAGTAACCTATTCCGCTTAACTATTCTTAAAGAGTCTTAAAAAACCCCTGTATGAAATCGACACGTGTTTCACCTCTCAACGAGGCATCCTCAGGATGACGAATATGACGATTGACTTGCCGCGAACCCGTGAGCGCTGGACGCTGAGTGAGTTGACTCAGCGTCCAGCGTTCGGCGATTCGATTTCTCACAGGGGTTTTTTAAGACTCTTTAAGAATAGTTTAGCGGAATAGGTTACTAAATATATCTACGTCTATTGTATTTTATTATAGATTTCCGCCAAGTCACGCCTGAATCAATTAACTATCTTAATTTTTATCATCATGTCCAGTGTCCCCGCTATCGTTTTCATCTTCATCTGTTCTTACATTGTCATCAATTGTTTTGTGATGTCTCTTACTTGCCTCGTTCTGAGCATACTAAAGTGAGCATGCCCGAATGGGATCTTGGATTTAACACCGACTCATGAAAACTACATCCACGAACCACGCTGGCACCGCGACGTGGTGAATTACGGCCCACTCCCTCTCACAGAGAGGAGGCTTGTGCCCCATCAGTGGGAACGTTATTGGCTGATTATAGGTACAGCAAACTGTTATCGGACTATTAGATTATTTAGGAAATTAGTAGCAGCTCAGTAGTAGAGTCTGGTTTGTCCCGTGTTACCAAACGGCAAACATCCTTTGGATGGATTTTGTTGTGACTTACAACTAGGTAAACCAATTAACAAATACCGATATGCACGGCAGTCTCTCTATGTTTGTAAACTATATGCTACAGTGCAATTTTTAAGTTAATTTAGAAACAACAAATGCTTACGTACCTACTTTACGGGAAGTACAATTTTAACATAATGTCATCATTAGAGCTCACATATATGAATTCTAAAGTACATATACCTAGTTTAATCGCGTTTTCGGTAGTAGCGAGTTGGCCTTCAAAACTTAATGGATTCATTCAACATTAGTTTCTTCAACACACTGTATAAATGGGCTTTGTTGATTATGATTGGTGATTCAGCATAGCTCGAGTCAAGAACATTATTAGGCCAGAATTTGAGCAAATTGTTAATCATATTGATTTTTCAGAATTTGGTAACTGTAATGATGAACTGTCAGGAGTAAATGTAAACAAGGATAATATGGGTTGTGAAGGTCAGATATGCAGTCGTTACATTCTAACTAATATTATAAAAAATGTGAATGTGAGTTTGTTTGTTTGTTTGTCACGCTAAAACGGCTGAAGGGATTTGGATGAAACTTGGCACATGGGTAGACCATGACCTGGAGAAGGACTTAGGATGTCTTTTATCCCGATATTCTTACGCGATCGAGACTTATGCGGGTGAACCCGCGGAGCGCAGTTAGTGTTAAATACTGGTTTTCAACTGCATTCAGCTAGACTGGAAACCAACCCTGGGGTGGCATGGCAGATGATGATTGATTTTTCAGGAGTCCTTTATGTCTTAGGTTAGATTTAGGAAAATGTCTTATCAAATGTCGATTTGGCCAGATAGGTATTTAAGAAGAAACTAAGAAAGTACGTGTACTTGCGGTGAACATGACGCAAAGAAAGAACATGAAAATGTGCATCACATCCACGCAAAACGGCCATCGCTCAGCATAATGCTGCGACCCTATGCGGGATAGAGCCCCAGCGCTGGTTTTCAGCGACAGCCGGCTATTTGATTTTCAAGCGGAACAATAGTAAACTGCATGTTTATCTTGCATTATTGAAACTTGATTTTACAAGTACCTACTGGACAGTGGCTCCGTGTTTACTCCGGTATTGAGATTTAAGAGACAAATGTGTTAGCACCTACGCTACATAAGATTTCAGAGTACCTAAGGCCGTCCATGGTTGGAGGCCATGTTAATTGCCGCCAGATTGTCATGTACCAGAACCAGATGGAGAGAGATCGTGAGGCGGGCAACGACTACACCTGCGATTGGAAACAGGTCATCATGACCAGGACCGCTCTGTCCAGAGCGAAGCGAAGAAGAAGAGGAGGTAACGGCCAAAAATACTATTAGGCACGGTTATGACTACCAGTGATATCAACACACTTAGAGCTAAAGCTACGACAGCTTCTATTTTTAGCACAATTCAGCAACGTGCATGAAAAATCAACATAAATAGTCATTTGTGTCATTGGCCTGTCATCCTATAGTGGTCTTGTACTAATGGAGGGAAGCAGACACTTTTAACACCTACACTAGGATTCCTAGGTGTTGTAGTAAGTATAAATGACATGCTAGGATATAAAGACTGGGATTCCCATTGGTGAGCAATTTATTGAAGTACTAGCTGTGCCCGCGGCTTCGCTTACGTGACTGTGTATTCTAAATTAATAGGAAGGTGAACTCATAATGTATTCGTTAGAACATTAAAATATAAAATACCTAGTTGACACAAGTCCTTTTATAATGACTGCAGAAAATATTAATAAATAAAATGTTTTATTTTATAAATAAAATATAATTTAATGGTCTAAAACATTGGCATTGGACTACCGTTTAGCGTTAATATTAAGAAAGAAAGAAAGAATAATGTTTATTTGGACATAGTTCGTGAAACACAAATACAAAAAACAAAGTTAAAAAAAAAAGTGAAAATAATGTAAAACAATAGTGTGTGCCTCACGGCTGCGCCAACGCTATTACAACAACAATCCTAGCACAAAATTTTGCTTCATTAGCGGAGATAAAAATGCGAAACCCATTTTAGGTAGTATTAGTTTCCTATTAGATGATTTTATTACTGCTTATCAGTTTACACACGTTTGCCCACAAATAAATAAACCCCACTTACCTGAAGTGAGGAAAGTTTTGAGTATAAATGTGGATGGTTATAAGAGCAGGTGAAGACCAAAGAAACGATGGATGGACTGTGTGAAAGATGGTATGGCTAGAGAGAAGGTGACTACCGAGATGGCGACTAATAGGGAAGTATGAAAGAAAAAGACATGTTGCGCCGACCACAAATAAATTGGGATAAGGGCAGAAGTATGATGAAATAAATAAACAATTTCCGTAATAAATAGAATTTATCCGATCTGGCTCAAATAGACACAAATCATGCCATTACCACGTAACACTATTACGTACGTAAAATAAATCTACATAGATAGGTTTATAGGTAGCCATGTCATAGACAGTACATTTGGCACTGAACTTGCATCGTCACACGTATCGAACAACGTTTTATATAGACAGAACCAATGACTTATTCCATGTATGAACAAGATGAATGTAGGATATATGAATTACTGACATTATTCCTAAGCATTTATCATCATTTCAGCCGAAAGTTACACTGGACACTGGTTTTATTTATTTTGATTTCATTTTTGATGCAATTTGATTTTAATTGATTTATTTTATTTTATTTGTTTTGGGTTAATTGTATTTGATCTTATGGATTTATCTGTAAAAATTATATTAATTTATGTTTGGCAATGGGTGGTAATTACCTGAAATAAATGAATTTATTTATAGGCCTTTCCAAGCGTCGCTACATCGACCAGTTCTGCAATGCCAACCAAGGCATTGTGTAAATGGATTCCGGTGGATGTGCGAAGCACGGGACACGGTTGATGCGTGGGGAAGGCCTATGTCCAACAATGGACGTCTTTTGGCTCATGTTATGATAATCATAATTCTCTAAACTGACACCACTAAGGGCGGATTCGACCAAACACGAATAAATTTTATCCGCGGAATAAGATTTACTCTGACAGTTTTCGTATGGAGAAACAGTCAAAATTTACTGGGAAGAGAAGGCCTATCCATACTAATTTAGTACAATAATACCTGAAAAACATGAAAAATATTAGCATCATCAGCCTAGCCTTTTCCTTACTATGCTGGCTTCCAGTCAGCCAAAAGCAGTGGTGGCCCAGTGGTAACGGCCGCGAGTTGTAGGTCCTAGGTTCGAACCCTGACAGGCACTTTACTTTGTGTAAATTACCTCTCAAAACGATCGTGAAAAAACCGGCATGTCCTAGAACCAAAAATTCGAAGACATGTGACGTATACAAACCCACACTGGGCCCGCGTGGGGATTTACAGTACACTTCCTCTGACAGAGAGGAGGCCTGCGACCCAGCAGTGGGGGGAACATTACGCAGCCATTGAACGACTACCTATATTACCCCCACAACTCAGATACAGGGTAAAGGATGAAAAATATAGACTTCCTGAAATATTTTTCCCTTATTCCCATGACTAACAAGAGTAATTTAAGCCCTAAATTATCTATCAGACCGTTAGATGGTTAAGCTTTGATTTCCTACGACATCAGTGGCCGCGACATTGCGGCCGCAGAGACGGTTGTGATGCAAATGTCTGAAATCATGTGTTATGAAAGTGACGTCCATCGTCGGTAAATTTCGGAAGCTATGTGGCGTTCACCGCAATCTTAAAAAAATCTAGGTTTAGTTAACCGGACCAAACAAGAATAAATTTTATCCACGGAATAAGATTTACTCTGACAGTTTTCGTATGGAGACACTGTCAAAAATTCAAAATTTATTCGGAAGAGAAGGCTTATTCCGCAGATAAAATGTATTTCTGTTTGGTCGAATCCGCCCTTAGATTTGCGTGAAGGCCTTCAAGACTGGGCTAATCTACACCACGAGTTACTGTTTCATCACTTGCCGACAAGAAACAAGTGAAGACCAACGTCGTCCATTGTGTACATAGCACATGACACTTGCTTCGGCACGTTTTGCACCCGCTTTTGTGGAAACACGTGCGATACATGTGAGATGTTTTGTGTTACTATTACATGGACGAAACGTTATTAATAGAAGCACATTTATTCATTCATTCATTTATGAATATAACAAACAAATAATTAATTCAATAAACTAAAGACTGGTTCACGAACATTCATTATTAAATGTTATGTGAATAATAATACTATAGAAATAATAACAATATAAAGTGCACGTTAAGAGGTATCTGCCAAAAAGTTATTTAAACTATAAATAGCACTTGTTTGTTAATAGATTACGAATCTTGTTTTTAAATTGATTTGTCGGCATAGCTCTTGAAGAGCATTTTGTTGTATATTTTTGGCGCCATACAAAAAAAGCTTTCTGAATTAATGTTGTATAGTAGATTTCTGTATAAGTTACTAATAATGTAGGCACATTATCAGTCATTTTGCTGGTAGTAAGGGGAATCTATCAGCATTAAAAAATACAGTAATTCACTAGAGGTGACATAAATTGGTTCAGGATATACAACGATGAGAAAAACTATTTATACCATTTCATATAGAATAAGACCCTACCATTATAAACAACTTTTAACGAAATATTACGGAATAATAAATCTCATACCTACATTATAAACAAAACATGCTCAGAATATTTGCATTCAGTAGTAGGTATATCGTCGATTTTTGAAGTACACCGTGCAACGTTCAACCTTATGGCCATAATTATTGCAATGAGGGATTTCATGAAAATTCACGCCACTAGTTGGCGCCACTTTGACAAGAGGTCATTTCGACATACAAGATAGGTACATATAAGATACATATTATAAGATACATCATTCAGTCACGACTAACGAAATTATAGGCTCTTTGACACTTTTGACAGGGCCTGAACCCGACTTCTCAGTGCTGCCTCCAGGTGAACGTCATTTCAGAAACCCCTCATTGCGCGGTCGCCTATCCTTTTAAAATTTTACTACTTGAGATTGTTTAAATTTCAAATTGATGTTTACAGAATAACACTATTAGAATAAACAGCTGAAGTGATACAGGGCCGGCCAAATAAGCCGTAGATTATCGATGTACGTTGGGGTACACGTGATCTTGTCTCACCCAATTGCCGATATCATTGTGGCCCTTAGGTTAGGTGAAGCGGAGATACAAGCAGGGTGGCTGTCCACGGCACGCCCTCCCGCTAAGACTAGAGCGGGAGAAGTTATTTGATGATATCCAACCCCGAAAAAAAGAAAAGGTGGTGTATCAGAGTAGCCAAGGATCGAGTTATATGGCGAACGATTGGAGAGGCCTACATCCAGCAGTGAACTGCTATGGACTGATGATGATGATGAAGACGGTGACGCACACTAAAGACGGGCAGCAGCAGTTTTGTGTGCTAAGTTTGAAAGATTTACATTCTACACCCTTATTTTTCAATACCTTAAAAACGTTGACTTAAACAAAGCGTCGTCTTATAAACTTTCGTCGAAAATCAATGCGGATAAACGAATGAACCCCTCGGGGTCAGGCAGACTGCCAAACGACAAACACACAAGTCTAATTTCAAGGAATCGAGACGCTCTTTCTCTGAACAAGGAGGACTTTGTCTTCAGAAATACTGGCATTAAATTACATTGACATTGATTTCATAATAATGTCCCTTTGTATACAGCGACACAAAAGGACATTGTGTGTCATCTTTTATACACAGGGTGGATTTTTGAGATGGGGCAGTAAGGGCAGCTACCTTAACCGTTGCAGCTACAGGAAAATGCTCAGAGACTGTCCTTAACTTTTTGAAAATGTATGATCTGCATCAACAGATTTTGAAAAAAAAAATACAGTCAGCAGGAAAATGGGCAATTTTCGCAATTTTTTATTTTATTCCAATCGACCCTGTTTCTTATAAGGATCAAAATCCTCTATTGGACCAACTGAGGTTTGAGCTCTTACTGCCCCATCTCAAAAATCCACCCTGTATATCTATGTGTCATCTTTCAATTTCTGTTACTTAGCCCACTTGTCAAAAAAAAGGTCGTAAAAACCTACTTTGTAATTACTCGTACATTAAAAACAAAACATAAGACCTACATTATTGTTATTCATTAAAGATGCCCTGGCTATCCAATTGAAATAGGTTACTAGGTTTCCAAGGCAACCAACCGGAAAGCTTAATTACGTAATATTATTGACATGAGAAAAATACAAAATGTATTATTGTACCTACATAGAAAATAAACCGATAATTAAAAAAAAAGAATCACTTGATATTAATATAATATTTTACAAACTACGTACCTAAGTATTTACTTAATAAGAGTAGAATAAAAAAAAATGAATTAACAATTTTAATTCAAACACATTCATTCATTATTTAAAGTTTCGAATTTTCCAAAAATTTTTTTAGAAAAACAACATGATTTTCCCTTCCCACGAAAAACTATCACCGCTTTTCACACAAACGATTTCCTCGAACACCGATACATACACAAACAATAACAATACAGGAATCAAAGAATACTCACGAAGATACAATATCCGAAAATACACAACTATTGGCTTGCAGCCACTTCAGTCACACACCGATTGTTGCAACGCGTGCGTTCGCGAGGACGCTCGACGCACGAATACGTTCGATTCACGCCGTGGACGCAACGGAACTGGTGTGTTGATGCGTCTTTCCGTCTTTTTATGAAGCAACTGTTATTTGTTATGTAAACATGAGTCTTGTACACACTTAATGGGTCTCATGTGATTAGTATTAAGGGTGCCAGTGTAGCAGGTCGTGGCTTTTTAGTTTAATTGCATGTATATAAGAACAATCTGCCTAGTCTTTTGACAACTATGTGGGGTCGGCTTCCAGTCTAACCGGATGCAGCTGAATACCAGTATTTTACATGGATGGATATCGACTGCCTCTCAGACCTCCACAACCCAGCAACCGGGTAATACGATGATACCCCTTGATAAGACTGGTTGTCAGACTTTCGGGCTTCTGACGACTCGTAACGAATGTCAAAGATCCACGCATGACAGCCGGTACCAACGGCTTAACGTGCTTTTCGAGGCACGGAGGAGCCTCGGTGTGTAAAGTTGATCACCCATCCACGGACCAATCCCGGCAAGGGTAGCTTAACCTGATGCATCGACCCATGCGTCTGTTATTATTTAGCCACGAGAAAATTAAATTATACAAGGACATACAATTTTATGAAATTCATGTTTTATTTTAAATTGACAGCTTTGTCTAACTTTCGACTTGTCGACATTTCGACTGGTCGAGCCTATGACATATCGCACACGTTGGTCGAACTAATGGCATAAACACTCAGTTAATTGGTTTGGTTTTTCCAGGAAAAATGTTGGGCAGCGAAAAATATCAATGGTTATTTAAAACACACATAACATCACGCCTGATATCCTTGAAGGATTAGGCAGAGGTGTAACTTTAGTACCTACACCCACATTTCGCAAGTTATATTTAAGTCTCATTTAATAGGGGGCGAGCCTTTCTCCATCAACGGGACACAAATTCAGGTAAGTAATTGGTTTATCCAGGAAATATATTGGGCAGCGGAGAAAATCAATGCTTATGAAAAAAAAAAGAATATACTTATACTTAATGTGAATGATTGAATTCTTACCTGAGAACGTAATTTTGAGTGGGTCTGGGTACTCACCGGAAAACTGAAAATCCATGAGAAAAGTTCGGTGCAACCGCTGAACTATAAAATGTCGGTATAAGAAGATATCCCAACTTGTAAGGTCTGAGTGTAATGTTTCGAAATAATTCCGCTATCTAATTGCGTAACAAATTTTCGTACTTGCAAATAAACATTATTATTATCGGGTACTTAAACGATTCAGACTAATCTGTTTCATTTTGTAAGTTCAATAACATTTATTGCGTTATTTACGTTGTAGAGCGGATTTATTTTTCGATCATATTAAAGAATTAATCAGCAGTCTTTCAAAACGATTCAGATTGTGATTGATCGTGTATTACGCAATTATTGTGCCGATCTATCTTTTTGTTCTGTCTTACATATTATCACACCATGTTCACTTAAAGGGTTGAACAGGGAAGATTGTTCTTCACCTGCATATCTACCATAGTTCATGTGACTAGAAGAGATTAGATCTTCGTAATGAATAAGAGATTCTTATCGTTGTGGTGATGCTTGCCGGAAGCCTTTGCCCACCAGTGGAGGATGATAATATTTTCGTGATTATCCGCCTGCCAATATTTTAATTGACATGACTTGTTGAGTGCTTTTTTGGCTTAGAGCTTGGCAAGTTTAGCCTATTTTTATGGCGAAATGTTTATTTATTTTTCTTCTGACCACCATCCCCTTGATAATTTGCTGGTCATTATTATAATAATTTTTACTACGCCGGCCGCCGGGGAATTACTTTATGGCAACACACTGCAAAACATATCGCTCGGATACATATCAACAACCACGTCATCACAGTAATTAGGTACAACTTAATTGACATAAAAATTGCTTCAGCCATAATGATAGCATTTTGTAGGAGAGATGTCACTATGTAAACTGAATTTCAGACAAATTGTGTTCTTTTTTTCATATAAATTTCAACGGGGTAACTTATCTAGGATTGTCTAATTATGGGATCATAAACTTTTATGCTATATCAAATATAAGAATATCAAATACCAAAGCTCACAAATTAATCTTAAGAGGGTTTACGCCGAACGGCATTTCATACAAACTTTCAAGCCCTTATTTTTCGAAAGGACTGAACCGATTTTAATGAAACTACATACGCATATGCAGGATACAAAGGTCTAAAAACTTAGTTAAGAACATTTTCGAAATGTCTTATTTAAAAACAGATAACTGAAAATCTCTGTTTCTATGGAAAATTTTAAATTGGTCTAATTTGTCTGGAACACTATTTTTCGAAAATGTGCTTAACTAAGTTTTTAGACCTTTGTATCCTGCATATGCGTATGTAGTTTCATTAAAATCGGTTCAGTCATTTCGAAAAATAAGGGCTTGAAAATTTGTATGAAATGCCGTACGACGTAAACCCTCTTAAAAATAAATCGTTGTCATATTTTGGTTTTGTACGCCATAAATGGCAAAACATGCAGATCTACCAGTTATTTTAAGACCATGCACATATTATTTGATGTATAGGTACTCATGTTTTATAATAAATTAATTCTATTCTATTCTAATTATATTTGTGACTCATAGATCTATGATCAATGAGATACGATACCAGAGGTGACGTCAAATTTAAAGGGAGCTCTCAAATCACAGAATTTATTAATTGAAGACGCTTAAAAAATAAACATACTCAAGCAGGTACAACATTTTACACTTATTTAATTGATTTTGTAATTACGCCAAACCTGCACGTAACCGTGCCATTGTACGATCACAGATTCACAGAAAAACCTTTTTATTTAATTTCCGTAAATGAAAAGGTTTTTCAAACACAACAACAACAGGATGTGTTTATACCAATCCTTTTCTTCATACCATCAGTTAGGTAGATACTCATATAGTAGTTAGGTACAGTCGACCTTGTAATTGCTTTATCACATAAGACGCTATTTTTGCTTTAAAGCCCCCAGCATAGGGGCGAGCCCGTTGGCCGAGCATACGGGCTCGCCTAATGTATGCGTAGGGAGAGAGAGTTCATAGTTTCAAACTTTCAACCTTATTGAAGTTCAATTTAGAAGAGTTTTTGTGAAAACCGGCAATGAAAAGCAATTACGAGGTCGAATATACATCTGCAAAACAAAAACAACATGCATAATGTACCTACCTACACACACACTTGTATAAAAATGCATCATAATGACGCGTGACGTTTCACACGCAAGGCTACGTCACAGCTACGTGTGCGCAAACGCAGCGTAAGTCTTCGAACGTGCCTAATTACGTTAAATTTGTAGTCATTACAATAACATTATTCACTCAGTGTTAATAAATTAAATTATCGTTTTGATGTTGTTGTTCTTTTTGTTAAGAAAAAAAGGTTTGATTACAGCAACCTTTACTGTAGATAATTAATCTAACGATTTATTTTTTTGGTTTGTTATTTATTTACTTTGAATGTCACCCCGACAAAATTACCTTCTTTAACAAGTTAAAATTAAAAAATTAAATAACCCCCGACACAATTCCAGGTGATGCTGCAGTATCGGTCCAAGGTTACTATGTTCTTCTAATATCATTGAAGTAACAGAATACTAAATTTCGAATCGATCAGACCTGTGGAAGATCCGCATATCCAATAATCAACTAGAAAAGAACTGATAATCTTCAAACGGCTGAACCGATTTTCTTGAATTGTAGCTAAGATCAAGACACCTTTCAAACAAATAAATAATAATCAAAATCGGTTCAGCCGTTTGGGAGCTACGAGGGAACAGACAGATACACAGATACCTACACACATTAAACTTATAACAACCCTCTTTTTTCCGTCGGGGGTTAAAAAAACTAGGATTACTTGGATGTAAGCCCTACCTATACCTATCTCCAACGCACAGTGAATAAAGGTGTGTTAATTGCTTTTTCCTTCTTTGCCAATTAGAACAGTATATCTATGCAACAGGACTATTTTTATTATTATCCTTTAGTTATTCAAGTAACAACATTCATATACAAATATTTAATACGTTACACACACAACAGACAATAGTACATTAACATAACAATACAATACAAAATAAGAAGCCACCGCACTTTCAACACTTATACAGAAATAAACACAAAAATTAAAAGTAAGGAAATCGCTGCGCCATCCCATGAGAAATAGCACAGCAGTGATTCACATAGGTATGTGCAGTCCATTCTGCCTCTTATCATCGACAGTACACTGTTGGAGCTCCCTCGCACTCTACGCACCAGGGATGCACCCATCTTGTGCATTGTAGCATCAAAGCAATCCACCTGGATTTCAACGAACATCCCTGATGCGCTACAAAAGCTGAGGAACTCCAACAGCATCCTGAACGCGTTGTTAAATTGGATATGGAGGCCATTGAAAACTTTTTGAGTATATCGTAGCCCACAGGCAGCAAGAATAAAAGGATGTGCAATAAGCTCTGAAAAGAGTAACTTTCATAAATATCCCTAGTGCAACGAGCAAACCTGCGCGCCAGCATGTTCGCTCTCACGGACAAGGCCCTCCGCTCCCTTTCCAAGTCAGCATCGTCCAGACATATCATCCACAGAGACATCATTAGGTATATGAGGCTGCAGAGCGTAGGGATCAGACATTGATAATGACATTATTTTAATCTGCTTATAAAGACCAAGATAATCTTGATGGTACAAAAAAAAATCATACCTTCAGGGGCCTAAGTCTACTAATTTATAAACGTCACAATGGTCTCTCAATGGTGAGTTTTTGACAGTTTTTGTATAGCAAATCTGTCAAAAACTCCCCATGATTGATGATTTTTTTTGTACCATCAGGATTATCTTGGTCTTTATAATCAGATTAAAATAATGTCATTATCAATGTATGATTAGTAGACTTAGGCGCCTGATCATGAGTTCGTTGTTGTTCAGTCTCCGCACATCAGTGGTAACACTTGCACTACGAAAACGGCCCTTAAGTACTTCTACGATAAAGGCGATATCAAAGTCAAATTAACTAATACCTACAAATGATGTGCGGGTGACTGGACTACCCCGCAGTAAAACGGTTACAGACTGACCTGTCAAAAATGAGCTCATACGGCGGTATATATACCTACGTATATCGCTTAACATAGATTTGAGTAGCTCATTTCCTTGTATGTCTCAAAGACAATTGAGATAATAATAACCCACAAACTTAGTTTACATTTACCTTTTTCATTGCATTAGGCTTCCAGTCATATTGTCATTATACATAATGTACCTAACCGATAACGAGTCAAGCCTCGGCCAGACTGGCGCAACGCTACGGTGCGACGCGATTCCCGTACCTAATTGTTCTACCGTGAAGTTTTCTTTGAAATTGTATTTTTAGAGTCGTCAGTCTGCACGAGGCTTCGTATTTATTTATTTATTATATTTTATTTAATACTTCAAGCACACAAATGTACAGAGGCGGACTTAATGCCTTAGTATCGTATCGTGCAGACTGGCGCGACTTGTGGCGCGACGCGATTCTTCGATATTATTTATCCGTAGAACAGTTTCTATGTCAAGTTAAAATTAAATAACCCCCGACACACTTCCAGGTGATGCTGTAGTATCGGTTCAAGGTTACTATGTTCTTTTAATATCATTGAAGTAACAGAATACTAAATTTCGAATCGATCAGACCTGTGGATGATGCGCACATTAAATCATCAACTAGAAAAGAGCTTATAATCTTCAAACGGCTGAACCGATTTTTTTAATTGTAGCTAAGAACACTCTCGATCAAGACACCATTTAAACAAAAAAATAATAATCAAAATCGGTTCAGCCCTTAATTATAACACCCCTCTTTTTCTGTTGGGGGTTAAAAACGCGCGCGGCGCTTCACACAGGAGCGACCTGACGCTCCACGACACAGATATGTCGCGTCACGTCCGTAGGTACCTAAAGTGACGGAAATTAGGTAATTGTAAGTGTCTATGAAATTGATTACAAACATAAATTACATCGCAACTCTCATTCTTTGACAGCTGTATTCAAGATGGTTAAAACACGGCTACTAAGTAATAAACGTACTAAGTAGTACTTACTTATAATATTCTGTTATTCATGAACACTCAATTCGATAATCAATTCATTTTCTTGGCCCTACCGACATTGTTTTCAGAATTCAGGCTACAAACAGGCGCGACGAGATTCTGGTAGAACGATTTCCATGGAGTTTCTTTGAAATTTTTCTACTACAGTCGCGTCGCGTTGTGGCGTTGTGCCTGTCTGTGGGAGCCTTTATCCTACTGCCATTATAAACATATTTCATTATTTTTCCAGTTTTTTAACACCTTGTAAGTGCCTAGCTATTTCCTAATATTTATGTAATTAGTTATTATTTTATCGTGCTTTTGTATGTTGTGCTGTGTCTTTCTTTGTGCAACAAATAAACGATTTATCTATCTATCTATTTGTTTATGAAGACAATAGGTTAAGTCTGCGTTGCATTATTTATTTAGTAAATTATGTAGATTTAATAATAAAATAAATAATGCAAACCCTCTGGTTTTCCTCTACATAAGGGTGCAGGACATACATGAGTACGACATGATATGACACGATAAATTGTAATTCGTCGAATTGTTGAGCTACTCGAGTTCTCAGTTGAGCTGCACGATTACTGACAAATGACTGGACAGGTCCATAGGTCCACTCAATCTGTGTGGTTCTTTCCACAAACTACCATTTCAGACACGAATCTACATGGTCTTCACATAATCTGACCAAGATTATGGTCTGGACTTTAAAAGAGACTGTGACCTCTGAGTTTGTTTGGGCCTTTCTTCTAAGAGTAGGTAGTCAGATAGGAAACGCAGCCTCATCTAGTTAAAAAAAAAATATGATTGACGTGAAAAAGTGTTTGTACAAACCTACTACAGAAAATAAATCATTTATCATTAGGTATCATTTATCATTGGAACATTATCGAATGAATCACGTTCAGCTCCATCCGATTAGACCGGAAGCCGACCACACCATAGTTCGGAAGAGGCAAGGGAGATGATGATACCAAAATATGCATCATGTGATAACACAATAAAAGATTCAAAGATAATTTAATCATAAAAAGATATCGTCACAATCTGTCCTGTCAATCATGTGACTATCTTCCACGTTACGTCGGTTATTCATTCACTAGTCACACGAGACACAGAGGTTATCTGAAATCTGTCTAGTTTGCATGAATGAATCACATTTACGAGTCACAAAGTTACGCACAAAATTATTGATAGAAGATTCAGTTCTTACAACTTTATTTAAAACTTTTTGCAAAAACAACCGACTTCAAAAAAACACTACAAAGTGAAAAATAACTTTAATTTCGGTAGTCGTGGTTTAGCTGGCTCAGAGATTCGCTCGTTGTACAGTTGACGTTAAATTAACGTTATTTAAAGCTTACTGTCAAAGTTTCTACACGGATGGTCTATGGGACAGTTTCACAAAGCGGGCCTATATAATGCACTCCGCGTCCAATATAATAACATTTTCAGGATTCTGGTGCGGCTTTCGCGGTACTGTACTGCTTCAGGCATGTTTGCAGATGATTTCTATAATTTCAGAAGACATAGATGATTTCTATGCGATTATGCGTAAGAAAACCATGTCTGTGGTGCACAGTATGAGGTGAGCCGTAACGGCATCCTGAAAATGATAGCGGACAGAATGGACTCGGCGGTCATGCGTGTGACGGGTGCAGGTTAGTGAAGAATTAATTATATTGTTCCCAATTTTATTCCCATTGTTTTTAATTGTACTAACATATTGTATAAGATTTTTGTTACTAACCTCTTCTATGGAGGGTAATTGTCTGAAAATAAACATTTTTATTTATTTATTAGAATTTTTCTTCTCTCTTACGTTAAAACGTGTAAATGAATAAATGCACATTATGAAAGTACCTAGTTCGTTCAGAATCGTTTACTGAATCGATTTTTGTCATTTTTAATTTAGGTATGTAATTTTTTATCCCAAAAATGATTAAAACTACGTAAGTTACAGTCACAAAACAAACCAAAATGGACGATGTACCTACTACCCTAGCGTTAGGTACTTCGTCCATTTCCGTTTGTTTATTGGTCCTTATTTACTTACGTCTGTGTGCGTGTAGATTTGTAATTTGAAAGTTATTTTTACAAAAAACATTTTCTTTTTCGTATTTGGAAATTTTAATGCGAACGCAGTTTATACATATAATTCCGTTGTAATTGAAGGTACCTATTCTTTATGAGGAAACGCGGACACTAACGTAGTTCTCTATTTTCTCACTGGTCCAAATATTTTTTTACGATATAGTGTAGATATATCTACCACTGCCATGTCCTCTACTTATTATGTTTTGTTTTTTGGCGTAATTATATTAATTTTAGAAGAAAAAAAAATACGCAAACGACCACGTGATCGCGCTCTTTCTACCAGGAATACACGTGTTAGATTTTCTGTTATATCTCTTTTGCAACACAATGTGTGTGTAGGCTCTATCTGATAACGCAGATACAGTGCGACGACGCGACGGTACAATTGTACACGCTGTTTTTAGATGTTTTCATAAACATGTGAGTAAACAGTGAGTTAGTTTCCGCAGTAGACTGATGCTATTCACGAACAGTAAGTAACACCTAAATGAATGCCTTTAAAAAAGCGTGTTGTTGAATTTTCAACTTTCTGCCCTGATCCGAGCGTTATAAATGCAACAGCGTGATTTAGTACTAAATAAACGAAGGGCGCTTATTTTCGTAATATTCTAGTCAGGTGCTAAATACGTCATTACGATAATCTTGCAGTGATTTTGTAAATACACAATTAAATTAAGTAGGTACCTACAGTCACTAACGAAATTAGTTTGTCAAATCGTAATCTATATAATTATATGAATAAAAAATAAATGCTTTTCGTTGGAAAGCGCATCACGAACGGCTGGACCGATTTGTCTAATTATTGTTTTAAAATGTTCGCAATAGTCCGAATTATTGTTTTAAGGAAAGAAAAATTGATAAAGTTTCCCGGAATATTCTCATATTCGGGAAAAGCTGAACGTCCCTTTTTCTATAGGACCCACGATTTAAGCGCAGGCCACACTGGGAGTGAAGCTAAGTTCGTTTAGCTTCGCTCATGTAGCATGGCCTGCACCAAACGATTGATATGGATCACAAACAAATTTATTGAAAACTAGCTGCTGCCCGCGGCTTCGCCCGCGTGAGTGTCGGAAATTACCCCATACATCCCCATGGGTTTTTAGTATAAATATTGAGTTTCGAGTTAATCGGACAGCGCGTTAAAATTCTTCCATACAAACACTGACACCCCCCAATCCCCCTTTAGGGGGTAATTTAGACGAAGGAGGAGGCGGAGCGCGTGAGGGAGAGGCAAAGTTCGCGCCCTCACGCGCCTAGCCACCGTAGGAGACGCCCTGGGCGTCGGGACTCCTTGGAGGATTCCCGGCCACCGTAGGCGCGGGCTTGCGGGCGGTGAGCAATGGGTAGCTCGCCCCCGATAAGGACCAGGCCCGGGTCGACGGCGCGTCGTGTTCCACGCGCGCCTCAAAGAGATGTCAGCAAAACTGACGGGGTCCGCTCGGACCGTTGCCCGCCGGGGTTGCGGGTAGTCCTAAGGGGAAACCGTGGCCCCTGGCATGGCAAGGGAAGGAACACGGGTGGGTTTTAGTCAGTAAAAGTCTGACACGCCCTCCCGCTCCGCCCAGAGTGGGAGAAGTCATTGGATGATTTCCCACCCAAAAAAAAAAAAAAAAAAAAAAAGGGGGTAATTTAGAAAAAACAAAAAAGTACAAACTGTATAATTTATTTAGATAACTATTCGTGCGAAGTTTCGTGTTTATTACCTCAAGGAATAAGATTTTTCATACAAACTTTCATCCCTTATTTTACCCCCTTAGGGGTTGAATTTCGAAAAATCCTGATACACGTTATTCTTAATTTTTGGGTTTAAGCATAAATATTGAGTTTCGAGTTAATCGGACAGCGCGTTAAAATTCTTCCATACAAACTTTGACACCCCCCAACCGTAGGATAGGATACTTTTCCGGGATAAAAAGTACCCAGTGTGGTGCCCAGGATATTAAAGAATAATTATACCAAGTTTCATCGTAATCGAACCGGTAGTTTTTGCGTGATACTTGAACAAACAGACAGACAGACAGACAGACAGACAGACAGACAGACAGACAGACAAAAAAAAATTTAATCACACTTTTGGGTTCGGTGTCGGTCTAGTAACACCCCCTGCCATTTATTTTTTTGATATTTTCAATGTACAGAATTTTCACTTCTACAGATTTATTATAAGTATAGATTGGTTAGGACAACGTTTGTCGGGTCAGATAGAAAAAATTAAAAATATATGCCGCGCTTTAATAAATGTAGGTAGCTAATTTCGATGACTGCGAGATTTAATAAATTAATTTATAAACAAAAATATAATAAAAAAAAGAACTCAAACTAAAGGTTAACTAGTCTTAATACAAATAAAAAGAGTCTACGACTTTATGGTCTAAAGATATTTCCCGAATTCTAATGACCTCACCAAATTTCCCAAATGTAGTAGGTACCTAGTGAATCTTTTGTTTAAGTTTTTTTTTACACTAACCGAACATGTCAATCCAGTTTTATTGCTGAACATAAAACGCAGACCACACTGAGAACGAAGTGATACGAAGCTAAGTTCGTGTAGCTTCGCATATAGGGTCAGCTCAGTACGGGTTACCGCGTCTTTTCATACTTTGGTTCATAGTTCGCAGCGAGAACCGAAGTATGAAAAGAGGCGGTAGCTACATGATCGAAGCTAAGCGAACTCAGTTTCGTTTCGCTTCGTTCTCAGTGTGGCCTGCGCTTTAGGCACTTGTTCCACCTGTCCTGTCACGAGGAAGCGACGACGAGGCGACTATAATCAACGATTTTCTCGCACAAGAAACGTACGAAAGATTGTGGGTTCCGTGTAAGTGAAGGAGATAGATATTTAGGTACATATATTAAAAGTTGATCGCTGACTGTTCGCTTTTAGCAGAGACAAGAGCTATCAAAGAGATTACTCGCTCAGCCACGCTCGCTTGGCGGGCAGAACACTCGCTGAGAGACTCACGCTTGGTACGTAGGCGTACGCATGACAACGAGTAATTGCTCGTCGCCGTCGCGCACTCGCTGCTCCTTAATACTATTTTAGTAATTGAAAGAAGGAAAATACAATAGACGTAGATATAAGTAACCTATTCCGCTTAACTATTCCTAAAGAGTCATAAAAAATCCTGTAAGAAATCGACACGTGTTTCACCTCTCAACGAGGCAACCTCAGGATGATGATTGACTTCTCGCGAACCCGAACACGACGTTTTGCCACGCCGAGCGCTGGAGGCTGAGCAGGGCAGCATCGTTTTGTTGCAGGGTTTTTTATGATTCTCTAGGAATAGTTAAGCGGAATAGGTTACTAAATATATCTACTTCTATTGTATTTTATGGATTTCCGCCAGGTTACACCTGAATCAATTAACTAGAAAGATAGAAAGAAAAACATTTATAGCTAGCTATTTTTTTTTTGCTAGCTCTACCCGCTTCCCGCTAATCGCCGACGGTGGAGACAGTAGGTGCTTTAGTACCAGGTAACTGTCACATGTATTAAAAATGGCAGTTCATAATGATGACGTCATCATGCAGTATAATGCTCACGCATGGCATGTATGGGGTTGCAATGATAGAGGAATTTGCCCGCAGATTTCCTAGACTTTTCTTTTATGTTTGAACAGTCAACGCGTGAGCAACGTTTCAGCAAATAATGTCTACTATCGGGGAATTTTCCACTACCCGCAGCCGGATAAGATTCACAGATTGCACTTTGACTTTAATAATCGTATGATACGCGCTTTAGCAAAGTAAACTCAACGTGCATTCTGTGAATCTTGCCCTAAAGGCTTCCATGTGCCCATATGTGACTACTCATGTAAAATGCAGTAAATGACGCATTTTTAGGGTTCCGTAGTAAACAAGGAACCCTTATAGTTTCGCCATGTCCGTCTGTCTGTCTGTCTGTCTGCCCGTCTGTCTGTCTGTCTGTCTATCCCCCGCTTAGCGCAGAGACTGTTAGTACTAGAAAGCTGTAATTTGGCATGAGTATACATACTAATGAAACCGACAAAGTGGTAAAATAAAATCATGAAAAATATTTTTTTTAGGGTACCTCCCCTATATGTAAAGTGGGGATATCTTTTTTTTTTTTCGTCTTTCCCATGGTGTGGGGTATCGTTAGAAAGGTCTTTCAAAAATATTATGAGCTTATTAAAACCATTTTGGATTGAAGGATCCGTCTGCGAAATATTAAGCTTTAAAGTGCTAATTTTCGTCAGAGTCAAGTGTCCCCCCCCCTGCCAGCTAAACGGTAAGTTCTGGATATGTGGAAAAATTCACAGTAGTAGTATATATAACGAAATTAAAAGGAAAACTATCACAGCTAAGTAGGCTCTACTAGTCAACGAGTAATTATCGACCAACTTAAATTTGCAGTTGCAAAAACATGTTCTGCCATACATTTTGTATGGGAGAACATGTTTTTCAACTACAATGTTAAGTTTGTTCTTGGGATTAGTTCATCCCAGCTACAGAACCCTTCATTGTGCGTGGTCCGACACGCACTTGGCCGGTATTTTTTTTGGTAATTTCACAATTGAAAGAATTCTCTACTTTTATTCTCTTGACTGAACCATTCATGCATACCTAGATACGTATGGATGTGGTCTCCAGTCCAGTCTCCTCTAGATTTTCAGTTTCTGCCCCAAATTACTCATTAACCTCAAAAAAAACTTTCGTTTCATAAACTCCTACCTGCTACAGTCCAGGCATCAAGAGAATGCGTTCCTGTCCGTTGGATAATAATGTAGTAGTATTATAGATCGCATATTATATAATAATAAGGAACGTCATTATCCTTAGTATGAAACTGACAGGTGTCAACAACGCACTCCCTCAACGGCTGGACTGTATTATGTTTGTTAACTAGTAGGACGGTATTTTATCTCGCCATATAGCTGACAGCCTTGCATGTAGGTAGTCCAAATAGATTTGCAAAAAACAAACCTTGGCAAGGTAACTACCTACTTTGTCATGATAATTAATGTTACTAAGCAAAATTCTCATAAATTTTCCATTTCAAGAACAGATACAAAAATATTTATTTTGCATTTTTTTCAGATATGAGATGGAAACTAGTTTTTTTTTTTTAATTTTAAGTCTGGTACAGTATCTCGCTGGAAGATTAGGTATAGGGTAACTTATAACTACAATAGAGTTGATTTCCTAGCATGCTTTTTTTTCACAAACCCAAGGTATTGCTAAGATAATAATCACAAGATTTATTGTTCAAACTAGGACCAGATTACATGGCAATTAATGTATACAGCTGAGACATAGAGATAGTTAGTGGGTACCTACCGTTCCTGGATATCCTGGTCCTAGATAGGTTACGAAATAACCTGTGTTTAGAAGCAACAGTTCTGACTTCTGATCCCCATCATGAACGGTTGATTTATAATCAGGGATCAAAACCTTTATAAATTACGGCACAGGTATCGAAGAATTTTGGTTTCTTCAACGACTAAGGTTACCGCTATCTGGATAATCCAAGAAGGAGAAACATGTTACCTCTTTTAGGTTACCGTATTATTACCAGTTACACACACATGCGAAGCGCGCTTTGACTAATGTAAGATGAGGTCATTTTTATTTACCTGTATTAATACTGGTTGTATTCATTTTAAGGTAACCTTTAAAGATACCTGTAAAAAATATAAATGTTGTAATCGAAAAATACACGTATTGATCATACCGGTTTTGGGCCCTGCTTATGACGCACGCTGCACGTGTAGAGAAATCATTACAGCTGCTAGAAAATGAGACAAATCTAAGATAATTAAACAACAAAAAGTAAAAAAAAGAAAAGTTATGGGCCAACGTAGAGGCGCTTTTTTATAAAAGCTGTTCGTGTAGGTGGAATTGTGCAAATTAGGTCTTTGGGGTGTTTGGAGATTCTTTTCATTCAAAAGAATCTTTGAAAGGTGTACGTACGTTGGTGTTGCAGGACTATACCTACACGGTGATTTTTAATTCACTGTTAACCTTTCAGGAGGTGAAAGTACTTACGATTTTAAACAACTTTCACTATGGAGCCAACTAGGAAATAGCAAAAAAAAATACAATGAAATCTGTTTCATACATTTTCATGGGGTAAATATTGCATTTTTCTATGAAACAGCTGATATTTTTCGTTATTTCAGAGTTGTTCTTATAGTGAAAGTTGCTCATAATTAGGACTACTTTCACGCCCTGAAAGGTTGACAGTGAATTAAAAATCACCGTGTATGTAAAATAATTATATTGTTGTCTTTTATAGGTATGTACCTACTATACTATATAATAATATAATTATGATTGATAGAGTTCGGTAGTTGGACACAGCATCAGTCTGAACGTAGCCACTTTTAGAATAGCTCTGTGTGCGACTTCCAGAGGCTAACGTATGGTTTTTGCAGCACCACACCACCCCAGCATCTATTATACATTGTAACAGCGAATCCACCTACCCCTTAAGACCTAGACCAAATATTTTTTGATATTCGGTTAATTTATGACCTAAAGAGGAACCATAAAGAATATGAATTAAAAATATTGAAAAAATATATAATTATTAATGCGCGACTCGTAAGTCAGGGCACCACTGCTCGCCTGCAATATGCCATACAATAAAACAACAGCCGCTTCATTTTTTTTTTACTAATTCTAAGTTCGCTTGAGTGATCGCCAACCAGAACAATTTTCCTGCCGGCCTCCAGGTAAGGTTCATTTTGCAGACAACCTTTACCCGTTGATGTACCCCACTCTGTTTGTTCTCGGTATGGTCGGGTACAACCAACTGAGGGTACGACGGGAATTCAAGCTTGTCGCATACCTGGTTAGGTTACTTCGTGGCATTGAGCATAACCTAGGAGTACTGCAGCGCCTGATTGTATGTGTACCAGACCGCTATGTGTGGAGGTGGCGCCGACCGCCGCTGCTGGCCAAACCGGTTGCCAGGACCAACCTTCTCGCCAAAACGCCACTGACCCGCGCAATTCGTGTTATTAACGATCTGCACGTGAAGATCAATGTATGTATTTACATGCCATTTGAGTGAACTCGCAAAAATACTGTTGTTTATTTTTTTTGTTTTAGTGTAGATTAGAGTAGGTATGTATTATTGTTTTTTATTATTTATAGATGTTATTGACGTTATTATAAGTAGGTACTTTTTTACGTTTTTCATAGTTTTAAATTGTAAGTGATATTTTAAAACCGTGCTATCGCATTAGGTAAGGGAGATTTTAATAAATACGTACCTAGTCCTACATTCGAACTGTCCCGTTGGTCTTGTGGTCGCAAGCGCGACTGCTGAGCGAGCGGTTCCGGGTTCTATTCCCAGGACGGACAAAATATAGAATACAAAAAAAAATGTTTATTATGTCTGAAACGGTTAAAGTCAAGTTTAATTGTGTTTTTCCATTGGGAATTTCTTAGTAGCAATCCGGAGCCTCGGAAAGCACGCTAAGCTGTTCTCAGAGAGAGTTCCTGCGCCTAATCTCTCCCCGTTCTTGTCAGATTGCCGTCCTATCGGACTATGAGAGTGACGGAAGAAAGAGTGCGTCATGTTTGTGGCAAATAAACGTATTTTCTATCTTTTCTAATCCAAGAGCTCCTAGGTTTCCGTTATCAATATACGCAATGCGTCTATGCTCGGAAGCATGAGGCAAGTTTGTCTCTAATTGTTGTGTGTTCTGTGTTATCGAGATAACGCTGTCTGGTAGCGCTAGTCTCAAAATCTAGATTACAGTTTGAGTAACATGTTACAGAAATAAAAAGAGATTATGTTGGAGGTGTCCCGGTCATGTCTTTGTCACATACCTAGGTCTTTTCCGGGTTAGGCATTTATGAGATTTGTCAGAAAATAATAATTTACAGTAAGTACAGACAGTTGTAACTGCAGTAGGTACCTTTATAATAATAATATAATAATAAAACGTTTATTTCAGATTAGATAAATCCATAAAGCAAAATAGTTATAAAATAGTCAGCAAACAAACATTATTACAACATTATATACCTGAGATTCGATGTTACTTAGTTTATTTTTAACCGATTTCAAAACTAATAAAAACTTAAACCCAACTACGGCAAAAATAGTCAACTAAAAAAAGGTATAAACAAGTCCAACTTTTATTTTTTATTTTTTGGGGTTCTTTTTTTAAATGTGCTAATTAAGCCCTTTCATTTGATACCTAACGTGGCACCATTAAAAAAACGTTTTATTTTAGTTCAAGACTTTTTGGCCTGTAGAGACACAGACAAATTATAAATCCGGAGTCACACGTAATCTATTCGATTTATCCCCTAACGGCCGGTTTTTTCATCAAAAGTAACATCTAAAAGTCAAAGCAACGGTTAAATTTGTTTCTTCAACATTTTAGCTTTTGCTTTTACTGTCACTTTTGCCTCTAACTTTTACTGCTCGTTATGCTGATGTGAAAGCTAAAGTAATTGTCATTTTGTCAAAACACTGTTATAGGTTAAACTTATTCAACACCTGTTTGAGCTGTTTGAGCTAATATAAATCACTGTGCATTTAGGTATACGTGTAATAAATAATAAAATGGCATCAAGATCGTTCAATGAAATTTCAAGTTCATCAGACGATGAACTTACCAGGCGTTAATTAACGCATAGGCGTAAAAGATATGGATATAGGGCGCATAGGCGTAATAGATATTAGCAAGGATCATTTTTTATGGGACGAGGCTGATCTTCTGTTCCGATACAGAATGCCAGAAGAAACAGTTACATACCTCAATTTATTGTTGCAAGACACACTGACGCTAATCAAAGCTTACGATACGAGTTTAATTAGATAAAAAGAAGTTTAGCGATCTTTTGTGACAATATAACTTTAAGAAAATGAAAAAGCACTATGCGCATAAACTAATACCACACATTTAACATGTAGTGGTAGTTAAAACACCTGTCACCTAAAATTAATATTTTAAAATTAAAATCAATCCAATTTAAATAAAAACAGTACAACTACAGACGTTCGTATTTACAAACCTGTGTTACGAATGCTGTGCTGGGATATTTATTATTTTATTAAGTACTTAAATATATAAACTCTTTGGTTACAAAAAGATTTCAATGGTACGAGAGTCCATGACCAAAATTATTGCCTTATCGTTTTACGAAAATAATCGTACCTACGTTGGTAATTCTGAATCCAAAAATCCTAATTTCAGAAATTTTCCGCGTCACGTCTGACCACACCGCATTTTTAAATAAGTCTGTCAAAAAAAATACGTAACTGTTGCAATTTAAATATGTCTGATATTAAAAATGTATACATGGGTTTCGTAATTTAGTTACGAATAAGTTTTTTTTCAGCCATTTTGCGTGTCAAATGTGGAATGAGCGCATTTTCAAAAATGTCAAAAAACCGATTTGCCTCGTAGCAACCTAGTTCAATTTTTTTTTTTAAACTTTAAATTAGTGACAGGGGTTACTAAAAACAAAAATAGTAAAAAAAAAAATACTAAATACTAGACCTAATACTAGGAAAAAAAAATAGGCATAGGATAATGCCTATATTTTTTGACATAGCAGAAATGAGTTCCTTTAAAACTGTGACGTTTCTGACAGGTACTATCTCAAATAACGATTTTATACGATTTTGGCTTTAAAACAATGAGACATGGGTTTGGTTGTGGTCTCCCGTGCTACAAGGAAGAATTTTCATTTTGAGATTTGACACTACTTGACAGTGAAATTGTAGTGCTGCCATGTGTAAAAAAAACTCCCCACGGTTTTTGTGGAAATTACGACGTTTATGTAATGGCTTCTCTTTTGACTTTTACTTTAGCTTAGTTGAATGAAGAAACACATTTGCCGAAGTATCAGTAAAGGTCAATTAAAAGTCAATACTTTTAGTGATTACTTTAGCTGTTGATGAAGAAACTGGTCGTAACACGTGTGAATCCAGATTTTTAATTTATCTGTCTTTGAGGACTTGTTTATACCTTTATACCTTTCTAGTTGACTTTTTTGCCGTAGTTGGGTTTTAGTGTTTATTACTTTTGTAACTTCAACTTAGGGAACAGAGCAAGTTTCATAAAAATCGATTCAGTAGTTTTCAAGATATAGATTTTATAAGACCAATACCAACTAATACGTATAAGTGTGACGGCCTGGCTTATTGATACGAGCTAGGTACGGGTGTGGTGTAAAAGGGATAACATCTCAAAACATTGGTCAAACACACATTTCTTTTGTAAACACCCAAGTTTATTTTATAGGTACCTTTGATACAAGGAACTTTATGATTTCATGCTTCTAGTCCCAGCGATTGAGGCTGCGCGTTGTCTGAAGTGAATTAAAGCCTCGTGCAGACTGGCGTGACGCGACTCTTACAATAGAAGTTCTAAGAAAACTTAACGGTAGAACAATCACCGGTGTCGCGTCACGCCTGTATGCACAAAGCTTTAAGTTTTTTATGAAGTAGATGTTTGTAGTTTTTCTGACTGGGAAACACCTATGGCAAATTACCCCGGCCTCACCAGGCCTATCATTTTTTTATTATTTCAGCTATCTTTATTCTTTCCTAGTAAGTTAGTAAGGTATAATAATTATTATAATTCAATGGATATTAGCATTCCTTTTCACAGTTCTTCGAATTCCAGATTAATCATGTCTTATCCATCAAAAAACAATTAGTTAACTATATTTTGAGATCTATTATTAATGCATGGATTTTTCCTCTTCTTATCCTATCTAAATTGCATAACTCGTTAGGAATATAAGTAATATATGTTATTCAGAATTATTACCGTTTTTATGATACCTAATATTATTAGTTATTAGTAGGTACCTATTGCACATTTTATTACGAGACTACTAAACATGACTGCAGCGGTTCTGACTTAATTACTATCATTTAGATAAAATTACTGAATGTGATCGTTTGTCTATTTTTGCTTTATTTTTTATTCTGTGTCGTTTGCTTGTTTATTTTATTAATTGGTAACATTATTGAAAATTTCAAAATTAATGATCGCGAAGTCGCCTTGTTTCATTTATTGACTTTAATTATTGTCTATGTCAATGATAATAGCCCCGCAGCCCGATCATTAGTCGTAAGTGTTATACAATCAATAATCCAAGATTTTTTATTTTTACTTTTTAAGTTGATACATAAATACACTTAGGTGAAAATATTAATTATTACCTATTTAGGTAGGTACTTACTTATTATCAGTTCTACTCATGGGCGTACCCACGGTGGGGCAATATCAAGGCATCTGCCCCACCTTGGTTCCTGAATCGAACCTAAAAAATGTAGGTTTACAAAGTAACAAAACTAATTTTCATTTGTTAATTTTCAAAATTACCGCGCGAAACAATGCAAAACCGATGAATCAAAAATCAACATAATTATTTAATTTCACATAAACCTACATCCTACATGGGCAAGAGACGTCAGAAGCTAGGTGCACATCAAGAAATTCCTACGACTTATCGAGTTTATTAACTTCTGCCCCACCCTTAAAAAATGCTGGGTGCGCCCATGGTTTTACATTTTAATTAAAATGTGCCTAGAAAAACAATAAAACTGAACTCGATCTGTACATCTCAACCACGTGCGAAGAGCTGTCAGATTCATAATTGCTGTGGAATATTGACACTTACAGCTCTTGAACGCGATTCGCATTCGTAAAATTCGCCCCAAGGCTGCGTTTCCACCAGAGATGAGCGAGGATGCGTAGCGAGGGATGTCCGTAAAACTAACCAATAACAACGCTAGGTTAGCTCAAGCTATGACAACGAAACGATGTTATTGGCTAGTTTCACACACATCCTCGCTCATCTCTGGTGGAAACGCAGCCTAAGCTACGCGATAACTCACGATCGGCGCTTGCTACGCATTAAAAATAGTGTCAGTATAATGCATCCTATGTTTATCATTAAATCCCTCGAAACATAGCTTCGCGTAGACAGTTTTATAGCCATTAATTTGTTTGAACATGTTTTTAGCAATAATGGAAAAGTTGTCAGTTTGTTTACCGTCTCTTATCGATTCAGGTGAAGGTCTATTATGTGTGGTTATAAAGAATTAAGTAGTTGTTATATTTTTATATCTTTATCACGCCTTTGGTGCATGGGAAACACTAGATACCGTTTCGTGCCGTCGGCCAAAGATTATTCACCTCCGCTGAAGCTGGCGTCTCGTTGGCCATAACAAATTAGGAGGAATAGACTGGTATAGTCTCGTACAAACTTACCCAATCTTCACGTCCCAAATGCTTCTTTCGGTCTGGAAGGATATTTTAACGAGTCCGCTTAATCCTTCTACAAGAATGTCTCACTGGCACTGATTGTGGTCGCCAGAGCGACTGTGCACTTGGGGTTATGAATTCGATCCCCAAGCAAAGTGATACTGGGTTTTTTCATCAAGAGATTTTTAGTAGCAGCCCAGAGGCTGGATTTGTGCTGGCAATAGGCTCGCCCCATATTAACAAAAACAAATTTGCACCTCTGCTAACCCCTACAAGGTATGCAAGCGTGATGTTATATTTATTTAAACACAATGATCTAACCTGAAAAATTTAGGCAAGTAATTTATTTCAGTAGGCAAATATTTCAAGTTTTATTTACTAGCCATACATTACAACGGCAGTAAACATCGGTGTTCTGTTAGCATAGTTTTTTTTCGAAACTGTGATATTGTAACGGTTATTGCTCTCGTAACATGCAAATATAAGCATACGTATAGGTAGGTACGAAACCATAAAAGTACGTATATTTACTTCAAGCGTATTTACATTAGTGAAATATGCTGGAAAATGCAATGTCATAGCGGTTATCCAATAAAAAAATTGTATTTTCATAGAAAATTAAACAGCACTTCTTAATGAAGCAAAATAGGCGTATTGAAGCTTTAAACAAATACGTTTATACGTTCAAACAGTTTAGAAGTTGTACCTAGTTCAACCCTGAAAGGTTTGAAGCCCCGTCATAGGTATAATAATATTCTAACTACCTCGGTGTTGAGCGTGAGGTCCGTGGTTCGATTCCCAGGTCGGGCAAACAGTTATTGGGTTTTTCCATTAGACATTTCTCAGTAACAGCCCAGAGTTTTAGAAGTTGATGGTGACACCGCCGTACCTCGGAAAGCACGCACTGTTGGTCCTGCGTCTGATCTCTTGCAGATTGCCGTCTCATCGGACAATGAGAGTATAGGCTCCCGGAGACAGGACACAATTTCCGTGAAGTTTTCATAGAAATTGTTCCTCAACAATCGCTTCCCGCCTGTCTGCGGGAGCCTGCGAGGCCTACCCAAGTGTCCTTTCTTTGGTATTGTTCGTCGAATCGTTGAGCTCCTTGACTTCTGAGTTGAGCTGCACGATTACCGACAAATGCGTGCACTGACTAGACAGGTCCACTCAATCTGTGTGGTTCTTTCCTCAAAAGACCATTTCAGACACGAATCTACATATTCTTCACATGATCTGACCAAGATTATGTCTGGACTTTAAGAGACTGTGACCTCTGAGTTTGTTTCGGCCTTTCTTCTCAGAGTAGTCAGATAGGAAACGCCGACCTCATCTAGTTTTAAAACATGTGATTGACGAGTAAAAGTGTTTGTATAAACCTACTTACAGAAAATAAATCATTTATCATTTATCTTAAAGGAACAGAGAGTGCATCTGTTTGTGTACACACGCTTGTGTGCTATATATAATATCTGCTTGGTTACTGGCTATCTATCTGCATTGAGATTGGCCACCGTGACTAAAATCGATCAGGAGGATTTTCGTTTATTTATTTTCAAACCTATTGATATTCTATATGTATGTAATAAATTAATCTGTCCATTTCTGATCATTTCAGTTATTTCTACACCAAAAGAAACAGAATAAAACAATAATATCTATAAAATATCTATTTATTTGCTGGTAATAATTATTAACTATTGCGACATGAGTACACAATAATATCAGTATACTTATGTATCTAATAATATACAATACAATATACAAAAAACACAACAATCGTATTTGGTGTGGTATGGCCGCGAAACGAGGATTTTTTTAACAAAATAATTGATAATTTTTTAAATAGAAGACCACAAAGACAAATAATATCATTATAGGTTATTTGTGTATATTTTTATTTTTGTTATTAAAACATGAATATTTAGCTTCGGTTTACTAAGAAAGCGGTGAACGGTCACACAATAAAAGCTACAAAAAAAACACTGTTCAAATACAGAGCGTTTTTTGACACCTTAAAGTCAAATACAGGTGAAAATTTAAATTTTCATGTCTGCCATTATAATATGACGGTACCGCTTTCCTTAGAAAGCAAGGCTTTGGTAATATTCTATCGAATATCTTCTATGAATACCTATTACGAGAATTTGTTTTAATTGAAACGTAACAGGTTTTTCTTAGCTCCTCAAAAACGCTCCGCGATTCACGAGACACAAATCAACAATAACTTAATATTAAAACTAAATGATGTAATCATCAATTGCTACAAAATATATAAATAAACATTTCGCTAATTCTAGTTTGATCTGTTTATTTAAAATTATAAATAACAAAAGAATGTACAGTCAACCACATAAGTTAATCATTCTTCTTTAAAACTCCTGACAACAGTGTGGGTGACTGTATTTGAACAATGTTTTAAAACTATAACTATTATTATAACTTATACATTACTGTCAAATAAATCGACTTTTGTATCTTATAATATAAAATAATAATATTTATATACAAAACTCGTATTTTGTATATTTGGTGCTACGTATGGCCGCGCAATAGTATCAATTGGAATCTGTTCCTTTTTCTTAAAAAAATATTTATATTATTATTTAAAGAATTATTATAATCTTTAAACAAATGTATGTTGGACATACAAAAGGAAGCATATTGTAGTTGTAACAATTAAGATGGCTCCAATGTGTATAAAAAAGGCATTTTCTTTTTTTGAATTGCCTGTAATTTTCAGTAATAAACTTTGGCACAGATTAAATACATTCAAAAGCAGTGCTGGTAAAGCAAAATGTATAAAGTAAGCATTAAGTTTTTATAAATATGGCGACAATATTGAGAACGAATAATACAAATCCAATAATTAATTCCCAAACACATTTTCTAACTTAAATATTATTTACGTATAAATAAAAAATACTGAATTTCTTAGTCTAAACTTTCGTGATTTTAATATTTTGATTCAATGATATACTTAGCTCTTAAGAAATGTTTATAGAAAAAGTACTTTAATACCTACAAAATAAAGCTTATATCAGCTCATCACCTTAAAATATCTGTTTCGGTAACATGTTCAAATATCAATGTAAAACTTTGGATCAATGGCATCTAGTGAATTTTAATATCACAAAAATATCATTTTCTATACATTAAAATAAGTATGTATAAAATACTATAAACTTAGATAACACATTAAACTTTTAATTTTTCTAAAATTTCTCGGTGGCTTTTTAGTGTTTAGAATTTTGAATGGCTATTTTTTTTATAATAAGTTATTCACTGGATCTAATACGTTATAAAATTATATTCATAATATTTCCCATACTTGTAAATGACTCTAAACATATTGTTTATTTAAAAGAATTTAGATTTTTTTAAGCAGACTTATCCTTAGTTTGTTTTAAAAAGGAGCTACTGAAAAGTATTACAATATTTTTTTCGATAATAACTATTCTACTTCCATTTTGCTGTATTTGTTCATTATTTTGTTTACAATTATCCTAAACCAAATATTTTTACACTACAACATTGCCCTCAAAGGAATGAGCAACACTTTTTTTTTATCAATGGTAACATTTTATAAGTACTGCATAATCGGGTTAAGGTGGGTGAATAATTTTAAATAGGTCATTCAAAAACCACTTAACGAATAAAATAACAATTTAAATGAATGTTGTTAAAAATGCCTCTAAAATTATAAAGAATCTTCATTCAATTAGTATCCTATTGAAAAGGTACCAACAATTTTTTTTCCATTACAAGGACTTTCAAGTAATTTTGGAATTCACCTGTAGTAAAATCAACACATTAATTTGGTCATAAGCGCCTTATTATTTTTATCAATATTCCTCCTCTGCATTAATTTTCCAAATAAAGGTGCCTTCGCTTCAGACGTTGCTTGTCACCACGTTCATGCGTATGCGTAGACGCTTTGCTAGCATCTAGACCATGATTGTGTCTCAAACTAAGGCACGTAGGCACGTTAGTAGCGTTTAAGGTCGGGCTAAGCCACCGTGTTCAAAATGCGTCTGGGATGGCTTGCAAATAAAATCATATTTTGATTATCGAATTCGGTTCTGATCACAGGACGTGCAGATGTGAACTAGTACTTAGGGGCCGCGATCACTTGTTTTGAGAGCCAAAGATATCATAAACGCGGCGATTCCGTTACGAGTCGCCGCGGACATGCGGTGATTCCGTTACGACTCGCGATGACACGCTGGCGGAATAATCGCTTGTTCGTAGAGATTACCCGACGTAGAAGCGCGGATCCGTCGCGATTCTCTCGCTCGTGGAGGCGGCCCCCTACAAGTTTATAATAAACAAATGAACGCATTGGTATCGCCGTACCTCTGCGGTCGACGAACGCGTACGCTTGTCACGAAGGATGCCTTACACAGGGTGTAAAAAGACCCATTACAAAGCCGTCGTCTACGCATTCCGTACATTGAGTCAAAGATATTGCTGGGACGTCTCCGCGGAATAGCGGTTCCTCTCACCAAGTTTTTTGGTTTACGGAGAAAAACGAATGAAAACAATTTTCCTATGACTTTATGCAACGGTACAGGGGTCATTGAGGGTATTTGAAGTTAAGTTTTTTAACTTAGAGACAAGTTTTAATTATTATTATTTTTTAATTTTGACCTTTGACCTTAAACTTTTTTCAAAATCTGGAGGTAACTTCACTGATTTCTGTTAATATCTCCGTAACCAGAAGGTTCCCAGATATATAATACATTTTTTTTTAAACTTTGACGGGAAGAATAAGTGACTATCGGCTTCTTTAAACGTCTATTTACACCCGTTATGTAATACATGTTTAATATTAAGTCTGCGCATTCCTCTTCTTAGGAGGAGGCGTAGGCGCCTTTTCATTCGTCGTATTTCGTCTCGCTATAGAGTTGTACAAGAATGATCCTCGCGGCGCCCAGACGGTGTCATAGTTGTGTCTGGGAGGGAGTGGGTTCGAGTCTCCGTTGTTGTTAGTGTCGCTCTCAAGGTCCATACTTCGGTGGGCGTATTTCTTTGGTAGTGGGGGAGGTTCCTCTTCTTCTTGATTGGAGTCTGTTGTTCCTGAGGTTTGGAAAATAAGGTTATGGTAGTTATAGTAGGTTATTGATTGACTTCTAGTTTCGGAAAGGCTATTTAACTTTATCAAAATATTGCATAAAGTTGAATAGCCTCTCCGAAAATCGAGCGATTTCGAACAATCAATCGCAGCAGCTCAGTTTTGACGACGAATACTCTGATATATTTTTCAAAATCTGGAGGTAACTTCACTGATTTCTGTTAATGCTAGTATAGACTAGTTTCCGACAGCGGATTCTCTCGCGAGATATCTTTATAAATTATAGCCCATGTTAGCCAGAGATAATATTGTATTCTACTGGTGAAAGAATTTTATAAATCGGTCCAATACTTCTTCAGTTTATTCATTACAAACTATAATAAAAATCTTTTCTCTTTCTAAAATGAGTGTAGATTATATTGTAAAAACATAGTAAACGTTATGGCAACAAAACATAGACGAATGGGTAAGACTGGCTGGAAAGCGAGTATCCCCAAAAACATAATAAACGTTATGGCAACAAAACATAGACGAATGGGTAAGACTGGCTGGAAAGCGAGTATCCCCAAAAACATAATAAACGTTATGGCAACAAAACATAGACGAATGGGTAAGACTGGCTGGAAAGCGAGTATCCCCAAAAACATAATAAACGTTATGGCAACAAAACATAGACGAATGGGTAAGACTGGCTGGAAAGCGAGTATCCCCAAAAACATAATAAACGTTATGGCAACAAAACATAGACGAATGGGTAAGACTGGCTGGAAAGCGAGTATCCCCAAAAACATAATAAACGTTATGGCAACAAAACATAGACGAATGGGTAAGACTGGCTGGAAAGCGAGTATCCCCAAAAACATAATAAACGTTATGGCAACAAAACATAGACGAATGGGTAAGACTGGCTGGAAAGCGAGTATCCCCAAAAACATAATAAACGTTATGGCAACAAAACATAGACGAATGGGTAAGACTGGCTGGAAAGCGAGTATCCCCAAAAACATAATAAACGTTATGGCAACAAAACATAGACGAATGGGTAAGACTGGCTGGAAAGCGAGTATCCCCAAAAACATAATAAACGTTATGGCAACAAAACATAGACGAATGGGTAAGACTGGCTGGAAAGCGAGTATCCCCAAAAACATAATAAACGTTATGGCAACAAAACATAGACGAATGGGTAAGACTGGCTGGAAAGCGAGTATCCCCAAAAACATAATAAACGTTATGGCAACAAAACATAGACGAATGGGTAAGACTGGCTGGAAAGCGAGTATCCCCAAAAACATAATAAACGTTATGGCAACAAAACATAGACGAATGGGTAAGACTGGCTGGAAAGCGAGTATCCCCAAAAACATAGTAAACGTTATGGCAACAAAACATAGACGAATGGGTAAGACTGGCTGGAAAGCGAGTATCCCCAAAAACTAATCAAATAAGAGATAGATCAAGTATCACCGTTCTAATTAAGGCTTTTACTCCTACATAGATTATGTACTACACTGCTACATCCTGAAGAGTACAGCAAGTTCTACATTTATAGCAATTACAGTCAGTCCGAACGTCGAGAGCATGCGTTCTTGACACCTCTCAGTTTTATACTAACGATTATTTGTTTTGCGAAATTGATCCTTATTAGGTAGAGGTACTACTACATATTTGCCAACTGACAGGTATCAGGAACGCATTCTCTCAATGGCCGGACTGTAGGGATAAAAATATTACCCTCCTTTTTGGGCAGTTAGGTAAAGACAACAGAAAAAAAAAATGGACGTAGAGATATTTAGTAACTATTCCGTTTAACTTTTCCTAAAGAGTCATAAAAAAACCCTGTAAGAAATCGACACGTGTTTCACCTCTCAACGAGGCATCTTCAGGATGACGATTGACTGGTAGCGAACCAGAACACGACGTGTTACCACGCCGAGTGCTGGAATCTGAGCGGAATAGTTAAGTACTAAATATATCTACGTGTATTGTATTTTGTAATGGATTTCCGCCAAGTCATGCCTGAATCAAGTAACTAAAAACAACAGAAAAAAATATATAACGGAAATTAAATACCACACAATAAGAGCTTTCACTAAGTCACAATTAACTTGCGTGTATACTATTTTGTACTTATGACTGTTTCTTTTTTTGTATACTTCTCGGGGGCGTAGTGAAAGTGTGTCTTAAAATACCCTGTTCATTCTATAATAATTTACGCTTTATTTCATAAGTTTCAACACACAACTGTCAAAAAGTCAATTATTCCTGAAAAAGATGCGATGCTACATAGTAAGCATTTAGCATGTTTGTTAAATGTGTTAGAAAATCATCATAAAATCAACAGAGAAAAGCGAAAGCTCTTATCATAGAAAAATAAATAATACTTTGTATAGAAGCGATACTGAACTTTTATAAGCCTGGAGCCGTCAGGGTTTTAGCCGGTACAAACCTGCTTTGGAGCATCAAAAGCCCCGTACTTTTACTATATTAGCGCAATTTGAACCTAACCCACTTGGAATATCCATTGCGTTATTTTTGCCGCCGAGCAGACGAATTTTTCAATCATACAAAGCAATGGATTTTATCGTACTGTCAAAATGAAAATGGATTTGAGTGTTTTACATCGCGTTCTGAGAGTTGTTTTCAGAGTGTGATTGTAGGGAGAGGATCGCTTCTATACGAAATATTCTTATTTTTTCAATATTTTAATTTTAATTAATGGTAGGTAAATAATAAAACACTCACCCATAGAGTCTCGATTCGAGGGTGGTGCGGAAGAGGTGATGAGACTAGTTCGTTGCGACAGACGCCTTTCGCGCTCGACCTCGGCGCGGAGCGGTCGTTCAGTCACCAGCTGATAAGCGAATGCCAAACTATACACTTGAATTTAGAACCTTAGATTTGTATTCCACTATCTACTTTAATAAGATGTAGTCAAAGTTGATTTTTGAGTGGTCGAAAAGGTCCTAAATAAAGAGTTTTTGGAATGGAATTTGAACTTTATCGGTTATGACAGTCATTGGTTCCAAAATTGAATAATTTTTTTCTCAGATTCTGAATTCAAGTTTAGTGTGTTATGTCACACTGTCTAGTGTACGGGGTAAAAAAAACAGGATTTTTCGAATTTTTAAAAGACAAAATCACAGAAATGGTTGTATTTTAACCTTTGGTATCGTGGATCCACGCAACACAATGGATTTTTAATTGTGTCTGTAATTACGGCATACGAAAGGTTTATTTTAGATCCTCAAACGACCTTATATTACTTTATTGTTATTTGCAGAAGTTTACTCGCTAGCCTAAGTTTTAAGTACCTAGATTTTTTTTTTTTTTTTTTTTTAAAAACGTTGCCCCACACTAGGAATTTCTCCTGTATCGTGGGTGCGTTTACAAACATTTAAACTGACATACACAAACAGCCAGACCCGGAACAACTACATGTAGGTCATACAAATATTTGTTCCGTGCGGGAATCGAACCCGCGACACGCAGCGCAGCAGTCAATCGCTTAACCACTACGCCAACCGTGCCGTCAATTAATGGCTCCCAAAAGATATAAGCAGAATAAAGTTGAAGTATAACATTATGTTTGATTTTTTATTTATATTTCTAGATAGAGCGTCGTACTGCAAAAGAACTAAAACAAACAAGCCAACTTTGTTATGCTGGTGTGCGTGACGGCTACGTCTTACACTCGCGCCACGTCATTGTGCTTTTCTGGTGTGCGTGCATTTAGCGGCCAACTGTTGGACGCTATTTTTTTCGACGAGCTTTGACAGTCTATCTAGACAAATTATTTTATATCTTTTATTATTATGTAACCCTTAAAGTGGTGCAATATATTTAAGTGGAAAAGCGTTACTACATAAACGGCTACTACCAAAGATGATATTTATAAAATATACAAAAAATATCTACAGTAGATAACCAATAACTATCCATTATAAAAATTTCGCTTAGATAATCCGTTTTTACTAAGCCATAAAGCAAAGCAAAATTAGCATACTTCGTATTAGTAAATGTGTTAATTTAAACGTTTTAAGTCATATTATCTCAGAAACTCTTAAAATAATACGGCTGCGTTGAAATCTAGCAAAAATATTAGGTTGAATGCGTCAATAACAGCGAGGTGAATATACAACGTCAAAAAATTACTTTCAAGCAGATAAAATACCACTGCGGTAACCAATCCAATGTATTTAAATTAACCTGTGTTACTCATACTAAAACTCTTATGTTACCTACCAAGTATGCCGTTAATGGCAGTACAATACAAGACTCAAGCAAATGAATCATCAGTTTTGTACGGCTTATTTATAATATGTTTCAGAAACTACTGAAATTATCATAATTACACTAAAGTTGCAGCGAAAACTGAACTTTATAATGTACGTTTCAAAGTTACTTTTCCGATATCACATTAATTGGAAACTAAATTTTGAACGCAGTTTAATTCTGAATCGGGAAGCAGCATCTATCAAAGATGTCCCTAAAAACATACATAGGTTAGATACCGTAGACAATGCCTCTATGAAAGCAATTTCATAGTGTTTTATCTGCCTTTTGAACAAAAGTTAGGGACATGTTGTGTTATCAAATTTTAAATACAATGCAATCAAAATAAGCGTAGAATTGCCTTATTACCCACATTCTATTAACCTTTTTTTTCGTGGGAGTCTCCTCATGGATACACTCAACCTGGGGAAAATTGCATTGTTTCAATTATTTTATTATAATATTATAATTCTACGGAGCTGAAATTATGAAGCAGCAATACACAGCGACCAAGAAGGAGAAATGTATCTTTTGACATTGAATAATAAACCTTATGACGCTGATCATAAAGTATATTATCCGATGCTATTACAAAATTCTTTAAATTGCACTCCTCTTTAGTCTGCATGTAACCTAAAAGAAGGTTAGAAGGGTTACCACGAATAATATTAATTTGGGCCCTATAAATATTCCGCATAACATTTTAAAAAAAAACTCAATATATTTATGGCATATAGACACAACATAACATCCTGCCTGTATTCCACGAAGGGTTAGGCAGAGGTGTACCTAATAGTACCCCCACATTTCGCCAGTTATGTTTAAGCCCCATGCCATTGTTGCCAACAACCGGGCATAAATCCACCAATCCAATCGGGGCATATAGACAGTCCTAAAAATGTCATTATTATTATTATGACGAAAGGACAGAACTATTCTTATTTTGATTACATTGAATACACTTTGTTGCATCTAGTATGAGTTTTATGAATACAGATGGTACACTCCGCAAAATCATTAAATAAAAAGTGACTCTTGCTGCGACACAATAAAGTGCAATTCAGGTCGCACAGCGCTAATTACCTACAGTTATATTCACCTAGAAGTTGCCTCTCTTTTTATCGCGTAAAGGCTCGTACATACCATCGCGCGACGCGACACTGGTAATTGTTCTACCGTGAAGTTTTCTTAGAAATTGTATTGTTAAAATCGCGTCACGCCTGTTTGTGGGAGCCTTAACTCTTATATCTTCTGACTACGCCCACTGAATCCGCCGCGTACCTACTTGTAGCTTCCTAAAATGCGGAGTGAAACATCTGTATTCATCTGTGGTGCTTCAGTCAAAAATCTTCTTCTTATTTAACTTACTTAACTTCTTATTTTTTTTTATCTTTTATCGCATATATGAATATTGAAACAAATAATTTGTTATTCATATTATGATTAACAGTGGCCAAGCCATTCATGGTTAAACTTACATTAGACACAATTTCTGTTAAATAACTCACATTCAACACAGAAATGTATAACATATCGACTGACCTTAGAAATGTGCCTCACCTCTTGCCTCAACTCCCTCAAAGGGGATGCAGAAGGCGTGTCTGCTTGCGTGTTGATGCTGGTGACGCTGTTGTTGTTGTTGGAGTTGTTGAGTGTTGTTGTTGAGCTGTTGTTGACGGAGCCGTTCGGGGTTGAATGGGAGGTGTACCATTGACTTCCGCTGGCTTGGGTTCCGACTTCGCTCTGTGGAATTGAGTTGATAGTTATAAAACACGAATGTGGGTTTATCACACGAGTGTTTTAATACCTAATTATGTACAGTTGCATACAAGACTTTATCTAAACCCATGATATGAATCCTCTATAAAAGTTTCTGAAACAACTAGCTTATTGCCAACTTAAAACAACCATAGCCCGTAGCCCTCCAAGCCTGTCGGAGCGTATTTTGGAAAATGTGAATGTCACGTGTGTAAAGTTGATCAATCTGGGCCTTAATCAAACAAGGGATTGATATTTATTATGGGAACAAAGTTGCGGGCAAAAACACGTCGTTTAATGAAAAAAATAAAGCTTACCTTTCTCAAATTCCTTTTATTCCTTCTACCGGGCGAATTTTGTAGGGTGGCGAAACGGCTCACAACACCAGTGCTACTATTTCTGTGAACATAAATAATAATATTGATCATTCTGCCTAGCCTTTTCCCAATCATGTTGGGGTAGGCTTCCAGTCTAACCGGATGCAGCTGAATACCAGTATTTTACATGGAGCGACTGCCTATCTGACCTCCACAACCCAGTAACTGAGTAATACGATACCACTTGGTAAGACTGGTTGTCAGACTTTCGGGCTTCTGACGACTCGTAACGACTGTCAAAGATCCACGAATGACAGCCGGGACCAACGGCTTAACGTGCCTTCCGAAGCACGGAGGAGTCTCGGTATGTAAAGATGGTCACTCATCCACGGACCAACCCCGGCAAGCGCAGCTTAACCTGATGGATCGACCCGTGCGGCTGTTATTACTAAACTAAATAATAATATTGATAAAAGTGTTAAAAATAATAAAGTTAAGGTGAGTATAGTCTGGAGCATTTACTTGATGCAGAACATCGAACATTCGCCGTTTTTAAATGAGCGTATTCGTGTAACATTTTATCGAGCAAAGGCATTAGCGCGGGCGATGCGGAGTGAGGTGCGCGGGCCAAGAGCAGCCGTTCTATTCTGTAAAAAACTCACCGTGAAAATTTAGGTGAAGTGAGCGTGAAGTGACCGTCATACCACAGGGATTGACACAATTTGACAGCAAACCTCAAGCTCACTTCACCTTGCTTTCACGGTGAGATGTTTGCAAAATAGACCAGTCGCTCGATTCTGTAAAAATCTCACCGTGAAAATTGAGGTGAAGTGAGCTTAAAGTGAGCTATCATTCGATCTTAATACTAGAGATTGACACTATTGAAAGCTCACTTCACCAATGTTTTCACCGTGAGATTTTTACAGAATAGCACTACAGCAGGTCGTTACAATGATCGCAAGGTAGAAAGAAATTTTACAGGTAAATGCTCACATGCCGTCGAACGCAGCATCGAGCATTTTCAGGATTGTTACATTACATGGAAATGCTCGACAAAATGCTCAAGTGTAAACTCACCTTTAGAGTTACTCAAAATTAGTTACCAAGAGATAGCTTTACCTTGCTAGAGGGTTAATCGCAGCGTTGAAGCTGAAAAACCGGCCCTTGGATGAAGTTCTGAAATAAATTAAATCATAATTATGAAATGCACTTTTGCACTCATATAAAAAAATAAAAAAAATAAAAAAACTGTTTATTTATCTCCACAAATTACATTCTTATTCTAGTTATAGCTTAAAATTATTCTAGTTGACGGGTATAATGATAAAAAAATATAATTTGTGGGAGATCTGAAGTCTAAACTAAGCCTAGGCCTGTATTTTAGAACTCCAGGCCCCCCATTGTAATACATAGTAAAGATTGTCAACGTGGTATAATTGCGAGTGATTTATGGTGTGATGATAAACAGAATCTTTCCGAGCTTGTGTGGTCAAAAATATTATAAGCGAACAAAACGAATAAACATTTGAGTACTTACTCAGTGCCAGTTGATATGTCAGATATCCTGTTATTTGAAGAATTGTTCGATTCTATGTGGAAACTGTCGCGGAATGCGTGCATGCGCAGTTGTACCTCCGGCGAGCCCACTTCTATGTCACAGTTCTGTAAAACAACAATTAGATAACCTCGTTTCAGCAAGTTTTTTTTTATTTTAGACGTGTTGCATAATACTCACAGCGGAAATAATATAATTCGAACTCAAAAACATTGATATAACTATATGGAAATATGAAATATCGCTCTATAGTGTGAACTAAAATATTGATTATGAATTGCAATAATTAATATCGTAACACTGAATATTTCGTTTACGATGTAAAAAAAGTATTTGGAAACTTTCCAAATGCCCTTTTTACACCTAAATTCATCAAATTGAGTGATATAATATTGCAATTATTATTGTTTTTTTTTTTTTTCATATAAAATCAGGTCAATATTTGACAGTGATTTCCAACGTTGCCAACTTTTACAATGCACGCTCTAACATTAAACGTATTTAGGGTGGATTCGACCAAAGAAGAATAAATTTTATACGCGGAGTAAGATTTACTCGGACAGTTTTCGTATGGATAAACTGTCAAAAATTCAAAATTTATTCGGAAGAGAAGGCTTAATCCGCGGATAAAATTTATTCCTGTTTGGTCGAATCCGCCCTTATAGTGATTGGTAGTGCAAGTGGTCGATAGTCTACAAAACTCTCAACTAGATAGTTAAGTAAATGACAATGAATGTAAATTATCTGAGATTTTGAATTTAAGCATAAACAAGACCTAAGTATTGTTCATTTATCTCATCCTGACATTTACTTCACAGCGAAGAGCGTGCTGCCTTGCCAACAAAATCTTTTTATCAAGTTTCTTGCTGGCAACACGTTTAGTAAAGTTATAGTATAGTTTACCTTCCGTCCGTATCGCTGATGCACGTGTTGCTGCACTCTCCGGAAGCAGCGCAACAAGTGCGCGTGCAACTCTTCGAGCTCCGACGGAGCGCGGTTGCCGTGGACGTCCAGACCTGACGAAATATTTCAATCCAGTTAAAAAAAAAACGTAAATATCAAATCCCTAATATTGATATTAGGTACAGTCGACAAATTTGAATCACGACCCACCATAAGATAACGACCTTGTCATCTTGTCATATGTTTAAAACGTCCTAAGTGTGACATGCACTGTAAAGGAGGGAAATCTTTGTTACTTTGACGGTTTCAAACGATTTATCGTCAAGTGGGTCATGATTCAAATTTGTCGACTGTACATAGCCTTCCCACATCCTGTGTGGGAGCAAGCGAAGATAGTTTATTTGCTCAAACATGTGTACAAACAACAAACGATATTTACAATGGATCAGACGAGACCATAGAACCACATCCATGAACAAATAACTATTAAGGATCACACTTTCGTCTATTCTAGTGTGCAATGTGTTGCAAGTATTAAATTAAACAGAAAAATTCAATATTTTGATTTTTTCTGATTTTATAAAATACTTGCAACACACTAGCAGACGAGGATAGAGACCTGTGTGGGAAATTTATGTACCGATTATGCTTTGATGCTATTGAAAACCCATGCGATCGTGAATATGATTGACTTTGACATCATTTTTCTGGAGGATCGATTGTAGACGAATAGTCCCGAAGGTCACCTGTTTTGGGTCCAGAGCTGTGTAAAACGTTGGCTAAGTAATTTTTTTTCCAGTTATCAATTATGGGATACTTTTTTAATGACTTACCAAACTTCAACAACGGTATCTGGTCGGCGATGAGATCTTTCAGTTCAGTTAGTAAGGACGCGTGGTCCGGATGTCTCGTTTCGTATGAAGGCGTTAGGAATGCGCGCTCGTAGTTCACTATGCCACCTTGTACTGCTGGGTCCAGGATGCCTGTGAGGTAATACAAGAATATTAGAATATCAAAACAAAATAATGTAAGGTACTTTTACGGAAAGAAAAAAATCAGAGTTTATACTTTTAAAAATCTTTGGACTATTCTCTTTTTAAATGTGTATCATGTTCACTACCAGAAATCGATTGATAAACACAATTAAAAGATTTATGTTATGCGGTGCAGCACATCAAGGGCTTCGTAAGTTTTCGTTACTATTCGGGCCATCCCGAACCAAACATTCCACACACACACACATCTATATGCCGAAAGCGATAGGGAGAGGCCCACCACATTTCACCATTTATGTCATATCTGGCTAAATTAATGATATTTATTCCTATGAACTAGTTTAAAAAAAACTTTTACTCGTCAAAAATTCTACTCGTTTTAGCGCGCATGCGTGCTAGTACCAACAGCATCCTGAGTGTTTTGTCGGACCAGTGGGATTCTACGATTCTTGAGCGCCGGATACGACTGCACGCAGTCAAGTAAACACGCGCAAGGGTGTCGGAGTTTCCGATTTTCATGTTCGTATTTTGTACCTATTTGGTTTTTATTAATGTCTTGTTTTGTCATTACTAACATTAGTTTCTCATAAGTATTTCTGTGTTACTAACAACTATATGGATGTAAATCTGAAAATAAATGAATATAATAATAAAAGTAAATTGTTTTAAAACTAGATGAGCTCGGGTTTCCTATCCGACTACTCTGAGGTTAATTTATTTAGCAAAGTAACATACCGCTTAGCCTCATAGTTAGAGGATGTAACGGCGCATCAGGAGCCCTGGCTTCTATGATCAGCGACCTCAGTCTTCTGTTGGTGTCTTTTAACGCTTCCACTGCTGCTGTTATCGGCGACACTTCGTATGTACGCTGTGTTCGTACTGGGAACCAGCGGAGAATACCTAAGAATATAAGGAAGAGGTTATAATTTATATTTCTATGGATAATAAATGTAGCGAAAGTTACTTCAAATTTGATTGGATTTTGAATGGTCACGGTCTCAAGTCATCCTAACTATGATGAATACGAAAGTGAATTTGTTTTTTTTTTTTACGCTTTCACGCTAAAACGGCTGGAATCTGGCACATAGGTAGACCCTGACCTAGGTTGGAACATTCCTTTCTTTTTATCCCGATATTCCCACGGGATCGAGAATTGTGCGGTTGAAACCGCGGGGTGCCGCTAGTGCACCAATAAGTCTAAGCATTTTTTTCGATAAAGAGTGAAGTCAGACTAGCGAATTTTTTTATTTGTGAGTCACATAATTTCTGCTCCCCGAACTAAATTAGCTCTGTGCAGTAAGTTTTGTTCGGGGAGCAGAAATTACGCGACTCAAAACTCAAAAAATTACGCTCGTCTGGCTTCACCCTAAATCATCAAGGGCTGTCTTGGATAGTCAAGGAGTCGGTCAGTAAGTCCGAAATTTAAAGCAGGTTGTTCGAAGGAAACGTAGATAATTATCAGAATGTAAAATTAATGCAATGAGCAAGTGATAAATGCTTATTGTTTTCCTATATTAGAAGGAATATTTAACTTGCAGTGGAACGGCAACATGATGTTATACAAGCCTGGTATTATTATTTGAATTTTACGGTTCGTGCACACTGGCGCGATATCGCGGACGCGACAGGCAGCGCTACCCTTGTCGCGCCCGGGTTTACGAGCCTTTAAGGTCTGCAAAGATCTCTTGACACAAGAAAAAAAAAACAGGATTTTACAAAAAAAAAATACTGATACACCAATCAGCTTATTTTACAAGTTTATTGTTAAACTATACAAGTTTACCTGGTAACTTTTCGCTAATTTCCAGTTCCGTCCGTTCGAGCCATCGGGTAGCGAATTCGTTTTGATTCGATAAATCATCGGTTGAACCATCCAGAGACTCTTCTGTAAAGAAACAATAATTATTAACACTATTAACTTGCTGTAATATACCACACAAGAGAAAAACACAGAATCTAAAAATATTTGGCCTAGGTCTTAAGAGCCCACAGCTCAGGTTTTTATCTCGCTCGCACCATACTACTCGCGGTCTGAGTGCGAGCGCGACAGAGGCGGCTACAAAACGGAAATAATTTAGATAATTGCTTTTTACGGCGAAAATAATGTTAATTTCAAAAAAATCAAAAACACAGTCGCTGCTTTATAGTTAATTCAGTTAGTATGCAAAGTTTCATGATCGGCGAGGCGTGAAATTTGGTTCGCTGTCATAATGTATAGTAGATATTAAATGTAAATTTTGATAAATGATTATTTCTCCAACGATGGATGTATTGTGTGAAAGATGAAATCACTAGAAAGGAGATGATTACTGAAAAGGCCACTGATAGAGATGTCTGGAAAAGACATGATGCGCCAACGCCTAATAAATTGGGATAAGGGCAGGAAGGGTAGTGGTGATGAATGAATGAAACAAAAAATATAGTTTAAAAAAAAGTTTCATCGACCCATCTAAGGCACACAAAAGTGGCGATTCTTGTCCATTTTTTGTATTTGTATTGCATTCAGATATTGTCTCGTTAACTAATTCCGGGTACAGATTGGTGAAACGTAACACAAATGAGCCGTCCAAATGAATGCAATGGAACGTTTATTTTTTATTTTGAACAATCTGTACGGCAATTGGACGCCATCTTGATTTCATTTTTAGTAAACTTACCTATTCTATGGAAAGGCCTGGAGAACTCAAACTTGTCGACGTTATTATGCTTGTAGTACTGTAGTATTTGTTCTGCGATCGGCTTCCCGGATAGTCGCTTCAGTTTGTCACCCATCACCGGTTCGACCGCGTTTATTTGTAGGTCTGTTGTTGTTGCTAAGGGTCATATTTTAATATACGAAGAATATGTGTAGTATGACGTCAGTAATAGTCGTTTTGCGTGGATGTGACGCATATATGTAGACGATGTAGACGCCAACTTGTTCGTTTTTGTGTTTGTGTTCTTTCTTTGCGTCATGTTTACCAAAAATAAACGTTTTTTCTTTCTTTCTTTCTTTCTTTGAATCTCCGGAGGACGCAGAGAGGTACTCTTAATAAAAGTAAAAATACAGGATATTCGTATCCTAACTAAGCATACGAAGGTTGAGAAGGTTCGTATTCTACGTTGTTTCCTGGTTTTTGACAACGGATTTTTGATACTGGATGCAGGCAGATAATTATCTGACAAAATAATAAGACCGACAGTATCACCGTATTTATAGAATATTGATAATTTTATAGATGTGTTACTTGACGACGTCCGACATTTCGCTCTACATTAAATAGACACACATCATAGTAACGACCACCTTCTCCTATCAAAAGCGAATTTCACCAATGAAACTGAACCAAATCTAAACTGCGTTCAAGAAATGTCTGTGCGACCTCTGAGTATGTTTCGGCCTTTCTTCTCAGAGTAGTCAGATAGGAAACGCCGACCTCATCTAGCTTAGCTCTTATTTATTTTTTTATATGACGTGTAAAAGCGACTCCGATACAGAATAAACAATTTCATTTCATTATTGTTGTGAAATATTGACACTAACCATGGGACCGAAACCGGTACGATCAATGCGGGTATTTTTTCGGTAACAACATTCATATTTTTTTACAGTTCTTTTTAAAGGTTACCTTAAATTGAATACAACTAGTATTAATACCGGTTAGCGAAATAAAAACTACCTCTATCTTACGCCTGCTATCGGCATAAGTCAAAGGGAGCGCATCGCTTGTGTGCGTGTAACCGGTATTAAAAAGGTAACATATTTCTTCTCTTGGGTTACGCAGATAGCGGTAATCTTAGTCGTAGAAGTAACCAAAATTCTTCGATATCTGTACCGTAATTCATAAAGGTTTTTTCGGTCCTTGACACTGACAACTCTTGAACGCGGTTTAGATACGGTGACCACGTTCAGTTTCATTTGTAAATTCGCCCTAAGTCTACGCCTCAGGATGCGACTGAGGATAAAGTTAGTAAACGAGACTATACTAAAAAGGATACACTGTCCATCGGACTCGGTAATCTCGGGTCCGGGCGGGTCCAACTTCGGCAGTACTTCGGCATCCGGCCACTCGTCTAGCAGTCGGTCCTTGAACTCTTGTAGTTGCTCATATTCGTTTCCGCGGTAGATGAAGCCCTGGAAATAAGTAACGTATCATTGTATTGTTCTTTAATGGCGGCGAAAACTGTCAAATTAGTTCCGCGTAGATGGCGCTAAGTGTTTACTAATTTCATTATAAACAATTTTTCTTATTATTTATTTTCTTCTCATTCAGCTGCCAATGGAGTTTCTTGTAAAAAACTTTTTTGTGAGATGGTGCTAAATGTTTTTTCTTGTCGCTGATTGGTTGCCTTTCATTCAAGGTAACCGTGACAAGTGACGAACATTCAGCGCGTCTCGCGGCTTCCAGCAAGCAACCCCTTTAGAATAAATAAGAATATCTACAAAACTTTACAATTAGGACTAAATGGACTCTGTTATATTCCCTATGAATTTTTGTAAATGACCGAGACTGTTTCAATTTAGCGCCAAACGCAGTGCTCTGTGGTGGAGGCGGGCCTAGGACTTAGCGTAAAAACAGTAAACAACAAAACACAACTCACATAAGGCGTCCTCAGCAACTCAGGGAATCCCTTCCCATGATATACAACTCTATAATATCCTGGATGTGATCTCGGTGTCCGTAACATGCCATCATACAGACTCGCTAGTTGAGTGTGTAAGTCCGCTAGAGGTGCGTACCCTAGCGCTTCCTCTTCGTAGACTGAAACTAACTCTTTGACTATTTCGACGGCTAGCTCCCACTGTCGGCCCTTGTTCAAGAGGTCAGCTATCTCGAAGTACAAGTCTTCCTGTGGATTAATTTGTGATATTTATTTAAGGATACAGAACAAAGATTTTTTTATGGTGATTTTATTATTCTATACTCTCACCAGGGAGAGAAATCCTTTATAAATTCAAACTCAAACTCAAACTCAAAGCATTTATTTCAATTAAACCATTCACAGGCACTTTTGAATTGTCAAGGAGTCGGTCAGTCAGAAAATATGAAGCTAGTTGCCCATTCCAAAGCGTATTAGGTACCTATGGAGAAGAACGGGCAAGAAACTCCACGGACACTCTTTTAAATCAAAAAATTGTTACAAAAATTGGTTACATCATTCATGTTGAAATTACTTATACATGTGAGAACAATGTAGAAAGACGTGCATGATAAAAGCGTCCGTTGATATAAATTATAAAAATAAACAATTCAAAAATTAAAAATAAGCCATGGCAGCCAAGAGATGACCAGCCCCAACTGACGGCGCCCGTTCACGAACATGACGCATGGATTAGCACCATTCAGCTCAACCATTTTGAAGGGAGCTAAATGATCCAACACACACGCCACCATCAGCGAGACATCTGAGTGAGCATGACATACTCACAGCCGCCAGGGCACATTCAAGTCAATGAAAGACATAATTACGGTACAGGTATCGATGAATTTTGGTTACTTCTACGACTAAAGTTACCGCTATCTGGGTAACCCAAGAAGAAGAAACATGTTACCTCTTTTAGGTTACCGTTTTAATACCGGTTACACACACACAGGCGATGTACGCCCTTTGACTAATGCCGACGGCACGTGTCAGATTAAGGTAATTTTTATTTCGGTAACCGGTATTAATAGTGGTTGTATTTAACTTAAGGTAACCTTTAATAGTTGTTTATGCAACTGTTGTATAATAAGGGGTATTAAAACACGAATGTGGGTTTTGATAATAGTATCGCATGAGTGTAATACCTAATTATGTGCAGTTGCATACAAGACTTTATCTAAACCCATGAAATGAATCCTCTATAAAAGTTTCTGAAACAGTTAGCTTATTGCCAACATGAAAACGCTAGTGTATTTTAGAAAATGTGTGACATGTGTCGGCGCGGGGGTCAGCAGGTGACCGGGTAGGAAGGGAAGGGATCGAACAAGCAAAAGAGTTGCATAATGAAATTTAGTACAACGTTATAACACTCGTTTGGATTATATAATGGTTACTATGACACTGATTGTTTTAATGTTGGCAATAAGCTAACTGTTTGAGACACTTTTATAGCATGGGTGTAGATAAAAATACTTGTAAAAAATATAAACGTTGTAATCGAAAAATAACCGGTTTCAGTCTCTGATTCTCACATACCTTGAGTTCTCTATGTGTAGTGTGACTGTCGTGTTCTACGTTAGGATGCCTCAGTCGCGGCGGCAGCGGGTCGTGGCTCCACGCTAACAGCTTGGCGTGAAGGCGGAGAGAGAGACCTGCCTCGGCCCATTGTTGAGCCGCGTGGTGCATTTTAGCCAGTTTGTGGACGTAGCTGCAAGAAAAGTATCAGTTTTTAGTTTATAGAAACATAAAAAAAAATCGATCATCAATTAATCTGTACGTTATATGGTGTACACAAAAAGATATTTTGAATACTCGTATTTCAAACATCCATGCAAAAAGATTTAAATCTTTAAAAAAAAAATGCTTGTCACATGATCAACTTTGAACGTATCTCGGAAACGTGACACTTTACGTGGTTTGCACGGATGTCAGCTACCGATTTACTTATATAGGTTTCATGCGTGTTTGCATTTTGAAATACTTAAATCAAAATGGCAGAACAATAGGTATGCGTGTCCGCATTGTTCTAAAAGGCTTCGAAGATCCGTAATCTTCGAAGCCTTTAAGAACAATGAGGACACCAAAATGGTTGCCAATATAATCTCTCTAAAACTGCATAAAAACTTTTTATCTACACCCATGCTATAAATCCTCTATAAAAGTTTTTGAATCAGTTAGCTTATTGCCAACATTAAAACGACCAGTGTCATAGTAATCATAATTATCATCCAAACAAATGTTGTTGTTGTTTTAAACTTCAGTATGCAACTCCTTTGCTTGTTCAATCCATTCTCTTCACTTCCTACCCGGTCACCTGCTGACCCCCGCGCCGACACAAGTCATGTGAAACATTTTACAAAATACGCTCCGTCACGCTTGGAGGGCTATGTGCTATGATCGTTTTAATGTTGGCAATAAACTACTGTTTCAGAAACGAAATTACTTTCTTTATCTACATGGGTGTAGACAAAGAAAGTAATTCTCAAAATACTCACCGTATATACATATGCGGCCTCTCGATCTGCTGATAGAAGTGCAGCACGCACGTGGTGAGATGCATCCTGTGCGGCGTGGCGGACCTGCGCGCGGCGGCGCGGTACTGCAGCAGCGCGTCGAGCTGGCGCGCCGCCGCCGCCACCAGCGCCGCGGCCGCCGCGCGCAGCCCGCCCGCCGCCGCGCCGCACAGCGCGCCGCACAGCGACACGAAGCGCGCGCGCCACACCGTGTCGCCGTAGCCGCGCTCCACCAGCACGTCCACTTTGTCTATCATCTCGCTTTCCAGTTCTTTTAGGGGACTTTCACCTGTGGAAGGAATGATTTGTTAACTTTATTTTAATTCTTAAGAGGTAATTCTCTGGTCGTACCATAAAAAAATCATCAAATTCAACGCTGTTCATGTTCAAAACATCCTTCCGATTGTCAACGTCCAACGATTAGCAGAAATTCAATGACGTTTTAACGAGTAATTATCGACTAACTTAAATTTGCTGTTGCAAATGTATGGGAGAACACGTTTTTCAAATACAATGTTAAGTTTGTTCTTGGGATAAGTTCATCCCAGCTACGGAACCCTTCATTGTGCGTGGTCCGACACGCACTTGGCCGGTTTTTTTAAACAAAATTATCAATTGATTTAAGTGAGGCGATAATACACATCTATGGTCTTTTGATCCATTTTTTTAAATCTACATTTAATTTAGTTACACCGGCAAGCGGTGCGTTTTACACGCCACGTACCCTCAGTAGCGGCTAGCGGCAGCAGCCGAAATGGACGTATTTAGGTAGTCAAAACGTGTTCAAAATACCGCCACAAAATCGTCCAAAATTTTTTGTTTATAAGTTCGCCGCCGAGTCTGTCACACCTACACCGCTATCCGCGCTGCTCTGTTTCATGGCACTCATTCGCTTGTACTTTTGATCGCGCCGCTCCCCGCACCGCGCGCCGCTGCAACGATCAGCTCCGACAAAACCGCGCGCGTTTTCGCTATGAGCGGCGACTCGTGGTGTGCTTCAAACATTTTCATACTTTTGTTTTTACCGCTCGCCGCCCCGCGCTTAGCCGCCGCTCACCGCGACAAGGTCGTGAATGGGCCGTAACAAGGTCGTGAATGGGCCCTAATAAGGTCGTGAATGGGCCGTAACAGCGCGCGCGGTTGTTTGCGGGTCCCGCGGCACGCGCGGGCGACTTGTAGAATCGCGCGGGCGGGCGGCAGTCACCCGCCGCCTCGCAGCTTGCGATCATCGCCCGTCAAGTTTGCGGGCAATGATCTCAACCGCGACGGCTGCGCGCAAATAACCACTCTCGTGAGTTTAGAAGTAAAACCGCAGTTCCACTACTGCGGCGGGCACGGGACAAAATCTCTGCGTCAGTTCTTAGTCTAACATTAATTTAGGCTTTGGTCTCCTATTTTATGCTATATGCGATGTCTGACTTCAGCGTCAATGTTCCAGTCGACGTCTAGTAGAACGCAACGCACATCGTCGGCGGTTAATACGTTCGCAGTGGACGAAGACGCTTCAGTCGTTACTCGCGTGTGGTCATCGTGTGGCACTTGACACAACCTGACGCTGCAATGGTTCAAAATAACTAGAGACGCGACGCAAAGAACTTGAATGCCGCGTACGACGTCAAGACTGACATCGACGTGTAAAAGAGACAACGTGACAGCGTACGCCGTGACGCCGTAAGCTGCCGACGGCGTTTATAGGAGACCATAGTCTAAGCCTTACATAGCCGACCATGATATATTACAACAAAACTGAACAGACTTTTATGAAATCCGTCAATACATAATCCCTGTAAATTGAGAGGTCTTGCTCATGTGATACAGGCTCCTAGTACAAGAGCCAGGGCTACACAGATGTTTGGGACTTTGAAGTGTTAATAAAGAAATTATAAATTAAATTATTACATTCATAAAACATAAATACACTGATCTATACTCACTAGTTTCTCCATGCAACACACTATGGCTATACTCCGTTTGCATCATATCAAAGAACAGCGGTATTGTTGTGTTGCGAACTTCTTCATCTCTTAGGAAAGATACCTCTAAGAATGGACCCACTAGGCACGGGATGAATGAACGCTTGTGATGATCTGTGGACAATATTCGAACATTTTAGGGAATATTTTGATTACAGATCTAAGGGATTCGTTGCTGATTCGGTTTATTCTGATTTATGGTAAACTAGTTGTTGCCTACGATTTTGTCTTTCATCTTTTTTTTTTAACAAATGTCCAGGAGGAAACGTAGCCTATGTTCTTCGTCAGATCCCAGGCTACTTACCTGTTAAATTTCATAGTTCGGTTAAGTGATTTAGGCCTGAAAAGGTAACAGACAGTTACTACCGGGGGGGTCAGTGCAGGCGCTCATTCGTCAACGCTGCCCCCGCCTTGCCGCGCATTCCTAAGTCGCGGAACACCGGTCTCGGTCAAACAATAGGAGAACGACTTTAGAGTTCACGAACACTTTTGACTTTATTCCCTAAAGCATATTATGCGAATACGCGGTAGTCGCGAACATAAAACATGGGAGCAACACTAGCCTAGACTTCCCGTAAACATTCACTGTCCCGCTCGCACTTTTTATGACCACGACTGTCGGGAGGATCGGCGTTTAGTATACTATCTCGATAAGTCGAATAGAGATTGTTCCACATTCTTACCCAAGCTGTACCACATCTCGCTAAGACACTCGGCGACGCCTCTTCTAACATCACCGTACAACGCGCTGAGCCTCTGTTTCCTCGCCGCTGGTAATGTTTCTAGTTGTAATGGTGATGACGTAGCTAGCGTTGCGCCTGCTTCGAACCATGTTCGGCATAGTGAATGGATGGCAGTTAGTGTTTCTGTGTCGGATTCGTCAGTGGAATGGAGGCGGTCGCGAAGCGTTGTGGCTAGTAATCTGGAATAAAGTTTAATAATGTGAGTTTTTTTTATAATCTGAAAATTGGTTTAAATTAATGCTTTTCAACCAAATGTCAACCCTGAATATTATTATTACGATAAAGATAGTATAAGTGCTAATTGTAGATTTGAAATACAATATTACTACTACTAATAGACTAGACTGGCGAGGTTTCGAAATAGATCTAATAGAATTTGCGGTGTAACAGACCGCAAATTTGGTTTGTGCATTATTAAACTATTGTAGTATTTGGCAGCAATTTAGTACAAATAAAACTTTATGCATGCCTCAAGTTGCGCTCAAAGAATAAAGACTACATTCACACATAATTTCATCTTATTTCATGCATCGATAACATAATTTCTACAAAACTCTTACCTCAAAGCATGCAGCATAACATAATGCTGTAGATGCAGCATATCAGCCCAGTGCGGCCTGAACACTGGCCTCTGCAGTATGGCCAGGAACAACGACAGCGCATCCACTACTAAAGTGCCTGAACCACCGACGTTCTCCGCTTCTAACGCTCGAACCACCATGGAATATTGATGTTCGGACATTTGACGAACCATGTCGAGGAGGACTGATAGGATTCGCCTCTGAAAAGATGGATTTACTCTTCATTGTACACTGAGAGGAAGAATAAACAGGACACACCATTCATAAGAACGACTGTGCATGGTGGAAAAGTTATGGTTTTATTAGTGACTAGTTTCTGCCCGCGAAGCCATCTACTATACCATTAAATATAACCTATGGCACTCGACAATAGTGTACCTTTCTATCAGCGAAACAATTTTTGGAATCGGATGAGCAGTTTCGGAGATTACGTCCTACATCGAAACATACAAACCTCTTTAGAATATTGTTGTAGATTTGCGGTTTTAGCGTAACATACTCATAGCTTTAACCCGCGAAATTTCACCTTTTTTATATATTTTTAATTCACATTCTTTATGGCACCTCTTTAGATCATGAGCTATCCGAATATCAAATATTTGGCCTAGGTCTTAAGGGGGAGGCGTGAAAATTGATTCGCTGTTACATTGTATAATATATTTATTGACACTCGGCAATAGAGTATAGCTATCTATCACTGAAAGAATTTTTGTAATTTGATCAGTACTTCCAGAGATTACCTTATACAAACATTATAAAGAAACAAGTTTACCTATTTATTATATTTGTTTAGACTACTGCTTAGGTCAGTGACTATAACCTGCTATGGTATTCTGTCGTCAAAAATCACGTGTACTATGTTGGCTAAAGAAAAAAGTACCTAATATTACTGCGCTATTCCTTTTTTCAATCCTGCTTGATAAAATGATGACGTATACACACAAATGACTCTAAAACGAAGCAGTTTTATCAAACTCTGTTATAGGTAGAACACAAATGATGACATTTTCAATTATTCTGACTTGTTTTTTTTTTTTTTGACATCTTTAACTAAATAATTCTTCATTTAAATCTGACATCGTTCAATTTTCAAATAATATATATAATTGTTATGATTTATTTTGAAATTTTAATTGTGCATGATTTTCAAACATCTTTTTTTTAAAATTTATATTCATTCTATTTTAGATAGCACACCATATTTGTATGCCTCCTGGCATAACATAGCGTTCTGTTCACCAAACTCAAGTTCTGTATTTCTTTACCTATGTTAAAAAATAAAAGTGATTTGATTTATGACTCATCTCAATATTGTAATGAAGGGACGAAACCATGCCGGAAGGAGGCGGAGCCACAATATTACTAAGTATACCGGGTGAATTTTACGAAACGACAAGAAAAAGCGAAAATTTGTCAATGCAGTGTTGGGACCGATTTACAAAAACTGCATAATTAGATTTATAAAAACCATTCCTGTACAGTTTTACCATAGATTCACGAATCACGAGACATAATAAGGCTTTTACTTAATAAAACTATAAACTCACCAACAACGCATCATCAGCACTATTACTCTGTCCCACACTCTTGCGATCTCTCAACATAGTCGCAGCTGTCTTCAGAACTGTGGGCAGCAATCTTCGAGCCAGTTCCCCTCGGTCAGCTTCCACCGGCCCCACGTCATCTCGAGCAAGAAGAGACATCACCTCTCCCAGGGTTTCCACGCAAAGCTCCACCTAATATCGGATTTATTAGAGTTTGTTTTATAAACTGAAAGAACAGAACCTCCGGTTTCTGAAGGGTATAAATAAATAAATCTAAGTTATCTGTTTTGAATAAATAGTTACATGATTACATCCAATAAGATAACATATTTGATAGCAAATTAGAATAGATTTTCAGAAACCAGATGTACCAAGTAATTTTCTATAGTAAACCGATGTCTTTATGCAATTGTTTCAACCGTTTCTTTTGCCTCTACACAAATCCAATTTTGCATTTGCTTGAAGTCACCCTATAAGATTGTACGTTGTACACTCCTGTGTACAAACTTTGCGAATGGATTTTTCGACACAGTCAATGTAAATTCATGTCTCAATATACTAGAAATTGATTTTAAAAAGTTTAATGGAATTAATGAGACGTCATAAGCATGGATGGTATTGGATTTCTACGCATTTAATGACTACTATGTACATACAATATGATTATAAGCCGAATGAACATGAAATATTAAGATAAATTTGAATAGAATAATATTATTAAGCATTAATAGTTTTATTAAGCTTTTAAAACATTTTGTGGCAAGGATCAAATCAGTTTTTTTTTTTTTGACGAAGAAAAATACCTTTGTATTCTGATAATACGATATGTAGTTTTATGTGTCGTTCCCTAACTTCATACTTACACTATCCGCTTGAGCGTGAACACGGCTGCATGAAATCAGAATATGATTAAACTATTTTCTGCATTTTATGATACACTAATCCTTTTAATATGCACTGGGTAATACGCACTGTACAAGTTATATTAAATACATAAATAATACATAAGACAAAGCAGATGACCGCAACATGACAATAATGACATTTTTGTGGCATTCCTGTTTATAACAATAATAATATGTACATGATAAAATAAAAGCATAATTTATTTATAGAAAATGATAAGGAAATTGCCCGAAATTAATCATAATTTCAGTCGAATTACTTTATTAGGAAAAGCTGAAATAAAAAGCAATTATTATTAATTTGTTGTAAACTCTAAATTGTTATGAGTCATAAAACCGATTGTAAGTTTTTTTAATGAGGTCTCCGCGATGTGTAAAATATATTACACGATTTGACTATGCCTCGTTTTGACCAAAAAACAAAGTTTTTTCTCATTAAAAAAGCTATTTGCAGCTCATCAAATAAAACAATACCCCAAGGCAAAAACCACGCCTTAAAGCTCCAAAAGTTGCTCAAACCGAGTCACAGATTCGAAACTTAATTCTAAAGGCGTATACATACGATCTGTTGGTGATGCGTGTGGTCGTGCAGCCTCGCCGTGTCAGCGCCGAGTAGTCTCGCCGCCTTGCCCACCGAGCGCGACTTGTGGGCGGCCTCGCGATCCCACTGCCACACCCACATTGCTAGCGTACGCTGACTTATTCCCGAATTACTCAACTCAAGGCAGACTTGCAAAAGCCTAGGGTTTTTGTGTCATATTACGATGTAATTTTAAAGAATACTTCCAAAAGACAAAGCAAAATACAGTAAACTTTTGGTACCCATAAATGTAGATTTACATGGGAATTGGGGTTTAACTATAAAAGTTAGGCAAACGCATTCATGCCCAGCTAAAATACTGTTACATAGCTTTAAATTAATATAACTTTTTTTTTGTTAAATTACATCGTAATGTGGCAATTCTAGTCTAAGGCCAATAAATAGGTTGGATCGGGAATTCGTCTTAAGCGTACACCAATTGACTGATCATTATAAACCAATATCTTACGTTCAATCTCGGATGATTACTATCTCTGTTACACTATTTCAATAATACTACAGATTAGTACAGAATGTTCACTCCGCATTTTAGGTATGAAGCTACAAGTACGCGGCGGGCTCGTCTTGTCGGACCAATTCAGTGAGTGTAACGTAATCAGAAGATATAAGAGTAACGCGATAGAAAGAGAGGCAACTTCTAGGTGAATATAACTGTAGGTAATTAGCGCTATGCGATCTTTATTACACCTTATTGTGTCGTAGCAAGAGTCGTTTTTTATTTAAATGATTCGGAGTCAACCATCTGTATTTATCTGTGATAATATTAAAAAGGGTGCTTCATTTTGCATTTATATTGATCAGTCGCTACACTAACGAGTTGTCAGATGAAATCTGACACAGACAGACGAACTCTGTCACTTTGACAGCTGTCATTTGTCAACTCGCAAGCGCAAAACATGCAACACATCAAGAGTTTGCACACAATTTAGTCTTCAAGCGACATCGAAGGCGCTTGTTATTATTATTATTTTGCTTATTTATTTTTTAAACACCAACATCAAGAAAATGTTGCAATATTATTTTTGAAAAAAGTCGTCAAGTGTAAATGAGGTTGTATATGTATGGATACTTATAATAGATACGAACAAAATAATAGATTATAGGTAAAATTAAATAGTTTTATAAATAGTGCAGAAATATTTTCCATACATATTGTGAGAGAAATTATAGAATTATTAGTAAAGGTGTTCACACGGACAGACACACAGATCTAAATGGCATAAGCGTGGTTCAAAGACAATGAGTCACTGCGGCAATATTTTATCAGGTGTCAGCTTCTCTGTCTAGTTTTAAGATAACCCAACACAAAAATTCCTTTTACTACTATAATTTATAAAGTTACAGAATACCCTGTTATTTTTATACTAACCGCGGCGTGTTTTTTATACCGGCCATAGAAATAATCATATACTCCTTAGTATTTCCCTTATTCTATTCCATTTAATTCTAAAATGTACTCGATCTTCGGGTATGCTCCCAAGAGTAAGTATAGCAATTTTATTAGAATATAACAATTTACACAACATGGTTTTAATTTTGATTTTAAACCCACGTTTAAGATTAACCCAATTTTAGTCCTCTATACAGGGTGGCATCGACGCGCAACCTTTTACCATGTATTCAGTAGGTATATGATTCTGGATTCCCGCGTTAAATTTTTCGTCAGTTATTTTTAAAATAAATAGCTGTTACTTACATTTGAGGTATCGCGCTTTAGTAAGACACAGCATTTATTTTTAAAACCGTCCAAAAATTACGACGCAGGGGTTCCAGAATCATGTACCGAATCCATGGTAACAGGTTGTGTGTCGATGTCCCTGCCACCCTGTATAATGGTAAATGGTACCTCGTTAAAAAAAATGAACCATCTTTTGCCTATTTAACCGACAAATTGTGCGGCACACTACACACACAGTGTATAACACTACATGCACACACACAAACATAAAAAGTGATGTTAGTAAATACATATTAATAATGCGAATATCTCTAGAAGGGTAGGTAGTGGTACTTACTGTATAATATTTTTGTATTTTGATTAAAATAATTAATAATTATTAATTAATGTATTATATTATCGAGTGATGTTACTGAATCACGATTTGTGTGCATATCTCACGATGCGGGTGCGACGATGGCACGGTATTTTGTCATAGTTTAGGTTTGAGTAAAGTGAGTCAGACAAAAGGCGAGGTGTAGGCTAAGTTCCATAAATTGGCACTGTGCGGCGCGGTTGATGTGTTATGTTTAGAAACGAATTAAAAAAAAAGAAGGATGTTATGCATTCGGCCAGTTTTTGTTTCTGAGTTATCGCAAGCGGCGCATCATATGATCGCATCACTTGACGTCCAATCAAGCGTCGAAAGTCAAGTACAAGTCCGTGAATCGTGAAAAAGATGCGATACATCTGAATTCTACAAATGTGGACTGGGCTTTCCCGTACCAAAAGTATACTTAGTTCTTTTTTTTTAAACAAAACAAAAGCACAACGATCGCGTCGTTCCACACTAAACTTCCTTTGGTGTGCTGATCAAAAATCAGCAGAAAAAAAATACCATAAGAGTCGTCTTTTGTCTGACTTGCGCGTCAATATTGGTGAACATATCGTTCATGAGATGCATGTTCATTTATTAAACGAGTGTAGTAAAGATGCATCCACATGCAAGTCTGTACTGCACTGCGCAAAATACTTGTAAGATAAATGTAGTGTGTTCTTAGCCTCATCTACTTAGGTAATTTTGTAATGAACATTGATAAGAGCCTACAGCGTGGAAAGATGCTGTATTACATGCACCTTTCCACGCATAGGACCTACGCTTCGACGTAGTGACGTACAGTTATCGTTAAAATATTTTACTTATCGATAATGTTGTGGCAAGTTTTCGGGCCGATTATAATAATATGAAAATTTACGATTCTCTAAGGAGTTGAGGCTTATAATATAGATACGTTTGCAGTATTATTATGCTCTGTTAGTGCGATACATAATTATGTTAGATGCATGCTAGTAATATAAGTATACATGATTCTAGATATTAGCACAGGTAATTAATAATGTGATTAAAAAAGCAATCTTGAAAATAAAATATTTAAAGATTACTTTGAACTCTCTCTCTCTTCGAATAAAGATATAATAAATGATTTATTTTTCTGTAAGTAGGTTTGTACAAACCCGTCACATACATACATGTCAATCATGAATATAAATATGAATTATATTCCCAAGTTAGCTATTCATTTATAACATTGTCTGGTTGTTATGTAGTGGAACTATTTTTTGCTAGTGTATTTTATAAGCTTAGGTTTATAATAATCCAGTTTTACATCGAGACGTTCTATCTAAATACCTGTTAGTGGTGTATAAAGACTTCTGAGTTAAAGCGGAGGAGGTGGATGAGTAAAAGAAGAGTTAGTCATTCTAATTCTTTCATACTTATCTACTGTACAGATGTGTTGAAGTCTTCACTGCAAAAAGCTACACTTTTTGTTACATCTGTAGTTCTCAAACTTTAAAATTCAAAAGGTAAATTCTTAAAACATCTTTTTAACTAATCGCAATGAAAACACACACAATAATAACCTCTACCGCATACGACACAGGGTGCAAAACGGGCTGCATGCATCGGCGTGCGTGCTTACCTCGTGATTCCGCGACGCGCCATACGGACACACACATACCTGATTGGCTCCAATAGAGTTTGTGGGAGACGAATGACATTAGGCTTTTTAACAAAGTTTTAGTTTTTTCGATTTTACTAAGCAAAAATTTGAAAACAATTGAAGCGAAGACGATATCTAATAAAGTTAAATACATGTAGTAAGACCCAGTATTGAAATTCTTTTGGCAACTACGCTCAGCGCACGTAGAATGACCACCGCAGAAACGGGTTTCGTCGACGGAAGAATAGACAAAATGACAGATATACAATCACAATCTGTCACTTTGTCTATTCTGCCGTCGACAAAACCCGTTTCTACGGTGCTCATGCTCCGCATGCAGCAATTGATTAGAAAAAGGAATAAGGTAAATAGGCTATTAGTTATCTTCGAGATAATAGTTTAAAGCGCAAAAATGTCGACTCTGGCTCATCATCTGCCAACTTTGTTGGGGTCGGATACCAGTCAAACCGGTTGCAGCTGAACACCAGTTTTTGTCTCGGCTATGAAAAGTCAGTTGTAAAATATTTTCATGTTACAATCTGTTTTTAGACATTATGACTTTAATTAAACAAACTCCTACAAGGTGGAGTTACTAAAATGAGAAAAAGAGTTCTTGAAAAAAGATAACCAAGTTTGATAGCTCAAGATATGTAACATCATTGGTCTCCCACGTTCACCCTTCCTTCATTGCGTAGAACACGTTACAGATAATATTCCACAATACACGAACACAAAACGATTACATTACCTATAACAGTGCGGTGCTCACATTCACACGTACCGGTGGGGTTTATTCACTAGACGTACACATTGTTATTGACGAAGTATCTTAAGTTTAGCCTTGTGAGTGTGGCCAGGAAACAAAATCGAAGTTAAATTAGATATGCCAAAAAGGCGAACTTTACGTTCTGTGCTAGCTCTAAATAAATTGTGAGCAAAAAAATCGTTTTTTTTTTTATAAATATGGATATAGCGGCATCAAAATGTTAAGACATTATTAACTTTTTTTTTTCTGCGAATATAATATTCTTGGCTACACTCAAAAGTACTGCCAGTGCAAAAAATAAAAATACTTACCTAATTATTAGCTATATTTTATTTCGAAAGGCGACGTAATATTTTGTATTTAAAAAAATAATCAACGTTTAACGGTATTTATTCATGAGTTTAACAAAACATGCAACATCGCCTTTCGAATAATATTGTAACCATTTGCATGGAATGTATGGAGTGTGACGAATCCCATTAAATTGTGTACAAAGATATCTTGATACTATTGCATTTATCTTTTAAAACACTTTATTAAAACAATTGATATGGAGATAATTTTGCTTTTCCAAATTCATAATATCACAAAAGTGACATGACATGGGAAATTGTTTTGTTTTTTCTCCGGTATAGTTTTCTCAAGTCTTTTGGGATGAAACAGTAGTTTAGAATATTTACGTTACTATTGTCAATATAAAGTATATTTTCATGTAACGTAACATTGACATGTATTTTCATATGTTTGTGTTCAGTGTACGTTAACGACATCTACATAGTGCGTACTAGACCCGTATCTAATATTGTATTAAAAAACTCAAACGTGCACGAATCAAAGAAAAAATTGGTAGCGGGCGAGCCAAACAAAGAGTTTGAGTCTCGTTAATTTTATTACTGTCGTGACGTCACAAGTATAGTTGGAAAAATCATCATTAACACTGTATTGAGCATCTTAAATAGCTCTGTAATCCACAAAAAAACATACATACAATGTAGTACGCACTACATAGAAATCCTCAGTGTATTTGAAATACTTCAAACAATCACCTCAGCCTTATCCCTCAGTAAGGCGCGCGTAGTCGCCGCTAAATGTGGCAGTAACAACGCTCTGGCCGACGCCTGAGAGCAGAGCGGACCGCGGATCAGTTCCAGTAAGGCTAACATCCGTTGTTTGCTGAGGCGGCCGAGCGGCAGTGCTTCTAATGCACGTACTACGTAGGCGCTGTAAGTAATTATTTTGTAAATGAATTTAATACTTGGTTGGAAATGTGTAGCTATACTCGTGGAATAAAAACTTTCTATAAATAAAACTGAGACCAAACTCCGAATGGCAAAAAAAGGGGGATTGAAAGACAGGAAGACTCTTTCCACGACGTTTTAAAATTATTTGTCCAAATCCTTGACCCTTCACTTTTTGGGAATGTGCGTACACAAGGCTTCGGTTTCGATTACAAACTGAACAAAAGAAACATCAGAATAAAATAAGTCTAAAAACTCGAACAAATGATGACTGATGATGAATATAATATCTTAAGATTATCTTCAAACATAATATTTAAGCCCTAAAACATGATTTCTAAAAATAGCAACAAACCTGAGTTCTGTATCGGGATAAACTTTAATAATGTGCGGTACCGCATGCGGGAGGTACTTGAGCGCAGATCCCTGGCATGTAAGAGCATGGTCACCGCAACGCATCAGCCATACTAGTTTTTCAAGAAGATCCTGTAACAAAAAAGGTCGGCATTTTTTACAATTCAATTCTAACATTATGATGTGACCTATCATTGTTCCTTTACAAAAAAGAGATGGCGCTTACTCAATGATCTATTTGCATTAGCAGCGCAATAATGGCTTTGATACTTCATAATATTATGGCCCCAGGTTGCCAATAATTTTATTATGATTGGTCGTTGTTATTTGAGTTAATCAATTCTAGCTACTAACACGAGAATATTACCGATCAATTTCCCAGAAACCGCCGTACATATTACTAACTTACCTCAAAAAGAACGCAGAAATCATCATCCGGCGCTCCACCGAGTGCACTTCTCAACTGCCGACTCCTCACTATCAGTCGTATAAGGCTCTCTATGCACTTCATACACATAAGTAGACGCTTTAGCGCGGCATCGCCTGCGTTCGCGGCCGATATCACCCATACCATCACTGAGATTAATTTCCTGTGTAGAAGAGAGGGGATATTGGAATAAGTAACTGCTATTAGAAGTAGTTTTGGCTGCTTGAGATACTTTCACGGTTTTGGTACTTTCTAGGTTATTGTTATGTCTTAAATGAAGCTGCGCTTTGCATGGTATATAATATTTAAAAAACGGTAACGTTAAAAATACGAACAGTAAGTGGCCTAAGAATGAGCCTTGAGGAATACCTATTTGTTGAAAGAAAGAACACAATATTAGAACAAAAAACATCCTCAGCTTCGTTTTATAAAAGCACGCAAGGTTTAAAAACTTTACCGCGGATTCACTTAGCTAATATACAGCAAAGGTTGCTGTTAGCTTAAAAATGAATGTTTTGTGGTGAATGCAATGGAATGCTATACAAAAATCTATAACTATAATTCGCCGAAAATTTAGTTCTAGAATCAAATTCTCTTTATCAAGCAATAATTTTAAGTACGAGTCCATAACTTAATAGAATATTGAACTTACTCGTAAGCCAACGCGTCGCAGAAGCTGTCATCAATATAAACGTGTAATACCGGTTGGAAGTGTTGGTACTTGTGGTCTGCTACTAAGGATATAACTCGAAGTAGACATTCGAGTACTAGGACACCGTAACTGTTGTCTGAGTATTCGTTCTCTTTGTGATCTTCTTGGACCTGAGAATGGACGAAAATTTGTATCAGGTGCAATGGTGCCGTCGACGAATTATTTTTCTTTTTCCCGCAAATGCTGTATTTGCGGGAAAAAGAAAAATAATTCGTCGACGGCGACGTTTCTCTAGCACAAAACCACGAGTCTTGCCAAAAGGAGAAGCATTATGGTAAACATTTTTTTTTAAATTCAACATATCGAATTGTTGACAGTACAAACATAGGGATATGACATGGCATTACATATCTGCCTCAGGATTGCAACGCATCGAATTATATTGGTTGTAGCAGGTATCCCGCCATCGACACTGTTCAACCAATTTTTTTTATTAATGCACTTATTTTCAGGCACCTAAGGGTTCAACCAAGGAAGCATTTATAATGTACAAATATAAAATTATATTACCTGTGTGAGTATACTGAACAAAGCATCCAGTATATCTTGTAGAAACTTGACTAGTTCTTCACTAGGCACGACTAGTAGTTGCATGAGTGCATTCCGAAGCGTACCCTCAGCGTAATGAGAGTTCCATTTCAACACTCCCAGGATCTCCTCTGTAATGTAAAGGAAAACCGGAATGAACTAAAGATTGGGACGGATTTACAGTCCTTCGTGCGTTATACCATACTATGCTTAAAACGGAACACAGTATAGAGACCCGTTAAGTGACCGGAAGTGTTAAAATATTAGCTAATTATTCTATGGTAAAATTCGTTCCTTTTACCACTCTACTATGTGGACATCACGAAACTTGTTCTCCGCATGTTTTCTTTATTAAAACTTATCTTGAAACAAACCATACTTTCATAGGATAAGTGTAACAAATTGAATGTTAACGTTTTTTCCTCTAGCAAACACAATGCTTAAAGGCAAAGTATATGATAATAGACCTCTCTGCGTGAGCTCGTGTCTGTCTGTGTGTGTGCACTGTGTACGTGTGTGTCATGCAGTGTGTGTGACCTCTCTGCGTGAGCTTGGTGGAGCACAGCTTGGTGTGCACGGTGAGCACGTCCCTGTGCGTGAGCTGCAGCACGCCGCGCGCCAGGCCGTGCTCGGCGCCGGCGGGCAGCTCGTCGCGCCGGGACGGCAGGTATAAGCACGCTTCTTCCGCCTCGCCGGCGTTGGCGCGTTTGTCGATCTGGAGGCAAGTTTGTTAATTAACATTGAGATGGTATACAATGTTCTAGCGCCTGAGCGGTAACACGGAATAGGAACCAAGCGACACCGGAACGGAGCAAGCATAATTATGTACCGCCAGTTCCGCATTGTGGTCTAGTCACCCGTGCAATAACGTTACAGTATGTTACGGTACAGTACGGTTAAGAAATATTACCCATGTTAATGGTAATGTTACTTGTAACTTGTTTGTCAAACTTAACAGATAATTATGTTACGATATTAAAGTGTTTATATAAATATATAAGTCACACATTAAAATTTGTTTTTCAACACTCATGCTATAAATCCCTATTGCCAACATTAAAACGACCAGTGTCATAGTTACCATTATATCATCGAAACGAGTGTTATAATGTTGTACAAAATTTCATTATGAAACTCTTTTGCTCCTTCGATCCCTTTCGGTCAGCAGAAGGCCAATTCTCGTGCTTAAAAAACGTTCACATTCAAGTCGCAATCTGTCAAACTTGTCAAAAATTTTGCTAAATTCATAGTATTTTTGACAGATTGCGAATGAGATGCGAATGCGAACGTTCTTAAAAATACGGGAATTGCCACTCAGGTGCTGACCCCCGCGCCGACACATGTCACACATTTTCCAAAATACCCTCCGACACGCGCGCGAGGGCTACGGGCTATGGTCGTTTTAATGTTGGCAATAAGCTAACTGTTTCAGAAACTTTTATAGAGGATTTATATCATGGATTTAGATAAGTCTTGTATGCAACTGTATATCATTAGGTTATTAAAACACTCATGTGATACTATTCCCACTATACACACTATATACCTTAACCCACATTATACAACAGTTGCATAAATAACAAATATTTACCTTATAAACACACAAGTTATGCTGTGTATCCGGTGTGGTCGTCCCCTCACGTTGCATCAATCGTAAGTATGAGAGAGCAAAATGTCTTTCCGCTCTGTCTTTAGCCTCGTTTGAAGATCGATGACGACACAGGAAGACTAGATGGGCTTCTTTGAATTCTTCTATGTTTAGACACACCTGTGGGAATAAAACTGTTTGTAGAAACAACCAAAAAATATTTGACGTCAAATTCTTTTTTAGGGATTGCGAGAAGTATGAGAACCACATATGGGTAAGTAAGAAAGTGGTAAGAAGAGTGATAGAGTAGATATTTACTTAAACATACCTGCACAAAGAAATGCAACGCTAAATATAGGCCGGCGAACGCAACGGCATTATGTTCAAGTCATCTGTTATGGTAGGGTATGTGATAAGGATAAATGAGGGACATGTATGTAGGAATCGTTTAGCCACTGAACGCAGTATCCTCGGAGTTCGACTTACCGACCGTATACGGAACATGATACTGCGATCTAAGACAGAAATCGCCGACGACACTCAAAAAGCATCCAAACTCAAATAAGACTGGGCCGGACACGTTTACCGCATGTCGAATGGATTGTGGGCTAGGACCACCAAAACATGGGTTCCTAAAAACGTCCAACGGCATCGCGGAAGACCCAGGCGTAAATGGCGGGACGAACTTGACCCTTATAGAAGGGATTGGTCCATATAGGCTCAGGATCGAATTGAGTGGAAAAGGAAAGGGAGGTCTTTGCACTTCAGTGGTACAAAGGCTGACTGATTTTTAATAGCCATTGAAAATGGACTTTTACTTCGTATAGGAGTAAAATTTGGCTATAGTCGCGATATTCTTTTCTAGGAGGATCCTCCTAGATCGATTCTGAGAAATATAAATATTACTTCGTATAATTGAAAAGAGTATGCTTAGATGGTTTGGTCATGTTGAGAGGATGAATGAACGGCGACTAACAAAATGTATTTACAAGGTAAGTGTGTGTGGAAACTCCGGGAGAGGACGCCCTAGGAGGACATATAGTGACCTTATTGGGGATGTTCTTCAGAAAGGTCAGGTGCGTAGTACTCGCAACCGGCGTGCGTGTATGACCAGATGTATGAACGTTAACGAGGCAAAAGGAGATTGTAAGGATCGTAGCAGGTGGCGTTCTGTAGTTTCTGCCTACCCCCATGGGAAAAAGGCGTGTATGTATGTATGTGTATGTGTACTTCGTATACATCGTCGTTCGTACATTCTATGCAACACACTTTCTACTCTATTCTACAGAAATATGAAATAATAATGATATTTCTACAGTACCTACTTGGTTACAAAATGAGTATTTTACCTTAAAAACTTCTTGCCATCGCGGCCGATCGTCATGGTAGTAGACCACGGATGTGTATTCACTGGTTAAAGGAACGCCAGCGCCAACTGATATTACACCCTGAAAATAAGGTAGAAAATTAACAAGGCAGGTACCCATATCACTACAGTTCCTAGGCTAAAGCAAACATTACAAAAATTTGCAGGTCAATAATCTAACAAACTCACAGGAAAGGTTTGTCCATGTTTATCGACGACTTTGGCGATTAGTTCAATGTTCCTCTCCGAGGACTTGCCCCCTCCTTTAGAGAACCCCCCTCCGCACACGGTGACGTACAGATCGTTCCGCGCGTCGCCGGGTAGGATCACTTCTGGGAAGCCCATCTTTCGAGCTACGGCAAAATTGCCGACTACGATGTGGGGGTTTTCTTCGCGTATCTGTGAATGAGGTTATAAAGTTAAAACATTGTAAAAAAGGCATGATTTAAATAGCGGCACTACTCTTTTACTAATTCGCAGCCAAAGAAAATCCTTTATAGCCCCCAGTTCCCTATGTAATTGTCTGGTGATTCCATTGGCTATTGTTATTTTATTATTTCAATCCATCAGTGAGATTCCATCCATCAGGCCAAGTATCAAGCGATTATGAACCATTTGAGGTAACGGCTATTACTGTCACCTTGACCTGTCGACGCTTATACAGACAAAAACAAACGGACACGGTACGGGGCCAGGATATATGATTTGATATCTTCAGCATTACATTTGCTGATAAAGAGACTGATAAAGAAACCGGTTGTTGATGTAAATTATGCGACCCATAATTCGCCCGAAAGCTAAATCCTGGCAAACCTGGCATCTATTATACAATGTAACATTGAATCAATTTTCACGCCTCCCCCTTAAGACCTAGGAAAAAAATATTTATATATTCGAATAGTTCAAAACTCAAAAGTTCAAAAGAGGAGCTCCTGGCTAAGTAATAACAGCCGCACGGGTCGATCCATTGGTTAAGCTGCGCTTGCCGGGATAGTTCCGTGGATGGGTGACCATCTTTACATACCGAGACTCCTCCGTGCTTCGGAAAGCACGTTAAGCCGTTGGTCCCGGCTGTCATTCGTGGATCTTTGACAGAGTCGTTACGAGTCGTCAGAAGTCCGAAAGTCTGCCAACCAGTCTTACTAAGGGGTATCGTATTACCCAGTGATTGGGTTGTGGAGGTCAGATAGGTAGTCGCTCCATGTAAAATACTGGTATTCAGCTAACCGGTTAGACTAGAAGCCGACCCCAACATGATTGGGAAAAGGCTAGGCAGAATGAGATTCGAATAGTTCAAAACCTAAAGAGGTGCCATAAAACATATGAATAAAAAAAAAAACTGTGAGATTTCGAGGGTATTCCTGTTTAGTAACATTAGAAAAGTTTCACAAAACCTTCGTACCTGCTTCAAATCGCCCTCAACCAGCCGCACAGACACCCACAATCCCTGAGAATGCTTAGCGTCCTTGATATCACGGTTAGCGATCACTTTCTTCAGTAAACAGTCCAGATTCTCCTTCTCATATCTGTAATGAGTTTCATATCTGGAATGTAACTAGGTATCATGTTTTGTACTTATGTCTTGGTTGAAGCCTTGATTTGTGGCAAAAAGCTCAGCTAGTCTTGCAAGCTTACCTTACTAGCTTGGCATGACATAGGTCTTGTAATAATTCATTTTGACGAACATTTTAACAATTCCGTAAGTTATCTTGAACAGACGGAAAACCAATATGAAACAGCTGCTGGTAGCCTAGCAAATTCTCGTTCAAACAATACTTACGCATAAAAAGGCACTTGTATATGTTTGTCGGGACAGTCAGCGGTGACGAATCGCTTGATGTCGGCACAAGCGACGCCGAATGGACGCCGCATTGATCGGCCGGACGCCGGAATTGGAGGCGTTTGGGCAACGGAACTCCGTCTGCGAATTAAATAATCATTTATGCTTCTAATAAAATAATAACAAAGTCCAAACTGTACATTGAATATAAAAAAAAGGTTTTCTTAAGAGTTGAACGAGTCTGATGCCGAAAATATAGTTTTTAGAATTTTTGTCGGTTTATCTGGATATTATGTTCCGGACTGACGTAAAAACGGCTTAACGAATCTGGATGAAATTTGGTACACAGATAGATTATAACCTGGATTAATACAAAGGGTACTTTTAATAGGTTCCCGGGGGATATTTTCCGATATCCAAGCGGGCTAAGACGCGGGCAAGACGCCCGCGTCTTGCCCGCGTCAAAAGCGGGTAAAAAATGTAAAAAGAAGTGATTGTCATCTTAAAGAACTAATTCCATTGATTTGGGGTCAGTGCAGCTTGTTTTATTCTTGTAACATACATCTCTATTAGCTGTATGCTAGTTTAATGTCAGTATTGAACCCCCTACACCACACAATCCATAAATCTTTTCTTCTTGGTCTTTATAAATAAGTTTTAATATAAAATAAATTAATTATACTTACTACGTATTGTAACGAACTCTAGCACTGAAGGCATTAAAATCGCGCCATTACCACAGAATATGACAGAAAGCACACTCTGCATTATAGGTATGAAGCTTAAAGTCCGCGGCGAGCTCGTCTTGTCGGGCCGATTAAGATGTGAATATAACTGTAGGTAATTAGCGCTGTGCGACCTAAATTGCACTTTATTGTGTCGCAGTAAGAGTTGCTTGTTATTTTAATGATTTTGCGGAGTGAACCATCTGTAATACTCTGTCCTTTTACTCTAAAATTTCGCAGCGAAGTATACTTTCGACCGATCATAACTGTATCGTAATTTTGAGTGAAAGTCTGACTGATTAAACATATATCACACACCACACACATCGCTCATAACGCATTTAAAATCAATAATATTTGTGAAATATAAAAATACTCACATTTACTTCGAATAAGCTTACCTATTATCAATATTCAGGGCGTCCATCGACCCTATCCGGTAAATATTCGACACCAAGTAAATTTTTTCACTCTTGACTATATCGCTACCGAAATCCTGAAACAAAAAGAAGCATTAAAACATGTCTTATTTCCATATCCATACGAAGGTGGTTTTTCTAGATCCGGCTCGAAGGACTAAAAAGTACGAAAATGTAAGATGTGAAGATGTTTATGTACAGATTTGGATGAAATTCACCTCACAGATCTTGTCCTGTATTAACAAATGGAATACTTTTTATGCGGGCACACAAAGTTGTTCCTTAGAAATCGGGTAAAACCAAGGCTAATAGCGACTTTTTTTATATGATACTCACAGTAAACACAACTAGTGCAGAACTGATGTGGTTGGTAGGCCATCTGAGCAGCAAATGTTCCGTGAGCTTAGCGCCCGAAGCGTCATGTAATGCTAAGGCGATTTCGGCTGGCTCATTCATTCGGCAAACGAAATTGTGGACCCGAACGGCGATCGTGTATGTTCGGGCACCCGGTGGCGTCGCCGGTGGTGGGGTTATTGGTGTTGTTTCCTGAAAAATGAAAATAAAGGCTTTACTGAATTGAAATAATACCAGTATGCTCTGCATATGAGACAAAAAAAATATGTTTCAAAACATTATATTTAGGTGGCTGATACCGGTTTAACGGTTTGAGTAGCTCAGAGCTATCTTATAAGCAGTTTTTTATTGTATATACCGATCACTTGTAATTTTTCAGAAACTTTCCATAAATCGCTGGCCAAGTAACCACTCTGACGAGTAGATGCATTATCTATAAAGTACAAGCTGCCTACTATCATGCGTTTTTGGATACGCAGAACTTCAAAATCGAAATATTTTATTTCATATATTATATTAATTAATTAAAGTCAATATCAATACTTATATTTTTTATTTGAACACATACATAAAACATTGTGTAACTCACCATATTCTTCTCAATACGAGTATTAGCTTCATCGTGTAGTGCGTTAAGCTTGTACGTGGACACTTTCAACGGATCGACCAACTGACCGTTCGCTGTTCTCACTGCTAACTCCATTCCTAAGGTTCTGTTGACAAATTTATACGAATTAATATGATGATACAGCCACTGTGTCTTCTAAGGAGCAAGAGACATTGATGGATAACAAATGAATGTTTGTTGTCAAAGAAAATATATTAAAGTGCAGCTTAAAAAACGTTATACAAACATATACGCGCAAAATGGTTCTCCCGGTAGGAGTAACAATGATGGTGCTCGCCGCTCGCTGTAAAAAAAAGTGATCCGCCAGCAGCTTTAATGTGTTCTCCCAAAAAGGGTTTGCGTGCCGTTGAAAATAGTCACATGGGACATTCTAGCTTTGAATCGAAGGTTGGAAACGTACCTCGGTGATTGCAGATATCTTTAAGCGTCAGTGACCACTCGATATCTGTGCCGCCAGCTTGTTTATCACAGAATTACATCAAAGAAAAATGTTTTTAATTACCTGTTTCCTTTATCGATGGTAAAGACAGCGGTCCTAGCGACTCGTCGCAGCTGGTCCTGGGGTAAGGCGCCGGACGCAGCTTGCGCTCTCAACTCGAGCAGCGCTCGCATGCTCACTTCCATAAACTTGAGACGCTCATCGTTATTCTGTGAAAGAAGAATAAATTCTTTTGTTTACTTCTTACTTAGTTTAAACAGATTACCAGTTAAATAACTCCATACAAAATTTTCAATACCTACTGCTATAATAGCCTACACCTTCGAGTCGTTAGAAGCTGCGAACGAAAATGTACCTAAGGTAAAGTAAGTTTTTGAGCCTCGCGGCTGTGGGCAACCCACTGAGCAATGGGTCGCGTGCGACCTGGCCGCCTCCTGGCGGTCGGTAGGTAGTTAGCACGCGTAATTACCTACATGGAGTGATTTATCTCGTAATCTGCGCTTTAAGTTTGAGATGAAACTTTGAAACGGCAGAACGAATATTGTTGGAGCCTAATCAATATCGCATAGCAGCAACACACCTCAGCTGCACATATTACTCGTCATGTGTGCCGGTCTTGATGGCACTGGCACTTGTACAATAGAACCCCTGTTGTTAACACCTAATTAAAGTTTTTTTACTTGCATCGAGTATCCAGAGTTTATTCATCCGGCATATCCCTTAAATTCCCGTACATGGTCCATTCGAGCCGGATAACGTATAATATAAAGGAGATCAGCGGATTTAATCAAGAATTAAGGATTACTATTATCCACGTGCAGTGGAGGTTATTTGCCGGTGAATTGGATGGACTTCAAGCAAGCTAATTAGCGGTGTACAGCATTTATAATTAATCTAATATCGTCACCCAACACTCAGGTAGTATACATAAATAGTCATATTAAAGGTCAGTATTATTTTATTGTATTAGATACCTATTGTATTGTGTTAGATAAAATCATTAGGTACTTGTTGCATTGTGATTAGTATTTTATTCAACAGCAAAGTTAAGTTTAAAATCATTTTATTACGGTATAGTTAGCTTATTTTGCTACATTAATTAAACTTAAATTATATAAAGCTGTAACTAATTCACTGATCTACTTAATAGTGGTGTTAATTGTTAGCAGGTATCTTAACATAATACATATAGTTTGAGAGTGTTAGATATTAGGGCAAGTCATTGTTAATCATTAATAGCATTTAGAATCATTTATGTAGTCAACATAATTGGTGTTAGTTGAGCCTACTTATAACTTAGTTCATGTAAAAGTTTTGCAATAAAACATAGTATCAGAATTGTAAACAGTATTTTAGGTTTATACACTTGGTAGTTAAAATATAATAAGTTGTTTTGTTTGCTATAGCATTTAGACAGTGCATACAATACAGTTGGGCGTGTATTAAATTGTTATATTGTTTGTGTTATAATTGTATTCCTGTATCAATTTCAGGTTGACAACACTCGTCTCCCAATATGTCTGAGGAAAGAGATTTAATTAAAAAGCGAGGCAGCTTCAAAGGCCGTTTGACTGCTTTCGTCAACTTTCTGGATTCACTCAAGGACAAAGAGTTATCGAGCTGTGATGTGTCTGAATTGCAGTTGCGTATGGGCAAGATCGAGTCGTTGTACGAACGGTATGATGAGGTACAGTTAGGTCTGGAATGCATTGTAGAGGATCTCAAATTGCAATACTCTGAGCGATCTGAATTCGAGTCTCTTTATTATAAGTCCTTAGCCAGAGCCCAAAATATTCTGAGTGATTTTAATAAGGATAGTAAATCGATGGAAAGCTGTAAAAGTACACATGTTAGCATGCAAAAGCCGGTTAAATTGCCAACGATTCAGTTGCCGAAGTTTAGCGGTTTATATTGTAATTGGCTTGAATTCCGCGACACCTTTACTAGCCTAATTCATTGTAGCAATGACATAGACGCAATCAATAAGTTTCATTACTTGAGAGCATCACTTGAGGGAACAGCTGCAGTAGTAATCAAATCTATTGAGTTTTCTTCGAGTAATTACTCTGTGGCATGGTCGTTGTTATGTGATCGATTTGACAACAAAGGGTTACTGGTACAGAATCACATATACGCATTATTCAATATAGAATCTATCTCAAGGGAATCTTCTGTTGCGTTAAAAAGTTTAATCGATCAATTAAATAAAGATTTGCGAGCATTAGAGTCGTTAGGGGAGCCTGTTAAACACTGGGACACACTTTTAATTTACATTGTTACTCGCAAGCTTGATCAAAAGACCTATCGTGAGTGGGAGGAGTACAAAGGTAGGATGAACAAAGACAGCGCGATTGCTTTTGACGCGTTTATGCAATTCTTACGTAATCGAGCTGATCTTATCGAGACCCTAGAACTGGTACGTAATAATTATTCCCAAACGATAGGTAAATCAAGCCCTAAGCTCAAGTCAATGGTAGCAACACAATCTGCTAATAGTTCTATCACTGAATTAACCCCTAAACCATGTCCTAAATGTAATAATAACGATCACACTTTAAATAATTGTCCACAGTTTCTCGCATTAAGTAATGACGATCGTCTCAAATTGCTACCCAGTTATAAGGTATGTTTCAACTGTTTTCGTACGGGGCACTACGCTAACAAATGCAAAAAACCAGGTTGCAAACTATGCAAACGTAGGCATAACACACTGATTCACATAGATTCTAAAAGCACTATTGCGAATACACTTAGTGGTAATTCGATAAACAACTTGTCTGCACCGTCGTCATTACAATCTGCTTCCACTGATACGAATAACGTAGCTTTGTCAGCAAACATTGCATCTCAATGTAGTCATACGCAGCGAGATGTGTTGTTATCGACCGCCTTGATCAAACTGCGGGATCACAATGGTTGTGTGCATCTCATTCGCGCGGTTCTTGATAGCGGCAGTACGTCGTCATTCATAACGGACAGGTTGTGCAAAAAACTTAATTTAATAACAAGCCAAGTAAATAGGTCGATTCTTGGCATCAACAATGTCACTTCGCACATAGATAAAATGTGTCGGGTTAAGATTACGTCATTAGATGATAGTTTTGTTTTCGAACTTCATTGTTTTGTTCTGCCATACATTACAAGTAACGTACCGTGCCGTGAAATAAATATTTCTGATTTCGATATACCCTCGAATATTACTTTAGCTGATCCTACCTTTTATAGCCCAGCTGATGTAGATATTTTAATTGGCGCTGACCTGTTTTGGGATTTGTTAGGATCACAAAGACTAAAGTTAGGTACCGGAAAACCAGTATTATTTGAAACCCGTTTAGGTTGGATAGTTTCCGGTCCAATTACTCAGAACAATATTTCACTGCTGTCAAATGACGTAAAATGTAATTATTCTAATATGGTTTCCGATAGCGATAGTGACTGGGAAAAACTTAAGATAGGATTGACAAAGTTTTGGCAATTAGAGGAGGTGAATGCGGTATCGTCTAATTCTTATATGCCAGAAGAGAAGTCGTGTGAGAATAGTTTTGTTAAAAATACGATACGATTGTCTGACGGTCGTTTTTGTGTTCGCATACCCCTTAAAAAGGATCCTTCTATTCTAGGAAATTCTTTTAAGAGAGCTACACATTGTTTACTATCTTTAGAGCGTAGATTAAAGGTTAAGCCAGACTTTAGCAAACTGTATCATGATTTTTTATTAGAATACGATTCACTAGGTCATATGACAAAAATTAATAAACCTAATTCGGGTTTTGGTTATTTTATCCCGCATCATGGAATTCTACGTGAGTCGAGTAGCACGACCAAACTCCGTGTTGTTTTCAACGCAAGTTGTCCTACTTCGACGGGAGTGTCTTCTAATGACCTACAGATGGTTGGGCCAACTGTACAGGACGATCTATTGTCTATACTTCTTCGTTTTAGATTCCACAAGTATGTTTTATCTGCGGACGTGGAAAAGATGTATAGACAAATAGTCATCCACCCGTCGGATAGGTATTTGCAACAAATTGTTTGGCGTGATAATATTTGTGAGCCTATTAATGTTTATGAACTAAACACCGTCACGTACGGTACTGCTAGTGCGCCGTTCCTTGCAACACGATGCCTTAAACAAATAGGACTCGACTGTAGGAACCCTAAAATATCTGAGATCATCAGACATGACTTCTACGTCGATGACCTGCTGACCGGAGGAAATGACTTAGACGAAGCAAAATTAATTCGCACTGAAGTCACCAAGGCGCTTGCGTCGGCATGTATGCCATTGAGAAAGTGGAAGTCAAATGACCCTCAATTAGTGTCCGATGCTGTTCCTGCATCATTTGACTTAAATATTGGACCTAATGAGCCTGACAAGTTGCTTGGTCTCGGTTGGTATATCAGCACTGATGAGCTAGGGTTCCCTATAAGTCTGACGAAGTCTTCGATGGGGCACACAAAGCGTGACTTGTTATCCGTGATTGCGCGCATTTTCGACCCCTTAGGTCTGCTGGGTCCTATTGTTATCACTATGAAGGTACTGTTACAGAGAATGTGGTTAGACAAATTATCATGGGATCAACCATTACCTAAAGAGATTAGTAAACAATGGGACATTATAATTAAGTCTTTGCCTCTCTTAAATCATATTCGCATTCCGCGAATTGTAGCTTGCAATTTATATATGGAGCTAGAACTCCATATTTTCACAGATGCGTCTGAGTCCGCATACGGTGCTTGCGCCTACATTCGCAGTATTAATGGTAAAGGTGAGTATATGACTCGCTTGTTAATAGCCAAGAGTCGAGTGGCTCCCATCAAGCCTACAACAATCCCGCGACTAGAGTTATGTGGTGCGGTAGTTGGTTCTCGTCTTTATGAGAAGGTGATGAGCTCACTTCGAGTGAAGATCAGTCGGGTCTATTGTTGGACTGATTCGACCATCGTGTTGGGATGGTTACAGACGATGCCTACCAAACTTCAGCCGTTTGTACGCAACCGCGTTGCTGAAGTATTGGATAAGGCGGGTAACTGCACTTGGAGGCACGTCCCAACAGTTCAAAATCCAGCAGACCTAATATCTCGTGGTATGGATATTAGTGTTCTGCAGGGTTCAGATCTGTGGTGGCATGGACCAGATTTTTTAGGACTAGACCCGTCTGAATGGCCTTCTAAAGTTACGAGTCCAGGACTACAGTCGTTACCGGAGATTCGAACTAATGTGGTGTTACACACTGTTGTCAACGATTCTAAAACTGAAGTTTTGATTGATTTTAGTCGTTATTCTAATTACTCAAGGCTTGTCCGTTCTGTTGCTTACCTATTGCGATTTATTAAGTCGTGTAGAAAGCGTTATCCAATAACAAATTATTTGTCAAATGATGAGATACGAGATGCACTCACCGTTGTCATTATTAAATGTCAGATTCAGTCATTTCCCGAGTACCAATTACTTTTACATAAAAAGAGTTTATCTCAAAGGAGCGTCCTTCTAAAGTTCAATGTTTATTTGGACGATAAAAATATAATGCGAGTAGGAGGACGTCTCGATAATTCTAGTTTTGCTTATAGCAAAAAGCACCCGATTTTATTACAGTCCACTCATGAATTTACTAAATTATTATTTAACTATGAGCATAAAAGGCTAATGCACGCTGGCCCACAATTATTACTAGCTTCTATTAGGGAATCTTATTGGCCAATAGGAGGTCGCAACTTGGCGAAGGCCTGTTATCATAGGTGTGTTCTGTGTCACCGTATGAAGGGTAAGATTGTACCTCCCTTAATGGGTAACTTACCACGAGAACGCCTTCGTCCAGGTTATCCTTTTGAGAGCACAGGCGTTGATTATGCCGGCCCGATTATGTGTGCAAGTCGTCAAGGTCGTGGGTGTAGGTTAGTAAAGGTGTATGTAGCTATTTTTATTTGCTTTACAACCAAGGCCATTCATTTGGAGCTCGTTGGCGATTTAACTAGCAATAGTTACTTACTGGCTTTGTACCGATTTATTGCTCGGAGAGGTAAGCCCCTTGATATTTTTTCCGATAACGGTACCTCATTTGTCGGTGCGTGCAACGACCTATCCAAATTTTTAAGAGGTAATACTTCGTCCTTGGGTGAAAGTGCAGCTAACGATGGAATGAGGTTTCATTTTATACCCGCATACACCCCGCATTTCGGAGGACTCTGGGAGGCGGGTGTGAAGTCAACAAAGTACCATCTTCAAAGAGTGTTGGGAAATTGTAATTTGACATTCGAGGAGCTGTACACCGCACTAACCAAGATTGAAGCTATTTTGAACTCTCGTCCACTGACGCCGTTGTCTTCAGATCCTGCAGATTATACACCGCTCACGCCGGGACATTTTCTTGTTGGACGGCCTCTGACTTCTTTGCCTCAGCCTGACTACCAGGATCTCTCGGCCAACCATCTGTCTCGCTATAAAAGAATTGAGCAACTCCGCCAGCATTTCTGGAGCAGATGGAGCAAAGAGTATGTTGCAGAATTACAACTGCGTTCAAAATGGCGTTCCAGCAAGGATGGTTTGAGGTTAAACTCCTTAGTCGTTATCAAGGAGGATAATCTTCCTCCTCTGAAGTGGAGACTTGGCCGAATTGTGGCAGTTCACCCTGGAACAGATGGCATCGCACGTGTAGCTGACATTCGGACATCCACTGGTATCGTTCGGCGGGCATTTAACAGAATCTGCCCATTGCCTGTGTCTTCGGAATCTGGTTGAAACCGTTGTTTCAACGCCCGGGGAAATGTTGGAGCCTAATCAATATCGCATAGCAGCAACACACCTCAGCTGCACATATTACTCGTCATGTGTGCCGGTCTTGATGGCACTGGCACTTGTACAATAGAACCCCTGTTGTTAACACCTAATTAAAGTTTTTTTACTTGCATCGAGTATCCAGAGTTTATTCATCCGGCATATCCCTTAAATTCCCGTACAAATATGTAGGAAATCTCAATAAGTTTTTCTGTCTGTTCTGCCATTTTGGTAAGGAAGAAATTGGATTTTTTACAAACACCTACAACAGGTTGCTATGAGAACTATACTTACAACATTTATTATGACATTAGAAAAAATACGAATTATTTCGATATAAACATTCATTAAACTCCGATAATTCACGATAAATACAAAGCAATGTAATCTATTCACAATTTACTTTTTTTTTTACTTTTTTTCTTGGCAAAATGTACTGACCTAAAAATTACAATCACTTAAAGAAAGGCACAATTCGCAAAGCGCAGCTGCATACCTTTCCCCAGACACGTCATTGGCTAATTACTTATTTACATTACGTGCAAATGAATATTCAAGCATTATTGTCCGCATCATTATACAATGATGGCACTCATGTTTATGTAATTAAATGATAAATAAGGACAAGTAAGTAGTAAAAATGTGTTATTTGTTACGACATTATGTTATTAACATACCGGCTGTGAATTTGGTTAATACGTTATAGGGGAAAAAGCAACTGGTTTTGAACAATCACGGGCCTCATAATATACACGGTGATTTTTTGAGATCGGTTGTTCAACGCTTACCAAAACTATAATAATCAGAAATAAAAGCTTTTAAAATTTTAAAAATATTTAAGAGAGCTTTTATCATGCATTATCACGAGAACCAAACACGGATGCCAAATTTCAGCCCGATAGCTTCAGTGGCAGTGGGTGAAATATTGATTGCAATATTCCAGGACATAATATAACAAAGAAGTTTTTTTTTTACTTTTATAATGTAATCATGCATTGTCACGAGAACCAAACACGTATGCCAAATTTCAGCCCGATAGCTTCAGTAGAAATCGGTGAAATATTGGTTGCAATATTCCAGGACATACATACAAGTGAAGTTAAATAAAAGCTTTTAATAAAAAGAAACGTAATAAAGAAAATATTTCGTTTTTTGAAGAATGCAGGTACGTGTATAGCGTTCTCACGAACAGTCATGAAAGAAATTTGTCATAACTACCAATTGGGTAACAGATTAATGTCAATAAGTAGATACTTTTTATGTCGACCATTACCTGTTGCTCGAGATTTAACTCGCATCCTAAAAACTACCTACTGAATGTCGTACAGTATAATTATATCTTACGGCACAAAACCTTACATATTTCTGTATTCAGCCCACTCAGCTGAATTTGTTGTCTACTTACGATGTACAGTTTCTTGGAATGCGTCAACCATTCCCGGAGTGTGACAGCGATGTCGTGGACCACGCCGTTGCCTCCAGCTGAAGCGACAACTGTGCCACCACATCTGAAAAAAAAACCAATTGATAATTTATCTAAAGTCGGTAAGTAAACTTTTTTGTTCCATTTATTTGCTTTTCATGTCCTAGGAAAGGAAATATGTATATTCGAATAAAAGGTTGTGAAAATAATTATTTCTCGGTGTCAGAATCGGCCTTTGGCCTGCAGTGGCCCAGTAATGTCCTGCGCAGACTAGCGGCCGGGTAATAAGGTATATATTTCAATGTTCGGTGATCAAAGGAAAACTGCGCCGCGATGCTCCAAGCTCGATCACCGAGCATTGAAATATATACCTTATTTCGACTGGTTAAGTATTAAATTCAATTGATAAATTTAAAATCCTCTGCCGTCCCGTGCCGACCGCCAGTCTGCGCAGGCCATAATAGGCTGGTATTATTTGTAAAAGAATGTATTTTTTGTAAGAATCATCCTATTTTTCAACATCGCGAATATTTATACCACTGATTTTTAATACATGCTAAATGTTGCTAACGGAAGAAATTGTTTATGAGATTTAAGGCCTTGCTTCAGTTTTCTAGGAATACGAAACATTTATTTTCAGAAAATATAGGCTTCCATGTCAGCGGCATGCACTGACCGCTGGGGAACAGTCTCCATACGGTGGGTGCCTAAGGATGGACAGCGCCGCCAAGGCCGGCCCAGAAAGCGGTCGCGAGATGACCTAGACGCGTACTGCAAGGGTTGGATCGAGGTGGAAAAGGATGCGTGTAAGGATTTGGGGGAGGCCTTTTTATGGTTCCGTACCTCAAAAGGACAAAAACGGAACTCTTATAGGATCACTTCGTTGTCCGTCTGTCTGTCTGTCAGTCCGTCAAGACCCTTTTTCTCGGGAACGTGTGGTGTGTATCCCAAGTAGGTACAGAACCCTTCATTGTGTGTTTTTTTCAACAGTGGGACAGTGTTGGATAACGTAAAATATAAAAATAATAAGTTTTGATTAAAAAGATACACACACTTATGGTTCTGATATTTCAGGTCAAAATAAAATCTCTTTTAAAAGAGACTCAATTATTATGTTAAATCAGATGTAAAACGAAGTAGTCCCAAATGTTTAATCTTTTTCACAACTTATTAAACTAACTCCAAATCTACTTACAATTTAAATACAGCAATACCCAAACTTAGCTACAATACAATCTGAATTGTAGCTAAGTTTTATAGTATTGCTTGTAAAACAACAGCAGTTACAGACTTGGCAACCAAAGTGTACGAAATAAGGAAAGTTCTAGAAATTTGATATTCAACAAAACAATAATTGGCTTTTCCCCCGTTACTGAAGTTGTAATGGAATCATAACAACCTTGTGAGTTGGGGCATACTTATTAGGTAGGTACTGCTAAAAATATAAAACACTAGCTGCACCCCGCGGTTTCTCGCGCATATAAGTCTTGATCCCGTGGGAATATTGGGAAAAAAACACAAATTATCCCATGTCCTAACCCAGTTCATGGTCTTGGTCAAATATCATCCAAATCCGTTCAGCCGTTTTAGCGTGAAAGCGTAACAAACAAACAAACTCACTTTTGCATTTATAATATTAATTTATTTTATTTGTTTTTATTTATTTATTTTTATTTTTGATTTACACGGCTTGAGCAGCCAATTACATAAATCGCAGTATATACATATTATAACAAGTACAGACATAACACATAGACGAATAACAACTAACACATGAAAAACACTGCAAAATATACAATGCATTGTAGTTTTATTGGAAAGTGTGTATAATACGTAGGGGAATTAAATGAAATGATGAAATGATTTTATTTTATGCAAATAGGTTTGTACAAACACTTTACACGTCAATAATATTTTAAGTACTAGATGACGAGGGATACGTACAATCAAGTAAAACAGTGTATGGTCAACTATTGTTTGTGGTTGCGGGAAAGTCCGAAAGGGATACAGTGGCCCCTGGCAACACAGGCAACTGAAGGAACACTCTCTCAGGATTTTAGTCAGTAAGAGTCTGACACGCCCTCCTGCTCCGCCCAGAGCGGAAGAAGTTATTTGATGATTTCCCACCCAAAAAAAAAAAAAAAAAAAAAAGGGTCTTAACGACGTTTTGTGCAAAATCTAATTTCGCATGTAAACCCTAATTCTAGGAAAGAGGAGGAGAAGGTGTAGGAGGAGGTCGTGGCTAAGTAATAACAGCCGCACGGGTCGATCCATCAGGTTAAGCTGCGCTTGCCGGGGTTGGTCTGTGGATGGGTGACCATCTTTACATAACGAGACTCCTCCGTCCTTCGGAAAGCACGTTCCGGGCTGTCATTCGTGGATCTTTGACAGTCGTTACGAGTCGTCAGAAGCCCGAAAGTCTGACAACCAGTCTTACCAAGGGGTATCGTATTACCCAGTTACTGGGTTGTTGAGGTCAGATAGGCAGTCGCTCCATGTAAAATACTGGTATTCAGCTGCATCCGGTTAGATTGGAAGCCGACCCTAACATGATTAGGAAAAGGCTAGGCAGAATGATGAAACCCTAATTCTCCTATAGGATTTTCATTGGTCCCACAAGAACAACTTCCAATTAGATGTACCTACTGATGCATATCCTCGTCATCATATACCAAGTCTTTTCCCAACTATGTCGCGGCCGGCTACTAGTCTAACCGGATGCAGCTGAATACCAGTATATTACGTAGAGCGACTGCCTATCTAACCTCCATAACCCAGTTACTGAGTAATACGATACCCCTTGCTAAGACTGGTTGTCAGATTGTCAGACTTTCGGGCTTCGGACGACGTGTGTCTATCCCGATTTGCGGGTGAAACCGCAGGGCGCAGCCAGTAAATAAAGAAATATTAATAATGCCTATAGAGAGTTGCATTAATAAAAGGCGACTCATTGTATAATCAATAGCTTGCATACAACTAAACTGATTGATTTAAAACTGGGGAATTTTATACCGGATGACTTAAATATAACATAAATTTATTATTAATAAACTGTAATCCAGGACTTTATTGTACGGAACAAACCCTTCGATTAATTAAATATTAAAATGTCATCGTATATACGTCATAATAAAATTATAGTCAAGAACTTCCTTTAGCGCAGTACGTAAGTGTGGTGATCGATGTTTGGTCTTTCACTTTGTGAAACCAAAATTCGACATTCTACCTATGGGATAATTAATAATACGGTAACTCCAACCATTTTATTGAAAATGTCGGCGAGCCTGAATTATTAGTCCTTACGGCTGTATTATAATTTTTCGTTTCAATTAAGAAGTTTTACAGAGCCCCTCGAAAGTTTACCTCGCGCCATAAAATTTAATTTAAAAGTAATAATTATAGATATCTAATATCTATTTAATCAAACTTGCTATTAACATGCTATATTCTTCGACTCTTACAACTAGCCAATCAGTCTACACAAGTCACCTAAGAAAGTGACTCATAGGACTTCCGAGTAGTATTCAACTGTCCTCAGCCAAGGTTCCTACTTCCCTAGGCCAAACGATTACGTCCTAGAATCAGAGGACTCTTAGTTCACCATCCATACCAATAATTATGATAAATTTGAAAGTAACTATGACTGTCTTGGATTTGGATAAAATTTCGACCAAGGATAGACCATGACCTGGGTTAGGACTTATGTTAAAGTTGTAGTGACAACTATTTGGTTTAAATAGGTTTTTATTATTATTATTTTATTCATCCTTTATATTTTGTGAATGTGACAACGTTGTAGGCTCAACAGACTGTCGATTTGCAGACTATTTTCTATTTTGTTAAGTATCTTGTTGACAGGCCTACACTGTCCTCTAATAGCTATTCATACTGTACCCACATTTTGAAGACATTGTAAAACCCATTTATTTTTAAAAGAGTAACCGTGGAGTTTCTTGCCGGCTCTACTCCATAGGAAACGACCAATTGGAACCGTGCACCTCGCTTCTGACGTTTCATAAGTGCCCATGTAGGTTTATGTGAAAAATAAAATATTTTGATTTTGACACTTCTTATCCCGGTAGGACGTTCCCGTGGGATAATTTCCGACCTCGACACGGGCGGAGCCGCAGGCAATAGCTAGTATTACCATAAAAAATATACTAATTGACGAGGTCACTGACCGTGATTGATAATCGTTGCCCATTGTCGAATGAATCACTCCTATGCACAATGTATGGACGTTTTTGAGGAAGTGTGTGTGTAAAGTTTATGTGTGAGTTCCCGACCCGCTGTCGTTTAATTGAAATATTATCAGTTAGCGTCATTTGCTACTACGTTACCTATTATATTGAATGTATGTAATGTAATATGTAGTAATGTCATCTCGTTTATTGGAATAAACGTTTGAGTATCGAGTTTCTGATACACGTTTAGTAGTAATTAATTTAATTTAATTAAACTTCATGTAACAGTCTTCAAGTTTTGTGGAAATTGTCATGGTATGCATGTGATGCGGAGGAATGAGGGGAATGTCGCCAGGAAAGTTTTGAGTATGAATGTGGACGGGTATACGAGTAGGGAAAGACCAAAGAAACGATGGATGGACTGTGTGAAATATGATATGGCTAGAAAGTGAGTGACTACCGAGATGACGACTAATAGAGAAGTATGGAAGAAAAATACATGTTGCGCCGACCACGCATAATAAGGGCAGGAGAATGATGAATTACACTTCTTGTAGTTACTGATCTTTCTCTCGCCTTGTACCTTAAAAACCAATTTTGTTATCTTTGGGACCCCATCCGGAGCGGTCCCCCATTCAAAGGTGAAGAATATTTCAAAAGAGCTTACCTGTTAAGGTGGATGCTCCAAGGCAGCCCGCGAAATTCAAATTTTCTTACGTTTTTTGCAATTTGCAGGTCAGTGTCAGGTTGTATGTTGATTTAAATATGATTCGCGACCGTAACAAATATGGCTTTACAGAATTTGAATCATAAAAGTTATCAATACAACTCTCTAAGTTCATATAATCCTATTAAATGACTATGTCATGAAATCATGATATTTGAGGATTACTCTAACTTAAGGAGTTGTATTGGTGATTCTTTTGATAATAATTCTGTAAAGTCATATTTATTACAGTCGCGAATCATATTTAAATCAACATACAAGCTGACACTGACCTGCAAATTGCAAAAAACATAAGAAAATTTGAATTTCGCGGACTACCTTGGAGCATCCACGTTAACTGTACAGTCCTTTATCTGCACGTAGGTCTAAGGGGCCGCTTAGGTACATCTTTCTTCAGGCTCTTACCCCAATATCAGAGTTCCGACACCCATTCGATGAAGATACTAAATGCCAACATTCGGTTTTGGTGCGGTCATAAAACGATAGCCAGACAGCACGTGACCTAGTGTGTGTAGTTAGATTCCAGAACTCCCGTAATCAATATTCACCTTACTGTTCGCATTTTTATGACCACGACTACCACGATGTTTGGTGTTTAGTATAGTTATGTAAATAAAGGGTAAAATAGCTTACCTGTCAACTATACAGTCTCTTATCTGTACGTAGCTTTTAGGGAAGGCGCCGCCGCTTGCATCTTTCTTGAGGCTCTTGCCCCAGTACCAGAATTCCGTCTCTCTCTCGATGTGTAGCAACTCGCCGACGTCGAACGAAAGGTGCAAGGTGCCTGGTTTAGCCGCGTAGTTGTATATGGCTGTGGGAGGAGAAATAGGGCTATAGATGTTACTAGGCTAATAAAAATGTATATAACCCCCCGACACAAACAAAGACAATTCCAGGTGATGCTGCAGTATCGGTTCAAGGTTACTATGTTCTTCTAATATCATTGAAGTAACAGAATACTAAATTTCGAATCGATCAGATCTGTGGAAGATGCGCACATCCATTCATCAAATAGAAAAGAGCTGATTATCTTCAAACGGCTGAATCGATTTTCTTGAATTGTAGCTAAGAACACTTTCGATCAAGACACCTTTCAAACAAAAAAATAATACTTAATCAAAATCGGTTCAGCCGTTTGGGAGCTACGAGGGAACAGACAGATACACAGATACACAGACACACAGATACAGACGTTAAACTTATAACACCCCTCTTTTTCCGTCGGGGGTTAAAAATAGCTTCCATATGTGGCTATACAGTAAATGTATTATCTAACACTAGTTTATAAGTCGTGTCTTTTATTTCGCACACATACGTATGCATATGTATAAGGTATACATAGATATACCTATGTCCGAAATAAAGGATTGTTATTTATTTATTAAACTCAAACTGAATTATACGGTTAAGGCCTGTGTTCACCAACATTCAAATCACCGGTTAGTTATTAAACTGATTAAATATCTAAACAGTTGATTTAAATGTTGGTGAACATAAGCATGAGTCTTTTACCTATAACTTGGACAAATTATGTCCGTGATCAAGTCTGGACACATAATACATTTTGAAGTTACGGCACCGAGCAGATTATATTTTAAAGAAAGAAAAAAAGAAAAAATTGCATAGAAAACGGTATAATTATGATCAATTGATCACTTGTTAACAAAGATCAAAATCGCATACACCTTTGTCCAATGTTGCGTTGACATGAACCTAAAAACTTTTTAATGGTTTGCCCATTTTATGGAATTTCGTCGCTGATACTGCAATACCGCGTAACTTAGATGTCACAAATTTTACAGGAGAACGAAAAAACTAAATAACTTCTGCTGTACTTATCAAATACTAACTAATCTAAAATTTGATACTTTTGCAATTCCGCGGTATTATCCACTGTTAGTTACGCGGTATTGCAGTATCAACGACGATATGGTACCTAATTACATCAATTCTTTTTAAATTTAAATGTCTGAGTCTATCAGTGTCACATTTTTATTTCGGTTTGCACAATCTGAATCGTTTTGAAACAGATTGCTAATTCATTGCTTCATAAGTTCGAAAAAAAATAGCTCAACACGTAAATAACACAATGAATGTTGTTGAACTGTCAAAATGAAACAGATTAGTTTTAATCGTTTACGAAAATGTGTTACGCAAGTAGATAGCTGATCTGGCAATTCTGCTAACACCTTGCTGATTGGCTGATATTTTGACCACAGTATGGGCTATGTTCTTACTGATACGAATGAGAGTTTAATATTTTGGTGAAATTGAGCTGTGTGGTCCTCAATTGAAATTAATTGAGGACTCTATGTCGCTGTAAACTACAGAATGAGAAATTGTATTAGGATAGGTCGTAGCCTCCAGCTGGTCGAAATACAATTGATTAAGTATGTTTTATAGGAAATAGGTTGTATCTGGTTCAGAGTTCAGGTAGGTACCAGTTGATAGTCACATGCCATGACCTTTATTAGGTAATTTACTATATTCTTTAATATAAGTGCATAATAGGTTTGCTTAGCCTACAAATTGCAGCTTTGGTTAATATTGAATACTAAGTAGGTACTTGTAATACCTAGCACCTTGTAATTATTGTTGATCTTGGATTATTGTTGACTTGGAAGTACTTACTCGTAGTTTTTTCTCTCTTTAAACTTGGCAATAGGCCAGCTTCTTATAAAGCCTACAACGTACTAAAAATCATTTACTTATGTTGAAGCCAGCACTGAGCATACAATTATATATACGACTTATAAATATTTTACGTATTTTATTTCTACTTCTTTCTAAATAGCGAATCATGGCAACACCAAATCCATTGAAAATATAAATACGGTAGGTACGAAATATTAAGTAAACACAGCGCGAAATTCAAAATAACCGTTACGCACATAACAGATGCTAATGGCACGTCAAATACTATGACATAATTAAATGATGCCTTTATGGCTAACGTATCCTGTGACAACAATCACAGGAGGTAATAGCAATGCTTTCCAATTTGGCACAATACGAAACGATTTAGCGATAGAAGGAATGCGTACAGTCGTCGGCGAAATCACTCCCGATTCCCTCCATCACTCCTCATGGGAACAGTCAGAGGAATCCTTTCCTCTGTTGGACGGAGAATTGACGTGAGACTGGGAGCCAATTTGTCCAAAAGCTCCTTCAAAAGTGCCCCGTGAGAACATATTTCAAACCAACTTTTAATCATACCAAATAAACATTACATAACTTCTACGTTACTGACGGTAGAAGTAACTTCAATGACTACGCGACAATTTAAAAATATCTACAGCAAGCGGTCGCAAATTCATTAAATGGACATCAAGATTAACTAAACCCAAGCCTAACGACTCACATCCTGTGCAAAGAAACGCGCAAAAAACCAAACATATTAATACGATATGAAGAAAAGGTTAATGTTTAACATTCATTGTACTTACACAAACAATTAATCCGGGACAATAGGGGCGGTATGCGTGTGAGTCACGTAAGACGAGACAGGCGCGAGCGCACCAAAATCGCGTTTGAACGCAACTTGAGCGCGTTGTGAATGCTGATGTGAGGGGAGTTAGATCTAGCAACTGTTTGGATGGGATAGACCCGGTTGATTTATTATTTGATCGTGAATTTCCTGATTCCTTAATCTTTTTTTGAAGACATGCTGTAGATGATGTCACTGTTGTAGCAGAGAAAGTATCTCTGCTAGTAGTAGGACCCTCCAAAGATAGTTTCACAGTAAAAAACGAGCACCAAAACGCTTCAAATAAAGTTAAATACATTCGCATCGTTAAAAAAACACGAAAGAAGACAAGTACATGAAAGAAGATTTCCTTTACGGCAAATCAGTCGACCAGCCTAATCATATAACAATTGAAATAGATTTGTTTGAGTAATTGTATAAGAAAAGGCCTCGTATTGTCAATTTGTCATTTAGATAACCATTCGATTTCAATGAGCAGAGAAATTAGCTATTGATTTGAAGTTATGCTCAAATTCAGATCCGCAAAATGAATTGAGCGCTGAAAAAGTACTTACTGAGTACTATCTAATGCAATAAAGACTTTAACAAGCAATGAAAAGACTACTTAGATTTTTATAGCAACGTCTTTTAATAAACTTAGATCCCGTATAAAATCTCTCGGACTTAAAATTTCTTACCTAAGATCCATCCTCGCAAAAACACTAAATCTCTATCGAATTACTTATACAGGGTACCCTGAATCTATCAATTTTACGAGCTCCATAAAACGGCGCGTCTAAGAGACTTATAAATCTATCAGACATCAGATCCATGCACATGTCACCGATACTTGATGTAATGAGATATCGGTGCTATACTATAAGAGACCCACCTGGTATCGAGCGTTTTCGGATGACAGCATTAATGGTACAAATGGTACAGGTTCCATTTTATGGGTCATTGGGCACATTGTTCGGTGCAATTAGTGTTTGGTTTATACGCCGAAGTTAATTTATGGGTAGTGAATTGAGTTGTAAACTATTCAGTGCGTTTTGAGTATAATTTTGTGAGCCTCGAATGGCTGATCGCATTACAATGTAATTATTGCGGGAAGGCAGTAAAAATCTAAAAAAAAACAATACCATACCTTTTAAGCATTAGGCAAATAACGACAGTCATTGTGTAATATTGTTGAAACAATTGCACTTTAGAGTTATTGTTTTAAATGTAAATGGTAAATAGATTACATTGCTTTGTATTTATCGTGAAATAACGGAATTTATTATACTTAAATATCGAAATAAAGTCAGGGTGTTAACCGTTATTTGTCTAATCAATAATAATAAATGGAGTATAGTTACAGAAAGAAATTTTGTAGTTTTAGAAACCCACCAATAGTTTTCTCGATGGACCAGATTTTTATCAACCTACTTCCGATTTCGACAATCGAGATCTCATGCAGTTGTTTGCGCTAATATAACACCAAACCGGATTGATATTTTTAGCTTCACAGCTCGCTAAAAGTAACGGCAAGTTTTTGCGACCACTCCATTATTAAATGTGTGTCATCATAAGTCCAAAAAAGCCACAACCATCCCAAATGTTAAACAAAAACATATGTTGTTCACTTGCGACTCTTATGAATGAGCAACGGGCACGAAAATCAATTGAATCATTTTTATTACGGTGAACTGTTGATCGGATGATATTATTGGCGGAATGATGTTTTGACAGACATAATTGGACTTCCTCAGGTGACGGAAGGGGACTGAATGCGTCGATTGGCATGTAGGGACATGTGCGAATATGCGTACATGTATATTAGTTTGAACATTTTGATTGTAATAATCTTCATAATAACTTTAGACAAGAAAGAGCTTAGTTATAACCAGCCAAAATCCGAAAATCCAAACCACAATTATAAACTACCGATAAAGTACCTAACCAGTCATTGACACGAGAGGGCGAAGATCCATTTTTTAGGGATAATGATCCAGAGAAAGCCCAAATTTAATATTAAAATCTCCAACAAAATGAATTCTTATGGAGATATAATATGTATGTCTGATCACACCGGAAAGGTCTGTAAATACAATCAGTCGAGAAACCGATAATATAAGACGACTAAGTAAGTGAGTACATCTGGCATCCTGGCACGCACTCCCGTGAGATGTGTCGCGGATTTCGAGTGTCAAGCCGGTGTGGGCGGCAATATGCGAGTGGTCCCGCCAGACGGAATGACGAAGTCACTGCTAATATACCTAACCTCGACATTATCGAACATGTGTTTGGAAAACAAACTGGTCAGACAGCGCTACACTGGAAGCGTGCCCGACTGTTTGCCTGTGGCACCCACAGAATAGCTGATAGACAGATTTAAGAAACGATGAATTGGTTGGATTGCGTAAAGGATGATACGGCAGGAAGGTACATGACGGCTGTTACAGATGTTTGGATGTAGAAGATATAGTTCTGCGCCGTCCCCAAATAAATAACGACTAGCTTCAGCCAGCGACTTGGTCAGTCTGAACTTGTTCCCCCGACCCACTCCGTTTCATCACTCGAGCTATTGTACTTTGTTTTCGCTTAGCGTTCTTTCTCACTTGTTTTCTTTTTACTCAGCTCCTAAGGGTCCTAGCATGATGTTTCATATCCGACTGGTAGTTCCAGAGATTAGCGCGTTCAAACAAACATATGCCTCCATATCCTTCTGCTCTTATCTTTCTATATCTATATACTAATAATAATAGATTTAGAAAGATAAGAGCAGAAAGATGATGACTATCGTACCCATAGGAGACGTTTCATCCAGCTGAAGCAATGTCGACACAACAGTTCCGTAGACTGACTGACATCTTCAAGGAGATCGCAATTCCACAAGACTTATCGAGTGTATAAAACGGGGAAGTAAATCATGAAGCAGAAGTTCGAGTGCTATAATTAACTAGAATTGTTTGTAGTTCGTGTGTACCTACTCGAAGTCAAGTACATTAATTACAACCGATCATTATCACTATATCACCAACATTCCTAGGAGTCGGGCGGAATAACACATTGGGATCCAAATGACCTTGACTTTAGAAGCTGCTCATTTGGGGAATATTGGCACAAGCCAATTGAGACCAATATACAACTGCTTTAATCCCAATTACTTTAGGGTCGGCGCAGCAGGTCCTTTTCCATTTCAGAATACCCCCACTCTTACTAGCCTTATCATCTTTTACATCTTTGACACTTACCTAAACTCTAATCTATGACCTCTCGAAACTTTTCCACTACTAAATTTTCCCACAAGTCTAGACCAAATCACATAATATTATCACGACATATGTCATCATAATGAAATCCACTGAACTACTATTATTAAGGCCACAAAATAACACGGTTCCTTGTTCCTTATGAACCAGAAATAGATTTAAATTGTACTGCCTGACCCGCGCTATCAAGACTTACTGTGACGATTGAATGTGAAGATTAGCTGTAACTATGTTTATTGATATTGTGTTAATTGCAAGTTATAGGTCAGTAGCGACGTGCCCCGAGTTTTTCCTAGTTGGCTATTCGGGTTGCTAGGTTCTTTAATCAAAGGCCACAGTTCGAACATCAGCATCTTCTTCTTCTTTCTTTTCTTTCATCTTCCTACCCTTGTCCAATGTTACATGTGGTCGGCGCAACACGTTTTCTTCGCCCACTCTCCGCTGTCAACCGTCACGCTATCATTCACTCCTTTCTCTTCCATATCATCATTCTGCCCGGCCTTTTCCCAATCATGTTGGGGTCGGCTTCCAGTCTAACCGGATGCAGCTGTATACCAGTATTTTACATGGAGCGACTGCCTATCTGACCTCCACAACTCAGTAACTGGGTAATACGATACCCCTTTTTTTTTTTTTTTTTTTTTTTTTTTTGGGTGGGAAATCATCCAATGACTTCTCCCGCTCTGGGCGGAGCGGGAGGGCGTGTCAGACTTTTACTGACTAAAACCCACCCGTGTTCCTTCCCTTGCCATGCCAGGGGCAATGACAGCCGGGACCAACGGGTTAACGTGCTTGCCGAAGCACGGAGGAGTCTCGGTATGTAAAGATGGTCACCCATCCACGGACCAATCCCGGCAAGCGCAGCTTAACCTGATGGATCGACCCGTGCGGCTGTTATAACTTGGCCACGCGCTCCTCCATATCCATCGCCTCCTTCTCTTCCATATCATACCTCACACAATTCATCCATCTTTTCTTTGGTCTTCCTCTCCCTCTCCATCCGTCAACATTCATTATATTCATCACTCTTTTAGTCACATGCCTTTCTTCCGTCCTCATCACATGCCCATGCCAAACGATTTCGTTACACCTTTTCCGTCACTGGCGCCACTTTCAGACTTACCCTTGAATGGGAAGATTATCATTCTGTAACTATATATCTCTATTTATATTGTGTTAATTGCAAGTTATAGGTAGCGATGTGCCCCGAGTTTGTTCTACTTAGCTGTTTGGATTGCTTGGTTCTTTAATCAAAGAACACAGTTTGATGCTTGCGTCCTTTTGTAACCTGAGTAAAATTACCAAATATGTATTTGTTGAAATCGATATTAATTTTACTTAGTGACTAAGTAACTTCAAATAAATCTGTCGTTTGCCCCAGGTAGAACGTCAGTTCTCATAATTATAACTCATAGAATCGCTGTAACATATAGTGTGGTGTGCAACATTCAAGTATAAACATAACACCATAACATGACGCCTTGTTATCCCCGAAGGGTTAGGCAGAGGTTTACAACCACATTTCGCCAGTTATGTTTAAAGCCCATGTAATAGGGGACAAGCCTATTGCCATCACCGGGCACAAATCCAGACTTCAGGCTGGTACTGAGAAATTCCTAATGGAAAAACCCAATATCACTTTACCAACCGACCCGACCTGGGAATCGAAACCATGACCTCATGCTCAGCAGTAGCGCTTGCGACCACTAGACCAACAGGCAGTCCATTTATTTAAAAAAAATAACAATAATATTATTATTCAGTAGGTGGTCAGCTTCTTTCTTATATCCATGGTGGTCTGTGTCCATTATCTAAAAAAACGGATGGTTCGTTAATTTCTCGCATAAACAGGATAACTCTTTGCTTTCCATGCCTCGATTAAATAGCGCAACTTTGACAGCCAATCAGTATGTTGAACGACCTCTACAGGTTCAGGCAAGCATCTTGTTAGCGAGCGCCGAAGGTCGATTTTGTTTACAGATTAAACAGGTTTTTATTTCTAAGGTCAAGCATAGATTTTAATTGGTATCCATTACGTCATTAAAATATATATAGTGATTTGTTATTATTTTTTTACTCTAATAGCACAAACCAAAATAAAACATAATAAGTATATACAGTGTGAGTCTTCATAATATGCACATATCGAAATGAGGGATTCTATGCTTAATTTGACAAACGGAAAAAATATTTAAAAAAAACTATTTTTATTTTTTTATTTTTTACCCCAATGTAAAAAAACGGTGTAACTTTTAAATGATCTATCGCGATGAAACAAACTCAACTCCATAATGATTGGTAGTAATTAAGTGTTCTTATAAAATGAAAATTGTGGGAAAAACCCCTCCCAATTAAACCCAAAAAACCCTCAATCGAAAATAAACAGGTATTTCGTCCAAAAATCTGTTTTTTTAATCAATTTTTACAATAATCGTAAAACAAAATCAATAAGACGATTTTTTTTAAATAAAAAAAAATGGAAAAAAAAATGTATTTAGATTTTATTTTTTATTTTTTCCGTCGATAAAATTAAGCATAGATTCCCCCATTAGAAGCATAGATCCCACTTATGAAGACTAACACTGTACCTATTAAGATTCATAATATCTATGCATACTTGCTAAAGCATAATTTGAGTGAGGACATGAGAGCATTAATGATGGCATGCTTATTTGTAAACACACCATCACACCTTTAATCCTTCAAGTGGTTGGTAGACACTCAAATATCCACTTATAAAGTCTTTAGGTATACTAAAAGGTGAACTTTATTTTTCATAATGGGTGCATTCTCTTATTTTAATTTAGATTCAGTAAAACAGTAGCCAGGGATATTATGTCTGCTGGAAGTGCTGGAAATTAAAAGGGACTTTGACCCCTGAGTTTGTTTCGCCATTTCTTCTAAGGGGAAATGTCAAATCCACTTTCATATTTTTTTATATATAACTTTTAAAACTTATTCCGAAATAAATAAACAATTTCAATCCTTTTACAAAATAAACAATTTCATTGTACGTGAGCAAGCAACCATACCTTATTTGTTAATGAAATCTCAGCTTTAGTTTTAAAGGCTGTGCATTCTGAAGTTGGCAATGTTGTAAATAACGTACGTAACGTAATAAAATTATGAAATATCGCTCTGTGTTGCATAAAAATATTGATTATTAATTGCAATAATAACACTGGATGGGTTTAGGTGAAGTAACAGTTTTAGGTGTAAAAAACCATTTCAAAGATTTTCAAGTGTTCAAAGTTCACAACACACATAATATCCCGCCTGTTTTCCCTGAATGCTTGGGCAGAGATGTGACTATAGTACACCCAAATATTCAGTGTCACGATATGAGTTGCAATTCACAATCAATATTTTAGTACAACACAGAGTGATATAACAATTATGTACCATATGTTGGAGGGTCTAAACTGTCCAAACGCCTGCATTTCTGAGGACTAAAACAGAGCTGATAGAATCTCCTACGGACCTGATGTTTTAACTGTATCGATTTACACTTATTTTGTTAATAATAATATCAGGCATAACCTACTATTAAATTGTAGTTAACTTTATAAATAGTTTTATAATTACTCTATATTAAGGATGTTATTATGGTAGGATGTACATAGTATCATAATATATTTCCCTATAAAGTTTCCTTGTTTTTACTGATACTGCAGCATCCAATTTCCATGGTTATATTATGTTCGAGATTTATGAGGCAAAATTAACCTCAGCATTAAGTACAGTCAGTACCGTACTCTACTTTGAACTTTAGAATGTGGAAGTTAGCTATAGAATCAAGTTCTTCAAACTGAACACAGAGCTATACTGCTGGGGAGTTGGTTGCACCACTTCTTCTTCCCAGCTACAGCACTAGGAAGTGGTGAAGTTAGGGCGTTTTCGGGGACTGTCTTCCAATGAAATTTAGACTTTCAAAAAGTGCTGATTCTCAGCCTAGTTTGAATAAATGACTTTTAATTTGATATAGAACTTAATTTTTTAAAGTTATAAACTAAGCCATCATCACACACGCTTTGATATGCCTTTTCTTTTACTATATTGTGCGGAAAAAATATTAAAATGACTATTTAAATTCAAGCAAATCTCATAAGATAGAACCATGATTGAAAAAATATTTATCCTGGAATAGGGCAAATAGCACTAAGTACCTAGCTCCAAGACAATTAATTTTTCCTATTTAAGTTATGATGTACTTATTTGTATTCATATAAGGCAGTAGCCTAAGTATGTGACTAATCATTCCCATATTTTACTTGACCTTAAACTGCATACAGCCATTTATATACTATTGCTCATGTATCATCACAGTATCAGAAGGACAAATGTATTTAAAAACTTTTAAAATCTAGTTGCATTCTCATTTAATGACAAAAATGTTTCTAAATAAGAGGCATTTTGAACAGATCGAGACAGACTAGAAAGAAAGAAAAATGCGTTTATGGCGTAAAGCAGAAAAATACACCTAAAAAAAATACAATCATGAAAATCGCAACCATTCTTAAAAATACGAGAATTGCCCCTCAAGTATTTTGCCTAAGGAGAAAATAGTTTTGACTTTTGACATCTTGTTTTGGGCAGAAGTATAATAAGTTCAGATAAGTAACAATTTATTTTCAAAACTTTCTACTTACAAATGTTTATTTAATTTACATGGTTTTTTTAAATATCAGAGACATGATTCTGAAATGTAAAAAGGCATTTACCTATAGACCAGGCGTGAATAAAAAAACTGTGAGAATTTTTTAGAAGTCTATCTTGAGAACTATACTCGCAGTGTACCCTACAGGTGTTGGCTAATATGGATTGCACTTTTTATTTATTGTGAAAATGTCGCATTTCCGTTTTTTTTTTTAAATTTACTTGTCTATAGAAATGCTAGCTAATGTTGTAAAGTAGGTTGCCAAACTGGTATAGCACATAACAACAAACAACTCGGTGCCTTGAGTTTAGTTAAAAAATGGATTCATTAGTAACCTTCATAAAAGGGTTGATAAGTCGTTTCCATACCGTATATCCTATTAGTTGTGCATTCCTGGATTTTGTAGAATGCCAGGATTTATAGGAAAATATTTATTTTCGAAGCTGCTAACTTATATAATTTCTTAGCCATAACTTGACTTTACTTTAGGTAAATATGTATCCGATTATCCAATCTTTGCGGATGATTGTTCATTAGAACTAATGTTTACATGCAATTTTCAATTTTCCTACAATCAATATTTAACTCATTCCAATGTCAAGATACTTTATCTCATATGACATAAGGAAAACACGATAAACTCTTTCTAAATAAAAGAATTTATTAGCCCAGTACATTTTATCTATGATAGTTAATCAGCTCATAACATTAATCAATACAATAGTGACATTATTTGTATAAAAAAGGATCGAGTAATAACATAACTGGCTCGTTGTTCAATAAAGCAATGCATAAGTTAGCAATGGGCTTATTTAATCACAGCTTTGGGGAGTGGCCAATGACAACAGAATAAACCAAAATGACATTTAGACAACCTAGTTCTAGTAAATTGAGACTGTTTCTAACAGGATAACTGTTGGTAAAGTTATAGACAGTACATAGCACCTCTGATACAATGTTTATATTTATCTCTTCTCAGCGGGAGGTAAACTACATCATTACTATTCGACACCAATACATCAATTTTCATTAAAAATAAGCGGTAATTGAATAGAAATACTCACCGATGGCGTAGACTTCTCCATCTTCGATTTTGCGCCAAACAGTCATTGTGATAAACACACGATTATTTAATTATTTATAAATTGAACAAACATTGAGTAGCTCGTCATTTTAACAAACCAATATTTGACAAATTGTGACACAGCCAGCGTGACAGCCCGTGCAGTGTTGCCATTCTACGAACTGATCTAAAGTTAGTAGTAAGCTGAACGCTACAGGCGTCTTCGTCAGCGTCGCTGTATAGTGCTTTTCATGGCCTCAATCTGAATCAGAATGATAATTATTATTATTACTTTTTGAATACTTTCAAAATGAGGAATAATAAAATAGATGAAAAGTATCAAAATGAAAGGCATATGCAGACAAGAATTTAGGTCTACTCTAAACTCTTCAATATAATTATTCAGACTGAGTTGAAAATTGTTATAGTAAACTAGGCCGTGGTTTTACCCGCTCTGTATTATTTTTTGTTATGAAGTGATATCAAAAAACAGTATAGGGTTGGAAAAACTAATGAAGTTTTTTTTATGAGGTGAGTTGCCATGACATGCATATATGTATTTTTATATATTTTTTATGTAGAAATACTATATACTTACTTACTTTTTTTATTCAACTTTAGCCTCGTGTCTTTGATTATAAGGAGGAATACACGATATACAACGTGTAATTATATACTAGAAATAAATGCAGACTATTAGTAGAATAATAGTTATTTTTCGTTCTAAGATTAGTTCATAATGTTAGTATAATAATATTTGTCTAGAAAAAATACGCTGAAAAAATAACCTACCTAAATATTGCATCTGGCAATTCAATCAGTACAGATAAGAAATACTTTTTTTAAACTTTACCCGACTGCAACCAGTGAGTGGTATTTGTTTTCCTTCTGGCTAAGAAAATTAATCATAATAGTGCTAATAGCAGCGAGGAACTTCAGGAGATGATCGTATTTGCAATCAGCTATGACTTTTATGAAAACTAGTAGTCATTTAAAATGAAAAAAATAGGTGGTGATGGTGTTCCTGTGGTCTTACCAAGATGTACTTTTCGATAATTAAAGAGCAACGGTATTGTAGGTAGGTCACACAAGTCATTGTGTTCAATAGTAGGTAACTTATGATACCGCCTGGTATCCCCGAAGGGTTAGCCTGACTGAGGTGGAACTATAATAGTAGGTACCTGCACCCACATTTTGCTAGTTATGTTTAAGTTCCATATAATAGGGAGCGAGCTTATTTCCATCAACCGGATACAAGCTTCAGGCTGCTGCTGAGAATTTCCAAATGTAAAAAATCCTATTTCACTTTGCCCGACACTATGATCGAACCCAGGACCTCATGCCCAGCAGTAGCGCTTGCGACCTCTAGACCAATGAGGTGGTTTATATTCATAAGGTATGAAAGCTGAAAGTTGACACAAAAAGTGCCTTCAAATTATTAGTTGGTTTGCTCAAACACGATAACCAGTGATTTGTCGGTTGCCGAAAAGAGGGTCGACTAGGTACGTAAAGTAAACCAATTAATAAAAATAATATTGTAACATTTATGGTCGCACAGTAGGCGGATAATATTATCACATTGAGTAAACATTGGTTCCGATAAGACTTCTCACAACCATCTCCTACCCGAGAGGCAGGATAGGGCAGGATACGATAATAGCATAGACAACAAAAAAAAAACTAACAACCCAACCATAGTCGAAACTTTATCGCTAAAGATAAAAAGCCGTTATCAATAGTGATAGCTGCATTATAATTTATTTTTTTGGATAAAGGTAATGCTTGTCTATTGATAACTACAAAATTTTTGAGATAATCTGCCGCCAGTCATCTTTGGTTTTTTAACTTTTGGACTTCAAAAAACGGAGGAGGTTTTCAGTTCGTCGTTCGTTTCATATTACCTACTCAAAGACTGTAGCTGGTAGCTGGACGGATTTGGGAAATTCTTTTTTTGTTGGAAAGGGTATTAATATCTGAACGATTTTCTCTCCATTGCCGTTCGATGGCGCGTGATGGGCGAGGGTTAAATTAACGGTTTTATTTACTTAGCTAGATGGGTGGTTCCTATTGTTCTCCTGGCATTTGTAGCATGTATGGGCCACTTCCAAAATAATGGTATTGTCAGGTGTTACGTTACTCTATCTTACACGCAGTGATGAATTGATGACAGTCCTTTTAAATTTGATTCTAGACCCGACCCAGCTCGGTAAGTCTAGTGTTTAGGTAGGTATTCGAATAAAACCTAAATTCTGTGTGCTCGGTACGTACAGTGGCCAGCACATCAAGCTACCCAAAACTGTCAAACTTTCCCAATCAAACTTGAACCTAATGCTTTAGCGATAAAGTTTAAAATCTACTAAAGAAATTTGACAGATTTTAGTAGCTTGATGTGCTGGCCACTGTACAAATTAGTTGGTACAGTCACGAACACAAATAATACCTACAATACGGCCGATATAAATTGGCAGGTCTGAACATAATTATAGGCTCTGCGAAGTTTCGCGAATGTTCTCTCACTCACACTCGCCTCATGTCACCATTTGGTTCCTAAAAAATGTTACTACGCAGCCCTCTGCGCGAAGTGCAGACTTGCCAAGTTATATCGGCCGTACTGTACGGTCGCGATCATAAGTCCAGTACCAGTCTTACAAAGCTATCGCATCGTAACTCGTCGCACTTGAGACCTCTTTAAGGCATTTCACACACACACATAAACGCCTATTGCACTCTTCATCATGAACCAAACAAAGAGTGCGTTACCTACTTATATAACAGTTTCCCTTAGTTCGTAGGCCTTTCGCGGCCCGCTGTCTTTTTCTGATCATAGCAATGAGAAAAAGACAACAAATATCGTGGTATGTGTAAGTATCTGTAAATGTACTGTGAGACATTGGGTGAAACGATTTGTGGAAGAGGGAAGTCTGAAGAGCCGTGTAAGAAGTGGTAGGCCGTCACTTATTAACCAGTCTCACGAACGCTTTATGGTTGCCGGTTGGTAACCATTCGTTTCATATTCATATGAAACGAATGGTTTCATACCAACAAGACGATTTTCTGAAGACTTCGATACGTCATTGCGGACTGCACTGTTCGCCGTGCACCCCATGCCAAAGGCCTTCATCATCGACCACCAGCGATATGTTTTTAACGCAAAGGAACAGGGTTACGGTTACGTTTTGCTCGGGAATATTTAGACTTGAAAACGGAGAACTGGCCGAAAGCCGACTTGTTGCTGAGCAAAAGTAATGGATCACTTTATACAAAATTTTGGTACTTAATAATATCATGAATAGACAAATAATACCTACAATCAGATTTTGTTCGTATATGACTTACATAAACTATTTCTATAATAATTATGCCAACTCACGTCATAGTGCGCGATGCTGTAATTTTGAATCGCGTACCTAGTTCAATTCACGATAATCAGAGTTAACCATAACTCGGATTATCGTTTGCATCGTGCATAATATGTCAATATGAAACTTTCTCAGATATTACCTATACCTTCTTCAACTGTTTGCTATCAATTGCTGTAAACACATTCCTTCCTCTCATGGAAAAATAAAAAATATCGACCTCTCAAGTGGTCATAAATGTACTGTTCCGTAGGGTGGGGAACGCACTACAGAATCGATAAAAAAGTGTACAAAAATGAGTTCGGTAAGGAAAATAAAAAATTGTTTAGATTGTAATTATGTTTTTCTTATTATTATTTCTATAAAAAGTACAAACAAATAACTATGCTTTGCATAGGTCCATACATGGATAAAATAAAACTTGATAATTGCGAACAAAACTCGTTGAGTTTTATTTCTGTATTGTTTATAAAACATAACTATTTTACACAGTATTCTTTTGACATTCGGAAGACAATAGTTAGGAACAAGAATTACGTCACAGAGTGTAAGTAAATACATAATAAAACGAACTACTTATTGTAGTTTTTTTTTATTTCGCGAGCGTGACTCATAATCCAATGTTACTTCATAAAATATATAGGTACATAGAAAAGAAAAACAAAATTGACAATAAGCAAACATAGTTCTTGGTACATGTATTGCATCACAAAATGTAAGTAACTAAATAATATAAAGAAAGTAAACCATTGTAGTTTAACTCGGCAAGTCAGACTGCGTTATCTAACGTAAAACACCAATTGCGTAACACACTCACAATCATAATTTGAAGGGTTTGTGAAAGGGATAAAATTTATATTCCATACTGCATCGTTGCTTCATACAATACAGACACAGAAATAACTAAATAAATTAATGTGGTTTTATACTCAAAATGAAAGAGATTGGGCATTGTATATGTGTTATGTAATTAGTTTATGAGCCCCAATGGACACGCACTCAATCCACACATACATGACGTTTAGACAGTAAAGAACAGTATGACCGAGAAAACGAGTGACTACTATTTGTCTGTCTGTGTCAGTTGAGACTTTGTGGAAAAGGTATACTCTTTTGGTATGTCTGTCGCAGTATGTTTGTCAAACTAGAATGAAATACTTTTTTCACTATTTTTTTTTGTCTGTGTGGTGTCAGTCTGTGAAGCTAGTATAACACTCTAAATGAAGAAGATTATTAGGGGTTTGCCATATGGTAAAGCTTGAAGCAGGGCTCTATACAAAGTGGAACATTACAACTAGCGCACACGTAAATTGAAGATCTACGGACGCCGAGCTGACTGCACCGTAAGCACCGACGACGAGCACGGCGGCCATTGGGAAGAAGGTCGTTTTGGCTAGGCAAATGACCTGAAGAGGACTCAGGCTGAGCCAGAGTGCTCGTGTTCACTGGTGCGGTCGTAGCACGGCGTGTGTTATGTGGAATGTGGCCGAGGTGGTTCACTGGTGCGGTCGTAGCACGGCGTGTGTTATGTGGAATGTGGCCGTGGTGCTTTTGCATTATCTGTTCCACTAACTCTAAACGGAAAACTAAGTGATCTTTGGATTTACGGACCGAAGCCTCGTAGTGAATGCGAGCATTTAAAATCGAGCAATTGAGAAGGCGTTTGAAGACCTTCATATTCCATTTAGAGCATCTTTTTCTTTCTAGCAGGTATGGTGCCAGCATTTGATCTTTACGATCAACGCCTCCCATACCCATATTATAGTCCAAAATTATTTGAGGTTTGTATTGAGCCTCACGATATGCTTTCGGCGCCATCAGGTTTTGTTGAATGCCGTGGTAGGTAGAGATGGTGCTGATCGTTCGTTTCTTGTCCTGATAAGCCATGATAACGATATCGCCGGAATGACGGGCTACGAACTGACCTTCTTTCAGCTGGCACAGCGATATGAGTGGAGGCACATGGCTACGGTTAGCGCGCAATGTCCCTACACAATCGGTTTTACGTGCCTTCAAAAATCTGGCCAGTAGGGGACTATTGAACCAATTGTCCATGAAAAGAGTATACCCTTGATCTAGGAGAGGATGGATGAGTGATAGGACTGTCGCCGTGCTTTTCAGCAGGGTCGACGGGTAAATAGGATTATAGGTGGTGCAACCTCCGACGTACAGGAAGAAAGACCAAAGGTAGCCGGTCGAAGACTCGCACAGTTTGAAGGTTTTCACCCCGAACTTGGCTGCCTTGGTCTTTATGTACTGGCGGATGTCAAGGTCTCCTTTCCAAAAATTCGAGGATTCGTCAATGTAAATATTTTGGGATGGGATATAGGCTTCCTGAAAGCGTGAATTTAAATGATTCAAAACGGGGCCAAAACAAAATAAACGGTCAGTATTAATGTCAGTCGGTCTATTGCGGTTGTCATTGAAGTGGAGAGCGCGGCAAAGATTTTCGTAACGGCGGCGGGAGAACATTTTACTAAAAATGTTCGTATGAAGGAGTGGGTTAGTAGTGAAGCAAGATTTCGTGGAGGGCATCTTGATGATTCCGAGCATCATCCAGAAGGAAAATAGGACCAACATTTCGTGAACATTCGTGTCATACCAGTCCCGGGAAAAAGAAGCGGATGAGCTCATTATCCCCTGAGCGTAACGGTTGGTCTCAGTCACAATATGTGACAGGATGCCGTCATCCCAGTACTGTCTAAACGACCCATACGCATCCTCAGAAGGAACAGTAGGACCTGTTTGCTGAGGCAGAAATTCTTCCCGGGTGCCTGAATAGTCGCCCATGGACGACCATTCAAACCGACCAGAAACTTCCATCCCGGAAAACAGGGCCTCGTCCTGGACGTCCTCTGCATCTAAAAACTCCTCATTGTCATCATGCGCTTTAGAAACTGGCATTTGCCTCCTCGCTCTCGCTGTCGCCCGCACTCTCGCTGCCTCCCTATTTCTCACTACTTTCAATACGGCTGCTCTCAAGTCCTCGGGCACATCGTCATCATTTACATAGACATGCACAAACCTGTCACCCTTTTTCCATTGGGGCTCACCTGCCGCCCGGTTCGTGCCGCGAGCTCCACGTACTCGTCGCCCGCGCGGGTGCCCTCCTCTCGCGCCACGCTGCGGAAATTCACTCGATGAAGTCGAGGGTCGCTCTATCACTTGCTGGAACGTGTAGTGTTCGTCAGCTAAATGGAAGACGCCACCATAGAGAGGAATACAGTCGTCTTCCTCCAAGACGATGCAGACTTCCACCCTAAGAAAAAATAAATGTAATATTACATACATGCAAAATCTATGTGTATTATTCCCATCCTCACTTATGGTTCTCACATGGTCTTTTACTAATCAGCAGAGGTCCACGCTCGACGTTTGCCAGAGAGAGCTATGGAAGGGAGTATTTTTACCCGACTACGGCGAAGCAAAAAGGAGGGTTATGATTTTGACCGGTATGTATGTATGTATGTATGTATGTATGTATGTATGTATGTATGTTCATTTGTTCCCTCATAACTTCAAAACTACTCATCATAGTTTGACTAATGGGGTATCGTTGGAAGCGTCTCGGTCGTCCGATGGTTATAGGCTATGTGACGTCACATTAAATTGAATATGGCGCCCTCTAGAGGACAAAAAGTCATGAACTAAAAAAAAAAGTTTTTTTAATGGGGTCGTGTTGGGTATCAAATGAAAGGGCTTAATTAGCACATTTCAAATATATATATATTATAACCCTAAAAAAAATTAAATAACAATAAAAGTACCTAATAGAAACTAAAACTCAACTACGGCAAAAGAAATGGGGTACCGTTGGAAGCGTCTCGGTAGTCCGATGGTTATAGGCTATGTGACGTCACATTAAATTGAATATGGCGCCATCTAAAGAACAAAAGTCAAGAATTAAAAAAAAAAGTTTTTTTAGTGGTGTCATATTGGGTATCAAATGAAAGGGCTTAATTAGCACATTTCAAAAATATATATATTATAACCCCAAAATAAATTAAATAAAAATAAAAGTAATAAAAACTAAAACCCAACTACGGCAAAAGTCAACTAAAAAGGTATAAACAAGTCTTCACAGACAGACAAATTAAAAATCCGGAGTCACACGTAATCTATTCGATTTATCCCCTAAACACGTGTGACTCCGGATTTTTAATTTGTCTGTCTGTGAAGACTTGTTTATACCTTTTTAGTTGACTTTTGCCGTAGTTGGGTTTTAGTTTTTATTATGCGTATTAAGCTTGAAGACCGGGTTACGAATTCTACCATCCGTTTCATCACAAAAATAACTGATGTCACTCGGAAAGCTGTCGAGATAAATAGAAACTGGACTGGACACATCTGGATGGGCCAAACTCCTTAAAAAAATACTGTTCCCAAATAGGCCTGGAAAGAAAGTAGGGAGGCCTTTGCCCTGCAGTGAGAAATCCAGGCTGATGATAATAATAATACATTACATGTAAATAACGAGGAAAGGTAATATTGAAAAAAAAAAAACTTACAGCTGACTACCTTCCACCGCGTTTTCAGCAAGGGTAGGCGATACCGGAGCACGCGGCGCGCTAGTCCTATCAAATAAAAGGTTTTCGTTACTACAAAGTTACTACGAATATACATTTATTTCGAACAAAACATACTTTATAACTTACGGATGCATCGCGCGTGGCCCACTTGAATCCACCTCCATGGGGATGGAGAAAGGCGACGGTGATTGTCGTGGCGCCGAACTGTAATAAATGGTTTTCGTTATTACAAATATTATTAACTTAATATAATTATTATTTCTATCAACACATGTATTATGACTTACAAAACGGGAGGCGAGGATCGTACCATTGGAGGACTTCGAGGAGGATCCAGGGGGATCTCCTCTCGCTCTTGGGTATATAACCTGCGGAGCGTCGGTGGCGACTCAACATACTGCAGAATCAAAGAAATAAAATGAAATCACTACCTAATGGCTCACACAAAATAACAACAGCATACACACAAGACAACAGATGATTCCTAGCTATCCACTATCAGAGAGAAAAAAATGAAATTACCTCCAGTTCCGGTTGTAGATACTTGGGGTCGATATACTCCATCCCTTCGTATGCCTCGTCCACCTCGTCCTGCTCCTCGGGCTCAAACATTTCGAGGAGCTCCTCTGGGTCCTCGTCCTCTGAGTCACTCTCCCGGAGGAGCGACTCGAAGTCCTCCGGTAGGTCCTCATCCCGTCCAACATTCCAGCTCGCCATAATGTCTAAAAATAAGTTTTGTTCAAAATTAGATGTAAATTACACTAAACTTATCTAACCAAGTAAAACTTTACAAAATATAAAACAAATATACTATTTAGAAAACAACAAAAAATAAAAGTGTAAAAACTAATACCCAACTATGGCAAAAAAGTCAACGAATAAAAAGGTATAAACAAGTCTTTCAGACCGACAAATTAGAAATCCGGAGTCACACGTCTTAAGGGATAAATCGAATAGATTATGTGTGACTCCGGATTTTTAATTTGTCTGTCTGAAATACCTTTTTTTTCATTGACTTTTTTGCTGTCGTTGGATTTTAGTTTATATACCTACTTTTATTTTTATTTAAATTATTTTGGGGTTATAATATATGTATTTTTGAAATGTTCTAATTAAGCCCTTTCATTTGATACTCAACATAGCACCACTAAAAAAAATTTTTTTTTGGTTCATGACTTTTTGTCCTCTAGAGCCATATTCAATTTAACACATGGCCTATAACCAGCGGACGACCGAGACGCTTCCAACGATAGCCCATTTGTCAAATTATGATGAGTAGTTTCTGTAGTTTAGACATTCTGAGGGAACAAATGAACATACATACATACCGGTCAAAATCATAACCCTCCTTTTTGCTTCGCCGTAGTCGGGTAAAAACATTCGAAACTCAACTACAAAATACCTACTATTCGACATAACCTACGGGTTCAAACACAAACACGTTACGACGACGCAATTCATTACCTATGGTTTTCTGCAGAAATCAACGTGGCACATTGCATTGTTTTTTTTTTCATTAAATATTGATTTCTGCAGAAAACTATAAGGAAAAAATGCAACGTGCCACGTTGCGTCGTCGTGACGTGGAGATTTGGGCAGGACAGTCCCTAAGGCCTAGCGGCCGTTACTGCCGCCGCCGTTTGAAACTTAGCATTTTACAGTCCAATGTATTATGAATAATAATTATTATTAGTTTTTGAGTTGTTTAATAACCTTTTTTTGAACTTACCATAGGGTTATACACACCAAATCTAATACTATTACAACAACAATTACGCAAAGACTGCGTTAGCCATACTTTTTTTACCAATTTTACCTACACATGAAAATGCTTTGAAATATCTTTGAAAAATGGATAAATTAAAAAACAGTCAACAAACAGATATGAAACGGCGAGTCACAAAATCGAAATTAATAGTTTTATTCGCTCCGAGGCTCCAACATAATTTTTTATATATTGTTTCACGCAAATGAGTAAATACAAAGTTACACTGTACAAGTATACACTAATAATTATTCATTTACTTACCCAAGTTTTGGTCGTTAAATCCGTTATTTTGTAGAACACGCCAATGACCACAACGAACAATAGAATTGAACAGCAACAGAAACTGTCGAAACTGAGAAAAGAAACAGAATGAAAATTTGAAAAATTTTAAATGAGTTGACGTTAAATTTTAAATATTTTTTTTTGCAGTGTTGGGCACGAGGTTTTTGGCATCTTTATTGTCTATGGTTTAAAAAATAGTAAAAAATTCGGCATTGATTTAGTGCCATATTTCTCTGCAAAATGAATATTTTTCGAGTGGCGCAGCCGCGCGGCTTCGCCCTCGCCCGGAGGCGTCGACGGGGCTTGAGTGTCCTCCGGGCGACACCAAGGTTTGACAGGTGGCCAGTGGCACCCGGAGGCGCCGGTTTCCACGCGCCTTCGTCAAGCACCGGTGGCGCCCGCGGGTACCAGCGCCGCCCCGCGGCTAAAAATATTAATTTTGCATAGAAATAATGGCACTAAATCGATGCCGATTTCTTCCTACACTGGCAATAATATTGTTAAACCATAGACTTTCAAAGAATCGAAAAACATCGATAGACAACACTCAAGCGGGTCTGCTGCGCCATGTTTTAATGTTTTAAAAACATCAAACACGATCCAATCAAATCGCTTCGTGTTTGATGTTTCATGTTTTTAAAGCGATTTGATTGGTTCATGTTTGATGTTTGATGTTATTAAAACCATATTAAAACATTAAAGCAGGCGCAGCCTCAACAATGACTAAAGTTGTTCTGAGGGCGCAGCAGACCGAGCAGACCCGACTTAAAAATGACGCAAGTGACACTTCAAAAATTCAGTGACAAGGGAGTGTTTACCTGCTACAAAATAAGTGTTAATACTAACCCCGCCCGCAGGTTCTACAAGATCAAACTGCATCATCAAGTTTTTTTTTTTTTGTAATACACTAGACATTGGCAGGATAGTCGATATCGGCTCTACTTGCCATATTATAAAAATAGAATAAAGTGTTTTTGTGCCCAAATCGACGGGAAGTGGATGAATAATCATTTTTATAAAAGGAATAAGAATAAGAATAATTTATTTGCAGAATCCCTTCGACATCGTTTTTAAGAGAAACGGCTGGTCGGAGATAAAAACACCAAGACGTTTTTAGCCTTATATTTCGGTTTTTTATACGATAGAATCGGGAAATGAACGATTTGCGAAAATACTAAGTATTTTTTCCAACCCATCGTTTTAGTAAAAAAAGAGGTGATAGACATAATTATAATACAAGGAATAGGGACCTATTAGTTCAACCAGGTTTCAGACTAGCTAAATTAGACTCATCTTTCATGGGGTACTGTTTAAAATGTTACAATAAAATTCCTCCCCACATACTTCAGTACTGAATGAGACGATATTCAAATCTTGTATAAAACGCACACTATGCAGGCAGTCATATTATAATTTGGGGGATTACTTATCTTATAAAAAGGCTTGGGCCAATGCTGGTCCTGCTCCACAACCACAACTAATGGATTAACATTTGAAAAGACTGTTGGAGCTGCTGAAGATTGTAAGACCATCTTTGCATTGTATAAACTCAATTTCCTTTGCATTATATAATGGTATAGCACATGTGTGAGTAGGTACTATGTATTATAGAGCTACCATTTACCGGGTAATATTATGTCTTTCATTGACTTGAATGTGCGCTGGCGGCTGTGAGTATGTCATGCTCACTCAGATGTCTCGATAATGGTGGCGCGTGTGTTCGATCATTTAGCTCCCTTCAAAATGGTTGAGCTGAATGGTGCTAATCCATGCGTCATGTTCGTGAACGGGCGCCGTCAGTTGGGGCTGGTCATCTCTTAGCTGCCAAGGCTTATTTTGAACTTGAATTGTTTTACAAAAACAATTGCCAAACTGTAAAACTGAAACCTATATTCCAGAAATAACTTGCTTGCTACTAACATCCACCAGATAGGGGGCGTCTCCACAAGTCCTGCGAGCAACTGGAATGGTGCTTTGCTTTTCCGCTGGTGATATGCCTGGTCCAGTATGCGCCCGTACCGCCACCTCCAACCTATAGTGGGCACAGCTTTAAATGATAAATTCCATGACTGTGATTGCCTTAAACCGACCCCAGTACAAATGCAGTTGCCCTGACTGGCATTGCGCCTCTAGAAATTCATAGGACTATAGTCAGGCGTATTGAGAGGGCAAAGCTACAAGCTGACTCTCGCTATCCTAGGCACAACTACGTCTCAGTGCCTTAGAGGCTTAAAAGCCGTAAAAGCTTTCTTGGATGCGTGGGTTCAGCGTATTGCAACGCCTCTACAACAAGACGTGATCTCTGGCGGCAGCAGCTAAAACCCCCTGAAAGCTTTATCTATAGCCATCGGATAACCTTTCACTTCCACAACCGTTACCGTGGCCATTAGCAGCTATAGCAATGAGAATCTCCACAGATGGGGTAATGGAAAGAAAAGAAAGAAGAAGAAAGAAAATACGTTTATTTGCAGCAAACATGACGTAAAGGCGCGAAAATAACAAGTTGAGGGAAAATATTATGCGTCACATCGACGCAAAACAGCCATCGCTCAGCAAAATTCTGCGACACTATGAAAGACAGATACCAGCGCTGGTTTTCAGCGACAGCCGGCGTTGACGTGATGACGTCAATCGTTGCAGCATAAAATGAAATAACAATTAAGGACGCCTCGGACCTCAAGTGTGCGCCCATGGTGAGGAAACTGAAAGCTAAGCGTCTAGTCTAGTTATGGAGTAAGTATCCGTAGTTCGCGCGTGCGTGCTGCCTATCCGCGCGGCGCTCAGCAACGAAAAACAAATTGTCATAACAATAAAGACTCGCTACCATTGAACCATACTTACGAATATAACATTAATCCATACCTACTAATACTATAAATGGTCTCGTTGGTAGAAAAACTGACAAGCAACATCAGAAGTTCATAACTGACGGAATGTGGACGTAGGTACGGTAGGTATCCTACACGTCTGCCTACCCGTTCGGGTGACCCACGCGACCCAGGCGTGATGTCAAACAAAAATAAAGCTGTCAGAGTTACATCTCTGCCACTCAGAATGGTCCCTTACCAAGTAAACTACAAATAAATACAGATGGTTCACTCCGCAAAATCATTTAAATAAAAAGCTACTTTTGCTACGACACAATAAAGTGCAATTCAGGTCGCACAGCGCTAATTACCTACTGTTATATTCACCTAGAGAAGTTGCTCCTCTTTCTATCGCTTAACTTTTATTATCTTCCGACTACGTTACGCTCACTGAATTGGCCCGACAAGACGAGCCCGCCGCGTTCTTGTAGCTTCATACCATATCTACGATTATATTCATCTGTGGCCTCCCTTAACTCGACAGATCCCAGGTAAGTCTATAAAAATAACGACCTAAATTATTTTTAACCCTGCTAACGTTTGCACTGCTGACCTTTGCCGTTCTCTTGTCGAGTACACTGGTATTTGTTTGAACTCATATTTTATTTTCTATTCCGAACGGATACCATTTTTTTAAAACGAATACCAAAACTAGTCAAAAGTAGGTAGGTACAGCCCTTATCGCGCGGGACCACCCGGAAGTGCTGACACTAATCTTGCAAATTCGCCCAAAATGAAGGATAAACTGCTAACGCTTTAAAACAGCATCAGTATTGTTTTTAATTTTACATAAAAAATAAGCAAGCGTATGCTATCTCTGTGCACACGTTGCTAATGTTATTTATTCAGGCGCCGTGACAGTGACCGTGACCTCGTGCTTACTCTCCAAGTTTTATTCGTAAAACGATATTAAAACGAAAGTAACTTTTAGCAGGTACTATGTAAATGAAAAACCGCCTTTTAATTAATTGTGACAACAATTCTTCAGACTAAATTACAAACTGGCTTTTTTTGCAACAGTGTGTGCTATTGCACAAGACACGTCGCTCACACCCAGACAATACTATTGAAATTTTCGCATAATCCTAAATAAAATGGCTAGCTTCAAGCAGTGTCATTATGAAAGTTTCAATTTCCAATAACATAGAAGTTATCTCATCACAAAACTTGCACATTCGCTTACTGGCACAATGAACACATGTTGCTAACAGTATTTGTGCAGGCGCTGGGATGCGGATTACCGTATTTTACACGTAGAACATCGAAATGCATAATATCTTTGCTCAAATAGAAACAGGAACCGTTTGTTGTGAAGTTTAATTGGTCGAGTTAGTCTAAATATGTAGTTGTGGGAATAAAGTACCTACTTACTCGGTTTTCTGCAGTGCATTTTCACTTGTGAGTTCTTTCTGTACCTAAAGGTAGAGTGGAAAGGCGCTCTTTTCAATGACATTTCAACAGTGTTCACAGAGCAAGGGATTTTTCTTGAATTAATTTATAATGAAAAATTAATTGAATGAAATTTTAAATTTTAGTTTGGTATTTGAAATAAAATGTACCGACAACTAGGAGAACATATTTTAGACATTAAATCTATCTTTAACCATACCTATGTTTAACAAAATAAATGATTGATTGATTTATATCAATCAATCATTTATTTTATGGTGAATATTTTTTAATATTGTCCAGATTTTCCAACTGTTTTCATATTAGATCCGTATCAACCAGTTCAAAATAGATAAGTACAAACCAATTTCACCATACATTTCGCACCCGAACAAAATAGTAGGTCCCTGCGACTTACGAGAGGCCTATTACGTAAATAATAAATGAAGCAAGAACATTTTCCCCTACGATTTCTCGCCCAATCCTTCAAGTAGATTTATTTTGTTTCCTGTTCTCATCTACGCTACGGGAGTTCCTTTCGACGAATTTTAATGAAATTGTAGAAATTATTGTACTTGGGTATGTGGAACTGAGAATTTGCAGAATTCTATTCTGGGAGCTGTGAGAAAAACGGCTTACATACTTAATGGTCCTTACTGTTTTATTGTTTAATTGGTTTGGTGAGTACCTACATATGTTGTAGAACTTGTGCGAAGTGGAAATAGTGGAATTGCGTTTTGTTATTCAGGGTTATATAAGTGGATAGGGAGCTGTACATTGTTTTTGTTTTGTGACTGGTATATTGCTGTGTGGTTCCAAACTTTACCTGTGTGTGTTATCTCTCTTAGGCCATTTACCAGCTCGGTTTAATTTACGTACCTACCTATATACGTTATATTGTGATACTCAAAGGAGTACCACAGCGTCCACAGCCCTATGTAGCAACAGCAGTAAAGCTTCTTGTGACGAGGCTTATCCGAGAAATACTCCACTGTACCTATTTATGCTGTGATGATGTATTTCTGCATTCCAGTTGGTTGGATATTAATGTCGGTGATTTGAATAGCAGTTATGAGACTTTTGATACAGCCTCTTATGGGTCAGCACACACCAAGAGCAGAGCAGAGCAGAGCAGTTTCTGAGACTACTGAAAAATGAATCTTATGACAATTCCATAGATTGCAAAATTAAATTGGTAGATACACGTCAAAACCATATGCGAGCATTTTCCAGTTCGGTAACGTGTGCGCTGACCCTATATCGGCCATTCCCATGGTTCGGTATAAAGACTGACCGATCATATTTCCCTAAAAACCCGGGATCAAAAATGCTAACCTAGTAGGTAGTTACCGGGATAAACAAACGCAACGCTATCCTTTAAATCTTCAGCCAACACAGGCACACCAAAAAGCGGGTAGCGAAACATTTTTACAGAAAATTTTGCAGTGGGCCGAATTTTCATACAGTTTTTGCCACCCCGCACAATTTGTTGTTTGAAAGAACGCAAACGGACGCTTTCCGTATTGCGCTTTAAACCTCGCTTTGAAAGTTCGCAATGGGTTAAACGTTTTGAATGAGTTTGTGTGTTTGTTTCATTGTTGTTTGTTTAAATGTAGGTAGGTGTTAAACAAGTTTTGGTGGCTGTGATTATTTTTGGAATTCATGTGAAACTTACCGTATTGTAATTTTTATTGGTATGCGGCGATAGCGGCTAACACGACTACTACAAACCTTCCTTTCTGCTGATTTATATAGTTCTCCACGCTAGGCTTCGTCTGTTCCCAACAAAAAACTAAAAAACAAATCTGTTCACATCCTAATCTTCATCTCGCATTACTTCCCCACATAAATCACAGCCTACCCACATATTCTTCAACATATCCCTTATCACTCAACTGTGACTCGGAGCAAATGTATCAAATTATGCAAAACAATGCTCGTAGGAAAGCCTCAGGCGCTCGTTCTTGTATGAACAATCACAGGCTGGCGTGACGTATGAGTGCGTGACGTCACTATAGTGTAGGGTGACCGGGGTAACGAACCGGTCAGCCCATTGTCGTGTTGAAACTGAAACGTCATGGAGAGGGATGATAATATAAGGCCCCTCTCACACATTCTGAATTCAGAGTCGGAATTCATAATAATAAAAGAATTACATACCTACTTACCATTTATTATGCTCCACACACATTCGGATTTTTTCAGAATAAAAATTGTATGTAATTCTGGTTAATAATATGAATTCGGACTCTGAATTCAGAATGTGTGAGTCCAGCCTAAGGCTAGTTTAAACTAGCATTTTTTAAACGAAAAGAAGATTTTTTATTTTTATTACACGTGCCGTCGGCTTTAGTCAAAGGGTGTGCACCGCCTGTGTGTGTTTGTAGGTAATCATCCTGAGGATGCCTCGTTGAGAGGCGAAACACGTATCGATTTCTTACAGTGTTTTTTAAGACTGTTTAAGAATAGTTAAGCGGAATAGGTTACTAAATATATCTACGTCTATTTATGTATTTTACTCACTATAAATATCAACATTTAAATTATGGTGCTTTTCAGAAAATAATTAAGTCCACAGACTCTACAGCATTTGTTCGCTTTTAATATCGTGTCGGTACCTACCCAATGGAAATGAGTCGAGAAGTATTACAACTAATTTACCTTGTAAATGAGTCTATGTAAATTGGGTGTCGCTTTCTTCAACCTTTTCTGTCAATTGTAGTTGTTCGTTTTACATAAACCTTTAAAAAAAGCTTTTAACTTGAAATCTAGAGTCTTCTTCATCATTGTGATATTGGTTTAATTTAAAATGTCAACTGCTTACAATGTTCAGTCAATGAAGTATGTCACGTAATGAACTGATAACAGTGTTTTGATAATTATTAGAATTTTTTGTAGTCACTTTAACAAGGTATTTCTTCGAAATTATGTTATAGTCTAGTATAATTTAATCATTTATTTTCATAAGCCTAATACATTAAGAGAAAAAGGGATAACAATGAATTTCTTAAGTAACGTAGGTCCATAAAGTAATTAGACGAAGTACATGCTTGAGTGAAACTCCTGTCACCCAAACAAGGACGTGTCCTGGGTCTCAGGTATCGGCGTTCCTGCCAGGCACAATATGAAGCCTAATTTATTGTTTAGATGTTGGTGAGCTAAAAATAAAAATAAATTGATACTATCATTTTAGGTACCTACTTAATTAAAATTAAAATTGTTTTTTTTTTTAAAGAAAAACGGTATAGAAGAAGTAGGTACTCAACTACTATAAATTTAATTTTAGGATCAATCACTCTTTATTAAGAAGTAGCTTTTACCCGCGACTTCATCCGCGTGAAATTTCGGCACTCAACCCATTGCATGAATCGCATCCTAATCCTATCACTAGCCCGCGCTTACTTCGTTTTCGGTTAGCGGTCTGACCTTTTTTCTTTTTGCTCGGCTCCTAAGGGTCGTAGCGTGATGTTACATAGCCTGTAACCTTCCTCAAGAATTGGGCTATCCAAGGCAAAAAGATTTTTGGAAATCCGACTGGTAGTTTCGGAGATTAGCCCCTACATACAAACTTACAAAAAAATAAACAAAAAAACAAATACCTCTTTATAATATTATAGTATAGTATGGATATCTGGTAGGATTCTCTAGGCTTACCCTTTGCATAAATTTCAGCACCCTATTTCATGGATCTTAGGTAAATATAACAGGCATGCGTGAGCTTGTAACCTTTAAGGGATAACGACTGACAGCTACGTATGAAATACACTAAAAAATATAACGAAACCTTTTTATATTTTACACCCAAATCCGCAATTCTTTGAATGATTCAAATGTTTGTTTGTATTGTGCTCTTACATGAAGGTAGATACTTACTAGTCCTACATATAAATTCCTCGATAGATTCCTCGACTTGTTTAGCCTGAAGCAAACAAGGGTTAATGGGTACCCTCCGATTTCACGATGACATCATGTCTGTACCTATTCCCCGAAGGGTAAGACAGAGTTGTGCTCATAGTAGATACCTACCTTATAGGTACTTACACCCACTTGTCAGTTATGTTTAAGTTGGCAGGTAGCCGATCTCCGCCACGAAACCATAGCAGCGAAACCGCAGTAGTACCTACAATTAAACTGACTCGCGTCATTTTCCGCTACTCGCATCCGATTCCAGTAGCGGATCATGACGTGAGCCAGTTGAATTGAACTACTGTGGCGGCATCTACATCGCCACATGCGAACTACGCATCAAAAACCAGACATAACAAATCCTGCATCGCGCTATTTAAGTTTACCGCGCGATTAACATACATAAGACTATCCGACATCAATCCTCGGGCAATTGCCCGTCAGACACAACACCCGTCTGGTCGGAGGATCCTCCCTTTTCTATAGAGGATGAGTGAACTTTACAGCCTGTTCCTCATACCTCTAAACTACTACGGTTTTACTGATATGGTTTCACAACGGAGGTGTGCTATCGGCGTCATGTAATGCGACCTTTTTGCCATCCATCGGGCACAAATCCAGAACCCGCTGCTACTGAGAAGTTATTTTTAGAAAACCCCAATAACACTTTACCCGACTAAGGAATCGAACCCAGGACTATATAAAGAGGAAGTCAGTAGGTATAAGATTTTATTTAGCTTCATTGGTTAGAATAAAGTAGTTTATACCAATCTTCAAGTACTAACCCATAGCGTCAGGCTTCATTGCATGCTCCAATTCTCGAAAACCCAAACCCCAAGTCTCCAAGGTTATGAAGCGATTCCCAGTCTCTTACAACTATCTTCCCAGATATTCCGTGGTAAGTTTGAACGTATTTTCAAAGCGGCATTATTTCCGCATCATTTCCTCTGGTCTAAGTCTAAACTACTGGAGTTAGAATTTCTACGATAGTTTAGAATAGTAGTCTGTTGTTGATGGTACTGACTTGACGTTAGAGATATCTTTCCAAACAATATTCGGTTTACAAAGATATTGGAAGTTCTACGTTTCATAACAAACCGACGAAAAAAATAACTGAAAAGCAAAAAATAAAAAATATACCTTTTAGTGTGAGTTCCTAAACTAATTTACGTAAGTAACAAACTTTGAGTCGGCGCCACGCCATCACACATTCAACGAAGATTCATCAAGCAGCCATTATGCGAAAAAAAAAAAAAAATATACGTGTCGACTTGAGAACCTCCTCCTTTTGGTTTCGTCGGTTAAAAAGAATCTCATTTTCATAAGGACATGACTGTTTGCGATTGATTCGGGTCAATACTTGTCAATTCTGTTCAACCAGTACTCTAATAGGGTATTTTACTCTTTAAGTGAAAAAATCTATATACTTATAATAAATCTGTAGAAGTGAAAATTCTGTACATTGAAAATATCAAAAAAATAAATGGCAGGGGGTGTTACTAGACCGACACCGAACCCAAAAATGTGATTAAAATTTTTTTTGTCTGTCTGTCTGTCTGTCTGTCTGTCTGTCTGTCTGTCTGTTTGTTCAGGTATCACGCAAAAACTACCGGTTCGATTGCGATGAAACTTGGTATAATTATTCTTTAGTATCCTGGGCACAACACTGGGTACTTTTTATCCCGGAAAAGTATCCTATCCTACGGTTGGGGGATGTCAAAGTTTGTATGGAAGAATTTTAACGCGCTGTCCGATTAACTCGAAACTCAATATTTATACTTATACCCAAAAATTAACAATAACGAGTATCAGGATTTTTCGAAATTCAACCCCTAAGGGGGTAAAATAAGGGATGAAAGTTTGTATGAAAAATCTTATTCCTTGAGGTAATAAATATGAAACTTCGCACGAATAGTTATCTAAATAAATTATAAAGTTTGTAGTTTTTGTTTTTCTAAATTACCCCCTAAAGGGGGATTGGGGGGTGTCAGTGTTTGTATGGAAGAATTTTAACGCGCTGTCCGATTAACTCGAAACTCAATATTTATACTTAAAACCCATGGGGATGTATGGGGTAATTTCCGACACTCACGCGGGCGAAGCCGCGGGCAGCAGCTAGTCTAAAAATATATTATTGACGAAAAAGGCAAAAGTAATTTGTAAGAATCGTAGCAGGTGGCGTTCTGTAGTTTCTGCCTACCCCCATGACCGTCTACTCCACAACGCAAATAATTCAAAGATTGCATTCAAAATCAAAAGTCATTTATTGAAACTAGGCTGAGAATCAGCACTTTTCGAACGTTAAAATTAAATAAGACAGTCCCTCAAAACGCCCGCCCTTCACCACTTCCTAGTGCTTTAGCTGGGAAGAAGAAGTGGCGCAACAAACTCTCCAGCAGCACAGCTGTCTGTTCAGTTAGAAAATAAAATTATTCTATTCACTACGCAACACAAAACATACATTTTCATTAATAGCCATATTATGTCAGCTAGCACACGTCAATATACCAACCAAAAACATCGACAATTTTTCCATTGCCATTGTCAGTCATGTGTTACGCAATAACCTTGCTGGTTGTCAGGCAAACATCTTGGGATAAGATCGCTCATTGATTTACCTTCTTTGAAAAAGTTATATTTACTTCATTTACCTATACAGGTGTAAGGGACAACCCTCCGCAAACTTACAGGGTGGATTCAGCTCCTTATTTTGAATCATATTCCACCGGAAAAAATCTCAGGATTGTTTTTTTCTGTTACAGAATAACATGATCTGTACGCAGCACTCAGTTTATGTAAATGAAACAGCTAAAATAAAAAAACATCAATTGATGATGAAATACTCTACGTGCGCTGCCGTTCGCTACTTGCGTTTTGCCACGGTAACGATACATTGCGTGTCGGGTAATTCCCATAACGTTCCTGAAATAATTTAATGTACCGGTCATCTTAGTATTATAAACTGAATTCACCCCATCAGCCTGCGGATGGCTGTCTCTTACATAGTGTGATTTATGATTTGACATCATTTTCACCACACTTTTTTCCCTATACCAATTTGTCTTTCAAGAAACTAACTATTTCCATTAGAATACCAATCAAGTTAATGAGAAAACGTTCCATTCAATGAGAGAGTAACTGAGTAACACTAACTCGCGTAGCTTGGCAAGCTGCCACATAACACATCTGGCTGTGATAACCGCCAGTACGTTTCGACGAATAGTTCTGAAACTTTAGACCCAAGTTTGCTTTGAAGGACTTTGCAATACACATCGTCGGTATTGAAGTATTCTCGTTTAATAACTTAGTACGGAACTTCTGATTTAAAGAAAAAAAAGTTCATTATCGTCCTCTTGCCCTTGTTCATTCCATTTAGTTCGGGTCGGCGCAAGAAGTCATTACCGCAATCTGTGAACTTCTTTTTGGTCTTCTTCTTTTTAACCAACCTCAAAAAGGAGGAAGTTCTCAGTCCGTCGGTTTTTTTTTTTTTTTTAATGTATGTTGGACGATTCTTCGAAGACGGCTGCACCGATTTCCCATATAAATTTTATTAGCTTTGCTTGGGTAGATTTTGAGTTAGCTTCAATAATACGTATTGTATTTTTCCTTTTATTTACATATCAGGTAGTGGTATACGAATTTGTGTGGGTAGGTATCACAACTAAAAGGAAAAATCGACTTCCAAAAAACACAAATAAATGAAAAAAAATTGCTTTCATTTCGGAATTTTGTTCTTAAATGTAGAAGGAGGTTAAATGCGTCTCTATTGCAGTAGCCACAAAATGTACCTTTGACTTGAACACTGTAGGACCAGCATATCGGACAAAACAACAATGTTTTTTTTTTTGGTTCATTTTATTTGTATAATATCTACGCACCTATATGCCATTGCCACTGGTTCCATTCTTACCTCAAATAATTAATCGTATAAGAAGTTCACCCTTCTTCTTATAAAATACTTGTAGTTTGTGAAACTGCCGCATAACTTACCTTAACTTAACTTCTGGGTCTATCACTGAACATTAGACAAACTGTAGAGTTCGTTGCTAACTTCAGCTTAATTAACTTTCGTTTACTTTAGCACGATTTTAAGGTTGTACGTTGTTTTATAGACAACAGTTTAGAATTTCGTTTCACATAAAATGTTTCTTGAATTATCATTTCATAGAAAATCAATACGCAGAATACTTACTTTGAATTTTTTTAAATCATAGATTTTTGTTACAAACAAAATTTAATGTTTCGATATTACATAGAATAACAAATCAAATATTCTTTATCCTCATATTGTTTAGATAATATAATTTTATTTACTTAGAAACGCCTATTTCTGAATGGCAAGAATAACAAGGTGTAGTCGAAGGAGCCCCGCGGAGCGGGGCTCCTACTTCTGGGGGCCATATAAAAAAATAATCTCGAAGGAGATGGCAGGGTCTTCGAGAAGATGCCTCATATTTATGTGATATACCTACGATAGAATCGAGAAAACAAACGATTAGCGAAAATAAGTATTTTCTCCTCAGTGCCCCGTTACGTACACTCCAACCCTTTTAACCACATGGAAAAATACCCCGAACAAACAATATTCTTTAAAAAATAATTCTACTGTTTGATAAGTTTGTTAAATAAAAAAATGTGATTATAAAATTCATTGAATTGTGTTTCTGTGAAATATGTTTCATTCAAGTAAATATTCGTCAAATCAATAATATTCGAAATAAAAATACAACAACCAAATATTATATGAAACATTTTCTGCGAAACGAAATTCTATGAAAATTCTATCTGCGAAACAAGGGAACACCCGATTTTAATGACTTTCATACCTACATAAATAGTCTATGTTTATTTGGATTTATTATTTTGATGAGGTACCTACTGTAAAAATCAAGACTACCGCTGTCAACAGTGACGTGAGGTTGGTTTCGGGACGTGAGCAGTGGTGGCCCATTAGTAACGGCCCCTACTTACCAGTTGCAGGGCGTGGGTTCAAACCCAGGTTTACCATGTGTGCATAATTTCATCACCCCTGCTCTTAAAACAGTGAAGGAAAACATCTTGAAGAAACCGGCATGTCCTAGAACCAAAAATTCGAAGACGTGTGACTTCCATCAACCCGCACTGGGCCCGCGTGGTAGATACAGAGACAGCCCACTCCCTCTCACAGAGAGGAGGTCTGTGTTCCAGCTGTGGGGGAACATTATAGGCTGATTTTGCAAACCTACTTGCGGATGCTATAACTAAAAGATAGGGTTTAAAATATTTACGATAGAAATACAGTGTGAGTCTTCATAATGTGCACATATCGAAATGAGGGATTCTATGCTTAATTTGACAAACGGAAAAAATATTTAAAAAAATCTATTTTTATTTTTTTATTTATTTTGTATTTTTTACCCCGATGTAAAAAAACGGTGTAACTTTTAAATGATCTACCGCGATGAAACTAACTCAACTCCATAATGATTGGTAGTAATTAAGTGTTCTTATAAAATGAAAATTGTGGGAAAAACCCCTCCCAATTAAACCCAAAAAACCCTCAAATGATAATAAACAGGTATTTCGTCCAAAAATCTGTTTTTTTAATCAATTTTTACAATATTCGTAAAAAAAATCAATAAGACGAATTTTTTTAAATAAAAAAAGCTGGAAAAAAATTTTTTTTTCCGTCGATATGTGCACATTATGAAGAATCACACTGTATAGCAGCGTTTCACCTTAGCCTGAGTCAGCGCAAGGAATTATTATAGTAGCTTTAATAGAGCATTTTTGATTTAAGTATTCATAAAAATGCAATGGGTATTACCCAACACATTTGCGATAATATTATCTGGTAAAATGGTCGTGGTGATCGTGATGGCCCAGTGGTTAAAGCCTCGTGCAGACTGGAGCGACGCGACGGCGCGACGTGACTCTAACAATACAATTTCTATGAAAACTTCACGGTAGATCAATTACCGGTGTCACGTCGCGCCGTCTGCACGAGGCTTAAGGCCTCGTCTCCCATGCAAGCATGAATGCGACTTTTTCAATTAATTTGTAATTTCTGATTTTATTTTGGACATGATTAACATCGGTGAAGGAAAAATAGGCGCTACTGCTGAGCATGAGATCCTGGGCTCGATTCCCAGGTCGGGCAAAGTGTTATTGGGTTTTTCTATCTGGAATTTCGCAGTAGCAGCCCAGAGTCTGGATTTGTGCCCGGTTAATGGCAATAGGCTCGCTCCCTATTAAATGGGACTTAAAATATAACTGTACTATAGATAGATAGGTACACCTCTGCCCAATCCAAATCTCTTGGAATAGTTGGTATAGGCATCGGTAAATACTTCAAGTAAATGGATGGTAGATTTGTTTTCCAACATAGGTTTAAAAGCTGCGCTCACAACGTCAATACGGGAGAAATCCGATATTGAGAAAGCGTTAAAACGAATGCAAACTCTACTACCTACTCCACCACCACAGGCGCGGAGCCAGCGTTCAAAAAAGGTTGTCACAGCCACAAGGTAAATCGGTGAAGTGTGAGTCGGAGTACGAAGTCGCTCATGGTCGTTAAAGTGAATTTCTACAAAAGAGATGTTTACAAAATATATGACGCCCTGACTAAGATTTTGTACAATATATAGTTCCACGTGGGCAAAGTGAACACTAGTAAATTAATAAACCTGTAAAATGTTACTTTGTGTGCTCACGAAAGTTACAAAAGTAATGAGTGTTTGTTTTGCACATCACAGTGTCACATTTAGACTTTAACTACTGATCCGATTATAACGAAAGGATATCGACTCTGATATGGATATATCATCGGCCTATCGACCTCAATAGACCGAGAAAGTGTGACGTCACAAGTCTATTAGGTTGAGAGCAAGGGCATGCCCTAGCGTTCGAAACCATTGATATGAAAAGCAGATTGTAATTGCAACGTCCGTCCTCCAGTTTACTGACAATAACAAAATGCAATCACCAATTAGACTGACTGGAAAGAGAAATGGTAAAGGCTATTCGACCACAGCAGCAGAAATTGAGACTTTAGAGGTCCATATTTAACAGTTGAACGTATGACTAATAATATACATGTTAGAAGCACTAATGTTGGTACCAGTGGAATAAGAAAATATGTTGACGTCACATGTCGATAGCACTATTATGACGTCACAATATCAACACAATAGTATCAATTAATCAGCCTGTGCAAATGTTCAAACCACATTTCAAATAATCAACCACAATTCTAATGAACACGGAATAAGGCTCTGTACAGATTAACGAGCATAATTTGGCAAACGGCGCGTCGGTTCTACATCTGGTTCGGACGGCCGACAGTCCATTTGCCAAGTTTTAGCCACCTAGTTTAAATCTAACTTTACCTTGACAAACTTTGATTTAAATAGATATACTCGTAGCTTTGAAGCTGCAATTCAGATCGTGACGGATGAATTCATCCAGGTTTGTTTTTTTTGTTAGCCGTCTCCGGTGGAGCGAAAACGGAAGCAAAGGCTTTAGAAGTTTTTCTTGGTTTTTTTTTAATAGGGTTTTATTTTATAAGTAAGAATAATACGAAAAGACCTGGAATATATGGTCCAAAAATGCATAGCTTCGAAGATATCATCAATCATAATTAACATAAGTTTCATTGATAAGTACGACTAAATCATTTTCATTCAAACCTATCATTTATCACTAAAACATCATCTATCATTTTTCATTTAAAACTAAGAAAATAAGACGTGTTCGTATTTCACGTGAGTGAAATTATTAATAATCGTGACTTTGTCGAATTATTTTGTATGAAAAAAGAAACAAAAAAAATTGTCTGAAATAGTGGGGAGCATGGGCTATCCCCATACGTACCTGCAGGGTTTAAAGGACATCGAAGTGCAAACTGTTACCATGAATTCAGCACATGATTCTAAACTGCCCAGAGTAGAAATGGTCCGGAGGTCAATTAAAAAAAAACTGCTATTTCATACAAAAATACTAACACTGTCAAAATGTATGGATCAGCTGATTAATTTTTTAATAATCCACGAAAAATTACAACACTGCTTTCTGAATTAATGATAACACGCAAGCCACTTGCATCGTGTGTATCAGGCTTTACTTATCGAAGAATAACAGAATAACTAAGTATAGTACTTTGGTTTTACTGTCAATTAAATTAGAATAGAGGAAGAGATCGCCCGCCTGGCAGGATACTAGAAAAATAATGATTGAACTTAAAAATATTCGTAAAATCTTTTCTAGAGGAAATAACTTGCGACATAGGTATAAATAACTTGATGTTTTGCAACGTATATAATAATGTTAGTACTTTTAAAAATGTCAGACCGAAGAACCTCATTAAATTAAAATACGTTTCATGCAAAGATAGGTTTCCGGGTAGAGCACATAATATTCATATAAATGACAATTGAGTTACAAACATCAACACATCACACACATCACTCGGTCTCATAACGGGATATTATACATTGTAACAGCGAATCAATTTTCAAGACTCCCCCTTAAGACCTAAGCCAAACATTTTTTGATATTCGGATATACAATATATACCTATTATATACAAATCCGCGAAATTTCGCGGGTATTCTGGTAGTGTACAATTCTGGTAGTGTGCTTTTAGGATGTTGTTGGGGCTGCCCAGATGCTGTAGTGCGTCCGGCGTATTTATGGAGGCTCAGATTGATGGCTTTGCCATGCCATCATGAGAAAGAGAGTGGCCATAATGCAACGTATCCGAGCAAGCTCTAACAGCATTCTGAAAGTAATAGCGGATTTTCGGTTAGACGGTCCTTTTATTAGAGAATGGATCGCAGTCCATTTGTCTATTTGATTTCGTTTGTTGTAATTATTTTTGTTTTTGTGGTTTAGTAACATAGTTCCTTAGTAACTAAGTTAACTAACTCACTAACTAGTAACTTCAATCTGCCTAGCATTTTTCCCAACTATGTTAACCGGCTTCCAGTCTAACCGGATGCAGTTGAATACCAGTATTTTCCATGGAGCGACTGTCTATCTCTATCTTGAACTCCACACCTAGTAACTGGGTAATACGATACCCCTTGGTAAGACTGGATGTCAGACTTTTGGCTTTCCGACAAACCGTAACGACTGTCAAAGATCCTTGAATGACAGCCGGGACCAACGGCTTAACGTGCTTTCCCAGGCACGAAGTACGAGTCTCGATATGTAAAGATCAGTGACCAACCCCGGCAAGCGTAGCTTAACCTGATGGATCGACCCGTAGAGCTGATATTAATTAGCCACATTAATCCATAATTCCTAAGTACTTACTAACACAAATATGGATGTTTCTGGACCTAATGGATAATCTGAAATAAAGTTACATAATTACTTTATGGATCAAAATTCTTAGGAGGTAGGTATGTTTGTTAAAGCAAATAAACATATAGTTGCATTGCGAGTGTAGTTTTCTTGAAAACTAATCTATGTTATGTTAATTCGACTGACAACGAAAATTCTCGAAAAATACATATGAGTATGTTTTTATAACCATTTTTCTTTGTTCACTAATAAACTTTCCACATAGAATAATTCTTCAAAGCCACGACCAAACGAGGTTTGTTCAAAAACATGCAGGTCACATCCTCTTAACCTAAAACTAAGTAAATTCCTTAAATTCTCCTCTCAAAGGAACTAGTGAATATTTCATGGTGCCGAAACTAAAAGCATTATTTTCAAAGAGGATTATTTTGAGTCGCATTGTTTAGAGGCTATGCCCTAACGGGTCCGTGGACCACAGGAACGTATAAATGTTATAGGTACTAATGGTTTGTTGGTTTGTTTGTTTATCACGCTTCTACGCTAAAACGGCTGAACAGATTTGGATGAAATTTGGCATATGGGTAGATCATGACCGGGATTAGGACATAGGATACTTTTATCCCGATATTCCCACGTGGTCGAGACATATGCGCAGCTAGTTGTTTTACAAATCTTCGCCTCAAGTTCTATTCAAGTTCCCCCCATTCGGTGAAAAGTCGCAAGATTTATTTAGTATCTGTCAGTGATCATACCTCTCACAATCATAACATAAAGTTTTCTAATAAATTGCAAGTTTCAGATTGGTAGGGCCCAAATAAGAAAAGTTTCATAAAAATCTATTTCTCAAATCAATCTACCACATATTGGGTTGGACTAAAATCAAGAAGTTTTATCAATAAATCTACCTCCAGTCTGGCTGTCAACAAGTTTTTAAAATATCGCGTGGCAATACCATAACTTCGGCGACTGTATTTAATTTAGTAATGGCGAACTTTTTATACCTTGAAAAAGGTTTGAAAGGAGCAAAAATTATAGGCGTTTTTCCCATTTATCAGTGCATGTATTTCCTTTATAAATTTTAGAAACAAACTATCCATGTTTCTATACAACCCGTGCGCATGAACATGGCAACTGGCTCGAAAAGAAGAAGATTCATCTATTGAATCTATGATGAATTGAATGAATGTACCTACATTCATACAATAATAATTATGTTTATTCAAACATATTGAATCAGATGAATCTACTTATTACCTACGAATCTACCTACGCTTTAAACTAATGCGAAAGTAACTCTGTCTGTCCGTCACTGTTTCTGATTTCAATTTTGGCACGCAGGGTCGCAGGTAGACCATTATTTGGACCTAGGACACTTTTTTTTATTCCGGTAGTACTTTCCCCTGTAATAGTTTTCGACCAACACGTGGGCGAAAACGCGAAAAAGTTGAGTTTTTAGAACATAACTTATCATCACATTGTATTATCTATAGTACACCCACATTTCGCCAGTTATGTTTAAGTTCCATGTAGCGTAGGCTCGGTTTATACTTCAAGCTTAAACAATCTATATTAATAAAAAGAATAATTGATAATGAAATAGCAGTAGACGCAGCTGTATAGACATTTGAAGTTTTCTAGAAATAAATAAATCTAGTAATTTTAGGGCCAAAAACGCACTAATTCGAATGAAATTAGACAAAGCAGAAGCTTGCCGCAGAAAACAAATTATATTGCGACGGCACGGTTGGTGCAGTGGTTAAGCGATTTGCTGCGTGTCTCGGGTTCGATTCCAGCACGGAACAAATATTTGTATGACCTACGAGTAGTTGTTCCGGGTCTGGCTGTTTGTGTATTTGAGTTTAAATGTTTACAAACGCACCCACAATCCAGGAGAAATTCCCAGAGTGGGGTAAAGTTTAAAAAAGAAAGGAAATATTGCAGTCCATTTCTTTCAGTGAAAAGTTTTTCGTTGAAAGCTAGAAGCTCCGTTTAAAATAGAGATAAAGAGAATTAAACCTTACGAAGCAATGGATCTTAGTGAAATGTTACCTAGGGGAAATATCAGAGGATTACCAGGAAAATGCCTCGGTTTGTTTGTGTTTAAGGTTACAATTAAAAATAAATAATGATTTCAACTGCACCCAGGGTGACGAGAAGCAGAAAACCAGTAGGAAAGCTATGCGGGATCTAACTGGCTCCTATTGAACAGAAAATGGTAGAGCATTTACACCGTTATTAAATCATCCTGATAGGTTATCTGCAGTTTCGAAATAGATCTTAGGGAGCCAGAAGAAAACCCAGTTACGAAGTCCTCAGTTGTTTAGATATTTTATTTTATTCGGTTATCTTACAGCTAACTAATACAGTGTTCTTAGACAATATAAAATTGAAGGCCATTTATAAGTTTCCACTGATAAACATTAAAAAAAAGGTCGAAACAAAAAACCTATTAAAAATAAATTAGGAAATAAAGAGTACACGTAAACTAATATTAACTAAAAATTATTTGCTAACAAACAGGGCTAATACACTCCCTTAAGCGCTTTACCCCCTTGAAGAATTATGATGTGCGACATCTGTTGAGCAATAGGACTTCAAATTAGGTGGGTATGCAATCTAATTCGCGTGTTGCCTAACTGCCTCCTTGGTCTAGTGGTCGCAAGCGCTACTGCTGAGCATGAGGGCCTTGATTCGATTCCCGGGTCTAAGTGTTATTAGGTTTTTCCATGTCGGATTTCTCAGTAGCAGCCCGGAGTCTGGATTTGTGCCCGGTTGATGGCAATAGGCTCGCCCACTATTATATGGAACTTAAACATACTTGGCGAAAGGTGAGTGTACTATGGTACACCCTTCGGTACCATACCTTCGGTTTGGTATGGCCTAACCCTTCGGGGAACACAGGCGTGATGTTATTACAAGAAGACGTGCACACATTTACGTTCTTATCACATAACTTTTGTATTTTGGAAACATCGCCGAATCTAATTCTAGATTCACTTGAGTGATCCAATGCAAACAGAGTATTTTTTCTACCAGCCTGCATGATGAAAGGTTCCCCCTTTTGCAGTCAACCTTTACAGTACAGACCGCAGAAATAGAACGCTTTATGAATGTTAAAACAAAATTTTCATCGTCTCCGCAAAGTAAACATACCAATTTGACAAGTTTACTTCTTGAGTACCCAACAAATGCCTCACACAGTCCCAAAACTACATGTAACTTCCACACACAACTGTGATGTCCCGCAAAAATCCTGCCATCAAGCGGACCCGACCCCACAATGTCCTATAAGGCGCCCAAAGGTACTTGCGAAGTATTTGGGACCGCCATTCACAAGGGTAAGACCACTGTGGGCTTACTCTGTTTATTACGTCAAGTTTTGTTACCCGTGGAACATAATTTGGGAAATTCAAAGTGTTTATACAGAGGATTATGGAACATTTAAAAAAAAACTTGAGGCGTGGCGTGACCTTTATACTTCAGACTGAAAATGGATTGCAAAAAATATTAACCTTTTGAGACGCAGATATTATTGTTATACGTTCAGAAATTCCGGGTCGAAAAAACGGTAGTAGTATAAAATTAAAGAGGAATTTATAGTTCCCTTGGGTCCTCATAAAATATAGTTTCCAACCTCCATCTTAATAGGCTAAATGGGCGTCTAGTCTACCTAGGCACGGTACATGAAATTCCTCATAGACACGGGAACAGTCCAAATGAAAGCTTGCCACTAAAACTCAGCTCCGGAAACAGGATTGCTAAAAATAGTCTGTTCTAAATCAATCCATCTGCCTAGCGTTTTCCCAAAGTATGTTGGGTCGGCTTCCAGTTTAATCAGAGCTATTTTACCTGGAGCGACTGCCTATCTGACCTCCAGAACCCAGTTACTGGGTAACACAATACCCCCTTACACCAAATTATCCCAAAATTGTTTGCGATCCAAACTTGCCCTCAATTTTCACCCAAGAATATTTAAATAATAATTGGTTGTTTAATTAGCGTATTCCATTAATTCTACATAGCCGCCCGCCATTATAAGGATATTGTACACTCAAGAAAATTGCTCCCAAATCGTGCATAACTTGAAACGCAAATATTTGCTCAAATTAGATTCGGTACACATGAATAGATCTGAAAGACGATAATTGGAAATTGGTTTGTCGTGATAGTGTGAATGTCTCATTAGTGTGTGAACTACTGTTTATTCGTAATTTTGTTCTTGTGATTTCCTTTATAAATCTTACACACATTTTTATTGTTTTTTGAACAAACAACAAGAAAACAACATGAGGAAGCCTGAAGGACAATATTCTAGTACTTAAAAAACGTTCAAATTCAAGTCGCAATCTGTCAAACTTGTCAAAAATGTTGGTAAATTGATTGTAATGCTAATGAGATGCGAATGCGAACGAACTTAAAAATAACGGGAATGCCCCCCCTGGACTTATAGTTAATACACATACATAAACTCACGCCTTTTTCCCATGGGGGTAGGCAGAAACTACAGAACGCCAACTGCTACGATCCTTACAAACTCCTTTTGCCTCGTTAACGTTCATACATCTGGCGATACATAATAGTTAATGTAAGTCTGAAATCACCAACCCTTCTTGAGCATTAGTGGTGATCAATCCTCGTGCCTTATCTATAAGAGAAGAGGCCTTTGCACTACAGTGAGACAGTAATAGGCTGGTATTATTATTATTAGGTAGTCTGTGTCGGGCCTCAACAATCATAAAAGTGCAGCATTTTGTCGTGATAATTCATGGAAAACAGGAAAGAGACATAAGAAGTTTAATAACAGCTTTAACTTCATCATGTTTTTACTTGCCGCATTTTTGGAATTCATATTTTTTTTTTACCATTTCCTTTTGGTTTCTGCAAGTTAAATGAGATTTTACTTTGTTTTAGAATTGGGGTCAATTCATCAATACACCATCTTTCACAGATTGGACACTGGACCGACCTCATCGTCATACTCCTTCTATTATCCCAACAACATGATTGTCCCTTTCTTCCACACTTCTCTAGTAGTCGTCAGCTCGGTAGTCACCCACTTTATAGCCATGTCATCTTCCACACAATCCATCCAACGTTTATTTGGTCTTCCCCTACTCTTATAGCCATCGAAATTCATACTCAAAACTTTTTTCACGTTCAGTGGACCTACGTGAATGTTATAAAGGCCTCAGCACACTTAGAACACCCGACGCCACAACAAGCGTGTTCGTTGGCCAAATGACTAAGTTGTGCTCCATGAGATGAAATGTGGCCAATGAGCACGTTACAATGAGTTGGCGTGGCGTCGGGTGTTTTAAGTGTGCTGAGGCCTTTAATCACACACTATCGTACCTACGACCGGTTCGATGGGCAAAATTAATACAAATGGGTAACAATCCAATTTGACAGATTATTCTCCGACATTATTCAACGCACAAACCGACACGCTCCAGCAGTTCCATACATTAGTTAGGCGGCACTTGGTTTAGGTTCCCGTATACCTAATTTTGAGGTGTTCACTTGGATGGTTTGCAATGTGATCTAAGGAAGTGTTAATTAATCTGTAAACTCACAGTCTGTTTAAGATGGCGAATGTTTTTCGCTAGATTAGGTAAGTGTTAGGGCTTGCACCCACTGGCGGCACGGCACGGCAGGGGATCCTTCGGCATCACTATATGCAAGCGCATACTGACGGCAACGATGCTGCGATGATACTTAAGGAGGCATGCCGCAACATCCTTGCTTCCTTAGGCATGCCGCGGCATCCTTAGGCAGGTCGAAGCGTACCGATGTGCCATCGCACGCGTGGTTTTTACAAAAACAGTCGTCTGCGCCTTGCGCCCCACCTTGTTTCGGTATTTCCAAGGCTGCCGAAGCTTCCCGACGGATGCCAAGGTATTCCGAACGCTGCCGACACGGCATGCCTAAGCAAACTATGATTATCATTGAAATATACGTGGACCTTGTAAAAAGCAGGTCTTCTTCAACAATACTTCAATCTGGCTAACCTCGCGCCGAAATACCGGTTGAAGAATGTCACAAATTACTCATCTTTTAAAAGGCTAAAAGAAAAGGCTATAGAAAGGACATTATATAAAAAGATTACATTCCCTTGCACTTAAAATGTATCGAAACAAAAGAGAATCTTAATAACAAAGAAAGGTCCAAGCGAATCCGAAAAGGGCCGAACTGCGCCGATGTTGACCGAGCAGAAAACCCGCAATGTCACCTGTCAAGAAGAAACTTATCTTAATTACAATCAGTCCTTATTTAACCGCACAAGTAACAGACGCTGAGACAATGAAACGATGTCTGATGCTGGACTTTTGCAAATTAAAATGGTAATTGAAAATGTAGTACATTTATCTACGAATAAGTTTTTGAATATAATTAATAAAGTATGGCAAATTAGGTATATAATCTTTATTCAGTCTTAAACCAATTCCATCAAAGTCTATGAATGCAGATTCTCAAGTCAATGTGTCGACGTCATTCATTTACTTATACATAGATATATTATTTTTTCTGAAGATTGCTGACTGCTGGCTGACCTGTACCTACTAGAGAAAGTTCTCAAGAAATACTGACGTAAACCACCTTAATTTAAAAGGGACGAATCAGATGCTATCTCAAAAAAAAAATAACAAAGTTTTCCTTAACAGCGTTTTAACTAAACTAACAACTTTTGTCTTTCTTTACCAAACTCTCTCAATGCACTTCAAGTGGGTCAATAAATTTGCCACCATGTTTACAAGCACTAAGAAAGTTGAGAGCATCAAATCAGTGATACTGTTTACTTTTCAACCACTGGAGTGTTTAACTTGGTCGCCAGTGTACTTACGACGAGTAATATCCAGCGTAAATTGCAGTGACGGATCGTATTAACAAATGTTTGGTCAAATATTTGGGACTGTTTGCGAGATAAGGAATGTGAGATCGTGACGTAGTTGAATTAATACTAAATGTTTGGAAGATTTAGTTGGTACTACGAATATTAGAACTGTAAGAGCTTTTTGTGAGAGGTCGGGAGTATTGCCACCATAATTATCTATAGCGAAGTAGCAATGCTGTTCGAGTTTGAATGTGAATGAGGCTCGGAATGAAAAGCGTTTTATTTATGTGGCATAAATTATTAATTTTATTTTGCATTCCCGTTCGAAAAATTAATAATTTATTCCCGTTCGTTCCACTGACTACTACTGACTATGCCAGTGGGACGAACGGGAATACATTTAATATTATTTTTCAAATTCCCGTTCGGTGGGACGAACGGGAATACATGCTACGGCGTGACTGGCTATCATACCTACTGATACCTGTACTGTTAACATTAGCATGTCAGTGTTGCTAACCCATAAATGTCTTCTACCAAAAATCGCTCAACGCGCCTAAACAAGTTTTCACTTCAATAATATTCCTACACTCTTCACACATCTCCACTTTATATAAGCACTACTAATGCAGTAACCTCTAAAACTACTTGGACCTCTGCCCATTTAAAATGCAAGTAAAAAAAAATAAGCGCTCCATTATTGTCATTTTTTTATAATCATTTAATAATACTATGCTAAGCAGTTTGAGATACGAGAAGGGATAGTGCATGGCAAGAATCCAAGATGGTCGGAAAAGTAAAATTATTCGGTCTATGCCAAGAATTTGAAAGAAGCTATTGACTTGCTTCCATTGTTGTAGAATAGAACTGGACAATTTCCTGTGAGTAACAGCAAATACTGAACAACTTGAGATACCTATCAGCACCGCATTTCACCAGGCCACTCATCGCAACAGATGGAGAAAGACCGTCGACAATTTGAAACAGAATCACGATTCTCAGCAGTAAGAGAGCGATTAAGACGAAGAAAAACAGCAAATACAGATTCCCTGAAGCCTTATAACATATTATTGACAACATTTCATATTTTTAACCTGCATGTATTATTACGTTTTATAAAAGTAAATCCAAAACTAGGGCACCGGTATTTTTCCGTTTTTCAAAATGATGTACTTTTCATTCATAGTTTTAACTTTGAAATTCGGTTTATTATAAAAAGACGTAAGCGCCAAATGACGTCAAACAGATAGTGGAATAGCGTTAAAACCTTTGCTTGACTATGATCGTCAAAAAAAAAACTATTAGATGTCACTGGTGTCATCTTGTCAAATGTGTCAAACTCGTTGGTGCCTAAACTTGTTTGTTTGTTTTCAATTAAATTCTTAAATTTTCTTATTTTCAAGTGTTCTTACCCTCATTGGCGAAATATCAATCAAAAGTTGGCAATATTTACAGTAAGCAGCGTGTATATTTTAAAGTTTAATTTCCTAAGAAAAAGATTGTAAACAAACTTTTGACATTGACGTCTTGTTTGACAAGTCAAGTTTTCATCTAATACATTGGAATGCTTAGGCAAAGGTAACTACCTCATTCCACTATTTCTATGACGTCATGACGTGTTTTTTTATTTTAATTTTTTTCTCAGAAATGAAGAAAAAAAAAAAAAAAAAATTTGAACTCAGGATAATTATGAAAATAAAGAAATGGTATTTTTGTTTTATGGCCGTGTCATTTTTGAAATGTTGTCAATTCGCTTTCATAACTTTTCACGCACCAATATCTTCATTTGTTTTTTCTTTACTTTAAAGCCAAATGGAAATTTAAATAAAATCTTTGATAAGTTACCTCCTTGGTTGCCATGTGTTGAACTAAAAAGTTCGTTCCATTTTTTAATAACACGACAGGTAACAGTTTTCATAGCAATTTATTTCGCCGCTAAACAGCATATTCACTTGTGTGTTAGATGAATATGCTGGTGTACAGCAATTTCGATTTATCTCGAAGAAGGTTGTCAAAATAATGCTCGAATTTCCAAGCTTAATAATTGAGAAATAATTGTTACTTAACTGTTTTTTGTTTTATTTTTAAATATGGAAGAGACTGTCATTACGGAGTACTAAGCAATAAAGATGCCAGTATCTGTTGGTGACTAATTAAATTAAACCATCGCCGCCCGCATCATCGCTTAGCATCTTTTGAGATAAAAATTAAACGCTGCAAGATTCTGCATCCTCATTTTCTCTTATAAAACTGACATAATTTTCCATTAAATTACAATCAATCTGCCTAGCTTTTTCCCTACTATGTTGGAGCTTGGGGTTGACTTCCAGTCTAACCGGATGCAGCTGAATACCAGTATTTTACATGGAGCGACTGCCTATCTGACCTCGACAACCCAGTAACTGGGTACCCTTGGTAAGACTGGATGTCAGACTTCCGGGCTTCTGACGACCTGTAACTGCTTAATGTGCTTTCCGAGGCACGGAGAGGTCTCGGTATTTAAGGATGGTCATCCATCCACGGAATGACAGCGGCAAGCGTAGCTTAACCTGATCGATTGACCCGTGTGGCTGTTTAGCCACACGGGTCAATCGATCAGGTTAGAGCCTCTCAAAAACCACCACCACCATCACCAAGCCACCGTTAAAATACATTAATCATGATTAATTACTGCTCTTAAGACTGAACTGAAATACGTAAGGCTTTACCGTAAGCATCGAATAATTCAGAATAAACATCAGTCTTAAGTTGCATTACACTATCCGATTACGACACGATATTGATGGGGAAATGGGGATACCAAAATATGCAGACTGTAAACCATAGCTACCAGATTTTGTTTACTTAACTATTTAATTAGATATAATATGAGCAAGCAGATAATACCCTCAAAAGAAATTTGTTCCTTAACCCAATGTAAGAACAACATGGATTTGACATTATACAGCCGGGTCTGCTGCGCCATGTTTGGATGTTTTAAAAACATCAAACACGAACCAATGATATCGCTTCGTGTTTGATTTACGGGTGCCTGATTGGTTCGTGTTTGATGTTTGATGTTTTTAAAACATCCAAACATGGCGCAGCAGACCCGGCTTTAAACTGAAGTAGATTGTACAGGTTGATTAATTCTGATTTTAAAAGAATAAACACAAACAAAAAAAAAAAACACTCGTAAGCCAGTCGACATCTGGACAACGAACACAATACCAATATAGTAAATAAATAACTCAATAATATTAAAGAAATCGAATCCAAACTGGCCATTGCGTTGCAGTAAAAGCAACGTCATCGAATGTATTACCTTCTTTAAGAGAAAAACAAAACACACACACAATCTGCATTACACAAAATCGTCACGTCCCCGTACAATATAAACGAGTCGAAGGTCTGTTACCGTGAAATGAAATAAAAGGTACAGTTACGAGAATACATACCTTACACATACCTACGTAAGATTTAAAACAGACTGCGCTTTTATAATTTCTCACGTGACGACATGGAATGGAAATACACGCACGTTATTGTGAACGGAAATAAAACGTTTTCCTATATTTCCTTACATCTTTTGTTAACGTGATCCAGTGACGTGGTCGTCTACGATAATATCGTCCCGTTAAAATTGTAAAAGCGCTCACTTTCTCCTTAAATATTGATAGATAGATTGTATGGTTACGAAAACAGCATAAAGGCTCGTTCACACCGGCGCGACTTGTCGCGCGACGCGACTTTAGCAATACAATTTCTAATAAAACTTCACGATTGAACAATTGCCGGTGTCGCGTCGCGCGACAAGTCGCGCCGGTGTGAACGAGCCTTTATTGAAACCATACTTTTATGAAATAAGTATTTTATTATTATCGTTACAGAAAAACCCTTTTGAATTTTGCGTAACTGCAAGGTTCACATACGTAATGAACTAGAATATGTGCACTCTGAAGACTGGCTTTCTTGGCTGCTTATGAGTGCGTATATCAAACATCTCTCTCAAGTTCGAGTGCCATTTTTTCTGGTTTGCTCTACACTTCACATGAATCCAATGCGGGGCAAAAATATAATACCTATAAAAAATATATAACACAAAACTATGTTGCTTCATAAAAGTATGACAGGGCTGCAGCTGGTCTCGTGGAGTCGTGGCCATCTTGTTTTATTTATTGCTTTATACTGGTCTTATTTGCGGTTTTACCATTCTCAATATGGTTTTGAAGCGGCTTTGATTAAATTCTTCTTGCCTTTCTGATGTTGTTTAGAGTTCTTAAGGCATAGTGTTAGGGCAAAAGCACCTTTCTGTTTGAAAAATAAGTTTATTTGGCACCTATTATAAATAAACACAACAAAGAAATATAACATTGGATTAAAGGCTCCCGCAGACAGACACGACGCGACAGCACGATGCGACTTTAATAGAACCATTTACATGACAACTTCTTTAAATTAAAATTGTCGTAGGTATCAGAATCAGAATCAGCTCAAATCACAATTGCAGCCAGGTAGTCATTACAAAGCCAAAAGCAGTCCAAGTAAAAAATAACAGTAAATCATTTCCTTCATTGCTATCAATGTCACTTCTCCGCTGTTAACAAAAACTGTCAGACATATTGCTACTTTGCACCCTGTCAGGCCTCGAACATTGATATAGCCCATTCCTCTTCTCCAAAAAGGGTTCGCATAACGCATTATTTAGCACCAAAGAGTATATAAAGTCACGGGCCGACACCGTCAGAGCAAATCCGTGATACCGGCCTATAATAAATCGTGGGACTAACCTGTCAAACGTAAGATTTATCTTTGGAAACACACAGGGTGCTGTGGTGTTGGATTTTAGACTTTCTTGCTCTGTGTTGGCCGGCTGTGGTTTAGGAATTGTGGTGAACTGTGTTTTTGTGCTGTGTAGTTTGGTAGTTTAGGTTTTTAGTGCATTGTTCGGTGTTTGATAAGTCTTTTTTGGAGCAAAAGGATAACATAATGAAATGAACAGTCTGAGACTGACGTGTCATTTTTTCGGTAGGAAATTATGAAATAACTTCTCCTGCTCTGAGGAGACTGACGTGTCTGGATTTGCAATTATTTCACGTTTATAAAATACTAGCTTCTGCCCACGACTTCGTCCGCGTGAAATTTCGGACCCCGGAACACCGCGTCGCATCCCATCACCCCGCCCGCGCTATTACTTCGTTTTCGATTTTGATTGGCTCCTCAGGGCGTGATGTTACATAGCCTATACCTGGCCGGGGATTTTCTCGACAGATTAGTAAAGTTTGCATCAAAATGCGTTCAGCCGTTTTCACGTGATGCGCGGTCAAAAAAACAGACAAACAGACATAAATTCTAAAAACTGTTGGAATGTGTTCTGTTATCGATTCTAAGTATCCTTAGCCAATTTTTTTTTGACCTAAACTAGATCTAGTGTTATTTTAAACTTTAGGGAATTTCAATGTGGTACCTACTGTTATTCAACTTTTGCTTTTTCTTACTTTATTATATAGGTACCTATTACCCTGTCTGCAGGTTTCTTCAAAGGCAACACTAAACAGTTTGTCTGTAACCAAATTTGTATTTATGTATTTTGGACACTTAAGCCGGTTGTAGTGAATAGCGACATTCTCCTATTCTTAACCCTTTTGACTAACGCGATCATCACAATGGAATTCCTAATCAAGCATTCTCGTACAATTCCATTACGAAACCATCTGATAATTCCCGAAGCATATGCACGTGGGAAAACCGATCAGAAATTCTATTAAGAGGCACATGTTCAGTTGTGCTACCTAATAAGAACTCATACTAATTGCGATACGTTTCCTGGTATCAGATAAAGCCACGCGTGTTACAGATTCCTTAGGGAAATATGGAGAACAGGAACGGTGGAATCGCGGAACAGAATTTATATGCCAGAGGAAATTAGAAAGAGAATTAGGGGGCTCATTTAATAAGGAATATACCTTTTGGGCAGGGGTGAAGATTATCTTTCTTGAGAATAGAATATTTCTTGAGGGTAGAATGACTATTAAACGTTATACTATAACCTGCAGTAACCACTCTCAAAACTGCAGCTGATTATAGTCGTATTTTTTATTCAGGATATCAATTCATAGCTTAGCACACGTCTTACTTAGTTATAAACCTAAATTATATTAAATTAAATAAATCAAAAATTTAATTAGATTAAAAAGTAAGCTGATATCGTGTTTTGATATAAATATATTTAAAAAAAAAATCTCATCACAAATGTTGATTTGGGCAGGAAGTGTTTGATTATGTAAACAATAGGTTTAACATTTGTGAGACACTGGTGCCCGAAAAAGATATAAAATAAAATACTTGTGTTACGGTTCAACTTAAGTAATATGGAATTAACATCTTCCTCTTCTCTCGTATGGTCGCGAACTAGAAAATAATAACTCATTCCATGGTTTTTAGTACAATGTGTAACTGAATTAATACACATTATGAAAGTAGTTTGTTCAGAATCCTTTACTGAATCGATTTCAATCATTTTAATTATACATATATAAATTACAGTCACACTTGCAATGCACAGTGTTACGCTAGACCCTTATTATGATTATTTCGTTTATAATGTTTTCATAGATTTTAAAATATTTCTTAAAAATATATTTAAAAAAACATTTAAAAATATAAAAAATGCTATTTTAATGCATCCCAAAAAGTACTATCGGGGATGTAAACATATTGACGGACACCCTACGTCAATTTGACGTGTTATAGCCATTTGATAAACTGTCAAAGAAAGACAGTTGTGATTTGAATGAATGGACAATTCAAATTGGTAGTTTGGTACTTTACCCGGATCACCATTTCTTTTACTGTATATTCAATAGACCCAGCTTTTCCAGGAGATAGTTAAGGGCAAGATCATATTATTTATTTTCATCACGGAATGTTATAGATCCTCCGATGTCACATAATCTTCTCGAACTCTATGTCACGGGCGACCCCTATAAATTTTGCGTACGGGGGTTTGTAGCCGAGCAAGCTATTTGGTATACATGCGAAAATGTTGTGAGTATGCTGGGTAGTCAATTCTTTTATATCACTTCAAGTACAGGTCGATTCAAACTTAATGGCGGCTCGGAACATGAGGCGAGTCGCTGTGCAGTAACAATTTCATGTGTCAGCGGGGGTGAGGGGTGGGGTACTGCGCAGCGAGTAGCTAACTTCCGAGCCGCCGTTGAGTTTGAATCGATGTATACCTATGCCTTAAGCTTAAAAAGTTATTGCGCACACAATAATATTCACATAATTTGCTTAATAATTTATTTAGGTATTTAGTTGGGCTACTCCCAAAGAGAGCAGAAACTACAGAACGCCACCTGCTACGATCCTTACATACTCCTTTTGCTTCGTTTACATTCATACATCTGGGGCCTAAGTCTACTAATTTATAAACGTTACAATGGTCTCTCAATGGTGAGTTTTTGACAGATTTGCCATACAAAAATTGTCAAAAACTAGTAGACTTAGGCCCCTGGTTATACACGCACGCCGATTGCGAGTACTACGTACCTGACCAGTAAGGTCACTATAATGTCCTTCTAGGGCGTCTCCTCATGGCGAGGTGGCGGCGGCGTTTCCAGTCACATCTGACTGTGTTAGTCGCCTTTCACGCATCCTCTCATCATGACCAAATCATGTAAGAATCCAATCCACCCTGTAATTACACATATTTTATTTTCCTTTTGTCACCGTTTTAAGAAAAATATGACATCAAAAGGATAAAGGCCTGTATAGACCGGATAGGTACTATCTAGGTAAATTAAAATGACAGGATTTGCTTAAGAGGGTGCATCCTAAAAGTTGGCAACGTCGTAAATAGCTGTCAAATATTTACCTGTTTCGATTAATTTGGAAATAATACTGTATGGAAATAAGAAATGTGGCTAACCAATTGACTAGAATATTAATAATGAATTGCAATTATAACATTGAATTTGATGTTGTACCCGTTTTAGGTGAAAAAAAGGCATTTGGAAAGTTACCAAATACTTTTTTTACATCTAAAACTAACTATTCGGTGTTACGATATTAATTATTGCATTTCATAATCAATATTCTAGTTCGCTAGTTAGCCACATTTTTTATTTCCATACAGAAATATTATCAAATTAATCAAAACAGCGAAATATTTGACATCTATTTGCGACGTTGCCAACTTTCAGAATAAACCCTCTTAAAGATATGTGGCAGGCAAGTTACATTTTAATTCTGAATTAAAACAAAATATAAGTACATAAATAACTAAACCTAATCCTAATTATAATAATGTTATAAACGCGAAAGTGAGTTTGTTTCTTTATTTTTTTGTTACGCTTTCACGCTAAAACGGCTAAACAAGGTAAACCATGACCTGGATTAGGAGATAGGATACGTTTTATCTCGATATTCCCACGGGCTCGAGACTTATGCGGGTGAAACCGCGGGGCGCAGCTAGTTAATTAATAAAATAAAAATACAATATTCTAACTTTACTGAAATATTAACAAACTAAAATTTGGCGTCGAATAAATCTTCCGGGTGACTGTCTACGGTATTACCACGTTTTATGGCAATGCAATGTCGCCAGAGTTAGTTACAATAAACTCGCCCGAACGTCGGTTTATTTGTTGCTAAGAAAACAACTAACCACCAAAGTGCATTAGAGCAAATAATCTCGGTTAAAGCCTGGTCAGATGATTGGATTAATAAATTGACTTCTCTTTCTACCGATGAAGGGTTCTAATGTCTGTTCTAAAAGTATCTGATGAAAATGTATACAAACCCTGTTCAAGTTTTAAATTCTTACCCAATCACTAGGTAAAAGGAATTAGTAAAACATAAAAAAAAAGAATAAAAAATGTATGTATGTTTAAGTAAAAAAATTGTAATGTGCGTTTAATTTGTGCAGATTAAACAATTTTTCTTTCTTTCTTTTCTTTCCTTTATCTGTATTTAAAAGGTGTCAACTTATATCCTACCACTTTTTCCAACAATTATTGTTTTAACATGAATACATTGTTATTGAAATATCATCGACAAAAATTGAGGATAAACAAATCTCAACTGTCAATTGAAAAACATGTTTATGGTGGTTTAAATTTAGAATTTCGGGTGTAAGTATTCAAATAATGAAATCTAAGCACTGAATTTGAAACTGGCATTACAAATTGGCATCCACAGGTATGCTTTCATATCCATTTGTTTACATTTTCTTCAGATACTTTTGCAACAGACCATACATACAAACATATCAAAGAAAATATTTTTTCAAGAGTTACACCTCCGCCTGAGGTAAATATAAATAAATCACTAGCTTATAGCTCAGAGCCTTTCCTGTGGCGTATCTCTTATATCAGCGTGGTGCGTATAAAATACAATAATTTACGCCTACACTTTCAAGGGAATCCTTACTTTCGGTGAATAGACGAGTTTCTTCCGAATTTCTTGTTTGCAAGGCTAGGTTTTAATCGCATTTTCATATTCGCAGTCTCAACTCTTAGGCGATGCGGTCTATCATTGCTGTAAGGTCAATCCTTGCTGTGTCATCAATAAATTAAGCCGTATGTGTGAAGAATTGTTCTAGAAGTAAGGACTCACACAGACGCAAGGACACGTCTCATGTGCCAGTAGTTTAGTAAACTCCATTTACTTTAGCATTAGACAAAGAACGGTTTAGAAATTACGACAGGTATTGTGTAATATTATTGTAATGATTGCACTTTACAATTATATTTTTAACTAGCTGCTGCCCGCGGCTTCGCACGCGTGAGTGTCGGAAATTACCCCATACATCCCCATGGGTTTTAAGTATAAATATTGAGTTTCAAGTTAATCGGACAGCGCGTTAAAATTCTTCCATACAAACACTGACACCCACCAATCCCCCTTTAGGGGGTAATTTAGAAAAACAAAAAACTACAAACTTAATAATTTATTTAGATAACTATTCGTGCGAAGTTTCTTGTTTATTACCTCAAGGAATAAGATTTTTCATACAAACTTTCATCCCTTATTTTACCCCCTTAGGGGTTGAATTTCGAAAAATCCTGATACACGTTATTCTTAATTTTTGGGTTTAAGTATAAATATTGAGTTTCGAGTTAATCGGACAGCGCGTTAAAATTCTTCCATACAAACTTTGACACCCCCCAACCGTAGGATAGGATACTTTTCTGGGATAAAAAGTACCCAGTGTGGTGCCCAGGATATTAAAGAATAATTATACCAAGTTTCATCGTAATCGAACCGGTAGTTTTTGCGTGATACCTGAACAAACAGACAGACAGACAGACAGACAGACAGACAGACAGACAAAAAAATTTTAATCACACTTTTGGGTTCGGTGTCGGTCTAGTAACACCCCCTGCCATTTATTTTTTTGATATTTTCAATGTACAGAATTTTCACTTCTACAGATTTATTATAAGTATAGAAGATGTAAATGGTAAATAGATTACATTGCTATATACTTATCGTGAAATATCGTTGTTATACGTTTATATTGAAATAACGAAACGGTGATAACCGTTATTTGTCTAATGTTATAATAAATGTAGTATAGTATATTGCTGGAAGTCAGGCAGTGGATGATGACGATGATTGCCTATCTGCCCTCCAGAACTCAGTTATTGGGTGGGTAACACGTAGGTATGTGCATACATGTAGGTTTATCTATACATATAATAAAGCTGAAAAGGGTCGAAAAAAGTTGGCCCCATACTTAGAATCGATAACAGAACACGTTCCAACAGTTTTTAGAATTTTTGTCTATATATCTGTTTGTCTGTTTATCTGTTTATCTGTTTATCTGTTTGTCTGTTTATCTGTTTATCTGTTTGTCTATTTGTCTGTTTATCTGTTTATATGTTTATCTGTTTATTTGTAAGCGCATCACGTGAAAACGGCTTAACGGATTTTGATGCAAACTTTACTAATCTGTTGAGAAAATTTCCGGCCAGGTTATAGGCTATGTAACATCATGCTACGACTCTTAGGAGCCGAGCAAAATGAAAAAAAGTCAGCAAAGCGAAAACGAAGTAATAGCGCAGGCGGGCGATGGGTTGCGACGCGGTGGGCCGGGGTCCTAAATCGAAAAAAGCTGGTGCGTAATAAAATATTTGGAGTTTAAATTAATATTTTGTTTCTTTACTTTGAGTTTGAATCCCTTCAAAATAATATTGAATACAAATTGTGGAAAGAATAAAGTGTATGGTGGTTGTATGTATGTAGGAAGGTACTTTTCAGAAAAAACTATACCGCACGAAGCTTTGAAACACCACTGATAAAAATGTATGGGACCTGTGGTTATTATGATGTAACCAATTTTTTGTAACAATTTTGTGATCGTGGAGTTTCTTGCCCGTTCTTCTCCATGGGTACCTACTACGCTTTGGAAAGGGCAACCAGCTTCATATTTCTGACCGAGCGACTCCTTGAAATTTCAAAAGTGCCTGTAAATGGTTTAATTGAAATAAATGCTTTAATTTTGAGTTTGAGTTTATGTTTTATTTTAAGTAAACCATTAGCTTGAGTAAAAAGCATCAAGATTCAAGACCACGAAATTATAAAATATGAGAGGTTTCCATCCCAAAAATAAACATAAAAGAATTACGAGGGATTCCCGCATCGTGGTTCCTTTTAAGAAGTAAAAGCTGGAATTTAATAATTTATTTATGACCAAGTACCTACCTACTTAAGGTAATAGGTAAATATTATTAAAAGACATTCAAAATGGAGTCTGATATCCTTTCACAGAAATAAGTTTTAATGAAAAAGTTTACTAATTACTACCTTGTATAATTCACTTTGATGAAATAGAAAAGGGAATATTGAATTGTAAGCAGGGAACCGGTATGACTAATACGGGTATTTTAAGGTTACCATAAATTGAATACAACCAGTATTAATACCGGTTACCGAAATAAAAATTACATCAATCTTACACGTGCAGTCGGCATTAGTAAAAAGGCGCGAATCGCCTGTGTGTCTGTAACTGGTATTAAAACGGTAACCTAAAAGAGGTAACATGTTTCTTCTTCTTGGGTTACCCAGATAGCGGTAACCTTAGTCGTAGAAGTAACCGAAATTCTTCGATACCTGTACCGTTATTTGATTGTAGTTGATCATATTACCAACGAGTACGAAGACAATAAATTATACTTGTGTAGTTCTAAATTTTTACCCAACTACGGCAAAGCAAAAAGGAGGGTTATGATTTTGACCGGTATGTATGTATGTATATATGTTCATCTGTTCCCTCATACCTTCTAAACTACTCATCATAATTTGACAAATGAGGTATCGTTGGAAGCGTCTCGGTCGTCCGCTGGTTATAGGCTAAGTGACGTCGCCCGTGTAATCTTTTCGATTTATCCCCTAACACGTGTGACTCCACATTTATTATTTGTTTGTTTGTGATGAATTGTGTACACCTTTTGAGTTGACTTTTTTCCGTAGTTGGGTTTTAGTTTTTATCCCTATTATGATGATGTATGCTACTATGACCTGAAAGCAGATCTCGACAAATTGACCGCCTTCTCAATAACTACATTCGATTTGTTTTCGATCAGCGTAAATAATGATGATAATGTCTCTGCGCATCGGTCACTCTTAAAGTGGTTGCCCATACGTCAGCGTAGAGAGCAAAGGGCGCTGACCACCTTGTTTTCATATCTTGACTCTCTTTCTTCCCCTAGTTATCTAGCACCCCACTTTCCGCCCTTGCAGTAACATGCACAAAAACAAAGGAATGCCCCGTCTTTAATAACAAAAAGCTCCTTATTGTTTTACCGATGATTGACGAAAACTTCCGAAGCGTTACTTGTTAGCCGCGAAACCATTCTCCCTAATTCAAAAGCTTACGACATTTCCTTTGAAGAACTTAGGGCCTTATCACACTGGCGATTTGCGAGGTTGGTTACCGGCGAGGTGAATGTTAACTTACTTGCCGTGTGTGAGCAACGTGCTCACAGTGAGAGCACGTGAGTGAGTGAAACGATCGGATTGTTTAAAAGATGCTCTTCTAATAATTGGCTATAGTTTCGGACGTTGAAAGCGATCGATCTTCAGGCCGTAACAGCCAGAAAGTTTGTACAGATTTCGGTCAGATTTTTTATATGAAAGAAAGAACTGACCACCAAGGCTGCAGAGCAAGAGAGATTAAGAAAAGCTGATGGCGTAAGAAAAATGACATTTCGGCTAGCTAGTTGCACATGCATGAAGCTCAAGCATTCATTACACTCTTGAAAATCGGCAGTGTGATAAAGCTCTAAGAACACTTATACCTACATGCGAATTATGAGCTGGTTACTAAAACACAACAACACAATATAACTGGCGAAATGTGGGTGTACACCTCTGCCTAACCCTTCGGGGAATACAGGTGTGATGTTATGTTATGTTGTGTTACTAAAACACGCACTCAAATGCGTAATTAGTATGATGTCATGTGTTTGAATTGAAGGAAATGGATTTTATAATATCACTAGGAAGTGGTGTAGAGTGATTAAATCATCGACAGTGAATAATTTTCAAAGGAGTTAATTATAATTACGTACTTTCATCACTCGTGGTTTTACAGCAATAGCTCATGTTCATCAGTTACCTATAATTATTTTTACTGCCAGGATCCTATTTAATAAAACTGACAGGCGACATGTGAGACTACCGACAATCAGACAAACAATTTTACAGGTTTTTCTTCATCGTTTTCTTGCTTTATAATACAGCATCTGTCGGGACAAAGTAACATTATTGTATAACTAGCTTTCGCCCGCGGCTTCGCCCGCGTGGAGGTCGGAAATTGTCCTACAGGAAGGTACTTCCGGGGAAAAAAGTAGGTACTTTATCCAGGTTATAAATCATCAATTTGCAAATTTCATCCAAATCCGTTAGCCGTTTTTGTATAATTGAGTAACAAACATCCAAACACACAAACATACAAACTGTCACCTTTATAATATCAGTAAGATTACGTCATTATTAAGTTTTAAGTGGGTATATTACTGTAAAGTTTCATCAAAATCCGTTCAGTAGTTTTTGCGTAAAAGAATAACAAACGTCCATCCATCCATCCTCACAAACTTTCGCATTTATAATATTAGTAAGTAGGAGCACTCCCGAGGAGATATTTAGGACACTGGCAGCCTCATGGATGACCAAGGGCATTGAAGTCGGTAGTTGGAGGTTGACAAACCTCCGATTTGTCGACGACATAGTACTTTTTTGCCCCCACAGCTCTGGAACTACAGACTATGCTTCAAGACCTAAGCACGGCAAGCCTCAGGGTTGGACTCACGATGAATCGGTCTAAAACAAAAACCATAACCAACAGCACTAAGTGTAGTTTCGTGGTAGATGGGCAGGAAACACATGTCGATGAGTACATCTACTTGGGCCAGTTAGTTGCTTTCGAAAACAGGTAACAAAAGGAATAATTCTATCGCTGCATCGAAAATGCCTGGAAAAGGTACTGGTCTGTGAAGACGGTAATGAAAGGTGATCTGCCGATCTCCTTGAAGCGAACACTCATCGATATGTGTATTCTGCCTGTCCTAACCTACGGTACGCAGACCTGGTCACTTACCGAGTCGCAAAAGTTTCTTCTTGGGGTTTGCCAAAGAGCAATGGAACGAAATAAACGAAATAAACGCGCTCTAAAACGGGGATTGTTGATGTAGGCAAAAAGGCTGCCAAGCTAAAATGGGATTGGGCGGGTCATGTAAGCCGCATGCATAGCGACCGCTGGGCAACAGTCTCCACACGGCGGGTGCCTGAGGACGGACGGCGCCGCCGAGGCCGGCCTAGGAAGAGGAGGCGAGACGACCTAGACGCAAACCGCAAGGGTTGGATCGAGGAGGCACTGGAGAAAGATGCTTGGAAGTATTTGGGGAGGCCTTTGCTGAGCAATGGGACGGTGTAGGCTAATCGATAAATATAAAAATGTCGTGTCACGGTGCTTGTGGTCGCACTCCTCCGAAACGGCTCGACCGATTTTTACGAAAATTTTATGTTTATTTGGTAGGTATGACAATAGGTCGTAAAGAGGTAGGTATGCAGGTAGGGTAGGTAGATAAGTAGATAGGTAGGGTAGCGTAGGTGGATAGGTAGGGTACGGTAGGTGGATAGGTAGGTGTGCCGTAGATAAGCACTTAGTGCTACCAGTGCGAAACCGGGGCGGGAAGCTAGTATAAAAACAAAAAAATATAAATTGCAATATTACTGTGAAGTTTCATCAAAATCCGTTCAGTAGTTTTTGCGTGAAAGAGTAACAAACATCCATTCATCCTCACAAACTTTCGCATTTATAATATTAGTAGGATTATATAAGTAATTAAAATAAAAACCAATTGCGTAACACACTATCAATCAAAATCTGAATGATTTTATGGATATTGCTAATCCATTGCTTCATTAATTATTATGTTCGAGAAATCTGTCAACAACGTAAATAACGCAATTAATTTTGTTGAACTGTCAAAATGAAACCCATTGCTATTGTAAGTGTGTTACGCAATTACCCCGTTGATATAGGACATGTAACACGTTCCTGTGGGATAATTTCCGACATTGACGACGTTAATTAAAGCATAAATTTGAATTTTAAAACTAACCGTTATTCTTAAACTAACAAAAAAAGAAAGACTTCTAATATCGAATTAAAATGAAAACTACTATAATATATTTCTACTTTAAATACTACCAAAAAATTGTTATTAGACCATGGCGCGTCATTATCTGGCCCACCGCTCTCCCCCGCTTCATTCTTATCGTTGTAACTTTTAAACTATTCTTCCAAATGTCTTAGTGTAAAAGACAAAGTTTATCTACATTAAATACCGAAAGCGATGAAGTTATTAATTTTGATAAGAATTAACTAAATACTCCAAAATGTGCAATGTAAAAAAAGTCTCCATTTTAAATGTATTTATGGCTCACTATTTTAGCTATAATAGCTTCCACATAAAAGATAGATATATGCTGTCGCGGACTTTTATTTAGAACTATTTTAGACAAACAATCCCACGATACATTATCTTCGTATAACTGTAACGGTTTAGGCAGCGCACGCCAAGATAGCTCTCAGAGGGCAGAAATTTTTCCGACTTACTTCATACTTATCGTTATATTATGGCAAAATCAAACAAAATCATTATAAATATTGTAGCCTATGTGTTATTCTGATGTATAAGCTAGATCACTGTAAAGTTTCATCAAAATCCGTTCAATAGTTTTTGCGTGAAAGAGTAACAAACATCCATACATCCATCCATCCATCCTCACAAACTTTCGCATTTATAATATTAGTAGGATGTCGCGGACTTTTATTTAGAACTATTTTAGACAAACAATCCCACGATACATTATCTTCGTATAACTGTAACGGTTTAGGCAGCGCACGCCAAGATAGCTCTCAGAGGGCAGAAATTTTTCCGACTTACTTCATACTTATCGTTATATTATGGCAAAATCAAACAAAATCATTATAAATATTGTAGCCTATGTGTTATTCTGATGTATAAGCTAGATCACTGTAAAGTTTCATCAAAATCCGTTCAATAGTTTTTGCGTGAAAGAGTAACAAACATCCATACATCCATCCATCCATCCTCACAAACTTTCGCATTTATAATATTAGTAGGATTTGACCAATATGTCACATTGTCAGTTAAATTAAATAAGAAGAAGCTACTCTTCTAGCAGGATATAAGAAGGGAAAAAAAGACTGCAGCCTAGTCTTTGCTCGCAATCAGTACTATAATAGCTCAAAGCCTAGGCTAGGAGACACCTAGTATTTTTTGAAGAAATGAGATTTCTCTTTTCTATTTATGTCTTGGAGGCATAATAATAATGTGGTTTCTAAAACAGACGATCAACTTTCAGTAGCAGAGCAGCACCAGGACAGAAACGAACTTCTGAACTGTTTTGAGAATTGGGAATAAAAATATCAACGCTGTGTTGTAATAAACGACACCCAAGGGGATAAAGTACGGTATTGCATATCCTTTGCTGAGAAACAAACAACCAATAAACTTTTATATTTTGTTTAGAATATTTAAAAAACACGAAAAAGATTAAATATTCGTTTCACTATGCTTTCTTTTTATATCGTGTCGGCACGAGTTAGAAAGATAACAACTATTCTCAAATAGTTACAAAAAAAAAGTCTGCAGGGGTGGTTGAAAAACATTACCCTAGCAGGAGGAGCGGGTAAAAAGGCAGCTAACTGCTTAGTTTGTGCCAGAATTACTTTATTGATTAGACTAAAAGGCACACAAAATACTTAAGTATCGTAACCTCGTGGAGGCTCTTGAATGCAACGGTATGAAAATTAAAAAACAGGATAAAATATGACCACATTATTTTTTTATATGCAAGACTACCCAAAGTCGGAGTCGTGACAAGAATGCATTTTATTCCATTAAAATACCAAAAAAAATTGAGTCGAGAGGTATCATGGGACACCTACTTAGAACGCAGTTCCTTTCGCTTTTGCACATTTGGCGAATGAAAGCTACACTGAAAATAGTGTGACATTTTGACCGTCACGATATTTTTGTCACAAGGCCCTTTTCTGATTTGTCGGTACAGCAGCGGTGCGACATCAGCATGCTCGATATACGCGGTACCGAAAGCTTACCGAGCACCTACCGAGCGCCTATATTTCAATTGATCCTTCCTGATTAGGTCGGTATGTGTGGGAGTGCGACACATCAGAAAAGGGCCTAACAAGTGTCGTGACTAACATTTTTCCAGTATAACTCTCATTCACGAAGTGTGCATATAAGGTGCATTAAGGAACTTCAAAAAAAAATCTTGAGTCCAGTGAGTTCACGCCCTTAGGCCTGGGCCTAAAATAATTATGTAAATAATGTCTAAGGGCTTACAAATCCGCAGATACCTGTAAGGACCCGACTTCCGACCTTTTACAAACGAAGGGTCTCTAGAGTCGTATTTATGATGATGTGAAACATGGAAATATTTCAACGTTTTTTTATGATATTTTCGTTTCCATTTTGTTTTTATTATTGTAATGTTTATGTTGGGTATGAGTTTATTTGAGTTAGGATTGTACAAATACAGAAGAATGGGATATTTTAGAGAGGTGAAAGGTTATATTTTTGTATGCGAGGTTCATATGTTGTGTAGGTGTGACTTACTTACTTACTGGTGTATTTAAAAAAACTTGTGTTACGTGGGCCTAAAAAGGCCAGTTTAATAAAATCTCTTATTAATGATTTTTCCAGTAAAATGGACCAAAAAGACAGCGATGCTTATTTTGTTATACATATTTAAAAGGAACAGATAAAATTCTTTGCTGTCAGATTTTCTACAAAACAGTCAAACCGAGCTTGCCCACTTACCCAAAGTTGATAGGAAAGTTTTCACCAAGACACTGGGTCAATAGTCAATACACTTCTCCGATACAGCAAAACTTGAGAACGTGGGTAGCATACTGATGTACACTAACCTTCACAGAACAGTCCCATAAAAGTCTACCCATACATACACATCCCTAATGTGTTTTCCTCAAGCAGATCTGTGACTACTGATAAGCGGACGCACCCCATATTTATATGGTCTGTTCCAAACGCATCTGATGAAAGTGTAAACAAAACCTGTTCAAGTTAAATTCTTACGTAATAACTCTCTAAAGGGATTTAGTAACACATTGATCTGTATTTCGAAGGTTTCAACTTTATATCTCATCACTATTTCTAACAATTATTGCTTGAATAGCAATTATAAATTGTAATTGAAAAATCATCGACGCAAATTGAGGTTACAAAACCTCAATTGTCGAATGAAAAACATATTTATGTTAATAAACAATTTGAATTTCAGGTTTTATGTATTCAAATAATCAAATCAAAGCACTCAATTTGTAAGTGGCAGTCCAAATTGGCATCGACATGAACGTTTTTTGATCCATTTGTTTATATTTTCATCTGATACTTTAGGAACTGACTATAAGACTATTGAAGCCTCTATCTCAATATTGACTTGGTTTATCTAGGAAGGGTGTTTGTACTGAAGGAAACTTGAACGTGATTCTGTAACTGATTTGTTTGAAACAGTTGGATTGTTTATGTGTTTCATGGATTGATTGAGTTTCCACAAGAGCTGACCATGATTTTTATGTTAAAGAAATTCACTGTTTCTCAAACACAGCTTCAATTAATCTTAGCCGGTGTAAAAAAGGCTAGCATCATGAGTTTGTTGTCTTGTTCCAGCCATTGGTACCTACCACAAAAATACTGCAACAATTTAAAAGGAACCAAACTAATTAAATTTGTATTTTTATCTCAGAGCAGGTGCCGTTCTGTAGTTTCTACTTCTCCATGGGAAGGAGGCGTGCGTGTATGTTTGTGTAAAATCCAAATTCTGAACAAAAATTATACACGATAATCGTGTTTCCCCATAAAAAAAGTATACAGCAATATCCGAACACAACTTAAAAACAGAACACAGCCGCAAAATAAAACAAAATATTTTCCAGCCAGCACACAATTCACCAAAAAATGAACGAGTTAAAACCAGTTAATAGCATAATAAACTCCTTTGTCGCAGTTTCAGTGCAGTGTCATAATGTTCCTGTATTTTAACCGAACTACCCTCTAGAGGGAGCCCGGGGGTAGTGCAGACATGTAGTCGAGGAGGGTTAAATAATAAAAGAGTATTTTGGTGGGAATTTTCGACGAGGCTGTGAATAAAAATTGATGCAGTTTAGCTGTTTAGGTGTTTAGGCGACGAGCAGAGCAACATAATTTTTAAGTGGGTGCTGTAAATGACAGTTAAGGAAAAATGGTACTGCAGTATTTCACATTATGTCTAGCTTCATTATGTCATCACCATTCCATTTTATAAGCATGGGTGAAGCGAAATACTGCAGTACTATTTTCCCTAACTGCCTTTAACGGAACCCACTTACAAAATGATGTTGCTACTAAAGAGTAGCTACATCATGTGTAATTGCACTTTTATCAACTGTAATGTGCAAAAAGTACCTTAATTTACTCGCAAGTCTTTAAACGATTATTCGCAGGTACCTACGCTTATCTTTGGTCAACACGTCAATTCTTATTAGGACAAACATTAAAATTAATCAAACAAAAAGTTGTAGTGCTTCAAAACTCAAACTCAAAGCATTTATTCTAATTGAACCATCTCGGATGGTTCCGATCCTCAATGTATACGCGGTGCAGCGTCTCCCCGCAGACCATGGCCCACCTTTCAACTTGCGCCGCATCGCATGCCCTGTGACCAAACACGTCAGGACTATACATGTCTGCGTCAGCGAATAGTGATAGCGTTGCCGAGTTCTGGGCCAAACTGGAAATGAAAACTTGCCATAGACACGGTAAGACGAATGCAATTTTGAATTGTCTAAGGAGTTAATCATCCAGAAAGATGAAGCTAGTTGCCCTTTCCAAAGCGTAGTAGATTCCTATGCAGAAGAACAGGCAATAAACTCTTTTAAAATATATTGTTACTGAATAACTGTTATATCATTGATGAAAACCTATAGAGGGTAGTGTATAAGATTTAAAACAGTTTAGAATACAAGACAGATTTTTCATTCCACTTGCACTATCAGTGAATGTCAGTAAAATCAAAAGGTACGTATACCTAAAGTGTTTTGTCTAGACTACGTAGGCTCTATTTCAAAGTTTTTCTGTTAGCCACACAAACAAGTAAAAGAGAACACAAGTGCATGGCTTTAACACACTTCTGTCACTGAGCAGTAAGGAAACAGAAGGTTTGCGAAAGACAGAAACAAACGATACATCGATTTTGTGAAAGTTGATATGGCTATAAATGGGGTTAACACTGAGACGCCACCGTCTTCTAGCTGCCACGGGCGGCGTATTGTAATATATGTTTTTAATTGTATTATTTTCTTTAACGTTCTGTATCGTTCTCACGTTTATAATTTCAACATGAATGATGTAACCATAATTTGGTTTGGGGTGTCCGTAGAGATTCTTGCTCGTTCTTCTCCATACGTACCTACTACGCTTTGGAATGGGCAACTAGCTTCATCCTTCTGACTGACCCCTTTACAATTTAAAAGTGCTTGTAATTGGTTTATTTGAATGATATGAGTTTGAGTTCAGTTTGATGACGGCTTAAAGAAGAACAGTATGGAAGAAGAAGTTATTCTACGCTGACCCCAAATAACGGCTCCTGCAAACCGGCGCGTTATCGCGCCAGTGTGGACAAGCCTTAAATTAGCATAGGGGTAGAAGGAGAAGCTTCATGAAACAGAGGTTTGGTCAAATCTTGGATGGTTTTGATCACAAAAGTATAGAAGCAGTGTCTGCCTTATCCATGATGTCCATGTTTTCGTGGAAGATATAAGAATAGATTCCAAGGGCAGGACGGCAGAACGCCTCTGCCTAGCCCCTCGGGGAAAACGAACGACGAAAAGTATGATTTTACAAGAATGTAACTATGCTTGATGGGAGCCACCACTGCGGCTCAGTGGTAACGGCCGCGGCCGTTACCACTGAGCGCGAACTTTTCGGGCTTTTCGACGCTTTACTTTGTGTTAATTATTTCATCACCACTACTCTCAAAACGGTGAAGGAAAACATCGTGAGGAAACCGGCATGTCCTAGAACCAAAAAATCGAAGACATGTGTCATCCACCAACCCATCAGTAGACATGAATTATTCATTAACACCATCAGTAGACATGAATTATTTTGATTGTTTCGCTTCTGTTTCGAGCGACCCTTCTGTTCTATTTTCTGCATCTCTTCTTTCACCGCAGCCGATACCTCCTTCAAAGTTAGACATGCTTTTAACCCGTCTATGCTTACAATTGAAGCTCTTGTATTTTTTTATGTGTATCTTACTGTTCTTTTTATGATACTTAACGGCCCTTTAGAATAAATGTTTGCTGAAACTTGTAATCTTGAAGAGAAATGCTTGACCATTATTACTATCAATAAATGTAAGTATTTAAACGGTCTATTGTGTACTGTGGGTCTATATGTGAAGTATTAAAAAAAGGATTAAGGCTAATAGGTTTTATGTCTAATGGACTATGTAAGGAGCTCGTGGCTAAGTAATAATAGCCCCCACTAGGAATCGAACCCGGGAGCCCCCACAAGGGGTCTGAGACAGGTGATCTAAACACTAGACCACAGAGGGGGTGGCTCGGTTGATAATTCTTCAGAATTCATGTATTATTAACATTATTTCGTTTGAAAATTGAAGCCTTACGAAGAACATGCCTATCACCCCTCTAACTGAAAGTGTACATGGAAATCTGTAAAAGTAAGTTTGAAAATCAATTTATTAAAGAAGCTCTACGGTAAACATTCACATATTATTATTATGTAAAAATAATCGAATCTTGCAAAAGTAATAGAAAGAAGACAAGCTTTTCGTACAAAAATAAGGTATTCTCATAAAGGTATAGCCAACCTCGTAAATGCTTTATCACCTTTGACAACAATTCCCCCTAAACTGAAACTTCGCTAAGGTTGAAACTATCTAACTGTCGTATACACAAATTGACCTGGTCGCTTTATGACGTGCACTGGACACACGTTGCCGTGGCCGACTTGGAAAACTTTAAACGGACTCCGCACTTAGATAGGCCGCAGCAAAGACAATCTCTGTAGGTGGGGTTTCTTGGATGCTTCCGATCCTCAATGTATAATAATATGATAGATAGATAGAATACTCTTTATAATATACACCATAAAATTACAGACATAAATGCGGCGTCTTCCACAGACTATAGCTGGCCCACCTTTCATCTTGCGCCGCATACCATCTCACCTGTACACGTGAGGACTTGTATCTACGTCAGCGAACGGTGTTAGCGTTGCTGAGTTCTGGGCCAAACAGGAAATTTAAATTACCTATATTTGCCATCGACAAGCTAGGAAAAAGTGACGTTCAACCTTAGGGTGATAAAGCAGTTACGAGTTTGGCTATACATACATAGATCACACTTTTACAAATCTCAGTAATAATGGTCTTATTAGTAGTAGGTACTTGTCACAGAGTGTGGTAATAATATTTTACTTTTATTACACCTTTTATGGGTGAAATAACAAATATGCTCTCTTTCTAACTCGTGGGATAATTTATATTTTTATCTCTGTCGTTGGAAGTAAAGGTGGTTTCTGAGAACAGTGTCGCCATATTATTTTTGTGAAATTATGAGACATTTTTCCAGGAGTTATTGCTCTATTTAATTTGCTGTTTTCACATTTTTTCGTTTCTTTTAGTTTTCTTAAGAGCTGTATTTAGCTTTTAATGGGTATTTCACGTGAGTAGATATGTTTTTTGTTAAAGTAAAACATTAAAAACAGCATCAAATCTGTAATCCCAAAGGTGTTACTCAAGAGGTGTACTTTAGTACACCCACATTTCGGTATGTTTAAGTCCCATGTAATAGGGGGCTGGCCTATGGCCATCAACAAATCCAGACTCTAGGCTGTTTTTGAGAAATTTCTGATAGAAAATTCCAATAACACTTTGCCCGACCTGGGAATCGAACCCAGGATCTCATCAGCAGTAGAGCTTGCGACCACTAGGCCAACGAGGCTTTGTTATCAGTATGTAGATATCGAGTAAAAAATTTAAAATACATACAATGATCTGCTAAGACAACGGTGTGATTTAAAAGAAGATGTAGTGACAAAAATTGAAAAGAGTATGCTTAGATGTTTTGGTCGTTTTGAGAGGGTGAATGAACGGCGACTAACAAAATGTATTTAAAAGGCAAATGTGAGTGGAAATGCCGGGAGGGGACGCCCTAGGAGGACGTATAGTGACCTTATTGGGGATGTTCTTCAGAAAGATCATGTGCGTAGTACTCGCAACCGGCGTGCGTGTATGACCAGATGTATCAAAAAGAGTATGTAAGGATCGTAGCAGGTGGCCTTCTGTGGTTTCTGCCTACCCCCATGGGAAAATACTGTTTTTAGAGCACAATTATCTTTCCAGACATTGTATTACCTAGTTCTTTAAAATACTGAAACTCTGCGAATTCATAAAGTTAGACACACAATCAAAACTTAAATATCTCGTACATTCTGAGGCACAATATCTTTTCTCGTTCCTTAGGAAATAAGCTGTCAGGTCCATTTTATCTTATTATGAAACAATTTGTAAGTTAATTCTCATTTTTAGTAGCAGCGCTTCGCATTGCGAATGTTATTAGGTAGAAACATTTCTGATTTATTGTACGGGTGAGTAGAAATTAGTTGTTTTTTCTTCAATATGATTTGAAAAGTTAAAGAAAGAAAGATAAATAAGTTAATTTGTTGCAGAAAAACGTGCATACAATAAGAAAGAAAAGGAAGAAAGGTATACTTACCCCGCGTACTAATCAAAGCGAGCGGTCGTGCGAAGACGCGATCGTCATCATAATAGGTCAGACATTTTTGTTTGAAAAACCGCAAGGCACCCTCTGTCGGCGCGATCACGCGTTCAATCGATGTTTAAACATTTCACCGTGAAAACTTAGGTGTCATTCCACCTGATGCTAGGGATTTTGCCACTATTGACAGCTAACTTTACGCTCGCTTCACAAAAACTCTACGCAAAAAATCTTTCCCGGGTTACGCAATCGTCGCGTTCATATGTCACTCATTTGTTCGGAGAACCGGAAGGCCTTTTGTACGGGCAACTATCGCTTTGGTTAGGACTTGGCTTTAGAATATTATTTTGTAAAGGGATATTCGATCATTGGGGCAAATAAAAAAAAACCGTCCAAGTGCGTGTCGGACCACGCACAATGAAGGGTTCCGTAGCTGGAATGAATTTATCTCAAGAACAAACTTAACATTGTAGTTGAAAAACATGTTCTCCCATTCATATTTCTCTTCTTCTTTTCTTTTCAAAATGTATATTTCCACATATCCAGAACTTACCTTTTAGCTGGTAGGGGGGGGGGGGGGAACTTGACTCTAACAAAAATTAGCACTTTAAAGCTTAATATTTCGCAAACGGATCCTTCAATCCAAAAACGGTTTTAACAAACTCACAATATTTTCGAACGACCTTTCCAAAGATACCACGGAATAGTTTGTCGGCGTCATTAATATGTATACTCATGCCAAATTACAGCTTTCTAGTACTAACAGTCTCTGCGCTAAGCCGGGGACAGACAGACAGACATGGCGAAACTATAAGGGTTCCTTTTTGACTACGGAACCCTAATGACGTATTTTTGAGAAATTGAGACCAAGATTAGATTGCGAACGTTCTTAAAAATATGGGGATTGCCGCTCTGCTCTCCCTAACCAAATGAAAGACAATTTACGATGGTTCAATGTACGGATTAACCTGAAAATAAACCGTAAGTTACGACATCCCACCTGTTACTTTATGTTACTGCAAAAAATAATAACTTTCACCCCCCGATGTACTTATGGCGTCTATAAAGCTTCGTTAATAAACACTTTCGGGACTCAGATTTTGTGATCGTAAATTCGAAAATGTATGGTTGTGGGTTGGACGGAAATTCGATACATTTTTACTGATTTGCTTGTTGATTTCAATGTGGATATGTAAAAGTCTCAAAATGGTGAAGGAAAAACATCGTGAGGAAACCGGCATGACCTAGAACCGAAAAGAAATCTGACATCCACCAACCCGCACTGGGCTCGCGTGGCGGATTACGGCCCCTCACTTTCACAGAGAGGGGAACATAAAAGGCTAATTATAATGTAAAAGTTCGAGTAAGAATCTGCACTTTAAAATTAGTGTAAAGAAGAATACCTGAAGGGTTAGACAAGTAGCAATCGCTTTCAAAGCGATTCTTTATTCAAAAACGACTTCCAAGATGATTGACGAAAGCTTTTCGGTAACTTTTATCAAACCAATACATTTTGACATTCCGTCATCGACATCAAAAAAATTAGATAAGTAATGTATTTTACAATAAAAATGAAATTACAGTGACATCTCTACTACTTTTCTTTCTAATGAAGACCTTTAAAATCAGCAAGTTTCCGCGCCGCACCCTGTATGTCACTTTGTCTTCTATTCTTCTTCTGTTCCTTTGTCTTACAACTCAACTAAATAAATAGTTTAAGAGGTCTACTATCATTGAGAGTTTGCGTTTGTATAGTGAGCATCTATGAGTAGGCGACAGTTACTTTTTCCGTAATGTCGAAAATCTCACCACCACGCCTCTTATTGTGTCGGGCTTTGTTTTTGCAAAAGTTCTTTGCTTCTTTAGCTGTTATTGAGTAGAATACATATTTATTTAATTTATGTATTTCCTGCATAGCCCGTAATCCTACGAAAACAATTAAAATGATTGCCATTCATGATATTCATAAAACGTAACCCACATATTCCTCATACACATATCAAATAACTGTCACACTTTCATAATGGGAGATATCATTCTGACATAAAGTTTCACCGTAATATAATTACAGGATCGAATCAATATCACTTTCCCTTAATAAGTTCCATTTTGTCATGAATTGAATTACTTAGCCACTTATAGGTTTTCATTGAGAAAATTATTTTAAAGCTGTCCTTTGAATGGATGTCCAGTTTGATTAATTATCTCAGAGAAAATTACAAAATGAATGTTCTGAAATGTACTGTAGCTTCAGCTTTACCAGTGGCTCGTGCTTGAATAATACCAGCCGCATGGGTCGATTGAAGGTTAAGCTATGCCTACTGTGGTCAATTCGTGGATGGGTGGCCATCCATTATATACCGAGACCCCTCCGTGCCTCGGACAGCACGTTAAACCGTTGATCCTGGCTGTCATTCGAATTCAAATGAATTAAAAAAATGAAATACAAGGTAAGAGGAGCTCGTGGCTAAGTAATAACAGCCGCACGGGTCGATCCATCAGGTTAAGCTGCGCTTGCCGGGGTTGGTCCGTGGATGGGTGACCATCTTTACATACCGAGACTCCTCCGTGCTTCGGAAGGCACGTTAAGCCGTTGGTCCCGGCTGTCATTCGTGGATCTTTGACAGTCGTTACGAGTCGTCAGAAGCCCGAAAGTCTGACAACCAGTCTTACCAAGGGGTATCGTATTACCCACTTACTGGGTTGTGGAGGTCAGATAGGCAATCGCTCCATGTAAAATACTGGTATTCAGCTGCATCCGGTTAGACTGGAAGCCGACCCCAACATGATTGGGAAAAGGCTAGGCAGAATGAAATACAAGATAGTTCAAAATTAAATTATACAAATGGCTATCTGCTAATAGTTTTTACAGTGTTAGGGAGTTCCTCGAACATAAAATCGCATGATGACTGATTGTTTCGTTAAGCATGTAAAATTTGCACGCTTATATCTATTAAGCAAAACATCTTTGTTCACATTATTAACATTACCATCTTTTATACCATGTTCTTAGCAAATAAATTATATTTCTATTTCTATCTTTCACAGTCGTTACGGGTATAATCAGAAGCTCAAAAGTCTGACAACCAGTTATACCCATGTAAAGGAGTATCATGTTATCCAGTAACTGGCTTATGGAGGTCGGATGGGCAGTCGCTCCATTGAAATAGGTACTAGTATTCAGATAAAAATAGTGAGACTGGAAGCCAACTCCAACATAGTTGGGAAAAAGCTAGGCAGATTGATTAAAATGTATGTGACTGACTAACTGGTAAACTATGATTATCGCCACCATAAAACAGGAAAGTTTTGCGTAAAAATTTTATACAGTTCACTTTTTTTAACAAAAAATATTTACATAACACATGGATTCACGCATTAATACCTACGAACAAAATATCTCACACATTTTTTAGTAAAGCTTTACTAAAATACGCAGTAACCAAACGTGTGGGAACATAGCTCCGGGCTTTATATTACAATGCGTGTTCGTTACAATGTATTCAAAATATGGAATATATGGATGTGGGAAAAAAGAGGGAGGCTGAAGCCCTGCAGTAAGAATAACAAAGCCAGTAAAAAAAGTTAGCACTAGCTGTGTCCCTGTGCCGAAGTCTGGAATGGAAATAGAAAATGATTAGAATATTTACGTCCAATAATAGTTAATTGATTCAAGCGTGACTTGAAATCCATTATACAATACAATAGACGTAGATATATTTAGTAACTATTCCGCTTAACTTTTCCTAAAGTTCATTGATTAAGCTTGCGCGTTCGTGTTAGGGTCTCTGTTGTTCTAAAATCAAAGTGTTATAAAATCAAACCGAAACCCGAGTAAAATATCGTTCAAACATACAATCGAATGTCGCAGTCTACGTGGCCATGCAAAATACCCGTGAAGGGACTTTCGTGAAGATTACCATAGAACGTGCTTTGACTCGAGATTAGGGCTGACCGGAATGTCTGGAACTATTCCTGATAAACGTTTTGCTTGATAAAGCGTAGAAAAATGGTATTGGATTATGTGAGGAGTTAGTTAGTATGTGGAATACTAAGGAATCAAAGCTCGCACGGTAACTTAGAACCAACCGTTATACGATGACGAAATTGGTTGTTTAAATGTTTAGAAACGACAAAGATTTATGAAACTATAACAGATGAATTTCCTAGGTAGTATAAACTGTTTGGATATTATAAAGAAGTAAAATCTTTTGAAATGAAATGCTGCTGGGAAAAGGAATTCCTTTCCCTTTTCCACTACTATAATTACGATAAAATTCTGCTTTTGAAAAATGTTTTTAAACTGATGAATTTAGTTTAAATAATAGAAGCTTTTAAATGAAAAAAAAAGGTCCTTATCATGCATTGTCACGAGAACCAAACACGTAGGCCAAATTTCAGCCCGATAGCTTCAGTGGAAGTGGGTGAAATATTGATTGCAATATTTCAGGACATACCTACCTTTACCTACATACAAGTGAAGTTTTTTTTTTTTTAACTTTTATAATGTCATGCATTGTCACGAGAACCAAACACGTATGCTTAATTTCAGCCCGATAGCTTCAGTGGAAGTGGGTGAAATATTGATTGCAATATTCCAGGACATACATACAAGTGAAGTTAAATAAAAGTTTTTAAAAATAAACGTGTTTGTCTGTTTGCCCACTTAGTTATTTTTACGTCATGTGAGTAGATCGCACCCTTGCAAAGCAGGAGCGAGTCGCCAATTATGTAGGTATGTTACAGAATATTTAAAAATATTTCCATGCTTTTATACGTCCAAAAATACTGGCAATATTTTCCGCCAAATAATATTATGAAAACTGGCAACTTACCAACCCTACCTACTGGACAAGCTTTGCCGGTCCAAAATCCGTTCAAGATGTATAGCCTCGAAATGAACGATAGTCCTGATTTTTACGTCGTTTTTGTTACTTCGTCAAAAGAATAACATATGAGAGCTTTTATCATGAGCTAGACTTTTTGGTTTAGTGTTTTATATGTGACCTGTTTTTGAAATACTTTTATGGATCAGATAGGATTGATGGTGACCCAAAACTGCTGGACAGGTAATTCTTGTGAGAAAAACAACCGTCTTGCAAAAAACACTACAAAGTGAAAAATAACTTTAATTTCGGAAGTCGGTGGCTTTGGTTTTGAATTTTAGTTTTTTGCCACCGACTTTCGAAATTAAAGTTACTTTTCACTTTGTAGTGTTTTTTTTGGTACGTTGTGGTAACAACCCGACACAAATTCGAATATCACGACCTGCTATGTAAATAACAGTGACAGGAACTTATTAGAACATCATCCACATAGGCTAAGTGGAAAAAATACGTATTATTGAAGCTAACTGAAAAAGTACCTAAGAAAAGTCTTTATGGGATCACCACGCAAGCTTCTTCTATCAAATGAAAAAACAATTTTCAAAATCCGTCCACAATATTGACGAAAATATCGAGGGATACACATAAAAAAAAAATACATTCGCTACCAACATGTAACCTTCTCTTTTTTGGAAGTTGGTTAGTAGAAATAAAGACTTAAAAACTGCTTAAGAAATAGAAAATAATCAGGTTTGTATTTTGCTTTCGGTAAGCTACGCAATATCTTCTCGTCCCACATACCGCAGAGTCTCAAGACGAAAGTCTTTGATCAGTGCGTGTTGCCAGTGATGACCTAAGGCATTGAAACATGGTCGCTCACAATGGGCTTTATTAGAAGGTTAAAAGTCTCCCAAAGGGCAATGGAGAGGGCTGTGCTTGAGATCCGCAGGTGAACCAAGCTGACCGATATAGCCCGAGGTCTTACGTATGAAATAAATGAATGAGTGAATGAAGTCTGTATTTTGTGCTACGTAAATAAAAATGCTTTCTAAAACTTTTCGTAGCGTGACAGCTACGTCACGTCGTAGCGCAATGCATGCTACGCCGTAGCACGGCGCGTAGCACGAACCGCAGTTTTTATGATCATAAATGTTTTGGCGTTTTTTTTTACGTTTTTGAGTTGACGTTTCACAATCACTTTCTAGGTATTCCTCTCACCTCTTAACGTTTTAACCTTAATAAATTTTTACTTCTTCCGTAGGGTTATAAGCGGCTTATGCATTATGTTTTCTTTTTTACTCACGGAAAAATGGTAGGTACTTATGTCATAAAAATATAGGAGCCATCGACTTTCAATTCACTTTTTATTCGAGGTTAGTAGGAACACTTTATGTTACCTTATCTCCTATTCCGCCCAGATTACTTTAATCTGTACTGGAGTGATATTGTAAGTGCTTTTAGACATCAGCGCCTTATATCTGAGACTTTAAGCATATCTATTCGAAATCTTAGTATCGAGGGGTGTTTTTATTACAACTTCAGGTATCGAAGGACCAAACACTTTTGTAAGATAAAATACTTTATCATCTAAGCTGCTTGAGTACTTCTTGAGTTAGCTTCAATAATACGTATTTTTTCCACTTAGTCTATGTGGAGGATGTTTTAACATATGTCACTGTTATTTACATAGCACAGATCATGATATTCTAATTTGTAGGAGTAGGTATAACAACAAAAAAGAGAAAAATAAAAACTGTTTTCCAATAAATACCAACTGACTTCCAAAAAAAACTACAAAGTGAAAAATAACTTTAATTTCGAAAGTCGGTGGCAATAAACGAAAATTCAAAACCAAAAGACACAGAGTGACATCGACCTCTGAAATGAAAGTTATTTTTCAAGTCTTTTGGAAGTCGGTTGGTTTTTTTTTGTTAAAAGTTTAGACTGCCTCGTTGGTCTAGTGGTCGCAAGCGCTACTAATGAGCATGAGGTCCTGCGTTCGAATCGCGGGTCGAGCAAAGTGATATTGGGTTTTTCCATCTGGAATTTCTCAGTAGCAGCCCGGAGTCTGAATTTGCCCGGTTAATGGCAATTGGCTCGCCCCCTATAACATGGGACTTAAACATAACTGGCGAGTTGTGGGAGTGCTATAGGTACACCTCTACTTAACCAAGAGGGGATCACAGGCGTGATGTTATGATAAAGGTATATCCAATTGAAGTTTTAATACCTAAGGAGGTTTTATAATCATTTCAGGTAGTGTTTGGTCCTTTGTTCCAATTACTTTTGTACTAAAAAATACATCAACATACATAAAACATCATTTCATCCAAAAGACGTCCAGAGCTGGACATGGGCATCCTCCAAGCATTGCCACAACGGCTGGTCTTGTGCTTCCTTTTGTTTGTAGAGGTCATATAGGCAGACGCTACATTTAAAATACTTTTACTGATATCCAGCTGCATCTGGTTTGACTGGAAGCCGACCTCAACATAGCTGGGAAAAGGCTAGGCATGCATTGCTACACTTGCATGAAAGCCCCCGCAGACAGGTGCGACGCGACAGTGCATCGCGAATATAGTAGAACAAAGTATATGAAAACTTCATGGAAATTGTTCTACCAGAATCGCGTCGCACCGTTGCGTCGCGCCTGTCTTCGGGAGCCTTGATAAATTCAGGGAACGATGGAGTAAGTAGGTATTTTACATTTTTATCAAAAACTGCTCGATACATCAAGCTTTTTAATAACCGAAACAATATGAACATCTGTGAAAGCGGGTCACGCCCCAAAACTGGGGAAAATCCAATTTCGTCCCAACATATTTATTATGGCGCCATTAATCGCGAGTGACATGTGTCAAAACTCGCGTAACGTTGCAATAAACGTTCTATAATAAAGAAATGGTTTAAAATATATGTTGTATTTAGGTCTTGTAATGCCGTATTTCAGCTGTCAACCCACCTTACTGGCACAGGAGAGGCACATATTTACTTTTTTTGTGCGATTTGAAATCTTGTGCTGTTGTTTTTATTGCAGTTTTGGTATTTCTTTCTATGAACTTAATTCTCCAATTCCTTTGTAAAAAGTTGAGGCATATGTGACTTACTTTTCATATAACTATTACTTTTGAAATCTACCACTTCGCGAAAACATAAATCATTACACCAGGCATCCTGCATTCAAATCAAAAATCTATTCTCACGTCCATAAGGAACAAAATTTCCTACCCCCAATTTGTCATCCATATATTTATTTACGATTGTGCCCAACATTTACATGGCAATAGAAAACATGTTCAGCGTCAAAAGCGATGAAAACGCATTGAGTTGTTGTAGGTAGGTACTGGATATAAATTGTAATTTGTCAAATGGAAGCGGTCGAGCGTAGCAATGCGTATTTGTCGGTTACTCGAGGTAAGTTAGCTGCATTTCAACTCTGTTTGAATTTTAACTTTTATTTATTTATTTATATCCTTTATTTTTGGTTCAAATACTATTTCCATAATAAGCTATGCTTCCATAAGAACTTAAAATAATAATAATAATACGTACATGTATATAAAAAATGGGAGGAGAAAGAATCATAGGGCATCAAAGAATTTGGATTTTATGTGGTCTTTTTTTAGTCCCCCAAAACGCCCACCTTTCACCATTTCCTATTAGCTTAAGGTGGTATAGAATTGCATAGTATAGAATATTGACAAGGATTATTGTTAGGGAAAATTGCATGCAGCTAATAAAACTGGCTCAAATATACTGTCGGTAACGGGAGCATCTAAACCTTTCTTACATTCAAGGAGAATCACGTATATTGTAGATCAAATATTAACGACGCCGAAGGACCGAACACGAAGGACCGACAGCGCCTGTTGCGGCATAACCAGGAAACCATCTAAAATATAAAATTACTAGATATTATTGAAAATTTTGGTTGTTCTCCGCATTAAAATACTTAGTAGTAACAATTAAATAAGTTGTTTGTGTTTAAATTGACACTCTAAATATCAATAGGCGAGTTTTATTTATTTTATTAAGTAAAAAAAAAGAAGATTAATGATGATAATGATAATTATTTCTGTAAATTGGTTCAAATAAATACTTATCCTGATCATAAATAACTTGTTTTAAAACTAGATGAGTTCGGTGTTTCCTATCTGACTACCTATTCTGAGAAAAAGACTGAAACAAACTTGGAGGTGATTCTCTTTTAAAGTCCAGACATAGTTTTGTTCACGCCATAATTATGAGGACCATGCAGATTAATCTCTGAGATGGTCTTTAGAAGAAAGAATCACACACATTTAAGTGGAGCTGTCCAGTCAGTGCAAGTATTTGTCAGTAATCGTGTAGCTCAACTCAGAACTTGACGGGCTCAACGACTCGACGAACAATACCAAAGAAAGGACATTCATTACGTTATGTTTTAAAGTACCAGATTATCATTTATTAGGCTTTCATTTTCCCTCTGCTGAGTGTGGGCCTCTCCTATTTGCATGCAATCAAAACTCAAAATAGCAAAACAAAATAAATCCACCTACCTATCCCCTAACTTTCCAAAATAAACAAAAGCTCAATAATTCTCTATTCCATACCAGATAACAGCAACAAACCAATACAAATGAACAATCCAGATAGATGCTCGGTATCGATTGACTTGACCGACATAACCGCCGACCGACTATTTGTCGGCGACCGACTGCAGCGCGAATTAGCTGAATGATTAGACCATTTATATCAAGCGATAGTAGTGAAACTATGTATTTCTCTTGTGTGGTTTGGCGACCGGACTTAATTGATGTGAAATATGTCATTAATTTTGGTCGTGTGTGTAATTTTCAATGTGGTTGCGATGTACGTTTTTGATGTTTAGCTGTCTCGTTGGTCTAATGGTTGCAAGTGCCAAGTGGTCAGGCCAAGTTTTATTAGGTTTTTTCATCTGGAATATTTCAAAAGGAACCATGTCGTGTCGATTTGTGCCCGGTTGATGGCAATAAGCTCGCATCAACCGAGACTTTAACATGACTGGCGAAATGTGGGTGTACTATAGTTACACTTCTGCCTAACCGTTCGGGGAATGGTATTATTTGGTACTTATTTGGATACTCTATAATGTATCTACTTAACTAATGTACATTTTACTGCAAGAGAAATAGAAGCCTTCTTTCTATGTATCGTAAAATAAGATCTTAAAAATGATTGTGTTACGATTCCATGATCTCACATACGAGAAACACAATCAATGGACGATGACCTTTATTTGGCATCTAATCGAACGCCCTCAGCTTATCCTTCGCGACACACTATTAAAACATACATAAACAGTATTTTATTTTAAATCATACGATAATGTGTCTTCATCATTATACTGAGCGATTATTCTTTTTTGGCGCCAGTGTCCATGAATGACATCATTGCATCTTATTGCATTAAAAAAAAAGTAGTTCCACTACTTTCCGCCTTCTTTCGTGGCGCGCACTCTATTTTCTTTCTTTCTTTCAAACTAATACATAGTGTTGTAATAATGTTAAGGAAGTATTTATTTTAAAAATAAATCCAAGATCTTATAGGAATCTCATCTTTTTTTTTCTTTCTCTCTAACTTTTTAACGCTCTGTGATTTTAAGAAAACTTTAATTTTGACACCCTCTTCTACTGTCTCCTTGTAGAACATAAAGCATGAGTCTAATTTCCCAACCTCCCTGCTACACAGTGCGTACAGGCACAAAGGCATACCACGTACAGTTCGGTTACAATACGGCCGATATAACTTGGCAGGTCTGAACATAGGCAATACGAACTTTCGCGCATGTTGTCTCACTCACACTCGCCTCATGTCACCATTTGGTTTCTAAAAAAAAAATTTGCGCAGCCTTCTGCGTGAAATTCGAAACTGCCAAGTTATATCGGCCGAATTGTACGTTCTGTTATACTTATAAATAATGCCGTCCACGACGTGAGGCCAGTGAGCATTGGCATTGAGACTGGATCTAGACAATAACTCTGGATACACACATGATACCTACGTTTCTAGAACATTATTTGATCTCCGTTTTTTACGTTAATAAATAGTTTTCACAAAGAAAAGAATACAATATTGTTTATTGTTGTTGTAGATGTAACGTTGGTCATCATTTATTAAAAAGCATAACATTTTCACACCATGCTGGGACACAGGCCTCCGCTCTTCGAGAGGAATCTACCACGCGGGCCCAGTGCGGGGTTGGTAGACCTCACATGTCTTCGAAGTTTTGGTTATCGGACATCGGTTTTCTCACAATGTTTTCCTTCACCGTTTTGAGAGCAGTGGTGATGAAATTATTTACTCAAATTATGAATATCTAGGATTTACAATAATTAAAAAATCTAACATCGATGGAATAGAATATTTATTTCTTTACTCGGAATGTAGGTATTTACAAGTCATATTACAGAATCCTAGTACATTCTACCATTTAGGCATGCAAACATTGATGCAGTGCAACATCAAAACAATAAAAACTTACAACTAAACTAAAAAACATTCAAACATTAATACACAACTAAAATTTATCAGCTAGAAAATCCGATACGGAGTAGTAACACTTATTTCATAGAAGAACAGTTAGTTTCTTTTTGAAAGTTGTTACTGGTTCCACTTTTATTGAATTAGGAATGTGGTTAAAAATAGCCGGTGCCATACCAAAAACACTTCGGTGGAAAAAAACGAAAATTCAAAGACAGCTAGTTCCGAAATTAAAGTTATTTCTCACTTTGTAGTGTTTTTCATGGAAGTCGGTTGTTTTTATTTTAGACCAAAAACTGACACATGATTCCGACGATCGCGTATTCTAGCGATAATCATTTACGCGGGGTTGCGACGACGCGGGGTTAAGCCGATTCCGCGTACGTGTGGTCACTCTCATAAGAAGCGTCCGCTGTCCACGTCCCGTATAAATTGCCCCAATAGATTCTAGGATTGTCAGCGTATATTTATACTTAGTATGATTTCCCCCGACGAGGACCCAAGACAGCAAGGTGCTAACGCATGCGAAGTGGGAGTACGTCGACAATTTGGAACCGAGCCAAGAGCTTGCAGACGAGTTGCCGTAGTTGAATTTATTACCGTCATTAGGGTGATGGCGACTCCAATATGTTTGCTGAATGTCTTAGTTAGAGAGATAGGCCACGATTCAGTTTTAGTTTAAGTGAAATGCAGATTGTTTTAGATTGAGTTTGAGTGGGGTAGATGAACTATTTAAAGTGAAGTAAAGTTTAGTAGCAAATATACAAACATGGACTTTTTTTTTTTTTCTTTTTATTTATTTATGTTTACATTTGTGTTTTTTTTAACTTTAAACACATGCCATCGCGGGTTTAACAGTGGTATGGCCAGACACGGCAACTCGGTGCCACTTCATAATATTACTTAATTATATTAAATGTACCATAACCTACGAATAAATGTCTATGTCACAGTTGAATAAAATAAAAGTTTTTTTAGTAAATTCAGTTTCACTTCTGTCTCCCCGTGGCGTTGGCCGTCAGGTGGTGAGCGCTGCTACTATGATACTGCATGTTGCTTGTTTTAATCTCACAGTTGCGTCATAAGGCCTTACTGCTGACAAAACAAAGCTGTTTAATTAGGAGACAATGTTTTGGGACTTGAAGTGGGTTCTATCGTTATTTCCAACAATATTTGAAGCGATAAAATCTACCAAGATTATGTCTGGACTTTAAAAGAAACTTTGACCCATGAGTTTGTTTGCCCTTTCTTCTCAGGGGTCGCCAGAGGAGTCGACTCCATCTAGGCTTGTTTTTTTTAATGTGACCTGTAAAAGTATTAATATAGAATAATAATAAGTATTAATTATTTTTTATAGTATTATTTAAGAATAAACAATTTCATTTCATTTCACTTGTGCAAGTGGTTTGAATGTGTTTTTAATAAGATTTATTTATATATAGGTACATTTGTTGCATAGATTCAGGTGGTTTTTATAGGAGTTAATTCTGTCAATGACGCTATAAAAATAAACTAAATTAACTAGCTATATTGGACTTCATAATTACTTTACCAATTTTCGCAAGACTTCCCACTAAATTGATGGATTGAAACTATCTATAAGAAGTAACATTTATTTATTTACTATTACCACTTATATTTATTTTTATAGTTGAGAACCCAATAAAACAATACAGTCACAATTTCCACACTCAGAGACGTCACCCACAAACCAATTAAAAACAACCACCAAAAAAATGAAATCTATTTAAACCAAATTCACATTCGTCCAAAACATCCGTCGATTAACGTGGATAATGTCGTAACCAGTCCCAAGTTACGACTCTGAGTACGGCATTAGTCATACAGAGGACAATATGTCATGCAGCCTCTGGAATTCCGCCAAAGAGCAAGTAAACATGTCCAATTGCAGAGAAACGTTGTTGAGTATCTTTATTGCCCGCCCTTACCACCCGTAAAACAAACACGAGGTGAATTATAAAAAAAAAATGGCAGCTTATCGGCAACCATCTATTAGTTGGACTTGTTTACCAACCTGTAACATTAAGGTCAGGCCATAAATCTCTTAAATGTTCATAACGAATGAACCACAAAGACACATACTATCATTTACATCCTTTGCATCTTTTAAACCACAAACAAGTTCTTAGAACATAAATAAAAGACGATTCTAAAAGCAGCATTCAATACTGCATCGGTTCTAAGCGTGTATACAATGGAATACAAGATAGGTACAAACTATTGCCGTGTGCAATGCTGTAACAGAATGTTAGCATTACCACAGATTAATTCAGATGATTCACTCCGCATTTTAGGTATGAAGCTACAAGTAGGTACGCGGCGGGCTCGACTTGTCGAATTCAGTGGGCGTTACGTAGTCAGAAGTTAAAAGAGCTACGCGATAGAAATATAATAGAATAGTTTATGTTTGCAAGTATGGGTACATCAATAAGGTGTTAGTACAGTTCAAAGATCAGTTCAAAGAGAGGCAACTTCTAGGTGAACATAAGTGTAGGGAATTAGCGCCGTAAATAATTTCGCGGAGTGAACCATTTGTTTTCATCTGTGGCATTACATATTGTGTTATTTCTGTAAACCAATAGGCAACCGTGTCACTTTTTGTGGGTGTAGAGACGACAAAAATATTTTTTTCAAGATAGCAGACATTCTGATTTTGCCTTTAAGTTTGACAGTGTAGATAAACGAACTGCCAGGTGGTGGGACAAAAAGGTATAATAAATCAAGAAATGCTAGAAATGCACTACTATATTTTTCCCTCAATTTCACCAAACAAGCCCATAAAACGTAAATAAAAGACGATTCTAAAAGCAAATAAATTAAGCCGCGTCCAGATTAGCTGTAACGTACCATGTAATGTAACATTTCCGATACAATTTAGTGTGTTAGCGAACAATTACGTTCCTGTTACGTGCATTCGTAGCGCGCACGCAGCGATCCGTCAATTGTCGGTTTTTCGGGCGAACACAAAGGAGACGCGCAGTGAGCTTTGGACGATTCTAACAACAGATCATTCTAAAAGGGAACATTCAATAGTGCATTGAGACACGACACTGTACACACAGTGACACAGTTATACCTGTGTAATAAACTGGCGGACACGATTAAGAACAATGCTGATAGTGTAGAGTGTAAGAAGATGCTTTTCATAGGTGTTTTGTTTCAAGAGGATGCAGTACATTTCTGTAACTTTGACAGTGTATAGAATTTATCTCAGTTTATTTATTAGTATATAGAAAACCGTAACAATGGAGATTATTGGTACTGAATCAAGAAATGTAATCGGACAGTAGCGGCGAGGTGTCAATTTTTGTAAGGGGGAAGCCGAATCGAAGCTGGTTTTAACTTACTTTAAAGGACATTTTAAACAATTTTTTGTTGTTGTTGTTATTCAAAGTTAAAAATAGGCGCCTTTGTTGTTTAATTGTTATGGTGATTTAAATACCCCTGGTGTAACTATATTTTTTGGCAATAGTAGCGGGGCAGTTCATTGTGAACCACGGAAGGGAACCCGGTAGGAATCGTGTTGTATGGGACTTTCGCCACTGTCGGACAGTAATTACCTACTGTTATTTTTCCTTCTATTTCGTCAAAACTATCTCATAAAACATAGAGATTCTAAAAGCAATAATTCAATAATGCATTGAGTCCACAGTCTACGTGTGTAATACAGTGGCGGACACGATAAGGCACAAACTATTGCCGTGTGCAATGCGGGAACCATTGAATGCTAACATAAAGTTTGACGCACGTTACGATTGCTATCGGTGCCAGCGTTTCATTGACTGCATGTTTATACATGCTTAGTTTTTTAGGGTTCCATAAGTCCGAATGAGAAATCGGACCCCTTATAGGATCACTCGTGTGTCTGTTACTGTAATGAAATACTTTTAAAGATATTTAAGAAAATTTACCATTCACCCTTATTATGTCCGAAACTGCTGAGCCTAAATGTTGAAAAAAAAAACACAGCGGATAGTTCTATACTTATAGAATCTATCTAAGGTCTTAAAATAACATGGTAAATCAGTCAATATTGTGCGAACAAACTTACATTTGCAGTTGAAATGTATGGTAGTTTTTGGTAATCGATTTCTAGAGCTGACGTATCGATTACGAATAAATTAAATTCGGGTGAATCGCCTCAAGAAAAAAACAAGTGTCGATTCGCCCGTTTCAGGCGAGGAAATGTCGTGCGACTCTTATAAGATATTAAAGTATAAGTACCTATAGAAAATGGTTATGTTCACACTTCACATCACAAGATATACAGGGGTTTATTTATAAATGTTGCTTAAAGTTAAGTAATGATTAGCGACTGTTTAACCATACATTTTTGACGTTTGAACGTTACTTAACTTTAAGCAACGTTTATAAATAAACCCCCCAATATACAAGTTAAGAGTCAAAGATACCCTCATAATGCAGCAGTTCAAATTACTTTTCAGATATTGTACGTGACCAATTAAAGGTTTCATCACAAGACGGCTCTTGAATATATTCTTGACAATGTGTTAAAGGTTAAGAGAAAGAAATGATCTTTTTATAGAAACGGTATGTGTAAGCTTAATAAGAATCTGTGACGTCATAATAATGTTTTACTGCCCAAAATATTGGAAATAACGCTTCAAAATACTCTTTATATTTTGATGTGAGCTGATCTGAGGCCTAAAGAGGTCTTTAAACTAATTAAACATAGGCTTCTAGCATAACACCTGTTTCTCCTATAACTTCCTCAATCCGCGTCCAAACTGTTCCGGGCGCTTTTTGAAGGTTTTCAGTCCATCCACCCATTGACCTACCTTTTTCGTCTTAAATTTCAATCAGCACGTGTATCCTCTAACAGAACAAACCTTATGTTGTCATGCTTTCCCCAAAAAACTCTCACAAAGAGCTTCACTTTTGAATAAAGAAAAATCAAGGCAAAAAATATAGCTCTCTCTAGACCTCGTCATAAGGAAGTGCGTCAAATGTTGGATAAATTGTCGACCAACAGCAACAACTTTTGTAATCTATTGCGGAGTCTCTGAAACAGGTTCAAGATTGAGTAAGCACTATTAGCAGAGGGTTCTAAGGGCGTCCGCAGACAGCCGAATGTATCACTAACTTATATAACTGTTTAGTTGGATCGGTCTTCAGTGACAATATTCTTATCCGACCAACGTACGAGTACCTAATTGTTTTATCGATAAAATGCGTACATAGCCTTACGACTATTATAGTATTTGTATTGCAGCCGCTGCGTCAGGGATACAGTTAGTGCAACTAAAAAGTGGGTGATGTCAAGTTGAGTCGATTAGTGCATACAAGTATTTGGCGTCGTTGGTCGCAATTGTTGTTTTACAACTTAAGCCGCGTTTCCTCTAGGCAACAATTGACGCGCAACATGTTGCACAAGAAATTGCCCAACATGTTGAAAGTCAGCGCGGAACTTTTGTTGAACAACGTTGTCTGTCTACGCATCTACTACTTTACGTCAGTCGTCGACAACATGTCGCCAGAGGAATTTGTTTTGATTTCAGCGGCAGTGGTTATAATTTGAGCACTCGTTCGTTACACCACACTACGGACATTGTTGCGCGACACGTATCCACTCGACAACAATTGATGCTCAACTAACGATGCTCTTTAAACAAACAACAAGCCGCGCGTCATGTTGCGCGCCAGCTGGCAACGTCGCGCGCTGTTGTGCAGCGTTGCCGTACATGTTGAGCGTCACGTGTCGCGCGCCAAATGTTGCCTAGTGGAAACGCGGCTTTAGAAAAGGTCTCCTTTACTCTATTCCTTAAAAAACCCGAGCCCATGGCGCCATCTTTTTCTTGGACCCCAATCGTTGACGATTTAAAATTGAGTTGTGTCATGTGTGCATTTCCAAACTCTTAAACTTTTGAATTACAGATGCCTGGTGTACAGTCACAAGCACTAATTATGTGTTTATCACCGTAAGATTGTGAGCACAGTTAGTTTATAAACTAACAGCTCACAATCTCACGGTGACATATACACTGTGCGACTTTTGTAAGTGATTTTTTCCTACTGTATTGATTTTATGTGTATGCTGTTTCCAACATATTAACATATTATTATCTCGGAACCCATGCTATTATGAAATAGGTCTTATCTCACAGTTGCAATAATTTTGAATTTTACTATAGGTAGGTATACAGGGTGTAATTTTAATCACCGTTTTCCTCTTAAGGGGTCATTGTACTCATCATTATGAACAACTTTTACTATGGGACCAAACCTGAAATCGTGAAAAAGAAATCAGCTGTTCCCTACATTTTGACGAGTTATGCGAACATAAATGTAGGGAACAGCTGATTTTTTTTTCACGATTTCAGGTTTGGTCCCATAGTAAAAGTTGTTCATAATGATGAGTACAATGACCCCTTAAGAGGAAAACGGTGATTAAAATTACACCCAGTATATATGTACATGACGGAGGTGTCTCTTCGTTATCATCAGCCATGGTTTAACTACTGTGGGCATACTATGGGTAGATAGTGTTGGTTACTGCGCAATAGAAAAACCGTTTGCAGTTCAGATCAAATTTTAATGATAATTTACGATCAAATTAATCACACTAGTAATTCACACACTTTAGGTACACAACACAAATATACGGAACGCGAGACAGTTTTTAAACGTGTTCACTGCTTGACCGCCACCAACCAACTCTGCTTATTCCCGGTCGAGCGTTATGTTGTAGACTCTGTCGAGCGCCGATAGGCGACGCTGGCGCAAAAATTGGGTCAAATCACTGACGTATTTCCGATATACATATTTGTGCTCGAGATTGAGCAGTCGGCTGTCTGTGGGCACCCTTACGGAAAGTGAAGAGGAACGGACCCGTGCCACTTAGAGTCACGCACAGTGATAAGACGTCGAGTTTACTGGAGGTGACAAGTTGTTTGTTTTCTTATAAGAAATACGCTGACCGTAACAGAAAACTTGTTTTGTGGCAAGGAACGTCAATGGTGCATGGAATTAGAATTTTCAGGCCATGTTGTGAAGATTCTGATTTCTACGTCAATCCCGTGGGTACTTACTTTAATTTAATGTCTTATATATTAGTTATTATTATTAACCGAATTCCAAAAAGAGGAGTTTCTATTTTCGTAGCTTTGTATGTTTTTTTGTTATTTATGTGTTTCCATCGATATTTCCGTTAATTGTGGACGGATAAAAAATTGTTTTTTTATTTGGTAGAAAATGCTTGTGCGGTGATCCCATAAAAATTTGATTAACTTTGCTTGGGTAGTTTTTGAGTTAGCTTCAATATTACGTATTATTCCTACTTAGTCTATATGTGGGTAATGTTATTATAAGTTCTTGTTACTATTATTTACATAGCAGGTATTAAAATTAGTGTGGGGTAAGTACCACAACTAAAAAATGAAAAATAAAAACTTTTTACAAAAAAATTACAACAAAAAGTTTTTTACCGCCGTTTCGAAAAAAGAACAAGAGGTTAGTTTTATATGAAAATGAGAATTTTCTACGATTCCTATTGTCCCACTACTGGGAAAAGATATCCCTATTACATATCACTTTCTATGTTTTTTCTTATAAAGGATTTCTTTTTTCGCATAAATAAATCATATTAGTAAAGTTCAATTCAGGTTTTCAAATAATCCAATGGATAAAACTGAAAATAACAAAGTGAGACAAAACTGCTGAATAAAGTTTTGGTCCCTCTGAAATGTATTACCCGTGAAACCATTATAACTTTCAAGAAGGCTGTTCTAGTGATCCTTAGAGCTTTTCTCAAATAGTTACGAGAGTTTGTAAGCTGGTAATAGGAATACGGTTCATTCAAATGATGGTTTTTCTATCCGGAATTTCTCAGTAACATCCTGGAGCCCGGATCTGTCGATTGATGGCAAAAAGAAAATTCTGAGACAGTCGTTACATGTAGGCTGAAGCTCGAAAGTCTAACAACCAAGGTAAGACTGGGTTGTGGAGGTCAGATAGGCTGTCGCTCCATGTAAAATATTGGTAGGTATTCAGCTGCATCCGGTTAGCCTGGTAGCCGACCCCGACGTAGTTGGGAAAATGTTAGGCATGACGTTGATGATGAATGGTGAATGGGTGGCAAAAGGCTCACCAGTTTACATGGGACTATAACATTACTGGTGAAATGTGGGTGTGGGTGTATTATACCTATGTGTGGGTGTGCAGCTCTGCCCCTTGGGAAATAAGAGCGTGATGTTAAGTTATGTGTTTTCAATAATTGATATTTGGATTGGTCGTTCACGCGATGTGTCACAGGGTGATTATTGTGTCGTCGCGTGTCGCCACAAACCATTTTGATATACCTATCTGATTTATTTTTTTATCAACTCGAATTCCCTACTGTGTCATATCAAATCAAGAACTGACATTAGAGGTAAAAATGTGATACCCGTATAATTCTGCACATTATTATGAGTTATCTTTTCATATTATGCTCCAATTTATCTTTCTTTCTTTAGATAAAAAGATAAATTGTTTAATTGACAAAGATTAAAGAATTCAAGTCCAGGCTCTCAACAGCCAATAACTGAGAAATTTGTTGGTAAAGGCTACCTTCTTCCAATTTTTAACTTTATATTAAGCATTTGGCTGCCAAACTGGCAAGTGGCCAGTTTTCTTACAATATAATACGATTTCTACCTACGGTTAATATGTTTGAAAATATTTTAACTTTGTGAAGTATTGCTCGAAGTATTTATGTGTTTCTGGTAAAATATGGAGGAAGAATGGTTTATGGGGAGTCTTGAGGAACGCAAATATATCGATAGGTACTGGTAGCCTCAAAACGATGTAAATATCAACGAGAATTGTAATTTCGGACCGTGTTTCTATTTCTATGACTAAAGGGTGGATTCGACCAAACCGGAATAAATTTTATCCGCGGAATAAGATTAATTCTGACAGTTTTCGTATGGAGAAACTGTCAAAAATTCAAAATTTACTCGGAAGAGAAGGCTTATTCCGCGGATAAAATTTATTCCTGTTTGGTTGAATCCGCCCTAAGTAGTGTATACGATGAGGTTTCTGTCAACTATTTGAATCAACAATAAATAACATAATATGGGCACTTACATCTGACAAATACGTACCTACTAAGGGATCTCGCGCACTAGACTCCGGCCAGTCGTGGCCGTCTAGTGGTACGTATTGTACGGTTTGCGGCTACTTGGCCGTTGCTACAAAGTGCGTGATTCGTATCGGTTTCTATAGCTGACCTGGTGGCTGCGACCACTCATCGCGACCGGAGCCGTCTAGTGCGCGAGATCCCTTACTTGCGGGAGGTTTCACGAAAACTCTGTTTATTTAAAAGGTATAAGACTTGTATTAAGATTTTTTATAAACGATAAAACTTCGTCATTCCGCCAAAGGCTAAAGTAGAACTAGTTTCAGAAACAAACATACCTATACATATACATTTCCACAAGAAAAAATGTTAAAAAAAAACATTTAAAAGATAATACAAAGTCCATACAAAATAATGTTATCTCCGAAAACGACTTCAAATAGCTTTAACAAAACAATTTATTCAAATCGAATCGCGAACCGGCAGTGTCTACGGCATTCCAATAAAAAGGTTTAGCCGCATCGAGAACAAGCGGTGCACTACCGGCTACCAACCACGGATAGTTTGGAAAATTATTTAGAAAACAAAAGCAGTTCGTAATGGAATTTTAACTAGCCAGCCGGCAGTATTTAATATGGGATTTGGAAATTATTACTATAGCTTTGTTGTTAGTAATTTATTAACGTAAAGGTCACTGCAATATGGTGCTTTAGCAATTTAGAGTATTTTTGATTCGGGAACAGAAAAAATATTACGGTATTTCGACCAAAAAAGTCAAGTGAAATAAAATATAGTTTAAAAAAACACGCTTTAATAGAAAATCGAACTAAAAATCACAAAATAACTTTTAATTTAAAAGAAAATTTATTTCATTGTAAAAAAGCGTGTAATCATTATGTATGTATGTTTTAGTTAAGGAGTAATCTATGGACTTGTGTCGCCAGAAATAGGTTACTATAATATTATTACCTCCAAAGCATTAATTTGGTAATGCAAAGCAATCCGTCAAAATGGCCGAAAGTTAAAAGTTTATAATTGATGAAGAATGATAAATAAAGTTACTCAGGTTTTGATTAATCATTTTTAAAACTTAATTATAATTAGGAACACAACTTCTCTATTCACAACACTGGTTCAAGCTTGGACAAAATTATTATGTTCAGACCATTCCCGTATTTTATTTTATAGAAAGTTCGCATTCGCATCTCATTCGCAATCTATACTATATCCGACTCTAAGAAAGTGGAACGGACTTGTGTAAAGTCCAATCAACACTATTCTAAGTTTTAAAATAACTATCACGTAAAAAATTAGTTAGATTAAAATTGCTTATTAGTCTTATAGGCTTGATTGTAATTAATTATTAAGAACCTGGTTCTTTCTAATAAAGGATTTAAAAAAAAAAAAAACTCATTCGCAATCTGTCAAAAATACAATCAATTTACAAACAAGTTTGACAGATTGCGACTTGAATGAGAACTTTTTTTAAGTAAAAGAATTGGCCTTCTGATCTACCCTCTCTTGTCTCTTGTATCCGTAGATCTTCTTTTTAATTCATTTGCTCACTGACTAACAACGCACTTTCTAAACCGCTTGGTCTTGCTAGAAGCATGCACAAGAGATCCATATATTTCGAAGGTGAGCGCTAAGGAAGACTTTTAAAGTAAGTTATATAATATAATATAATATAATATAATATAATATAATATAATATAATATAATATAATATAATATAATATAATATAATATAATATAATATAATATAATATAATATAATATAATATAATATAATATAATATAATATAATATAATTATTAAATATATACAATATATTTAATAATAATGTTAATTTAAAAGAAACTTAGTCATAAATTATAAAATATTTTAACAGGCTAATTTAGGTCAGTTTAAGTGGTGTAGTCATCTGTCGTCGAACTAGGCAGAGCCTGTATTTCGGCTATCAGCGCCAAACCCCTCGAGTATTACACATAAATATTAGCCATAGAAGTATAGAAGTTCGTCTATTTGCCAATGAGAAACCCGTGTAATAATTGGCCACACTAGGTAATATCATTCTCCAGGGGCCTAAGTCTACTAATTTATAAACGTCACAATGGTGTCATAATGGTTAGTTTTTGACAGATTTGCCATACAAAAACTGTCATAAACTAACCATTATGACAGCATTGTGACGTTTATAAATTAGTAGACTTAGGCCCCTGCCCCTTTCCCAATTTATTTGTGGTCGGCGCAACATGTCTTTTTCTTCCATACTTCTCTAATAGTCGTCATCTCGGTAGTCACTACCTTTCTAGTCATATAATCTTTCACACAGTCCATCCATCGTTTCTTTGGTCTTTCCCAACTCGTATAGCCAACCACATTCATACTCAAAACTTTCCTGAGGACATTTCCCTCATACATACAAAATGTGTGCGTCAGCTCTACACCACCATTAGTAATAACGTCATAATATATCTTTTCTTTATTTCGGACTACACATACAAGTACACATAATCCATATAGTATTAGTAACAATTACTTAATATGTTAGTAAACTTTAACAAACTAAAAACGACTAAAATTAACGTGGCCCAACACACGTTGGCACGTGCCTCCGTACCCAGTGCCTTATAAAGGGATTGTCGAATTTGTGTAATAATGTGTTTAGGATGCTGTTGGAGCTTCCGCGCAACCTACCCATTCTTGATGCTTTTTATTTTATCTACAACGTGGAAGCTCTTGGTCTGAATCTCACCTGATGGTAAGTGATGCCGAACAGAGGAACTGGCTATCTTACCTTGCCGGAACACGACAATGCTGGTAACATTGTTGTTACGGCGACATATTTATATAAGATGGTGGTAGCTAGCCAGGCGGACTTAAAACAAGCCCTACCACCAACCAAACCGAGCAGAAAATTTTGCCCCCACTGGGAATCGAAGCCGGGACCTCTGGGTCTACAGGTGGTCTAACCACTAGACCACAGATGCTGTTCTCTTCCTCATATTAACATGAATTATAATTATGTTACTCGTAAATATTATCTAAATGCACTATTACACACAATTCAATTTTACACAAAATACACACACCTATAGACGGGTATTAGATATTCCTTATATTCGTTTCCTTGTTAATATTTGAATAACAAAACAGTACCTAAATAAACTTATTAAAAGCAAAGAGAAAGGGAACAAAGCCTTCAAAATTGGGTCTATTACGAAGCAGACAGTTTATCGGGAACAAGGTTCAGAACGATTTTCTCTTCATTGATTTTGGAGATGCCTAAAACGATAAGAATTGGGTACAAACATTACAGGAGACACTTCAAGGTTTTAAAAGGCAAAAAAGTTTTGGACTTATGCACTTGCTTACTGTATCATAAAAGTCTAGCGATTCTCTGAGCTTTGTCAGAGTGATAACAAAAAAAGTGTTTCTACAGCATAAAATATTTTTTAGAACATAAAAATATTTATTTAGAATTTAATACTCCAATTACGAGCTTTGGCTGTCCGGATTCCAGTAGGTACTGATTGTTTGATTTGAGCTTTAAATCTTTTTCGAGCACCAATATTTGACTCGAAATTCGATGTTCTTTTGTCATAAAGGCCTGTGGATCTTTGCGGACCATTATAAAACTTCTCTTCAGGGCTCGTAGCTCAAATCATCTCAAAATCACATACTTAACAATATATCTCAAAATCTACCTATCCCTAAAAAACCGTAGACTTTGTCATTTAATAAAATATTCAAGCTACAAGATAAGGATTGTTGCTTGAATATTTAAAACAATAATTTTTTCAACACATTCTAACCCAAAAGTTATGTAATTTAAATGTGCAAAAATAAAGCGAAAGTTTATTTTATAAATAAACAAGAGTGTGGTACAAACATTAGCGTGTTAGCGGATATGGGATGACGCGGGTAATAATTTATGAATATTCACTAGGGATTATTATTCGTATAAATTCACATTTCACCGCAAAACAGCGGTAAAATGGATTTGGCGTAAGTAGAAAGCTGGAGCGTGTAATTTTTCAGTATTGGGTAATAAAATGCGATTGTGGAACGAACTGGCAAAATGTGGGTGTACATCTGCCCAACTCTTCGGGGAAACAAGGCGTGTTGTTATGTACGTATGTTCTATTTCGGTTTCGCGCCCATTATTGGATTTTCCACATAAGTCGACACAGTGGTTCCACATAAGTGTTCTATCGTGAAGGTTTCTTAGAAATTGTGTTCACACCACAATTTCTAAGCAACCTTCACGATAGAACAATTACCGGTGTCGCGTCGCGCCAGTCTGCACGAGAATTAACTAACCACATAAAATAAGATAGTGCCGTGAAATTTTTACCTATCCACGAGAATTAAGCTAAGAAAAGTGATTAAAATCGCTTACTCTTCTAGCTTGTGTTCTTACTGTTGAAAGATTTTGTCTGATTTCCATTTTCCGGATTGACAGTCAAATGGATCCTGCAGGTGGTGAGCTGTGGGTCCTCGCGGACTTCTAAATATTTGTAGAGGACCTTGACTTTTATGGGTCTATGAATATTGGGGCTATTATTTTATTTTGTTCTGACGTCCTTCGACATATTGAATGTTCGAACATAGGTTTTGTCATTCAGTCAATCATCACGTACTCGAGATAAAACGCACAAGCTGATAGACAGAGAGACATACATAAACTCATGCCTTTATCCCCTGGGGGTAGGCAGAATACACAGAAGGTCACCTGCCCACTCGTTTTGCTTTCGTTTACGTCCCACAAGACCAATTCTCGTAGGTACTTAAAAAACGTTAACATTCAAGTCGCAATCTGTCAAACTTGGCAAAAATGTTGGTAAATTCATTGTATTTTTGACAGATTGCGATTGAGATGCGAACGTTCTTAAAAATACGGGAATTGCCCCTCTGATCAGACACGCACCAATAAGGTCAGTATTATTATGTCCTTATGGTTGTTCCATTCACAGACAGAGAGACGGTGCGTTTTATAATGTACTAGTAGTTGCCCGCAACTTCGAGTCCATCTGCAATCCAGGATGAAAAGAACTCTGGCCGTATTAATAAACGTTACTCCGCCCAAGAGCTCGCACTTGATAACAATGAGGACATCATCGTATTAATGCCCAACTCTTCGGGGAAACAAGGCGTGTTGTTATGTACGTATGTTCTATTTCGGTTTCGCGCCCATTATTGGATTTTCCACATAAGTCGACACAGTGGTTCCACATAAGTGTTCTATCGTGAAGGTTTCTTAGAAATTGTGTTCACACCACAATTTCTAAGCAACCTTCACGATAGAACAATTACCGGTGTCGCGTCGCGCCAGTCTGCACGAGAATTAACTAACCACATAAAATAAGATAGTGCCGTGAAATTTTTACCTATCCACGAGAATTAAGCTAAGAAAAGTGATTAAAATCGCTTACTCTTCTAGCTTGTGTTCTTACTGTTGAAAGATTTTGTCTGATTTCCATTTTCCGGATTGACAGTCAAATGGATCCTGCAGGTGGTGAGCTGTGGGTCCTCGCGGACTTCTAAATATTTGTAGAGGACCTTGACTTTTATGGGTCTATGAATATTGGGGCTATTATTTTATTTTGTTCTGACGTCCTTCGACATATTGAATGTTCGAACATAGGTTTTGTCATTCAGTCAATCATCACGTACTCGAGATAAAACGCACAAGCTGATAGACAGAGAGACATACATAAACTCATGCCTTTATCCCCTGGGGGTAGGCAGAATACACAGAAGGTCACCTGCCCACTCGTTTTGCTTTCGTTTACGTCCCACAAGACCAATTCTCGTAGGTACTTAAAAAACGTTAACATTCAAGTCGCAATCTGTCAAACTTGGCAAAAATGTTGGTAAATTCATTGTATTTTTGACAGATTGCGATTGAGATGCGAACGTTCTTAAAAATACGGGAATTGCCCCTCTGATCAGACACGCACCAATAAGGTCAGTATTATTATGTCCTTATGGTTGTTCCATTCACAGACAGAGAGACGGTGCGTTTTATAATGTACTAGTAGTTGCCCGCAACTTCGAGTCCATCTGCAATCCAGGATGAAAAGAACTCTGGCCGTATTAATAAACGTTACTCCGCCCAAGAGCTCGCACTTGATAACAATGAGGACATCATCGTATTAATAGACATAATAATTTGTGTACTCAAGTTACGGCTTGGGTTCACGTTATCAGCCGAGTGACGGACTGATGCAATAGGTGTGTGTACTCGAGATGCTTAAATCTGAGTGTAGGCAGTCCGTGACTTGAGGTCGTGATTAGTAGCGCGAAATATGGAATTTGAAAATATTTTGGGTCGAATTAATTACATATTACGATGAAATAGAGTAGGTACCTACCTACGAATATGACGATATTTTATGGCCTTTGCGATATCGTTTACCAAAAATCATCTCTATAAGAGATGCCTCGAATCCTTTTGAGGGACAACGCGAAAATTAAAAAAAACGATTCAGATTTGTTCAAGAGTCACTGTTGTTTAAAGTTTATTAAAAAAAGACTAATGCCAATCGATCCTGTTTAAGGCTCCCACAAACAGGCGCGACGCGTCTTTAACAATACAATTTCTAAGAAAACTTCACGATAGAACAATTACCGGTGTCGCGTCGTGCCAGTGTGTACGAGCCTTTATTTAGGTTTGTTCGTTCTGAGGTTTAGGTTAGGTTAGAAAAGAAGTCGCAAAAAACTTTTACCATACTTTTGGTAGTGTGGCGTCACTAGGTCGTTGCAGTAGATAATAATTATATTATTTTGTTGTGTGAGTCATTGACCTATGGCGGGCCGGCCGCGTAGCGAGCGAGCGGGACCCCTCCCGCTTCCTCACGCCTCACCACCGGGCGCCGGCTCGCCACTTCGCCAGTCCGTTAGATGCCGCTAGGCGAACCGCACGTTTCCGCTTTTGCGACTGCATGCCTCTCCCGCGCTTGTTACTAACGCTGTTTTATGTACTCTGCCTATCTACCTTCTGCTTGTGTTTGTGTAAATCTTACTGGGCCCGTATTAATAACCGTTCCGCTGTGCCTCGCCTTGAGTTGACTTTCACCTTCCATTTGTGTCGTGTGTGTTCATTCATACGCTAGTGAAAATAGGTAGGTACCGGCTTTCATTAATCTCCCTTATGGACCGTATGTATAGTAGGAAATAACGTTGTCCTGGACTTCCGGAGGTAGATAGTGCCATTGACTGTTATTTGTACCTACTGAGTTGAGTAGTAAGCATTTCTGTCGGATTGTTGGGAAATAAATACACAACTATACAACAACAAAAAAACAACAACATACAACCTAAAACCATTGTAACAATTCAAAGCTTTCGTAGGTAGAAATAATGGGTAGAAAACAACTTTAATACGTGAACGTTAGATCTTTAGAGCACTATTCATTATAGTTTCAACAAAATACAAGTATTTCAATAAATCTTACGACATTTTAATTAAGAAATGTGATGAATGTTATTCTAAATTGTCAATTCATTTTCTACCATTACAAGTAGTGTGCAAGTTGGGATAAAAAAAAAACGAATTTAAAATAAAAGATATACTTAACATAATCTTTCATTAAATGATAAGATTATATAATTGTTTTCATATCATTTGCATTCAATGAATCCCTATTAGGTTCCGGAATCATACCTAGTTGTGTTTAATGTTGGCAATAGCTAACTGTTTCAGAAACTTTTAGGGGGATTCATATCATGGGTGTAGATAAAGTCTTGTATGCAAATGTATATAATTAGGTACCTATTAAAACACTCATGTGATACTATTATCACCCACATTCGTGTTTTAATACCCCTTATTATACAACAGTTGCATAAATAACTATAAGTCAATAGTTTGTGTCTTTTTGCGAGAATGTATAAAATTTCGTGTCTATAGTATTGACTATTGAGGAGTTTCCTCGTCTGGACCCATTCCTGGGTGCAGCAGCATGGTGAATTTTAGAACGGAATTTCATAATTAAATGCGTATACCTATAACATTTTTCGCCTATACTGTTAAACGTTTAGGAGTTCCCTCGTCTGGAGCCAATCCTGGGTGCAGCAGCCATTTCGTGGTGGACTTTTATATGAAATTTCGTGCCTGTATCATTGACCGTTGAAGAGCTCCTTGGTCTGGATCCACTCCTTGGTGTAGAATCAGGTCATGCATCATAAAAAATGCATTGTCTTCGAAACTGAACGAATATGTAGAATTTCAACTTCGTAGGATAAGAGGAAGTGGTTTTAATTCAGCTTGCAAGATTTGACCAATAATACATAATAACTAACAAGACTAGTTAAATGAAAGCTTGGAAAAATCTTTTCATCTAAGCTCCTAAATTAATGTAAATAAGTAACTAATTTTAAGTCAGCGCCAAACAAACTATCAACGAAGATCAATCAAGCTGCCATCATTTTACTTGGCGCCCATTTGTTAATTTGGCGACGACTCAAAATGAATAATCCATCATCAACTTATAATTCAGCTTCAGCTTTGTAGAATCCGTCCATAACTTTAGAGCTTTCTTCAGACATATCTGAAAATAAAAAGGCAGTCAGTTAGTCTTGTGTCTTGTGTCATTTTTAACCCCCGACGGCAACAGCATGGTATTTTAGAAAAGATATTTTCAATCTTTTCTTAAATAGCATGCCGTCGTCCCCCGACGCGACTACGTTTGGATCAAAATATTACCTACAACTTATAATAAACTTAAAGGGCCAATACATTTTATTTTATAATTATTAAAGATTAGAAAAAAAAAAATTGCCGTAAGGCCCGGGTCACACCGGAATGGCAGCGGCCAGCAGCGACTAAACTAAGCTAAATAATTTTGAACTTTATCTACTTATTCACATTCACGAGGCCGCCAGCGGCCGCCAGCGGCGACGCCGGCGGAAGCGATACTGGTCTTTTAAGTATGTAGATAAAGTTTAAAATTATTTCACACTGAAAGTGCTCGCCGCGTCGCTGCCATTCCGGTATGACTCGGCCCTAATGCCGTCCGTCGCTTCGCAAGTCGCGTCGTCGCAGTGACTCGGGGCATGCTCTAAACAAGTTCTTTCATTGTTTTCTCCGCGGCCGCTATCGCGAGACGCGGGTCGCTTGAGCATATAGCTCGTTGTCATAGGGTAAGGGGGTTATAAGTAGGTACAGAAAAGGCGATGAAAGTTTGAAAAAAAAAAACTTTTTAAAATAAATGGCAAACGCGAGCCTATCACTAATAAAATATTTAAACGAAAAATCAATTACAAAGATATGTTTCAAATTGATTTAAGGGTTAAAAAGTTAAAAAGATTTGTGCTTGCAACGCGGGCCTTTTACGGTAGGTAGATACTTAAATGGGTGGGACATTCCACACAGCGCTCTAATTATTATCTTGATACCTTTTTCCACTTTTTTGTATGTAGGTACTTACCCATTGAAGTCGAGATGTCTGATAAAAGATAGCAATCACCCATGTGGACTGCTTGCCAAACTAGAAGAAAACAGTATCATTAGATAGCTTTTATTTTATTTTTTATTAAATTTTTTATGTATAGAAAATAAATAGCATTTTGATTAGCAATAAAAGACCGACAATTTCGTTGTGACAGTCCCATGGTCCTAGCGGATGAAGGGGATCGTGGGCAAAAGCAAAGACCGACCGGCGAGTGCACAAGGTATTGTATTGTCTAAGACGAGTCTGCAAATTTCTCTATGAAATATTTCGTGATTTACTTCCGCTGAACGAATTTTCAGGCATAAAACAATTGTAAATAGAAGTATTACAATATAATAGCATTTCAAAAATGTTATTTATTCAAACGATCTGTGCCCTGGACTCTGCCCGTATTTAAATAAAGTATTGAAACAGAAAACAAAAAAAATAAGTAAACTGTTTATTTTGTAGGTGACTGTAGAGTCGAGAGCACCCACAATAATATTCAATTCGGCATTTTATTAATTAGTACCTACTTCTTTGAAAACGCGGTGGGTAATATTTGTATTCAGATGAGCATGGATTTCTTTTCCAATTTGTATACAGGGTGTAAGGGACAGGCCTCCGCAGACTGATGGGGTGAATTCAGTATATCGTACTAAGACGACCGGTACATGAAATTATTTCAGGAACGTTATGAGAATCCAATGAACCTGATTTGTCGCGGCGGGGTGGACGGCCGCGCTCGCTGATTTCAGGCGTCGTTCGTTAGAGAATTTCAACATCCATTGCTGATTTTTTTATTTTAGCTGTGTCATTTACATTAATGGAGTACTGCGTACAGAGAATGTGATTTTACATTGAAATAAAGGAATAGTAACTGAAATCACGATTTAAAAAAATACAATTTTCCTGAGAAAATTTTCAGTGGAATATGATTCAAAATCAGGAGCTGAATGCACCCTGTAAATTTGCGGCGGGCTGTCCCTTACACCCTGTATAACTACATTGATGTTTGTTTTAATTATAATTATATCTATATGATTTTTTTCTGCATGCTGTATTTATAATATGTAATGATGCACATTCAATATGTTTTTTTTCTATTGATTGGTTTCTATTTACAATTTCTTAGTAACAGCCCGGAGTCTGGATTCGTGGCAGGTTAATGACAACAAATTCAACTTCCTTGAAATGTGGGGACCCTTTGGAAACTAAGGCATGATGTAACTAAAACCTTATACACGCACATCCACCTGGATTAAATAGGTACAATAAGCTACAATGAGTACGCACTTTGATATCTATTCATGCAATTCGAAAAATCCAACATGCAATAGTTCTTGAAAGTATAGTAGGTAACATAAATTGAACGACCGCATACTCTTCCAGTTCTGAAAAAAAACATTACTCTCGTTTTGGTCTCCGCAGCAGTAGCGTACAAAAGAACCCGACCATTAGGAGTGATCTCCTTTCTTTAAAAAAGCAGTACCTCTGAACCAAATTAAAATGTTATATTAATAAAAATAATAATGGGACTGAGTTGAACGAAATGTGATAGACGTGTGCCGCCCGGATGATGCTGCCACGAGTGGATTCTAGCGCAGCGTCTGGTCGGTGCCAGTCTGTCACGCTGAGGTTGGATGCAGGATGTCGAGCGAGTGTGTGGAATTTTACCAGAAATGGAAACCGTCGAAATTACGCCATTAGGCCCGGCGCCCATTATCGGCACGGCATGGCAATGTATTTCATATGCGACGAATAGAAATATAACTTAACAGTATGATAATAAAACTGAAATTTCAATGATGATGGATATAGGACGCGGCATGCCTAAGGCGGTCTAAGGCGTCGTTGCCGTCAGAAAAAATTTCAACTTTTATTTCCATACTAATAAGTTATATTTTTATTCGTCTCCTAAAAATAACTTGCCATGCCGTGCCGATAATGGGCGCCGGGCCTTAGACGTACCCAGTGCAGTTATTGGTCCGTTACCGAATTGCAAATCAACGGGATTGGAAGGACTGCACAATTTTTGGTTGAAATGGGTAATTAGTTCAAACACTTGCCTGGCATCTCAGTTCCAGTCATCCTTAGAGTCCGCAGTTTCTAACAACAGGCGTTACCCAACTGCTCCATAAGTCAGGAAGATCCGCGGAACCCAAGAATTATGGACCGGTCACGTGTTTGTCGACGGTCTATAAACTTCTAACATCAATTTGAGAGCGAAAATTAATACGCGCATTAACAGTAACTCGATTATGTCAGTGTCTCAAAATGGATTTCTAAAAAAAGTTTTTGTGAAAACTGCTCAATTTCTTACTGAATGTATTTTTTTTTCGAAATCTGAATGCAGATCAAGAAGTCTCAAAAATTGAGGACATTCTCCTAAGACCGTTTTTTGTAACGAAAACGATTAAAGTAGCCATCCTTCCATCCCTCCATCTAAAAAATCCACCTTTTATAATGACGAATTCTGTGAAATTTTCAAAACATCTTGGATTTTCGCCTAGGTTGTATCAGTGCCTAGATGTTGCAAATGGGTCACACTATCATGTCTTGGTTGGAATGCGTCGAATTACAATGACGTCACCTGTATAAATTATACAAGCTTTTGCACGCGGCTTGTCCCGGGTGGATGTTGAACAAGAAAACATAAGTTTAGAAACATTCTCCATGAAAACACAATTATAATATGTGTATCTCAATATAGATTTGAAAGAACAAATATTCGATAATTTAACTTACTGGTAGGCTCTCAAACAGTTTATGGCCAGGTAGTCACAAGGCTCTTTCGCAGAAACGAAAATTTCTGTGGTACGCTTGCGTTTCATTCTGGTTTTTTTTTTTTTTTTTGTGTATCTGTAGGCAAATGGAACATGAATGATTCCACATGGATTATATGGTTAGGTATGATATAATATGCATAATATATACTAGGAGTGGCGCATAAGTAATCACCTGATTTCCAAAGGCTTTACTTTTTTTGTGAATACGAAAAATCGTTCTGATTATTGTTACATTGTTTATTCGGACTTATAATTTTGTTCTGTAGTCAAAAAAATAATTAGTGGCTGCCGCCGCCAGAATTAATGCACATTTGGGCGCGTTTTAGAGCATTTTGCATTACTTTTCTCCGTAGGTACGTCTAGCGATAGATTGTTGGTGAACCAAATAAATAAAGTCAGCCTGAATAATGAAGCATCGTAACGTCTCTTCGCCTCTTCTATATAGTTTAAATCGCGTACGTGCCTTATCCGTTCCACGTCTGCGCTGCGCCTGTGCCGCGCCTTTACCTTACGCCTTCTCTGTGTAATTCACGCCTTAGTATTCAAGGCTCGAACAGAACTAACTAAGAAACTAGGCAACGCTCCAAACAACATGTTTCCATTCTGTTCCGTTGTAAAAAACTAGTACTTTTACGGTCCTGTCAAATTAGATACTTTTAAACTTCATGACTACCTACACTGATGCAAAAATCATTTGAGGCAAATCACATACTTTATTTATCTACACCCATGCTATAAATCCACTATAAAAGTTTCGAAAAGAGTTAGCTTATTGCCAACATTAAAACAACCAGTGTCATAGTAACCATCATATCATCCAAACGAGTGTTATAATGTTGTACTCAATTTCATAATGCAACTCTTTTGCTTGTTCGATTCCTTCCGGTCAGCGGCTGCAGAACCCCACGCCGACACAAGTGACAAATGTGACATGATGACACATTGAATGTGACATTGTGATTGTGACAATGTGACATTTTCCAAAATACGCTACGTTACGCTTGGAGGGCTACGGGTTATGGTCGTTTTAATGTTGGCAATAGCTAACTGTTTCAGAAACTTTTACAGAGGATTCATTATCATGGGTGTAGATAAAGTCTTGTATGCAACTGTATATAATTAGGTATTAATTTTAAGAGCACCTAGGACAAACTACGGTAGAAAGACTATAGTATACGAGGGGGCTGAATTCTATATCTCTTTACCTAAAATAATTAAGGAATCAAAATCACTTCCAACTTTTAAAAAGCTATTTCTGAATACCTGAATAATGTTTAAATTGTAAGTTTTTTACCGTTTTTCATAATTTAAGTTTAGTATATACCAAGCGAAACCGTCGCTTATCTTAATTATTATGTTTTTCCTCATAGAAGTGAATAATTGTATTCTTTTTGAGCAAAATAAATTTCTTAAACCGTAAACCGTATTAAAAAACTCATGTGATAAACCCACATTCGTGTTTTAATACTCCTTATTATACAACAGTTGCTTAAATAACTATAAACTCACTATAAATCTTATTATTATTTGGAAATCATTACAGTAGACTATAAACCGCACCATGTTTTTACGATGTGTACCTATTTTATATTTGTGTACTTCACAAATGTCAAATTATCAATTCCATTTTCAAAAATGTGATTAACTTATGCGCCACATAGTTTAGATTACTTATATTTTATTTATTTATAAGAAGACCTTGCTCACGCAATTTCGACCATAAGATATTATCCTACTAATATTATAAATGCGAAAGTTTGTGAGGATGGATGGATGTTTGTTACTCTTTCACGCAAAAACGACTGAACTGATTTTAATCAAATTTGGCACACATATAGTTTATAATCTGGATTAACACATAGGATACTTTTTATCCCGATATTCCCACGGGATCGAGACTTATGCGGGTGAAACCGCGGGGTGCTGCTAGTAATCAATAAGGTCAAATGCCACAGGTGTCTTTCTACCAGTATAGAACCTGACCGTGTGCTTGAGCGCCAGAATTGCAGTTTCCATGGACAGCCCTGATCTAAAACCGAATTGTGCATCATGTAGATTGAGCTGTCCAGTTACTCTTCGCTCAAGCACACCGTCAAGAATGTTTGCCGTTACAGTGGCCTTTAATTATCTTTGTCTGAGACATCGCCGGTCTTGTTCTTGACTATGGGCACAAATATCGTCTTCATCAGATTAGTCACTAGATACGAGTGCCTCACTCAAAGATTTTACAGCATAGATACGACTTTTGGGAGATGCGGAGATATTGAAAATGTTCTATGCTGAAGCCATCGTGACCCGGAAATTTGCCCCTGGTCATCGACTGGATGATCCGTATGACTCTTTTGATGAGATACTAGTCGGAACACCACACAATATTCTCTCAGCGAGATAACCCAGTTCCTCCGACTGAAATCGCAAAGTTACTTCAAGTGCCTCCTAAGCACTCTCCTCAGGCTCAGTCATACCATTAACCCTCACCGGAACCGCCGGTTTTGGGCTTTATCTTTATGTGGATTTCAAAAAAATTTGAAAAGCTAGCTTCTTTGGTCTGTTGCCTTATAATAAGGTATGTTTTATTAGGCTCTAAGATCGAAAACGCAAATTGATCGAAAAACAACAGGCATCAGGGTAAAGATGAGCTACCACTACACAAACAGTATCTGTGTTCAAACTCAAACAGACCAGGCGATATACCGGCTTGTGTCATCGAATTGTAGTTATATCGTCTGATCATTTCGAACAGTCTGTTCGTCTGGTATATTTTTGACGATTACTGTTCAATATGGCACATACTTGGTTGCTTGACCTTTATTTAGATCATTGGCTTTCATCGTTAAATGGTCTTCTTGACGCAGATCTGGGCGGATTTCATCGCCTATAGGCCATTGTGTATTGGTTATCCATCTTTGTGTGATGCGCGTTTCTTCCCCACCAACACCGCCATCGGGTAGTGCTAAAAAAAACTGTACCATTTTACCTCGTTTCTGTTTCCTTTTTACCCAACTGCGCGACTGGAAAGACAGGGTTATGTTTTCGTCGCGTACCTATCTATGTATATATGGCAGATATTTAAGTTCAGAGTTACAGACTACTTGAAAAGTGAGCTTGTTTTGAACTTTTTTGTTGCAGTCGGATTGCTTGAATTTATAAATATACCTTATGGTACAAGGTTTGTCTGCGATCTTTTGCCCTTTATCTGAGTTCACAGACTGTCAAGCGTCCGGCGTACCGGAGAATAGTTTAGCTATCTATGATCATTCGAAGATACGGTGTCGTTTGAGACGACTGTCCTGTCATGCTATTCTATAAAAAAAATACCGTGAAAACTTATGTGAAGTGAGTTTGAAGTGAGCTGACAATCCCTAAGGTAGCGTTAGATAGGATGATAGTTGTTTCACGGTACGATTTGTACAAAATAGTGGACATAGAAATACTCTGAGGCGCTCGTGGCTAAGTAATAACAGCCACACGGGTCGATCTGCCAGGTTAAGCTACGCTTGCCGGGGCTGTTCCGTGGATGGGTGACCATCTTTAAATATCGAGACTCCTTCGTGCCTCAGAAAGCACGTTAAGTCGTTGGTCTTAGCTGTCATTAGAGGATCTTTGTCGTTACGGGTCGACAGAAGCCCGAAAGTCTGACAACAAGTCTTACCAACGGGTATCGTATTACCCAGTTACTGGGTTATGGAGGTATTCAGCTGCCCAACTATCTTGGGGTTAAGATAGTTGCGAAAAGGGTAGGCAGATTGTTTGATTGACTTACATAGAAATACTGCTACTTGGAGAAATATGAACATTGCAGTTCCACAGAGAAACATTTTTTTTTCGTTCTAATATTCTTAGTTTTTAAAAACACTGAACACTGAGAATAAAATTATGTTTGAAACTGTAAACAATGTTGAAAGACATTCTACATTATGTTAGTTAAAGGATTGTAAATACTAACAGGAAAATTAAAAGAATCGTGTTATTATACCTTTTATTGTCATATAAAATGTTGATTGAAAAGGTCTTATCGTTCATGAAGTTTTCTTGGATTTGATTTAATTGAAAGTTATTCACCATGAAATTCGACCGCTTTTTGAAATTATACCTATTTTTAAATGTAAAAAAAATCGTCCAAATAATTTATTTGCATAGGTACCTAACATAGGTGCAGAAGACTTAGATTAGGTACACATTAATATAGTGTACCTACCTAAGCAAATCATTTCCTGCCAACACACACACAAATAGAAATTGCACAGTTGCACACTCGGCATAAATACAAAAATAAATTAATTTATAACTGGTACATATTATAAAACAAAGTCGTTATGAGTTGTGCCCCCTTAGTTCTTGTAAACTATGCATTGGTGCCGATTCTCTTGTACACCGAACTAAACTATCTCTAAAATTCCTAACTTTTGACTATGAGAATCTAATAGCTATTCTGTAAAAATAATTCTCTAAAAAATATATTTTACACAACTAAAATTGAATGGCGGGCAGCCTCGACGTGATTTTTATGGAATTTTTCACTATTTGTATGCAAAAAATATATAAATATAACCAACATGTTCAGTTTTATGGTTTTACGTTTTATAAAGGGGGTCGAAATTTTCATTATTTTTGCGATAGGACACACAATTTTCGAGATATAATAGAAAAAAACCGGCCAAGTGCGTGTCGGACCACGCACAATGAAGGGTTTGTAGCTGGGATGAATTTATCTCAAGAACAAACCTAACATTTTATTTGAAAAACATGTTCTCCAATACAAAATGTACGGGAGAACATGTTTTTGCAATTGCAAATGTAAGTTGGTCGATAATTACTCGTTAACTTGTAGAGCCTACTTAGCTGTGATAGTTTTCCTTTTAATTCGGTTATATATACTACTGCTGTGAATTTTTCCACATATCCAGAACTTACCATTTACATACACACCATGGGGTAGACGAAAAAAAAAGATATCCCCACGGGAAATCGCCGTTTGAAAGGAATAATCTAAATTATGGTGATTTTTAGTCTAGTTTAGAGGCATTTGTGATAAGAGAATCGGCACCATTGGATTTTGATTCGGTTTTCACCATTTTTCCATGTTTATGTATAATAATACATATTTAACTTAAATACCTACTGATCTGACGTCATGTGAAAACATGGCGTTTTCTAGCTTTACCGAAGTAACCTTGCACCCGTGAGAGGAAGGGTCGCTAGTAATGATTCAATTTATCGTCCACAATGTAGTAATTATCCAGGAAAAAGTCATCATGATATGCGTACTCTGAAAAAATAACAGTTCTATTAAAAACGTCATTGATAATAACAGTCTGTATTGGGTACAAAGGATGCAGAGTAAGCAAGCGGAAATGGCAGTGGGCTGGCCACGTTTGTCGAAGGACCGATGCATGGCCGGTTAGTACGAGCAGACGAGTCATGGGGCCTAAGTCTACTAATTTATAAACGTCACAATGGTGTCATAATGGTTAGTTTTTGACAGATTTGCCATACAAAAACTGTCTAACCATTATGACACCATTGTGTCGTTTATAAATTAGTAAACTAAGGCCCCAGGAGTGCAGACCGTAAAGCGTAGTGGGGATACCCCCCCCCCCCCTTAGATGTACCGATGGCGACGACCGTAGACAGGTGACTGGGATATGCGGATGTGGAAGGCGGAGGACAAGGATTCATGGCGCAGCCTGTGAGAGGCCTATGTCCAGAAATGGACTGCAATAGGCGGAGTTGATTGAGTAGATACAGACACCAATTAAGTTCCTGTTTCGCTGAAACATTTTGTTTTGTTCCTACTACAACATTTACACAAAGGTTTATCTCAGAGTTTACAATTAAGCGTAGGTACTCTATTAAACCAGTGTTTAATTTATGTTAAAAACTTAAGCACTTGTCATTTCCTTAACCAATTTTCGCCTTTATATGAAATAATTTCGAGTATAGCGCCATAAGGTTCTTTTGGTGAGTTGTCAATATCGGAATTAACGGCGCCATCTTGTTTTTTGAAAACATTTCACAAAACAAATGTTGACTAACAGCACCACCCTGTTGTCAACGTTATTCAAGCGTCAAAAGATCCTTGTAGCAGTATCTATACGCCCGAGTTCAAATATCTACAGGCCACACGGCAAACATAATAAAGCGTCAGGGTAGACCGCGATACGGCCCCAGGACCGATCCCTGTGGGACACCGCACGACATCTCTCGCCGGTTCCATTCTCCCAGGTGACCGGGGTAGATGACGGCCCTGTCCGTCAGGTAGGCCTCGACCACACGTCGGAGGTAGATCGGCACCCCGTGATACCGGAGTGCCTCTCTAATGCAACTCCAGGGCAGGGTATTGAAGGCATTGGCGATGTCTAAAGACACCGCCAAGACGACCCCACCCCGGGCAACAGCATCCCCCGTCGTGAGGGCCCGCACGCGCATGATGGCGTCCACCGTGGGGCGCGGATACGACTGGGTGCTGCGCGCCGACCTCCCCGACGGCGTCAGCGTGGTTTGCTACGCTGACGACACGTTGGTCCTGGCGCAGGGGAGGTCGCACCAGGCGGCGGCCGAAATTGCGACACGCGGGGTTGCGACAATCGTCGACAGGATCCGGCAATTGGGACTCGAGGTGGCCCTACACAAGTCCGAGGCCATGTGTTTTCATGGTCCTCGGAACGCGCCACCTTTGGGTTCCCAAATAACGGTAGGAGGGGTTCACATCGGCGTCGAGTCGACGATGAAGTACCTGGGACTTGTCCTCGACAGCCGGTGGAACTTCGTGGAGCATTTCCGACGTTTGGCTCCCAGACTGGAGAAGGCTGGGGCTGCTCTGAAGCGGCTCCTGCCTAATCTGGGGGGTCCAAACGCCTCCTGCCGGAGGCTCTACGCGGGGGTCGTGCGGTCCATGGCCCTTTACGGGGCTCCTGTGTGGGCGCGTTCTTTGAGGCTGCGGCCAGCCCGCCGGTTGAACGCGTCCCAAAGGGTCATGGCCATCCGGCTTGTCCGGGGATACCGCACGGTCTCGGGTGAGGCGGCGAGCCTCCTTGCCGGATTGCCGCCGTGGGATCTAGAGGCGAAAGTCCTCGCGCACATATGGGAGTGGCGCGAGGAGGCGAAACGCCGGGGCGTAACTCCGCTGCCGCGAGAAGTCGCGGCACAGCGGACAGAGCTTCGGCGGGATCTCATGGCGACATGGAGAGTGCGATTGTCGCAACCCAGTGCTGGGCACGCCACAATTGCGGCGATAAGTCCCCTCTTTGAGGAGTGGCTAGAGAGGCGCCACGGCGTCCTCACCTTCCGCCTGACACAGGTCCTCACCGGACACGGTTGTTTCGGGAGGTTCCTGTTCCGGATAAGGCGGGAGGAAGCGCCCGGGTGTCACCATTGTGTGGATCGCCCGGAGGACACGGTGGAGCATACGGTGGAGGTATGCCCGGCTTGGGCAGAGCACCGCCGTGTCCTCGTGGAGGCGATCGGCGGCAGTGACCTCTCGCGTCCAACCCTTCTGCGAAGCAGTAATGCTCGCAAAGGAGGAGGCGGAGCGCGTGAGGGAGAGGCAAAGTTCGCGCCCTCACGCGCCTAGCCGCCGTAGGAGACGCCCTGGGCGTCGGGACTCCTTGGAGGATTCCCGGCCACCGTAGGCGCGGGCTTGCGGGCGGTGAGCAATGGGTAGCTCGCCCCCGATAAGGACCAGGCCCGGGTCGACGGCGCGTTGTGTTCCACGCGCGCCTCAAAGAGATGTCAGCACCAATGGCGGGGCCCACTAGGGCCGATGCCTGCTGGGGTTGCGGGAAAGTCCGAAAGGGATACCGTGGCCCCTGGCAACACAGGCAACTGAAGGAACACGGGTGGGTTTTAGTCAGTAAGAGTCTGACACGCCCTCCCGCTCCGCCCAGAGCGGGAGAAGTTATTTGATGATTTCCCACCCAAAAAAAAAAAAAAAAAAAAAGGGTAGACCGCGAAATTCAAATTTTCTTTAGTTTTTTGCAATATGCAGGTCAGTATCAGGTTTTATGTTGATCTAAATAAGATTCGCGGCCATATACAAGTATTTATTGACCGAGCGAGCGAAGCGTCTCTGCTTCAAGTCTGTGCAGTTATTTTTTATTGGACTTCCTCCAAAAAGGGGCAAAAAGGGGGGATATCTACTGGATATCTACCCCTTATGAGATCCGATTTCGATGTTTCTTTTTTTATTTGAAAGGTAAACTTTAAAATGGTCTCATAAAAATTTGGTGAAGATCAGATGAGGATCTTCGGCGTGATGAGCAGAATAGCACATTAAAATGCAGTAAATTGTTTGCCCTTTTTGGCCCCATTTTGTAGGAAGTCCAGCCCATCCAGTCCAAAATCCCCGACTACAAAAAAAAATCGATAAATAATTAAAACTTGTAAGTAAACCAAGTTTCGTCCAGATCGGTTGTAAAATACGACCTGTAAAGGAGTAGGTACGTACAAAGTGACACACAAAAGCAAATTTTGACTTGAAGCAGAGACGTTTTGCTAGCTTCGATTTAATACCCTATTAAATGACTATTTCATGAAATCATGACATTTTTATGATTCTAATGATTATAATTTTATAAAGCCATATTTGTACGGTCGCGAATTATAATCAACATACAACCGACACTAACCTGAAAATTGCAAAAAAGTTAAGAAAATTTCAATTTTTGGGGGCTACCTTATCGCATCCCCCTTATGCTTTGGTTTTATGTGAGCGAGCATTCCAAACAAAACAGAGTTTTTTGCTTCTGCGTTAGATAATTTCGAAAAAAAAATGTGAGAAAAAGAATACTTACGCATATAATCTGTGACTTTCTTTACGTTGAAACAAGCACCCGTGTGGGAAATTGTCCAAACTGTAAAGTAATTTTATTTTTAAATAACTTTCATGAACGCTACCTGTTTTGTAAAGGCTTCAAAACTTATAGTTTTTTTTTTTTGGGTTCCGTACCTCAAAAGGCATAACGGAGCCCTTTGCCTATAAATAGTAACTGTTTTCCGTCAGACAACCAACCCTCTTTCTCAGGTACCAAGTTGAAATAGATACCTACCAAACATTAAAGTAGGTGGGTCCTTTGAACGGGTAGAAAAATCAATCTTCTAAGTTAAGGCTAAAGCGCGCGTAAAGCTATATTATTATTTCTAAGTTTATAACAGAATATAGTTTTTTTTTTTTAATAATTATACATTTTGTTTTATTTTTTTATTCGGATTTTTTATTTTTCGTAATGTTTGATGATCTGTTAATTACACTGTTTGTTTTTTAATCTTTTCATATTTTTATAAGTATTTTTTTGTTAAAATGAAGGCATTTAAGATTTGCATGCACACCCCTTAATTGGAAGAATATGACTAACACTTAGGACTTACGTCTATTTGTCGATTGATTTTATTTTTGGATTTATTATTCTAATCAAAAGATACGTTCTTTTTATTAAGGCACCGCTATTGCATGACCTGTAAATTATCTTTAAGATAGTGCCGATAAGACCAGCCTTTATTAAGTTAATTCATAATATAAAGAAAAAAATGACACGTACCTTCATAGTTCTCCCTGCAGTTGATATACTCCATCATGCAATAGGTATCAAAGGTCTCGTATTTGAATAGAACTGTTTTAGCGCATATTTTACCAGTCCTAAAACAAATATTAACTTCTAATAATAATGAATGTTGTGATATTGTTATCTAGTTGTTAAGCTAATATAAGCTAATATTTAACCTAGCTATAAGTCAATTTAATAATACTTGCTGCGCCCTAACAGGGTCATGTACTCTTAGTTTTAGCCTAGCCTGTAACTGAGTGTACATTATGCAAATAAATAAAATAAATAAATAAATCCTACAAGCATAACCTAAGTTGCAAGTTAACAAAATCTACAAGGAGTGATTAAATAAGTACTTTAACGTAGGTAAGTAGATAGTCAGCCACTATTTACGATAACAATCTGGAACCATCTGGTTCCAGATTGTTATGTCTGGGAATAAATCCAGATTTATAAAATAATTAATTAACTCCCAATAGTGTTGATTTATTTCATCTAAGTGCATAAACAAAAATCCTAACTAGTATTATAAATGGCAAAAGTGAGTTTATTTGTTTGTTACGCTTTCACGCTAAAATGGCTGAACGGATTTGTATGAAATTTGGCACATGGATACACCATGACCTGGAGAAGGACATAGGGTCCTTTTTTGATCCTGAATTGCAGACGAAGTCGCGAGCAACAGCTAGTAAATAATAAAATCTTAGCGAAGTCAAAACTGTACAAAGAATATTTTTGAAAATAAAATGCTATGAGCTCTGGGAACGATTCTAATACCGAAAATTAGTATTTTGAATTTTTTATCTGTTTGTCTATGTCGTGTTAAATAAATCTGCTATCTAATTGCGTAAAAATTTTCGTAAACGATTCATACGAATCTGTTTCATTTTGACAGTTCCACAGCATTCATTGCGTTATTTACGTTGTTGAGCAGATTAATTTTTTCGAACTTATGAAGCAATGGATTAGCAATCTGTTTCAAACCGATCCAGATTGTGATAGATCGTGTATTACGCAATTAGAGTGTTGGTTAGTCTGTAGGCTATAAATTATTACGTTGTTGTAAAGGGGGGTTGAGCAATATTGCAATATGTTTGTATTCCTTTACAGTTTACCGCAAACTGTAAAAAGACGAGCCAAAATGTTAGAATATCGCAGATAGTTTCAGTTTTAACCTTATAATGATTAACTTTCAACAAAAATTTGATTCCCAACTTTTGATATTGTATGTGATATTTTATTTTTTACAGTTAATTTAATAGAAAATTGCGTAATAATGCAATATGTAAAACGTTTTGATTCCAAACTTTGTTTGAGATAACATGAATAAAAAACCGGCCAAGTGCGAGTCGCACACGAAGGGTTCCGTTATCCGTAACACCGTACAATATTTAGCAAATAAATGTTAATACTAAATGAGGATTATTTTCATCTTAAAAAATCGCAAAGGTAAATTTGTATTTCATAATGATCCTGTAAATTACAAAGTTATTTTTTCCAGTTGCAGAAAATCGCCCGTATTTAAATACATGATATACACAAGTTTCAAATTCCTAACTTGTTTAGTTGTTGAGATAGAGCTCGTACAAAAATTACAACTTTTACGGGCCCTTATTTCTTCATTTGGAAGATAAAAAAAAATACTTTACTCAATGAGCTCTAGATAACGACACCCCACATGCCAGGGTAAGATTTTTTTTCAAAATCAACTGTTTTTGTAATTTTTATTATTTGTTATTCTAGCGGCAATAGAAATAATAATCTGTGAACATTTCAATTTGCTACCTATTACGGTTGATGAGATACAGCTTGATGACCGACAGACGGACGGACGGACGGACGGATAGTGGAGGCTTAGTACTTAATAGGGTTACGCTTCGGGTACGGAACCCTAAAAATGATTTGTTTGCAAAAAAAAAAAACGTTAAAAAAGTTTAAATTATAATTATTTTCTTACGTGAATTATTTGGTAAACTTGATGTTTATGAAATGACAAATCAGGTTACTTTTCAAGTGGTAATTAATTGTTTGTGAACTGACACCAAATATAAGGGTAGGTTGAGCGACGGTCTACGTTTGTTTTGCTAAATGGCGTATTGGAGACGAATAATTATGTCTAGTAGTGGCTGACGACTCTAAAGAGTCACAGTGCGACTGTGGAGTCACATCAAAGACGATGCCTCACATCCTCTTGTCGTACTCTCTGTGCCATAACACCTGCACTATGGAAGACCTCTGCGAAGCCAACGCTAAGGCGCCCCGTGTGTGCACTGTCGTTAGTTTGTACGGCTCTCTATGGAAGCTTGTTGACGGACACGTTTTTTCTACGGCGCGGTTTATACGCCGTACCGTAAAGAAACGGTGCCGTGACACAGGGCCGCTGTCGAAGTGGCTTTTTGAAACATAAATGGAATCATCGATGCGGCAAAAAATAAGATGTGGTCGATGATAATGATAAATGATAAATGATTTATTTTCTGTAAGTAGGTTTGTAGAAACACTTTTACACGTCAATCACATGTTTTAAAACTAGATGAGGTCGGCGTTTCCTATCTGACTACTCTGAGAAGAAAGGCCGAAACAAACTCAGAGGTCACAGTCTCTTTTAAAGTCCAGACATAATCTTGGTCAGATCATGTGAAGAATATGCAGATTCGTGTCTGAAATGTTCTTTTGAGGAAAGAACCACACAGATTGAGTGAACCTGTCCAGTCAGTGCACGCATTTGCCAGAAAAAAAAAACGAAGTTATAGGGAACAATATAAGAAGTATTATAGGTTACTTACACGAAAGCATGTATACAAGGCCTGGCCAAATGGTCACAATAATGACGCTGTGAAATGAACATGGGAGTACTTCGCATAACAAATCTCCTTGTCTTAGTTTTTCCATCCTTTTTATGAAATCTGTGGGTTTTTATTTTTTAATTTTAAAGTTGTTTGTTGACCTGTTGCTTAATAGTTATTAAAACACCAGTGATAGTCTAAGACTGAGTCGCAGGCGAGGTGCTTAAGGCCCTGCATAATTTCTATGGCCATGACCATTCAGAATGTAAACAAATAATGACCATAAAAATACGCGCTCACGCCGATCAGAGGGTAATTTTTGAGGACGATTTTTATTATGTTATTATTCCACTTTGCCCTACTAATCTGTCTCACTAGCAGTGGGAGCGCCACATCGCCAACTTCCAACTTCCAAATTCTTCATTCTAAGAAATTCATAATTGGAAAACCTAATAATACTTTGCCAGCCCTGGGAATCGAACCCTACGCTCAGTAGTCGCGCTTGCGAGCACGAGACCAACGGGACAGTTATTAAACCTCAGTACGTCAGTCACTCGCACTTCCACCCGATTGCGACTTCCTAATCCGAGGCCCGTACCCCGCAGGGGGTGCCCTAGCGAGCGTCGCATCTTACTATAGTAGCATATTTTTGCGCCCTGGCTGGAAGCTTTTAGATTTAAAACCCTAAAAGTAGCCACAGGTTAGCCCGGTTAAGCAGACATAACCTCCTAGGTTGATCTGCGAGATGCCATTCCTAAAAAAAAAAAAAACACCCGCACAGTCACCCGTCGGCCGCGTGAACCATTGGACGTCACCAATGAAAAAGTTGGCCTATAGTTCGGTAAATACTATAGTTAAAAGTATCTTGTGTGAATGCATTATCTGTAACTAAGCGTTTTGTTGCATGATGTATACCTGTTTGCGGCCCCGACTGCGCTTTCTGTCGGTGGTCCTACATTTGCTATCAGGTTCACTGTCTCTCCTTTCCCAAAGTTCTGACGTAAAGCTTTATGAGACGGATTAAATGAAGAAGATTCTTCAGCGCTGACCACTTGCCATTCCAACAACCCTGAAACTAATCAGCACCCTAATTGCGTACTTAACACTTTTAATCACAATCACAATTTTGAATGTTTGAAAAGTTCGTCTTACGAACAATGTAAATACTTAACCCAACTAATAAAATTAATAAAATAATCTTGTTGGAACCGTCAAAATAAAAGGCATGTGCATTGTAACTTGTAACGCAATAGTGATAATGCCTGGGTGAAAATAAAAAAACTGTTTATTCAGTCAGATTTTTTTTTTTTTTTGCTTTATAATATTAATAAAAAAATACATAAATAAGACGCATAGTTGGGGAGTGGGGGCTCGCACGTAACATCTAAGTATTATATTACCAATTTAATTTATATAAGGTCAAGTGCAGGTCGGACCACGCACAGTGACGGGTTCCGTAGTCGGGGTGAATAGGTACTTGCATAATCACCCTATAATGTTACCACTGATGGGACACAGGCCTCTTCTCTTTGAGAAGGAGTGAGCTGTATTAATGTATCACGCGCGGGCCCAGTTATTTCTGGGGCCTAAGTATACTAATTTATAAACGTCACAATGGTGTCATAATGGTTGGTTTTTGACAGTTTTTGTATGGCAAATCTGTCAAAAACTAACCATTATGACACCATTGTGACGTTTATAAATTAGTAGACTTAGGCCCCTGTATAGACGTAAATACAAAAGTGACTTAGAAACATCATAATCTTTTTATTTATGGGTTCCAACAATACTCCACACGCTTATGTCCATGGATTTTTTTTTATCCCTTGGTAATATACCACCACTAGTAAATTTTTCGTTATTTAGAACATTGTTAAGCGGTGCACAGAATAGTCGTCTACTTTACAATTTGAATCGATATAGTACTAATAGTCTTCAAGGTCAAGGTCTCATACGCTTTTTCCAGATTAATGAACATCATGTGCAAGTTCTTGTATGCATATCGTACTAAACTGTCATAAATATACCTATTTATTTATTGATATGGCACTTCAACGACTAACTCACTTAAACATACACAAACAAAAATTACATACAGTTCTATGAATCGTGAACTCGTCATTTACAGAAGTGCGCAGCTCTAGCAGAGAACTTAGTGAATTAATATTATAATATAATATTATATATAATATAATATAATATTATGTATAGGTATTTATCACCGTAAGATTGTGAATACCGTTAGCTGATATTGTATACGTATTATTTCCGTTAGATTCGAAAATCAATCTTACAATATTTATTTTACTCTGCATTCTTGCTGCAGTAGTATTCTCTCTAATCGAAGCATTCCTTTGAATATTTCCGAATGATGACGAATACTTCCGAAGTTTTTTTAACCTAATAAAAATGCGAAAGTAATTTGTTTAGTATCTATTTTGTTTGTAACGTATACGTATAATAAAGCTGAAGAGGATCGAAAGTCTGTACATAGAAGATATTCGAAAAAAAGTTGGCTGGGGATACTTAGAATCGATAACTGAACACGTTCCTACAGTTTTTAGATTTTTTGTCTGTTTATTTGTTCACGCATCATGTGTATACGGCTGAACAGATTTTGATGCAAACTTTACTAATCTGTCGAGAAAATCCCCAGCCAGGTTATAAAGGCTATGTAACATCACGCTACGACCCGTAGGAACCGATCAAAATGAAAAAAAGTCAGAACAAACCGTAAGCGAAAACGAAGTAATAGCGCGGGCGGGCGATGGGTTGCGACGCGGTGGCGCGATTTCACGCGGACGAAGTCGCGGGCAGAAGCTAGTCTCCTATTAACTTAAAAAGTGGCCTCTGTCTATACTAATAATAATAATATTATAAGGAGGAAAGATTTGATTGTTTGTTTGCATTGAATAGGCTCCGAAACTACTGAACCGATTTGAAAAATTCTTTCACTGTTGGGAAGCTACACTATCCCAGGGTGACATAGGCTATATACCTATTAAAAAAAAAAATTGAGAACATGTAAAAATTATGGAGCAATGTAACCCAAGGTATCAAAATGTTGCCTATAAAAGTCATCATTGCGTGCGCTGCGAAAACTATTGACGATATATAAAATAGTGTTCTTTATATTAATGGTACTCATGATTGCTCACGAAAACCTATCTATTATAGTTAAGCTACAATAACAGTTTTTGTTTAAATTATTAAGTTCAAATAGGTACGGGTGGAATCGAATAGTGGTGATAATTATTGTTATTATGATATTAATCCTTATCCTTTTAAATGATTTGATAATTAAGGTTGATTATGTACGTGTTAAGGCTCGTTCACACCGGCGCGACTTGTCGCGCGACGCGACTTTAACGATACAATTTCTAATAAAACTTCACGATTGAACAATTGCCGGTGTCGCGTCGCGCGACAAGTCGCGCCGGTGTGAACGAGCCTTTAGGTGTGTTCGACTTTAAATTACTCGGATTGGACTTTTCGTTCAGAAGATTTTTATACTCGTCGTGAGTATAAAAATTCTCTAAGTAAGAAAAATGTCACGATTTGAACAAACTGTAACTGTCCTACGTTTAGTCTATTAACAAATACTAATTTACGTATTTACTTTAAATAATACTTTTAAATTTGAAACTTTCATGATTAAGTACATATTTTTTATATTAATAAAATTAATCTATTATAAAATAAAGCTAGTTCCTATAAAATAAATCAAATTAAGTCTAGTAAGATACAATTCCAGAAACAATTATTACTAATCACTACTAATGAAACACCACTAACCACTACTAATTATTATTACTTATTTTTATTTTATTGTATTCCTTTCAGGTATTTCAATTAGATACACCCTGTAGATCTCAATGGGAGTAGTGTTTAATTATTTTTATAGAATTTGTAGCGTACATACCGTACCCTTCTACTGAGTAGGGAGCATCTAATCTCTAGTGTATTGTCAAATGTGATATGTATCACGATAATATTAAAAAAAAATACTTACAAGACAGTTGCAGTAATAAGAAATATTTGATGTTCCTCTTAGTGTAACACATTTTTGTTTACGTCAAAAGGTACCTACTTTCAGTAAGATTAGTAATAATAATTATAATTGTTGTTATGTATAATATAAGATATATATATATAATATAATATATACAATATAATAATAAGACCCTGTTCCCGATACCGGTGGGCTACTATTTTTTATATTTTTAAATGTTTTTATAATTTTTATATTCTAATATTTAAAAATGTAAAATAAATATGTATTTAATGAAATAAAGGAAATTATAATTGTACAAATCTGCAAACTTTTCCCAAAAATTAAAAATAAATATTATTAATATAAATATTTATTTTATTTTATAAATATTTATTTGTTAGTTTGCAGATTTGTACGATTATAATTATTATTACTAATCTTACTGAAAGTAGGTAATACATCGTGTGGAGTGATCGTTGCTCGTGAATCGACTAACATGCGTCGAGTTATTCCTTATCAGCTTCAATAGTTATAAATGTTATAAAGAATCGTAAATTCAATCAATTGAGAATAGGTATTGGCATCAGTATGTCACGTGGTCCCACCATGACACATGACCAGCCGTAAGCGAGGCGTCGCCGGTGATGGTAAAGATTGGGTGACTGCCTTTTACTAACTTGTCTCGAGGCAACGCCGAGGACACACCGCTTGACTAGTGCAATTTGCAGTATGGAAGTTTCAGAGACAGAATGCTAAACAGCTCAAGATAGAAAATAGATGATGATGAGTCACGCCTGAATCGATTAACTATTCAGGCGTGACTCATCATCATCTATTTTTTAACAAGATACGTACATAACAACATAGAAACTACTTAATTAATTAATAAAAAAAATAACTTAACTAAAACTATTCACAAACTAAATTATGGCGTTGAAAGATCATCCGCAACGCTGTCAACTGGTAGTGTACCCAAGAGAATGGCGGCATTGCCACGTTGTATGGCAATGCTTAGCCTTTGGGCAAAATTATGGCCCTCCCTTAGGTCACGGGAAGTGTCAACCAGCCGTTTTGAGATTTCATTAAAGAGGTCATGAGCACGCGGACCCCACAGCCCGAGGGTTTCAACCCCTAACGGCTCGACAATATAACTACCAGCAATCGACATATGTTTCACCTCTCAACGAGGCGTACTCAGGATGATGATTGACTTGTTGCGATCCCGAACACGACGTGTTGCCACAGAGTGAACTCACTCTGCGTCCGGTGTCGATTTCTTACAGGATTTTTGATGACTCTTTAGGAATAGTTAAGCGGAATAGGTAACTAAATATATCTACGTCGATTGTTTTTTCAAGATAGCATTGATACCCAACATTCAAAATTAGTCCTCCATTAGTTTACGTTAAATACCATCCCATTGGTGGGGTAGCGGTTAAAATTAAATTTTCGGTGTTAAATTTTCATAGGTATAAGAGTTTATGTTGAATGAACCCCAAGTTCTCTGCATTTCTACGCATCTTGCATTGTTATTCCTTTATTATAACGAAACTAACTCTTCAAAACGAAAGTAACTCGTTTTATCTGTTTACGTCTACGCCAATGAACCGATCTTTTTGAAAATAGACAGATGGGCAGACTGCAAAAAGGCTGTTGTTGTATACAATGTGAAATCAGGTTATACTGGAAATGTGTAACTTGATATGTGGTCGTATGTACCAGCTAGTAATGAATAAACTCAAAAAGTACTCGATCGATTTTGTTTATTCTTTCACCAGTACAGTTCTATATTATGACTGAGTAACATAGGCTATATTTAATAAGATATCACGCGGGTGAAGCTGCAGGCGGAAGCTAGATATAAATAATTGACACCGAAAAAGAGTGAATCGCATTATATTAAAAATAAATGTACTATAGTAATAGGTACAATACGGTCGATGAATCATCGCCGGTTCGCACCGATTACCACATGAATAATCTATTAGGAGCTTCTTGTGGCAAAACAGGCCCTTTGGTCAGCTCAAACTATTACCATTCCCACTTCAGGTCATCACGAACGTAGTTTGTATCCAAAAAGAAGTCATTTTCATATTCTTCATCTGAAAGAAGAAGAAAAAACCCATTATAACACAATAGTTGTTTATAATGATGAGTAAAAACACCCCTTCTCTATTCTATTTTTCGGTTTAATAGAAACTAACGATCAGCATCATTATCATCATTTCAGCCGAATGACGTCCAATGCTGGACATAAGCCTTCCATACGTCGACTGGTTCTGTGCTTCTCGCATCCAGCGAATTCCTGCAGCCCTCACCAGATTTTCGGTCCACTGGCCTTCCAACGCTACGTCTTCTGGTACGCGGTCGCCACTCCAGAACCTTTCGGGCCCATCGGCCATCTGTTGTGCAAGCAATGTGCCCTACCCACTGCCACGTTTGGTTATCCTTCGGGCTATGTTGGTTACCATGGTTCTCCTACGGATCTCTTCATTTCTGAGCATTTCGTCAAGCAGAGAAGCTGATTATACTCTTCGGTATTCTGTATAACCTGTCGCAGCGTATGTATGTGGTCTACTGTGCTAAAGATTTTACGGAATCCAGCTAAAACTAAAGTTGTATACCTAAACACAATCACGCCTGTATTCATCAAAGGGTTAGGCAGACTTATACCTATAAGTACATCCAGATTTCGCCAGATATGTTTCAGTGCCATGTAATAGAGGACGAGCTTATTACCATCAACCGGGAAGTGTAAATACAAATTCGGATGCAACACAGACACCCTAATATATACCCCCATAGTGTATGCTGCAATAACTTGTGACTTGCTTAAAGCAGTAATAGTCTGTCCGAACCCAGCTGGAACACAGCGGTTTGTAGTGCAGCCGCTTTTGCTTGTATAAGGCAATGAAAAGGCAGACTCTACGCAGACACTCCTAGTATTATTTGGGATAGATTAACTGTCGAAAAATTGTGACTGGGTGAAATAGATTAGGTTAGGTCAGAACTGTGACCAACCGCGCGCGAGCGAAGCGAGCGGTACCGCGGCAGCGGCCGGCGGCGGCGAGCGTTACTTCCAGGTTGCTCGCAGCTAGGCAGGCTATTTAGTATTAGCGCAAGGTGCGTTACGTCGCAAGCAAGTTTGATAACTGCAGGGTAGAGCGAGTAGGTACTTATAAGTTGTAGTGCAGTCGTTTTCGTTAAAAGAATGTCTTTCGGTGTAATCGTGTTGGTAATACTTTTTTCAAACGGACGCGCCTGTGTTACAGAACAGCTACTGTTTGTGTTGCATCCGCCTTTGTATTTAAGCAACCGGGAACAGATCCCAGAATCCGAGCTGCTACGGACATATTCCAAATGGAAAAACACAATAACAGTTTGCCCGGGAATCGAACCGAGGGCCTCATGCTCAGCAGTATCGCTTGCACATCTAGAACATCGGAGGCAGCCGCAGCAGCAGCCTAGGGTGGTTGTATGAAGTGCTTATAATACTTACGAATGTATTCTGTTACTATCTTAGGATCGTAACATTCACCCATATGCACGATTTGCCAAGCTGTAAAATTAAGAAAATAATTGTATAAATCTTAAATTAGAAGGACTCAAACCTCAGTAGGTCCGATAGACTTTTTTGATTCTTAAAAGACACTGGATAGATTGGCATTAAAAAAAAAGATCTTGTGAAAATTGCCCATTTTCTTGCTGACTGTACATTTTTTTTTAAATCTTTGTATGCAGATCAAAATGTCTCAAAAAGATAAGGACAGTCTCCTAAGACCATTTTCCTGTAGAAACAACGGTTAAAGTAGTGTATACCTAATTAAAAATGAAAGAAAGAAAAATACCTATGTCTAAATAGACATATTATTTGCATACAAAAAGATAATTAACTCGAGTAATCAGAAAAATAAAACAAAATAGATCATGCCGTCCGTATCCAGCCAGGCCTGTCTAGCCATCTTTTCATGGTCGTCGATCTATGTAGCGCAGACGAAAATACAAACGACCATGAGTGGAAAATACAAAAGGCCTGAGGCCAGAAATATATTTTGTACGCACTTTCGTATCTCTCTAGACAATTGACATAATCCAGCATACAAAAATTCTTAAAAGTCTGATACTTGTAGAACATGCTTCTGCCGCATAGTCTTCCAGTACTGAAATAAAGCATTTTATTTAAAACATACATAAACAACGTGTTTATTTTTGATATCCCATAACTCTAGGGTGTTATTCTATAATTAAAAATAATACAAAAAGTCCGAGAATATGTGGTCCAAAAACGCGTAGTTTCGAAGATAACTTAACACTATACTCTCGATGTGTGTATCTAAGTTTCATTGATAAGTACAAGTAAATCATTTTCATTAAAACCAATCATTCATATTTAAAGGTAAGAAAATGCGACGTTGTCATATTTCACGTAGGTGTTTTACATTAATTATCGTGACTTTGTCGTATTATTTTGTATGGAAAATGAAAAAAAAAAAGATAAGTAGTTGAAAAATAATTCTTAAGCCAGTTGATTCTGTGATATGGTCTCATTCATACCCAAGAGTTATGGGATATCAAAAAAACACCTTGTATATTTGTTGTTGACCTTGAAATTGATTTACGAGTTTTGACAAAATCTCCCGGTCAAATTGGTCTTCACTAACACTGAAAATCAAAATCAAAATCAAAATCAAAATATTTTATTTCACATAAACCTACATGGGCACTTATGAAACGTCAGAAGCTAGGTGCACGGTTCCAATTGGTCGTTTCCTATGGAGAAGAGCCGGCAAGAAACTCCACGGTTACTCTTTTAAAAATAAATGGGTTTTACAATGCTTTCAAAAATGTACAGTTTGAATAGGTATGGGAGGACAGCGTAGGCCTGTCAACAAGATACTTAAAAAAAATAGAAAATAGTCTGCAAATCGACAGTCTGTTGCGCCTACAACGTTCTCACATTCATAAAATATAAAGGAATCTATATAAAGGTCGAATAAAATAATAAAAACCTATTTAAACCAAATGGTTGTCACTACAACTTTACCCAATCCGAATGAAAACCCCGCATTCCACAAAAGTATCTACTTTAAGTTGAAATTTGAATTGTAGGCATATAATGTCAAATAATGAAACTATGTCAAGTAGTAAATAAAAAAGTAAAATAAAATACATATCGTAATTTGGGAGCAGTTAATAGACATTTACATAAGAATGCCGTTAATGAGGTACCAGGGAGGCCACATGTGCAGAAGGAATTATTGCCAAACTTCCTTGTCATCAACGTAGTCTTTAATCTTGTAATATGCTTTTTTGATAAGGACACGTTTATGTGGGTTTTGAACTTCCATCGTTAAGTTCTGTAACCAACTTTGGCAACTTGTTATAAAAGCGAATACTGTTTATAAGAAATGACTTGCTAGTTTTTTTATTTTTTTTTATTTTTTTTATTTGCCTACATTATCCGGTTGCTATTGCTAGTTTTAGTTAATCTAAATTTAGGTATCACAATTTCATGTTTACTACGTGTAGGTATTTATATTATGGAAATCACTTCTAATTTTGAAAAGTCCTAAGTTTTTGCGAACATACAAAATACTTTCTAAGATATAAAGAGAAGGCAGAGTTAGTACATCAACTTCTTTGAATTTGTTTCTAAGGGACTCTCGAGGACCCATTCTATAGATCGCGCGGATTGCTCTCTTTTGTAATATGAAAATTGAGTCTACATCAGCTGCCGATCCCCACAGCAGAACGCCATAAGACATAATACTGTGGAAATAAGCAAAGTAAATTAACCTAGCTGTCGCTACATCAGTCAACTGTCTTATTTTTCTTACTGCAAATGCAGCTGAACTTAATCTACCTGAAAGAGCTCTAACCCCATTGCAATTTAGAATCTAGAGTAATTCCTAGAAACACAGTTTCTGTAATTAATTGCATCTAGTTTCTTGCAATCAAGTTTTAAGTTTAGACCTACTTGGGGTACATTTGGTAAAGAGAACTTAAGACATTTAGTTCTGTTCGCATTAAGTAAAAGATTATTAGCTGCGAACCATTTAGAAAGAACTGCCAAACTATCGTTGACATGTAAGACATCCGTATGTTTTCTATCTATTTAAAAAATAAGAGAACTGTCATCAGAGAATAGAATTATATCCGATAAGTTAGCGATCATGTAGGGAAGGTCATTAATATAAACTAGAAATAGGAAAGGGCCAAGAATCGAATCTTGGGGCATGCCCATCTTTACTAGAGACCCCGAGGAAGTCACCCCGTTTACGCTTACTTTTTGCTGCCTGTTTGATAAATAGGAAAGAACAAGATCAGCAGCCTGTCCACGAATTCCGTAGTGGTGTAATTTACAGATCAGTGTGTTGTGGTCAACGCAGTCAAACGCTTTTGAGAGGTCACAGAATATGTCAATTGCATCCTGGGACTTCTCCCAGGATTCCAAAATTTGACTGATGAGTTTTACTCCTGCGTCAGTGGTCGACCTACCTTTCGTGAAACCAAACTGTCGACTGAAAACTGTCACAATGAGTCTTGAGAGCAAAATATATATTATGCGAGGCAAAAGGAGTTTGTAAGGATCGTAGCAGGTGACGTTACTGACGTTCTGTAGGTTCTGCCTACCCCCATGGGAAAAAGGCGTCCGTTTATGTTTATATGAAAATTTTAAAAAAAACCTTAAGAACCCATAGTACCTCAACTGAAATTCACTTTTTATCTCGCTCGCACCATACTGCTTGCGAACTCCGTGACAGCGGGACTGAGTGGGACCTCGCGGCTCCAAGACGCCAATAGTTTAGGTGATTTCTTTTTATGGCGAAAATAATGGTAAAAAAAAACATAGTATTTGCTTTAGTTCAATATGCTTTCATTATCTAATTTTAAGTATTTTTTTAATACCAGCGGTTTATTGTTCGGTTTGGATACCTCCAAACCGTTAGGATTTTTTTTTATAGAATCGTATTTGTGTCAAACATAGTACCACATAACATTAATCTTCAACTTTAACATATATTTATTTCAAAATTAATGTTTGAGGTGATATAACGCCTAGAGGCCCTTAAAAATCGAAATTATTCGAAAAAGATGGAAAAACAGTCAGAACAAATCGGTGATTAACGGTTGTACGGTCACATTATTACCATCGATTTACATCAATTATTACGACATAATAATGTGAAGTCGTCGAATTTCAAGTAACTCGGAGTAGATTACGGAAAAATCTAAAAAACAAACATCGCCACTTCGACCCGTTCTGTGTTTCTCGCATCTAGCGGATTCCTGCTGCCTTTACGGATAGCTAGATTCTAGGATTCAGACTAGGATCATGCAGATTCCAATATATTGGTTATATCATTCATGTTGAAATTATATACAGGGTGGAATTTTGTAATGCCACCTGGAGGGAAAGTACTCTTAATACTGCAGATAGAAAATTTTACTCAAAGGAAACATTCCTTTATTTTTGAATAGAAAGCAAACTGCATTCAAAGATTTTCGAATGAAATCGATGAAATCTCTCTAACAGGAAATCTGAAATTACAAATTCAATGAGTCAAGTTAAAGCTCTTTAACTAACATCCATCTTTTGTAATGCAGACTCCTTTGCGACATACTCGTAGCTGCGTGTATGAGGTAATTTAAATATGGAATGTTAGATTAAAATTTGAAAATTAGATTGTCATAGTTGTTATTCACATTTGATTGTTTTTACAACTCATTTCACATTTTGTCTTTTTCATTTCGTGGTTTTCCTATCATTTAATTTATCATGTTTGTTAGAGAGATTTGATCCTTATAATAAAATTGACCCTAACGATTGATGCAATAAAAGTACAGAGTATAATTTTTTCAGATTTTAGCCGGTTCGATTCCCGGGTGTGAGAGAACAGAATTTTCGAAAATCTTTGAATGCAGTTTGCTTTCTATTAAAAAATAAAGGAATGTTTCCTTTGAGTAAAACTTTCTATCTGCAGTATTAAGAGTACTTTCCCTCCAGGTGGCATTACAAAATTCCACCCTGTATATGTCAGAACTGTGCAGAATGTTAAAAGCGCCAGAAATAAAAAGATAAAAAAGCGCTTATTAAAATAAGCTGTGGCAACTAAGGGATGACCTGTCCCTACTGACGGCGCCCGTCCACGAACACAACACATGGATCAGCATCATTCAGCTGAACCATTTTGAAGGTAATTTAATGATCCAACACACACGCCACCATCAGCGAGACATTAGAGTGAGCATGACATACTCTCAGCCGCCAGGGCGCATTCAAGTCAATGAAAAACACGTAGGTAACATAAAAAAAGCCCTAAGTGTTGGCACAATTTCAGTCCTCACTTATAATAATCTATGCCACATAGAAACATATGAACATAGTTAATTAAATTAAATCCAAATTACAAAATAATAATCGCCTTTATTTGCAATAATTTCAATAATATACAATAATAATAAAAGTAATACCGTTCGAGACTGTATTAAAACGAATGGGACGTGCATATAATCTAGAAAGAGAACGCTCGCAGTTCGGTCACCAGCGTATTCTGCTCGGGATGCGCGCGTATAGAATCCTATGGCGCGCATTTGCTCTGTTTTCAAAGACTTTTTAATGATGAATTTAACAGGCAAAGGTCTCGAAAAATTAAACTCTGCCTTTCGTATAGCCAAAACTTTTGCTGTACTTTGAACACCATAACAGATTGTTATTACAATGTAGGTACTACTAATAATTCGTTGTTACTAATTATTTTACTATAATTTCAATAATTGGATACGTAATTTGTTCTTTTTGCGTAAGTCAAGAAGGTTATACCTATTGTTTACATACTCTTTGTATGCCATGCCAATGACATGTGATTACATATGTGAAACTAATGGGTAAAATAGGAAATGGAAATAAAAACTAATACTTTTATGATGTTTTTTATGCAGAGAATTTAAGGATTCGCATTACTAGATAAAAATCATTAAATAAACTTAAGTCACCGCTGAACAAATAGAGATACCAGGTCTGGTCAATCTCTTTTTACCTGTTTATAATATTTGTGTAGATTAAATACTTTTATTAAATAGTTTTCTATGCGACAGTCTTCTCAATGCTGTAGCTTCAAAAGGTTCTGTGCCCTCACTTGATAAAGGAAAGAATTTGAAAATTGACGAAGATATAAAAGGCTTGACTGTACATACTTTCTCCGACGAGCTCTTTTACAAAAAGCTTTATTACTACTACAATTAAAATATATAATCCTATTATTATTGTAATTTATATTACTTGTAACTCCTGTGGCAATAGTTTGAAAGGAACTCGCATTCCTCGTCATAAGTGTTTCGATCAGGAGCCGTCCGCCTCACTGTAACACGCGTTTTTTTCTTTTTTTTTGTAAATCTGCCAGCGGGAGATTAATAAATGTTAATATCTAAAATAATAAAACATCGTACTGATATATTATGAAATATCGTGGTGATGCCGTGTGAACGGGCCTTTATGGGGAGAATAAAAAGAAAAATGCTGTATTGTCTATGGCCCCAATACCTATTTATGTTGAACTAGATAAGCGAAAATACATTTTATTACGAGTCCTTATCCATTAGTGGAGTTAAGATGTCTAAATGGGTGCCGTAATACGAAAAATCCTTAAGTCCATTTAATCAACTTTGAACAAAACAAGCAAAAATAAAATCTGAAAAGGACTCGAATGTGTTACAGAAATAAATATACCACGAAATCATAGTCCCTTCTGCCTTCTTTTTGGCGAGCATTACTGCTTCGCAGAAGGCGGTGAAGGCGTCCCATGCCCTCTCGCTCCATACCATGGCCTGGACCAAGGCCGGACGCGAGAGATCACCGCCGCCGATTGCCTCCACGAGGACCCGGTGCTCCGCCCAAGCCGGGCAAACCTCCATGTGCCCTGCTTTTTGTTCTTGGCTCGTCTTGGCGGGGACACTTCCATGCCCATCCATCCATGCATAATATGCAAGAATGAGAGTCTACAAACTCTTTCACGAAAAAAAAACGTCAGCATAAAACTTGGCAGCCAAATGAAGAAGATAAGAATTTCAAGATAGTGTTTTTTTAAGCACAAATGGAGGAATTTTTATGGACTTAAGGATATTTTGAAGTGAAAATATGATAAATAATTCTGTAAAGTAACTCTAATTTATTAAAACGGACACACACTTAGCTGTGTTTTTTTATTCTAGCGTATGGCACTCGTGGGTTGCAGCTGAAAATCAGCGTCAGGAGGTACACTTTGTGTTGTCATCCGACATTATGCTGAGCTGAGGCCCTTTTGGCATTATAATAATTATTTTCTGTGTTTTTAGTTTTAAGGTGTATTTTACCAATAAACGCATTTTTCTTTCTTTCTTTCTATAAAACATACTAAGGGATTTCATAATAATAAATACCTAATCAATGTTTTTATGCAACACACAGCGATATTTTATAATTAATCAAAACAGCGAAATATATAACAGCTATCAGCGCCGTTGCTATCTTTCAAGATGCACCCTGAGTTATACTAAAAATTTTGCGACCGTGTACTTTTTTTCATAATTTTATCATCAGCGCATATAACGATACTTTCTTTCCAACCATCTTACTTGACATCAGCATCTGTATCACCTCCGTGATTTTGTTTTCTGTAGTTGAGCAACCCTGTAGAGAACCATGTTTGGGTAACCGTAGAATCGCAGTTCATCACTACCAACAAAGACATATTAAGAAGATCAACACGTATGCAACGCTTGCAGTACAATCGTACAGGAGTCGATCAGCCCATGCAAAGTTAGTGGGTACAGCTTTTAATGAATCATGCCAGATCATCACTGGTCGATCTGAATGTTCGAAGTCAACGGACGCAATCTAGTAGCACCTTATAGTAGCTGCTATAAAAAACCAGCACCTCTATTGCATAACACACTTTCAATCACAATCCGAAAGATTTTGAAGGATATATGAATATCCTTCAAAATCTTTCGGATCCATTGCGTCATATGTCTGAAAAATTCGTCTGCTTGGTAACGTAAATATTGCAATGAATATTGTTGAATTGTCACAATGAATGCCACTTGGATTGTGAAAGATAAAAACTTACATGGTATTTTTAAAATACACTGGAAGATTAAAAAGTATATATTTTGTTTTAAAATATCCATTTTGATAGCCAATTAACTCTCTAAAAAAAACAAAATAATAACTTAAAAGTGTTCGAATATGACTCGAACATTTTTTTAAATTATTTTTTTATACACAAGTCAATTTATTTCAAAATATAAACTGCACCATACTAGTCTTTTATTATATATTTTTTAAATTTTCTTATAACATCCTCAATGAAAACTACGCGAAACATTAATCATCTATTTCTATTAAAAAGTTAATTGAATCAATGTTTTATTGGTTAACGATTAAATTCCGTTGGTTAAGTAATCTTTATATCGGTTATAAATCGCTTATAAAGAGGTATTTGTTTGTTTGTATATAGGGGGGAAAATTATTTCAAGCATTCGGCCCAATTCTTGATAAAGGTTTATTTATTTATTTATAAATAAATAGATAAAGGTATGTAAGCTATGTAACATTACGCTACAACCCTTAAGAGCAAGAAAAAAAAAACAGAAAGAACGATAAACGAAGTAATAGCGCGGGCGGGCTATGGAAGGCGATTTACGCGGACGAAGTCGCAGGCTAATAAAAAAAAAAAACAAAGTTAATACAATTTATTTGGGACAACCGCGCAAACTTCCTCTATCAAACGTAAAAATAATGTTTAAAATCCGTCCACATTAAAATTTGACAAAACTATCGATGGACATACTTACATTATAAAACCGGCCAAGTGCGTGTCGGACCATCCCATACAAATGTATGGTAGAACATGTTTTTGCAACTGCAAACTTAAGTTGGTCGATAATTACTCGTTAACTAGTAGATCCTACTTAGCTGTGATAGTTTTCCTTTTAATTTCGTTATATTATATACTACTGCTGTGAATTTTTCCACATATCCAGGACTTACCGTTTAGCTGGCAGGGGGGGGCGACACTTGACTCTGACAAAAATTTGCACTTTAATCAATCCAAAAATAGTTTTAACAAACTCACAATATTTTTGGGACAGACGAAAAAAAAAAAGATATCCCCACATTACATGTAGGGGAGGTACCCTAAAAAAAAATATTTTTCACGATTTTATTTTACCACTTTGTCGGCTTCATTAGTATGTATACTCATGCCAAATTACAGCTTTCTAGTACTAACAGTCTCTGCGCTAAGCCGGGGACAGACAGACAGACAGACAGACGGACATGTCGTGGCGACGGAAACTATGGGTTCCTTGTTTACTACGGAACCCTAAAAAGGAAAATAAAAAAAGGCTACGAACATAGAACCTCCTCCTTTTTGGAAGTTGGTTAATAAATGAATACTTGGAATTTAATTGTCTAGATTTCCTCGCGATGTTTTCCTTCACATGAGGAAATAACTTGAAGTGTTTTAACGCAGTATCTCACATTTCACACGACATCTCCCACTCGGTCTCACATCTGACATATAGCTGCTCTTATTGAGTGACAAATAGCTCTATTTTCTACGTGACTGCAAACTCCTTTCAAATATAGACTTTATGGACTGAATTACAGGTTCCATTTTACGAAATAGATAGTTTTATAATGCCAGAGAATCCTGTAGTGATTTCGCTTTGAGACATCATTTTGAAAATAAGTTGAGAGCTTGCAATTTGGCAGCATAGGGATCTTGGTGTATTCATCATATTATAAGTAACAAAATCAGTAATTCAAATAATAAAATAAAAGCTGTGTGGCAGGTAATTAACAAAGAAACTGGAAACACAAAACAGCGGGACCAGAATGAATTGTCTCTAAAAATCAATAATGAAATTAGAGGTTACGCCCAATAGAGGTTACGAAATCGCTCCCCTCATCATCTATATTAGCTGAATCTCTTCTGAAAAAAAACTTCAGTAAGGACATTCCAAGTTTTGAATTCAAGCCCATCTCTGTTGCTACAATTAAAAAAGTATTCAAAAGTCTTAATATAAAAAACACTGAAGACTTATGGGGAATTTCCGTTAAGGTCCTTGGAGATATTATTGACACAATTGCTCCTGTCCTAACAGGCATATTTAATCAATGTTTAGATAGTGGTACGTTTCCTGATTTAATGAAACATAGTAAAGTAGTACCAATTTTCAAATCGGGTAGTAAGAGTGATCCCTCTAATTATAGACCAATATCTGTGCTACCAGCACTGAGTAAAATATATGAAAAAATCATGCTGGACCAGATGTTGTCACATTTTAATTCAAATGAGATTTTACATAGTCGACAGTTTGGTTTCACGAAAGGAAGGTCGACGACTGACGCTGGAGTAAAACTCATCAGTCACATTTTGGAATCCTGGGAGAAGTCCCAGGATGCAATTGGCATATTCTGTGACCTCTCAAAAGCGTTTGACTGCGTTGACCACAACACACTGATCTGTAAATTACACCACTACGGAATTCGTGGACAGGCTGCTGATCTTGTTCTTTCTTATTTATCAAACAGGCAGCAAAAAGTAAGCGTAAACGGGGTGACTTCCTCGGGGTCTCTAGTAAAGATGGGCGTGCCCCAAGGTTCGATTCTTGGCCCTTTCCTATTTCTAGTTTATATTAATGACCTTCTCTACATGATGGCTAACTTATCGGATATAATTCTATTCGCTGATGACACGTCTCTTATTTTTAAAATAGATAGAAAAGATACGGATGTCTTACATGTCAACGATAGTTTGGCAGTTCTTTCTAAATGGTTCGCAGCTAATAATCTTTTACTTAATGCGAACAAAACTAAATGTCTTAAGTTCTCTTTACCAAATGTACCCCAAGTAGGTCTAAACTTAAAACTTGATGGCAAAAAACTAGATGCAATTACAGAAACTGTGTTTCTAGGAATTACTCTAGATTCTAAATTGCAATGGGGTGCCCACATTAGAGCTCTTTCAGGTAGATTAAGTTCAGCTGCATTTGCAGTAAGAAAAATAAGGCAGTTGACTGATGTAGCCACAGCTAGGTTAGTATACTTTGCTTATTTCCACAGTATTATGTCTTATGGCGTTCTGCTGTGGGGATCGGCAGCTGATGTAGACTCAATTTTCATATTACAAAAGAGAGCAATCCGCGCGATCTATAGAATGGGTCCTCGTGAGTCCCTTAGAAACAAATTCAAAGAAGTTGATGTACTAACTCTGCCTTCTCTTTATATCTTAGAAAGTATTTTGTATGTTCGCAAAAACTTAGGACTTTTCAAAATTAGAAGTGATTTCCATAATATAAATACACGTAGTAAACATGAAATTGTGATACCTAAATTTAGATTAACTAAAACTAGCAAGTCATTCCTTATAAACAGTATTCGCTTTTATAACAAGTTGCCAAAGTCGGTTACAGAACTTAACGATGGAAAGTTCAAAACCCACATAAAACGTATCCTTATCAAAAAAGCATATTACAAGATTAAAGACTACGTTGATGACAAGGAAGTTTGGCAATAATTCCTTCTGCACATGTGGCCTCCCTGGTACCTCATTAACGGCATAATTATGTAAATGTCTATTAACTGCTCCCAAATTACGATATGTATTTTATTTTACTTTTTTATTTAGGTACTACTTGACATGTAGTTTCATTATTTGACATTATATGCCTACAATTCAAATTTCATTTTAAAGTAGGGTTCTCATTCGGATTGGTTAAAGTTGTAGTGACAACCATTTGGGTTAAATTGGTTTTTATTATTTTATTCGACCTTTATATAGATTCCTTTATATTTTGTGAATGTGAGAACGTTGTAGGCACAACAGACTGTCGATTTGCAGACTATTTTCTATTTTTTTTAAGTATCTTGTTGACAGGCCTACGCTGTCCTCGCATACCTATTCAAACTGTACATTTTTTAAAGCATTGTAAAACCCATTTATTTTTAAAAGAGTAACCGTGGAGTTTCTTGCCGGCTCTTCTCCATAGGAAACGACCAATTGGAACCGTGCACCTAGATTCTGACGTTTCATAAGTGCCCATGTAGGTTTATGTGAAATAAAATATTTTGATTTTGATTTTGATTTTGATTTCATGGGCAAACGATGCAATAAAATAGAAGAAATTGTTAAAATACTTTTATTTAATTCTTTTATTTTACCGCGATCCCTTGCCATAATGTACATACGCACATTTGTCCACACCAAATTCCATCCTGATGGCGCTACTAAAAGTTTCAGTTACTTTCAGTAGCTCCATCAGTTGCAAATTGTTGGGGGCAAAGAGTTTGAGGTCATCCATGTAAAGGAGGTGAGATATAACCTGACCACCTTATAATGATACTATTATAATATTATTATTATGTTTATTTGGCACCCTTATGTACACAGAGTGAAAAAAGCCTTACTAAAGTGGCATAATTATTATAATAATTCAAGGAGGTCGGAGGTCATTTGAATAATGCTGTCCTTGGAGAGACTAATGCCAAAATTAGCATATTTTCATGCATCCTTAATTTCTTGTATAATGTTCAGTTCCGTGCATTTTAAGTTAGTAAGTTTGTTGTTGCCAATTATATATTCGTGCCTACCAAATTGAATACAAAATTCGCGTATAACAAAGCTTGTTTCTTAAGCGTAAAAGGGTTCTTTAGAATAAAAATGCAATTTGTTATAGTGTTTTATTGGGGTACTTAATATTACGCTAAGTACTGTGAATTAATTAAAACTGTGGTGGCTCACTCCCGCATTCCTTGAAAAGAAGGATAAACCACAAAGAGCATGGTCTAACTGGCAAGACAAGTAGTGAAAAGAATATCTGCTGTTTTCTACGTTTTATCGAGCGAACATAATGTATGGATTATTTTTTCGTGATTTCAGGCTTGGTCTTGTGGCATCTACAACGCCACATGCGAACCACGCATCAAAGACCTGACGTCACACAAATCCTGCATCGCGCCATTTACCACGCGATCAACATATATAAGACTATGCGACATCAATTGTTGGGTAGTTGCCCGCCAGACACAACACTCACACTCAGACACGATAGAGGATGAGTGAACTTTACACCTGTTCCTCATACCTCTAAAGTCTCACTATAAGGTTTTCAGTTATTTTAATTACAAATTGAAATAATTAAAATATTGTGCTCTATTGGTGTGTACTGACCCAATCACACCTCGCAATAAGTAGCCGCTACCAAACTGGGATGCGGTATGAAAGCAATTATTGGCAGAACAATTTATCTGCTGCAGGTATTTTTAAGCTTAGTAGAATTCAAGTTAGAAATAGTGATTATTTTCTTTGATTTATCAAACTCAGAATAGCTTCAGGATACCATCACAATATTACTCAAGCCGTGGTAAAAAGATAGTTTAATCATCATCCCGATTGGTAGTATAATTAAAAGCTATAATTAAACACTCTGCAGCAGAAGTCTGCCTGTTCTTCTTATACGTCTTTTCCATATCTAGGGCCTCTGAAGATCTAAGTTTGTCTGTTAAAGGAGTATATTTTTATAAAAATCTCAACATAAAAGCTTTGGTGAAGTGCGATGTCATTCCACCAGCACTCATAGCAGGACCACCGTAGAAACGGGGTTTGTTGACGGAAGAATAGAAAAAATTACAGATCAACAATCACACACACATCACATTCTCTAATTGTTTTGAGTTTTCTATCTGGAATTTCTCATTATGAGCCCGGATTTATGAATTTGTGCCTGGTTGATGGCAATAGGCTCGCCCCCTATTACATGGGAATTCAATTTATCTAGTGAAATGTGGGTGCAATGCACTGGAAACAAGGTGCGATATTATGTTACGTTATGTAAACAATCACAATCTATCATTTTGTCTATTCTTCCGTCGAAAAAACCCGTTTCTGCATCATGCAGTCATGCTTCGCGTGCTGATGCTTCGGGTTTACACTATTCACAACTCACTTCAGCCAAGTTTTCACGGTGAGATTTTTACAGAATAGATAGGCAGTTCATCCCGAAATCTCTGTCTAGACCTCATTATCCTCAGCCCGACTTCAACCACTGCTAGGCATAGACGTCTCTTTGCGTGCAAAGAGAAGTCTATGTCCTAGCCTCTAAGTCGATGAGGTCGGTCGGGAGAAGAATGAGGCTGGAACGAGTTTGAGTCTCATCCAACAACGTCTCATCCGACCGAGCTGGCCCGTGCCGTACATACTGTATGCAGGTTTTGTTATCAACTCAGCCTATCGCAGTCCACTGCTGGACATAAGCCTCTCCCAAGCTGCACCATAACACCCTATCCTTCGCGTTCCACATCCAGTCTGTCCCAGTCACTTTCTTAATTCTGTTCGTCCCACGCTATGCTTACCGATACGCGGTCTCCACGCCAGGACTCGTCTGCTCCACGGGTCTTGGGCCTTTGACAAGCCTGGCAACCCCACTGCCACTTCAGTTTGCTTACTCTGCAAGCTATGTCGGTAACTCCAGTTCTTAAAGTTTTATTAAGTAAAAACAAATTCATTTCATAGTCACAAATAATATATTTGAATATTCGGCATATTATAAGTGCGGCAGCCGCACAAACACAGCCAATTTGCTGCTTGCCCCATGTCGCTCATTACGCTCGTAAGCGAAGAGCTCGCGAGCGAAATTAACGTTCAATTTGCAGCCAAGCGTTATGTTGCCACTCTTGCACGCTTCTTGAACCACTTATGAGGGTAAATTTATATGAAAATTAGCTTTAAAGTTTAATTTTTTGATGGTTTAATGTTGTTGTAGCGATAATTTAAATGGTGGATGATTTTTAAACAATTTTAGAAAAAATATTATCTGGAAAAGTAAAGCTGTTTTGATACAATTTGAGTTGCCCTTTGGCGTCCTGCTTTTTATTCAATCCTTATATTGTTCTGAGGAGATATGGACTGCAGAGTCAATTGGTTTTTACTTTTTAGACATCATGGTCTACAAAAGTCCAGTCTCTCTTCTACCTTCTTCCAGAATTAACATTGCACCGGTATGTGGTAAATATCAGTTAGATTACTCGAGACGGAAATATTATGAATAATTAGTGAACCTGCGATGGAAACTGAAACACACAAGCAAAACTAAAATAATCAATAGTCAAATTCACAATAATCAAGGTGATTTTTTCCTTCTCTTCTCTTCTGTTGACAAAAGCACGCGCCGACTAAAGAATCAGGTCGTTTTGTGAACTCACGGCTAGTGACGACAAAGCGTACTGATTCTAATGCCGGCGACGAGCTTATCTTCTTACATCTCTTAGTTTCTCTTGGATCTTCTTGCGTCTTTCTCTGCTTATTTTTTTTTCGGGATCTCTGAAATCGACATAGAAAGTTTTATGTTAACTCTCAATCTGCTTACCCAAGATTACAGACGGAGTAAGTAAATATAATCTGAGTTCTACTTTAATGTTTTTTACCTGATAGCGGTGAGGTCCTGTTTGTTAGTATGTTTGCAAGTTCTATGTTTTCTCATAGAGACAAAAAAATCGGATAGAAATGAGGGCATCGAGCCAAGTTATTTGTCTGGTATTTTAATAGATTGCTACAGTGTTTATTTTTTATTATTAAAATCATTCTGTGTTCGCTTGGTACCTGGGAAACCACACCATGTTTCTGGTTTGTGTCATTTAAAAAATCATGTGACACTTACTTGCGGTCAACTTCCATTTAATATGCTATAGAGAAAATAAAAAACACTTTCTAGGACGTGTTTTAATTTTATACCTACAGTATCAAAAGCTTGCCAAGTGTAAGAAACGAAAAATAAAATTTATATCCATAAAGCAAACTACCCAGCTGGTTAGCTTACATAAAAACATATTTATGGAGTGTGGCAGAAGCGAAAAACTTGGCTGAAGCAACGCCATGCCTTTATTCAGTCCAAACCAGTAATCTAATGTAGCGAGCCTTATTCGATATTTCATTATTTGTCTACTACCGAATCAATCTACTAATACAATCAAATATCTCTATGATTCGATCATTTCGGTACTCGGATGATATGGAAAAATATTTTCTTAGGGCAGAATAAATATGGAAAACCCAATGTACAATGTATATACCCGTACGCTAATATGACAGTACATTAAATTTTAGAAAGAGTAAGGCTCATAATATAGAACCTTAGGTACTCAAAACTCAAGCATTACTTAAAACTCGTTAAAAGCCTTTTGATTGGTCGAAACTATTTTTAAGTAATGCTTGAGTCTCGAGTGAGGTTCTGTAATACAGGTCTAAGTTGTGTGGAAATTGTTTGCCATGAATTGGAGTAATGAGGAAAAAATCGCGAGGAAAGTTTTGAGTATGAATGTTGATGGCTATAAGAGTAGGGGAAGACCAAAGAAATTATGGATGGACTGAGTGAAAGATGATATGGATATGGGTATATGGGTGACCGGTGATAACGACAAATAGAGAAGTATGGAAGAAAAAGACAAGGGCAGGAGAATGATGACTGTCATACGGGTACGAGTGACAGAGACAACGTTCTGCAAACCCCAACTTTTTCTAAACTGTATGTGCCATATTTACGTCTGAGTAAAGTAAAGACCAATGTGTGAGATTTATGTCAAGTAACAGGTCGTGGCCTAGACAAATGTGATTGGACTGACTTAATTACTGAAGTTCCTTTTTAAGGGGACGTAGGAAAAGTAATATAAGGGTGAAGCAGACCCTAGTGAAAGTTTAGAAAGAGACTTCGTTAACTACTCTGTTGAGCTCATAACTCCGGAGTGAAGTTCGTTTGGACAAAAAATATGCTAAAAACTTTGTGAACTGGAAAATTATTTTCCACTCAGTCGTAAGATGGATGATACTGTCAATTTTAATGAGGATGATTTTAGTTTAAATGACAATAATCATCTGCCTAACCTTTCCCTACTATCTTAGGGTCGGCTTTCAGTCTGACCGGATGCATCAAAATAGTAGTTTATTACTTAGTTTTAATGAAACATGAACAGTATCGTTGGAGATCTAAAAACCTGCTAAAAACAGCGTAAGTGTCGGAACCCATTTTTTCAGGATGAATAAAAATTGTTCATGTTATTATCTGCCAGGTAGATGATTTACATAAATTAACAGTAATGATAAAGACGGCTTTGTAATATAAACAGAGAATAATAACTATTTAATTTGGGAACACAACAAGTCACGCTGGTAAAGAAATAGGCAAAATCGAAATCGCATTGATTGTAAAACTGAATGTAGTATAAAAAATCTAGAAAATTACCTACGTTATAAAATAAAGGTAGATAAAAAGAGACATCATCAATGAATGATAAATTGGTCTTTATTTAGCTAGGAAAAAATCATATCTAATAACAGCACTTAATTCTTTAAAATTGTACCATAATCAACAGACATTTGCAATAAAATATGGGTATTGCTACAACAGTATTTTAAGGATAGAAAGGAGATAATTAAATTGGGCAACACTTGGCTTGGCTTTCTTCCAAAATTATTTCGAAATAGAAGTTATATTTGTGGCACCACATTTATGAAGGTTTTAGTTCCCTTGTTATGGAGTTTCGAAAATGTTATAACGTCACATAATACAAAAGAAACATTCATTTTAAAAAATGCTGGTTACATGAAATTTTAAATTCAATGTAACTAAAAATGGTAGTTGCATTAAAATTAAATATCTTACCTCCTTGTTCAGCCAAAGTATTGAAACTGAGCCACGCGAAGTGTATCCAATTTTTATTATCCTAAAATAAATTCTATTACACGGGTTTTGCACAAGTTATTTCAGAGTGATGTTACATAAATATCGAACAGTAAGAATAATTTTATTCTGAACCCATGAAATACTCAATTTTCTTTTAAAATTATCTCAACAAAGAAAGGGAAAGATATCGTTTGTCAGCCATTTAAAATGTTTAATGCTTTACGTGACGTTTTTGTATAACTTTAAAGTGACTTAAGTACATAAATTTTATTCTTACACTAATTATTAATTATAAATTTTAATTATATTATAATTTAGAATATTTCAGCTTCTTGATGTTACGTGATAAAATTACTATAAAGCGTTATTTTAAATAATTTATGTTCTTTTAGTATAAATTGTGACTTTCATTTCTTAGGGGTTGAAGCTGACCTAGATTTATATTAGGTATCTACTGTATTTTCAGTCAACCATTTTCAATTTTTGCTAAGAGAACAAGAATCATTTTACAATTATTATAATACGTTGAAATTATATTAAATATTATATTCTATTATATTGTAAGACATAATATCAATTAGGGTAAGATGATTCTAATTTAAAATTAGGAACTGTATGAACCACGTAGGTTGACAATTAATGCAATCACCCTTAATTCATATCATGTCTAGGCACTGTTAATATAATGTTATTACTTAAACTATTTTACAAAATAAAATATTACTCTTATTATTTTAAAACACATTTTAAACTTTTCCTTTACAATTAACACTTGAAATATAAAAATAAAAGAGCAAGAATGGGTTTCAAATTTTTTTTAACGTAAAAAATAACAAGACCTTCTCTTCAAAAAAAACGTTACAAAAAGAAACCGAAATAACATTTAACCAAAAACTGGAGTTCCCTCTACATTCAATTATTCAAAATTTTGTTAAAATGTTGTTTTTGTTGATTTCAAATGGTCACAAATTCAATTTTTGATTAATTATTTTAGTGTATTACAGGAATTCTAGTATCTTTTATATTTCTCATCATCATCATCTGTATCATTCTACAACAAAAATAAAATCTCTCCTTCTGACAAAATCTCTAACATTTATATCCCCATAATCTGTATCTCCATAATCCAATCCCGTATAAACTGAATCCCAATTAGACATGGTACATTGAGTGAGGCGCTTCTCGGCTGCCCACACAATTACTCCTTAGCTGTCCGAAGCTAAGTGTGTGGAGTACTAGCGAGAAATGAGATAAGCTCAGTTGAAGTGACAAGGTTCTTTATTTAGCTCAAATGTTTTTTTTTACTTCATAAATATAGGTAAAACCAGCTTTTGTCTCAGTCAATAGCATTTGGTAAAAGTCATGTCACATTGTTACGGGCGATAGAAATTTAATTTGATGGGTTGGCAACCTATAGTATTTGTCATATGGAGTCATAAAGCCCCGATAAATCTTAAATATCAAGAAAAATTCAATCAAATATCATAATATCGTCTACATAATAAAAACAGAAGACAGTTCATTCCCAAATGGATTCCCATATCAAAAACAAAAACATGCTCTCAAACTAAATTAACGAAACTTCTGGAACAGTAATACAGAACATTGGATTCGCAAAAGTTATCAAAATAGATATTCTATTAAATGAAGAGGCTCACAAGGTAAACTGTACTGAATATTAAATGAGCTTGTTCTCAAAGCGTGATCACGTAGTCTCAGGTACATTCTAAGCATCCCAATGTGGTTTCAGGGCTGATATATGGACGCTTAGGTTTAACTATTTACGTACGATAGAAGAAGTCTGCGTTGGTGTTAACATTTATTTATGAAAAGGATGCCATTATGAAATGTATCGTTCATCTTGCACCATATTATATTCATATATTGTTATTATGACGTAGTGATTTACTAAGTACTAACAAATTAGCTCATAAATCCATTGCAATAAAACTTTGTCTTGCTGTCTGTTGTAGTTTTTTTAATGCTTCTGCAATTGAGACATCCCTTTGTTACGGATCAAAATATTTCAATACCTACAGAATTATGTCTAAATTGGTATCATATTATAATATTCTAAATTTACTTGTAAAGCTAACGCCGAATTCGTGTTCTATATTGTCCTCTGGTGTTAATTTATAAACTTATTCTGGATTGTCTAACAAAGTTACTGAAAGTTTCTAAGACTTAGCATCTTTTGTATCATTACAACCATTGTTATAGTGATAAATAACATTGCCGGAATATTTAATGTTGTTTATTTAACAAAATTCCTGTTTAATTCTATGTCGTTGGTTTAACTTTATTTTTATAATTCTATGCTGGCACCAGCATAGATATAATAAAATGATTTTAATTGGGTACTTTAACTTCTTTATCAAAATAATAACAAGTACCTATATTCAGTGCTATGCGTGCCATTTATTTCATACGTTGTTGATTTCACCCAATTTCTTTATAAATAAATAAATAAATAATAAATAAAAATCTTTATTGCAGACCACATGATCCATAAAAAAACTAAAATAATAACACATAAATTAAAAACTAGAAAAAAAAAATCACAATTAAAAAAAATTAAAATCCAAATTCCAAATTAAAAACACCACACATATATTTGACTCCAGAAGTATGATAAAATAAGCATGTCTCAACTTAAAACTTTTAATTATAAATGGTCTACCAGCTTAAAATGTCTACCAAAAACGACATTGAGAAATACTTAAAAATAATATTCTCCTTAAACACAATGTTTTAAAGACTTGTCAAAAAGGATATAAGTATATAACACCTATTCTTGCACTTTTTTTTTGTATATCATAGAATTGAACTAATTTCGTAAACTAAAGGAATTTTATAAAAATGAAACAATACATCATGTCTCCTATTCACCTTAAAATAATACAGTGAATATTATTATTTTGTACATCTATTAGTTACAGCTAGATATAGAAAAGAATTTGATTGTGATTTACTTAATAAAGCGTCAATCGTGAGTGATAATTAATATTCTATTTACATTTACAACTATTTATTGAAACAATATTTTATATTCTGCTCTACAATTTTACAACTGTGAGGATCTTATAAATAACATGGAATAGAATCAGAAAAAAAAAGGCCTTCATTTTTTTGTAACTGCTATAAAAAAAAAAGCTACAGATGTCAAATTGTAAGTAACATTTTAGAATCACTTTAATATCGTTTTACCTATTTCTAATAATCCAATTTCTAATTAAATGTCCTTTAAGTAACAAACAATTGAGTTTTAGTATTGTGTAGGAAGATCTGAATTCTAAACTAATTTTAATTTTCACCATATTTAAACAAAAAAAAATGGAAAATTAACCACATACATAGTAACACATACGACTTAGAAATAACAAACTTGAACAAAAACCTCATGTTTATGATTGCCTTCAAAACAATGATGGTAAAGAAAATCCCAAGAATGAAATTGATTCTTTGAAACAACCCTTTCACTTAATTGAAAACGGAGGTCCCATGAGTGAGCAGATAAACTTGCTTATTCACTCTCTCGGATTTACCCAGGCACCTATCAACTCTCCAGAGATCTTTATCACAACAGTCTGCCAACGATAATAAACGATAATAAACCCCAATGGTAATAAAATACGCATTAAAAAAAAACAAAGTAAATTAAATTTCCACTCGAGTAGACTATTATAAGAATGAGTTTAGTATTATAAAACGCAGTGAGTGGATTTGGTACATTATCTAAATTGCAATGTAAATCATTTGAAAGATAGTCATTAGCGTCGGTGTCAGGCATTGTAACAATATAATGCTCTTCTGGTGTTTATTTAAGAGGTACTGTTAACGCAGCAGTGGATGGTAAAATTTTAAGGTTGGCAATATGTACTTTTTCTGACAAAAGTTCTTCTTTCAATAGTGTTTGTTCGTTATTTAAAACTTTGTGAACACGGAAAGTATCGGTCACATTTGTAGATTCATCATGGTGTTATGTTTCAATGCCTTTCCTTAAAAATTAAAAAAGACTTAACGCTTTCACAAAATATTTTGAAATTTTTAAGAATGCCAAGATACCATTGTTTGTTTTTTAAGACGAACTCGTCTATTTTACTTTCGGATCTTCTATAAATACATTATAAGCAAAAGGACCTTCGATTTTATTGTTTTGTAGTCCACTACATTTGGGACTGATGGCTCCTTTGGGGACAATACCTTCGAAATCTTCAATTCTCAATCAACTGCCTTGATATTTTATACGGTTTCTTTGTTTCCCAATGATACTTTATTTTTGGAGTTGTAATTTTATTTCATTTTGAAACCAATTTTTTTTTTTTATGATACCAAACAATAGTTTTTTAGTACCTATATTTATTAGACTGGTCATATCAACTTTGTTGTTTTAGTGTTTTGCGAATAATATTAAATATTGGAATAGATATCAGTTTACCTTTTGCTGAATGCGTATTGTCAGTTCAACAGGCGGTGCCAACACTGCCAACCGCTTCCATTCCGACTAAATGTCTGTTATTTTGGAAAATTGCTTTTATAGAGTTTGTTTAAAAGTATTCCTTACGCGATTTTTCATATAGTCCATTATGTGAAACTGCTATTTGCTTAAGTTGTTTATTTTTAATACAAAGTAGTACTCCAATTCAGTTGTCGTCCTAATGCGATGTTGGGACTATTTTGCATAAAATATTAGCATAAAAGGCAATACCCATACGTACAATGATTTCCTTTATAGAACTGTGGTGGAACATCTGCTTTTTATTATTATTTGTGATTCAGGGTATGTTTGTTTCAGCAAACGTTTTTGCATGGCCTACTGATATTTCTTCCTATTTTTTCTTCTGTTTTAAAGAATCTCTTTCATTTTTGCTAAATCTTCTCAAATGCAATATTAGAAATTCGTCACTGCATTTTAATCGGAACGCGGAACGCTGCATTTTTATGCGGAACTTTTGAATCTTCTATAAGTTTGTATTTATAATAGTTTATTGTTTTTAAGGACACGTGGAAGTACGGATTGTCTTGCTAAAATAATAATTATGTAGATAGTAAAAAAACATTTTTTGTTTGTTTTATATATCTCAAAATACCTTAAGTTAAGTCTGTATGGATTGTAAAATCTGGTCAATCTTTTATTTAATTTCGAATTGTTTTTTAATTCCTATTCTAAATTAAATAAAGGTAACAGGTAACGGTATCATATTGACTCAATTCATGTTATATTATTTCAATAATCCAAGAGTAAGTGCATTTAGTTTTAAAACAAAAAAAACCTGATAGTTCATCCGTAAAGGCGATTGATCAAGACAAAGACAACTCGATAATTAATTTTTCATCATCATTGATTTGCTACTCCAATAAACGACATCGTTTTTCTCTTTCTAATTCTATAATTAATAAATTATTGAAAGATTAATAACCAATATCTAACCTATTTACAAAGAACATAATGATATTTGATTTATACATTCAACGTCTTATCAGATCTTTTTGTGGTCAATAAGAAAAGTTAAATTGAGGTTGAAGGTAAAACAATAGCAATCAATTTTCACTAGAAAATAATCAATCTAAAACTTTTGAATCTATCAGACATTTTTGCATCAATCAGAAACAGAATTTGAATCAATCAATCGGTCGTAATGTTGGTCTTACAGGTGTCGGAACGGTCAGCGTGCAACTGCCGCGGTGATCAACACTGCTATAACCGATAGTATTGTGAGGGGCCGTGTTGCGTACGCGCTGTTGCATTCGTCTGAGTCACAGCAGAAAGTCCTTGCACCCCACCATTCTGGAAAAAAGGAGGGTTTTTAGTATAACAAAAGCAAAATAATTAAGTTTATTTTATTGTTTTGTTTTGTTTCATTAAGTTTTCCAAGGCCTTGGAAAATGGATAGGTGCAGAATGTGGTTACCCATTGACAGACAATGAAACTACCATCCATAATCCTCACATAAGAATCGAGTCACGATAAAAGTGAAACGCTTAGTATGATCCCACTGCAATCGGGCCGAAAGGGAATAATAACAATTACGATTGGTTTGAGACGTCCAAACTAAATGATTGATTCATAAAACAAAGAAACCAGTCTTTGTTTTATGAATCAATCAATGGTTGATTCAGAATCAATTCTGCTTATTTCTATTCTTGCTTTAACAGAAATGCGATTGGCGTATGATTCACAAATAATTCAATCAATGATTAATGTGTTTTTAATGAAGTAAACATTCATAATAGCAGATCCGTGGTTGTGCTGTCAAAATCAGAATTAATTACTTTTCGTGTCAAAACACTCAGGGCATTGGGTACCTATTCAGAAAGAAATAAAAATCGGTTTATTTATCACAGAACACTTATATGTACACTAAAAGATGAGATAACTCGAATAATAACTAAAAATAAACAAAATAGATCTCTAATCACGAGGCCGAACAGAAATAGTCGGCAGCTGCACGTCGTGACTGTGACAAGAAGGCTTCCACTCAGCATGATGCTGTGCTATGGGGGACTCACAGCACAGCGCTGATTTTCAGTGGTAATAAGTACGTTTCAATGAAATATTTAAAGCAAATGGACAGAAGAATTCGTTGGTTAGACCGTATAGCTACACCTACCACATAATGGTGGGGCCAATCGAGCGAAATTTTGAGGCGCGTAATTTACGCTGCATTCGGTTTTACATGAAAGTCCGGTTTGTGCCACATGACAAATATCATTTGAACTTAAATTATGCGAGTCATTTTGCGCAATCAATCGCTCGTTTTTTTACCCTAAGGTATTGCGCTCACTGGCGGGACGGCAGGGCAGACAGGATCTGACAGGGATTGTTCGGCATCACTACATGCAAACGCATCTGTTTAGGCACGCCACAACGTCCTTAGCCATTATCATTGACATTTCAATTTTATTGTCATACTATTATGTTATATTCCCATTCGTCGCATTAAAATCCCTTGCCGTGCTGTGCCGCCAGTAGGCACAGAACCTAAATCCTCTGCTTGTCATGAACCGAATAATCAAATCCTTAAAATTGCCATCAACTACACAGTATTAACATATTATTATGCGACCGTCAACAAAATCGATAACCCGCAGTTTAACTACCAGAGACACGAGAATCAAACCTATCATTACTTTAATTTATTACTTTTACAGGTACCTACAATACAATGTGCATCTAGTTAGTCATACCTATTATCTGTTAATATAATAGGCTAGATCGCGTGACGTCCCTTATCTTTCTAACTATGCAGGCAAGCGTTATTATATTAGATGTTCTGATAATACATAATGAATCACATAAATAGTATAGTTATGTAGGACTCTGAAAATTGTAGGTATATTTTGATGAATAAAGTGGTAACATAAAGTTAAGCATCTTCTCATAGGGAAAATCCACCGACCACTTCGTGATGTGTGCCTGTTCCCTTACTTTATTTTATCTTGGTTCGTACATTTTGACGTGTTTGAAGAGCAAATAACGTCGATGTAGTATTTACAAAATGTAATAAATATTATCCTTTTTTTGGTTCTCAAAATCAAAATATTTTATTTCACATAAACCTACTTAGGTATTAATGAAACTTTAGAAGTATGTGCACGGTTCCAAGTGGTCTTTTCCTATGGAGAAAAGCCGGAAATCACTCCTCGGTTACTCTTTTAAAAATAAATGGTTCTTACAATGTTTTCAAAAGTGTTACCATACAGGTTTGGGAGGACAGTGTAGGCCACAGTACAAGTACAGTGTAGGTACATGAATGTCTCTAAATGACAACATGACACTCAGTTCTATAGTTTGACGCGCCTTAGGAATGCGCGGCGAGGCGGGCATTCGTCAACGCTGCCCGCGTTGACGAATGAGCGACCTGCCCCGTCGTCTTGCCACGCACATACGTAAGGCGCGGAACAGCGGTCTCGGGCAAACTATATTCTAATATATTCAAGTATAATCTAAAAAAGGAGGATCTTCATTTGTTTCCATTTGAAATGAAGTCTAAACAAACACATATCTACAAAAAAATCTTTGCTCTGTACGAACAACAGCTTTTTCACGACACCTTATATTCGAGGGAAAATACACATCTGATTCACGAACTGGGTTATTCTTATCTCACAGACTTGGTTATGGCACTGAGTAAAATGGGACGTAGAATTTTTACCCTACATATGTACTTAAAGAGTATTGTATTTTGTTTTCCTACTAAAAGCTGTTTTAGTAACTGATTGATCAGTTTAAACAAATAAATCAGTTATCAATTTGTATTTTCCCTATGACAGGAGAAATGTCTTATTTCGTGGATACAAAGATCTAGCACTGGTCAAACTTTTTGCATTCTAGGTTCATTCAGATTTCCAACTTCTTTTTCCTCCACCATATAGACAGGTGTGTCAAGGTAACTTGTGGATTATAAAAAGTCATACTTATTGATTACTTATTGATACGGAAACATTTGAAACTCGCAACTTGAAGGATTTAAGAACCCCCGTATTTATAAGAACGATCGCATTCTAAAAAAATGGAGCTACGTCTGCCAACGAACTGCTTTGCAGGTTGTCAATTTTTTATCTCTTTGTCAATCTCTCAAAAATGTAATTTAAGTTTATTTTTGACAGATTGAGAATGAGATTTAAATATAATTAGGGCTGATTTTTCAATCGTCAGATAACTTTTATCTGAATAATAAATAAGGTGCTTTGACATAATATTTTCTATACAAAAGCTGTCAAAGCGTCAAACATATTCCTAAAAGTTATCTGACTTGAAAAATCGGCCCTTAACCTACATTTTTGACTAGTTTTTGACATTGATTGTCGCCGAGATGAACCTCAAGCATCGAGTTGAGTTCGACTTGAGTTTGAAAGTATTTTAAGTAACTATACGAGAAATGGCCTTAATCTGCAAAACTTCAGGTTTGAACATGCATTAAATAAACAACAAAAAAAACTTTGCTGCGTTATTCATTGCACTTGATTTTTCAATTAATATTTCACACAACAGCTTTTCAGTAATGTCTGGTATGAAAACAATGCAGACTAATTAATACATTAACCACTATGTAATTACGGGAACTGCTAAATAATAATATGCACTCAAACCGAATAAATAAATGGATGCATTTTCCGAGTGATATGGTCATAAATACACAAAGGGATACTGTTACGGATAGGTGTAATTTTGGTAATTAATTGAAATAAGGTTTTGATAATATTGTTATTTATAGACTAATATAATTATGTTTCGATTTGTTGACCATTTTATATTTTATTAAGTACATGGTACTTGTGGTCGTAGTCTACACTTCCCGTGGCTATAGGTAGGTACCATAACAATGTAATTTGAAAACATTGTTAAATCCAATTATTTTTAAAAGAGTGACCGTTGAGTTTTTTGCCGGCCCTTCTCCACAGGAAACGATCAATTGGAACCGTATACCTATCTTCTGACAATTCGTAGGTTCCCATGTAGGTTTATGTGAAATAAAATATTTTTATTTGGTTAGACTACACTACGGGTTACGCTAGTAACCTCGCTGAAAGACATTGTTGTTGCCAAGATTTTCATAAAAAACTCCTAATTGACAGCTGTATGGCAAATATAGGTTGACAAGTTACTTCAATAAAGTTAGTTATTTTAGAAAAGCCTAACATGTTGAAAATAGAATACCAGCGCTGTTTTAAATGTTGTAGCATCATCCTGAGGTGGGTCTCTTTTGGCTTCCTACAGGACATTTTTTTTTAAATTATTACTTTTATTTTTTTATGTTTCCTTCATTGAGTTTATTTTAATTTGTCATCTTTCTGTGCGTCTCCAAATAAATAATTTTTCAGTCTTTCTTTTTAAAACTTATAAGATAATGCATAATACAGATAGCTCTTAAGTGTAAGTCTCATTCGAAGACAATCTGATTCTGGATCAGATCAATTGTATACTTACTAGGTATGCATGTTAGATTAGTATCTAAAACGCACCAACGAAGAATTTAATGCTCAGTCAGAAACACGATTTATTTTAATCCAAAAATAACATTTAATTCCTGAAAATTACGAACACAAAGACCGTGTAAAGGTGCCACACGTATAAACCTAACAAAGTGACACGAGCTTCACGTGAAACCGGTATCAAACAGACTCCTTGTCGCAAATTAAAGGGAGGCAAACATGTTTGATAAACAGGGATCGTGAGCGGGACAAGTGACAAAACGAACAAGACGTGACGTGTTAAGGAAGTCGTAAATAACCACTAAGGGTGGATTCGAACAAACAGAAATAAATTTCTCGCGGATAAAAATCCTTGTCTTCCGAGTAAATTTCGAATTTTTGACATTTTCTCCATACGAAAACTGCCAGAGTAAATCTTATTCCGCAGATAAAATTTATTCTTGTTTGGTCGAATCCACCCTGAATAGATTAGGAAAAAAGGTTTATCCATATACAATTATAGAATAGACTAAACGGTGAAAGTTGTTAAAAATATCTAACAACTTCACTTCAACAACACGTCATGCATGGCAAGATATGCACGACAAGAGAATGACGTAGATTGGACTAAGTGAGGACTAGAACCGACTATGAGCACATTATCACATCACAGTTTGTTATTTCAAATCAAATGAGCACCCTAATTGCGTAATACACAATCTATCACAATCAGCATCGGTTTGAAACAGATTGCTAATCCATTGCTTCATAAGTTTGAAAAAAAATCTGCTCAACAACGTAAATAACGCAATGAATTTTGTTGAACTGTCAAAATTAAAAAGATTAGTCGGAATCGTTTACGAAAACGTTTTACGCAATTAGATAGCAGGACTTTTGCGTTTATTACAACATGCGTTAAATTCCCGCAACTATGGCCATTATTATAAAGAACCTTCTGCTGCTTTTCCTACGTATCCATCTAATCCTACAATTTTATCGCTTTTTATGCTTTTTTTTTGTGTTAAATATTCTTGGTCCTCTCAAATATGTTTATTTTTACGGCAGAATTCGAAATTTTTGTACTTAAAGTTAATTTCTTGTCATGTTTTACTGCTTGCATCCATTTCGGTGAGTGTCCTCCACAATTTACATTTCCTTCGGTTGACTTTTACAACTTGGGGAGCAGTGATGAATATATTAGACACTGTGCAATTTCAAAATGGAGATTTTAATGTTTGGTTTTTCCTTTTTGCGTCTCGTACACACTGACGCGATATCGCGGGCGCGACTGGATTCCAAGGTTAAAGTCAAAAGCTCTGTTTTTACTTGTGAATGGGCCTGCTCTTGATCCTTATCTCGCTTGATGGAAAGCGATGGATGAGGTCGACGATGGAAAAGTACGCAAAAAAAGATGCCTGTTCTCTCTTGCTTTGAAGTATCTTAGAAAGACTATCACTACTGCAGCAATCGAAGGCATCTTTTATTCTAGGCATATGCATGCCTAAGAACCCAAAGAATCCAATCAAGAGCCGATCTCGATATACGCCGTTTTAATCTCAGTGATAGACTATTTATTATAATTTATTTATATAACAATTGCTTGCTGCACTTACAGTATACCCCAATAAGTGTATCAAGTCAACATCATAACATTAAACTAAAAACAACAATGTAACATAGATTTACTGTTAAACAACAATATCTGGCTCCTGAGCAATCAGAGAGCTCAGCAGATTGATCGCCTGGATTGTGGAAGCATACAGAGCAGTATGGGTACGCACTGATAGTTCATTGACACAATTTAAAAGTAAACTAAATAAAAAAATTATAGACAAATGCTACCATTGACGAATTGCTGGTTGTCAAAATTTCATGTGACTGACCATTTTAAGTATTTATGTTTCAATATAATATTCATATACATTATGTCTATTAATAAAATATTTATATAAATATGTCTATTAATTTATCTTGTATTTTAATTTGTATAGATAACGCACTTTCATAATGTTTCATGTAATGTTTAACTTAATTTCTAATATTGTAATTTAACAATGCATGCCAGATAAAAGTATCTCAAATATCTATCCTAGATTTTTGAGCTACTTTAAAATATTTTTATGACCCTGTTGTATCACCAAAAATTGTAATAAAAACTTGAACTTTATATTTTACTACTAAAGTCATAATACATCACCAAGTATCATCAAAATCAAATAAAACTGCCAAAAACCCTAAAATACAGTACCGCTAGTTGATAATAAAACAAAGTGTTCTTTTAACAGCCATTTGTAGACCTTTATGGTAATAGAAGATGTCCAAATTGCGGTTTTATTCAGAGCCGCTCAAAGCCAACGACTCTTTATGTAATTTGTTACTGTGGAAGTCTGTATCGTGGTACGATGTTAGATTTCAAGGGAAATTTTAAGATCAGTGGTTGCGGTAAAAGTTTTCGGGTTTGTTTTAGTTTTAACGTGGGTAAGGAGTTTGAATTTATGCCCAGTTGATGACAGTAGGCTCGCCCCCTTTACATAGGACTAAAACATAACTGGCGAAATATGCTGTACTATAGGTACACCTCTGCCTAGCTCTTCAGGGATTACAGGTTTGATGTTATGTTACGCTAATATAGTCACAGTCGCGCACACTATTATCATCATCTTTTTGGGACGTGCCCTGGCCTAGTAACTGTCTGTCCAACTTACTTGGTACAGATAATATTTTTTGCCCGACCCGGGAATCGAGCCTAGGACCTTATATTCAACAGTACCGCGTTATTTAGGATCATTATAATAAAAAGCGATGAGTCAGACGTCAGGCACTTGTCCAATAAATCCGCAAGTAAAATCTACAAAGCCACCGTATTCTGCAGGCATTTACAGTGACGTAAGGCCTTAGAAATGCCTGTAGTGGTCTCAAGTAGACTCTCGTCGTAACTTGATGCGTCGAGCCAATTTGAGGTCAGAACAGAGACATTCGTAAAGTGTGTCTAGTTAGTAACTTTATGCTTTGTGCACAAAACTAAAAATAAAAAAACAAGTTCTGCACGCGTAGCATGATCACCGTAGAAACGGGTTTTCTCGACGGAAGAATAGACAAAATGACAGATAAACAATCACAATCTGTCACTTTGTCTATTCTACCGTCGACAAAACCCGTTTCTATGGTGGTCATGCTACGCGCTGTGCGTTGTGTGTTGTGTTGTGTGTGAGTGTTGCCCATTTACCAATCTGTGCTTAGTTTAATGTCTACTATGACGTTGTGTGATTTGTTTACTTTTGTGGTAGAAATATGTCTGTGTTTATTTTAGCGACAACACATCTTTCACACAAGAACTTTACTAGCTCTATTAATTTAGACAAAGTTTGCAATGGTGAAAACAGTCATACGCGTGCAACATTTTTTTCAGTTAATTATTATAAAACGCTGGTCGAATGATATAACTATATAATATAAATCGATTAAGGGGCTTGTGGCTGAGTGATAACAGCCGCACTGGTCGAACGATCAGGTTAAGCTACGCTTGTTGCGGTGATCATCTTTACCCCCGTGCCTCGGAAAGCACGTTAAACCGTTGGTCCCGGCTGCCATTCTTGGATCTTTTTCAGTCGTTACGGGTCGTCGCAAGCCCGAAGGTCTGACAACCAATCTTACCAAGGGGTATCGTAGTACCCAGTGACTGGGTTGTGGAGGTCAGATAGGCAGTCGCTCCATGGAAAATACTGGTATTCAGCTGCATCCAGTTAGACTGCAAGCCCATCTCAACATAGTTGGGAAAAGGCATGACATGAGTTGCATTTACAGATACAACACTATCATAATGTATATAATACTGTACACTGTCAAACACATCACATAAATCTGTAGGGTAAGTCAATCGTGACGTTACAGTTTCAGGTTGTCAGGTTTAAAACCAAGACTACCTATAACAACACAGTTATACACAATGAACTGAGTACAATATCTACTAATATCGACACATAGTAAATAGGTAAAATGCACAACAATTTAAATAGTTTACTAAACGTGTTTGTGGAAATAAATTCCAGATGCAACAAAATAGTTTGCAATAATGCTCACTTTATTTTTATCTGAATCCCACCAACACCAATCCCAGCGGAGAATGTAAATGCAATTCCGTGTGGTGCCAGAAATCATTTCAAACGCGAGAATGTGGCGATGTATTTGAGAGACAAGGTATTCAATGTTAACGTGTTTTATATAGATGCTCTTTTGTCAATGTCTTAAAGATTTTGAATTGATTAATAATTGTTTAAGATTTGTTTTGTAAAGGCGGAGGCTTACTTGTATCATTTCTTCGTAATGTATCGAGTTTTTATAACGCGTGACAGTTGTCAGTGCAGCGAGCCGAGCCGCTCGATGCGAGCGACGGATCCTCCACTCGACTGTTGGCTGTTTCGTGAATTCCTTTGAAATGGAAATAGTTTGAGAAACGAAAATTTCATAGTGCTCGAAGCGAGCGTCCACCGGCAAGATGGTCAGACGCAATCAGGAAGCAGCATTTACCAAGCGGTCCACACTGCAGAAGACCGCATAGCTTGGAGACGCGTCGTCTGTGATCTCGATCCTTAGCATTGAGGGAACGACACAGAAGATTATCCTTTAGTAAACAGTTTGATGATCGCAATTTCTTTCAAGTCAAAAGAAAATGATATGAAGGACTCCTTTCCATTTCCTAAAATTCCTTACTTGGCAAAAGACACCAAGGAACCGGGACGAAGGGGTAAGCAATTTTGCGCCGACAAATTGGACTAGTAGATCTTTCGACGTACAATAACAGTATCCATATGGGTTACGTTGTACGATAGTTCACCTTAATAGGCTTCCCACTGTTTGCACTTCGAAATCCCCTCCGTGAAATGAAAAGCACGTTGTGTTACGTATTTCCCGAATATTCCCGAATGCCTTACGATCTATGACGAACGTCTCGATATTGGTATCTCGAGATTGAATGTAAGATCATGTTAGCTTTCGTGAATGTCTGAACGAAATAACAAACAATGGCTTATGCTAAATCTGTCTGTTCACTAGGTACACAATTATTATTAGAATAGATAAGGCATAATAGGCGTTTCGTCAACACTCTTATAGTCTTATTATATCTATCCGTCATGTTGTTAAGCTGTTTTAATCATTATCTTGTTGTCACGACTACTAAAATTTGCCAATTATGGGGTACCTATAAATAATAAATTGACCATCAGTAAATGTCAATAAAGTTATTTGCGAGGAGTACCCGGTATAATAAACTACTCTTTGGAGGAGTAGCAGTGACTACGCACGCGCACAACGCGAAACGTTTGTAAACATTTTACGTAAATCGGAAAAAGAGCCTGGACAAGTTTTGTTTAATATCTTGTTGTTACTAAAGCAGTAAAAAAATACAATAAACGTAGATGTATTTAGTAACCTATTCGATAAAGAGCGAGAGATCTCGGCGTCCAGCGCTCGGCTTGGCAACACGTCGTGTTCGGGTTCGCGACAAGTCAATCGTCATCCGGAGGATGCCTCGTTGAGAGGTAAAACACGTGTTGATTTCTTACTTGGTTTTTTATGACTCTTTAGGAATAGTTAAGCGGAATAGGTTACTAATCTATTTCTATTGTATTTTATAATGTATTTCCGCCAAGTCACGCCTAAATCAATCAACTACCGAAGCAGTTGTCGCAGCTAAGTGATATGACAAAATATAACATAATTCTATATGAGGTGAAAGTTCAAATCAAAGAGTTGTGTATGTGGTTGTTGAGACTGCATTATTCGGGTATTAAGTTCTGTTTACGTTTTTATAAGCATTTGATGTTTTGTTGGTGTATAATGGCGTGTGCTAGCTGACCTATGGCAAATAATTTAATTTAATGTTTTGTGTAATGTAAATTATTTTACATACTATTGTATAGAATCAAGTTTTCAAATCAAAAAGACAGCTGTACTGCTGGGGAGTTTGTTGCGCCACTTCTTCTTCCCAGTTAAAGCACTTGAAAGTGGTGAAGGGCGGGCGTTTTGGAGGGCTGTCTTATGTAATTTTGACGTTCGAAAAGTGCTGATTCTCAGCCTAGTTTGAATAAATAACTTTTGGTATGATTTTCTTGATTTGATTTGCATGTAGCAGTAAGTTTATTTTTAATTGTGCTCTTTTAAATTGACAAGTATGTTAAATTTTTACGATTCTTGGTTTGTCAAAATTCTAAGCTGTTGAAAGTCTACACATTACTTACTACCAAAACGACCTCTGAACTCTTTAATCATCCCAAAAACACTATAAGGAAGTAGTTACATATATCTTAGTAACTAATGGCCCAAGAGATGACAGAACACAAAGCTAATGACAACTCACTGGCACATTGTCTAGCACCATTGTCCGAACATCTTAAAGATGATAAACTAATTATCATTGTTTTAGGAAATGTAAGAATTAAATATACAACGGGGACGACGGTCCAATAGTATACTAAACTTCCTATATGTAATGACGCTCCCAGTCCGCATACAAAAAATCAATCAAATATATTCAATAGGTTAATCACTATATCTAGTCAAATATGGAGATCCCTTTATTAAAACCCTAAAGTCAGTACAAATGATGGACTGGTTTTTTTATTAAAAACGAAACGGCTGTGATCCTACAATTAATTTATTGTTATTTAATTTCAGGAATTTGGGAGCGCTGACGGCCTGTAATTAGGTATGTAAATTTAAATTGATTGGATCGCTTCATTCTGTTTGATACTTGCTTCGTTAGTGATATGTTTTCAATTTATATTAGTTTTAGTAGGTAACAAAAACATTTGTTGTAACTGGAGTGGAAAACCAGCGTAAATAGATCTAACTTTATTAAACAGCACATTTACTCCTAAAAACGACCTTCTAATGATGCACGCATTTTTTTAAATCGATTAATTAACCTCTAAAAACTTTTTGGGCTTATGATGCAAACTTTTTGGAACGAATTTCTTTAACTCGGCTTGCGAGAAAGTGTGTATTTTATACGCGTTTTTAATACGAGTACAGAGTCATCTAGTTAATTTTTTTAAATATTTTAACTTATACTAGATGGCTCTGTAAAACAACCTATGCGGGCTAAAAGAATCTTGGAAAAAAAAGGTCACTTTCAAACTAGAACTGTCAAGTTTGACACGTTCATAGTTGGTCAGCTAGGGCACCCCAACCAAGTGGGTTAGGTTAGAACAAAATAGTAATTATTAGGAGCTCGAAACGGGAATTATTTGAGATTCGATTAAATACATGCCTTTTTATTTTCATTTAACTGTGTAATAAAATGTATTGTTAGGAGGTTAGGTACAGCACTGAAAGGTTTACCCATTTCAATTATAAACAAAACACTGGCCAGGGCGCAAAACAATGCAGTGTCAGGTTATTGGGGTGTTGGTTCTGTATTGGATTGCTCACCCAACAATAATATATTATGGAGATTATAGCATTTGTTTCCATAAATTGTTTGGGTTTTTTTCTGTAGGGAAATATGACCGGGAAATGAGAAGTGGGGAACAGGGTTATTTCTTCTCTTTCGCAAAACCCGTTTTTGCACTATTTAGGATATATCAATTAAAGTCTGCCACTTTAATTAAAATATGACAATTTTAAAAGCTGAATGTGTCATTTACTCCCATGAAAATTGTAGTTTCCTATTTCGCGATAAGCCAGTATACGTTGGGTAGGTAAATAATTCAGTTCATAAGATACTTTACCTTTTTCACTGCACGTTGGCACGCAGTCTCGAACGGTCGTCAGTTCGCTCACATATTTCTGTAACAAAACAATGACGTTAGCAAAACACGTGCGAAAAGATTTAATTAAGGGGCCCAGTACAAAGAAAAATATACTTTGTAAAACAAATATTAGGACAGCTTTTCCATTACCCCGTTTTACGTGAGGTGAAATGCAAATTTTGTCAAATAAAAATTTCGGTCTAACGTTGCTATGTTTATTGTTTTTTACGCCATAAACCTTTTGGATTATTCGTACAGCCCTCTATTCTACATGACAATGCATGTTTATTTTTCCTATGTATGCCTAAAATATTAAGTAAACCTTACGAAACAAGTAAACAAAAAAAAAAATATTTTGTTTGTCGTTTGCTCTCAAAAAAGAATTAAATTAATATTATTTAGGTGAGGTTTGTTTTACATTTTACGCACCTCGTACCCTCTTACCTCGCACCTACTTACGCACTGTGCGCTCCGACCGGTCAATCAGCGTTCTTATTCCAGAATAGATAACGTTTCGTTTCGCAATATTACTAGAGTGACTCATGTTTTGCAAATACCTTATCTTTTTCCAGTAAGATTGAGAAATGTTTTCACACACACACAACATCCCGCCTGTATTCCCCGAAGGGTTAGGCAGAAATGTTTTCACCATTTTCTAATTATCCGTGTTTTCGCAATATCCCTAGGGTTTTCGCGAAAATTTGAATTATCAAATCTCCCTACGACGTGCTTAATGAAGAGCATTCTATTCTATGTTATGAGGATAAGTAGTAGTTAAGAGGTGTCTCATAAAACGTCTGATAAATATGGCATAAGGCAATACTACGGCAATAGAAACACGACAAACGAAATGAAACTAGTGCACCAAAACAGAACAGTAAACTGCTCAAAACGTCGGAAAATGGAACAAAGTCAAATAGACTCCGGAATTTTCGGTAAAACTAGTTTCATTGCAAAATGCTGCTTCCATTTTTTTTACAAATAGGCACTTATTTACATTGTGGAAACCTAAAAAAAATGGGTTAATTTACACAAACACACCGTACCATCACGCCAGGAATCCCCGAAGGGTTATGTAGAGGTGTACATACATCAACATTTCGCCAGTTATGTGTTATTTGTTTGTGATGAGTTAATTCATTTAAATAAAGCTACTACTACTGGTGTTTTATCATTTTATTGACGACGTTTAATTAGTGAAAAAATACAAAAATCGCTCTATCATAACAATGCAAAAACAATAGTTCAGAATGTCAGTACTAGAGAGTTTAGAAATAGCAAAAAAAAAAAACAGGAAACGTTACACTGTTGAACGAATTAAATACAAGCATTCCAAGGTCACCTTTATTGCGATTGTTCGCCCCTTATCGTGCTGATAACAATCCGATAAGAGATCCTATATAAGTGAGGTTGTCGGGCGGTTTGGCTCAATTAGTCCGGTTAAGCAGACATAACCTCCTGGGTTGATCTGAGAGATGCCATTCATTAAAATTAAAAAAAACGGTGTGGCTCACTCAGTGTCCAGCGCTCGGAGTGTTAACACGTCGTGTCGATGCCTCGTTGAGAGGTAAAACACGTGTCGATTTCTTACAGGGTTTTTTAAGACTCTTTAAGAATAGTTAAGCGGAATAGGTTACTAAATATATCTACGTCTATTGTATTTTATAATGGATTTCCGCCAAGTCACGCCTGAATCAATCAACTATCTAAAAACAAAGGTATCAGAAAAATCCCCTTGATCTACAAGAGTCATAGGAGATATCGCCATACAAATATTCTGTTAGTTTAGTAGTTTGACTTCACATTATAAGGGGAATCTGTCAATGTAGGTCGTAAGTTCAAAGTTTCTTACATCATAATCAGCCTGTATTGTTCCCATCGCTAGGACACAGGCCTCCTCTTTGTGAGAGGAAATGGGCCCAGTGTGGGTTGGTGGATGTCACCATGTTTCGAATTTTTTGGTTCCAGGACATGTCTTTTTCCTGACAATGTTTTCCTTCCCCATTTTTAAAGACTTTACGTGTTTTGCAATTTGCAGATCAGTATCAGGTTGTAAGTTAGTCAAAATCTACAGGGTGTAAGGGACAGTCCTCCGCAAACTTACAGGGTTGATTCAGCTCCTTATTTTGAATCATATTCTACCGGAAAAAATCTAAGGTTTTTTTTTGTAATTTTTCTGTTACAAAATTACATTATCTGTACGCAGCACTTAATTTATGTAGTTAAAAGAGCTCAAATTAAAAAAACAGCGACAGTAGACTTTCTTCCACGATCACAATAAGCTAAATGCCAACATCCACTTAAACAGCTTATTAAAACCATTCTACCATTTACTACAGTCGCGTAATAATAACAGGCAGTTACTAGCTTACTTAATATTCTACAAAAGGAAATTCTGAAATCAAGGCCACTGTAAAGAATTTTCTCCGTCTGCTACGTGCTGAAAAAGCGGCCATGTGCAAGTGTAACTCGCTTACGAAGGTTTCCGTACCAAACATAAGCAAAAAAAGCCGTAAGAAAAAAACGCCGATAAACATCACTTTTCTCGTATAGACCTTTTTTTTTTATTGATTATATTTTTGTTACTTAGTGTTATAGGGGCCATAATAGTACCTACATATTCTGTGAAAATTTCAAGTGTCTACCCAGTACGGTTCAGAAGATACAGCTCTGTGACAGAAGGACGGACAGACAGCGACGACTTAGTGGTGGCACCCTTTAGGTACGGAACCCAAAAAGTAAATTACACAGTAAATATTGCGGTGCTTCTGAAAGTTTTATGTCTTCGCAAACAAAAACGCCTTAATTTGTTTAAATAGATGGATGAACCTTTTTGGATGAAATTAATTACATAGAGATTGATGGTCATGAGGTTAGCTGTTGGTGCAATTGTTTTTTTAACCCCTGACGGAAAAAGAGGGGTGTTATAAGTTTAAGTTATAAGTTTAGTTATAAGTTTAACGTGTGTATCTGTCGGTTCCCTCGTAGCTCCGAAACGGATGAACCGATTTCGATTATTATTTTTTTGTTTGAAAGGTGTCTTGATCGAGAGTGTTCTTAGCTACAATTCAAGAAAATCGGTTCAGCCGTTTGAAGATTATCAGCTCTTTTGTATTTGATGAATGGATGTGATCTTCCACAGGTCTGATCGATTCGAAATTTAGTATTCTATTACTTCAATGATATTGTATGAACATAGTAACCTTGAACCGATACTGCAGCATCACCTGGAATTGTCTTTGTTTGTGTCGGGGGTTATTTTTTTATTTTATTGTAACTTGTTTTGTGAAGTGTTTTGTTTTTTTGTCTTTTTATTATTGGTTTGTTGAAGTGCCAGAGATGAGGGTAGTCAGAAGCCCAAAAGTTTGACAACAAGTCTTACTAAGAGGTATCGTGTTACCCAGTAACTGGGTTGTGAAGGTCAGATAGGCAGTCACTCACGACTGGTATTCAGCTGCGTCCGGTTAGACTGGAAGCCGAGCCACATTGTGTTTTGAACTGCCAGCTATTTATGGGGCTGCAATGTGTAATGCATGTATGATTTCACGCTTGCTTTTAAACTCTGGCGGTCTGACACTGAATTAGCCCGACAAGACGAGCCCGCCGCGTACTTGCAGCTTCATACCTAAAATGCGGAGTGCGACTTCTGTACTATTCTGTGTTGTAAGCTTGTTACGATGTTAGACAAAACCTTAAGTTTTGGTGAATACCGCGCGAGATGCGGGATGAAATTTACTCTAGGTGATTGTTTCAACTAACTTGTATGGAGGAGTTTCAAACTGGCGCCGTTAGTCAAATGACTTCCTAATCATTAAATGAATCGACGCCCGCAGTCACGTTCTGCGTCCCGCGCGTGATTCGACTCGGTTTGAACAATTCTTCACATAAAACTTAAGTTTTTTTCTAAATTCGTGAGTGCACAAGCTTATGATTAGTATTACTACTGGCAACTTCATATTCTGCCTTGAGGTTTTTTTTTTAATAAAATGATGGCACTGGCAGATTTTTCTTTTTTGGTAGCCTATTTCATCTTCTTACTGGTAGAAACCGACCTGATACCCAAGATATCTACGTCTCATTGCACTATGCTAGACACCGAGAGAACAAGATAATCAATACTAACAATTTGTCAGTAACTTCTCCCGCATCCAAAGCCCATCTAAAGCTGCTTGACAAGCTCAAATGAAACTAGATTTAACGATGATTAAAATTTAATTTTCTCCCCATTTCTCGTTCATTTTACTGGTCAGCAGCTGTCATTTCTTAAGCTTTTATAATTATTGTCGGGAAGCCTCTAATTTCACAGCTAGTGACGTCAACACGAAGTTGACTCTGTTGTTTGCCCACCCCTGTTTGATGTGGTGACGTAATGGCTTTAGTTTCGAGTCAGGCTAGAGCGTCATGGCGTGTCCTTTTGATAAAACAAGATGGCTTCCGAGTAATTATAGTGTTGGGGCAATTTCGTTGGACATTGGGCCAGGGGCCTAAGTCTACTCATTTATAAACGTTACAATGGTCTCACAATGGTCAGTTTTTGACAGATTTGCCATACAAAAACTGTCATAAACTCACCATTGAGAGACCATTGTAACGTTTATAAATTAGTAGACTTAGGCCCCAGGTTGAAAGGTGTGAGTGCAGAGAGTATATGACCGTACTGACAAAGGAGAGGGCTTTACTTGGTAGTGGGTGCTGGTTTGATAAAGGATTTGGAGATTCAACAGCAAGCCTTGAATTGCTCAATTACTTAGTGTGGAGTTGCCTACTATTGGATGACAATAATAAAGAAATACCTTAAACGAAGAAAACTGCAATTGGAGCACATTATTGGAGCCGAATGACAGATTTTGTCAAACATACAAAAAGTTATCATCATCTGTAAAGACTCACGCCGAATAAAAAATAAATGAGTTAGATCCCAGTTCGTTTCGATTACAGAAGCTATCTTCTATGGAATCGAGTTTCAACTTTACTTGCCTACAGCCGATAAAACTTTATGTTAAACGAAATCTTACCTTAGCTTTTACCTTGGCCAGAGGCTAAGCAATGCCATATAATGTGGCCAGTCTCTTGGGTAGGTACTCCACCAGTCGACAGCGATGCGGATAAAATTTTCGATTCCATATTTTAGTTTGTGAATAGTTTTAGTAAAGTTAGGATACATAAATACCCCTTATTATACAACAGTTGCATAAATAACTATAATTACAGTTAAAGAATGCTTATAACGAATATATAATTTTCATTATTGTAAAACCGAATTTGCGAATTTGCCATTATAAGAATTTGCCCCTAAGAGGATTTGCCGTTTTGAGAATTTGCCCTTTAGCGAACAAAGGAATTTTGTATATATTTAAATCCATTCTTCATTTTTTTTTTAAATGGTCATCGTATATCATCCTTTTAGCATCGTTTAAAACCTATTAATATTTGAACTGACAACGTAGCGACGTCCTGCAAACAGCTATAAAGGAACATAATTTAATTGCTTTTAACGTTAAATTAACGGAACCGCGCGCCGACCAGCGACCCGGCACGTGCCATCTGCACTCTGTGAAGTAGGTATGTGTACCGTACTTTATAATGATATAGCAGACCGTTAATATGAAAAGCGACACTTTGAATTGGCGTCCTTTATTTTGTAGGTACTGGTTTTTATTAACAGTGAACCGTACATCAGTGGCAAGGCCCTTTTCACACGTTTTTACTACAAAACTACGGTTTATTGCCGTGTGTAGGCACTAGGCATGGTCTTCAGTGTTGTATGGATCACTATGGAAGTTTGTTGACGGACACGTTTTTTCTACGGCGCGGTTTATACGCTGTACCGTAAAGAAACCGTGCCGTGTACAAAGGCCCTAACAATTTGACATTGACAGAACCTTTATATCGTAGCAGTAAGTATGATTTTCGTAGTGCAAGGTACCTCTGATGTCCAATTAACTTGATATGATGTATTTATGTACATCGTTACAGTATTTTGTCTGACTAAATTAAGAATGGCCACTTGCCAAAAGCTAAGAACAGGTCAAGTAAATAAAAACAAGATATTATACGTTTTCGAGCTCAATCTCTCTGGTTCCACACACATTCGTGCTGCCATAGACAGAAAGAAGAAAGAAGAAAGAAATAAAATACATTTATTTGACACAGACTAAAAGGCACACAATATAAAATACAGCAGACAAAAGAGATAAAAATAAAAAGGTGTAAAGTAATAAAAAGCATTTATCATACATAGGCATATATGATATTGCAACTACATTAAATGACCATTTTGTGAGACATGAGTACAAAAGTTATATAGGGAGTGCAAGCCAAAGGTCATGGCAGTGAAGTTTATAGGACATAGGACTGGAAGACATAGGAATGATTGAATGAATAATCTGAATGATTCAGCCGGAGAATATTTTTGACGGAAACCATTCTGATTCATTCACAATATGTGAATGCAGCTATTCTGCTACATATCACTATAAGGCTGCCTTTCTACCTGGAATTGGCAAGGCGGCAAAGCTAGGCAATCGACAAAGCTCATAGCTACGAAACTATGTGTCTATTTCCACCAGAGCTAAGAGGTATACTGGAGCGGGTAAGATATGCTTTGCGCGTATGCAAAAAGCTTAGCTTCGCTTCGCTACGCTATTAAAATCCAACGATCCTATTGATTGATATCACTCTCATCCATCGTTAAGGTCCCTCACCGGGAGCATTCGCCTGTAATGTAACATTATAGATTCGACTTTGAGCATTACATTACAATACTACCTCCCTGACCGACGAGCATTCGCGTGTAATGTAACATTATAGATTCGACTTTGAGCATTACATTACAATACTAACTCCCTGACCGACGAGCATTCAAGTGTAATGTAACATTATCGCGGTGAGGGAGCACCTTTACGCACCGTTGCATAATGTCTGTTGCAAAAGTAGCCTAAACCAAATGTCGTTCCACCAACCATAGTGTCCATTCCCGCTCTTCAATTGTTTGATGTGCTAACAAGACACGATAGACACGGTGTTTAGTAACAAGATTGTTTCAGCCAACAGATTGAGGGCTGCAGGCATCGGTAATTCAATATAACGACGTGCCGTATATGTAGTAAGGAGCTTTTGTATTTGGAAGGAGTTTCGGTTGCAGTAGGCTTTGTAGTAATAGTGAGAATATTAATACTGGCTTGTATTAGTCGTCCAGCTGGCAAAGTCGACTTGGTCTATTCTGTAAACATCTCACTGTGAAAATAAGGTGAAGTGAGCTTGAGGTGGGCTGTCAAATTGTGTCAATCCCTGTGGAATGACGTTCACGCTCACTTCACTTACATTTTCACGGTGAGGTTTTTACAGAATAGACCGGCTGGTATAGATTTAAAAAAGCACGCAATGGTCGCTTGACGTTACATTAAAAGTTTGAATCGTAACATGAATTTTTGCAATAATAAAAATAGATATAATGCTATTTCAAAAGTATCTGATGAAAATGTAAACATATAGATCAGAAAACTTTCCTATGAATGCCAATTTGGAGTGCCACTAACAAATTCAGTGCTTTGATTTGATTTCCTGAATACTTAAACACGAAATTCTAATTTCGGGGGTAAGTATTTAAATCATACAAAAATCACCACATTTGAAGACTGAGGTTAATTTAATAACGTCAATTTAAAAAAAAAATACAGATGGATGTGTTACTAATTCACAGAGTGATTGCGTAAAAAAATTACCAGAAAAGGGTTCGGTTACACTTTAGTCAGACAGTTTTGGAACGGACTATACTTGATTTAATTGAATATAGAATTGTAAGGGTTCATGTAGTAATTTATCAAAGACACTATTTGGTAAAGTGTTATAATAAGTTTCAATTATTCAAGAGGCGTGATCATTATTTTAATGTAATTAAGGAACTGTGTAAATGATAGTGTTCATTTTTATCAGGGGCACGACCAACTCCTTTATACTTGAAATTATATTATTTATCAAGGACGCTGTCAGAAAGAAGCTGTAATTCAAGTAAATTAATGCCTAAAATTATTTATTTAATCACTAGGTTCTACACAAACCTGTACCTGACTTATTATACCTACTTTCCGTTATGGAAGTGAGTTCGTCTGTTTGTCTTGCTTTCACGCCTGATCGCTCAAGCCAATCGGTGGATTTGGCACACGGCTAGTTTGGCACACAGAGACGGACAAAGGCTTCATACTATCTACCCGAGCAAAGCTGCAGGGATAAGCTAGACTTACAGACAAGAAGATGCCAAATACGATTAGAATTAGGTGCACTGACCAAAAATGTTGAATATCACATTAATGTGGCTACGGTTATGTAACCCACCATTCATTTGTTTCTAAGTTTGAGAATTAAAAACAGGAATGCACAGACTTATTGAAACCATGGGCCACTTGGACAAATGATGAACGAATGGCGGGCCACCAGCACAAACTAAAAACATAAAAATAGCCAAAAATTTAATTAAAAAAATAATATACTAGTTTGAAGCGTGGCACTGCATTGTGCTTACAATCTTGCGAGTACGCATCATGCACCGCACAGCGAGCGCACTTAGTAACGCGCGCGATTCATATTATTTGTAAACCTCAGCAATAGTTTTCCTTCAAATGTACGAGGGAATATTTTTGCTGGCGGGACACTGGCATATTGCCGGGGGGCCGCGGTCTGTGCATCTCTGATTAAAAACATTTCATCTCAAAAACAATCAAGGTCAAGTTTAGGTAAATTAAACAGATTGAGACTGATTAAAGTGCCTCCGTTCATAGGTTCTTGTTAAACTACTAATAAATGCAAATAGAAAAAAAAAAAAAAAAAACTTAGATTAAGACTAATTGTAATAAGAGTTGTGAATAAAACATTATCTATATATCTATGTGAAGTTTTGCAAAATGTTTGATACTTCCCTAACTTATTTATTATTATTTTTATAACGTTGCCCCACGCTAGGAATTTCTCCTGTATTGTGGGTGCGTTTACAAAAAATTAAACTCACATACACAAACAGCCAGACCCGGAACAAAAATAAGTTAAAAAAAACTAAAACCCAACTACGACAAAAACGCCAACTAAAAAGGTATACATCACAGGCAGACAAATTAAAAATCCGGAGTCACACGTCGTGTTAAATCATAAATCGAACAGATTTCCTGGAACAGATGAACATACATACATACCGGTCAAAATCATAACCCTCCTTTTTGCTTCGCCGTAGTCAGGTAAAAATACTTTACGTCACTTCTTATCAAAAGAGAACAAAACAAGTCCGTATATAGCATATTAACAGTTTCACAAGGCGCCTTTACTTTAATTGGGTATGGCCACAAACTTCTCTCATAATTGAGTTAGGGGATTACACTGGGTATTGTGTAGCGAAACTTATTTACTTGTTAGGGTTTCGTACAAAGAAAAACATACAAAAAATGGCAGCTATTTAATTCATTGGGATCAGCGGGATTTTATTTATTATTATGAGTTAACGCTCAACTGCTTTTTCTTGAAATTCGTTCATGATTTTATTTTGCAACAGCGACCATATTAACTTTATTTAATAATACCAGCCCAAATGTACTTACCTTAAAATTTTCTTTTTGTTTTTGTTTCTGTGTTTGTTTACTAACAATAGTTTTTAAGAACTATGTTACTAACAATTGGGCCTTGTTAGTAAAATGCTATTTTTTTGTTTGTGTCCCTCTGCATGGCTGAGGCCTGGTCTCATACAGCGAAGGCACGAGCATTGATCACTACGCATGCTCAAGACGGGAGGTACTTAATTTTAAAAAAAAACAGCGGAGTGCAAGTCCGACTCGCACACGAAGGGTTCCGTACAATATTTAACAATACCTATTTTACGAGCCTTTAAAAATGTTTCTTGTATGGAGTCCCCTTTTAATTTTTAACTTTATTTTATCTATTGTTATAGGGGCATTCGAAATAGGTACATAATCTGATCAACTGTCGACTTATTACAGTTCATGAGATACAGCCCGCTGACAGACAAAAGGACGGACGGACGGATAGACAGCAGAGGCTTAGGGCGGAACCCTAAAAAATGGCAGTTGACATAGGTGAGGCTGGTCATGATGTATGACTGCTAAGCCGAAACAGTAACTGTTCATGTCTTACATTATGTTATTAAAAGTCCCAAATTCTTCGCAAGTTCTGTACTTTTTCTGCCGTTAAATGCTTGGTGTTGCTGAGATATTTACCCGCAGTTGCCAAGATTGCGCATTTGCGCAACGAATGCGCAAAAAACAGCCAGGGCAAAAAACTTATAATCTGTGCGACTACACGCTAAGGACACTCCGTGTGGGGTACAGCACGCGGCTTAGGGCGTCACGTCACTTCGCAGCAAGAGACTGATTGGATTGCATCTAGATTAAAGGCAATATTTTCAAACTTATATTGCTTGAATACTGTAGAATCCTGTTGATCCCGTATTTAAGCTGATTATATCACTACACTGGCTCATCACCACACCAAGCCTCCTGTGCAGGTACCACCTCACTTTCAACTGTTTACCACTTTCCCGCCATTCGTGGTGAACTGACAGTTACCAAACAGACTTTAATGACAGCGGCCTCACTGCTGACGTGCATGAGATAGTGTTTACATATCTATTAAATAGATACACTACAAATACGATACTTATACTCCTTATACTCCTATAATTATGTGTGCATTTTTTTTGTAATGGTTGTTTTGTTTTTGCAGAATAAACCATTTTTTTATTTATGGACGATTTTAAAGATATTACAGGCGAATGACTTCATTCGTAAGTATTTAGCGATCTAGTGGTAGATGACTTTATGATTAGGATAAATTGTTGCCTCTTCATAATAATTATTATCATAGTTATTGCCAAACATGTCCTCTATGAAAATAAGGCTATTTTACCCTTATCTGACTTAAACCATACGCGCAAAAAGCTTAACAATTACCAAGGGATAATTGAACAATTTCCAAAACAAAATTAGAGTAAGTGCACAAAATGTAGGCATACCTAAATCAAATTTAAGCGCTCCCCATTAGCGTAACGACCTCTAATGTATTCAAACTGCGCAACAGGGGCACCAACCTGAATCACCGCCGAAGATCATACCCGATGATAGTGGTAGGTACTAATAAATCGGAATAATGATTACGATCTAATAATCAAATTGGCATGACATTAGTGGTGGGACCTGAAGTACCTACATGAATAATTTAAAGTTCAGATCAGAGGTGAAGAATGGTGAACCGTTATTACCTAAAGGCATATATTTAATCGATCCCCAAATAGCATACCCAGTTTTATTTCCGAAAAATCTAATCAGTTCTATATTTTCGAGCCGTTTGAGGTTGAAACCCTAGGGCGGTGGGGTCCGAGTACTCATGGTTTGTTTAACGAAATCTTCAAACGACCGACACTTCCCGTCCAAGGGCTGGCTTTTACCTTGGCCAGAGGCTAAGCATCGCCATACAACGTGGCAATGCCGCCAGTCTTTTGGGATGCGGAGGAATTTTTTGACGCCATATTATATTAGTTTGTTAATATATTGTTTTAGTTTGGTTACGATATAACATTTTTTTTTATACAGGATGTCGTCTCAAACGCAGTGGTCCAAAGGTAAATCAGGTAAAGCGAAGAGGTCCACTTATCATTAAAAAAAATCAAAGCTGGAATATTCTGAACAGTTCAGAAAATTTCGCTATTTTAATTATTTTCAAGTAACATTTTTAGTTCAATGGAATGGAATGGATGCCTTGCCAGGCAACGCATCTTCCGGCCAGATTTGAACTCGTTACGTCGAAAATTATTTTCACAGGGTCGAAAAATCCAAGTGGAAGTGAATAACAATAAGTTTTAAAATTACCAGAGTGTGTTAAATCTGCTATTATTTTTAGAATCATTATTAGTTTTTACAGGTTTAATTAAATATTATATAAATTGTTCTTTTAAAAAAAATTGATCTGAAGGGTAATAATTCCCCGTAGCTAATATTTTATAAATTAATCTACTTACTATGTTCCGCCTTCACGACGCGTAATGACGGTCGGTCCTTGTCCATCTAATCGTATTAAAACCAGCACTCTTTTTTATTGCCTTGCATAAGTTCCTGGGAACTCTTAATACATAATTACGAAGTAAAAAAATCAACTGCTTCGATGGTTTAGTGGTCGCAAGAGCAACTAGGGTCAAAATGTTAATGGGTTTTTCCATCTGGAATTTCTCAGTAGCAGCCCGGAGTCTGCATTTGTGCCCGATTGATAGTAATAGGCTCACCCCCTATTGCATGGGTCTTAAACATAGCTGGTGAAATGTGGGTGTACTATAGGCAAACCTCTGCCTTACCCTTCGGGGAATACAGGCGTGATTTTATATTATGTAAATCAACAGATTGGAATAAACTTCATGTAATTTTACAAAAATTTATTTAGTTTCACTTGTGAGGCCAAAACTATGTTGCAAATATCCATTTGCACATGTCGTTCTGTTCCAGTGTCAATACATCACACTCTTTGGTGGGGATGACCTGTATTGCTATGACATTCGACAAGCTGCCGTATCGAAAATGACGGAAATAGCTGTCGGAAGAATAGCAGTCATCTATTTTGATTTAAACTGACAAAGTTTTCGAACAATTGTTACGGATTTGTGAACAGCGTTCAGAGAGCACCTTCGATAACATTGATTGATTCGGTACGGCAGCGTATCCAATGGCTATGTTGATGCTGTAGCCAGGATCATCTCCGCAAGAGAGAACTCTCTGATCTACGGTTAACTTTAACATTTCGTACAGAAAGTCTACATTGGCCACACGTTAAGATTACACAGCAAAACGCAATCGTAATCATGATCTGCTGCATTTTAATAAAGATTGTTTTTATTTAAAGCTAACCCGACAGTGTCCTGTTCAACGACATAGAAATCGGCCTAGAATGTAACTTGGAACGAAACTGAAAGAAACAATAAAATAATAATTAATTACATAAAGTGTTTGAAAATAATACATAAATTTTTTGACGCGTTAAATAATATGGTTACTTCGCTAGTTACGTCACGATGACAAATGTCAAAGGGCCTAATACATTTTGACGACTTTAATATCGCAATGAAATAAACCAATGTACTTCCTCAATACCTTAAATAAGATGTTCTTATCGATGTAGTAACTATAATGTCTCTCAATGTATCCTCATGCATACAGTTTATGTTCAAAGCCAGGTGGGGCTAACGATCTTCGCTCATAGGAAATTACACGCGTTCTGAATATGATATTAATTTGGCCTTCCCGAGTTATTCCCAATGTTTGACTCGAAGTAGTTTAATTTAATTTGTGTAGGCACAATGTAGATTTATATTTATACAAACGACTTGACTAAACAACAGCGAGATTTCGTCATTACATTCCAGTATAATAATACGGTAAACCTATCGGAATAAATTCTGTAAATGATGGTGCAAACCGCAGTCAAATCTTTTGCGTCAGTTTAGAAGAACAACGCTGACAGACAGAGAGAAACGAAAAACAACTTTTATTATTATAAGTATAGATATACTGCAAAACACCTAACTAGAGGCCTTATTGTAAGTTTGTTCAAAGTCACCCTGTATAACAAAAATATGGTAGCACACTTTAAATCGCATGCAGCTGAATACTTACTATTATTTTACATGTAGCATCTGCCTATCTGACCTCCACAATCTAGTTACTAGGTAACACGAGACCCCTTGGTAAGACAAAATTATTACTATCGTTTAAATGCAAAAACAGATGCAATGAAAAACAAATAAACTCCGCACAAGGCTTGTTTAAAACGCTCCGATTATATTTCTTACTTACTGGGCAGAACGTCTCTTGAAACAAACGATGCAACCTGTTTATAATAACGGCTGCCTTTTGCAGCACCCTGTATTTCTTTATGATGACTTTTATTTGCATGGATGAGAGTTGTTGCGCTGTTGTCTTAAATATTAATAACAACTGGCATGGAAAATGAAGAAAGTTATAATTTTAAGAGATGGGTAGTAAAACTGAGAGTATTAAGAACATAATTTGGCTTAATTGACGCGGTTCAAAATTATTGTAGGTAAGTAGGGTAGCAGGTGCGGTTCGCGGTTCGTGTATATTTTGGGCAGAATATACACGAATTATTAGGCTAGCTCAACTAAATAATGGTTAATTATAATATACGTGGTGTTACCTCAGATTTGATTTGTTTTTTCTCATAATAATATGAAGCTGTGATAATATTATGTACCTATACAGGGTGGTTTTTGGAGACTGTACCTATACAGGGTGGTTTTTGGAGACGGAGCAGTTAGGGCATGTACCTTAACGTTGTAGCTACAGGAAAACTTTCTTTGGAGACTGTCCTTAATTAACTGTTTGAGACATTTTGATCTGCGTTCACAGATTATGAAAATATCTGTGAAAAATATATAAATCAGCAAGAAAGTGTAGCTACACAACACATTTTTGTGAAAATTGGGAGTATCCTCCGACCAACGATTTTCCTAGAAGATCAGTGGCCGCTACATAACGACCGTCATTAAAATGACGGGGTTTGACTTTACGGTGTCAAATAACGGTCTCTAGGAAAACACACTAATTTACTATTTACTACTAATTACGCACGCTATGTGGCGGCCACCGCAGTCTTAAGAAACTCTAGCAAAACAAACTGAAGTTACTGATAAAGACGGTTATCCTTCTTTAAGTACACAATAATTCATTAAGATATTACAACAGCTTGACTATAAAGAATTAAGAATCGCCATAAAATTAAGTAAAGTCTACCTTTCCACCCTAAATAAACATTCCAGAAAATTAATATTAATTATTATAGCCACTTATAACTTAGTTAATAGCCCATATTGTTAATAGCCTATTAAATGAAAGTGTGTAATATCATTAACGTTTGTTTTTATCGTAAACCCTATCGTGGGCAGCCTCGATAAGTTTTAGAGTTAATAAAAAGATGGAAACGACGGCCTGACTATATTCCGTGGGTGATTTTTTAGGGTTCCGTTGATAAAATTAATCTGCCTAGCCTTTTCCCAACTATGTTGGGGTCAACTTCCAGTCTAACCGGATGCTGCTGCAGCTGAATACCAATGTTTTACATGTAGCGACTGCCTATCTGACCTCCACAATACAGTAACTGGGTAATACGATACCCCTCGGTAAAACTGTTGTCAGACTTTCGGCCTTCTGACGACCCGCAACGACTGTCAAAGATCCAAGAATGACTGCCGGGTACCAACAGTATAGCGTGCCTTCCGAGGCACGGAGTCTCGATATGTAAAGATCGTTACTCATCCACGGGCAAACCCTGGCAAGCGTAGCTTAACCTGATGAATCGACCCGTGCGGGTGTTATTCCTTAGCCACGAGCTCCGCTTGGGGTTCCGTTAAGAATTTATTTTGTACGGAACCTAAATTCGTGTGTAGTTCAACTTGATGGGTATTTTTTAGAGCCTAACAACCTGTTATTGAAAGCTTTTGCAAGATTTTGTTAGGTGTTAATGATTGGTTGAATGTTTTATATGAACCTACATCGGCAAATGATATCAGCAGATATGGATTTAACAAGAGAATAATAAAAAGATCCTGAGGCACGCTATGGAGCAGTTGTGGCCCAGTGGTACCGGGTAAAACCTACTTACGTGCAGTTTCAAACACTATTTTATCATAACTCATGCAATTGCATCAAAAACACAATTAATAATATCGTAAATATGTACTTAACGAACTAGGGGTAGAAAGTGGACGAGGTATGCCTGTCCTTTCTATGAAAATTTAATCTCACCCCCTGGAGGTCGAGTGTGAACTTTGTTGAAGGGTTGAGAGGAAAAAAATAGACAAATATTTTTTAAGGGGTCGAGGGCCGAGAGTGGACTAAAAGAATGTGACACCCAAATCCAACATTCTATCGTGGGTTTGAGCCCAGACAGTTTCAGGTTTACTTTGTTTAAATAATTTCATCACCACGGCTCTCAAGCAGTTGAAGAAAAAATCGTGAGGAAACAAAAATTTGAAGACGCGCAGTATATTACAGCCCACTCCCTGAACAAAGGAGATTGGCTATGCAGGTGCGAGATACAGGATTTGTATGACGTCAGGTATTTGATGCGTAGTTCGCATGTGGCGTTGTAGATGTCGCCACAGATAGTTAGGTTTCGGCAGTAGACGAAGAGTATAGAAAAAGTTTTCAGAATAGTGAATAATTCACTTATCATAATTAAATCAACAAAAGGAATTCTAATAAGTCGCAATATAAAGACAAAAAAACTTTGTCCGAGACTAACAAGAAACGGCAAAAGTTAGGGTGAAAACACCCGTTATCGTTCATGACGGAACAAACTGCGGGGCAATAACTTCGCTTTGTCAATACGATCGGGTCATTGGGTCAGCTAAATGGCGCTCGATGATTGGATGTGTCACGTTATTGTGATTGTCACCCTAAAGTTAGTTACAGGATGATAAAATAGCAATTTGTTGTTCTTTTCTTTTGTTTTTAGGGTTCCGTACGCCTGAATGACAAAACGGAACCCATATAGGATCACTCGTGTGTCTTTCTGTCAGTCATAGCCAATTTTATCCGAATCGAATGGACCCATAAGTTGAAATTTGGTACACAATACATGTGAATTTCTGCGACCCAAACACGGACGTGTAACGTAAATAAATTAACTTTGAATTTGGGGTCACTTTTGCGAGGCAAATAGGAAATTTAAAAAAAAGATGTAAACTGTACCGTGTGATATATCAATTGAAAGGGCTTACTGTGAGGGTCACAATTATTTTAATCATCAAATAAACTGTTTTGTAGTTATTTAAGAAAATAAATGAAAATTTCCCCCTTATCCCCAAAAATACGGAATCTAAAGTTTTGAAAAGAATACAGTTAATAATTCTATACTTATACAGGAAAATCTATAAGAAGTATATGGTTCTACAATAACATGGTAAACCTCAATATTGTGCGTACAATCTTACATTTGTAGTTGGAATGTATGTGAGAACATGTTTTTCTACTAAAATATTAAGTTTGTTCTTGGGATAAATTCATTCCAACTACGGAACCGTGCTTCATTGTTCGTGGTCCGACGCGCACTTGGCCGGCTTTTCTATTAGGTTATTGCGTTTATCGTGAGAACTTATTAAGGGAAAGATAAATGTTTCGAGTTCCGTTGTCAAGTAATAATGTTACTACCACATGATATAATATCACGCCTGTATTCCTCAAAGGGTTGGGCAGAGTCTTACATTTTATTCTGTATTATATTATATCTTCTCTTCTGTATTATATCTGTCTTATATTTGTGGCGGCATCTACAACGCCACATGCGAACTACGCATCAAAGACCTAACGTCATACAAATCCTGCATCGCGCAGTTAGAGTTTACCGCACGATAAACATATATAAGATTATCAGTCATCAATCGTTGGGCAGTTGCCTGGTCGGAAGATCCTACCTTTTCAATAGAGGATCAGTGAACTTCACACCTTTTTCCTCCTTACTGTTCCTCATAACTCTAAATATTCAATAGCCCAAAGTAATAAAAAAATTGTCAAATTTTGTCCATTGCTTGTTGACAGGGCCAGAGACCAAAGACAATTTACATAGCATTGCGTAATGTGTTCCGACAATAGCAAATGAAAATCAAAAACTATGCAAAATGCCGATTGCAGAGTGGAAAAATAACTACTTTTGTAACAAACAAACAATAACAAGAAAAATTAAGCTGTGCGTCGCATCTGTGCAAGAATAGGTCATTGCTCAGCAAAATGCTGTGACTTCGGATGAACCTATCGTCAACAGCTCTGTTAATCAGCAAAAACCTCGCAAATGACGTTGAATTTCGAATTTCATCAGTTATGTTTAAGTCCCATGTAAAAGAGGGGTAATGGACGTTTTCACTGACACTGGGCGACACTTAAATTAATTTTTTAATAAAAGCGCGCTGTTAAATTTTCAACACTCGGCTTAGCGCGGAAAGTTGAAAGTCCAACGGCGAGCTTTTATTTAGGCCTCCCACTGTTAGGCAATGACTTAGTTATTTCATCTAGGAGCTAACGTGGACCATTTCTGTCCAGCTCGTTTCGCATCAATAAGCATACGTGGTCTGCATATTGGTTATTTAGCTCACGGCTCATTGGACGTACGCAAATGTTGGACGGCCCTGAGTTTTAGAGCAACTTTTTGAGCTATAACCGACCATAACAGCTCAAAAAGTCACCATCATAATCTGCCTAGCCAGGGTCAGCTTCCAGTTTAACCGAATCCAGCTGAATATCAATATTTTACATGGAGCGACCACCTATCTGACCTCATCCCAGGGGTAACACGATTATAACAGAAACTAAAAAAAAATGGTAATCAAATCAATCTATCTGTAAGCTCATCCGTAGCAAGCAGACATATGAACCGTCTTCTATAAATTTTGAAACTAAGTTAGGAACTCTGTTTGTTACTATAACTTTTAAAACCCACGGGACCGAGACGCGCACTACATAGAGTTTTCTGAATTCCGTAGGGAAACTAGGAACCATGTATACAGGCTGCCCCTCGTTTAACCTAACACCCTGTATAGTTCTATCGATTTATCCTGACATAAAATTGTAGAACATTAAATTATTAACTGAACGTCTTGCTACGCGGCTTGCTACGCGCTGTGCTACGGCGTAGCTTGCTTTGCGCTACGAAACCTACACTTTCGTAGAAATCAAGTGCGTAAACTTCCAGGGTACTTCGGCAGAATGTCATGCACACCAAAATAGTCATCATCATTACCATTCTCTTGCCCTTATTAAAATTTATTTGTGGTCGGCGCAACATGTCTTTCACTGCCTTAACATAACATAACATCACGCCTTGTTTCCCCGAAGGGTTAGGCAGAGGTGTACTCATAGTAGGAACACCTATATTTCCTCAGTTATGTTTAAGTCCCATGTAATAGGCTCGCCCCCTATTACTAAGGGCTGGTACTGAGAAATTCAAAATGGAAAAACCCAATATCACTTTGCCCGACCTGGGAATTGAACCCAAGACTTCATACTCAGCAGTAGCGCTTCCGACTACTAAACCAACGAGGCAGTTCTTTCGCTGCCTAACTTCTCAACCGGTCGTCAAGTCGGTAGTAAACCCTTTTCTAACTATAATATTATCATCTTTCACACAATCCATCTATTGTTTCTTTGGTCCTCCCCTAAAATAATATCAATGCAATCCCAATACCATAAAAAAATCCGGAATCCTCATAACAAAATAGCGACGCCGGATACTAAATGTTACAAAGACAAAAAATCAATGGGCAACATAGTCCTAGTGTCAAAATGTACAAAAGTCTTAATGTATATGAATGTGCAAATGACAAAAAATAATTGTGATATAATGCGTAAGGGTCTAATTGTTAGACTGTCAAAATGTACAAAAGATAAAACATATTTTTTTGTACATTTAGTATCCGGCGTCAAAATAGCGTTAATAAATGCATACATAAATTGCAATGGGTAACAATACACTACAAAATGTTACTGGTTTACTGTTTAGAAATTATTCATGACTATAATAAATATTAATATTCATAGATTTTCCTGAAATAAATGTCAAAATGAGCTGTTTCAGAATATATTGAATCGTTGTTTTAAATATTTAATGTCATCCGACAATGGCTATTAGGTTTTTGAGAGGATGAATGAGAGGCGACTAACAAAAAATATGTATGTATATGTATTGTAAGTTTATAACCTAGTTTTTATGTTATATTACGACATTATGTTCTTTTTTCTCTTTCTTTCTCTCTAACAGAGCACCTGCCATCTAATCTCTTCACTACCCTTGGTTGACTGGTAGAGATTGCCTAAGGCATTAAGTCCGCCTTTCTACCTTTTTTTCGCGAAAAGTTTAAATAAATAAATAAAAAATGTCTACAAGGGAGGTGTGAGTAGAAACGCTGGGAGGGGACGCCCTAGAAGGACTTAAAGTGACCTTATTGCTAATTTCCACGAATAACAGCCGGGACCAACGGCTTAAAGTGCTTTACGAGGCACGGAAGAGTTTCGGAATGTAAAGATGGTCACCCATCTACGGACCAACCCCGGCAAGCGTAGCTTAACCTAATGGATGGACCCGTGCGGCTGTAAACAGACGTTGCAAGTCAGTGTCCGTCCTTCAACGCCCCAGTTTTAAAACCAAATCAAAACACTGCACACAGAAGCATGATATTAAATCACCCGATAAATTATTATCAGTACTTTGCATTACACAATACCCCGATACTCACTATTAATAATAGCTATCGACGGCAATAAATGGGAAGCGAATAAACAAATAATAGATATCCAGTGCAATAAATGGGAAGCGTTTTAATAAAGGCATGTAAGTATTTCCTCTAGTAATTCCCATTTTGCGCTCCTTAAAACATTATTGAACCCTCTAATATAGTGAAAGCGCCTCTTTTTCTGAACCTCAAATAATTCAATTTTTGTGATCCTAAAAAAAACTAAATGGCGAAGTAATTGCGACCAACTTGCTGCAGTTCTAAGCTAACCTAAAACATTTGGTCGAAATGCTAAGTTACTACATCGTTTGAAGCTCAAAAAGTATTTAGAGGCTCATTAAGTTAAAAAAGTGTCCTTCATTAGAAGGTCAATAAGTTTTTAGAGGTACAGTTAAATATTTCCCATGAATAAATAATAGGTATCCAGTGCAACAAATGGGAAGCGAATAAACAATTATCTGAGATTTTATCAGTATCGCTGCGCCCCAGTTAATGCGGAGTGCATTCTGGTGTCCGAGCTGCGGTCAATATAGACTTTATTTTTAAAAGCTACTGCATTTGGTTAGCATTTTATATTGGATTTTTGTTTTATACAAGGTTATTTTTCAGGTACGAAAGTGTATTTGTGTTGATGAAACTGTACTGTGATCTGTCCATTGCGAAAAGAAAGATTTTGACCTGAAAGGTGCTCAAATAGCCGGCACGAACCGATTGATTAAATTGAAGCAAATTCTAGAAAGAAAAAAATAAATGAATGTGTGTGTCGGTTTGTTTGTTTGTTTGTTAGCCTTACACGCTTAAACGGCTTTACGGATTTGTATGAAATTCGGCATATGGATAGACCATGATCTGGGTTAGGAAATCGGGCATCATTTTATCCCTACATTCCGTTTCCACACGATGGGTGCCTGTGGATGGACGGCGCCGTCGAGGCCGGCCCAGGAAGAGGTGGCGAGACGACCTAGACGCGTACCGCAAGGATTGGATCGAGGTGGCCCTGGAAAAGAATACTTGGAAGGATTTGGGGGAGGCCTTTGCTCAGCAATGGGACAATATAGGCTAATAAAAAATAAATTTAAAAAAAACCCACGGGATTGAGATTTATGCGGCTGAAACCGCGGTGTGCAGTTAGTTATTTTATCATTAATTTACACTAATTATTATAAAGAGAAAACATTTGTATTTTCGTTTGTAATAAATAAACTTAAAAACTAATCGGTCGATTTAAAAAAAATCTTTCATCAGTGGAATGCTATATTATTACTGAGTAATATAGGCTATAATTTATAAAGAAATCACGCGGGCGAAGCCGCTGGCGGGATACTAGGCAAGCAAGATTTTTTCTAATGGTGTCTTTAAATTGCGAAGGTAGGTAATCCTACTAATATTATAAATGCGAAAGTTTGTGAGGATGGATGGATGGATGTTTGGATGTTTGTTACTCTTTCACGCAAAAACTATTGAACGGATTTTGATGAAACTTTACAGTGATCTAGCTTATACATCAGAATAACACATAGGCTACAATTTATAATGATTTTGTTTGATTTTGCCATAATATAACGATAAGTATGAAGTAAGTCGGAAAAATTTCTGCCCTCTGAGAGCTATCTTGGCGTGCGCTGCCTAAACCGTTAGAGTTATACGAAGATAATGTATCGTGGGATTGTTTGTCTAAAATAGTTCTAAATAAAAGTCCGCGACAGCATATATCTATCTTTTATGTGGAAGCCATTATAGCTAAAATAGTGAGCCATAAATACATTTAAAATGGAGACTTTTTTTACATTGCACATTTTGGAGTATTTAGTTAATTCTTATCAAAATTAATAACTTCATCGCTTTCGGTATTTAATGTAGATAAACTTTGTCTTTTACACTAAGACATTTGGAAGAATATTTTAAAAGTTACAACGATAAGAATGAAACGGGGGTGAGCGGTGGGCCAGATAATGACGCGCCATGGTCTAATGACAATTTTTTGGTAGTAGGTATTTAAAGTAGAAATATATTATAGTAGTTTTTATTTTAATTAGATTATGAGAAGTCTTTCTTTTTTTGTTAGTTTAAGAATAACGGTTAGTTTTAAAATTCAAATTTATGCTTTAATTAACGTCGTGAATGTCGGAAATTATCCCACAGGAACGTGTTACATGTCTATATATGTACTATATCAACGGGGTAATTGCGTAACACACTTACAATAGCAATGGGTTTCATTTTGACAGTTCAGCAAAATTAATTGCGTTATTTACGTTGTTGACAGATTTCTCGAACATAATAATTAATGAAGCAATGGATTAGCAATATCCATAAAATCATTCAGATTTTGATTGATAGTGTGTTACGCAATTGGTTTTTATTTTAATTACTTATATTATCCTACTTATATTATAAATGCGAAAGTTTGTGAGGATGAATGAATGTTTGTTACTCTTTCACGCAAAAACTACTGAACGGATTTTGATGAAACTTCACAGTAATATTGCAATTTATATTTTTTTGTTTTTATACTAGCTTCCCGCCCCGGTTTCGCACTGGTAGCACTAAGTGCTTATCTACGGCACACCTACCTATCCACCTACCGTACCCTACCTATCCACCTACGCTACCCTACCTATCCACCTACGCTACCCTACCTATCTACTTATCTACCTACCCTACCTGCATACCTACCTCTTTACGACCTATTGTCATACCTACCAAATAAACATAAAATTTTCGTAAAAATCGGTCGAGCCGTTTCGGAGGAGTGCGACCACAAGCACCGTGACACGACATTTTTGTATTTATCAATTAGCCTACACCGTCCCATTGCTCAGCAAAGGCCTCCCCAAATACTTCCAAGCATCTTTCTCCAGGGCCTCCACGATCCAACCCTTGCGGTTTGCGTCTAGGTCGTCTCGCCTCCTCTTCCTAGGCCGGCCTCGGCGGCGCCGTCCATCCTCAGGCACCCGCCGTGTGGAGACTGTTGCCCAGCGGTCGCTATGCATGCGGCTTACATGACCCGCCCAATCCCATTTTAGCTTGGCAGCCTTTTTGTCTACATCAAGAATCCCCGTTTTAGAGCGCAGCGTAGTGTTTCGATAATTGTTAGTTCGTTTTACGCCTAGAATGCTTCGTTCCATTGCTCTTTGGCAAACCCCAAGAAGAAACTCTAACTGCCGACTCGGTAAGTGACCAGGTCTGCGTACCGTAGGTTAGGACAGGCAGAATACACATTGGAGGTGGCCCTCAGCAAGTCGGAGGCCATGGTGTTTCATGGCCCCCGGCGGGCGCCGCCGCCCGGTTCACACATCGTGGTCGGGGGGGCTCGGATCGCTGTCGAGTCTACCATGAAGTACCTAGGATTGGTGCTCGACAGCCGGTGGAACTTCGAGCCCCACTTCCGGCGGCTGGCGCCCAAGTTGCTGGGCGCTGCTGGGGCGCTGTCAACGCTGCTTCCTAATTTGGGGGGCCCGAGCGCCGCTTGTAGGCGGCTCTACGTGGGGATCGTGCGGTCGATGGCCCTTTACGGGGCCCCGATCTGGGCGGCTGACCTGACGGCCGGAAGCATCGCAGTACTGCGCAAGCCGCAGAGAGCGATGGCCGTCAGAGTCATCAGGGGGTATCGCACGATCTCCTACGAGGCGGCTTGTGCACTGGCCGGATCCCCGCCCTGGGACCTCGAGGCGAAAGTACTCGCGTCATCGTACCGGTGGCGCGAGGAAGCGAGGGCGCGGGGCGAGCAACCGATGCAGCGACACATGGAGCTGCACCGGTCTCAGCTCCGCGAGGTCCTGGTGGCGGAGTGGCGGGACAGGCTTTCACGCCCTACCGCCGGCCTCGACATCATCGAGGCGGTCCGGCCGGTGCTCGACCTCTGGCTCGGGAGGAGGCACGGCTCCCTGTCGTTTCGGGTGACGCAGGTGCTCTCGGGGCATGGTTGCTTCGGGAAGTACCTGTGTCGCATAAACAGGGAGCCGGACGCCCGGTGTCACCACTGCGTCGACTGCCGGGAGGACACGGCGTGGCATACGCTGGCAGAGTGTGCCGCTTGGGAGGAGCCGCGCCGTGCCCTCATCTCAGAAGTAGGCAGTGACTTGTCGCTGCCGGCCGTTGTGAATGCGATGGTCGGCGGCGAGGAGTCCTGGGACGCGGTGGTTTCCTACTGCGAGACAGTCGTTTCGCAGAAGGAGGCTGCGGAAAGGGAGAGGGAGATTACGTCCACTCACCCGGCCCGCAGCAGGCGCACCGGGCGTCGAAGGAGGGCGGATAACGCCCTCTTCCAGCCCCCCTAAATGGGTCCAGGGGCGACGGACTCGGGGACGTCTGTCGCCCCCCACACATCAGGACCCGAGGTGGCGGCGCGTAGTGTTCCACGCGCGCCCCTCTTAGACGGCGCGGGGGGAGTTTAACACCTCACTCCCCCCTGACCCGAGGAAGAGGCCCGCGTACGCGGGCCGGCACCAATCGGGGGTTGCGGAAGATTTTTAAGTTCCCGCGACCCCCGGCGTCGGTGTGAGATGGGACACCGGGGTGGTTTTTAGTCAGTAAGAGTCTGACAGACCCCTCCGCCCGCCCCAGGGCGGGGGACATCCATGAGGATTTTCCACCCCGGAACAAAAAAAAAAAAAAAAAAGGCAGAATACACATATCGATGAGTGTTCGCTTCAAGGAGATCGGCAGATCGCCTTTCATTACCGTCTTCAGAGACCAGTACCTTTTCCAGAAATTTTCGATGCAGTGATAGAATTCCTTTTGTTACCTGTTTTCGAAAGCAACTAACTGGCCCAAGTAGATGTACTCATCGACATGTGTTTCCTGCCCATCTACCTCGAAACTACACTTAGTGCTGTTGGTTATGGTTTTTGTTTTAGACCGATTCATCGTGAGTCCAACCCTGAGGCTTGCCGTGCTTAGGTCTTGAAGCATAGTCCGTAGTTCCAGAGCTGTGGGGGCAAAAAAGTACTATGTCGTCGACAAATCGGAGGTTTGTCAACCTCCAACTACCGACTTCAATGCCCTTGGTCTTCCATGAGGCTGCCAGTGTCCTAAATATCTCCTCGGGAGTGCTCCTACTTACTAATATTATAAATGCGAAAGTTTGTGAGGATGGATGGATGGACGTTTGTTATTCTTTTACGCAAAAACTACTGAACGGATTTTGATGATACTTTACAGTAATATACCCACTTAAAACTTAATAATGACGTTATCTTACTGATATTATAAAGGTGACAGTTTGTATGTTTGTGTGTTTGGATGTTTGTTACTCAATTATACAAAAACGGCTAACGGATTTGGATGAAATTTGCAAATTGATGATTTATAACCTGGATAAAGTACCTACTTTTTTCCCCGGAAGTACTTTCCTGTAGGACAATTTCCGACCTCCACGCGGGCGAAGCCGCGGGCGAAAGCTAGTAGTTTATAAAATATTATGTAGATTTAATTGAATTCTCAAAATGTTAGGTAGGTACTATTTATTACGATGCATAATAAGTGCAGCAACGTACAGAAATCCATTTTACGCTGGGTTTGTATTATTATTTTACGGAAATTGCCTTAACACCATTTTTGCCTGTAATAGGTAGTAGTACTCGAATAGTTTTCCAAGAATTTCCTTTTTTTTATAATAATATACTGTTATAAAAACGTCAAGCACTGGCAACACGGAAAGTTAAATATGCATAATTTACACGCTTAAAAATAAAACTTTCATTATTAACTGTAATAATTAACTAGGTAATTGAAAATGAAAACAAGTTTTATGTAAAGAGGTCAGAGGATTATAATCACATGGAACTATAGGAAACTATAGTACATAGTTTTTATTATTATAATGAATGGAAAAATAAATACATGCACATGCACTGCGATAGTGCCTTATTTTCCGAAGGTCACATAATAATATATTTAGTACTTAACTGAAACTATGTAACATAGGAATAAAAAAATATAATAGACGTAGATATATTTAGTAACTTATTCCGCTTAACTATTCCTAAAGATTGATAAAAAACTCTGTAAGAAATCGACAAGTGTTTCACCTCTCAACGATTGACTTGTCGCGAACCCGAACACGTCGTGTTGCCACGCCAAATATGTCAACGTCTATTGTTTTTTATAATGGATTTCTGCCAAGTCACACTGAATCAATTAACTAATAAAGGAGGAGGAGAACAAAAAAAATTAAGTCTTCTTTCTTACTTCATTCCTAAAGAAAATGTATATAACAGAGTAAGCAAAAGGCGCAATATTACGTAATCATTACCCATTAAAACCAGCAGATAAGAAATCTTTACGACATTTTCGAACCGCGCTAAAAATCAAAATCAAAAATACGTTAATACCACTCCTCACTTCTCAACAAATAAACCGAATAAAAAAAAATACTTTACGAAACGCAAACCACAGACTTAAGAAGCAGACACCGCTACTAATCTACCTAGATATACCAAATGAGATAAACCAGCAAATTCACAATTTGTAAACTACCGACCTGCTTTAAAATAAACTGCAATCTCGCACTCCTAATCCTACAGCGCTGAATCAAGCGACCAACTAAAGCTTTTTAGCGCCAACGAAATTTCACTTGCAAATAATTCGCGCTCTAAATAACGTTCTAGATTCGAAATTTCCATTTCTATTGGTGGATGGATCTTTTCTCTTATTGGATAAGGCTTTTGAGTGTGTGCTGGCTTTGGTGGTGGTATTTTTAGGAGGTAATGGTATGGTAATGTGGTTGGTTTGAAGGACGTGAGTGAAGTTCATTTTCTAGTGAGCAGAGAGCGGAAAATAGATGATGAAAAGGTTTTCGAAAAGCTGGGATCTAAAGGAGTCACGAGTATAATTCGGTGTTTTGAGGAGACCTTGTTAAATTATGTTTTATTGCAACATATGAAGTGATGACAAATAAGCTTAAAACCCTTATTAATAAGTAAGTACACTCTGGCCGATGAGAGTAATGCGTTCCTGACATGCTTCGTTGCCACTAGTTCCATTAACAGTTCCATGATGGAACTACTGTTGATTTTTTTTTATCACTAGTTCCATTTTAATAGAATCTGAAAATAATGGAACTAGTATTGATTTTTGTATCACGCTTCGTTGCCACTCAGCTGAGTCTTAATGATACTCATTAAGACTCAGCTGAGTACAAAATAATACGTGTTTTACGAATTTAAACTTTATTAGTTCTTAATTTTGTCCAACTGACAGATGCCAGAAACCCATTCTCTCGGTGGCTGGAATATAGGTAGGCGAGTAACATACACAACCCAGAACTAAGGTGTTAGAAAAAATAATTTTCGAGATAGAAATGTACTCAGTGAAAAAAAGAGAAATTACTAGATCTAAGAGAGAACGAAAGTATATATAATATAAGAATCAAGTTATATTTTTTTAACTTATTCAAAATTATACGATGCAATATCCAATCAAGAATTTATTTACAACATTCTGTACAAAAAGTTTAAAGTCGAACTGATAATTAAAACTCGACTAACAATTTAATTGACATTCAGAAACTCAACATTCAAGTTTGCCAGTATTGAAAAGATTGCAATTAATAACAAATTAATAGCACTGGCAACTTTGTGGCTATCATAATAGCAATCAGCCTTTTCGCTGGACACTTTTATAGAGTTTGAAGTGGTAATAAAACCTCTTTGCTGAGTTTGTGGACTGCGAGAATTTATAATTGACTAGCTTTTGCCTCCAGCTTCACCCGCGTGGAGGTTGGAAATTTTCACACGGAAACGAACTACCGAGATAAAAAGTATTCTTTGTGTCCAGCAGACCCAGATCATGGTCAAAGGATATTTTTTATCCCGGTAGTAAGTTCCCGTGGTATAATTTCCAACCTTCAAGCGGGCGAAGTCGCGGGCAAAAGCTTGTAATAAATTATTATATTTTATATAAATTAAAAAAATATATTTGTATTTTTTTATTTTTAAGTTCGCGAGCACATTCGTATGAAGCTGGTAGTATCATCACAACGTTAATGTTTTCCCACTATTTATCTTTTTTTTTTAGTATATTCGTGTATTTGTATATATTTATTTGTGTTTATAATTATATATAATAAGGCTAATTATTAAAGCTTGACTGGTAGAAAATGCCTATGGCAATATGTCCGCCTCTGTACATTTTTGTGCTTGAAGTATTTAATTAATAAATAAGACTGAGATATAAGCGTCTAGTCACTCATCAAGATCATGATGGATTATTTAATGAGTATAGGAGTACCAATTTATTGAAACAACAACAAAGACAATCTAAAGCAAAATAATTTTAACATGGAAACCAATTTCCACTAGATTCGTTCCAAACAAAAGAGAGTTTGTTTCAAAACTATTCAACCTATTTGAATAATTCCTTTGAGAGCTTATTTTCCTGTGTATCATAACTGTGAGAGGTCACCGTTACAATAAAAGTAAATTGTTTTCTCTGTGTATACAGGGTGGAGCTTTTTATGCGAGAAAGAGAATTGCATCGCGAAAACTGGATGTATAGAAGAATAAAGACTGCAGAGAGATATAGACAATGGCTGCAGTTTACTGACACTAAAGGGATGCTACCATAATTACGAAGATTGGTTGAAGGATTTTTTTTCTAGCAAGAAGCTACTTTTTTTAATTTTACGACGCCATTGAGTAGAAAGTTTCGTTCCCCGGAATTCAGGATCCGTAAAGTATTGCTAAAAAATCAAAATCTACAATCATTATTTAATTCCAACTAAAGCTTCGTGCAGACTGGCGGCACGCGACGGCGCGACGCGACACCGGTAATTGTTCTACCGTGAAATATGCTTAGAAATTGTATCGTTAGAGTCGTGTCGCGCCAGTCTGCACGAGGCTTTATTTAAGGTTTTCTTCCATATTTCTAGGGATGCCGAATAATAGATTATTCGTCAGCTTGATAGTCAACGCCTTTCTAGTCATTTCATCTTTCACACAGTCCATCCATCGTTTCTTTGGTGATCAAAACCGAAATAAATAAAAAATAATACCTATGTGTTTATATATTACGAGCTATACAGGGGTGGGCAGAAACCGGCAGTAAGGGTCATATTGGTATACAAACATGGAACGTTTGTGTGTTTTTTATTGGTCTCAGGGTAATAGAGAACGTCTGTGGGTATTCTTTGTAGGGTTCAGGGTAACACTATCATATTATTGGGTCAATAGGATGTTTGGGTTCTGTTATTACTGTAAAGAGCTCGCTTGTTATGCACGAGGTTGTCTGTTCAAATCCTGGCCAAATATCAATGTTTTCATTATGGCATGTTTTTGCGTTACAATTAAACTGGTTCATTAAAGAATCATTGATTATTTTAAGTAACGATTCTGAATGCGGCGGTTAGATAATAATATTGAAACTTAGAAAATATTGTAAAAAAATGCCTCGTTGGTCTAGTGGTTGCAAGCTCTACTGTCGAGTCTGAGGTCATGGGTAGATTCCCAAGTCGGGCAAAGTGTTATTAGGTTTTACCATCAGGAATTTCTCAGTAGCAGCCCGAAGTCAAGATTTGTGACCGGTTAATGGCAACAGAGTCGCCCCCTATTACATGGGACTTAATCATAACTGGCGAAATGTGGGTGTACTATAGGTACACCTCCGCTGTACTATAGGTGCCGAACTCTTCGGAGATTCCAGGTGCGATATTATGTTACGTTTTTATTAGAATATTAAACCAGCAGCTCTTTTTAAGCCAAACAAACCGCGGCAATTCATTTATGTACCCACACTGTAAATGTTCCTGTCAGATATCACGGCAGAAAATCTGTGTTATCCAAGTAGCAGGCTACTGAATGTACCTTTGTACATTCAAGCACCCGCTGCGCGTAAAATGCATATTAATGCAAATATATTAGCAACATTTTCACACGACTAATGATGGGATTAGAACGCTAAGACCTAAAGCATCAACAAAGCCTGCTTTGCAGAAAGAAGGTGAAGACTAAGCTTGGCAAAATGCCAGGACTGTGAAGATCTTGTGTATGAATATTTACAATTTTAAAACTGTCTCCTATTTAAAAGCGATCATCGCGCGTATATGCGATCATCGCGCTTATAATTCACTTTTTGTTTGAAAGTCTATATACACACTCGGTACATAATTCTGTTATCGCCAATCCACCTTGGCGATAACAGAATTATGTACCGAGTGTAACATTATCTCATATTAGGAGCGACTTTTCCATTCCATAAACTAGGAATACTGCTACTACTGAGCGTTAGGTTTGATGTCAGGGTTATAAGGTTATTCCATCCCGACATTCTTAGGAGTAGTCGGGATATTTGTAGCGGCAAAATTCCACCTGTTATTAATGTGTTAGTATACACATCTATCTGCCCCTTCAGTGCATACAAGCGTGATAGTTTTGTAAGAATTTTCCAATAGTCAAACCGTTTGTTTATACGTAAAGATAAACATGCATCGTGCAGAATGCTTGACCCATTTTCCAGCCTTTTAATTAATAGTAGTAGTCAGTTTATTAAAATGAACAGGTCAATAGCAGGTTATGAATATGAGGCATGAATCAAATTCATGTAGATTTAATGTTCGGAAAAAAGCCCGAACTGTGCCGAGTCGACCCGAACATGATTCAGCGGAGGATAGATGCCGAACGGAGGTTGCCGATCGGCACGGGCTAAATGAAAACCGAATATTATGTAGCAATTGTTTCGAGACTGCTTTCTGTTGAATAGATATCGAACGTGTAAGAAAGCCGAGCGCTGGACGCTGAGCGTCTCTGCGTCCAGCGCTCGGCGTATTAACACGTCGTGTTCGGGTTCGCTACAAGTCAATCGTCATCCTGAGGATGCATCGTTGAGAGGTGAAACACGTGTTGATTTCTTACAGGGTTTTTTAAAAGTTTTTAAGAATAGTTAAGTGGAATAGGTTACTAAATATATCTACGTCTATTGTATTTTATAATGGATTTCCGCCAAGTCACGCCTGAATCAATTAACTAGTCACTATCTCACTACCTCCTTTCTAGCCATATTATATTTTAAAAAATCCATCCAACGTTTCTTTGGTTTTCCCCTACACTTATCTTATTTCCACTGCAAAATATTGGTAGCAAAACAGTTTGTAACTTTCTCATCCATATGAAAATATTTATCGTATCTTTCATATTCAAAAGCTTTTCAACTGTAAACCATTGCTACAACAGAATTTCTTCAATATTTCTCGCCTTATCGTCTCTAGTATTTGTTCCATCTTAAAGAATGCAAAACGAAGCTTCTGGAATATTCTGGCAACGCGATGTTGGCGGGATTGCAATGCAGGTACAAATACCATTGTATTGCTGCAAAACGAGCGACTTATCGCCACGAAAATGTTTCAATGAACAAATTCCTTTACTTAAGTGGAACATTTCTTACTGAGGAAATGAGACATCTCCTTCGATGTCTCAGTATTGTTTTTTCCTGTTTGGAATGTTTAAAATGCCTTTCTGGTTCATTGTTATTTATTGATGGGGAAATAAGTATCTGAACTGTCGGGAAGGGCGGTTACTGTGCCCGTATCAGTTGAGTTTTCGTAACTCAGCTTGAAGATCCATCAGGTTAAGCTACGCTTGCCGGGGTTGGTCCGTGGATGGGTGACCATATTTACATATCGAGATGACTTCGTGCCTCAGAAAGCACGTTATTCGTGGATCTTTGACAGTCGTTACAGGTCGCCAAAAGTCTGACAACCAGTCTTAACAAGGGGTATCCGTATTACCCAGCCACTGGGCTGTGGAGGTCAGTTAGGCAGTCGCTCAGTGTAAAATACTGGTATTCAGCTGCATCCGGTTAGACTGGAAGCCGACGGTAGTTGCCATAGTAGCTGTAGTAGCCAAGTAGTTGCGATAGTAGCCAAGATAGTTGGGAAAAGGCTAGGCAGATTGATTGATCAGTTGAGTTCATAGAGATAGGTAGAAAATATACCTAGGTTCAGCAATAGTTCTGCAATGAAGATTTTTATGGGCTGGAACAATTTATCACAACAGAAATATAATCACTATTCTTACGTGACTATCTAAAAATTAGGAGTGTTTAGTTTCATATTATTATCATTTCCAAACTCTATTACATAAACATGGTGAATAATGAATGAAATGCACCATCGACCCCGTGATTTCACCAGACTCGATTAATCGAATGAACCCAAAGATTTGCACTAGCCCTGGGGCCTCACGAGTGTACCTATTACATTATCGATGGCAACAATTAAGTAGGTGTTTTTTGGGGCGGCATTTTATTAAACTTTTATTTGAAATCACACCTTGATTGCAGCTGGTCCACCACCATTCACCAGTTCTATTAAAGTTTTATGTGACAGAGGCGAGTATATTACCATTAGCCGGGCATAAAACCAGACTGCGGACACACTGGACACATAATAGAAAATAACAAAACAAACGAACACAAAGCCTTTATAAAATAAAGCTGTATGCACATGATGCGATATAGTGCTTCGTGTACCACTTCTTACTTATCTCACTAGATAACTTACATTTCTGCAAATGTTTTTATCTCACTGCACTTGTCTGTACTCTCTCAGTGCCGAGACTAAGCTGCTTAGCTATTTTAGAGTCACCACATATTGCAGATATTAAATTGTATTTGCAGAGAATAATGTTACTGAGTCTTATGGACTAGACAAAAGATTTCAGTTGCATTCCCTGTCAGTTTATAAAATAAATTTAGCTAAATAGAGTTTTCTATTAATAAAAGCTTTTAAAATTTTAAAAAGATAAAAAGCTTTTATCATGCATTGTCACGAGAACCAAACCCATATGCCAAATTTCAGCCCGATAGTTTCAGTGGAAGTGGGTGAAATATTGCAATATTCCAGGACATACATACAAGTGAAGTTAAATAAAAGCTTTTAAAAATTAACTGTATTTTGGATCCATTTTGGAACAGCATCAAATTTTATGGTACCAAACTTAAAATAAGGTCCTACAGCAACAACAAGGGGCAGCAACAAAATGAATGTGTTATATATGAGCTGTGGCGCGGTCCCCGGAAACTGGAAAATGGGGCATCGTGGGGATTCAGTCAGTAGGAGTCTGACATAACCCTCCATCTTTCCCAAGGCGGATCCTTATGGAAAACCCATGAGAAATACCCTTCGTTAAGAAAAGGTTGGATAATGTAAATGTTTTCCTTACAAAATGTAAAACGTTATATCTGTCTGTCAGTCAGTGCGCTTATAACTTGAGATTCCGCCTATCCGAAACACGTGTTTTATTTTTTAATTCAGAGAAAAGTTATCTGAATAAGTTTTAGTACATAATATATATTATATTTTTATATATTTACTTTAAAAAAAAACATTAGGAATAGTCAGTGAGCAGAGCCTAGGACACATTTAACTCCAAATAAATAAATATCCTTTCCTAACACAAAAAATAAACAAACTAAATCCATCCAAAGAAAACTGCTGTAATCCTCTAGTCTTTCCAAAACAATTGGAACCACGGAACCGCCTTAGACAACAAATCGTTCTCACTAAAATCCAACAATTGTCATTCTAGCGACGACGCTTGCCTTATCGCAACGAACGTTTGAGTTCACATTGTAAGTCCCTAAAATATTTTACTGTCTCAGATTTGCTCTCGGAAAAATAAATACACTCTTTGTAAGATGTAGGGTCGCTGTGAATTGAAATTGTGTTTTTCCTTACATGGAGTGTGAAGTTTGCGATGATAAGGGATGCTTTAGTGTGACTATTTATCTGCTGTATATTATATTGTGTGCCTTATCGTCTGTGTTAAATAAATGTATTTTCTTTCTTTCTTTCTTTTTATTTTATTTAAGTTTTGTTCCTATTACTTTGGATTTCAAGGTCTATAAATTATATCAGCAAATGCACAAAATGCAGTTGGTCATCGTTCTAACTCGTTAATTTTTTGTAATGTAGTTACTGGGACTATAACTGCAAAAAAACCTTTATTAAATAAGAGTCACTTCGAAGCTGCAAAGGATTATGTATGTTATTGTTAATACAAATGTTAAATAAATAAAAAAAATATAGAAAATACGTTTATTTGCGGTAAACATGACATAAACACAAAAAATAACAAGTTATGGGGAAATATCTGTCACATACACGCAAAACGGCCATCCATCGCTCAGCATAATGCTGCGACCCTTATGCGAGAAAGAGACCCAGCGCTGGTTTTCAGCGACAGCCGGCATTGTCTGTTGATGACGCTGAGGTCAACGTCTTGCATACAATAGGATATAATCATGAAATAAAAAATAAATTAAATAAACAATACTTCATTCTAAATATTTATAATATTTAAAATGGCAACATTCCAACTGCGTCCTTAAATGAATGCTGCCATTATATCACTACAACAAAGTATATTAACAAATATTTGTAAAGTAAGCGTTTACCTAAACTTGGCACTATCTTGAAAGCTGTCCCAATTAATACCTTATTCATTCCTTCTAAGAAAGTTTGTAGGTACTTAGTGTTTCTCAACGTGTTTGGTTTTGCTTTGGTCTAAGTAACTATTTGCGCGCTCATTAATTTAATTCGCATGAGCATTTTCTAAGTCTATTTATGAAGTAGAATATTTCAAATCTTTCTAACTATTCAGGTATCTCCACTTACCAAGTTTAGATTACCCACCTACAGAGGCACTCATCTTTCTAGGGCCTAAGTCTACTAATTTATAAACGTTACAATGGTCTCTCAATGGTGAGTTTTTGACAGATTTTACATACAAAACGTAACGTTTTTATATTACTAGACTTAGGCCCCGGTACGCCCGTCCGTAGGTATATTATGATGATCATAGAAGAAGAAATGAAATGTTATGCAATTTTGAAAAAGGTTAGAACAATCACCCATAACGGTTATGTTAATCTACTTTTATTCAGTTGTTTTCACCGATCATATAGACCGGAATGACAAATTTTATAGTGGATCAGATAGAAATTAAAACAAAAGAATAACCAGCAGGGGATCCGACCGGAATAAATCGTCGCAAACCCTATAAAACTTATAATTTGTAGAAACATTGTAATAAATGTCAGTCTGAAACACATAAAAGTGTTTTCAAAACATTTCGAACGCTTCTTAACAAATCGTTGCTGGCGATTCGACATTCGTTATTGTCGATATTGAAGCGCAATATCTGGAAACGGCACAATATGAACGCCAATTAAATCGTGTAATTAAAATCGTTCAAACTAAGGTCGCTATCTTATCTCAACGATATCAAAAATGAACGGAAATTAGAGGTGTTTTAGATAGAGGTTAGAATGCGAACGTTCTCAAAAGTATACGGGAACTGCCCCTCAGGTTTATTTTTGTCTGATGTCACTGATCTTTTATCAACCCTTGGCAACCAGTCTTGCCAAATGTCGTGGGGTATTGTGTTACCCAGTAACAGGGTTGTAGAAGTCAGAAAGGCAGTAGTTTCATGTAAAATTCTGGAATACAGCTGCATCCGTTTAGATTGGAAGCCGATCCCAACATAGTTGAGAAAAAACTCAGCGGATGATAAGTGAACATAATAGCGCCATATCACACGTGTGGACATTTAATAAATAAAAATAATAATGGTTACACGCTATACTGTTGGTGGCCTGTTACACGCTATGCTTTACGAGGCATAGAACATTAAATATAATGTACTACCTACATCAACAAGGGGTATTTTTATGCGTGTACCTCCCTTATAAAATTACGGAGTTTTTTTTTTTGCATTTTACTAAAAAGGCCTTGTCAAGTGTCGATAACAAAGAAAAAATAGTTTTTTTTTCCCAGTTAGTTTTAATGATGGTCTGGCAGTTTGAATGGGTACTTTATGCGGCCTACCCAAATGCCCTTACTTTGGTATTGTTCGTCAAACCGTTGAGCTCGTTATAAGTTCTGAGTTGAGCTGCACGATTACTGACAAATGTGTGCACTGACTGGACAGGTCCACTCAAATGTGTGTGGTTCTTTCCTCAAAATAACATTTCAGACACCAATCAACATGGTCCTCACATAATCTGACCAAGATTATGTCTAGACTTTAAAAGAGACTGTGACCTCTGAGTTTATTTCGGCCTTCTTTCTCAGAGTAGTAGTCGGGTAGGAAACACCTCATCTAGTTCTTTAAATATTATTGACGTGTAAAAGTGTTTGTACAAACCTATTTACAGAAATAAAATCATTTCATTTTGTACTGAGAAATTCCTGACAGAAAAACCCAATAACACTTTGCGCGACCCAGGAATCAAGAACCTCATGCTCAGCAGTAGCACTCACAACCACTAGACCAACGAGGCAGTCAACACAACTTTTAAAGGCGTGAAAACACATCCAAATTTTTCACCCAAAACTCTCAAAAAATACTTTTAACCCACTAGCCCCTTTACGAACTCCACTTTTCACTCACCAGCAGAAAAGATAAGCGGATTTAACCTAAAACTCCGTAATTCCGTATTTCAAAATGGGAATAATAGCCCTGCCAACAGGGTTACCGGTTCTGGATTTACTGCTCTTGCCATTTGACTTTTTACACCTTTTCCCACTAAATGTAAGCCCGACTTTTCGGAATTTCGTTAAGCTTTTTTGTCTGACAATTACCGGGTATCAGGCGGAATTAACTCTTGTGCTCCGAATGTGTATTTAAACGAACTGCATTTTAAATACAATGTGCAACGGACTGTGGAACGTTTGGGCTTACTTAAACGTTTTTTACTGTGTCATTTTCCGACGACATTGGAATGAACCACAGGTCACAAAATTGTTGCACGAGGCGATGACAATGACATCAAAAACGCTCCCACATTGCGTTTTGCATGAGATGCAATTATGACATAAGAAAAAGTGAGTTAGAGACATACCTCAACATCTAGAATTGTCTAAGGGGCCTCTGCGAGTTGGCTTCGGCCCCTTGTATGCCTTCCAAAAGTCCGGGACTCAAGGGCCCCGAGATATGTCAAAGAAAATTAAATAGTAATAATAATTCCCATGCTGATTGCAGATACGGGACTATTTCTGTTTCTGACGGTTATGGGTTACGACCTTGTGGTCTTATGCAACCAGCCTTGTAATGTAACGTACCTTGACTGTGAAGGTTCGTGTTGAGAGGTATGAGGAACAGGGTGTAAAGTTCACTCATCCTCTATTGAAAAGGGAGGATCCTCCGATCAGACGGGTGTCGTGTCTGGCGAACCAACGATTGATGTCGGATAGTCTTATATGTATAATATACAGGATGCGCCACACGTGCACAGTACGGATACGTTAGAATACCATTTTGGTATTGTATGTTGGAGGGCCATAATTATAGTACGTAAGCATTTTTATACTAAATGTCAAGTCAGGACTTTCCTTTTCCCTTTAGTAATTACTCTTCCCTCTTACCCTCTAAAGAATATCAGGTTAGGAAATACAAGTATTTATTTTTCAGCAACTCACAATTTGTAATGTCCTAAACGAGAATTGGTAAGGAGTTCATTATCATGAAAAGTAGAAGAGGAGGAGGGGGAGGTCTATTCCCAGAAGTGACTAAAAACGACAAATGTTTTTCTATTCCCAGAAGTGACTTAAATACAGGCTAAAAACGACAAATGTTTTTCGTATAAACAAAACAATTATTTGATCTGGAATTCTTGTTACCCCAAAGAATATACCGTTTTGTTGATATTACGCAGAAATATCTCCCTTGTGACACATATAAACTATGTTTTTTACGTAAATGGATGTTTTTTACCTTAACGTTTTCTAACACAAATGGCTATCAATAATCAGTAGAAAAGTGCTCTACTATATAACTACGTAAATGATTATATTTTGAGACCATTCTATCTTCGATTTTAGTTCATTCACTTCTGAAAATGAGGGTAGAAAAATAAATACAAATGGTATCAACTTAAACCATCTTACCAAACAGTACTTAATAGAAGAAACTATTCGGAACGGAATGTAAACTGGAGTAAAGGATATGGGCGTTTTCGCACGACCCCAATTTCGTGTGTCTCGTCGGTAGGTACCCATTTTTGTGGTTCAAATAGTTGGCTTAATATACCAAAGCACGTGTTCATAATTGTTCGTGTAATTACTGGTTGGTAAAAAAAAAACAATATGCTAAGCCTTTTCCTAACTATGTTGGGGTCGGCTTCCAGTCTAACCGGATGCAGCTGAATACCAGTATTTTATGTGACGTGACTGCCTATCTGACCTCCACAACTGCGTAACTGGGTAATATGATACCCCTTGGTAAGACTGGTTGTCAGACTTTCGGGCTTCTGGCGACTCGTAACGACTGTCATAGATCCACGAATGACAGCCGGGACGAACGGGTTAAAGTGCTTTGCGAGGCACAGAGGAGTCTCGATAAGTGAAGATGGTCACCCATCCACGGACCAATCCCGGGAAGTGTAGCTTAACCTGATGGATCCGGCATGTGCGCGAGCCGTTAGGTGGAAATCATCCTTTAGAATCCAATAACTTTAACCTCACCCATCCAACTAAACACAAATCTGATATAAAACGTGAAGTTACTGAAAGTTCGCAGGTACTGAACGAAGCTGGTCCGATAGTAGAACTTAGTGAGACGTTCATTGAGATGGTAGTGTTATCTTAATAACCTTATCTTACGGAACGCTTAGTAAGCTCCACGGACAGCGGGGATTGCACGATAAATTAACATTCGGACACAGTTAGACGGCTTTCTTTTGTTTTTGGATTTAAGACAAATGAATAATGCTATTTGCTAATGTTATTTTTGGAGCAAGTAAGATTAAAGGCCTGGTTAATTGCGTAATAAAAACGTTAAATCACAATCTGAATCATTTTGAAGGATATTGCTAATCCATTGCTACTAATTAAGTTCGAAAAATATGTATGCTCAAAACGCAATTAATGTTGTTGAACTATCAAAGTGAAAGACATTGCTTCTCTGTTAGTGTGTTACCCAATCAAAATAATTTTCGGATTAATATCAAATAAATTAAAAACAGAACAGATAGAACGAATAGATGTTAGATGTGTCAAAGGGAACGTCATCGGGTTAAAACTTAACCCTGTCGCGCTGTCGAGTAAAAAGTTCAATTGACAGTGTGATTAATGGTTAAAATTGTAATGGCAGTCGTGGAAGTGCCTGGATATAATTTATTAATTCTGCTCAAGTTTTCAAAGAGATTTCTTATTTTTATCTTAAGATATAAAATAGAATCCTAATCCTTGACTGTAAGGTGAATAACAATATCCAAGAATATCTTAACCCTCATTTTTTTTTAAAGATAAGTTGGTACCTATTAGTGACAGTTTTACAAAATGAAAAGAGTTATTTATTTAAGTATGCATAACAATCTTATCACCCACTTATTATTCCAAACACATAACCTCATTTGCTCCTACCCACAAAAAAATTACGATTTATTTTAAATTTCGCGCCTCAATTTCCCGCTTTCTGTGGGACCTTAGGCTTTGGGAAGCTCCAAAATCCGGGCAAAGCTGATGTCATCTCGCAAAACGTTTGCCAAATGTCCGGATAAACGTCTTGCCATCTTGCCGGATATTGGACGCGCCATCTATTGGACGGGCGGTGTAACTAAGATTGGAAGGAATTGTTGTTCTTGATTAAGGTGGAATACTAATATAGGTAGGATTGGAAGTAAGAGGGGCGGTTGTATAAAGCTAGTTTTTTACGGAAAAAACAAAGGCATAGCAAAACCTTTTCTTTCGAAGCAAACAAATCGAAGACAAAAAGTGATCGGGCAAAATCGGCTATTTTTTAATTATGCCAAAAAATAATTACTATAGATATAATTGTTTTGGCATAATTTAAAAACCGTATTAATACTTTTCTTTAATTTTATATTTTATTTTACACAGGACACTGAAAATTACTATCTATCGTCTTCAAAACTATATCTGTGTATATTATTAAATACTTATATCCATTTTCACTTCAAACAAGACCCTTCAGACAATACAGGCTGTTACACAAATGATATCTAACACATTATACTATACCATAATTAAAACCTAAGCACACACGCCAAAACAATTGCGAACATTGAAGGCTAAATTTTAGTTTACACAACCTGGCAATGAAACAGGGATAGACATAATGCCAAACACAGAAATCACATAAAGACATACTAAAGAGCCAAAGCAGACGAGCTACTTTTAAAATCGGCGATCTTTTCGGAAACCGGACGCCGCGTCTGAACGCCCCTGGCTGCACACATAAAGTCAACAAACATATTCTTTAAGCAAATTGACTACCATTCTAAATTCCTCGTATATTCAAATCACAGTTTCCATTCCTTGACGGTTGTATGGAATGGCTATAACACATCAATTTGCTTTTAAATTATTTTCCCTAATTGAATACAAATGTCAGTCGTGGCGATCAAGTCGCCTTTCGAAAACTCGTCGCTGCAGCGACTGAACGCTACAGGCGCGATTTTGACAGCAACTCAGAAAGTAACCAAAACGTGATGCAGCATCGATGCAATCGCAAAATCGGTGATCGCCGATGCTAAAAACAGCTCGTCTGCTACAGCCCGTAAACAACAGTGTTGCCATTAACATTGCGCAAATATACCTTCAAGGAGGTTTCCCGCATTTGAGTGTTGTTCGCGAACTTCAGTCACAAAGGGAGAGGCGTCAAGAGGTTGATTAAAGCCATTTTAATTTATACCAGGATCATAATTGCCTTTACTGTGTTTCGATGATGCTATTTATGTTTTTGGAGCAACGTTTTAGATGTTGTTATAATGTGTTTTGATTGAGGTTGATATTTTTTGTTTATAAAAGCGTATTCATTGTGGGACATGTATTTTCATCGCGTTTAATTTGACTTTAGTGATATCGTTGCCGCAGGTACTTAAAACTAGTATCTAATATACAAAGTAACAGCGAACCTAATTAAATCATACAGATTACGCATAACTCCGGTTATACGAAAACCGATGTTATTTTTTATTTCTCTGTCTGTGATGTATTGTTAAAACCTTTTAGTTCGCGTTTTTGTCATGGTCGGGCATTTTTTTTTAACATCTAGGCTAGATCAATGGATTATTAGCTGTCAAAATGAACGTGACTATGATAACAAATGTGTATAAGCATATTATGAATTAAAACTTTAATTTTAATTCATATTCTTTATGGCCCCTTTTTAGATCATGAGCTAACCGAATATCAAAAAATAGTTGGCCTATATAAGGTTTAAGAGGGAGGCGTGAAAATTGATTCGGTTGAACAAATGTGTTACGCAGATGATGCTAGTCCATTTGTAATATTTCGCGCGATAAAGCTAGTTTTTTACAGTACAAATGGACTAGCATCCTCTTTGCGTAAAGCAAAGTCCATTTATCTAGCCTAGATGTATCACAAAAAAAAAAGTTAAAAACTAAAACGTGAAACATGACAAAAACGCGAACTAAAAAGTTTAAATAATACATCACAGACAGAAAAAAATTAAAAATAACATCGGTTTTCGTATAACCGGAGTCTCGCGTAATCTGTATGATGTATGCTTTAATTAGGTACGTGTGGCTTTGTTATAGTCGGGTACAAAAACAAACATTGTTGGTACCAATATCATATGGTCTAGCCTAGGTAGCTTAGATACACTTTCGAGCTAATGCAAGTTTATTGATTCTCAACTTTATTTTAAGCGATGCAAGGTCGATAATTGTTTGGCAGTGATGACCGCGCTGCGTTGCGCCTCGCCAAGTGAGCGCGGGCCCTAACTTTCCATAAAAAGTTTGATTGACCAATGATCCATCCAATGAGTAATACATTTTTATCAATCTTTAGTCTTTTAACCATACTTGCTAAATTCTACGGCCAGTTTTTAATTTTTTATTTATGGGTGAAGTAATAAAAAATCTTAATAATACTCACGATACAATATTTGGCGTTGCTCGGACACTCTTCGAGCCTGACTAAAGTCCTGTTGCTGCACGGCGTGATGGAGCCGACTCCATCGCTGTACTGTCCGCACTTCCAGCACTTTATAGCACTGGAAGTGGCTGCGAGGGTAAGCAGGAAGTATACGGTTGCCAGCCGCGTTGTACTCGCCATTGTCTGGAAAAGAAGAAAACAATTTTAAGTATTAAGATCATTGCCTATTTATATTCGTCAACATCATTCAGCCTAAAAAAGTCCACTCCTGGACATAAGCCTCCCCCAATCATCGCCACTTCGACCGGTTCTGTGTTTCCCGCATCCAGTGGACTCCTGCGACCTTCACCAGGTCATCGGTCCACATTGGGAGGCCTTCCAACTCTACGTCTTCCGATACGCGGCGACGCCGACTGGTAATCGGAAAAATAGAGAATATCACTTGTCTAGTGGTTTATGGAACAATGGTATGTAAGAAGAGCAGCACTAGATTCATTTTCCAGCACGCTGTAAATGCCCGACAAAAAGAATGTCATACGAAGGTTAAGATTCTCCTTTTTGAATCGACAATACAACGCAAAAATCGCAAATTTGGTTTAGTATAGTAATCAGTGGCGTACTTGAGATTTATTAAATACCCTGTGTTTGGAACTTGACATTTAAGTAAATGAGTCATCGTCTGGTTTGAAACACCCCAATTGCACTGAGTGTAAGCATAGTCTATGGTGTCCATTCTACCAAATTCATTAGAAAACCAGTGTCAGACTGCATTTCTCTGGCATTCATGATGAAATGAACCTTTTTGGCGCAGCCGTGAGGTACACACTATTGTTGTACATTGTTTTCACTTTTTTACTTTGTCTTTTTGTATTTGCGTTTCACGAACTGTGTCCAAATAAACGGTATTCTTTCTTTCAAATACCAACACTGAAATTTCAGACTCGTGGCTAAATGATAACAACCACAAGGGTCGATCGAAGGTGAAGCTACGCTTGCCGCCGTCAGTACGTGGATGGGTGACCATCCATTACATATCAGGACCCCTCCGTGCCTCGAAAAGCAAGTTAAGCCGTTGGTCCCGGCTGCCATTCGTAGATGACAGTCGTTACGGGTAGTCAGAACCCCAAAAGTATGACAACCAGTGTTACCAAGGGGGGTGGGGGGAGGTCAGATAAGTAATCACTCCATTTAAATTACTGTTACTCAGATAAATCCTGTATGACTGGAAGCCGACCCCAAAACAGGCTAAGTGAGGAAAAAGGCTATGTAGATTGACTGACAGTACAAAAATATGGAAAAGTTCTAATTTTTGGTCACTATTAGGTACCAGTCTATAAAACAAAAAACGGTCACAATGTAATGAATCATTGCTTCTGGTATCAATTAAGTCTGTGTTTGCTACAAACACTGCTATAATTGATTAGCTCTTACCTCTATATTTATGTAGTTCATATTAATCAAGACCGAGACAGTATCAATTATCTTTAGAGTACAATAGATTTCTATCCTACGAAGCCCCGCTAAATATGAGATGGCTAAAACCCATCTTAGTGCTTACTAAGCGTCACAAAATAATATATGATTAGAACAAAATCTTGATGAAATGAAATGATGATGAAATGATTTTATTTTCTGTAAATAGGTTTGTACAAACACTTTTCCACCTCAATATTATTTTTAGAACTATGAGATCGGCGTTTCCTATCTGACTACTCTGAGAAGAAAGAAAATCTAGTCCAGAAAAATAATAGAGAATAGGCAGACCATGTGAAAACCATGTAGATTGTGAGTGCCTGAAATGGTCTTTTGAGGAAAGAACCACACAGATTGAGTGGACCTGTCCAGTCAGTGCACGCATTTGTCAGTAATCGTGCAGCTCAACTCGGAACTCAAGGAGCTCAACGATTCGACGAACAATATCAAAGAAAGGACATTTACGTCGGCCGACTGTTGATCATGATTAGAACTAACTATGAAAAGAAGAAAAAGAGCAATGACCCACGTAGTCTTCACATTCACAATAATTAAAGTAAAATAATACTTTAATTAACATTCAATTCTTACCAGCTGGCAAACATCTCGTACTTTATTAAAAAGCTTCCAAAGACACATCCAGAGGAATCACCATAATAGTCACTCTTGGCAGACGGGTTAATGACGATTTCTTTTTCTCGAATATAGTGAAACCCATAGATCCTAAGAACTTATGTTAGCTACCTATATGCTTGCAAATAAAAAGGTATATCATTCATTCGTTCGTTCAATTTGTATATAATGTCACTTTACTCTCCACAAACTAAACGCACATTACTAATGTGCGTTTAGTTTTTGCAGAATAAACTTTTTTTCTTTTCTTCTTTCTTTCTTTTCTTTGTATCAAGGCTATTATAATGCTACCCATATTCCCAGTACATCGTATTTTGTTGTTTATTAGCAGGCAAGATACTGTTTATACATTACGAATTAATGTATTTATTACGGATTATTATTGACGGCATAACATGAGTCACTTGTGACTTGTGCCATCATGTGGTTGAGATTTAGCCACAATGGATAAGGATTATCACTGATACCGGCTCATAGGGGTTGGCTTGACTCCACGGTATTATATTACACCATAGGTAGTTATTTATTATGAGCAGTCAGTTACGCCTTAAGCTATGTGATAAAGCAATATTTGCTTGGTAACATAGCAATTCTCTTTGTTCTGACAAATGAAAGCCGCCTGACTTACTGAAACTAACTTGAATGGTTCATATTATCATTGTTTAGTTTTAGGAGCTTCAAATACAAAGGAGGATGTGTATTAGGTACATAATTAATATGTTGATCGCAGGTTGACTTGATCGGGTGCAACCATGCGAGGCTTAAAAAATCTAAACTTGGTGTTTGTCAACTTTAATATATTTAACAACTATAATAAATTTATTTAAAATGCAATAGATATTGGCCAGCACCTCAGTTGCGCACACGCACACGCTTTCAATCACAATCTGCAGGATTTTGAGAAATTCATAATCCATTGTTTTATTATTTTTGAACCAACCGTCTCCTCGACAACATAAATAAAGAAAATAATATTTTTGATTTGTTAAATGAGCCCACTGGCTTGCCTTACTACTTTCAACCAAGCAACTTAAAAAAAGCAATTTAAAAACATGTCCAAATGCATCCGAAATCACAACCATTGTTCAAATATCCAATGAAAAAATTAACAGAAAATTATTGAAGATCTTGCAACAATGTAGCCGACATTAAAAAGCCAACTATCTGGCTGGTATTAGCATACTCAATGAAAGAAAAGACTGCCCTCAATTTCCTATCCATTCAAGTCGTCAGACTTTGTGTTATGAAGCTGCAGCAGAGAGATGAAAATGTAATTGAATTAATTACCAATGGAAAATAGATTTGTTAAAGTTTTAGAAAGAATATAAATCATTACAAACAAGACAAGGACAGGGGTTCAAACATGACTGCAAAATGAGAGTGTACCTATTACACTATACCACCTACTACTATACTACCTATTATACTGCTTAAACCTTCGTGAATAACAGGCGTGATGATAAGTTATGGTACAAACTATAATCAAGCGGAAATAAATTTTTTTACAAATAATTTACAGTTAAGAAATTAATAAAAGTGATCACTGATCGCTTCAAGACTAATGAATTGTTTACCTGTATAATGTGTATAACTAAGGTTTGGTTTCAATCAGCGCTGATAAATGCAAATAACTCAAATCTTCGAATCTCGATAAAAGCACTCGCATAATGCCTAAGTAATGTAAAATATATTTAAATCATTTCTATAATATCTAATAATTTATATTTTTTTGCCATTTTTATTTTATTATTTTGACATTTTTTATAATATTTTTACAATTTGACATTTTCTATTTAACATTTTTATTATTTTTTAAATTTAATTGATCACTTTTGTATTTTAGGTTTTTATTTATTTCAACTTAAAATAGTTTATAATATAGGTTATAATTTATTATGAGTGAGTGTAACTATTGACTAGAATTGTCTGAAATAAATAAAAAGTAGATACAAAAAAACTGTATTCTTGTTTCATACTATGCAGTATGTACCTACATGAGAATATAGGAGGAACAAACAGCTGAACGTTACCTCCTAAATAATTTTCATTTCCCAAATATAAAAAAAAACAATAAAACGATGTATCTTAATTACTTCCTCAATTAAGTCCCATGAGACCCCACAACACAATTATCTCAATAAAACGTCAAAACCAGGGAAATAATCCAGAGATATGAACAAAACATTACGTATCGGTATATAATGAGCATTATTAGATAGACCGACCGGTCCATAACTCACGAATCGGAAACGGGGCCGGCTGACATTATCAGCATTGTAATGCCGGTAGTAAATTTGGACAATACTGCATCAGTAAATTCGGAATTGAGGGATGATTTTGATGTTTACCTGTTTAATTCAGAAGCATCGTATATTGGCATCGACATGATAATAAGAAAATCAATGATTACTAGAAAAACCTTTCTTTGGTATTGCCCCTGTTGATGGCGATACTCTCCTCCTGTTACATGGGACTTAAACATAACAAACGACATGTGGGTGAACTAATAGGTGAACCTCTGCTTAACGCTTCGGAGAATACAGGCGTGATGTTTCTGCTATGTGTGGTATTGTTTGTCGTCTCTGTTTTTCCAAGTTCTCAGTTGAGCTAATTACACGATAACTGACACATGTGTACTGACTGGACAGGTCTTCACAAAACTGTTTGGTTCTTTCCTCAAAAAACCATCTCAGTCACGCAGCTAAGAGATGACCAGCCCTAACTGACGGCGCCCGTTCACGAACATGACGCATGGATTAGCACCAGTACTATGGTCCTGACATGATTTGACCCAGGACTTTAAAAAAGACCTTGATCACTGATCTCATATAGTTTTAAAATATATTTTTACGCATAAAGTGTTTTTTAAATTCAAATGCAAATTCATAAAAATATTTCAGACCAAGAGATCCATAATTAGTGTAAGTATGAACTTAGCCTATATTAGTAAACTCATTAACTTAAAAATTAAAAAAATATACATTAATTGGTTACATGAACATGCGCAGGCACATGTCTGCCAGCCCAAAGCCTAATAAATGGTCCATCAACCTTGTCCGCCAGTGTAGCTAAAATACTGTTAGGGTTTACCCAGAATCGCTGCAACATCGATGCACAACGTTAAAACCAATTCACAAAATACCATCATATATCAAAGAAAAGTTAGATAGTTGTAACAACAACTATGAATACGTGAACTGAAACAACTCAGAAATGTCCAAAACCTTCACATTGTTAAACTACATAATGTGTATTATTTTGTGTTACCTAATCCACAGTTATTTCATCACAAAAATAACGAATGTCAGTCGGACAGCAGACACGCTAAAATGGAAATGCGTAACACACATAAAATGTCAATTGATCGCAATGGGTTTCATTTTAAAAGTTCACCCACATTCATTGTGTTATTTACATTGTTGAGTAGACGAATTTTTCAAACCTTTGAAGCATTGTATTAGCAATATCCTTCAAAACTCTCGGATTGTAATTCAAAGTGGGCTACACATCTGCCGCATGTCAGACGAACAGTGGGCCAAACTCACGACCCAATGTGTCCCTCTTCATGGTAAACGATATCGCGGTAGACCCAGACGGTTCGATAAGAACTGGTCCTTAGTAGCCCTAGACAGAGAGAGACGGAAGGAGAAAAGAAGAGAGGCCTTTTCTCTGCAATGGGACCTTACAGGCTTGACAATCTGTCTAGCCCTTTCCCAACTATGTTGGGGTCGGCCTCCAGTCTAACCGGATGCAGCTGAATACCAGTATTTTACATGGAGCGACTGCCTATTTGACCTCCACAACCCAGTAACTTCGTAACACGATACCCCTTGGTAGACTGGTTGCCAGACTTTCGGGTTTCTGACGACCCGTAACGACCCCCGGCTGTATACTATGTATTAAATAACAGGCACAATGAAATAAATTAACAACGTTTGAGAGAAACTACAAGAAAAAAAAAATGTCGTGATAGTCAAAATGTTACACTTTCCGGTCTAGCTCTAATTCTTCAAGTGTGCAGAGTTTTACGTGCAATGTGGAACTTCGCTCCAAAAATCTTAATCGGAACTTCGTAAGAAAGTTCGCCAAAACTTAGAGGATTCGGTCAAAGTGAATAACTTATTACACAAGAATACATGAACTGAAATATGAGCTAAACCAATTTCTCAAGCAGGTCTCCATAGATTTGAACTTACGGAGAAAACTAGGAACTTTGAATATGAATAAATTGTACTGTACCTTTGTTAGTTACAAGATTTACCTGCCACCCTAAGTTATAGGTACTCCGTAGGGACATGTAGATAATAATTAATTCATTATAACCATCGAGCTTTATTGAATACTAGCTTTTGCCCGCGGCTTCGCCCGCGTGGAGGTCGGAAATTATCCCAGGGGAACGTACTACCTACCGGGATAAAAATATATCCTAGATCCCATAACCTATGCCATGGTCTATCTAGGCGTTACAGAAAGGTTACAGATATGAGACAGCCAGTAACTTTCGTACGTATAATATTAGTGTGGATAGTATGGACGGAAGTATGAAACTGTGTGAAAGTCTTATGAAAAAAATATGACACATTTGCCTGTGAAAGGTGAACAACGTCTATCCCAATCTGTAAAGAATTATGAATAAAACTGGAATATCTTATAATTTTTTTTTGGTTTTCCTATTTTTTGCTAAAACGTAGATTTTGTGGTCTGGATACTCGTAAGCACGCCACATACAATGGCTGCACTCTTTTTAAATTGGAAAGGTAAATCTGTCGGAATTATTGGAATACGGGGAATATTAACATTTTTTTTTTTACTATTCCTGACATAATTATTGCTTTTACAATATTCCGCCTCAGGTGAGTAATTTGTAACCGTGTGTCATTACATTATCTTGGCGCATCAAGATTACGCATTAACAGAACTGAAACAACCCACTTTCAGCCTCAGCGTATGCGAAGGCACTCCTGATAACTCTAAAGAGTTGAGAAATTCAACAGGGTGATGTTACTTGTTCGGTGTCGTTACTTGTTCGGTGTCTATGACATTGTGTAGGAGTACCGAGAGATACTCCACAATATCACTTTCCACATGTGACTTAATGTTTTCATTAATCTTTCCCACAGTTTCATTCGCCGGTGCCAAAATTGTCCTTTCACACAACCATTCTCTATTCTCCATATTAGTTTGCAGATCGCTCAGATTATCTGAAAAACAACGTCTATCCACGTTGTTGATATGAACAATATTACAGAATTTTCAGATTAATGTAATCATGCCGTTACCAACTGTTACCATTCGGTCATCGCCAATTTTCAGAAGTGCTGCCGCATATTGCCCCGATTCTATATCATTGTGCAGTTGTACTCGCATAATTGTAGTTAAACAAAACTTTTTTATATGCCCCCATAATGTCGACGTGTTTAGACATGCACTTATTTCATCTGCCGGTGATCCCCTAGTTATTACCGGCAGAGTCTGTCTAAAATCTCCGGCTATCAATACCACCATCCCTCCCATGTGTTTCAAGCCAGGTAGTAATAACTTTTGACCGGGTGGACCGATTTAAATGAAATAAACACTAAATGTAACCTCAAGATACGGACTATCACTATATTCTCAAACCCTTAAATCTCTTGAAAAGAATCACTGAAAAACAATATTACATGTGAATTTTAAAATCATCCCCCATTCTACCCTCTTGAGGGATGATTTTTGAAAAACGGTAAAATACGTAATTCTTTATTTGTTACCAAAAGCATAAATTTAAATTTTCATAGCACTAACTTAAGAAATGATAGGTTTCCCATACAAACTTTCATCCCCTATATCCGCCTCCTTAGGGTTATTTTTGAGACAAAAAGTAGCTTATGCTTTTCCCCGGGATGCCATCTGTCTCCTTGTCAAATTTTATCGAAATCCGTCCAGTGGTTTAGGCATGAAAAGGTAACATACAGACAGACAGAGTTACTTTCGAATTTATAATATTATATATAACAGCCGCAGAGGTCGATCGATCAGGTTAAGCTACACTTGCCGCGGTTGGTCTGTGGATGGGTGACCATCTTTACATACAGAGACCCGTCCGTGCCTCGGAAAGCACGTTGCGTTAGCTTCCAACCATAAGCCTAGATAGTAAATTTAGTGATTTTTCGCTTCAACTTCATCCCCCTTTTTAACCCTTCGGTGGTGGCATTATCATAAACGCTGAGACACGTATACATTAATTTTCAATCGTTAGCCTAAACCCAAAATTTGAACATCCTATCTTCAAAACTCGCGGACTTTCATATAAACTTCCATCCCCTATTTTACCCCTTTAGGGGTGGAATTCCCAAAAATCCTTTCTTAGTGGGTACTTGCTCTTCAGAAAGAACACACCCTCCAAGTTTCATGTCTTTAGGACCAGCGGTTTGGGCTGTGGGTTGATATATCACCCAGTCAGTCAGTCAGTCAGTCAGTCAGTCAGTTTACCATTTTATATATATAGATAATTATTATCTACTGAATAGACAACGCACGGCACTGGGTATAAAAGCAAAAAAAATCATATAGGGAATGAAATCTTGTATGGAAGTGCGTCACTTATGCCGATGAGAAATACCATCGGGCTCATGTCTCTTCATAAAAAACTTTAATTCATTATTCACTCATCGCAAATGGGGTCACAAATGGAGCACAATTAAAAGTGTTTCTACTCACTGAAAATAAAAATACTAAAATGTCCACCAATTTGTTTTTATGCCCAATATTGCCTATAAACTTTTATGCCTATTAATTTGGCAATTTATTTATCAGCCAACCCACCACCCAATTGCTAAGTATTGTCCGTTCAACGATGTCTTTAAAGCTAATTAATAAAAAACAACCAATAATACTCCAGTATCAGCTCTATAACCAATCTCCAATGTGCACTTACCAATAGATCCAAGCCAACTCAGTCAAAAGCTTTACTCAAGTCCAAAAATTCGTTCATCAAAAAAATCCAGACATTATTTCTTAGTTCACCTCGACATTTTACGGGTATTTTTAATTATTACGGCGGGTCGCCCGACGTGGAGTAGTGTCGAGCATCTACTAACAATGCCGAGGCGCACAATGATCTCTACAAAACAAATGTTCCACACAGCAATACCTCTGTTATTTGTTGTTTCGCCTTTCTGCTTTCTTATGTCTGGATTAGCGTCTTTAAGTAAGTGTTTGCCTGGGTTTTGATCTGATGGATGAGAATGGAACTTTTAGGACTTTATGAATTTCGAAGTTACGTTGTAAATGTCAAGTTGAATTGTCTGCAGCATCAAAGTGGAAGCTAACGTCTTTCTACTTACTGCGGATCAATATTGAAGAATTAATGTTTATTATGCCATGACTAAACTTACGTAAGTAGACAACCCATTGCAAGAAAGAAAATAAGAACAAGTATTTATTGGGGGACACACGAAGAGCACAAATTATACTAGACACAATCGTAGAAACATAATTATATAAAAAGAAATGAAAATAAGAACAGAAAGTCAAAACTCACGTAACCGAAGCCCTATCAAGGAATATAAAGCAGCAATATAAATGCAAGTTCAGTCTAAAAACAAAAATATCTTCCATAGTCACTTAAATCAAATTGAACCCGATGTAATTACCTTAATACAATGGGACACTCTTCTATCTCTCCGAAAACAAAACCATTTCTTTGGAAACAAATAGTTTATTATTCCATACTGAAACGAATTCTCCAATTAAATTACTATCTAACGAAAACATCCCATCGCACTATACATTAACGTGATTAAATTCAAGAAAACAACCTATTGCTATGTTGAATAATTAATTTCTGTGTCTCTGGGTTACGGGGACATTAGTAGCAGGAAACATTTTTTTTGTTTATAGTCATAAATTCAAGCCTTGACTCATTAGATAAGTGTTTGTTACTGTCAATCAAAGAAGATATTAAAATGATTAAAGTTATAGACAATTGCTGTCAAACTCCTTAACTAAAGTGGTGCTAAGTCCAAACACGTCAATGCTTTGTTAAACTTGGCAGACACTCTTATCTTAAGACCCAATCATTCAGGACTTGAAGATAAGCCAGAGAATAAATTGCATAAAATTAAAAAGGCCGATAAAAGTGTTCATCCAAGTTTGACAATTAGTTAAGTAGATAACAAATTGAACTTAAATCGCTTGGACATTATTTGTTTGGAAGATCACCATGTAATCTTGAAGTCATATGTTGATGCATCAACAAAGATATCTTGCAAGAAGACATCTACAACGTCACGCTGACGTCACGCAAAATCCTGCATAGCGCAAGCAGAGTTTACCGCGCGACGAACATGATACAACGTCCCGACATCAATCGTCGGGCAGCAGCGTACCAAACACAACATCCGCCTGATAGGAGGATCCTATCCTTTCTATGGAGGATGAGTGAAATTTACACCCTGTTCCTCATACCACTAACATTCAATAAATAAATATTACAGGGATAGCAACGGCAACTTATTATAATAATCAGAATAACCCTAGTGATAAAATTATAGAAATAATTGAAATTAATTGGGAAAATAAAATAATATCCATAGCCATACCACGTTTGGTGTTGGTAACCAATGTCAACAGCCGTATTAATAACTGGCTATTGATAAATTCCAGTGACAAAGCCTACTGGCAGATGCTCAATACTGAAAGCAATCACTTTGCGAATCGTTGGCTGGCTTAAAAAACGGATGACAATCACATAGAAGATTCAACTTAACCTCTGACACGTAAGGTCCACATTTGGATGCTATCCAAACTGGCTTGGTGCCAAAATCGAGTAATGAAAGCGATAGGCAGCGTGCAAAATTTTAATGCGTTGTCGAAACTTCATGAGGACCGGGTTCTTTTGTGGTATATTACTATGATTCATACTATTGTTTTAATAAATCGTTCCAGTACGTCTGATAAAAAGATTTTTGCATCTGACTGCACGATTGACTTTTTATCAATCTTTCTGATTCAAAAAATATTAGTGCTTATCGCTAAGCTATTTGTTAAGTAAGTTTTTTTTTAAAGTATTGATGGATTCCCATTTTTCCCTTAAGTAAACAAGTATAATGGTAATTTATTTAGAAGATACAATTTATCTAAAACGATTTAAAAGCTCTTTTAGATTACTACTACCTATTTCTTTTATTACTTTCATAAAAACATAATTTTATGCGATCAATTGAATCAACAGATCCCAGATAGATTACTTAATCAAATTTAAATATTATAATTGGATCTTGTAACAGATTAATACCGACAGCCCTGAAGCGTTTCGGGAATAAGAATAAACTCAACAAAAATAAAACCAACATCCTAATAAGGAAAAATCTTGAAAGAGATATTTGTAAAGATAATAATGGAAATGGGAGCAAAAGGAATATTGTATTTAATTTGGAATACGATATTGAAGAAATGGTATGCTATAATGTGCTATGGCTACAAAGCTACGAAATTAAATTCGGCTTTATAGCCGAATTAAATTTCCATATTGATGATAACATAAAAATTAAAAACTAACATTAGGTTAGCAAACACAATAGGCTACTACCAGTTTGGACCATTTCCAAATTGTATATTGAAGATACTCTTATGGCGAGGATAACCAACTCTTAATGATTTTATACTGAAGACGTCTAAACGAGTAGTGATAATGATTTGGAAAAAATATATGTTAAATTAGAGCATTTTCTTAATAACCCAATCTGTGAATATTTTAGATTATGTTCATATTACAAAGTGTCATTAATTCGTAAAATTATGTCTAATGCGGATAAAAAACTGAGAATCACGCAAAGCATTTTAAAAATAATTTAATTATTTATCTCTAAACTTGTTTAAATGTTGGTATGGGGGCCAGATCTATTGCGTTAAATGGGCGGGTTCTCTGTCGGAACCATATGGGTTGGAGTGCGGGGTGAGGCAGGGAGGGTTGAGCTCCCCGGCACTTTTAAACCTATATGTTAATGCGCTGATTGTTGCTCTCAGCAGTCATCATGTCGGGTGTCATATTGATGGAGTTTGCCTGAATAATATCAGCTATGCGGACGACATGGTGCTGCTGAGCGCATCGGTTTGTGGCATTAGAACATTGTTGCAGATTTGTGAGGCATATGCTGAAGGACACGGTCTAAAATATAATGTGTCAAAAAGTCAGTTTATGGTTTTTGAGGCCGGCTCTAAATGTCCTATATCAGTTCCACCCATCAAACTGTACGGGGTTCCCTTGGTAAAAGTGGATCACTTTAAATACCTAGGGCATTTAGTTATTGCCGGTCTCAGGGACAATACTGACATTGAGAGGGAGCGGAGGGCTTTGTCAATTAGAGCTAATATGATAGCCCGCAGGTTTGCACGCTGTACCTCAATGTACACGTGCAGCCTGTGGGTGAATCACACCCAAAAAGCATACGAAGCCCTCCGTGTCCAATATAACAACGCTTTCAGAGCGCTGATGGGGCTGCCGCGACACTGTAGTGCCTCGGGCATGTTTGCCGAAACTAGCGTCGACTGCTTCTATGCAACGAAGCGTAAACGGAGCACGTCTCTGGTGCGCAGGGTGCGCGGCAGCCCCAACAGCGTGCTGATGATGATAGCGGACAGGCTCGACTGTCCATACATGAGACACTGCAGTGACTTGCACGTCACCTACAGTCGTCGGTAATGTAAGTGTTGATAGTGTTATGGTTGTTTTGTATTGTATTGTAATGTTATGTGTTGTCTGTTGTGTGTATAATGTGTTGAATATTTGTATAATATGAGTCATGTAACTTGTAGAGAATAAATGAATAATAATAAACGTGTTTTAATAAAATACCTTTAAATTAATAATGCCTCCAATTTGGGACAGCGCTCTATGATGGGCGAGTCCTATTACTGGGTGGACGTATGACGCGTTGCGTGAGCTCAGAGGCCATAGTGTAAGTTTGCAAGTGAGTAAACGTAACTATCGAGTTTGCGTTTAGATTTGACTGTTAGATCATAATGCTAAGAATATAAAGGTGAGAATAAAAATGCTAACACAAACGCGATAGTTACGTTTACTCACTTGCAAACTTACACTAAGTCCTCTGAACAGAATACGCAAGCTATGGCATATATCTGCGTCTTAAATGACCACAGAAGCATCCTAATACAATTTAGCTTTATAGCACCCATTGAACCACGAACTGCTATCCGCCATTACCGGGCCCATTTATTTACGTTTCAATGATGTTTATTCGTAATTTAATTAAAAGTTTACCTATTAAAAGCAACGACGCTCATGTTTATGCAAAATTGCTATATCAGGGGTTCACGACAACTTTGGAAAATTTAATAACGCCGGACACCAGTGGCCAGTTTAGGCAAAATAGTTAGAAAGTTGTGAAATGAGATTAGGAATGGACGAAACTGTGGACTATCTGACAATCGTTGCAAGTTATAATTGGCATGCAATCGGTATTGAAAACGTTGAGTCAATTCAATTGGGAAGATAATTATTATTCAACACTTTGGATAGATATTTATGAGTAGTTTTCGTTTTATGTTTATTTGGAGTTTATAACCTGTTAATGTAGATATGGATAATATAAGCAGAATACTATCAGAAGCATACTGTAACTATTGCAAGAATATTTTTGAATATGATATATAAATGGCTAAGAGAAGAGACGAAGACCAACGAAGTGAATGAATGAATGAATGATATATTTATTTGCAAAAATATAGATAGCTAACATATTATAAGTTCTTAAGATCTATAGGTTTCACTATATTCGGTTATTTGGTAGTTGGATTGTGTGAAAGGATTGAATACAGAGAAACCTGATAGAGATAATAGGAAGAAGAATAAACGTTCCAAAGATTCTTAGTACAAGAAAAGAATATGAAAATTATGATGAGCTCGTCAATCTACCTAGCCTTTTCCCAACTATGTTGGGGTCGGCTTCCAGTCTAACCGGATGCAACTGAATACCAGTATTTTACATGGAGCGACTGCCTATCTTATCTCCACAGCCCAGTAACTGGGTAATACGATACCCATTAGTAAGACTGGTTGTCAGACTTTCGGGCTTCTGACGACCCGATACGACTGTCAAAGATCTACGAATGAGAGCCGGGACCAACGGCTTAACGTGCTTTCCGAAGCACGGATGAGTCTCGGTATGTAAAGAACCCATCCACGGACCAACCCTGGCAAGCGTATCTTAATCATGCGGCTGTTATTACTTAGCCACGAGCTCCTCAAAATGAAGATGAACTGTAACTATATATTATCCCGAGTAAAGTCTAAGAAGTAAGTACCATATTCTATTCCAAGTTATTAACTCAACAACAACAACAAAAACAAATCTAATCTTAGTTGCGTTCCCCCATTATAGCGTTCCTAAAGTAGTAATACCCATAACATTCACATTTATAGTTCCATTAAGAATTATGTATTTCTATGTTAGACAAACTAACTCGAAACTGTTAATGACGTGTTTGTTTTAAGGCCTGTCCCGAACTTGTGACTAAAACCAAGTATCAAGTTTTGAACATGCTTCTAAATTGAATGAAAGTTACGTGCGAAGCCACCAAGTGACGTCATCACTGGCTTAGAAGAGATTACGAGTTTTGATAGTAGCATACTTGTTAGTTGTAATGTGCTAGTGAAAAAAAACACAGTATGACTTACTATGGCTATTGTATTATACAGGGTGTTATATGTCGGTAATCTAATATGGGGATGTAGGAGAGGTCATTTACACACCTCGTACAGATCAGGGGTTAATATTCTAAATAGGTGGCGAAAAAATTTCGTAATCTGATCAGAAGTTTCGAAGATTACGCCCTACATACAAACTTACTTTTACCTCTTTATAATATTAAAGCTTCGTCCACGTGAAATTTCGGCCTCCGACGCACCGCGTCGCATCCCATCGCCCGCCGAATAACTTCGTTTTCGCTTAACGTTCTTTCCGACTTTTTTCTTTTTGCTCAGCTCCTAAGGGTCGTAACGTGATGTTACATTGCCATAACCTTCCTTAAGAACTGGGCCATCCAATGCAAAAAGCATTTTTGAAATCTGACTCGGAGTTCCGGAGATCTACATACAAATATATTATGGTATAGACTAGCTTTTTCCCGCGGCTTTGCCCACGTGCATGTCCAAAATTTATCAACGGGGATAAAAAGTATCCTGTGAGTGCCAAATTTCATCCAAATTTGTTCAGCCGTTTTTGCGTGATTGAGTAACAAATATCCAAACATCTAAACTTTCACATTTATAATATTATTATAATAGGATTCGTTTGACGATGGCTGATGGAACATCAAAGGATTTTAGGATGTGTTTCCAATCTTAGGCTCAGAGCTTGAATGAATATTTCATGTCGCTGTAATTTTCCGGTACCTATAAGTAGCTACTCTAAAATCGAAATACAGCAATCCTGCTTGATGGTATACATTCGTACCTATGGTTATGTGACCCTCGAAAACTTCAACACGATGAGGTCTACTATTAATATTACTTTGTTTTCGACAAATATTAAAATATATTGCCCATAAGAAATATGCACCAAACACGTAACTCTTCTTCTTTCAAAGGAGTGTGGGCAGAATACACCCAGTTCCGCCACAGTTAAGAACAGTGTAGTTTTGAAGACATGACTTCTCCCTTTACTCAGGCCAAAGCGCATCATAATCGGTCCCGGGGGTATTTAGTTCTGACAATGTTAGGTTAGGTTAGGTTAGAATAGGTTCTAGGTCACACCTAGCTCTGCCACAGATAAAACCACTGTCGTTTTGAAGACATTACTTTTCCCTTTACTCAGGCCAAAGCGCATCAAAATCGGTCCCGGGGTTATTCAGTTCCGACAATGTTAGGTTAAGTTAGGTTCTGGTTCACACCCAGCTCCGCCACAGATAAAATCACTGTCGTTTTGAAGACATTACTTTTCCCTTTACTCAGGCCAAAGCGCATCAAAATCGGTTCCGGGGTTATTCAGTTCCGACAATGTTAGGTTAGGTTAGGTTCTGGTTCACACCTAGCTCCGCCACAGATAAAATCACTGTCGTTTTGAAGACATTACTTTTCCCTTTACTCAGGCCAAAGCGCATCAAAATCGGTCCCGGGGTTATTCAGTTCCGACAATGTTAGGTTAGGTTAGGTTCTGGTTCACACCCAGCTCCGCCACAGATAAAATCACTGTCGTTTTGAAGACATTACCACTCTCTTTTGGAAATTCGAAAATTCAAGACATATTTTCTCGGCAATATGGTGTCTGCTATTTACACCAAAATAAAAATACCTTTTACGCCATGATTACCTGTCACGCTTGACATAAATAAATTACAGGCATGGAATATTCTGGAATCACTTAAACCATAAGTACAGCCGCTCGAAGCGCTTGATATCAAGGCAGCGACAGCTTGTCAATCTGCATTTCCCACACAAAATATTAAATCCGAGATGTTGCATGGTACAAGGAGTTGGGAAATTAAGTTATGAGGAGTCTTGATGTCGCAGTTTCGTATTTGGGACTGCTCGCGGTTCATACTGGACCTATGTACTGGCGGACTTACTATCGTATATTCACATGAGGAGTGCTGTGTTTTGAAGTGTTTTGAAACTAGCAGAAGTGTTTTGAAACTGTTTCCTATTATGGGACAAATGTTTTGAAACTGATGATAAGGTTTAATTTATCCAGTGGCAGCAGTGTGCTAAATCCAAGTAAGATTTTACGCGCGCGGCCGGCAGCGTTGAGGCGGCCCGCACTACCCCCCCCCCTCTCGCCGCGAACTTACCTAAGGTGCGGTATACCTATATACAGCGGTTTCGGTCAAACTATAGTTAAATCAATGAGTTATCAATAAAATAAAAAAAATATGATTATACTCTTCTTTGTGTTCATTCTTGTAGTTTTCCTCAATCTTCTTCATACGAAATAACATAATGAAGGTACTGTCACCAGCACATCAAGCTACTACAATCTGTCAAATTTCTTTAGTACATTTTAAACTTTATCGCTAAAGCATTAGGTTCAAGGTTGATTGGAAAAGTTTAACAGTTTCGGGTAGCTTGATGTGCTGGCGTCTGTACCTTTTTTTTTTTTTTTTTTTTTGGGTGGGTGGGAAATCATCAAATAACTTCTCCCGCTCTGGGCGGAGCGGGAGGGCGTGTCAGACTCTTACTGACTAAAACCCACCCGTGTTCCTTCAGTTGCCTGTGTTGCCAGGGGCCACGGTATCCCTTTCGGACTTTCCCGCAACCCCGGCAGGCATCGGCCCTGGTGGGCCCCGCCATTGGTGCTGACATCTCTTTGAGGCGCGCGTGGAACACAACGCGCCGTCGACCCGGGCCTGGTCCTTATCGGGGGCGAGCTACCCATTGCTCACCGCCCGCAAGCCCGCGCCTACGGTGGCCGGGAATCCTCCAGGGAGTCCCGACGCCCAGGGCGTCTCCTACGGCGGCTAGGCGCGTGAGGGCGCGAACTTTGCCTCTCCCTCACGCGCTCCGCCTCCTCCTTTGCGAGCATTACTGCTTCGCAGAAGGAGGTGACGGCCTGCCATGCCCTCTCGCTCCGCACCATGGCCTGGACCAGGGCCGGACGCGAGAGGTCACTGCCGCCGATCGCCTCCACGAGGACACGGCGGTGGTCCACCCAAGCCGGGCAAACCTCCACCGTATGCTCCACCGTGTCCTCCGGACGATCCACACAATGGTGACACCCGGGCGTTTCCTCCCGCCTTATGCGAAACAGGTACCTCCCGAAACAACCGTGTCCGGTGAGGACCTGCGTCAGGCGGAAGGTGAGGACGCCGTGGCGCCTCTCTAGCCACTCCTCAAAGAGGGGACTTATCGCCGCGATTGTGGCGTGCCCTGGCGTCTGTACCTAACAGACAATTATTAGTCTGCTGCTTTTCAGAAATGCATGAATATATTTGTTTTAATTTGTCTTAGGCTTTTTAGAGTATAATAATTGCCTGTCCGCATAAGTCGCATCGCACCGTTTTCCCCATCAAAATGGAATCGAAACATGTAGGTAAAATATAAAAAACCTTTCAGGCACCTGATATCGAATGATTAGGTAAGTGTATGTATCTACTTCTTTGAAACGGGTTTTTTGAAGCAAATACGTAGGTTTTCGTCTGAAAGAGTATTATCTAACAAATACACAAATAACACTCAGGATAATACATTATTCTTTTGTCATTGTGTCTCTTATTATTTTGTCTTCCTTTAGGTACTTTCATTTTTCAACACAAAATATTGCAAATAGAAGTATCCCAACCAATACACTGGTGGAAATTTTACCAGATTTTATAACTTTAAGTAGTGTAATAGCGACTCAAAAAGCCGTTTTAAGTTGCATATTTGCTCCCCCGATAACGTCTATAGCTAAAAAAGTTACTACGAGTGGCAGTAATGGAACCAAATACTACCCTTGCCTTTAAATAGTTCATTCTAATACTCATTTATTACTTACGTCTGTAATAGAGAGTTACAAAGGGCATTTGGTCACTGAAAGCTGCATAAGGGTTTCTCTTGTCACTATTAAACGCTGCTGAATTAAATAACTCATTGTAGCCTATTTAAAGCAGCAGTATAAGAGTGGAAATAACCACTGTTATTCTTATTAAAGTTCTGGTAATAGAGATAAAATAACTAAAGCATACTTTGAACATTACAAATGGGAAACCTTGAGTAGTTTATGAGAGTAAACTTACTACGTAAACTTTTAATTTTGACCTTCAAAATATGCTAAAAGGCCTGTATTTATTTATATATATATTTATAATATACCGGCCTTTTAATTGACTTTTATTTTGAAGTAATGTAGTAGACATTTTAGTCCCAATTTAAAATTAGACCTAGTCAATGTTAGTTAAATATCTATTTTAAATTAAAATTTAACACTAAGCATAGTTTCAGGTGCTACACATTTTGGAACCTCATTATCGCACGTTATTCTCTGCACACTTGGCGAATGAGACCTAGACCAAAAAAGTGTAATATTTTGACCGTCACGACACTTTTCCCGTCTTGTGTGCAAAACCCAAAGGAACTCCGTTTCAACTGGGTGTCCCAGAACATCTCTTGACTTATTTTATTTTATTATAGCTTTACCTAAAAATATCCATATAGCAAAACATCTTTGACCTTGATATTATTTATTTATTTATTTAATTTAATGCACAATGTACACAACCAATTTTACACGCTAAGCTTAAACTAGTGAATTAAATTAGACGGATTAAAATTATATACTTAAATTAGACAATGCTACAAACAATGAACATTGTATAGTGGTCCTCGTAATTGCCTAATCATCCTAAAATTGAATGTTACTTGCACGCATCGATCACTCATAAGCACGTCTTAAAACGACCAGATCTATTGGCCTATGTAGCCTTAAGGAAGTTTCAAAGTTTCAACCCTATAATAGTCATAATTTTCCTGCCCTTTTAAATTTTTTAGATCGGTGCAACAATTGTTTTTTTGTTAAATATATACCTACTTCTCTCTGTGGTTTCAGCTTCAACTAGATATTATAACAATAATATAATAGATGTCAAAAGTGATAAAGCAATTACGAGGTTGGCTATACATACAACGTCACTTGTATTGATTTCATAGCAAAAACGATTGGGTATTGCTGCCTCAAACAATGTCGTTGTGATCTGTCGTACTTGATTTATTCTCCTGTTTACTACAGAAAGGGCAGGACTAAAATGAGCATTTTATTTGCCCTCAAACCCATATCCGATGTTCAATATAGATTATTATTAATAACGTTCGTGTCTCCATGGAGTTAAATGGACGGCACTAATTTTCAATAAGTATTTTATCAATGTGTGCTGATCTTATTGCGGAACGTGGATTTCTTAGAGGCGTTTATTTTCATTTAAGTTTCATTTCTGGATGTAAACTGGTTAAAGTTGTAGAGACAATCATGTCAGTGGTTTTTATTCTTATTACTAGCTTTTGCCCGCGGCTTCGCCCGCGTGGATGTCGAAAAATATCCGACGTGAACATACTACCGGGATTAAAAAATAACCTATAGGTTAATCCAGGTTACAAACTATCTGTGTGATAAATAGAATTCAAATCAGTGCATTTGTTTTTGTGCAAACCGGAACATAACAAACAAATAGACCAAAATTCTAAAAACTATATTTGCGGCATTGGACTCGAATATTCAATGTAAGGTTTGACTTCGTTACTATTTTATGTTACTTCGTCTGCGTAGTTTTTTTTTTTTTTTTTTCTAGATAATTATGAATTATTATAACAAAAACAATATAGAGCTTTGTTCATGGCTAATTGTCCTCCATTACGTGTGATACTTGAGGAATACTGTAAAGAAATACCTACTGTAAAAGACCGGTATCTACCTAAATTCTTCACAGTATTTCTCTATATACAATCATTTTCACTGATTCGGAAGCGGGCACTAAAACAACCAGGCTAGTTGGAGAGAGCTAACACGGGAGCAAGCCACATAAAATTGGCCGTGGGAGAAACAGTCTTGCCGCAAATCAACTCCAGCTTTCAGAGTTTGTCCCCGCAGCGACTTATTAATAGTCATTGCGAAACAAACCTTGATTGAGAACTGCAATCTTTTAAACTCAAACGGAAGATCATTTGGTATCAATGGTATACGTGGCACGAAGATTGTTTCTCCTCTGGCAGATCTAGTTAGTATTTTGGCCTCAATAACATTGTGGCGGAGACCTGTTACTTGGAGTCTAGTTCCATTGCACAATTTTGGAGGCCGTATATTTCGAAGCAATATGACAGGAGGACCTACACGCAACATAAGTCTGTGACAAAGAAGACCCGGCGGATTAAGAGAGTTCAAAAGTTCTACAGGATAATTAACCGACTCGTCCATATCGACCATGGTGTCAACAGAATTATTAATCATTTCTTCACCTTCGAATGCATTTATTCGTTTTTTGGAGTCAAAATGGCTCTGTCGCATAACTACTCCATCTTTATCTTTAATATTTTTAACATCAGGATAAATCTACTTATATATAAAATGGTAAACTGACTGACTGACTGACAGACTGGGTGATATGTTAATACACAGCCCAAACCGCTGGACTTAGAGACATGAAACTCGGAGGGTGTGTTCTTTGTGAAGAGTAAGTATCCACTAAGAAAGGATTTTTGGGAATTCTACCCCTAAAGGGGTAACGTCATAATATAATAGAGTATGGTAATAGTGGATGGAAGTTTATATGAAAGTCCGTTTTGCGTTCCGTACAAATTTTGTGTTTAGGATGACGATTGAAAATGAATTTATACGTCTCAACTTTTTTGGTAATTCCACCCCCGAAGGGTTAAAATGGGGGAGGCAGTTGAAAAGTATTTAATTTTCGAAGAAAAATCACAAAATTTACTATCTAGGCTTATGGTTGGATACTAACACAACGTAAATCGTTGTTTTTTTTTAATTTCAACCCACAAGGGTCTGAAAAGGGCGATGAAGTTTTGTATTGAAGTTGTTTATTCGCTAAATATTGTGTTCAAGTAAAAATAATATAAATACACGTGTACTGTTTCTAACTTTACAATATTTTACATGGAGCGACTGCCTATCTGACCTCCACAACGCAGTTACTGGGTAATACGATACCCCTTGGTAAGAATGGTTGTCAGACTTTCGGGAGTGTAGCTAAACCTGATCGATCGACCTGTGCGGCTGTTATTATTTAGCCACGGGACCCTCCCCCGGAGAACACCCCCATCTCCTTCTCCGGGAGAATCGATATAGATACTATAGATTAGGATTTGTTGTTTGATGCCGAAAGATTAGTAATTTTAACTTAAAAATAAACAAAATTTCATCCCCCTTTTCACCCCCTTAAGGGTTGAAATTCTAACAACACCGGTGCGTTAGCTTCCAACCATAATTATAGATAGTACACTTAGTGATTTTTCTTCGAAAATTAAGGACTTTTCAACTTCATTCCCCTTTTTAACCCTTCGAGGGTGGAATTATCAAAAACGCTGAGACACGTATACATTAATTTTCAATCGTTAGCCTAAACCCAAAATTTGAACATCCTATCTTCAAAACTCGCGGACTTTCATATAAACTTCCATCCCCTATTTTACCCCTTTAGGGGTGGAATTTCCAAAAATCCTTTCTTAGTGGATACTTGCTCTTCAGAAGGAACACACCCTCCAAGTTTCATGTCTCTAGGACCAGCGGTTTGGGCTGTGTGTTGATATATCACCCAGTCAGTCAGTCAGTCAGTCAGTCAGTCAGTTTATCATTTTATATATATAGATGGTAAACTGACTGACTGACTGACAGACTGGGTGATATGTTAACACACAGCCCAAACCGCTGGACTTAGAGACATGAAACTCGGAGGGTGTGTTCTTTGTGAAGAGTAAGTATCCACTAAGAAAGGATTTTTGGGAATTCTACCCCTAAAGGGGTAACGTCATAATATAATAGAGTATGGTAATAGTGGATGGAAGTTTATATGAAAGTCCGTTTTGCGTTCCGTACAAATTTTGTGTTTAGGATGACGATTGAAAATGAATTTATACGTCTCAACTTTTTTGGTGATTCCACCCCCGAAGGGTTAAAATGGGGGAGGCAGTTGAAAAGTATTTAATTTTCGAAGAAAAATCACAAAATTTACTATCTAGGCTTATGGTTGGATACTAACACAACGTAAATCGTTGTTTTTTTTTAATTTCAACCCACAAGGGTCTGAAAAGGGCGATGAAGTTTTGTATTGAAGTTGTTTATTCGCTAAATATTGTGTTCAAGTAAAAATAATATAAATACACGTGTACTGTTTCTAACTTTACAATATTTTACATGGAGCGACTGCCTATCTGACCTCCACAACGCAGTTACTGGGTAATACGATACCCCTTGGTAAGAATGGTTGTCAGACTTTCGGGAGTGTAGCTAAACCTGATCGATCGACCTGTGCGGCTGTTATTATTTAGCCACGGGACCCTCCCCCGGAGAACACCCCCATCTCCTTCTCCGGGAGAATCGATATAGATACTATAGATTAGGATTTGTTGTTTGATGCCGAAAGATTAGTAATTTTAACTTAAAAATAAACAAAATTTCATCCCCCTTTTCACCCCCTTAAGGGTTGAAATTCTAACAACACCGGTGCGTTAGCTTCCAACCATAATTATAGATAGTACACTTAGTGATTTTTCTTCGAAAATTAAGGACTTTTCAACTTCATTCCCCTTTTTAACCCTTCGAGGGTGGAATTATCAAAAACGCTGAGACACGTATACATTAATTTTCAATCGTTAGCCTAAACCCAAAATTTGAACATCCTATCTTCAAAACTCGCGGACTTTCATATAAACTTCCATCCCCTATTTTACCCCTTTAGGGGTGGAATTTCCAAAAATCCTTTCTTAGTGGATACTTGCTCTTCAGAAGGAACACACCCTCCAAGTTTCATGTCTCTAGGACCAGCGGTTTGGGCTGTGTGTTGATATATCACCCAGTCAGTCAGTCAGTCAGTCAGTTTATCATTTTATATATATAGATTATTATAGATTCCTTTATATTTTGTGAATGTGAGAACGTTGTAGGCTCAACAAACTGTCGATTTGCAGAATATTTTCTATTTTGTTAAGTATCTTGTTGACAGGCCTACACTGTCCTCTCATACGTCACACAGTAATTTTTGAAAACATTGTAAATCCCATTTATTTTTAAAAGAGTAACCGTGGAGTTTCTTGGCGGCTCTCTCCATAGGAAACGACCAATTGGAACCGTGCACCTAGCTTCTGACGTTTCATAAGTGCCCATGTAGGTTTATGTGAAATAAAATATTTTGATCTTGAAACCCCCTAAAGATTGCCACGTCCAGCGTTCTTCAGCTATTTGCTTCGTCTTTCAACCCTAATAAGATCCTCTGCCCACCTCTGGGGGACCGGCTTACGCCATTTCCGGTTCGTGTTCATCATTAGAGAACTTGACTTTTACGTTCGTTGGTTTTACAAATAATGAGCTACTCATTGTCGCTTTAAAGTGCTTGTCGCAAGAGTATTTTCTTTAATACGTCTTTAATGGCAGCGCTTTGCTCTTCGTAAAGGGTAGACAAGAAATTACAAAACTACTAGACCGCCCCACGTGTAAATTAAATATTATGAGTGTTGGTTAATACATGACCTTGACCTTGATATTATGTGTTACTTCTGACATTTTTAGGCCATACAATAATTTCCTATTTTAAGACTGTTAACTTTCAAGTATATTATGTAGGTAAATATTATCTTACTGTCGGTACATAAATATTTAAATAAAAAATATTACACAGAAACAATACAAATATGGATATTCATTAATTGGAAAATAGGTGACAATACTGCGGTAATAGGTTGTCATGGTATGGGCTTAAGATGCGAAGGAATGAGGGAAATCCTCAGGAAAGTTTTGAGAATGAATGTGGATGGCTATATGAGTAGAGGAAGACCAAAGAAATGATGGATGGACTGGGTGAAAGATGATATGACTAGAAAGGGAGTGACTACCGAGATGACGATTAATCGAGAAGTCAGTCCATTCTGCCTAGCCTTTTCCCAATCATGTTGGGGTCGGCTTCCAGTCTAACCGGATGCAGTGGAATACCAGTATTTTACATGGAGCGGCTGCCTATCTGACCTCCACAACCCAGTAACTGGGTAATACGATACCCCTTGGTAAGACTGGTTGTCAGACTTGGTTGTTGTGGTTGACGACTAATAGAGAAGTATGGAGGAAAAAGACATGTTGCGCCGACCACGAATAAATTAGGATAAGGGCAGGAGAATGATGATGAAAAAAAGCGCACGTGCGAACCTGGGCTAAATAATCAAGAAAACCAATAATTCATTTCTTTACCCATATTAATCAAAGAAATGTGTCGCTAAGTCAATTGAAGCTCGCATTATAAGACATGTGTCGCCACTTATTAATATAGAAATCAATAAAGCTTACCTATTGCTGAAATAGCCTCAAGCCACATTCATATATCTTGTATTTCACTTAGGGAAAAGTTGCTCGACGAAAATGGAAGTGAGAAGTGAAATCCAAGACACAACTATGCCAAAAAAGAAAAGTAAGTATACAGTTAGCCGAAAATATAAACAAAAGAAATATGGTTGTAGGTACGGTTCGCGAGGTCTAAGCTGAGCTTTGTATTTGTGTGAGTGATTAGCAAAAGTGGAAGGTGCGTGGCACAGTAAACCGGTTATAAACCGGTTTAAATCCGGTTTATAGGCCGACGTCACACCTACACTATCTATGTGCACACACACAAATGCAAAGCTCAGCTTAGACCGCGCGGACCGTACCTACAACCATTTTTCTTTTGTTTATGTTGCGGGCTAACTCATCTAATGTTTTTTATGATCGACAAGGCGTAAACCTGTAACGTGAGTAACGCTTTGGCACGTATGACGAGTAAATACCTTCTAAATCCTAGTTTTGGCAAACGTTTTGTGTTAACGCCAGTCAACGTGTTTATGGCGGTTTATGGGTGTAACGTGCCAACTACTTCGCCATCAAAATGATTCAGACTTTGGATGCCACGTTTTCGCGTCGATAAAGGGTTAGATCCCAGCTTTGCCAAAAATATTTTTTTGCGTTCATGATTGTTTTAGGGTTTACCCTGTCAATTCTAATAATGGCTTCAAAAGCCCCAAAAATGATTTTTTTATTTCAGAATTCTGTTTCGTAAGGAAAAAGGGGGAAATAAAATACATTTTCTCCAAAATTACACCAATGGCTGACACGCGACTTCCCATAATATAGACCCCACTTTCCTCGCCTTTTTGCTGTATTTTAACAGAATCTGAGCTCAAGAATAGTTCGATGTTGACGTTTCATTGCTTTAGCAAAAGTTATTCAAATATTATTTTTCATTTCGTGACTCAAACGACATCCCTGAGGGTTTGTTTACTAAATTCACAGGAACCCGAGGATTTTTACCGAATGTTTTGGGTCTTTTTATTTAAGATAAACCTTTGTGAACGTTGACTGTACTAAGTATTGACTTTTATTAGCGGTAGATATTTCGGTTTAAATGGAGTGGCCTTTTTTAAGGGTTTTCGTTTTTAGGTAGCCCTCATTTAGGTAATTAAATTATTGAGTAGCACTTTAATTTAATTATTGAGTCGAATTTTAAAACAAAGTGTCGGTCATCCGGCGGTAAGATACGAGAACCCCACGAAATGTAACATTAACCCCAGCTTTAATTTTTATTACCTGTAAAGTCAAAATTCGGTTGACTATCCAAAGATATATTATTATGAGATCAGACTTATTATATTGAAAACTTGCAATGTTTGTGACAAATTATTGAAGGATAGAGAATACTTAAAAGTCTAGTTTTATAACGTACTAAATTTTGGCCGCGACTTCGTTCGCGTGAAAATCGATAATAAGAAAAAATATACAAAATAATTTAAAAAAAAATTAAACTCCCTCGGCCCTCGTCGACCCACCGCGTCGCATTGCATCGCCCGCCCGCGCTAACCGTTCGTTTTCGCTTAGCATTCTTTCAGACTTTTTTATTTTTGTTCGGCTCCTAAGAATTCCTCAAGATTTGGGCTATCGAGTGCAAAAAGAGTTTTCAAATCCGACTATTAGTTCCAGACATTAGCGCGTTCAAACAAACAAACTCTTCAGCTTTATTATATTAGTTTAGATTCAGTAATTTTGTTCTATATAAAAACTTTTTACAAAAAAAACAACCGACGTCCAAAAGAAACACTACAAAGTGAAAAATAACTCGGAAATCGGTCTTTTTTTTTTGCCATCGACTTCCGAAATTAAAGTTATTTTTCACTTTGTAGTGTTTTTTTTTAAAGTCGGTTGTTGTTTTTTTAATCTAGTTGTGGTTCCTACCCCACATAAATTCGAATGTCGCGACCTGCTATTTAAATAACAGTGACAGGAACTTATTAGAACATCATCTACATAGGCTAAGTTGGAAAAATATGTATTATTGAAGCTAACTCAAAAACTACCCAAGCAAAGTTAATAACATTTCCAAACCAAATGAAGAATTTTCAAAATCCATCCACAATTGACGAAAATATCGAGGGACATACATAAAAATAAAAAAACATACATGCTACGAACACAGAAACCTCCTCCTTTTTGGAAGTCGGTTAAAAATAAAATAATACATTCCGAGCTGATTCATGGTTACTTGGCACGGCTACACTGAAATAAAACTCAGACATCTTCCAAGCTATTCAGATTATTGGTATCTTGTTAACAGCTCTTGATGGTCACACTCATGTTCAGTTTGTGCCAAATGTATAATAGCCTCGTCATCATGAATAGTCATTTGTATTCATAATATTCTTCATCGAGTATTTTATACGGAATTTGTAGCAGTCTCAGAAATGAGAACGAAAATAATATCTCCATTTCTGGATCTTAAAGGATTACAAAAAAAGTACGTTTATTTGAATAAAATAGGCTTATTATTTAACAAAAATAAACGCTTAATACGCTTGGAATTTGAGTAAAGAGTTATTAACAAGCATTACAAAGATCTTAATTAAAAATCCTTTGAAGTCCTCCTTTTTAATGTTGCAAAAAGTTTGATAGAAATAAAATAAGCAAACCCTTTCGAACAATGTAAATGTTGACTTCCTAACTTTTTAAATGAGTAGGTAAACAAATTAAATATGTTGAAAACAAATTAAGTACCTATGTTGAAAAAAAAAAACGAAATCTCAAAAACCTTTTAGTAAAACCAATGGTTAAAAAGTATTAAATATTTTTTTGCCAATTTTCCTTCTGCAAATACTTCTGTTTCCAATTGTTACTTTCGACCCAGATCAAACAACAAAATAGGTATCACCAGCAAAAACTTTTAAATTCAAATGGCAATCTTGTAAAACTATTCCCAACAATAAAATCGTGACTGACCGGCCAATTACGAGCCTTCGCCCATTAAAAGGTAAAAAAAAAACGCGCGAGTTCATTAGTATTTCCCGTTTTGCCGGGAAAACTTCTGCCCCCTTTCCCCCACAAATTCTGGGTGGCGAGAAACGCTGGCGGATTTAGAGTGATCGACTGAAGCGAATTCTAGAATTGAAATTGATTGGATTTTGTTTCGGGTGTTCTAAATCTAAAATGTTTCGATGGGTTCGTAGGTACAGGTGAACTTTATAGTTGTTTGTTGTCAGTTTTAGAAAGGACATGGTAGATTTAGGTAACTGAGTATTTATAGTAGAAGAAATAGGGTATTTTACCCTGTATGAGAAAATATAAAAATATATTATTGAGATAGCTTAGGCAAAAAACAGTCGGAAAACGTTAGTTTTAGTTCATAAAATAGAAAACTACATTTTATAATTCAATTCAAAGGTTTCATTTTTTTTAATCTGTTTCATCACCATTAAATAGTAGTCGCCATGTTATTACGTCATACAGCTACGAGTGACCACTGAAAATCACCGTTGTACTGTGGGTCCGTCATAGCACAGCATTATGCTGCGTGGAAGTCGTCACAGTCATGAGGTGCAGCTGCCGACTATGTCTGTCTTATGCTCGTGATTACTTAATGTAGATCTTATTTGATTAACCATTTTTCTGTATGCATGTGTTTCTGTGACAAATAAACCTATTTTTCTTTCTTTCTTTCTTTCAATACGCTTTTTGGCAAAAACTGATGGAACTTGCTGATTTCAAGTTGTTTTTCCCCATTGTATGAATGGTTTCCTATTCAGTCAAATTAAGCGTTATGTCCTCATAAGACTCTACAGCTAAACAAGAAACTGCATGACTTTTAATAATTAAATATAAGTTAAGATTATTATGTTCATTGTGTGTTAAATAAACACAATGCCCCGTTGATCTCGTGGTCGCAAGCGCGACTGCAGAGTAGTCCTGGATTCGATTCCCAGGTTTGGGTTTTTCCAGTAGGAATTTCCTACCCTGCGCCTGATCTCTCTCATCTACTCTACTCATCGGAGTATGACAGTGAGGGAAGAGAGACTGCACCTGTGTCTACACACACTTGTGCACTGTAATGGTCTCCGCTGAGATTGGTCGTCATGGTCGAAATTCGATCGGGGAGGACTAATTATATAAACAACATTTTAATTTATACAAAGTCTGTAGGTACTTTAAATGTCACAGTTCGACAATTTCCATCAACCGAAATTATTTTCCAGTGGTTTGTGTTCATTTTAAAATAGCTTAATGTTGAATAATAAACTCATTCAATTAGTGGTCTCAAATAAAATTACATTGACCGACACGAGGATTACGTTTTACTGTTGTTAAAACACTTCAAAATGAGGTTTCACTATTATTATAAAGTTGAGTATAGACTAGATCACTAGAGCATTTACTTGTAACTAAACATCGAGCATTCGCCTTTTTTCAATTTTATTTCCGTATCTTTAAGAACGTTCGTTCTAATCTCATTCGCAATCTGTCAAAAATACCAATCAATTTACCTACATTTTTGACAAGTTTGACAGATTGCGACGTGAATATGAACGTTTTTAAGTACGAGAATTGGCCTTCAAATTTTAAAAACCAACGAGCGTAACATTTTATTGAGCGCAATGGCACGAGCGCGGGCGACGTGAAGTGAGGTGCACAGGCCGAGGACAGGTCATCACAATAAACGCAAGGTAAAAAAAAGTTACAGGTAAAATGCTGCGTCGGATACAGCGTCGAGCATTTGCAGAACGTTACATTACTTGAAAATGTACGACAAAATGCTTTAGTGTATCTTGATAATGCTCGACAAAATGCTTTCACACATATCAGTGAAGTCACAGTTCCGGCAACGTGTTCGCTCAGTTCAGTATCAGTGCTACAGTGTGGCGTCAGTGATTTAATTCACACAATATGTCAGTACTCAGTTCACGGAGCTTCAGTGAAAACGTGTCCGTCGTCAAGTATCGTGGTTGATGCTAATGGCTCTGTTCAATACTACGGAGCTAGCAATGATAGCTATTGCTTTAGACGAAGAAGAAGAGCAGCATCAAGAAAAAAAGAGAAAATGGATGCATGAAGTATGGCAATGAAGAGAGACAGAAGGAGAATTCATGACATTATACAAAGAATTCGTTATAGATGAAATGAAATATTTTGAATATTTTAAAATGTCAGAGAGCTGTTTCAATATTCTTCTGCAGAAACTCGTTTTTGATGCCGCGGCGTCCGTGGTCCGACAAAAAATATCGTTGTCAAAGAATAGGTACGTCCGTGATTGCCGGAGTCGGCATTGACACTGAGAGCACTGTGTCGTCACTGACTCTGACAAGTGGGGATGCGTTCATAGAGAATGAATGAATGAATATTTCGCACTGTGCCGGTACTGTGTCGGAACTGTGGCTTCACTGATATGTCTGAATCGACCTTAAGTGTACTTTTAAAGGTGGGTTTTACAACGAAGTTAGTTTTATTAAAAGATCGTTCTGCCTTTATAAAATTTAACCAATTATATGAAAACGCGATCCCATTTATAACAGACTCCAAAAATGGTTCATTGAATTTTGAATCGCTTTTTGGACCTATTTATTGAAGCGTTGTATATAGAAGATACAACGTATCACATACTTTTACCTATATTGTAGCCATTTTTATGATTCTTTAGGTCAGTAACCAGTACAGTTAATTGTCAATGTTTTACACGTTGCCACCACACCATCTTGCCCACGTCGCTATCCCCGATTCTACGTTCTTTGATCTTTTCTAGCAATGTGCAATGTGTGTGTGTTTTGTAGTTTTGAGTCTATATGCAATGTTCGTAAATCAAAAGAAATAACACCCATTCAGTAATTAAATCACTCAACAAAAACCACCCAATCAATTTATTTCTATAAATCCTTTTACTTATTCCCTACTTTACTTTAGCCAAACTAAGAGGGCTATTCCGTTAATTTTCCGGTGTCACCCCTGATGTTCCGGGCCTGCTCTCCAAGGGGCACTTAAGCGTATGACACGCCTCTGCGAGCGATCCCGTGACATCTGGCCGGAGTCCGAAGTGACCGCTTTCTGGGGCTATGCGGAACGCCTATCCATGCCTTTATGTAGTTTTGAGTAGTCAGCATTGAAGATCTTTGAAATATGTTTGATTGTACAATATAATATGGGCCAACGAATAAATTTTAAAAATCTAACATATTTCGTAAGTGATATCTTGTCTTGTACGGTTATATTTATTTTATCGTTTGTGAAAGTTTCGGTTCTTCATCATAATTAAAAATTATAAAAACATAATATTTTGTTTTTTTAATTAGAAAAAATGACATATTCATAAACATATTTTACTAGAAACCCAATTTGTAGACTTTGAAGGCACACTACTCAGGCTACTAATTCAGGCTTCCGTCACGTGACCGCCAAAAAACGAGCAATTTATGAACAACTCATAATTACTCTTCATTCACAGCTTCGCGACTTTTAATTTTGATAAAAATGGAAACAGAATTATGAAAATAATCAAATTAGCAGGGACACGTGTTGAAAAAGTAATTAACCAACTTTTGTCTTTTTTTAAACACAACTCCTGTTTTCATGGAATACACGTGATTCTCAAAAAAACCCATATTTTAGGCAAAAAAATCATTGTTAAAGTACCCTGAACTTTTAGAGTTTGTTTTACTCTGGACTTTGAAACGGGTGAACGTGTCACGTGTCCATAGCTAGAAACTATTTATTAGGTAAATTATACTTTCGCCCACCGGTTTCTAATTTAATTTTTCCAATGGTTATGCTGTAGCTAAAACTGAAAATTGTCCAACAGAACCCTCTAATATGTGTTTGTAATGAGTAGGTACCTTCGAGGGTGAAACCATTTTTCGTGAACAACAATCCTTAAAGACGTCTACAGACACATGTAATGTAGTGTAGACGCACAACGAGCATTACTTGTAACGCTCGGGCTGGCGCTCGCGTTGATTCATCATCTCTCAATGGTGAGTTTTTGACAGTTTTTGTATGGCAAATCTGTCAAAAACCCACCATTGAGAGACCATTGTCTCACGCTTATTAATTAGTAGACTTAGGCCCCAGGTTTCTAGCGCGAACACAGTGCTCGTTTGTATGTCGTCCACACTTTTCACGTTACATTACATTACACAAGTCTGTACGCGCCTTTAGGTACTTACCTACTAAACTTGGTTCATAGATAAAAAGTAAAACAACCCGAAAGTCCTGTATTTCATAGTGTCAATTACTTATAATAATCCGCACAGAAAAGAAATCTCAAGACCTGAATATTTCAAGAATAGACCGCTCATTCTTATACATGACCGTCATTTAAAGACACAATGAAGGCGAGACACCGAGATAGACCCCTAATTGGGTCCATCAAAACCGTTGTCCCACTTTGTATCGCGTCGATATTATCATAAACCTCAACTGAGTGAGTTTTTATGATAAGCTACAAATGAAATTATATGAAAAGGGAGTTTGGCTTGTTTCGGGGAGAGCGGATTTGGAAACTTGTAGTGTAATCATAATATTATTGTTAAGAGCCAACACAACGTCAGGTTTTTATCTCGCTCGCACCATACTACTCGCGGACTGAGTGCCAGCGAGACGGAGGCGGCTACAAAGCGGCAATAGTTTAGGTAATTGCTTTTTACGGCGAAAATAATGGTTATTTAAAATAAAATAAAAACATAGTCGCTGCTATAAAATTAGTTCAGTTAGTATGCAAAGTTTCAGTATCTAATTTGAAGTATTTTTTGAACAGCAGCGGTTTATTGTTCGGTTTGGAGGTAACTTTGGATATTTTTCTATCGATAAAATTTTATGAAATCGTGTTTTCGGCTAACATAGTACTTAACATTAATCCTCAACTTTAACATAAATATTTATTTCAAAATTATTGCTGCAGTTGTCGATATAACGGCGGATCTTGCTTAGCAATTCAGGTGGTGGTGGGAGGAATTCAGGTGTGATGTTATGGACATTGATAGAATAAACAAAAAATAGTATCTACCTAAATGCAGTTGGGCTGTACCTTAGTAAAAGACGGAGCTAAAGTCTGATTTACACTGTGCAATTTAATTGCCAGTAGCTTGGAATAAGTCGAAGCAACAAAGGGTAACAAAAAAATAAAAAAGGTAAGTTGTCTAAAGAGTGTTAATATGATGCAAGTCACTTACATCATGGGAATGGGACTTTATTTAATACGGCAAAATGCAAAAAAAAAGTTGTTGGTTTTTTAAATAAATAACGCAAATCAGGATAAACTATCACCTAGCAAAATACCTAAAACAGCAGCAGTTAGCAAGTCACAACCCTACAAAATTGCATTTTGGTAAATTTTATTTTGGGCACAATATTTTATTGTTAGAATTTCGGGACGCGTTTTTCGTTTAGGTTTGTGCCAAATGCTCCCGTGGTGTGTAGAATATTTAATTTTAACCATTTTTTATTAATTGTTACAAAAATGTTTTTCCTCTTAGTTGCATAGCGATGTCAGTCCTTGTGCATCTTCTTTAAAAACCTGTAATTTTCGTCTATGTGATTCCTGTCTACAACAAGCTAATTGTCAGTGGTAAAAATAACATACTCAATACTCAATTGTTTATTGCATTCCATATGTATACATAGGTGGTATAACATAATGTAAGATCAAATATGGACCCTGTCGGGCACAGCAAAATTAGGAGAGAGGAAGAGGGCTAAGCAGCAATTCAATCAATTCAATATTATTACATAAAAACATAAAACATAAGATCTTTATTACACAAGAACAGTTATAATTGTGTCGAGTCCCTGACTCTTGTGCTAGGTGGTTACCCTGTGTTACAAGAGCCAGTGCCCTCTCCTGGGAGGAAATACCGAAATATGAACGGTATCAGCTGGCCTCTATTTTATTTTAACTCCTACGCTAGGCCAGTTCGAGGCCAAAGTGTTTCCACCGACGTGTTATCGCCTGTATCTACATAAGATGGGTTTCACCTCCTTTCATATAACTGTGGCAGCATCTACAACGCCACATGCGAACTACGCATTAAAGACCTGACGTCACACAAATCCTGCATCGCATAATTAGAGTTTACCGCGCGATCACCGTATACATGTATAAGACTTCCCGACATCAATCGTTAGGCAGCAGTCCGCCAGACACGACACCCGTCTGGTCGGAGGATTCTTCCTTTTCTATAGAGGATGAGTGAAGTATATACCATCTATATACTAGTGTCTGTCCCTTAACCCCAACCTACAGATGTGACGTCATGATAATAGGAAAAAAAGACATATATCCGTGTCGTCTTATTATTCCGAGGTAGGTGTTAGCACGACTCACAAGTCAGTCGTGCAAACGGATCACCTCACCCTGACAAGTGAGAAATGTAGTTTTGCCGTGTGGGCCAATCGATCTATCAATTTAAAAGTAGCTTACAGAGTATTTGCATTGGGTAACTTACCTTTTTGAGCGAAATGTTGTCCATCACTAGATTATTTAGTGCGGATTTCACCAATGAAACTGAATGCGATCAGCAGTGTCATCATTGTTATGGCATATTTGACACTGACAACTCTTGAACGCGTTCTAGATGTACTGATCGCGTTCAGTTTCATTGGTGAAATTCCCCCTTAAACGGTACCAATTGAATTTTGTTTTGTCAAAACGAGTGACGTCATTCTTTACGTTACTGGGAACAAATGACTATCGAAATTATGTGCCGGGCTCAAAAACTATGCTATAATGACTAATATGGCCGACTACCAGCCCTTGGGGGGCTGGATTTAAGAAAAAATACGGCTTTATTATGCTAGTGATTGCTTACTTCATGATACACATAGTAATAGGCTTTGTAACTACATAATACTGACACTTTTCTTCCAAAACAAGCATAACACGTAATCTCAGACACCCCAAGGAAGCTTAAGCGCTACATATAAAACAAAAATGTTCCCGAGGACCCATAATTGGGTCCTCTCGAGTTGGTGTCCCGAATTTATTCGTCAATTATCATTATTTATACTTTCTTTTACCATATAAGGGACTGTTGGACTTTTTTGGCAACCATTTTGGTAAACAATCGAAAAAAAGGGAGACAGATTTAGATGTTATATGATTGAGGTGAACGTGGTACAGAAACTTGAGTGGAATACATTGTTATGTTGCTACGTGGGTAAATGATCTCTTTTATTTCTAAGTCATCATCTGGCCAACTATGTCGGGGTTGGCTTCCAGTCTAACCGAATCCAGCTAATACCAGTATTTTACATAGAGCGACTACTTATCAGACCGTCACAACCCAGTTACTGGGTAATACGATACCCCTAAGTAACACTGGGCAGAACCCCGAAACTCTGGCAGAAGCCTACCGGTAACGAATGTCACAAGATCTACAAATGACAGCGAGACCACCGGTTTAACGTGCTTTCCGAAGCATTGAAGGGGTTCGATATGTAATGGCCACCCATCTATGGACCGGCCTCGGCAAGCGTAGTTTAACCTTCGTTCGAAGCACGATTCCTAAGTAAAGAGTAAATTGATGATGATAAGGTTGATAATAAGGTTGAGTGGTAGAAAATACCTATAGCTTTAAGTTCACCTCTATAACATTTGCTTGCTTGAAGTATTCAATAAATACATATACATACTTTCATGTGATTGATCTGTCAAAGATTTCGGTAAGGTTTTGTAAAAGTATGTTTTGGAGGTGTCAAAATGTCTACAACAATTTCGGAACAGATGGATTTCATCGTTGATCGATGAAGTTCAGATAGATGGCAGGAAAATTATCCAGCAATAATTATAGTTTCAGAACTATCTGAATGTCTTCCCAATTGTGATAATCTTTATCAGCAGCTCACGAAAGTTAGACTCATAGTCATAATATGACATAATGAAGAAAGATTATCTCAAAGATTCTCAGTTTATTCACATTCGTTCCTGTTCAAAGTCAGTGCCAGACTTCAAAGTCTGGCGACTTTAAGCTGGTTTTCAACTGAACCTTTTGATTTGTCTGTTCTGATTGTACCTCCTGATAACTAGCCGGTCTTTCCCCTTACCTCTTGCAAAAAAAGCCAAAAAGAAAAGTATACTTCTCACCACGAACGGTGTTGCACTTAAAATATTAAACTCTGTAATCTCGGCCCCTCCATTACGGAATCTCGGGAGAATTGCAAATTTTGAACAGCTACCGTTAAATAAATGTTTCCGCAAACGCTGGGAAAGTTTTGCAACTTTACGTCGACAGGATTGACGCATTACATTTTCATGTTAACAGCTCGTCAAATGGATAAAATAAATATTTTGTTTGGGGTGACTTGAGGCCTGCAGGGCGTTACATACAGCGCTGTCAAGTTATAATGTGTGTATTTTTGGGGGCCTGCTTGTAACATTTCCTGTGGAGTTCGTGTCAAATTATAATGTGTTTATTTTCTCAAAGTTGTAGCAGTTGAACTCTGGATAATATCCTGTCACGGGACGGTCCTGTCCTGTCGGGTGTTACATATCTACACAGTTAGAGAGTCAATCGAGTTTCAAGTTTTCAGGAACACATTTTATTTAAATACTTTTAACTTTAAATACCCGGGTGTAGGTACAGAGTAACAGGAGCATCACAAATTCTAAATAAGACTGGTTGCATTCATAAAAAATTTACTTCAGCATAATATTTTTATTAAAAAACCATTAAAATTCCTGCTCCGCCTATTTTAAGGTATATTTACGTAGCCAGCAGTATATTTTTCTGACTCCTATAAATTTATAATTTATTCTGTTTACTCAACGACTGTTAAAACAATGACTCGTTTGCTAACACTGTAAAAATATGAATTTGTTTATTGAAATTTTGCCGACATTTTTGTTTATTTCATGAATTTTATGCAAATCTGAGAGTGGGGGCACTTACTCGGTCATACGTCGTTCTTTTATTCCCTTTTGTGTTAGAGAAAGCGAGTGTACAGAGATTTAAATTGACGAATAATATTTTAGGCAACACGGGCGGATTTTAGCCTCCCTGAAACAACTGACGGTGACTGCTGACTTATGTCCATATCATATGGGCCCAGAATTTATGTATAGTAGGGTACGCGCAAAATAAGTCTGCGCGCGACTGGTGGCACTAGCGTGCTTCTATAATGTAATATTAAAAATATTAAATCGATATTAATAATTTAATCTTAATTTTATTAATCTTATATTAATAAGAATTAATTAAATAATTCTATACTTAATTTAATCTTACTTATACGACAAGACAGCGGTATACGATTCGTTCCGATTTTAGCCGCGCGCAGACTTATCTTCCGCGCAGTCTAATATGAGTTGACGTTGCTTTAAAGTTGCTGAAATCTAATGTTTTATACGTGTTAATTGGTATTGGTGGCCCAGTGATAACAACCACGACTTACGAGTCAGTGGTCTTAGGTTCGAAACCTGACAGACGCTTTACTTTTAGTAAATTATTTCATCACCACTACTGCTCTCAAAACGTTGAAGGAAAACATCGTGAGGAAACCGGCATGTCGTAGAAACAATAAATTCGAAGGCATGTGACATCTACCAACCCGCACTGGGCCCGCGTGGTGGACTACGGCCCACTCCCTATCACGGAGAGGCGACCTGTGTTCTCAGCAGTGGGAACATTATAGACTGATTAGGCTTCATGCTGACAACGGGGTCAGCGGCTGCTGGTGGTGTAGTTACTTGAAGTTATGCGTGTGGAAAACTTATTGTGTTTAGTTTGAGATTCATTTGATTTCGAAATGAATCACGTCTGTGGAGTTTACCGAATTTAATTTAAGCCTGTTATCTTCATTATAATCATTCTCTTATCCCAATTTATTTGGGGCGGCAAAACATATCTTTTTCTTCCATACTTCTCTATTAGTCGTCATCTCGGTAGTCAATTTAACCCTGTATGTATAGGTAATATGTTCACTGTATAATTAACTCCCTCCCGAAATTAACAACATCTCCAATCTCCATGTTTTTACTCTCGCATCATTACACGAACGGATATGGCGCTCATAATCCACGGATTACTTACGCAGAAATTACTTTTAATATCTCCCTTGCGAACATTAGCGTGTGCGCCTCCTAATAACCCTTTTCCGCTAAATTGACTTTTACGAGAGACGTCGTACACACGACGGCATCTCAAGATGTACATTTTCAGTACCTATATGGAAACTTAGTATTGAAATTGGTAATATTTCATTCGGTATATGAACAGGAAATATAAATAGTAAAAAAGGAACATTTAAAACTAACAAAATAAGACCTGTGGGAGACCACAAGGTTCCTGTCTCAGCATAATGCTGCGATATTTTAAAAATAAATACCGCAGCGCTGGTGATATTGGTATAGGTATAAAGACGCTTCCAGGAAGAGAGTCACTTGTTCTTCCCGTCATTGTGATCATTTTTTTGAACTAGACCATAAGACCATACCATTTAATCCCTGTAATCAGAAGGTATTTAAGGTTGATGTTTTTTTGACGTTTTTTTCACCAAATCTAGTTTTAAATATTAAAACTTAACTTTAAATACCCCCACGACCACTGTACTGTTGCATGCACCAGATGCACCCATTTTTTTCTTATACAAAAAATAAAACATCAATTATTTTTGTACAATGTTGCGTACTTAGTATTTGTACGCCGATACTTACGGCTAAATAAATATGATTGGACTCAAACGATGTAATATCTTGCATGTATACAATGTATGATTATGTGATATCTTGGATGTATACAATGTTTAAACAGATAAAGAAATCTTATCTTAGTTCGATGTGCAGAATGTGCTTTTACCCCTACCGTACTATGAGAGGTCAGGTTATACTGTACGTGTATATCTTGATGTCTCTGAGCGTATACTTGTAACAGATGTTGGGAATCACATGCTTTCGTGAGTGTCAATTGGAGTGGATTACTATAAGACGATATCTTCGTATCTTTTGTAACTCCCTTTTTACTACCCGTTTGGTACGAAAAGGGTTGAGTGTTTATGTGAGTTTAAGTATGAATGTTTTTTCACAGAGCCTAAGTGGGGCGATCGATTTAGACAAATCTATACTTATAATAAATCTGTAGAAGTGAAAATTCTGTACATTGAAAATATCAAAAAAAATAAATGGCAGGCGGGGGTGTTACTAGACCAACACCGAACCCAAAAATTTGATCAATTTTTTTTTTGTCTGTCTGTCTGTCTGTTTGTTCGGGCATCACGCAAAAACTACCGGTTCGATTACGATGAAACTTGGTATAATTATTCTTTAATATCCTGGGCATCACACTGGGTACTTTTTATCCCGGAAAAGTATCCTATCCTACGGTTGGGGGGTGTCAAAGTTTGTATGGAAGAATTTTAACGCGCTGTCCGATTAACTCCAAACTCAATATTTATACTTAAACCCAAAAATTAAGAATAACGTGTATCAGGATTTTTCGAAATTCAACCCCTAAGGGGGTAAAATAAGGGATGAAAGTTTGTATGAAAAATCTTATTCCTTGAGGTAATAAACATGAAACTTCGCACGAATAGTTATCTAAATAAATTATAAAGTTTGTAGTTTTTTGTTTTTCTAAATTACCCCCAAAGGGGGGTTGGGGGTGTCAGTGTTTGTATGGAAGAATTTTAACGCGCTGTCCGATTAACTCGAAACTCAATATTTATACTTAAAACCCATGGGGATGTATGGGATAATTTCCGACACTCACGCGGGCGAAGCCGCGGGCAGCAGCTAGTATTAAATATTTATGGATTTGAAATAATTCAAGCGCGTTTGTCAACTCAAACGTTCACAAAGTCCAATCTTAACTTAAGCAACGTTAAACGTTGCTAAAGTTAAGACAAGCTTAATCGTCAGAAAATGTTAAGTAGACTTTAATTATTATATAGGTACTTACTTAACTTTAAGCAACGGCTATAAGTAAGGGGTATCGCCTAAAGGATATCCGCTTACTTATACGATAAGGTAAAGACCGGAATCTGACTGCGTCCTAGGTTCGATTCACGGGTCGGCAAAAGTGTTATTGGGTTTTTCCATCTAGAATTTCTCTGTGCCAGCCCAGAGTCTGGATTTGTGTTGATGCCAATAGGCTCGCTCCCTCTTACATGGGACTTAAACATAACTGGCGAAAGGTGGGTGTACATTAGGTACCCTACCTTCACGTCTGTCTAACCCTTCGGGGAATAAAGGCGTGATGTTATGTTATGCTATATGATCACGTGTAGACCAGAAAGAATTTAAAGCTCAATTAAAACAAAAGAAAGAGAGGGCTTCATGGCTACATAATAACAGCCACACGGGTCGATCGAAGGTTAAGCTACGCTTGTCTCGGTCAGTTCGTGGATGGGTGACCATCTATTTCATACCGAACAGTTGGTCTCGGCTGTCATTCGTACATCTTTGACAGTCGTTACGGGTAGTCAGAAGACCAAAAGTCTGACAACCAGTCTTACCAAGGGGTGTCGTGTTTCCTAGTAACGGGGTGATAGAGGTCAGATCGGCAGTCACTCTATATAAAATATTGGTATTCAACTGCATGCGGTTGAGCTGGAATCCGACCCCAAGACAGATAGGAAAAGGCTAGGCAGATTGATTCCAAGCAAAAGAAAACATAACTTGTACTATTTCACGACCATTACAAAGCTACACCACATCATTCTTTTCGCGAAGTATAAAAATTAATCTCGCATTATTTTGCCCCATTCACTTCAAGACAAAGGACTGAGTGTTTTCTCATGCAACACACGACTTATATGGCACGATAAACAGGGAAACAGTCTGTTGTTTACCAAGCAATGTATTACAATGTCTGTGATACTTGTTATGTAGATTGACATTCCATGTTTTCTCTTATACTTTGTTCTATACTGCTATATTAAATGGGGTCGATCATTGATGGTTGTTATGACGGATAGGAATAGGGATGTTAAGGTGGATGCTCAGGTGATGATTCTTACGTTTTTTGCAATTTGCAGGTCAGTAACAGGTTGTATGTTGATCTAAATATGATTCGCGGCCGTATCAGATATTTATTTATAGAATTATGGTCATAAAAATTATCAATACAACTCTCTAAAGTTCATATAATCCTATTGAATGACTATTTCATGAAATCATGACATTTGAGGATTATTTTAACTAAGGAGTTGTATTGCTGCTGATTCTAATGATTAGAATTCTGTAAAGCCATATTTATTACGGTCGCGAATCATATTTTAATCAACATACAACTTGACACTGACCTGCAAATTGCAAAAAACGACAGACAATTTGAATTTCGCGGGCTTGCTTGGAGCATCCACCTTAATAGTTGGATTCTGAAAGCTTCTTCTTTATCATCTCACGTCAAATGATACAATACCAATCCCGCGTTGAGACCTCATTAAGGTAATACTCGTGGTTAGTAACAGCATCATCTATGTATATGTTGCATAATATCTGTATTGACTTTAAGTTCATCATCATCTCCCAACTATGTTGTGGTTGGCTTCCAGTCTAACCGCATGCAGCTGAATACCAGTACCTATTTTAGATAGAGCGACTGCCTGATAAAAGAAAATAACGTTGTAGGCTCAATGTAGGCTCAACAGACGAGTTGCAGACTATTTTCCATTTTGTTAAGTATCTTGTTGACAGGCCTACACTGTCCTCTCATACCTATTCACATTGTAATTTGAAAACATTTTAAAACCCATTTATTTTTAAAAGAGTAACCGTGTAGTTTCTTGCCGGCTCTTCTCCATAGGAAACGACCAATTGGAACCGTGCACCTAGCTTCTGACGTTTCATAAGTGCCCATGTAGGTTTATGTGGAATAAAATATTTTGATTTAGGATATCAATTCATAACTTAATTATACAATAATATTAAATTAAATAAAAAATTAAATATAGTATGTACAAGTATTTATCGAAACTTAAAAAAAAGGGGGGAAGAGCTCATTGGGCATCAAAAAATTCATCCGCATCGCTGTCGATAGAGAAAGTGCCCAAAAGGCTGGCAGCATTGCCGCGTTGGATCGCAATGCTGATCCTTTGGGCTAAGAATAGGCCAGCCCTCTGGTCACGTGTAGAGTCGACCAGCCGCTTGGCGATGTCCCGGAATACTCGATGGGCACTCGGACCCCAAGGCCCTAGTGTTTCAACCCCAAACGGCTCAAACATGTAACTCCCAATAAGGTTGTTGTATTTGCGCCGTTTGAGGTTTTCTGCTCCTGCAGCAGCCGCTCCAGCACAGTCCGCCGTGCTAGGAAGATGGGATGGAGCAAGGGTGTCGACGCAGGTTGCGTCCCACACCAGAGGCCTACCCAACTTCCAGGCCATTATGGTCATTCCGTCTGGCCTCTTCCCATCGTCGCGCGCCAAGCCGTTGGGTTCTAAAACAGCTGGCACCCCGGCGGTGACAAGAGCCCGACGGATGATGTCGTTAATGCTGGCGTGCCGTGCCATCCGGCCAGCGCTCTTGCTGCAGGATAGGCCATGGTGTCCGAGGCAGTCGACTCCTTCTCCGCACTGACAACGATGCGGAGCCCCGCTGGGAGCGCCCAGACGCAAACATGTAGCGAGCCGGAATGTAGTGTCACCCAGCATAGTGCCTATGTTGGATGACGGTAACGCCTGAAGCCAGAGGCCCGACTCCCATTCACCCACAGCCAGCAGGCGCGCACGCTCAGCAGTATTGGTGGACGTATTAATAAGTTTGTTCCGTACCAACCTGCAGAGCGGCTCATCCCACTGTCTCTGGGCGGATGGGTTCTCGGGCTGAACCGTATCCGGACAAGCCACTTTCCAGGCGTTCACTGCATCGGTCAAACATGGCACTTCGGAGTCAACCTGAGAAGGAGCTAAAATTCTTTTGGTTAACTTTTCGGTGCTATGGACCGAGGACAGGAACGCCGGTAGACTTACACTGGAAATTTTGCGGACGCCGAGCCCACCGAAGCGAATGGGTAGTGTGGCTTGCAGCCACGCGCGGTCGTCCAATGCCACATTTAAAATGGATGTTAGGGTATTTCGGATAATACTATCGATTTTGTCTAGAAGGTGGGTATGTTTCCATAAAGAGGAAGAGCGGAGAAAATACATAAAATTTGGACCGAAGCAGCAATATCTGATGAGGGTGAATGCCGAATGTAAATTAATTTTAGAAAGTCTTTCCGAAATATCGTTAAAATGTTTATGTGTATCGTTTTGATTTTGAGTTTGAACCTCGTAAAATAAGTGAAAAATATAACGATGAGAGAAATGACTTGCAGTTACTGTGACTAAAAGAACTTATTTCGAGAAAAAATTATCTCCGACCCATTCCAACTACAAACTATTCAGAATTATGAGATTTATTAACTTAGCCTGTAGGTATAAATTGCACTAAGGATATTTAAATTTCCATGAACAGCGTTACTAAAACTACACAACACAGACATCAGAAATAATGATGCTTAAGAAAATCAACGTATATCAAGTAGCCTCTCTTCCGTTCCCTGACCATCACAAACAACTTCCATCAGCAAATACGTTTCGTTCTTCACAGTATTAGACCACGGCCATACATAGCGGAGCTTTTTAAATATTCACGCCCCTAGAGCGCTGTGTCACTATATAGATTTACACAGAAGTGTCATTCAATTATTATGCTAGTAAGACTCAGGCATAATTACACTCTTGTACCTACATACCTACATAGGAAGACGATACGACGGTCAAAATCAAAAGTCATTTATTCACACTAGGCTGAGAATCAGCACTTTTCGAACGTCACAATAACATAAAACAGTCCCCTCAAAATGCCCGCCCTTCACCACTTCCTAGTGCATTAGCTGCGAATATTATAACATCATAACAGGATGCTTGTTTTCTTCGAAGAGTTAGGCAGAGGTGTATTTATAGTTAGTACATACACCCATATATAATTATAGTACCTATTATAGCCAAAGTGCGAAAATGCATTAAATATTTTGCTTATCAGTTTAAAAAAGTTATAGCTATTTTTAAAGCGCAAGGAATGTATTTATTTAAACTCTTCGCACTCAAAAAAAGCTGCAAAGGCGGACAATCAGGCGAAATTTATCATCATCAACGTTGGACAACCAATGTTGGACATTTTATTCTATCAACGGCTACTCTCATCAAGCTGCTACCAACCACGCTACGAAGACGGCCGCTCCACCTAGCCCCAAGCCATCCTACATTGCACCCTGCCGAGTGAACAAGTAGCAAAACTTTCATGCATTAGGAGTGGATCTTCTACAAATGCTTGCAATATGTTGTCAGCCCTAAAGCGCTCTAGTCACAGTGATTTAGTTCAGTGTGATTGCGTCAACGAAGCCCTGCGGGTGTTCGCGCTTCATTCACGATGTGGACACTTTCCCAAATAGATTCTGTTTGGATACAGACTTTTTGGGGACTTTTTTTGTTTAAGGTACTTTGGGCAAAGTGTAGCTGTATAAGAATCTTTTGGCGCGTGGCCAAATTCGGAACTAACGCCGCCAGCTTGTTTTTTAATACATTGCACAAAACAATATTGCTCAAATGACCAACAGCGCTCCTACGTCAACGTCATTCCAGCGCCAAAAGATCCTTGTAGTAATGTATTTTGTTTTCTTTCTTCCTTCAGAAACAAGAAACAAGTCCTGGTTGAGGAACATTCGTGAGTGGACTGTAGTCAAGTACTGCTGAGCTGCTTCCCCTCGCAAAGGACAATGAGAAATGTTTGGAGTTAATGGCTAACCTTCAATAATGGGAAAGACACCAATAGAAAAAAAAACAGCTTCCTATTATAGCGTTTGTATAACACCAGTGTTGGTGAATACTCTACAATTACCATCGTGGGGCTTGGGAAGCCAAGATATGTAATTGGCATCCCGTCGAAGTAGTACTTGGGGTAGTACCTACGTTCGAAACACTATGCAATCAAGCCACATCAGCCTCGCTGTCTAGAGCTATATTGGTGCAGTCAATTCGTTTCGATACCAACCTGTCATTCCACCAAATGCTAGTGATTGACACTATTGACAGGTCACTTCAAACTCACTTCACATAAGTTTTCACGGAGAGATTTTTACGGAATACAATATCGTCTGAGCAGTTTTAACCCTAATGCAGGAGAAAAAAATGCAGAACTTAACTACTGTTTATTTGTAAAAACAGATTTTTCTAGGGATACGTATTTTTGACAGCTCCATTTTAGACTTCTGCGGTCTGGGCACATAACCTTCTGGAGATTAAAGTAGCAGAGAGTGGTTTATCAAAAGAAATACGTATGATCACTGTAGTGTATCTATTTAATAGATATGTAAACACTATCTCATGCACATCAGCAGTGAGGTCGCTGTCACTAATGTCAACTGTCAGTTTACCCGGAATGGTGGGAAACAGGGAAAAGTGGAGCGTACCTGCACAGGAGGCTTGGTGTGGTGATGAGCCAGTGTAGTAATATAATCAGCTTAAATACGGAATCAATAGGATTCTACAATCACAAATACACAAGAACAATAGTTTACAATAAAATCTTATAAAAACCACGAGTTTTTTCTTTACACGAGAACTTGACAATCAATAGGTATGCAGTTGCTAAGTAACCAAATTGAAGGTCCGATTTTAATAAAAGCTGCTAATGGAAAGTAAAGATGCCACAGTCGACGGTATGCTCGTGATGACGGTATGCCCCATTTAACAAAAACATGAAATAAGCCGACTACTTTTTCACTAATAGTAGGTAGGTAGTTGATGCCTGATAAGGGTAGCTACGGTTCCATTCCGATCGTTAAGTACATGACCGGTTACCGATCCCACAATTTCCGTGTATCGAAGAAACATGATTCTTTTATTCTCTGAGTTTATTTCGGCCTTTCTTCTCAGAGTAGTCAGATAAGAAACGCCGACCTCATCTAGTTCTTAAAATATTTTTGACGTGAAATACCTAGTGTTGATACAAACCTATTTACAGAAAATAAAATCATCTCATCTCATCTCATTATTCCCTTGTTTCTTAAAAAGGCCTCTAGTTAAGTACAAAAGGTTTTCTTTAAATGCACAGTAGAAGACTGAATTTATAGACAACCTAATTTAAAACAGAAGCCTTTTCGGAAAGTCTTTTGAGTTAGTTTCGATAATACGTATTTAATCGATGATGTTATCACCTGTCACTGTTGTTTACATAGCAAGTGGTATACGAATTGGTGGGGTAGGTACCATTAATAAAACGAGAAAAATCTAAAACGTTTTACAAAAAAAAAAACCGACGTCAAAAAAAAAACACTACTTACTTACAATGTGAAAAATTGCTTTAATTTCAGATGTCGGTGGCAAAAAACTACTATACAGACTCCGACTTCCGAAATTAAAGTTATTTTTAACTTTATTTTTTTAGCTATAAAGATTCATTAGCTCTATATTTGTTTGATCTAACAGCTCCTTCAGAAAAACAGCTCCTTCATAACTTCATCTCGAATTCCGCTCAAGTCGGCAAATATCGTGTCCACGGAAATATTGTATGGCGGATAAAAAATATCATATTGGTTTCGAGCAATATTTTTACTCCTGATATTTTCTTCTTACAGATTTCGTTTCTCGCCAAGGCTAGTATCTACCTACTGGCTGTTACTTGGTTGTTACTTAAATATAGCGTAAACAGGTTTTTCTTCTAAGGGTCGATGTCTGTTACTAATTACCAGGGAGTAATTTAACAAATTACCCGATAGTTACTAGTTAATCCCCGGGTCTTTACCCCATTGCAGCTCAGGTAATAAATTGTCTCCGGTGACTGACGATAAGCCTCAGTAAGTCTTTGATAAGTAGACGTAAACTGAGATGAGATTTAACAATAGAGGTGACCACAGAAGTTTGTGAGTAACATAACATAACTTCACGCTTGTATTCTCTGAAGGGTAAGATAAACACATGTAGTACACCCACATTTCGCCAGTTATGTGTAAGTTCCATATTCCATATAGGGGGTGAGCTTATTACCATCAACCGGGCACAAATCCAGACTCTGGGTTGCTACTGAGAAATCCTAGATCGAAAAACACAATAACACTTTGTCCGACCCGAGAATCGAAGCCAGGACCTCATGTTCAATAGTAGCGCTTGCGACCACTAGACCAACGACGTAGTGAACGAGCCAGTTTGTGTGTAACCTTCACCTTTAATACCTGACGATTGATGCCCATGAGACGATACAGCATTATCTCTTGGACGGTAACTTTTTTGCGATACCTTGTTTATAGGCTACGGTGACCAATTAATGATGCCATGCCTGATGCCATGATCATGCTTCTTCTTGATTTCGTGTTGATGGAACTTCGGAAGTCAGGGCACTCCAGCAAGTTTGACCATGTGTTGGGAAACTTGATTAGTTTTGGTAATTAAAATGAAATATGCAGATCGGATGCAAAAAACGTGTGCTTCGTTTAATGGTCTCTTGTACAGCGGTATGACGTTAGTGACAATTGACATTGACAGTAAATTTGACATATAAACTAAATGTTGTGTTGCCAACACCATGGTCAGACGATGCCCCATTACCATTAAAAAGCAAGGAATTTTTCCCGATAGGCGAACCTATGAACTGACCAAGTTTGCTATCAATTTTGTTGGATAACAACGCAGTTATGAGCAAAGCGCTGGTTTTAGCGGCTCCCAGCTGAAAGTTTTTTTAATCTTTGCTTTCAAAGATCGATAGTTTAAAGTGGTATTTAAAATTAAACTTTTAATGGACAGGCTTTCCGCAGAAGATGGAGGAATTAAAATAATGTTAAGGTCGGTAATTGGATCGAATGCTGGACACTCAATGTCTGGCAATAATCTCCCAATTTCGGTTGCACTGGATGTTATCATCATCCAATCAGTTCACAAACATCCTTTATTGCAAATTGGGTCTACTGATAAATGAGCTGTGAGCATAATATTGCTTGGCCAATTTTATTGGTGATTGTAAGGTGCTATCTTGAAAAAAACAAAAGACGTGGATAAAATGACATAATTTGGTGTTCGTTGATGAAAAGGAAACCGATATTCATAAACCATCGATAAGGGGATGGTGGACAGCACACCAAAAAGAAAACTCAATATTTTTGTTACATAACGATGCTAACATTTTTTTTCTTTTTAAAATCAGCATCTCAAAAGGTACCTATTCAAACGACACTTCAAAGGGGAAGTTCTCAAACAAGAGTGATTTATTAATTCGTACTTTTGATAAGTGTCTGCCCCCGGCACCGTCAGCGACAGAGTAGGTTTTGAATGAAAACTCATAATAAAACAATCTATATAAAATAAATAACTAGGTTCTAAGACATTATAGTTATAACCTAAACTCTAAAATGATTATCGACTTTTGTCGCTAACTGTTATTGTCCTTGATTTCACTAAAGGCATGTACAGACTTGTGTAATCATTTTTCTTGTAATGTAACGCGAATTCTGCGTGTGGACGCACTACGGGCATTACATGTACCTAACTCTTGGGCTGGCGTTCGCGCTGATCCATCGGCTGTCAGTTTCTAGCGTGGACACAGTGCTCGTTTCTATGCCATCCACACTATTCCCATTGCATTATATTACACAAGTGCATTACACGCCTTTAACTTCTGGAAACTTTATAAAAAATGAACAAAGAAAAATCTGTGAAATCTCATGTTAACTGCTGTGATTATTTGTCCGGAATAAAAGCGGCCAATCACATCACTTGCCATGTAATTTGACAGGTGTCAATCAAGATCAAAAGATTTTAAATATAGGCACCTCCATGATATACACAGTCAAATTAAATTAGTTAGCAAAACTCCGCAGATGTGATGGATATCGATATCTAAACGTGATAAAACATATTTTTTTGGGTCAACGACTGTAGTTATTGTAGTACTTAACTTAAAAATAAGTCTTTTTTTTGTGTAAGCCGTGATGGCTACCTGAACAAGATAAAACAAAACAAGAAACTGATTTTCTCAACTCATTCTTCGAATAATTACACTATGAGGGGCTGTTGACCCCAAAACAAGTACATCAAATCCTTTTTTGTTTTATCGTCTTAAGATATCGATACCCGTCACGTCTACAAAGTTTCGCTAGCTGATTTAATTTGACCCTTGACATAAGTTTAAACGAAAAATAAAAATAAACAAAGGTCCATACGGCGATCCACTTTCCATACTGTCGTCGTCAAACATCGTCTTTTTAAATCTAACACCGCTCGCTTCTCAAACACCCCGATGCTGGCGAAAACGAATCCAGACTCCGGACGAAATCCTCGGTCGAAGTTTTGTACAAAATCCGTGTTTCAAATTCCGTAAAGCATTTGTGAAGTGGAATTAAATCGGTCTCCGGCAATACATCAAAGGGATTGTCGTGATTAGTCTCCGTTTGAATAATAGCGGAATCTAACAGATTTATTGGGTTTGGACGATGCCAAAAGTTGTGACTTGGTAGAAGAGCTATTATAATATTGTGGATTTTGTTTGTTGATTGATTCTTTTTCGGTTTTGTGTCTTACCATCGAGTTGTGAAGATTTTGTTCTCAGTTTCAGTAACTGTTTTTGCTCATTGAGTTTCATTATGCTCAATGAAAGAAAGTAGGTCAATTCTCTATGGTTATTTTCTGTCTGCACCTTTTATCTGCTGAGCACCAATCCTTTGGTAATAAGAAGAAAGCTTCCAAATTGTTGAATTATTTAATTTCTTTTTTCTTCAGTTTGCATTGTGTTATACCGGCTCATACACCTGTCAAGTTATAGGTAATCTGATGCAAATGAAGCGACTGCCTATCTGACATGATTTCCCTTGGTAAGACTGGCTGTCAGACTTTTAGGCTTCCAAGTACCCGTAACGACTTTAAAAGATCTACGAATGACAGCCGGGACCAAGGGCCTATATAACGTGCTGTCCGAGGCACGGAGGGGTCTCGATATGTAATGAATGGTCACCCATCCACGAACCGACCGCAGCTAGCGTAGCTTAACCTTCGATCGACCTGTGCGGCTGTTATCATTTAGCCACAAGCCTCTTTCCCACATAACCAATGTTCTTGTACCTATTTAAAATAACTATCAGTATGAACGTGCATGGATATTTCAGCTGCGGTTTAAAAATAGGTCAAAAGCATTGAGAGGCTTTGCAAAAATACCACGTATTTTTAGTGCGGGAACATTTTACGCGCATTTGGATACGTTATGACAGAAAATTTACTCTTTTATGTTACCTATCTAAAGTGTTATGGTGCAGCGTTTTTTGGGAAAAAACTGGCTACAGTAAACAGAAATCGAAAAATTAATCAGCGCAAGACGTAAATTGACGTAATTTTAGTAGGCAAGTTTTTAATCACGTCTAAACTTGTATGGAGTAGTGGCAGGCGCTGATTAGTTTGACAGGACTAAACTAAAATTTATCTTCTGTCCTCTTCTTATATACGTACAGTCACGAGCAAAAGTATGTAAACACTTAGTAAAATTCTAAAGCTATATTCTCATTTAGAGTATGGATTAAAGTATTACAATTTAATGAAAAATTTAAAAGTTCTGTTTAAAAGTTCTGTCTGCACAAAACCCTATAATTTCAATAATTAATTTGAGAGTAATTCGTTCTTGAATTTTACTTAGTGTTTACATACTTTTGCTCGTGACTGTACACACGGACACAATATGGAACAATTACCTATTGCCTTTTCTTATGCATTTTCATTTAAAACCAAACTTACGTAGGTACCTATTAGAAAACAATACCAATAAAACAACCTCAAATAGCAACATAAACAATTCAATTTCCCCTAATGAAAACGCTATATAGAAGTTGTTAACCAGAGTTATAACTACTAACTTTCGGGACTTTTCCGAAAGATTGATCTCGATCGGAGTACGTTAATTCTCCGCGAAGGGGCGCTGTCTCAAATTTGAAATTGGAATTTATCGGAGAGATCGTTTTCGAGTTACCGTTTTCGATTGTCACAACGGAAGTTGAGGTTAGAATGGTCTTCCATGACGATTGTGCGATCATTTTGATGCATTTATTAAGGGTGGTCCGTATTGTTTTACTACTACTAGATACTGTTCTTTTGAAGTTAACAGAAGAACTGCAGTCTGATATTTGAAGAGTTAAAATAAACAAAGATAAATGAATACTAAAATTGATTAAAACTTTGTTGCCTACTAGCAACATGGCTTGCATATTACTAGTAATTCTGATTACCCTTCCTTTCAACTTAAGCTTAATAAATTGTGCAAACAGTGATGCTTTTGCTACCGCAAATTCAGACCTCCTTTTCGCAAATACGACCTTCAACTGTTGGGCTGTATCTCCATGTTTATCTGAAAAATACGATACTCAAAGAAGCCTTACCTACACTGAGCTAACCAATCCCAATGATAGCAAATAACACAAACTTCTTCCGTATAAAAACTATAACATAACAATAAACAACAGAACTCTTATCTATGAAACATCAATAAAATCTGAAAAAAGTTTTTGTTTTGATACTTTTTCAGGCAAAGCCCTTCCTGTTTTCCGAGCGATGATTAATGACACTTTTTGGATATTAATACATAACGTGGAAAGGGGATGCGAACATGTTCAGATTCTTAAATATCAACATAACTTGTTCCTATATGATGATTAAATAAACATGTACACAGTTCCTTGCTGGGAGGAGCTCGTGCCTAAGTAATAACAGCCGCACGGGTCGATCCATCAGGTTAAGCTGCGCTTGCCGGGGTTGGTCCGTGGATGGGTGACCATCGTTACATAGCTAGACTCCTCCGTGCTTCGGAAAGCACGTTAAGCCGTTGATCCCGGCTGTCATTTGTGGATCTTTTACAGTCGTTACGAGTGGTCAGAAGCCCGAAAGTCCGACAACCAGTCTTACCAAGGGGTATCGTATTACCCAGTTACTGGTTTGTGGAGGTCAGATAGGCAGTCGCTCCATGTAAAATACTGGTATTCAGCTGCATCCGGTTAGACTGGAAGCTGACCCCAACAGGCTATGCAGAATGAATGAATGAATGACAGTTCCTTGCTGGCTCGAGTAATTATTTGGTAACTGTAGGCCATTGCTGACCATAGTCTAATTCCTGTGCATAATGCTAACTATAGCACGCCCGATCTACATATAGAAGGTGAAATTAAATAAAATAGTGAAACTCCACAGAGATGATGGGTAACGCAGTTGTTGACCTTAAAAAACAGGACATCAAATCATTTCTTTTGTTTTATCTTGTTTAGATATCAATACCCACGCCTGTGGAGTATCGCTAGCTAATTTTATTTGAACCTGTATAGACAGGTCAATATTGATGCATAACCTCTACCCATCAGAAGAGTTAATTTTAAATATTCTTTACCGCGTCCTATTTTGAAGACGATATGAGATATCGTTCTTCGTAAACAAAACTATAAATCACTATCGAAAACAAAATATGTGGGCAAACTTTTTCCTTTGCTAAAGTGAGAGAACTTCAACAATTGATTCATCATCATTGGCAGCCTTGGTCCACCCAGTGCTGAGTATTAGGCCTCCTCCCTTTCATACATAACATCACGCCTTGTTTCCCCGAAGGCTTGGGCAGAGGTGTACCTATAGTACCTACACCCACATTTCGCCAGTTAGGTTTAAGTCCCATGTGATAGAGGGCGAGCCTAAAGCCATCAACCGGGCACAGATCCAGAAAATCTCAATAAAACTGTGTCCGACCTGGGAATCGAACCCAGGACCTCATGCTCAGCAGTAGCGCTTGCGACCACTAGACCAACGAGGCAGTCTACGACCCTCCTCCCATTCGTGCCAAGAAATTGCGTGCCGTTAAATATAGTAGGTATTATTCTCTCCAACCAATTGAAAACGAATAGTGATACTATAATTACAATAAAATAATACCCTTTACAATTTCCCTAAAATCTTGATATTTAACTTAAATAAAACAAACAGTAGTGTAGACTAAGCAAAGAAGCTATTTTAGTTAAGATTTGATCTTAAGCAACTAACGAAGCTATTTTCAAAGCCTTCCAAATTGAATTTAAATTACGACTAACTTCAACTTGCCTCCGGTTTTCAATTTAGGAGTCACGCAAAAAGTATAATTAATTAAATGTAATAGGTTCCTGAAGAAAGGCTCACAGCGAAATGATGATTACTGGGGTACATAAGTAAATTCTAAGAATATGTTCGGTTCTAAGATTATATTTTAAGAATTATACCTACCTACTTCAAATTTTATGGTAATGGCCTCTTAAACAAAAGGGCAGGCATTGACCATTGAACTTGACAGTTGACAGTTCAACGCAAAATAATGCTTCATCATTAAAAGCTTTACCAGGTAGGGTAGGGAAAGAAATTGCGAAAATAATGAAAATAATCTTTAACTTTAAAATTATTTTCACGTCATTGGTTTTTTAAAAACGTAAAATAGTTTTTTGTTGCTCATTGTTTAAGTTATCTTGTAAACGAATATAACATGTTTTAAAGTTTAAGTCAGTTATTAAATTCAAATAACGACGTTCTTTCAATAATTTCACTTATTTCAACTTACTATCTTTTTTTGTTAGAAAATGGTATCCCTCCAACTGTAAAGTTACCGAATACGATTAAAGGCTCGTACACACTGGCGCTATATCACGGGCGCGACAAGGATAGCGCTGCCTGTCACGCCCGCGATATCGGCCAGTGTCGTAAAACAAAAGCTAAAATAAAGCGCAGGTTACAATTTTCATCCGATTTCCAACTATTCAGTCCCCATTTTCCATGTGAAACATTTCAGTGTTTATGCCACTGATTGCAACATGCGCCTTTAACTCTATTGGCTCAAATCGGATCGTAATTAATTCGCTTTTGATTCGCTTACATAGTGTCAAAAATCTGAGTAAACGAAAAGTTTACCATCAAACTTTTTTGCACAATAATTATTTATGTATACTTAGACACAACATAACATCACGCCTGTATTCCCCGAAGGGTTGGGCAGAGGTGTATGAGTAGATACACCCACATTTCGCCAGTTATTTTTATGTCCCATGTAATGTATAACATTTACGAATTGGGGCGGGCTTACTCTCACATATTACAGGCACAATATCCGACTTTCTACCGGGAAAAATATCCGAAAAACTGCAATATCACATTGCCCCAGTATCGAGTCGAGCTAAACATTTACCGCGTCACGGCCGGCTACTGGAGCGGTCAAAGGCAATTTTCTGCTCAATTTTGTTTGCGCCCAAATCACGGGAAACGTTAACGATGAAAAATATTGACTGTAATTATTTAGAAAGCGATGTGACCTTTGATTTTTTTCTTTCTTTGTGATTTGTTCGAAAATCAAAATACCTACTCTTAAAAAATACGCAGAAGCAGTCTTACTTTCAGGAATTATTTTTCATAATGCAGCATAGTAAATATAGTTTACTGTTTATTTTATTTTTATTGTAATCATTATTGTATTTTTTTTTTACTGATCTGTATGTACCTACCTATTAAAGTCTTACTAGTGATAAAATTGTAATGGTTGTAAATAACTATATTATTAAATTCAAACCTAATATTTTGCATGCCGTAAGGCAAAATTTTGCGGGACAATTTTCAAATATTCCAACTTATATGTATACTTACATTATAAGCAAATAAATGATTTCTTTCTTTCTTTCTTTAATATAGAGTAGGTATTCGAGTCAAAATGAAATAGATTAGTCTTAATCGCTTACGAAAATGTGTTAAGTACGCAATTAGATAGCAGGAAATTAAAATTAAAACCCACTTGATGTTGACCTCGTTTTATACCATTACAATAAATACCTAATAAACGTAGGTATTTTTTCTTCGACGATATCATACTTCGTCAACTAATAGAAAAATGTTGACGAAGTGACCTTTGAGTTTCTCGGATCTCTGATATTTCACTGCGCAGACCTAATTCGTACGATTGTCAGTTGAATAGAGCTTATAAATAGGAGAGTATGACTTCGAATCAAATCAAGAACATTTGAGAATATAGTATACATTGTAACAGCGAATCAATTTTCACGCCTTAAGACCTAGGCCAAATATTTTTTGATATTCGGATAGCTCATGACCTAAGTAGGTGCCATAAGAATATGAATGAAAAATCTCGACTGATTAAAAAGTTATGAAACAACGCGAAATTTCGTGGGTATTCTGGTAGGTTACCGACCAATAACTGTCTCGATTCTGTTCTTACAGAAAAAGGGTGATTTTTAAGGCAGGCAACCTACTTTGAAAATACCATTCTAATGATTAATAAAGAAACAATTACGGATATGGACCGTTATCCTACTTCCTACTTCCTACTAATATTATAAATGCGAAAGTTTGTGAGGATGGATGGATGGATGTTTGGATGTTTGTTACTCTTTCACGCAAAAACGACTGAACGGATTTTGATGAAACTTCACAGTAATATTGCAATTTATATTTTTTTGTTTTTATACTAGCTTCCCGCCCCGGTTTCGTACTGGTAGCACTAAGTGCTTATCTACGGCACACCTACCTATCCACCTACCGTACCCTACCTATCCACCTACGCTACCCTACCTATCTACTTATCTACCTACCCTACCTGCATACCTACCTCTTTACGACCTATTGTCATACCTACCAAATAAACATAAAATTTTCGTAAAAATCGGTGTGGCCGTTTCGGAGGAGTGCGACCACAAGCACCGTGACACGACATTTTTATATTTATCAATTAGCCTACACCGTCCCATTGCTCAGCAAAGGCCTCCCCAAATACTTCCAAGCATCTTTCTCCAGGGCCTCCTCGATCCAACCCTTGCGGTTTGCGTCTAGGTCGTCTCGCCTCCTCTTCCTAGGCCGGCCTCGGCGGCGCCGTCCATCCTCAGGCACCCGCCGTATGGAGACTGTTGCCCAGCGGTCGCTATGCATGCGGCTTACATGACCCGCCCAATCCCATTTTAGCTTGGCAGCCTTTTTGTCTACATCAAGAATCCCCGTTTTAGAGCGCAGCGTAGTGTTTCGATAATTGTTAGTTCGTTTTACGCCTAGAATGCTTCGTTCCATTGCTCTTTGGCAAACCCCAAGAAGAAACTTTTGCGACTCGGTAAGTGACCAGGTCTGCGTACCGTAGTTTAGGACAGGCAGAATACACATATCGATGAGGGTTCGCTTCAAGGAGATCGGCAGATCGCCTTTCATTACCGTCTTCAGAGACCAGTACCTTTTTCAGACATTTTCGATGCAGTGATAGAATTCCTTTTGTTACCTGTTTTCGAAAGCAACTAACTGGCCCAAGTAGATGTACTCATCGACATGTGTTTCCTGCCCATCTACCTCGAAACTACACTTAGTGCTGTTGGTTATGGTTTTTGTTTTAGACCGATTCATCGTGAGTCCAACCCTGAGGCTTGCCGTGCTTAGGTCTTGAAGCATAGTCCGTAGTTCCAGAGCTGTGGGGGCAAAAAAGTACTATGTCGTCGACAAATCGGAGGTTTGTCAACCTCCAACTACCGACTTCAATGCCCTTGGTCATCCATGAGGCTGCCAGTGTCCTAAATATCTCCTCGGGAGTGCTCCTACTTACTAATATTATAAAGGCGAAAGTTTGTGAGGATGGATGGATGGACGTTTGTTATTCTTTTACGCAAAAACTACTGAACGGATTTTGATGAAACTTTACAGTAATATACCCACTTAAAACTTAATAATGACGTAATCTTACTGATATTATAAAGGTGACAGTTTGTATGTTTGTGTGTTTGGATGTTTGTTACTCAATTATACAAAAACGGCTAACGGATTTGGATGAAATTTGCAAATTGATGATTTATAACCTGGATAAAGTACCTACTTTTTTCCCCGGAAGTACTTTCCTGTAGGACAATTTCCGACCTCCACGCGGGCGAAGCCGCGGGCGAAAGCTAGTCTATGCATAATTTGGAATATTAAAGGTAAGTATTAACCTTTGTAAATTTAATTTGTATTTAATTAAACCGGTTCAGGATAGAGTTAGGCTAAGGGTGAATTTCGCCTATGAAACTGAACGCGCGAAGCACATTTAAACCGCGTTCAAGGTCTGTCAGTGTCAATATTTCTTAACGATGATGACACTGACAGCTCTTCAGCGTGGTGCATTCCGTCTGTATAGAACTACTTTACCTACCGTATCTTAAATCCCTGGAACTAACAATGGGATTATTTTAGGCTTTGTTATAAGTCTAAATTAAAATACTAAATGAATACTTAGTATCATAGCTACTTACCCTGTTTTTCAAGACTACTAAAACTGCCAAGAAAATGGTATATAACTCATTTCATTGTTGAACCACAACTAAAGATATTCAATATAAAAACTTTTTCCTTTAAAAAGTCGCGTAAAAAATCTCCGACCTTCTGCGGCGGCATTTTTATTAAAATCCCCGTTTAGAAAGTACTATGGGACGATATATCTTTTTTTAAGGAATCCCTTCAAATGTTAGAATAATGTGGAAACGGAACTTAATAAAAGCCGTAACCCTCGAGAGTATGGTAACTGCAAAATAGGATGGAACGAAGCCCGAGAGGCCTTAGGCCGAGATTGGAAAGGGGAATAGGGTTTAAATTAGTCACTGCAATATTTCGTGCAAAGTTATATGGTAGAAAATTCGAGGCGGAAGAAAATAATTAATTTGTTTTTTTTTGTGTGTCAGCGACTCGTTCGCTCATAGGTAGGCCGGATTTTCCCAACTATGTTGAGGTCGGATTCCAGTTTAAACGGATGCAGCTGATTGCTGGTATAGTTAAACATTATTTTCACTTTTTTATTTTGTTTTTTATATTTGTGTTTCACGAACTGTGTCCAAATAAACGTTAGGTATTCTTTCTTATTTCTTTCTTTCTGAATATCAGTATTTTACATGGAACGTCAACACGATACTCCTTGGCAAGACTGGTTGGCTGACTTTTGGGTTTCTGACTTCCCCTAACGACCAACAGCTTACCGTGCTTGGCGAGAAACAAAGGGGTCTCGATATGTAATAGATGGTCACCCATCCACGAACCGACCGCAAGCGTGACTTAACCTTCGATCAAACCGTGCGGCTGTTATTTTTTAGCCAGTAGCCCCTCACAGGTACTTGTATCAAACTTGCTTGCGACGTAACGCACCTTGCGCTAGTAATAAATAGCCTGCCTAGCTGCGAGCAACTCGGAAGTAGCGTTCGCCGGCCGCCGCCACGGCACCGCTCGCTTCCCTCGGATCGGCTCGCGCGCGCTTATTCACAAGTCTAACCTAACCTAACCTAACCCATTTCAGCACAATTTTTCTACAGTTTATAATCTAATAGAAGCGATATCGATAAAAAAAAAAAACGGCCAAGTGCGTGTCGGACCACGCACAAGGAAGGGTTCCGTAGCTGGGATGAACTTATCCCAAGAACAAACTTAACATTGTAGTTGAAAAACATGTTCTCCCATACAAAACGTATGGTAGAACATGTACTCTGTACTGAAAAGGCTTTGCAGCCAATTACAGACTCAGAGTATTAACAAACAACCATAAAAAGCTTAATGACCAAGCTGTCCTTTTCAAGCACTTATTGACTATGGCTTTATTTACAGTTCTCCTGATACTTAAACCTAACCTTAACATAAACCATTTTTCAGGGTAAATTAAAACAAAATTATCTTTTGCAAAAGAAGTAAAATTCATTTAATACGACCTCTTTATTACACTTTAGAGAATAATAACTTTATATTAGAAGATCGTAAAAACTTGTTAACGAATTTAAAATATATACGGACCCATAAATACCTAGTAAGTTTAGGGGTACCTACTTACTGCAATGCTGTAACATTTTTTCTGCCTAGCCTTTTCCCAATCATGTTGGGGTCGGCTTCCAGTCTAACTGGATGCAGCTGAATATCAGTATTTTACATGGAGCGACTGCCTATCTGACCTCCACAACCCAGTAACTGGGTAATACGATACCCTTGGTAAGACTGGTTGTCAGACTTTCGGGCTTCTGACGACTCATAACGACTGTCAAAGATCCACGAATGACAGCCGGGACCAACGGCTTAACGTGCTTTCCGAAGCACGGAAGAGTCTCGGTATGTAAAGATGGTCACCCATCCGCGGACCAACCCCGGCAAGCGCAGCTTAACCTGATGGATCGACCCGTGCGGCTGTTACTTAGCCACGAGCTCCTCCCTTACTGCAATGTTGTAACGTATAAATTAATTAAAATATTCAGTTTCGGTAGTGTCTCGTTACGGGTCGTCCGAAAGTCTGTACCGAAAGTTGAAAATCAAACAACGGACTTTTATGTGGGTATTTATTTAGGTGTTGCCTAATGAATCGTGAGTTCGTTTCAACGGTTTTTCTCCAACTTACCAAGGGGTATCGTGTTACTCATAAGTGGGTTGTGGATGTCAAATACGGGTATGCAGCTGCATTTCCTACATAGTTCGATTAAAAGTAAGTATATCGGTCCTAATGTAAGTACAACTTGCGGTTTTCGATAATTCCTTAAACTTTCCGAGAATTTATGGAAAATGGAAGCTATATGTTTGAGCCGTTTGGTGTTGAATGAAACACTAGGGCCTTGGGATCCGAGTGCTCATCGAGTATTTCGGGACATCGCCAAGCGGCCCATCGACTCTTCACGTGACCAAAGGGCTGGTCTATTCTTAGCCCAAATAATCAGCAATAGAATTTAAAAAATAAAAGAAATAAAAACTAAAAAACCCAACTACGGCAAAAGTCAACTAAAAAGGTATAAACAAGTCATCACAGACAGACAAATTAAAAATCCGGAGTCACACGTGTTTAAGGGATAAATCGAATTATTTTAAATTTGTCTGTCTGTCTTTGTCTGTCTTTTTTATTTTTTATAACTAAATAAGACGTGTAAATATTATTAGAGAACTGGAAAATTACAATCAATAGATATTTTGACATTTATTTAAAACTAGCTGCTGCCCGCGGCTTCGCCCGCGTGAGTGTCGGAAATTACCCCATACATCCCCATGGGTTTTAAGTATAAATATTGAGTTTCGAGTTAATCGGACAGCGCGTTAAAATTCTTCCATACAAACTTTGACACCCCCCAACCGTAGGATAGGATACTTTTCCGGGATAAAAAGTACCCAGTGTGGTGCCCAGGATATTAAAGAATAATTATACCAAGTTTCATCGTAATCGAACCGGTAGTTTTTGCGTGATACCTGAACAAACAGACAGACAGACAGACAGACAGACAGACAGACAGACAGACAGACAGACAGACAAAAATTTTTTTAATCACATTTTTGGGGTCGGTGTCGGTCTAGTAACACCCCCTGCCATTTATTTTTTTGATATTTTCAATGTACAGAATTTTCACTTCTACAGATTTATTATAAGTATAGATGAGATCTTCGACAATGGCTTCATTACGTGATTATTATCATGTATGTTTAAATCTTAATTTACGAAAGCATCATTATAATGTTTGCAATGCTGGGACATAGGCCTCCTCTCGTTGAGAGGGAGTGGGCCGTAGTCCACCACGCGAGCCCACGGCCCAGTGCGGGTACGTAAATGCCACGTATTATCTTAAAATGTTTGGTTCTAGGACATACCAGTTTCCTCATGAGGTTTCCCTTCACCGGTTTTGAGAGCCGTGGTGATGAAATAATTTACAAAAAGTAAAGCGCCAGTCTGGGTTCGATCCAAGTCCAGGCCGTAACCACTGGGCCACCACTGCTGTCACTGCTTTCCGAGAGCATAATGAGCAACATAACATAACAAAACATCACACCTGTATCCCCCGAAGGGTTGGGCAGAGGTGTTCCTATAGTACACCCACATTTCGACATTTATGTTTGAGTCCCATGTAATAAAGGAGCCTATTGCCATCAACCGGGCACAAATCCAGACTCCGGGCTGGTACTGAGAAATTCCAATATTAATTTAAATTAAACCTATCATAGAAATTTATTTTTAGACCGTCAAAAGAATCGTCAGAAAAATGACCTTCCAATATTTCCAACAGGGAAAGCGGCACTTACGTACAAACTAAAAGGAAACTTCTGCGTCTTTGCAGTATCATCTCATACAGTTATTTATCAATATCGGCCATAAGTACCATCCTTAAGATTAATGGAGCAAGTCTATTTTACCTTTTTCATGTCTGCTTTGAAAGGTAGAAGTACGTTTTGTAGGTAACACTGAAACTATTTTTCTTCTCCTAAATATGTGTACTTCCTAAGGGCCACTTTCACCAATACAAACTGAACGCGATCAACACTTAAACAAAGTTTAAGAGCTGTCAGTGTCATTGTTTTCTTTGGAATATTGACACTGACAGCTATTGAACTCGGTTTAGATGTGCTGGTTGCGTTCAGTTTCATTGGTGAAATTCGCACAAAGTTTATCTTAGAAATTACTGACAACGGTGAAGAAAAATCATCGTGAGGAAACTTGGCTTCCATCAGCGGGTTCACACGCGTGGCATCTATGGGTATCTTCGTGATAGTCGTAAATTATAGACTGTTACTCAGTGATATAGAAATATTTTTTTAAATCGGTCCTTTAATTTTTGAGTTAATTAATTACAAACAAAACTATAAATCTTTTCTCGTTATAATATAAGTGTAGATAGCATAACTATGTCCCGAACGCCTATGTCCCGAAGGGTTATAAAAACCTGTGCTCACAACTTTGTGGGTATTTCGATTTAAATAGTTAATTTCGGGAAATAGGTCATCTCACTACATTATACAGGTACCTGACTATGTAAGGAAACATACCGAATTGCCGAGCGTCTTACATCGTACAATCCATCCCTAATTAATGTGAACCCGCCATAAAATGACCCTTTAACCAAAAACCTATACTTATTCCGACGTACGTGAGGTAATTCCCTAATTGGGCCCGTAAGTTGGGTCATTTTACGGTCTGCAGGCTATTTTCCTTTGACGTAATCGTTAAAAAGAGCTCTTTTACTTACATGATATACATATTGATGTAAAATAGTCTATGTTCATGTTTTTATCGATTTGAAGCATTTACTTGTATTTCCTTATGAGCTGTTTTCAAAAACCATTCAGACATTTCATAAAATTAGCTTTTTCTTAGAAAATTTTACTGTAATGAGTTTTAGAACGAGATATAAGTTGCTGATATTCGCAGAATTAAAGGAAAGCTAACCCTTAATAGGTAAAAAAAGCTATATTGTAAGACTTGTTTATGTTTGACGTTCGAAAAGTGCTGATTCTCAGCCTAGTTTGAATAAATGAGTTTTGATTTTGATTTTATGAATCAATAAAACTTTTTATTCATTTATTTATTTATGTATACTTTTTGGCCAGTTGGCAAGTATATTTCGGGTTATACTGCATATCAGGAGAAAGAATAATGATGAAATTTTCAAATCACTTGCCCATACGCCATAATGAATACTAAAGCAATTTCTTACAACTAGCCTCGATTAAAAACGGGCTCACTACAGAGGCTATCAAAACTCGACCTGAATATTTCAGTAACAGCTGAAAAGAGGCCTACGCGCTTTCAGGTCCCCATACATTTTTAAACAGTTTCTACTCAGATAAGATTTAGTTAGGAAACTTTGAAAGTTTATGTTTGTTATAATACGAATTTTTAAATTCAACGGATATTTTGGTTTACTTTATGGTTGGGTCGAGACTGGGAATAGAATTAGTATAATTTAGAGGAGTTTTTGGGACAGTCTTTTAAGGAATTTTAAAGTTTTGACCAATAACGGGGAATATTTAATGAATATTATGGCTTTAAAACCGCTTGCCAGATTACTACTTACATTTAATCTTAAAAAAATGTGCTTTTGGTTTTCTTTGTCACTTCATTTTTAATAGTAAACGACACACGTTGACTTTTTTATTTATGTAGGAACACTGACTCCCAATTTCCAGGTATAAACCTAGTTTTGAAGCCAGGTGGCCTATGTTTAAGACACTTCTTTGAAATAAAAGAAATTAGTTATTTATTTAATTTATATCATCTAATAATTATTCGACCCACCATTTTTACGAAGCTTCTGTTGAAAGTAAGATCAGCATGATTTATTACTTTTGTAAAAAAAAACAACGAAGATTATTTTTAATGCAAACCACAAATTCTTCTACGTTTTCCTCCTGTGTTGTTTATCTCCAAAAATAATTCATTCATCAAATTGAATAATTTATGATCGAGCTATTTTTGTTTTAAAAACGTGGCCAGTTATTTTCTCTTAGATAATTTCGCAGATCAATATTTCTTACTGTTGCTGCGTTCAAGTATTTAATAATAATTTATATTATAGCATTTATTATAACTTAACATTGACACTTATTACATTATCCTGTCTAAACTTCAATAATTCATACAAAAAATCCATTAGAAAAAGCACTTTCACTTTTTCCGGAATTTACTAATTTTCTGGGCGACATTTCCAATTTTACTTTCCCTAAAAAATGAGGAAAATAAAAAAATACAAATTGGTCCAGCCGTTCTGAAGTGATGCGCCGCATAGCATTTCATTTTTATTTCATAAATAGATAAAGCTATCTGTCTCATTTGACATAAGGCGGATTCGACCAAACAGGAATAAATTTTATCCGCGGAATAAGATTTACTTCTGACAGTTTTCTTATGGAGAAACTGTAATGAATTCAAAATTTACTCGGAAGTGAAGACTTATTCCGCGGATAGAATTTATTCCTGTTTGGTCGAATAGTCGATATTATTGGTACTTAATACTTTGACTTCGAATTATTGTGTTCACCTTTTATGGCCTCGATTATGTAAATTATGGAATATTTCCTGATGAAAATCGCTTTTAACTAATTTTTTTTTTTTAATTAGTTGCTGAAATTCGAATTTTTGGGTAAAACTTAAATCGAAAAGGGGTTTGAAATCCTATAAATAGTTTCACATTTAGTATGTATTGAAGTAATTATTAATTAAATTATGTGTTATTGTGCAAACAGTGTTTAAAATGAACTCAGATTGTTTATCAAATTAATTGGAATGTTAATCAATAAAAAAAAATCAAGGTTATTTTTTTTTATCCTAAAAGTAGATATACCTAACTATAGCAAATTATCAGTCAATAAATACAGCCTGCTCTACAAATATTATTTTTCAGCGTAAAAATAATCTAACAAAAAAGTTTACGTAACTTCAAAACTTACCTAAACTTTGAAAACTTTTTTCAAACACCAAACACGTAATTACAAACCACTTTTAACTTTAAACCACGAACAACATGCAAAGTAATTTACTTTAATCGAAGTTTTTTTTTATAAGTATATTTTTAACATACAGTCCGCGGAACGTGTGAACCAAGCCACGCCGAACGCTAAACTGAAGCCGCGAAGCCGCGGTCCTTAGACCAATTCAGCTGGAGCTCCAAACTTACTCCATGCATCTCTGCATTACCCTCTGACGTTAATACAAAAGGGAGCGGAGGAGGTCTTTCTGAACTGGTCAAAGCCCTTTGCGGGTTACGGTAATTGAATTTCAATTTACGATAGTAAGTAAACAACGGTTGGAATTATATCTTGGGCTTGTACACACGTAGTCATAAACATTGTTTGGAAATAATTTCTTGAGTAGGTAGTAGCACCTGTAACTATATTTTTGTTTAATTACGATTAAAATGATTTATTTCTTTAATTCATTCACAAAACATACACTTCAAATATATTATATCGCGGTTGGATTGTCGAATCCGCTCTGTTATGTAAAACAACTGAACGACGTTTAGCGATTTCCATAATTACTGAAATTTAAAACGCAGAATTGGATAAACGTTTTGTATTTATCAATGCAGCGGGTGAGCGATAGGTAATATAAAACAGCGTAAAAATTTATTTTTTCGCTTGAAAAAAAAAGAAAGAAAGAAAAATTGTTTATTCTGCACAAACTAAGCGCACATTACAATTTTTGACATAGTAAGTACACACAAATTATAAATAAGCCAAAAGGCTCGTACTCAATACAAAAAGGCTCTATGTCTAAATAATAATGAAGTCCGAAACAGAAAAAAATAAAACTAATAATATACAGTGAAAATGACCCTCCCTCACTCAAGTGAAAATAGTGATTTGAAGGTCAATTTTAGTTGGTTATCGGAGTTTTACGTCAGTTCTAATAAAAATACTAGATAGCCAAGTAAGTACGACCAACTTGGAAGAAGCACTCGACGGCCGCTGCCGCGGCTTACCACAGTACTAACCTAACCTAAACCAATTGGTCAGAGTGCTTAGTATTGGTCAGCATAGTTACTGCGACCGAATCGGCATTAGAAGCCACACCAAATGCATAATGTAACTGTAATTATGCCATTCTGCATTACGTCTAAGCGTGGGTAACAGTTTTGCTAAATGTATCGAAAATGAGCGGTTATGTAAAACAGCGGATTTGACGATTCCTCTGCGACATACAGAAAATTTATACAATGAAAACCACCCACAAAAAATAATTTTGTAATTTTTATAGTGAGCACAAAATAAGTTTCGAATATTATTCGTAATTTAGATGCTCAGATTTTCATATTTCATTTAGGTACACTGTTTCGTATCTTTTATACCCAAACCTTCGAACAAAGAAAAAATTATGGAATTTCATCAAGAAAAAATGAAAATTAATTTGAGAGCAATATTTCGTTCCGAAAGAAGGGTTTTCGTTTAATTATGTAGACTTTTCCGCGTTCGAGGGCGTGCAGCTTTGACATGCTTATGTAAGATAAGATAAGATCATTTATTTCTACAAAACAAAACATGATTATACACAAGGACATGCAAGATGTTACATTAAATTATATTACGGTCATGTATTTCCACAACGGCGTACAAATATAAATAAGTAAACATAAATTATAAATGTATCCACTCTAGAAAACAATTAATAATCCAAATTATAATCTAAAAATTAAAATGTACTACAACGGAATACCTACTTGAGTGCGAAAGCCGTATCATCGAATTTTGTTTCTTCGAAAACCTTTCAACGACATCTCTATACTGCGACGTCTTGTTAAATCGACGTCTTGTTACAACATAGTGCCATCTACTCATCAAAGATACGTACCTATATAAAATTAATAAATTAAATGTGAAAGTAAATAAGGATAAAATCTGTTTATTACACACCAGTCACATAATGAGTGAAAACTGCAAGATTAATATTGGCAATCCAATGAAACATGAGCTTTATTAGGTACAGAATTTGAATATAAGGTGCGATGTACACGGAGGCGACCAAATGGGTTCAAGGGACAAGAAGAAATCACAGTCCCTTATCCTGTCCTTGTCTGCGTATTGCTTGTTAATAAATGAATCAATGCGACGAAATGAACCTGCATTAATTTTACACCCTGTCCATTTCGTACAGTACGTATCTCGCCTTATATTCAAATTTTGTAATAAATACCAGGTTTGTCATTCTCTACGACAAACGACAAGTCACACGGTAGGTACTTGTTTACTTACTAGGCTCTACTAGGCTTTCCAATATCAAGCCATGTAGGCAACCAGCACCCTAATTCCGTGCAACTCCACACCTTCAATCACAATCCGAGGGTTTGAAGGGAATCCCTAATTCATTGTATCAAAAATACCTCTGCTCAACAACGTAAATAACGCAATCAACGTGGCTGAACTGTCAAAATTAAAGGCATTGTGATGGTTCCCTATTATGCGTGTTACAGAATATAACAAAAAAAAAAAAACTATTTACTTAATACCCAGCAGATATGTTTCACCCAGCCTGAGGATACTACGTTGATCATCCATGCCTTTGACAAAAATACTTTCTTTATTAGTCTTGTCTCGATGGTTACCACTGGGTCGCAAAAGCTACTGCTGAGATCCTGGGTTCGATTCCCAGGTCGGGCAAAGTATCATTGGGTTTTTCCATCTGGAATTTCTCAGAGCAGCCCAGAATCTGAATTTGTACCCGTCTGATGGCAAGGCCCGCCCCCTATTTACATAACTGGCAAAATCTGGACGTACTATAGGTAAAACTCTGCTCAACCCTTCCAGGAATGCAGACGTGATGAGTGAAATTTCAGTCATTCTCAATCAGCAAATAAACCGTCAAAGCAAATAATTTTAAATTGTAAAGAGAAACTCTTTTAGAATCAAATAGCTACATCGATTTGATTCTTAGTTCTCTTTACAAGTTAAATTATTTGCCCGTTTTCCATCCAACATCAATCGACTTAAACTGGGCTTTGAAATAGTTTAAATTGTGGAAGGTCTCAAACCTACAAATAAATGAAAGAATTGAATTGATTGATTGATTGATTGATTGATTGAATTGAGATTAGTTTTTTATTTGGATGAAAATGAAAATGTTGTAATGAATTTAAAGTCGCTTATTATTACTAACAATAATTATAATTTATAAGAACTTATTTAAAAAATTATAATTATATTTTTTATAATTTCGTGTATTTATTTTTGATACATTTTTTATACATTTTTAAATATGTATTAAAAAATTATTTAAAAAAAACATTTAAAAATATAATTTTGTTTTATAATTTTATTATTGTTACATGCCTATGGATATGTGGAAAAATTCACAGCAGTAGTATATATATTTATATAACGGAATTAAAAGAACAGCTAAGTAGGCTCTACAAGTTACCGAGTAATTATCGACCAACTTACATTTGCAGTTGCAAAAACATGTTCTCCCATACATTTTGTATGGGAGAACATGTTTTCAACTACAATGTTAAGTTTGTTTTTGGGATAAATTCATCCCAGCTACGGAAACCTTCAATGTGCGTGGTCCGACACGCACTTGGCCGGTTTTTGTATTAAAAAGCGTTGCGCAGCGGCCCGTTTTGGCTGGCTTTAGTATACCGATAAGTATGATTGATTTAATTTGAACTTGTATTTTCGAACTTGTTATGATCAAAATGACATTTCCTGTGTCGCTAATCGTACTCATTCTCAGATGTGAATGTTGTTCCCAACTTTCTTTTTATGCAAATCTCTTAGCTGATCAATAGATGCCAAACCCATATCCAGTCCATTCTATCCGTAGCTATTATTATGTAGGTACCATGATAATAGGTTTTGTTGTAAGCGGCCGTCAACGTTATACTCTACGACAGCCAATTTCCTCTCTTTCGCCTATGCTACATGCAAAGCAGGTCCCACCGACGGCGACTAAAGAAAAGGGAGTCCACCTAGTCACTAGAAACGAGTTGACGAGCAACGAGCAGCGAGAACAGTACGCGGGAAACTTTATGCTTCCCATCCGAGGAATTTAGAGGTACGAGGAACAGGGTGTAAAGTTCACTCATCCTCTATTGAAAAGGGAGGATCCTTCGACCAGACGGGTGTTGTGTATGGCGGGTAACTGCCCGACGATTGATGTCAGATAGTCTTATATTTTTGTCGCGCGATAAACTCTAACTGCGCGATGCAGGATTTGTGTGACGTCAGGTCTTAAATGCGTTGTTCGCATGTGGCATTGTAGATTCCGCCACAAGCTCTCGGAAATTGCACGCGTGTGGCTGCACAGTAAGCATACTATAGGTTTCCAAGGGACGGGACTAGACTAAAGGATGATTTCCACAAAACGGCTTGCACCGCATCGGATTAAAACGGATTTCACAATCTTTAAACGATATTAAATCGTGTACATAGTATTTAAAGTCTATATTACCAAGACGCACACAGCAGCTTGACCGCGGGCTTCTTCCGCGCAAAGTGATCGTAGCCGAAAGTATGCTGCGACGCGCGATCGGTTCAATTCGCCTGTCGTCGTATCCGATGGGATCCTTTCGGCTGCAACAAGGTAGGAATGAGAAACTATTTGACTAGGCGCAGAAACGGATATGTTCGCAAGCGAAGGTGCGGAGCCGATCGTATGTGTCGACATCGACATCCAATGCGATGCGAGCCGTTTAGTGAAATCATCCTTAACTCAACTATACCATGCGCGGTTTTGTAATCGGGCCTACTTTCATAGGACTCATAAAGTTTGGCGAGAACTGCATATACGCGAAGACAACGAGCAATTACTTGCTGGTGTGCATATGTACCAAGCGTGAGTCCCTCAGCGAGTATTCTGCCCGCCAAGGGAGCGTCGCTGGGCGAGCTTTCTTTGATAGCTCTTGTCGCTGCGACAAAATATTGGAGAGAGGGTTCTCGCCGGCAGTGTGAACAGCCAGCGATCAACTATTAATATACTTAGTGAATCTCTTCTTTACATTCGCAAGCAATATTAATATGACATTAATTTACCTGTTATTAATTATAATTATGATTTATTATAAAAGTCCCTATGTAACTGCTATTCGTGTATACAACCAGTTACCGCCAGCTATTAAGCAATTGAATGGATAATTTTTTTGAGAAAAAATAATGAATGTATGTAATTTATTTGTAATCAATTTGAAATTTATTTGCTTGTAATATCTACTATTGCATATCCGACATGGGTAGACTGTTGAGCCTAAATTTTTATACTTTTAAAATAATAAGTGATGTACACAATTATGCAATAAATATATCTTTATCTTTTGTACAGTTCCTTGAGCGAGAAAATTATATGCGTTGATGGCTAGTCGCTTCCTCTTCGGCGGCAGTAGTACAGGGTGCCTTAAAGTAGGTATACTTGAACACGTGACCAGAGAAAGATATATCATAAATGGATGTGACTTACAATGACAACTTATTGTTGAAAATTATACCTTTTCCTTTAATTTAAACGTCATTAAGGTGCCTAAAGAAGTTGTTCAGAAGAAAATGTTATAACGTAATTTATCTTTAAAAGAATGGCGAGCCTTAACCTTCAACTATCGAAAGAAAGAAGGATATATACAATACCAGCAGCAACAGCCAGGTTATGATGAATATTTTGATGTGACTTATTTATTACCAAGGCAAGGATTATAACTTCAAGCTAAAAATATTGATGAACTAGCTGTTTCCCTCGACTTTGTCTACAATCCAGAATGAAAAATAGTATAATATATCCTTCTCCAGGTCATGGCGTACCCATGTGGCAATTTTCTTTCAAATCCGTTCAGCCGTTTTAGCGTTAAAGCGGAACAAACAAACTCACTTTTACATTTATAATATTAGTTTGGATTAAAGCGGTTTAGGATGTCAGGCTTGGTAGCATCCCTAATAAATCCTGGATTAATAATATTGAATAATATTATAGTCAGAATTTGTGCTCGGTTGATGGCAATAGGCTCGCCCCCTGTTACATGGGACTTAAACATAACTGGCGAAATGTGGGTGTACTATAGGTACACCTCTGCCTAACCCTTGGGGCAATATAAACAATATTGAAAAAAAAATACCTTTGTAATAGTTATGTACGTATATTATGCTAAAAATAAATGCTTAATTAATTTAGTTTACTTAATAGCATTGACTTGGCTCCAATTGGCTGACCTAACCAAAACAGAACACCAAATCTCCAGAGCACTGTTAATCAATTTAATTGAACTGAATTGAATTGTGTTCATACTATTGGCAATAGTCCAGATTCCTACAGTTATTAGAAATAGAGGTAGCTTTAATTAACGAGTAAATTAATTGGTCGTTGGTCTAGTGATCGTAACTGAGAAACATGAGGTCCTGAGATTGATTCACGGGTCAAAGAAAATGTTATTGGGTTGTTCCACCTGGAATTTCCCAGTCGCAGCCCGGAGTTTGGAGTTGTAGCCAGCTGAGTGCAAAGGCTCGCCCCCTAGCCCCCTATTACATGGCACTTAACATAACTGGCGAAATGTGGGAGTACCAGGTGCATCTCTGCCTGACTCTCCGGGGAATACAGGTGGATTTTATGTTATTAATTCATGCAATTCTACTGTTTCGCTTGTATATCTATAATTGTTGCTTACCAATATCTAAGAGCCAAACCCAAATAAGTTCAAATTCATGTTTTTTTTTCATTACACTCCCGTGTCTCATGCTCATTAGGCGACTCTTGATAAAATCCTATAGACGTAGATATATTTTGTAACCTATTCTGCTTAACTATTCCTAAAGATTCATAAAAAATCCTGTAAGAAATCGACACGTGTTTCACTTCTCAACGACTCATCCTCAGGATGACGATTGACTTGTCGTGAATCCGAACACGACGTGTTGCCAAGCCGAGCGCAGGACGCAGAGAGAGTATCTCTCGTTGAGAGGTAGCAGAAAATAAATTAATAAAAAGCCTTTGTTAAATTGAAAAAATCTTGTATGATGAAATGCGCTTCAATTACCCTATTCAATGCCCAAAACCCATTCAAAACCACACAATGCTGCGGGTATGATGCAAGAGAAGGTTACCAGCAATTTTCTCCAAACCGTATCACAAGAACATGGCTCAGACTAAACCATATTATAATAATAAACTTACATGCTCCGTGTTCACGCCACATTGCCCAAAGTTACTTTAACATTACCTGTATTGGAGCCGGTCCAAACCAGTTCGGACTACATCCTGTACATAATGTACAACATACTATTACAACTTATAATATTCAAACCACCCACCACCACTTAGATTTTATATTTTACACATTTTTAAACCCTTACGTCGAGAGGTGTTAGGCCTAGCCCGCAATGCGAAATCTCACCTCGCGATTTCTTTTCCCGCGATTTATGTTCAGAGTACGGAATTAAAACGAGCAAAAATTTTAAATCGCCAGTGCGTGTAGATACATAAGATACCACTGTGTTACAGAATTGCGATAAAAATTTCGCGCGATTTTATATCATAGTGCGGGCTAGGCCTTAAAAGTTTGAACCTTTGTGAGTCTGTACCATCATGGCTCCGAAACAACACTGCTTTCAAGACGTTCTAGAATAAGTTCTCCTTGATGTCCTAATTTCACCATGCTACCGCTCTTCAATTCCGAATTTAGAAATTCAGCTTGATAGAAAAAAAAAACGAAATGGTGGGATAGGAAACATGCTGGTCCTGCTCCATATGACAATTTAAGACTAAACAAAATCAAACAGGTTGCTATTTTAATTGTATTTTTATATGACTCCAAAATTACATTGAGAATCATCAAACCATGCCAAACGTTTAAAGTTTACAAACATTCCGACTGGAAAAAAAATCTTACACGTTTTCAAAGTAATCTTTCTCACTTCCACATCATCAACAACAAATCGTCTTCAAACACCAAACAATTTTCCCTCACATTACATTCTCTAAATAATAATAAACATAACAAATGTTCTTCCTTCCTACGCCTATAGCTCTCACACACGACACTCGTATGTCGTCTACCGAGCGCACTTCACTCAAACATCTAATTTCCGCACTCCAGTCTGGACTCTCATTTATGTAATGCTTAAGCTGATATTAGACGCTTTACTATTTATTTATTTGTTTTATGTCTTTCTCTCGGCATTTTTCACTCGAAGTGAAACGTCTGAAAACAAAAAATGAATTAAAAGTGCCGAATAATTAATATTAGAGAACTAATTCAAAAAGTTGGATTTCACCATTCGGTATTTTTCACTGAAATGAAATGAATGAAATGATCTAAAAATAAAAAGTCTGAACACAAAGAGATCGTTCTTGAACGGGTTCGGCCATTTTATCGCTCGTCCTCTGAAAACAACATAGTAAACCGGCCGTAAAAAAAAGCAGATGAACGTTCATTGCATGCAAATATCGTGTGAACGTAAAATGAAATATTAACTGAAAATGAAAATTCACTCGATTGAACATTTACCCGAGTGCGGCGCCATAAACAGTCCCAGGAGTATTTTTGTAATGTTATTTGCTATTAAAATCTAATGTGCCAGTGTTTGTGGTCGTTATATAGTAGTTTCAAAGTTGGGGAACTTTGGGAAGGAAGGTGCAAAACTGCGCATTGGACGGTAAAAATTTTGGGATCTCCGATCCCGTTTGGGCGAGAATTTTCGGTGTGGGGTGTGTTTTGGTTGCAGTTTTTTGGATGTGTGGTCTTAAAATTGTTGCTAAGGTCTATTTCAGTAGGGGTCCATTGTGTGTACGATGTAAGTACACACTGTACGTTTTGGCAATTATTTTGCCTTGTGGTCTGAAATCTTTTTTTAGTTAGTATCTTTTTTTTGTAATCTTGATGTGTTTTTAAGCTACGTCATTATTATGCCAGTTTTTTTGTGAATACCTACTTCTTCCTCCCTCTTGTATAAAACCTCATTATTAATTATCGCCCTTATTCCTCATTATTATTAAAATGAAACCAAAACTTGAAACGAACAAAAAAGACTCGGAATTCTTTTCATTTTCCCTAAACTTTTACGGTATTAGTTAGCCGAAGATCCCTCTTTGCCTTGAAAATTTCAGGATGCATAAAATGCTACATTATATACCCTGGGGACCAAACCCAATTTGTGGTGAGAGAAAATGAGGGCAAGTGTTTATTTCAGTCATGAAATTGCATACTTAATGCTGCACGTTACTTTTTTTATTACAGCGTTTTACTGGCCGGAATGTTTACGAATTCATGCCGGGTTCCTATATCAAACCGGCCGATAATGGTAAAAGTAACACTCCATAATTAACCTAGTACATTTGCAAATTAAATTTAAAGCGTCTAACTTATAATAACAAAAGTTCCGGTATGGTTGACCCACGAACCGCACGTAAAGAATAAGAGATAAGGTAAGGTAACGTAAGAGATAAGATACTTGATTAAATAATAATAAGAATCTACTAAGATACTCAGAACTTTTGATAAGAAATGAAATCGCGAAGACCTTTCATCCCACAGGTATCGTAAAAGCGGCTAAGGGGTAATGAGAGCAATCTTTTATTTATATTCAGCTCCTACTGTCCCCAGTGCATTATGTTGCGCGTACAATGTAATAATGGATTTAGGATTTTGATGGGGCTTCCGCACTTCACAGATGTTCGCGGACGCCCGTGTTTTACGATTTTCATGCTATTATGAGGAAGAGAACAGCGTTAATAATCGGTAGATTGCGCGGAAGCACCAATAGCATCCTAAACACATTATTACACAAGTTGACAGACCCTTTATAAGGCACTGGGTGCGGGGCACGTGCGAACATGTGTTGTGCCACTAGTTTGTAAAAGCTTACTAACATAGTTTTCTAAGTAATTGTTACTAATAATATATGGATTGTGTGTACTTGTATGTGTAGTCTGAAATAAAGAATATAATTCTGCCTAGCCTTTTCCCAATCATGTTAGGGTCGGCTTCCAGTCTAACCAGATGCAGCTGAATACCAGTATGGATCGACTACCTATCTGACCTCCACAACCCAGTAACTGAGTAATACCCTTGGTAACACTGGTTGTCAGACTTTCGGGCTTCTGACGACTCGTAACGACTGTCAAAGATCCACGAATGACAGCCGGGACCAACGACGACGGCTAGATTTTTATTAAATCTCGAGGAAGTAATTTTCTTCTAGCCAATGATCGAATCTGAACTCTATCTACAATCGATTTTTTTAATCGTGATCCTTATTTTTTCTATCAACTTACTTCATTATTAAACAGACTTTACGTCACCTACTTTGCCTACTGCTACTCTAAAGGAAACACAACACAAGAAGTATATCTTGTACAACACTATCATAATAATTCGAGCCGAGCAAGATACATTTGCATCTGTATATTCTAAATATAATTCAGCCAAATATACCCGTCAATGTGCTTGTAAACGACAAGGTATGCGAATATAAACTATGGAACATGCAATAAAGTTGCCTGAAGGCTTAGGGCGAATATAGACGGACAAGTTACAGATGCCGAAGACAGCCAAGTTGCTGTCTCTAGTATCTATAATAATAATTATGTTAGTCCATTGCAGTTGTTGATCATAATAGGTTGGTGTACTGGCTAATCTGTTAGGTATCGTCTTTATCTATCTGTCGGAAATACGTCACTGATTTGATTAATCGGGGCGTGTATTTGACTAATCGGGACACAGTATTCAACATAAGGCCAATGAGGCGTGTGGAAGTCACGCTTGCGACTAAGCAGTCGCGCTTGCCACTTATAGACCAATGAGGCGTAGAACAGTCACGCTTGCGACTAAGCAGTCGTGCTTGCGACTAATAGACCAATGAGACGTAAAGCAGTCGCGCTTGCGACTAATAGACCAATGAGACGTAGAGCAGTCGCGCTTGCGACTAATTAAATAGACCAATGAGACGTAGAGCAGTCGCGCTTGCGACTAATAGAACAATGAGACGTAGAGCAGTCGCGCTTGCGACTAATAGAACAATGAGGAGCAGTCGCGCGTGCATTTAGCGGCCATCATTTGGACGTTATTTTTTCGGCGAGTTCACAGCTTTGGCTTCCGTAGACATTTTATGTCTAAAAAGCTAAAAAAAACATTTTCCAAAAAAAAAAAAACAACTTCCTTTTTGGAAGTCGGTTTATTCAGCCTCATCGCGTAACGTTGCACTTTCTAGTTGATACCAAAATAAACCAATTACGGAGCTGCAAAACTTGATCAATTAGTTGATGGGTTAAGGGTGGGCACACAGCGGTCAACCTGTCCAAAGATAAGACTTTTAATTTTCATTTAAAAGAGTGTCGATAAAGTTTCTTGCCTGTTCTTCTCCTTAGTAACCTACTACGCTTTGAAGGGCAACTAACTTCATCTTTTTGATTGACCGACTCCATGATAATCTAAAAATGTCTGTAATTGGTTTAATTGAAATAAATGCTCTGAGTTTGAGTTTTAGGTAATTTTTCAAAAAAGTACCTTCTTTTAACTCTTTTTTCTGTTTAGCGTCAATCTTATCCAGGTTTTTCCTACCAGTTAATTGACGCCACCCATCCATCACGCTGCATCAATTTGACTGTCCATCCATCTAGATTCATCTTGCCAACGGATTTCCTATGCTCCTATGTGAGCTTTGAGTCACGATAATAATTAAATGAGACATCTACTTCACCTACTACCAATTTTCCTTTGTATTTTGTTTGTACTGGAACGAATCTTACACACTAGCTTTTTGTAAGATTCGTTAGAAGAAGAAATCTTGACTCCATAGTCTGAACTCTGAAGTCTCAAATAAGCGTGAGATCAATGCTCATTCCTTCTCAAGAAAATCCATTTTTTATAACTACTTTTTTCAAATTAGGCTGATCCTCAGCGTCAAAATTACATTAAGACAGTCCCCCAAAACGCCCGCCTTTCATTAATTCAAACTTTTTTTGCATTAACTGTAAAAGGTATAGGCTGATATTATTAGAATGCCATTAGCAGCCGTACTCAGCATCCAAATGAGGAACTTTTGATTTATTGATTGCATTTGGCATCTCAACGTTCAAACTTCGAACAAACATTCTAATTAGTTTTGTGAGTTGGCAATCAGGAGTTCTTCTAATCAATTAGCAGAGGAGTCTAAATGAGCTTCGTCTGTTTTACCTGCTCTAATTATCCCATGTCAGGCAGAGATGTTACAGCCTTTCCACGAAGGTACAGCTAAAGTTATAGGTACTAGAAGGGTTGACGTAGCACGTATATCATTGAGTAGGTTATTAGGTTCTTTATTAAGTCTACTAACTCACAGGAAAAGCCCAGAGGGTTGTTCAGCAAGTATATTCAGCATGAATACTTGATAGCTGAGTAGGTGGCGCGTGATGAGAGATCGCCGAAAATGTATTTGAAAAGTTCTAGAGCCATACGTGCAGGGTACCGCTTTCAGATTTTAAAACTGATAAAAAAATAACGGGATCTTCAGCGCCGTTGATTTTCATGTCAACGTACGGGGTTCACTTAAAACGTCTTAAATAGGCTAATCTGAAGAGATTATTAATCTAAAATAAGATAATATGATATTATTATGTCTAAATACAGTGATACAAACAAGCCACCTTTATTATGCTGGTGTGCGTGACAGCTAGGTAGGTTTACACTCGCGTCACATCATTGTGCTGTCATTGTGGTTTTTGTAGTGTGCGTGCATCTAGCGGCCAACAGTTGGACGCACTTTTTTTCGCCAAGTTCACAGCTTGATCTGTATAATATGTAGACATATTTATATCTTTGACGAGGATATTGTGGGCTTTCTCTAAATCGGAGAACTGCGAAAAAAAATATGTTTAAATCTTAATAAATAACTTTACGAATAATTTCACAGCGACTCATCTAAACGAAACGATTTAATGTATTCTCAAAAGATCCGTGGACTCCATTAACTGGTACCTAGATAATTTAATTGCACATTCTTTTTATTAGGTCTTCATTTTCACCTCGGTACATTTTTTAAGGTAGCCGCAGCATAGAGCTGCACTGAAAAATAAAATACTCCACAAAATAAGGATGCCACATAACATCACCGTCAAAGCGTCACTCTTTAGTCTAAACAAAAACGCATGTAAAAGGTGAAGTAAGTTTCACGGCTCGTTTAGCTGTGTGAAAGAGATGCAGGATGCAGTGTGGCGAGGGCCGGCCAGTAATTAAAGTAATGGCTGCGACTAGGGATGCCAGCTGTCAGAATTCTGGTTAGGCAAGGGAAGTAGGTAATTGGATTTAGTCTCCTATAGCCTTGTGTAAGATGAAAAGCGATCAAAATTACTCTATAATACCAAAGTATCTCGAATTTGTTGTACCATTTCACTCCAAGTCTTTCCAAGGATCTTTTCAGCAAAAGAATATTTAAAAAAATACACGTTTAGATAGCATAGGCTGCGTCCTAACCAAAACGATCGCCGCGCGCACACGCGACCGGCGCTTTTATTCTGTTCGGCAAGCCCGTACGCGCTGACATATGGCGCTTTCCGGTTTTCCGCACAAAAACACAAATAAGAATGCGATGATCGCGTATTCGCGCGACCATTGATTTGGGTTAGGACGTGGGATAAAACATATCAGTTGGACTTGTACAGTCACCCACACATCTGTGGTAACAATTTGATATCGACGGCGCCTTTAAGACGTACCTACATAGCAATAAGGGCACTTTTCGCAGTGCAAGTTTTTTAAGTAATTTGCGGTCGGCTGTAAGAAAACTAGGTATTTATTAGGGAGCCAGAATTGTAAATAAGTAGGTAATCATTGTGTGCAATAAAATTGACTGACTGACAGATAAACGTAGTCACGTGTGACCTGACAAATCCATTTACCGATTGACCATTTGAAAACTGTGGTGGCCCTATGCATTCATATATTACGTTTCATTGGATGCGGCAATATCCGTACGGACTATGAAGAATTTTATTCGTTTCATTAATTAGTGAGGTGTCGATGTGCAGTGGGGATTATTGGCGACAAATTAAGGCCAGCTAGCCAGGGTATTTTGTGCAAATTTTTATTCAGATAGTCAGATTCAATCAATCTGCCCTGCCTTTTCCCAACTATGTTGGCGTCGGCTTCCAGTCTAACCGGATGCAGCTGAATACCTGTATTTTACATGGAGCAACTTTCTATCTTTCTTCAAAACCTTTGGTAAGATTGGTTGTCACTTTTGGGTATCTAACTACCGATTACAACCGTCAAAGATCTACGAATGACAGCCGGGACCAACAGCTTAACGTGCTTTCCGAGGCACGGAGGGATCTCGATATGGAATGGTCACCCATCCACGAATGGACCGCGACCAGTGTAGCTTAACCTTCGATCGACCAATGCGGCTGTTATTATTTAGCCACGAGGCCTACCTATAGGCACCTCACGTATAGGCAGATTTCTAGGTATATAAAGGTTTTATGTAGGTTGGTTAGTTGGCCAGGCAGGTTACAGTTTCTAACACGTTTGCATGCTATGGAAATCATAATTATGTCGGTCATAAAGAGTGCACTAAGTTAGTCTAAAAATGTTATATCTATGAATCATCGTAAAATAGCAATACCTACGTATAAATAAAATGTCATAGAACTTGATGTTTTCAGATTGTATAATTTACTTGCGAACAATATTCGTATCACAGTTCCTTTTTCCTTTAGGTAAATATAACTTTTCAAACAAGACGCGCAAAACTTCAGTATTTTTTACCTTCCAGCCCATATTTTACTAGCAACATTCATAAAAGTGCTCATCAATCATCATTTTGTGAAATGAGCAACACTCAAAAAGGGACTTCCCTTCTTTGTTTATGCTTAGTTGTCTGTTTCTTTCAAAGTTTCTATTAATAAACAGAACAGGGATCGTATTTTTCGCACTATGTTGTTTTATGGGAACATATACTAGCACCATACTAATGCTCGGTTCCTATAAATAAAAACGAATCGTTATGTTTACCAATGGTAAGTTTTTTATTGCCAAACTGGGCATATAAACAGATTCGTAAGCTTATTTTAACTGTGATAGCTACTTACATAAGGGTCTAGGTAGGTACTATGCAAAGCTATAAGGTATAAATTGCTTCATTATTGGTAAAGATACATTATTGATAAAGATACAAGAGTCTTAATTTTAACCAATTACGGTTCGTAAATAATAAAGAATAGTCATAAGACAAGCAATATTTCTTCATTGCTTTTCAAGACGTCTGCTTGTGCAAAAAAATTAAGCACATATTAAGAATCTTCAGTAATTATCCTTTTCTAAAAATGTCGCATACGAGCTGTATGCGCAAAGCCATTGATAGAATGAGTTTGTAACTAAAATGAAATGAAATGAAATTGTATAATATGTAAATAGGATAACGGAATCACTTTTACACGTCATATTAAAAAAATATTAGAGCTAAGCTAGATGAGGTCGGCGTTTCCTATCTGATTAATCTGAGAAGAAAGGCCGAAACAAACTCATTCTATCTGCTAGTTTGCAAGCCTGTCCATTTTTCCATTTTAGCCAGTTTCCGCGGCCCTCACTAACGACCACTGAGCACGCTCTACAACGTTCCACTGCGTTACCCTTATTGCAGCACTTGGTCTGTTTTTCAAACTAAATGGACTGGTATTAAGATCGTTTTTTTTGTTCGGTAAACCATTTTGTAGTGCATTGCTGAGGGAAAATTTAGTGGTGAAAATGTAGGGTTGTTACGTATATCTCTTTAAATTCTTGAAACAAATTCGAAGAAGAACATAACAGTTTTTATGTTTTATTTCCAGCTAAAATTACTGTATGATTTACAATCAGTGGAATTGCTAACTCAAAAATTGCATATGCATAGACTCTTCGTCTCGGAACAAAATTGAATGTAGGTACCTATGTATTATTTAATTGCAAAAGTAATCTTTTTTTGGTCTTTTGTTTTCTCTAAAATGATTTTATTTTGTGGCACGAAACCCAGCTGTCTAATTGCGCAATACATTATCGCTAACAATTATGACTAATCTGTTTCATTTTGACAGTTCTACATCATAAATTGCGTTATTTACGTTTTTGAGCAGATTTTTTTTTTCAAACTTCTTAAGCAATGGATTAGTAATCTGTTTCGAAACGATTCAGATCGTAATTGATCGTGTATTACGCAATTAGAGTGCAGGTGAAGATAAGTTTATTTATTTACCTACTCTTAAGAAAGGTTATTGTATATTTTACTTACATATATTACACTAACGATATGTACTATATGTAGAAAGAACGTTAGGTATTTCAATAGGTACATTTTCCAAGTATATTTGATCATTTAAAACAAAAAAAAAAAAAACCAATGATATTCTATTCTATTCTACTCTTCGCACCTCATATCACATATATATCTAATTAAAATAACTTACATCACTTGGGTCTTCGTGAAGTTAGTATTGCACTCGTTACGAAGTTATAATAACAATATAACAATAACGTTATAGAACTCGTTATCTCACTTTTCGTATCGTTATTGTTAAAACTTTGTAACGTTTGCGTCTACTTTTCATTTAAAGTTACCGACAACTTGTTACTTCTGTGTAGGTGCCTACTTTAGAAGTACATGTATTGTTATGATAATAATATCAGTCTGTAATGGTCTTGCTACAGAGCGAGCACTTCGTTTTAGAGGAAAAGAAGATATCTTAGTCACCAAGCTTGCTAAAGGTGGATGCTCCAAGGTAGCCCGCGAAATTAAAATTTTCTTACGTTTTTTGCAATTTGCAGGCCAGTATTAGGCCGTATGTTGATCTAAATATGATTCGCGGCCGTATCAGATATTTATCTATAGAATTATAGTCATACAAATCATCAATACAACTCTCTAAGTTCATAATAATCCTATTGAATGACTATTTCATGAAATCATGACATTTGAGGATTATTCTAACTTCAGAAGTTGTATTGCTGATTCTAATGATTATAATTATGTAAAGCCATATTTGTTACAGTCGCAAATCAAATTTTAATCAACATACAACCTGACACTGACCTGCAAATTGCAAAAAAACGTAAGAAAATTTGAATTTCGCGGACTACCTTGGAGCATCCACCTTAAAGTTATAACTAAAAGATTTTCATTAATTTTGTGTCCTCTTAGGTATGTCAAACTCGGAACAAGTAGGATTTATATTACAAACATAAATAACAGTACAATATATCAGCAATATAGTGACAGCGATAGGTACAATTAATTACAATCCAACTGTCGAGAGAATGCGTTCCTGACACCTGTCAGTTGGACTATAGCTAGTAATAATAAGGAAAACACATATTCATTAGAGTGCACACATGATAAGTTTGCACGCACTGGCGTACTTAATTCTAATATATAAAATATTAACTATATTAAATCATTTTTCTTCCTCTATAAAAATCCTAAATCCTGTTAGTCCTATCCTATCCTACTAATAAATAAATGAAATGATAGATGTTTGTTACTCCATCAAATTTGGCACACAGATAGTTTACACCTTGAATTAACACATAGGATACTTTTTATCCTGGTAGTACATTCCTGTAGGATAATTTCGGGCTCCAGGTGGAGTTTATTAATTAATTAAATATTCGACTTTACAGAAACAACAGGACGGTAGCATACTTATTAGTTCCGATTTCAGCCGCGCGCAGACTTAGGTATCTTGCCAGCATGAAACTCTCTAGTATGAAACTGACAGGTGTCAAGAATGCATTCTCTCGACGGCTGGACCGTACAATAGCGACATAATATCTACGTATCTGTAATTTCGTGTAACGTAAAAACCGTGCTTGCCAACCACAAAACCATACGTTGTATTAGTTCGCGTCACGTAAAAATGGTATGGTATGGTTGTGCGGTTGGCCAGTGATCTTATTACGTAACACAATCTATACAACGTTACAGTTGTCCGCTGGCCAGCGGTATTTTTACGTGACGCGAATTGTACCAGACACCCGTCGTATGGACAAATTATGCTTTGTTACAAATAAGGGTACCTACTTACATTCCTGTTAAAATGTTAACCCCAACAGCCAGTCTATTCTGTAAAAATCTTACCGTGAAAACTTAGGTGAAGTGAGCTTCCTTCTGCTACTAGGGATTAACACTGTTGACAGCTCACTTTACCTAAGTTTTCACGGTGAGATTTTTACAGAATAGGTCGGCTGAGCTTGTTATCTTTCGATGGTAAATCCGATACCCAAGTGACCATTGGATAGGTAATTACCTCATTATTTTATGACATACAATCTCAAATGATCAAAGTTCATACCAGGTTCAAATGGCCAGGTAACCTTGCCCTGACTGATAGCCTCTCGACACGTGTAACATCACCGTGCCAGAAAAAGAAAATCTATTGGCGTCCTCTGTTACATCATACTTCAGAACTTCAGATACTTGAAACTGCGTCCGGTAGCGGTGAATACGTGCCAAAAATGTTTGGAGATGGTTCTGTATACAAAAGTCTGAACAATAATAAAATATTTTGGATCACCAAGATACAGGCTGTGCCTAGTTTGGGATCCGCTGTTAAATCTGTCTAAGTTTTCTGTTGGTTAGAATTGCGTGCCACGTTACTTTGTTTGTGAACTATGTGTAAATTAATAAATAAATTTGAATATTTGCAATAATTACCTATAGAGCGCATCTATTTTTCTATGGGAATCATACTTTCGATTGGTATGGAATTTATTTATTAACCAAACCAGTGAAATGTTATAAAAAATTACAAAAAATAATTGTTAATTAATCATATTCTGGACTAAATTTTTTCAGACAACCCATTTGCAATATATTTATTGCCATATTTAATTGGATTTAAAATACTTTTCATCCGTTAACCAGCTCGGTGAAGGTCGTTCTATAGTGGGATCTTAGACTAATAGAGTAAAAATTAAAGGCACAGGAACAATTTTCTCAAAAACGTTTCAATTGACCCCAGTATACCCGAGTTAAGATAAGTTTCGTAATATCAACGAACACTACGCAAACAGATGTGGTGTCTAATCCACAGTTCCGCTGGACCACATATTTTACGTGACACGTTTTAGGCAAATAAATTAGATCTTAATGTATGTATTTATTACGTCCCTAATGTATTACGACTTGAATCCTATACGTCTTGCAGACGTGTGCCTTGGAGTCTACCCCGGAATTCAAACGTGAATGATTTATTTGTTTGTACGGAACGATTGTGAATTTCTTTTCTTGTTGAACTGTCCAAGTTTTTGCGAATTTTCTACGTGTTTATTAAAATATGTCGTCAAGGAAATTATTGTCATTGTAACAGTGAATCAATTTTCACACGTCCCCCTTAAAACCTAGGCCAAATATTTTTTTGATATTCGGATATCTCATGACCTAAAAAGGCTCAAAGAATATTAATTTAAAATCTCGACTAATTAAAAAGTTATGCAATTATGCAAACTTTCGTGGGTATTCTGGTTTATTTACAAGCCATAAGTGCGTTGGGATTTCCGATCGGTAAATATGACGAAGTTCCATACAAAGTTGCATCCCCAATTTAACTCCTTAAGTGGTGACTTTCCAAAAATCCTTCCTTACTGCTCATTTTCATTATAAGGAACTCTTGAGCAAAATTTTATGCTTCCCAGCTGTTAAGGTTGTGCGTTATCTGTCAGTGAAAGCTCGATTGCTGCTGCTGGGTGTGAGGAGCTCTTAGCTAAGTAATAACAGCCGCACGGGTCGATCCATCAGGTTCAGCTACGCTTGCCTGGGTTGGTCCGTGGATGGGTGATCTTTACATACTGAGACTCCTCCGTGCCTCGGAAAGCATGATAAGCCGTTGGTCCCAGCTGTCATTCGTGGATCTTTGACAGTCGTTACGGGTCGTCAGAAGCCCGAAAGTCTGACAACCAGTCTCACCAAGGGGTATCGTATTAAGTACCCAGTTACTGAGTTATGGAGGTCAGATAGGCAGTCGCTCCATGTAAAATACTGGTATTCAGCTGTATCCGGTTAGCATGGACGCCAACCCCAACATAGATGGGAAAAACCAGGCCGAATGACTGTTGTCAGTCAGTGAATGAACTTAAGATTTTTATTATGTAGAACACATTTCACAGTTTTGCACATCTGCTAACTTTGAAAACGTACACAATCTCTCCGGAGTTAAAAGCCCTCATGAATATGAAAACCTTTTAGTAGGTATCCGATGTACCATAAAATAGCGAAAAATATCTGAATCATATCTATAATTGCTTCTCTGTATGATAAAGTTTTTCTTAATTTTCCGAGTTGGTCAGTAAAACAACTTTGGTTTCTACCAAATTAACAACACAAACTGGTCCCTAAAATGTGAAGCATCGTAAAACGAGTTTGATAAATGATCGTGGAACCCTCGCTCGACTTGTATACGGAACCTTTCAGTGTTATGTTCGAAAGTATAGGAAAGAATTAACTTGTATAGCTATTTTTGTTGCAATTTCATCGTCTTTATGTTAAACTAGCTTTTGCCCGCGGCTTCGCCCGCGTGGATGTCGAAAAATATCCGACGTGAACATACTACCGGGATTAAAAAATAACCTATAGGTTAATCCAGGTTACAAACTATCTGTGTGATAAATAGAATTCAAATCAGTGCATTTGTTTTTGTGCAAACCGGAACATAACAAACAAATAGACCAAAATTCTAAAAACTATATTTGCGGCATTGGACTCGAATATTCAATGTAAGGTTTGACTTCGTTACTATTTTATGTTACTTCGTCTGCGTAGTTTTTTTTTTTTTTTTTTCTAGATAATTATGAATTATTATAACAAAAACAATATAGAGCTTTGTTCATGGCTAATTGTCCTCCATTACGTGTGATACTTGAGGAATACTGTAAAGAAATACCTACTGTAAAAGACCGGTATCTACCTAAATTCTTCACAGTATTTCTCTATATACAATCATTTTCACTGATTCGGAAGCGGGCACTAAAACAACCAGGCTAGTTGGAGAGAGCTAACACGGGAGCAAGCCACATAAAATTGGCCGTGGGAGAAACAGTCTTGCCGCAAATCAACTCCAGCTTTCAGAGTTTGTCCCCGCAGCGACTTATTAATAGTCATTGCGAAACAAACCTTGATTGAGAACTGCAATCTTTTAAACTCAAACGGAAGATCATTTGGTATCAATGGTATACGTGGCACGAAGATTGTTTCTCCTCTGGCAGATCTAGTTAGTATTTTGGCCTCAATAACATTGTGGCGGAGACCTGTTACTTGGAGTCTAGTTCCATTGCACAATTTTGGAGGCCGTATATTTCGAAGCAATATGACAGGAGGACCTACACGCAACATAAGTCTGTGACAAAGAAGACCCGGCGGATTAAGAGAGTTCAAAAGTTCTACAGGATAATTAACCGACTCGTCCATATCGACCATGGTGTCAACAGAATTATTAATCATTTCTTCACCTTCGAATGCATTTATTCGTTTTTTGGAGTCAAAATGGCTCTGTCGCATAACTACTCCATCTTTATCTTTAATATTTTTAACATCAGGATAAATCTACTTATATATAAAATGGTAAACTGACTGACTGACTGACAGACTGGGTGATATGTTAACACACAGCCCAAACCGCTGGACTTAGAGACATGAAACTCGGAGGGTGTGTTCTTTGTGAAGAGTAAGTATCCACTAAGAAAGGATTTTTGGGAATTCTACCCCTAAAGGGGTAACGTCATAATATAATAGAGTATGGTAATAGTGGATGGAAGTTTATATGAAAGTCCGTTTTGCGTTCCGTACAAATTTTGTGTTTAGGATGACGATTGAAAATGAATTTATACGTCTCAACTTTTTTGGTAATTCCACCCCCGAAGGGTTAAAATGGGGGAGGCAGTTGAAAAGTATTTAATTTTCGAAGAAAAATCACAAAATTTACTATCTAGGCTTATGGTTGGATACTAACACAACGTAAATCGTTGTTTTTTTTTAATTTCAACCCACAAGGGTCTGAAAAGGGCGATGAAGTTTTGTATTGAAGTTGTTTATTCGCTAAATATTGTGTTCAAGTAAAAATAATATAAATACACGTGTACTGTTTCTAACTTTACAATATTTTACATGGAGCGACTGCCTATCTGACCTCCACAACGCAGTTACTGGGTAATACGATACCCCTTGGTAAGAATGGTTGTCAGACTTTCGGGAGTGTAGCTAAACCTGATCGATCGACCTGTGCGGCTGTTATTATTTAGCCACGGGACCCTCCCCCGGAGAACACCCCCATCTCCTTCTCCGGGAGAATCGATATAGATACTATAGATTAGGATTTGTTGTTTGATGCCGAAAGATTAGTAATTTTAACTTAAAAATAAACAAAATTTCATCCCCCTTTTCACCCCCTTAAGGGTTGAAATTCTAACAACACCGGTGCGTTAGCTTCCAACCATAATTATAGATAGTACACTTAGTGATTTTTCTTCGAAAATTAAGGACTTTTCAACTTCATTCCCCTTTTTAACCCTTTGCGGGTGGAATTATCAAAAACGCTGAGACACGTATACATTAATTTTCAATCGTTAGCCTAAACCCAAAATTTGAACATCCTATCTTCAAAACTCGCGGACTTTCATATAAACTTCCATCCCCTATTTTACCCCTTTAGGGGTGGAATTTCCAAAAATCCTTTCTTAGTGGATACTTGCTCTTCAGAAGGAACACACCCTCCAAGTTTCATGTCTCTAGGACCAGCGGTTTGGGCTGTGGGTTGATATATCACCCAATCAGTCAGTCAGTCAGTCAGTTTACCATTTTATATATATAGATTGTTGAGACGTGTACCTAGGTATTGCTAAAAACGTAGTCAGACGAATTACCTACATCCGATTGTTTTACATCTCACGGTGGTGCACATCTCACGGAAGATGCGTCGCGTTACTAACACTATAGACCATTGTAGTTAATTTAATTAGACAATTTTTAACTATAATATGCTGATGATGCTTTTGCTGCGGAGGAGCTCGTGGCTAAGTAATAGCCGCACGGGTCGATCCATCAGGTTAAGCTGCGCTTGTCGGGGTTGGTCCGTGGATGGGTGAATATCTTTACATACCGAGACTCCTCCGTGCTTCGGAAAGCAAGTTAAGCCGTTGGCTGTCATTCGTGGATCTTTGACAGTCGTTATGAGTCGTCAGAAGCACGAAAGTCTGACAACCAGTCTTACCAAGGGGTATCGTAGGTATTACCCAGTTACTGGGTTGTGGAGGTCAGATAGGCAGTCGCTCCATGTAAAATACTGGTATTCAGCTGCCTCCGGTTAGACTGGAAGCCGACCCCAACATGATTGGGAAAAGGCTAGGCAGAATGAATGCTGATGATGCTTTTGCATACTGACTTTGCATACTAGCTTTTGCCCGCGGCTTCACCCGTGTGAAGATCGGGAATTATCCCACGGGATGGTATTACCGGGATAGAAAGTATATCATGGTCTATCCGGTTACCTAACTTCATTAAGCGCTAGTCCGTCCGCTGCATTAAGGCTCGTGCAGACTGCGGATATCGCGGGCGCGACAAGGGCGCTGCTTTTTTACATATATTATTGTTATATAACAGTATGGCTCACGCGCTAAGCAGTAGTCGCCTCTTTGTCGTAGACTTCCCCTAACCTTCGTGGCCCTAGCTTTATTCATCCACTCTGATCCTCCCTTCTCCCAAAATATGTCTGCCCACCTTTTTCTTGGCCGACCTCTACTTCTGCTTTGGTCTCTTGGTATCCATTCAGTTACTTTTTTGGTCCATCTTAGAGGAAAACTGCTCTACCAAAAATGGACAACAATGTGGCTAATACACAGAGAAACAATTGCCTGGTAATACAAGTTTAGCGATATTTTAGCTACTATTAGATATTTATATTGGATTTTCATATTGTAGCTATGTATAGCAAAACAACAAGAACAGAACAACAAACAAATAATAAACTTTCCGAACACATTTTGTATCTATTACGTTGGTATTACTTTGGTAGACTGCTTCATCTGTTTTTGTCCAATAATATCCAAAATCTAGTTCAATACTCAATAGTTTAGTTACTCAACATTATTACAATACTCAACATTCCAAAATGTGTAGGTACTTAGATGGAAACTTTTTTTTTTTTTAATATGTAAGTATATTTTTTATTATACAAATAGGTTTTCGATATAATATGGATAGAATAAGAAATGAGTACATAAGAAGAAGTCCGTAAGTAGCACCGATGACTGAAAAGTTGTGCAGAAATCGGTTGGCATGATAAGGGTATGTGATGCGGAGGAATGGGGAAAATGTCGTGAGGAAAGTTTCGAGTATGAATGTCGATGGCTATAACAGTAGGGGAAGACCAAAGAAACGATGGATGGACTGTGTGAAAGATGATATGACTAGAAAGGCAGTGACTACCGAGATGACGACTAATAGAGAAGTATGGAAGAAAAAGACATGTTGCGCCGACCACAAATAAATTGGGATAAGGGCAGGAGAATGATGACTTATTCGATTATGAAGTACTAAAATTTGGTGTATAAATATTAAATTATACGATGATAGCATATTTCATTCTAAATTTGTTTAAGTTTTATTATAAACAAGCTGACCCAACAGATGTTGTCCTATCCAAATTTCATAAAAAATGCAGAAATTTAGCGAAACTCGGCAGAATGTGATGGGAATTGATATCTGATGACGATAAAACATTGTCGCTAGCTAATTTAGTTTAACCCTGCATACAGATAAATTCTACAATTACTGACCTGCAAATTGCGAAAGACGTAAGAAAATTTGAATTTCCCTTGCTACCCTGAATTTTTCCCCTTAAATTTTAAACTCTTGTGTCTTGAAACGACCATGTTGGGTTACTGAAAACTGTATTCTACTAAAATACAAACTGTGTTTTAGTAGATTATCGCAAACACAAAGAGAAGCGCTGTTGAGAACTTTGTTTCCTATATCAAAATGTCATTGAAACACTAACTTTAAACTTTAACATTAATAAGTCTAGCTGCCTCGATTTGTTATTATAACTACATTAATAATAGTTGTGGGTATAATCCTTAAGTAGAATAACTAGTTCGGTAGTTTAATCCAAAGTTAGTTTGTGTTGAGGAAGCTCTTTAGAACTGGTATAAAACATAGGTAAGTATATAACATAGGTACTTACCTACTAAATACACACATACGATAAAACAAAAAAAAGGTTTTCTTTACTCATAATTTCAAGAAGAAGTAGGTACGTGATTACAGCTGATTATAGTCCCCGGCCGCCGATAAAATGTTGTACATTTTTTATCTGCATTATATCGATATCCATCACGTCTGTGAAGTTTTTCTAGCTAATTTAATTTGACCTTGCATCTTTAGCACATCATCATCGTCGGCCAATAGTAAGTCCACTGCTAGACAAAGGCTTATCCAATCGCGCTCCATTTAAGGCGCTTCCCCTAGAGAATGACCTTGAGCGTTCGGTCCTTGTCTGTCCCGCCACTCAGTCGCACTCTGTCCCGATCCCTGTGCACGCAAAATTCACACAATTAAATACAGATTGTTCGAAAAAATAATTCGAGTGTAAGCGACCCCATTATCGGAACAGAGAAGCAGACGTTAACGTTTCAAAGAAATTTCTTTTTTAATGCGAAATCAATATGAAAAATTGGAAGCTCCTTGTCTAGAATAGTCTAGATTCACAATTTCATTTGTTAATGTGGAGTAGACCAGAGCCCTAAAGGAACTTAGAAAGTACAGATGAATTGAAAAAATCACATTGGTACTTGCCCAGACTTGAACTAACCAAGGGAATAGTTATTTGTTATGCAAGACTGCAAAGTTGTTTTGGCGAGGAAAATGCTAGGTGCAAGAAAAACATATCATGCAGTCGTCTTACTGGCCAGTGCGATTATTCTAATAATGAGGTTGGCGCATTGACATGAAATAAGTATTTATGCATTTTCAGTGGACCCGGCGGTATAGAAAATAATGGAATAGGAAGGTTCGAATTTTAAAGACTCTTTCCACGCTAGCGGATAAAATGCACTTTTGCACTCAGATTTCGAATGACAAACAGAATCTTTCCGAGCTTGTGAGGTGAAAAATATATTGTCTATTTTGTGTGTGAGCGTTACCTACACCTTAGCTTGGCATAGGATCGTTTCACCTCATCTCACTCACAAATCCTCAGGCTTCAACACAAACATTCTCATAATTTATCTTCCGTCTTCTTCGCTATTGATTCTGTAAGCACTGCGTACGTGTACTTTATCGAGAACACTTTATTCGTGTTATATGAGGTTCGCGGGGGTTATATGTTACCACTTTTATCTGAAAGGGATGCTAAAATTGAAGGTTATGTTTTTTATTTATTTCGTTAAGTTCTTTTCATTTCAAGGAGAGTTTATCGTGTCAGTGTAAATGTATTTGTGTGTGTCAATCTGCAAAATTATTATTTTCTGAATTTTTCTTTTATCGTTTAGGTCTCGTATCCAGTGTTGTGTATTTGAAAGATAGTGACATAATGTGTGATTGTCTTCGAAACATCAAATATTCTTTATCTAATATCTTCTTGTAGGGGCATTCGGTTGTTAAATGTATCAGCAGCAATAAAATTGCTAATAACCAGCCTATTTAATAGGCTGGTACTATTAGCAATTTGGGACAAAATGGGGCAATTCTCACTGCAGGGCAAAGGCCTCTCCTCGTACAGAAAAGGCACCAGCATTAATCACCACACTTGCTCAAGCCGAGTCGGCGATTTCAGATTTATTTATATTAAAACTGCAAGTTTCCTCAAGCTGTTTGCCTTCACCGATGTCAGTAACGTCCAAGATAAACTCAGAAAGTACAGTGGCCAGCACATCAAGCTACTAAAATCTGTCAAATTTCTTTAGTAGATTTTAAACTTTATCGCTAAAGCATTAGGTTCAAGTTTGATTGGGAAAGTTTGACAGTTTTGGGTAGCTTGATGTGCTGGCCACTGTACATATTATAAAGAATTGAAAAAGTCACATAATTATTCGGAATTGAATCCACAACCTATCCATAAGGTAACCATAGAATCTTTATTCCTGGGACTAGTGTTTGCTGTTTCGATTCTGGAAAAACGGGAATCGATACGTCGTATCGATGTATCCCTACGATATCGATAAGTTTTTTAAATCACTATTGGAAATCGATGAGTGCCTTATACTTGTACTTCTGCTTTGTACTGAGTACTTAGTACACCCATATTTCGCCAGTTATGTTTAAGTAGCTAACAGGTTATAGGGGGCGAGCCTATTGCCATTAACCGGACACAAATCCAGACTCCGGGCTGGTATTGAGAAATTCCAGATGGAAAAACCCAATTACACACGCCACGCACAATAATGGTCCACTCAAGGACTAAGTGCGGAAACAAAAACCCCTAACATAGGACATAGAACCCAATTACACTTTCCCCGACCTGGGAATCGAATCCAAGACCATCATGTCTGTCTTGGTAAAATGTAAAATACCAGGATAACCGCGAAATTTCGCGTTGTTGCATAACTTTTTAATTAATTGAAATTTTGTATTTATTTATTTATCCCATGGAAAACCAACCGTTAATAAATACAATAAAAACACGAAAAACAATAAGAATTTAATTCATACGTATTCTATAAGGCACTTTTTTAGGTCATGAGATATGCAAATATCAAAAATATTTGACCTAGGTCTTAAGAGGGAGGCGTGAAAATTGATTCGATGTTACATTGTATAATAGATAGGTACCTCAAACAGGATTACTTCTGAACGTTTTAATCCCTACGGCGTAATTAAAAACCAACGAGCTACTCCCTACATTCGATTAACTTAATATTCGAATCAGAAAAAAAAAACAAATGAAAAAGAATCGATTACAGCACTCGCCGCCCTAGTTCCTCTGTTTACTTAATTCGATGAACGGCTACCCAGTCAGTGTTGCCAGTACAAACACACGAAATGAAATTGTACATTTTTCTAGAACGACGAAGAAAATTGCTTTATTGCTCCGTAGGGATTTGATTAAACCGTGTTGCCAGATTTAAGCGGACTGTTGAAAAAGGAGATGGTTTTCCTGATTATTATACTGAGATAAGGAAAATCATTGAAAGGATTCGGTGTATTGAGTTTTATTATTGGAATTATAATTATTTATACTGGACAATTCGTTCTTGTAGGCTTTTAAAGGGCAGAAAATTGTTACCGCCTGAGTTTTTTTATTGCTGGCCTGATCTCGCTTGATGGAAAGCGATGGATGAGGTCTGCGATGGAACGAGGGTGCCCAGAAGATACCTGTTCACTCTTGCTTTGCGCTGACCGGTTATGGAAGGGAACACAGACGCTGGTAGAGAGTTATAAGGTGTTAATAACATTCTACAACATCCATTAAAACGTACTTAATAATTAATTACTGGGAAATAATAATACGACGGATTTACATTAAAAACAAATTATTTAGGACTGTTGTTGCTACGGCGTAGCTGAGCTAACTGCCACGCCTGCTACGCCGTAGGCAATAGTGTTACCACACTAACCTATGACCGGCTTTTTTTATGTAACATCTTTCCTCTCACTTTCCTGCAATCTGTGGGAGTGATTTCGTGAAAAGGGACGGAAGTGCGTAACAGGAAGCCGAGGAAGCGCGCGCTATTTGATTTGACCAATGAGCGCACGCGGTGCTAGAGTTAGCCGTCAGATGGTACCAACCCATTTTTCGAGAGGTTGGTACCTACTGTCAGTTCGTTTCTATGATATTGTTGTACGGTCAGGAAATTTGCCGTGTGATAGCCATTCCACACAATCGTCAAAAATGACGATCTGATTTGAATATACGGACAATAATTAAGGCCATATTAATCGAGTCTCAAAAAATTGCCTTTTACTATTGAACACTCTAATATAATAAAAAAAAAAAATATATATATCTTTATTTCAGACCTAAGCAGTCCATACGTAGTTAGTGGTTAGTAACAAACTGTGCTTACATGCTATGTTATTGTTGTTAGTACTTAATTCTATTTAACATAGACCTATAGTCCTCTTTTAGTGAACTTCAAATAATTTCTATTTTGGGATCCGAATATAACTGGGTCCCAACTTGGATGTAATTAGATATCGAACACCCACCACGTATTGAGATATGGATACCCACCACATCAGCGGAGTTTCGCTGAGTAATTTAATTTGACCCTGTTTATCTTTCGTTGCGAAACTCCTGAGGGGTCAATATGCAAGGATAAATAAAATAGATACATCAACAAAATACTTTTTATTTACACAACTTTTTTATGCAAAGCTTGAAGTTCATGTTTCGTCTGACTTTTTCCCCTTTCGAGCCGTTTTCTTACCTTTTCCTTTTTCAATATAAGTGATATTGATTTCACCTGTAAAAAATGGGTGCGTATAAAAATTTAAATAACCCCCGACACAAACAATGACCTCTAAAAAGAAAAAAAAACACCATTTCCTACTCCATCATTAGACCCTGTCTATCCACGATCTATATATACCTAACCTATTCATCGAGACCATTCCAATGAGCCCAAACACGATACCGGTGCTGTAAGTTAGTGAGGGACTTGGGTATCCTGCGAATTCCAGGTGATGCTGCAGCATCTCAAGGCTAAGAAGCTATCAGTTCAAGGTTCAAGTTCAAGGTTCAAGTTCAAGGGTCAATGTTGTTCTAATATCATTGAAGTAACAGAATACTAAATTTCGAATCGATCAGACCTGTGGAAGATGCGCACATCCATTCATCAACTAGAAAAGAGCTGATAATCTTCAAACGGCTGAACCGATTTTCTTGAAACAATTCAAGAAAATCGGTTCAGCCGTTTGGGAGCTACGAGGAAACAGACAGATACACACGTTAAACTTATAACACCCCTCTATTTCCGTCGGGGGTTAAAATAAATTATAATTGTAGGGGCGAATGAAATAAAAAAAAATAAAGTTTTGCACATGAAAACTACACTGTATATATATTGATTCGACCGTTACAAAACACAGAAATTACAAGTATTAACAGTTTGAAGGAATTCGATTATGACACTACGGAGACTACAAAAACGTGCCGTTAGCGAGCGTGATGCGGGCCGGACTAACTGCCGCGGAGCGGGGTGCGGGCGATCGCGGTGCGCGGGGCGCGAGAGACGCGGGCGGCGGATGCGCGCGTTCATGCTATATGCCTAATCTTCCTACATACTCCCCCTTTTGACCAACCAAGTGCCCCCACAGGTGGTCAAACGTCAACTATGACACGTTGCTTACGCGGCCTACCACGAGAACGTTTAGGAGCAACCGGCTGCGGAACCTCAGGGCATTCACCATCTCGAGAATGATACCTCCTTAAGTCGCAAATGTGGTATTTACCGATGACTTCATCCGGTGAACCAGGGAACGTTAAGAGGTAAGTAGTTGGACTAACCTTCTTCTGCACTAGATAAGGGCCATCCCTCTTAGGCATGAGCTTGGAGCTGACACCTTTAGCAGCATTACTGAGGACGTGCGACTTCATCAGGACAAGATCACCAACAGCCAGTTCGTCAGCTTTCCGAGTCTTGTCTTTCGCAGCCTTACGAAGGTCCTGCTGATGTTCGATGCACTCCTTGCTGTTGCTGAGTGTCTCCGCAAGCTTCAGTAGATACGGCGTAATCTGTGGAACATAGTTTTCAGCCTCTATGACAGCACGAAGATCGCTCTGTACTGCAATAGGTGAGCGGAGTTCACGAGCGAATGTTAAATAAGCAGGTGTCTGTTGAGTTGCCTTAGTCAGTGATGTGTTCAACGCAAAGCGGATGAATGGCAGAACTTCTGGCCACTGCTGATGGTGTCCTTCTACTAATATCGCCAACTGAGTCTTGAGGTCGCGATTTTTACGCTCGACTGGGTTGGCCTCTGGATGGTAGAGAGGCACAAGGCTCTGCTTCACTCCAAGCGTGAACATTGCATGTTGCATGACATCGGCAACAAACTGTACACCGTTATCGGAAATGAGACGTCGAGGAACGCCAAAGCGTAAGAAAACTTCCTCAATGAGTACCTTTGCGCATGCTTCAGCTGTGGCTTCGGAGAGGGCGAACAGCTCGACCCATTTGCTGGCTGTGTCTTCAACGATCAACACCCACCTCTCTCCTTTAACTCCTTTGGGAAGCGGCCCGAAGAGATCGACAGCCAAGACTTCGAAACGCTGAGCGGGAACTGGAGTCTGTAACAGTCCCGCAGGTTTCTCGTTGGAAGGTTTGTAGCGCTGGCATTCGATGCAGGTCTTCAAGTACTCTGCTACGTAACGTCGCATACCGGGAAAATAAAATCTCTGACTTATACGGTGCAGGGTTCGGTCTAAGCCGCCGTGACCTGAAGTAGCAGAGTCGTGACATTCAACCATTACCTGTTTTCGTCGGTTTTCAGGAATAACGAGCTGCGGTTCTTCAGTCTCTGCCTCAGTATAACGGTATAGTACACCTCTGCACGTATGATATCCTCTCTCCGTCCAACGGGTAAGTTCCAATTCGTCCTTGCCTTCCAGAGCCTTCATGATCTTCGCCACTTCGGGGTCTGCGAGCTGGTCTTCACGAAGAGTAGCAGCATCCCAGTGCGGCGGGTCGACAAGCACCGTGCTGACTCCACAGGAATCTCGACCTTCCTCCTCACACGGCGGACGACTGAGCGAATCAGCAACAACATTCGTTTTCCCGGGTGTGTAGTCAACTTGCAGATCAAAGGATTGGAGTTTCATAGCCCATCGTACGAGACGACCGGCAGGCGACTTCAAGGTGAGTAGCCACTTTAGTGGCTGGTGGTCGCTGCCGACACGTACAGGATGGCCATCGATGTACCCACGATATTTCTCGACTGCCCAGACAACTGCCAACGCCTCACGCTCTGTGGTACTGTAGTTCCGCTCCGCCGAGGTAAGCAAGCGACTGGCGTACGCGATGGGCTTCTCTGCACGCGGCGACTCCCCCTGGAGTAGAGCTGCACCCAGTGCGTAGTTGCTGGCATCAGTCCTGAGAATGAATGGCACATTATAGTCTGGCTGAATAAGAATCGGAGGTGAGGTAAGCAATCCTTTAAGTTCTTTAAATGCCTTAGCCTGTTCTTCGGCCCACAACCAGGACTGGTCCTTGCGTGTAAGCATAGTCAGTGGTTGCGCAACTTGGGAGAAGTTCGGCATAAATTTCCGGAACCATGAGCAACTCTGCAGAAATGATTTAAGATGCTTAACATTTGCTGGTTCCTTCATATCTAATATCGCAGCAACCTTATCCGGGTCTGGGGTCACTCCTTCAGAGGTGATAATATGCCCCAGGTATTTCACACTCTCTCGAGCAAATGTGCACTTATCGCGATTTGCGTGGAGGTTAAAGACACGTAAGCGGTCGAATACCGCACGTAAGTCCTGAATATGCTGGTGAAATGATCCGGATATCAATATTAGGTCATCGATATACCCAAGGAGGGTTACCCCCTTAAGGGATGATGCAGATCGAAATCGGTCTATCAAACGTTGAAAGGTTGCGGGTGCATTCCGCAGACCAAACGGCATACGCGTAAATTTATGAAGTCCAAACGGAGAAACGAAGGCGGTCTTATCCTGGTCTTCAATTTTTACCCTGACCTGCCAGTAACCAGATCGCAGGTCAATGGTACTCATAAAACAGCTCTTACCAGTGTATTGTAGCAGGTCATCGATCACCGGGAGCGGGTACGAGTCACTCTTAGTGACGGCGTTCAACTTGCGATAGTCGACGCAGAACCGGTAAGTACCATCCTTCTTTGGTACCAGAAGAGCTGGTGCTGCCCATGGAGATTCACACTCCGTGATGATACCTTCGCGCAGCATCTTCTCTATCTCCGCCTCCATAATCGCTTTCTTAGCGGGCGTGAGGCGATACGGCGGCACTGCAATCGGCGGGTGATCACCGCAATCGATGCGATGCTCAGCGAACGATGTAGGTTCTCCCCCTTCTGCGAAGATATCTCCATACTCCTGGAGCAGCTGACCGAGACAATTCTTCTCTGAAATTGACAGCATCGAACCCTCATTATTACGTAAGACATCCGCGGAAGCGCACCCTACGACGTCACGTGAAGTCTCACACCGCAAGGGGTGAATGACCTGAGGCCGATCAGCTGTGAACCAAGTATTGTTCGACATATTGATAACAATACCTACTTTACGTAGAAAATCAATGCCGAGCAACGTGTCATTATTTACAGAATCCGGAAAAATTACAAAAGTGATAGGTACTGCTGACCCCCTAAATAATACGTCAGCATCCACGAGTAAAACTTTAAGGTCTCGCACTATGCCGTCGGCTAATTTTACCGACATAAAACAACTACGAAACGAGTAGTTTTGTTTACGAAGCAATGCATAAAGTCTCGAACCGGCTACATTACGCTTGGCAGCCGTATCGACTAACCCCGTACCACGATGACCGCCTATCTCAATATCGAGTATCGGACGACCGTCGGTACATAAGTTCAACGCGGACAAGTTACCTACTCGACTCGGCAATGCATCAGATTCGCTAACACACTTACAATTACATAAATAAGCAGGTTGAGATACGTTACACAAATTATTTACATAAATTTCACTATTTACATTTAAGTTACACTTACAACATTCGTGTGAAACAATATTAGGGCTATCAGTGTTATTAAAACCCTTATCATAGTCTAACATGTCAATATCTAGGACAGAAAATGATTCCTTAGTATTATTTACAGAACATTTAGGACAATTAGATCGTATTACACCGTTAGCACCACAACCATAACACTTCACTGAACCTTTATCGGTTTTATCTTTAATATTTTTGCAAGAGTCGCGAGTGTGTCCGACTTTACGGCAATAAACACAAAATAGTCGTTTACCTTTTCCAGACGAATTGTTATTGTTTACCACAGTCGGCGGGGGCGGAGCACTACTCGTAGCGCTCGACGACCCGCTTGAGCCTTGGCGAACGCCTCCAAAAACGACGTAAGCGTCCCTTCCGATAGCGACGCGGGCGTCGGGGACGCCGGCGCGCCACTCATGGTGTCGTCATCGTTGTTGCTTCTACTTTTGCGGCGAGGCATTATTATTACACGATACAAAATAGTCAACCAACACGAGGAAACACTTCACTATATGCACTTAAGTTCGTAGTGTCGTAGCGTCCACTGAAAACCGTTACTTTGTAAGTAGATATTTGAGTTCGCGTCGCGTCGGTTAGGTACGTACGCGTGCCGCGTTGGAGCGCCAGTTTGTAGGGGCGAATGAAATAAAAAAAAATAAAGTTTTGCACATGAAAACTACACTGTATATATATTGATTCGACCGTTACAAAACACAGAAATTACAAGTATTAACAGTTTGAAGGAATTCGATTATGACACTACGGAGACTACAAAAACGTGCCGTTAGCGAGCGTGATGCGGGCCGGACTAACTGCCGCGGAGCGGGGTGCGGGCGATCGCGGTGCGCGGGGCGCGAGAGACGCGGGCGGCGGATGCGCGCGTTCATGCTATATGCCTAATCTTCCTACATAATACATTATTACAAAAAAAAAAAAAAAACTGAACGTATTTATTAATAAATAGTATTTGAATATTATATGCGAATCAGACTGTCTCCAGTACAACATAGTAATGTAAAACTTTGTTTAGGTCCCCGTGACCTGACATACAGGTTTTGTAAAAAACTTAGTTTAGGCACCAGTCTTCCACAAATTATTTATAAAATTGTGTCTGTAGACTATTTAATTACTATCTCTGTAATTTGTGGTAAGAAAGATAGAAATATTTAAATGATTTAGTACCAAAATATATAAGACAACATATCTTACCGTATTGGTCAACTATAAAAAAACAGAAATATGAGTAATTAAAATTTGGCTAAAAACATTCTCGATTTTGTCTACGACAAGACATCTCGTTGCAATATTGTTTTTTTGGTTAATTGGATAATTTTACAGAAGCAAAATTACAATCTTAAGCTTGGGTTTTCTAAGACTGCGGTGGCCGCCACATAACGACTGCAACTTGCAGGCGAATGACGTCACTGAAACGTTATCTAAGAAAGCAAGTTGGAGTATTTTTCTGGCGTCAGCGCACACCAAGAGCAGAGCTGAGCATTCAGATTCAGATTCAGCAGATTCTGAGACTACCGAAAAATTAATCTTAAGACAATTCCATACATTCCACAACTAAATACACGTCCAAACTTGATCCTCGACCATGCTCAAGCTTGCAAGATGCGTGTTCGAGTATGCGGTCTTCAAGCGCAAGCGCACTCGAGCCGCCGCCGCGCGCCGCCCGCGCTCAGTATGCCACAGCGAGAGCTACTGCCACAGAGCATCATTATAATGGCTACTGCTGGACGCGTGTTTACTACAAGCTTTGTAGTGAAGTCTGGTCTGTCCACTTGACGAAACAATCATTCGTTTACAACCGCTTCATAGAAACTTTTTGTTTTCAAGAATTGTTTATGTTACTCGACACCCGACCGCGCGGCAAAAAACGTGTTCAAGGACATGTAAGTGATGAGGCAGACCAGTCACGTGACACCTTTTAGGGACTAATTAGTCGGTATGCTGTCTTAAAGCGCAAGCGCGCTCGAGCCGCCGCCGCGCGCCGCCCGCGCTCAGTATGCCACAGCGAGAGCTACTGCCACAGAGCATCATTATAATGGCTACTGCTGGACGCGTGTTTTCTACCTATGGCGCGGCCGGCGTCAGTTGGTCTGCCAACGTCGGACTTTGGCACCAACCGGGTCATGCATGCCCGCCTGGCAACCCAGCTCACGGAGGGGCGAGGATGCCGTCTGCATCGTCGAGAAGTCAAAATTTTGCTCGACCACACGTGAGCATTTTGCAGTTCGGTGTGCGCTGACCTTTAGAGAGCGTTATTTGACACCGTCAATTATTTTCATCACAGCCGTCACTGCGGTCACCACTCTTCAAGAAAACTGTAGCTTTCTTAATAAGCAACACATCATGGTTCGATATGTGGCAAGTTAAAAGAAATGATGAACACATTACCGTCAACATCTGTTATTTCCATATTGTGTTCCTTCTCTAATGCTGAAATTAATAATTAAATATTATTATTATTAAAAAAAAAACTTACATTGATTTATTTGAAACCACTTTTACTCGTCAATATCTTTGTAGAAAAAATATGTTATTTTGTCGTAAAGCGTATGGCTAGTGACTGATTTCAATACGGTGAAGGAAAACATTGTAAAGAAAAAACTTGAAGACAAGACTTGTCATCCACCAACCAGTTGGTTGGATGAAGATTATAGGGCGATTATGCTTTTAATTTTTCATTTATAAAAGGGACTTACACGCAATGATAGGTTTCGCTCGCTCGAGTACTTCATGCTGTCCATAACTTGTGGTCAGTTCCTTGATGAATTCCTTTAGATCTTTCACCCATTTGGGATTTGCTAAAAAATGTAACACTTGTTAATTAACTAGGACTAGATGAGATGTGTGAAATTACTTGCAATATACCTAATTTCAAGGGATTTTTATGATGGTTCTTGAGTGGGTGACCGCGGATCGGCAAACGTAAGGTAGGAAGACCTCGGGCTACGTGGAGCGAAAATCTTCGCAAGTGGCTGGTAGCAGCTGGATGGGAGTTGCCGAAAATCGAGCTGAATGGCGTGCAATTGGAGAGGCCTATGTCCAGCAGTAGACTGCTGTAGGCTGATGAGGACGATGATCAATAGGCTGGTTTGTAGACACACTTTGAGCTTTTGAGGACTTGGAGCGTAATTTTTTGAGTTGTGAGTCTCTTTATTTCTGCTCCTCGAACAAAACTCTTACTGCATAGAGTTAATTTAGTTCGGGGAGCAGAAATTACGGGACTCACAACTCAAAAGATTACGCTCGTCTGGCTTCGCCCTTAATAAGACCGATCTTGACAGATCTGTTATGATGAAAAGCCATGATCAATGTGGTTTACGACGGAACGAGCGCATCCAGGAGATGCCTATACACTCGTGAGTTTTGAGGTTGCCCCTTGGTATCAGATAGCAGGCATGCAGGGAATAAAATGGCTGGCAGGGATGCCCACACTTTGGCCTCAAAGCCAAAGTGTGGGCATCCCTGCCAGCCATTAACATATCATTCAAATGAAAGAAATTTAGTGAAGGTAAAAACACCTACATTCTTCTTTTTTATGTTCTTTCGTTTTGTGTTTCGTTCTCAGGGCATCGTCTAAATCTGAAAACATAAATTCAAGTGGTTCATTAGGATTTCATCCGGAGGAGTTACCGACGTAGCTTGCAGAGTAAACAAACTGAAGTGACAGTGGGCTGGCTATGTTGTGGAATGGAGACCGCGTATCGGCAAGCGTAGTGTGGGACTCCCGCTAGCTAGATGGACCGACGACCTTAAGGTGGCTGGGGCATTAAGACAGACTGGATGCGGGAAGCGGAGGACAGTTAACGAGTTAGTTAACTTTACACCCTGTTCCTCATACCTCTATACGGTAACCCCGAAGTTAAGTATTAACCCCTGAGTTAAGTTTTGTTAACTCGCCTTCACTTTCCCCTGAAGGTTCCACTGAAGTTTCCACTGACGGTTCCACTGGCTTCTCTGTAAGTGGAAGTGGTTCTGTGACTTCAATTTCAGGAGCCACTTTGTCATCATCTTTATCTCCATCCTCATCTAATAAACAAAAAACGTTAAGGAAATTACATTTATATGTTTATTGTACCTACGTTAACAAATGATTAAATTAAATAAAAAATTAAATATAGTATGTACAAGTATTTATCGAAACTTAAAAAAGGGGGGAAGAGCTCATTGGGCATAAAAAAATTCATCCGCATCGCTGTCGATGGGGAAAGTGCCCATAAGGCTGGCAGCAATTACAATATAGGTAGGTAGTATTATCTACTCTGTATGAGGTGATACCATTGACATACAGTGAGACGGAAATCCTATACAATGTGAGATCAGTTTATACTAGAAATGTAGGATAGCTTGATATGTAGCCGTATGTAACAAACCAAGTTGCAGAAATAAAAGTTTCATTCATCATTATCATTATTGTATGTGGATAGGACTGCCCCTCCGAAGGTGGGCCGACCTAGTGACCTTAACTAGGGAGCTCTATGTTTAATATAATTCTAATACAGACCTGAATTAGAATCGCTATCGTCGTCAAGGGGCATACGAAGTATTGGCTTGGCACCTATAAAAAAAATGAGTAATGGTTGAAGCATAGTTACGCAGCGTGGACTTACGCATTGGCAGAATAATTCTAAGGGGTGCGTTCTTGAAGCAGAAAATTGGAGTGCACTGTATTCATTTTTTTCTTTAAGGATTGCCCTACAGTGGGACGACATAGGTTAAAAATTATGAATTATCTGTACAACGTGCCGCTAAAATGGCGACATTAATTTAACACATGGGCAAAAACGTAAGAAAATTTGAATTTCGCGGGCTACCACAACCACTGCGGATCGGTGCGATTCGTAAAGAACTCTAATAAAATGGCAACAGCCGGCAATATCGCCATCTAGCAACGCGTTTTCATAATCACATAGGAACCAGTCGTGTCGCTGCAGTCATTGCGACTACTCCGGGATGCTCCTGAGAAATTCCAGATGGATAAACCCAATAATACTTTGCCCGACCCGGGAATCAAACCCAGGACCTCATGCTCAGCAGTAATGCTTGAGACCAACGAGGCAGCCTTCGGAATTGTACCTACCTACCTTTAGAAACATTGGACAAACGTACCATTATTATTCTTACGACTCTGCAGAGCCACGTCGTAGTTAAAGTTCTCCACCAACCAATTGACGAGCAGACCCATGTCTCTCACCAATGCAGGGTCTTTCGTTATTGGTGGAGTTGTCTGTGTGCCTTCATCTAGTAGAAATCAGGGTTAGGTATTTTAGCACACTTGATTTTGATACCTGCACAGAAAAGCCGCCTTACCGACGGGTATCCTCTTAAGATCTGCTATCTAATTGCGTAAAACGTTTTCGTAAACGATTCCGATGAATTTGTTTCATTTTGACAGTTCAACAACATTCATTGCGTCTGTTTTTGTATTTACGTTGTTGAGCAGATTTTTTTTCCAACTTATGAAGCAATGGATTAGCAATTTGTTTCAAACCGATACAAATTGTGATAGATCGTGTATTACACAATTAGGGTGCCGGTCAAACAGGCGAATCCCGCGCGGGGTGTAAGACGGAATTTGCTCGCACCTATTGTGTTGTATATAACTATGGAGGTGTTTTAACTAAAGGATGATTGCCACCAAACGGCTCGCATGGCATCGGAACGGATTTTACAATCTTTAAATGATAGTAAATCGTGTACACAGTATTTTAAAGTCTATATTACCAAGCCGCGCACAGCAGCTTGACCGCGGGCGTCTTCCGCGATACGCGATCGTAGCCGAAAGTATGCTGCGACGCTCGATTAGCTCCGTTCGCCTGTCATATCCGATCGGATCCTTTCGGTTGCAACACTGTAGGAATGAAACTACTTGACTAGGACTACGAATATGTTCGCAAGCGAGCGACGGTACGGAGCCGATCGTATGCGTCGACATCCTGCCGGACGCGATCGGCTGTCGCCTCATCCGTTTGTATCCAATGCGATGCGAGCCGTTTGGTGGAAATCATCCTTATGGCGAATTATTGCGTTATGTAGCCTTTTCCTATTTTCAGGTCGGCTTCCAGCCTAATCGGATACAGCCGAATACCAGTGTTTTACATAGGTACAGCGACTGCCTATCCACTCCAAACCCATTGAACTTCATAACCCAGTTACTAGGTAGCACGATACTCCTTATAATAAAACCGGTTGCATTGCAGCCACATATTGCAGTAAAAACAATGTTGGTACCTACAGTCGCCGTCAGATATATTGTAGCAGACAAGGTGACCAAATACATCTAAACAATTTAAAAATGTCAATAAGTTCCATACACTACAAGTTACCATTAATATCTGAACATTCATTACTTCATTAATATTAATACTTCATGAATACGTGTTTGACAAACACTGAGCTTACCTTTTTTTTTTTTTGTTCCGGGGTGGAAAATCCTCATGGATGTCCCCCGCCCTGGGGCGGGCGGAGGGGTCTGTCGGTCTGTCAGACTTACTGACTAAAAACCACCCCGGTGTCCCATCTCACACCGACGCCGGGGGTCGCGGGAACGTAAAAATCTTCCGCAACCCCCGAACACTGAGCTTACCTTTTTTTTTTTTTTTACGTCCCCCGCCCTGGGGCGGGCGGAGGGGTCTGTCAGACTCTTACCGACTAAAAACCACCCCGGTGTCCCATCTCACACCGACGCCGGGGGTCGCGGGAACGTAAAAATCTTCCGCAACCCCCGATTGGTGCCGGCCCGCGAACGCGGGCCTCTTCCTCGGGTCAGGGGGGAGTGAGGTGTTAAACTCCCCCCGCCGTCTAAGAGGGGCGCGCGTGGAACACTACGCGCCGCCACCTCGGGTCCTGATGTGTGGGGAGCGACAGACGTCCCCGAGTCCGTCGCCCCTGGACCCATTTAGGGGGGCTGGAAGAGGGCGTTATCCGCCCTCCTCCGACGCCCGGTGCGCCTGCTGCGGGCCGGGTGAGTGGATGAGATCTCCCTCTCCCTTTCCGCAGCCTCCTTCTGCGAGACGACACCGGGGTGGTTTTTAGTCAGTAAGTCTGACAGACCGACAGACCCCTCCGCCCGCCCCAGGGCGGGGGACATCCATGAGGATTTTCCACCCCGGAACAAAAAAAAAAAAAGGTAAGCTCAGTGTTTGTCAAACACGTATTCATGAAGTAATGAATGTTCAGATATTAATGGTAACTATGTAAGGAACTTATTGACATTTTTAATTGTTCAGAAGTATTTGGTCACCTTGTCTGCTACAATATATCTGACGGCGACTGTACGAATAGAAGTATAGGCATGTCAGGCAATAAATAGTCCAAATAAACGATCCTTTCTTTCTAAAATACCTACAAATATTAATACTAACCTGAATTGGATTCTTCGTAATCCGCATTAGGGGACATCCGAAGTATTGGCTTGTCACCTTCCATGATATCTAGGTGATTGAAAAAGAAACGATTTAGGATCGGGGCATACATACCTAATAATTATTATTTACACAGACGTAATAATATATACCTATATTTTTTTTAACTACAACGGGGAAGCTCTTGGCCTGAATTCTCACCTGATGGTAAGTGATGATCAGGCTGAAGGTGAAAGCGAGCTTCACCCTAAATCCTCAACCATAGAGGAACTGGCTATCTTACCTTTAACTGTCGAAACACAACAATGTTGCTTACATTTTTGCTACGGCGACAGACTTAGATAAGATGGTGGTAGCTAGCCAGGTGGACTTAGAACAAGCGTGACCACCAACCAAACCAGGCAGAATTTTTTGCCCCCACTGGGAATCGAACCGGGGACCTCTGGGACCTCTTTTATAAAGGCGCGATTCTATTGCTGCGTAGGATGTTCGGGAGAAGCTATGCATGGTGGCTGTGCGTTTCATTTGCCAGCCACGCATTCTTGCGATGGGTGGCCGTGGGTCACAGTGGATGATCCCATCTAAAGTTTCGAAGCGATGCTGGGGGCCATCCATGAATTACGTCATACTTTACGTTAATTAGTAAACTAATGGCCAATTCCTATAATTTACGGACCGTTATCGGTTAAACTTAAGACTCTTGTATCTTTACCAATAATGAAGCAAAGACCTCGTAGCATTGCGTAGTACCATATGGACACTGCTATGACAGGTAAAATTAGCTTCCGAATCTATTTGTATGCCCAGTTTGGCAATTAAAAACGTTACCATTAGTAAGCAAAACGATTCGTTTTTGTTTATAGGAACCGAGCATAAGTGTGACATCGTGTGACAAGGGGTATGTGGACGTTATGAAATGGTTCATCGATTAGGTATTTGTAAAGTGTAATAAATTAAGGATCTCTGGTTTTCTATGAAAACTTACTAGATCGATAACTAGGTCCATGAAGTCTTGTTGCAGTTATAAGTGGTATCTGAAAAATATAAGTAAGTACTTACTTAATAATAATAAAACGCTTTCCTTTTTTATGGCACTTGTTTTTTTTTGTTGTTTTATATTTAAACATTTTACTACGTAAGTAGGTAGGTATAAGGTAGATACCTATTTGATAACATAATTGTCATAATTAGCACATTATCATAAGTAATATTTGAATTAAGTATATTTTTATTATAATACTTACCAAAATAAAAAAATAAAAGCAAACCATATTGGTGTACACAACTTCACTCAATCATTTTTCATATAAAATTGAAATCAATGCAATTATAATAAAATTGGATAGTCAACCATTCGTAACATTGCTAATTTCAATCAAACATAAAACATTGAAAGAATACGTTCCTGACACTCGTCAGGTGGACACGATCAGGAACTAATAAAGTTTAAATTCGTAAAACACATTCGTGTTCTTTTGTACTCAGCGAACTCTGATTTTGCACCAAAGTGATTTTTATTGTCGTCGCCATAAGGTTCTTTTTCTTCTGTAATGTTGCTGCCCGGTGTTACATACCTCTGTGAAAGGACACTTAACGGATAGAATGCAGGAACGCATTCTCAAATTCGACATCGGCTCAGGCGCGAATGAGAAAAAAAAAAGTTGTTATCTTTTTATTAAATAAAAAAAAACAAACCACTTTCAACATAATTGTCTAATCATTGTCTATATAATACAAACATTCTTATCAACCGCTATGTATAAAATATTACATAAATCTATACAAAAACATATACTGCTCTTTTGATAGTAAAATAGAAATTGACTTTATTTAATTAAATTAATATGTACCCACGGACGGGTAACGATAAGAAATGAGGTATAAGTAAAGAAAGAACTTCATTGTAAAAACGACACAAATAGTCAGCAGAGGTCTTTTAATAGCGGTTTTCTTAAAATACTTAATCTCAGTTCTGATTAAAGCATTTGACAAGATTTTTTATCGATTACAAGTATGAAGAGATATAGTATGTTCTAAAACTGTTTGCAAAACTAAGAAATCGCTATTGTACAGTGGCCAGCACATCAAGCTACTAAAATCTGTCAAATTTCTTTAGTCGATTTTAAACTTTATCGCTAAAGCTAAAGGTTCAAGTTTGATTGGGAAAGTTTGACAGTTTTGGGTAGCTTGATGTGCTGGCCACTGTACTTACATCATTATTTTCATCTTTAGTTTTAAACCTGAATCATTAGGGGTCATTGTACTCTTCATTATGGACAATTTTACTATAGGAACAGCCTTGACATCGCGAAGAAAAATCAGCTGTTTCGTACATTTTGTCGAATTAACGACTTCAGCAGCTGCCGAGCGAACAATAAAATATTTCTACATAAGTCATGTCGAAATGTTCATACTGTATGAAGGGTTACATAACCCTTCAAAGAATACAGGTTTTTCATTATTAAAATTATTTATCGACTAACTAAACTGGTGGTTTCTGCTTATGTATGTATGTAATAGAAGAAACCCAGATCAAAACAATGGCAAAATGATGTAAACTTGATTTTTCAGACAATACAAGGTGTTAATTTTTTATATGATTACTAAGTTTTTGCCCGAGTTGGTGTCGGAAAATATCCCACGGGAACGTACTACCGGGGTTAAAAGGAAATCAAGCGATGATCGCATACCTAATAGCTGAGGAAAAAGGTCATTGACTCTTGTTCCAGCGCTGCGCTGCCGTCAACTATAATTAAATTTGTTCTGCGTTATTTTGAATCTTTAAGTATTCATATAAATGATATTGGTGTCAAGGCATATTTTGATCTAAGTTCAATGCCCAATTTAGATAACATATTTTTTTGGATAATGATTAATATAATACCGGTCAAAATGCTTCGGAAATAACAATGTTTTGATACGATGTAGGGATGTAAGGGTTATAAATAAGGTGTCAAGACAACGCTGAGATATAGCACCGCTACAAAATTAATTTCTACAATTACACGTCTACTACGGCACGTCTTAACCTATCAAGCCTCGACTTATGACACAATTAGTAAACGGCCCGTTTATGCCAAAATAAACCAACCCACATCAATATTTCCCCTATTCCCGAAATAATTCTAATTATTTTGGTTAGTTAACGCTGTTTAATTTTAAATCTATTCAAAGCATAAGTGTTGGGATATCAATATTTTGGACTGTTTTTGCAGTAATATAAGTACTACATTTGGAATATTGGTTTAGTTTGACTTTATAAAAATATTGACAACTGTGGGTTTGGTTCCGGCCTAGGTACGCACGGGCGATTTTTTTTGCGCATTGGCTTCTGAGTATGGAGGATCCGATCATTGAGAATCTAACAGAGCACATACCAGTGCGTCAAGAAAACATACTGTTGAATTTTCAACTCTCGGCGCTAAACAGAGCTTCGAAAATCGAGTACGCGAAAAAAATCGCCGCAATAAAAATACGGCCGTGCGTACCCGGGTTTAAGCATAAATGGGACCAATTATCTTATTCTTCGTGGCTCTCTCGCGAAACGGCGGGTCTCGAAAGGTACGTCGTCAGTGCATTTCAGGTGCAATTGTGAGTGCTAACCGCTGGCGCCCTCTGACGATTTCGACGAGCAAGTTGCCGTTAGTTTTCTCTAGTAACGTGTAGATGTCGCTGGCAGTCCGAACTGGGGTCGAGTTTATACTTACTACAATGTCGCCGGGCTGTAGGCCTCCACTGGAAAGGAAAAGGATAGAAACATTACGGGCCCGATCACACGTACCCCGAACAGAACCACACTACGACGACAACAAGTGGCCGGGCGCTAATTTGTATGAAAATAAATAGATTATTCACACAGACCACATCAACGCCGCAGCCACAACGCAACCACCAGCGAGACCGCGCAATAGCGGCCAGCCCCATCGTAAACACAACGATCTGTCTGTCTGAAAAAACTAGCCACAACGTAACCACATCGCAACTAGTAGCAACAACGCAACGAATACGCAACTGCAGGAAGATGCAGCGGCACTATTCACACGTTACCACAGCTTGCCCACATTCTCTATCTTCGATTTCGTGTGCTTGTTGTACTTGTGAACAGGCTCTTAAAATTGAGTTTACTGAGACGTTAGTATTAAAATGTATGGATTTATGAGCAATTTAAATAGAACTTAGTGTTTCTCTTTACATAATACAATATTTAAATATAGCCTGGCATAGTCTTGTTAGACTGAAAAGACTAAATTTCAATAAAGAGAAAAAAAAATGTTGCTTTAGTCTGATCAATGCTTATGCCTTCTCTGTATGAGAAGAGGCCTTTGTCCTGTAGTGGGACAATAATAGACTAGTATTATTATGAGAGTTGATAAATTAAATAAATAAAAAATACGATAAAAGGCAATCAAGCCTACGAGAACTTCACTTAGTACGTATGACCTACATTTTTCCTTTAAAATCTGTGAACTCTTCTGTCGACGCTACCTTTGATATACAAGAATTCTAATTGTATACCATAGGTAGCGTCGACAGAAGAGTCCTATGCTTAGGAGTGAGTCATAAATTTGTATATGAAAATGAAACTTACTTGTAAGCTGGTGATCCAATGATAACTTTCCAAACAAGAATTCCATGTTCGATATCAGTTGGCATCTGAAAATTGTAAATATTGTAACTGCAAGTTGGGTCAGAATCACCTCAAGTCTAAACTAAAGATTTTATACAGTTTTGGCCGTAAAACGATGCGACATGATTTTATTTTTTTGAACTTATTTCAAAATCCCTATTTTCTATATTTTCTCGGATGACAATTCTAAAAATGAATGTATCATAAACATAATTCAACTTTATGTTCAAGTGTTAAGGTTTATAAAAATGTTCAGTTAAAATATCTTTGACCTACGTTTTACTTTTCTTGATATTAAAAAAACTAATTAAGAATATTAATGTACACTGTGAGTGTACATTAATATTCTTAATAGTGTGACGATTGATAGTACTATAACTATCAATCGTGGTCAGTTGAGCAATGAGTTCGTGATCCTTTATCTAGACTCTAGAATAAATCTAGAATACTCTAGATTGTAGAGTATTTTGATCGAAGTTAAAAAGGTACCAAACGACAGTTACCTCAGGATTCCTCATGCGTAGTTCCATGAGTATGTTCGGCGTTAGCGACAGCATGGTGATGCCGAGATACCTCCGCGACACTTGCGGAGCCTTCGTCGTTCCTATGGAGCGTTCTAAATTACAAATTTGTATTATTATTGAGTAAAAAATATGGCGGGGTTATAAAAATAAATCACAAATATTTCACAAGAGAGTAAAACAATCAGCCTGTAAGGGCGCTTACACCATAAATCACTAAATGCGTTTAACGCTAACATAATATTTACAACATCGTTCTCTCTCTGTCATGTTTATACGATTGACAGAAACAGGACGAGGTTTTAAACAGGATTAGCACTAAAATAAACGTACTTAGTGGTTGGTGGGGCAAACGGACTTAGTGTATGACCAGTAAAACACGAGGCAATGACTTCGGATATCTCCTTCTTAGCTAATGTGATTCAACAAAAATCAGTTTAATGCCTATGGCAATTAAGTTTATAATTCAATGATTGGCAATTAAGGCACATCGTTGGAACGTTTAGTCGTGTTATACCTTATCTTAACAACATAAAACATAAAAAGTACAGCATATTTCGATATAAAAAGGCACATTTAGCCAAATATAATGCAAAGTATAGAATATTAAATACATAGTTGTTATCAAAAAAGATAAATAAAAAAATCCGCTTAATTAGATAAGCTTGCATGCAAGTACTTATATTGATAACGATTATTTGCAATTGGAAAAGTGTAATTTAACAAGCACCAATTATATTATTCACATTAATTCTACAAAATGCTTTTATTTATTAAATCTTACTTAATATCTAAGCACATTCATTCGTAATAAAAAATATACAGGTTTATTTATAAACGTTGCTTTAATTGAAGTTCCAAAACGGGTACTTAAAATGGATATAGGCAAGAAGGCTGCCAGGCTCAAATAGGACTAGGCGGGTCAGGTCAGCCGTATGCAGGATGACCGCTAGGCAAAATTCTCCACAATGGGTGTCTGAGCATGGACGGCCCAAAAAGAGGTGGTGAGATGACCTGGACGGATACCGTGGAGACTGGTTTGAGGTGGCGCGGGAAAGGACTTGGCCTTGGCTAGCAGTGGTACAGTATAGTTATAATTATATGAGAGAGTAGACAATAGGTTTTGTGTTGCGTAATGTAAATTATTTTGCATGGTACTATTGTATAGAATCAAATTATTATAACTGAACAGACAGCTGTACTGCTTGGGAGTTTGTTGCACCACTTTTTCTTCCCAGTTAAACCACTAGGAAGTAGCGAAGGGCGAGCGTTTTGGGGGACTGTCTTATGTAAATTTGACGTTCGAAAAGTGCTGATTCTCAGCCTAGTCTGCATGCCTTTTGAGTATAGGCAAAATAAAAAATAAAGTTACGAGAAGTTTTTGAATGTCAAAAAATTATGAATAAGCAGACGCTAATCATGACTTGACTTTAAGCAAAGAAATCCATCAAAATGTTAGTGAACAAGTTCCACATTTAAAACAAAACATTTAACAATGCGAGCAATTTTTTAAACAAAACTATACAAAATATTTACAATTTAAAACAATAAATCATTATAAACTTACTCTTTGCCAGAAACTCCTTGACATAATCGATGGGTATAGCAAATGAGATACCGGAAGTCACTTTCATACTATTTATGCCTATCGCTTCTCCATCCAAGTTCACTAGGGGCCCACCACTGTTGCCAAACGTGATTGGCGCGTCTGTCTGTATGTAAACCATGTCTTTGCCTGGAATTTGAGAAAAACTGTGGATGAGGTTGAGAATTATGAAAATTATGGATATATAGATATGAGATAAGTGGTGAATGGGCTTGAGAAATGTGGTGGTTGAGTTTGCAAAAAGTGGTCAGACGATTTAAATTGGCCTTTTCACTTAAGTAGCTTTGCTAAAGCTCCTTAAATGACTCCTTACGATGAATGCTCCAAGGTAGCCCGTGAAATTCAAATTTTCGTACGTTTTTTTGCCATATACAGGTCAGTATCACGTTGTATGTTGATCTAAGTATGATTCGCGACCGTATCAGATATTTATTTATGGAATTACAGTCATAAAAATCATCAATACAACTCTCTAAGTTCATATAATCCTATTGAATGACTATTTCATGAAATCATGACATTTGAGGATTATTCTAACTTATGGAGTTGTATTGCTGATTCTAATGATTATAATTCTGTAAAGCCATATTTGTTACGGTCGCGAATTATATTATAACCAACATACAACCTGAAACGGACCTGCAAATTGCAAAAAACGTAAGAAAATTTGAATTTCGCGAGCTACCTTAGAGCATCCACTTTAAGGTTGAGGTGGTTCCATCGCACTTTCTAACTAAAATTGGCATAAAAAAGTCGATCAGAAATCGGTCACCATGGCATTTCTATTGTAAATATTTTAATAACATTTTAAAACAAAATAATTGTTGGTATCAGGAAACCATCATAATATTCTCTAAAAACTTAAACTAATTTCTTAACTGAAATAGTAAAAAATCAATTAACCCACCTTTTAATCCAAGTTCTTCACTAGCTCTTTGAGTGGAACTGACTACACCAGCCGTCACCGTGTTACTGAGAGCTAGCGGACTGCCCATTGCCACCACCTGTAAATATATAATCATCGATGGTCATTAGATAATAAAGATTATACTGTCCAATTGTTGTGCCATCTAATTGGGAAGACACAAGTATATAATATGACAGCAAGAACTTTTAGACACCTTACCACAGATAACTACGGATGGTTCACTCCGCATTTTAGGTATGAAGCTACAAGTACGCGGCGGGCTCGTCTTGTCGGGCCAATTCAGTGAGTTTAACGTAGTCAGATAAAGTTATACGAGTTACGCGATAGAAAAAGAGGCAACTTCTAGATGAATATGACAGTAGGTAATTAGCGCTGTGCGACCTGAATTGCACTTTATTGTGTCGTAGCAAGAGTCGCTTTTTATTTAAATGACTTTGCGGAGTCACTATCTTTAGTAATCTGTGGCCTTAGTCGACATCATTGTCCTTATCCCAAACTATCTGGGGCAACATATATTTTTCTTCCATACTTGGATACCTTGCATAGCCCTAATCTTATGTCGTACAGTCAAACAAGATTTTTGGTATACATGCAAAATTATTCATCTTTCCATTCCACTTTTTTTGTGTGTGTGCGTAAAACTTTTTAAGCTTATGACATAATTAAGAATGTGTGAAATAATTGACTACTCAGCACACTCACAACATTGTTTAAAACAAGTTGCAGGTTAGTGGCCTGTATACCGGATTGGTCAACTGTACACTGAAGACATTGAATGTACAAATCTCACCATTGAATTCTCAAATGCAACCCAATTTAGACTGACACCGTCCATGCCACTTTATAACAATGTAGGACACTAAACGGGACACAGTAGACGTTATGTTATACATGTCTATATGTTTTTAGTGTCCCACAACATCTTAAAGTGTAGTTAGGGAAGTATATTTAGTGTCACAAAGTTTGCTTTGAGTATTCAGAAGATTAAGGGATAAATCATAACAGTTGGTAAATGAAGAGGTGTCCTAAAAAATATAAGTAATAAATAATACTAGCGTTTGCCTGCGATTTCATCTGCTTGTACCTTCTATGTGATCGTTTTTTAATACTTGTGTAAAAAAAATAGAACTTATTTCAATTTTTTACACATGTATTAAAACACTCATGATATTCAGTGGTTTAGGAGTGAAAAGGTAACAGACAAACAGACAAATAGTATTTATAATATTAGTAGGGATAGTATATAGTATAATAGCCAAAACATATTGCTACACATAAATTCTGAGTTGAGCTGCACGGTTACTGACAAATGCATGCACTGACTGGACAGGTCCACTCAATCTGTGTGGTATTTTTCCTCAAAAGACCATTTCAGACATGAATCTACATGGTCTTCACATGATCTGACCAAGATTATGTCTGGACTTTAAGGGACTGTGACCTCTGAGTTTGTTTCAGCCTTTCTTCTCAGAGTAGTTAGATAGGAAACGCCGAAACGCCGACCTCATCTAATTTAAAAAAATATGATTGATGAGTGAAAGTGTTTGTACAAAACCTACTTACAGAAAATAAATCATTATCACATTTAAATTAATTAAATTACAAACCCACTCGCCGGGCTGAATGTCTGATGAACTGCCTAGTTTCATGACAGGTAATCCTTTTACTGGAATTCGGAGAGTAGCTAAGTCTGATTTGAGATCCACATCCTCAACAAAACCAGCGTGGATGGAGCCATCCTGAAAATTAAATTACATAAAACTAATTAAGATTTTTTTGGAAATTGTGCCCATTTTAGCCTGTCCAGCATTGGACGTCTTTTAGCTGAAAGAATACCATTGGTAGTAGCTAGCCACAATAGGCATATCAAGTCGTGAGGTTCTATACTAATTAATGTTCTTATTGGATGGATCCGGCCAGACAGATTGTGGTCAAGGCCGCATCAGTCTAATTACCTAGGTTTCAAATACTTAGGTTTTATTTTGTGTACGAAACAGTGGATAAAAATTGCACAAGTAGTGAAACAGAATACTGTTTACGGGCTGATGCAACAATTGTGCAATGGAGTAAACAGTAACACAACATAACAAACCTGAATAATGTGCAAGTTTAAGTAGGTCCTAGGTATTAATACAAATATTTTTACTCACCAAGGCACCAGTTTCATTAGCTTAAAGCCTGAAGACTAATTACTATATTTAATTAATCAATGAAAACATTACTTACAAATAGCCGTACGTTCACTATAGCGTTGGGTTTGTTCACCACAACGTGAGCGTTCGTCAGTATAAGCCCATCTTCCTTCACTATGAACCCAGACCCGTTCGACAGAGTCACAGGCTGACCAGAAAACAGATCTAACCGACGAGCATCTTTTATCTCTATATACACCACAGACGGAGCCGACACAGCCACCACATCAGCTATAAAATTAAACTTCTCTCTTCTACCCTTTAAATTATTAGTTATAACAGTCGCTGCTAATAATTTATCTTTCATACTAATATAACCAATAACCCCGGCCGCGACCGCCAAAATTCCACAATAGTAACTGTTCTTAGTATCATTTCTTTTGTTTTTGCTATTAAAAGTTTGTAATGCACGGCTAGAACATCTAAGGTTTGTATTTATTATGGGTTTTATTTGAAATATACGACAAAATCTCGAAATATTCATTGTTGTTAGTGAAAATATTGTCAGAACGACAGTGATTAGCGGATGAAGTCAAATGTCAACAATGTCATGTTTGTGCAGTGTTACCAGATGAGAAAAATGATATTACAGTGTTTCGTGCTCAAATTTACAGGGTTTACGACAAAATTACAGTAAAAGTTTAAAAAAAATACAGTGAATTTTACAGTAGATTTCAAGAAACTTTTAATACCTAACTTTTATAAACTATAATACTGTTTTAATTTCACCTTTTGTAATTTAGAATAAGCATAATACCTATACATATATATATAATTATACATTAATCAATCACTGTCACTATCATGTAGCGGGTCTTTTGGGTCACGTTTCAGCCAAGTTTTGAAACTATTGTCTTTTAACCACTCGTCTCTGAATTTTTGTTTATAATGTATCTTTTTTGCCTTTTTTTGGAGTTGATGGTCCGCTTTGATCACTATCATCAGATGAATTAGGCATTTTAAATTCTCAAATCCTCAAATAAAATAACCACTTGCACCAGTTTCACAGAAAGACTTGAAAGAGCCAAATAAAAACGTAATGCATTGCATACGAAACCAATTTACAATCATACTAATTTAAGTTAAACCCAATAGGCTTGAAAACTAAATTAAAACACGGTTGACACAATTTGGGTGGTTAATACTAAGAAGTGGTTTTTAGTTTTTAGTCTATGACGGGGAATTCCTCCGTAGTATCCACCGCCGCCGCTAATCATGCCATTTAAAGTAAGACATAATATTCGTTCATAATAACCTAAACAAGGGTTGTGACATCAGAGAGGTGGCGCGGGCTCTAGTAGCCAGTTTCGTTTTGTTATGTTCATGTTATTTTTTCTATTCACAAAGGCTGCGTTCAGTTTACATTAAACTATTTTGATTTTTGCCTGTAGAAAAATTACAGTGCTCTCCATACACTGTAATTTTAGCATTACAGTAGACAGTAGATCGTGTGAAAATACAGTAAATCTGCTGTAATTACAGTGTATCTGGCAACGCTGTGTTTGTGTCAAAGTGACAACATATAGTGATGCGAAATCACTAAAAATAACGAGTTTTATCTATAATAAAAACGTTTATCTATACAGATAAATAATATCATTCAATTATTTTTAAATGAATTTTAATCTATTCGTTCAATATCTTCACGCCATCTTTATTACAAACCGCGCAAACCAGAGAAAGAAAATAGACTGTGAGAGCTAAGAATTGTATTAAAACTTTTTCTGTTATTCCGCGCCTTAATGTTTCTCAATTTTGAGCATTTTACAAAATGTTTACATTGGCCCCAAACTAGGCAAGCCTGTATCTTGGGCACCAATATGGAAGGTTTACCATTTTAAACAAGTATAAATTATACCTATTAAAAACATGTTCGAAAAAAAAAAGTCAAAAAGGTTTTCTTCACATTACCAAAAATTAACATAGCAAACAAATCTAGAATAATAGAAAATAATAACAAGAAAACTAGAAAAATTATGTGAGTGGGTGTAAGTTTATATAAGTGATCATATTGTGTTGTGAATTTTCTATTCAAGGTTATTTATTCTAACTTAGTATCATTTTAGAACGTCAAGTTCAATGGATAGCTAACTAAAATTGCGTTGTATTATCATACTATTAATTAAACGGGAGCATGCGAAAAAGTAAACCTACAAGTTTGTTTACTTTCCCACTTAAATGACCTTGCTTGCAACTTGACCTAAGGCGGGAACTAAATCAGCATTTAAACTGGTTTATTGACTTGGCTCAATTTATTGGGTACTAAAAAAAAGAAAAGGGGACACAGGTATTATTATATTATATTCAGCCTTTACATTACAGGTGATATAAAAAATAAGTCTAGTTCACAATTAAAATATTTGACAACTTGGTTGTTGGTTGAAATTAAACCTGTTTTCTACCCGACTACGGCGAAGCAAAAAGGATATGGATAAGCATATGACTCAGGATTTTTAATTTGTCTGTCTGAGATGACTTGTTTATACCGTTTTATTTGACTTTTTGCCGTAGTTGGGTTTTATTATTGTTATGTAATAACAATATAGAACGTGTTTGGATGCACGTTCGACGTTATGTAACAAAATGCATTGACAAAATTTGTGTTTGTGTTATTACACGAGTAGGTGTCTTTTGAGTGTTTATATAGTAAACTTTCTTGACAAATTAATTATAAATAATTGCTCTAATGATTAATTTGTTGTTTACAAGAATAAAATAAACTACCCACAGCCTTTGATCAAGTATGTACATGGCCCATTGACACAAACTGGCTCGTTTTTGCACAAAAAGTTAATTCAGGGTTTTGGTAAATAAAAAGATCAAAATATCGATAAAAGATCAATATAATTATTTATAGGTAAGTATGTATAGTTTACAATGAATAATAAAATTAATATTTTACAGTAACTTATCTATTGTTTCTATCATAAACAAATCAAGTTTACCTATTTCTAGGTAAAAATAGGAACTATAACTATATACATGGATTTTATATCCTAAAAAACTTACTATAGGCCCATAAGCATAAAATATCCAATGTAAGTCAATTATTTATCTTTGACATAGTTAATTAGGGCCTGTGCACACCACGTTATTTAAACGCGCCGTTGACGCGCGTTTTAGAAACGCGCGTCGCCGGCGCGCTTGTATCCTACAGAAAAGGTCTGACTTGCGTGCGTATCGCGTCTGTATCGCTACAAACGCGCGTCGACGGCGCGTTTAAAAAACGTGGTGTGTACAGGCCCTTATGTCTAGGAGGAGCCATACAGCTCTGGCCAAACTGAAAAGAATCCAGGGAAATCCACTTCCGCCAATTGTTTCAACTAACTTGTTCAAACTTTCGCGAGTAGTCGCGTGAACCCTTAAAACTATCGACGCGAGCCTGCAGTTGCGCCTCATGTACCGCGCGGGATTTGCCTCAGTGTGGCCAGAGCTTAAACAATGTTTTCCGCCATTTTAAAAGTCAATCAGATCGATGTGTTGTGAAATATACAGATTGCAGATAGATTAGACAGTTGTGTCAGATCTTTCTGCAATCTCTGTATATTTCTAGGTTTTAATACAATATTTCATTGCATAATAATCTTTCGTCAAATGTTTACATATTATTATAGTTTTAGTTATACACTTTGAAATAATATGAAATATGATATGTAGATTTATTTTAAAATGTAATCATTATTTAATGTTTTTATAATTTAAATTTAGATAATCTGTGGTAGGTACGTGCTTGGATCAAAATAGGGCGACAAAATGGACACGTTTATGCCATTAGCCCCCTATGAGGTCAATAATAAATTAGATAGGCGGTAGAGTAAGTAGTTATTACACCTACATTCTGAAGGTTCGAATATTCATTTTTTTTTAAATCTTGTAACTTTCATTACTACATAGACAATTCCACTTTGCCCCACCTGTGGGGCTGCTGGGTGGGGCATAGTGGAATAATTACATTTTACAGGGCCCAAGGGGTACTGGTAGATACATTTTTTTTTTCTCTTAGAATATTAAAATTTTCTAACAGGGATCTGTATGCATGTGAAGTATAATAACCGTACAAGGATCTTTTAGCGCGAGGTCAAAATCGGAACAAACGCTGCCATTTTATTTTCTACATTTCTACATTTCTGTCCACGGACGAGAGAATCGCAGCGATAGTCACGCCGTGGTATCGCCGCGATGATATCGCCGTGTGGAGATTGATTCATAGAGTTTCTATTAAATTTGATGGCACGTTGACATTATCGCCGCCATTTTCTCGCCCGTGTAGTTGGCGCCTAATTTCTACCAACAGCCCGTCCCTGTCAACGTCATTGGAGCGCCAAAGGATCCTTGTTGCATTGTAGTATATTAAAGCTAGTCACTATATTTTCTAGACTATTAATTTAGGTACCATCAGAATACTTTTACGATACATTTCTTTTACCATTACAATTTACTTGGTCACAACATTCCATTTGGTATATAAAATTCATAGGTACTTAGCATAAACTTAATTTTAAACGTAATTTTCTCAAAAATTAGAACCCTCGTAAAATAAACAATAATTTCTGTGCATTAAAAAAAACTTGCAACAAATTTTGGCACTGAAAACATTTTTGGGAAAATTACACGATTAAAAAAAATTACAGCTTGACAAAAAATAATACAATTGAAAGGGGCCACCACGCCACCGTTGCTAATTGTGGAAAACGGCATCAAGTGACGAGCTTCATGTGCCCCAATTCTTTTTTTAAAGACGGTGAATTATGTCTCTTGTCTTATCTTGGCAGTCAAATGATGCCAGTTTTTTTTTTTTGTTTTTTTTTTTTTTGCCAAGCCATACAATTACAAAGACAGTTACCATTAGCTCCACTCTTCGGTGTGAATGCTGCCATTACCGTTCGCGATACCGTTACCATTCAGTTTTCCGTTTACCGCTTTACCATTTACAGCGTCACCGTTGACTAATTCCTCTGGGTGGTAAGTATAGAAGACAGTGCAGAATGCTGAGTCGTCTCGTGGTAAATCGTAGTTTACGTGTTTAGCCGCAAGCCAAGCTGCCCCCATAGCACTTGAAACTCGGAGTCTTACCAGTTCGAGCTCTGTTTTTACCTGTAAATGGAAGAAACGGGGTTGTAAAGTCGGTGAAATGAGTGTTTCATAGGAGCTAGATCCTAACAAATATTATAAAATATTCGAAAGTGAGTTTTATTTATTTGTTACGCTAAAACGGCTAAACGGATTTGGGTGAAATTTGGCACATGGGTAGACCATGCCCTGAATAAGGACATAGGATACTTTTTATCCCGATATTCCCACGGGATCGAGACCTATGCGGGTGAAATCGCGGGGCGCAGCTAGTATAACATAACACACCCTTCAGTTGAAATAATAAATGATGTTAAATAATATTTGGTTTAATTAACTTTTACTCGGCAAATAGATCGAGATTATACTTAGGTTAGTTTAGCGGTAGGCATTCAAACACGCTGGTTCCACATTACCCTTACAATTGCCTTTTGAGACCATTTGAAGACCTGGAAGGGTATTAGTGTAAGCAAGTTGGATGTGGCCTTATTTCCGAAAATCGACTAAGGTCAGACAGCCTCTGATTAGTTCCCGTCTCCCAAACTTCCTGACTGGCTCTCCTTTTCACCATAGCATGAACTTCTATCATAGACCTTGAGAAAAATAACTGATCACACAACTAACCTTCCTATTCCTCAACTGTTTCAGCACTCCAGGTTTCAATATATCCCAACTCTTCCACACAGAGCCGACGCACACAACGCGCAGGCGCGGTGTGTCACAGCGCACGGCGAGCGCAGCCACGTGCGACGCTAGTGCGGCGCCCGCGCACGAGAATATGTGGCGGGACAGCTCGTCACCTTTGTAGGCTAGTGATGAGAGTTTTGATGTCACTCCTGTGGACAATGTATTTTTTGGCATTTACTTTGGTAAAAACTATTTGTAGATATTGTAAAATTACAATTTATGAGAACGTTATTTAGCTTTTTTATTGTGTTCCATACCCTAATGTATACCGTTAAGGGACTGAATTAAAAAAAATCCTTTCTGAGTGCTCATTTTTTTGCACCTGAATGAACAATTACTTCTTTATGGACATCGAACGGGCAGATCGCGTGATCCATCGCGTGTGCGCGGTGGATCACGCACACTCACGCAGCGTCCAGACACTTCTCCATAGTTCCATAACTCTATCCATACTACGCACTTTCTTAGTGAGTTTTTTGAGACTCAGTGAATTTAAAAAAATAAAAATTTAAAAAAAATAACGGATTTTTTATATATATAGCAGCCTGGTAGTACTTCCCGAATTCCAATTACTTTTTAAATCTCACAGTCAACTCACCAGCAAACATAGATTTATCGAAGTGCTTATAAGCATGTGGCAGCAGATCAGCTCTGGTATCAGCATCAAAGTGTTCTCTTATAACTTCCCACACTCTGTCAGTTGGGTGTGGAGAAGGCTGTAAGCCGTCCACATCGTCGAAGACTGTCTTCACTGCTTTATGGGCTATCCAGTAAGCTGTGGAAAGAATTTGAGAGAGATTTTATTTTATTTTATTAGGGAAACAAACAATTCTATAGTACACACAGTAAAATAAGTAACTACAATAGACGTAGATATATTTAGTAACCTATGACGACACGTGTTCCACCTCTCAACGAGGCATCCTCAGGATGACGATTGACTTGTCGCGAACCCGAACACGATTTTTTTTTCGCTCACTGAATTTTCAACTCTCTACTAAGCGCCGAGAGCTGAAAATCCAACAGCGTTTTCAAATTTTTATTGTTTGAAGAAATTGAATTACTTGCTTCACTGCACACCACTACATTTTAGACTTTGTGTGAACGAGATTAGGTTTAATTTGCCAGTTTATTAAAGTTCTTTGCTTTGATCTAGTTTTTAAGGACCTTTTAAAATATTGTGGCATAATTATATTATGTGGCGCTGCGCTGGTTTAAGTTGTTTAAATGAATGCTATACGATAAAAGAAGTACTAAGACCTAGATTAGCTTTTACTTGTGGATGAAAATATTCTGAATGCTCTGGCCGATAGTAATGGCTAATAAAACGGTTAGTTTATAATTAGGCCAAGGCCACTGGCCAATACATTAGGTCAACAGTTTTGTTGCCATGGCAACGATTATCAGGCCCAACAAAGAATTACATACTGCTGGCTAGTTTTAATCGCTAAGGTATTACGCAAAAGGTATTACACAAATAAATTGAAAGGAGTTGTACATACCACCACCTTCGTCTCCTAGGAGGTATCCCCATCCACCGCAGCCATGCTGCTGACCGTTAGCTGTTCTCAGGAGTGCATTCGATCCCGTACCTGAAAACAATGAAAGAATAGCATTTCAATTGATGAATCTTTGACCTTTGAGAGGTTCACTAGTGGACTGCTCTATATCGCAATATTCGGGAAGTTTTAATAATTTTAACGATATTGTTATGATCTCACTCATTGTAACATCAAATAAATTTTCACGCCTCTCCCTTAAGACCTAGGCCAAATATTTTTTGGTATTCAGATAGCTCATGACCTAAAGAGGTGTCGTAAAGAATATGCTGGGGAGTTTGATGCGCCACTTCTTCCCAGCTAAAGCACTAGGAAGTGGTGAAGGGTGGGCGTTTTGGGGGATTGTCTTATGTAATTTTGACGTTCGAAAAGTACTGATTCTCAGCCTAGTTTGAATAAATAACTTATGAAAAAAAAACCGGCCAAGGGCGTGTCGGAACACGCACAATGAAGGCTTCCGTAGCTGGGATGAATTTATCCCAAGAGCAAAGTTAACATTGTAGTTGAAAAACATGTTCTCCGGTGATTTTGCAGGGTTCCACTTCGAGTGCAGGTCCGACTCGCACTTGGCTAGTTTCTTTATAACAGTTCTGTCGGGGTCCTTTAAATTTATTAATGTCAATAATAATTATCCTCATCTTGCTATAGGTAGGTATACCTACCGGTACTTCCTACGCAAACGCTACAGTCCGAGTTCAAGAGGCAAAGGATACCAACAAGCACCAACAGCACTTCAAAAATCAATCGAGATAAGAGCCAACACATTGTATTGCTATTTTAATTATAAACACAGCTAATCTGTCTGTTATCAGCACAGAGTTTTACAATATTTGTGCTCGTATATAAGCTGATAGTATTTCGCGATTTGAATTAATTGAGTTATTTCATGCAAGTTTAATTAAATTTGGGGCAAATACAATTACTGCATATAATAATTAGCCCATAATGTTATCACTGCTGCGATACAGGCTTCCTCTCTGTGAGAGGGAGTGGGCCAGCCCATAATCCACCACGTGGGCTCAGTGCGGGTTGGTAAATCACATGTCTTCGAATTTGTGGTTCTAGGACATGCCGGTTTCCTCACGATATTTTCCTTCAAAATTTTTTGAGCAGTGGTGATGAAATTAAATATACAAAGTAAAGTGCCTGCCTGGGTTCGAACCATAGAAATATTCTTTCTTATATCTATGGTTCGAACTTACGAGCCAACTCGTCGTCAAAAGTCGAGCCCATACAACTGGGCCACCACTGCTCTGAATACTACATATAAATGGTGAATCTACGGGTTTAGTTGAACTTTTAATGTTTTTTTTAATAAATAGTCAATGAAAAATACCGAGATGACGACTAATTGAGAAGTATGGAAGAAAAAGACATGTTGAGTCGACCCCAGATAAGTTGGGATAAGGGATAAGGGAATTGGGATAATGGAGATAAGAAAATGATGATGATGAAATAACTATAGCCTTTGTGGTGGCATCTACAACGCCACATGCGAACTAGCATCAAAGACCTGTCGTCACAAAAATCCTGCATCGCGCTATTAGAGTTAGCCGCGCGATTAACTTAATTATATAAGACTATGCGACATCAATCCTTGGGTAATTGCCCGCCAGACACAACACCCGTCTGGTCGGAGGATGCTCCCTTTTCAATAGAGGATGAGTGAATTTACACCCTGTTCCGCATACCTCTAAACCTTCACAAATCTCATAGGACCTCGTCATCGAACAAGTCGCGCGACGCGACACCGGTAATTGTTCAACCGTGAAGTTTTCTTAGAAATTTTATTTTTTAAAGCCACGTCGCGCCTTTTAAAATGGAACTAGTGATTTAAAAACATCATCAGTAGTTCCATCATGGAACTGTTAATGGAACTAGTGGCAACGAAGCTTTGCGGTGCGGTAGCCTTAACTGCGTAAAAATATGATATTTAGTACGTACACAATTTACGCAGTTGCCAAACTCTTAAGGGAACACAGAAGTGACGATATTCAAATAGTAGTTAGTGAGTGACAGTACGCCTTTACCAAACTCTCTAAGGACTACAGAAGTGACGAATGTGACAATTATGTCAAGAAGGCATTTTAGTATTCTATTAAAGAATCAGAGAGGATTGCTCACTACATTGTATTGTTTCATCATGAAATAGCCCGTTTTCTTGTATGATTTTCCTCAACAATGCTTTCTTACTTAGAACTTCATAATGGATTACCTACTCACCGCGTTTCGCGACTGAATGTTCGTGGCCTAACAGAAGGTCGTTCGACGAATGTTTGCAAAAAATCAATCGTGAAGCGAATGTTCGTAGTGAGCACGAAAACCAAGCTTGTATTGATACAACTCGGCACAATAAAGTGGGCGGTTCTGATAAACCATTTACTTAACCCACAGAATAGACAGATTAATAATAATTTAATGCTACATAACTATTACAGTGCTATATAGTTACACTTACAGCCCTGATAGTTTGCGTTTTGGTGGAGAATTACAATTTTTTGGATGCATAATGCATATTGCGGTGTCGTCGTGTGATCGTGTCATCAGCAAAGCAACTGTTAGTCACAGTTGCTTCGCTGACGACACGATCATATAAAAACTTTCCCACACCGAATGGTGTTCAGGAGCAGGATTTCATATCTATTGTGTTGAAACCTATAAAACTGTGTAAGGAAACTTTAGTTGCTCATAATCAGCATTGTTGACATGTAGCCGTTAGCATGGAGGTTAAGGGTTATCTACCAGCCTCGTTGAGCGTCCTATTTCATTGAGACCTACTTCCGATTATCATAACATTTCTACCAGATGCAGACATTGACTCGCACTCTTGTAAAGGGCTCCCGCAGACAGGGGCGACGCGCTGGTGGAACAATTTCTATGAAAACAACTCGAAAATTCTTCTATCGATGTCGCGTCGCGTCTGTCTGCAGAAGCCTTTATCCTTGATAGGGCCAGAGACTGATTGACTGATATTCTTCTAAGCGTATCGATGACAAATAAGATTATGTTTATGTTATGTTTGGTCCGAAATTCTGCCACGCAAACTCCGCTGACTGATGCAGTCATAAGATCCTCAAGTGCACAGGTGACACGGCATGCGGCACAAGGTGGAAAGTGAACCATTATCTGTTGTTTATAGATGTCCCTTATACAGAGTGAAATTTAATTTATGACCATCCCCTTATCGGGTCATTATACTCATTATTATGAACAACTTTCACTATGGGAGACCAACCCTGAAACCGCGAAAAAAATCAGCTGTTCCCGATATTTTGACGAGTGGCGGCTCGTACACACAGGCGCGTTATCTTGGGCGTGACAGGCAGCGCTACCCTTGATGCGCCCGCGATATCCAGGCATGCTAGTCAGATATGCCAGTGTGTACGAGCCTTTATGCGAACATAAATGGTAGGGAACAGCTAATTTTTTGGTCCCATAGTGAAAGTTGTTCATAATAATGACTTAAAGGGATGCCCATGAATTCAATTTCACCCTGTATACACTCGTCCACGCGTCCCTTATCTGTGGAGAATTGGAGATTGTCTTTGCTAAGGCCGACTTGGGTTCCAAGTCTACTATGAGATTTCAAAGTCAAGATTCATGATCATTCATGATTCTCCTGCCCATAACCCAATTTATTTGGGATCTGCGCAACATGTCATTCTAGTCCACGTGTATTCCCGTTGTCCCCATAATCTGTGTCCCCGTCACGGGGACAACGGGACGTCATAAAATTTCCTTGCCGTTGTCCCCCTTCCATACTTGTCTATTATTTTGGTCGTCTAAGGGCGGATTAGACCAAATATCCGCGGCATATGATTTACTCCGACAGTTTTCGTATGGAGAAACTGACAAAAATTCAAAATTGACTCGGAAGAGAAGGCTTACTCCGCGGATAAAATTCATTCCTTGTGGTCGAATCCAGCCTAAGTCAAGATTGATGATAAATAATTATACACTAGTTTGCAATACGGTATAATGTGTCCATGATAGGACACAAGCGGCGTGATATCGCTAGATTTCTAAGCTTATATCAAGGACTAATTTACCACCAGGGATGCAAACAAACACGTGATTGCTGTTTTAATATAAAAGGCGATAAAAACAACATATTATTAACATGAATAGAACCGGTGGGAATTCATTAAAGCCAAAGGCTAAATTGCATAGGTACGCAGGAAGATAAATTGATAGGTAAGTAGGTAATTATTTTTGTAGTGTAGTAAGGTACTGCTGGGGAGTTTATTGCGCCACTTCTTATTCCCAGCTTATGCACTAGGAAGTGGTCCAGGGCGTTTTGGGGGACAGTATTATGTATTTTTGACGTTCGAAAAGTGCTATGATTCTCAGCCTAGTTTGAATAGGTAAATGACTTTTGATGTTGACTGTCCGTAGGCGTTAGAATTAAGCCTTGTGCAGACTGGCGCGACACGACATCGGTAATTGTTCTACCGTGAAGTTTTCTTAGAAATTGTAATAGAGTCGCATTTTATTTACGATTTGATAGGAAGTTTGCACGCGACTTAAGAGTTGAAGATCGTAGGTTCGAACCCAGACAGGCGCTTTAAGGCTCCCGCAGACAGGCGTGATGCGACTCTGGTGGAACAATTTCAATGAAAACTTCACAGAAATTGTTCTACCGATGTCTTGCCTTTACCTTGTGTGAATTATTATTTAATCACCACGGCTCCCAAAAACGGTGTAGGAAAACATCCTGATAGAGCTTGTATGGGTTCATTAAAATTGCAATTACACTACAAAGTACCAGCTTGCAGGGAAGCACATCACGGTCATAATAATATATTATGCTCTGTTCAATTATTGTCCTACATAAAGTTTAATAAAAGTTTAAGTGAATAGGTTTAGTTCAATTGAAACCAACTCCTTTAAAATTACAAACAATTGAATGTCATTTTCAACACTCAAAATGATCTCACGATTTCTTTTCGCGCCTTCAGACTTAAGTAGAACAGCGATTTCAATCAAAATTCTGCATAAATTGTTGTATTGTGATACATTACATCATTAAAAAACCAGCCAAGTGCTTGACGGACCACGCACAATGAATGGTTCCGTAGTTGGGATGAATTTATCGAAAAAACAAACTTAACATTGGAGTTGAAAATGTTCTCCCATACGTCATGTTCCATTATGCAATCAACTCCTATGTAAGTTTGTAATCGCAAAAAAACATTTTTTTGATGTGATAAAACTACAAATAAACGATGTTCGGACTTTTTCCTTTACTTGTGCTGTGAGACCTTGGCTTGTTGCCAAATTTCCTGATGCTAGGTCATCGGAAAGTACCTTATAGGATTTGATAAATATGCGAGTATCAAAATATGTCGCATAAATAGCCGTATTTTGTTATTGCGTTGATGTAGAAGCTTAATTTTGGAGCTTGAAGGGACCTTAGAGCCTTAGACCTACGTATTAGGTATAAACAACTTGATACTTCCACGTGTTCCTGTGAAAAAGGTTCTTGCTTGACAGACTGACAGGCAAACAGACGGACAACAAAGTGATCCTATAAGGGTTCCGTTTTTTTCATTTTTAGGTACGGATCCCTAAAAAGGTATGTTCAGATGTTCTTTTATTTATTTATTTATAGCTACTGAGTCAAATCAAATTAACCGGCGAAACTTCACTAACATAACAGCCGATTTATTCTGTAAAAATCTCAATCTGTCAATAGTGTCAATCCCTATCATCAGATGGAATGACAGCTCACTTCATCTACATTTTCACGGTGACATTTTTACAGAATAGTTACACGTGCAGGAATCGATTTCAAATCATGATAAAATACTGCACTGCACTGCAACATTGCGTATCCAAATAATTCTAATTCAAAATCTTTAATTCGAGCGAAGACTCATACAGGGTTAATAACATTGTCAGTACCTAACACGATACGATGACACATGTAACTGACAGCAGTGAATTACATACGGACAGTCCAGTCTGCCAGCAATTATTTCAAGAACCCTGTTAAGGGTGGCCATGATTCGAGCTACCATCGATGCTGCGCCAGCTGCGCTTACGCATTAACATAAAATAAGAACGAAGAGTCTTTGATACCGCGACAAAAGCCGATTGTTATGCTGATTGTTAAGCAAACTTCCGTCATATTGCAAAATAGCTAAGTCAAACACTAGAAACAAGTTCTACCCATTACGGGACCAGCTAATAAAAATAAATTTTATGTGAATCATTATCACATAAAATTGCATCATCAAAACACGACATTATTTATTATTTTATAACTAGTTTTTGAAATAAAAAATATCTTTGCATTATTTGAACCTGATTTAAAATTCTTAAATTGCTTTTTATGAACATAAAAAATCGTATAGTGAGAACACGGCATTAGATTCTGATATTACATTATAAATCATTTGACTGGTCACTCGTTGAAATTATTTGTGTCATGGTCTCCGAGGTAGCTTCCTCATGTAACGGCATTTTTTATTAAGTAATCGGCAACGTGTATTTGGAACGCGATTTATTTCATTTAAAAAAATGCGTTCATTATGGTTAGTAATGCTAATAAAATCGTTTTTTTTTTTAAATATATGTACTGAGAATGGTTTTTTACATATAGATTATAGGAAACCTATGTTTTTAAAATAACATGGTAATTAAATCACTCAATAATGTGCGTACAACTTACATTTGCAATTAGAATGTATGGGAGAACAAGTTTTTCAACAACCCGACTACGGAACCCTTCATTGTGCATGGTCCGACACGCACAAGCCAGGTTGTTAAGAAAAACCTTCACAAAGTTAACTAGATCTTTGAATTTATTGACCCGAACTACGGGGAAGTTTTATTATCAATGAAACGAAACGATGATGATAACTTGTATCATCAAATCGTCATTCAACCATCTGTTTTGCAACGTCCAAAGGTCCTTAACCTTTTCTGTTTTAATGTCAGTGTACGCTTAGCAAGCGAATCTATGTTTAATGTTATTCATCGTTTAGCGGTCACGAATTTATTTTGCAATGAAATTATCGAAGGTAAGTAAGTACTTACCTAAGTATTTACAAAATCTCTTTTTCCTGTCATGATATTATATACCTAGTGTTCCTCATGGTCGGTGTACAAGTACCTACATAAAAGAATAAAGGCTCGTACACACTGGTGTGAAATCGCGGGCGCGACAAGGGTAGTAGCGCTGCCTGTCGCGCCCGCGATATTTCGCCAGTGTGTACAAGCCGTAACTGTAAATGGCGGAGATCCTGGTGTCCTGAAATACAGACCTCGAGCGTATTTTAGGCACCAGTCTCCCACAATATTAAATAACAAATATGTATTAGGATTAATTATTATACAACTGTGATTTACAAGTTGATTTTATGCTTGCAAACAGTACGTTCCCAAATGTTTACTTACATACTTTTTTCATTGGATTACCCACAGACAGGCGCGGTGAGTCTCTGGTGGAACAATTTGTATGAAAACTTCATGGAAATTGCTCTATCGGAGTCGTATGGCGCCGGCGGCGCCGCCGCCGTCGCATTAAGATTACCATTTACTGTGGTAGAAATCGCTGGCTATGTATAAAGGCTCGTACACACTGGCGCGATATTGCGAGCGCGACAAGGGTACCTACTGTTGCCTGTCGCGCCCGCGATATCGCACCAGTGTGTACGAGCCGTAATGGTAATGGTATGTGTTATTGACTGAGCTAACAGAACTCAAAACTGATCCCTGTATGACGTTTTTACAAGATAAGTAGGTATCTTTTTTATCAAAAATCTACCTAGCCTTTTCCAAACTATGTTGGGGTCGGCTTCCAGTCTAGCTGGATGCAGCTGAATACCAGTATTTTTCATGGAGCGACTGCCTATCTGACCTCCACAACCCAGTTACTTGGTAGTACGATACCCTTTGGTAAGACTGGTTGTCAGACTTTCGGGCTGACAACCCGTAGGTAACGATTGTCAATGATCCACGAAAGACAGCCGGGACCAACGGCTACGGAGGAGTCTCGATATGTAAAGATGGTCACCCATCCACGGACCAACCCCGGCAAGCGTAGCTTAACCTGGTCGATCGACCAGTGCGGCTGTTATTACTTAGCCACGAGCTCCTCTTGTTTATCAACAAACACAATAACTGGTTCTAACGCGAATACCTACTTGAGAAAAAACCATATATCAGCTGTTTGATAGTCTTATCTAATCGCACGCGCAAACATTGAAGTAAAAACATCCCATTTGTGAATCAGACTGTTTTTATGTTGTTAAACAATGTTTTTATTTTTATTTCGAGCACTGAATTTAAGTCAAGTCAAGGTCCGATAAGAGTACTTATCTATTATTTTTTTGTTATTTGAAATAATAACCCTTAATTTGGTCCAAGGCGTGTAAAAGTGATTTTTTAAACCAATTTACATAAATAAATATCATTCATTCACCATCATCATTCTCTTGCCAGCATCCCAATGTATTCACGGTAGGCGCAACATTTATTTTTCTTCCATACTTCTCTAATAGTCTCTAAAAATCCCCAACAGATGCCTGTTTTCTTATGGATCGGAAACAGGCTGTACAGGCACACACACCTGTTATTTATATTTCTATGCACACTACAGTCTCGCAGTCAAGAGAATGCGTTCCTAACACCTGTCAGGTGGACAACTTCTTGTAGTAATAAGGCTCAAATTCGCAAAACACGTAGGCTGTGTTCTGAGTTACGCTGTAATCGATTGGAGCGTGCTAACAGCCGTTCCGAATTAGCGTGAGCGCGATAACGTTCGTTCTCCCGTGGATTGACATATATGACGTCATAACATGCGCCATATTGCGATAACGCTGACCATGCCCTAAATTAATGTCACAGTTAGGGCTGTCAAAATGACAGTTGTACTGTTTTGCTTTGAGTCGCATCATACCTTTAATCTAACGCGGTGGCATTTCTGAAATTGTGCTTCTGGTTCGTCACCACCTAAGCAAAGAATAAGAAGATAATGATGTTATAAGTTGTGACGTTAAGGGAGCACTGTGAGCGTGTTCACGTTGACAGCTCTCAGCTGTCACAATCGTGCTAAATCGGAACACAAATTATTGAGCTGAGCGCTGTGAGCGATTATGGCTTAATTTGGAAAGCGGCCTTATTCGTTAGTATGAAACTGACAGATGTCAAGAATGCATTCTCTTGACTGCCGGTACTGTAGTGTGTGTGCCTGTACAGCCTATTTCCGATCCATAAAAAAACAGGCATCTGTTGGGGATATTTAGAGACTATTAGAGTATATGGAAGAAAAATAAATGTTGCGCCTACCGCGAATACATTGGGATGATGACAAGAGAATGATGATGGTGAATGAATGATATTTATTTATGTAAATTGGTTAAAAAAAACAAAACTTTTACACGCCTTGGTCGAAAATAATGGTCATTGTTTTGTTTTGTCCATCGCTCGCGGGTTCAATAGGAGTCAATTACTCTCATTCAAAAAAGGAAAGGCATTGACCGTTAAATAAACTGTTACTTTTCGTTTCGACACTAGGTAATGTAATGGTTATTTAGATGCAGTATAAAATAAGACTTGGAATCACCTACTTACTCCTAACTAATATTCCACGGAAGACTTATCTTATAAAAAGCTGGTAATTTACAGTGATTCAGCAACCGATAGCCATTCTGATGGAATGAATGTACTTACTTCTTCTTCTTTTTCGATGATTCTAAATTATTTGAGTTAGTAAAATTCAGCTACGTCGACTGCGAGCGTTAAGGTGGATGCTCCAAGGTAGCCCGCGAAATTCAAATTTTCTTAAGTTTTTTGCAATTTGCAGGACAGTGTTAGGTTGTATGTTGATTAAAATATGATTCGCGACCGTAAGAAATATGGCTTTACAGAATTATAATCATTAGAATCAGGAATACAACTCCTTAAGTTAGAATAATCCTCAAATGTCACGATTTCATGAAATAGTCATTCAATAGGATTATATGAACTTAGAGAGTTGTATTGATGATATTTATGACTGTAATTTTATAAATAAATATCTGATACGGCCGCGAATCATATTTAGATCAACATACAACCTAATACTGACCTAGATACTGCAACGCGACCCCGGTAATTGTTCTACCGTGAAGTTTTCTTAGAAATTCTATTATTAAAGTTGCGTCGCGGTGTCGCGTCGCGCCTGCTTGTAGGAGCCCTTAGCATTGGTCTCGCAAAGGTCTTTCATAGTGCAGGCGTTAGTAAGTACTCGCATACTTGAAAATCTCAAGGGGTTGCCGAGGCAAATCCGATCTCTGAGGCAAAGTCTATAGGGCCAACACACACACCACCCCCACCACTTAGGGTCACATTCCTATCATTCAGCGTTCAAATAAGTCTTTCAAAAACTCACCAGCAATCAGCACCATCCCTCCATTAGTAGCTCCAGTGAACAAGGACCCAGCTGTATCAGAACCCACGTAGATTGCCTTTGCAGCATCGCCATCGCTTTCTTTCACACGGGCAGCTAGCTCTGAGTTACTGCTTTCCTGTTCGCACCCGGATAAAGTCAGCCCCTGAGGAAGTGAAGGTCGTATTGATAGTAGTTGATAGAACTGATTGAAGAATGCATCTTTGAGAATGTTCAGTCTATTTTTGTGATAAGAATTATTATTAAGGCCCTTTTCTGATTTGTCGGTACAGCAGCGGTGCGACATCAGCATGCTCGGTACCGAAAGCTTACCGAGCGCCTATGTTTCAATTGAGCCTTTCTGATTAGCTCGGTATGTGTCGCACTCCCGCACATACCGACCTAATCAGGAAGGATCAATTGAAATATAGGCGGTCGGTAGGTTCTCGGTAAGCTTTCGGTACTGCGTATATCGAGCATGCTGATGTCGCACCGCTGCTGTAGGTACCGACAAATCAGAAAGGGCCTAATAGGACATGGGCTAATGGGTTGGGTCCAAGTAGGTAATGGCAGTACTACCTACTTGTGTCCTGTATATTTATTTAGAATACGGTTATGCTTTCAAAATGGTCCTTTTACTTTATTCTTTCTGCTTCTACTTTCTTCTTTTGCTGTATCTTCTAGTGTACCAACTACCTCGACTCATAGCAATACGTCGCTGACCCAAAGTACTATTTAATATTGTTCTTAATTAATTATTACGTATTACTTTATTATTTCGTATAATTTGTGTGTTTGATCTATGGGCCTTAGTTGCCTGACAATAAAGGAATTATCATTATTATTTTAAATGCTTTTGAGCTGACATATCTCGGAACCCTTGGGTCCCGGACCTTTGGAAGGCGTACGAGGGGCAGAAGCCAACTCGCAGAGGCCCCTTAGAGAATTTTAGGTGTTGAGGCACCAAAATCACAGACTTCAAACAAGCCAGTGGCCCACATGGTAAGTGGTCATCGCAAATGGCATCGAAATCTAAAACTTACTGCTTAGAGTTTAAGTTAGTCTGGTATGATGTAACTTACCAATGAATCCAAAGGCCTGTCCCTAGGTATGTTGGCATCATCTTTAGCGGAGTGCAGCATATCAATGATCCGCTTGGCACATTCATCGATGCCGAGCGTCCAATGGTTGGTGCCGGGCCCTTTAGCCCTGCCAACCACTTTGCCAGTCTCGTCACATATCACCAGGTTGGAGTGGGTTGCTCCCCTGTTGAAGAAAATATTACTTAGTTGGCATCGTGTGAAAGGTCTGTGATGGCTAGAAATACAGTGATGACAGGAAGGAATGAAGAAGATGCTACGTTGCTTTCATGCAAATGAGTATAACGCATACTATATGGGCAAGAGCTGAACGTAAGCTACATCAATTTGCACCTGCACGGCATTGTGCTCGCTCCACGATCCAGCACCTACCAGCCAGCCTACTAATACCTAGCTATAATTATTACAAAAAGACATTCCTAGGTTCATACCTAGATATTTCGTTTTGAAATAATTCTCTCACCATCGGGGGCGCGGCAGTGCCCTCCGCCAAGTCGACTGCATTTTGCATTTTAGCATTTCATAACAGCAACTTCATTTGCAGTTAGCACATAACAGGTATTTATAATACCTACCTATGTATTTTGACGTAGAACTACTTTATTAGTTTTTCATAGAATGCAAAACAAACTGAAGTGTTTTTCCTATGTACGCGATAAACGATATTACAGAGAGATACTAATGTTGCATTTCTACGTAAGTTTTACGACAGGTTTGGGTTTTTTATTAATCCTGACAGATTTAGGTTTTTTGACGTTATGGGGTTTACTTTTTTAACCGACGAAAAAAGGAGGAAGGTCTCAATTTCAATGTTTATATTTTATTAACTTTGCTAGTTATGGTAGTTTTTGAGTTAGTTTCAATAATGCGTATTCTTCCCACTTAGTCTGTAATATGGATGATGTTATAATAACTCCCTGCGACCGTTATTTAACATTTTTAGGGTGGGGTAGGATCGGTACCACAACTGAAAAGTGAATAATAAAATCTTTTTCACTTGGTAGCTTTTTTTTTAAGACGGTTGTTTTTTTTTTGTAATTTTGGTACATCAATTAAATGACATAATAATACCTAATTAAGCCCAAAAAGGAATCGTGTAGAAATAGCTAAATTCTAGCTTATCTACCTTTATACGGCCCATAGTATCGCACACGCATGAAAGTGTAAAGGGGGTGTAATTTCATTGGTTTTGCCAGGTGGCCCAATTTTTAACCATGTGGTGTTTTTAGCGCTTCATTGATCAACCGTCTAGTAATAGGGTGTATATGACATATATTGCACTAACTTTTAATTAAAGCACCCCTTTATTCAACGACAGATGCTTCTATGCTGCAAAACTTAAAACTAGTAAAAAAAAAAAATCGAATTGGGGTCCTCCTCCTTGGTACCCAAGTCGGTATTATTATTTTTATTGTGCAAACACACCGTGCCGGGACAGACTTTCTGCTCCGTATAAAATAATATCATTAAATATCTCGATAATTATACCATTGGAAAGATCGGTTTTGCCTATAATATTACAACAGCATAATTTAAATACTTAACTACTATTACCACATGCTTGCATTATATAATACATAGAACACGTACCTACGAGTATGTGCAATGAGAATATTGTACGCAAATATGTGCAAAAATGTACCTGCGATTGTTATTTCGGAGTATAAAGCAGTGATATTACCATTGCCAAGGACAAAATGACATTAGCCGTGTGTATGTGACGTCATAAACTCAATGCATTTATAATAATATCGGTTCAGTATTTTCATAAATCGCATCGAGTAGTGAATTAAAGAGCTTTTGAGGACGGCAGTGCGGAAGCCAAGTTTGGTTGTTTTGCCGCAGTGTTATCTTTTTGTCACAATTTACCGTCTAACCTGATTTTAATATTATAATTTTGTTTCTTGTACTTCCTCATTGTTTGTTATTGTGAGTGAAGACAAACTTCAAAAAATTTGTACAGAGTATCTAATTTTGTCATTATTTATCAAATAATACGCATTATTTTTATGTCTAAAGTTAAGTCTACACTCTTTATCTTTGTGATAAGCTGATAAAATAACGGCAAAAACGGCCAAGTTCAAGAAAACTATTATCAATACATATGCAAATAAATGGCTTTATTCTTATATAGGTATCTGATTCTAAAGAAAACTAGATACTATAGCAGCTTAAGGCTTTAAATATTGTCCTAAATTAATTTCAAGGACTTTAAGCATAGCGATACAAATGGATGCTTAATCCATTTATATCGCTTCGACAATTTTAATCCAACCGGTATTATCATTTCCTCTTTATCTTGATACACGTGTAGTATTTTAAAAACACACGTATTTATAAACAGTTCAATTCAATACGAGGTGACGCATCAACTCTGGCACATTCACAATTACTTTATACGCAAAACACGTAGACTTTGCAGTAAAATCGTGATTTGGTTTATAACTTTGCATTTTATCTTGTGGTGGAATGTCACTCTAGTATCTTTCTCTTTGTTACTCTTCGATTCCCAGCTGCAGTTTTTGTTTGAATGTTTCTTTTACCTTTAAAGATATTAATTAAAGCTGCTATCTAATTGCGTAAACACATTTTCGTAAACGATTAAACCTAATCATCAGTTCATTTTGACAGTTCAATAACATTCATTTTGTTTTTTTTCGAACTTGCTGCATCAATGGATTAGCAATCTGTTTCAAAACGATTCAGATTGTGATTGATTGTGTATTACGCAATTAGGGTGAAGGTCAGTAAGGAAGGATTAAGGATCAGTATTAAGACTTATAACAGTCATGACTCGTAGACCAAAAAGCAGGAGTCCCTTATTGAACAGGTAACTTTTTCTTAACATTACAACGACTACCAGACTTCCTTTTGAAAGTTCCCAACTTCCCCACCACTGATGATTCAAGGGAGTATTGCTGGGCAGTGCTGGGTAACCAGCAGAATCCCTTAGTCACCAACTCGTCATGGGTAACCAAGAACTACAACAACAATAAAGTCGAAAACTTTCGTAGTATATCCTTCTTGGTGCAATGAATATTTTATCCGATCACTGCCACTTGCCAGTTTTATCTTGCAGCACTTAAAATCAATTGTACACGTACGATTGTAATTAACAACTGAATTTTGAAGTACGTAGGTACTCCAAGAAAGAGGAATCATGTAAAGCATTAGCGATAAAGCGCAATTTTTTGTTTCATAACAATTTCCTGGATTGCAATATAAACCAAAAGAATTTTAATTTGGCTAATGGTTTTTTTTTTTTTTTACCACAACGGGGAAGCTCTTGGCCTGAATCTCACCTGATGGTAAGTGATGATCAGGCCGAAGGTGGAAGCGAGCTTCACCCGGAATCCTCTACCACAGAGGAACTGGCTATCTTACCACTTACTGCCGGAACAAAACAATGCTGGTAACATTGTTGTTATGGCGACAGACTTAGATAAGATGGTGGTACATAGCCAGGCGGACTAAAACAAGCCCTACCACCAACCAAACCGAGCAGACAATTTTGCCCCCAATGGGAATCGAACCCGGGACCTCTGGGTCTGAGACAGGTGGTCTAACCATTACACCACAGAGGCGGTTAAAGGTGGTTGGTTAGGTCAACTAGCTTCCAAATAAAACACTGTAGCCTGTATTCCTCTCCTAAGTTTCACCTAGTGCTCATGTGAAAAATAGTCAAGTGTAACAGGGAGACTTGGCAAAGCCAACCAGCAAAGCTGTCCCAGTCCCAGCTAAATTAACAATATTACAGTGCCAGTTTATCAGTAAAACCACTAAAGCCAATACAATAAACCAGTCTAAGATTGCACAACTTTCTGTTGCACTAACTCGTTTTCATTGCGTATCCTACAAAGTGCGACAGCTATTTTAAGACCTATGGAGAAATCCAGTTACCAGATACGTTACAACTTTACAAACACAGAATCGGAACTGACCAAATACAGATCGCAATTTTGAACCTTAAAACAAAAACGCGTATAATGTGCATTAGCAGAATGACGGATAACATTACAGACAGTATTAGTTGTATCAAGGATATTAACGTTTCTTATCAAATACCTAATCATGCGGGCGATAGGAAATGTTTGCGGAAAGAACCTCTGTTTTGGTAAATTGAAATCATGACCTATATTATCTTATACAGTGTTTTTGTTGTCTAAAATGTAAATTTTGGGTTTTCAAACTCAAAGAATTCATAATATCAGTTTAACCATTTACTAGTAAGTCAGTAAGATGAAGCTAATTCCACATTCCAAAGCGAAGTAGTTTCCTATCTAGAAGAACGGGCAAGAAACTCCATGGACACTATTTTAAATCTAAACCAAAAAAAAACAACAGTTCTATTGAACCCAGCAGTGTTTGTACCCAATCAAAAATGTCTAAAGGGTGAGGCCCTGACTGATTTGCAATGTCAGGGTTTGCGATGCATAATTATTATGAAAAACATTCTAAATGGCATTCATTCAAGTTTGGTGAAGGAAGACTCTTAAAAAATAGTACAATCGATGACAAACATAATGAACGACTAACGTATAGCGTCATTTATAGATTTTTCCTTATTACATTGATACCTAGAGTGCAAAAATATGCCAATTTTATATCGGTGAACCAGAAAATAAATAGAGGCTTGGCCTTTGCGACTGGGTAAGTCATTTATTGACCGATAAAACTGGTGTAAGTCGTTGTTTTTATATCGAAAACTCAACTTGCATTGTAGACATAGCCCAGTTTGAACTGCAAACAAACCGTTTGGACTTGGCTCTATTTTTGCACGTAATATTTATTTTTGGAGCGACAGTTTATCAGAAAGTTTCCATTCATACAGCTACTTATTGTGTGTGTGTGTGTGTGTGACCCAATTCTTTCAAGCACTCTCACTTTTCGAGAGAATAGTACATAGTGGACCAATTTGTTCGGTTTTCTTAGTAGAAAAGTAACACGTGGTCGTCTTAATTGACGTCAAACGTCAATTAAGACGACCACGTGTTACTTTTCCCAATGAATTAATGAATTGGAATCAATGAATTAATGGATGTTACTTTGGCTTTTTACATTTTTTACACATCCATGGAAAAGGTCAGGCCAGTTAGGAGAGGACAGCGAAATTCTGGATTTTAGTGGGGCAACGGATCTATTCGTAGCAGCCTACTGCAATAAGCTGACTTAGTGTTAATTTCACCAACACAACTGAACTCGAAATTCGCCTTAGTGCGAATTTCACCAATGCAACTGAACGCGATCAGCACATCTAAAACGAGTTCAAGAGCTGCCGATCTATTCTGTAAAGATCTCACTGTGAAAACTTAGGTGAACTGAGCTGTCAATAGTGTCAATCCCTATTATAGTGTGTAATGACAGCTCACTTTAAGCTCACTTCACCACAGTTTTCACGGTGAGATATTTACAGAATCGAGCGGCTGTTACTGTCAATATTCCATAGAAAATAACGACACTGACAGCTCTTAAACTTGGTTCATGTGCTGATCGCGTTCAGTTGTGATGGTGAAGTTCGCCCTTATTAATTTACTCACAGGCACAAGAGCGGTTTGCCCGGTATAGCGGTAAAAATTGTACTTTGTTATTGAAGAGTCTAGCGTTTGATTTTGCAATTAACTACGTATGACCCACTTGAATTGTTTAACGTGTAAACCAACCACCGTTAGACAATCTAGATAAAGCATTTCGTTCAAATGTGGGCTCGATTAGGAGAAAAGTTACTGAATTTGTCTTTTTAGGTGACTAAACTCAAGCCCCAACTCTAGCTGTTGTTGTGGTGTTGTTGTTGTTTTGTGTTGTTTGTCTGTTAGTTCTAACTCTAGCTGTTTTTAGGACGCTAACTCTCTCTCTCTTCTCTTTTTAGGTACTTGGGTGGGCTACATTTTAGGACCAATGTCACCAATATAAAATTGAACGCGATCAACAGCTTTCGGTGATAATATTCCATAACAATAATGACACTGACAGATCTTGAACGCGGCTTATGCCTGTTACAGATGGTAACATGAAATGAAACAAACATTCAAACAAATACGCGTGGTTATTGTGTTAAATTTCATGTTGCACTGCATAAGTTTGGACGGCTCATTTGTGTTACATTTCATGTAACGTTTTACCAATCTGTACCGGGCATTAGATGTACTGATCGCGTTCAGTTTCATTGGTGAAATTCGCCGTTTGTGTTGCTATCAGCGTCCTTGCTGACTGGCAAATCTTACCGCGAGTCCCGCCATTCCCGTAAACTTGTTTGTACCAACATTTAAGTAGTATTCGAGTAAGTAAGTACCTACCTCCTTGGACAAACTTTCACATTGCCAGCACCACTAGCCCGATGTTATTTATGCATGCATCGATACGCCCTGATAAACAGCCTACAGGCAATCTCGTATAATATCTGCCGGTAGTATAATCTTACTATCTTATCCTACGTCATTCGGTTCAATATTTAATTACTGTTTACTGTGTGCCCGCGTTACATCGAAAGTAAACAGTGAGTTGTAAAAATATATAACGTATCAAGCCACCTGTTACAGCTACCAGCCACCTGCTACACCTGCTCGTACACACTGGCGCGATATCGCGATGTCGCACCAGTGTGTACGAGCCATTATTGAAAAACACAAGTACTTAAATTCTGTTTTTCGCCACATTGTCATCATCCCGGTTCCGGCATCATCCTTTCTTCAGGTGTTATCTGGTCTAATTATTGTTTAATTTATATTTTAACAAAAATGTAGTGGGCGGTGTGGTTTTCCTCAGCGTTAAATATTTTCATAGAATGACAATACTTAGGCGCCACCTATTCAGGCGAGAGTATCGCGGCGTAATTACGCCGTGCCATCAAATTCAATAGAAACTGTATTAGCAAACTCCACAAGTCCATACGGCGCGGCGATGTCATCCATCGCAGCGAGAATTTTGAGGGCACAGCGAGACTATCGCCGCGAGTCTCTTGCCCGCGGAGATGGTACCCTCGTTCATTTTTCGGTAAAGTGTTAGGTAACATTTTAAAGTTACCTACACAAAATATTTAAGATGATTTAGGTAATTTCCGTTAGCAATGTTAATTAATGCAGACTTTGTGTCAAAGAATGCAGTCTTAATAAGGGCGAATTTCACCAATTAAACTGAACGCGATCAGCACATCTAAACCAAGTTCAATAGCGTCAGCGTCAATATTCCATAGCTGATAAAGACACTGCTGATCGAATGCGTTTCTCATTTCTCATTACGGGAATTTCATCAAATAAACTGAATGCAGTACATTGATGAAATAATAATTCGTCCTAAATAGTTAACGGGTGCCAACAATGAGTCAATAAGGGTCAGTGTTGCCAACTTAGTGGATTTTCCACTAAAACTGGTGGTTTCGTCCCCCCTTTTAGTGGTGAAATATTGGGTTTAGTGGCTGGTGGTTTTTTCTAGTGGTTTAGTAGCCTTCCGTTTCAATTACTGAAAATGCTATCACTCAACCACTAAGCCACTAAAACGTTATGAAATATATTATTTTTACTTCATTATTATGAATGAATGAATTTGTCGCAATTCATTTGCTGAAATGGAGCAAAGATACTAAAAAATATTGGAATGAAGTATTACATTTCAAAGCTGCTCAAGGGGGATGTAGATTTGAAGAATTAGCGACTTTTGCGATTACTCTTTTAATACTGCCTCATTCTAATGCCGATGTTGATAGACTATTTAGCAGTATGAATGTTATTAAAAAAACAAGCAAAGGAACAGGATGAAGTTGAATTTTTTAACTGCTATGTACTAAGAATAGGAAGTGTGGAATAGAAAGTGTAAGATTGGAAGGAAAAATTGATGATTAAGAATAAGAATAAGAATCATTTAATCGCACAAAATACAGGTGTCACCAGATGTACAAGTTAGTGGTTTTAAGTACTGTACATATTTTGCCTGTTTAGGGCATGCAATTCACATAATTATAAATCTATGTATCTACTTATAAGATAGTGAACAGAAATTATACCTATGTTTTAATATAATTTTCAGTTATATTTTAAGTTAAAAATAAAAATTTGTGATTGTGTAATTCCATTAAAAGTTATAACAAATCGGTACCAAAGAATCATATAAATGTGAAACCGACGATGATGGTGCAGACAAAATTCATCTGAAGAAAACGGATTTTAGAATATCAGTTTTTTTTTTTTTTTTAATATAGCTGTTGTTTGAATATTTTTATATTTCTGATCTTGACTTGTTGATTTTAAAGAACATTTTTTACTAATATAAGGACTGACTTTTTTTTTTTAAACTTAAAATTTATTTAGTGGAAATTTTAGCGATTTTTAGAATAGGGCCGATTTTTGTTAGTGGTTTTCTGGTGGTTTTAGAAGTTGAGTCTGGTGGAGAGCTACGTTAACCGTTGGCAACACTGATAAGGGTCAGCATTACGACAAATTAGGTCCTCTGTACCGTAGGTAGCATTTTAGTGTTTCTGCACATCAAAATTATATTTCTGTAGTACATATCTACATACTAGTATAATTATGTTGTGAGTACTACATAATTTCCTTCCTTAGGCTGCCACAAAACCAAACACCAAGTTACAAGCAGCGGGGTCTTCTATTGCAAGGAAAGTGTTTATACAGATGGAAAAAAAAAACAAGTTGGGGAAAATATGCGTTACATCCACGCAAAACGGCCATCGCTTAGCATAATGCTGGTTTAGTAACAACTTGGGTGGGTGACCGTCACTCACAATCTTCACTAACTTATTTTATTTAGGGGGGTGTGTCCAGCATTATATTCTTGGCTACGTGCATCGTGCCTTTATCAACTGCACCAGCTGACATTTATATCAATCTGAATCAAAAGTAAACGTTATAAAAATCCAAGGCCATCCACCGACGGAATATTGAAATAACTTGAATTCCTTAACACTTAACAATTAAAATTCCACCGTAATTACAGGTTATAAAGTTTAATTTAGCCTGTTATAGTTTTGTCGGCGTGGCTGACAAGCCGATTGAATGCCGGCCGCTGATTGGTCGAATGTTACGCTTGTGAATGTAAGCATGTGAAATAATGCATTGTTTGTGTTTTATACACACTAAGGACAACACTTTATAAACGTAAGAATTGGCTAATGTATTTTTTAATTAAGTATTGTATTATACGAAATAAGGTGGGAATTAATTAAATTGTAAGATAAAGATTACATTAAATATGTAAAATTTTAATTTGAAACAAAACATTATTTTGGCAATTTATTTCGCCAAATAGACAAACGCTAAAGTTGAAAGAACAGTAACAGTACCTACAAAACTTTTCCAAGTTTCTATTCACTTCGTTTCACACAAGAATTTTTTGATAGTTTTAACCATTAATTAAATTCCTAGGATAAAAACGGCACAGGTTCCGAAATAGACCCAGTTAGCATTGAAATTAACATGATAAATAAATATTTTTACATTCCTAAAATCGGCATTGACATTTCGGCGGGCGGAAAGATTCCGCAGACGGAATTAGGCAAAAATAAATGATATAGGTTATAAATAAATTGCATTTAGACATTAATTAACTAGTTGCGAAACCTAGGAATGCTATATTCTCAAGGTGAGCCTTTCAACTTTCGATATTTAACACTTTGTGTAAGTACGGAAAAAAAAATACAAACAGATCACTCACCCTTCTACACCTCCAAAATACATTTTTGATGTCACTGATTTATATCCCACAGGAAAAATGTAAGTGACGTGTACAACACAATAAATGACTACACCGATTTATTACTTTCTCGTAATAACAACTTGTTTGTTATAACTTTAACCACAAACACAACCCTCAACAGCGAAAGCCAGCGCTCAACTGAATGAATGAATGAAGTTTCCTTGAATGAAAATAAAAGTGAGAACGACAGCATTGAACGATTAGTAGTGTTGTGCCAATGTTTTCATGTTATCGTAGGTTGATAACGGTTATATTATAAGACGTTACTATTTCAGAATGAAGTCGTTACTTTATTTTATTGTTATTATATAAATATTGTATATTGTGTCAGTTGGTTTTATATTTGTAGGTAATAACTGTATTCTGAAGAGATAATAATATGCACTATTATTATGTAGTAGATCATATATGTATAATTATTGTATACGCTGACAGTGGAATATAGTCTGAAATACAGTAAGCATTATTTATCAAACCCATTCAGGAAATTGACCCCCGCCCGAATCAAACGCCTCGCTTGTGTCTACTTGATCAATTAAATTGGTTCCAACTGATCAGTGACGTCTTCTAATCAGTGTAAGGGACTACTCACACTTATACAGCTCTATTCAGCGTTTTCCCATAGAAAACTACGATTTTGTATGAGACGGGTACGCGTCCTTTCAGCTGCGGATAGCTGAAAGGACGCGTACGCGTTTCGCGCGTTTTCTATGGGCTAACGCTGAATAGAGCTGAATAAGTGTGAGTAGTCCCTTACCCACTAAGTATTCGAGGAGACAGTAATTAATGGTCTCGAGTTTAGACAGCCAGCTCTCAGTTTATTTAATACTTCTTGCAATTTCATGCATGAGAACAGTCGATTGGAAGACCCTACCCGACCGGGTGTGCAAACAATTAAATTAGGGGCAGTAAAACAACAAGTAGGTAACATCTCGTATATTAATCCATAGTAATATTGATATCGCTCACACATAAACATACAATTCTTGCCTAACGAATATAATGTTAAAACATCGAATACACAATCGAATAAACTTGAGGAACGTTGAGATCTTTAATTATCCATCGACTATTTTAGATACCCATTTATGCTAATCGTAGGCTGGTAGGCAAGTCATAATTAGATAAAGTTAATTTATTTGAAATGCTCCGGCTACAGTATTCTAGTTGTACCGCCAATCAAGTTTGTTCGGCTAATTGAAATCTCTCTATAAGTTTTTGTACATTTGCCTTAGTTTTAAAATATTCTTTGAATTATATTTTGTCCAATTTCATAGTCTAGTTCAAAGATACAGTTTACTTATAAAAAACAGGCACTGTCGACCGATATTTTTTATAGTCAGTTTTCTAACTACCAGTACAGCTTATATTGACTTATTTTGAGATAGTATAATTTATCGAATATTGCTTAATTTTATAATTCTAATAGCTGTTTCCCGCGACTTCTTCTGCCATCCAGGATGAAAAATTTCATACAAATCCGTTCAGCCGTCTTAGCGTGAAAGCTTAACAAACAAACAAACCCGCTTTCGCATTTTAGTATTAGTTACATTTGACCTGTTTATAAGAAAACCTGTTTTTTTTAATAATAAGGCGTTGCATGTCTTGTGTTTGTCAAAATAAGTAAGGTTATATTTTAATTTAAAAAATGTGAATAAGTTGTGAATATTTTTTAGCCTGCCAAATAAAAACCAAATGATTTTAATTGAAGGTTTACGGATTTCAACAAACATACTATAAAAACTGAACTATGACATTGGTGAAAATCTAGGTAGATAATAAATTAGAAATAAATAACGGAGGGAAATAACGATAAGGTCCGAAATGTTAGCCATAAAGGGCCTCTAGCTTATCTACTTATGTGAAAGGTACAGGTAAAGGTACAGGTATTCATAGGCATTAGGCATAATACATAGTTAATGTAGGTACGTACTCTTTAGAGTTGAGTGAGGATAATGTAACTAGGGTAAGTACTACATTTGTATCAGATATAAGCGTTTTAAATTTGGAGTTACTAGAGCAGACTTAGAGCGTGTTTAAGCATGATCATGAAATATCCCGTGCAAATCACGCCCATTGTCTAATTAGGACTACTTAATTCTCTAACTTAACACTTTATAGTTCCTCTTTATAACAACAATATTGGTTATCTGACATCATTTATTACGTAGTATTAGGTACAATTAAGTTCTGACAGTCTTTTCAATAAATAAATTCACTTTTAAAAAACATTCACTGAAGTACGCACATTTATAGTTTTAAAATAGCTCGATGTAGAGCTATTCAATTACATCATAACGGCTAAATAACTAAGTTATTTATACGTTACAATGTTTTTTTTTACACACATTAAGATTAACAGTTATGATGACTTTTCTACAGTAGGACGCGTTTAATAACAATATACAGATAAAAAACTGTTTATATAGACTGTAATACGTTATTCGTTATTGGCTAAACGCATGCGACGGTTGACTGGAACTGTGGGTTCTGCCGTCGCATTGCTTGTCGTCACCTGAAAAGAATAATAACATTTAAAATTTATGAGAACTTTACTAATTCGGCCGTCGAGAGAATGCGTTCTTGAGACCTGTCAGTTTCATAATATCGAATAGGGGTTTTGCGAATTTGATCAAATCCTTACTAGAAATTATCGAACTGACAGGTGTCAGGAGCGCATTCTCTCGATAGCCTGACAAAGCAAGCAAAGTAGAGAGGGCGCTGCAATTAACTACAAGTAACCTATATAGATGGCGTTATATTAAGTTTTGTATTTTTCAGGCTTGGTTGAAAAAAAAATGTCTTATTTAATTAAAATGTACCTGTCAGCAGCAGTAGTCGTGGTGGTAGAAGTAGTATGGTTGTTCGCTTCATGTTCTTCAAGGGAGTGAGAGTGAGTGGGTCTGTTGTTCTGCCGACGAGAACCTTCCCCGTCTGACTCTCGCCTCGGACCTCCACCGCCGCAGAAACACTTGCAGATTATGCGTTTGAATGCGAATCTGAAAAATTACAATAAAAGATTGTCAATATGCTGCATGGATCATAGAGTTTTGCTTTTACATGTAAGTGTAAATATCCCTGGTCCAAAATTTTAATATTCATTAAAAACTGGGTAGGTAAGTATATTATAATGTTATTGCTTGAAAATAATAATATACTTAATAACTCACGCCTTTTTCGCATGAGGTAATAAGAAACTACATAACGCCACCTGCTACGATAGTTACATTATCTTCTCCTTTTGCTTTGTTTACGTTCATACAATGTTAGTTGCTTGTAAAAGCTTCAGTGAATGAGGGTGGTCCACTGTGATGATTTTGGAAAAAAAATTGATGGCCCTTTATCATGACCAACATCCTCGTTTAAAAAAAAAAAAACAATTGCAAAGGGTAAATTGATATCTACATGTTATTGGAGATCACCTTTTAAGCAAGGAATTGCTTGTGTACAAAAGAAGAGGGTTGTCCACTGTGATGATTTTGGGAAAAAATTGGATGGCCTTTTATCATGACCATCATCCTCGTTTTAAACAAAAAAAAAATACAATTACTTACAAAGGGTAATTTGATACATGTTATTGGAGATCACCTTTTAAGCAAGGAATTGCTTGTGTACAAAAGAAATAGTGTAAAAACAAACAGACTTTAATTTTGTTAAGGGTGTGGTACATACCTACCACACTTAATTTTGACCACACCTTTTTGATACACCTTATAATATATAGATACCTACTTCTCCAAACTTGTCAAGGTTGACAATTATTAAAGCTTCACATTATTTCAATGTGGTTTGCGAGGCACAACTCCACGGAAACATCGACAATTGTACAGTTTCTAACACAACATGAACGATTATTATCACCTAAAGTCCTTCGAAAACAGCGCATAGATCAGCGGGTTGATCGCCGAGTTGCAGTACCCCAACCAGAACAGTACGGAGAAGACGATGGGGCTGACGCAGTCTCCACAGAACGCCCTCACGACGTACACGCTGAAGAAAGGGAGCCAGCAGAACACGAAGCCTCCCACTATGATGCCGAGGGTTTTGGCTGCTTTCGTCTCCATGCGGAAGCGTTTCACCTGAAAACAATTTTGGGAGTAGATAAAATAGACGTTTAGTTGGGTTTTTTTAACGGTAGGTATTTTTTTGGCCCTTAAAGGTCGGTTTAAAGGCTCGTTCACACCGGCGCGACTTGTCGCGCGACGCGACTTTAACAATACAATTTCTAATAAAACTTCACGATTGAACAATTGCCGGTGTCGCGTCGCGCGACAAGTCGCGCCGGTGTGAACGACCCTTTAACCAAACGAGTTAATCCCCATTCTATGCACACTCTACCATTCCTGTTAGTGCAGGTAAACAGTATTGAGTATGTTTTATATTCAGTATCTGGTTGAAAAGAGAAACGAATTTACCCAGAAATGAGACCTAGCTAGATCGATTTTTTGCCCCCGTAAACCCCTGTACTTATTGCAACTTTCATCGGAATTTTGAAAATGTCAAGATTATGAAGAAAAGAATGCTAGTGCCGTAGAATTTAAAAATTAATTTTCCAATACGCAATTAAATATCTTCCGATCATGGTTACTCACAAAAGAATAGGTCACTAATAGAACTTTCCTTGGGTTTTTCATTTTCATTATTTTGATAACCTTCTTCGAAATAAATCGAAATTCCTGTACTGGTCAAAAACAAGATAATAAGGCGGCCGGCAATATTACTATGAAAATGCTTAATGGCGTGTTATTTTAAAATGGAACGAATTTTTACTTCAACACATGGCCATCAAGGAGGTAACTTATCAAAGATTTTATTTTAATTTCGATTTGGCTTGCAAATATAGTTTACAGAAACGAAGAAGCAAATGAACATAATGGCGGGTGAAAAATGATCGTTGTCCGTCATTGATTCTGGAATTTATAATTATTTTACTCAGTTTGAATTTCCGCGCATTATTTGAGAAAAGTACTATACAAGCCTTGTCATACTCACGTATGTGTGCCCCAGCTCAAATTTTCACGATCGTCCATCATTGCCAGAATTGCTAGCCGCGACAGTAATGTATAGGTACATACTGTTTCCAAGAGGTGACAACAAGAAGTATAATTTGTTATGATACTACTAAATACTACTAAAATATTGTTTAGTATACCAAGAGTTCCGTGATCTTTCTATGCAAAGATAAATCGTAGAATACTAACCTGTGCTTTAATATTCCTCTTTCCCATTCTCCGAGTAGTTCTAGGCTTATCATCGTACTCATCATACAACGGTCCTGGAGCCAGATGATGTGACGGTCGCACCCTCAACCTGCTTTCTGTCAGCTCCCTCCCATCTCTTTCGTAATGGACAGCGTAGAGCGAGGGGCTCGGAGATCTACTCGAAGACCTGGAGTTCTCGTGAGCAGGACATATCTGTTCTGATGAAGGGTATGACACCGAGATCTTGACTTTTTCGTGGGCACGTCTCGCGCTTGAATGTCTGGAAGGAGAAGAGTCATCTAAATTTACTCGGGGAGACGGGATTAATGTGAAAGTAACTATGGTCTGGTCTCAAAATGTATGATCAAAATGTAAACAAAACACACTATTATAAAACAAAGTCCCCCCTCCGCCTCGTCTGTTTGTCTGAACGCGATAAAGTCAACCGACCGAACGGAGTTTCATACGATTTTCACCAATGGACGGAGGGATTCATGAGGAAGGTGTAGGTGTATAATTCATTCGGTTTTGTGTAAATTGACTGAAATATGACGATATAAAATACTCCAAGTAAGAAGAACATAAATAACATTTTAATCTAACTCGTATTGTCGTATAAACCTGTTGCCTCGAACGTGTACTCGAGGCAACAGGCTGATACAACATTTAATTTAAAAACCGCTATTGCCTGAACAGACATTACACCGAGTTTTAAGAGGGTTTATTCTGAAAGTTGGCAACGTCGCAAATAGATGTCAAATATTTCGCTGTTTTGATTAATTTGATAATATTTCTGTATGGAAATAAAAAATGTGGCTAACTAGCGAACTAGAATATTGATTATGAAATGTAATAATTAATATCGTAACACCGAATAGTTAGTTTTAGATGTAAAAAAAGTATTTGGTAACTTTCCAAATGCCTTTTTTTCACCTAAAACGGGTACAACATCAAATTCAATGTTATAATATTGCAATTCATTATTAATATTCTAGTCAATTGGTTAGCCACATTTCTTATTTCCATACAGTATTATTTCCAAATTAATCGAAACAGGTAAGTATTTGACAGCTATTTACGACGTTGCCAACTTTTAGGCTGCACCCTCTTAACAAAGTACCTACCTATAAAAAGGGTTTTTATAGATGACACTTTCTTGTTTAAAAATACGACGTTATTTATAATCAAATTAATTTTATTTTAGATTTTTACGATAGTTGCCTCTTTTATTAATGTTATTAATGTTAAACTTTATCATTTATTCTTACACTACCTACCCTTCGTAGATCGATGTGCTTGAGCACAATTTTTGAGTTAGATTTATAATATTAATATAATAATATTTTGTTACCTGTCTATTGTAAAGAGCCCAAATTCTAAACGTCAACGAATTATAATGTTGCTAAATTGAAGAGTACAACTGTGACGTAGTACATTACAGTACATAACAACTGAAGTTGCAGGGTATAACGTTTAGTCGGTTACTTGACAGCTGTTTTGTCACATGGTTGTTTTGGTTACTTTTATTTAACTACCTAAATCAACTTTCTTGGGCGATTTTCCAGGGCTCTAATTACCTTAATTTTTCCTAATAGGGAGGAGTTTTGCCAAGCTTGGAATTTATTGTTGCTAGTAAGCTTCTGCAATAAATTCCACTGCACTGCTGTACTTGAAACTTAGCAGAAGGCCAATTCTCGTACTTAATAAACGTTCACATTCAAGTCGCAATCTGTCAAACTTGTCAAAAATGTTGGTAAATTGATTGAATTTTTGACAGATTGCGAATGCGAACGTTCTTAAAAACTACGGGAATTGCCCCTCAGGTGTTTAATTGTAATCTTCATAAGTATAATGTTGCACAAATAAAGTGATAACACCATAAAGTCCAAAACCCTACCTTCTTAATCGTTCTGGAGAAGCACTAAGCGAGGTGCTGGTAGAGTGGTTGGAAGCATTTGACAGTGGAGATCCATGCGGACGGTTCGAACCCCGACCCCGATGTATCCTGAGTGTGAGACGGTTGTCGTCAAAGCGGCTGCCTATACCTCCTTTTCCTGCAAATTGAGCACAGGCTGATAATACAAATTATATTGCTCTTCGACACCAATATTGTTGTTAAAGGAAAGATTAGATTAAAAAGATTGTTATTAAGAACATTATTCTTTCTTTTTGAAATTTGAAAGGAGATCAACGCATTCATTTTCGGCCCAAAAACCAAAATCCAACGGCTAAGGAAGAAAAACGTGTCATCACTGTTATCAGTCCGAGTATTTTTGACTACGCCACTAAGTCTTTACAACCATTCCTACGCTGATTTTTTGGGTTGAAAAATCTGGTTTTCTGCACGTTTTATTTGAAAAAAATCTTTCCATATGCTGGCGAAAAGCACTTTGACTTTTGGGCCCAACTTTGTATGAACCGTGAAATGTCTCCTTTAATTTGGTTTTCCGCAGCCGACTTTCCTCTCAAGCATAGACAACAAGTCTTCAAAGATTAAGCTTAGATTAATTTTAGTTTTATTTTTATCCTTATATTTAACTCTATTATAAAATTAAGTTAACTTCATCACATGTTTGCTAATTAATCTAAATTATAATGTACTGTACTTATTAGGTGTTGGGGGGCCTGGTGACCCCTAACACAGGTATTTTATGCCTATTTCGGGCACCAGTCTCTCACAAATGTTAACCCATTTTTTAGATTAAGCACTTCCTGACCAAATCAAGATTTGTGATGAGAAAATAAATAAATAAATTATATATTATAAAGTATAAAGAAAAGTTCATTTGAAAATCGGAAATCTCACCTTTTGTAGTTCTAAAACCCTGATTAATTGCTTTGGTAGTCCTCACAGCAGCTTTGTATATCCTCCAATAGAAGAACAGCATCACGAACATAGGTATGTAGAAGGAGCCGAGGGCTGAGTATACGACGTAACCAGCATCGTTGGTCAGTTCGCAGGTCCATTCACAAGGGGGGTTGGGCACCCAGCCATCATTCATATCTGCTTCTTCGGGCTGGAAAGAAACGGAGGCGTTATAAGTAATGTCTTGTCTTTTGAGAAAAGGTTAGGACTACCGTAGAGTAAACTCAAGGAGACCATGCAAGACACCTATCTTACGTGGGTCTTGTTCTTACTGTTACTTCCTCTTGGATGTTAAGGTTACGCTATTCAGTCATTATTTCATACAAACGTCTTATGGAGTTTACTCCACTGTTCGACAGAGTACCTATATTAAAAAATATATCTATTTGTCCGGTCATTATCTAGCCCTATACATACGGACACAATAAAAAAAATAATTTGGTTTGATAGTAATGAGCGTCGAAACTTTCATATTTCAACACTAATCTTTGGGCTTAAATAAATAACTTCTGGAGTATGAAAATGGCAAAATTGTTACCATACAGGTAATTTATTTGTAGGTCATTTATTCAAAATTACAAATAACTTTATTTTGAATAAATAAATAAGTACATTTATAATTTCTATACGCCAAAAGATCTGTTCATGAAATTTTACGCGCTCGTTTTCATTAAATCTTCGTCTCACCCCTCACTTTCACTCACTTTCTCATATCCTTTCTCATAAGATGTTAGGTGAAACAGCATGCATATTAGCCACGCACACCAACGAGTTCGATCCGTCGCGTCGACTAGCGCAACCTTAAGGCCCAATGTATCATTGGGCTGTTTATATGTAGTAAAACAATTCTTGGCTATGAAGTCTACTTACATTTTTGGATGTATTTAATTCTAAGACAGCTCACTGAGGATTTAGCAAGACATGCTGCGAAAGAGCTTTTATGTCATGTCATTTGGGAGTAAGTACTTAACTACAGGGTTACTCATGTGGATTTTATGTCTGACTAGTTTTGAACTGAATCTGTACTTAAGGTAAGACCAAAGAAAGTGAGCCCACGAAGTGAAGTGGTCAGGAGGCGACTTAGTGAACCTAACCGTTAACTATATACGTTGTTGAGTCCACGTGAGTAAAGCCATAAAAACTCTATTGAGTAAATTCAGCCATAATTTAATTGTAATACCTAACAAGGTCATAATATAATCAATCCGTCACGCAAACTTTCAACAACAAAAATTAATATTCCAATACACCGTAATTACCGACTAATAAAAGACGGCTCGGAAACGGAACGGGCATGACGGAACAGAAGCTATCAAAGGGGAAAACGGGCTGGGACGTCAAACAAGACATACGCGTAACATCCCGGAACTTACCCGGCTGTCAGGCAGAAAATGATGCCTTTTGTGATACGAGCTTTTGATTCAATGGGCGGGTAATTTACGTTTTTGAATGGGTGTGTGTTTCTGAATGGTCTTGCGGCTTCGAATATTTTGGAACCTAATCAAAAATACCGATGGTGTAAAAAGAAAGGAAGAAGAAAAGAGATTTTTTTTTTATTTGGGACACGCACAGGAAATACAAACAGTAATAAAACCGGCCAAGTGCGTGTCGGACCACGCACAATGAAGGGTTCCGTAGCTAGGATGAATTTATCCCAAGAACATAATTAACATTGTAGTTGAAAAACATGTTCTCCCATACATTTTGTATGGGAAATTTTGCAACTGCCAATTTGAGTTGGTCGATAATTACTCGTTAACTTGTAGAGCCTACTTAGTTGTGATAGTTTTCCTTTTAATTTCATTATATGTATATACTACTGCTGTGAATTTTTCCACATTCCAGAACTTAGCATTGAGCTGGCAAGGGTGGGGGGGGGGGGGTACTTCACTATAACAAAAACTAGCAATATAGGTTCAAATAATCACATTCTCCCTAGGGCTACAATCTATCCACATGTGACGGTTCTTAAATTATCCTAGGCTGATAAAAAAAATGTTTTTTCTAGTTATGTTATTTGTTTTAATGGTGGGCTTCCCCTAAATCTACGTAGTTTTTTTCCGTATTTTCTGTCTCTTATAGTAAAAGAAATCTTCAAGATTTTCCAACTAACCTTTTTATCCTTCCAACCAACCAGTGGCGGGAAACAGATCACAAAGGACAGGACCCACAACCCAGCTATGAGGGCCTTCGCTCTCTTTCTACTCATGATGCTAGGATAGCTGACGGGTCTCGTGACGGCCACGTAGCGGTCCAGTGATATGGCGCATAGATTCAAGATGGAGGCCGTACACATCCACACGTCGACTGCCAGCCATACCGAGCACCAAACGTCGCCGAATATCCAAACCTGGAATTAAAAGAAAAGGTATGTTAGATGCTAAGTATGTCTGAAGAGTAAAGTCAGGTCTTTTAAGAGGCTGGTTGAAGCGACACACATATTTCACGAGGTCGATGTAAAAGAAGTCTTTCATTCTAAAAACCCCGTCAGTTTTCTACGCAGTCTGCTTATGTTGTACTGCTAGATTATTTTGTTCAGCTTCTCCCAACATCGAACCTGTTAAATAATGGATCAAAATGTGTTGCAAAAACAAGGTAACCAGATGCATAACATGTATAAGTATTGTAATATCCTTCTTATACAGAAAATTCGATCCAAAAGACACTTTTAAACAGTTTTTATCCAATTGATCAAATCCAAAAACTTGTACAATTAAAACTTTGCACCTTGACGTCTCCCCAAATATTGGATAAGCTTATGTAAATAAGAAACTCTTCAAACTTTGCCTGTTTTACTGTCATATCGGTGAAAGAACTTCCCTGTAATAACATAAGCCACACGGGTGCTATTCAAGACATCGTAAACTCAAAGTGAACTTTCAAAATTGCAATATGAATGGTGACAGGTTGCAAACTTCCGCTATGTATCTTGTTAACGACCCATTCCCTTCATCTGGCCCTTATTGCTTTTAAGAAACATATTTTGTTGTGTTTCTGTTTGTTTTAAGTTCCGTTTTAGCTAAACTGACTGCCTCGTTGGTCTAGTCGTTGCAAGCTCTACTGCTGATGAGGTCCTGGTTTTCGATTCCCAGGTCCGGCAAAGTGTTATTGGGTTTTTCTATCTGGAATTTCACAGTATCAGCCCGGAGTATGGATTTGTGCCGGGTTGATGGCAATAGGATCAGCCCCTATTACATTGGACTTAAACATAATTCTGGCGAAATGTGGGTGTACTATAGGTACACCACTGCCTAACCCTTCGGGGAAACACGGCGTGATGTTGGTATGTTTTAACTAAACCTCACTTCGAAACAAGACTGGTGTCGAGATGTGTGAATCCATGAATAAAAATAAAAACAAATGAAATGCGAGTTCGAATTTTGTCTGGAATGATGTTCGAAGTTCTCAGAAAACCCGGGAATACCTGAAGACCAATTCCCGACGTTCAAATCTAGGCGCAATCTCACCTCAGAGACTTAATAATGTCATCAAACTTGTCAAAAATGTAGGTATTTTTGACAGATTGAGACACTTTAAATGCAAACGTTCGGAATTGGCCTCCACCTCCAAATCGGTAAGGGTTACAGTTTAAGGTTCCCGTAAAAAGGCGCGACGTGACTCAGGTGGAAGATGGGAAGAATTTCTATGAAAACTTCACGGAAATTGTTCTACCGATGTCGCGTCGCGCCTGTCTGCGGGAGCCTTTAATCAGCTTTAATATTGTAATCCTGATCATCAGTTACCATCAGGTGAGATGCAGGCCTTAAGAGCTACGCACTTTTAGGAAAAAAAAACACCGTATGCTAGTCAAAAGTTTTCCTATATAGAAATACCTCTTCTTGTATAAAGAAGACACGAGTATCGATCACCAGACTTCTTTAGTGCGTGTTGGAGATCATCGTGTAAGAGTTATATTAAAGAAGAGTCTTTAATATGATACGATTTTATGTTGCACGAAAAACATGCTTTATTACCGAAAAAATTATTTCAGGTTTTAACTATACTTACTCATAATTTATTTAATAGGTATCCAGGTGGCAAATAAGCTGTTTCTTACGAACGGATATTGTTTATAGCGTTTTGTAATAAAACGTTGCACGCAAAATGAATGCTAAACACGTAAGCTACGGGAATGCTGGAAATATACCTCTATCCATGTTATATTTTGCATGTAACCCTTTACAGTACTTACTTTTAAGATTCATAATCTTTTTTTTTTTCTTCCTAGCTTTTTCCCAATCATGTTGGGGTCGGCTTCCAGTCTAACCGGATGCAGCTCAATACCAGTATTTTACATGGAGCGACTGCCTATCTGACCTCCACAATCCAGTAACTGGGTAATACGATACCCCTTGGTAAGACTGGTTGTCAGACTTTCGGGCTTCTGACGACTCGTAACGACTGTCAAAGATCTACGAATGACAGCTAGGACCAACGGCTTAACGTGCTTTCCTAAGGAGTCTCGGTATGTAATGATGGCAGGATGGCTTTTAAAATTTTTCACATCTTATCACTACTACTACCTACTCATATAATATTAGCTACTTTTATGGCACGACCTTACTATTACGTCCGTAGTACCTACAGAAGGTCTTTGTGCTAGCTGTTTGCCCGGTCAGCGCCAACGAATAAGGTGCATCCATCGTTCCTTTGATACTCCCACTCATTCAGTGAATGGCGTGCGATGTGGGTCATTCTGTGTACGCTGCAGCCCTGTAGGCTTAACTACGGTACGGTAAACTTCATGCAGTTTAAATGTTAAATTTTACACGTGAAACTAACATATTAGAGATGCGCCGAATAGTGGTTTCACCGAATAACCGAATACCGAACAATATTCGGTTAAGTTCTTACCGAACCAACTGCCGGAAAATTCGGTTCTTCCTTCAATAGTTTTGCCGCGCAAACACGTTTATACTTAAACGCTAGATTTCCAAAGCGTGCCTGTTACCGGTGCGTTGCGTCGTCGCACCGCTATGATATCAACCATCCGAGTGCCACATGAGCAATGCGGTATCACAACGCACGGCTTCGGTTGGTTGGTATCATAGCGCTGCGGCGACGCAACGTACCGGCAACGCCCGTGTGGCACCACTCTTACTTGCGTGGTAAAAATCTCCAAGAACTGGTGAACATGGCGTAATTTGGTATTTAGTTGGTTTGTGTTCAATGCAACAAAGATATTTAAAAAAATAAGCATTTAAAGATCGATTCTTACGTGAACTTTATTAATATTTCCATCATAATGAATTCATAGAACCATAACTAAGAACAGGCCAGCTCATCCCACAGATTAGCATAGCTTAGAAGGTATGACACGTACCTAGACAGTTGGGTACAATATCCAACGTGCGACAGTGTTCGACCACAAATCTATTTAATTATCTGTATGTAGGTAGATCGACAGATGTTATCTCCTACTATGAGTTTATGGTTCGAGTTCTCTGTGAAAAGTGAGTTTTAAACGAGAAGTTCTTTATTGTAGGTAGGAAAGATTTTTTGAAGGAAGAAGGATACACTCTCAAATGCTGCTGAAGTTTTGACAATCGGTTCAGTTACCTATACATCTTCTACTTAATAAAAATCTTAAATGAATTCATTCAGTGTCAGACAATACACAGCCTAGGGTTCAGGCCACATATAAATGTCATCGGGCGAGGATACGGCGCGGACCACGGAGACCGCAAAGATAACCACGTTCGAGCAACGACATACCATGATTGTGTCATAAATTGTGCTTTATTTCCATGCATTTTGTATGAAATTTGAATGGAATCCGCCTGTGCCATTTCCGCGCCCGATACCATTTTTAAGTGGCCTGCGCTTATGCCGCTGTCTCTAGAAGCATGAAATTCTGCACAAGAGTTCCGTATTTGTCGAAGGTTAGCACTAAAGAAGGATTTTAAAAATTCATCCCCTAAGGTTTTTCAATAGGCGATGAAAGTTTGTATGGAGGGTTTTGTCGTAATATTTACCGATGCGGAACCCCATCGGGCACACAGGGCTTAAAGTACCTACTATAAAATCTTTACAAGCCTAGTCGCGTATGATATTCAATATTATTCGATTTGGTTTTTCCGTAGTTGAAAATTTGAATCGAAAAAATGAAATGAGATATCATAATTCATACAACAAAAATGAACATCAAAAGAAAAGATTACAAAAATGGAAATTCTGTGACTGACCTACCAAAGAACCTCCAAAGCGGTGATGAGATCCTATCTGCTACAGTCTTCAAGATTTCACACAGAATAAACATCCACGTTATAAGAAATGGCTATGTACAAGAATACATCTTCTGTTGATTTTGTCAATACAAATTGCATATCTTAGAAAGAAAATAGGAAATCCCGAGTTACTGTAGACATTTTAAGAGTAGGCTTACATCTGCATTATTCTAAGAAATATCTATTGCAAGTCTTGCAGTTCTATGCAATATATTACTACTTATTGCCTCTTCAGAGCAAATGAAAAGGTACAATGGATTCGTAACAGATCTGTGTAAATAAGAATCGACTGCAGGATGCACAGTATTGCGGTGTCTAGGGCTGGCAGACCAAAGTTAGGACATCCATTTTTAACTTTGTATTGAAGGTGTAGTTGAATCAACCTCTGAGTTCTCACAGAAATATGTTAGTTAGCGAAAACCTCCTACAAAAAGAGTCTTACCTAAGGTGTGAAATAGCTCAATAAGACAGTACCAATGATTTGATTAAAAACCATTGCTTACTTTCAAAAATGTTGTACACAAACATTAATAATATAACTTATGTATCTTATTTTTAAGTCACCTCACACCTGGTACACCGACTATTAGCGAGAAGCGAGTACAGCTAGCAACTAAAAACGAATTGGCAAGCAACGATCAGCGAGTGTAATTAGTTAGGCTTGTCGCAGCAAGTAGTAGTTGTTTTGTTTATGAGCTAGTAGTTAGTAGTAGTGGTTAGTAGTAGTAGTTAGCAGTAGTAGTTAGTAGTAGTAGTTAGTAGTAGTCGTTAGTAGTCGTTAGTAGTCGTTAGTAGTCGTTAGTAGTCGTTAGTAGTCGTTAGTAGTAGTAGTAGTCGTAGTAGTCGTTAGTAGTTGTATTACTTAAATTGTAGTAGTTAGTAGTCGTAGTTAGTAGTCGTAGTTAGTAGTAGTCGTTAGTAGTTGTATTACTTAATTAGTAGTAGTAGTAGTAAGTTTTTGGCTGGGCTATGAGCGAGTGACCTTTCTGACAACCCTAACATTGTGCAGGAATAAAGTGTTCCCATAGTCAATATTTAACGTACAATGGCATTCTTTAAACCTAATACGTAAAAGTACGTATGTATTGTTTTGTAACGTCGTACCTTCACACAGCAATGTGGCGTCATTAAAAATTTCGGGACTTTGCCGAGGGACAGAATTGGTTTTAAAAATACGATTGCTTTAGTAAACTGTGTGGTTACAATGTGTGGTAGTGATTTTAGGGTTTGGTTGTAAAGTTGGCGGTTGTATTGAATTTTATTGAAGTTAAGATAAAACAATTACGTTTTGTGTTTCAAACCCTGGGTTTTGTACTTAGGTACCTACTTCATGTGACCCTTTTATAAAATAACAAAATGTCTTTAGAATCTGCTTGTATTGTCTTTTGTTTAAGCTTGAATGGTATACTGTTAGTTTTTCTTTTTTTTGGTTGATGTGTTTTGCTGTTCACACTGTTTTTCCAAGTGAAGTTCCTGTTTTAAGAAGTGAAGAATTTTAATTGGCTGTCAGTCTCACAAACTACTATTTTATTCTGTTTTTTTTAAGCTGTAAGTCATCCATAGTTAATATTTTATTATTATACTTAAATTGAAATATATACCTATTTCTTAATTAATAAAAATAACAAAATTATGTACTACTTTGAAAAAAAAACCTAAAAAATCGTTATGTTTTTTATTCATCAGATGTAAGATTAGGTAGGCTTACTGACAAGGGAAAAAAATAGGGCTTTCTATTTGTCAAACATGTTAATAATTGATAATTACCTACCCAATAAATACTGAAGTAGGTAAATGACTGAATGTAAATGTTTTAGACTTCACGTCTTAATCGAATTAGTAGTTAGTAGTAGTAGGGTTGGGTACTACTAAATAAATTAGTAGGGGCAAACGGAAACGACAGATGTACTGAAGATTAAATTTAATTGACTTTCATTTACGGAAAACGGAATATGATACTACTAATGCATATATGAGGGCAGTATTGGCTCCGACTTACTAGTTATAAATAGGTCGTGTATTTGAACCCAAACAGGCGCTTTACCTTGTGTAATTTATTTCATTACCAATAGTCTCAAAACGGTGATGGAAAACATCTTGAGAAAGCCGACATGCCCTAGAACCGAAAATTCGAAGACATGTGACATCCACCAACCCGCACTTGCTCACTTGGTGGAAACGGCCCACTCCCTCTCAGAGAGGAGACCCGTGGCCCAGCAGTGGGAACATTATAGGCTGATTATGTACGTATAATCGTATATACCTACTTGTCTAGCAGGAGATCAGTAAATGGAGGTCTTTCGGCTGAAATGATGGTTCCCTTGTCTGCCTAAATTCCAACAATTTTATATGGGACTGACCCTGTTCTGTCCTCTTTCCTTCGCAGAGATTGTTTAATGTCATCTCTCTCTCCCCCTCCAATTATTATAAGTCACCAACAAAACTAATACTCCACTTTAGCATCAAGCGTAAAATGTCAACTAAATCGTGCTAGTGTACCATATTAACCCTTGTCATGCTGACACCTTATTTCCGTGTGTTTATAGCTGACAAAGTATCAAGTAGGGTCTAAAGGCCCGCTTTACGATCGGCGCGAGACGAAATACCTCGCCATTTATAGGGTTAACATCTCTATTAAATTGATGGGTACATAATAGGGTGGTGTTGGACTAAATAAATGATAGTGTGTTGTCATTAAAAAGCATCTGTCGAAGTCACTTCGATAAGCAACTAGGTCTGGTAATAAATTCGATCACCGATTTAATTTTTCCTTCCCCTACTATCTCAAGGTAGGTAGGTAGGTAGGTGCGTAAAAAGCACTTTTGAACGTCAAAAATTACTATACTCTAAAGGCTCCATGGTTTTTGCTTGACTCTAATAACTCTTTTATTTAAAACTAGCTGCACCCCGCGGTTTCACCCGCATAAGTCTCGATCCCGTGGGAATATTGAGATAAAAAGTATCCTATGTCCTAACCCAGGTCATGGTCTATCCATATGCCAAATTTCATCAAAATCCGTTTAGCCGTTTGTGCGTGATAGCGTAACAAACAAAAAAACAAACTCACTTTCGCATTTTTAATATTAGTTTTACGGGATGCAAAAAGAAAACGAGTATTTTAGCGTAAATAACAACTAAGTTTTAATTGATAAATTCAAGCTACTTTCACTATTTGGCCAGAACATTTTTACGTCTCTTGACATTTCTCAGGCCCTTGGGGTCCCGGACCTTTTGAAGGATAACCTATAAGGGGCCGAAGCCAACTCACAGAGGCCCGTTAGACGTTTTTAATGAAATAAGGCACCAATCAACGATTATCCCTGTTCCGCACTATGCAAGTGCACCCAAGGACAACCCCCGGTTGGTGTAGGACTATTGTAGGATATGGAAACAAAGATACTGGATTATGGGTTTGGGTGGCTAAGTGAACTGGTTTTCTAGGACTATGGTCCCTGCGTGACCAATGTTTTTTTTATTAAAGACACAGATAAAAATTGTCCAGAATATTATTATAAGACGTCTTTTCCAACAATATGTAGACTTTCAAAATTAAATATGATGAAAATCCGCCACAGTTCCCAGAAATGTCATCATAAATAACGTAGAATAGGCTCCTATGAACGTGAGGACGCTACCAAGTTAGGATACCAAGAAAACTGAATCATAAACAGTTGAGACTAGAATTTTGATAACATAGGTTTGTGATAGAAACGATTATGGTAAATGAATTTCTAGCAAATGCTAGCTTTCCTTGCATACAAATACAAACTTAACATCACGCCTGTAATGCCCGAAGGGTTAGGCAGTGATTTACATAGAGTACACCTTCATTTCGCCAGGTATGTTTTACTCCCATAATTACGTAATACACGATCAATCACAATCTGAATCGTTTTGAAACAGATTGTTAATCCATTGCCTCATAAGTTAAAAAAAAAATCTGCTCTACAACGTAATTAACGTAATGAATGTTGTTGAACTGTCAAAATGAAACATATTAATCGTTTGCGAAAATGTCTTAAGGCGCTCCCTCACCGGGAGCATTCGCCTGTAATGTAACATTATAGATTCTACTTTGAGCATTACATTACAATACAACGTCCCTGACAGACGCAACAAAAAAAGCGCATTGATGTTACAAGTTGTATTAAAATATTACACACTAGCTGCTGCCCGCGGCTTCGCCCGCGTGAGTGTCGGAAATTACCCCATACATCCCCATGGGTTTTAAGTATAAATATTGAGTTTCGAGTTAATCGGACAGCGCGTTAAAATTCTTCCATACAAACACTGACACCCCCCAATCCCCCTTTAGGGGGTAATTTAGAAAAACAAAAATCTACAAACTTTATAATTTATTTAGATAACTATTCGTGCGAAGTTTCATGTTTATTACCTCAAGGAATAAGATTTTTCATACAAACTTTCATCCCTTATTTTACCCCCTTAGGGGTTGAATTTCGAAAATCCTGATACACGTTATTCTTAATTTTTGGGTTTAAGTATAAATATTGAGTTTCGAGTTAATCGGACAGCGCGTTAAAATTCTTCCATACAAACTTTGACACCCCCCAACCGTAGGGTAGGATACTTTTCCGGGATAAAAAGTACCCAGGGTGGTGCCCAGGATATTAAAGAATAATTATACCAAGTTTCATCGTAATCGAACCGGTAGTTTTTGCGTGATACCTGAACAAACAGACAGACAGACAGACAGACAGACAGACAGACAGACAGACAGACAGACAGACAAAAAAAATTTTAATCACACTTTTGGGTTCGGTGTCGGTCTAGTAACACCCCCTGCCATTTATTTTTTTGATATTTTCAATGTACAGAATTTTCACTTGTACAGATTTATTATAAGTATAGATATAGATTGTATCATTACAAGGTGCGCATTATGTAATGCTTGGTTCTCCTCCCTCACTACATCCTTTCCATAATTAGGTACATAATTAGATATCAGACTGAAACTGTTACTGGAAAATTCCAGATGGGGAAACCCAATAAAACCTTTGCTAGCATAGATTATTGAAAAAGTCTCTAAAAGATTACTTCTGCGATATGTCTATGATTTTTTTTAACCCCCGACGGAAAAAGAGGTGTGTTATAAGCTTCACGTGTGTATCTGTGTATCTGTCTGTTCTCTCGTAGCTTCCAAACGGCAGAACCGATTTTGATTATTATCTTTTTGTTTGAAAGGTGTCTTGATCGAGAGTGTTCTTAGCTACAATTTAAGAAAATCGGGGCAGCCGTTTGAAGATTATCAGCTATTTTATTTATTTATTTATTTATTTAAACTTTTCACACACAAAAAAGGTACAAAGGCGGACTTAATGCCTTAGGCATTCTCTACCAGTCAACCAAGGGTGGTGAAGAGATTAGATGGCAGGTGCTCTGTTACAGAGGAACAAAGAGAAAAAAAAGATAATATTTATAATTATTAAAAATATATCTAAATACATTATATAAATGAAAAAGGTAGGGTTAGACTTATAATAAACATACATACATATTTACTACAATATATACCAATATAATATATATATTTATATATATATATACGAAGTCAAGGGAAAGAGGTGTTGAGATGACTCTACTCTATTTGTTTTGAAAATAACTCTGCAATTTCCGCTTAAATGCATACCGACTAGTGGCCGTCCTGATATCAAGAGGAAGCGCATTCCAAAGAAGAATGGACTGAATATGAAAGGAAGAATGAACAAAGTCAGAAGTATGAGAAGGACAGAGTAGGAGAAGATTGTTAGAAGAGCGTCTAGTTGATGATTGGATGTGCGCATCTTCCACAGGTCTGATCGATTCGAAATTTAGTATTCTGTTACTTCAATGATATTAGAAGAACATAGTAACTTTGAACCGATACTGCAGTATCACCTGGAATTGTGTCGGCGGTTATTTAAATTTTTAATTTTAACTTGTCTTTAAAATAATTTAAGATTACACTTAATGAACTTCGTGCTCTCCCAGTAGTTTGAAAGTCATGGCTTAACTTCCTTAAAGCATTCCAACTATTTCAATCTTAGTTCTTACCTTCATAAGGATTACATTATGTAAATAAGGATCAGATTCCCTTCCATTTGCGTATTAATTAATAATTATATTTGTGAAGGTAATAGTAGGTAGGTATATCTTTGGGTTTTGGTGGGTGTTTCGCTCTTGAAAGGGTTACCTGAACGTGGTTCTAGATAGATTTAGAGTATCTACCCAGATCTAGTGGACTGAAATATCAATAAACATTATCTTGATAATATTATTATCTACTATAAAATTATTCATGCTTAGACTATCTCGTTGGTCTAGTGGTCGCAAACGCTACTGCTGAGCATGAGGTCCTGGGTTCCATTGCCAGGGTTCGACAAAGTGTTATTGGGTTTTTCCATTAGGAATTTCTCAGTAGCAGCCTTTAGTCTAGATTTGTACCACTTTGATAGCAATAGCGCCCCTATTACATGGGACTTAAACATAACAGTTGTAATGTGGGTGTCCTTTAGTTAGACCTTTGCCTGACCAAGGTTTCTGTAAAGGATCAAAAGGTTCTGTTTTTGAAAACATCGTGTCCCTCCTTGCCTTACATTATTATTCCGTTTAAATGCCTTTGAGAGAAACAAACAGGAACATGGAATTGATTGTAGATTAATTCTATAACTACATTAAAGAAAAATAATTACTTATCATAACGTAAAATTACGCCTGTATTCCCCGGAAGGCGAGGCAGAGGTGCACCTATAATACAACCATATTTCGCCAGTTATGTTTAAGTCCCAAGTCACTATAAAGAAAAGCCTTTACGTCTATTCGACTACTCTACAACGATCAATGTAGTTTAAAAGATAGCCAGTCTTACCTGAAGCCTATCTTTTATACCCATCTTTTATAGCCACGTCTTGAAGCCGGCCTACTTTCGCGTTGGGTATGCAAATACAAGTATGGCGTAACAAATACCTCGAATAGTTTTGAAAACACAAGTTTCGTAAATGCCTGCACGATCCAACGGTGTGTATGGTACTGAGATTCTCAAAGTATTTGAGTAAAAATTTAGCTGCTTGAAATATTTTATCAAGATTTTGTCGTTGTTACTTGTGAGGTGAACGAAAGGTTGAATTCCAGGATTATTTAACGTGATACCACGCCTCTTTTCTTCGAGGGGATAAGCTGTAGTGTATGGTATAACCAGATTTCGCTTGGTATAGTCAATACACATTATAAATTAAAGTCGTTTTGTCGTGACGGCGTTGTTTTTCTAAAGTACTTAACGGATTTAAATGCAGTTTGCACCATAATTTAGAGAATTTATTCTGGAAGGTTTTTATGTGCATAATATTATTATATGAATTTAAAACTACACAATATAAATATTATTATTAAAAAAAACACCATGTTTTGTCAAATCAAACTATGCAAACCAGGGACGTGTAGCTAGTATACTTTATTATAAAAAATAACATGTTAAGCACCTTATTATTCTTCCGACTATGTATTGCCTACATTTTGAATGGAAATGATAGAGATAAATTCTTTAATGTCGCCAGTTACATTAATCTTATCTTAGAGTAATCTAACTTAGGCATCGTATTAATGTATTGCACAAAGGTACTGCTACTGATTGCCAAACTAAGCTTGAGCTTGCATTTTAGGAAACTGTGTTCAGCCGCAGGAAGTATTACATAATAAAGTACGAATACATTGGTTTGAATGTCGCTGCTGTAGACTTACAATATTCTTAGGATAACTATCGGTAAGTCTTATTCTATAATCTAGAGATTATTTTGAACTCAGTTCATTGCACTTTGGCCAAACATGCCGCTTATTTAATAAAAATAAAATCAACTTTTTTACGTAAAACATGAGACATATTGTTACAAAATGTTAAGCTTTCAGACGATGAATAATAGAAATTGGTAGATCTTAAGTCCGTAAAATTCACTATTTTCTTTCCTTTGATTTGCTGGGATCAAAAATGTGAGTAGTTATACCTACTTCTTCCTACCGGTTGGTTCAGAATTACTTACCCTTGCTAAGAAGTTGTTATAAAATAACGAGGTAGTACTTAGATTATACTTGAACTCACTGCCTCGTCGGTCTCTAAATGGAGCTTGTCTTGTACTACGTAGATACGGTTAAGAATAGTTGGTCGCTTATGTTCTTTCTCCAGAATTAGTTTACCTACTGACAGTTATATGAGTACATATAATTGTTTATTTTATTTGACTGTGTATGTCAATTTATTTTTATTATTTATTTATTGTTGACATGATCTACTCATTATAATGTTTTTTCATGAGTTGTATTGCAATATGTAGTTAGCTAGCGACCTCGACAATAATTGATCATATTGTAATTAACTTTTTATTTATTTTACTTCGATGGTCCTAGTTTATCATTTATGACTTCCATTTACTGGGATATGTGGGCGGGCACGCCCTTTATGCCTGGAGCCTTTTATCTAGATATTAAGTTCGGTTTACCTTTAGTTTTTTTTTATTTCTGCTTGAGTATTAGTTCTCGATGTTTTGGTTGGTATATTGGCGTGTGCTAGCTGATATATGGCTGTTCATTAAATGTATGTTTTGCGAAACTATTGTATAGAATGCTGCAGCTGTGCTGCTGGGGAGTTTGTTGCGCCACTTCTTCTTCCCAGCTAAAGCACTAGGAAGTGGTGAAGGGCGGGCGTTTTGGGGGACTGTCTTATGTAATTTTGAAGTTCAAAAAGTGCTGATTCTCAGCCTAATTTGAATAAATGACTTTTGATTTTGATTTGATTTTAACGAACGAAATTGTTAGGCAATTTTTAAACTAATTCCTTTTCCATTTAGCGGTTCCATATCATCTTTTATTCCCCTCGACTGCTAGGTCAGCCGCATTTTTTTTTGTTGAGACACTATTTTTTTATGACTATGACTGTATTTAGCGCCGTTTCCTGTCACGTCACGAACTACAAAAAATATGATTTGCACAATAAACGTCAAATAAAATAAAAATGGAATGTTTTTATTTTAATTTACGATACCTTCCGCCATTCGTAATGACTCACGCGAGTTCACACCACAAGCTTGTGTTTGAAAAACTATAATATTTTTAAAGCAAAAGTCTGAGCCGCAGGTTTGTATGGTTTGGTTGGGCACTAACTAAACATAAATAATCAGGAAGATCTTAGGTACCTAGGACATTCACGATCTATATAAAATCTTTAGAAAGTCATTGCAATGTAAATCTTATCTCGGTAAGTTAAGGTATAAATACTCATATAGCCTGAAGCGTCATAATTAACTTATTAGTTTCTCTTATTTCAATTACTTTATTGGAACGGAGTTCTTTAACGGAGTTTTTTTAAGTTTTGTAGCAGTAAACTGGTAGAAATCGTCACGTAACGAAAAGCGTTATGCCCGAAATAGACAGTACCTATATATTTTCAATTATTAATTTTGTAAGTCAGTTAAAATTATTCATATTTGGATTAAGTATCCCTTTATTTAATACCATGATTAATTTTGGATACTTAATCCAAATAGATTAAGGGCCGATTTTTCAACCGTCAGATAATTTTTATCTGGTGAATATGTTTGACGTTTTGACAGCTTTTGTATAGAAAATATGTCAAACCACCATATTTATTCCTCAGATAAAAGTTATCTGACGATTGAAAAATCAGCCCTAAGTACCCAAAATTAATAATATCATGAGGTTACCTACCAGAAGGCCAATTCTCGTACTTAAAAAAAACGTTCACATTCAGGTCGCAATCTGTCAAACTTGTCAAAAATGTTGGTAAGTCTATAGGATTTTTGGCAGATTGCAAATGAGATGCGGATGCGAATGTTCTTAAAAATTACGGGACTTGCCCCTCTGGCTATTTTAAGATCAAACAAACATTCTGTTAAAATCAATCCTGTTTGAGAAACACAGTCTAATATTAGGTAAAAACCCGATAAGTTCGTGTTGCGTGTTGCAATTATTCCGCTCCACGTACTTCCCCCAATCTGGCGGGCACATTGATTTTTGTTCGGCCGTACTAATCCGATTACAGTCACATTAGTTCAGTAAATTAGTTTTCCCACGTGGTTTCTGTAACATGGCAGGGGTTTGGTTTCAAATAATCAGGGGTAATCACGAGAATTATAGGGAGATGAGACTATGGAAGACGCGGCAAAATATTGTTAGGATTTTGTCTGAAAAAGAGGGCATCTGCAAGAAATACTAGCAAAGGGAGAACAAAGGCGATGGTACATTTAAAAGAAGAATATGATACATCAATAGAGTCACTAGCTTAGCGAAGTATTTAGTACCATCATCATAGTCTGCCTTCCTCGAATACCAGTACTTTACATGGAGCGACTGCCTATCTGACCTTTGCAATCCAGTCAGTTGCTAGATAACACTATAAACACGACACCTCTCGGTAAGACTGGTTGGCTGACTTTCGGGCTCTTTTTTACTACCACTATCATATGGTTTTAATTTTAAGGCATTGACTTATATATTTTAAGGACATTTTCGCCCGTTCTACAAGCTTAGTTTTATTGACCAAAACATTCTCGATAAAATGTCTCTTTTAGTACAAACCTAAATATTTCAATATTCCAATGGACTAACAATACTTAATTGGGCAGAGCTACTTAAAAAACACAGTTTGTACATTCAGAGGTAGCAATTTACCTGTCTCGTGAATAATAGAGAGCGCCTTCAAAAATCTGGCTATAAACTGTAATATTTCCGATCCTCAGGTTATAAATTAGTTAACTTGTTAGGTAGTTACTTTTTAAGGCGCCTTTAGAGTGGGACGTAACGTGTGTCAAACTCTTGCGCTATCCCATCTTTTTGGCTCGGCGTGCTATGTGCACGTGTGTGTGTGCGTGTGCTCCAACAGTGTCTTAAGCATGGTTGCGAGTCGCCTGGACTGTATGTACGTGGGTCACTGTTGTGCCGTCTCTCATGGGATGTCGCAATGGTGACCAACCGTTATTTCTTGTGTTGTTTTCCTTATTTTTTGTTGTGCTTACTAACATAATCGTAAGTTTTACTAACAATTTCATTGAGTCATGGTTACTCCAATAAATACAATTCTATTCTATTCTTTATGCCGCTGCAGCTGCGGAAAACCTCAAATGGCGAAAGTATCATAACCTTATTGATAACTATATTTTCGAGCCGTTTGGGGTTTAAACCCTAGGGCCGTGGGGTCCGAGTGCTCATGGTTTGTTCAACGAAATCTCCAAACGTCTGGTTGACACTTCCCGTGACCCAAGGCCTGGCTTTTACCTTGGCCAGAGGCTAAGCTAATTACCATACAACGTGGCAATGTTGCTAGTCTCTTGAGTACCTACATTTCCAGCTTAAAATAGTAAGAAATAAGAGACTAAATATCAAAAGTCTATAATAATCTCACCCACTAGAGAAACTTTATGCAAAACACTATTTTTAACCCAACCCATTCCTCAATAGTATAGGTTAATGTAACACAACTCGGCCACAGAACTATTACGACGTCACAAATCGTCACGCACACAATTCGGCCATATTCGGCTATATTAGGCTATACAGCATGTATCGAAAAGGTGTGGGTGGCCGTATTTAAGGGTGTCTACTACAGACCATCAAACTGAACAACTTTCACCATGGGTCCCATACAAAACTTTAGTACCTGCTTGACCGAAATGGAGATAGTTGGTTTGTACCACACCCTTGAATATGACCACAAACTGATACATGCTGTATAAGGCAATATTAGGCGACCCATAAACCTCTTGTGAGATCAATGTCGGCGTAGAAAATAACGCGCAACAATAACTATGGACATTAATTTTGTGGGCTATGAATAAAGAAATGATTTTGTTCGTGCTGGGTTGGTTTTTGCTAAGATTAAAAATTAAAAATGTTAATGAAGTAATAATATTGTAGGTGAAGACTGCTTTCGAACTTAGCATCTGATCAGGACGTTGTATATAGGCGTGCGGTAAACTCGGCTTGCGCGATGCAGGATTTTCCTTGCGTAGTTCACATGTGGCGATGTAGATTTCGCCACAAGATTTATTTTTACTAAAATTATAAATGCGAAACTGAGTTTGTTTGTTACTATAACCAGCGGACGACCGAGACGCTTCCAATGATACCCCATTTGTCAAATTATGATGAGTATTTTAGAAGTTCTGAGGGAACAAATGAACATATATACATACTTACATACATACATACCAGTCAAAATCATAACCCTCCTTTTTGCTTCGCCGTAGTCGGGTAAAAAGTGCCATGTATCAGAGTTACAGTTTATTTCTCCGTATAAATTGTATAAACCGTGGTAAAGCGGAAACGTTGTTGGTCACTGATAGGCCAGTTATTATTCACGGTGTATATTACATAATACCGCTATTTATAACAGGGGTTTTGGTCACCTAGTTTCATGAGTTTCAGTACCGTATCGTACAGTTTTGGTTTAACGATTACAGGTATGCGAGCGTGGAGAAAGTTAATCGATTTTCTGAAGTTTGTGGTAATGTTATGGCTTCTTAAGTGGAAAATTGTTTCATGATATTTGGGTAAACCATGTTTAGAACTGTTTTCATTTCCTTCTATTAATTCGGAAGAAATGAAAACAATGTTGCCGATACCCTTGTTCACAAACTAAACTAAATTTAAGTTCAGTACATCTTTTTCTTTCTATTTCATTAAGAAAAGGACAGAAGATATATTTTAGTTTAGTCCTGTCAAATTAATCAGCGCCTGACGTAAATTGACGTAATTTTAGTAGGCAAGTTTTTAATCACGTCTAAACTTGTATGGAGTAGTGACAGATTTGACAGGACTAAACTAAATTGTATCTTCTGTCCTTTTCCTAATGAAATAGAAAGAAAAAGATGCACTGAACTTGAATTTAGTTTAGTTTGTGAACAAGGGAATCGGCACCAATGTCTCATTATGGGGCCTTAGAGATGGTAAAAATTCATCAAAACATAAACATAACATAAATATAGGAATATTGTTTCATGTAAGCCATGATGGCCAGCATTATTGTTGTTTTAACATCCTCATCCACGTTGAGTGAAAACAATGAGGGCCCATTAGACGGTTGGTTTAGTTGCCAATTTTGTGAAAATCGCTGCAGTGATTGACGAACTGTAACTATTTAGACTAGCTGTAAGTTTTCTTACAATTAATAAAAGAAATAAAATACCGACTAAAGTGATACCTAATTGAAGTTTGCATTTAGAGAAAAAAATAAAAGATAAATGTTTATTCTGCACAAACAAAACGCACATTACAATAAAATGACATAAAAAATGACATAAATAGTCTCGTATTCAAGCAATAAACGTTTGACAATTTTGTCCATTGCTTGATGTCAGGGAGAGACTAAAGAAAATTGTGTAATAACTCTGTTTTGCGACACTGGCAAAATCAGCAATAAACACACAATAAAAAATTTGCCCAATATGTTATATTTTAGTAGTAGTAATAGTAGAGTGGAAAAATAACTAGTCATGTAACAACAATAACCATAACAATTTAAGCCTTGCGTCGCATTTGTGCATGAACAGGTCAATGCTCAGCAAAATGCTGTGACTTCGGAAGAGTCTATCGTCAACAGCGCTCATTTTCAGCAACTACCTCTCGAATGTCGTAATGATGTCCCTCTGTGTGATCTACTTATGTAGCTATCAGTCCATCAGTCATTCATAATTAATGGAATTGATTGTAGAATGAATGAATGAATGAGCGCCTAATGTACGCCTTTTAATCGCGACAACAAAAAAAAACAAATATTATTATTTTTGCTTTTAGACATCGTTTAATATTAAGTCTATTTAATAAAAGAAGCTAAAAATAATATGTTAGACATTGACATGCTGTCGACATTGAGAACTCGGCCTTCATGAATCAGGGTTCAGTTGGGTTCAATGCTGCATTAAATAATAACGAATGCTAAGGGTTAAAACCCATGCATTAGTTATTAGAATGCCAATCCAGCGTTTAGCTGTACTGTAGTGCTGAGCTGTCCGTTTGCTCACGAAGTTTTGTTTTTAACCCCCGACGGAAAAAGAGGGCAGTTATAAGTTTAACGTGTGTATCTGTGTATCTGTCTGTTCCCTCGTAGCTCCCAAACGGCTGAACCGATTTTGATTATTATTTTTTTGTTTGAAAGGTGTCTTGATCGAGAGTGTTTTTAGCTACAATTCAAGAAAATCGGTTCAGCCGTTTGATGATTATCAGCTCTTTTCTATTTGATGATTGGATGTGCGCATTTTCCACAGGTCTGATGATTCGAAATTTAGTATTCTGTCACTTCAATGATATTAGAAGAACATAGTAATCTTGAACCGATACTGCAGCATCACCTGGAATTGTGTCGGGGATTTTTTTTTTTTTAAATTTTATCTTGTAACTCCAGTATTACAAAGCATTAAATATTTAAGTTGCTACTTGCGATTAATAAGAACATGCTTGAACTCGATGCTAGCTTAGGATCGAGGTGGAGGGCATGCAATTAGGCAAAAGTGTGGCGGCATCTACATCGCCATATGCGAACTACGCATCACAATGACAATGACGTCACGTAAAATCCTGCATTGCGCAAGCGGAGTTTACCGTGCGGCTAGCATATTTAACTAGTCTGGCCATATAGTATATAAGTTCTATTACAAAATTAAAATGCTTTTATTTTTTTATGAAGTGATGTAATCTTAATAAAACTTATACGTACTTTTTTATTGAAGATTCAGCAGAAAATAAAAAATAAATTCAAAATGGCCACCTTTGCCTTTAATCTATCTGGCCACGAATCTGTGGATTTACGCATTGTTTCCATGGCATATTTAGCTACTGCTTGCTCCAGAGATTTCTTAAGAGACACAATGAATGTCGGCGTGCCGTTTAACTGGTTTAAACGACACGCCGACATTCATTGTGGGCCATGTCTGACTATGTACAATGACAACAATCGTCGGGCAATAGACCACCAGACACAACACCGGTCTGGTAGGAGAATCCTCCCTTTTATAGGGAGGATGAGTGAACTTTACACCCTGTTCCTCATACCTCTATATTCATTATTCTTACATTTCGCCGGTTATTGTTAACTCCCATGTAATAGAAGGTGAGCCCTCTGCCCTCTACGAAATTCAGACTTTTGGCTGTTATTGAGATGTAACAACAAATGGAAAATCAACAAAAAAACACCGCCCTGGGGATCAAACCCAGAGCCTCATGCTCATCAGTCGCATTTGCGACCAACATTTGTAACAGACCCGAATCAACCAAACATGTAATGTAACTTCAGTAATATTAACAATATACAACTCACTATTTGTTCGTCCCAAAAATCTGAGCCCCGTAATCAGGAACAACAAACCTTTTACACATTCTTTTTTTTTTTGCAAACGGAGCCAAATGTCAGCGACAATACTCGCAAATCCTATACGAACAGGGATCTCAATTTGCCTTTGTACGAAATCCTCTTATTGCTTTCAAAGCGTATTTTATGTCTCGACTAGCTGAGTATGAATCTCTGAGTCTACGTAAAGGTGAGTTCAAACTGGAGCGTTTATTTGTTGTGTAACATTCGCGCGAATGGTACAATACAAAAAAAATCCTAACGAATAATATAAATGCGAAAGTGAGTTTTTTTTGCTATTTTTTTTATTTCTTACGCTTTCACGCTAAAACGGCTGAACGGATTTGTATAAATTTTGGCACATGGGTAGACCATGACATAGGATTTTTATCCCGATATTCCTACGGGATCGAAACTTATGCGGGTGAAACCGTGGAGCGCAGTAAGTAACAATTATCGCATCTATTTGAGGCATTTGTACTAGACAGACGATACTAGAGAAACGATGAATGGATCCAGAAAGGGGCTTACTACTAAGATTATGATTAGGATAGAGATGTTGATGATGATATATTTAGTTTTTCCGAATCATTTTTTGTCAAATTATTTGGCAACTTTTCTTGAATCGTTTATAGGTCCTATAGTTTACTAAGTGAAGTAAAGTAACCGCCGTCGTAGTTACGACCGCCCTGAGAGAAGTAAACTAACCGCCGTCGCTGGACTCTCTGTTACGACCGCCCTGAGAGAAGCGGAGAACTGAACGTAGTGGACGAACATAATCCATAAAGCTATGAAGGCCTTTTTGGGACACGATCTTCAGTAATGAACGACGCCACTAAGAAGAGAGAGTTTACTAATCAAATTGAACAAAATACCGACTGTATGATCGAGTTCGACGTTCTGTGACAAGTGAATGCTCTGGTTTGTACTCACCTTTATGAAAGCAAGATCATGGGTACAAATTGATTTTGTCAGTTGTACTTATACCTTGTTGAGCCTGTATTTTGTTTCGTGATTTTTGTTGAGTGTTGTTTAGTAAGCACCTACGTATGAGGATTTTTAAGATAGGACATAAGAGCGAGAACTGAAATCTGAAGAAATAATCATTTATTTCCATTTGATACACAACGTATTTTTGCAGTTTTTGAACCAATCATATCGAACAAATGATTTATGACAGCATGGTGAAGGTTGTAAACACAATGTGCTAAAAGTAACTGCAATCGTAAAAATAATAGGGGTTAGGTATTTATAAACGTTACGTTACGTAAGATGTAGGTATGGTTAATTTGAATTGATCCAGGATGAAAAATAGCCTATGTTCAGCTCCAGGTCATGGTCTACCCATGTGCCAATTTTTCATCCAAATCCGTTCAGCCGTTTTAGCGTGAAAGCGTAAAAAACAAACTCACTTTCACGTTTATAATATTAGTTAGGATACGTTTGACACTACATTAACAAGGGTTTGGACGAGATTGAGGTCAAGAACAAGCCCATCTCGCAATAAAAACCCCCAAAAAGTGTTTCTTACCCGTTGCAATCATGATGTGTAAACCACCCAGTGGTACATTACCTACTTACAATCTTTAATCAAAGTAGGTAAATAATAATTATATCGACAAACAATTAAATTGGACTTACATATTGAAGAACAACACAGAAAATAATTACATTTACAATTCCTGGAAAATCAGCACGTTGAGTGTCAGAACAATTATATTTTGGTCAAAAGTTAATTAATTATTATTGTTATAGATTATAAGTGAAATGTTAAAAGAAATGAGGGGTGAAATAATGTAATAAATAACGCCTTCTAATGTGGAAAAAAATCTAAGTAATTAACATTTTATGCATAATGCATCGCATTTTGTAATTTTCGGAAGACTTTTGACAAAAATCTTGAACCCAAAAAAAACATAACCTAACAGTGAAATAGCGAAACACTTTTATAAAATTTTCAATTAAATTACACGTTAATTCTCTACACAAAAAAGGAAGGATTTTTAAAACTTTTTCCGAATGCAAGACAAGTTAGTTCATAGAGTTGGTATGGTATTATTTCAACCTCAGTCAACAAACACACTGTACCAAAATTTAATTTCTCTTGACGTATCAACCAGCCCAATTTAGCGGCTATAAAGTTAGGCACTTAGTATGCCTAGACTTCGAACTCCGACCAAGCAGTTTAGCGTAACTAAAAGCTCAGTTAAACCTTAAGGTTATTACGATAACGAACTTGCAGCCTATAGCCTCCGGCTTTAAGGCTGGGACAACGCAAAGCCGCAAAGGTCGGCTGTGGGTAGGACCGTAGGACGATAAAATGTATAGAAGCGACAGTCCCGCACTCTAATTGTAAACACTTTCAATCACAATCTGAATGATTTTGAAGGATATTGCTAATCCATTGGTTCATTTGTTTGAAAAATTTGACTACTCAAGAACGTAATGAATGTTGTTGAACTGTCAAAATGAAAGCCATTGCTACTGTTAATGTGTTACGATTTTACCCCGCCTATTCTGAACGCATTTTACGCGCACGGTGCAATGCCGTGTTTATTTATTCGATAGATAGTGCCATTTCAGGGTTGGGTTTTCTTTTCTTCTTTTTTTCTATAGGAAACTGCATGATTTGGAACTGGTAATTAGCTGCAATATTCTGACTAAATGACCGACTCTTTGACTATCTACCACATAAGTACTTACATAATCTATTCAAAATGAATTATTTAACTTTGGATATCTTGACACTGTGACATTCTGTTTCTGTACCCGCAATCACGAGAAAAACATGGCTTAGAAAGAAACAATGAATTTATACATGTTTTATTTTGTTTTGCGAATCAATACTTGTTGTGAGTCTTTCAGAGGATCGCAGAAAGCGGGCAACGGGTTTCAACATTTTTTAAACACCTCTAAATTGAAGCCATTACAATTTAGAGGTGTTTAAAAAATGTAGAAATTGCAAACAGGCGAGACGCAACACCGGTAATTGTTTTACCGTGAAGTTTTTATAGAAAATGTTCCGCCAGAGTCGCGTCGCCCCTGTCTGTGGGAGCCCTTAATACCTTCAATTGCGAGGTGTTGAAAAACTTCAAAACGGTCAAGATTGTATTGTATTGATTGTATTTTCAGAACCCTCTTAACCGTGGGAGTGAGGTTATCGTTACGGCTACACCAACGGAAAGTAGGTAGGTACTATATGAGTTCGCTTCCAAACGGATTTCTAATTCTTTGGTGCGAGTTACCAAATACGAGGCGCAGTTAGTGAAGTCTTTGCAGAAGTAACGTTGTGGTGAGCGGAAATGTTGGTGGTGTGAAGGGATTTGGAATTGGATGGTGAAGTTATAAAGCTAGTAATTTATTGTTTTGGATGGAAAATGATTTTGGTGTATACCAATGATAAATAGTACGGCCAAGAAAGATTTTAGTCACTTGAATACTGAAATTCTTTTAGACAAAATTCGAAGGAAATATTAAGATCTTAAAATAATTTTAAATCCAATAGAATAATAAACATTTCATTCAATAAAGCACGATACAAATTCTATCAATATAAAAACCCACGCAAACTAGTTGGAGATTTGCTACGCCTTCGTAGCAAGCGTAACAATGACGTCAGTTACTACGCTACGAACGATTGGTCCCGACAGCTACAATGTCACGGCTACGCCACTCGTAGCTACTACGAAAACAATTTTTAAAGTACGCAAGAGCTTTTCAAGCAATATGGGTTGGATTTTAAAAATATTTACATTCGATAAAATATTAACCTTGCATATAAGATACCTAGTTTCTTCGTTCAATGCAAAACAAATCTACGCAAAATAGTTCACCGATTTGCTACGAATACGAGTACCTACGTAGCAAGCGTAGCAATGACGTCAGTGTTACGCTCCGAACGATAGGTCCCGACAATGTCACGGCTACGCCACTACATAGCTACTACGATAAAGGTTTTAAAAGTACGCCAGAGCTTTTCAAGCAATATGGGTTGCGCATTACTGGTATTCCTGTTGATCCTTACTAATTGGTGTTTCATTACGTGGAGCTGCCGACTATGTCTGTTTTATGCTCGGGATTACTTAATGTAGATGTATTTTGTTCAATTCTTCTGTTTTCCCATCTTTCTGTAAGCACGTGTTTCAGTGACAATTGAACCAAATTTTTCTTTTCTTTTTAATTTTTCTTTCTTAACCGAGTTACAAAGACAGTTTTAAATTTACTTTGGCGTGTAAAAGTGTTTGGTAAATCAAATTTACTTAAATAAATATCACTTATCATGATTTAGTAATTAATTTATAAAATGAAAAGGGGTGGTGGTGTCCTGAAACGCAGGCCACGAGCCTAGCTTAGGCACCAGTCTCCCACAATATTATACTTACCTGAATATTGTGTATCATTGACGAATCTGACCAATGTAAATAATCTATGTTTAAATTGTGGTGAGAAAAATAAAAAGTTGATTGAATGATTGATTTAATTTAATAATTGACTAAGCTAAATGGGCTTGTGTTGACCGTTGGTTCTCGTCAAAACAAACAAGAATACCTACCTAATATTTTTTTGTTTAATCAACCCCACGTGTTTTTATACCATTACGAAAGTACCACTAATAAGAGTCACACAAAAACGTATAAAAATACCAAATCTAAAAGTTCATGTCATTCGCACAGACTCGAATTTCCCCGTTGAACCTGTGTTGAAATTGTGGCAGATAGCGTCTAGCGAACCGTGAAGCCAAGTGAAGTGGGTAATCTAACAAACGAACTTACTGTTAAGTCGAAATGGTATTGGTTACAAGCTAGAACTGTTCGACAGTTAATTAACTCTATGCATTTTTACGAAGGATTTAAGGGTTTTATGGAGATCCATGTTTGGCAGTAGAAGATTTCGTCAACGTTTTTTTCAATAACGATTGTAGCTCGTAAATGATCATGGCCAAACCGTGGCCTGCAGACTTCTATTTCTTCCTGGCTATTACTAAATAAGGAAGTTAGCAGGCCGTGTATGCCGAAGAGCAGGTATAAAATATTAGAATAGAGACCCAGAACGTATGCGCTACGTGAGATCTGCTTATAGAAATAACTATCATTTCATTATGTGTATGCATGCACATCATTCAAGGTAGATGAGCTCGTGGCTAAGTAATAACAGCCGCACGGGTCGATCCATCAGATTAAGCTCCACTTGCCGGGGTTGGTCCGTGAATGGGTGACCATCTTTACATATCGAGACTTCTCCGTGCCTCGGAAAGCACGTTAAGCCGTTGGTACTGGCTGTCATTCAAGGATCTTTGACTGTCGTTACGGGTCATCAGAAGCCCGAAAGTCTAACAACCAGTCTTACCAAATGGTTATTACCCAGTTACTGGGTTGTGGAGGTCAGATAGGCAGTGGCTCCATGTAAAATACTCATATTCATTTGCATCCGTTTAGACTGGAAGCTGACCCCAAAAGAGTTGGGAAAAGGCTAGTCAGATCGATTTATTTTTGCAGATATATTGCTATATTGCTGTTGGAATTTTGTAGACCACCGAATATCAGTTTGCCCGAACCTGCAATAGAAAAAAAAGTAAAACTACTCTACGAAAATACAGTTTGACTAAAAATCGAAAAAAACAACTAGATCTTCTAACTGTAGAGATTTATTAGGAGGCCAAAGTGCAACAGGCGAGGTTTACTGATTGATATCAGCCAGTATATTCTGTGCAAATCTCCACGTCAGTTTTCACGGTGAGGAATAGATTGGGTTCAAGTAGATACCAAAATGTATCGAACACTACGTTCAAAGGTCCTATTCCAATCCAGTAATTAACAAAACGTCAGAAACCATAATATGGATTGAAAGCAATTGTTTTAATCGAGAGACCATTTAGTTAATTGACTTGAATGGTTACCGAAAGTAATGGCTGAACATATTTCAGTTGGATAAGGATTGTTTAGAGGTTTTGTTGATAAAATTAACAAGTTTGTGTCAATTTGCCATTATTGCTGTGTTCTCGAAATTCTGATTGATTCATAAAGAGAATACCTAATCGAAAAAAAAGACACAAATTAAAAGAGAAAGGGTTGTTTTGATTAGTGATTAGGGCTATTTCATAACAAAGTCAGTAATTCTATCCCCGTTAGTTATGTTCGCAGACTTACCTACTTGAAAGTGTATAAATATTCTGAATAATTTTCTCGACTCATTTCAATGCCTCGTTTTAGAATCAAAAACTCATCTACTGAATGGCCATTGGTCCTTTGAAAAACGAAGCCAGCTGCTATGCCAGCAACTCCTGCCCTTTTCCGGATAGTTCATACCGGATCTTAATTCTTCAAAAAATGCTTACAATATTGGACGGCACGGTTGGCGTAGTGGTTAAGCGATTGACTGCTGCGCTGCGTGTCGCGGGTTCGATTCCCGCACGGGACAAATATTTGTATGACCTACATTTAGTTGTTCCGGGTCTGGCTGTTTGTGTATGTCAGTTTAAATGTTTGTAAATGCACCCACGATACAGGAGAAATTCCTAGTGTATTCCTATGTAACTTTTTTTATTTAAAAAAAAAAAAACTCAACTGTAAGGCGTGCCATACACATGTTCGGGTTTGTACATTCCATTCGTCAGTATTAGGTGAACAATAAAGCCAACCCGAAGCAATTACTCCAAATATTCGATTTTGCGCCCGACTGTTCCTATAATGCAGACCCGAGCCAGTCTAGAGCACGTCTAATAACACTTTTCCTTGTAAGATCACCCCAAGCTTGCAGTCGTCAAATAAATGAGGCTTCGTAGTATATGATATAAATATTGACATAAATCAACTCGCGACACGTGGGCACCCCGCGGCGAATCCGGTGGTTGGATCCATAGAGAGAATAAAGACGATAGAATTGTCTATGGGTTCCTGGTTCGTGCTAAAATGATTATGAAATCAATTTTATCATAGGGACGCGGATGATTTTAAATCACAGTAAGGGACTTTTGACTATTTTGAATAAAATACTATCGGTGTCAATATTTATTACAATTAAGGATAAAAAAATACTTCATTTTTGTACATAAAATTACAAAATGTCCAATGCATCCTTAGCGGAGTTGTTGATTGGCTAATGTTTGCCAAGGCATGCGCAATTCTAAAATTAAATGTAGTAAAGAATATATTTCAAATTTATTTTGAAGCCGTCACCCATCCTCACATGACATAACAACTGCTTAAATAAGAAAAGCTATATCTGTCAGTAAAAAATAGAAATATGTATAATATAAATATATCATAATATATCATTTATTTTGGACCAAACACTTGCATACATTTTATAAACCTGCCAAACTGCGTGACAGTTTGTCGGCAGAATTAGCGCTCATCTTAACACATTTGGTCTATAAACAATCTAATGAAACATCTAAGTGCGAATTTCACCAATGGAACTAAACGCGAGATGCACATCTAAAACGAGTTCAAGAGCTGTCAGTGTCAATATTCCAAAGAAAGTAATGACACTGACAGGTCTTAAACGAGGTTTATGTGCTGATCGCGTTCAGTTTTTATTGGTGAAATTCACCCTAAGTAGGTAGATACAGATAGTTTAAATGGACGCAGTTCAGTCTCCTCAATCGATTAATTATTGTCACATGTTGCGGCCATTTCATTCAGCAGTTCAGTCTTTAATCTATTGCCCAGTGCTCGCCTGCTAATTACAGCATTATCTCTGCTCAGCCATATATTTAAGCCTTCATGCACGTGTACAAGCTTATCTTGGTTCTGATTTTTTTATCAAAAAGTCAATACTACAGCAACAAAATATATAGTGTGCCTACCTACTTTAGTCCTCCGCCTAGTCCTTCGGGGTAAACAGACTTGTTATATAACCCAAGAGCTTACAGGCTCCTCTATCTTTTTTAATCTTTTTAAGCTCTGTGGTTGTATCCCACGATATTGACTACCCATTTCCAATGATACTTTTTTTCCTTGGAAACTAGACCACACGTGTACAAGGCATAAACTTTGGCGATGTTAGTATAATTAATAATATTTTTATATGGTCAAATGACATGCTTCACCTTTGGTATTATGGAACGTGGATACACACGAGACACAATGGATTTTAATTGTGTCTGTAGTTACGACATATGAAAGGTTAAATATATCCTGGATTCAGGTCAGGTCGTAATTTTCAGACAAATTTGTATCGTCACCGGTTATTGGAACACTCATAATTTAATAATTTTATTTAATTTAATAATAATAATTTATTTATTTCAAATAATTTACAGACGAGAAAATACATTATATAGTAGCATTATATAGTAGTAGTATATAACGACAGGAACTAAATACATAATTATGCTGTAACCACAAGGTCTGTACATAATTGAGCCCTGCCTCTTAAACTAGGGTGACCTGTATCTTAAGAGACAGTGATCAGCTATAGGTATCATAAAAAATAGACAAAACTTGTGAAGTGTGTCAGTTTGCCATGTTTGTGTGTTTGTGTTTATACTTCTGTAATTATCTTACTTATATATAGAATGTATTTTTTATAAACATAAATTTATGGTAAAAAGGAGGAGAAGGAAGTGCAACTCAAAATGTGGGAGAGTGTGTGTGAAAGTATGTAACTGCTCACCCACATGTATATGGAGAGTGTGAGTGAGTGTAAATTATGAGTGTGCAATGCGAAATAGATATTATTATTAAGCAATGTATGTAAGTAGGGATTCTGTTTGTAAATAGTCTTGTTGTAGTAGCCATTCTGTCACCTTAGACTTTACTTGATATCTGTTGAGGTCGCGGATGTTGAGGTCTTTGTGAGCTTTTTTGTAAATATATGCCCCAAGTGTGTGGTACTGGTGTTCATAAGGGTGAACTATGTCTTGTTATTCCAAATGACACGTTTCTAAAATATATTAGAAAGAAAGAAAGAAAAATAGGTTTATTTGTCACAGAAACACGTGCATACAGAAAAATGGGTACTCAGAAATATTAAACAAAATATCAGATCTACAATTACGAGCATAAAACAGACATAGTTAACAGCTGCACGTCATGACTGTGACAAGAAGGCTTCCACTCAGCACTCAGCAGATACTGTGCTATGGGGGACCCACAGCACAACGCAGACAGTATTTCTTCTGCTTTTAATGGCTCTTATACTAATGTTCTTTATATAAAACTGCTGCAACTGTTAATAACTTTTTTTTAAGTGAGAATAAGAAGAACGGTTGTTTACCAAATAGGCCTACCTATTGTTACAAAGTTCATCATTCCTCTATCATTAGCCAACCTTTCTCCTCAATGGACTGAGTTTTAAATAAATAAATAAAAAATATTTATTTCGACCAACAATGAAGCATAGTAGGCACAAAAAAAAAACTGACTTTTCATAAACATAATAAAAATTTATTTTATTTGTAAAAACGACTGAAAAGTACTGATTGTTAAAAAGGGCAAAACACAAATAGTGAATGAAGTAAAAGTTATAATGAGATGTAAAATTCAGGGTTACTCTACACTAGTTCGGAAAACAAATAAAAGAAACTTGTTCTGAATCCAATGATTCGTTAACATACTTCATTTAGTTATAAAGACTGAAAAGCATTTGTTTACATTTCAGGCTCATATCATTACCTACATGAATATTCAAATAGTTTCTGTTTTAAATTGTTCGGAGAGTTTAGTGAAAACAATGATTTACTATTCTAGATCCCATTCGTTTAGTTTAACAAAATAACTATCATTAATGGTTCAAATAGGCTTATATAGTCTCCTGAATATTTTTATGGAAATGCCTAGTATTAGATATAGGTTTCTATTCATTATTTTAGTTTTCTAGACTAAAACTTCAAGAATATTACTGCGTATAGCGGCTTATAGTGCTTTTCGTGCCTCGGAAAGCACGTTAAGCCGTTGGTCCCGGCTGTCAATCGTGGATCTTTGACAGTCGTTACGGATCGTCAGAAGCCCAAAAGTCTGGCAATTAGTCTTACCAAGTGATATCGTATTGCCTAGTAATTGGGTTGTGGAGGTCACAGAGACGGTTCCTCCATGTAAAAATATTGTTCACGGCTCTGCTGCATCCGGTTACACTGTAAGACAGGTTTATTGATTGATGTTTTATCTTATCAAAGTCCCTCCTTCCCTCTATTACCTTTAGTTGCCCTAGTGGTTGCAAGCGCTACTGCTGAGCATGAGGTCCGAAGCCGACCCCAATAAAGTTTGGTAAAGGCTGATGAAAAACTTTGACGTAAGAATGACATTGGACAAGCGTTGAACCAGTTTAAAAAATATATGGAAAGAAGGTTAATTTTTAAATTCCTCCGTCGCTTATAACTTGCACCGCACTACATAGTCTCAACCGATTGCCTCCCAACCAATACAGGCCGAGCCACTGTTTAATGTAAATCCAAATGTGTATGTGCTAAATAATTTACCGAACAGAATACTTACAGTCGACCTCGTAATTGTTTTACCGCCCTCAGGTTTTATGTTACTTGTGTTATACAACGACAAGGTTTATTTGTCTATGTGACTGTTAGATAATTTCAACCTTAGTGAAGTTGAACCAGAGTAAGCAAGCTGAAGTGGACTGGTAGTGTTCGTCGAAGGACCGTTGGCTAGTGGAGCAGACAAGTCCTCGAGTGGAGACCGCATATCGGCAAGCGTAGCGTGGGTCGCCCCCCAGCTAGATGGACTGATGACCTTAAAAATATGGCTGGGGCAGAGTGGATGCGGAAGGCGGAGAACAGGGTGTTGTGGCACAGCCTGGGAGAGGCTCATGTCCAGCTAGTGGACTGCGATAGGCTGAGTTGATAGTGAAGTTTGAATTTACTGGGAATTGTTGTCAATTCTGATAAAGGAATTATGAGATCAACTATATCTACACAAGTGTGAACCGAGCTAGCTGACTTGCTTGACCTGTGCCAAATTGTATTAGCCTCATACATCGTTAGGCTGTGAACACATAATACGATTGGACGATTTAGTGCTAAGGCAGTGTTTAGTGCAGTAACTGGCTTGTCAATTGATTGCACATCGGGCTCACAGAATACTAGATTGATTGTGTCCGTTTGTCAGATAACACACCCACACGCTGTAAGTGTCAATATTCCATAAAAATAATGGTAGTGACAGCTCTTGAACGCGGTATAGATGTGCTGATCGCGTTCAGTTGCATTACTAAAATTAACCTTTATTCACTCTAAGAAACTCAGGCTAGACTGAACGATATTATGTTCTAGTAAGTTCTTAAAGCTACATCGTCCAATTGCACAGACAAAATTCGTGATGGCCGTCAATGTAATTTTATTAGTGTCGGATAAAGTAATTCGGTTAGCCGAATGCGGGATAACAACAGTGGGTATTGTGACACGGTTGAAGTTGAATGTAATTGTAAGATGACTTTAGACTGCCTCGTTGGTAGTAAGCGTTACTGCTGAGGTCGGTCCTGGGTTCGATTCCCAGGTCGGGCAAAGTGTTATCGGTTTTAGATCTGGAATTTCTCAGTAGCAGACTTCAGTCTGGATTTGATGGCAATAGGCTCGCCCCCCATTACATAGAACTTAAAAATAACTGGTGGCATGTGAGTGTATTTTAGGTATACCTCTGCCTAACGCTTCGGGGAATACAGGCATGATGTTATGTTATGTTAAGAAGACTTTAAATAACAAGATTGTTATAAATCGATAGACTGCCCTTAGCCTTATATTTACGTATACAAACAATTAGCAATTGAATATCTTGACGTTTCTAATTGATAATACGAACCGTTTCATAATTCAATGCGTGCTGCTACTTAGCGTCAATGATAATGGGTTTGCTAAAGAGTGAAGACAGATGCATGTGATCGACATGTGTTTGTTTTGGCTGGGCAGTGGAAGACGGTAGTTGGGCTATTTTAGGCACGCAAGACGTAAAACTAACCTTACTACCTAAACACAAATAAACAGCTGTTTAAAACGACATTTATGCATGGAGTTTGACGTCAGTGGAAGAGTCAAGAAGTGTTTAAGATTTTGTAGTTAGACCCTAATGCCCATTTTCAGTTAAACTAGGCGACACTTAATTGTAATGCGTAAACATTAAGTAGTTGTGGAGCGTAAAGAAATATCACCGCGAGTCGGTAGGGTTTTAGGTCTCAAGTTAAACCCAGGCAGGCACTTTGTGTAAATTATTTCATCACCACGGCTCGCAGACGGTGAAGGAAAACATCGTGAGGAACCGGCATTACCTAGAACCAAAAAATCAGGCGAGATCGACGTCAAGAGCTGGCCCATAATACAAGTTTTTTTTTTAACTGTAGAGCACCGGTATCGTGTACAGGGTCCAAGCTACTGGTGGTCAGGGCTCCTGCGAGAGGACCCACTTAACGATACGTGCCGTGTCCAAAACTATCTCTTGCTAGATCAAGCCCTTCATCCAGCTGCCTAATGAGAGCCTCCTCAGGTGTTTTTCTTGAGGCTCTTGGCTATTATGTCAATTGACTGTCATGGCTATCGGCATTATTACTATTTCGTTTATTACATTAATTTATACCATATTAAAATATTTCTTAAAAATATAAAAAAAATATAAGAAAATAGTGTTCGGCCTGTGTCGGGAGCAGGGTCTAAGCTACCGGTGGTTAGGGCTCCAGAGTCAGGAACCTCCGCCGTTACGACAATCGGCACAATGACAACCGAGCTCACATTCCACGTGTCAACAACCTCGTGTGCTAAGTCGAGACATTTTATTTGTTTCTCTTTCTCAGCTTTCACGAGGTTCCCATCATGTGGAATAGTAACATCGACTATCGGGCTCATGAAGAGCCCGATAGAAGATAAGGATCTTCACGGGCGCTTGGCCATTATTATTATTATTTTTACTAGTGTTAGTAACAAAATAGCTTAGCGTTAGTACTTAATAACTAAAACAGAACGGGTTCGGTTTGCAAGCGCCCACACTGGCGGGCTGTCTGCCCGGGCAGCTATCGATTGCAGGATAGTGTTGGGACCACCGTTCAGCCTGCCGAGCAGTGCTGCAGATTTCAATCAGAAAGAGCAAATGAGGCTGGAGACCAACTTTATCCATCATCATTTGAGCCGAAAGACGTCCACTGCAGGACTTAGGCCCAAGTAACACCATTTCGACCGGTTCTGTGCTTCCTACCTCCTCCTTACTAAACTTATCCATACTAAACTTTAAAGGAGGGACAATCAGTAAACATTCCCCTAATACTATTCCTCTTCTAAAAATATTCACCCACATAGTGTCCGAACTCGAAACTTCGCTGAAGGTTAAGTCTCTCAAGGTTGAAGACAAAGCTCTCGTGACCCTCGTTTTGAATGTGAGAGCCATGACGTCATTCGATAAGTCCACAGATTAAGTACGTTCAAATGGCTCACTTCACAACACGTGTTTGGAAAATGGGACAGTTTGAAGATTATATAAGTCATTGTTCAAAGCGTATTTTTACAGCTACGTAAAATGTTCATGAGAATTATTATATTATAGCAGTGACACCTATATGACAATATAGATACTAAGCAGTTAAATGTGAACAAATGTAGGTGATGTACCTACACCGTCAAACAATCTAGAAAATAATGCATTATTATGTAGATGCTTCTACCTTGCGGCGGCGGCGTACCAAACAAGATCATCTTATTGGTTGCAAAAGCATAAAAAATATTACCATCTTGTTCCTTCACACAGTAATGGATTAGGGCTCTGGGCTTTGGATTTTGAATTAAAGAGAGAGAGGTCATGAGTTTGAATCCCACTTGTTGCATTATTGGCGTACCTACCGTGTACGTACACCGTCTCCTATCATAAGAAAATATGGGCTACACTCAGTAAAACTCACCTTCGACTAGGTAAAAGAAATCCACCGTCTTCTCCAATCCATTTCGTTTGTATAGTGAAGCTTCTGTACCAATTTACTTATTCTGTGATCGATCACCCCACGAAAAACAAAGACAGAGGAATGTTTTTAGAGATCAAATGGAATTGTTTGGTTTATATTAATATGTATGATTCTATCTCTTAAGGGATTAACTCGAGTTCTATTTTGAGGTGTAGAATGAATAATCACGTTTATTTATGATCTGAATATGTCTTGTTTTAGTTCAGTTTTGAACATGAAAAATGATGGATATGTTTAAACCTTTTTTGAAAAATGAAGGATATGTTTAAACCTTTTTACCCGACTACGGCGAAACAAAAAGGAGGGTTATTTTAAGAAATGTTGGCCTGCCATGAAATTATGATAGCCTTGACAAAAAGCTACATTGTGATAATATCCCATCATGAAAATCTTTGAAATAAATTCCATCGCAAAGACTAGATATTTTAGGCCATCAAACCAAAATGGCTACTCCTAAGATTCTGTGTTGTAGGTACTACTCAGGCCGACATTGATTAACGGTAGTTAACATGTGATTTGGCTACGCATTATTCCCGTCACTGTCGCACATCTGTCAAACTGCAAGTGCAAGATAGAGACGGGAACATGAATATCTAAGCGAATGCACGTGCTAAGTGATGTTTAATTATAGACTTATTATTTAACAATCTTGGCCTTACCCCGTGACCACTTGCTACACGCTCAAGCGATACGCGTCTTGCGACAGGGACTACGGAGAAGACCAATAAAAGAAGTGCTCTAGAGCATGCCACGACTCATGGCAACGCGACTTGCGGAGCGACGGACGGAATCCGCGCGCGCGTGTCGCTTGATGCAAGTCGCATCGCCCGAGGCCGTGTACGGGGCGTTAGAAAGGAACTTTTCATAAAACCACTCGCCTCGGCTTATATTTGCATAACTATTGAAAAATAACTATCGATTACTTTGCTTGGTAACAGAACATGCACTTTGTCGTCTTTAATGACTTTATTTACGTGTGAACGACGCAGTCACAGGTCTATTTGAGGTCATGAGTGTCACACACATATCTACAGTAAGGTATTTTTTTACTCTCTTTTTACTTTACATGGAGAAAACTGAAAAAGCAGTATGACATGAAACATTCGTTGAAAGGAACAAGCCGTCCAAATATTATGCAATGCAACATGAAATGTAACATACGTTGAATCAAATTCGCCTAGTTGTTACATTACTGTTACGGTGCGGCACGCGGTGGCGCACGGCGGGCCTTACTGTAGCCATGCCGCTGCGCCAGCCTATGCTCTTCACGCCGTCAGGGACGCCACGAGTTTTTTGAAGAAAGAAGACATTCATCAAACAACGCATGGCGGACGTATCGTTTTTTCAGATCTTCAGATTTATTCAGAGAATAAAACAGATTTATTAAATACCAGGCCTGACGTGTATTATTTTCGAAGCCTTATACACAGCAGCGACAGCCAGAACAACTACAAATATGTGTAGGTACTTATGACTAGCTCCCACGCGCAAGCTAACATTAGATCAATTCTATGATATTCATCACATCTTGTTTCATAATTGTTTATGTAGATCACGCTCTTGTCAAGCAATTACAATATTCAGCAGGAGATCGATTAAAAGGACTTACAGACTTAGATAAACCATGTTTCATCTTCCTACATAAATAACACAATTGTTTTGAATCCATTTCCATAAAATATCAATAACAAACTGGCAACATTTAAAATATTTACCTTCTCCAAGCTTCAATGAACGCAAAAGCTTAGAAATAGCCGTTTACTGCGCTATAATAATGTCATTGAAAACACCGCCTAGATAGATAACAAATTCAAAGTAAACTGAATCTTATTTTCCAGCGCATACATTTTAAATTCCCTTACCAACTTAAAATAATTCCGTTCCATTACACAGAAAACGAGCGTCTATATCTTCGCGAACAAAGTTTAAAATCAGTTAAAATGATATTACATAGTAGGCTGTTTAAATTAGGACTTTATGATGGGGTTTTAAAGTTCAGAATCATTGTGTGGGTTTGTCAACCCTTTCCTTTCGTAGCATCTGCAGCTGGTGGGCTCTTAAAGCGTCTAATTACTGAAAATGATGGTACCTTGTGATATTTCATGAGGGTTATGGCGTTCATTTGTAATTGCGTAACTCCCCCGTGCAGTAAGTGAGAAGGACAGAGGTACCAGGGGTGCATGAATGCGTGTGTACCGACCGTACTTAGAAAGTTAGTCCATGATAATTATTTCCCCCTGAAGAGACTTCTTCATGTTCTGTTTTTTAGGGTCTTATTGTATTATGTGAGCAGTCAATTACAAACTCCTAAACTCCTTGTACAGTTTTATTCTTATTTTATTATCAATGCGTTAACGTCATCAACGAGTTTCAAGGTGGGAATAGAATATTAAAATGAAATGCACTTTAGCATTAAATTCATTGCCTGTATATTATTTTTGGATGAGACCCTGCAAACAGTCATCTGTGACCCACATGACATAGATGAAACGAAAGTTGTGTTTAAGGCTAGATTGTAATTAGTGTGAATAAAGTACCATCAACTGTGATACTTCACAATATCAATCTTCCCAGCCTTTTCTCAACTACGTTGGGGTCTGCTTCCAGTCTTACCGGATACACCTGAATACCAGTATATTACATGAAGGAGGAGCCTATCTGACTTTCACAACCCAGTTACTGGGTACCTAACACCTCCTTAGTAAAACTGTTTATCAGACTTTTTGTCTTCTGCCTACCTGTAACGACTATCAAATATCTACGAATGACAGCCGGGACCAACGGCTTAACGTGCTTTTCGAGCCACGGAAGGGTCATGATAATGTAATGGATGGTCACCCATCCACGAAGCAACCGCGGCAACCGTAGCTTATCGTTCGATCGACCCGTGCTGCTGTTATCTAGCCACAAACCTATGATACACTGTGATACTTTACAAGGGGGAAAAAAAAAATGTCAATCGATTATTTATAATTAATTACTTTAGGGTCACCGCACACGGGCCACTGGCCACAACCACAAACGCCGCCACGAGAAGCTAGATTTGTATTCAAGTGGCGGCCACCAGCGTCAACCGTGTGCAGCGAGTCCATATAAAATGTATGAAAACTACAGGACATAATTATGCCGGTGGCGGCGTTTGGCCGGTGACCCGTGTGCGGCGACACTTAGATCTCGCATTCTATACTGTAAAAAGTACCTATATGTCTATCTTATTAAAAACACTACAAAGTGAAAATAACTTTAATTTCTGAAGTCGGTGTCTTTGGTTTTGAATTTTCGTTTTTTGCCACCGACTTCCGAAATTAAAGTTATTTTTCACTTTGTAGTGTTTTTTTTTGGAAGTCAGTTCTTTGTCTTTTTTTGTAACAAATCGACCTGTTATGTAAATAACATAGAACATCATCCACATAGCTAAGTGGGAAAAAATACGTATTATTCAAGCTAACTCAAAAAGTACCCAACCAAAGTTAATAAAATTTATAAGGGACCAACTTCGAGGTATAACCTCCCCAATAAAAAAAGAATCGTTCAAATCGGACTACTCTGAAAATAAAAAGATAAGTGTGGTCAGACATTAAAAAAAAAAATTACGTGTCGACTTTAGTAACTCGTCCTTTTTTTTTCGTTGGTTTAAAATGAAGAATCGTCGTGTCTATTCTAAGCCGTCTTTCAATACTCAAAAGATATCTATTCCTAACCAAGAGCAATAAACAAGTACTTCTACCATCACAAGACTTGATAACTTACTGCCTGCGAGCGACTGAATAACTTGCCACGGCAATAAAACTATCTTTATGGGCTGTTCCTGACTTTATTTAACTTTTTTCATTACACCGCCTCTCGGGCTGGGGTGAATATCCAAATCTGTTGGTTATTACGAGGTAGCTTCGCTTTGGAGCCGTGTTTGAATGAAATGAGTATGTAATGGGTTTTTTATATAGTTTGATATGAAACTTGAGTTCGTGGTAGAGTTTCTGACAAGTTTTTTTTAATGTTATTTGTATCACATGTAATCAAATCGTTGTTGCATTGTCGATCATCAGATCGAATTCATCCTATAAATAATTCAGTTTTACCAAATGATTATAGAAAAACTTTATACTGTATTTATTTACGGTCGCTTGTCATTCTGCCTAGCCTTTTCCCAATCATGTTGGGGTCAGCTTCCAGTCTAACCGGATGCAGCTGAATACCAGTATTTTACATGGAGCGACTGCCTATCTGACTTCCACAACCCAGTAACTGGGCAGTACGATACCCCTTGGTAAGACTGGTTGTCAGACTTTCGGGCTTCTGACGACTCGTAACGACTGTCAAAGATCCATTAATGACAGCCGGGACCAACGGCTTAACGTACTTTCCGAAGCACGGAGGAGTCTCGATATGTAAAGATCGTCACCCATCCACGTACCAACCCCGGCAAGCGCAGCTTAACCTGATGGATTGACCCGTGCGGTCGATTTACGGCTGCTTGTCTTTGCTATTATTGTTCTTCCCTAATTACATTAAAGATGGGGTCAGAAAAGGATTTAAGCTACTGGAATATTATTATTATTATCTTCCGAAAGACTCCAACAGACTATAGTAGACTAATGCCTCAAAAGATTTCCTACACCATCAAAATGAATTCTTTTGTCTTTTTAAGTGTATTTCTCGCGGGAAATATAATTCGTCTATGGCTAAAACTCGACCTACCTCAAACACTTCTCTAGTAGCTGAGAACGGCAACACGGCGAGGCCGACCAACAGGTCAGCCACCGCCAGCGACACGATGAACAGATTGGTGACACTGCGCAGCTTTGATGAGCACAGCACTGCCGCTATCACCAGGCAGTTTCCTGAAACAGAAACAGAAAGATTACCAAAAGCTTATCCAGCAGAGTTCGCTATATACAGGAGGAGGATACAGGACGTCACAAACTTGAAATGTTTATTAAATAATAATTATAATTGAAGAATATTTTTATAGCGAACAGTAAATCAGTTTTTTTGTCTATAAGTTGTAGTCTACCTCGCGTATCCTGGTGAAGGTGGATTTGAAGAAGAAGAGGTGCTTCATTGCAATTGCAACATATTGCTATTGTTTTCATCCAAATGCCACGCAGTGTCCTATTTTGACATGCAACGAAAACATGTCGCCTGATGACTGTAGCTTTGTAACTACGTGCCATGCATATCGTTGAATAGAGCAAAGTAGTCATTACTCACTCTTTCTTTCTTTCTCTTTCTTTCTTCGTACTCAGGTACTCTGACAAAAAAAAACAAGAGCCTTACAAAGGTCGTAAAAATATAAGCCGTGACAGCTAGCTAAGGGATGACCAGTCTGACGGCGCCCGTTCATGAACATGGCGCAAGCAACCATTTTGAAGGGAGCTAAATGACGCGATACACGCGGCACCATCAGCGAGACATTTGAGTGACTACCTAAATAGAAACTACTTTTTTTTTAACTATCTTAATTGTCATTTAGGCAAAAATACCTAAATTATTGTTTTATGATGTGCTAGTCACATGTTCGTGGATCTTTGACAGCCGTTACGAGTCGTCAGAAACCCGAAAGTCTGACAACCTGTCTTACCAAGGGGTATCGTATTACCCAGTTACTGGGTTGTGGAGGTCAGATAGGCAGTCACTCCATGTAAAATACTGGTATTCAGCTGCATCCGGTTTGCCTGGAAGCCGACCCCAACATAGTTGGGAAAAGGCTAGGCAGGTTGATTGATGTGCTAGTCACATTCAACCTTAGGGTGATATAGCAATAACAAGGTCGACTATACCACAGCCTTTTGTATCAGTTGGCAAAAGAAAAATCCTTTATTAATAAAAAATGGAGCGCAAAAGTTATTTCAAAAATATTTACACAAAATTCCATGTTGTTATGATTCGTTTCAGTTTCATGAATAACCAAAATAATAAATTCTACTATTCAAACAAGTTTTATTATTTAGGTTTCTCATAAAATATATCTGTAAATAAATACTGAAAGTAGTTTTCTAATAAAGTTGCTCGAGTTTTTTTAAATTTAAATGGTTTTGATGAACATAAAAACTAGCTTTAGACATACATTTTCTTTGAAGGTGCCACAGAGAGGTTTCATAAAGAGAGTAAGGGTATACTGAAGGACGAAGGTATTCATGAATTAGGTCGGTACATAGAAAATTATGTCCATGTAACTGAGTGATATTTAAGTGCTCATAACGAGCTGGAATGGTTATTTTGTATAATTTTATTGCGTTTTAAAGTGCACTAGCCCTTAATTTTCAAATTTTAATAATAACCCTTACCCTGTGATTACAAACAAGTTGTGATACTTGTTTTTAAACAAGTCTTGAAAAAAAAAATGTCAATATAAAATTTGCCAAACATGAATAGACGTTGACCTTGCAAGAATAGACGTTGTTCCAATGGACATCCTTTTTGACAAGTTTTGTATACAACTGTTTTAGATGTAACGAGAATGCCTAAGGCAATAAGTCTGCCTTTGTACCTTTTTTGAGTTCGAAAAGTTTAAATAAATAAATAAACGAAAACAGTAGACAAAACATGGAGAATAGCAACATTTTTATGTATTATACCTTGCTGTAACCGCGGAGTGGGACAGCATGAAGTACAAGACTAAAACCTAAAATTGAAAAGCATTTGAGTATCAGCCGTTAATCGGTTTTTTTACTTTGAGATGACACACAGCATTGAGCTTTTTGACAGTGCGACGATAAGTACACAGACATATCGTCAACTCGGACGACAACGATATCGTCCGACGATATCGGTTTGTGACACGATGTAACCAACAGCTTAATGTCATGCCACAGCAGTCTCAATTAACGCGTTCCAATAGTGTAATACCTAAATAATGTATTTGAGCTAATGGCAGCAATGAACAAGTGCACTATGTCGTCTGCCGATATCGGCACGATAATCAATTTCGGCGACGATACCGTTGACTACAACACTGGGTTGTTGTAGTCAACGGTATCGTGACGTAACGGTGTGAAACCGTTCAGTAGTAATTGTATGAAACTACCAGTCCGACGATATCGTGTCGTTATCGTTATCGTCCAATGTGAAAACGGCCATTATGTACCTACACTTATCTTAATTTACTTTTATTATAGAATCGTCTTTCGTTGGCCCACTAACTCATTTGTCAACGCGCTGACGCGGCAAAGCTTTATCAAACTCATAATTATTACAGCCAAACGAATCTTTTAATACTAAAAAGCTCAGCCTCAAAAGAAGTGCCGAATTAAAAACATTGTAGAGAGAAAAAAAATATCTTTTGAAACGCCACATTAAATTCACTAACGAGATGGAGTTGTGAAAAGCCGCGTCCGAGAATGACTTGTATTTAAGGCTCTTTTAGATACTTCCAATTTACTTTAGTGTAATTACTGCTCAAAGTAAGTGTCTAAAGGAGTTTGTGAGTCAGTGATTTATAGTTTTTGGGGCGAAATTATTAATTGTTTTGTCTTTTTAGAGATTATTGTGAGTGATAAATAGATAGAAGTCAGCAGACTGTGTGATTATTTTCCGTTCGGAGCGCGCACCTACAGCTTGATAGCTTTACGTTATGTAAGTTGGTTATAATAGTTGCTATTCCAATGATGATTAGGAGGCTGACATTAAACAAGAAATAAAAAAAACTAAATTAATTGACTTATGTCTTCATAAATGATAAATGATTTAATTTCTTTGAGAAGGTTTGTACAAAGACTTTTACATATCAATCAAAAAATCAATCTGCCTACATCCGGATGCAGCTGAATACCAGTATTTTACTTGGAGCGATTATTTGACCTCCACAACCCAGTAACTGGGTAATACGCCCTTTGTAAGATTGGTTGTCAGATTTTCGGGCTTCTGACGACTCCTAACGACTGTCAAAGATCTACGAATGAAAGCCGGGACCAACGGCTTAAGGTGCTTTCCGAGGCACGGAAGAGTTTTGGTATGTAAAGATGGTCACCTATCCACGGACCAACCCCGGCAAGCATAGCTTAATCTGATGGCAACCCGTGCGGCTGTTATTACTTAGCCACAAGCCCCTCCTTTTACACATCAATCATAGTTTAAAAAACTAGATGAGATCGCCGTTTCCTATCCGACTACTCTGAGAAATAAATTCAGATGTCACAGTCTCTTTTAAGGCCCAGACATAATCTTGGTCAGTTCATGTGAATATCCACGTAAGCATTGAAAATGAATGCTTATAACAAACTAAGAAAAATCGATGAAAACCCAGGGACCGTTTGAAAACTCGAAATAACATCGTTATAAATTCCAGCAACATACAAAAGCTAATTTATTACCAGAAAGAAATCGAAGCTCAAGTTCCCTCTTCAATTATTCCGTGAATACTTATATCGAATCGCAAAAGTTTCGATGAAGTAAGTTTCAGGGATCGAGTAGGTGATTTTAATCGATTTGCCGAAAGAAAATTGTATTTTTTTCCGACATATCGTCAGAAAAGTTTGAGTGAGTTGGCAGTTCTCGATGATATCAATTATCGAGGCGGATTGGATGGGCCAATCTTGTTAGGGCGAGTATGAAACTTGTAATGTTATTTTGGAACTCTGAATTTGCTATTATGCTGAATTGTAGATGATAGGAAAATAGGAGTTGTTGCTAGCTCAATTAGAATATCTAGTTTATTGACAATTTATGCAGTATTCACTAGTGAATATATAGATTTAGAACATCATACAATGGCTCATGTTTTTCCTTCACGGTCTAAACTCCTCTTGAACAGTTCGTGTTTTAACGCGAAAGACGAGTGTTCAAAGTAACATTGGTTTTACACCTAAAAAGGCTTACGTTTTTGACGTCTGAAAATAAGGAAATACATGGTTGGAAAAACCGTTGGAAATAAAAAAAGATAAGTACCTACGAGACTCGATAGCAAATTTGATACGTAGGTACATTCAGGTATATTAATTGCTAAGCCTATTATTGCCATTTCATATAATTGGCACAGAATAACAGTTGTGATTTGAATACACGGACAATTTAAGTTTGGCAGTCAATTTGATTAAATGGATTTGTTAATAGCTTTAGGTACGTAAGTGGCCGCCTCCACGAGCGAGAGAATCGCGGCGATATTATCGTAGTGCCACGTATTTCTCTTAGGGGCCGTCTCCACGAGCAAGAGAATCGCGGCGATGCGACGAGTGGCTAAGTGCGAGCGAAACGTCATCGTATCGCCGCGCGCTCGACGCTACCGGCGGCCCGCCTGCCGCGATCTCGCCGCGGAACGTGGCGCTCTCCCAGCCAGAGCACAGCAATGACATGTTTTGAGAGCCAAACATATCGGATACGCGGCGATTACGGATTTATTATCGGATACGTGACGATACGTTGGCGGAATAATCGCTCGAATACCCGACGTAGAAGCGCGGATCCGTCGCGGTTCTCTCGCTTATTTTATGTACTGATGAAAATATAGTGAAATAATGCATTTTTTTAAAATTAAAAATTAATTTCAATGACCTTACGGAACCTAGTAAATGCTAAAAGATCAGATACATCATTCAAAAGACAATATTTCAGGATATGACTCCAAGTAAGTCGCAAACACACTTATTTTATCTTTTTCCCCATTGTCTTTGTCTGCAAAAAGACAGAACTTCCGAAAAAAGAAGAGGGTTAGGGTAAGTCGACATAAAAGATATACCATAAATATGTATGTTCTGATCATCGAAAGGTAAACACGCACTGAGAATCTTACGCTACACTAAGTAAGTAGTTTTTCTTATATTTTTCCTTCAGATCTTCATATTACGATTTATATAGTATCAGTTTGGTAGTAAGTAATTTTTTTCATAGTGTGCACATAAATCTCAAACATATAACTCGTAAATAAGAAAGTTTTCCTTTCCATACCATTTCTTATATACCTGTGACATCCTCGGTTGGTCTAGAGGTCGATTCCTAGGTCGGGTAGTGATGTGGGTGTTGTTATACACCTCTGCCCAACCCTTCGGGGAATACAGGCGTAATGCTTAAGAAATCTAGAGCGAAATTACTTTTCAGCTGGCCTTCAAGAAGTCGAATCGATGGATGTTAGATTTTCAAATTCCACCAGAGGCAGATATTGTTTAGCTAATTAATGTAGCTATACAAAATATTGTTTAACCTTTTAAAATAGTAACCATAGAGTTTCTTGACCATTCTCTCTATACGGAACTACCTTTTGGAAGCTCATCTAGAATCAATTCTATTTTCTTGTAAATTACTACGTTCAAAAGAGCCTTTTACGTGCTTATTTCAAAGAAATAATTTGACTTTGACTTAGGGCTGATTTCACCAATGAAACTGAACGCGATTAAACCGAGTTCAAGAGCTGTCAGTGTCAATATTACAAAGAAAATAATGACACTGACAACTCTTAAACGTAGTTTATGTGCTGATTGTGCTCAGTTTTCATTGGTGAAATTTGCCCTTAGTCTGGGGTACGTTAGGTTTCATTCCATGGCAGTGTACTGTGTAGAATAATCTAGTTAAAGCGAAGATCTTTGATGGATGGATCAGAGTGACTCAAGATCGAGTTTACTAGCGTACCACTGAGGGCTACCTATGTTCATTAGTTGACATCTAAAGGCTTCTTATACATGAGACAAGGCTGCCACACTACTCTTAGCCATTGGAAAGCCAATCAACGGTGACCACCAGAAGCGTCGAGACGTTGAAGCTCGACGAGTCCCGAAAAAATGAACAAACTATCTTGGAACCAGTAACAAAAATATTCAGAAGGAGCAGCGGAGGAGTATGGATAGCCATAGTTTCCACTTAAGGCTGATGATGACAAATTACTTAAGGCACTGACAAGACACCAATGTTCTTAGTAGGGATGTCTTACAAAAAAATTGGCAAATCTATATAGTTTGTGGTACTGGAAAAAATATATGCTAATCATGAACATATTTCTCAGAAATTGGTTGTCATCAAAACAAGTTTTGAAAAAAAAACCGATACAATCAACGGTAAACTAACCTTTTACCTTGAGTTCCAATCCAAAATAAAATAACAAGAACGTCTTATTTTAATGCAGAATCTGGTTGTTATTTGTTTTCGATTACTCAACAAATTTTTGAGTAAATAGATAATTGCTTCATATTTTGCAATAAATTACAAGCGTTGTGTCATCGCGCTTTTCTTTCATTTCTGTGCAGTCAAACAGTGACAGCGTTTTAGCTTTTGTCAGCGTCTTAATTTTCGTTTCTGTTTAGTAACTAATCTAATCCAACTAGTCTGTAAGGGTAGGCGTTTTGGGGGATTGTCTTATGTAATTTTGACGTTCGAAAAGTGCTGATTCTCAGCCTAGCTTGAATAAATGACTTTTGATTTTAGATATTTTTGTATTATTCCACTGCAGTGCAAAGGACTCCTTTTTCCACACAATGCTGTCTTTTGTTAGTGCCAGGCTAGGCCCTTTCCAGTTTAGTATACTTTATATATTCAATTTGAAGGCAGCAATAATTATAATTAGTGTGGTGAACGCTATATACGCCTTAACTGTCATGTCCATTAGTTATTAAGATTTTTTCTAGCAAAGGTATATGTGATGTCTGTGCTTTTTAAAAACAAATTGAATAAACCGAAGTAGGATGGAAGACTAGGAGGAGCTCGTGGCTAAGTAATAACAGCCGCACGGGTCGATCTATCAGGTAAAGCGACGCTGGCCGGGGTTAGTGCGTGGACCTTTAGATATCGCGACTTCTCTGTGCTTCGGAAAGCACGTTAAGCCGTTGGTCCCGGGCTGTCATTCATGAATCTTTGACAGTCGTTACGGGTCGTCAAAAGCCCGAAAGTCTGTCAAGTAGTCTTACCAAGGGGGTATCGTATTACCCAGTTACTGGGTTATGGAGGTCAGAGAGGCAGTCGCTCCATGTAAAATACTGGTATTCAGCTGCATCCGGTTAGAATGAAAGCCGACCCCAACATAGTTGGGAGCAGGCTAGGCAGATTATGACTAGGATGATACGACTATTAAAGAAGAATAAAAAGGTTAAAATGCGTTTTGTATTTTGCTGTATCAGTAGCCACCACTATCCAATAAATAAAAAAAAAACCACGCAAAACCTAAACAGAATTGAATAAGACAGAAATACGAACAAATAATTAACTAAAATAAACATACGGCTATTTACTAACCGGGAGACTAAACTATTGAAATAACAAGACAGCGTTGTTGAAACTTCAAAGGATGTACAACCTTTGATGTGCTACAGTTTGGATAGCTCCAAGTCAATCTATCGTCAATGTTCCATACACTCTATAACTAACTCGCCTAGTCATTTTCCTGTCACACGAAAATGAGGCTTACAGGTTCAACGGTAAGTAAGATATATGCAGGAAATTTATAACACATGACTATGAAAATTTATTATCTTGTAAGGAGGTTTTTTGTGTTTCGTTAAGTACGGTAAAACCTGTTGATTAATGATATTTTATTCTCGCCAAGCGTCTTTATGAACTTTTTGAATAAAGTTTTTGTCTTATTTTTCCAAACTTGTGGAAGTTACTTCGTAAA